>CM072897.1:18907749-21307749 GCA_037013685.1 Acridotheres tristis | reverse complement strand
GTCCTGAGGGGAAGTGCCTTTAATATTGCTGATAGCTGGATCCAATTTATAAGGCGCTCAGCAGAGACAATCATCAGGGAAGGAGACAAATAATATTCAGGCAATTAAATTTAATTGTTCCATCTGAAGATTATTTATCTCTCTGCCTGATGAATGTCTCCTCGAAGCGCCTAATAAATTGGATCCAGCTATCACTGATAGTGGCTGCTTTTCCTTTGCAGCAGTGAAGGGTGTGGAGAGCAGAGCAGCGCTCAGCTCTGTGTGTTGCTTAAGATCTGTCACCTCAGAACATCTTTTTAGCAGATTTGGAAGTGTCCACAGGCTTTATCAATACCCAGCTCTGGTGCAGAGATCTTGTCAGTCCTGGGACATGCGAAAGCTCCCAGACCAAGGGACTGGGTGGAATGAGGTCCTGTTCAGACCTCTGGTATTGGGCTATAATGTGAGGCATCTGTGAAGATTTGTAAGTCTCTCTGTCTGTCAGTCTCTGCTTCATCAGCTTCTGGTCTGGCTGTTTCTGGAAAGGGATATGGAGGAGGCAGGGGAGGGAGTCCCGCTGGCAGGAGGTGGGTGAGAGGTGGTGTGCTACAGCCCAGGATTTCGGGCAAGAGTCTTCTGTGAGATCATGGAGCACGGCATCACTCCTGGAAACCTCCCTGGCTTCTCCATCCCTGCCAGGGAACATCCCAAACCTGGAGCAGGTCGGTTTAGAGCTGGCACGAGACCTTTCTTTTATCCAGCTTCTCTTCCTATTGCAAACACTGGACGTGCCTTTGAAGTCAGCCCTTTCTCATGCCTTCGCTTGTTTGTAACCCACATGGAAATGGGTCTGCACTGCATGGAGGGCCCAAGACATGCACCCAACAGACCCAGGTGAATTAAAGTGAAGGAAGTCTCAGAAAGCAGTGTGGTCAGGAAATCTTACCAGGAAGGGGGAAGAGTCATCAGTGAGGAGCATGTGGAGCTCTTCTCTCCAGAGACAAATACCAGCAGTGGAGCAGGTTTTGCTCTGGCCTGGTCTGATTCCAGGAGACAGGATGAGTAATCTTTGTTTATCATCATTACCCACCTGGATAGTGAATTACATCTGTGAGAATCATAGAAGTGTTAAAATGGGAAAATCCCTCTAAGATTATCAAGTCCAACCCTCAACCCAGCACTGCCAAGTCCACCACTAAACCATGTCCCCATGTTGCCAGAGCTCCTTACGAACAGGTCACTTGAGCTGTGAATCCCTGTCCTGCCTGCAGCCCGTTATTGGAATGGATTGCAGGCTGGGAATTACAGTAAAATCTTGGGAGTCTGTGGGTGTTCTGAGGGGACTGTTCATTTCTGAAATCGTGTCTCTATTCACCATCCAAATAGTTCAGTAGTATTTAATTAGCATACAATAACTGTCCCATTGAATTTGATGGAATACATAATTTTGGAATGCTATTTACAGTGCTAGTTTTCTTACAGAAATCCATGTGTCAGAGCTTTATCCATTATTATAGTCTTTAAAATAGGCAGATGTGCCTTTCGTGGCCAACTCTATGTTTTATTAATGGGCTAGAACTATCAGATGTATTGTAAATCACAGGACACAGCCACCAGTCTGCTGCTTCTCTGCTCCACGGTCCCAAGGCAAGGGAAATTAATTGCCTGAGCAGCCGTACAGAGCAGTGGGGCACGTGCTCACTTCCCTGCTCTCAGAGCAGGTACTCCTTACCACTGGTACTCATCTCTGCCCTGTCACCACTGCCTCTCCTCCCGGCCACAAACCTCCAGTTGGCACGTGCAAACCTTCATATATATATATATATATATATACACATATACATACATACATATATATATATATACACACATATATATATACACATATATATATAATACAATCAACATGGGCTGCTCTGCTCCTCCAGTTCTCTCTTTTCTCTCCTCTGGTTCATCTTTCACCTGCCCCTCTCCTCTCAACCCTCCAAAGTCAAGGGCAGGAGCAGGGCAACAGATCTCTCCAACACATCCAAATTCCCCAGGTTGCTTTTATATCGAAGTTCTCACACATTGCACACATTGCATACAAACAAGTCCTGTCTCATTCAAGCCAACAGAACAGCATCTCTCTTCATTAGAATATTCACTAACAATTCAAGTTACCTCTTTTGGTGGGATTGGAAATACTGCATGGGTGAAATAACTGGGAAAGGCAGAGGAGGGACATGTCGAAAGTGAAAGCTGGAGTCAACTAAAAGGTTTTGTTGAAATTCTCTTGGCAAAGCCACACTGGTCACAGCCTGGCCCGCCCAGGGACCCTCGGGTGTGTGACAGGGCTAATGAGGGCCCATTGTCTGAGTGACAGGACTGTGCCCAAGGACATCCTAGCCGAAGGCTCAGTACAACATTTCGATCTTCCTGGAAGGGCTCGGTCTTGGCAGGAACAGCCTCCTGCCCTCCACAAGCTCCCCAGGGATGTTCCCAGCAGCCATTCCCAAGCCAGTGGCTCTGCTGCTCTGCTCCAGTTCGAGTTATCCCTGTGGAAACACCAACAGAGCACCCAGATCCTCTTCTGCAGACAGGCCTGGCATGCTTGCCACAGGTCTGTGACAAAAATACCCTTTTGCTGCTATCAGGGAGCACAGCCAGGGGCTGGGCTCACCAAAGAGGCAAGCTGCAGCACCACACACATCTTGTCCCTTGGCAGGACACTGTCTGTGATCACATTTTATCTAGATGAGTCCAGCATTTGAGGGCTGTCCCTCAATCAGGCTTGGAGACCCTCATTCAGCCCAGGAAGGTGTTCTCCACGGCTAGCTTTGGAGAGGTGTGAAGGACCAGGCTTTGGCTTCTGCCTGCAGCTTCCCCAAAGCATCCCTGGGCAGGAAGAGGGATGGGAGAAGGCTGGAGGAGGCTGGAAAGCACTCAGAAATTTGGGAATAGCAGGACCATGGGCAATGGGATGGTGGATGCAGACAAGGAAGACAGCGAGGAGGAGGGAACACAGGGTTGTGCATGACCATCTCTGCTTTGTGCATCTGTAATGACAGCACTGGACGTGAGAACAGTGCTAAAATCCTGGACATGTGCATAATACTCCACTGGGGACAGATGTCCTCCCTTGTTTTGTACACTGTAAATGCAGTACTGGTCCCAAACCCAATGATTCCCCCCATCAGCATTGTCCTCTCTCCCATCAGCTGCAAGTGGCTCAGATGGCTGGAAAAAAAATAATAGTTATTTTAAAACAAACAAACAAACAAACCCACTCCCCCCCCAAAAAAAAAACCCACAAAAAACCACCCACCCGAACCCTGTTATTTCTGCATTTTTTCTCCGTGAGGACACTTCCTTCCTTCCAGGAGAAATCAATGCAGTACCAAAGTGTTAACTGCTTCCCAGCTGAATCCAAGCAAGGTGAAGTTGTGCTGGTCCCTGGCAAGCATGGCACCTTGCCATGCCCCCAAGCTGCCCCCTGGCTCCTGAGTCACCCCTTGTTCCCAAGAAGAGATGGAGGGGGCTGGTGTCACAGTCCCAGCCACGGGGAGCCTCCCCATGGGCGGCAGGGGTGGCTGGAGGTGCTGGATGGAGAAGGCTCCAGCAGAGCAGCAGAGGCTGATGGAGCTCAGCCCGGCTGTCTGAGCAGCTGACGTCCCAGCGGGTCAGGAGCAGGATGAGTCCTTGGCCCATGAGCAGCTTGGAGGGACTGGAGGCCAGCAGACCATGTCCTCGTGGGACTGCAGTGTGCTGGAAGGACAAACCTCCTGCAATGCCAGGGACTCGCTCCAGCCTGGGGGCTCCTCTGTGGCTTCCTCACCCACACAGTAGACCTTGAGACAGACTCTGGGGCCTCCTGTCAGATGTGCTTAGGAGCTTGAGAAGGCATGTGGGGTGCAGAGCAGGCTTGGATGCTCTGTGCTCAGTGCTTGCTGGTACAAGTCCATAAGCAATGGTTGTGCTTCTCACTGGGGTCTCAGAGTCCTCTGGCCATACCCCAAGAAATTTCAATTCTTTGATGGACAGTCAGTCTGCCACCTGTAGAAGAGCCTCTAAGAAGGATCCCTTGCCTTGGACAACTAGGTTCTATGCATGGAGGAAGCCCAGGCCCAGACCCATGCTGGCTGTTCTGCAGGGCCTGCAGCCCTGGTGTTGTGGTTTAACCCCAGCCATGATCAGGACACCCAGGCAATGCCAGGAGCTGCACAGGAGAGACGAGATGATGTGATGCCATGGGTAAGCACGGCCAAGGGGCACTCAGAGGAACTGGTACCCCAGGGGTAGAGAGATGCAGCATGGTATGTGGGCAATGCCAATCCCAGTGCCGTGCTGACAGGACTTCTGCACAGGGAGGAGCAGAAAGGAACCAGCAAAGGTCCATCAACGCACAAAACACATCCAACATCAATTCCAAACTTCTCCATTTGAAGAGCAGTGTGTAAACAAAGTGTTCCCTTCGGCTTTGAAGAGGGGGAAACTCTCTTTCCATGATTCAGGAGAGAAGAGCCAATCCCCTTGTCATCCTGGAGCTGTGGGGAAGTGGAGAGATGATCTCAGCCCTTAGGTCCCCCTTGGATTGCCCACAGTGGGGATGGGGTCTCCCAGCATCTGAATAACAAGCATTTTTCTTCCATGGGACTCTGGGGGTGGTGCTGCTTGGGAAGCAGAAGTGACCCCAAGCCCAAGAGCTGCTGCTCTGTGCTCTGAGGTGTCAGGTGGTGACAGCCTGGGCTGCCCCCACTGTGCAGAGGGCCTGTTCCTCCCAAATGTCTTCAGACACCATTTCACAGGAAACTCCAGGAAAATACTTGAATTTTGCTGATGGAAGAGCAGTTGTCAAAGGGCTGCTGCCTGCAAAGCTCCTCAGTCCCTGCTTGCAGGAGGCTGCACTTAGGAACCCCATGGTGATAGAAACCCAGGTGGGAGGAAACCTCCACTGAGCTTCCTCTGGTGCCCAGAGGGAACCAAGGGATGCACAAGGGAGCATCAGGGCAGAGGGGTGGGAATGGAGAATGCTGCAGGACCCTCCAACATGGTCATCCCATCTGGGCCATGTGCAGCTCCCGTGGTGACATCCCTGTGCAAGGAGAGCTCCCTCAGCAGTCCCATGTCCTGTCCCTCCCCAGCTGCCTTGGAGCACTGCCTTGGCCGAAGGGATGGTGTCTCTGTCTGGCTGTCCCCTTGGAAGAGGTTGTAGGAAATGGGAGAGGAGAGGGAGCTTGGGAGGAGCAGCCTGGCTGCGGGGATGAATGGGGATCAGGAGGGATCAAGCCGGGTGGAAGGGATGGGGTGGCTGGGAGGAGTGGAGGCAGGGCTGTGTGATCTGAGCTGAGGAGGGGCTCTGGACCACGGGACAGAGCCAAGGAGTCATGAGCTGGAGCTGCTGAAGGGCTGGGGAGGGCTGGGGGGGACAGCCCGAGGTGCACTCAGGGGCTTTGTGTGCACAGCCCGCACAACAGCTGCCGACAGTATGGTTGGCTCCAAAGCTGGTGTTGACAGTCCTTCACTTTTATGGGAACTAAATTTACCCAGACACACGCAAAATTAAAAAAACAAAACAAAAACAAAAACCCAAAAAAACCCAAAAAAAACCAAAAAACCCAGCAACACACACACACACACAAAAAAAAAAAAAAAAAAAAAAAGAAGAAGAAAAAGATAGAGGGGTTGGAATTAAAAGAAATTGCAGCAGCGCCAGCATCTGCTGCTTTGTGGTGCAGTCTGGGTTACGGAGAGGGGAGGAGAAGTCCCCAAAAGGGAGTAGCATTGGTGTTTACTGCAGCCCCAAAACATCCCCCATTTGTGAGCTGAGTGTGTTTTCACCGTGTTGCCTCAAGAATGTTTGACATCCAAGATGCCAAAGAAATGTATCTGCTGGATGGAAAATGAAAGCCCAGAGGTTTTCCACCAGTGGGTTAGTGGGTGTTTGCCAGTGTATAGGGGTAATTATGCTCTGTTGTTATCAGAGAGGAGCTCTACAGGAAAAAGATGTGAGGGTACTTGAAGATTTCCTTTTCAGATGCCCTAGAACTTTTGCTTAAATGTTTGATTATTCTTTCATGTCTTTTCTCTTCCCTCCTATCCTCTCAGGCCGCAGGTGTGCATAGTGGTGTTGGTGTTTTCCTTTGCACGGTTCAGTTCTTGTATTTGGTGTCTTGTCTCCTCCAGATGTGAGGCAGCTGACCCAACACACAAAAGATGGGACTTTTGTTTGGTTGGCTGCAAAGAATTCTAGTTTGGGCTTCCAAGGGGTTTCTTTTAAAGGTGGAGATGCTCTGGAAGATGCTCTACAAATGAAAAGTGTGCTGTGCCATGTGGGAACATCTGCCAACACTGTGAGTGCAGAAAGAGCTGCACCCCCAAGTGCTGCACCCTCCTGTTTCCATCAGCAAGGATGGCAAACTGTGGGCACCACCACACCTGTGTCCCCAAGGCATGCTCAGCCCAGCTGCTGCTGAGGTATGTCCTTTGTTCAGAGAAGTTTGGAGGAGCAGGGATGTTGTGTAGTCATAGTGGGTCTGGTGCTCGCTTGGCACCGCCAGGAGAGGCTTCTGGCATGAACATCATCCTCCCCCACTGCAGGAGCTGCTGCAGCATCGGCTCATGAGGAGCTGCAACAACACAGGCCAGGCCAGGACTTTCTTCAGAAGATGAAGAAAAATCCTTATTTTTAAATATTGCCGCCACTTTCTCGAGTGTTTAACACTGTGAACAAACTCTGCAGTCAGGGTTTGCAGAGGCTGCTTCAGCGGGGCTCGGCTGACAGCCCCCTGGCAGCTGGGGCTCTTCTGCTCCTGGGTTCTGGGATTAAACTACTGCCCAAACAGAGCAGCTGAGAAAAGGTTTTGATGGCTTCACGTGTAGCTGGAGCAGAAGAAAACCAACACAAGACAAGTGGGCACAGATTTTCAAAGTTCAGGAGAACACTATTTTTAGCTGCCTGCTGCCTCATTTTTCTGGATGACAAGTGCGCTGCTCTCTCTAAAAATTGAATTCTTCTCATGTGTTTTTGGGTTGATCCCTTACTTTTTAATTAAAAAGAAGATGCTGAAAACAATTACTCACTTTTTAAAAATTGGAGCCAACAGTTTCTTTTGCTTCGTTCAGCTGTGATGTGACCAAGGCCAGAAGTTATCCTCTGGGTGGAGGTCGGAAACCAGGGTGGTTGGCACGGATGTGGCACTTAGTGGGTGTGTAAAATGAGTGAAAATTATACCAATCAGAGAGTTATTCTCTGAGGAGGAGGTGCAGCCTCTGAGATGAGCTCTGAAGTCAGTAGGAAATGCTGTCCATCCCACCAGCACTGGACTGTGCTGGGGACACGGTCCTCTATGCATGAGAGCTTGTCCAGCCTGCAGTCACTGCTCCTGCTCCATGTGCTCCTCTTGCAGGCCTGGGCAGCTCCTCACTGCTCTTCTGCTCAGCTTTCTGAGGCACCACAGCTCATCTCACAGCTTTGGGGCACCAAGTGGTCTGGCTCAAGCTGCCCCATGGGGATTTCATGTGTTTTTCCTCTTGCAGTAGCAAGCTGGAAGGATCATGGTGACTCCAGTAATGCCGCCAGTGCAGCAATGTTGGCTTGAAGCGAGAGCAAGGCAGATGTAGTATAGGGTAATGTGTGCTACATGTTCCTTTTGTGGGTGGGAACCGCTGCTCTGTACAGCTAGGGAGAAAATTTGCTGGCAAAGCCAGTCACTGGTACATACAGTTCATAGCATTTTAATATTCCCATATTCTTCACAAGTTGCTGAAGGCTGGTCACACACCAGGCTTGGTTATGGCAGTAGTCAGCACAGGCAGCACCCAGAGTGTTTTCCCACCAAATCCCCTGCTCCTGGAGCCATGTGATGCTCTTACAAGGAAAGGCTGGAGGAGCTGGAACTGTTCAGCCTCTAGAAGAGATATCTGAGAGGAGCCCTCATCCCTGTCTGTGCCTGTCTTCAGGGAGATCTCTGAGCAGGGACCAGGCTCTGTGCCGTGCCATCCTGTGCCGTGCTCGCTCTGTGCCATGTTGTGCCGTGCCTGCTCTGTGCCATGCCGTGCCGTACCGGGCAGTGCCATGTCGTGCCGGGCCGGGCCGGGCCCGTTCACACACGGCCGTGGCCCGAGTGCTCGGAGGTTCGGGCAGCCCAGAGGCGCAGGCACACTCCTCCGCGGGACTTCAAAGCGGGCTCCTTTGTGTGTGTGCGTGTTTGTTCCCCTCCCCTCGGTACGGCTGCTCTGATCGATGTGACATCACCTAGAGACGACGCAGGGGGACCAGACCCCGCCATTGTCCCCCGGCTGGGAGGCGATGTCCGTCTCCTAGGAGGTGGGAGCTGGGTCTCACAGGCATGCTTTCATCTCCCTGACCTGCCCCGCTGCCGAGAGGGTTCTTCCCAAGACACCGGCCTGGGGAGAGGCGTCCCCACTGCACAGCAGAAGGGACACGAGTGAGAGACAGACACGCTCACAATGTTTAAAGACATCATTAAACGCCCCCGCCCTGGAAGCCCGCACTTGCCAGTTATACCCATCTGTTGCTTATCATTAAAGAGAACCCGATCCTCTCGGAGAGGGCTGTGGAGGGCTGTGGGGGTGTGCTGGCCACCCTCCGTGGCAGCACCCGTTGAGAAGGAGGGCGGGAGGCAGCTGGGGCTGGGAGCAATCCCACGCACACAAGGACAGAGACATGAGAGCCTCCGAGTTATCCGAGGGTGAAAGGGAGGAGGTGGCCATCCTGCTTGGATCCCATATCCAGTACACTGGCACCTTCCCAGACTGGGAAAGAGAAGGCTGGATCCTGAGGCTGGATAGCAGCAAGCGCTCTCCACCTCACAGGCAGGAGGAGAGGATACAGACACACCTCTCCACACCTCGGTGACAGCCATGGCCCAGCAAGGTACAGACAAAGTGCTTTTTAATGTCTGGCCCTTTCTTTGGCTGTTACCCACTGACAGCTCACAGGAGCAGCTGGGCAGGATGGGCCCATCATCTCCCAGCTGAACAGAGAGACATCAACACTGTGCAGTGCCTGGAAGGTGTTGGGGCAGGGACCATTCCCCTGAGAGCAGGGCACCCAGTGATACCAACCAGTCCTAATTTTGAGCAAAGAGAGTGAGGAGGGGATGGAACTGGGCTTCCTGGTGCCCCTGCAGGCTCCCACCAGGTGCAGCTAGCAGCAGGCAGCTGGTGGCAGGAACCCTCCTACAATGTCACAGCACTCCTCTTCTGTGCTCCACAACCCCAAGGAGAGGGACAACCTTTCAAAGCAACCAGGGATCCCCCCGTGTTTGACCCCGGGGCTTTGCATAGCACATCTCTGGCCATAGTGCCAGACACTCTTGTCTTCACCCTGTCTGATATAAATGCAGAAGGTGTCTCCAGGAGAACATTTGTCACCGAAATTGGAGCCAGGGACAAGTGACTGGTGCTATCTGCCTCCTGAAGATGCTGGGTGGTGAAGGGCCTCCACTAACAGGGCAGAGCCAAATGCCCCCCTCGTACCCACCGAGGCACAGCTGGCTGTGGGGCTGTGCTGTGCACAATGGGAACAGAGCACACACAGCATCTCAGGATGCTGTCCCCATCCACCCAAAGCAAGGAACAAGATAGTGGGACTGGGATCTGCTCTGGGCAAGAGCCCAGGGTTCTGCTGTTAAAATGGGTGCACATGAGGAGATGGATGAAAAGGTGAAAAGGACAGTGGTTTGAAATCACCAATGCAAAGGAATTCCTGTTCTTGCCATGGTTATCTGGGACCATCCTTAAAGACCTGCTACCACTGCTGGTACCTTCCCCATTTACTCTGCCTGACTTGCCATGGCATCTTCGCTGGGGGCAGGAAGATGAGGTCAGGCTTTGGCTGGTTTTGGGTCAAAACCCCCCTTGATACTAAGCCATGAACACATCATGCTTTCAACATAATGATGGGCTTAATGATAATGACCAAGGCCATCTCCTGTGGGCACCAGGGCTCAGCTGAGGACACCTCTTCATGCCGGTGCCCAGTGCTGAAGGAGCAGGGCAGGGTGGCAGGAGCTGAATTGCTCCCCTGGCCAGTCTCTCCCATCAGTGCTTGCTGCCTCAACAAACCCAGGCTGCCCCATGGAGAGCAGGACACAGGCTGGGGGGTCTCTGATCTTCCACCCTGGGTCTACCTTCCTGGACCATCCCAAAACACTCACACTTTGCACCCACATGGTGAGCTGGGGCTGCACCCCCCACCTTGTGAGGGGATGGCCCAACCCCAGCTGAGCTTGCACCTCACTGAGGCATTTTGCACCTACTCCCCACCCAGGCAGACCCTGGGGTACAGTGGGACCCCTCATAAGAGGACAGCAGGGAGCTCTTGGAACAGAGCAGTCCTGCATTTACAGACCAAGGCAAAGTCAATCAGCGTTATTTGCTGTTGGGATTAACTGGTAGGGGAAGCTGATCTTGGAAAGGACTGGACTTAATTATCAGCCCATCGTTAGCTGGCAGGCTATGTCCTCAGCTGGGAAGCACCAAGCTGCTGCCATCGGGCACTTCTAACGAGATGGGCTGGAGCTTAAAGATTTACCGTTTCTGATGGGCAGTGTAATTCTCCGTGGTGTGAAGGAATTGAGCAATTGCTGTTAGGTGATCTGGCAAGGAAAAGAGAGAGGGCACCTGAACGTGGCACTGTAGAGGCTGCTGCACAGAGAAGGTGATCTGGGCTTAATGTGCGTTGTCCAGGGAAGGGAACAGAGCTGGGGAAGGTCTGGAGCACGAGTTTGATAAGGAGCAGCTGAGGGAGCTGGGAAAGGGGCTCAGCCTGGAGAAAAGGAGGCTCCGGGGGAACCTTCTCGCCCTGCACAACTCCCTGACAGGAGGGGACAGCCAGATGAGGGATCAGGCTCTGCTCCCAGGGAACAGGGACAGGACAAGGGGAAACGGCCTCAAGCTGTGCTGGGGAAGGTTTAGATTAGATATCAGGGAAAATTCTTTATGAAAAGGGTGGTCAGGCACTGGCACAGTTGCCCAGGACAATGGTGGAGTCCCCATCCCTGAAGGGATTTAAAAGCTGTGTGGATGTGGTGCCTGGGGATATGGGTTGGTGGTGGCCTTGGCAGTGCCCATCCTGGAAGGAGTGGGCTGTGTGAACACTGTTTCACACTGGTGGCCTCACTTGCACAGACCAGCAGCGAGCCCAGGTGATTTGTTATCTTCTGAAAGCCTGGCCTCAGAAGCTTTGAATCATGGTCTTGGACCTGCCTTTGTCTGCCTCCCCCAGCTCTGCTCCATCCTGGCATGCATGGGATGAGGTCTGCTCCCAGGTGTGAGACTGCGGGAAACAGCAGAGCACCCCAGTGAGCTGGAGCACCAAGCTTGGCACTGGGCTCACTGGGGACAGGGACTTTCTATGAGTTGCTTGG
Source organism: Acridotheres tristis (assembly GCA_037013685.1). NCBI lineage: Eukaryota > Metazoa > Chordata > Aves > Passeriformes > Sturnidae > Acridotheres > Acridotheres tristis. The sequence continues at coordinate 21,296,395 of CM072897.1, read as the reverse complement.
AGGAAGGAAGCATTTTTTCTGTCCTTCCTGAAAGGAAACAAGGCTATGAAGATGTGGGAACCCCTGCTTCAGTGATAGGAACATGAGAGCCACGCAAGATGCCTTAGGGCTGGACCCTGCTGGTAAGGGCACAGAGAAGAACTTCCAGCCTGATTTACCCTGGCAGCAGCAAGGAACAGCTTCTGAAGATCCAATCTGGAACAGGTCAAGCATGAGCCAGGCCTGGCATCCTGGATGAGTATATCTGGGTCATCATGAGCCAGGCCAGGGCTTTGTAGGTCACTGAACTCCAGAGCAGCAGCAGGTGATGCAAAATGGTCCCATGACACTGTGGGCTCTTCCCACCTGGTCAGCAGTCTCCCATGAAGTCCCACACCTGGGCAACTGGCATGGCTGGTGATCTGATGTTGCAAAGAAGCCAAAATAATGAGCTTTATCCTCATGAGTTTGTACCGAGTGACAGGCTTCTGATACAACTTCTGTGAGAAAATTACTGTGAATGGCTGATTTCTGGGGATTTGCCTTTCTTTATTTTCAAGCCAGAAGAACATAAGTGAGACTCAGGCTCTGGGGAACATCTGAGCACCTCTGACACGCCGTCTCTCTGAGCCACTGGGGTTTCTCAGCATTTGCTGTCACTGGGACATGTGCTGTGCGCTGTCATTCCCCTCATTCTGTGCAGCAGGAGTTTAGCAGGCAAGGACTGGGAGAAGTCCCTTGTTTTGCTTGGCTTGAAGAAAGACGCCTTGTAGCGAGAGAAATGAGGGCAGTGGAATGACTGCTTGAGCAGAGAGGGTGGCACACAGGTCAAGGAGCTGATGTCAAAGCACTGGGGGCTGTAGGAGTCTTCCCCCAGCTTGGCTGGGCTTTGATGGAGGGGCAGATGGGTGGCCAGAGGAGCTGGCAGAACACAAGCTGCTCTCCTATGAGGTGACGATGTCTCTGGGCTATGTTTTCCAGCAGGATCCAGAGCCCTGGCCCTTCTGCATTAGCAGTAGTGTGCTCTCCTCTCCTCTCCTCTCCTCTCCTCTCCTCTCCTCTCCTCTCCTCTCCTCTCCTCTCCTCTCCTCTCCTCTCCTCTCCTCTCCTCTCCTCTCCTCTCCTCTCCTCTCCTCTCCTCTCCTCTCCTCTCCTCTCCTCAGCTTCTGTTTTGGACCTTTCTATGTTTCCTGTCCTCCCTGCTTACTCCTTGCCCTCCTGGGGACAAAGGCAATGTGGGGGGATTGACTGCTCTACAGCTCAGCTGCAATCCAGTACCTTAATCTAGAGCTCTGGCATTGCTGCCTGCCCTTACCAGACTGAATTGTATCTGCACTTCAGGAAAATACAAAAAGAAATCTTCCATGCTGTATCTAGAACCGGCTTTAAAAACGAATACACATCAATACCCAGGCACCCTGCTCCCCACCCTCCGCCACCATTGTTCTTTCCAAGGCGCTCCTCTCACTTTGATGATGATCACTGGCAGAGTTTCAAAACAATGTATTATAAAATCTAAAAAAAAAAAAAAAAAAAAATCCTGCTGCCATAACGTAATGCAGATTTTTGTCACCGCTCCATGGCTTCTGCTTTCAATTTCCAGTGAGGGGGAGAGACTCAGTCGCAGTCAGATGGAGACCAGCTCGCACCCCCGCTCTGTGGGCCCCCAGGCAAAATCCCTGGAATTTGTTCCTTACTGTGTGAAGGCAAAGATGAAGGAGGAGAGTGCAGAGAAGAGAGGGGGGAAGAAAAGAAGGTGTCAGTCCCCAGTGAAGATGGGCACAAACCCAAACTGTGCACCAGGTGGATGTGCATCTCTGGAGCTCACACTTGAGCGGTGATGGGAAAATTCTCAGAGAAGCAGTTTCTCATGGAGAGCCTGGGATTACCATCCTGCAAGGTCTTGAGCAGTGATGCAAGGTGTCGGCCTGGCTTTAGATTCCTGCTGTCTGTCCATCCATCCTGCCTTGAAAAGCATCTGACGAGGGGTTGAGCTTTGGTCCCACTCAGCACCTGCTGCTGGGAGCAGCAGAGCATCAGCCCAGTGGTGTCCTCCAGGAACTGGGACATCCTCACAGGCTGTGAAAGCCTCAGGCAGGACAGGCAGCGGGAGCACAGTGACACTGCTGCCCGCAAAAGCCCTTGTCCTGCGCTGGGTGCAAGGGCTGAGAGAGGCCCAGCCTGCCCCCATTGCTGCTGTGCCTTGCTGCAGGCAGGTGAGAGAGGCGAAACCAATCTCTGCCAGGTAAAACTTCAGCTCCAGTATTTTGGAGCTGTTTGTCATCTATCTCATGGACTGTCATCCTGCCCAGAGCTGCAGCCAGAAGCCAAGCAGGCTCAGGGATCAATGCAAAATGCCACCAAAGTACTCCAGCGCATGGCACCGTGGCATTTACTGTCCAGTTTATCCTCCATCTCCTGTCTCAAAAAAGGTTTTGCAGCTGCTCCAGGTTTGGGAGGGTGCTGGGATAGTATTCCCAAGCATAAAAGGACCTGGGACACTTCCAGAACAGCTGTCACAGCAGAGCTATAATCCATGGGCTGCAGCCTCCCCCTCAGGTAGGCTTTCCCCAGGCTTGCAGCCCAAGCTGCCACATGTTGCCACTGTCATGGTGGAGCAATGGAATGCAGCTCTCTAAGTGAGGCATGCCTCAAATTTTTGGAGAAAAGGAGCTGTTTCTGAATAGTTGAGAAGTTTCCAGCATTCATATCACAGTGCTATGAGAGCAGCAGGGCTCGCTCTGGACCAGGCAGCTGGCACCAGCCCTTGTCACAGAGCAAAGGGACACAGGGGTGTCCACAGCTCGGGTGCTCCCTCTGCCATACCCAGAGTGGATTTGGGTCCAGTGCATCAGGAGCTTCTTGGGCTACAAAGGTTCCCCGGGCACCAAAAGCAATGTGCCTGCTCTGTGACTTCTCTCTCACTGTTGATAGTGTGCCTCTGACCAGACTGTGCCTGGTGAAGGGAAAACGCCCTGAAGCTTAAGGGTATCCTGAGGAACTCTCGCCTCTCCTGCCTCCAGAGCAGACCCCACCGGATTTCTAGCTTCCCAAATGGGAGCTGCACCCAGTAACTGGAAAACTTGATCAGACTGAGGAGAATGGGGGAATATTTTGGTTCCACTCTGGGAGAATATCCATTTGCAGAGGCTTCTGCTTTGGGAGGGTTGACCATCTTCCACTTAGAAATGGTAGCTCAACCTTGTAGCATGTGAATGTGGGTACAAGTCATCTCCAAGTCCAACATCTTCATCTGTGGAAGCCTTCCACAAATTTTACTGGGGGCAACAGCGCAGCTGGGTCTCAGTTCTCAGGAACAGCTTCAGCATAGGAGTACTTGGACATCCCGTGATGGATTAAGCTGTGGATAGCAAGTAAATATCAAAAAACATTTGAAAACAAAATGTAATCCCTCCATCCATTGCCAGAGCCAAGCAAGTTCTGACTGGACCTATCAGTGCTCCTTGTGGGCCAGGAGTGTCCCTAACTGATCCGCCGTGACTGTCACCTCTAGAGGCTGACATCTCTGAATGGCTCTTACCTGGAAGGTGAGTCTGCACTCTCGTCTGCTGGATTTCTACCAAGGACCACAGAAAACCATCCAGCCTGGCCACAACTGCTCTTCTCCCTGATCTGTGCTCCTATGCCCCCCAGTCCCCTGCAGGCCCTCCAGCTTGGCTTCTCCCCAGTGCTGCTCTCATGGGGGGGTAGGAGGTGACTCAGTGGGAAGCATCAGCTGCACAGTTCTGCCTCTTAGAGCTGTCCCCGCGCCTGATCCTAAAAGGGAGCATTTTTCGGAGACTTATGAGCCTGTGCAAACAGGGCTTTATAAGGCAGCATCACTAATATGGAGCATAACCTCCCTACCCACAAACATCCTGATAGCCTTTCTGGTGTGAGTTTGGCTTTGTAAGCCAAGCCAATCTGATCAGGAAAATCCTGGGGAGAAAACAAACAAGGAGACCGGGGAGGAGGCTGCAAGTCGCTTTCCAGAGTCAGAGCAGATGTTGTTTAGTAGACAGTGATGCCACAGATGTGCCTTGGCTGGCTGATCTGTAAGGGCTCCAACAGCCTGGCCACGGGGCAGAAGGGGCTTTGTCCCCACGGCCCTGCCTGCCCCGGCCCTGTTTCAGCCCCTCTTCCCTCAGCAGCCACTGGGACAGGCTTCAGGAGTATGAAGGAGATGGGAGAGCCCCCCTGTGTGGGGGAGCCCCCTCTTCCCCCTCACCAGGCCATAAGATGGCATTTCAGGGTCAGCTGCTTCTTTCCCAGTGCTGCTGCCAAAGGTTGTGGAAAACCCTTTTTCCCATCTTGGTAATGCCCTGCTCCTCCCAGCCACAATGTCTGCAGCTCCACACAGGGGGAAGAGGCTGAAGGCCCAGGGAAAGGACTCCTTTTTTAAAAATTGCATTTTCCTTCCATTTCTTGGTACTGCCACAGCCATGTCTGTCCCGTCCTGTCCCCCCCACCCTCCAATAATGAGCTGTTGTCTTGTGCAGCATTGAGAGCTAAGTAAGCATGAAAAATTGGAACAATAAAGAAGTAGTTCTGGGACAGCAAAGCCCCTTGTTTGACAAGGCTAATTCCACACCCCCCAGCCTCATTTTCTTTCAGCCACCTTCCCCCTCCATGCTCCTCCTTTATTAAATGAACTGGCTTTTATTGGGGTGGAAACTGGGTTTCCTTTTCCCCTCTCGCCTCCCCCTCTGTTCACATGTAATTTGGAGAGTTAATCTCCTCAGGCAGGAAATGTTGTTTCTTTCACTCTTTCTCTCCAGCAATTTCCATTTAGCTCTTTTAATTGGGGCCCAGACCAAGGAAATGGCCACACCACAGAGCCTGAGCAGTAAGAGGGCTGGTTCTCCTGAGGGGCCCTGAGCATCCCCTCCAACTGCCCCAGCTCGCACCATCCCCTTTGGCAGATGCACACTTGGGCCAGGAGGGGAGTACCCAGCTTGCCTTGGCCACTTGGGCACCCTGGTTGGACTAGGGAAAGTTGGGCTGGAGATGTTCATTGGCATTTCTGCTTCTTCTCTAAATTCCTCTCCCTGCTTTGGGTCAAGTCACTCAAAGATTTCAAGGTGTAACATCACCCAAAACCATCTCCCCCAACTCTCCATAGTCTGGAGGCACTTGGCTGATGTTATTTTCCATGGAATCCCTTTGAAAGACATGACATTGTAAAACCTCCTGGAAATTCTCCAGATTTTTATTGATGCTTTCCCTCCAGCTTCTTCTAAAGAAAACAATTCAGTGTTAAAGAAAAATAGAGAGGAGGAGACCTATATTTTCTCCCACAACCCTCTCTTTGCCTCAGCCCTTTGGCTGAAGGAGATTTACCATCAGTGAGTGTGTGGGGCATGTGGCCCAGTGTGGGCATTGTCTTGGGTGGTGCCAGTGAATCCAAGCCATGGACGGGAAACTGAGATGGATGGTGATGTGAGACCTGATGGCTCCACACTCCCCAGGTCATGGAGTGAGAGAGTCATCAGAGAGTCCTGGAATGGTTTGTGCTGGAAGGGACCTTAGATACCATGTCTTTCCACCCCCCTGTCATGGGCAGGAACACTTTCCGCTGTCCCAGGTTGCTCCAAGCCCTGTCCAACCTGGCCTTGGACTCTGCCAGGAGCAAGGACTTCTTTTGGAAAGGAGAAGTGCAAGTGCAATCCATGCTTCACTTGAAGGCAGGACAAGACCATGTTGAGCTTTTTTTTAATAAAATACCACAGAAATCTACTGGAAATTCATGGGGAAAACCCTTCCTAGAGCAGAGTAAAGCTAGGCAGAATCAAAGTCTGCAGCAGCCTCAAGGTGCTGGGAAGCAGGAGGAGGCTTGTGATGGAAACAGCTGCTGGAGCCCTGCCTGCTGCTCAGAACAGAGTCCTGTTCCCACCATATTTTAGGATGGTGAAGAGCACTAGGAACAAATCTTCGTGCCTTTTGCACCAGCCTGTAGCTGCTTCCAGCTCCTCTGGAGACCCAGGGCCAGGGAGATGGAGCATGGCTGCTTCCAAGCAGGGCTGAGAAGCTCTGGAGATTACAGTCTCCTCCTAACCACAGTTTGGCCTGAATATCCCAGCTCTCTGGCAGGAAAAAGCTTTTGGATTGCTGTCTGGCACCATTCATCACTCCCAGCAGGGCAGTGATTCATGCTGGGAGGCTCATTTTTGTTGGATACCCCTATCCCTCCACAGAAAACCTTTGGGATGGACTGGGGCTGCCCATTCATCACCTGCCACCACCCACAGGACTCAATCCAGTGCAGATGGCATCAGTGTCCTGCAGTAGTGGGGACATGGAGAAGCTTGTCCGCAGTCCCTGGCTCCAGGCAGTCACTGGGAAGAAGCAGCTCCATGGGCAGCACTCGGTCCTGCAGCAGGAGCAGCATCCCCACTGCACTGTGCCACAACGGACTGGTGGCCATGGGGTGCCCAGGGAAAACTGGGCACTTCTGAGTGTGCCATGCATGGCAGAGATGGAAAAAGTGGGTGGAGTTTGGGAAGACCTAACCAGCTTCTTGGCATGAATTGCTCTGTCCTGGATAGAGCAAAGTTTTGCTGGTCCATCGTGGGTGAGCACCCAGCCTCTGGAGTAGGAGGACAGGGATACCTGGAATGGGGATGTCCTCACTCAAATGTGAATCCTTCAGGAACTGGAGGGAGGGAAGGAGGCTGACACTGCAGGCAGACATCTCTACCTGCTATTTCCTCTCTCACCCTGGAAACACTCCTAGTGCAATGAGGACCTGAGTTCAGCTCTTTCCAGGAAGCTCAGCTCCCACAAGAACCCCAAAGGGACAGACTTCTGGAAGAGTGTTTTAAGCATTATGAGAAATCCTGCTCCTCTCCGTGTCCCATGCCTCTGCATGGGGACCCAGGAGCAGTGCCCAACTTTGCTTAGTGCTGTGCCTGGGTCATGGCTCAGCAATTCAGACTTGGGCTGGGTGGGAAGTTGGCTTTGGAGAGACAGGATGGTTTGTGCATGTATCTTGCCTGCAGGAACACTCATGGAATTCCCTGCACAGGTGCTCAGGAGTGCTGCATTTCACCTTGGGCACCTTGATGTCAACTGGGTGGACATGGTTCCTTTTATCCAAAGCAAAGTAAATCCCAGAAGCATCCCTTTGGGCTGGCCAAAATTCCTGGCTCCTTTTCCAAGGAATCTTCAACCCTTCACCTCCAGGTAAGAGGTCTTGTAGCAGGCTCAGGCCAGGCTGTGAGAAGCAGGGAAAGGCAGCATGCCCTGCTCAGAGCCGCCTGTGCTGGGCAGGGTGAGGAGCAGCCTCCCTGGGTTATTGCAGGGCTGAACCCTTCATTCCAGGATCCAGTCACAAGCAGGTGGCTGAGCTCTTCAGGCCTGTCCCCAGCTGCCTTGGGAGGTAGCTTATGGCTCAAGGCTTGGACCATAAGAGGTCCAACAGGTAGCAAGGGGCTCACCGGCACAGCACTGGGACAGAGACAGAGCCCTGTGCAGGGAAGCACAGGGGGGACACGGTGCTGCTGGGCACCAGCGAGCCCTTTGATACTGCCCGTGTGTGGTAAGGAAGGGAAACAGGGGTGGAAAAGCTATGGCACATCTCACAGAGCCTGTTTGGGATGGAGCCAACCCTGGGTCGAGGCAGCAGCGGCAGCATTAGTGGCTGGGCATCCCTGCTGCAGGGGACCAAGGGGACATGGGACGATGGGTCTGGCCCGACTCATCGCCCCAGAGGGCAGGGAGGAGAGGGTTAACTCTGCCCCGGCTCCTCGCTCTTGCAGAAGATGCTGCCACGCTCCCCAGCTCACCGCCTGCTGCCTTCCCCTCCCTCTCCGCTGTCCCTCAGAGCTCTGAATAGGGAATTAGCTTTGCCTGCGTTTAGACCTCTTAATTAGCTATTCTTTTTGCTGGGCTGGGGAAGAGGAGGGGCAGAGGAGACCCCAGCCCCCAGCCGAGCTCTGGTCCCGCTTCTGGAGCAGCACAAAGGGGCTCAGCGGGCAGAGCCATCGGAGGGCGCTGGGGACGCCAGGACCTGTCAAAGCTTATTTCCCACCTTCCAGAGCCAACCTTTTCTGTCTCAGCCAGGAGACAGCCTGCCTTAATTGGGCTGAAAATCTAATCATTTGTACCTCCGGGCCTGGGAAGGGGGCAGGGGCGGGTGAGGGAGGAGAGACGGAGACGTGGGAGGAGGGACGAGGGGGAAGCATGTAATGGGGAAAGGCAGGATGGAGATGAGGCAGAAGAGGGGTGAGCAGAGTCGTGGAAATGTTTGTGGAGGAGGTGAGCGGACAGAAAAAGTAGGTTTTTAAGAAGTGAATTGAAAGTTACTCCTTTGAAAAGGGAAAAATAAAAAGTTAGCGACTAAAGAGTGAAAGGGAAAAAGCAACAGCATAAAAAGTGTTAGCCACTTTTCCTGACCTCCATCTAGTCTGGTAATGCAACCAAGGCCCCTGTAATCCTCAGCTATCCCAGGAACATCCAGAGTCTGAGATGTCCCTGAGCCATGGGTGCATCTGCATGGTCCTTCTCCCATCCAGCAGCTGCTTTCTTTACTGTGGTTTTGGCACTGCTCTCTTGTCCCTTGGGTGCTGCAGATTTACCTCTCTCACCTCAAAAAAACGTGGGTGAGCCTTACTCCAAAGAGAAGAGCAGGGAACCCAGGGAATGGCCGTGCATCCTCTGCCACTGCTCTCTGTCATGGGCCACTGGCTGCTCCAGCTGCTGTGCTCCTGCTTCCCTCCAGCTAAAGCTTCTCCAAAGCCCAGGCTGCCTGTGCTGCCTCTGGGCAGGGGATGGGGTGGGGAGGTGCCAGCCAACGTGCTGAGCTGTGTTCAGCTCAGTCCCTAAGGCCTGGCCAGCTACCTGGCATGTACAAGCTGGGTCTGTGCAGTGGGGACCAGTCCCACATCCACTGCAAGTTGCCAGTGCTGATCCTGTGCATACGCCACCTACACCCTTCCTGCTTCAAACACCTTCATGCAGCTGCTGTGTCCTCCCTGTGGTTAGGCTGACAGTTTTCAGGCAGAGTTTTCAGGGCAGCACTGGAGCACAAGCCTGTGAGCACATGAGGCCATCCTGTCACTTGTGTCTTTTCTCACTTTCTTCAGTACTGGATGTTTCATAAATGCTCTCAAGCCATACCTCTCTAACCACCCTCTCTTTAAGGTGACAATATTTCATGTCTCCAAAATAATCCACACAAATTCAGATTTGGCATGTTCATGGCCCCTCTCATGTTTTATATAAAGAAACAGTTTCTTCCTCAGCTGCACCAGGCTTTGGGCCTAATTCCTCAACAGAGTGACTTATTAATTTTAAATTTTTTTCCTGGTGATCTATAAAAAACCAAAAACAAATCCCAAAGTCAACGTTTTTATCAGAATTTTATTCCTTCGCTTTCCATCGAGGATCTAGCCCTTCACCAGGGAGGGTGAAGGAAACTCCTGGGAGAGGAGGCTACACACGGTGCCCCATCCCTGCACCAGCCTGTCCACATGCATGGCACCATGGCCGGCCCAGCATTCTAAACCACAGGCACCATCACGGGGTCAGGCTACAGGGTACAACCAGATAAGCAGAAGAGACTGAGGCACCAGAGCAGATCTGGATCGTGGAGGGACGGAAACATTGACAGGGCATTGCTGTCTGAGATAGCATGAGCCTTAACTGTGGACTTCTTCACAGAATCACTAAGGCTGGAAAAGTTCTCTAAGACCACTGAGTCCAGCCATTCACCCTGCCACTGCCAAAGCCACCAGTGACCATGTCCCCAAGTCCCATATCTACGTAATTTTTTGAACACTTCCAGGAATGGTGAGTCCACCACTCCCCTAGGCAGCCTGCTCCAATGCCTGACCACACTTACAGTGAGGAAATGTTTCCTATTATTCAGTCTAAATCTATCCTGGTACAACTTGAGGCCATTCCTCTCATCCTGTCCTTGTTCCCTGGGAGCAGAGCCTTACCCCTACCTGGCTACCCCCTCCTGTCAGGGAGTTGTGCAGAGCCAGAAGGTTCTCCCTGAGCCTCCTTTTCTCCAGGCTGAGCCCCTTTCCCAGCTCCCTCAGCCTCTCCTGGTGCTCCAGCCCCTTCCCCAGCTCTGTTCCCTTCCCTGGACATGCTCCAGGGTGTCTGTCCATCCAGGCCAAGGGATGCTGTAGAGACACAGAGAAGAAGGCATCAGGATTGGAGACTCCAGCCTAAAGAGCTAACAGCAGAGCAAGATTCCTGAAACTCACCGACTGCAGCCCAGTGAACCTGAAAAACCTCTGCAGTGTAAGAAAGAGGACAGAGGACAGGGAAGAGGAGAGATGAGAGAGCTTGAAGAAATCCCTGAGGTGTGCAAAGACTGAGCCCAGTGGGGATGGAGAGGGGCAAGCGGTGTGGTGTGACTTCCCACTGCCAGGACCAGAACCCTGCTGTCAGCCCATGGCACATCTGGATCACCTGCTCTGGATGGGATATGGTCTCAGCCAGATATTGACAGATCACAAGGATCAGTTCTGCACCAGCAGCACCCCAAGGCTGCTGGTGAAATGCCTGCAGAGACAGAGATTTTGTTTCTGGGATTTGGGAAGAGCACATACCCAGCAGTTCCAGTTTCAGTGGGGCAGGCAAGGATTTGAGTTGGTGCTCATCCATCCCAAGAGCTCCCCAGCATGTAAGGAGAAGACAAGCCCAAAGGGTTCATGGGCTTATGGGTTTATCAGGCCACAGAGGGCCAGGAACTGCTCACCTTGCAGCAGCATCTCTGGATGGTTGTATGTAACAGGAGGGGTTTGAGCCCTGGTTTCAGAGGTTTGGGTGAGGCAGCTCTGAGGCAGTGCAGGAGAGCACACAGATGGGCTCAGGCAGAGTGCCAAGACCCTCAAAACTACCACTGCCATCCTTTGCACAGGGAGAGCAGCAGTGTGGGCTGGGTCAGCCAAGGTAACTCAGTCCCAGCCAGCGATGGTGACAAATTGCAGACAGATAGAGGCAGGAGATCTGCCCTTGTAATACCCTTCCATCTTCCAGCAATTGATGCCTTAGTGACTTCCTGAGCCAGGAGTGGTATGCGTGTAACAGCCACCACGAGCCTGCCCTGGGTGAGTTTGTCTAATCTCATTTCAAAGCCGTGTGTATTTTTAGCCCGTGCGGCATCCTGTGGCCATGAGCTCCACAATTTAATTACACGTTGCGTAGGATAGTAATGCCCTTGGTCTGTGTGGAACCCTGCACTGCTCCTTTCATTCATAACTTCCCCCTGTAACCCCAGCTTCCTGATTCCACTGGAAATTAGTCAGCAAAGTGCTGGGACTCCTGTGACTGGCACCCTTTTAGCTGGAGGAGTCTTTGGAGGCAGGCAGTCAGGGCTGACCTCGGTGGAACACATGGGGAGTTACAGAATCACAGAATCTCCGGAGTCTGAAGGGACCCATCAGGATCATCCAGGCCAACCCCTGTTCCTGCACAGACACCCCAACTATCCCACCCTTGGCATCCCTGGCAGTGCTGTCCAAACACTCCTGGAGCTCTGGCAGCCTCGGGGCCGCGCCCATTCCCTGGGGAGCCTGGGCAGTGCCCAGCACCCTCTGGGGGAAGAACCTTTCCCCAAATCCGCCCTAAACCTCCCCTGGCACAGCTCCAGACGATCTCTCAAGTTGAAAGCGAACAGGATGCTTGTGCCCAATGCAGATGGAGGGTCTTGGAGGGCCTGAGCTCGGTGACACTCTTTGCCAACCTGCTGCAGCAGGGAATAGATGTGGGAGACCTGTATGAGGCCTAGGAATGTGAAATCAAGAGTTTTGTGATTCACTGAGGTTCCTGTGGCAGCTTGTGTCACCAGTTGGAGATGGGAAGCTTGGGGCAAGGAGTCAATGGGTGTGAGACACCAGAGTGAGGCCTTGTGCAAAGCAGGATGACAGAAAGAAGACAGGCAGACGGGCTGTGGCTGGGATGCAGCTGAGCAGAGCTGTAGCAGCTAAACCTGGGTGTCTGCTGCTGTGTTTTCCTGGAGTGGGGCTGCCTGGAAGAGGGCAGAAATGTGTACCCTCAGGGCTTGTTCTGCCATTGCTGACAGTCTGGTCCAGGTGGTTGTTTTGGGATCTCCAGACAGTCTATGAGATCGATTGCTGATAGCTGAGAACCAGAGAAGATGTGGCTGCCCCATCCCTGGAAGTGTTCATCAGGTTGGATGGGGCTTGAAGCAACCCGGGGTAGTGGAAGGTGCCCATGTCCGTGACAGGGGATGGGAAAAGATGAGTTTTAAGGTTCCTTCCAACTCAAGCCAGTCTGGACTGGAAGTGATTCTGTGATTAGCACAGATGTAAACACCCCTCTTTAACTGCTGGTGTATCTAACTGTAGTCTCTTGTGAGCCAAGGAGACATGCCAACATTTAAACAGTGCTGCTGAATAACCAGCATCCAAATCTTCCCAGCTAAGCTGAAGAGTTACAAAATGAGACAGACAAGGTGATGAGCTGCAGAATAAGATACTTAATTTAGTAGATTATCCCATTCAATATATCCACAAAGCCTGGCTCCAGCCAGCTCCAGCACGGCCAGTCTCTAGCCAGGTCCAGTCAGTGCTCCTGGCATGGGAACAAGCATCAGGTTTATGCTGTCTCTTACTTGAGCTACTATTGCTTCTGGCTTGGTGCAGCAGTCAAGAGTGCAAGAACACAGCAGGAACCCTGGTGATGACCAGGAGGGGATGGGACAATGGGGATGTCTGAAGGCGCTGAGAAGCAGGACTGTAAGTTTGACTTGGTTAATTGAAGTTGGCTTGAATAACAAGGAATGTCCTTTGGTGCAGAACGTCAACAAATGACTCCTCACTGGAAAAAACCTGCCAAGCCCCTGCTGTAACCTGGAGCAGCTTCAGGTCTGGGCTGTGTATCAGCATGGAGGAAGGATGTGCTCCTGCAGCAAGTGCTGCCTTTCTCACTCTTCTCCAGCAAGGAACTCACATCCTCTCTGTCTGCATCACCCTGCCTTCCAAGCCCTCGGATGCCACATGCTGCCAGGTGTGACCTTTCATATCCTTTCCTCACCTCCACTCTCCACACCATATTCCCTGTAGGGGGCCAAATGCTGGAGCAGGAAAGTCTAGATAGTGCTGAATCAAAACTTTTAGAGAAATATTATATCGCTTTTTTTGTTAAATGCAGGTTCAGACAATCAAGACTTGTCCTGAATTTAGATCAAATTAAGGAAAAAATTTCCTCTGTTCCTGACCAGCTGGGGAAGCAGAGCTGGGGACTCCATGCAGATGCCAAGGGAAAGCCCAGTTTCAAAGCTGCAGGTGCAGTTGTCCCTCCCCAGTTCACCTCTAATCTGTTGCAACCAATGCTCGTGTCCTCTCTCCTGTAGCACCTGTCCTGCCCCCATGGCATCCCTCAGTGGCTGGTTCCATGTGCAGGGGCTGCACAAGAGTCACTCCCACTGCTTGCTGAAACAGGGGGTGCAGAGGAAGCCCTGCCTGCCAGGGAACTCACCAGGAGCCAGCCAGTGCTGGGACTCCTCCCCTCCTCTAGTCACCCTACAGGCAGGCACTGCCCTATCTGCCTGACAGTGTCTGTCCCCAGACGAGAGCCCCAGCCCCAGAGGGCTCTGAGGGAGGTGATGCAGCTTTTCTGAAAAGCTCACTGTTTCTCCTGGGAGACCCCGCAGCCCTCGGAGGGGCCATTCAGGGTGGTATGAACACAAGGGATTTCTCTCCTGGGTGGGAAGAGTCCTGAAGAGTCCATTCTCACATTGAAGCAGACATTTCACAGCTCTCCCAAGCTTGATGTTGATCCTTCTCATGTTATGCCCTGCCTCTGCTCTTTCTTTGCTGATGCCCTCTGAAATGTCCATCAGGACAAAGATCATGTCAAGAACCCATGAGCTTCTGGGTGTGAATCTGCATCTTTTGCAACCATTTGCATGGGCTGAAGAGGAGTGAGATGTCACAGGGCAGAGCAGCAGCTCCACGCACCCACCAAGGGCCGGAGCCAGGCTCAGTTTCACTGCTCCTGCAATTGAACGCCTTCGCTGCCAACTTTCCAGCCAGAGTGAATGACTGACAGAGACTGATGGTGTCTCTGCCTGTGTGTAATCTTAGAGCTGCCTGGATTTGGGAAATCTCTTTCATTGCTTTAAAAAAGCAAGTGACTAGACGGAAGGGTCCCGATTAAGTGGGAAAATCTGGGCTAAAATGCAAATGCCTTCTCAGGTTCTGGCCGTGTGAGCTACACCGGCTGTCCCAGGGGAGGCGAGCAAAGCCCAGCTCAGGCAGCAGCACCCAAGGCACAGCCCAAGCCCTGACCACTGCCAGGTCAACAGGTTCTGGATACAGAGCTGGAGCTCCCATCCAAGTGGAATGAGAAGCACTTGGTGGGCACTGGGATGTGCTGCTGTGGGCCCTCGCTGCCTGCTCTGGCCATGCTCTGGGATGCTCATTCCCCTGCTCCACAACAGCTGCTCTGCTCCGCTCCTCAGGCACCAAGGGACAGCTAGAACCACTCAGAGATGACGTTATTACATTGAATTGTTATTCACAGGCAGACTTTCTCAAACAGGCATTTAGGGAGGATTTGGCACCCACCCCCTAGCTGTGCCACGTCCCTGAGTCACCTGGCTCTGTGTTTATCTCCCTACATCTCCACAGCACCTCACGGACAAGTGTGCCGGTTAAACCATGACAACGAGTAAAGCTGGAGCTGAATCAAGAGAAGACAAATAGAGTGGCAGAATACAGCTGAGAGGATGCTGCATGGGTGCAATATAAACTCCCCTAGGGATTTGACCAAAGCCCAAGGAAAGCTGGAAAGCTGTCTTTCCCACAGATTTTGAAGCAGGTAGCAGGACTTCCAGTCTGCACACAGGAAAACTGGGATGCTCCTCTGTGTCTTGAGTTAGAATTATCTTTGTCAAATATATAACCTTGTCTCCTATAGCTTGAGTTAGAATGATCTTTGTCAGATGTAAAACTTCATCTCCTGTAGCTGAAATAAATTGAATTTTCAGATTGAAGGAAAAAATTCCAGATGAACCATCTGCAGCAGGCAAGATTCCTGTTCTTTTTTTAAGAACAAGTCTGTGGGAGAAAACAAAAGGTAGGAGGCTACTCAGAGCTGGTGTGACCCCCAGCACTGGGCTGCAGAGGATGCTCTGAGCTGGTACCAGTTTCCCTCTTTAGACCGCAAAAAGGGTGAAAAGAAATCTCTCCCATCAGGAGAATCTCCTGAACACCAGCAGTCCTGCTCTGCCCCTCTTGGCTTTGAGATGGGCTTTGTTGAGGGATGAGGTGGTTCAGTGCTATCCTCTCTCAGGGGCACAGCCAGATTCCCTGGGATTTAAACATAAAAGGAATTTTCCCTTCAGCTGCTAGTGTGGAGTTGACTCTGCTGGCATTGAGGAGGAGAAGGAATGGACCAGAAGGAGATGTGACTGGAGATCAGGGAAAGGTTCTTCCCCCAGAGGGTGCTGGGCACTGCCCAGGCTCCCCAGGGAATGGGCGCAGCCCCGAGGCTGCCAGAGCTCCAGGAGTGTTTGGACAGCGCTGCCAGGGATGCCCAGGGTGGGATTGTTGGGGTGTCTGTGCAGGGACAGAGGCTGGGCTTGATGAATCCTGTGGGTGTCTTCCCATTCAGGAGATTCCATGATTCTATGAAAAGTGACATCCTCAGGGACAGCACGAGGCCACATGCTGACATAGGATCCTATTTTCCATCCTGTGTCAGCTCATGCCTCCTGCTGTTTTCCATTAGCTTCTCCTGGGCAGGGACCCATGTCACTGCAGTGAGAAATGTCCCTCCTGGAGATACGTGAAACAGGAGGATGCAAACGCAGGTACCCTAGAACTGACCTTTGTTCCTTGTACAGGAGAGGGATTTGCAGGATTTGCAGGACACACTGAACCCCTGAACACACTCTCCTAGGATTACTCCACAGACTTTGGTTTAGTGGGCACTGGTCCCAGCTCCTCAAAGTCACTGAGGTTCCCTGACTCTTGGTGATTAAAGCTGTCAGACCCTCCTAGCTCTGCCCTCCTCTGATGTTTCGAAGATGGAGACGAGCAGTGCTGGAAGGAGGAGATGCCTCTCCTTGGGAGAATCTCTGGGATGTAGCTTCCCTAAGCTAGTCAGTAGATTGGAGTGGCTCTGTAGGAAAGACCCAGCAAAGGCTGTGCATGTGTATGAGCTTGGAGCAAGGTGCTCTGAGACCCCACAGTGTCCTGGAGCAAGGGGCACAAGTCACCCACTGTGTCAGCTGGCAAGGCATTCTCACAGGCAGCACCCCAGCATGGTTATGGGAGCACCTCTCTGCCTCTTGAGGCCACCCACCAGGACAATATTTGAAGAAGGAAAAAATCAAAGAAGATAAAAAAAATCCTTAAAGGTTAAAAATACCTTGAAGTAGAAAAAAAGAAAAAAAGTAAAAAATTCGCCCATGCACATTTGCCTTCAGTGCAACTCCCAAGACACAGCCAGGGGAAGATGGGGTGTGCTTGGGGTGCCAGACTGGGGCACAGGTGCAGTTGCAGAGGCAGACGAAGCGTGGCAGGTCACCCAGGTGCAGTGGAACCTCAGCACAAGGTGTCCTGGGTAGTAGTACACTAGGTGGTGCAAGGGCAGTAGGGTTGAGTGCAGGTGACCAAACCTCTGGATGTTCCTTGTGCATTCCTGTCCTTTCTGTCAGCTGAGCTGGAGCATGCTGAGGTCCGTCCAATGCACATCAGTCACAGTCCTGCCCTCCATCCCACATTGGTTACAGCCACAGCCTGATGTCCTTGGCAGCATCATTGCTGGTGCTGCTTCAGCCTCTAGCTGGCTGGGATGGAATTACTGGGATGGGATCACTGTAAGGGGATCCCTGGGATGGGACATGGGCCTGCACGCAACAGGGAGCCTGCAGCTTGGGGAAGGGATCAAAGGCAAGCTGGGACCAGCCTGCCAGAGCCCTCAGGAGGGAGAGCTTCAGCCAGCACTGAGGACAGGTGAGAGGAGGCAGCAGAAAGAAAGTGCTGTGTCCTTCAGCAGCATTTTCTGGGGGATGGCTGTTTGGATGGGAAGTGGGCTGGGGGTGGGCTGTAGCTGGATCTTTGGTCCTTATAGATTCCCATTTGTGTTGGGCAATGGCTGGATGTGCTGTGTAGAGCTGTGGCTTGTCAGTGGACCTGGAAGTGCCAGGTTAATGGTTGAACTCAATGATCTTTGAGCTGTTTTCCTGATCTTTGAGGTGTTTTCCAACCTTAATGATTCTGTGATTCTATGCCCTGTTTATCTGCCTGACAAGAGTTCCTCACACTGGCCACCAGGTCTTCCTGTATTCCAGAGTGACAAAAGGCTTGTCCGAGCAGAAAGCGAACTTTTCAAAACCTGGTGTCACCAGGTTGGCCTGAGGTTGGTCATTTGTCTTTGGTTTACACACATTCTCCTTGGGCCGTGTCTCAGGAGTCTCTGAGCCAGCGTGCTCTCCAGCATGGCCACCTTTAGTGGCAGGCTGTGTCTCCAAGGCTTGGTCCAGGCCTTTATTCAGGGCATTTTCAAAAAATAGCTGCCCTGAGCAGTTCTCTCTGCCCTGAACTGGTGTTGACAGCAACTGCCACGTACAACGTGACGTGGCAGCATTGCTCTGCGTCAACACATGTGGTGACAGATGTATGCCAAGCGGGCAGAAATCTCAGAGCTCCATGTTGTTGTTTTTTAATGTTGGCGGATGTCCAGGGATCATTCCTGGTCTCTGCACTGAGCAGTGTTCCTCCAGGTTGCCTGGGAGAGGAGTTTTAGAGGGATCCATCCTGATATCCCAGCTTTTTCCGAGCTCCCAGGATGTGTGGTGGATGCTTTAGGCTGAGCAGGGCTCAGGAAGGTCAAACTGCTGCACCAAGGACTTTCCTTCTGCAGATTCTCTCGCTGGAGGGTGAGGTCTCCTTTCCACAAGCACTGGACCACAACAACTGATGTGTGTGAATGTTCACAGTGCAAATAACAGCAAACCTGCTGATGGCTGCAGGGAAACAACCTCCTGCTTCCTGCCTGCTGTGCTGTGTGCCGGCATCAGCCTGGTCAATATGGCCCAGCGGCTGAAGAGTTTTGTAATCACTAGGAATGGGTTCGAGAGCAACCAAACCTTTAGCTCAGAGCAGCCTTCTCCACCACCTTGGGAATCTCTCCTGGTTGTCCAGGATATAGGCCATAGTAAATTGGATGTAACCAACTCCAAGCTCTAAGAGAGGCCAGAGGAAACCACCACCTTGGACTTCTTCCCATATAATGGGGATAGGGAAGGTTTTTAAAAAGCATTTATAACATCAGGCATCACTTAAAATGTGTCAGAAATTGGGCTGATTGTTAACTGGAACTGGTAGAGTAATTTTAGAAGTCTCAGGGACAATAGGGAAATGGGGCATTGAACTGAGTGGCGTCAGGTACGGTAGATGCAGGTGCTGCAGCCAGTGAAGAGAGCAGGAATCACAGTGGGAATGCAGAAGGACCAACTCAAGGAGGTTGAAGGGAAATTGAAGGCACATCTCCACAGAAAAAAAGGGAGATACCAGGCCTGGTGTATGGCAAGAAATAAGTTTGGACACAAGTAATAGAATCTTAGATTCCTTTAGTTTGGAAAAGCCCCCTAGGATAATTGAGTCTGACCATTACCCCAGCACGGCCAAGGCCACCACTATACCATGTCCCCAAGTGCCATATCCATATGTCTTTTGAGCACTTCCAGGGATGGTGACCACTGGAAAGGGGTGAGGCAGAGAGGGATGGGGCACAAAATCATGATGCCAAGAGGGACAAAGTCACAAGGAGCTTGGAAAACTGAAAAATGTGTCATGATAGGGGCAAAAAATGATGCCAGAAAGCTCAGAATAGCAAAACCACCCTACCTGATAGAGAGAAAATGTATTTCTGAGGGTTAGTGTTAGGGTTAATCCCCTAATCTCCAAGTAATCTCTTCCTTGGAGCTTCAGGGGTGATTTTTTTTCCCATCAGCTTTTTGGAACATGTGAACTCAGCACAGGGTGAGTGCTGACCTCCCAGGCACGGCTGGAGGGTTCCACTGGGGCACTGTTAGCTTGACTTTCAGAGAGACATGTGAGCTGGTGAGTAACTTCATTAAAACCAGGATTATTGAACTACTCACATGAAATAAACTTCAGTAGCTCTGTGCTGAACATGAGGGACACTCTGTGTGTTTGTGTGTCCATGTCCCATTCATCTGACCCTTATAGTGACCTTTTCTCCCCGGGAGAATTTGGCCAATTAAAGACACATTGTGCAGAGGTGCCAAGTGACCGCCAGCCCCAGAGGCTGTGTGGCCTTTGCTGTCCCTGTCACCTTCACCAGGATTTGGGGCCAGCCAGCTGCTCTCAGACTCTGAATGTGTCCTGCTCGCAGCAGAGAGCAGGAGGCAGCCAGCCCCTGAGCTGCTGCCAAGGCTGCCCATGGATCCCTACCGGCCACTTGCTGTGGCAGACTTTGAGAACTGCTCCTTTAGACTTACTGATGAGAGCGGGGTAATGTATTTTTACTGGAAAATAAACGTATCTCTAATGAAAACCTGGTGCACCATTGTTTTTTGGGGTTTTGTTTTCTTGGTTGGGTGGGTTTTTTGGTTTTGTTTTGGTTTTTGTTGTTTTTGTTGTTGTTTTTGTTTTTTGGTTTGGTTTGGTTTGGTTTTTTGGTTCTTTAAGTGAAAATTAGGGTTTTGTCTTGTCAGACCCAAGCCTTTCCTCCTGTTTGCCATGCCAGCCTATCACCATTATTTCTCAAGCATAAAGAGATCCTGGAAAACTTAAGCATATAGAAAGCAGCATGAAAAATACAACCAAAAGAGACAAAATATATTTGGCTGGGAGTTGTGTTCTCCTCTTCTATTTTCCTCTTCTCTTTTCTTCTTCTCTTTTTCTCTTCTCCTCTCCCTTTCTTCAATTCTCTTCAATTCTCATCAATTCTCTCCTCTCAGTCTCGTCTTCCCAAGTGTGGGCTTCCTGTGCTGCTTTTGGCAAGAGACTTTTCCAAGGTTTCAGGTGTGGATATGAAGCTTCTGTGCCTACAGCTGAAGGAATAGGAACGCCTTTGTAATAAACACAGTTTTGCTCGGTATCTTTACATCTGGCTTTGAGTTCCATTCGCGCTGTCCGACACAAGCTAAAAGATAAAACACTTTGTCAGATGGAAAACTTTGTTGGTAAGAGAGTATCACTGATGCTTTGCTGCTACTTGGAGCTGCTACTGTGAGTAGGTAGCTTACAGTCTTCCAGTGAAAACAGTTTCAAACATGAACTAAAAATGCCCTTTTACTTTGTCACAAAATTGTCCAGATCTTCTTTAGCTGGCAAAATTATGCCAGATAAGGAAAAGAAGCAAAAATAAGCAGCTGATAACCATTTTAGCCTTTCAGAAAGTGCCTTTAACATCACATCTTTCTTCTTATATAGAATTATTTTGATAAGGCTTTTCTGTATGGGATATGTACCCTGTCCAACTAGAAATCCTTTAATTAAGGGCTAGACTGGGAGCTGGGCTGTGTGCTCACAGGGAGCAGTAAGAGAGAAGGTGCATGTGAATGCTGCTCAGTACTGCTCAGCCTCTTGGTCCATGCAGGTAGCCATAGGAGAGAGGAGAGAGGAGAGAGGAGAGAAGAGAAGAGAAGAGAAGAGAAGAGAAGAGAAGAGAAGAGAAGAGAAGAGAAGAGAAGAGAAGAGAAGAGAAGAGAAGAGAAGAGAAGAGAAGAGAAGAGAAGCTCAGGAGTGGATGTCCAGCCACGCTGTTTTAGGGGGGTTTGTTTTTGTTTAGTGCCTGAACCCAACATTTGGCATTTCTGGGATGATAAAGAGGGGAGGGGAGGGGAGGGGAGGGGAGGGGAGGGGAGGGGAGGGGAGGGGAGGGGAGGGGAGGGGAGGGGAGGGGAGGGGAGGGGAGGGGAGGGGAGGGGAGGGGAGGGGAGGGGAGGGGGAGGGGAGGGGAGGGGAGGGGAGGGGAGGGGAGGGGAGGGGAGAGGAGGGTGAAGCAGCCTTTGACTCTCATGGTGGACCTTGCAGACAGAATGAAGCCTTAAATTTCCTGCCTTGGGGCTTGTCTTCTTCTTGCCTCCAAAAGGGGAAATCATCTCCAGGCCATCCTGGAGAGCCTCTCCTCTCCCACGGGGGAACCTGTCTAAGCAAGGTGAGGGTGGCCAGACCAAAGACATCTTTGCTTGGAGTGAGATGATTAAGAAGCATGTTTATAAAGTCCAGGAGACAGCGGAAGGAGTTAAGTTACTTGAGTGCTTCAGGATCTTTTAGGGTGAAAAATGCTGTATACATGTCGGATTTTATTATTACAATTACAGTCAGATGTTAATCACTCCACCAGGATTTACTCAGGCAGCAGTGCCAACAGCAGTACATCTTGCTGAGTAATTGCCCCCTTCCTGATTCTTGGGTGTCTCTGCCCTAAGCTGCTTCTCATTTCTGTGTTTGCTTTAGTTCTGACAGTGCTGAGAGCGCTGCATTTTCCCACCCAGCAGCGAGTGATGGCAGAGCACATCTTGCACATTCAGGTTGCTTTCGCTTCAAGCACTGTATGTGCATTGGGGTCAGAAAATAGATAATGAGAACATTTTACGAATAATATTCAGCCTCAGGAGATAGCAATACCCATCTCTTTTGAAAATTGTTGAGCGCTAATGCTGAAAAAGCTGGGAAACGGTACAGTTTCATGGGTCTAATTGCAGAGTATGTGTGAGCCAAATGAATGAAGAAAAGCTCCAAGTTCAGCAAATCAAGCTGGAATCATGAAAGCGGAAATACAGAGGGAGGGAAGAAAGGCTAGATGCATTTAAACCTCTACACACAGTAAATTACTGGGATGCACTGGGATCAGCTCCCACGCTGGCACTGCAGCTCTGTCTCCCCAGTGTCCAGCAGATGCTCTGACTATACAGACTCAGGGCTGGATGTCCAGTCTCTCTGTTTTAGGGAGGTTTGTTTTTGTTTCCTGTCTGAACCCAACATTTGGCATTTCTGGGATGATGAAGAGACAGAAGCCAGGGGAGATGCTCTGTTACTTAGTAAGTGAAGCCAGCTCTGTACAACTCCCAGCATGTTCCAGAGGGATGCTCTGGGCTGACCTATCGCTGCAGCCGCTCACTTTGCTAGGTCAGAAACACACTGCAGTGAGAAACTGGCCCCACCATCGACCTCAGTCCCTCTGCACCCTGCCTTGGTTCCAGTAGGTAACTGGTTATCTCATGGCTTTGGGAGAGAGTGACTGGCATGGGCAGGAATGTTCTTACACACTGACAGCCTGGAGGAACCAGCTGTGTGTCCAATTTCTGGATATGGTTCAAGTGTGAGCTCAGTGCTCAGCAATGTGGAGGTAAAGGAGGTGAGGAGGGTTTGAGGTTTTGCACTGTTGACACACACCAGTCTCTGTGCCTCAAAGGCTGAGGGTCCAGCTCTTCTCCAAAAAAAAGATGCAGCCCCACACTACTGAGGAGGTGAGGGAAGAGCCAGTGTTTTAACCTGGCTGGTTATCACACCGTGTTGCACTGAGGAATGCAGGGACGCTTTCTCTCAAGTGAGAGTGATGCTCCTGGAAGACTACAGGCTCCCTTGCAGAGGGTGCCGAGATGCTAGTGCTGGAGCAGTCCCACCCTGGTGTGCTGTCCCAGAGGGGCTCTAAGGACATGGTACCCTGTTCTACTAAAGCTCTGCGGAAAGCCGGAAGGTGGTTTGATGGCGGCTGGGCCCCTGTGGAGAAGCAGACACGGGGCAGCAAAGCAGCTGTGGAAAGCAGAGGCAGAGTGAGGGTCCCGCTCCCCGGGGGTCCGTGCGGTGCCCGGACCCAGGGCTGGTGCAGTGCCCCGCTGCTCAGGGACCATCGCCTCCAGCCGCGTGCCGTGCCCGCCGCTGGGGTGACGGCCCCCGGCGGGCCCGGGGCCGCAGGTGGGACGCGGCTCCGCGGAGGGCGGTGGGCGGCTCCAGGGGGTGGCGGCAGGACCCGGCTGTCGCTCAGCGCGCGGGGAAAGTGACAGGGGGGGCGGGGCGGCCGCTCCCGGCGCGTATTTAACTTGGGCGGCAGCGGCGGCG
This sequence comes from Acridotheres tristis, assembly GCA_037013685.1. Taxonomy (NCBI): domain Eukaryota; kingdom Metazoa; phylum Chordata; class Aves; order Passeriformes; family Sturnidae; genus Acridotheres; species Acridotheres tristis. Next base: position 21,273,392 of record CM072897.1, on the reverse strand, counting down.
CGGCAGAGCGCGGCGGGCGGGCGGGACATCGCGACAGCGGGCGATATCGGGCGACGCCGGCAACACCTAGCCAAGCCGAGCGACACCGAGCTGAGCCCCGCCGGGCCGGGCTGCACCGCACCGCACCGCACCGAGCTGAGCCGAGCCGAGCCGAGCCGGCAGCGCAGGGCAGGAGCTGAGCCGCGGCTGGATGCGCTGAGCGCGGTGGGGACCGGGTCTCCGGAGCACCGGCAGCAGCAGCGGCAGCGGCAGTGGCATGGGTTGCCGGGGCTGCTGAGCGGCGGCCGAGCCCGCCCCTGCCCGTCCCCGCCGAGGAGCCGCCAGGGAATCGGGACGCGCCGCCTCGCCGGTGCCGGAGACACCGTCCGGCCCCCCAGCCCCATCACGCCGAGGATGCCCCGGGGGCCCGCGGGCCGCCCCCGCCGCTCGCCATGAGGAGGAACCCGGCCGGGCCGCGGGCGCTGCCGCCGCCGCCCACCGCCGCCTGAGCCCCGTGCCCCGGCCGTGCCCGCGCAGGGGCCACCCGACCGCCCCGGCGCCGTGACCCTCCTCCCGCCCCCTCGCCCGGCGCGCCCGGCTATAAAGGAGGGTTTTATTCTCGGGCTCCGGTCTCACGCCAAACCCTGTCACACCGTCTAGACGAGCTGTCGTGGGGCTCGGCCCAGCTGTCACCATGGCGATGGAGACGAGTCCGCTGTGAATTTTGGGGGGGAGCGAGCGAGCGAGAGCGGCGGCGGCGGCAGAGGAGGAGGAGGAGGAGGAAGGCTCGGCCGCCGCCGTGCCCTGCCCTCCCCCGCGGGGGAGGCTCGGACCCCCCGGCGCTGCCGACCGCGGCTGGAGCCGGCCCGGCGGGGAGCCCCGGGAGCCAGCGGTCGCGGGCGCGGGGCGAGCCTCAGATGCGGCTGTCACACAACCCCGGCCGGGCTATTTAAAGTAACGGGCCCCGCCGGATACTGGTGTCTCTGCCTATTTATGAGCCCCCGGGAGCCGGCGGGCGCCGCCGGGCAGCGCTAGGAGCCGAGGCCGCCGGGAGCAGCGCCGGGGCCCGCCCGGAGCATGACGGCGATCCGGGCGCTGCTGCTCTTCCTCTGCCTGGGGCTGCCGGCGGGCGGGCAGCCCTTCCTGCGCCTGCGACCCTCGCCCAGCGACAACCTGCCCGTCAAGGACATCGTGGAGCACCCGGACCCCGAGTACGACCCCAAGGAGCAGGACCTGGACGAGAGGACGCTGAGGAAGAAGCTGGGCAGCCATTTCGACCCCGGCTTCATGGCCGTGGCCGTGCCGGGGCCGGCCAACGCCTCGGGCGCCGCGGCGGCGGCGGGGCGGGGGCGGGCGGCGCTGCCGGCCGAGCTGCGGCGACTGGAGCTGGGGCCGCCCCGGGGCCCGCGCCTGCGGCTGGGCAAGAAGGCGCGGCGGAAGGTGCTGCAGTGGCTCTGGGCGCACACCCACTGCCCCGTGCTCTACGCCTGGAAGGACCTGGGGGTGCGCTTCTGGCCGCGCTACATCAAGGAGGGCAACTGCCTGGCCGAGAAGTCCTGCTCGCTGCCCGAGGGCATGTTCTGCAAGCCCGTCAAGTCGGTCACCAAGACCTTCCTGCGCTGGCACTGCCAGGGCTGGTCCAGTCAGAAGTACTGCACCTGGATCCCCGTGCAGTACCCGCTCATCTCCGAGTGCAAGTGCTCCTGCTAAGCCTCCCCGGCCCCTTGCACTGCCGCCCTCCTCCTCCGGATCACTTTGGCGGGGGGAGATTTTTCGGGTGTTTTTTTTTTTTGGGGGGGGGGGGTTGGGATAGTTTACTGGGGGGATTTTTTTTTCCACCCCCCCGCCCAGAGCGAAGTGGGACAAGATGAACCGCTTTGGGGTTTTGCTGGATTTTTCTTGGTATTGTTTTGGGTTTGGTTTTTTTTTTTTTGTTTTGTTTTGTTTTGTTTCGTTTTTGTTTTGTTTTGGTTTTGGTTTTTTGGGGTTTTTTTGTTAATTTTTTGGGGGTTTTTGTTGTTTGATTTTTGTTGTTAATTTTTTTTTCTTTGGACTTCTTTTAATGTTATTTTATTCAAAAGGGGGAAAAGCGAACCCAGGAACTGCAGGGCAGGCCAAAGGCACAGTAAAGCACTACAATCAGATGTCTATTTTTATACGTATATAGCCTTCTAACAAAAGGAAAATTTAAAAAAAAAAAAAAAAAAAAGGCAAAAAAAACTACCAGCCGTGTAAATAGAGAGATTTTAAAGGAAAAGGGGAGAAATCGCAGCTGTTTTTTAATTATTATTATAATTATTATTGTTATTATTATTATTATTTTAAAGACATAGGACCACATTTTGAACCCATCCCCACAGAACCCAAGCACTTCCCTGCCGAAGGGAAGGGCAGAAATTTCTTGTAAAGATGTTTTTATCAAAAAGAGAAAAGCGGCGGAGGGTGTAAAAAAAGAAAAACAAGAACCACAGCATCCCTGAACGGTTGTTTCTCTGTGCTGTATTTTTTTTTTGTCTTCAGACCTTGTCACTGATGTTTGAACTAATTTACCAAGATCTCTAGGGCTTTTTTTAAAGTGTATAACAATTAATTAAGAGGGAAGTTTTAAAGAAAAGTACAAATCTATGGAAGAGTGGAATTGTTTTGTTGTGTGGGAATACATATAGTCGTGTAGAGATGTTAAAGGAAATTTTCTGTGTACAGTTTATTTATTTTTATCGTTTGTGTATAGGAAAAAAAAAGCTAGAGTTATGCCAGAAACTATTGGAAATGTTTACTTGAATATTCCTTTTAAAACATATCAATGTAAATATGAGCTATCACTGATCAAAACATTTTTAGCAATAAACTCTATCGTTGAAGAAAAAACCCAGTGCTGCACTCCAGCTCCCTGGGAGACCAGTGGAGACTCGGATTCTTGCTCAGAGCAGGTGATGAATAAAGGGCTTTGCCTGGGCCACGCTGGTGTAAATCACAAGATGCCCGAAAAGTCGGGACAGCTCCACCGGTTTCTGTCTCTCCGGGATCCCGCGCTGGGATTTCTTTGCGTGTATAACGTGTTGGGGAGAGAGAAAAACACCGACGGGAGAGAAATGTCTCGTAACGCATAAAAGAGCCGCGATGTCCCGGGATGGAGGTGTCATCTGAAGTCCTTGGGAGATTCCATGCTCTGCGGCTCTCGCATTCGGCTCTCCCGCTGGCAGAGGAAGCGGTCGAGGTTACTGCCCCGGCCATCAAAGCGCCTGACACAGCTTAGCAACCCCGCGTGTGTCGGAACAAATGTTTTTTTCTCGGCTGCCGCTGCTAGCAAAGGAGGGAAGGATGGAGACGAGCCCTGCGCCCTGCCCTGCCCTGGGTCCGGCATCCCTGCCCGGGAGTGTGCAGGGCTCAGCTCCTGTGCCTCCCATGGAGCCAGGGCAAGGCAGAAACGGGACGGCTCCGCAGAGCAGGCTCCGACAGCCGGGCTGGGGAGAAGCCCTACACCGGACAGTGAGGGCACCGGAGTGCGAGCCCGCTGCCGATGGAGATCTGTCTGTCTGTCGGTCGGTCAGTCACAGGGCTTGGAGCGTGGCCCTGACGGGCTGCCAGGCCATTTCCCTGCGTATTCTGCGTGGGCTACTGGTGCTGGAGGGAAAGGTCTTGCCACTCCCACTGGCGAAACGTGCCCAGCATCCCTGAGGAACAAACTGCTGCCAAAGGCCCTGGCCACTGAGGAGGTGTTCTCCCCCAAGGTGGCCACGGAGCAGCAAAGAGACCCTGCCCCACTTCAGCTTGTCATGCAGCACAGGAGAGCATCATTACACCAAGCCCATGGGAAGGCACCAGGACCCTCCAAGGGGTCAGGCTTGTATCCCTCCATCATCGTCTGAGGGGACTGAGGTCTAGCAAGGCCCGTGAAGCAGGCCTACAGAGCCTGGACATCACAGATTGAAGCTTAAAAAGTTGTTGAGATGGGCATGATGAGGGCAAGGCAAGAGGGACAGTGACATCCATTCCTGCAGAGCCCTGCAGCCATCCCCTCATCCCCGTGTGAGGAGGGAGATTGGCCTTTCCACACATTTGTAAGTGAGGGATCGGGGAAGGGGGGGATGCAGAGGGCAGGGTGAAAACGAGACTTCGTCAAAGACAATGTGCAAAACATCAGGGGCATTTCAGAGAGAAAGGGGAAAGCTCATTTTGCAAGAGGAACAACATCTGTGGTGTGGGGGCCGAACATCTGTAGGAGGGAGCATGGGGGAAGGCATTCTGGGAAAATATTTCTGACATAATCCCAACAGTATCTGGTGTGTTGGGATTTGGTTACAAATGGCCCTCTAACGTCTTTGTGCGTTTTGTTCTGCTGGTTCCAGGGGCACACAGAGACCCCTGCTTTGTGCTAACCTGGGAAATAAACCATTCGCTGGGCTCAATGGCTGAGTTCAGTTGTGCGGGGAAGGGGGGGTTGGGAAAGGGGAAGGCGAGATTTGTGTGAACTCAGGGAAAACCAGCCTAAAAGCCTCCATGCCATGTGCTGGAGGGAGGAGGGGGGTTGCCTTCATCTCTGGGGACAACTCAGTGGTCCCGCTTGAGATGATGGCTTGTCTGGAGGTAAAAGCATGAGACTTGAGAGCCAAGGTGCTCGGTGAGGGCCAGGGCTGGGGCAGAGGGCAGCCCCATGGGGTGTGTGCCAGCCCACCCGGCCCTGTCTTGGCAATCTGCTACAGCGCTGGACCACAGGCACCTCTGCTGCTGTGCACCTGGCGCTGCTGTGCGGTGCCCTCATGCCGAGGAGCCCGGCTGCCCCAGGAGGGGTGAGCCGGACGTGTGACGGCCGGGCCGTGGGCGTGATGGCTCGCCTCAACCGCCGAGCCTCAAAGGAGAGGAAGACAAAGAGGAACAAGCCTGGTTCTTTGGTGCGGTTATTGCATTGTCTCCCCAAGCTGCTTGTGATTAAGGGATGAGCTGCAGGGGGAAAGGGGCAGAACGGGCAGAACCCCGAGATGTGGTGGGTGCCAGCTTCTGAAGACATGGGCCTTTCCCAGTGTATTCCGGGGTCATGGCCTGGGGAAATGACAGGAGCACTGAGGGTGGGTGCCATCCTCTACTTCAGGTCCTGCCTGTCATTACATTGTCAAAAGCCGTACACAGCCGTGGGCACTTACTGGAAGGGCTGTGACCCTCACACCCGGACACGCAGCTTGCCCGGAGCTGGCAGGGGAACTGTGCCCATGCCCTGTGGAGCTGCAGTGAGCCTCATGCTCTGCAATGTCCCTCCTCCACACTGAGTCTCCACACTTAAGCAGAAGGTGGTGATCTGGAGGATCAGCAGCCCTTTAATCACTTCTTCCTTCAGGCAGGGCAGAAGAAGCTCCACAGGACCCAATGATGTTCCATGCCCTGCAGGCACATGTCCCTTGGCATGACAGGAAAGCAAAGGCAGCTTTCCTCTCCACAGCCAGCACTGGCCAGAGCTCACCTACTCCAACACCATGTCCTGGATCACAGCTGGATCTCTTCCTTGTAGTCCCTACAAAGCCTGACTGCCTCTCTCTCAGGTCTGCAGAGGTCTCCATCTCTTCCTTCTGCATGTCAAGGCCCTTCTATCACTTGGTGAATTGCTTTCCCATGCATGAAGCCCAGATTTAGATTATCCTGTTTCCTCTTAGAAGAGAGAATGAGTTCAGGATGGCTTCTGACATTTGACTCGATGGGATGAAGTCACCTTTCCATTCCTCTTTCACATCCCAGTTTGGTTTTAACACCAGCAGCAGGTTAACTCTTTTGTCTCATTGGCAAATGGTTTTTCATCCCCATTCTCTGCCCTGCCTCTCCCTGTTTAGCTCATGTCCCCTCAACTAAGGCTAGTTTCTGTCAGCACGCCGGCTCTGCCAGGCTAACTCAGATTCACGGGGCCAGAGTTCACAGATACTTAGTGCCAGCTCTTGAGATATCTGACTCAGGCCCAGATGATGACCTAAGCCCATCACTCATCATTCCTAGAAAGGCAGATGAATGGACTGGAGGAAGTCATTGCCCTCCTCAAACTTTAAAGCCCAGACTAAACTTTTTCCCAACATGCAAAATTGTGTTTACCTTCTCCTCCAGCCCGAGCATTTGTTGTGAATTGCCTTCACAGCCTGTCATGGCTACCAGGAGCTATTGGAAAGCCAGTCTCTCTGCACGCCCTGATTGGTCTAGCAGCAGGTCCCTGGTGAGCTCATCCTGCTGACTGCTGCTGGTCAGGAGCTTCAGCTGAGCTGGACCCACTTCCTCAGGCACCCCCAGCTCCTCGTTCATCACCTCAATGAAAATCAAGCCACACTGCTGAGGTTAACAGTGCTAGGGTGCACCATGCTCAGTGATCTCAGAGGTCTTTTCCAACCTTAGTGATGCTGTGCTGACCACAGGTGTGCCTTGCAGGGTGGGCAGAGGTGGGCTCGTCTCACCATCTCCTCAGGGCTACTGGATACAAGGGTGGGGGTTCTGCTTTCTCTGTGCAAGACATACCCCAGGATACCTTTCCACTCCTGCGCAGTTCTCCTTCACTCTGTCCGTGTATAGCAAACCCAACCACGTGCCCAGCGGCTGTTTGGCAGAGCAGGACCCCGACCCCTCTCCATGAGGGAGTGTAAGGCTCACTGACACTCTGGAGGTGGCAGAAAGGCTGCTGGCTCATCTGCAAGAGCCTCCCCTCCCCCTCAGTGATTAAAACCAAACATTAAGAGAGCAGCATCCCACGGCAGTCCAAAGGCTGCTCTTCGGCGTTAGCTGTTTGGTATTCTGCCTAAAAGTGTCAGACACGCTGTCAAGGAGAAGGGACAGCGTCATGTGGCACCGGGAGCCCAATCAGAGAGGCAGAGCCACGAAGAGCAAATCACGAAGAGCTGGGAGGCAGCGCTTGCTAACTGGCCATTGGCTAAAATGGCCCTTTCAGGAGGACGGTGAATGAATCCATTCACAAAAAAAAAAAAAAAAAAAAAAAAAAAAAAAAAAAGCAGGGCCTGTTTGCAAACAGCAAAACAGTCTACATATTTTATTTTTTAGTCTGGATGAGTCTGACCCAAACCCGGAAACTGTTGTGTGGGATGTTGCTGTTGCGGCCATGTCCAAGCCCATCAGTGAATTTCAGTGGACTGATTCTGCCCATCTTTTTGCAGGCCCCACCATTCCTCCCAAGGAGTTTCAATGACCTGCCCAAAGAACTTTGGCCTCCTACCGGGCACCCTGGAGCGGGACACAGACCACTAAGGGCCCGTGGACCACTGCTGGGATATGGTGGGATCATCAGCATCACACTGATATGCTAAAAAGGGAGAGGAGCCCTCAGAGAAGCCCATGGTCCCAGCAATATGACACAGCATGTGATGAGAAAGGCTCTTTCTTGTATCTGGAAGCTGGGAGTGAAGAGTATCCAGATATGGGACATGGTTGCTCGTAGATGACCTGACTGGGTCAGCCATGTCCTGTGCTTTGTCACCTGTGAACATGTCCATGGAAACCAGTGATCTCTCCATGATGGTGAATGAGAGCAAGGTGACCAGCCAAGCTCACTGGCTCCCCCATTTTTGGTAAGATCTGGACCTTTTCCAAAGGGGAGTCTTGCACGCCACTAAAAGAAGCTGAGGCTTCAGAGCCAGTGCTGCCAGAGCTGCTGGGGATCCACAGCAGGGACCCTGGAGTTCCCAGGATGCTGATTCCACCCACTGAGCAGCAGCATGCTCCTTGTATGGAGCATGGAGCAGCATGCTCCATGCTTTGGAGGCAGCCTTTGAGGAGTTAGCAGGAGGCTGAGAAGGGAAGTAAAGTCTGTATCCCTGGATGCCATGGCAGGACAGCCTTTGGAGAGCCATCTCTGAGTCTTGGGTGGGAAATGGAACAACAGTTCCAGAGAAAAAAGTTCCTTGTCATGGACACTGGGTCATGTACAGGTGTTTGAGTCCATAAGCTTCTTGGAGGATTGTGCAAGAGCCATCAGATCCCCTCTGAGGCTGGCTGTGTCATCAAACATTGTCCAGTCTTTTTCCATCACATTTGCTGCCAAAAGACACTTTCTTTCCAGGAGGTGGTACTAACAAAGGACTGGGCCTCCAGCTTTGGCTCAGTTTATCTATTTTATTGGGACAGAGACCATATTTCATCCTGGAGCTGAGATACTAGCTGCACTTGGTGTTCTGCTCTTTGACCATATTTTAGGAAAGTGCCTACATTTGTCTCTCCCCTTTCCACCCAGGAACTGCAGCCAGCAATCCTCTTGGACACCTCTTTGAGCCAGCAAAGGCAGCTGGGAGTCAATGCATAGCCATGAAGCTGGATAAAGAAGGACACTAAGAAAGGACGTGGTGATGGTGTTCGTGCTATCGCGGTACCCAACAGAGCCCTGGACTGAACTGTACCGGGAGGTGCCCTCTGCCCAGGCTGCTGGACTGGGCTGGGACGTGGCTTCTCAGCGGGACCACGGGGGCTTTGCCTGCTCCCGGACACTGCTCTCGGAGTCCTAACGGGGGCTGCTGAAGGGACCACAGGCCAGACACAGCACGGCAGTGTCCTACGTCCTCATGGAGCCACAGGGGGGGGCCTGTCCGCGCTGCCCCGCCCCCATCCGAGAGCGCTGTCCCAGCGACGGTCCGGCCCTGGTCCCGGCCCCGGTCCTGGTCCTGCCATGAGCGCTGTCCCGGTCCGGCCCCGGCCCCGGTCCCGGTCCCGGTCCTGCCATGAGCGCTGTCCCGGTCCGGCCCCGGTCCGGCCCTGCCGTGAGCGCTGTCTCGGTCCGGCCCCGGTCCCGGTCCTGCCGTGAGCGCTGTCTCGGTCCGGCCCCGGTCCTGCGGGAGGGCGGTGCCACCTGGCGGCCGCGCGGGGCAGGCGGGACCCGCTGGGTCTGGCGGGGGTCCCGGTACCGCCACAGGGCTCGGAGCCCCGAGGGTCCCGGAACCCAAAGAGGGCTCGGAGCACCTCGTGGTGTCTCCATAGGAGGCGAGGGAATGCACCACCTCAAGCATCCGGCCATGGCACATGAAAGAGCCTCTGCCAAGTGCCCTGGAGGAGTCGCAGTGTGCTGGTGCCGGGAAGGAGCTCGTCCCTCCTAGGGAGCGGTGCCGTCCTGTGGAGCAGCCGGAGTTCGCAGTGCCGAAGCTTTGTGCCCCAGTGGGATGGCACGTGTTGGACACGCAGCGGCTTTCCAGGAATCCCAGCTTCGCTGCAGCCACTGCTGACCCTGGGGTCCCGTTTGGGCCATCCCGTGGTGGCCGGAGCCCCTTTTTCCTCTGGAGGCTGCAGCAGCAGCAGACAGACACAAGAAGTCCAAACTCCTCCGTGACTCTCCTCTGGGCTGAAGAAAATTTGCTCTTCATGAGGAGTTTTAGCATGCCAGGAGTATAAAGGCTGCCTGCCCACGGGGGCTGACAGAGCATCCTTCCTCCTCCCAGAGGGAGCAGTGGAAGAAGCACAACCAAAGATATCCTGCATAGAAGAAAGGACATATCTTCCATGAGTGTTCCTAGTGAAGTGGGATTCATCCAGGCCCCTCTATCCCTATTCCATACAGGCCTAGTGTCTGTGCACAGTTGTTGCCCTGGGTCAGGTCCAACCCTGTTGTCCAGCTCAGTTACTTCAATAAGACTTCAAATTGCTTAACAAATACCACACAAATGTTTAAACTCTGAGAATTTGTACTACGGGTTCAAAATGTGATTTATCTTCATCTGTGCCCACGAGATTTATCAGCCCAAATTAAGGGAATGGCTGTTCTCTTTAAAGTGTGGTTCTAGTCAGAAAAACCAACTGGAGTCTCCTCTCAGTGAGTCAAACACATGGCCAAACCAGAAGGGAAAAACTGAGAAACGTTTTTCTAAAAACATCCTTATGTTTTTTGGTCAGAAATTTTTGAAGCATAGCTGAATTTAGAAACATTCAACCAACTGTAGTGAGACAGGAATCAGGAAAGGAATTGTGAAAATTCAGTCAGGTTTTTTCCCTATGATCTTCATCAACATTTTATACTTTAATGCTATTTTTCATCAAATAGTGCTGGCAAGGACTATGTGGCACAGCTGCCTAAGAAAGACCATTTGCCAGCCTCCCCCTCCGTGTAGCACAGACGGGAGGTGACTCTGTGGATGCCTACATAGGAGAATAAGAGCTCTTGTTCACATACTCTGGGCAAGCCTGCTGCAACATGGGATGTGAAGACTTAATCTTGGGCATAGAGGAGTGCACTGGTAAATAAGGCAGTAATTCCTGCTAACGAACCCTGTGGACTTACAGTTGCAGTCATGGCTTCCCTACTTCTTCCTTTCCTCTTCTGTGACACTGAGCTCCAAGGGGGGAGGATGGCTCTGCTGTGCCCAGAGAGCTGCTGGAGCACAGCCAGGGAATCCCCAGCACAAGGATTCAGAGAATATGGAGTTCCTCTCCCTCTCTTAAAAGCTCTTCAATTTGATCTCTGAGGTACAGACCATGATCAGAAGGACAAGTGCAAAAAAACCCCAACCTCCAACAGGGTGAAACCTCAAACAAGGCAGAGCAGATGGAGAAATACACAAAGATGAACCATTGAGTAGTTGCCACTACGATCCAGAGAGACTAGCTTTGGCACCATCTGTCATTAAGCCAGGGCCATAATGTTGAATGTACCACACCTGGAGGTGGGAAGGCATGGAAGATGGGTGCAGAGACAAATGCCAGAAGGAAACAGCCCCAGGAACTGCATTTGGCATTGGCAGGAAAATTTTTTGGACCAAACTTACCTTGAAACTTGTCCTAGGGTGATGTTATGGTGTTTGTATCTCCAATCGTGTGTTCTGATTATGTTTGGTATTATGTCCTGTGCTTACAGGACTGACTTTGAAAGTGAAGCTTTGTTTTGTCTTGTTATCAGCCGGCTCACCTCCCCCATGGTCTGTGTTTAGGAGAGGTTTTGGCTCTGCTTGCTTGCTTGCTTGCCTGCTTTCTTGCTTGCTTGCTTGCTTGCCTGCTTGCTCGCTTCTGCCTCTTTTTCTTTCCTTCACTTTGCCCTTGCTTTTGCTTGTTAGTTAGTTCAGCTAGGCAGTCCAACTTTTCCCCTGGACTGTTTTCTTTTCCACCCCGTCCCCTCCCTCTCCTGGATACCGTCTGGACCTGTTCTGGACGGGGACCTGGGAAACCCCAAGAAACACCGGGAGTCTGCACTCTGTCACCTGCAGCAGTCATTCCCCAGCGCCAGAGACTGATAACTAGGCGACCACTCGCCGGAGAGACTGAGTTTGCCATCCCTTCAGAACGATGAAAGAGTTTTTTTTGTCAGCTGGTGTTGTTGTTTCCCTGTGCTGGGGAGTGTTTTGCTTGTTAAATAAACAGGTCTTTTTTCCCCACTCTTCTCTGAGGAAATTCTTCCCGAACCCGGTGGGGGGGGGGGGAGGAGTCGTGGGGTTTGCTGTCTGGGGGCTCCTTCCGGAGGTTTTTCCCCAAATTCGCCCTAAACCAGGACAAAAGTATATTATTTTTTCTGCCTATGCAATTTCCCAACAAATTAAATTGTAGGGGAAATGTCATGATGGGGATTTTAGAGGTTTCATCCAGACAGCACCAGAGCCTTTTGACCCAGTTTGAACCCATTGACTCTGCATTCAGATTAGGGTGCCAAAAAAGAACCAGAAGTTCCTTTCAGCCAGATGGTGAATGTTATCCTTTCCCAGTAAGTGTGAGGAGAATGTTTTAATCCTCATCAGCTTGCCTGGGTCAGTATGTATTTCTCCCTGCAAAAAAATAATTTGTATTTAAGCCTTTTCTGTTCAGTACTTCAGGGCACATAACGAAAGGATTTTCCTGCCTGGAACACTCAGCTGTTAGACAGATCTGGCTATAGCTCTCACCTGGGACATACAGTAAAGAAATCTGACCTTTTATGCTCACTGTCTTTGAAGCTAGGAGAGTCCTGATTTCAATCTCAGCAGCAAAGGGCACATCTAAGTCTTGATTTAAAAGGTCTGAAATTACTCTCATCATCTCCCCTGGCTGCTCATCTCATCCAGCCAGTCTCACCTCATCCCACCTCACCTGAAGTCAGGCACAGGCAGCTGGATCCCATATGCTGGGCTGTCCTGGGCAGTCCATCAGTGATCATCAGGGCCAGATGTCCTGGGCTGGAGGCTTGAGGGGCACTAGTCTCCTCTTAGTCTCCATGTCACATAGCATGACCATGGTCATGCTGTGTGGGGTCCCCTGATCCAGCTTGGTTGTCATTCACCCCAACTGTGCAGGAAGGCACACAGGAGGAGCAGGAAGAAGCCCCAGGACTGAATTTCCCAAGCCAGAGCCAGACCCATGAGGAGACATGAACCCCAAGAAACACCCTGGTTTCCTCTGGCACCACCAGCAATACATTCTGCAGCCAAAGACCTGAGAGCAGCCCAGCCCCACCCGTGTGTCACCAGTGACCCCTGCTAGCAGCCCTGTCTGTACTTGGCTGCACCACAGAGGATGTTCAGTCACTGGCACCGTGCTGTCTCTGCCCTACAGACCACTTGGCAGGCAGGCAGGGAAGAAGTGCAGGGACTAGTCTGCAGGGTGAGACCCCAATCCCTTATGAGGAAAAAGAGCTGATAAGCCATCAACAGGCAGATGGTTGCCAGTGAGCAGTCCCTGAACCATCAATGCTTCTGGCATTTGGAGTGCAATCCGCTCTCCACCAGACAGCATTAGCTGATGGTTTGGGAGGCTTTTTCCCATGTGGGAGGATGGCTTACAAGTGCTAAAATTGCTCATGGTGCTGCCAGCATCTCTGAGAGGCCAGGTGAAAAAAAAAGCAGGGTCACAGTATCTCAAGATCTGTCCTGTACAGGCAGGCACATCCAGACGGATGTGAATTATTTTGATCTTACCAAAGAGATTTCCTCCTGCAGGATGTTTCAGCTTGGCACTGCTCAGTGGGCTCTGGGAATTACTTCAGCATCACAGCCCTGTGCCTCCAGTCAGGTTCAGGCAACTCCCCAGGACTCCTGGGGCTTGTCATAGCCCTGAGGCTGGCGTGGCTTTTTGCCCTTGGCTTTGCTTAGCATCTCTCGGCCTCTGCTGGAAGTGTGAATTTCCATGCCTCAGGACTGCTCTCTGGAGCACGTGCACTTCTAGAACCAGTGGAAAAAGGCACAAGGTCCTATCCCTTCTAGGTGCAAACCCTGCCTCCTCCTTGCAGTGTTCTCCTGTGTGAATCTGCAGCTCCCCCATGCCTCCTGCTTAGGAGTAGAGTTGTGGGGCCATGAGGTCCTTTGCTTTCGCCTCCATGAACAGGCAGGCTTTTCTCCTGCCTGCACTGGTTCTGCCTCTGGAGCAGACTGGGGACTGTCTGATGAGCTGTTTGAGTGTTTGAGGCCAAAGTCTGATCCTGGACCACAGCTTTCCCAGGTCTGAGCTGCTTTTGAGACATCTGCCTCCCAGGGCTGAGGAGAGGTTCTCAGGCCTGCTCAGAAGAAAAGCGTCGCTGCCTGCTTGGCACCAGAGCTTGGACGGGAATTCTCCTGTTTTTCATGAGCAGGCTGAGCGGTCAGCACATACCATGAGCAACAGTCAGAGGAGCAATAAATAGCCAGACCAGAAGGAGACAACCTGTTCAGACTGGACCACTCATCCCCTGTGCTGACGGGATATCTCCTGCTCTGCGTCAGGGTCTCATGAGAGCCGGGCACAGAAAGCCGCTGTCCTGGCCCAGCCCACCCTGACTGCATCCCCCAGGAGCAGCTGTGCCCACTGCTCCAACCAGCGTGTCCCAGGACGTCATGGCAGCCATCGGGGTGTCTGTATGGGATGTCTCACTCCTGCTCCCAGAACTGTGCCAGAAGGCAGATGCCATCACTGCAGGCTGGCTGTGGATTATTCCTCTAGGGCTGGTTCCCTTTCGAGATCACACCCAAACTTATTCCTGAATTCCAATGGAAGTCCCAGTTTTTCTTGTTCTCCAGGAAAAGGAGCACTTTGTAAGCATTAAGGTTCAGTAACACATCCCAGAAAACTCTGTTTTCCCAAAGGATGTTCCTTTGTGGTCTTACACCACCCCATGACTGTGGAGTACAGGAGAGGTCCCAAATAGCCAGTGAAAGCCCAGTACTTGGCATTTTCCTTTTTCCCCTCTAAGGTCTGCAAGAGAAGCAGAGATGAAGGTTGTTCCTATTGCTCCAGGTCACCTCTGCCAAGCATCCAGTATGGAACAGCCAGGGGTTGTAAAGTGCTCTGAACCTGAAAAGTGCTAACTAAGAAAATGAAGCCCAACACGAGTGTTATTAATAAATGCCAGCCACTGTTATATAACTCCTAATCATGAACTGCGTCTTTCGGCCCCCATTGTTCCATTGTCAGGCCCTATTATCTGGGAACTCTTACCCACCGACCACAAGAAATAGCCTGGGCTCTGCGGGTTTGCAAACTTTGTTGTTGGAAAGCTTTTCATGCAATTGTTTTTGCTTTGCGCTGTTGCCTTCCTCATTGTACAGATGTGGGTGTGTATCACAGCCCACACCCTCTGCCTTTTGCCTCAGGATAGCTTTGAAAATGAGCTGATCTGTCTCAGCGAGTGTTTTTCCTCAAAATTCTCTTTAAAAACAACAACATTCAAACAAAAAAACCCTCATTTTCCTGAAGTGAAGTTTGTGCTGGGGAAAGATGCTGGCCTGCAATCCCAGCAGAATGAGTGCACTGTATCCTCAGAAGAGATTCCCCGCAGGAACAGCAGTGCCTGAGCCCAGGCCTGAAGGCAGGAGGAGTGTGGGCTACCTGGGTCTCTAGAGCTCAGTCGGAGCAGGGCAGATTGGGGCTTGCAGGGCTGGACTATTGGCCCCCCCTTGCCAGACCCTGAGCTTTCAGCCACCCCACTTCAGTGCTCCTTGTCCTATTCACCACAGCCCATCTCAACTTGGGTTTCTGTATGGTGGTTCTACCTGGAAGTCCACATAGAGCTCCTCTGGCACTAGTGCAAGCTTGTAAGGAAGTCTCAGCTCTCCTTTTGAGCTACTTCAGGCCTTTGCAGAGGTTTTCATGACCCAGTAAGTGTGGATCTTCAAGGCACTTTCCCGCTGCCCAGTCTAAGGTACAGCAGCATGGGAAGATCTGCAGGCTGCTCACAGCTTGCCAATGTAGAAGCACTGTCATTAATAGGGCTTAGGCTAGGACCAATTACACTGAAAAATGCCTTTCCAGCCGAAATATAACAGTTTGCTGAACTTTGTCTCATTTGGAAGAGAAGTTTTAAATCAAAACCAGAAAATGCCAGGCAAAGAGCTTTTGGTGTCCAGTTTTGGAGGCCTGTATTTTCTCTACCAATGGGTTTTAAAAATCTGTGAGACTCTTTTCTTCCTTTCATTGGAAAGTCTGAAATGACACAGAAAACGAAAAATAGTAACAATACCCAACCAAGTCATCGGTGTTTTTCAGTAAGCTCTAATGCTAACTGATGCTGTCTTGGGCAGGTTTGGTTACTTTTCTGACCAGGGCCTATTATTAGAGTTGCAAATATTCCCAACCAAGATGGTCTGGAAGCCTGTTCCTGAATGTTTTTTCCTGTAATTCATGCAACACCTCACACCTTTGTGCAGTGACAATCTGAAAGCGCAGTGATGCTCTTGAGGTGGGAATGGAGGTGAGGAGCATCCAGAGCAGTGCTGCAGTATGATCTCAGCATGGTTTCCAAGCTGGGACTGTGACCTTGGGGCCACCCTCCCTCACCATCTGCAGAGATGGGCTCTGCAACACTTGTCACAGGACCATCCTTGGTGGCTGGATATGCACCCCACACCAGCCTGAGCTCTCCCATTTGTCCATCCTCTGGCCCATCCTGGGCTTTGAAGCAAAGGGCAGGCACAGAACATATGTGGCCACCACTGGGCATCCTTCTGCCCAGCCATTCCTGTGCTTTCCCTTTAAGAGGGAGCAAGACACAGATGTTGTGTGTGCTGTGCAGGGGTTGGGGCAGCCCAGGAGACCACTCTCCTGGGATGTCTGCATGGCACAGAGACATCTACCTAACAATTGAGGGAATACTTTCCATCCAGAGAACCCATCTCGTGGTCCCCTCTTCATTTGTGACACAAGGGAAAATGTGAAGCAGCCAAGATGCATGAATCACTGTCCCAAACAACATATAATGAACTCATAAAATCAAAGGCAGGGTTAGTTTCAACCCGTGCTGCCAGGGCTCCTTGGACATTGTCTGGAATGAATTTAAGTTGTTACAAAACTCTCTGTGTGTTTCTCTTCCCCCCAACCCCCCAAACCGTCTTTCTTCTCTCCCTCTTCACACCATGTTTTCCTATGAGCTTTTTTCCCTTCCCTCCCTCCCTCCCACTTCTCTTCTCCTGCCTTCCTTCTCTCTCTGTTCACCCTGGTCCCTCCTTCCCAGCCCTTTGTCCCAGCCCTTCCTCTCATTATCACTTCTTCCCCCAACCATCTGGCTGCCAGCCATGTACCACCACCACTTTTCAGAACAACTCATATTCAGGACAGCTTCAGACAAAACTCATCCAGCAAGTCCCGTGCCACCTGCTCGGTCTGACATGGTTTCACCAAGAGAGCCCCTGGTCTCCTCCCTCACTGGGAGCTCAGTCCCAAATCATCAGCAAAGGCAGTGGAGGGATGTCCTCTCCAGACACTCTGGAGGACTGGAGAAGTGTGGCTGCATGCATTTGACCATATGCTCACACTTCTGCTGCCTCACAGGAATTCACAGAATTTCCTGAGCTGGAAGTGGCCCCCAAACATCAAGCCCAACTCCTGGCCTTGCACAGGACACCCCAACATTCCCACCATGTGGCTGAGAGCGTTGTCCAAACACTTCTGGAGCTCTGGCAAGTTTGGGGCTGTGAATTGCCTTAATCAATACAGGCCTGCTCATGTGCCAGCACTCCCAAAGGGGACAAGGAAGCAGGCACTTCAGTCCCACCACCACTTCAAAAATCAGGCATTTGTTTATATCACAGTAGCTGCTGCTGCTGCTTGCAACTGAGCAGATGCTGGAGCCACAGGAGCTGCTCGAGGCAAGTTTGAGCAGCAACAGGCCCTGCTGCCTTGGAGACCTGGGCTGGCATCTCTGTGCTGCAGCTCCTGATCCCAGCAGCAGGCTGGGGCCCCCAGCCCTTGGGCAACCAAGGCCCCTTGAGCTGTGCCCAGCTGAGCAGCACAGGCACCGCCCAAGCTGCTGAGGCTCTCTGGAATCCCAACCCAAATCTACCCAGACATTGAATTGGTTTGGAGCAAACACGATGAAAGCCAAACCTCAACCCCAGCCATGCCAGAGCCAGCCTAGCAAGTTGCTCCCGGCTCACACAGGACAGCCTCCATCTGCCAGGCAGGTTTGTGGACCTCCTCCCTTGGTGTCTCGCTGGGAGCACTCCTGAAGCACCAGGCACACGCTGTGCTCCGATTGCAACATCGTTCTGCGGTGGCGTCCTATTCCTCCAACGCTACAGACGAGGTGTTATCTGCCAGCCGGCAGGGCTCACATTCCTCCGGGGCGAGAGAGCACCACCCGGCTCCTCCTATCCCTGCTCAAGGCTTGGAGCAGGGAAACGAGAGCAGAGAGGAGCCGGGTCCCCAGAGCATGAAGATGCTGAGGTAGCTGATGAAGTTTATTAAAAGAGCCCCTTGTGCTAAAGCTAAGCTTTGCTTCTGACTTCAGGCCCTTGAACAGCATTTGGAAAAAAGCTCTCAAAATTCAGGTGAGATGTTTCCCAGAAGAAACCCTCACTGCATCCACATAATCCTGCTGAGCAGAGATGCCACTGGCGGGCAACTGTCCATCCTTGAGAGGCCCCCGTGGCCCCGAGAGCATGCCGAGGCTCTGCCGTGGCACAAGGGGGGTGCAAGACACGCGGAGCGTCCTCCCACTTGTGACAATCACAGCATCCTTCCCCTGATGGCAAGAGGACATCCTCCTGCCGATGGAAACATACACTCGGCTGTCAGTGCCCGGTTTATCCCGCGGCTCCAATCCACCCGCTCCGGCTGCCGAAGCCTCTCCCCGGCTCAGACCGAGCTGCGGGGGAACGGCTCCACCTCGCGGCCGCCGGGCCGGGCCAGGCTCGCACCCGCCGCTCCCTCGGGGCTGGAGGGTCCCGCGGCTGCTGCGACCGCGCCCTTGGGGACACGCGTGTCCCTTTGCCTGCCGTGGAGAAGGACCATGCCGGTGCCATAGCGGTCGCTGCAGAGCAGGGGGACGCACACAGGAGTGTAAGGTGTGGGGGTGACATTCTTGAGTGGCCTGCACAAACAGCCATGGCAGTCATGCAGGGATGGAATTAAAGACGAACCAAATCGTGTTCAGGAAAGGACCAGGCATAGGTCTTGCAGCTCAGGAAACTGATGAGAGAGAAAGAAGCACAAAATCAATTCCTGACCCCAGGTGCTTGCTGAATAGGGGGACCTGAGACACACTCATCACATTCAGCATTGTCCAGGAATGTTTTCACTGTGAGCAGGGCCACGCAAGTCCCTTTGCCATGTAGCCCATGGCTAGAAGTAGCCACAGCAGGATAACATAGAGCTAAAGATGTGCTAGAAGAGCAGGACCTGGAGTGCCTGCAGAACTGCCACTTCCTAGGGGCATGGAGCGTGTTTGAGGGCTGTGTTGCACATCATGCCCAGCCTCTGCATCATCTTTCCACAGCATCCCACAGTCCAAGACCAGGAATGGCAATGGCACCGAACATGGCCTCAGCACACACTGCTGCAGGTTCAACATCTCTCCAGCCTTGCCAGCAGACTGCAGCCCCTCGGGTGCCCCAGCTTGGCCTGAAGCTGTGAGTGGAAGCTCCAGCACTGTGCCTGACCTGTGCAATGTTCATGCTGGGGTGAGCAGGGGCAAGGCAGGACAAAGTTCACATAATGTCACTGCAGTGGTTCTGCATGTTATATGGAGTTATATGCTGCATTTGTTGGTGATACTGCACAGGGTTCCTTTCCCCAAGCCACACTCACTGCGCACCTTTCAACAAATCCTATCTCCAGCAGGGTGAAGTGCCCCTACTGACCTTTCTGAGTGTCAGAGAAAGCTGTTGTGGCCCAGAGCAGGGCTGCTGGTCCCCGGGGAGCGCCTATTTGGGCTGCCCCCATATCCCCGCAGTGCTCAAACCCAGGGTGCTACCAGAATCTGGACCCCAGGCTAAGCAGGCAGCCCAGGATACCTCTGTTCCCCAGCAGTGCAGAGCAAGAGGAAGGACCCAACTGCACCATGGATGCACTGGGCCTGCAGGAAAGCTGGTAGTGAAGAGAGTCAAGGTGGAGGGAACAGACTCCCAAGGGCTGCTGACGCTCAGGTGAGCCCCAAGCCACTGGTGTGGAGCATGGCAGGATGCCTTGGGCAAATCACACCCCACGAGGAGGGTGTCTGTACCTCTCTGCATGGTCACATTTCAGTTCCTGGCAGCAGCTGCTATGACCTGCACTCCAGGAGATAGCATGTGTGGGGACAGACTCTCAGCACAGGGTGTGAAGGCAGATGTGTCTGTCAGGAGACTGATAGTCCCAAAAGGCAGGCAGATAAGGTGCCCTTGGAAGAGTAAATACCATAGAAATAAGGGAAACAGGAGAATTATGGAGTCCTGAAGATTCCTTAAGGAATCCTGAAGATGACCCAGTGGCTGAAATGGGATCCTCCTCTCTAACTGCACTGGGAGAGGGGCCTGTGGGACCAGTCAAAGGAAGGAGTCCTCCCTTCTGGCAGTAAACTTCTTCCTTCTCCAGTGTGGAGGTTAAAGAAGGACGTGGCAAGGGAGTAGGTAGGGTATCTTCCCTGCTTGTCTGGAAACATGAGCCTCCACCTCAAGGAGCCGTTCCGACACGCCGGGATGGGGCTGGGGCTGCCCGCTGTGACATGTTCTCCTTCCTCGGCGGGGCTGGGGACTGGATTACA
Organism: Acridotheres tristis; assembly: GCA_037013685.1. Taxonomy (NCBI): domain Eukaryota; kingdom Metazoa; phylum Chordata; class Aves; order Passeriformes; family Sturnidae; genus Acridotheres; species Acridotheres tristis. The sequence continues at coordinate 21,253,570 of CM072897.1, read as the reverse complement.
GGCGGGGTCATGTGGCAAGTGAGCCAACGCGGGGCGCCGGGCCCCGGCCACACCGACACCGACACAGCGCATCCCGGGCCTGGGCCCGGCGCCCCGCGCGCCTCCCTGCGCCGCGGGGCCGGCAGGGGGCGCGCGAGCGCCGCGCACCGACCGCGGAGGGCTCGGGGGTCCGGGGTCTGTCCGGGGTCTGTCCGGGGTCTGACCGGGGTCTGTCCAGGTCTGTCCGGGGTCTGACTGGAGTCTGTCCAGGTCTGTCCGGGGTCTGTCCGGGGTCTGTCCAGGTCTGTCCGGTGTCTGTCCGGGGTCTGGTGTCCGGTGTCCGGTGCTGGGTCCGAGCCGCTCTGTGGGCTCAGGGCAATGGCCAGGGGTGTCCTTTGCAGGGCTGGGCTGGCTTTGAGTGTGTGCTGCAAGGGTGGAGGGGGCTAGGTACAGAGGGCAGAAGAGGGCATCAGCCTAGGGGACATACGGTTCCAGGGGCACTTTAGAGCCCCTTCCAATTCCTAAAGCGGCTCCAACAGAGCTGGAGAGGGACTCGGCAGTGATAGGACGAGGGGGAATGGCTTCCCACTGGCCGAGGGCAGGGTTAGACAGGATATTGGGAAGGAATTCTTCCCTGTGAGGGTGGTGAGGGCCTGGCACAGGCTGCCCAGAGAAGCTGTGGCTGCCTCATGCCTGAAAGTGCTCAAGGATAGGGTTGAATGAGCAATTTGGTCTAGTGAAAGATATCCCTGCTGTGCAATTGGACTGGATGACTTTTAAAGTCCCTCCAACCCATTGGACAATTCTGATCTGCCCCAGCTGACTTGGTACTGGCAGTTTTGCTCCAACACCTTCTGGATGTCTGTGTCCTTTCAACAATCCTCTCTTGACTGGGAAGCCTGGCTGGCACCAAATTCTGTACCTTCATGAGGCACAAGGAGCAGGAATGAATGCAGAATGGGAGCTTGTGATGGACAGAGCATCATGAAGACCGCAGAGTGACAAACAACACAGTGTGCTTGCCCTCTCATCCTGCCAGTCCTGTCAGATCTGCCCAGGAAGGCAGCAAACACTGGGTGATGTCCGCATGCTGAGGAACCCCTATCACAGTCTCATTCCTACTTCAGTGAGTGTTCCATCCCTGCTGATGTCTGTAGCACTGCCATTTGCCAAATCCAGATTCACATGTTTCTCACAGGCTCTCCATCCTACAAAGAGGAAACAGGGGAAAACAGGGATTCAGGAAACAGCTTTTGCCCATCTCAAATGAGCTTTCACTGATGTGAGGCCTGTGGACAGCAGTTGCAAAGCTTTTCCATATGGCGGCCAGCACTTCTAACATCATGTCTGAGTCACAGGATGGTGGGGGTCCAGTGGATGTGAAAACAACAGCACTGAGGTTGTGGTGATGCAGCCCCCTAGCTCAGCACCACCCTGGAGCAGCCAGGCCAGGCTGACTCAGTATCACAGCTCATCTTCATGGTTGTCCTTGTGTTTCCTGATGAGGAAAATGCCTTCAGGTCGATCCTTTGGACAATTCCTGCTTCATGTCACTTCTGGATCTTCTAGCCATGCTCCATTTTGCACTATTGCCTTCGTCATCCCAGCCTGTCCCTGGTGCCACACTGTCCTGACAACCCTGGGCATTGCTCTGCCCTGCAGTCTGATCTGATCCCACACAATGCAAACACTGGTCCTGCACTAGCATCTCATCTGAGATCTGCATTGGGACTGCTTTTGTGGCTTCTGGCTTGACTGCCCAGCTCCCCAAATGTCCAAGTGTCACCAAGAGACACAGGAGGGCCACAGGATACCCGTAGCATTGGACTTAGAGCCTTGATGTTCCCCTGCTCATGGCCCAGGTCTCTGTCCTCTCAACTGGTCGCTCTTGTTTATCCGCATCCCTGCTGCTGGAATAGGAGGGGAAACGTGTTTAGTGCAACAAGGCAGAGAGCAGCAAACAGCAATTCCCCTGGGGCTTGTGGCCAGCTGGGGTCTGCTCCTTCAGTGAGCATCTGCCAGCCAGCTGGGAGAGCTGCTCTTGCAACCTGCTGCCCCAGAGCAACAGGATGTGGGTAACCAGGGCTGCCCTGGGAACAGGGTGATGGTGGGTGGGGGCTTTGAACATAACGGGTGGGCACTGTGTTGGCACCTTGCCCTTCTTCCCACCTCCAGTGCGGTCTTCAGTCCTCATATCCATTGCAAGGGCAATTACAAGAGGATGTTCCCCAAACAAACTGGCCAAACTGGCAGATGTGGGGGCCACAAGGCTGTGAACACAGCCCCAGTGAGAGAGAGAATCCAGGTCTGGGTTTTCTGCTCTCCTGCAACGCCTCGCACAAACTGATTAAATTAGTTTCACCTTTTTCGTGCCCCACTCGCAGGTGGCCTAGGGATAGCGGGGCAGCCCCTTGGGGGCAGCCGTACTGGGTATGGAAGTGCCCCGCTTTCTCTCCCTCCCTGTCCAAAATTCAGAGACCGAGGGTGACTCTGGTGCAGCAGCGCAAGAAAAGCCCCTGCACCACGGGACGGAGCGAAGACTCCAGCTTCCTCCATAAGAGAAGCTGCTCCCGCCTGGTAAATGCCTTATTTGCTTCGGGAAGCAGAGGGAGAATAACCAGCTGCCTTGGCGGCGGCACCCTCGGCGCGGTGGGCTACGGCCCGCAGCCACCCGCACTCCGGGGATGGATCCTCTGTGGGCTGAGCGAACTCCCGGGGTGCGGTGGGCCTGGCCGGGCAGCAGGTGGGACCGCGGCCACCGGGAGGCCCGCAGCGCTGACCGGCGGGAGGGCTGCCCGCGGCGGGGCGGCCCCGCTTCCCGCCCGGCTCCGGCCCTGCCCGCTGGGCTGCCGGCGGGGCGGAGGGCGGAGGCAGGGCTGGCAGCGGCTGCGGGCGGCGCACACGCACACACCTCCCTGCATGTGATTAAATGGCTCGAAATCTGCTTCTGATTTCCTTGGGGAGGTGACTTTTCCCTTCTTTTCAACCCGGGATTTATTGGAGCCTTTTTACTCCGCGTCCAGGCGGCAGTCGGGGCTCAGTTTCTCCATTTCTTGCTTTTCTTTTCCTTTTTATTTTTTTTTAAGGGGTGGGTTTGGGTTTTTTTTTTCCCTTTCCTCTCCTTTTCGCCCTGCCCTGCCGCCTCCCCCCCTCCCTCCCGCAGCCGAAGCAGCCACGGGCGGTACGGTGGAGCGGGCGGGAGCGCGGCCGGCTGCGGGCACAGCGCTGGGACCCGCCCGCACCGCCGAGAGCAGAGCTCCCGCTTTCCACTATTTCGCCTTGTTTCGTCCCCACGCACGATTCTCTGGAAATTTGTTATCATTGCTTTCCACCCCCCCACCCTTTTCTTCACTTTTTTCCCTTTCTTCGTGCTGCGGACAGCACCGGGAAGGAGCTACCCCCTGCGCGCCGTCCGCCCCGCCGCGGCCCCGGCTCCTCTCGCCGCCGCTCCCGGACCTGTCGCCCAGACCGGCCCCGCTACCTGCCCGGCCGCGGTAAGCTGCGCTCCCAACTTCCCGGCGCTCCGGGCTCCCGCTCTCCTCCCCACCGCTCCCTCTCTTGTTGCCCTTTATTCCTCCCTCTCCCCCCGAACTCACCCTCCCTTTATTTCCCTTTCCATCCTTTCACCGCCGAGAACGGGGCCGCTCGCCCGCCCGGCGCCGAGTCCCGCTCTCGTCCCCGGGCAGCTCCGGCCTCCTCCACTCGCACTCTGGCCCAGCTCGGCCCGGCCCGGCTCGGCTCGCTGCCGCCGCCTCGCAGAGCCGGCTCGGGGGCTCTCGGCGCTGTACGGAGCCCCACAGTGCCGCAGCCCGGCGGAGCTCCGGCCCCGCTCGGAGCGGGTGCAGTGCGGGCAGCGGCGGGAGCCCTGCCAGGCCGAGCCTGCGGTGCCAGCCCCGGCTGACCGGGCACGAGGCACGCACGTGGTGCCCTGCCCACCGCTCCCACCGCGGGCCCTTCGCCTGTGAGGGCTCCGCCGGCACAACGTCACCTGCGCGGGCGGCATCGCCCCTGTCACCATCCCAGGCTTGGGGTCCACCACTAGTACCTTCCTAGCAGGGCTGCTCCAAGACACTCCCCTGCAGGGTGGGCTCGGAGAGTCGGCTTCCTTTGGAAACGGCTCCCGTGGGATGTGCTCTGCTCCACTGCAGTTCTGGAGCCAGGCTGAGCAAGACCCTCAGCACCCTGAGTACCCGGCCCTTAAGCCACAGCTGGGGTGAAAGCTCTGGCCAGTGAACGTGTGCGTGGGCAGCTTCACGGGAAGAAGGGAAGCTGGGCTGCGTTTGGTGGGTTTGCTTTTGCTTTCCTCTCTTGGAGCTGCTGAAACCTCATTTCCTCAAAACACCATCCTACCCACAACTTCCCTGGCCCACTGGAGAGTGGGTGGGTGGAAATACCTTTCTTGGGATGAGGACTAACTGGTGTGATGGGGACGTGGTGCTTGGAAGTCTGCTGTGTCACCAAGTAGGGTGGGTGAGGAACGCCTCGTGGGCAGGAGCACCAGCTCCTCTGGCAGTGCAGTGGTCCTGCTGGCTGGATGCTCATCTAGGCAGCACTTGGGCATGGATACTCCTCTCTCAGGAAGTTCATCCCATGCATGTATGTGATGTAGGCCAGGCTGAGCATCCCCACCTCCATCCGTGCCATTTGTATTGGACCAGTAGCCAGGCTGAGACAATACTGAGTGTAGACCTGGACATGCACACCCTGCATGGCTGGAAATGCCACAGATCCTTCTTCCCTGGCCTAGTTTTCTGTTGCCTCTCTCTCAGAGCCAGGAGAGGCTAGAACTCTCTGTAACCAGCGGAGAGGGATGTGGCTTCAGCCATGTGCTGGAAACATCCTCCAAAGTGTTTGGATGGATGGGGGGCAACTTCTTTTCTCTTTTTCTGCAATATCCCATTTACAAAACAGAGGGAGCTGCTGTGCTGCTCTGACACCTGTTTGGAGCAGGCTGATGAGGGGACAGGAGATCCAGCAGTTCAAGAGCAGGGTGGACTGCAAGGGTCCCGACACCCCTTCGTCTTCTACCTGTGTGTGGAAGGAAGGTAGGACCCTGCAGAGAAGAGGGCAGGTGTAATGCCAAGCTGGGAATGAGCTGATGTGTGTCTGCAGGCTGTGGAAAATAGAAGCCTGGCTTAGGGACATAGCTGATTGCAGGATGTTCACCAGAAATGCAAGCTGCTGGGTGTAGAGGCTGAGGAGCAATTCCAGTGCTCTCTGAGCACCAGAACACTGATGTCTTCAGTCTGGGTTGGACGGAATGGAGGATCCACCTTAGCTGGCTGCTGGCATAGGTGTGACTCTGAGAGGGGGTTTCCTCAGCCCTGAAGAAGGAGGTGAGCATCAGTGCACACCTTGGAGGGTGTGCTGAGATGTTGTCAGCAGGGAAGCAGCCCACCACGTCAAGGATGTAGAGGCAGAACTTCTGCCTCCTGTTTCCCCACCCTGGTTAGTCAGGCCTTGCTCCATAAGGAAGCAGTTATTTTGTGCCCCTTTGAGCCCCTCCCTGAGCCTGCGCAAGACACTTGCACTCGGTATGGAAACGCGACAGATTTTCCATATTCCGCTTTGCCCCGTGATGTTTAAAAATGTACGTGACAGCTTCTTCCTAATGCTGCAGGCTTGGCTGGCACTCAAGCAATAAGAGACTGTGGGACACCAGGGGCATGAAATATCATACCAATAGCCACAGAGGGGGTAAAAAAAAATGAGATGTCAAAGTGCAGTGTGTTTCCAGCCCGTTGTTGTGAGCCATCCTCTGCCCGATGTAAGAGATCTTTCAAAGCCAGCCAAATGTTGTAATTTCTGAATACCATTTTAAATATTCATCCAGACTATTTTCAACATCTGTGCCCGGCATGTTGTGAAAATGCAATGAGGGATGTTATGGAAACCAGATCACTTTATTCTCATATGGAGTGGAAAGGGGTGGAAGCAATGAAGACGTCTGGACTGGAACTCTGAGTCCCCTGCATCCACTGGGAGTAGTGGGAAGAAAATCCTCTGCACCTTGAGGGATGCTGCTGAGACCACTCAGTAGAGCTAAGCACTTTGGTAGGAATGTGCAAAGGGGTTTGGGAGATTGCGGTGGAGTTAGAGTTGGGTAAAATAACTAACTGGTCAAGATGTAGTAGAGGTTAATAAATGGGTAGAAAAAAATCACAGAACACCCTGAGTTGGAAGGGACCCACAAGGACCATCGAGTCCAAATGCATCCAGGCAGTGCTTGCTCATCCTGCACGGTCAAGGGCTCCAGATGTCTCCTTGAGTCACTGCTGCATTGGGAACTTTAGGAGGAGATCTCCAGCTTGCTCTAGCTGGGGGACACAGGAGTGTTGCAGCAAAATGGATTCAGGTCTGCATCATATGGGTGATACTATGCTGAAGTCTCCTCTCCCCAGAATGGAACCACCTCTACCCGGGGCCAGTGGGGGCATGGGGGACCCAGCAGGACACCCATGCTGGGTGTTGGTCCCTCCCTCCTGTGGTCAGCATGGCTTATGAGTTACTGAAACTGGTGAGCAGGGATGTCTCTGAGCATCCTGCATTTGACAACTCCATACACATAGCTGAGTAGCCTGGGGACTGTTTGTTTTATGGTGGATTTCTTTTATTATTATTTTTTAGTTGTTTTCGATAACCTTGGAAATCTGGGCTCCTTTGCTGCCTTTTGTAACATCAGGCTGTGAGTAATTCAAGTCAGGCTAGATCCTGACCACAGGTATGCCAGTGTAAATTTGAATGGAGCTGCTTACGTCTTGGTTTGGCCTGATGTGAATGGAGTTACTTCGGGTTGATGCCAAAGCACTGAGGTCAGAATCTGGCCCATCCTTTCCTGTGTGCAGTGTAATTTGTACATGTCTCCTGGCACTGCTGGGGTATCATATGGCTTGTGTAATTCTGGCTCCAACCTGCCAAGAGTGCATTGCAATATCCATCACCTGCAGTGCCTGCTGCAGGAAGATGCTTCTGTGTAATTGCCCCCCTGAGCTGTGCATGCAGGGGGCTGAGAGCCTGAGGGGCTGCGTGGAATGGGCAGCCCTGCAGATGTGGGGCTGTAAGCACTCAGAAGCTTCTGATACTTAAATATCAGGAGAGATGAGGGAGCTTGTAAAGGAAAGTTAAGCATCTCCTTTGTGCCATTAGCCATGTCCCAAGTGGGCACCAGTTACTCCATTAGCAGCTGGGAAGGCGATTCGTGCTCCCAGCCACACTGCATCCATCCAGCCTCTCCCAGTGCACACTCCCTCCCTCTGGAAAGCTGAGCTCGACCAGTACCTTGGCTCCATGGAGTTTTTCCTTTCACTTTAAATACTTCTCAGTTATGTTTTTATATCCCAGAAACACATGGAATGATTTATCCACAGCCAGAGCAGAGTTTGGGCCTGATTCTGTTTGTTGCATGGAGGAATTAAGTTTCCCTGAGCTGACATTGGCATGGTGGAGAGGGACCTGGGTATCCGGGGACCCCGGCAGCCCCCCAGGATGGATCTTGTTCATGGGCTGGGGCAGAGCTGCAGTGTGCTGCTCCCACAGCATGTGTGGCAAGGGAGTGCAGATGCCCTCATTACAGCCATTACCTGCCCTCTAAGCCCACATTTTTCCAACAGCAGAGCACCACTCGTGCCTTCCCCTCCACTTTAGAGATGGATGCTCCTATGCTGCAAAGGTCCTCGGATCAAATCTGGTTAATAACCTGCTTCCCTCCCTGTCCTGTGTTGTTTCACCTAATCCTGTAATTACTTCAGCAAAGTTGTTGTGGCCCTCGTCTGCCAGACGGTGATCCTGGGCCCGCTGTAGGCAGCAGCATCCACGTTGTGGGAAGTTTGTTCTCCTTGCCCTGCCTCACCTGCTGCACTTGCCTCATTCATTCTATTTTGGGGACCAAGCCACCTACCCGATGGCTCAGCATTGGGAGACCTGGAGCTCCAGGTATGCATCTGCACCCAGCATCACCCTCGGTAGCACTGTCTCCTGCCTGGAAAGACGATGGAAAGGAGCATTGCCCTGACGAGTCTCCCACAAGGCAGGGAAACACTGCTGGTTGCTCTGGGAAGCGTGTGGTTGTAGAGAGAACGGGTGTGGAGGTGTTGGATGTGGAAGCTAATTTTTTTTAAAGCACTTCTGAAGCGCTCCGGCAGTATGACTTCCTTCCAAGCCGCACAGCTGTTAGCATTCCTGGAGTGGAGGAGTGAGGAAATCGCCCACCTCAAAAATGCAGCCGCTTCTGGGGAGGAGCTGGGAGGGTGGCCGCTTCCTCGGGAAGGGTGAGCCCCGCCGCCGCATTCCCCCGGGCCACAGCTGCTGCTGGTGGCAGGGAGCTGGCAGCCACCCGAAAGCCTTGCTAGGGACACCTTCGGGATGCTGTCCCTGCGAAAGGGGCTCCATTGCTTACGTCCCTCCTCATGCGAGATCCAGGAACGTGCTGGGCTGGATTCGGCACCCAGGGGTCATCCCAATTCTCTCTGCTTAATCAGCAGTGTCTCCATTTTATCTGAACCGGGGGCAGCAAAGATGGGAAGTGGAAAGGTGGGGGGCAGATGGGGATTAGGGAGAGAAATGCCCACTCCCAGGCCTCTCTGGCAGCTTGCCGGCAGTCCCGGGGTCATGCTGAATATGCATAAAAGGGAGCAGATTGCAGCTTGCCCTCCTCTCCAATACGGAGGTGAGGCCCACAGAGACCACTGGCCCCAGCTCTCTTTCAGCGGGATAATGGGGTGAGCTGAGCACGGAGCGTGCGTGCCTGTGTGTGGTCCTGCGGATGATAATGATATCCACTCATGCCCTGCCTCTGCAGCGTTGATGCGCTGCTGAGCGAGCACTGGCTCCACGATGGCTGCTCCCCGACAGCAGAGCCACCAAAACTTTGGCACTGATCTTCAGGGACTTGTGCCTTAGTAAGACTGGCAGGAGGGACAAAGCTTCCCACTGGGATGGGGAGGATCAGCAAGAGATGCTCATGACCCCATGCATGCCTACACCAGTAGTAACCTGGTCCTGGCTCCTAGACCTGCTGCTCCAGTGCTCATAACAGCTTCACCTGTGGCCTCTCCCCTGGCTACCAGAGATGCTGCTGCTGTCACCTTCCCCTGGGCAAGGTTTTCCCCACACCTTTATGTCTTACTAAAATAATTAAGAGGAAATTGAAAGGCCTTTGCTTTAGTATGTCCCTACTCCTGTCACCTTGCTGCCACAGCATAGAGGGGGTGGAAGAGACTCATTGTTGGCAGAGTTTAGCAGATGCCTTGTTCTATACATCCTGATTCTCCCTGGAGTGGATAGATGCAGCTGCTGAGGACCTCTGGGGATTTCTCCTCTCTCCTACTGGTGCAAAGGTTTTCCCACTGGGTTTTCTCCCTACTAGTGCTGCCCTGTGGGTGGTGGGATGGGGAGTGATTGCTGCAGCACTTGACTGTGTGCCCTCTGTGGGATGTGCAGTTGCAGGGGACAGTGAGGGGAAGAGGGCTGGCAGCACCACAGGGCCAAGGGTGCTGTGCTGGCTTCTGCAAGTACGTGCATGGCTAAGTCTTGCTGGACATTGGAGGGGTCTATGAGCACCTTGCAGCCCCTTTACTGGGTGAAAATACAGGAGCAGGACTCTGCCAGTGGGTGGCAGTGGGTGGCTTGTGCCCACCGTGCACTGCTCGGCACCAGGCAGGGGCTGGGGATCATCCTGTCAGGATTGTGCTGGGGGATTAACCAGCCGCAGCCTTTGCTCAACAAGCAGATGCAGGTATCTGGCAGCAGCCATAGCTTCTCCTGCCCAGGAGGCAGGTGCCTGCAGTGGGGCCAGAAGTCCCAATGGGACCCTGTAGGCTGCCTGCAGTGGGGGATGCTCTTCACTGCCTGGTGCTCGTGACACGGCACCTCCTCTGCTGTGGTAACTGCCACATCCCGGCAATCTCTAATCTTGCAGCCACAGTCCTCAAGTAGTGCGTTCTCAATGCTCTGGGCACTCCAGGGACAGAATCCTTTGTCTTGCTGGCAGCCAAGTCACCAAGCCACGAGCTGACATGCCCCCAAAAGGCTCTGCGGCATTGTGGTAAAGCTGGAACTGTGCTCCTGGGGCGACACGGACCGCCAAGGGAGCTGCCAATTTTTCACATCTCTCTTTCCATCAGCAGAGGATTAAGCAGTGAAGAAACTGCGTGGAAGTGGCAGGGGCAGGTTTTGCCTTGGGGGAGATGTCCCAGAATGGGCTGAGACCCCTGTCCCTGTTGCTCCCTTGGTAGGCACAGGCTGTGGCTGCTGGGCTGACTGTGGCTGGGCAGGGAGGAGCTTCCCTTCGTTAGTGGTTTGGCAGCCTGGAGAGGCCATTTGCTTCCACAGTCATGGCTCCTTTTTCTTTGCAAAATGGAATAACAAACCAAAAAAAAAAAAAAAAAGGTTCTGGATCATTGAAAGGGGCTGTTCCCTGGAGCCTCCTTTGGCCAGAGTGGGCAGCTGGACAGGCAGGAGTGGCACTGGGGCTGTAGGTGGGGGCTGGAGCTGGGGATACTGGGCTGGGTCATGCAGAGATTCATTCCTCAGAGAGAAACACAAGTCATCCTGTGAAGATTTACTAGTGGGGAGGGGACGATCAGGGGATCCCCTCCTCCTGACTGGTCATGGCATTGGGCTGAACCCATGGGATGGCAGGGCTGATGCCACCCACCCATCCAGGAGGCTCAGGGGTCTGCTTTGGCAAGAATGGGACATGGCCAATCTGCATTGTGTGGGAGGTCCTTCATGTATTCAGAGCCAGCAGGAGAGAATGTGACCTCCAGACCTTTTCCACTCTTCAAACTAATAACTCAGAAGATGAGCCACATCCCCTGGGAGCCACCAAGCTCCCTGGCCCTGTGCTGCAGCTGCTGGGAGAGGAGCCCAGACAGGTCCTGCATTTCGTCCTGGCCTTTCCCCCCGTCAACAAACACACCAGACCCAGACCTGGATTTCTTGGGGGTGAGGCCAGAATAACTTCCTTTGCTACTGGGTTGTGTGGCAGAGGAATTTGGAGGGGATCCAGCCCCTGGCTTGGAAAAGCCACTGTGCCCATAGACAGCAAAGAAAGTAGTGGTGTGTTCAGGAGCTCCAGGTCTTCATCCCGACAAGCTCCTGCCTCTTGCACAATGTACCTTCAAGGTGTTTTTGTTGGTGCCTGTTTCTCCTGCTCTGTCAGGAGTTATTTTGTGCCACAGGTGCATAACTTGGGGTTTGCAGCTCCTATTTCATCTGGAAAATCTCCCTTAACTCTTCCCCACCAGTAGCTCTTGTCAGCCATGCAGTGACAGGGTCTCTTAACTGTGTGTAACAGCCAGGGCTGCTAGCAGGCAGGAACATTCCTGTCGTGATGGGACAATCTGTAAGAGGCCAGGGAAGGGCTGTACCCTGATTTCAACCTCTTCTGTCCAAAGCTCAGGCTCTTTTCCCATTTCTATGATATTTCAGTCCTGCTGATAAGCAGTGAGGGAACACGAAATAATTGGTTCCCTGCCCTGCTCCCAGGATGCTGCATCAGTGGATGTGGAGTGGGAAGATGGCTACAAGTGACTCCCCCACCCAGATGTGGGGGAGTTTCCCATCCCTTACCATCTCTCCCAGCATGGGTGGTGCTGTGGCCGTGACACTGCCAGTGCCACTCACTCTTGCTGTTCTTCCTCCAGGGAGGAGCCACTTCCCTCTCCCCAGAAGGATGGAGGTCCTGCAGCTCCTGCGCCTTCTCCTCACCACTGCCATGCTGGGCCTGTCCCAGACAGTGAACCCCTTTGTGGCCCAGCAGACCCCCCCAGACCCTTGTTACGATGAGAGTGGTGCTCCTCGACGCTGCATCCCTGAATTTGTCAATGCTGCCTTTGGGAAGGAGGTTCAAGCCTCCAGCACATGCGGGAAGCCTCCGACACGGCACTGCAATGCCTCAGACCCCCGCCGAGCCCACCCACCCGCCTACCTGACTGACCTCAACACTGCCTCCAACATGACCTGTTGGCGCTCAGAAACCCTCCACCACTCACCCCAGAACGTCACCCTCACCCTCTCCCTCGGCAAGAAGTTTGAGGTGGTCTATGTCAGCCTCCAGTTCTGCTCACCCCGGCCTGAGTCCACCGCCATCCTCAAGTCCATGGACTACGGCAAGACCTGGGTGCCCTACCAGTACTACTCCTCCCAGTGCCGTAAGATCTATGGCAAGCCCAGCAAAGCCACGGTCACCAAGCAGAATGAGCAGGAGGCCCTGTGCACCGATGGCCTCACTGACCTCTACCCACTCACCGGGGGACTCATCGCCTTCAGCACCCTTGATGGGCGACCCTCAGCCCAGGACTTCGACAGCAGTCCCGTGCTGCAGGACTGGGTGACGGCCACCGACATCCGTGTGGTCTTCAGCCGCCCGCATCTCTTCCGTGACCTGGGCAGCCGGGATGCCGGTGACGAGGAGGGGGCCACGGGCTCCAGCCCCTACTACTATGCGGTGGGGGAGCTGCAGGTGGGCGGGCGCTGCAAGTGCAACGGGCACGCAGCACGCTGCATTAAGGACAAGGAGCAGAAGCTGGTGTGTGACTGCAAGCACAACACAGAGGGACCCGAGTGCGACCGCTGCAAGCCTTTCCACTACGACCGGCCCTGGCAGCGGGCTAGTGCCCGTGAGGCCAATGAGTGTCTGGGTAAGGCATTTTTAAACATTTTTGTTTTCTCGGGCTGAAATGCTAAAACAGGTCATCAGGGTAGGAAGTGATGGGTGCTGAGCCAAGTGCTTGTCCAGAGATGCTGGGGAGCGTCCCCTGTGCTGGAGGATTGGGAAATGCTCAACCATCTACCCTGTCTCTGGTGCAGGTGTCCTGTAAGAGATGCAGTGGTTCCACCATGAGCCAAAGCACAAAAACCCTCCCAAAAATCACTGGTGTCTTCCAGCCAGTCAGCAGACCTCAGTATGGGATGGTTGTCTGTCTGGGATTGTTTCCCTTGGGTAGCAAACCAGCTGTCCGTGGGCCAGACGAGCAATCACAGCAGTTCCCTGTGAGATGTGCTTGGGGACAGGGAGCAGGCAGAAAAACCTGGCAAAGGTTGAGGCTCCCAATTCAAAATTTCATCCTTCATGTTCAGTCTGTGTGGTGGTTTTAGCTTGTCTGTCCTTGAAAAGGTTTCCCTAAGTTAAAAATATTGTCACTAAAATGAAACATTTCCAAAACATCAAACTGGTATTAGTTGGCTGTCCTGCTCATGATTCTTTATGGGATTTTGGTGGAGACTTTTGCTTTTTGTGCTGGTTTGGGATGGGGCTGGGAGATGCCAGAGCCCTGTGAAGGTCTGGGAGAGAGAGAGGAACAGCTCCTCCTGGACAGGAGCCCAGGTCTCAGGGGGCAGCGGGAGGATGGAGACAAGGGAAAGCTGTACCATTAATCAGCCTCTGAAAGGCTCAGTGGATGTACCAGAGGTCAGCAGGACTTGTTAGTATTTGTGATCGATGTCTTGTTGAGAACCCAGCTGTCTGCTTCAATATATACATGTTAGAGCAGATTTCTTCTAAGAATGGCTAAAAAGGCAGTGGATTCAAAGCAAGTGCTGGAGCTGATGCTTTAAGCCACTTCATGCCCTTGGGAATGTGTCAGCCCTTGTGTTTTTCCACTTGTTTCAGAAAGATGAGTTTTGGAGCTCAAAAAAAACCTCCCAGGGCTGCTGCAGGTCGTGGGGGGAGGCCTCCAGCAGGTGCGTGAGCCCATGGAAACCCCCAGGACATAAGGAGGACCTCGCGCCACTCGCTGCCCCCACTCTGCACTTGCCTCACTGCCACGTTCTGCAGAAAAGCAGCACGATAGCAGTGGTGGTGTGGCTCTGCTGGCACAAAAGGGGTTAAACCAGAGGAGGCTAATTTTTGAGTAGCATCTGCAGGTTTTCTGTCCATCTCGTTCAGGGCGGGGTGAGGGTCCCTTGCTCTGAGCATCCTGCCCCCCAGCTGCGTCAACCTATTGGCAGATGGAGCTGAAAAGATAAACGAGGGAGGGAAGAGGAGGCGGGGCCGCAGTGCCATCTCTTCAAGCCGCCCCCGCCCCCGACAGCCCCGCACACAAAGACCCTTCCCCGAGCTGCGTGTGAAAGTAGTTTTTTCCTGTTGATTCGCTCCCCTTCTTTCTCCCTTTCCCCTCTCGGGCTTTGTGCCCTCTCTGAAGGGACCTGAAAGAGCTTCTCCATCACCCGCCTTCGAAGGGTTTAGCGGCTGAAAGCTGGATTAGCTCCCCGAGCCTTCCCCTCTATGCCTTTCAACAATGACATCTCCCCAGCCAGCACGAACAGACGCAGCAATTAGCACCAATTAAAAGGAGTGGCTGCCCAGGAAGTTCCCTTTGCTCAGCCTGGGGGCTGCGGGGTTTCGGACTCTGTCCTGTGGTCAGACGGCGCTAATGCTAGCTCGTGGTGATGGATATCAGGCGTGGCTGGGGAGTGGGAAGGAAGAGGAGGAGAGTGGGTGGATGCAGCAGCTTGGCAGCTCAGTGACAGCCCAGGGGGAGGGTGGAGGATCGCAGCGCCCCGAAAGGGGCTGAGAATGGATCCATAGGGCTGGTACAGCTTCAAGTCGTGTTAGGATATGTCAGCTCTTGGCTCTGTGCTCCTCAGCACTCTGCATGGGGGTTGTCTCAGTCCAGTGCATGAGAGTATCTGCCTGCTCCATCACGGGGACAAACTGACGTCCTACAGCATGGCACGATGCTGGGACATCCATCCATGCAGCTGCAGGTGAGGACAAACATTTGTTGTTTCACCGGAATTTTTGCCTCTGGGAAATGCGCAGGTGAAGCAGCCAAGTACTGCATGAGGTCTGAGCATTGGCACAGGGCACAACCCCACCACGCTGCCGTAGGGTAACTGTGGCGTTCGCGGGGACTTCACTGTGCTGCCGTGCTGAGGGGGTCGGCGTGAGATTGGCAAGCAGGGAGGTTTGGGGCTGTCGCAGCCAGGACAGTGACAGTGGATTTGCCAAACTGCTGGCTTGGCAAGAGGGCATGGTGCCAGCTTTGTGCCGCAGAGTGCATGGCCCCGTGCCTGGTGGTTGGAAACCATCGGTCCACAGGCACGGGAGGCTCTCCTGACACACCACAGGGGCTGCATGTCCTGCAGGGAGCTTGCCCTGCCAGTACTGGAATACTCTGTGTGTCCTCTGGCAGGGAAGAGGAACGTGTCCCCACCCATGTGTCCCCCAGCTTTTAGCCTGGGACACGCTATGTGAAGGATAATCCCAGCAGAGGGGCTGGCAGGAGCAAGACTGCGAGAATCCTGGGGACCCTCCATCTTTATCTCTTCAAATATACACTCACCACTGCTGCCGGTTCAGCCTGCATCCACGAGCAGCTCGGGCAGCCCTCTCGGCAGCTCGGCCCCCAAACACCCGGCCCGGGGTAGGAGGGGAAGCGGATTAGCACGAGGCAGCCACTGGAAGTAATTGATGCACTCGCTGGTGATGCGGGAGCCCTTGTTCCCTTTGTGGCCGCCGCGGCAGGAGCGCTCTCCGGAGCACCGGGATAATGCACAGGGCCCGCTTTGATCCGGGGCCTCGGCGGGGAAGGGGCGGTGCTCCCCTGGGAAAACCTCGCAGGCTGTTCGGGGGGGGTGTGGTGAGCCAGTCGGGATGTCGGTGCTTGAAAACACCAATCCCCGGAGCGGTGGTGGGATTTGGAGGATCACATGTAATTCCCTTGTGCCCTGTGCCCCTTCCTGTACATTTTCCCCTTCCCTTGGGAGTTCCCCTCACAGGGTTCTCTGCACCTGCTCCCCAGTAGGCGTGGTGGAAACCAGTGAGTTCCCAGCAGCACTGGTCATGGTCCTTTCCTGGGGAGAGCAGGGGGAAGGCGACGGCTTTGGGAGGTGGGCAAGAGGACAGCATGTCCCTGCCGCCTCTGCCGCCCCTGCCTGGGCAGCCCACCTCCCCCCCCCCCCGAGAGCAGTACGGCAGCGGACCTGGAGTGCAGGGGAAGGCAGCCACCCCGGCAGAGGAGATTTACAGTTGTCTGACCATCCTGAGTCCTACTCCTCCCGGGATGGGGCTGGATGGAGTGCCTCAGCCTTGTCCCTTGCAGTCCCTTGGGGGAGGTTCTCTCTTGCTTCCCCTCCTGCTTCTTGGCAGCAGCAGAGTGAGCCCTTCTCTCCCACCACCTTCCCCAGGATGGAGGGACAGTGTGGATGAGAGGAAAGGAGCTGTTCTGGTCTTGGCTACTATGGAACCGAGAGGTGCAGCCTCATCCTGCCCTGTGTCCCAGCTAGGCTCTCCTCCAGCCAAAGCAGGGGCGTAGCTCCAATCTGCTGCGGGTTGGCAGCAGCAACCGGT
This sequence comes from Acridotheres tristis, assembly GCA_037013685.1. Classification (NCBI taxonomy): domain Eukaryota; kingdom Metazoa; phylum Chordata; class Aves; order Passeriformes; family Sturnidae; genus Acridotheres; species Acridotheres tristis. The sequence continues at coordinate 21,237,297 of CM072897.1, read as the reverse complement.
CTAGGGTTTCGCTGATCCGGCTGCCTTCCCTAATTATTCCCAGGGAATTTGTAGGGGCGGTGAGCCTCGGTCCTGCTCTGCGGGCTCCACTGCCTGCTCCACTGTGTGCCTCAGTGCACGGCGCTGCCCGTCTCGTGCCAGGGTCTCTGTCCCAAAGCCCCTCGTGCTGTCCTTCCAGGCTCCTACATCTGCAGCAGCCTGGTGGAGGAGAAGTTTTGGGGTGGCCACGGCTTGGGAAGGGGTTCAAACACCATCAAAAGGGAGACAAAAGATTGCTCCATTGCAAGGTGTCAATGTTTAATTAGTCTATTATTGCAAATTATTAGATCTTGTGATTGTTTAATTGATCATATGATTGTTTAATTGGGCATACTGTACAAGGGCGGAAGCAAGCTACCAGGTAATTAGCCCCAAACTGTGCAATTAAATTCTTATTAATACCCCAAACAGCAGGGAACATTCAAGCCTTTAATTAGTGATTAACAGGAGACAGACAGAGCTTACAACAGTACTGAGGAACAGTGAGAGTATTTAGCTGAGTAAGAGGGGGACCTGTCTGCTCCGATTAGCTCTGGATGGCTGCGCCAGGGGGTGAGGGGACTGCCATACGTGCTGGTGTGACCCTGTGCCTAAGTGGGGCCAGCCACCCAACCCAGAGTGGCCAAGCCCAGCCAGGTCTCCCTCTTGGCTTTGGAATCCCAGCCTGGCAGTTACTGACACCGACCCAGAGCGGGCAGCACCACTGTCTGAAGGAGAGGGGATGATGCTGGGCTGCCAGGGGAGGTTTCGTCCCCAGACCCAGCTCCTGAGAGGATCAGAGGGTCTGCAGCATGTTCCGAGGGAAAGGTGGCCCTGGGGTAGATGAGGACGTGCCAGGGTCAATGATGCCAGGAAAAGGCCCCACCAGTTACTCTCTCACCAATTAAACTGTAGGCAGAGAGGGACCTGCACTGAGGGCAGCGTATCATTTACCCAACCATTCTCCTCCACTGCCCATCGCCTCCCCTCTGAGCTGCCAGCCCCTCCACCCAGAGGATGCTGGGGGCATTCCAAGAGAGACACAGAACTGCCTTTTGGGATGACCCTACTTGCCTTTCAGTACTGCAAGGGGAAAACAAGGCCCCTCTCCTCCCAAAAATTGCTCTTTTGCCACAGTTCTGTAGCAAAAACTACCTTGTCTTGTCCTGTCCCATTATCTGGAGAATGCAAGAGCACTCTGGCTGTCAGGATACTTCACTGTGTCTCTTTTGGCCCTGGAAAAGCCTGTTTGAATGTCAACATCCCCGGTTCAACAGCATCCTGTGCTACCCGGGGCCTTGGGCAGTATTTGTTGCTTTCCTTCCACACACCATAACCCAGAATTTGCCTTAAAAATCCCTATTTTCCACTGTCACCAGAGACAAAGAAAATAGCTCAAAAGGAACAAGCCCCTGAAGGTACCTACGGCCACACCGGGTATTATTTTGATGCCTGCCATGTGATTTCTCACTAATCTCATAACTCGAGGGAGCTCTGAGGGCAGCCGAGGTTTGAGTGTGCTGGCACTAACCTTCTGCTCAACTCAAGCTTCAGAAAAGCTCTTTTTTACGGTTGGGGTTTGCTGTGTCTCCCCACAGCGTGCCCGCGGCCAGAGCGCCAGGGCAGCGTTTGATCTGTGCGGGTGAAGCTCCCACTGGCGCTGCTGGCCGTGGTGAGGCAGCTTCACACGGCCGCCAGGCCAGGCCCAGGCAGTTAAATCTGGCCTGACACGTTAATGAATTTCACAGTACGCCTGGAAAAGCTCTCACCCAACCTCAATTTACCAGCACAGGGAGGGGGCCAGGGCTGGGGGAGCAGGGCGCCACGTTTTGCCGAAGGAAATCTTGTTCCCATTATCTTTTTGCAAGAGTGTTAAGGCTGGAACAGGCAGTTCTTTGCCTTTTTATCTCACACACATGGAATCGGCCAGGAGGGCTGTGTGCTTCCCAGGGCTAATTTGTGTGTGCACATGTAGGGGTGTGCAGATGTTTCTGTGCACATCTGTGTGTGCCTGCCTGTGGGCACATGTGCGGCTCTGGGAGTATTTTGGTGCACGTCTGTGTGCACACATGTGCACGTGTATGCTTGTGTGCATGTTTGTGCATGCACACACAGGGATGTGAGCACACAGGGGCTGCTGTGTGGGTTTCTCTGTGTGGTTCATGCACACAGGATAGAGCTGTAAATATAAAGAGCTGAGGGCTCGGTTGCAGGGGAGGGCTGTCACACAGCCTGGCATGAAGTGGGTGGTCCTGCTGGGAGGCCGGGTGGGCTCTGTCACCAGAGAAGTGTTGCCAGGGAAGGGGCAGGGGCGACTGTGGGGCTGCAAGTGCCCAGCTGGCACTGCCAAACCCCCCCCAGCTGCAGCCCTCCATCCCACACTTGCTTGTCGAGTGGTGCCAATTCCTACACGTGTCCCTTCTCCTGTGCCCTGACCTCATGGCACTGGCCCCACCCACAGCGTGGTGGAAGCTGCACATCTGGACGGTGCATTGGGATGACCTGTGCTGTGCTGTACCCATCACAGTCCCAGTACACCTCCCTAACCAGGACAGCTCCAGCCCACCCAGAGGGTCCTGAGTTTCACCTTCAGCCCTCATCCTCATCCTCTCCCCTTCCCTCGCAGCCTGCAACTGCAACCTGCATGCTCGGCGCTGCCGCTTCAACATGGAGCTGTTCAAGCTGTCGGGTCGCAAGAGCGGCGGCGTGTGCCTCAACTGCCGGCACAACACGGCGGGCAGGCACTGCCACTACTGCAAGGAGGGCTTCTACCGCGACCTCAGCAAGGCCATCACCGACCGCAAGGCCTGCAAAGGTGAGCTGGGGAGTCTCCATGGGAGCAGATGAGTGAGAGTCTCTCTCGGTCTCCTTGCTCTCCCTTCCCGTCCTTGGGATGTCCTTCTGCTCACTTTGGCAGCTGCAGCTGCCACCACCCTGATCACCTCTACCACCCCAAGGCAGGGATAGCACTTTGAGCCCAGCATCAACTCGAGGTGGAGGAGGATTACAGGAAGGGAGAGAGCAGGTTGCCAAGACCCTGGGAGGGTTCTGGTGTGTTTGCAGTTACCATCTCCATTGGTCAGTGTTTGGAGAGATGCTGGGGAGGTGCTGAAGCAGACGTGACTAAATGTGCTGGAAACCTGCCTCTGATATGGATGTTGTCCGGGATTTAGACATGCTTGGAGTGTGGGTTCCCTCCTCTGGAGAGCTGAGGATGCTGGTGGAAGTCACATCTCCCAGGTGGCTGTGGAGCCAGACTCCACGTTGTGTTTTTCAGTTATGAGATGGTTCTTGGGATCTGCTTTTGGGGACATGCTGAGTTCCGTGGCTCCTGGTAATTGGCCTTGAGCCTCCAAGCCATTAAACTGCAACTTGACTTCTCAAGGTCCCTAGCCCGTGCCAAACATCACGGACCTGTACCTCTCCTCTCCCTCCGCTTAACTTCTGGCCAAGCTTGTCTGGTTCCTCTTCCCTCTCACTGCTCAGCCTCTCTGTGGAGCCTTTTCAAAACAATAGTTTCACCAAAGAATTTGAGATAAGAAAACACCCTGCCTGTCCCCAAGGACTATTGAGATCCAGACTGGAACATCAGATGGGCAGGAAGTCAGCCATAACTGTTTAGAGGCTGAGAATTCATCCCTGCTCCCTGTTTTTCTCTTTGATTGTAAGTCCCTCCTGGAAGGGAGCACACTGTCCCTCTCAGATCTCTCTCCAATGCCTTTAGCAGCCGTGTGAGCACTGGGCCCCTTCACTTCTGCAAGAGCACGATGCTTGTGTGTTTATGTAGAGCCTACAGGAATTACTGGATCTGGATTTGGACCACTAACATTGTGGCCATGGACCCCAATTGAAGGATTTGACTTTTGAGGTTCCTCTGTCAGGTGCTTTCCCTGGACATTGGGAAAATGAGGGGCTCAGTTTCTGCTCCAGATGGGAAAGAGCACTTACCAAAGAGCAATAATAGAAAAAAATGACAAAACCTAATAAAGCAATCTGGATTTGGCTGGGACCGTGGAGGATTACTGAATATAGCATGGGTTTGTGGGACCAGGGCTGCTGCAGGTTGCAATGTTTCCTACCTGACTGTGGCTCAAGTCCCTCTCCATGCAAGGCCGAGGATAGGGGAGGCAGAGGGGGCCTGGCTGCTCCCATCTGCCTATGCCCACCATTTGTCAATGCTAGTCTTGCTCCACCGCCCTCATAGGGCAGTAATTGTGCAGCATTGCAGTGATGGAAAGTATCTCTGATCCAAGGTGACTTCTCTGAAGGGGACAGGGTGGGCAAAGCATCTCAGGATGCCCAGGAGTTGATGAGACGGAGTGAGCACAGATGCTGCAGCCCAGGAGAAATGGCAGCCAGTGATGTCTAGGCTGCAGAGTACTGGGACAGATCCTCCCTCACAGACAAACCTCTGTCCTTTGCCAAGCCACAGGCAGAGCTCTGCCAGTCTGGGTGGGGGATGCTGCTTCCGGAGGGCTGGCAGGGTTTGCCTGTGGTTTGGAAGTGCTGCAAAGCTCAGCCGAGCCAGGTGAACATGTGCACGGGGCCGACCCCTGCCACCGGGCATATGTTGGTACCCTGGGTCTGGGGAGCCAGTTCCTGGCTCTCCCTCAGGGAATAGAGTTAATAATAAAATCCCTGATGCTTCTGCTTCGTTGGCTGCCCCTCCTCCAGTAAAGCAGAAAGCATTTCCACCCCTCCCTTATCTAGGCGTGGATCTGCTGGGATTGGGAGCTCCTTAGAGGAGGAGCAAGGTCCCAGGTACTGGCAATGGAGAACTGGTGCTCCCAGAGAGGCATATAAATACACAGAGATGCGACAAGACAATTTGTTTTTCCCAAAGATGTGTCCCATACCTGCAGCTCAGGTATCTACACTCTTTCAAGAAAAGACAAGGCAAGGATCCTGACAGTGGATGTTTAGAGCAGACATGGAGCAGGTGGATGGGAGCAGTGTGCTGTGTATTTGAACAAATTTGCTCCTACCACAGCACTGGCCCAGGGCAGAGGCTGAGCATCACAACGAAGGCAGATGCTCATAGTATCACAGACTGGTTTGGATTAGAAGGGACCTTGAAGATCATCTGGCTCCAATCCTCTGCCATGGGCAGGAACACCTTCCACTAGACCAGGCTGCAGATGGCTCAGTTAATATTCAGGAGGCAAATCACTAACCCAGAGGCCAAGAACTACTACATCTTATTTAAACAAACCCTAGCACGTGTTACTAAATAACTCTTCAAGCATGGCTTGCCTCTGCTGGGATGCAGCATCCTTGAAATAGGCACAAAAATACTGGCTGTAGGTTGTGTCTAACTGAGCAGAGCCCTCGGCCACCAGCCATTGAGCAGGGAGTGCTTCCCTCTCACTGCCAGCATCACTGCTGGACCCTGAGAGACAGAAAAGCTGGGAGGGTAGAAAAGGCAGAGCAACCAACGGGATTAATTCAATGGTGGTAATTGAAAAGTCAAATAAAGGTTGGCTGCATTAATCTAGTAGTAGTTTAAACAAAGCTGTGAACTGTGGGCTTTCTCCAATGAAAACTGGTGAAGCAGTAGCAGCTAAGCCTCAAGATGCAAAAATACCCTCAATATGAAGTGCAAGACATGCTTTCTGGCAAGCACAGCTTGATGAGTTAAGCTCCAAGCTAGTAACTTAATCCACCATTCAGGCTCCATGGGCCAGATCCTGGCAGCCAGAGGCTGGGAGCAGCAGGGCTGTGTGTGTGGGCAGTGGTGCAAAGCTGCACCATGCCCCTAGCTCTCCCTTCCCTAGGGCTGGGATAGGCTCCCTGAGCCAGCCCCCTCCACAGCTTGTGTCAGGGTGAGGAAGGATCGAGATGCTACAGCTGCAGTGGTGGGATGGGCTGTGGTTCAATGCAGGACCCATCAGGGTAGATTGGGATGCTCTTCCCACAGGAATGGGAAGGAACAGTGTATTTTTGTGGGACTGTGGGAAATCCCACAGGGGTAGGACAAACGGGCAGAGACTGGTCTGGCAGAGACCAAGCTCATACCCCAGTGACACTGATCAGTTGTGCACTTAAGATGAAAAAAGCTGCCTTAATTACTGATCTGGGTAAAACATTTAGAGTCACTGAAATCTGCCTTCGACCACATGGAGAGAGACCGGCTTAGATGAACTAGATCCTGATTGGGCTGAGATTTATGTCTGTCTATAAACTTTACACCAGGAACAGACCTCTGGAGCCTAAGAAAGGCCCTGTGTTTCCAACAGCCCTGCGTCATGCCAAGACTCCCTTGCTCACTGCCATTTGTTATCACAGCTGAGCCCCCAAAATATCCCTGTCAGAAAGATGTCCGCTTCCAGTCCTAGCCAAGATCTGATAAGGATGGAGCATCTGGTCCCCATTAGAGGCTGCTCGCTCTGGTTTCTGGCTGTGCGGGGCGGGGCTCGAGTGCCATGGTGCTCCCACCAATCCCATCTGGTGAAAATTAGGGAAACAGTAACATCAGGGGGCTGCGGGGGCAGGTGGGGGAGATGTTTTTGTTTTGCTTTGAAATCACATTCAACTCTTACACTGATGGAGGCCAAGATAACCTCCTCCAGCTCATAGCTAGCCCAGCTCCAGGCAAGCAGATGGGAAGGTCCTCTCCTAAGCAAGCATCTCCTTCCACATCCCTCCATGTAGACAATCTTCATCATCCATCACATCATGCACTGTGACGTGATGCAGCATTCTGAAAGCAAAGACAACTTTCATCCACCTCAGGTGTGGCTTGTCCCTGGAGAGACTGTGGTAGAAAGGTGTAGGGTCATCCTTTGCCCAGGGTCTCCAGGAGTCAGGAGGGGAATCGAAGCTTATGAGCTTGGGAAACATTGAGAAAATATGCTTCATTCTAAAACCAAGACAAGGTCAATGTTTGTGTAAAAACCCAGTGTTGATTCAGCTCCATGGACTGAGAAGTTCGGAGGTAGGGGAGCGAGTGGAGAAAATGGTTTTTACTGCTGTGACAGGAACATCTCCATGGAGCTGAGGTGGGGGAAGATCTTAAATGACAGCTGCTGGCTGCAGGCACCTGTGGGAATTGCAGAGGCTCTGAGTGCTCATCCTGAGCATCCTGTCAGAAAGGCCATACCCTGGCCAACCCCTTTGTCCACTCGCTCTCCTGTCTGTGCTGCTCACAGCACATGTGGGGCCATGGTTGGTCCAGACCCACGGGTCCAGCTGGGTCTGTGTTATGCCAGCCTCAGCAGCTGATTTCCAGCAGTGCTCTGGAAGGCTCCCCCTCCACCTCTCTGGGACGGCACCTTGGCTCCAGTTTGGGGTTGGTGTTGGTATTGTGTCTCCCCTCTCACATAACCATTTCTCTCTCTCCCACCCAGCTTGTGACTGCCACCCAGTTGGTGCAGCTGGCAAGACCTGCAACCAGACCACGGGGCAATGCCCGTGCAAGGACGGCGTGACTGGCCTCACCTGCAACCGCTGTGCCAAGGGCTACCAGCAGAGCCGCTCGCCAGTGGCCCCCTGCATCAGTGAGTGTGCCATGCCTTGCCCTGCACTCAGGGACCCCCACGGGCACTAGGGGATTCTCCTTGTCCCCCCGTTCACCTTGGATGGCTTGTGGTGGGTGGGAGGCTCAGACAAGAAGCTGTGTGTCCTTATGGATGTTCTCCAGGAAGTGGTTGAGCAGGACTCTCTGATCACTTTCTGGGGTGACCTGGGCTTCAACTGCCCCAGGACAGGAGGCTCTGAATGACCCCTTGGGCCAGTGCTTCCAGCTGGCTGAAACAGCTCTGCTGGGTCCCATCCTTGGTACAGCACGTGCCCTCTTCACCCAGCTGAGCCCTGAGTGTCGTCACTTCTGGGGCAGGGCCAGAGCCTGTGGTCAGCATAAAACTGTGTTTATTGTCACAGTGGGTTTGAATTTGACCCAAGTGGCAGAGGAACAACTTCCCACCCTGCAGCATTTGCTGGGCTGCTGGAGCAGTGGCAGTGCGGGTGACTGGTGGAGCTGGCTCCTCTCTCTGTTTCTCCCCAAATCTGAGTTTAGGAAAGAAATTCCACCAGGTTTTCCTGCCAAGAGTCCTGAGAAAGTGTTACTTTTTCCCACATTTACCCTGTGCTGGGCAGCCTGAAGCATGCTGAGATCAGCTAGGCACCCATCTGATGTTCAAACTGAGTTCAGATGAGCTGAGCACCTGGGGAGCATCCATCACTGGAGCACACATCCTCACACAACTACTTAGGGCTCTTGGGGATTGCAGAATTGCAGTCTGGCCCAATTTACTGAACTCTGTGCATCTCCAGGTCTATTCAATGGTCTGCAATGGTCAGGTCAGATTCATCCCATCATCTCTCATTTGTGACCAACAAAATCTCCTTGTGGCCCATTTTCAGAGGGCTTTTTCTCAGTTTCACTCCCAGAGCTGGGGATCTCATCCTTAAGCCACGTCTCCCTTTCTTTTCCAGAAATTCCTGCCATCAATCCCACCTCCCTGGTCACCAGCACAGAGGCACCTGCAGGTAAGTGCTCCATGTCCCTGGCTGAATCCATGGCCCCGCCCTGCACAGAGACCTGGGGGCAGATCCCACCTTCCCTCTCCCTGGACAGCACAGGGGAGAGCTGTGCTCTATACCAAATAATTTGGCAAAAACTTAATGGTAAAAAATTTTGGTGGAAGATGTGACTGAGATTTAAAGTCTTGTGTATTTCGGGAAAGGAACTAAGATTGATAGACTTTTTCTGGAAGGCTTTCTCCATTGCCTCCAAGGAGGAGAGCAGGAATGTAGCCCACTGGGGCCTCGCTATCCCTTGGCAGGTTAAGGCAGGGATTGTGGCATATAGCACCAGTGGGTGCTTAGGAACTGGCTTTGTTTAACCTACTTTAATCAGTGCCAGTGCAAGAGGTTTCTCCTCAGTGTCCTTGGCCTCTGCGAGACCCCAGCTCTCTGGGAGGTGCTGGGAAGGTGGGGATCTGGAAGGTCTCAGGCAGGCTCTGGGGTTCCTGTGCTGAGGCACAGGCTGCCAGGTCTCCCCTGGGATGTGGGTGACATGGTGCTCACCTCATCCAGGTCTGCAGGAGTGAAGGGTCTGGGTATGAGCTGCTTGTCCTGGCTGCACAGGGTGATGGGACCATGGGTGATGGGACATGGAGGGATGAGTGTCACTGCTGTGGTCACCCAGAGAGAGGTGACAGCTCCACTGACAGACTGTAGGCCTTGCACAGGCAAGGCAGGCATTGCTGCAATGGTCCCCAAAGCTCCTCAAGAGCTGCCCTGGTTCCCCAGATTGGAGTGGGAAGGTTGGCATCTCAGTACAAGCTGCAGGGTCATCTGCTGTGTTCCTGCATAGGCTTGGCTGGGGCTGGGCACTGCTGGGTGGGAACACGAATGCTCCCTGCACTGATGGATTATGGTCCTTCTTGCAGCCTTGCCAGGGCCCAAGGTCCCCTCCAGGTGCCCTGAGCTCCCACCGTGTCATGGCACATCCCAGTAGCACCAAGCAGTGCTGTGCCAGCCCTTGGATCCAGTGCCACCATTCTCAGCCCTCCAGTGCTGCAGGATGCACCTTGCAGGGTAAAGAGGGCTGTAGCAGGGCTTTCCTTCCCCCCTCCTCCCCCTTCTGCAGTCCCCTCAGCACTGCAGTGAGCCTGTTTCCAGCCATCCCAGGTCTATCCCCCTGTAGGGATTCCAAGCCAGGTGGAGGGGGAGAAGCTGAGAAAGAAGCAGCCCCTTCCCTCCTTGGGCCACCCCTCTTCCTGTTGTCCCCAAGAGCCCAGTCTTCCCCTGCATTCCACTGTGGTGGAATAGACATCCCGAACAATTCTCTACTCCGTGCTATGGTACGTGGTCCTGTGGAGACAGCAGGGCCCCCTCCAGCTCCCCAGCCCATATTTAATAAGCAGCTTCCCTGTGCCCTGACTGGGGTACATCTCTCCCAAGGAAGCCTACACCCTTCTTGGAGAGCCAGTGCTCTCTTTGTATGCATCTCTCCAGCTCCCCTTACCATGGCCACCTTGCCTTGGCAGTGGAAAATGCCAACAGCCTCTTCCCAGGCTGGTGTGTGCCTGGGATGTGCTCTCCAGCCCTCTGGGAACATTTTCCAGGACGGCCACTGCAACTCCATGCATGAACTTGCTGGCACGAGCCGCAGGAGAGAGCCAGGGATGAGGTGTGTTGAAGAGATGGAATTTTTGACCCCTCACAACAAGGCAGACACTGAGGGGCTGGAGCATGTCTTGAGAAGTGAAAGGAGCTGGGGAAGGGTCTGGAGCACAGGTCTGATAAAGAATAACTGAAGGAGCTAGGGAGGCTCAGTTTGGAGAAAAGGAGGCTCAGGGAGAACCTTCTGGCTCTGTACAACTCCCTGACAGGAGGGGCCAGCCAGGTGGAGGTCAGGCTCTGCTCCCAGGGAACAGGGACAGGACAAGAGGAAACAGCCTCAAGTTGTGTCAGGGGAAGTTCAGGTTGGACATCAGGGAAAATTTCTTCCCTGCAAAGGTTGTCAGGCAGTGAACCAGGCTGCCCAGGGCAGTGGTGAAGTCACCATCCCTGAAAGTGTTCAAAAAGCGAGTAGGTGTGGAACTTTGCAATGTGGTTTAGTGGGCATGGTGATATTTGGTTCAAGGTTGCACTCAATGATCTTGGAGGCCTTTTCCAACCACACTTTACTCCTCTGGCAGGAGTAAAGTGTGTGGATGGGGATGGAGAGGGGAGATGCACAGGAGGAAGCTGTAGCTCCTTGCAGAGTGGTGCTGGCTTAGCACACGTGGACCCCAAGGAGTGGGTAGAACCTGGGACCTCTGCACAGCTTGGCACCCCACCCAGCACTTAAGGGCACTGCTGAGCCCTCACAGCCCTGCCCCTAGAGGCTCTGGAAAAGAGGGGGTATTTTCAGGACAGTGAGGAGCAGCCCTGCCTGGATCTGGCAGAAGTTTCACTCCTCACTGTGGCAGAGGGGGAGAAATGAGGCTTGGAGTGCACATCCTGCCCAACGGGAAGATGCTGAGTTGAAGTGATGATACCACTGCTGGGGGGAGCTGCATAGGACAGGGCAAACCACCACCACCTCTGCTCCTACCTGCCCTGCCCAGCCTGCCAGCTGTGAGGAGGGAGCTGGGAATATCTTTGGGAGAAGGAAAACAATGGGGGGACGGAATGAGAGATTTGGCCGGTTTTATTGCCAAGAGAGAGTGCAGCATGGAGCAGAGTTAATCAAGGTGACTCCCCTCCGGTGCTTTATAAATAGGATCAGACTCACAATGATGTCTGAGCTGTTCAGCTGCGCAAAAATGCACTGGCAGAGAGCTGGGTTGTTTGCTCTGTTTTAGCAGAGCAGGTCTGCCTCAGACTGCCTCCAGTTTATCTGTGGGTTTGTTGGCTTAAGATTTCTGGCTTCTAGCTCAAATACCCTTAATGCAAAGTATCTGCCTCTGCCCAGAGTGTGCACCACTGGGGGATCAGAGGACTTGGTGGGGGTCCTGCTGTCCCCTTTGCTGGGGGGATCGGAGATGGGAGGTGCCCTGGCTGGTGCTGCCAGGGTTACCTGCACCTGGTGGGCTTGTCCTGCAAGCAGGGCTGCCAACGGTGGTCCTTTCTGCCCACACCCTGTGCCTGTTCCCTGACACCCCTCGGCTTACATCCCTCTGCCCCAGGAGCCCCCAGCCGTCCCTGAGCAGGGCACTCCCCAGGGGGCCCTCAGCACCTCAGGCAGCCTCTAAGCCCCTTCTCCCCCCATTTTCCCACCTCCAGCCCTGCCTCTGGCAGCAGGTGCTGGCTGCAGGAACAGGGGCACATTGTTCAGGGGCACCTGCCATGCTCAGGTGCTGGGCTTCCCGCCCTCCCCCCACCCTCCTCCGTGCTGGGGTTCAGTCCCTGGGTGTGTCCAGGCTTTTCACTGACATTGCCATCTTTTGCATCAGTTTTCCCAGTTTTCTCCTGCCTTTCCAATCTTCCAAAGCCTTTGAGGTCCAGCTTTGATGTCTGTGCCTGAGCAACTGACTGGCTTGGTGATGAAACATCCTGGGTCCACTTCTCATATTTTTATTATTACTATCTTAAAATATTTTCCACTTAATGGAAAAAAGTAAAATCCACGTTCCCCATTAGCAGAATTAACAAAACTCATGGAGAAAAAACCAGAGCCTTAAGGGAATTCAAAGTGAGCAGCAAAAGATTTGCAGCCATAGCACCTAATTAAGTTACATCTCTCTTAAAACAAAGTATTTCTTTTTTTCAAGGAGAGGAGAAGGAAACCAGATGTGCAAAGCTGCCACCTCTCACACACGCGCTCCCCCACAGGGATGGGGAATGCCCACACCAGGCCAGTGGCTCTGGTTATCAGCTGCCTCATTTCTCTGCACCATAGCATCTCCCAGGGATGCAGCAGCGTTAGAGCTGGGGCTGTAGCATGTCCCAGGGATACATTTGTGCTGGGATGGGGCTGTAGTGAATCCCAGGGATGCAGCAGTGTCAGGGATAGGGCTGTAGCATATCCTAGAGATGCAGAAGCATTTCAGGGTTTGTGGGTGCACTTCTATGCCATGGGCTGTGTCAGGTCTCTGCTGAACCCTGCCCTTCTATGGGGCCTGACTGCCCCATCCAACCGCACCCACACAGCAGAAGGGAGGCTGAAGCTGCTCTTCTCCCCACTGGCCTGTGGAATGTGTAAAGTCATGGGCTCTCAGGGCCTGTCTGTGTGAGCAGCCCCATGAGGCACACAGCATCCCAGTGCGCTTGGGAGCACGGAACCATGGTCCGTAGCTGTGTTGTGATCAGGACTGGGGGGCTGAGATCCTTGAGCAGAGCCCTCCCATGGCAAAACCCTGCAGGAACAGGACAGGATGCTCAGGAAGAGGCAGTTTAGGGAGGTGCAGGCAGGATCCATCTGCCCTGATATCCCTTGCCACTTTGCAGCCACAGCATCCATGTCTGCCCCACACCCACTGATGGAGGAGGCCATGTGCTCAGGGCTAAGGAATGGAAATGCTTCCAGTTATTTGGACTTTTTTTTTCTTCCCAAGTTTCTTAGATAACTGGAGCAGGAATTGATTTTACATTTGAAGAATGTTCCTCAGCACAAAGCCGTGGTTAAAAAAATCCCCAAACTAATCCTAAATTGTTAATTCCCAACACAATTTTCTGGCTCCTTTGAATCACAGCATTATGTTGTTAATCATGAGCAGGAGCCCAGGGCAGTTACAAGATTTCTTTCTGCATCTCTCTCATCCCCATTGCCGAGGGAAGGGGGCAGCAGGCTGGCTGAGGCTGCCCCACAGCCTGCTCCCACCACCCATCAGCCCACACTGCACCACCCCAGCACTCATCAGCCAGGCCATGCCACCCTCCTCCCCCGCAGCACCCATGTGGTATCCGTGGGAAGGCCTGTGGCAACTGATGCCAGGTACAGGATGGCTTCTGTGCCCCTTTGCCTGGGGAGGAAAAGGTCTCCTGTCCTGACAGGGGCTCCCCCAAATAAGGTGGGAGGCTATCTTCAGAGTCCCTTTCATGGTGCGGGAAAGGATGGAGCAGTCTCAGGGGACATGGTGGGGTCTGGGATGGAACTGTAGGGTATCCCAGAGAACACAGCAGGCTGAGCCTGAGGCTGTAGCACATCCCAGGGGATGCAACAGGGTCCAGGCTGAGGCTGTAGCATATCCCAGGGATGCTGTGCATGAGGGCACCTTCAGTGCCACCACCAAGCACTCCAGCACACTCAGCAGCCATCCCCTCCTATGGAGAGGCCCTGAGTCCCCTCTGTAGCCACCACGGCTGTTTCAGGGGAGGCAGCAGGGCCAAGGCAGCTCTGCCAGCCCAGGCAGAGGGGCAGCATGAGGGGGCTGAACAGAGAATCAGAGCTCATCCTCCTCTGCCAAGAATTAGCTTCATGCTGCACTGCTTCTATCACTGACAAATTTGGAACAGGTGGCATGAAGTCCCAGATAAAAAGGAGTTGGTCGGAGAGGAGAACAGCAGAGCCCAGGGTGAGTTTGTGCTCCTGGGCTTTTCTTTCCTCATTTCTCCTCCTCCTCCCCTTGGCACAGGATTCTGTTATTCCCAGTCTTCACTCGGAGCTTCGCCTCCATCCCCAGTGATCACTGTAGCAACCCACAAAGACCACTTTAGAGGCTGCTGGCTTTGTCCTGGGACATGGGGCCAAGCCGGAGGGAGAACCTGCAAAAGGCAGAGAAAAGAAGAAAGATGGGCTCAGAAAAAAACATACCATTTGGAAAGAGACAAATTGAGATGTTCAAAGGAAGATGGCAGAGTAAAGAAAGAAGGAGAACAGGGCTGCTTCGGGCAATTGTTGGGATCAAAGGCTTTGGGGAGAAGGAAAGAGGCATTCCCTGCCCTCCCTCTGCTTGAGATGCAAATCTGAGGGCTTTAGAAATGCACAGAAAAAAGCTTTCTGGAGGACAGGAGCCTTGGGGGACAGCAGGGTGATGGAGGACAGCCTGGTGGCCTCCTCATCCCCTCTGGAGCAGCCTGAGCAGGGGATGCCTGGGCAGCAGGAGTGGTATGGTAGAGAAGAGCCACTTCCCTCACCTGCTTCCTTCCCACAGCCTGAGTCCCCTTCCCCAGTTATGGGAACCTATGAGGCACAGGTCCCTGGAGGGGCTGCCCTCTGAGGGTGCTTCCCAGTGCTTTGGCCCCTGAGAGCTGAATCACTCTGACGATCGCGACTGCCTTGGTCTGGTGTCAGACCTGTCTTTGGATCTGTCCCCTGTGGGGCTGATTGTGAGATTGGTGCCAAATCCTGTTTTCGCACATCACCCAGGACTGCAGGGTCATAGCTGTGACTCTCTTGGCCATGGCCCCTGCCAGCCCTTCATGGAGGCAACTATCATGTCACCTGCATTCCTCCCATACGTCCCTTTGTGTGTCTGGAAGGAGTCCCCAGGCTTCCTCCACCACCCCTGTGCTGACTTGTCTTGCAGGACACTGTCACCACAAGTGACAGAGTCTGCTCTATGGACCCAAGGCCACTTGGTTCCTCTTCCTAGCTGATGTGGTATCAGTTGTTTGTGCTGGTCTTTGAGTCCCTAGCCCCTGTGAGGTGCCAGGGGAGCAGCTAGACTCCGCAGACCCCCATCACCAGCATTGCTTAGGCCCTGACTTGGGAGGAGACAGTACCCACCACTTTCTTCCAGGCTGGGTCTTGCTGCTGTCCCCTCCACCCGACTCCCTCCTCCCCTGTGGTGGGATGAGTCCCCACATGCCTAAAGCCCCTCGTGCTCAACCCACTGTTCTTCTGCTGCAGACTGTGACTCCTACTGCAAACCAGCCAAGGGCAACTACAAGATTAACATGAAGAAGTACTGCAAGAAGGACTATGGTAAGGACCTCTGACCTCTCTGAGCCACCCTGGGCTCTGCCCCAGAGGTAGATGAGGGCTGGCTGTGGCCAGAGGCAGGAGGGGCAGATGAAAGCATCCATGGGGTGGGGGACACTCCATATGGAGAGGGGTCCCCAAATCAGCCCTCCCAAAGTTGCAATGGATGAGGCAGGTGGGGCTGCAGGGGAAGGGCAGTTCCTGTCCCCAACCTTCCTTTGGGAAGCAAGGCAAAGCATCCTCCATCACTATTCTTCCCCCTTTTTTCCCTCAGTGGTCCAGGTGAACATCCTTGAGATGGAGACAGTGGCCAACTGGGCCAAATTCACCATCAACATCCTCTCTGTCTACAAGTGCCGTGACGAGCGGGTCAAGCGTGGTGACAACTTTTTGTGGATCCACCTGAAAGACCTGTCCTGCAAGTGCCCCAAGATCCAGATCAGCAAGAAGTACTTGGTCATGGGGATCAGCGAGAACTCCACTGACCGACCTGGACTGATGGCGGACAAGAACAGCCTGGTCATCCAGTGGCGGGATGCCTGGACACGCCGCCTTCGGAAACTGCAGCGGCGGGAGAAGAAGGGCAAGTGTGTGAAGCCCTGAGGGGTTTGCACCCACCCTGTCCCCCATGTGCCCAGCCCAGATGGGCACTGCCAGACTGCGCCCACAGACTCTGTACATATATATAGTGTGAACGGACTGTCTATAGTGTATATTTTGGCAATGGTTTCCTGTTGTGTGCGTGTGCACGGGTGGGTGTGTGTGTCAGTCCTTTTCTCTAAGTGTGTATTAAAAATAATGCAGTAATGACAAACCTTTAATGAGGAGCAAAGTGGAGCGAGGTCCTGTGGGTGCCTGTCACCTGAAGGAGCTTGAAAGTGATTGGTGTTCTGCTCCAGGCACTCTGGAGCTCATTTTCAAGGCTTATATATTCTCTTTAACACAGTTGTCTTCTGCTCAGTGTTGACATCTCAGTTGACAGCTCTCCCTTCTCCAGGGTATGATTCTTCCTCACTTTGAACATGTGCTCACCCTGAAATGCTGCCAGACCTCTCTCTGCCTTTCTCCTTGCCCAGGAGGAACAGGAGGTCAGAGTCTTCTGTCCCTTATCCTGATGTGCAGGCAGGCCGAGTGGAAACTGTCCAGTACTGCAGAGCGTCCAGCCCCAGGAGCTCCACCAGGAAGGACAAATAAACTTTTGCAAGGCCTGATTCCCTGGTGACCTTGGGCTCATGTGGACTAGTGCTGCTGGCTGGAGCAGGACCTGTGCAGTGCCATGGGAGGAGCCAGGCCCTGGCAGTGTGCTAATGGCCACTACCAGGCAGGACTGTGTCCACTAGGGAGAAAGGGACAGACTTGGCAACCCTTGGTTGCCACTGTCCTGGTGCCTAGTCCAGACAACCCAGTGAGAAAGACCTGAACACACCATTTTCCCCTCCCATGTCCACCTGCTCCATCTGAACATGACCTGAACTGGACAGACTGACCAGAGCCATTGTATATCATCATCCATCCACCCAGGTGTCTGTGCCTGTATTCTCACCTGGTACCAAGTAACATAATTTCACCTGTTTCTGTTGAGATGACACCAAGTGGCCATCTGCCTTGGTGTGCATCTTCCAGAGCTGGCCAGACTGTGTACTCTCCTGGGAAGAATTGCTGTGGCCAACGTTGTTCAAGGAGATGCACAAGGCAGAGGTGACAGGAAGAGAGAAGAGTTTTCATTGATCCACCTCTAGTCTTTTATATCTTCTTCATCGTGTATTAGTCTCTGGTTAAGCAGACACCAGTATCTTCCCATGTTGAGATTGTAGCGGTCTTGGCTTAATAAATACAAATAGAAATAATAGGTGCTATGACAATAGATGTTCCTTTCCACATAAACCTTGCCTTGCTTATTGAATGGCTCACTGAGAGGTTGTAGCCTACATCACTTCCAGTCTTCCAGTCCATTAGGATGAAACTTTACCCTTTGCAGCCCACGGCAGCTTGTGTGGACTCCCCTTTCCATGGTGTTGCTTCTGGGCTTCAGCATCCCAGGGTGGTGCTGGAGCTTCCAGCTGAAGAGACTAGTGGAGCACTGTTAGGTTTCAGGACAAGGGAGTTTGGGGATTGAGGATCTAGGCCCTGGGGATGTCTGTGTGGACATGCAGGTGCATTGGTGAAGCTGCTGGAGATGCTGGAAGTGATGTTTCAGAGCTGTAGAGGGCCTGCAGTGCCACTGTTCAGGTCCCATGGGTACTTGGATGCCTACAAAAGACATGGGCAGAGATGTGGGGAGGCCAGAAGGGGCAGAAGATGAGGGGCGGTAGGTATGTGGGACCACTTGGGCTTGGATGAGCTGGTATTATCCCTCCTCCCAACACAGACCTTCTTCCCTCCTCTGTCTGAGCTGAGGGGACCCTCCCATCCCTGACTCCTCTTGTTTGGATTGTCACAGACTATTAGCCTCTCCCACGAGATGGTTCTTGGTGTAGTTGAGTCACCCAGTTCTCCTCTTCCTCCCACAGCTGCTTTCACCAGACTTGCCCTTGGCTTAGGCTCACTCCAACCTCATGCACCCAACAGCCACAGAATCACAGAATGGTTTGGGTTGGAAAAGACCTCAAAGATCACCTTCTTCCAAGGCCTGTGATGGGCAGGGACACCTTCCACTAGACCAGGTTGTTCAAGCCCCAGTCTGGCCTTGGACACTTCCAGGGATGGGGCAGCCACAGGCAAATGGGCAAATGCAGGAGTCCTCACACAGAAGTCAGTGGTGGAACACCCTTTGTGTTTGCAAGGATAGGACTTTTATCAGGATCATCTCTTCTGTTCCAGACACTGCTCAGCATCCCCATGGGATGTGGGGGTTCTCTGACCTCTCTTCTCAGCAGCCACAGCCCAGAAAGATCAGGGCAGCAGCACTGTTTGATGGGCATGGATACTCCTCAGGGCAGGGCTTCAGCAGCATGTGGTTTCTCCAAGCAAAGAGAGGCACAACGTGTCTGTGTTCCCCAAAAACACTGGGCACAGCCTTCTCAGGCATGGAACTCCAGGGTTTCCTTTGGCACTTGATTTCTCCTCTGCTGAAGTGGGACACCTAAAACTCTTGGAGGAATTTGGTGATTGGAGTTCTCCACTTATCCTCCCAGGCACCTCCCCCTCTTCTTTCACCTCTGCCATCCGGGACTGTTGAGGAAGGATGGCTCCCAGCTGGCATCTCAGTGTCCTGCTGGGGCAGATCAGACGCCAGAGCAGAACCACCACCCCATGGTCTGAGCTGAGGAGAGGAGCTCTCTCTGTCTCTCTCCCTTTGGCTGGGGAATGTCCTAAAATCCTGGCTGAAGGACCAGAGGATGCCACTCTGCACCTTCACTGGGTCCGATTGCTGAAGGACTTTTCCTGACTTCCCTTGTTTATGTCACCTCCATGTTCAAAACAAGAATTCACCTTGCTTATTCCTCTGCCTGGCATGGTCACCTGGGAATTGGGGACTGCACAAGGGTTTGGCTGTATCTGAGATGCTGTAGCTGTATCACCCTGAGCTAGTGCCAGAACACCAAGGGCAGTGGAGGAGGCACCATGGACTTGCTCAGAGGTGCTGCTCATCCTGCCGTGTAGATTGGGCAGGGCTTGGAGCACACACTAGCATAGGCATCGTTTGGTGGAGGGCTGCAAATCCAGGGGCAGTTCCACATCCACCAGCACCCACCCAGCCCTGTCCACCCCTTTAGTGGTGAGGAGTGCTTTACACCACTGGGAGCTGCCAGAGCCGGTGGGTGACACAGGGAGGGGCCTCAGGTGGCAGCAGAGTATGTCACACAGTCCTGGTGGCTGCAGCCAACAGCTATGGGCTTTGCAAGGGCAAGAGAGAGACTGCAGTGCAAACTCTGCTTGGCACTACAAACCCATATGTTTTCCAAAATAGCTCTTCAAGGAAAAACGTATTAATTCAGCAAAGCATATGAAAAGCCTTTGGTGCGCTCTGGTGCACTCCCAATTCCTCGAGCACAGATCCCCCGCCCTGTGCAGCAGCTGGCTGAGCTCAGTGTGCCAAGAGGCACCGTGCTGGGACCGGCTGCTGCAGGCAGCAGATGCCGGCCCACATGGGAAGGGCCAAAACCACCACACACATTTCCATCCGTGTTTTTTTATTTAACAGGTCTTTTCTCAGTATTCAGCTGGAGTAAAGTATTTGAGACACAAAGGCAGCAGAAAGAGAGGCCAAGTTTGCAATTTCCCTCCTGCTTTGGGACTGAATTTTGCAGCTGGTTGAAATTTTTCTCATTTCAAAACGCCAGTGGACATTTTTCATGAAAACCCGGAATTTGGCCAAGGAAAGACACAAAATGTGAAAATACTACAGAAAACTCAATGCTCTGTTTCTGTGTTATCCAGCCAGCTCCACTCATGAGAGATCATGGGAGTTTGGACAGCTGAACCCCAGCTTGAGTGGACAGACAAATGGATGTATGTGTAGCGTATTTTCCATCATTTTGCTCTTGGTAATCAAACCCCACATAAATAAAAATTGACTGCATCACACAGGAAAACACGTTCCTTAGCTGAAATAGGATCAAGCAAAGATCATTTTGTTTAGCCAACAGGGCACAGCTCAGTGCTGGGGTGTGGGGATATTCTTCCTGGTGGGGAGCTGAATCTCTAAGAAGGGGCAAGGCCTACTTAAAGTGACCCCTGTCATAGTCTGACCTGGTCTTGCTCTCCTTATTCTCCTGATGCTCTCTGGTACACAGAGCAACTTCTGTCCATGCTACCATGCAGATCCAAGTGGATCTTAGTAGCGGCTTCAGTTATCAGAGAGCAGTGATGGTGGCTCTGCCAGCCCATACTCTCCAGGCTTCTATGGTTAATAACATGGACAAGTTGTACATTGCCACCTGTGAACATAGTACTAGGCAACTGTGGCCTGCTGCCTCTCCTCAGGTGTGGTGACCTGTCTCCAACCAACCACATCCTGTCATCCAATCAGTGCCACATCCTCTGTCCTGTGCCCTTGGTACTGCAGCACTCTGTCCATCACCCCTTACCTTAGCATAGTGTTTTACTCAACACTTTACAACCCTCACAAGTCTCATTGACATCCTAAATATTGCTTCCTAAGCAAAGCACAGCCTCTGCAATTCTCAGCCCTCCTCCTGTCCTCCCAGTCCCAACCAGGGCTCCTTCATCCACTCAGGCTCCTTCCAGAGGGGCTGTAGGACCAAGGCAGGGCACACTTTTTGCACCCATGACCACGTCAAACAAGTGTTTGGGGAATTTATTTTCTCCAAGCCTCTCTTGTCCTTGCAAAACTGAGAAATGTGCTCTTCTTCAATATGCCTAGTGTATTTTTACCAGCCTTGGGGGCACTTATTACATCAGCATTAGTCACCTGTCATTTGTTCATGTAGTCCTTCATTCAACCTATCTAGCTCCTTGTTCATCTTTACAAGGGCACAATTCACTGGCTAAACACATGCTCCCCGTGTGCACAGGATATGCAGCACCTGTGTGGGGTCTGGGGCATAGGGGCACGGGGGGCTCAGTTCAGCAGGGCTGGGGAGCAGGGAGACAGCTTCCCACGTCGGCTGTGCTGGGGGAACATGAGGAAACCATTAATTGATGGGCTGGCCCGTGCCGTGTTTTCCTAAGGAAGAGCTGAAGATGGGGAACAGCTGGGGTCAGCGGGGCACCATCTGGAGAAACCCGTCAGCTCCCTCCTGCCGGGTTTTTCCCACCTCAGCAGCAATGGAGAGGATGAGGCGGGAGGGAAGAGCAGTCCCCACCAGCACCCTGGGGATGGGGGTATCCTGCTGCAGTCCCAGACCTGCACATGCCCCAAGCTGGCTCCGAGGCATCGCTTTGGTGTTGTGCCAGGAGGTTTGCCAGAGGCACAGGAGTCATGACACAAAGGTAACATCCTGCCAGGGGTGCTGCTGCCCCATCAGAGCCATGCTGGTACCCTCATGTCTTGGGCTCAGCATCCTTGATCAGAAATCATTGATTTCTGATTTCTCTGCACGGGAAAGGATCAAACCCTCAGCATCCATCGAAGCTGGTCCTCTGTTTACACAGCCACAGTGAGACTCAATAAATAGACAATGTTTTCATCTTGGACCAGATGCTCTACCCCAAAATCTTGGAGAACCAGCCTCTCTGCTGTCAAAATAAACATCACACACTGCTTCCCACCACCCCCTCCCCCCCGCCCCCCGCACACCCACACGATGGGAAACCATCAGCTGTGCAGAAGCAGGGAGAGCTGGCATTCCCAGAAGATGGCTGGTCATGGAGGATTCCCTGTCTGAGAGCAGGCAGTGGCCAGCTCAGGCACACACAGTCACCAGCTGACCCCTGGCTTGGCCGCAGTGGGGATCACGATCCTGCTCACAGCACAGGGTGTGAGGAGATGAAGATGAGCAGATCAAACCCAGCTCAGCATATTCGAGGAGTCTGGAGGTGCCTGGGTTGGATCTCTCCCTGACACCAACATCCCCAGAGAGACCTCTGCAGCAGCAGAGGTTAAAGCCAGGTTCTGCATCCTGCCTGTCCCCTCCTGTCCCCTGCCTGTGTCTTGCCAGACAGTGCAGATGACAGTGGGTGCAAATTGTCTCCAATGCTTAAAGCTCCGGGACTGTGCTATGGGTCACTAACCCGACCTCAAGGCCATTTGCGGCTTTTGGTATGTGGTGACTCTTGAGTGTCCCTTCCCAGCCCTGCTGACCACCCATGCTGCGATCCCCGTGGCCGTGAGACAGGGCTGGTGCTGCTCGGGTCAGTGTCCTGGGAGCCATGTGTTCTCCCCATGCTGGGGCAGCTGGGATTTGCTCATCCATCAGAATACCCAGCAGACCCCAACAGGCTCTAGCCGGCATCTTGAGCCAGAAATGAGATGGCTTTGGCCAGCACACACATACAGACTGTCCCTTTTCCAGCAAAAACAGACAGTACCTGGAGCTGGGAGCAAGGCAGGGTGGCCAAAGGGGGCCCTTGGACTGGCCAGGCAGTGCTGCCCCGACACCAGCAAGGCTCAGTCATTCCCGTGCCCTGCCCAAATCTGAGCCACTGGCAGCAGCCCCCAGGACGTTCCACAAGTCCCCACCTCCATCTTCATCCCTATCCCTTGCTCCTCACTTCCTGAGCAGTGCCTTCCTGTCAACCTGCTGGCTGTAGGGGGAAATTCCTGGTCCTGACTGTTATGCAAAATCAGCTCTCAGGGAATGCTGGTGAAGTCGTGGGGCCTGCGTCTGCTCCGGGTGCTTTCAGACTTTTCCCTGGCATCCAGTGGGACGGCCATAAATCTCCACTACTGCGTCCAAGTCGAACATTTCCTCTGAGCCCCATTATTAATTTTCTGAAAGATCCCATAAACCCCCAGGTGGAAAAATATGGAGATATTTGCACATGTGCCGTAAAACACATTGCCCATCCATTTCAAATGGATGTGGCAATATATAAAACATACTTAGGGCATGAGCCAGGTTTCACGGTATTTAAACAAGGCTGCATGATGTAATTGGAATTTACAGTATAGGAGCTGTATAAGACGGTGGGCCATGGGTGCGTAGCATATATCTTGGGTCTCCTGAAGATTTGGCCTGCTCTAGAATGACAAATACCTTTTGTACTTGTCACCTATATTTTAAGTGGATGAACAGCTCCTTTCACGAAATATAATGGTTGGAAATATATATATTTTTTCCATCTGAATTTTGGAGCCTCTCTGGAGACGAGAGATCTGCCCTATTCCTGTAAAAAGCATGATTCCTAGGGATGCAGGTGTCTCAGGGCTTTGTTTCCCTCATCCCCCAGCCCAGATGGCTCCTGCCCCTGGGAAACACAGTGCCACCACCTCTCCCACTTCATGGCCTCAATGGTGGGGGTGAGGACCTCAGAGACTCCACTGTGTGGGGTGGGGATGAAGATCTGCTTCCCATAGCCACTGTCCAAGGCCAGATTGGATCAGTCTCCCATCAACCTGGTCTAGTGGAAAGTGTCCCTGTCCATAGCAGGGGGTTGGAAATGGGCGTTCTAAGTTAAACCATTCTACAATCCCCTGGAGCAGGAGAGGGTGGTGAGCCTCAAACACTGCTCTCCACTACTGGGAAGAGCAGCTGGAGCTCCAGGAGCTGCTGGCAGGGGCACAGGCAAGAACTGGTACAGGAGAGAATAGCCAGTGGAAGAGGTGCCACCATCAGGTC
This sequence comes from Acridotheres tristis, assembly GCA_037013685.1. Lineage (NCBI taxonomy): Eukaryota > Metazoa > Chordata > Aves > Passeriformes > Sturnidae > Acridotheres > Acridotheres tristis. The sequence continues at coordinate 21,213,801 of CM072897.1, read as the reverse complement.
CCCAAAAAAAAGCTGTGGGGAAGCCTTTCGGGTGCCTCCACCTCCCTGCAGTGGTGGCAGTATGAGGGCAAGTGGTGGGAACCACTCCACAACCAGGCAGCTGGGATGATGGGAGAGTAGGGGATGTTTAGGGGCCACCCAAGCTGTCCTCATCACCAGTGCAAGCACCATCTGCCTCCTATCCCAGGATGGGGGGCAGATGGGCACAGAAAGGCTGTGATTTTAGCTCCAGCAGTCCAATTCCTCCCAGCAAGGCCCTGATCTCTCCCTTCTCCACACACTGCTCAGACCCCATGGTGCTTGCTGATGTTGGAAATTTTTGGGAGGTGGGGGTTGCTAAGGGGCTGTAGACATGTCACTCTTTTCCTGCTGCTCCTCGGTGCTGACCCAGCTGGGAGAGACCCAGCGGCACAGACCAGAGTCTACACCTTGGCACAGGAATACGGTGCCCCATGGTTAGGGCATAGTTATGGGCCCTGTCCGATGGACAGGGTACCCTATGGCCTGGAAATCCCCCTGAGTTCCCCTAGTCAAAGGGAAAGGCAAAAAGGGGAAAGATAAAAGACACCAAAGCATAAAAACTTGAATTTTACTCATAGGTGAAGTGGTGGCTCCATCCTAGCCAGTGCCACTGGTGGGCTGTAGGCACAGGGCTGATAGTGGCCTGATCACCAGCCCAAGCATGTCAGAGTGCTTGCAGGGCACTGAGGTGGCTGTGTGCAGTCAGAGGGGTCCTAACGAACTCATCTGCAAGCTGAGAACAGGGAGGAGGAGCCAGGAGCCTCAGCACAGGGTCCCCTGTGCCTGCCAGCTTCAGGCAGGGCTGGTGAATCTGGTCTGCCCAAACTCATTGTCCCTCTCTCCACCCCCATTTGAGCATTCAGAAAGATTGGATGTAAAATTTTTGAAAAATTAATAAATCTGGCAGGAGGAAAATGCCTCAAAAAAATGTCAGTTAGAAATAATCCGAGTGATTTGTTTGGAAAATTTTGAAGGGCAGGTCCTCCGGAGAGCCAGAACAGTCTCTAGGCCTTGCTCTGCAGAGCCAGGAACCAAGAGCCAAGATTCTGCTCCAGGGCAGGAAGCCTGGATGCTCTCATAGCCACGGCTCAGGCTGGAGCCCAAAGGAACTACTGGCCACCTGCAGCCCAGCCAGAACTGGGACCACACGAGCCCACCTGGAGCCTCTCCAGGGCTTTCCAAATGCAGGGATTCAGCTTGCAGAGGACTGGGCTGGATGCTGAGGAGAAGAACAGTCAGCTGGCTCAGCTCAGGCAAACTGGCTTTTTCAGAGGGTAAAACCAGTTGGATTGGGAATTTCCTAACCAGCTCTTGACAACCAAGCATGTCACTGGACATGGATGAGACACGGGACTGCTGTATGCTACCTGCTGGTGTGGAAACCAGGCTACTGCTCCTTGGCAGCCCCTGAGCTGTCATCCTATGGGATCTTATCCTGCTCCAAAGCTCCAGACTGAATTCCTGCTCATGAATGAGCTGAACTGCTCTGCAGAAGCATGTGAGCAGCCATTAGCTGGACAATACTTGTGGTTTCTCGAGATCTCCTCTATCATGTTCTGAAGGGCTCTTACAGCCAGACAGAAGGTCTCTGAGAGTTTCTCATGAGCTTCAAGTGTGTACAGCACAGCAGAAACTGCTCAGCAAGGTTGTGAGTGTGCACCCCCAGCCCCCTTGGAGACCCAGATATCAGAGGATGCTGAGCATCAGGTCTCTGAAAGATGGCAGCCTTCCCATCATTGCCACAAGGGAGGCACCTGGAACCACTTCCCAGGCTGTGGAGCTTGGACCTCACCAGACCAAAGTATCAACGTCATCTGCTGATCACAGGTTGTGATCAGGCCCTTCTCTAGGCTGACTGCAGTGGTCATCCAGTGTTTTGGTTCTTTAATCCAAAGAGGAACAAAATGAGCTTTTCTTGGCTACCCTTGTGGAGTTATTTCTCCAGGTGCCATTAGAGATGCAGGAAGAGGAGTAAGCAAATGGTTTTGGTCCTGTGGCTTTACCTAAGGAGTCTACAAACCACCCTCCTACCACAGGAAGGGTGGATTACAAAAGACTGGGAGCATTCAAACCCAGACAAAGCAGCTCTGACAAAAGGATGGAGCTGGAGGTGATGGCTCAGGAGGGGATAGCATGAATAATGGGGAGATAAGCAAACACTGGCAGTTCTGTCTGAAGGGATTGCAGAGGTGACAGCTCTAGGCCATCAGAGGCCCATGAAGCCCTTGCCTGTGAGGCACATGGTGGGCACCGTGGCTACAGGCCTGACCAGCACATTAGCAGGAGTCAAGGAACTTGGTAGAGAAACCACATTTCCATATATCTGGGTCATCCTTTCACAGTCTCACTGCCCTCCTCCATCTTTCTCTCACTCATCTCTCTTGCCTTTGACCTCTCCCCTCCTCCCGTCAAACTTTCTCTTTTCCCAAGTTTCTTGCTGTTTGGCTGCTCATTCTCCCACTCCTGTAAGGGATGATAAATCGCCTCTACAGATGAGCATCATCAACATACCAGACTCATCCTTCTTTTGACCTCCTCGTCTCTGAGTCACTTCCAGGTGGTAAGAACTGGATCCAATTACGCTGGAGAGGAGATAAGCAGTCAACCCATTGAAGCAGGAACTGATCGATTTCCCTTTTTTCCTCCAGTTACAAATCCTATCCTCACCAGTCCTACATGTGTAGTGAAGACTGCATGTCCCTCTGGCCATCATGCTGTGCATTCAGCTGGGGCATCTCATGATGAAGAGATGTCCATGTAGATGTGCCCCCTCCCTTGATCTGCCTCACCTTGCTCCTCCTTTTCCCTTCCCCCAACACACATCTGTTCACATAGTTCCAGAAAATTTGTTTCATATCACCATTGAACCGTTTATTTCTTTCCAGAGAGTTAAAAGCTTGTCTCCCTTGATTTAGTGAGTCAAGAGTGCCTAGGAGGGAGTGGAGAGAAGAAAAGAATGAAAGAAATAAAATAATGAAAAAAATATCTTGGGAACATCTGGAGTTGCTCTTAAGCAAGACGCAATATTCTTGGCCAGATGTTGAATGACTGGCTTCTACTTGGGAAATGTCAACATGTCAGATGTTGAAATCCCACCCAACACCCTCTTCCTTACCTTCCTTCCTCTCTTCCTTGTCCTGCTCTGCTTGTGTTGCCCAAGTCATCCGGCTGGGATGGCACCAAGAGGAAGGGGTAGTTTGTCTGGGACCTTGATGGGTGTCACTGTGAGGCACCAATGGGCCAAACTTGTCACTTGAAAACCACTGCTTCACCAGGCAGAGGGCTGTGATGAGGCTGGGTGAGCTTACAGTGGTGCTGCTTGTGCTGGATAAGGCAGAGACAGGCAATGGAGGAGGCATCTCCAAGAGATTCCAAGGAGCTGGGAACATGACTTCAGCAAGCAAAGCCATCTGGAATCTCTGGAAGCAAAACTTTCCCAGAGAGGCAAAGAAAACTTTCAATCCCTTGATGAGCACAGCTGAGCAGATAGCTGCCAGCAAGGCAGGAAGGGCAGTGGCACGCTGGAGGCCTGGAGCCGCTTCCCTGGAGAAAGGACATCTCAGACGCATGTGTCATTCTGGCTCACCAGCGTCAATGCAAATGATTGTGGGGATTTATACCAGCTTCAGGGCTGGCTGGGAGAGCGGGGGGAGCGGGTCAAGAGCCAGTGTAGCTGAGGGGGTGACATCCATCCTGAGCCAGACACGCTCCAAGTACCACAACACAGTTGGAGCTGTCGCCCCTCCTGGCTGGGCCTGGCTCATCTCCTGGGGGTGCCCCTCTACAGATCTGTCCATCACTCCCACCCTGTGATGCCCATCCGTCACTTGAGCTGGCACATCCAGCAGCACCACACAGAGATACTTGGGAGTTAAATATTCCTTTTGCCCACCACTGGTGTATAAATTATGAGCCACAATATGAAAAAGCAGAACTGGGAGTTGATCAGAGGAAAATCCCCATTGGCTGCTGAGAAGGAAGATTGGAACCCCAGGACAAAAGCAATGCTGGGTGGCACCTGCCATGCCAGGCCAGTTCCTTCTCCATGCTGGGTGTCCTGCAGAGGCTGAGGTCCATCCACCAGTGCCCGTCCCAGCCTCTGGCCTCAGGTCCCAGTGCTGTTTATTTCAGGGCCAGCACATGGCCTCCACTAACCTGCTGCTCTTCAGCATTCTACAACCCAGGGCTCTGCTGGTCCAGGGCAGTCACCACAGCCAGGACCACAGGACCAGCCTCCTCTCCCATTCATACTGTTATGGGAATTAATAAGGAAAGAGAAGCTGTGGCTGCCTCATCCCTGGAAGAGTTCAGCCCAGGATGGATGGGGCTCTGAGCAATCTGATCTAGTGAATGGTGTCCCTGTCCATACATGATCTTTAAGGTCTCTTCAACCTAAACCGTTCTATGATTCAGTTGTCAGTCCAACCCTGGTGCTGTCTAGTGTCTTGTAGTTGGCTTTCTGCTCCCACATCTCATTATGGTGGGTGTCAGGAACCCAGGGTTTGGCCTGTATGGAGGTTTTGGGCGGTGGAATTTATCCCATGCATCGGCACTGTCCAGGTACCAGGAGGAGCCCTCCAGGGTTCATGGAGAGTCTCCCACACATCAGAGATTATGCTTGGTGCAGGATGACCACCAATGTCTTCCTACTGAGCTGAACCAGGTTAAAAAGAGACCTGCCTCCCCTCCCAGTGAGAGCGGGAAAAAGAGGGTGGAGAAGTAAAGGACAGCTGATCCAACCCTCTCATCACCAAACTCTGCTTGCATGTGTCACCTCAGCAGGTATTGCATGGTGATAGTTGGGATCTGACCACAAGAGGCTCTGAGTCACTCCAGCAGCTCCCAAAGGCAGGCAAACACTCCTGCTTGGAGAGGGGTTGCTTTGGGTGCTGCTTCCTGCTAGCTGGAGCTTCCTAAAGCCCACTCAGGCCCTTATTAATGTTTGAAGAAACTGAGTAGCCTCAGGCAGAAGGAGCATCTTCTACCTCTTCAGAGTAGGGACAGGGACTTCTTTAGCCAGGAGACCAAGGCACGTGACCAAGTCTGCCTACAGCCTTCCCTGCACTTGTTTCTTTTTCCTGGACCACAAAGTAATAGCTGGAAGGCTGAGACCACAGTCACAATCCACTCCTGTGACCTGTCCATCTCCCCATGGCCCCCCAGCCCCCACCACCCCACACAGGCATTGCAGAAAGACACACAGTCCTCCCATCTCTGCTGGTCCCAGCCCTGCAGGTGCCAGGCTGGGCTCCCCATGGCCAGGGCAGTGGGAATCTGCTGAGGAGGTGTCAGCTCTCCCAGCTGATCAGTAGAGGCTGCAGTAGAAGGGCTAGGTCCTTGCCATGGCCTGGGGCACCAGCAGGGAAAGTCTGGGGGAGAACAGATGGCCACTGCTCAGGGGTCACTCTCTCCAGGTATGCAGAACCTTCAGCCCCGCGTGACAGCAAAGTTTTGTGCTCCCTCCTGCTGTATGTGGGGTCCTTAATCCATGGAAAGGTGACCAGGATATGATCTGTATGGAAACAGAAGCAACTCTGAGGAGTAAATCAAGGTCCCCTTTCTGGAGGATCACCCTCTCCAGACTGTCTGGGAAAGCCTCTGACCCTCTATCCCTCCACGGGGATGGGATTAGGGGATCCAGCCCCATGTTACATGGGATTCCCTCTCCCTTGGAGCAAGCTGCCCTCCAGAAGTGAAAGCGGTGTGGAGTGGAGTGATGAGAGAACCAGACAAGCAAGATCCTCCGTGAATCCCCACGGGGTGTCCCCACTGCCGTGCTCCCACCCCAGGGCAGCGGGGCCGGGCGCGGGGTGGGAGGGGAGGGCAGTGCCCGGGCACCGAGCTCAGGTGGCCGCAGCGGGGGCCGGGACCGTGGTAATGACAACCAGGTGAGCCAGGGGCGATAAGCTCCCAGGAATGCGGCGGTGGCAGCTGCCGGCCCGCGAGTCCTCAGCCCTTGGATGGGCCAATTAAGTAAATAGAAAATTTGGAGCGCGGAATCAAAGCCCGAGCGTGCGGGCTTTATTTATATGGAAAAGGTCAGATTATATTGGCAGATGTGTTAAAGGAGAGAGGAGGAAAAAAAACCTTTCAAAAACATTGGCCCTGATTTGAGGTTTCCTGACGGGCGGGACGGGGTTTTTTCTTTCTTTTCGGGCTACGGGTTCTTTGGAACGCTGGGGGCAGCTGGGAAGGGCACGTCTGGCGCTGGGCTCACTGCCCCTGCCCACCCACCTCCTGGACCCTCTGCCAGCAGCACAAACCTCAGAAACAGGGTCCCTCTGGCTCAGACCACCACCTAATACTCGGTGGTCCACCAGGTGATGCGGAGTTGGTCTCCAAAGTGGACATGATGGGTTCTGCCCAGTGCTTCACCTCCCTATTACCCCCAGCAGCTCCATCAGTCCTGAACTCTGTACTCCAAGGTGGTGTCCCCATCCACCCAGTGTCATCCTGGATGTCCATGGCAGTCACTGTCTATCCCAGATCACTGTCCCACTGCTGCTCTGCTGCCTTTTTTATTTTCTCAGCTTGCAGAATTGGGAAGCCCACCTGTGTGATGGCCAGCCCTCCGACAGGCAAATAGGGGCAAACATCACCTCCTTTAGCACTCCAAAACTGCACAAGGAAGCCAACTTCAGCATCCCGCACCCCCAGGCTTTGCTCTGATTCCCAGAAGAAGCGTGGGGGTCCCAGATGAGGAAACTGAGGCAGGGTGGTGGCAGTGGAGAGGGGTAATGTGGTGGGAGCAGGAAGAGCGGCAGCATCCAGCAGCAAGGTTGGGAGGTGGCAGGAGGGACCTGTGATGGGGGAATAGAGGAATGCGTTGGCCCGGGCAGGAAATTGTTGGGCTCGGAGAGCGGGGGACCCGCCTGCTAAGAAAACAAGCGGAGGCTGAAAGGCAGCGGGGGCGCAGCGGCGGCGGGGGGGCAGGAAGGGGCGCCGGGGGCAGGAATGCCGGCTATGCTCCCGCTCTGGGCAGGTGTGCTGGCACCCACTGCTGCACCCAGTGCTGCACCCACTGCTGGACCTGCTGCCAGGCCCCTGCCAGCCATGCCAAAGCTGCAGTTTCTCCATGGGACCCTCATTCCTTCTGCATGGGCAGGCGTGAAGCAGAGCTGCAGCCCCAGAAGTGCAGTCAGTTCCTCTTCTGCTCTTGGCCTGGCTATGCCTCAGTTCCCCAATCTTAAAATCACCCTGTGCATCAGTCACAGGCAGTGGAAAGACCCATCCTGGGGTTTCTGGGATGGGCACAAGGTGTCTGTGGAGTTAAGAGCTGCAGGGCTTTGCTGTGCCAGCCCTGGATGTCACTCAGGACCATGACAAAGGGAGCTCCGGCTCTCCCATGTTATGGGAAGGAAAGCCCTCTGTCACCACTGATCACCCTCCCAGGTCTTCTCCACCTGCATACTGGGTGCCACCGAGGTGAGCAGAGCCCACAGGCATCAGAGCAGGTCAGATTAGGAGCAGAGGGAAAAGCCAGGGATGGTCCTGCTCAAAAGGGATGGTCCAAGAGGGTAAAGCCAGAGTAGTGTCTAGGGACAAGGGAGATCATGTTGGCATCTGCCACTTCCTGGTCCCTCATGGGGCTGCCACCATCCTGGCCACCTGCCCACCTTGTCTGCTCCAAGGGCTGCTCAGTGCAGTCCTTGGGAGGGACATGTCTGAGTGGTCTCTCTTCCCTTTAAGGGACAGCATGGCACAAAATGCCACCTGGATCACTGCACTGCTTGGAAACTCCACTAATGTGTAATACAATATCTGGTAGGGGCGTCTACGTCTACGTCTTTATCTGCAACAGATCAGGTTGGAGCAAAACCTTCTGAGACAGCATCTGGAAGTGGTTTAACCCTCACCAAGTTTTGCATGAAATACCAATTTTCCACCCCTTTCATTTAGTTTATTGAAATTAGGGGGAAAAACTCGCCCTCCTCCCTTCTCCTCCTCCCCCCACCCCTGGGTTCTCCTCTAGGTTCAAGCTTCTCATAGCTCTTCTGGAAAAGCAGAGGACATCATGGAGCTGCATGTCCAGCCAGGAGCACCTCCCCGTGCTGTGCCAGGCAGTGGGGCTGTGCCAGCACAGCATCATCAGAGGGGTCTGAGAGGAAGAACATTGTACCAGGCCACAAGCAGGGTCCAGGCAGGGTCCAGGCAGCAAGAGGAGCAGAATGGTGTGGAGGAAGCCCATGGTGGCCAGCACTGAGATCGTTGGAGCAGAGGTGGGTGCCCCAAACCAATAACCTGAGGGAAGGGCACAACTCATCACATGGAAACTGGGCAGAGCTGTGCAGATCAGCTGGGGGCACCATGAGGGGCTATGCCAAACTGTTACCAGTGCTGACGTTTCAGAGGAGGGATGTTTTAATCAAATCTGTTGTTTTCACCCCAGACTCCATCGTGCTGAGCCACAGGGCCTCGCTGCAGAGCAGGGACACGTGAGCTGCTGAGGAACCATCACACACAATTGAAAATCAGCCAAATTTTGAACTCACCTTCAAACTGCTCCCGCAGCTGCTAGGCTCCGCAGCCTCTCCCTGAAACTTTCCTTTGTCACTGGAGGCAGAGGGACAGAAAGGGACAGCTTTAGGAAGGGCAGTGTCAGCTTTGCCACAGGCTCTGGCTGCCAGGAGCTGCCAGCCGGGTCACGAGGGGTCCGGAGGGGCTGGCTCGCACATGTGCCATGCTCACAGGATCTGAGCAGGTGTTTCCAGGATGGAGCTGGCACGTTGGCTTTGGGGACAGATTTCCATGTGTTTGCCCATGCGAGGTGGGGGCTGTGGAGGGACTGTGTCACTCCTGGCACAGGGCAGCAGCAGTGTGATGTCCCAGGGAAGAGCTGGCAGAGACAGGGTACTGGCTCTCTCCCCACTGTGAGGACAAGGGGCAGGGGTTAGAAACATGCCAAGCCCCTGGCCAGGAGGGATGTACTGAAAAACCAAGAGCTGCCCTGCCTCAGAAAGAAACTCGGGTACTAAAATAACTTGCAGGCTGGAAGCACATCCCAAGCCTTGCCTGGCGGAAGGTGATGAAGGCAGTTGTCCAGCTGCCTGCAGCTCTCACTGGCACAGATCCATCATGCTGTGGGGACGGTCCTTGCAAGCTCTGTCTTGGACATCTGAAGAGCATGGGGAGTGTCAGGAGGGGGCATGGGCCCAGGCTGCCTTGCACAGCCTGGACATCCCCCTCCAGGAGTGGGATGGGGCATTATGAGGCTGCTTGTCCCCTCATTGGGTCCTGGGGTGGCAGTGGGCATCATGGCACAGCTCTGCGGCAGGGTCTGTGCTGGTTGTCCCTCGCTGCACAGCTCCACCCCGGCTATGCCACAGCTTCCATGGGTGGGATCATGAAATGCCACTTCGCATTCCCACCACAATGCTGCTGCCAAGGCAGGACATCACTTCCTGCCACTCCTGCTCCTGCAAAAGAGGGATGGAGGAAGAGGGGCCCAGTGTGCACATTGTCAGGGTGCAGTGAGTGGGAAGGGAGGGCTTTAGCTCCCTCATGACCCGGAGACCTGCTGCAGGAGGGACTGGGGAGTCCTCTCCTGCACCATGGTGGGGGCTTTAGGGCTGCTCCTCTCCAAGCACAGCCCCCCAGGCCCTTCTCCCCACCCTCATGCCTCACTGCCCCCCAGAAGGGGCTGGAAGGGTGTTTGTTTTCTGCTGGCATTGGTCCATGCCGATCCCAGCTGCCAGGCAGGGAGGGGAGGTGAGGTGAAGCCAAAAGCTGTAGAATTAGGCGTGTGAAGCTCAAGGCTTAGCTGTCCTAAATACAGTCCTTCTCCTCCCACCCCTGGTCCCAGAGGACTCTGCCTTCCCCCATGCCGTGAGCAGGGCCAGAGCTGCACCGCTGCCCCTCTGCTCTGGACATAAAGGGAGGGCTGCTGGAGGCTCCAGGGGCTTTCCCAAACAGGCACCCCCAGCATGCTGCTGCCTCAACCTTCAGCTGTGTCCTCATCCAGATCCAACCCTGCAAGAGGTGGGCACAGGCTAGGGCTGGGCCCTGGTGCAGGATGTCACCCCTAGGGGTGAGATCCTAGTGCCCGTCCTGAGCTCTGTGCTGGGTGCTGTGACCACAGGACACATCCATCACTGCTGCAGGTGTCAGTGGGATGGCACCCAATTCCCACTTGTGCGGTGGGGAAGGAGAACCTTTTGGGACAACTGGGAAACCTATGTCCCAGTTGGGGGGCCAGGAGGGACAGGCTGTAAGAAGAGCCAGATCCTCCCCACAGCTGGATTTCAGCTCCTCGCAGTGCATCCTGAGGGTCCCGCCTGCACATCACAGTTGGGCTGAGGCTCGGCAGGGGGGAGCCTGTCCCAGCCTGGCCTCAGCAAGGTGCAACCAGCATCCCCCTGGGCATTTGGGGATCTGGGATGGACACATCTGGGGTCTCCATCCCTGTGGCATGCCAGCCTGGAAGTGGGATGTGACAGTTCTCTACACACAAACAAGCCCTCTGGAATTACTTTCATGCACTCGAGTGATGGCTCCATTCCCCAGAGCCAGCAAATGCATGGAGGGCAAACAGCCTTTCTCCTCCATCCCTGACTTCTCCATCCTGCAAACCCCTGGGGTGTTCCAGGGCCCAAAGCTTCCTCCTTGCAGAGAGTTGCACCTATTTAATTTGAGGTGTGAAATGATCTCATTAAACCAGTGCTGGGCTCTTAGTCCAAACTGCTCCCACAACACATGAATGGCTTGATTCCACTCTGCTTCATCCTTTTCTTTTTCATTTTTTTCTTTCTCTTTTTGGCTTAGTTTCCAAGGCACTCAAAGTTTCTGCTCTCGTGGTATGTGTGGGTACGTCTCTGTGTCCAGCTCTGTAACTGTTGAAGCCACCAGCCAATTTCAGCTGGAGTTGGTGGAGGGATGGAGAGTTCAGGATTGCTCCATCCCCATGCATTCTCTAGGAAGGGTGGGAGATGCTGCATCCCCAGCCCTTTTTTCACTGGACACAGCAGGAGCCAGATAGGGCCAGATAGAGCAGGAGCTTTTGAGATACAAATCCCAAAGCCAGAGCTCACACTCATCAAACCTAAGAATAATTTGCTCTTTCCTACTGGAAATTTTGCCTTGATGCTCCCTAGGCTGATTCACTGCAGGAGTCATTTTGACTGGAAGATCAGTTTTAAAACACTCTTGCTATCTAAAAACCACAGAATCACAGAATCTCCTGAGTGGTAAGGAATCCGTCAGGATCATCCAGTCCAACCTCTGGCCCGTCACAGACACTCCAGCAATCCCACCCTGTCCATCCCTGGCAGCGCTGCCCAAACACTCCTGGAGCTCTAGCAGGCTCGGGGCTGTGCCCATTCCCTGGGGAGCCTGGGCAGTGCCCAGCACCCTCTGGGAGAAGAACCTTTCCTGATATCCACGTAAGCTTCCCTGACACAGCTCCGATAAGACCAGCTGAGGAAAAGGAAAGGAAGAGCTGAGCAATGTGAAACTTGTCCAGGGCACTGCCCAGGAGCTGTGTCAGGGCACAGAGCTCACACCGTCTTACCCAGCTAGGATTAATCCCTACAAATTAATATTAAACCTTGTCAATAAATTAACTGTGGAGGTGCTTTCTAGATCTGTCAGACAGAGGGATGGCATTGGATGGGGATGAAGGCAACCTGACCACAGCTGGAAAGACTGTGTGCCCTGCACTGCCCCAGTGGAACCAGGCAGGGACTATCCAGCACGACCGACTGGCAGCAGAATTGCAGTGGAATCCCGGAGGTGCTGACCCTTCCCAGTCCTTGCCCTTCTGCCGCTGCCCTCCAGTGCAGTCCCTTTACCCCCTCCTCGCTCCTGCTCCCTGCTCAGACCCTCGCTCCCCCCTTTCTTGGCCACATGTTTCCCGGCACAGGTGCACTCTGGTCACCCACCACTGCCCTTTTTTTAATTAGACGATAAAGAAAGCGTCCTTTTGAAGCAGGTAGGAGATTCTTCGCATCCCTGGCATTGCTGGGCTGCCTAGCTGTAACCCTATTCCAGTTAAAAGCTTTCAGCGCTCATCCACGGCCCCACACCTGCAGTCGGATCCTCGCAGGCTGCCCTCTCGGCCACTCGTGTAATTACCCAACGTGATGATTAACTGAGGGAGCACAGCAGGGACGGGGACTTCCCCCTGCCAGCTGCCACTGCCTTCACCCGTGCTGGGGGCAGGTGGGTCCCCCATTCTGGGCTGCCCAGCACCCAGTGCTGCCTCTGGAGAGATCTGCTGATGATGAATGGTGGGGGGGGGGCATGGGACTCAGAGCAACTGTCGTCTCCTTGTACCCATCTCAGGGACTGGGTGCTGTTGGCATAGGGATGTTTGGCACGGAGCCTGAAACTGGGCTGACATCTCTGCTCTTCCCAGCCTGGTGGGTGACTAGGGGAGAGAAAACCAAGCAATGGGGCTTGGAGTCCTCTTCTGGGCAGGGTCTCTGCTCCCTGGCCCCAGGCAGCCTGGAGCCCTCAGGCAGACGGAGCAGCTCCTACTGCACTCAGTGCAGTCCCTCCCCATGCACATTTTCCCCCACAGCCGCCGGAATGCCCTCCGGTAGCCCAGCGCACGCCCCCCAGCACGTCCCTCGCTGTGTGTCCCCAAGGGTTCCAGGGCGTGCCGAGCACGCCTGTCAGCGCCGCACGGCTCCCGTTCTATTGCGGAACCAGTAAAAGTCACTCCGGCATGTGCCTGTGTGGTCTGCAGCAGTGCCCCAGCCGGAGATAACCCGAGCGGAGGGAGCCCCAGGCTGCGTTTTAATCTTCCCGTCCTTTGGCAGCCGCCCTCAAGTGCCCGAGCCCTTGTCCCACCGCCAACATCTCCACTCTGCTCCCGGGAGCTGCCCGGGGAGCCCAGCAGCCACCCCGGCGGGGACAGCCAGCGCACCGCAGCGGGGACGGCATTCATATCCCTCTGGAAATCAATTGCTGCGCCCTGGCGGCTCTGTTTCCACGCTCCGATGTTATTCTTTCACTCAATCACGGGGATAATGACTCTGTTTTCCTTCGGCAGTTTAGGTTCTTTTTCCTCTTTCTTTCTTCTTTTCTTTCTCAGGGCGAATGATGGGGTCAGAGCGAATATTCATTTCCACGGTTCCAGCTCATTGAGAACAATAAGGGCAGTAAACAGAGGGCAGCATTGCTCAGGAATGTGAAGCATTTGCCTGCGGTTTAAAATTACTAATTTTTTTACAGCCAAGAATATATAGGGGTTTTTTGGGGTTGGTGTTTTTTGGGTTTTTTTTAGACCTTTAAGAATTGGCCAAATTCTGCTTCCCCACATCGCCCTCTCCCCAAGATTTCCCAAATCTTCCCCCTCACCGAGTTTGTTTCAAATTGGCACTAAGTGTGAGAGGTGATAGAAGGCTGCATCAGCCGGGGTCCTGGGGCAGCCTGGCCCTGGAGCAGGAGTGGAGAAGAGAGACACGAAGTCACCATTTGAAGCCACAGAAGTCTCACCTGGTACTTGAAGATTTTTGGAATGGACACCAAACAGAAGTGCTTCTGCCTGTGCAGAAATGCAAATGAAATGTGTCTGGTGGGGAGAAGATGCCACCCTGGGCATCACTGGTGGTGATGGCCTGGGGGCAGTGGTGGGGCACAGCTCTTCTCAGTGCCTGCTCCATTGCTGGAGGTAGGAATTGTCCCAGCTGACTGGGAAAGTGCTGGGTACCAGATAGAGGAGCAGCTGACTCTGGCTGTTCTGTGGCACCTCAGAGCATCCTTGCTCCCGCCCAGCAGCCAGAGGCCCTGCTGTCCCCCACCCTTGCTCCTGATGGGCAGAGCAAACCTGAGAGCAGCATGAGATCCCTGTGTGGGCACAACCTGACTTTGCCCCGCAGCGCTCTGGGAACAGCAACTATGTCCTGCAATTTCCCCTGCCCACAGAGCTGCACCCACCATTTCCAGTGCCATTCCATCCAAAGGCAAGGGATGTCCCCACTTCCCAACCTCAGGGGGATCACTGCACCTTAGAGGACCCATTTTAGAGCTGCTCAGCTGGGGCACAGAGCTACGGGACTTGGCCAGGGGGCACCTGCAGCGTGTGATGTGAAGGCCCATGTACTCCTGCTCAGCTGTACCAGTCTCCACGTTCAGTCAATTCCTCCCCTCAGAGGGAGCAGAAGGACCAGGAGTGTCAGCTGAGGACATTTGGGCTCACAGCTTCACTTCCGAATGAAACAGAGGAGGGAAACGTTTTATTGAGAGCAATTCTTTCATAGCCCAGCCCCAGCAGACACCCAAGCATCCTGTGTCAGGCTGATTAGCTCCAGATCCACACACGCTGGGTGTGTGGGGATGGCTGCCTCCTACTCCCTGCTCCCGCAGCCCCCCAGCCCCCGGGCTGCCCCCTGCCAACCTTCCACCCCACATTCCCAAAGACATGCAGGCTCCACTCGCAGGGAGCAGCTGTGGTTCCCCCCATCTGGATCCTCTTTGCAGATCCAGCTCCCAAACATTTTGCTGCTTATCCAGAGGCTGAATGGAAACATTTGCATCCTTTCTCTTTGCTTGCCTTTTCCTCTTTGTGGCCACAAAACCCTCTCTGTGCCTTCCACTATGGCATCAGGGCTCACCCTGGGCTTCTCTACCCTGCAGGACATCAGGCAAAGGCCATTGTAGATCCTAAACTGGACCCCACAACAGGATCAGCCCAGGCTAAGGGATGGATATGGAGTCCCCTGGCTGATGCAGTTTGCTTCCACAAGACTTTTACAAGAGCTGAACAACTTGAAGAGTCACAAAGCATGAAGGATTATAGCAAAAAGACCATAAATCAAGTAAAAAGACATGGACATAAAGCGGGGAAGACATTTGCCTTTTATTGTCTCTTCAGACAGGCTTAGCATTTAAAGGCTTTTATCTCCTTCTTGTGGCTTTTCAATTGGGCTCCAAGCCAATACGTACCTCTTGTCCGTATTCTGCATTAAATTACATCACGGGGACAGGAGTCTGGGGAGCAGATTGCCTGGATGATGCAGCCAATGCATCTGTGCCTGCTGCCAGGAAGACTCAATGCATCTGTGCCTGGGCTCTCCTCCGAGGAGAGCTCTCCTGCCCTGACAACCTCAGCCTGCTGTCCAGCCTCAGCTGGTGGGAGGAACTGCTCCATCCACAACTTAGGCGATGCTTTGGAACCACTCAAAGGGACTGCAACCTGTCTGGAATTAGTCTGGATCAGATCCATGCCCATTAAAAGCCTGGATCACAGTGATCAAACGATGGAGCGAAGTCCCAAAAACCTCAAGGGTTTGTGCAAACTGTTGGGGAAATCCCACCTTTCTTCTTAACAGACAGTGCATCCTTCCTGCTCCCACCGCCAATAGAGACCCCAAACCTGCAGTGAGCCAGAGGCACGCAGCTGATAGGCTGGGAGCCCCAAATACCCCCAGGACTCCTAACCACGAGGTATGGTCAGGAAGGGGCAAGCTGCCAGAGTGAAGGAGTGTACTTATTGCAAGAGAATCCCAGGAAAATGCTGCCTTGGCCAAAGCACCCCCACAAACCAGCCAAGAGGCAGGAGCTCATGGTGAGCTCGCAGCAGAGAGGAGGGCTGTGATGGAGAGGGTCCACAGCCTCCCCAGCCTGGCAAGCAGACCCCTCAGCAGGGTGACTGGCCCGGCTGCGGTGACCCACAGTTTCAGGACAGGCTGTTCGTGCTACAGAGCTGAGTTTGCTTAATAACAGGCTTTGAATTGAATGTGCTTTTAGCAGGGTTCCCTGCTGACACCAGACATTGGCTGTGTGATGAAAGATCTCTGCTCCCCCAGGCCAGCACCCCATGACTTCCTTCTACAGACCTTACCCTGGAAAAATTACTGTCTCCCACAGAAGTTCCTGGGGAGTATCAGGATATAGGAAGAGTGAAGGTGGCCATTGGACCCCCATCTCACCCATCCCTGCAAAAGCTCTCCTAAAACAAGGTCATGGTCCCCAGAGGATCCCAGCAGTATGGATGTGGTCACGAGTGGGATATGTATCCAGGAGTCACCATGCCAGGAGTGGGGCTGTAGGTGCTTGGTGGGCTGTGTCCCTGCTCCTGCATTCGCTGGCCAGGCTGGGTGGGGGATGGACAGGGACCTCTGCATCTGCTGGCAGCTGCTCCCTCAAGAGTCATGTGCCTTCATCCTACCACCCTCTGCTCCCCCAGCTCTCCGTCACCAGGGGTCTCTCCCATCACACCTGAGAGCCTTGAGAATGGGCTCTTGGTGGACCAAGCCTCCTTCTTTGGCAGAACTCACATCTCCCAAGGGCCAAGGGGACAAAAACATGTGGCCAGCACCTCTATCCTTGCTGTGTTCAGCCTCCTTTCCCAGTCCCAGGGTTTGGCAGTAGCTGGTTTTTTTGGCGCCCTGGTTTTCCCCCACTATGGGTCTGCAACCTCTGCTGAAACCCAAAGGATGCTGGGGCTGCAAGACACTAACTTAGATCCCCAAGCAGGAATTTTTCTTTTCAAATTTTCTCCTATGCTTGTAGCAGCAGGTCCCATGTGGGCAGGTGTGCAGGGACTGAGGCATGGCTATGGACAGTAGGTCAGGAGGGGAACTCCCAGTGACTCCCAGCTGAACTCCCAGTGCCCCCAGAGCAAGAACTACAAGGTCAAATGGAAGAATAAGCCTCAGCACCCTGTTCAAACCAAACATCTGGCTGGACATCAGCTGGAGGGACAGCCCTGGACTGGCAAGGAGATGTTGTGCTGGGGACACAGAGAGAGGAGCAAAGGGAAAGGTCATAGCATGCAAAGGGTTAAAGGCGCCCTTCCCACCCAGCCTACGCTGTGTGCCAATACTCCCAGCCATGTGTTTGAAATCCTTTCTGCTATCTCCTGAAAATATTTACAGTACACGCAGATAAATTAGCTGTAGCGCTTATTACGTCTCCGTGGAAATATATACAGCAGTTAAAGATGTTTAAAAAAAAATAGCCGAAAGCCGTCTCTTTACTATATCTGGAAGATATTTCACAGTGCAGAGAATTTACAGGGCTGGGTGGTGGGGAAAGCGCATTTATTTTCACTCGAGTAGAGAAAGTTAAAGGACCCTTCACTGGAGTTTATTTTCATCTCTGCTTGTGAGACAAGGAGCCAAGGTTGGCTCGGAAGCGAGCCAGCACAGCGAGGCGGGGGCGCAGGGCAGGTTGGGGTAGGGGGGGATGGAGACCGGGAGCCCGGTGGCACCATGAGCTGCCTGACACACGTGGATAAGGACCAGCTGCTGCAGGGCATGCTGCCTGCCAGAGCTCCAGCTGTGCCTCCAGAAAAAGCAGGTATCCATGGAGGTTCAGAAGACGGGACACCTCTGGTAGTCCGGGCTGCCTGATCCAGGGTGGAAGACTCCCCTCCAGCCAGGGGGATCTCAGCTACTCTTACTCCTCACAGATCTTCTTCCACAAAAGACATGCCTGGCCCCTTGCCCCAAAGAGACATTTCTGAGGGCACTGAAATTGTCCAGAGCTCCCACGGTGCCATCGCAGAACAACATCCTCCACACACATCTCCTCTGCTAAACCAGCCTGAGAAGCTGCTCCCATTCCCAGTGCCAGCCCAATTCCAGCAGCTCTGCCAGGACAAGGAGATGGGGCATCATCACACCCACTGGTTGCTTTGTGAGTTCTTGTCTGAAGGAGGAAAGTGTAACTGGAATCATCTCCATTTACAACTTTCTTAATAGCTTCCAGGTGAAAAATAAGCTGGTCTTGAAACCCATAGCAGAGGCACCAATGGTCACACTCATTCCATCTCCAGACCTCAAGGCTGACCCTCCTCAAACGTCCTTTCCAGAAACTCCCAGATCTTCACACTGGGGTGAAAGAGCTATGGTAGAACACTCCTCCGTCAGCTCCTGTTGTCGTGGTCCAGTGAAAGTTTGCTGATGGAATCCTTCTCTTCCTATCTTTTCTGGCTTCTCCCTTGACCGAGGTTTCTCATAGTGAAGACACCTGCCAGCTTGGACCCAAGGTCCTCAAACGCACTGGTTGGCTCACGGTCACTGACCCAACATGAGATGACAATGTCTTTTGGGCCACTGACACCGAGGTCTGGAATCAAGCTGCTGTCCCTGACGTAAAAGTCTTTGAGAAGCCATTTGCTAATTCCCCTGAGTCACCCGCTCCCTCTGGCTGTTTTGAAATTCATATCTAATGAGTGGTTTGGGTGAAGGAATTCTGCAAAGATGCAAACAATTCCTTTGCCAAAATAAATGGAGCCAGAGCTAGGCTTATAAACATATAAATCATTTCTAGTTTTTAGCTTGCAAACAATATACTTGTTTCTTGGTGCAGATTTGGGGGAGAGCAGGAGGAGCAGGGTGAGG
Organism: Acridotheres tristis; assembly: GCA_037013685.1. Lineage (NCBI taxonomy): Eukaryota > Metazoa > Chordata > Aves > Passeriformes > Sturnidae > Acridotheres > Acridotheres tristis. The sequence continues at coordinate 21,195,490 of CM072897.1, read as the reverse complement.
AGGAAGCCAAATGAAGTTAGCCCCAAAAGGCAGCCAAGGCCTTCCTCAAGGCATAGTATGGGGCACCAGCCACCATCCAGAAAGCCTCCAGGAGAAAGCAGCTCCAGAAAGTCCTCCAGAAAGTCTCCAGGAGGGAGGGAAATTGGGCTTTCTACCAGCTTTTTTGGTTATTTGCTCCTCAAACAATCATCTGCAGCAAATTAACTCAACCAATTCTTAATTTGCTCTCCAAGTGAGGGATGACATGACCTGGGCCAGGCAGAGAGGAGAAACATCCTTGAGGCTGCAGAACATTGCACAGGGGACAGTGTGATCACACTGCCCAGGGCTGGCTAAACGTGCCTGCTCTTCTCTGCATCACACAGAATTGCTACAGGACAGGAGAAAAATGGTGTAAATCACTGAAAACAGTCAGGCAGAGCACGGCCCTGGCATGGCCAGCAGAAGATGGAGCTCACGGGGCTGCAGCTCCCTCTGCCATTCCTCTGACCCCCATGACACTGGTGGGGACACCGGCCTTGGCTTTGGTACCCACTTGCCCAGGAGCTGGGTGGTGGCAAACCTATGCCCTGTTATGGGAGCTGCTCCTATGGAAGAGGTTTGCACTGAGCTCATGCTAACCACATTTTTTCCCAAATAAAGTGTTCTAGCATGGTCAAATTTGAGCATATTCCAGGAACACAAGATGAAGCTCAGCCTCTCTTCCCTCTCTACTTGCCAAATTGCTTCAAAGACAGAATTTTAAAATGAGAACAAATCCTTTATTTTTTCCTTTTTCCCCATTCTTGAAAAGAGCCATGGTCTCCAGCTGAAATTTTCCCCAGAAATTTAACTGCAGGCTGCAATCTACCCTGCACACAATTGCCACCCACCCTGGGATGGTTTGGCAAAGCTGGCAGCAGCTGCAAGCAGGGTTTTTCAGCAGGAAACACTGAACATCCTTAAGAGTCAGGGACATCTCCAGCTCCCCACCCTGAGCACATGGAGTCCGTCTGCGGCACACTTGGAGTGCAGTCACTTTATTTATAGGACACCAAGGATGTGCCTCGGTCTTCCAGGGGCTCTTTCCCCTGTATTTTTCCCAAGCCTGCGGAAGCCAGGCAGATATCCAAAGCTATTCCTCACTTTCACAGCAGATAAGCTAATTGTCGGATGTGCCCTTTGAGATAAGCAGAGCCGGGGTTTATGAGGGAACATGTGTTCTTCGGAAAGCTGTCACCCAGCTGCAATGCAGGTGATAACCCAAGGTCGGGCAGGCTCCCTTCTCAGGGAATCATGGTGTTCCTCAGCCACGAGGGCCCAGGGGTAGCTGCCTTGGGCCACAGTGATGTGGTTTTTGGGGGCTCCTCTCCTGCTTCCCTAACTTCATCATTGCTGAGCAGGGAAACTCTGCTGTGCAGAGAACTCTCAAGTCCTCGTAGAGAGAGATTCAGCTCTTCAGATGCTTTGCAATTCAGCCAAAAGTTTAATGTTATTGAAAACCACTAAAAAAATCACAGTGAGGTCAGGCCAGGCTGTTGGTGAAGGGGAGGATTCCCTGGCAGTACTGGGGAGTGCTGAGATCCTGCCAGAAGCATGAATGGAAGCAGGAAGGTATCCCCCCCCAGACCCTGAATACTCACCTGGCTCCATCACTGTGGCACTGGTGTGGCACTGGTCAGTACTGGGGGCAGCCAAGGCACGGGAGCTGAGGCTCAGTCCAGAAAGAGTGGAGCAGTAGGAAGCTGTGGGTGACCTTGCAGACTGTGGATTCCTCCCTTCTAGCCAAAAACCTGCAAAGAGGTTCTGCCACCCACACAGCCTAGGTCTGGGGTCAGATTTCCCAGATTTCACAGAAATATCAAGGCCGGGGACCCCTTAGAAACCCTTTTGCCTGTCCCAGCCTGCCCGGACTGCAACCAGCCTGTCTGGGAGCAGCCAGGTCCCCAGCTCTCCGCTGATGGGGATGGCAGAAGCTGCCGTGGCAGAGCAAGGCTCACCCCCATGGGAGCCATGTGCCAGCAGTGCTGTGCTGGAGGCCTGCACTGCCCAAGCGACTTCCACCAAAATCTCTCCCATGCAGTCTTCCCTGTCATGGAGAGAGAGCCGCCATGCTCCTCCAGGGCCATAGTCACATGCCAGTCATGAAAGGCACAAGGGGATTGTGAGCCAGCATGTCCCCAGTCCCAGAGGGCGCTTGGAGGGTGTGTGGGAGAAGGTTGTGGGAGGAGCCCTGCTTCTCTGGGAGGGAGGGAGTCTCCCTCAAGGAGACTGACCTGCTGACCTGGTGCTCGGGCACCAGCCCTGCTGCCCTGACCAGGACTTCCCAGCCTGACTGTGAGGGAGTCACTGGGAACGATCCAACCAGCATGGCTCCCAGCACTGGGGATGTTCTGCCCCATCTGGCTCCCAGCGCTGGGGATGGTCCCTCCAGACCAGTTCCCAGCACTGGGAATGCTCCATCTGGTCCAGTTCACAGCACTGGGGATGCTCTGGTCAGTCCAGCTCCCAGTGCTAGGGATGCTCCATCCAGCCCAGCTCCCAGTGCCACCACCCACAGCTGCACCTGCAGGCCCTGACAGCAAAGGCCTCCACACCTTGTGATCCCAGCATGCCCCTCCCTGGAGCTGCGGCCAGGCCGCGCTCCCTCGCTCCCCCTCCTGCGGGTGAGCCACCCTCTCTCCGCTGTCCCTTTCCTTCCCTCCCCTGAGCCGTCACTCACCAGGCTTTGATTACGGCCACAAAGGAGCCTTGGAGGAGCCACGGGAAGCTGGAGGGAGGCAGGCAGATGATGAAAGAGCTGTCAAATGGGATTAAACAGAAACCGTCTCCTCCACTGCTGGGCAGCAGGAAGGGGGACAGATTGTACCGGATTGTAATGCAGGAGCCCTCCTGCTGCTGGAGCCTGCCAGCACCGTCCCCCATGGGCTGCAGCTGCCGTGCCTGCCAGCGGGCAGCAGGACAGAGGGACAGAGGGACAGCACCGCAGGCAGCCCTGGCAGGCAGTGGAGCCAGGCAATGCCCAGCACAGAGCACCCATATCTGCAGTGACACCCCTGAGTCCCGGGTGAGATCCCCGCTCCATGCTGTCTCGTGAGCAAAGGAAGCCACACTTGGAGTTCCCAGGCACAGAGAGCCCCCACGGCTTTGGATGGAGGCTGTGACCGCCCCCAACCTGTGGCTGGTGAAGTCCCCCTGTCCCCACCAGCATCTGTTGCTGCTAGCATGGCCCTGATCTCTCCTGCCAGCCAGTCTCCAAGGGGCAGATGGTCTGGCAGATGACAGCTCACTTGAAGTGTCCTTCTCGCCAGCCTTTGGGTAGAAACTACCTTTTTCCTTGCCTGGCCTTCAGGCACAGGATCCCAGAGGTGGGGAAGGGGTAGGCAGATGCCTTCTCCCAATACAGTGACACACCAGAGCTGTCCAGGTAGTTTCTGCAGCTCCCCAGTGTCATGGGTGATGCTCATCCCACCATGCAGAGCCCTGGGGGCAGGATGGACACTGGGGATTCTGGCCATCCACACATCCTCCTGCTAAGCCCGAGCAGCACAGCAAGCAGCTCACAGGATTCCACAACTCTGGAGTTGTCTTGTGCATGGCATGGACATCTTTGGGCTTTCACAGGAGTGCATGGCATCAGGACCTCAGCACTTGGTTGATGGAACACCAGGGTGCTGGTAGGCCTCCCAGAATGCTGAGCCACATTGTTGGCCATGTCCTGGTGCTCCCACCCCTCCATTCTCTGCTGCTGCTCTGGTTCTGCCGTCACCCTGGGACCAAGAGGCACGTGTGGGTTTGGGGTGCTGGAAACCCAGTGGGGATGCTGTTGTCCAAGATCCCAAAAAGCCACTCATTCTGGTTCTAAAGACAAGCATTGCTGGGGCTGTCCAGGCATGGGAACAGGTCAGGGGTCCAGCAAACCCATCCCTACCAAAACTGGGTCTGCCCTGGCCTAGACAAGTATCTCCATCTTCCTTCTGCATCTCCCAACTTTTGGGTGCTCCAGCATCACCATGGCTGCTTTTCACCCCCAGTAGGTGATATAGCAGGGCTGACCTTTCCCCCCTCTGGAGCCCATTCTGGATGTGCTGGGGTGGGCACTGCAAGGCTGTCTCCCCACAGGCAAGGGACAAGCAGGGGGACAGGCAAGGGGCCCTATCCTTGACTTTCCAAGCCCCCAGGCAGCAAAGCCCTTGGGATCCCCATCACTCCAGTGCCCCCCACCCCAGCTCCATCTAGGAGCCCCAGCCGGGCACTCACAGGCAGATCCCTTCCACCCCACCCCCCCGAGCACCAAGTCCTCACCACCCACTCTGCCAGCGGCAGCCCCAGTTTCTCACAGCACCCTCTTTTCTGAGCCATTCGTCACGGCCCCCAGCACAAAAGCCAAGGAGAGAAAGAGACAAGGAGTAGGAAAAGGAAGGAAGATTAAAAAAAAAAAATAGAGAAAAGGAGCAAGAAGGAAAGAAAGAGAGAGGACAAGCCGTGAAAAGAGCCAGGTCTGTCGCCTAGAGGGGAGGAGGGGAAATTATGAAATAAATGAAGCACCTCAGCAGTTCAGGGACACTGGAAGACAGCCCGACCGCGGCTGAATTTTAAATGCCTGCCGCACAATCGGTCCCATTTTCCGAAGAGAGGAAGCTGTGTCCAAAGACCCTCATGTTTATTCATGAGGAGCCTCACTGGCCCCTCCCACCCTATTGTCTGGGGGTATTTATTTGGGGGCATCTGTCTGGGCCGATGAATGGCAGAGGGGTAATAAATGGGCTGATGGGGCCGGGGAGGGGAACCGGTGCAGCCGAGCCGGGAGGTGGGCTACCCTGTCTCCCAACCCCCTTCCCACTCCTCCTCTCAGGCCCCTGCCACCTGCAGGGTGTTCCTGGCCCCCGTGCTGTCCCCAGCCCCCAGGGACAGCAGGCAGACTGCCCAGGGGTGGCAGGCCTGGAGGGGCACAGTTGGGTGATGCTGGAGCCGTGGACTGCAGCAGGCCAGGGGAGTGGTGGGTGGCCATCCCCAGGGTGCCAGCAGCAAGGTCAGAGCAGGACACAGAGCACGGCGTGCCTCTGAGAGTAGCTGTGCAGGATGGGGAGTGCAGGGGACTTGCTTTGCCTGGCTGGGGACAGGGACAGGCAGTGCCATGGGCAGCAAGGGAGGGCAGGCAGCCCCCAGGGACAGGCAGGCATGGTTCACGAAAAGGAGGTTCTGATTCATCCACGCAGGAGAGCAGGCACTCATCGAGGACAATGAGGAGACCTGAATCCCATGTCTGCAGGGCCAGGCCACCCTCTCCCACTTCTCCTGCTGGCAAGGAGCAGCTTCCTCTGGTAGAAACTCCTCATCCTCCCATGGTGGGACATGTTCTTCATGTGACACCACGTGGCCTGAGAGGAAGGGCAGGAGAAGCTGGTGGGGAAAGAAATGGCTGGGAAAAACAGCCCGTGCTTCAACTCAGCAAAATCAAACACCTCTTGAACCACAGTGGTAATGGGGAAGTGATGTGATGAGCAGGAAGCCTCCAAAATCCCCTCTGTCCACTCAGGTGCCACAGGAGAAAAGATGGGGAAAATTACCACGAGTGAGAGCAGATAGGCTCCTCACCAACTCGCCTGCTAGCCAACCCATATTCTTACACTTCTGGCAGAGTGTTTTCCAAGCACTCTATGTTTTGGAGACCTCACTCCGCACTAATGAAATGCTTCCTAGGTTGTAATTCGGACAAGTTGGCTTTGGTTGCGAGAAACCAGAAGGAAAATCCTCCGAGTCTTTCTAGCTTCTGTAATTGGATGCAAATTGCTCGGTAAATATCTGCAGCCAAACACCCCTACAGCCAAGAAGAAAGGAGGGAATGCTGAGCTCCAGAGGGAATGGATGACTTCTGCCACAGAGTGAGCCTTCTGGCACACCTGCTTGGCTCTTCATGACAAAGGGAGAGAGCTTGGGGCACATCCCCAGCCAGTACCGGCTTTGCTTCACAGAGGTGCTGACAGGTTGGACAGTACATGTGCAGGAGGCTGTGATCTTCCCACTGCCCACTGCCACCCTCCTGGCCTGCTGGCCCTGTGCCCGGCAGGGTCTGGGGGTCCCTGCAGGGACAGCAATCAGGTGATGTAGGCATTGACCCAGCCAGGAAGTACAGTCCTCGGGATGGAGCTGGGTGGAGGCAGGGAGAGCAGGACGGAAGAGACATGGGAACAGAGCGTGTCACATAGGCACTATCTTGTCTGTCATGCACTGTTTGGGCAATGTGGGGTCCCCTGAACCCTGGAGACACTTGAGTTAGAGGCAGCCCAGTCAGACTTAGGGCACAGCCCAGCCCAGGACCACAGCAGCTGCCAGCAGCCCCGTCCAGAGCTCCTCACTGCAAGTGACAGGGTCATCTCTGATGCTGCATCCAAGCCTCAGGGATGCCCTGTCCCCCTTCCATGGCCGTGGGATACAGGATAGTGTCCAGGTTGGGCTCCACATGCTCTTGGGGAGAGAGAATAGCCATGAGCAGCACTGGTCCCCACTGTTGTCCACCACCGATGGGGAAGCCCACCCTGTTCTGCACTGATCCGTCCATTCCTTGGCCACCCACCCATCTGCCATCGCTCAGCACATGCTGAGAGTGGAAGAAGCATATTCGACAGCCCAGCACGACCCACGGATACTGTGCAAATTCTGCACGCATGGAGAGCTGTGAACACCTCCCCGTGCAGACACCAACACATGCGATAAGATCCTCGGCTACACAAACTCACTCCTGGGGAGATATTTAGTCAGGCAAGGGGAACAGCCCCAGATGCCCAAACCCGCTAGCAGACAGATGCAAACATTGAGCAAGACACCCCGAGCCCACGACATGTGCATACACACAGTCGGACACATCCGTACACAATACCTCATTAAACATGGGCAGCGTACAGCCCCAGATTAGGGCTGGCTGGGCTGTGGGCACCCAGCCAGCCTGGGATAAGGGTTCAACTTCAGCTTTGACACGTCCTGCAGTCTCACAAGCTGTTCTCGTGGGATTCCAACACTCTAGGCCGTCAGCGGGCACAGAGGGGCAGCCCTGGACTGGAGAAGGGGCCAGAAATGCTAAGGCTCATGCAAGCCCTGGAAGCAGATTCTGATCCCTGAGCCTGTAGTGAGTGTCCCTGGAGATGCCCCATCCCTGGGAATGCTCGAGGTCAGGTCGAACAGAGAAAGATTTTCAGGAGGATGCACCAGATGTTCTTTAAAGAAGTGAGCAAAACCACTCTCTGATGTTACGACCTAGAGAGAGACCTGGCTCCAGCGCGTGGGTCCCGCTCGTAGGACCGTGGTGGGAGCAGCCATCGGGAAGCGGTGACGCGCATCCTTCCCAGGCCAGGACCGGGCACCCGCGGCAGGTCCCCGCGACCCCGTCCCAGGGCCTTTGCTGCCACCTCTCCGCGCTGCCTGGAAGGACAGCCCCGGCTCCGGGGGAGGAACAGCCCGGCCCCGGTCTCGGGGGAGGTACAGCCCAGACCCGGTCCCGGGGGTCTTCTCCCAAAGGTGTCTCCTCGTTCCCACACCCTGACCCCTCCGTGTCAGCGAGGTCAGCCCTCGTGGGCTCCAGCACGGAGGAACTCCGTGGCACCTGTGAGGTGCCTCGCCTGCTCCTGCTCCCCACGTGCCCCTTGTGCCTCACATCAGCTGCACTCCTAATCGCCGCATGCCCCACCTGCCCCACACCAGATGCAGTCCCACTCCCACATGCCCCTCATGCCCCATGCCAGCCATGCTCCTTCTGCCACTCCCAGCCCTGCTCTGGCAATATCCCCAAGACCCCCATGCCTGGCCCACCTTCCCAATGCAATGAAGTGTCCCACCTTAAACTGGGAGAACTCCTGTGCTGCTCTGGGCCCAGTGCCTCAGGCAGGTTGCCCTCGCTGTGCTGCACTTCCCACCTCCGGGGGCTGCTGGGTGTGCAATAGGGTTAGGTCCCAGGGAGGACAGGGCAGGAGAGGTTCAGAACAAGTGATGAACCACAGGGGTGTAGCCGCCCAAAGCAGCCTCTGCCCACAGTGCAGCTCTCCACACTCCCTCATGGAACACCACAGCTGCCCAGCCAGCAGCTGGTAGGATGGGACTGGGACAGGCCATGAGGTGGTTGTTTATGGGCAGGACACCCAAATATAGGAGCTGGGCACACTCCATGACCATTTCCTGTTGAAACAGGCAGTGGACTTAAGCAAGTGATCCTGAGAGATACCACAGGCATGGAGTAGTGCTTTCTTCTCAGCATCACTCTGAGCACAACCATCAGCCTTAAGCAATGTCTCTCCTGCCAAATGCCAGATGGACTTCAAACCCCATATGGGCATCCTGGAGAGAAAGAAGGCCATAATGTCGCCAAAACCAAACCCCCAGAGCCAGGCCTGGGAAAGAGAAACGCTTCACATCTTCATTGTGTCACCAAGGGCTCGGCAGTACACAGCAACAGGGAAACACAATTATTGAGACAAATGCAGCTGCCTCCCACATGAAAGAAACAGAACTGGTCCAAGCCAGGGAGCTTGGGAGGAGGGAATGAGAAAATTTTCATTTAAAACTTTTTTTTAATGACAGCAGGGCTGAATGTACATCGCACTCACACACACAAACACACAAACAAAAACCAAACAACCAAAAGCTCCGACACACACTGAGGTCCTCCAGTGATGCCTTGAATTGGTTTGGGGGAGGGCGGGGAGAGCCTCCCTGCGATGCCACCACCTCGATGGATGCCCCTCTCCTACACTGACAAAAGGCAGCCTCACACATGCCTGGAGAAGTGGGTCCCAGAGCCCATTTGCTGTTCTTTCCATTGTTTTGCTTTAATGAGTTGCTAGCAAGGGATGACCTTTCCCTCTCCCTCCTCAACAAAGAAATGAATACAATTCTGAAAATCACAGGGGAAAAGAAAACATGTCAGGAAGCACGATAGCCACAGAGCTACTAAACATGCTGCAGACAAAGACCAAGAGAACCACAGCGAGCTGGCACAAGCTGAAGAGCCACAGGGCCAGGAGGAATCAGGAGAACTTTAAGAGAAGAGGATGCTCCTGCGAGACTGGGGCTGCAGGTGCAAAGCACTCCGGAGACTTGCACTTTCACCAGGACATGCAAAGCAGGTTCCCAAGAGCTCCTCTGGTGTGGGACTCCATCTGCCAGCCAGCAAGGCTGGCCATGCTCATCCTGAAGAGCTGGCACCAGAGAAAGGAGCAAGACTTGCCTATACCCACACACCAGAGTTGATGGGGTCCAGATTCACAGAGACCCCTCAGGACTCTGTTCCTCACTACTCCAACACCTCCTTTGGGTACAACAGCAGGGCTTGGACCTCATTTACCTTGCCCATTTGGGCTTTGCCAGGTCCCTGTCCATCCCTTTACCAGGGATGAGACAAAATCATTAAACACTGAGGTCAGCACAGTCCTGAATATGCCCTTCAGCCTGGATTTATCCTGCGTGAATCCTCACAGACCTCCAGAGATGCCTTCTTCACTTCAGGGGCAATGCTGCTCCTCCCTTTGGCACAGCGTGACCACTACTCAGCTCTGGGACAACAGTGCTGAAGTCCTGGTTTCTGCTGAACTGGTGAGACCGAAACAGGCCTATGACCCTCATCCAGCTTCAGCTAGGCAGGCCATCTCTTCACTGAGCTGTGAAAAGTGAGGAATGGCTTCGGATATCTGCCTTGCTTCTGCAAGCTTGGGAAAAAAACAGGGGAAAGAGCCAAGGTACATCCTCGGTATCCTATAAATAAAGTGACTGCACCCTGAGCTGTGGTCTCCATGGCTCAGTTATCCTTGACTGCCCAGGTGGCTGCTCCAGGGGCTCCAACAGAGAGGCACACAGCAGCAGTCAGACCTGGGAGCAGCTAGTCTATTTTCATTTGCCTTCCCTGTCCTTTCCATGGCATCTCCAAGCTCTGAGAGAAGACACAGCCATGCACTCCCCCAGGAAACCAACCCCAGGAGGATTCCCTCCACAGGCTTTAGAGAAGGGGCAGGTTTTTCCAGGCACTTCCCATCCTTTCCGCCTGCTGCAGACCATGTTGTGTATTGGCAGCTCCACCCAAATCCCTGCCAACATCCAAACATCTGCAACTCCTTAGCATGCGGCATTCTCTTTCTTTATTTCATTGGTGTTGCTGGAGTTAACCTCCCTGCTCCCCAGCTGTGGCCCCACATCCACCACCCAGCGTCTCTGCTGGCCAGGGTGGCTGCTCACGGGTGTGGGTGTCGCACCCAGCCCCACAAGCGTTAACCCTGCAGAGCTGTGGGCACACGGCATCGGCTGCTGCCCTCTCCTTGGATGGTCTTATTTTGGTGGACTGGTTTCCCCTGAATTTTGGAGCTCTTGCAAAACGTTTAAGCTGCTGCTGCTTAGCGTGGAGAAGCACAACCACCATCAGAACTGGTGGAAAGAGTTGAAAGACTTTCTCCCCATCTTCTGTGATCCTGGTAGCAGCAGCCAGCTCTTCCTCTCCCTTCCATCTTGCTGATGTCCACTCATTCCCTTGAAGAAATACAACCACCAAGACTGTACTGCCATACTGCCATGGAAACAGCTGCCCTCAGCCCCATGCTGTGCACCATGCTATGCCATGCCACGCTGTGCCCATAGCTAACCTCCTACTCTCTCCCATTTCACCCTTTTCCTCCACTAACCAAATCTTCCTTAAAAGCCCCTTTTGCCCTGCTTACACCTGTGCTGGCTCAGGGGAGGGCAGAGATGTACTGCAGGTCATCCAGGCTGCCCCCAGAGCATGGTCAGAGGCAAGAACCAGAGTCTGTCCTCCCTAGATGCACAGCAAGGGCATGGAGGCAGAAAAAAATTACGTGGGAGGTTTTCCATTGGAGGACACTCCTTCCCTGCTCAGTGTTCGGGGCTGGAAAGCTCTCGGAAAGTGAAAGGGGCTGACACTTCTTCTGGCAGCAGAGTTCAGTAGGGGTCAGAGCTAATCCAAGCAGAGCCGACAAGAGGGGAGGGAGGTGGCAGGAGAAGCCGAGCATTGACGCGCTGAGAAGTAAAAGCTGTGTCAGACATTCCCAGGAGGGAGGAAACAAATGTATAATCAAAACAAAACCGGCTGGGGCTCGTGTGGTTGATGGTGGGTCTCCGGGGGCTCGAATTTTATGTTTAGCTGCTGCAGTCTGCATGGAGGGAGACCGGGGCTGGGAGTGCTGCTGTCAGGGGCCACGGTCAATGCAACCAACTTGCAGCCAGCTGAGGATCTACCTGGTTTCAAAGCCGTCAAGATTCCCAATAGTCCTCGAATCAGCCCATGGATGCTCAAGGTTTGTTCTAGGTCCCATTTCCAAGGGATGGTTGGGTGGGAGCTCAGGCTGACAGACACCCTGGAAATCATGTTAGGATGCAAAAACACTCCTGAACCTTCATCCTGTGTTTGTACAAAGCTCCAGACACTGGAAACACAACCACCAAGACAAGCTCCCCACCCCAGAAGGAGATCAGGACAACTCAACAAAACCTGAGCTTTCATCCTGACAGCCATGCTATGCTGCTCCCATCACATCTGGAGACAGCATTGGAGCAGCCTGGAAGGGTCCTGGAGGTCTCTGGGCAGCCACGTGGCTCTGTAAATCCAACATGTATTATCCAGGGCATGTAGAGAACCGGCACAGATCTAGAGCTCAGGGGAGACCTTTTCCTGCCAGTGCATGATTGACTTGGTGTTGAGCCTCAGGCACCGGTCCAAGCCATGGGATGATAGTAAGCAGTGTCTGATAATAAAATCAGCACCAGACAGCAGAGCCCATTTGTTTCAGATCAAGGCGATTACCAAGATTTTTACAGGTTTTCTAACAAACATGGTATTTCTGTGGAGATGTTCAGGCCAAATATATCTTTCAGCCAGAAGTCTCAGCTCTGACATGGGGAGCTGTGGGCAGAGCATCTCTGTTTTTCAAGCATGCTTTTTGTTCATCTTAACAGGGTGCAGGACTGGAAAACAGATAAAAATCATCAAAATGCAGGCATTTCTAGTGGTTTTGAATGTTTGGGGGGCTGAGTTTTTTAACTTGGACAATTGAAATTATTCATTTCCCAAAAAGGAATGGAATGCACGGGCAAAGTGATGTCAGGGGCACGCAGGTGCAGAAGGCCTCTTGCATGTCCTGTTCCTCCAGCCTGGCAGGCTCTGCATCAGTTGGTGTTGGGATCGATGTTCCTCACTAAGCTCCCAGCCCTGACTCATTCATTACACTGACCTCCAGCCTTGAGGCAGGGCTGGAAACCCTGGGAACTGAAGCCCCCAAGGCAGGATTCCCTTCAGCAGCACCTATTCATGGAAAATTAGCAATCTGCGTAGGCAAAAAGCTGCACAAGCAATTAAACCTTCTGAGTCTTCAGATCATGCCAATATCGCATTTTCACGTTTTCTTCATGATGGTGGCAGCTAAAGCCTTCCTTTTCCTTGTCAAACCCCCTCTAAAGAGAAAAGTGGAAAAGCCCTCCAAGCACTCTGTCTCCCAGGTACTGACCCTTAGGAGAAACATCTGGAACTGGGGAGGACAACCTGGCAGAGCTGCAGTACAAAGTTGTAGCATCCAGGTCTCTGATGTATCAGCTGCAGGAGACATTTAAACCACTTCTTCTCCCAGTATGCCCAGTATGACTGATAAATCCAGGAGGAGATGAGTGGTGGTTGGGTTCATTGCCTGGGAGCAGCTGTGAATGGCCTCAGATTGGTGAAGACTCACAACTGCAATTTCTCCACCAAAATTGTCCTGGTTTTGAATCATCACTGGGACTTTCACTGCAGCTATCCCCTCCCAGCCCCTCAGCAGTGGGGGGTGACTGTGTCTGTTTTACAGGCGGAGGGTGAAGGCAGCAGCAGTCCCAAGCCCAGCAGGAACCTTTGTCCACTCAGCAGTAGGACACACTGGGACAATGGGTTGCTTCAGTGGAGCAGGGTCTGGCTGGGACCAAATGCAGGAGCAGCCACCCCCCATGAGGGCTCCGAGGTGAGGTAGATGGACCTGAAGCACAGGGGGGCATGATGAGGGGTTGCTTATACACCAACTTGCTGCCTTGCCAGGGCTTGACACCCTTCCAAGGACACTTCCAGTAGAAAGAGTACAGTCTCTCCCACTTGCCCCGCAGACCACTGTGTGGTGTGTGTGGTGTCCCTGTCCCCCCATGCCCAAATGGCCAGAGGTCCCTCCAGCACATTCCATGGGGAAACCCCCAGCCAGCACAAGCCCATTGCCTTCTAATAGTCTGGCAGAGCCAAGACCCTCTGACTGCATGGCATCAGAGGGGTTAAGAAAACTGAACCTGCCACAAGAGATTTGAGCAGAAACTCCACTGGAGACCTTGAAATCCTGTTAATTGATGCCACACATGTGCTGCATTTAACCTTTGCCCTTTGCTGTAATAGTTTACACAAGTGGCACGAAGGCTGATGCACAAGGGCGGTCTGCATGAGCCCCAGCCCGCAGGGATCACACTGGGCATCCTCCGGGCCCTGGTCCCCTTCTCAGCACCAGGTTCTTCCATTCCAAAGGCACTAGTGATCCTCCTGATGGGAATTTGGGCTCATGAGCCCTCGCACAAGAATCAGCAGCTGTTTGCAGGCAAGTCCCAGGCAAAGAAGGAGTAATTATTCCATTATTTGCAATAAAACCCCAGCCACCGTCTCTGGGGAAGTGCAGCCCTGCCAGCTGGTGCCCAGGCAGGTGGCATCCCCATCCTGCTGGGTCTCACCCAGGGATGTAGAGAGGAGCTACTGCTGCTTGTGGTTAACACCAAGGGTGTGAGACGGCATCTTCCCAGCCCTGCCAATGAGAGATTTGTTCTTTATCACTCAGATAAAGGTCAGAGTTATAGACATTGTTAGCTCCTATTATAGCCAGGCAAAGGACAGAGTAAATGAGACCTATGATTTTATTCATCCTAAAGTCACCTGAGTAGGTGAAATATTAAAATATAATTTTGTAACTTCTACCTGATAGGGGTCATGCTTCAAACCAGCTTGTTTTTTCCACTACGCAGGCTTCAGGGCTGGACACAAGAAGGACATGCTCTGACAGCAGGGCACCAGGAGGAATGAAGAGATGGTCTCAGGGCAAGGTAGGAGAAACAGGAAGTGTCACCACTGGGAACTTGCAGGGTTACCTGTGATGATGCCCTTCATGCCCGTCCTCAGCCTCAGGAGCTGATGCCTCACCCAGCACAGCAATGCCCGGGTCACAAGTGAGCAGTGGGACCTAATTCCCGGCTGGCACATTGGCAGATATCTGGTGAATCCACCACATTCCCTAGGCTGGGTCAGTTAAGACACAATTCTTGTGTCTACAGGGCCATGAGCACCAGGAGCAGCCCGCCAGCCCCCAGCCATGAATAGTGCTTATTGTGCCCCTACTATGGTGTAGGTAGCTGTAAGCTGCTCTCAGACAACCTAGAGGTGGATTTACACCCTGTGTTTTGTCATTTGCTGTCATTACCATCCTGTCTTCACCAATCAAAGGATGCAGAGCCATGACCAAGGTCTCAACTGAAGAAGAAACTGACATTCTGTATATTCAAGTGCAATAACAGTCCTCAGCATTGTGTGTTGCGGAGGTAAGAGCTTCTGGATGCAGGAGAGCTGATATTATTATCCACACCCATTCCTACTTCTACAAGCCACAGGAAAATCCCTTCTGGTAGAAACTGAGGGCAAGGCGAAGCACCTCATGATGGGGATGTGACTGTCAGTCACTCCAACCTACAACTACCCCTCATTCACAAGCTGCTCCATCAAAGACACCTCCCAAAGGTTTCCCTACAGGTTCACATCAAAAGATGCAAACAAAAGATCAGTTCAAATCTGTCCATTTCTCTTCCTCTTGGGAAGATTTAAATGAGATGTCAGAGTTCATTTCACTGTTTTTGTCTTCCCTCCACAGGCTGTTAGGGGGCTGTCATGGACAACCTGGTGCAAAGATGTGCTTCAGGAGAGACACAACCCCTCTGGGTTCTTCCAACCAGCTGTAATCTTAAACCTGGTGACACAGAAGGTCCTGTTGTATTTCAGAATATTTGCGACCAACCAAGCGTGTGTCAATCAAAACATCTGGGGAAATAGGATGGTCCTGGGGGAAGCAGTGGGCGTGACACACAGTGGGGTAGCCTGAGGGCTTCTCATAAGTGCTTTGGGCCACAACTCTGACAAATCCAGATCTCCAAGAGACCAGCACCAATAGGCTTTAATTAAGCTTCAGTAGGTCCTGCTTGGGAGTGTGTGAGCCAAGTTTTGGGCAGTGGTGATGCGGGAGACTAAGGGCATCCCAGCAAACGGGAACCTCCTGCCAGCACCGTCCCCAGGCAGGAAACCTGCAAGAACAGCTGCCAGCACCACTTGCCTTTGGCATCAGAAGAGGGAGACAGGCAGAGAGCTGCAGCCTGGGCTAATTGGCTGGGCCCTTTTTTTATCTCCAAATGTTCCTTACGCAGCTATTAGAGCTGCCCAGCCAACATCCCAGGGATGATTCCCTTTGAACGGCCGCTTTGTCTGGTAACTTTATTTACACTTTTGATGCCAATGTTTATCCACTCTTTAAAAAGCTATTCAGAGCGTCTCCCAAATTAACTTCAGATGTGAGAGCTAGGGGAACATTCCCTACATCATATTTCATACACTTTCGTGTTATTTAATTCTTGGAAACTCTTTTTTTTACATATAAAAATATTTTTTAAAAAATCTCCAAGGTTTTAGAGAGTATAACCTCTCCTTGTGTGGTCTGTAAAATCTGGCTGTAAAGCTCTTTCCTAAAGTTCACAAACGCCATTATAAATCGTCTCCTTATCTTGCTTATTGGGTTTCTTCTTTCACTGACACACATCCTGGATAAGGAACTGTTCCACCACCAATGGGCCCGTGCCCCTGGCAAGAGCAATTCTGTCTGGGGATGGCTGGCAAGGATGTCCTCAGGAGATGGGGATGAGGTGGAGGGCAGTGGAATAGGTGGGATGGCATGAGAGGGAAGAGGTATGTGGGGTGAGTGGAATAGGATGGATGTGATAGGATGAGAAAGAGTGGGATGGAACAGGGTAGGATGGGACAAGAAGAACAGAAAATGGGGTGGGATGAGGTAAGTAAAATGGATGGGATGGCATAGGATGGAGTGGGATGGGATAGGGTAAGATAGAATGGGAAGGATGTAGGGTAATAGGGAATAGGGTAAGTCGACTGGGATGGGTGAGATGGAGTATGATGGGATGGGATAAAGTTATGCGGTGGGTCAAGATGAGATGGAGACCAGACCAGACCAGACAAGAGCATTTGCTTTTCCCCACTTCCCCACAAACCTTCCCTCAAGTTCCAATCTTTTTCCTCTCAGTGCCTTAGAAGAATGAAGCTGGCTTTCTGTAGAGGAAAAAGAAGACCATAGCAGCCTGGTACTCACAGAGCTCACTGGAGACCTGCATCCAAGTCCTTGGAGGTTTGGAGCAGGTCACCAGCTCTGCTCTGCACAGAAGCAGCTGCAGTGGCACAGCAGACTCGAGGTCCATCCTCCAGACCCCTGAGAGGGGGCTGTACCATCAGCACCAGGAGACAACCAAACTGACGGTGGACATTTCTGCATTGATTTCCCAGCAATGACCAGCTGAACTGGAAGAAGGCATCACCTACACCCAGAGTTAACCTCTCTATTCCCAGCTTGCATCACCACTGGCTTCCATGCAAAAGGCATCCCTGTCTGCAGTCAGCTCTTGGGCTGTAGCTTTCCAGCTCCAGGGGAAATTAAAAGGACTTTTCTCAGGAGGGCAATCTTCACCGAAAAGAAGTAGGTAGCTTGAGACAACCTCTAAAACCACCTATCAGAGCCCAAAATCCTGCTTGGATGCAGCAGCCACCCAGCTGTCTGTACCTCAGCAATGCCACTCACAGCCCAGGGTGTGCAGCAGAGGAAGCCAAGCAGCTGAAGGAGCTGGAGCAGATCCGGGCAGGCAGACTGCTTCTGCTGCTGGGCCAAGCCAGAGCAGCGTCCGACAAAAACCTCTGCATCTCTTGGGACCCTTCAGCTGTGGAGAAACCTCTGGACAGGACCAAGGAGGACCTGATGACAGCCAAGGGCTTGGACAGGGAAGAGGGAATCTGAAATGTTGTATTATTTGGATTCAGCAAGCAAAAATTCCATGCCATTAACACCCTACTTGCCCCAGGGCACAGTGTACTAGAAAAATCCATTCCTGACCAAAAATGGGGTCTGGGGACACAGAGGGTGGCTTTTGGTTGATCCTGCAGCTCTGATGAAGGGGGACAGCTATGCTGATTCCCTGGCAGGGACTTCTCAGGTGAGAGGTGAGGCTTCAGGCCATGTGCCAGATTGCAGGGCAGCATCCCATCAACTTAGACTGGAGCTGCTCAGTGCCCTGGGTACCTCACCCTGGGCACCCCAGAAGGGACAGAGATCTCCAAGGAGGTGGCTGGGGTGGGAAGGCAGTCCAGATGAATGCAGGGGAAGCTGCAGCACCAATACAGGCATGGTCAGGTACCCAGGTGAGATGTGGGAAGGGTTTATCACCTTCCCTTGATGGCGGGGGGTGGAGGGGTGGTACTGCAACCTCCTGGCAGGCTCTGAGACATCCGTTTACAGAGCACTTGGGGATGCTCAGAAGCGAGGCGCCACACAAGCATGAAATGTCATTACAAAGGATATGATTTAAGGCCAGGCAGGCCAGGAGGGGAGGGGGATCCAGTTTGCGTGGAAGACTATACAAAATAAATCCTGTCCAAAAGGCTTCCCGCCTCCACAGCAGAAAGTGGAGCTGTATCAGACGGCCTGTCTCTGCCATGGTGTCCTTCTTCCTTTTACAGGCATAAGGAGATTTTTTTTTTTGCTCATCTTTGCTGCAAGACTTGCTGGGTCCCGCCAGATGATCCATGGCCAAGGGGGAATGTCGAGAGAGGAAGGAAAACAAAGGGATCCAGATCCCCTCCCTGGTGGGGCCTCCACAGCCATGTCCACCCTCAGCTGGGCAACCTGCAGGGTCAGCAGGGGGATGTGGGCACCAGAGGGAAATAGCACTGACATCACTGGTCACATGCAAAGGTCAGGAGAGGCTGTGGAAAAGGAAAGCTGGTGAGCCAGAAGCCATGATCCCAGTGTGCCACCACTCTGCTCTTCCCAGCACAGCCAGGCTCCCTGAAAGGTGATTGTAGTCAGGTGGGGTTGGTCTCTTTCTCCAGGCAGCACTGATAGAACCAGAGGACACAGTCTCAAGCTGTGCCAAGGGAGATAGAGGTTAGATATTAGGAGAAAGTTTTTCATGGAAAGGATAATAAAGTACTGGAATGGTCTGCCTGGGGAGGTGGTGGAGTTACAATCCCTGGATGTGTTTAAAAAAAGACTGGATGTGGCACTTGGTGCCATGGTTTAATCAAGCTGTCAGGGCATGGGTTGGACTCGATCTTGAAAGTCTCTTCCAACCTACTGATTCTCTGATTCTGTGATTCAGTCAGCAGGAATCCCCCCTGCCCCGAGACTCATCTCCATGGCTGCAAATGGAACAAAAGGACATTATGGACAAAAGGATTTGCCAAAAATGCTGCTTCTTTTATTTTTAGGGAAATTTCAAAGTGAAAATTTTTGATTTTCAGCTTTGCTGTGAATTTTTCCCTCTTTCCCCACACAGGGCAGGTAAGAAGTCAAATGCTATTTCCACAGGAAAGGAAACATTCTCCTCTCCCCTTTCCCCTGCATTTTCTAGGAAGGAGAAGAAAATCTTGATAAAGTTAGAGGAAGGGGAAGCCCATTGAAATAAAATAGCCAGCAGCAAAGTCATTGGGAAATGTTAAATGAACAAACAAATGGTTCATTGGTCTTAAATTTCAGACCAAATTGTCTCTGCAGAGCACATGGATCTCCATCCCCACTGAAGCTCAGGCAGGAGAAGAGAAGGAGGTTCTCTTTGGCTTCTCTTAGTGATGCCCCTTAAAGCCTTTGATGTTCCTTCATTCAGCTGTGTGGTTTCCCCCTTTTGCCACAGAAAAGGGGAACCCTTTTCCCAGGAGAACTGCCTCCAAGGTCTGGATCGCTTTCTTTGTCAATTGGCTCTGAAGGAGGGCGAGGAAATACAGCTCCAAGCGTGGATACCTCTCTGATTTGGCCTTAAGTCAGGCAAGACAAACCCTGGCCTGCAGGCAGATTTCATGAGGAATTTGGGACCCTAATTAGAAAAATAAGGTCATATTCACACAACATATAAATATAATACAAAGGTTAGGTTGAAAAATCCAAGATCTAGAGAGGAGAAAAACCAAAGAGGCCCCAAAGTTTCCGAGTTCCTGTTGGCTTTGGAAAGAGGTCCATGCCTGGGGAAGTTCAAGCTTCTCCAGATCTCCAGGGTCTGCAAAACCTGTGCTGAGGCTCTCCAGCGAGCAGGCTTGCTCCCACAGTTTCCGGCATTTCCTAGTGAGGCAAAGTCTGGGAAGCACTGCAAGAACAGCCTTTTGCAAAGTATTTTGGCACTCTTGTTTCCAACAGGGTTGAAGAAAGTACAAAGGCTGGAAAACCTAAAAGAAAGTAGGGGGAGGCAGGCTAACTGAAGATTTCAAGCATTAGCAAGTTTGACTTGGGGGTGGTTCAAGTTGGAGGTGAAAGTTCGGGCGAGGTGCTCATTCTCCATGAGTCAGAGCATCCGGAGTAGCAGGAAGCTGAGGATCAAGAGGCAGCTGTCAGGGGCAGAGACTTTTACCAGAGCCAGCCCCAAGTGCTCTGCCTGGCCAGGGCAGCCTGTGGCTGGGAGCTGAGCTTAGCCCCGTGCAAGACGTTGGAGTAGGGGCAGGGGTGACAGCCCAAGCAGTACAGGAGACACCGTGATGTGGGCACAAGGGTCAGGCAGCCACTGGCAGCGCTGCCTCTGTAGTTGAGCAGCTGGAGATATCCCAGGATAACCGGCTTTCCCTCTGAACTGTGACAGCCTGCCTCCACCCACCGCAGAGCCAGACACACCCTGACACACTGAGATGTCCCTGACGGACCTCGTGGCACTGCCAGGGAGGCACCTGCGCCCCGAGAACGGCACTCGGACTCACTGGAGAGTGGGGCAGCAGAGCAGGGCAGAAGATAGGGCCTAGATGCTGTGCTAATGGCTGGCACTGTCTCCCTCTGAGAAACTCTGGGCACTTCTGAAATTCTTCAACAACGGAAAATTCCTTCCTCTCCCCCTCCCCCCCCCCCCCCCAAAAAACCCAAAAAACCCCCACTCAATTTGGGCAAACAGAACCATTTTTGCTCTGATTCTGATGTTCCTTGATTTTGACTTTTCCATTTTGCCTTAGAAAGCATCATACAACAGCAGATTACAAAGTGCCATTTTTTCCATAACCTGACCTGGAAATGGCCTGTCCTGAATCTGCTGAAAGGATATGTCCTGATACTGCTAGAAAAAAAAATACAGAAAACAGGTTTCAAAACAAAATCCATACAATTTCCCAGAGCTCAGTCATGCCATACTGCTCAATTTCGCATCCTCTCATTAGCATTGTTTTCTGCTGAAACACCACATCAGCATCCCTTGTTCTGCTGTCCATCCAGAGTCTGTACTCCAACCTCCTACACATCCTCTAATTTTGGGTGTCTTACAATTTATGCTCACAGGGTTTTGGGAAAGAGGCTTTCAGACATGTAACTGATGCTTGATGGAGCTCAGAGACTGTGTGAAGGCAGAACCAGAACCCCTATTTTGCAGGCACCAAGACAAGCCAAAGATGAAGCTGCTGGTGGCTGGTGTGGCCGCCCCATCTAGAACTTCCACCTGGCAGGAAATGGATATAGGCAAGGCTGGAGGGTTTGTCAGGTCCCAAGTGGAAGCTGCAGCTGAGCCTGGTAAAGGCCTTTCTCTCTAGCCCCAAGGTGGCCCCACAGTGGTCCAGGCTGGAGCCCATCTTGAAACCTTCAGCCCATCCTGAAGACTTGTTTTCCACCAGTGTTGAGCCCAATGCAAGCAGGAGACACATAGCATTTCTAAAAGAATCTGTAGACTGGGAAGAGCCTCTCCCAATCTGCTCTGCTCTTCAAACCCAGTGCCAGACCCTGCCTGTCCAGCAGTACCCATTTCTTGGGAAGGCTTTGAATAGGGAAGAGAACAACATATTCAACCCAGTTTGCAAAAACAAAGCCCAAGCAAAGGCCATAAAATCTAACAATTAACAGAGCAAATAAGCTGAAGGCCCATTAGGCTGCACATATTAGGTAATGACAAGTAGTTCACAATAACCACTTCTGAATGGACTTCACCCAATATGCATTTAATTAGGGTTTAATAAAGCAACAGCATGTTCTTAAAAGCCAATTAGAAACATATTCACTGAGGTTTAGAAGCTATGTAATAGATGCCTGTAGGAACCAGATATGTGCTGATTACATAGCTATTAATCCTCAATAAAGGGTCTAATAATCATTTTGTTCTTCAGGAGCAGGCAGCTGCTTTATTAAATCTTAATGAAACGCATACTCAGGAGCTTTCCTTCAAAGCCGGTCTGTGTTAGGAAGATGGGTTTAGAAGTGGTAGTCTGCTGAGAGAAAGGACCCCCTCCTCATCACCACCTCTGCCACTGTGGCAGCGGGTTTGAGGCCAACTCTGCTTCCAGAGCAGGCAGTTAATTCCTGCGGCCACAGAAGTGAGAGATCACTGGGTCTGAGAGCACCATGAGACATTTCACCCTGTGTTGAACATTTCCTTGCACCAGGAAATGTCTCCATGAACCAGGATATCCACCTGATTCATGGCTCTATGTCCAAAGCATCCCTGCGCAACTCACATCAGGAAGGAAGCAAGGGCCTAGAGTCAGTGAGCTGTGCCACATTCCATGAGGATCAGCCTACCCACTTCTCCAGAAATTCACCTCCTGCCTCTATTCATAGCTGCCCAAAAAGGACTGAATGAAAGTGAGTTCCCTTCCACCATCCCTCAAAGAGGAGTTGGTTTGATTGATAGTTCTGGGCTACACAGGTGGTGGCTTCCTGCCTTACCTCTAGGATTGGAAGTTGATCTAAAACCTGGCTAGCCATTATTATGTTCCCAAGGACACACATCCAAACAAACTGTGCCCACACCATTCCACCACAACTCCATCAGAAAGCCAGCAAAATGCCACTGCCAATTTAAAAAGTGACAAAAACTTTTCATAAACACCCATCTGTATTTTCACCTGCTGTTTTCCCACCCCTCTAACACATGGGCTTGAGTTTTCCATGTTGGCTGGAAACTTCAGCAACTGCAGCTGGGATGCAGCCACACTTCACCCGTACACTGACCCGAAGGTGAAGATGTACCTGCTCGTCACCCCAGGAGCAGAGACCACCCCAACACAGCAGCTGAGTGTCAGCTTAGAGCTGCCAGCCCATCCTCCTCTGCTACCAAGGAGGATGAAGGTACAGCCAGCCAGAGCTGGTGCAACTGGGGCAGAACCAGCTGGCAGCACCAGGATGGATCCAGGCCCCACAGCTGGAAATAGCACCATCCAGCAGCACAAGGCTCTGCCCACCAGTTCAGACTGGGACTGAGAGGTGCAGGTCCCTGTGTGGTCCTAACTGATGCCAAGCCTGGCTCCCAGCCAGCAGCCCTTGTTAGCCCATCAGGACTCAGCAGTCTGGACACAGAGAGGCCACGGCACAGTAGGGGCCCCATGCCCTCCCCCAGCTCCCGTCCCAGCCTGGCTATGAACTTTTCAGAGGATCAGTCATGGCAGGTCATGGGAAGAGCGGCCCACTGCAAGAAGCAATGGGAATGAGAGATGGTGAGTGATAGGGTAGTCCCTGCAGCTCTGAATTTCAGCTCTCTGCTGAGCTCTCCTGGGGAGGGAATGGATAAAGCAGGGAAAACACCTGAGATACACATGTGACATCCCAAATACACTGCCCTCTTGAACACTCTCAGTGGTCCTACACTTTAATTAGCCCAGTTAAATTGAGCTCTGCCTGCTGCTCCCGTACCAGGCACGAGGTCTGGCTCACTCTGGAAGGGCAAAGTGCCTTTGAGTTCTCCTGGTTGTGGGGCTTTGCAGCCAGGGGAGCATCTTGGAGGGGCAGCGCCCCACCTGCCCATGGCTGTGGGGCCAGGGAGGACACCCCCAGAGAACTCCTGTCTCCACAATGGGATTGCCTCCACCTGCTCTCCTGTCTCTGAGGATCACTTGCTCCTCCCCACCCAGGTTCTTGCACAGCATCCCCACCCCAGGGCACCTGAGTCCCCCCTTCACCCAGACCTTAAACCACCATCCCAGGCCCATGTGGGTATCTTTTGCAATGCCCCGCTGTAACCAGAGCAGGTGTCCCACAAGGACAGCAGCCAAATATCCTGGGTCAGGCACCTCAAGGGTGCCTGAAACTGCAGGATCCACATCCCTCAATATGGGGAGACCATCCCCTACCACATCAGCAACTTCCCTGGCCAAACATCTCCAAAAAAGGAGTCATAATTAGCCCTAAGCAGGGTGCTGGGTGTGTCTGTGGACAGCCCTGGGCCTGGGAGCTGCTGGTTCACATTAGGTGCTGTCAGGCCTTGCTGCAGGTAATGTCATCTCCTGTGATATTAATTCATGTTTTTTCGCAGAAAATGGTTACTTCTTCCCAGCCTCAAGGAGGAGATCATCTGCTGCACAGATCAGCCCTACCAACAGCCCAAGCCAGTCCTAAGGGAAATAAAAGAATGAGGCATTTCATTATTCTTGTTCCTCTCAGTAACAAAAAGATAGACCCAGCCAGAGTGCAGATCCCTCCCACTTGCCCATCTGTCCCTCTGCGTGCCCTTCCAGCTTGGCATCCCACTGTTTTGTGGGGATGGAGAGCCTCAGCCGTGGACCCCACACATGAGGTGAAGGACTGGGAGCTCCCAGCCAGTGTAATACTGACTTACCCACTTCTAAGACATCCACTTCTAAGCATTTGCTCTGGGGGATGTGGCAGGAGAAAGATACTCCATGCTTTCACCATGGACTCTGGTTACCTCCATTAGTAACTTTCAGGTGGTCCTTCCCACCCAGCCACAGGTGCCTGAACTCCACACTGCTCTGCCCATGGGCTCAGTGCTGAGCAGAGGTGCCCAGACCTGTGCAGGCTTGTTTGTTCCCACTTTTGGCACATTCTGCTCTTCTTGTTCAGCCAAGCCTCACTCGCCTACAGCATTGGTGACAAGTTTTCTGGTGGAACACATGGCTTCTGCAAATGTGATGCCTTCTCTCCAAGACAGTTCTGATTTTCTCCCAAAGACCAAGCCTCAGACTTGTTTAGCCAAACCTGAGCAGTTTGACATTGGCTTGACATGAAACCTCCTGCAAAGCTTGGTCTGGGGAAAAGAGTGATGCCCCACCAGCTCCAGAGGGCACAGGTTAGCATGTGGGAATTGAAAATGATTCTAGAATTGAGCATTGCTGCCTTTTTTTTTTTTTTTTTTTTTTTTTAATTTCCAGCCCAGGGAAGATTTTGAAAAGTTCATTTTTCCACCCTCTTGAGGACAGGTACAAATTCTGAAATACCACAATTTCTGCAAGGGTGAAACTGATTTTCAGCCACCTTCTCTCAGGGCCTCTCCAGGAGGTCTGAATCACCCATGCAGAAGGTGCCTCACATATATATAGATATGTCTGGGTTGCAGCCTGGGATTCTTGGGAGTTCAATGAGGCACAAGCCCACAGCATGGTATCCTCTCCCAGCCTGGCCCCACACTGGAGCTGAACATTGGTACTGTCCCCACCAGCCCTTGCTGAGCCACCAAGGACGTGGAGACATGGGAATCATGGGGACGAGGTAGGGAAAGAAGGACAATCATGCACATTTGGGGTATCCTGAAGATTGTGACCTCAGAAAAAAATATGGAGGCAACAGGACTATATTTAATGAAGGATACTCAAGGGAGGGATAATTTTTTACAGAGAAGAGCCCCCAAAATGCCTGTCTGGAAGTCAAACCTGACTGAGCCCCAGTAGACAACACAAGGCAGGAGTCTTCAGCAAGCGTGCTTTCATGCAGGGTCTTCCCTGCCCAATAGCCCTTTCTTGTGCCCTATCTCCTAGTTTGTTGGGTCCTACATTCAGAAAGAATGTTAAGAAAAGTCAAGAAAAGAATAATTTTGTTGCATGCTTACAGGAGTGAATTTAGAGACACTCCACAAGGTTGCACCGAAAGGACTGGAGCTGTGTGTCCAGCCCTGCCAGATCACAGAAGAACTCACATGAGACCTTCCCAGGAGCAGTCAGCTTAGGGACATTCAAATGGTGGCCTTCAACAGCCACCAACACACCAACATTTCTCTCATGCCTTTTTTGAATCAAACATGGTCAACTGGTAGTGTAAAACAAGCCTGTCTGTTGATTAACTCTGAATAACATTCTAGCTGAGGCACCACAGATGACCACAAGCTCAGCCCCACAGCGGCTGCTAGCAGAGACAAGAAAGATTTGTCACATGGCAATTAGCTGCAAGGAATCTCCAAAACCATCCAAAGCTGCTGCTCACAGCCTTTGGCCGTTGCAATAAACTTACCACTGCTCACTGTTTCAGCTGGCAGCTGGTCCTCATTTCTAAACCTGTTTCCTTTCTACTAATTAATCACCTCCAAATGTGTCTCTGCCTGAACATGTGGCCAGAAACACGATGTCAGGACACACTCTTTGATACGCAGTTGAGCTGTATTTGAGAGGCCAGGAGTGCCAGTGGCAGAGCTGGGATGGCCCTGTGTGGCACACAGCCAGACACCCCCCCCCCCCGCAGCTGCACATCCAGGGCACAGGCAGCTCTGGGCAGGGACAGTGGATCGAGCAGATTGATGAAGATCAGTCCATTGTGCCGACTCCTGACCCCAGAACCCCACAGAGGGAGGCAAGAGCTGGCCCCATTTGCACATGTAACTGCAGCTCCTCTCCATGCAGAGCTAGGGCTGAAGTCTCAGGGATAAAAAATGTGTTCAGCAGACAAAAGAAAAGCAAAAGGTGGATGAACTCTGCAGAGCCAGCCCAACAAGGTCAGCTTGGCTTACTACCCACAGCTGACACACCCCAAGCAGACCTGCCTGCACAGGAACTAGCCATGGGGAAACAAGAACAGAGACTTGTGTCCAGGATACCAGAGCCAGTGGCCACCTCCTCTGAGCAGAGGAGCTGGGATCAGAGACCATTCCAGCACCCTGGGCTCTGCTGCTTCAGCTCCCTTCCTCTTGGAACAGCTGGAAGGAACCAAAGGTTTTCTTTTGTCATCTTGTATTAGACTTGCACAGTGAAGGTGCTCCAAGGCCACCTGTGCCAGGACATTTACAGTTTCACAGCATAACAATGAAGCAAAATGAGGGGAAGCTTTTTGATCCTTATGCATCTGACACTCAGAGGGAGCAGGAAGCATAAAGTTGCCCTTCCCAGGTTTGTGATCATTCCTCATGGCCATGGCCTCAGGCAGCAGCACAGAGCTTCTTCTCTGCTGCAGCTGAGCAGACCACAGAGGAGTGCTGGGAGCTGTAAAGCTCTGCAGATGAAGGATGCCAAATGAACAACCTTTTTTGACATTTAGTCTCTTTTCAAATGGTATTTTGAAGATTTTATAGAACCAAGGAGGATTTTGTGCTGTTTCTCCAGCTCTGCTTCCAAAGCCCATCTACCCCAATAAGCAGCTGTAGTTAACCTCCAGAAAGGGAAAGGTTGAAATTCCCAAACTGATGGCCAGTCCCAGAGATAATAAGTCCTTGCTACAAGGCTGTAAGACATATTGTGCCTTGGGTTTCTGTAAGTGAAAAACTGTAGGGAGGCAGGACTGTCCCCATGGTAGCATCGTCGTCCTTTTTTAGGGTCTCAGATTCACTATTGCAGCTCAAGTCTGCCATGCTAGCCTGGAAATTGGGTGGCAAATAGATTTGACTGAGACTTCAGCATCCCCTGCCTCCAGACCTGCTGGAGATTTGAGGGGTCTTCCTGTAAGAGCAGAGGAAGAACAAGCCAGAGCCACAGTAACATCCGCAGCAACGTAGGCAGGAATGAGCTGGTTGTGTTGGTCGAGTCACAAGAGCCAGGTCTTGGTTTTGTTGGGACACTGATGATTCCCATCCCACCCCAGGAATGAAGCCATGGGGTTGTTGTCCCCCGAGCAAAATATATCCTCTTATTCAGCTCCAGAGGTTACATAGTGCAAGGAGAGTTTCCCTCGTGCTGCTGAAGGAGGACCCTGGAAAATTCACACCTATCAGGCTCGCTTCAGTGCCCTGTAAAATTCTGGAAAATATTACTCTGGAAAGTATTGAAAAATACCTGGAAGGCAATGCTGGGATCAACAACAGCCAGCACAACTTCATGAGAAGAAAGTCCTGTTTGTCAAGCCTTATTTCCTTCTAAAGCAGAGTAACCCAACCGCTTGATCCAGGAAAGCCACTAGATGTGATCTTTTTGGACTTCAGCAGAGCTTTTGATATAGTCTGCCAGGATCCTTCTGGACAAACTGTCCAGCCCACAGCTACCTCACAGGTCAGGCACAAAGGACAGTGAGGGAGGTGACATCAGACTGATGTTCAGTCACTAATGGGGCTCTGCAGGGCTCCATCCTCAACCAAGTTCTCTTCAACATCTTCATTAATGGCTTGGATGCAGGACTTAAGGGAACACGAAGGAAGTCTGCCAATAACACTAAACTGAGAGGAGCTATTGACACCCTTGAAGGCCCTGCAGAGAGAGGCATCTTGACAAATGAGAGATGGGCAATCACCAACCATGTGGAATTTAACAAAGGCAAGTGCCAGATTCTGCACCTGAGACGGAGCAGTCCTGGTTGTGTGTATGGACTGGGAAGGAGATGCTGGAGAGAAGCTGCAGGAAGCAACTTGGGGGTCCTGGTCAAGGGCCAGTTGGATCTGAGACAGCAGTGTCCTGGAGCCAGGAGGAAAATCCCTGTCCTGGGGGCACCAAGTCCAGCATTGCCAGCCGGGTCAGGGAGGGGATTGTCCCACTCTGCTTTACACTGGGGTGGCCTCACCTCAAACCATATGCGCAATATAAAGAAGACATTAAGCCATTAGAGAGGGTCCAAAGGAGGTCACAAGGATGGAGAAGGGTCGGGAGGGGCCATATGAGGAGCAGCTGAGAGCACTTGGTGTGTTCAGCCTGGAGAAGAGGAGAACTGACGGGAGACCTCATTGAGCTCTTCAACATCTTCCTGAAAGTCACCACAGGGGCAGCTCTGATCCCTTCACTCTCATGTCCCATGATAGGACTCAAGGAAGTATCTGGATCTGAGGGGAGGTTTAGATTGGATATCAGGAAAAAGGTTTTTTACCGAGGGGGTGGTCAGGCACTGGAATTCACAGAGAAGCAGTCACACCTCCAAACCTATCTGAGTTCAAGGAGTTTGCACAATGCTCTCAGGCACAGAGTGGGATTCTTGGGGTGTCCTGCATAGGGCCTGGAGTTGGACTCAATGATCCTGATGGGTCCCTTCCAATTCAGCATGTTCTATGATTCTATGATTCTATGATTCTGTGATAAGGACTATTCAAATACCACCGAGCAGATCCCTAGCACCACTGCATGGGTTAGATCACCCAAGGCAAGCAAGGCCTCTAGCAAGCCAGCATTTCTTCACGCTGTAAACAAGCCTGAACCTTGCCACATCAAATGTCACAGAGGTTGCAAGCCCTGGACCTCTCTAGAAACCACCTTCACCATGGCCCTGCTGAATGGAGAGGACTCAGCAGCTGCAGGGCAAACATGGAGCCATCCTCAGAGCCTCTGGCTTCTTCTGCTCATGGCAGAGCTCAGCTGAGACCTGCCCCACTGGCAGTGGGCTGTACCCACCAGCATCACACCCTCCAGCCCAGAGGAAACAGCTGGAGCTGAGTGGGGGGAGGTTTACCCTGGCCACGTTCTCCATGCTACCCCGCACTCTGGCCCCACTGTCAGCTTTGTTCCAGCATAGGCTGCATGCAGGGTTTCAGGACCTCCTCCTGCTGAGGGATTTATTTGTACCAGCTGAGTTGTCTGGCAGGATATGAGCTGCCTGGGTTGCAGATGACCAATACACAAGCCTCTGCCAAAGGACTGATGTCCCAAGAGCACAGGGCTGTCAGCTCAGAGCTGCCCATCTGACTCTCAGGGGCTGTGCAAACCCTCTGTCAGCCCCTCAGCCCTTCTTGGAGAGTGAAAAGCCCTCATCTCATGCAGAACATGAAAGGACTGCTTCCAAGTTTTGCTGAACACGTTCCCACACTGCTGCCCAGGGAAAGGGCCAAACGCCTGTGGAGCTGAGGCCCTCAGACACATTGCACCAGTGGCAGCTGCAGAGCAGCCTATGGGGTGGAGCAGGGGCAGGCAGAGTTTGACCAGCAGTGGGGCTCTGCAATCATGACTCTTCCCAGCTCTTCCCAGCACATTAGAGGGAATGTGGGAGCCTCGACCAGAGGTGAGGGGCAGCTGATGAACGAGGTGATAACTCCTCAGCAGATGGCTCCAAAGGCTGCACCATGCTTGGGGGACGCAGACAAAACACAGAGGTGAAGCCCAGATGTTTAATTTCAGCATCTGGATGTAATTCCTAAACAGAGACACATCTGACTGTTCTGCCTGAAAATAAATGATTTGTTTGACCTTCCCCTTAGCCCGCCCCAATATTTTTTGGGTCTCTCCTAAACACACAGCAGCTGGTCCCTCCTCGCTGGACCCAGACATGTGCCAGAAAAGTGCTGTTGGCACAAGGGACACGGCATCAGGGGGTGCGGGGCAGGGCACAGCACAGTCCAGAGCCACTAGCCTGGAGGGAAGGAGAACATCCTTCTGCACTGCAGCCTGTTTTGGGCTCCTACTCAGCACATTTCAGAGCAGGATACCAACCCTGGGTGTCCACTCTGCCCAAGAGCCTGCTCACGGCTTCCACCCTGGCAAGTGTCTGCTCCTGCCCCGAAAGTCCTGTGGGAGTAGAGAGGGACGGGACTACAGAGAGCGACTGGTCTGCAACCATGTCCTCCTACATTCAGTCCCCGAGATCCCCACCTGAGATGAACCAGGGCAGCCTGGCTGTCTGAGCATCCCCTTGACTCACCCAGGCACCCCAGAGCTCAGCACAACCTGGGTCTCATTTCACTGCAGAGGCTGCAACATCCCATCACCCACAGCAGGGACTGCTAGCAGGTGCTTCCAAAGCCAAGCAGGGAAAAACACGCTCCATGCCTCGGGAGCACTGGAAGAACCTGCTCAGGGAATCAGGTCTCCAGGATATATTGAAACCAAGCAGTGCCCTTCACAGAAGATACCTCATCTTTGAATCAGAGATGCCATGTGCTGGAGAATCCACCACGCTCCTAATAAATGGGAATAGTAGGCGTTGGGTGGTGCTGAAACTGACAATGAAGATAGTGATTAGTGATGACGGGCAGTACTAATTATGGCTAATCTGCCTAATGGCCAAGTCTGAGGGTAGTGTGTGTGACTGATGGTGAAAACTGATGGCAGCTGGAGGACACCACATGACCACAGAGATGTCAGACAATGCTGGTGACAGACAAAATGAACGAGTGGTGAAACAGTAAACTGTTACTTGGGTTGTTTGTAATCCTACAGACACATCTGGCTCCAAGCATGCCACAGTCCTCCAAGGCTCCTGAAGGATCAAACAAGCAGCACAAACCTCTCTCTGCAGCTTCCTGTGGAAAGTGTGGGGTGAGAAGTGGTGGCATGGTGTGGTGTGGCACACCAGCTGACACCTTGGTCCACTCCAGCCCAGCTCCAACTGTGCTCTTAGACCAGCAAGGAGAAGGCAGAGCCAGCATGGTGGTGCAGGAGGTGTTGGACCCCCCCAGCACAGTGGGACAAGGAGCCCAAGGTCCCACTGAGATCCAGTGACCAGATGCCCACCATGAGGCAGCCACCCTGGCACTGTCAATCCCGTGCAGCAGGAGCAGCCCCGTGGCAGCAGCACATGGCCCCACAAGCCCTGGCCAGGGCAGCCAGCCAGAAGCAATGAATGGGTGCAGTCAGGGTGCCAGCATGGTCATGCTGGGGGGGTGTGGGTGCATTGGGTGCTGTATAGCCACCTACAGCCCAGCCTGGCCCTGGGTACACTGATGGTATCACCCATTGCCTCTAGCACCAGCTACAGCAGGCAGAAGGGACAGAGGTGCCCCAGACAGCAGTACCACAGTGTGGTGGATCGCAGGTGAAAGCCCGGCTGGCCCTCGGGGACCAAGGCGATACTTCACACAGGCAAAAGGAAAAGGGCAAAACATGTCAGCTGGCTGTGATAAGAGCAGTCACACAAAGCAGGCGCCACTTGCAGAGCAATATGTTCACTGTCATCAGCCTGGCAGCACAGCAGGGGCCAGCACTTCATGCCCATCAGATTTATTCTCTGCCTGAGGTTAAAGCAGGGCTCAGGTCCAAACAAAGCTGGGGCAGATCAGTCAAAAGCTGCCCACGTATGAGCACAGGGTTACTAGCACTCATAGAGTGTAAGCAAGCTCCGAGGTGCTGCAAAAAGCTGAAGCTCTGCAACCCAAGAACTGCTCATGTAGCCTGCTAATTTGGGGCAAGAAAGGCTGCTTTTGTGGCATTTCCCTGGGATGGGTCTTGTGGTGGTGTGTCCTGCCTGCACCCCTCCTCAGGCCAGCTCTACAATGTCAGAAGCTCCTGATAAATCTTTATGGTAATTGGGCAGTGAAGCATGTCCTGACTGCACCAGGAGCTCTTGCATGGTACAGGAGGGAACGATCCTGCCTGTAACAGGAACATCAACTGCCCAAACAAGATGGGAAACAAAGGATAAGCAGTAATTCTTGTTAGCCTTGGTAAATCATTTACCTGAATCACAGTCCAAGTGAATTGTTACCATTGTTGTGAGATCTTCGGAAAAAATGAGTTGTAGCCCAAGTGGAACAGCACCATTGTTAATGGAAGAAACGTCCTGTAGCTTCCAACTCGGATACTGGCCAGGTTGGAAACTTACTGGTGACTAAAGCCAACCATCTTGTGACCCTGTAAATATCAGTCCTAAGTGAGGCCCTCCTGTACCTAAATGGGGCCTATCAGTACCTAAAGGCCTACAAGAGAGCGGGAGAGGGAATTTTAGCAAATGCTGCAGTGATAGGACAAAAGGAAATGGCTTCCCATTGCCAGAGAACAGGGTTAGATGGAATACTGGGAGGGAATCGCTCCCTGTGAGGGTGGGGAGGCCCTGGCACAGGGTGCCCAGTGAAGCTGTGGCTGCCCCTGGATCCCTAGAAGTGTCTTGGATCCCTGGAAGGCCAGGTTGGACACTGGGGTGTGGAGCAACCTGGGATAGTAGAATGTCCCTGCCCATGGCAGGGGGTGGAATGAGATGGACTTTAAGGTCCTTTCCAACACAAACCGTCCTGTGATTCTACGGTGATGAACAAGCTCTGCCCAAATCCCTCCCTTAGCAGGGCTGCCCTGCCTATGCTGCAGCAGACCCTGGTGCAGCTGCATCCACCAGACACTGTTCTTGGCACTTTCTTCTCCAACACATTGCAGGGAGGCAGCTGATGGAGCTGGGAATACCCTGTTGTTCCGATAAGGATGTGGCTGCATCTCAGCTTATTAGAGTTCACAGGGACTTGGAAAGGAGGTTGGCAGTGGTAGTACAACCCAGAGCTGACCTGACAGCCCACACCAGTCCTAGCAGGAAGCACCAGTGAAGGACATAGGCACCAGTGGCACCTGCAACTCCCATAGCAGCCTGTCCAGCAGGTCCCCCCGTTCCACATCCCCACGTACTCAGGATGCTTTCCACTGGTAGTGCTGGGGATGGCAGCATGGCATGGCAGCACAGAGCTGCTCCCAACTGGAGCAGGCATTTTCAGAGGGACATGCTCCACTCTCACTTCCCACCCACTGATCTTATCATCAGCCACGAGACTCCGACACACTTTTGTCTCGATTTTGAATTCGCTCTGTTTTTAATTTGGGGGATGATGCCATATCTAGTGCTGCAGCCCTTGATTAACACACACACCAGCACACACACACACACACATTGGCAGACTCAATCACACATATTTGTTCAAGACCTTTTGTAAAACTTTGGATTCAGACCAACTTTTCTTTTCTTACATGAGTTTGTTGTAGTCTGATATTTATAGTTTACTTAAAATAAATGGCTCCTTATGTTTCCTGTTTCCCGCTCCTGAGACAAGGGTCTCACAGAGTTGCTGCCTGTCTTCTCTCTTTCCTCAAGGTTTTGCTATTTTTTCCCTCTTCCATAAATATTTTTTGAACAGATTCTACATTTGCCAGATGCTGCTGAACCTTGTTCCAGTGGTTTTCAGTGGTTCTGGTGAGCAAGACACTGGTTCATATTGAATCAGACATCACAGTGCCTACTGGGCAGCTATGCCAAAGGGCCTTTGTGGAATAACATGCTGGAGGAGGATAAAGATG
The DNA here is from genome assembly GCA_037013685.1 of Acridotheres tristis. Lineage (NCBI taxonomy): Eukaryota > Metazoa > Chordata > Aves > Passeriformes > Sturnidae > Acridotheres > Acridotheres tristis. The sequence goes on along the minus strand of CM072897.1, from coordinate 21,162,150 downwards.
CAGACTCACTCCCTTGCAGCATTGGGACATGAGGATACAGCACCTGGACTCATTGCTTTTGCAGGGGATAGGAGTGGCAAGAGTCCATGCCCACCCTTGCTACCCTGCTTGGGTTGTGAGCACAGGGCACTTGCAAGCCCCCACTCCAGGAGGGACCTTCTCCCCAGAGCAGGATGGATGGTGGAGCTTCATGAAACAATCTCTCTCACTTGGACCAGCTCCGAGCAGGCTGCTCTTGGGCTGCTCCCATCAAGTATCTCCAAGGATAGATTCCCACCGCACTCCATCTGAGTGTCCCAAGGCCAAATTCCCAGTCCTGTCCAGGCCCCTACTGCAGTATTTGAGAACACTCATAGTGGCCTCATGATTTGTCCATGTCTTCACAGGGAATTTCCCTTATTGCAGCTCCTGCTGCTGCTTTTCACTGTCTCTCTGTGCATCTTTGAGAATCCCCGGGTGTAGCCTCCTGTTTGCTCTTGGATGCACAAATGCCCTGTGCCTGCAGCAAAAGGGAGTGTGAGTCCTGACAGAGAATGAAAACCTCCCAGGAAGCTCAGCCACTGGGCAGGCAGGCCTGGGGGAGACAAGGAGAGGGAGCCAGGGACGACCTGAGAGAGGACGAGTCCCCAGCCTGCGCCTTGGGGCCTTGCAGCATCTTGGGGTGCTACTGGCAAGGATGTTGGTAGAGCATCCCTGCAGGGAGCAGGAGGAAAGAGGGATTAAACCAATGTTTACATGGCCTTTCCCACCCAGCAGCCTCTTGTCAGTTCTCTCTGGTGCTGAGGCTGACAAACCCCATTTGTTTTGGAAGAGCCAATTGTTTTCAAACCCTCTGCTGTGAAGGGAATGCTTTCACTGCAAAAATTATTCTCTCCCATTATTTCAGGCCCTAGGGCTCTATTGGTCCAGTCTCACCAGAAGTAGCACATCTGCACACACATGTGCAAACTCACACCAAGCCTTTGCTGTCATCTGTGAGTAGAATCCCACATGCCCCATTTACAGACCAGCCTACATGCTGCATATCCAGACACATTTGTGCAGGCTCAGGTACTGCTACCCACACACACACAGCGAGCAGGCTCACACACTGCCCCTGTACCAGCCCTGTGTGAGCTCACACTGCCCCTGTGCACACCTGTGTGAGCTCGCACTGCCCCTCTTCAGGCAGCTTCCACCGTTCCAGGGGGGCAGCTCCGGGACCCTTCTCCCCATGTGCAGCGTACCACCTTGGTGTATGGGGTAGCCCAAGGTACCTGGAGGAGAGCAGGTCACACTCTCAGCCTGCAGGTGGCCCGGGTACGGTGCCAGCAGGGCCGGCTCTGCAGTACCTTTCTGGGCCATGTGGCGTCCAGCATCGCTCAGTCTCAGGCAGCGCTGTGTGGGAAGCCGAGCTGGGAATCCTCGAGAGAGGCTGAAGCCCCTCTGTACCCCAGGCACAGACAGGGCGGTACCACTGCCCTCCCCCAAGCAGCAGCACCCCACCATCTCCCTGCAGAAAAAATATAATCACAGACTGGTTTGGGTGGGAAGAGACCTTGAAAAGTCAACCAGTCCAAAATTTTTCAACGAGTCCCTTCCACTGTTCCAACTCCAAGCCCCTTCCAACCTGTCCTTCGACACTTCCAGGGATGGGGCAGCCACAGCTTCTCTGAGAAACCTGTTCCAGAGCCTTGCCACTGTTATTGTAAAAAAATACTTCCTAACATCTAATCTAAATCTCCCCACTTTTAAATTAAAGCCATCCTACCTTTTCCCATCACAACAAACCCTGTTAAAAGGTTTGTCCCACCTTTCTTGCAAGTCCACTTTAGGCACTGGAAGGGACTCTAAAGTATCTTCAGAGCTTTCTGTTCTCCCAGCTGAGCAACACCAAACCTCTCAGCTTTTTCCCACAGGAGAGATGCTCCACCCTCTGACCGTTTTTGATCAGAAAATCTTCATCCATGCTGAAGCCTGGATGTAAAGGCAGGAGTGTAGCCTGGCTTTCTCCTCCAGACAGCCCTGCAGGCACATCATCCCATTGGGAAGTGCACCCAGTCAAAAGCACCACATAGGCTGGGGCTGTTTCCGCATGGCACTTTGATCACTGATGCCTTTTTCTTTTTTTCCTTTTTTTGTCCTTTTCTTTCCCTTCTGTTTCTTCTTTCTATTTTTCTTTCTTTTTTATCTTCTTGTTTTAATTATTGTTATAGGGTTTTTTTTCTTTTCTTATCTTTTTCTTTTCCTTTTTTTCTTTTCCCCTTCCCTGGAAAGCCAGTTTTTTCCCTTTTTTATTTTATTTTTTCTCTCCCTTTTCCTTTCTTTTTCTCTCTCTCCTCTGTTCCAGCTGCATGCAATCCAGGCAAAGACCATATGATTTTCCCATACCCATTACTCATTTGCCATCTTGCTCTTTGAGCAGGGTGGGCACGTGAGCACAGCAGCACCACAGGGCTGGTGGAGGGGTAACAGAGGGCTGAGCCCCTGATGGGGTGGGAGGACCCATGGCTGGGAAATGCCAGCAGATGAGTAAAAACCCTCCCAAAATCCTCCTGTAGATTGTATGACAATGGGCTGAATAGAACTGCCTCCTCCAAATGTTCCTGCTTGGAGCAGGGCCACCAGCAGCCAATGCCTTAGCAAAGCAGCCAAAACAGCATCCAGTGGGCAGCTCTGCCCATCTTGCCCGAGCATGGGCTCAGTTTGCTGCTGAAAACCATCCAACCCCTGGGGATAAATTATGAGAGAAAAAGGCACCTGGGCAAGGTATGGTCTCAGCTCCAAGGAAACAGAAAAGGGGTGAAAGTAAATTGAGCTCCTGGGTGCCACATGACATGAGGCTGAATGTTCTCCCTGCCCAGCTTATCCTAGAGCAGGCAGGGGCCCCCAGGGATGGGCAGCCATCAGAGGAGTTCCTCTGACAGCAAATGTTGAACAAGAAGGGAGCATAGCAATGGCCAACCAGTAGTGTTGGACACTCCAGTTAGAAAACTAGTGTTTCTGGATACAGGCTCTGGGGTTCCTGGTGGAAAGGGCAGATGGTACCCAAGTGGCTGTACAGGGCACATCCCAAGCCCTGTCGCAAAGCAGCTCCAGTGACTGTAGAGTTTGCACCCAGGAACTCAACCAACCATGCAGGTGCCTTTCCTCCCATCTTCATGCAGGCCCTGGTCCTTGGCCAGCACCCACTAGCACACCCCTCCTGGTCAGGGGCCCCTGGGCTGAGATGATGCCACCATTCCAGCTGCAAGAAACAACCCAGAGAGACAAAACACCCTGAGTTGCCCAGGCTGCTTACAGCAGGCTGAGGACTATATCTCCCAGGCATGAGCATGGATTTCTTGGCCATTCTCCATGTTCCTGGAGGCCTTGCACAGCCTGGGGGCATTAAAAGAGTTTCAGGAAGATCAAGAGTCAGACTGGGACAGGATCTGGGAGTGGGAACCACAGCCTTGGGAGCCAGCTCGCATGTGAACTTCCCAGGCACCTGAGCCACTGTGCAGAAGGATGTTCCTATGGGAACTGACAGCTCTCCACCCACTGGCACTGCAGCTGGGGTGAACCAACACCTCATAGAGCCATGGGGTCAAAGTACCCTCTGGCTGTCCTGAGCATCCTCATGGGCACACAGCCAAGAGACAACCTCACACCCTGGGAAATGTCCCCCATCCATGGACCATGGCAGTCCTGGTGTGACCCCAGGGATGGGCACAACCCTGCCCATTCCCCTGGGCCCCTGACCCTCTCTGACTTCCACAGCTCCCAGCTCTTTCTCTTCTGGCATAAGGAATCTTCAGAAAGGATCCTGGGCATCCAGTTTGGAGGGGAGCTAGAGCCAAGTGCCTGGGGCAGGTCATGAGGATGCTGAAGTATTTCAGAGCATGGGGGCAGGCCATCAGGATCTGGCAGGCGATGAGACGGGAGGACAATACAACGGCCCATTTGTGCTTCTTGCTACTGGGCCCCCTGCCCTGCCCCATGCCATAGTAAGGCTGGTATTCAGGAATTAATTGATGTAATTAAAGTGTGGCATGACTTTACCACGGCCTCCAAGGGCAGTGGCAGCGGGCCAGGGTCTGTGGGTGGAGGAGGAGCCCCTCGCGTGCTATTCTCCCCATAGAAAAAGGGCAGATCTTGGGTAGATCTGAGGCATGAAATTGGTGTAAAGAGATTGTCAGGGAAGCGTAACCATGTTGCTCTTGCTGTCATCAGCCCTGCAGGGTGATAATTCATCCCGGGGAGCTCTGCATCCCATCCCACCACAGCAGCACCTCTGGCAGGAGGTTGCCAGACCCAACACCAAGAGGTGTCTGTGTATGTTCCATCCCAAGTGTGCTCCGTGGTTGCTCTTTTCTGGTTCTTTTCTGCAGCTCTTGAGCATCGACAGAACTTGATCATGGGGCTGGAGGATGCACTGGCAGACTGGGGACACCTTGCCTCATCATGGACCATGCACCAAAGGACAAGAATGTCTCCAGCCTCCCCCTTTCCCTGCTCCAGCTCTCAAAGAAGGCAGAATTCAAGCAGTGACTGTAAAAATATCACAACACTGGGCACAGAGGGTGAGGGAACAGAGCCTGGCCCTGATTTGTGACTGCTTGCCTGTGTGGGAATAATTTTCCCACTGGGGTTCCTGTGTCAGAAGGCAGCCAAGCCTGGGGCTAGACATGGCATGCCAGCTGGACTCCTCCCAGTTCACTGCCAGCCTGGCAAGGCTGTAAGCAATTCCCTGTGCTTCCAATAGCCAGAAGAGAATAAGGTGGTGCAGCCCAGAGAAAACGGGATCTCACATGGGGGATACCTTGTTAAAGAGATGCAAAAGAGGACACAGACATCCAGCCCCTCATCTCCCCAAGGGTGCTGGCTCCGCAGCCATTCCAGTAGCTTTCCCTAGGTACAGGAGAAGCAGCAGGCACCACATCTCCCCATCTCAGCACCAAGCACATCCATATCTGCTGGAGGGAGCCAGGGGGCCAGTTGGGATGCTCCACCGCAGGCAACCAGTCAGACCCTGCTAGCACCATGGTCTGGTTACTGCAGGGTGAAGGAGTCCATCCCTGTCCCTATAGCACAGTGACAGCATCAGGACAGATCTTTCTTCCCTTCTAAGAGCTCCACAGCTCCTCGCACTGCAGCATCTCCTCCATCCACCCTCCTCAGCATGGTCCAGGCAACAACCTGACCAGGCCAGGAGGAAGTACAGAGCAGTCAGCTGGGAGACAACAGCTCAGTGTCATCATCTCCCCGGAGTCTCCACCCCAGCAAACCCTGCAGCCTCAGGCAATGGGCTGTGCTTTGTTTTTTTTGGGGAAAGGGACAAATGAGCATGTCAGCTTATTCCAGACAGCCACACAGAGGTGATGGGTTAGGGTTTTAGGGCCAGAGTGACATCACCCGTCAGCTGCTCCCTCCCATGTGGGCTCTGGAATGGTAGAGCAGGCAGGACATCCACACAGCTCCAGCCACTGGGCTTACTGAGCTGGGGACAAGCCAGAAGACTGGAAGCTGTGGGGAATCTCCTAGCTCCAGAGCAAGAGGAGCCACTGGGCTCCCACTACTGCTCCACTAGTTTGAAGCAGGACAGAGAGCAAAAATGAGGTCAACCTCCAGAGCAGCCACTGGAAACCCAAAGAAGCCATTCAGCTGCACCACAGAGAGCTGGGACTCTCCCCATCCCTCCTTTCCAAAGCCAGGGGCCACTTCTTTGCAAGACACTGCCAAAGCTGCTCCTCTGCCTGCAGAAACCACAGCTCCTATGTCTTGCACACTCCATCGTCTCTCAGTCGCTCGCCAGACACTGTGGCTTGGTCCATGCCCCACAGAGTTGGCAAGCATACTCATAGCCCCGAGTAGACAAATAGCCACCTTTGGCTGGGCCGGCTGTGCCACCACACAGCTCAGAGCTTCAGCAAGGTCCAGCCCTGTGGTGGTTGTGGGCTTGGCTGCCAGCCACTGCCTCCCACCACGGCTGGCACAGAGCAGGGCTGAAACAAGTCACAAACAAGGAACATGTACAGCTTGGCTTGGCCTGCACATTGGAAACAGAGATAAGCTGCTTCAAAAGCTGAATCCCGAGGAGGCAGTGGAACAGGAGGAAGAGGATGATGGAGCTGCCGTGTGCTGCTAGGGAGGAGACAGCCCTGGCAGATGCCTGATCCCACCTCTGGGTGCTAGGGAGGGGAAGCACCCCGAGGTGCGAGCAGAAGTGCCCAACTCCAGTCACAGGATGCAGGAGGTCTACTGGTTTGGACAGCACTGTGCCATCCCCTTATGCCACAGCCAACCCTGCCAGAGGCCACGTGGCCAAGCACACACAGTGATGGTGGCACACAGGGGGCAGTAAATCATTAAACTGTTCCAACTGCTCAGTTAGACCCTGCACTGGAACATCTGGGTACCTCACCCTGTCTGTGGCTGCATAAGGGCTAGAGTCAGGGTCTGAGTCTCACCACCCTCTCCCCTGCACAGATCCTTGTGCTTTGTCCCAGGGAGCAGCTGCCTCACCCCTTCAGCTCATTATCATTTTCTAAGTAACCAGTCTTGCAAGTGCAGCTTGGAGCAGAGCATCTGCTGGGTTATGTCTGCAGCCCTGATTCTTTGGAAACTGCTAAAGCGGGCAAAGATCTCCTTGAATGCACCCAACCTTCCCAGAGAAGGTGGCTGAGTGAGTGGTTTGAGCAAAAGACTTTTGCTTTATTCCCAGCTCAGCCACTGACTCACTGGGTGGCTTTGAATCACTTCCCTCCTCCTGTACTTCCATGTGGGAAGTGCCAGCCAAGGCAGCTGCTGCTCCCCAGGTACCTGGCTGGCTGCAGGACAGGCAGCAAGGGCACAACATGTTGGAAAGGGACAGCCGTCAGCTCCCCCAGGACCCTGAGGACCAGGACATCCTTGCTAACAGGCCAAAGGTAAAGCAGCCTGACTCCCCCAGCAGTACTCAGCCTGCCACTGCAGGCACAGAATGGACAAGACCTCATGTGCCACCAAAGAGGTCTACTCCCTCTCTTCCCTCTGCCACTCCTACATCCTTGGAGCCCACCTTGGGCTTGGTCAACCTGATGCTCCATCAGGCCAGGTCAGATGGCGTTCCTTCCTAGTGCCAGTTGAAAAGACCCGGATGAGACACAGCAGCAGTATTCCCAGGATTTCAGATCCTTTGGGAAAAAAAGTCTTGATGCTAGAAATAAAACTATAAATGTTCTGGACTATCATGATGACTCAGTCCTGCGAATGCTGCACAAGCTCTGCATCTTGTGGGCTTGCATTAGCGTAGATGCACAGCACCCAAGGAGCTGCACCTACAGACCTGCAGGGTACTGTTCCCATGGCACTGGGCTGGGCAATCGCATCCATCAGAGGTTTGTGGTAGGGATCTGGAAGAACTTTCAGAAGAGTGGCCTCTGGGATGTTATGAGGGGATGAAGTGAAGGTGAGAAATGCAGGAAGGAAGTGATCGGGAATGTGGACAGGTGTCCCAGGCGTCCCAGGCCAGGGCAGGTCGGGAGGTGCAATGGGCAGCGTTGTGGTTGTTTGGAGAACAAGGGTCAGTCCATGAAAACAAATTCTGAATTTTCCTGAAGAGAAAATCGTGACAGGAAGAGGCAAGTCAGGTGTGGAGATCAGCAAGAGTATGAACATGGAGAGCAAGCTTGGAGCACCCTGGCCTGCACCTCCACCATGGACAGCCTTCTCACAATGGCACTGTTCCCCTCTGCAGGTTACAGAGGTACCTCAGGTTCACAGCCAGACCCTCCACAGTGCCCAATGAGCAGCCACAGAGACAGAGAGGAAGAATACATGCACCAGAACATAGTTATCTTCCACAGATAATGCTGCTACTGGGATCTCAGAGGGGAAACAGGATCTGGAGCAACAAAGGTAACACTCAGTGGTCTCAGCTCTGTCCCCAGGGCACACCTCTCCTCCGCCCCAGACTCTGCTGTGGCCCTGGGCATATCAGCCCCAGTGCCACTGAGGGCATTCTGCAGGCCATGGCAGCCAAGCTCTCTGCTAGGGAGTCTGCAGACAGCTCCTGATGCAGCCATGTCATGGCAGAGCCCAGTGAAGGCACAGGGGTTCCTCCTGGGGCGCCACAGGAGCCACCTCCAGTCGATCCACTCCCGAACTGAACAGTCTGCTCCCTTCCCTTTCCAGCTGGCTCCCGGCAAGGTGGGGTTGAGTGTGCACTAGGCAGGCAGCTCTGCCCGCCTGCCTGAGTGAGCAGTGGGCAGGGTCAGAGCACTCGCTGCTCCTGATCCACCACCCAGCTCGCACACCAGAAAAGGAGAGAAACTCCAAGGCTCTGGCTTGTCACCTGTTTAATAGGCACAGCAAAGGAAATTTATAAATTCAGTTCACTCATCTAAATGGATTTGCATTTGGCATCCCTTTCAACAAGGGCAATGAAAACAAACCTTTTAATGTCATATGCTACAATTTTACTAATAAAAACAGATTCCAGTTGCCAAATACATCTGAGCATCTTAAAAGTGCTCTGTGAATTAAAGTGACATTGCCAAATTTGAAGGGCAGAAGCTAGTTTAGAAGCTAGCCTGCATCAGTTAGACACAGGACAGCACCAGAGATGAGGGACACACTGAGTACCCCAGTGTGCTCCTGATCACAGCTGCTTGCACAGGTCTGGCCTCTGCACTGCTTCTCCAGCAGCAGCATCCCTGGCTGCCGAGTGGATGTCCTGGGCCAGCTCCCTCAGCACACCTGCCTGGGAGAGCCTGGCTCCCACAGGAACCAGGCGCTGAGCTGCAGGAAGCAGCAGCAGCACGGCAGGCTGCAGCTGGCCATGTGGAGAGTAGCGTGCATCGCCAGCAGCCAGCGCCTCGCTGCGCAGCATCCCAGGGCGGTCCCACCTGCAGAAAAACTTGGTGGGTGAGATCACTTCGGGGATCAGCCGGTTGCTGAGGGGAGTTCACAGCATAGAGCTGGGAACCCTCAGGTTGGATCAGAGTGACCGGCACTCAGGTGGGAGCCAGCAGCTCTCCAGCTCCGAGCATCTCCTCCAACGTGGCTGCCTGCAGCGAGACACCCACAAAGGAGAGCAGCCCGCAGGCTGCTCCTGCCATCAGCAGCTGCTCCGGAGCTTGGCCCACAGGGGTGTGGATCATGACATCAGGGCCCTGCTTTTGTGAGAGAATGAGGACCCAGCAGCTGAGACAGTTACAAAGTCTGTCCCTGCACATTTCCATCTCTGAGTCACTGGCTGATGCAGGCTAACAATACAGGCAGTTGTCAAAAAAGCAGTTGTCAAAAGGGATAAGTCTGATTGCTCTTGTCACTGTCTGCCTAAACCTGTCTGCATACCTTCACACCATGTCAATACAGTCCCTAAGGCTTGGAAAGGCTCCCACTTCCCAAGTCAGCAGTTTGAAGGGCTGCTTTGAGGAGTCCCAGCTTCCACTCAGCATGCAGGAATATGCAGACCAGCCATCACTCCTGCTGGCCTTGTCCCTTGGGGAGTGGGGACCTCTGTGCTGGCTAGAGATGCCAAACTCACTGCATTCCAGGGCTCCTTGTCTCAGCTCCTCACAAAGAGGTCTAAAATTGGGAGAGGTGAATCACTCCCTTCTTCGCCTTTAGGGCAAAGTTGGTCAGGAATTTTCTGTCATTGTAATTTTTGTAAAGGAAACTCCACTTGTGCCCAGCCACACTTTTCAGCTCTGTGACCTTTAAGACTGGCTGCCTGCTGGGAAAGCAGGAAACAAACAGATTTGTTTGGATCGGTTTGATCCAACTCGAAATATTTTTGGTTGTGGTCCTGATCCAAAGTGTTTCATCTCAGATCATTTCCACATTAATCTGTAATTCCCTGGCAGGCTCCACTGCCACAGGCAGCACTGCCACAGGCAGCACTGTGGCTGGGATGCTGCTCCCTCCTGAGGCCCTGCTCCTATGCCAGGGTGAATCTCTGTGGCTGTCCTGACCAGCCCTGGCCAAGTGTGCCATAAGGGTCTTAGAGAGCTCAGCAGGAACATTTTTCAGGAGGTGCAGATCCCTAGCAGAGGGTGCAGGTCTGTGACAGCCACCTCATGACGTCCCTGTGCAGTTCAGTGCCCACTTCTGTACACTGGTTGAGGACTTGGCCTTGCTCTGGAGCACCAGGCTCCAGAGCTCAGTAGAAGGCTCCTCTGAAGCAGCTCCTCACTGTCTTCTCTGAAATTTTTTTTTGCTTCTCGCTGCTTTGGGACGATCACATTTCTTCCTAGTATTTGCCCTATCCCTAGATCTTTGTCTTTTGGCACTGTACCCCTGCCCTGCTCATAATGCTGTGTGTGAGCAGTACAAGGGAACCTGAGCCCTGCATGACCAGACAATAAACCTTTGCTGTCTTTTGCTGCCTGGCTGTCTCATTGGTATAAGGCACTCAATGTTTCAAACACAGAGCCATAATGGAGGAAGAAAAGGGATGACACTGTGTCAGGATCAACAGCGAACAGGGGCTGCAGACAACCCCTGGCTGTGTGTGCTTGTCCCACACCAGCTCCCATGGGCAGGCCCGGCTCCAGGCAGATGCACCCCCAGTGCAGGAGGTGTTGATGGAACCACGGGCCTGGGTGGACCCTGCTCACAGGCAGCTTCATCAGACAGAGCAGAGCTGCTGTGACCAAGGGAAACCTCTGCCTGCGGGTAGACTCCAGGCAGGCTCAGGTTCTGATGTAGTGTGAACTTGGGGTGCCACACAGCACAAACGTACTGTCCTTCTATTTCAATCCTGGGTGTCCTCAGCCACAAGCAGAAAGGGTTTGTAAAGCATAAGGAGCCTGTCCTTCCCCTTGTTGGGATGCACCTTCAGGTGTGCATACTTAGAGAGCTGGCCTGTAGCAGGCTCAGCCCCAAGGATGCCTCTGCTGGACAGGCACACGCTGCCCTGCTCTGAAATCACAAAGGAAGCCTCTAGCATCACTCACCTCACCACCACGTGCTGCAGAAACTTGTCCATGAACCAAAACATCCCAGTCAGTCTCAGTGGCATTATCTGGAGGGTGGGAAGGAGCAATCCAATGAATTTCTATGCCACTATTACAGTGGTAATAGGTAATCCCCTACCTATTTCAGAGCAACTGCTAGGGATGTAGAAGCCACCTCACTTCCTCAGGGAAGGGAAGCAGAAGGCATGCTGAAGCTGAGGTCGAGTTACAACGGTGGCCTTGGGTGGAGGCATGGTATGCAAGGATCCTGATGAATATCATGAACCTCTGTGGTAAAGCACAGCATGGAATCCACAGCCAGGACAGTGCTTTCAGAGGGGGAACCTGCAACTTACCTCAGCATCTCTGTTTCCAACTGCCCTATAAAATGGTTTCATACATGGATAGTTTTTGCCATGGCAGGTAGATATACACATAGCCTCCAAGAAAGACTTTCAGATTGGTTCTGCAGAAAAACCTTATAGTGTCTTGGTATTTCAGCCTGTACAACTGAAATAACAGACACACACTATCATCTCAGTTAGCCAAGGCTCCCAGGAGCAGCATTAGGAAAGCAAACATTTGGTTGCTTGAGATTGTGCTCCATGGACCCTAGGCACATCTTTGCTATCTTGTGTCTAAAGTGCTCCTGTTCTTCTGGCCACAGGAGAACACACAGGGCTACAGGACACACATGTACACAGTCCAGCAATTTATCACTTGAGTACCCAGCTCCCTGAGCTCATTTCCCAGTAAAAGACTTGCTGCACTTCTCCTCTTTGAGTCTGAATACAAGACTACCTGCCCCAGCAGGGGAGCACCTCCCCACACCTACAGACCCCAGGTGCCATGCCACCCATGTACCAGAACATCTTCCCCTTCAGGGGGGAATTCTTACTGCATAGAATGCTTGAGGGTGGAAGGGACCTCCAGAGGTCACTTTGTACAATCTACTCAGGGAGGAGGGGGACCCACACGGAAAACACACGGCTCCAGGGCCAGGCTATTCTGAAGTGTCCAGGGGCAACCACCACAAGACAGTGCTGACATGCTGATGTGATGTTGCTGCTTGGCACATTGCTGCCAGCTGCCGTCCATGACTGCATGGGTGCTGCAATCAGTGGGAAATGCATGGAGTACTGCAGCCACGAGTAAGCTTCACAAACAGCTGCATGATCGCAATGCACAGAGCTGACATGCAGACTCATGCCAGGAACTGCACAAGGAGCCAGACAGCTCACAGACAGCGTTGGCATGGCAGGAACCATCTCCATCTACCACTGGCAGCATATCTGCTCTCATGGCATCACAGCACCAGGGAGGCTGCAGAAGGGAGATGGAGGATGGGGCAGAAGGGCAATGGATGGTTACAGAGGGGTGGAAAACTCAGAACCATAGAATATCATGAGTTGGAAAGGGACCCACAAGGCTCATCAAATCCAGCTCTTGGCCTTTCACAGGACAACCACAAGAATCTCACTACATGCCATGAGAAGAACTGGGAAAGGGAGACTGGCTGTGTGATTGGTCACGATAGAAAACAAGAAGCCAGAAAGAATATATTTTGTAATGTAAAAATAAGGTCTTTCAGCTCTTCATCTTTGCTCTCCGAGGGCTTCTGTGATGAGGACTGAGAAGTATGAGACAGTCCAAAGAAACAGCAGCTGTACCCAAACTCTAGGACCCAGAAACACATTTCTGCACCAGTATTTTGTGGGAATCAAATCACATCACAGCTCTACAGCAGGATAACAGTCATCCGTCCCACTCAACGCCAAAGTTAGTCTGTCCAGGCAGCAGGAGCTGAGCTGTCAGGCACTGTCCTGGACTTACAGTGCTACACCACTGCCTTTAGCAAGACCTTAAGGTGCTGGGAAGATGTTTGCAGAGTATCAGACTTGTGGAGATGATGTGCCTGGGAGCTCTGCCAACCTCCTCCTTCAGGTACAGAGGAGGTCACAGCCTGCTCAGTTGTTCATGGCCTCTTTATTCTGGCTCCCTTTTAAAATGCTTGCAGTTCTTTATCTAGAAACACCTTTGTTGCTCTCAGCAATTGTTCTTCCTAACAGTAACTCACTTTGTATTGCTCTGTTTATCTAACCAAGGATAGTTTGCTTGGTTCTCCTTATCTTTTCTGTGCTTCATAAAGAGCTTTGAATCACGCCAGGGCAGCAACTCCACTCCCCATTTTTGTGGTTCAGAATACGTTGTCTGTGCTAAACCATCACTCACACCAGCTGCAGACTCTTTGACCTGCCTCTCTCCCTTGCTGAGTTTTGTGGGAAGTAAAGCTGGACGTAGAGCCTGGAAGGAAACTGTGATATGCTCTAATCCTGCTGATTAGGTATAATTTGTTGACACATGCTGAAGAACCAAAGCATGAATCTTTGTCAGAAGAGGTTTAGATAAAATATTAAGAAAAGGTTGTTCACCCACAGGGTGATCGGGGACTGGAACAGGCTCCCCAGGCAGTGGTCATTTCCCAAGGCTTCTCAGAGTTCAAGAAATGTTTGGACAAGGCTCTCAGGCACATGGTGGGGCTCTTGAAGTTGTCTTGTGCAGGGCCAAGAGTTGGACTTGATGATCCTTGTAGGTCCCTTCCAATTCAGGAGTTTTGTCAGTTTTCCTTCCTCCCTGGGTCCTCTTGGCTAGCTCTGGACTGCGGGGAATGGGGAAACGCCGACAAGGACAAAGGCAGAAAACCAAAGGAGGCTCTTTCTCCCATGGGAAATGGTCCCACTGTTCATTGTATATTCCAGGTGGGAGATGGAGAAAAAGAGAGTGAACAGAAAATGGCGGGAGGTTTTAAACCCAGGAAAAGGGGAGGGGAGGGGAGGAACAGGACCCTGAACAATGGGGTATAACCGAAGGGGAGGGCGGAACCATCACCATAGCTTGGGGGGGTACAGAACAAACCATTTAGTGTAATAGAACATTCACGAACCAAATCAGTGCAATACAACAGAGTTTCTAAGTTTCTGTTATTCTGCTGTGCTGCAGAGGGAGACTGGGCTCCAACTTTTACATTTGAATCACAAATAAAAGTCCCGAGTTGTGAGTAAAATCAGACCAAAAAGCTACTTGGGTTACCTCTCCCAGCATCTTCATCCTCCTGCTTGTTGAAATCCAGTGGGAAGGACCTGTCTGCAGTAAGCCTACTCTACCAAGGCCAGCATACTCGCTTTGAAAGGCCCCAACATCTGAAAACATGACTGGTCTTACTTCTGTGTCCCTACTGTGTCAGCGGGTCTTGCCTTCTGTTGTCAGAAGCCCAACATCACACATTTCTTCACCCAATTTTCTCCTCTGGTTGCCTGTTCCTTGAAACCCTAGTGCAGCAGGATCTGCCATTTCAGGCCAGCTATTGCGTATCAAGATCTGTCAGCTGTTTCCAAAGGTACAGAATGAGTTTACACCAATAAAAGGTCCCATGCAGGTACCAGGAAGCATGACCTCTGCAATGTTTTTGGTCACAAGCAATCCCATAGGGAATAGTGGAGCTGCTCCTTCAGCCTGGTTTCCAATGGAAATAAAACCTAAGCAATCATGCTGTTTGTGTTTGTTCATCCATCCCCAACAGCTCAGAACCCATCAGCAAATTTCACCCAAATCAGACTGAGCCATCAATGGTCTGACTCGACCTGTGACATGGGATTCCTCTTTTTACCAGGTGCATGGGAGGAGCCCATACAGAAAGCTGCTGTGGGAGCTCAGCTTCTACCAGACACCAGAAAAGTGTACACAGAGTTTCCCCAAACACCTCTTCATGCAAAAACTTTAGGCAAGACTCACACTTTCCAGGACACCAGAGGATCCACCAGAGAAAAGAGAGCCCTGGGAAGTGAGGTTTCCTTGAATAGGCTGCCCAGGCTTGCTGCCTCTGGTTTTGCACTGAGGACGTCACCACCATGAAACAGAAAATTTAACACTGACAAGCAGAATGACGGGAACACCTGTACCTGATGGGCAGAAGCAGCCTCCCACTTTGTGAAATCAGCACCCCAAAAATATCAACATCAACCACAGCCAGGTACCAGAACAGCATAAGGGTCATGATTTTCTCACCCTTCCAGATGATTTTCAAAGATAATGGTGTTTTTTCTCCAGGCTTCACCAAACACTCAGAGCAAAATCCAGGGGAAACAATTGATGTCAGTGACTGATGTGCCCACTACAGTGCTTAAGCTGGTCATCGGAGGAAGCACAATAATAATACAATTTCACTGTTTATCTAACACCAGCTAAACGTAAAATCAACAAACAGTCTTAGTATCTCTCAGGAGACATAAGGCTGACAGCCCCAGCCTACCCTCAACAGACACAGGACACATTGACTTTGGCAGTGCTGACTGCTGCATGCTGTCATGTCAATAAACATACCCATACAGATATTCAGGGGAGGTGAAGAGTCATGGAACATGGAGAGGAGCAGTGTTTGCTACAAAAAGACAAGGGAGAGAAAAAAATTAGTCTTATTAATAGTAACTCCTCACTTTATGATATGCTCATGAATAAGGAAAAGTAGGAACACCAATGGAGGAAGCTGTCCTAGATACACTCCAGAAGACACAGTATCGACTGTACTCCTGTACACCTGGACCCAGCTAAGGAGGTGGTGATGCTGCTGCTTCCCTGTGTGCTTCCAGAAACACTTTTACCTCACCACACAGGGTGAACCACTCAGGTTGCTCCTTTCCGAGAACATAGTCCCCATGTGCAAGTTTGCATGGAGAGGAAAGCAGCTCTGTGCCAGGTTGTGGCTGGTGAGTTAATGTGGAGCAGGGTTCCTTCAAGCACACACCTCCTCTCATATCCAGGTCCTTTCCCACCTCACTACCCAGAGGCAAGCCCTTAGCAAAAGTGCATTAGGCTGATGCAGTAGCTTACACATGACGATGCTGTGATTACATCCTGATGCTACTGTTACTGTGGGAAACCCACAAACATACAACTATGGCTCACGGTGCTAATTTAACTCGCTGAGGTGTGACTAGTCTAATGCAGTCCCTTCAGCTGCTTACTTAGAGAAGCAATGTTTGTTTCCAGCATCTTCAAAGAAAGAGGGCTGCCTGAAATGGAAGCTAAAAGCAAACAAGCAGTGCAGGCAGCAGAAAATGCCAGGCCATCAGCCCTGAAATGCACATCACAGCACAGGATAAAGGACAGCTTGTGAAGTGCCCTTTGACTACCAGCTGTGCCCTCGGAGGTATCAACTGGCTGTCCCTAATCTCACTGAGAGTGCACTCTAAGCCATTAAAAAGGGCATTAAACATTATGGGTCCCAGTATCAAAGAAGTATTGAATATCTGCCTTTTTCATGCCCTTTGTTTCTTTGTTTCATGCCACAGTATACAGCAAGTTCACACTTTTCCATAACCTTCATTTTTCATCTGGAATAGTTGAAAGAGGTCCCTCTTGGTGTCTTTCACATCTGCTGGTCCCAGCACCTTGGCTTTGCTCATTCCATTCCTCAAAGTTCAGGCAATGCCTCAATGCCCACTGCAGGTAACCTATCCCTGGATACACTCTTGGATTCCCCACTAAACATTATTCTTACATCAAGGAAGCTGGTCCTTTGTACAAGATGCTGCTATTTCAGTGATCCAGGGTGAAAAGGAAGGTAAAGTTTCAGTCCAGTCTATCCATGGGGAATCAAAAGTGAAATTCCACTCTTCCCAAAACATCTGAACTGGGAATACAATACAGGACCATTTTAAGAGCAACAATGCCCCCTGGCTGTCTCCACTCCTGCACACTCTTCCCATTCCTTTGAATTTTCCACCTACAAATCTGTTGATTTAGATCAGTGCCTTCTATCATAACACAGCTACAACCGTGGTACAACTCCAGGTTTAGCGGAAATGGATCTTTCTGGCCTGAATTCTGTTTCAGCATGGTGTAAAGTGTGGCTTCACTGAAGTTTCTGCTCTTCAGTCTGAACCAGTGCTTGGTCAAACATGACACATCCTCAGGAGTACCCAGAAACTCAGCTCCTTCTATTTCAGCTTCGTATTCCAACTTCATCCTGCTCTCTCCTTTCAACTCCGTCACTTTTTTCAAATTCCCATTGTGCCAGAGAGAAGATACTGCCAAGATCTCGCCACTGACCTCGCTAGCGTACTCCACATCTTCTTGCTCTCTAAGAGTAGAGCCATATTTGGACTCTCTGCTTTCTCCAAGTGGGGAACAAAACAAGACGGAGGAGAGGCAGGTCCTGGTGCCCATGCCAAGGAGGCCTGCTGGGCTGGAAAGGGTTTGCGGAGTGAGGGGATACCCTCTGAGCCATGACCTGGGTTCCCACAGGGAGCTGGCTGGCTGAGTACCCTCAGAAGAGGACTAGGAGAGCCTGAACCTGGAGCAGATCATTGAGACTCCACAGAGCAGAGCAGGAGAGTTGCCAAAACTACTCTCTGGACAGACACGGGCTGTGGTAGAATCACAGACATCCCTGACGCAAAGGAAACCAGGCACTGGGAACCTGGAACAAGGGACTGAGAAGCACAGCAAGGGAAGAGTTTGGGGTGATGAGTCAGAGGCTGAGCGCAAACACAGGATCTGGTTATCACGCGGTAAGTGGTAACTGCGTGTCAGCCCTACAGTCCATGTGCATTTGCTTAGTCCGTGCAAATAAGGTCACTTCAGCCAGCTTAGTGCAGTTCTGTCGCGTTGGCTAAATTGAACTGACTTGCATGTGCCATGGATTAAGCATGTGCATACACAGCTGCCCCCCACAGCAGTATATTCCTCTGTGACAACTTGTCCAGTCTGTCCACAGCTCCAGCTTCAGAACAGCTTCATTGGTGGGACAGGAGAAACCCAAGAAAAAGCACCTGGAATATGGTAAAATAGCTAAGAAGGTCACACAAACAAGGTGGCAAGTGGGCTTATGCTGAAGCACAGTGAGGACACATCCCATACCATTTCAGACCTCCATCTTGGGTATGCCTTCTCCAGGACCACAGCCTCCCATATTCCTCTCCTAATCTGAAGCCTACTGGGCTTGGACGGCTGTTTTACAGAACTGCCTCATTAGGAGGTTTCGCAATCAGCTCCCTGTGACTGTATTAAGCAGCCTGCATCATCTGTTTTGACTTTGCTGGATTTGTCTGTGTTCAATATATTTCTTGCAAGGGTCCCAGTTCAGCCCTCATTGACGTCAATGGGAGTCAGTCCATTCCCTTCAGTGAGAGCGAGAGCTGTCCCTTGGTGCTTGTATCTCGGCTATTCCATTTCAGTGCCCAGCTCCACATACCCTCCTACCTTTCCCATCCCTTCCACATGGCTGGCAGCTCTACCCTCTCCCTTCTGGCTGAACAGCAGATCCTGTCCCAAACTCTCTCCTGTTCCCTGAAACTCGTTTCCACCACAAATCTTGATTTTTCTGACCACCTTCACAATCATATTTCCTCAGCTGGACCCTCAGAAATGTTTCCATTTCCTAATCCTTCCCAAAGCAGGTTTTGTTGGTTGACCTCTCCACCTGGCCATGTCCTCCTTCTACAGTACAATTATCCAGCTGGACAGTAAGGAAGGCTTTGGCTTTCCCTTCAGTTACATTTATTTCTGCATTAGCTCGAGAGTAAGTTCCAACCCTAACTTAGATCTCTGTGTGGGTGATTATCAAAGAGGAAAGCTGAACAGTCACAGGAGTCTGAGAATCTGGTTTCAACACTGCACTCTGTTAAGGATTCCCACTGAAATTTCGGATAAGTCATTTAAATTCTTCACTCCTTCCTGTAAAACTGGTAATCATCCTCCCCTCTCTGCGGTGTTTTTTGATGCTGAGATGTCCTCACAGTGCTTTTGAGACCACTACTATAACTCATGCAGAGAACTTTACATCCCCAAGCCTGAC
This sequence comes from Acridotheres tristis, assembly GCA_037013685.1. Lineage (NCBI taxonomy): Eukaryota > Metazoa > Chordata > Aves > Passeriformes > Sturnidae > Acridotheres > Acridotheres tristis. The sequence continues at coordinate 21,143,391 of CM072897.1, read as the reverse complement.
TTAGCACCATCTAAGATACTTCAAAAATGGCCAAACAAAGATACAAAATATTTGCTGATCATCCACTAGATAAACCTTTCACCACATCCATGGACCATCAGAAAAGAGGCAAGACAACACATGCCATGCATGGATTGTTTCCAGCCCTTTCCTACAGCACTCACTCCAGTGATGCTGTGAATAAGATCCTGTACTCAACAGCTCCATGGTGTGACCCACTCCAGCCTTGCTTACGTTTGCACGTTCATCCTGGAGCCAAACTGTCTGTCTGATTTATGTTATCCTAAGGAAGATCTTGAGTTAATAGCAATAAATTCCTTTAGAGAAGACCCATCTTATGGCAGAGGGAAAAATGACAAGGAAAGAGGGAACCATGGGAATTCTCCTTTCATATCCCAGCTGGGCTTGGCTGGAGCTGGCTCCAATTATGCTGGTGGAGCCCAGCACAGCGTGCACTTCTGAGGCTGCCACAATGACACCAGTGCCAGAGATGTGCTCTCAGGCAAAGTGGGAAGCAGATGGGCCAAACACAGCACCCCCAGCTTGTGCGGCAGGCATTGTTTGAGAGAAGGGGATTGTTTTTATCAATCAAGAGATTCTGCTGGAAGGGGAAGGCTTCCTGTGGGCTTCGGCAGCAAGGAGGGAATAGCAAAGTACTCAAAGAGCAGTCAGCCACGGTTCCAGGGAAACGCTTTCAAGATGTGGTCTGTCGCATTGATATGCAATCCCAGAGAATTCAGCCTCAGGAGCAACTCTATATCCCACCAGATGCAGAGATGAGAAGGAGGAGAGACAACTCTTCAAGGTTGATGGTGTCCAGGCTACTCCTGAACATCATCTCCCTGAGTATCTGCTGAGGCCTGTCAACTCTGTCATAGGGAAAGCCACTCAGATTGAGGTGGTCACCTCCAGCTCCCATCTCACAGGCAAATCCTGGGAAATGAATTGTCAAAGACAAGGCCATCTAGCTCTGCATGCCCCCAGAACTTCACCTGAACAGCACCTGTACCAGCAAACACGCAGCGAATGGGGACATGCAGTGACATTCCTGTCAGACTAAGAAGGAACCAGGGATGTGAGAATGGTGAAGGACGAGGGATGGAAAAGGGGAACATGAGCTGCCAGAGCCTCACTCATGTGGAAGCTGGGCAGAAATGGCAGTGAATCCACTATTTACGAGGAGTAAAGTGCTACAGGGCACAGCTGTGCCTGGACTACCTTCACCAGCACCACAGCCAGCCAAGCTCCTAATAAAACCCAACACAGGTTAACTTGGGTTCTCTTGCTGCTCCAGAGCAGCAGCTTTCCCCTCCCCACCTGGGGCCCACGTGCACTGTGAAGCAAGTGCTTCTCAAGCATCTCACCACATCCAGAGTCTCCAGGGCTTCCCTACACACCTCTACAGCCAAGCAGAGCAGCCCAGGAGAAGTGGGTGCATGCCCTCACTGCTTAACTCACCCTCTGCAGCCCCACTTTGCCACACAAGCCTCCCCACTCCAAGCAGGGATGGTGTATGCCCACAGTCTGTTGTTGTTGGTTTTGGCTCAGCAGTAGCAGGCCGCTTCCAACAAGAGTGGTATGAATAATTGCCCAATTAACTGAAGGAACTTCCAGATGTGTGTTTGCTTTCATATCCATCCAGCCCCCCCCAATCCCATGTGCCTAACGCCGTGAAGAGTGGTGGGGGTGGGAGAGCCATGGCTCTGCTAACTCGTGCAGCAGTGTGGGCAGGGCTTGCCTGCTGCCTGGCTCAGCTCCCCTTTCCATCCCCATCTCCCTCTCACTCTTTAAATGGGCAAATGGTCTTTTTTAGTGATCCCAGGGAGAAGGAAATTTGCCCTGCCTGGCAGAGCTTGGTTACACATGCCAAAAGCCAAGAAAGCAGAGAAGAAAGCTGATCCCATGTTATGATTTTTATCAGGTGCACATACAGTGAACTCTCTTAAGACAGGTTGCCATTTTTTGCCATTTCCTCCCACCTTTTCCCATTGAATAATCTCACACCCAGCAGAGGTTTTATTGTCAGCTAAACTGCTTTTACTCTGCAGGACACTGGGAAACCTTTTAAGATTGCGGTTCTTCCCTGTTTTCAGCAGGATCCAGCACTACCCATCTGCTTTTCACCAGCTGGGAAAGGAGGGCTCTTTCTGGGATCCAGGTACAGATTTGACCTGGGCATGGGGTGTCTGGAACTCAGTCAACAGAACCAGGTTTAAAGGTGGCTCAGACTCCATAGACCATGTGAGCTTCCCACCAGCCCTCCCTCACACAAAAAGTGAAAGGAGGGGTTTCATCTCTGGTTTTAGCACCCAGTTTGGCACCTAAATATCTAAGCTGCAGTGAGAAGAAGCAGAATCAGTTCCAGAGCAACCTGCTCCACCCAATAGTGCTTAAGACAAAATGAACTGATTCACTCACGGGAGGCTTCAGTCTCTCCCCAGTGCACAGGACAGATGGAGCTCAGAGGACAAAATTACACCAGATGGCAAACTGCTACATAGCTGCTGTTTGGGGAAATAAATGCCATCTATAACACACATTCTGTCCAACCACAGCAGGAATGTAGCAACTCCGGCTCAAGGCATTCTCCCAGACCAAACCCTCAGCCTTGAGACCCTTTGGACAAGATGTCCAGAAATAACAGCAGCTAGGGATGATGATTCTGGAAGCAGCATTATCTTGGCATTTTGGGCTTCGCACATCCCCTTATGTCATCCAGCTCCCAAGGCTTTATCTTGCAGCAAGTAGCAGAGAGCATCCAGGACTCAACCCCAGCCAGAACATCTCCTTGAGCTCCAGCACATGGCTGCACACATGGCACTGTTGAAGCAGAAGGCTGCAAAGACCTGCTTTTCACCCAGCAGCTGGCAAAGCCTGAACCAAAGAAAGAGAATAAACTGCCATGTGATCCTGCCTCACTGCAGGCCAAGCAAATGCTCTTTCTAACTGAGCAACTTCAAGGAAAGTGTGCTCCTAAAGCTGGGAAATGGTTTGAATGACCTCTGCTCCCATCCTTTGAATCACAACAAGTGGACAGGGCAGACAGCCAAGCTCCAAATACCTCTGAAAGATGAACGATGGTCTTTTGCTGAGAGGAGCTCAACAGTCAACATCAACTTTTCAGTAATCAGCAAATAGCCCAGTGCAAAAAACTTTCCCATGCCAAATTTCCATACCGCTCATCTCAAGACTGGGATATAAAGTCCCATTTCTCACAAATCTCTCTTCAATCACTGAAAAAGTCACTGCTGCCAGGACTTTCCCTTGCCCCTTAGATAGCTATTCAAATCTAGCCCACCTACAGCAATGACAGTTCATCTGCCCCCTTCTCTCCACAGCACATTTTCAGGTCAAATCTAGACATGGAGAGCTAAACAATCAGGTTGTTTCTTACAGAGGGAGTGTGAATTTGGTTGCTGGAGGGCAGCTGTCCTCCTGTAAAGCCTGCCTTTCACAACTCCTATGCTTGACCTGCTGCACATGGGGCAGCAGCTGCAGACCCTCCCATGAGAGAAGACAGACTTGAAGCCAGGGGAGGAAAGAGGAGGTGACATTTGTATGAGGAACACGAGGAGGGCAGGTTCTGAGATCCTGCCTGAGGGGTAAGATTGTACAGGAGTAAAAGCAATAAAGATAGGGAATTCAATAAATTTCCAAAGGGAAAAACTGTGTGTTTCCTAGGGACAGAAAAACCTTGCATCTGTTCTAGGCACTGGGGTCTCAACCCACTCTGACATCAGCAGAGCAGGGCACTAAGCCCACTGTCCGCAGCGCTGTTGTCAGAAGGCAGAGGAAGCCTTTAGACTCTGTTGTATTTTGCAAGGGTGGAACAACTGGCTTCTCCTCCACAGCCATTGCTCTCCCCACCACCCCACAGGACTCAAAGAGGGCCATAAATGTTTTCAGCATGGCACTTTACCAAGCATATGTCATAAATTACAGTCCCGTGCCGATAATAAGTCAGGTAATAGTGACACTTTTTTGTCCTGCCAACTGCAGAAAAGGTGGTAAAGGGGAGGGAGGAAGGTGGGGGAGACGCCTATTAGCACCAAGCTGGATTTTACAGGCAATGGAAAGTGTTTGTTCAGCTGAAAGTGAGAAGGGTCCTTAACCAAAGAGCACACGCTAATGAAAACAGAGTGTGTGGAGGGGTGAGGGGCACCAGCACAGAGTAGCAATTCATGCTCTGGCACAGGTGCAAAGGCTGCAAGGACCAGGTCTGGGCCAGAGCACCATCGAGCCTGCTTTTGCTCCAGCTCCATTTCACACCTTCTGGAAACACTAATTGCAGATTCTGCTTTGCATTAGAGGAGAACACGGGCAGGCCTGAGAGCACCCAGTGCCATGGATTTTGGTATAAAGCCCTCCTGAGAGCTGAGCCTGCCCTTGCTCTTTGGCTGGGATAGACAGGATCCCTCTCCAGGCAGAGGCCGTCTGGGCACTATACCCTCTTACCCTTTACCAGGGAGGTTCACCCTATTCTCAGGTCTCTAAAAAGCAGATCCGTGGGATCGCAGCCTGGTTTTGAACTTACTTGTCCAGCCACCTTTGCTGCAAATTCTGCAGATCCCTCACTGCTCCCACTCAATCACACTATGGGGTAAATGCACCAGAGACCTTGAAGATCCAGAGCCAGAAGCCCAGACAGAGACATAATATCATGAGGGACCCCAATTCCCGAAAAATATTCCTGCTTTGACTGATGACAGCCAATGAGCCTCCTGAGAAAAGGCGGTGGTGTGTTTGAGTTGGTGCAGTGGACTGCAGGAAGGACGAAAGGGTTCAAGCCAACATCAAAGATAGTGCAGGACATAAATAAAGCAATATTTAGTTATCTATCCATGTCTGTAGCATGTGACTGACCAATAGTCCTTGGAGTTTATAGGATACACCTGCACTTGGAATAAACCAAACTCCGTCAGAATCATCTTGCCAGGAAAAGCCCTTGGATTATGAGCCATTCCCTAAGATCCCACCGGTCATCAGGCAGGCACCCCACGGGGAGAGGGGAACTGTCATGTGCAAGATACTTCTGCAATGAACTCTCCTCCTTCACAGTCAGGAGCTGGTAAGAGTACTCCAAAGACGCCCAGTAGCCAGAGGAATCTCTGTGGGCTGGACCCTACCAGGTATGGAACACCACAGCAGGACCTGCAACCAAAGCTGGATCACACAACAAAGCAACATCACACTCTGGAATACCTGCTGCGATATGCTGGGAATGTACCACACACCACGTCTCCTCACGGATGAGGGGGATTAAAGTCATCCTAAAGAGAAACTGCTAATTCCCTTCTCACAAATCCTCTCTCCACACCAAGAGGATCACCCAGTACCAGAAGACAGCCTTTCACATTCATGGTACAATGTGGCTGCTCACCCCTGAACAGGCAGGAGCTGCCATAGCTGGGGCAAGGGAATGGAAACAGGAAAGGCTGGCTGCAACCCATCCAACTGAATGGAAAACACAGTGTCCACAGAGTATTTCTTTCAGTCACAGAGAAATGCTTGGCTGCCTTCATGACCACATTTCTTTTATGTCATTAAAACATCCACCAGCACTCTCCCAGTTTTAGGACCATCAGACTCACCCTCATTGTCAGGAGTAACATCAACAGCTCACCTAAAGGGACAGAACCACATCTGGCTGCTGCAAATGGAAGAGAAGTGATCCACAACACTAAGCAAACCTCTCCTTAAGATGCTGGCACGTGATAGGAAAAAGATTTGCTCAATCGTCCCCTAGTAATTCCCAGTTTTACCCACAGGAGGTCAGACTTTGCCGAGGCTTATCAGCTTTCCATGCAAGCAGCCCAGCAAATCTCATTGCTGTGGGACAAGCAAAGCCACTGTTTTACTAGCCAAGCTTAGGTTTTGGCCTAAGACCCTTCTGTGCTTTCTGGCATTCTCCAATGATCCTCCAGATGCTCCTCTACCCACTTTACCAGTGCAAATCTCCTCTCCAAGGCTGTTGGACACACATGAGGATAGGTCACGTGATGCATCATTCCATCCACTTAGCTATTCCTCACTTGCTTTTCTTTTCTTGCTTTCATATGGTTTCCCAAACCAGCTTTCCAGTCCCTCCACTGCCCCTGTCAAAAATCCTCCATTACATCAAGTGCCTAGTCCATAAGTCCAGCCTGGTTTCATAAGAAAATATGAGATATACAACTGTACACACCAGAGAAATTTCTGTTCCTGTAGGTTCTGGAAAATGTATATTCAGGGGGAATAGCATTCCTACACAAAGGAACGGTTCAGTACGAGCTCACTTGTTCTTGTTCTTCGGAGAATAGAGAGAGGAGCCACCATCAAGGCACAAACCCAAAGGTCACAGGCTTCATCCAACCTGCATTTGTGGAACTACTTTATTTCATGCTACATGAAAGTGTTTCAAAACTCTGGGAACTAGTTAGATATAGCAAAGATCCTTCTTTCATCCCTAGAAAGTGTCTGTATACTCACTGCCCTCCATGCCCAGGGCCTCACCAGTTCTTGCTCTTTATTTGAACCACTGCAGGGTTTAGGACTTAGAGAGCCTTGGCATTCCTTGGCTTCTGGAAAGCTGCCAGGAATGAACATCTTCCTCCAGGAAGAGGAGTAGATGCATTCAAACATGTTTTCCACCAGCCATCAGCCAGCTACTCGAGCAAGGTCTTCACCCTCTCTCTCACAGTCATAGACAGTCCAGCAGCCTGAACATAGGCTGGTGATTACTCATATAACCATGCAGGCTCCAAAGTTTTACAGCACAGAGCATCCGCTCTGCCCGTATCATCTGCCATTTTCACCACCCATGCAAGTCCACACACTGCTGTCTCCTTTTATCCTTTATTCAGACAGGCCCCTCTCCTGAAAGATTTCCCCACACCGATCTTATCTCTGTGCCCTTTACCTAATCTCTGCCTCCTTGAACTCTATCCCTCTATGGGCACCCAGAATACTAGAAGTAGGTAAAACCATCAGGCTATGCAGAGGCTTTAGTCACCATTATACTCCTGAAATATCTCTCAATAATGCACCACCGAAAATCAGGACAGAAGTCTGGAGAGAGTCTTCAATTATTCCTACTTTCAGAACGCTGACAACTGTCTGGCTAAACAGTATGTTCAGCTCCAATCGTGGTTCACATTTCAGCAGAGAAACTCTGGGAGTCTGGTCCCTCTCCCTGTGCCTACTCTTGCTTTTCCAAAGCCTGTCAATCTCCAGCTTTTTTTTCCCCATGTGAACACACTGTCTCTGCCGCAGTTTCCTGGGAGGGACATGAGAAAAGCAGCACTGCTTTACCTCAGAGGGGCACCATGAGCCCAAGTATGCAAAATACATAGGTCTCACCTATCACAGTGAAAGGATGCTGAAGACAGATGAAAGTTTTTCATCCTCCTACAAAATCTTAGCAAATGCTGCCCACAGTTATCTGTGTCCTCACACCTCTCCATCTACTTTCATCTTCTTTTAAACCTGCTTTCCTTGCTAGCTCAGCTTCATTTTGCACAAGGAACATAATGCTTCACATGTGTGGAAGTGTCTTCTAGGACCCTGCAGAATCAAACACAAGTGAATATAAAATAATGTATTATATTTCCAATTTATGTTTGGATAAACAAATGACTTCTCATCACAGCTTCTGGAAATGACTCTCATGCTCCACAACACGAGTTCATTGCTGTCCATAGTGGCATTAGCCAGTCACAAGGAAGCACCTTACAAGGACTGCTTACTGCTTCCCCCCAGTTTAGAGCAGTGGGACTGCCCTGCCTGGAGACCAGCAGAGGCGGGGCACAGCACTGTCCGAGACCCCACTGATCATTTGTCACAGCACAGTGGCTGCTGTGACTTTCTGCAGGACATAACAGGGGTCTGTAAGAAAGGTGAGGACAGCCTCTTCAGTAGGGCCTGTAGTAACAGGAAAAAGGAAGATGGTTTTAAACTGAAAGAGGGGAGATTTAGGCCAGGTATTAGGAAAAGGTTTATACAGTGAGGGTGCTGAGGCCCTGGCACAGGTTGCTCAGAGAAACTGTGGCCGCTCCATCCCTGGAAATGTTCAAGATCAGGTTGGACAGGGCTTGGAGAAATCTGGTCTAATGGAAGGTGTCCCTGCCTGCAGCACGTGGTGGGACAGGATGGGCTTTAAGGTCCCTTCCAACCCAAACCACTCTAGGATTTTATCTTTCCTCTAATCACTGCCCATTAGCTTTAAGGTAAATACAAAACACCCTCTTAAGACCCTGTTTAAAATGCAGCTGCAAACGGCTCCAAGTCCTCTGTGTATTTTATGTTTCATTATCATGTTTTGTACTTTCCTTGTGGTCCTTTGTGGTTTCCTTTAGATTGTAAACCTTAAGGATAAGGGATTTGTTATCTCTTTGGCAAGATCCAGCCGTCCCAAGCTGTGTACATGTACAACACCATATAAAAGATTACTGCTTTATTGGCCACTGAAGCATTGCTAGTTAATAATCTTTAATGTGGTAGTTATTTATCCAGTCGTAAACAGAACACTGCTGCCAAGCCAAGTCAAATAAACTCCATGGAAATCTTTCATCATTAAAATGAACCAATTTCTGTCCTGGGCATTGTAGGCTTTGCAAATAAATAAATAAATAAATAAATTTTTTTAAACAGACACATTGTTACTAAGCACAAAAGTAGACAGATTTTAAAGCTTTCCTAAATCAACAATTGTTTGCGCTTAACTTTTCCCAGGCCCCAAGGCAGAAGCACAGCCCGAGTTCCCCTCACACAGCACTGGTGTCTGTGGGATGATGACCACGGAGCTAAGCAAGGGCTAAGGCTTAATGTCTACAGTCTATGCTGTGTACCCTCTGTGTTATCTCTCTGGATGGAGAGCTGATAGCTGACATCAGGAAAGACCCAGAAGGAGCAGGTCCTGTGGAGATGCGATGATCCTGCTCTGGCTCTGAAGAATGAAGCAAATGAGAACAAAGTTATATGACCAGAACTTCGAAGGACACCAAAACAAAACACCAAACAAACAACTTTTTCTTGATTAGGAGTCATTTGGATATTAAAATATACGACCTTGCATATGCTAATCACCTTAATTAAGTACATTAGTCCCACATATATTACTGTATTATGCTGCTCTCTGCTCAGATCATGTGATATATGAAGAAGGAGCAGCAGCATAAGATTGGGCTGCTTATAAGGAGGGTAAAAATATCACCTAGTTAGGAGGAAGACCCAGAGACAGTTGATGGGCTACTAGTCTCTCTCCTCCCAAGCATTCATTGTAAGCTTCTACGTAAGATGATGATTATTGTTACCTGGGCTAACACTACACTATAGTTACTGTTAGAATTCTATCACAGCTAGTGCATCCATCTAGGGCAATTCCAAATCTGTATTTAATAGAATCCCAGAATCTCAGAATGGTTTGGGTTGAAAGGGATTTTACAGCTCATACAGTTCCACTCCCTGCCATGGGGCAGGGACAGCTTCCACTATCCCAGGTTACTACAAGCCCTGGCCAACCTGGCCTTGGACACTTCCTCGCATGCCACAGCTTCTCTGGGCAACCTGTTCCAGGGCCTCATCATCCTCTGAGTAAAGCATTTCTTTTGAAAATCTAATCGAAACATACTACCTTACAGTTATGCCCCCTTTCTATTCCCCCTTGCATTTCTGCTGCTTCAATAAAACACACCATTCATGAATTTGTGATGGTGAAAGTCCTTATTGAACGTTACCAGACTCAGTGCTGAAAATGCCCTGTTTGAGAACCCGTGCTCATGGAAGTTCCTATTGAACACAACCACTTATAGTGCCAAACTGGTTATAATCAGAGACTAAGCTCAGCTACCCTGACCCTCTCTGATCTCTAACGACCAGAGGGCTCACAAGAGGTTTCTTTTCCACCAAATTTCTATACTATTAATCACAACACCGCCCCAACCACCCTGTCTGCTCCACACTGCTCCCCACCACCCCTCACAGTCCCTATCACCCCACTCAGCCTTCATCATCCTTCACACTCCCTCAACTTTGACCTGCACCCCTCCACAGTCCTTCACTGTCACCCGTCACAGCCTCCTGTTCCTCCAAAGCTCCCATCAACCATGGCAGCCACCCTCACCACCCCTCCATCGCTCCTCGCCGCCCCTCACAGTCTGCGGCCCCCCCGCACAACCCCGCTCAGTCCCAGGGCCGGGGCCGCTCCGCGCGTGCCCGCCCGTCCCCGCGCTGCTGCGCCCTCTGCGCAGGCGCGGGGCCGCTCGCGCCCCCAGTCCCGCCGGACGCGGCCCGGAGCGGCGGAGAGCGGTGAGGGTCGAGCGCGGTCGCGGAAGCCGACCGGGGGGATGGAATTCGGTGTCGGGCGGTAGCATCGCGGCGGTGTCCTCCGGCGACCGGCCGGGAGGGACCCGGAGGGAGCTGGCTCCGAGACCGGCCTTCCGTCGGGCCCCCGTGGCATGGCCCCGGGTCGCTGGCCGTGCTCGTGCGAGGCCGGGCAGCAGCTGCGGGGCAGGCTGTGTGTGTCCGTGGGCTCCAGAAGCCCGGAGCGGAATCTCCAGGGGTGTCGGTGGTCGGAGAGCGGCCGCGGGGGCTCTGGGCCCCGCCTGGGGGCTGGTTCGGTGTTTGAGGAGGCTGGAAGGTGTTTAAATGGCTTGTGCGAGCCTCAGGGGCTCCTTTGACCGCTGCTGACGCTCGCCCCAACACGCAGTTTACGCCCCTTCTGCCAGCCCGCCCTCGCAGCGGGGCAGTGGATCCTCACAAGGGAGAGTTCTCTAAACCCAGTACTGATGTTCTGCAGACTTAGCCTTATGTTTTTGAAATCTCTGTAAAGAAAGTAGAATTTTGTTATGAGCTTGTTTTCACGTTAGTCTTTCTGGCCCATCCTTCAGTGAAAACTGCTGCTGAAGTATTGGGGCTGGCACACTGTTAGCTACCAAATACCAAATTTAGAGTGCTGGCTAGAACCTGCCAAATGCTGCCTGGCCTCTCTGGGCCTGTGAACAAGCAAGCAATAGCGGGGTGGATGCAGCATGCTCAGCTGATTCCGGTCCCAGGGCAGCAGCAGGGATGCCACCTCTCAGGTGCTGTGTACTTGTGATGAGAGTAAAGTGGGACCTTCTCCTTTGAACTATATTATCTCAGTCCTTGTGTTTTTATGTCCAATTCCTACAAGAAGCTGGAGCGTCTGAAAGTTTCTCTGGCTTAGAGGGAATCCCAATAGGATTTCAGAACATCCTGCAGTACCCAGAGCACAGAAATAACCTGGATCATATCTAGGATACTGTTGTTGGAATTTCCTTCTTTCTGTAATCACTAGCTGTTAGACTGTTGCAAAAGACTTCTCCAAGATAGTTACTCAGGAACAGCAATGATAACTCGAGTCCAAGGAGTCCAGCAACATTTTATGGTAACTCTTTGTTCCTTCTAATCAATACATGGTACTTATATCCTTTGTAATTTTCAAAACAGCTGCGGATAGTATTGTGCAATAATTAGCTGTTGGGAATCCTTGTACTGAATGTCTTTTCTGTCATTAATATTTGAAAGTTTGCAGGTATTCCTGCGGCCAGAAATTTTAACTCAAAGGAAAACAGCTTTCTCCCTGGTTTTTGGTTTTTCTGGGATTTTTTTTTTTTTTTGGTTGTTTGTTTGGGGCTTTTGTTGTTGGTTTGGTTGAGGTTTTTTGTTGGATTTTTGTTTTGTTCTTTGTTTCTGGGGGGTTTATTTGTTTAGGGTTTTTTGCTGTTAATGATTAAGTGCTGCCAAGTAAATGTTTCTAGCAGGTTGGTTGTGGATCCTCTCAAATATTTAAGTACCTCTGCTCTTCCCAGCTCACTCCTTTTGTTGTGACCTTTGTTTTCTCCCCTTGGTTGTATTTGCTTATTTGTTCTGTTAATCTCAAATCTTTAAGGGCTTCCATCCTGATCCTCCTGTTATTTGGAGTGTAAAGAAAAATGGGAAAAGAAGCTATCCCTGTACTAAAATAACTGTATATTTAAGGCAAGCAAAGCAAACCAGTCCACACTGCACGGGTCTCTCACCATCTCCAATACCAAGGTTATTGCAATCTGATAATGTATTGTTTAGGTATTATTGTTCTCTTGTATTGTATGCATTGTCATAAGTGCCATTACTTTAGTGCTGAAGCCTCATAAAGTCAGTGACAAGCATTGGTAATATACCATAAGTTAGGTCCTTGCTGTTCTTCTGGCTCTGTAGAATTCCCCCTGCCCTCTCTGTTAGGTTGGAGAGCAGCTGGTACTGCTGCTGTTAGACTGTGTGGCTGCATGCTCAGGCACAGGTAAGTGTGTGTTACCACTCAAAATTGATAAACAGTGCTGATGGTCTGAAAGAAAAAAATAGCTCCTTATATTCTCTCTATACAGCCTCGAATTGGGACTAAAGAACTACAGTTTCTCTCAAATTCTTGTGGGGATGCCTTTATTTTCAGGTTTATTTGCAGCAGTCTGACACAATTGCATGGGGTATGTTGGCAGGTGCAGTGGGTTTTGTTGCAGAAATGGTGTTCTTGAGCTATTTCCTGCTTTGGTACTTGACCAGATAGTCTACCTGATAGAAAAATACATGTCATTGCACTATAATTAATGATTGACTGGCTTGGAGTCCACATGTGTTGGTGGGAATATGTGCTGGCGAGGTCCAGTCCTGGACTCAAATATTTTAAAATCTCTGACCTTAATATATAGATGTGCTCATGTCTGTGGTGTTCACACTCTTGAGCTTTAAAATAACCTGTTTGCTCTCCTCCTGCTTAAACTTCTGCCGTTAGAGAACAGTTGCCTGAACTTTCAGACATGTTGCAAAAGACCATGAGCTGTTGATTCCCACTGTCGTGGGAGACTCAGGAGAGATCTGGGAGACTGCAAATGTCTATGTTAAGGAGCGTGTTGAATGATGCTTGGAGTGTAGGCAGCTACATCAGCACAGAACCACAGAGTGGCTTGGGTAGGAAGGGCCCTTAAGGCTCATCTCATTCCAGCCCCTGCCATGGGCAGGGGCACCTTCCACTATCCCAGGTTGTTCCAAGCCCCATCCAGCCTGGCCTTGGACACTTCCAGGGATCCAAGGGCAGCCACAGCTTCTCTGGGCACCCTGTGCCAGGGCCTGCCCACCCTCATAGGAAAGAATTTCTTCCCAATATCTAAGCTAAACTTACTCTCTGTCAGTGTAAAACCATTTCTCCCTCTCCTGATTATGTTGTTAAATAAGTGTAACTTTGGTGTAGCTGCCAAAATCCAACAGTTCATTATTTTGTTATGTTTTTATAGGGAAAAACAACTTAAAGGAGAAATAACTTCTACACAAGTAAAAGTGTAGTGACTGTGTTTCAGAAAACTTGTACTGTATTATTGCCAAATCTCCTATGCTGAATATCAACCTTTTGAAAAGAAAAATAATGTTCAGATTAGTTTTTTTCTGCCTAATAGAACAAAGGCCAGATACCAATTCTCAGCAGATCAGCTGTTCTAACCCATAGTCCATTGCATATCTTCAGATATAGTTGGGTTTGTTTCAGAACTGGCGATCCAAACACTGCAGAGCTGGAATTCCAAAATCAGGTACCTGTGCAGCAAATACCTGTTAGTCACCAGAAGAGAGACAATTTCCAGAGATTGCCTATTTTATGCAGACTTTGTACATCCTGTATAGAATAGGGGGAGCTAAAAGTATTTGTGACATAGCTGCCACAAGTAGTAATCCTGCTTGTGATTTTGGAGACTGAAATTAGTTGTTTTTGCTGCAAGCACTTCAATAATGTAGTTAATTAGTTGTTCGTCTCTTTGGTGAGGTGATTTGTCACCTTGTTTTCTGTAGCACAATTTCAGGTATGAAGGTTGGAAGCCATACATGCAGATACCTTTTTTTTTTTTTAAGTATGGAGGTCACTGATGTATATCAGTGTTGCCCAGTGCACTGTTTAAAAAACAGTCTCATATTTGCATATTATTTTTCCCCTCATAAGCAGGTCCAACAGAAGGGAATAAGTTATAGAATGTATACAATGACAAGTTCCAAGGTAAGGGTTAATAAAAGAACTTTAGTCTGAGTGGTGCAGGAGTTTTGGAGTTCTTTTTGTTTAATATTTTTGTTTTGTAATATCTTCATTCTATAAATAAAATGTTTGTTTTCTAATCTTGGCCCGTGTGGAGACAGGATTCCTGCTCCTGGTTTATATTTCAATATACCTGTATCCTCCAGGTGAGAGACTTGGAATCCAGCCAGTGCAGTGCCACTGGAGAGAGGAGTAGGTGTGTCAGGTGTGTTAAATCCCTTCAGATTTGCTCAGAACAAGCACATGGGTACACAGCAGCCTCAAGCAACAAAGCTTCCTGTAAATCCTGTGCCCTGGATCCTGAAATCTCCTAAAATTCTTTCCCCAATAAGACGAGAATATTACTAATAATAACTAATTAAGAAGAAGAAGATAATTAGTAATTAACTAGGAGATTACTAGTAGTAAGATTATGAACCTGGCAACCAATCTGTTGTTATAAATGCCCTTTGATTTTGAAATCACAATCAAAATAAGGACTAGTGTTTGATTCCACACTCACAGTTTTTCATTATGAGGTGCTGTTTCTGTACCTTTGCTGCTGCTGCACAGGAGTCTCTACTGGTACTCTTTTAATAGAGCGTAAGTTTAGAAAGATGACAGAAGTAAGTACCAAAATAAAGCAATGTGTTGTTCCAGTTCCCCAAAATGGAGCTGTTGGCTGAGCTTAGGTTCTCCTGGTTGTAAAGTGTAGTTGGTATCTGAATATGTCCCCTGTGTAGGGTAATCTACATTTCAGGAAAGGGTAATCCATTACAGGGTATACCAGATTGTTGAAGCTTTTGTCCTGAGCGGTGTCAGAAGAAAGGAACAAAATTTGTAGGGTTTTGCAGAACTAGAAGAAAATAAAATTGTGAGTAAAATGACAGCTTTAACTTTCATTTTTATATGCTCATCTTACTGTAAATTGACTTTTGCTTTCCAAGAGAAAACTGCTCTTCCCTTATACATAGTGTAGACACTAATGAAATAGACTGAGATATTAAGATTTCCCTACACTGTTTTTAGCTGCTGGCTGAAATTTTGGGAGCACAGATCTCCCCTGGAATAAACAAGTTGTAGAGATAACTGCTGGCAGGAATAAAGTGTACATCTCTCTTTGCTTACTACAGAGACAAGGAGTGTGTGCAATGATTTTCATAGGCTCAGCAAAGTTTAAAGATTTGTGTGTTCTCTTACACCAGGGTTACTGCTGCATCCACCCATTTCCCAATTTAGGTACCCCTTAAGCTCTCCAGCAGTGCCCATTAAGGCTTTGTATGTTCATGTATTGCACTGAGGGGGTCTTAAATATCTATAAACATATCTTATCAGTCAATTTTACAGAAGATCTAAACTGGCCTAAGTATCCACACTGATACTTGAATTGTTTTGACTAAATTGTCTTTTTGTTTTGTTTTAAAGATGATGTGGGGAATTGGGACATTGGCTGGTTTCCTTAACAGACTTTAAATGACACCATTCGTGCTTTGAACCTTTAACAAGAGAGAATGTCCAGCACTCATCTGTGTGGGTGTATTTTCAATAAATATGAATATTATGGGGAAAATTATTCTGAGCATTAGTTTTTTTAAATTGCGTATGTATTTGTTATATTGTATATATACACAATATTGCCATGAACTGGGAAAGGCTTCTTAGCAAACGTGTCTCCTAGAGAGGCCCTTTCCTGGTACCTCAGATTGAGTCTTCTGCTTGTAAAAATCTACCTGCATTTCCATTCGTGCTGTCAGTTGCTGTTCTGGACCTGAAGAAACTCTAAATGTAAAAGAAAAAACACATGTACCTGTGAAGTACAAGTTCCTGCACCTTCTGGCTTAGATAAGAGAAAAATTAATAAATCAGTGTTTGACAGAAACCAATGCAGACACTGCATCTAAGAGGAGAACATATGATCAGCAGATATTTAAATATGTTTTTCTTCCAGTAAATGTAATGGAAGAGGGTCTCAAGGTGATAGATGTCAAACTGACAGCATCCAGTGCAACAGAGAGAGAAAAGGGATTAGATTTTTGTGCATGGATTTGATACCATGTCAAGTTTTTAACTGACAGTCAACACTGTCTTTGGTTCTACATAGTTGACTGTACTACAAAACAGAAAGATATAAACTGAAGTGTTATGGGAAAGTTAAAATAATAAGACCAAAGATTGTATGTTCAGTCAGAGTTGGCTGTTGAAGGGAGACATGTTTGTAGTTATTTCTGATTTTGCAACGAAGGGACAAGTAGCACAGCATGAAGGATTTTTTTCAACTTTATGGTTTGGAAGGACCAAAAGGAAAACGTAGTCAGACAATGTAGTCAGAAAATTGTATTGATTTTTTGCACTGCTTTGATAGATATCTTTTTTTTTAATGGATCATTTTTAATGCATCATGTAAGATAGTTTTGCAGGTTAAGTGCAGTTTTCTTTTGATCTGGAAGAAAAAAAAAGGTAGGAATTACCCTCTCTCTAATTTTACTGTTTGTTCCTTGAGTGTTTTAATGATATAGGCAGGAGGGCTAATTATGGCTTTGATAACATTTACCCCCAGTACCTTCTTACAATGCTCTGCTCTTTAGCCTTTTTGGACCTTTGTGGAGCTATTAACCATTTATTTCCTCTGACATTTTTTCAACAAAAATGTGTTGTGTTTTTCCCCAGACTTTTATCTTGTTTGGTTTTGCGTGTTTACCTTGTGCCTTTTTGTATCTTACTGCTCATAGCATTCACAGAGACTGGACGTCAGAAGTGCTTGTGTCATCCCAACCCAGAGATGGGAAGGAGAGGATGCTTTGTATTGAAGTGATTGCAGCTATGAGATGAATTTAAATTAGATATTAGGGAGAAATTCTTTACTCGGACGGTGGGGAGGCCCTGGCACACGGTGCCCGGAGAAGCTGTGGCTGCCCCATCCCTGGAAGTGTTCATGATTCTATGGCATACACATTCTCCTAAATATAAGCTGCTGTCACTTACTTGCCCTGCAGTGAAGAACTTTAGACTGTAATAAAAGTGCACAACAAATTACACATAATTTAAAGACTGTTTAAGAAGGTGATCGTATGTTCCTAAGAAAGAAAACATGGGATTCTAGGACAAACTATCTGTTATTGTGCTTCATATGCAGTGGTGATATCCCAAGAGAAATTGTCTAAATGCCTAAAAGTATTTGTCCTGTAGGTACTCTGATGTCAGGTCTTTATCAGTTACTCGGGAAATTGAGAGGTTTTTAGACTTTGTCCTAAAAGCATAAAAAAAAACCCAGCAGGAAGCATCTAATAATCTGCTATCACACTATTGCTAAACATGTAATAGAACATTGTCAGGAATTTTATCGTGGTGCCTAGGTTGTGGGTACAGAGCGCCCAAGGCACATAGCAGAGATCGAACTGCATTTAACCACGTTAAAGCAATCCATCGAGCTCTGTGTACTCTGCTGGAAGGGATCATCACTGCACAATGCAGCCACGTGCTCCCAAACACTCAGCATGAGATGAGCTGGTCACTTTCTAATGCTAAATGGGGTGTTTAATTCAAGCTCTGAAACACATCTGCCCCAGGGAGTGTGACAAAGGATGTCACGAGCTTGTACAAGTGACAAACTGTGCTTCTAATCAGGAGGTGTTTGGGTGCAGGGGGAACAGTGGTGTCCAGTCTTGTTCCCAGATTCATGTAGCAGAGATGTCAAGGTGTGCTGCTCTAAGTCCGGGCTTGGGAAAGCTACAGGATGCACTGAAATACTGAGGGAGGAGAGGGAAGCTGCCTGCCAGTTGTCTTTTGTTCTGCAGTTACTGCTACCTTGCTGTGTTGCTTTATGCTTCTGTCAGACTTCCCTTTAGGAAGCAAACATCTCAGAGGTGATTGAGTATTCCTCAAGGATGGAATTCATCTCCTCAGACTTTTGAGGTTAATTTCCTCTTACTGGGAAAAGGACTACTAGCAAGCAGTCTTGAGGAAGCAGTTCTCATTATCTCTTCATGTGCCTTCTGCATAGATTAGTTTAACAAGGTTATGAAAAAGAGTAAATTTGAGTCTTTTCCATGTCTACAACACTGGTCAGAAATATAAACACCCAATCATATGCTGCAGCTCAGGAAGATTACATTACTCTTGCTTTGCAGGGCAGCAAAAGGGAATGTTTGCTTTCTGTTAGAACCTTCTAAAAATGCCTGCCAAAATGTTGGTTGTCCGTATCTAACTGTATCTGTACATAGCAAAGAGCTGAATCCAAGGTGGTGTAACTGCCCATGCACGAGATGAAAAACGTAATTCTCAAACTTTAGTAGTTCCTGTGACAGAACAGTTACACTAGATTTAAATGAAGTGTCTTAATAATGTTTTAAACTGTAGGCAGACTTTCAGAACACAAAGTTGCAAGAATACCCAAATGGAATAGGGAACCAAGATCTCCTGATTAGTTATAGCTTGGCTTTTTTAGGACACTCTCTTATGTTTATTTAAAAGAATATCAAATAATGTAATTTCAGGCAAAGTTGGAATTTATTTTTTTTTATTTATTTCATTTTTATTTTATTTATTTTTAAGAAGTTTAGACTGTGAATATTTCACTACTATAGAGTATTTAGTGTGCTCTCAATTTGGAAGAAATAATTGCCCTCTGAGTTGGTTGTAGTTAGATATTTCAGATTGCTAGTTCCTGCATTTTGGAGAGAAAAAATAAACAAACCCCTTTAATAATAAAATAATTATTCTAAATAATAAAATTATTGAAGTTGCCCACAACCATTTTATCTTTAGTAAAATTATAACTTTATATTCTCCCTACTGAAAGTAAGTAATAATTAAAATCTTTTTTTTCTGATGTGTTTTTTGACACTTTCATAGAATTTTTCTTCATAGGTAGTATGGGAATTTGCCTGTCACACTTGGCTTCACTGCTGTGCATTTTATACAGATTCAGACAGCTTTCAGCAGTCTTCTGAAAGCAGTCCAAAAGACAATGGGAAGAGATAAGGGAATGAAATGGAAAATGTGGCTAGAATAGCAAGCTAAATATTTCCTGAAAATTCAGTCACTGACTTAAAATCATGCAGGTTACTATGACCTTTGCTTGGGTTTGAATTGTAATGATTGCTTGCCTGTTTCAGAGTTCAAACTTAACTTTGGAAGAGCTTTTGCCTGTGCTGCACCCATTGTTGGCAGATCTTCAGTATGCATTTTTCTAATTCTACTTCTCACTTGTGTACTTGCTTTTTTTTTTTTTTTTTTTTATGTTGCACTTAACTGAAGAGCTCCGTTTAAAACTAGTAAATCTAACAATATACAGATGTGGGGCAGGTACTAAGAAGAAAGCTCTTCCTCCTGGTTCTGTTATTCTATATTAATTCCTGCTTTTTTTTTTAAATCAGTCTGATTAGAAAGGATAATGACTGCTTACCTTTAGTACAAGAACTTTAAAGCTTTGTGGCTGCCCCATTCCTGGCACTGTCTAAGGCCAGGTTGGACAGGGCTTGGAGCAACCTGGGATAATGGAAGGTGTCCTTGCCCATGGCAGGGAGTGGACTGGGATGGGCTTTGAGTCCCTTCCAACCCAGAACATTCTGTAACTCTGTGGTTGTTATGAATAATGCAATTTCTTTATAGTTGTTACAATGTCCTTATCATTCTGTGCTAACACATATTAGACCACATTTCAGCTCTGTGCAGTTCAGATGCTCATCCATTCTGTTGTCCCCATCTCCAGTTAGAGGGTATTTACCATAACATGAAGCTGACTTCCCTAAAGCAGGAGGGAAAGAGGTTTGCTGCAATAAGGATCTGTAAATGAGTCTCTCTGCCTGCCTATAGCCATATCTATATATAAACATTTCATTCTGAAATGTTGTTTCTATTCTGCCTGTCTTACCCCTCCTTTATATGGAGGGGTAAATGAGGTAGTTTAGGTGAATATGGGACTTTATGACACAACTTCACTCTCACACAGCCATCCTCTAGTTTTACTCCCTAACTGAAACTCCAGCCTCCCTCCAAACAGAAGTCTGTACTGCCTGCTTGCTTCCTTGTGTTGGAAGGGATGAGCAGGAGACAGCCCTGGCTCACTGGCTCTTGGCTGCTGAGGGCAAGACATCTTCTGTCTCCTCTTCCCAGCTGCCCATAGTTAAACACTACTCTTTACACGATTACTAGAAGAGAGAGAACTTGCCTCACAGGAGAGAGGGAGGATGAATCTGAAAGAGTTGAGGAGGAGGAATTTTCCTGAGATTTCTTGGGCTCTTCTCCTTTGGCATGTAAATCCCCTCCCTCTTTGAGACCTGCTGGCTTACAGTAGCTGCTGGCAAGGTATCAGCAGCTATGCACCATTACGCTGAAGCACACAAGTTGTGTTGGTTTTGCAAGCACAGTTAAGAGCTGGTCATGCCCTGAGGATGCCCAGTTGTTTTGCTGTCAGTTTTTATTGCAGCGTCTAGACTTGTGAAAAGCATAAGCAGCCAGATCTACTTGCAGACCCCACAGTTTTATCCCAGCCAAAATATGTATAAAACTGTGAACTCAAATTAAAACTTCTGGCAGTCTGTCTTGGTTTGAAAGACAGGTATCTGCTAAGAAACTCCCTCCAATTTATTATAATTTTGAAATTAAGGGGCTCTCAGCTAAAGATATGGAGGTAGGAATAATAGTTCTTTACTGGTATATATAAAAAACAAGGCAAACAAAACAACAACAACTACGAAATTAACAACAACAGAACAGGAACCCAGTAACAGCTCTCTGGGCTGTGGACACCTTTCCCGTGTGGTGCAATTACCGTCCCGTCCCGGCTGGCAGGCAGCGCCAGCCGGCTCCCGGTGAGCAGGGGGACGTGCGGTGATCCCACGTGGCTGGAGGGGCGCTGGGGATGATGGCGTCTGTGTCCCGGATGGGAAGGGTGGAGGAGAGGCTCTGCCCACGGATCTTGGGGCAGTGTCGGTCCCGGTACTCCAACAGGATGCTTGGAGTTGGCAGGGAGGGCCTCCGAGGGGGGAGTTGCGAGATCCCACAGCCGAGGAAGAGCAGCTCCCAGCATCGGTGTGGCAGGGCGACGTTTTCCAGCGACGGTCCTTCTCCACGCCAAACGGGCGAGAGAGAGAGAGAGAGCACAGCTGCGTCCACCTCTCCTTTACCTGCCCCCCCCTCCCCCCGCCACGAGAGAAACTTCCAGAAAAAAAAAAAAAGGGACAGGGAGTCTTTCCCCTCCCCCTGTCGCTAGCCATCCGTGCTAGGGTGTAGCCAGCAAATTTCTTAGTATGACAATGGAAAAAATTCCACAGAGACAAAAGGGAAAAATCCAACCCCCAACACAGTCTGACTGCCGTCCTCTAGCCATGGATTTCAATGAGCTTCAAGAGCACATATTCATCAAATCCATTAGTTTCTGGAACAGGCAGTAATTGCTAGAGTGAAAAATGTCTGTTTGATGCAGCCTCTAAGTATTCCTGTGTATCTTAGAAAAGAAGGCAGGAGAAGAAAGTTTACAAAAAAAAAAATGCCAAGATGGATCTGGGTGTCTTAGAAGTTGCCTTATATGATGAACATTTTACTTAACCCTCCCTAATATAAATCTAAGCGGTTCCCAAGGGATGATGGCAGAAGGTGGAAGTGTGCTGGAGACTCCAGCAAGCACAGGACAGTGATAGTTCCTATGCTGAAGTGTTCAGGAGCAGAATGGTTCATGTCTCCATGCTCTCACCACTGCAAAGTAGGATTACATTTGTCTTCTACAAAAGGACCTTAGTCTAGGATTTGAATTAAAAATGAGTGTTTCTGTGATTCCCAGGAGGAGAATTACAGAAAAATGTTCACTTCCCTGGAGCTGACATTGGCTCTGCGATGGACTGGTGTCTTGCTGTTACTGGATCTCCAGAAAACACATGCTGAGCTCACACTGAGACCCCACAGCTGAACCGTGTAAGATATCTCACTTTCAGAACTGGAGTCAGGACAATGTGTTGCCTCCTTTAATTACAGTCTGAGAATTAGTTTCAGATGTGGAAGAATGCAACAAAAAAATGGTGAGCATTTCTGTGTCACTCTCACACTGTAAGAAAGATGATACAAAACCAGTCTTCTTTTTATAAAAAAGCCCTTAATTGAATATGGTAGAGAAGAGCCATCCAAAAGCCTTCCCTGAAAGGCTCCTGCATGCTGCTGCCAAACTTTTAAAAGGGGAGTTGAATTTGGGACTTTGACCATGTGATTCCAAAATACCCAGATTAGCATTTACTCACAGTCTAAAAACTGTCTGGATTGAGTGCTATGGCTGCTTCAGGCAAAATGTTTTATTTCTTTTCCTGTGGTGCAGCTAGGAGGATGAGATCTCATCTTGATGGTACATCTGCCTTAAGAGTTTCAAATCATTTTAAAGCACCTGATTTACGGACGACCATGCCAATAAATGTCAAGTTCCATGCATTTTTCAGTCTGTCAATACAGGAATGACTAAGGGTTCTTTGGAAGCCTTTCAGTGAATATTTTCATTTATTTAACCTTGCTATATAATGTTTTAATTGGACAAAATAATTTTATGGACCTGCCAGATTTTATAGGGACTGTCTGCTTTTGCAGAATGTGCAGCATTCACAGCCATGTTCAGTTGGACACTGAGGGCACATGGGCAGAGGTTCCAGCCCTCAGCAGTGCTGCTGCGATAGTGGAGGTTATTGTGCGTCCCCTTCTGGCTTTGCACTGACTGGTTAAAGGTTTGGATATGGCCTTTAGTGGTCACAGCCACACTGTGCTGGGACACAGGTATGCTGTGAACCTGGAGCCAGCTGGTAGAT
This sequence comes from Acridotheres tristis, assembly GCA_037013685.1. Classification (NCBI taxonomy): domain Eukaryota; kingdom Metazoa; phylum Chordata; class Aves; order Passeriformes; family Sturnidae; genus Acridotheres; species Acridotheres tristis. Next base: position 21,120,579 of record CM072897.1, on the reverse strand, counting down.
CAGATAAACCTGGCATGAGGCACTAGGGGCCAGAACCTGATGTTTCAGCTCCTAGTGCTGTCACAAAGTGTCTGTGGCATTGCCAGTGGCAGAGCTGTTGTGTGCCTGTGTGACAGGGCATGGCCAGCGTCAAGAGCAGCACTCAGAAAATTTAAGTGCTTTAATGAAGGTGTTTGAGGCTGACTTGACCCTGTGCTGCAGTCAGAAAGCAAGATTCTTGTCCTGCACAAGTCTCTCTTCTGTCACTAGCAATGATCTGGCTGACTGTACAGCTGCACACAGTCATTGAGGTTGGAAAAGACCTCCAAGATTGAGTCCAGCCTTTCACCAGTCACCACTTTGTCATCTAGACCGGAGCACTTAAGTGTTACATCCAGTCATTTCTTGAACATTTCCAGGGATATTTCTTGAACACTGTTCAGTGACAGTGACTCCACCACCTCCCTGGGCAGCCTGTTCCCATGTCTGACCACCCTTTCCATGAAGAAATCTTACCCAATAGAAAAGAAGAATTGTACGAGATTAACAAGCTAATCTCAGTGACTATGTGGTCACACAAGTGCTAGTACCAGCACAAAGAAGTTACTCAGAGGGCATGGCTGTGGTTAAGTAGGAGCACAGTATCTCTTCGCACTAGCCACACAGTCTCAGAACAACATATGCTACTCGTGAGACTGCATCCTTCTAGTATAAGTTTCACTTATACTTCCCCAGAGAATTGGAAAAAGAGATTGCAAATTGAACATATTTTGCAATATTTTTTTTTGCAGTGGTAGTCTTCTCTTAAGTGCGATGTTAATGTAAAGGTCCATGCCTCAGCTTGGACTTTCAGTTAGGGAAATTAATTTTCTGGGGAGATGTCCTCAGGATCAGCCTCTTGGCTAGCCTTTGATCAATTACTGCAGCAGGAGTTACTGGCAGAATTGAAAAGTTTGGCTTAAAAATAAAAAGGCATCTTTAACTTTCTTTGCTTTAGAAAACAGTTTTGCCATTACAAGAGCAAGTATGTACATATGCGTGTTCATAAAGAAAATTATCTGTTACTCAGATGTCTGGTTTTTTACTTTCCTTTTGCAGAAAAATACAAGACCCCATCAATAACTATATAAGGTCTCTATTCTCATGATTTATGTGCTTTGCTTCTCCTGGAGCCATGGATGAATACCGCTGCTTTGTGGACTGGGACAAAATGGATGTGAGTGCCCAGAGCCAGGATACGAAAGAGCTCACCTGCACAGACTTCCATGAGCTCAAGCAGCTGGCCCGGCAGGGCTACTGGGCCAAAAACCACTCTCTGAGAGCCAAAGTGTACCACAAACTCATCAGCAATATCCCGTGCCGTACAGTGACTCCAGATGCAAACGTGTACCGGGACATTGTGGTGAAGATCATTGGAAAACGTAGCAGCAGCTCCCTTCCACTGCCGGAGTTTGTGGACAACAGCCTGATCCCCACGTACTGCCTGAACGCCGAGGGCGTCGGAGCCGTCAGGAAGATCATTCTGTGCATCGCCAATCAGTTCCCGGACATCTCCTTCTGCCCGGCGCTGCCGTCGGTGATCGCGCTGCTCCTGCACTACAGCAAGGATGAGGCTGAGTGCTTTGAGCAGGTCTGTCGCATCCTGGCTTGCAACGACCCGTCCAAGCGGCTCATTGACCAGACCTTCCTGGCCTTCGAGTCCTCCTGCATGACCTTCGGGGACCTGGTGAACAAGTACTGCCAGGCAGCCCACAAGCTGATGGTGGCAGTGTCGGAGGACGTGCTGGAGGTGTACTCGGACTGGCAGCGGTGGCTTTTTGGAGAGCTGCCCATGGCGTACATTGCACGAGTCTTCGATGTCTTCCTAGTGGAAGGGTACAAAGTTCTCTATCGTGTCGCACTGGCTCTTCTGAAATTCTTTCACAAAGTCAGAGCTGGGCAGCCCATGGAGTCTGACAGCATCCAGCAGGACATTCGAGCCTTCGTGAGGGACATCGCCAAGTCGGTGTCCCCAGAGAGGCTCCTGGAGAAAGCCTTTGCTATCCGCCTTTTCTCTCGGAAGGAGATCCAGCTCCTGCAGATGGCCAATGAGAAGGCTTTGCAGCAGAAGGGCATCACGGTCAAACAGAAAAGGTAGGGCTCAGCAGAGGTAACCTGAGCAATCTTCTGAATTTTCCCAGTGGAGCAGTCAAGGCAGTACTGGGTGCCTGGTAGGGAAGCTCCACTGGTGCATGCTGGTATCTGCTGATGCATTTTCTCTGCAGAAAAACTCAGCAGGTCCAGAATCAAGTATTGCTGGGACTATAATGGGAGGTGTAACTGTAGTGTTATAATACAAGAGGAACAGAAGTTTCTTGTAGCTTGCTCAGTTATGAATTTATACAAGTATATATTAATTACAAGTGTTGTATCTCAAAAGTGGGTTTCATCAGCAGTTTTTAAACTAAAAGTCATTTTAGCAAAGTTGGAAAAAACACTGATAAATTACTTGGAAGAAACATACCCAAAGAAATGTGAAAATTGATTCTTAAATATGATATTATTTGTATAAAATGTCAATTTGATGCTGCCCAGTACTGTGAATTCAGCAGTTTCTTTACTGTAAGGCACTGTCACAGCTGGAATCATTTTGTCTGACTGAGGAGCTGTTTTAACAGAGCAAGAAAGAAATAAATCATATTTACAGGTTACTTTTAAAATAACTTTGACTTCAAGCCTCCTGGATGTCAGGAGTATAGTACTCACAAGTAGAAGTTGACCTGTTTTGTGACAGGTTCATGTACTATTAGAAAAAATAGTTTTGAAAGAACCATGGAAGAGTGACTATACAGATCCAAGAAACTGTTGCGTAATCACAAGCTCTTCTCAGGAATAAGGGGAGGAAGAACCAACTCTGAAACCAGTAAATGAAATCCTGTTCTGATGTGACAGTAAAAGTCATACTAATAAAAAGCTTAGCTGAAAGGCCTCTCAATGGGTATAGAAAAGGCAGCAATATATTAATCTGAACAAAATTAACATCTTGCCAATTGCAAATCAGTGTTCAGGTAAGTCATGCATGTTCTGTTTTTCCAGAGGCCTCTGAGAGCAGAAAACTTGCAACCATTTTTGAACTCTCAAGTTTAAGTGCTGGACAGTTTTATGAACTGCCCTGCCCTCTGAAGAGAGACGTCTAAAAGTCCCCTGGGTCAGTAAGTGTGACATCTAGAACTTGATAGTCTAGACGCACAGTCTCATTTTCTCTAAATTTCCACTGATGTAGTAGGATCTTCCAACCAACTGCATTGCTGAGTTAGTTACAGCAGTTGCAAACAGATACTATTCTGTAGCATGGCAACACATACTCCGTACATTTCAGCCTAAAAGATCACATAAATGTTAGCTGAACCTTCTTCATGTGTCTACATTCATGTAAAGCTTCCCCTGGTTTCTTCCAAGGGTTAATTTCTTAGACTCACAGCTTGATTTGCAATCAGCTTCAGCATGTTGCTGTCAGTCTCAAATATTTCGAGGCCTTTAGCCACTGGATTGTCACACTGGAGGCAGTTCAGACCACTGTATTTGAAACTTGTAACAAAATATTGACTCCTCCATTGTGTCTTCTTGTTAGGAAGTTTAGGAGAGTTGTAATATCCTTGAGTATTGTATTGGTTTGAAAGTAAAACCAGTGCGAGACTCCAAGTCAGTAATACAATTTAATAGGAGAAAAGAGAAAAAATAAAATACATGCAATAATATAAAAGAAACAACCACCAACACAGTCAGAAATACAACCTGACACCCTGTCAGTCAGGGTGTTGTTAGCAGTCCGTATAAATGGTGGCTGCAGTCCTCCTGGATGACAGATGTGGTTCAGTTGAGGCAGTGCTCCTGTAGAAGGTGCAGTTTTCCTCCGAAGATCCAGCGATGATGTGGAAATGATCCGACTTTCCTCTGGGATCCAGTAGAAAGGTCTGCCCTCGTGTCCCAAACCCCAGTTTTTTATCTAGGTAGGAAAGGCTTGGCTCCTGCCCCTGGCTGGGGCATCTCCCAATGGGATGATGTAATCTTATCAGTCACACAATAGGACTGAATGGCCCATTAACGGAATATTTCTCCTGGAGGAAGGATGGGTTGTGAATAGATAACTTATCAGATGGCACATCAGCAGAGGTTATCTCACACAGAGATAAGGATCACCACCCCTCCCACATTTTAACAGATGGTGATAGAATACACAAATGTTGCATTGTACCCCAGGACAAGTATATTGTTTAAAACAGAATTAGAGCTTTAAATAAAAATAAAATTTTAAAAGTAATTTAAATAAACCAGAGGAAACGAAAACATACATCAACCACAGACACTCCAGAAGCTCCTGCTGTGTTAAATGTTGCAGAGAAATTCTCACTCACAACAGTGATGCTTTCAAGGCAAAATACAATAATATACTGTCTTGGTTTAATTTTGACTTTCCCGGCCAACGCACCAAATTAATGTCTTCGGTTTGAGTTGCCAATTTAAATAAACTTATTTTTTCTGTTGTGAGACAGAACCAGGAGCAAAAGAGCAAGGCAGGCCTAAAACTTGAGAGAGTATAAAAGAAAATTTATTAACTACACAAACAAAAAGAGAGGAAAAAAAAAATTCAGAATAAGATTTTTTCAGATCACTCCTTCCCTCCCTCTCCCAATCTTCATAACAACAAAACAAACATATAACAAATACTTTGGTCAGTCCCCAATCTAGTCTTTCTCAGTTCACTTTTGGAGAGAGAAGCCTCTTCTTGTTGAAGTTGTAGGGATTTTTCCCACAAGAAGGAAAAAGACAGTTCTCTTGTGGTTTTATCTTTCACGATTTGCATTCGCCCGGGAACCTGCAACTGTGATGCTCCTCCCAACTCTACAGCAGTCCCAAAGTTGTAGATATGGGCCATGTCTGTCTCATGGGGTATTATTTTTAAGAATGAAATGTTCGACAGCAAAGATTCTCTCTGTCTCCTTTCTCTCTGCTCAGGCTTCATCTTCAGAAAACCAAAATCCCTTTCTTTTCTCAGGGCAGAAATTCTCAACACAGGTGCTTTTTAGTCAAATCATCTATTAAATGGAGCATTTCCATCCCCCCATGTCTCTTTCCATGGTTTATAGGAATATTCAGTACATCAGTTCATCCCTACAATTTTACAAAAAGATTTTTCAGCCATTTCACCATCTTCTCCTTCCATCTTAAAAACTTAGCTCTTACGTCACTGACTTCAGAAATCTTCTTATTTCCTTTCATATTCAAAGGAAAGGCTGGAGGCTTTGCAAGTCTTATCTGAACACTAAAGAGTTAAAGTTTAACACAACTACTAAAGTTGGGCCAGGCTCAGGCCGTGCTGGGGAGGGCGGCTGAGGTGTTAATCAGCCTTTCTGAGGCTGGGCTGCAGCCCCACAGTGCTCATGGCCACCCGGGCAGCCCCGGCCCGTCCGGCAGCAGCAAGAGTCGGCCTCCCCCCCACGCCAGAGCCGCAGGCCCGTGGAGGAGGAAGCTGTGAATGTTTTATCACACAACCTTTTCTCCCCCCAGCCATCGGGTCCCCTTCTTGGCAAACGGGGCCCAAGCGGCCCCCTGAGCCTTCCCCCCCCAGCATGGGGGAGGGGGAAGCTCGGGTTGGTGTTACCTGCTCAGCCGCCGGAAAGACAAAGAGACTCAGTTCCGGATTACCTCCTTCAAAATGTGTGTGCACGGAGCGAACTGACTTTCTCTAATTGGCTGTTGCAGGTATCCCAACCCCCACAGAGGAAATTCCCTTAGGAAGAACGTCTCTCTGAGTTTCTTCTTCCTAAGTCAACCTATCACATATACCAAAATAAAGCCAGTAGTTACTGGCCAGGCAGAGTTGCTACTGCAACTCAATGAAAAATTTTCATCCTCTCTTGGCTACCTTTGTAAATCCACTGAAATGTCTCAATGTCCCCAGGTACGGTGCTGCCAGGAGCTTGGCTTGGCTCAGTTTGGGTCCCAGTGTGGGCAGATGGAAGTGCAGAAGTGAGCTGTTCTCCAGGGCTCCATGGGGTACCAGTGAGTTCTCTTCTCCAGCTGTGTTTGGCCTGTGCAAGGAGAAGATGATTTATTTTCCCATCACATAACAAAAATGGGGGGAAATAGAAATACGAATTTGTCTGATTGTTTTTTTTATGCTTGGTGACTCAAATCAAACCTTGCTTTGTTTCTCTCCAGGCTCTTTTCACTCACTTTGTCATGGATGTAAGAAATCACTGATCTTTTCTGTCTTTTTTTCTTTGTCCTTGTATGTTCTCCTTCTGTCCATTCCATCTCCACTGCACCACTCCTGTTTGCAGTCTTGCACCTCCCAAAAGGTAGGTTAAAACACTTGAGTCTTTGCACTTTGCTCATTCCTGCTGTCTTTGGCTTGTTGTTTTTTCCAAGGCCATCATGTATTGCTAACATTGGGGCAGGAGAGGCAGGGCAGCAGTCAGGTTGCTGTGCCACATCTCCTGAAATACCTTCCTGCAAAGTTAGTTCATAGCACCTGCAGAGCTGTGAGAGAAGGGGTAGTGGGCCCAAGGAGTCAGTGCAGCACTTCAGACAGCAATACACCTGTGTTTTCCAGAGTGGGAAAGAGTCCTGTACATGGAGAAAGTACATGGGGGTTTATGGTTATGGCTATAAAGGGCCATTAATGGTCCTTTCTACTCTGGAAGAAAAAGTGTAATTTTTTTAGGTATCATCCCACCTCCAAACCTTGTATGTGCTGTTGCATTAGATGTGAAACAGAGTCAACTTTTTATCTTCTTTGGAAGCTTTCTGCAGTTAATTGGAAAAATTTTGGACCGACCCCAACTTGCCACACTCGTAAAAGTGACCTGTTTCTATTTATAGTAGATTATTTTTAAGTAGGTAGATTTTTTTTAGAGTGGAGAAGACAAGACTCTTTTTCTGTGTCAAGGAGGTCAGAGTTACTCAGCCATAGAGCATTAATGCTTAATGAAGTCATTTATCAAGTCTAGGCCTGAAAAGTAAATCTTAAAGAATGAAACCCAGTGAGTGGATTGTGATGCCTGATAAGCAGAGAACTTGGAAAGAAAAAGGCTGCCCTGTGAGTATTAAATACCACAGATATTTGGTTTTAAATTCATGCCTTTGAGAATCCTCTAGCCTTGCTGCAGGTACCCTGAGTTAACTTTAGTGAGTGATGCACACTAACATTTGTACTAATTTATAAAATCAAATTTGGGATTAACTTCCTCATGTTTTCATGTTTGAAAGAACATCTTAAGAGACTTAGCAAAGCATGTTTCATACCAGAACTTCTGTGTTGAGGATTTTACCTCTAATAAATCAGCAGGCTTTTAAATCCAGTCAAGCAAATCGTCAGCATCTGTGTATTATTTTTGCAGTTAGGTTGTTCTGAAAGCAGCAGAAAGCCTTGATTTATGCTAAGAAACAGTTTGGGTTTGAGGGGACTTAGGGAGAGCAGGGTGTCTGTTGACGCTGATGTGGACACAGGATTAAGTTTCAGGTTTGTATACCCCAAATTACTTATATTGCTATTTATGACTGAAAAAGAAATCTCCTTTTACCACACAATTATGCCCTCACTGACATTATAATGGATTTTAAAGATAATGCATCTCCTCTAAGATTTGACCCAAGCCAGAGTAGAGCAGGAAGATGTAATTCAATGAGTAATCTTTGGAGTTGGGTATTTGTTGTTTTTTGAATAATACAGAGCACATCCACAGGTACTGCTGCATGTCCTCAACTTTTGGGGACTTTGAGGTCTCTGAAGCACATTGTATAAATGATATAGCTGGAAAAGCAACATTCCTATGAAATTAGCAAATGCTGCTTTATTAAACATTAATTGTGCTGGTTTTCAAATCGAATTCCTTGGAATAATAGCAGTTGGACAAGTCTTTTCAATATCAGCAATTGTAGCAGCATGGAAATGGATGTTGATTGCTGCTACCTCTCCAAAAGCATCTTCTGAGGAAGCTGCTTGGGCAGGCACAGCCAGTCACTGAATCCACACTCACACACACCACAGATAGGTCAGAAAGACAGGAAGACTCTCCTGGATAGAGTTCCAGCAAGGTTTATTGCAAAGTCATGCTGAAGGAGTCCAGGGACAAAAGACAGAAATCAGTGCAGTGTCCCAGGTTAAGTACAGGGTCAGGGGCCAGTGGTCTGAGGGAACAGGGGCGGTACCACAGAGCAGGACAAAGGGCAGTGACCTATAGGGAACTGAGGTAGATTAACATAGGCAGAGCACCATGGGGGAAGCCTCTTTGTCTCACTCCAACTACTGAGGCATTCTCAAAGCCTGTGGCAAACTCTTCCAGGGCATGACCTTAGAAGTTCCCCTGATGGGCTCAAGGGCCCATCAAGCAATCAAGAGAAAGTTGTCTTCTGAATCCCAGTAACTGAGGAAAACATTAATGCAGGGCAAAGCCTTCTGAATTTGTTCAGTTCTAATGGTAGACTCAGATGACCCTGAAAGGAGTGGAGTGGTAAAGGCTAAACTTAATTTTCCTCAATGAATGTAAACCAAAACATTTGGTTGTTTTCTTTGCCCATTTGTGTTCTATTCATTTTCACTCATTTACTACTTTGAAAAACAACTGCCAAACTGAAGGAAATTATTTTCAGTGTCATTAGATAAATACTGTCAAAAATAAGAGAATTAATACAGGTTAGATACTTGTAACTAGCTGCAATTTTCTGGAATCCCCCAACAAAGTTTTATATCTGCTCAGCATCATGGAGTTTGGTTTGATAGATGCAGGCTGTATGTGGACCCTTCTCAGGGGTCAAGTCTCATTCTCAACTATCCGCAGCTGTGATTTGTTACTGGGAAATAGCAGGTCATTTTGTTGCACATTCTGTAGCCACGTTCTTTGGTTTAACTAGATGCTGCCATTAAATATAAAATTATTTCCCACGATATTCAAAGGGCAGGAACTTTGTATACCTGGTTAAATGGCCAATACCGTGGTAAATGCTTTCTAGTAAATCAGAAAGATCTGTTTGAAAATGTGCTGTTCGACCTGTATGGAAGAGTTGTGGGAAGGCACAGGATACTGAAAGGGATGTGTTCAGAATGCTGCTGAACACAGGCTTTGAGAGGAGTTTGGGTAGGAAGGTCTTTACATCAACAGTTCAGAGAAGCCAGGCAAAGGAAAAAAGGCAAAAGCAAAGAAACCCTGCATGTGAGAGCCTCTTAGAAAAAATAACTGTAGTTTAGTTGCCCAAATAAGCTCATAGAAATGTGAAAAATGTACAGACCAGGTGTACAAATAATTGTGAGGCTTGCTTGAGGTGTAAATTTAAACCTGTTTTAATATTTGCTATTGAGTCTTAGCCTATTTATCACCTATTTATCACGCTGGAAATTCATTCTAATAAACGGTTGACTGCCCTGAGTATTGTTTGTGGGGGGAAGAAAAATCTTAATTTCTGCTGAACTGAAACCAAGACTTTCTCTCAACTCTGTTCCGTAGTGACACCAGTTTTAGCTGCAGACCTGCCAGAACACAGAGGGTGAGACCTAAAGTAAGATTCTGGACATGGGTGTTCAAGGCTTGGTTCCTAGTTTGTTTGTACTTTAGATCTCTCCTTTGCCTCGGATTACTGTGTTTAAAAGTACAAATAATGTCTCTAGTCACTGATACTGCAAGTTTTAAAACCCATAAATAGTTACAACTTGCTTAAACAGCTGCCCACAGAAGTTCTTTGCGTTAAATAATGAAGGGTAGCAATGCAAAGACTGATTTTGCTCATTTGGATAAAATAAGCAGTAATTTTAGTAATTTTTTTAAGTGACATAAAGAGTCACTTTGTTCAAAATGCTGACATCAAGGTGCCTACAGTGAATTCCAGAAAGCAGTTCCCAGTGTCTCCAGGAACTGCTCTGCATCGCAAATGCTGCTGTTTCTTTGGTGTTACTAGCATGAAAAATTAAAATATATATATATATATTTTGTGTGCTTTAGGGAGTGAGCTAAGCTTTCCAGATCCATGCAGTTATTGAGGGTAATACATACAGTATTGAGAGCCCCCTCACGATCGTGAAACTGAGAGAAAAGAAATGTGTAATGGTCAAAAAAACCGCCTCAGAAATTGGCATATACTTGCACTCAAACCCTTGCATGCAGAGCAGAGTAATAAAGCTTTACTTATTTAACACCTGGCTGCCCGGTAATCCAGTGACTTGCGTAGATTTTGTGTCCTTGGCTGTCACCATCGCATTTTAAGCATTTAACATAGACAGTGGAAGCAAATAACGTTTAATCCCCAGGCTCTGGGTTTGCGTGCTTGTTTAGCTTGAGAAATGAAGGCTGGTTAAGATGGTGATGATTGTTACCTTCAAGTGTTTAAAAGCCATGAATCAATCCTTCTAATTGTATCAGACCCTTCTGGGGATACAGGGATTTCCTTCCCAGTGTCAGTGCCTGGCATTCCTTAATGTTCTCAGGCTCTGTTCTCTGGGATCTGTAACCATGATCCCAGCAACATTTTTGATTTATAATGAAGTCGAAGTCATTGATAGTGACATATTTCCAAGAGGTGGAACTTCTCAAAAGCTTGGATTAAAATTGCTTGCCCTGGAAATATTGATTCCTCTGAAGTTTCTGGGGAGTTTAAGAATTCTCTAATCCCATGATACGGCCAGGACCTCAGAGGTAGAAAAAATACTACCCCTTCCTCTTAGATCCTGGCTGTTTGTTTAGGTGTTCTGTTCTCTGTGCTTAAATACAACTACCAGTGAGACTGTCACAAACAGCAAATATAAGGCCATGGTCATTTTTAGTGACTCTGTGTTGTGTCTTCGGTGTGTAAAGGTGCAGGCCACTGCTGCCATACAGAGGAATATTTTCTTACAGAAAAGCCAGATCTCTGCCTCTGAGGATTATGTTAAATTGCAGTAGTTTAGTACCTTCACCAGCTCACGGCCATGTAATCCCGTGGGCTGGAGCTTTGACCAATATTTTTTATGCTGGAGTTAGTGTTCAGCTGTTTTCTCATGTTTCAGTTCAGTAATCCAAAATCTGTTAAATTATTGCTTCTCAATGTTTTGTGTTGTATTTTTTAGGCAGAATGTGCACTTGGCAGTTCATGCTGAGAACTTCAAATCAGAAATTGTCAGTGTGAAGGAGATGCGGGATATCTGGTCGTGGATCCCAGAGCGATTTGCACTGTGCCAGCCCCTCCTGCTTTTCACCACTTTGGAACATGGCTGTAGTCTGAGCAGGTAAGGAAAACCTTCCTCTCTCTTCTGTACTGTAGAAAGAAGCAACTGCTGAAGTGTTTGCTGGATTGACAAAAAGGCAGTTTTTAGTCAGAACTTGATCTGAAGGAGGGGGGTTTAAGTGAGATAAACTAGGTATGAGTTGTCCTTGCTCTTGGTACTGAAGACTATAGCCCTACAGTTCCTAATAATGACTTTGGCATCAGCAGTTGATGTACTGAGGCAGGGAGTGACCTGCTCTCCCAGCTTTATGTGCCTATGACGAAGAGCAAAAGCAAGCAAAGAGGATGCATCACAATTAATTTCCATGAAGACCTAAAGCCCTTCAGACATTGCCATCAGTCCTCTAGGTCGTTTTACAATTCTTTAGGTTGTTTCAATTCAAAATGCCATAAAATGCTGCAGTTGATCTAGGTAAGCTTCTAGTTATTCTTCAGAGACGTAAACTGTACAGGGGACTGAGTGGAGAACAGCTGCTTGATAGTATTCGTTTACACTCAGCTGTATTGTTTATATGGACTGTATAAAGTACTTGCAGGAATATTCTTAGTCTTCAGGTGTTTTTTTGCCATGGCATCGGTTGGAGAAGGAGGTGGTGCCTGACGTTGAGGAGGAAAGGAGTTGGTAGCAGTCAAGTGCTCACTTTGTTGTGCTCTGCACTTCAGGTTCTATTCCCACAGCGAGGGACACGAACCAACTCTGCTCCTGATCAAGACAACAGCAAAAGAGGTGAGTGAGGCAAAAGACAAGTGATTAAATTGGGGTTTGGGCAGTGTGCGATGCTATGTTGCAACACACGACTGTTTATAATAAAATGAATAAGCAAGGTTTGGCTTTGGATTTTTAAGAATCCATTCTTTAAATTATTCTATTTGTTGGTTATAGGACTATGCATTCTTGAGCAGACCTTGCAAACCAGATCTTGGTTAACTTCTTTTTCTCTTGCAAGTAGTGTGGGGTGGTGGACTAGAGTAGCTCATTTTGCTCTTGGACAGACTCTGAAATGCAGAATCAGAGGGACAGAGTGGGAATTGTGCTAAAGTTATGATTCATAGAAGATATTTTCATTTTCTCAGAGATATGAGGAGAGAAAGTAGCAGAATGTAAATGGTATGAACAATGTTGGACTACATGATGTGAAAACAAGAGCTTTAGCTTCATCGCATTCTTGATTGAGAAAAAAAATAAGTGACGGAAGCTCTGAGAACCTGTGGAGGAGTGCACACACATCCCTTATTTCTGCTCCTGTGTATGACAGTACTGGACATCATAATGTGAAATCAGCAACATGCTTTTTTAAAAAGTTAACACATAAAACAAGAAGTCTTCCCAGATCCTTCTCAGGAGGGCACACAGGAACTTCCTGTAATGGTGGTGTTGTCTGTGCCGCTGTACATGACTTCTAAATATTCTGTATATAACAAATTAGGCTGTTATTACAGCCTGTGGGCTTTATTCCTGCAGGATGACTGTGCATGAACAAGCCCATTTCTACTCTTATTTACTTGTACCTAATGCTCACCCTCCAGGCCATTTCATAGTTCTGCCTATGGTTTCTGCCCATTTAGACCTGTGTTGAGATGCCAGTGGCTTATGGAACACCCCTACTGTCTAAAGGGTAGAGGGGGGAACAATTATTTCGTTTCTTGTCTTGGAGCCTATCAAAAGTCTGGCTTTGTAAGGGATTCTGGTTTTTATTAAGACAGTTTGTTTCTCACCCCTAAATAAAACATATATTAGCAAAAAAACCCAAAAACCCTAGGAGAAAAATACGGGGGGGTTGTTTCATGTGTTTTGTTTTTTGAGGGTTTTTGCAAAAGGTTGTTCATCCTTTATTTGTATGTCTATAGTTAACTTTTAGAATGAAGAATATTTGCCTTCTGATTTTCTGCCTCTCATACCTATTAGGCATATCACATCAAATGGACTTCTGGGTTATTTGGATTGAATTCTAAATTTAAATTTAGATTTAAATCTAAATACAGATTTATCTGTATAAAACAAGTCTGATCCTCAGTAATTTTGTCCTAGATCATAGAATCATCAAGGTTGAAAAAGACCTTTAGGATCATGAAGTCCAGTCATCAACCCAGAATTACTACTACTCTGAATTGTGTTCACTAGTCAACTATGTCCCCAAGTGCCACATCCACACGTTTTTTAACATTTCTAAGGGTGGAGTCATGGTTTGACACTGGCCAAATGCCAGGCACCCACAAAAGCCACTCACCCTCTTCTGCTACAGCTGTGCAGAGGAGAAAAAATTTAACAAAGGGTTCATGAGTTAAGGACTGGAAAAAAACACTCCAATGGCAAAATAGGCTCAACTTAGAGATATAGAGTGAATTTACTACTTACAAGATCAGAGCACAAAAATTAGAAGTAAAATAAGCTTGTAATGCTCATGGAGCATTAGAACAATTCTGTATAATCATAATTGTTTTTCTAGTTTCCGGGGGAAAAAAGCACAGATGTTTTCATCCCACTCTTGGACCTTCATTGTTTCCTCTGTGTGCACTTGGCACGGATGTGTATTGCTGGTAACAAAAAATTCTAGTGCAAACACAAGACTCGAGAGACCAGCTCAGCCCTCAAAGGATGCTTCTCTTTATTGGAGACTAGTGATCCCCATGTGGTTTGAGTAGCTGCTCTAAATATTTGAGCTAATTCAGCATTTGTTTAGCTAACCTGGCTTTAACCTGCACTTTGAAATGTAAGAAAGTCACCAAGGCCACTGTTTGACCAAAAAGTATTCAGGCAGAGCTGCTAATACTGTAACTTGGGACAGCCCTACTGCTTTGGTTGCCAAAGTGAGGGAGTGGGAGTCAGGCTGTACAGACCTGCAGTGACCTATGCTTTGGTACCTGGGGTTGTGTTAGAAAATTTCTCCCTTAAGGCATCAGAGGTAGGAAATAATTTATAACACTCTTAGGATTTAGAGGTAACCACTGGTGGATTAAAGCAGTTTAAATCTGTCTGTAGATGTAAGTACTTATGCTGCTTTAATCCACTGGTATAGAGACTGTGAAACTCAAAGTAAATCCTGCAGTTTTGGCCTCTGAAATGTCAGTATCAGTGGGTTTAACATACTTTCTCCTTCAATGGGAAACCTGACTGTGGTGTCTGTGCCAGGTCTGTGGGGCTTACCTGTCCACTGACTGGAGTGAGCGCCGGCGAGGAGGGAGCAAGCTGAGTTTCTTTGGAACTGGGGAGTGCTTTGTGTTTAGGGTGAGTAAAATTTTGTTGTTGCAGTCCAGTACCAAGACAGAACAATTGTACTGGTTAACTGTCACCTCCCACTTAAAGAGGCTGAATTACATGTCTTTCTAATTTACAAAGTTTATTGAACTCTTAATGTGGAGAAAAATTTTAAGTTTTGTGGTGACTCTTTCTCCCCTCGTACAGAACATTTTCTTAAAAGATCATAGAATCATCAAGGTTGAAAAAGACCTTTAGGATCATGAAGTCCCGTCATCAACCCAGAGTTACTACTACTCTGAATCGTGTTCACTAGTCAACTATGTCCCCAAGTGCCACATCCACACGTTTTTTAACATTTCTAAGGATGGAGTCATGGTTTGACACTGGCCAAATGCCAGGCACCCACGAAAGCCACTCACCCTCTTCTGCTACAGCTATGCAGAGGAGAAAAAATTTAACAAAGGGTTCATGAGTTAAGGACTGGAAAAAAACACTCCAATGGCAAAATAGGCTCAACTTAGAGATATAGAGTGAATTTACTACTTACAAGATCAGAGCACAAAAATTAGAAGTAAAATAATCCCTTAAAACCACCTTTTTCCTCCTAGCCCCTCCCTCTTTCCCATCAGCACTGCAGGGAGACAGGGGCTAGGGGGTTTGGTCAGTTCATCACTCAAGGTTTTCTTCCACTGCTCTGGCAGAGGAGTCCATCCTCCTTGAGACCGTGGAGTTCCTCCCACAGGAGACAGTTCTCCGTGAACTTCTCCAGCGTGATTCCACTCTCACAAGCATCAGCTCCCTGTGGATCTCTGCCTCCCCTGTGCATCCCCATGGGTGGTGGGTGGATCTCTGCAACTCCCGTGGATCCCCATGGGCTGTGCATGGATCTCTGCATCCCCTGTGGATCCCCATGGATTGTGCATGATCTCTGCATCCCCGATGGATTCCCATGGGCTGTGGGTGGATCTCTGCATCCTTCATGGATCCCCATGGGCTGCAGAGGCACGGCTGCTTCAACATGGTCCTCACCACGGCCTGCAGAGAAATCTTGGCTCCAGTGCCTAGAGCACCTCCTCCCCCCTTCTGTTATCACAGAGATGTTACCACCATTTCTGACTGACCCAGCATTGGCCAGCAGCATGTCCATCTTCAGAGCCATTGGGATTGGCTGTGCTGGACATGGTGGAAGCTTCCAGTAGCTTCTCACAGAAGCCACCACTGTGGCACCCCCACTACCAAGAACCAGGCTGTGCAGAACCGACACAGATGGTCACTCTACCCCCTTCCCTGGGCAGCCTGTGCCAGTGCCTGACAACTGTTTCAGTACAGAAATTTTCACAATATCCAATCTAAACCTTCCCAGGCACAACTTGAGATCATTTCCTCTTGTCTATCTCTTGTTAACTGGAAGCAGAGCCTTACCCTAACTGGCTCCACCCTCCTTTTATGCAGTTGTAGAAAAAGATGATCTAGAGATGAGAGATGTAATAAGGTAACTCAGAAGGTATTGCATAATTTCTTCTACCACCTAAAAACCAAAGAATAAAGGATAACATGTGGCCTGAAAGAAAGGTTGATTCAAGCTTTACTGCTGACTGTGCGAGTGGAGACTGAGAGGCTAGAATGTTCTCTTCTGAGCAGAGCTCTGTGTAGTGTGTGTACACTAACGTCAGCTCTGCCTTTCTCTGCCTCTCTGCAGCTGCAGCCAGAAGTGGAACGCTACGAGTGGGTGATCATAAAACATCCAGAACTAGCCTCGACTACATCAGAGACAGAAAACCATGCCCAACCAGCTTCCAGCACCCTTTCCTCCAGCAGCATCCCCTCAGACCCCTCGGATCGCCTTTCTCCCTTCTTAGCCGCTAGGCACTTCAACTTGCCTTCCAAAACAGCCTCCATGTTCATGGCTGGCAGCAGTGACTGCATCATTGTAGGTTAGTCTGTGAGAATTCGAGCACAGATTCTACCCCAGCTCTTCCTGTCCACCTTAGATACGTAGTAAATACACCTGACCCCTTTATCTATTTGAGTATCACTACAGGTAGAGATAAAATTGCCCAAAACCTGACATCGTTTCCCAACCAAAATTTTCTGTGGGAAAACCTGCATACAAGCATTTTAGAGAAGAGAGTAACTCATGGATTTAAGTACAGCCATTCTTTCATACTGCCTAATGCACAATGAGAAGTAGTTCTCAAAAAGTAGATTACTTTGCATCAAGGTTTTTGAAACACAGAGTAAACTATAAAATATGTTAATTCTCCAGGAACTTTATTGGATCTGTGGTGCTGCTGACTTTGGCAAAAGTCTGCTTAATAAAATTCTCACTTAAGTGGGATTTAAAAGGAACAGATTAAAATAATAATTGTCATTTTCCTGAAAGTCTTTACTTGACACTTGTTAGGAGAGCAACTGGTCTATAATTTCTTCTGTAATGTCAAGTGTTGGCTGATTTCCCACTTAGCAGCATGTGCTCGAAGCATAAAATCATGAAATTGTTTAGGTTGGAAAAGCTCTCTAAGACCATCGAGTCCAGCCATTACACCAGCACTGCCAAGGCCACCACTAACCCATTTCCCCAGGTGCCACATCTATATGGTTTTTGAACACTTCAAGGCATGGTGACTCCACCACTGCCCTGGGTAGCCTGTTCCAATGCCTGACCACCCTTTCAGTGCCGAAATTTTCCCAATATCCAACCTAAATCTTCCCTGGTGGTTGAGGTATTTTCCTCCTGTCCTGTCACTTGTTCCCTGGGAGCAGAGCCCAACCCCTACCAGGTTCCACACTCCTTTCAGGTGGGTGTAAAGTGTGATGTGTCCCACCAGCTCTTCCTGTCAGCCTTAGGTAAGGGAGTCACTTACATTTACCATATACTACACTATGGATGATAATAAGAGAGATACAGGCCTGAACAGTAGATACATAGAAGTGAATGTTGTACACAGCTCCAGCTGTGGACCAGAACTTCCACCCTTTTGATTGTTCAGATGGCTTTAGTAACAGTTCTTTGATGGTTTCCCAGTAAGCAATAGGGAATCTTCCTTTCTGTTCTCCTGACACATTTCTGCCTAACTTTATTTCACTTTTCTGCATTTTCTGACTGAAAGCTCTGTGAACCTTGACACAGGCTCACAGATAGCCAAAATGCTTTCAACTCTTGCATGTTTTATAGTGATTTAGAAGACCAAGCCATCTTGTTCTTCTCCCAGCTTTGATTTCTGATTGCTAGCAGAGTTATTTGGTTTTCCTTCACTGGAGAAAAATTTGAAGTTGTAGCATCCAATATCCTCCAGCATTGAAATAGAAATCTTAAATGCAGGTAGTTTTTGTTCTTGCTGAGTTGCATTACTTTCCTTTATTATTATTAAAAGAAATCATACAGTTCTGATATTATCATTCAAAACCTATACCTCTCATCATATATTATTACACCTGAAGACAGCAAGTAAACATTGCTGAGGGCTTCCAGTTGTTCCCCTTGGGAAAAGCACTAAAGTCTTTGTACAGCTGTTTCCCATAACAAGAAATGCAGAGACATCCTCACCCTGTTTTTGTGTCTTCCCAGGAGGTGGTGATGGCCAGGCTCTGTACCTTGATGCAGATCTGAACCACGGGAGAACCAGCCACTGCAACACTTTCAATAACCAGCCACTGTGCTCTGAAAGTTTCCAGATCTCCATCCTGGAGGTATGGGGCTTCAGGGACACCATGAATGGTTGATGTGATTATCATTAATCAGCTAGTTTTTCAGTTGTCCGAGGTAAATTCCAATACAGAAGCTGAATTAGAACATCCTTCCTGCTGGGCTCAGTGCTGTGAGTCATTCCTAAGTGGTGCACTTGCATGCAGGCCTAGTTGTTTACTCTTATTTTATTTAAGACAGGTCAAGGTGAAGTAATGTATCTGGTTAACTGCTTGTCCCTTTACCTCTAGAGATCTGTATTCAGGGACTGTTGGTAAAAATGAAAATGTGATGGGTTCAGAGATGGATACAGGTCTGAACAGGGATAGGTTTGAGTCCACAGTTCCTCAGAGGCACAGCCCTGGCTGAGCTGTGCTGCAGAGCCCTGAGCCACTGGCACCAGTACCTGGCCTGAACCAGGAATATCAAATGTCTCCTCACAAGGGAACACTAGTGACTTCAGATTTGACATAGAAGAGTAGTTCATAAAATCACTGCCCTCCTGTGAGCAGATGTTGTGCAGACAAATCAGTACCATTAAGTTATGAAGCTCTTCATTCACACCCAAACCATGAGTGCTGATCATCTGGTACTAAAACCTTTGACATGTTCCAGTTGCATATGTTTGAGCAGTCTGCCTCTGAGAAAGGCATCCAGGCTGGATGGTGATATCTCCAAGTCTTGATTTTGTTTACATTCCTATTCCATATCAGTAGGATGACTTCACAGTCACTCCCTGTGTCGGGCAGCTGAAACCCAGAGAGTATCTGCAGTGCTCAGAAATGTTCTTTTCCTCCTTTTTCCTGGGAGCTGAAATAAAGCTTTAAATCTGAAAATAACTGTGCGGATATCCCCGTGTGTTTGGGGAATTAGACATGATGATAAGGGGAACTTAGTCCTCTCCCCACAAGTAAAGAAAGGAAGGCAGGAAGCAAATGTGGGAGTGGATAAGTTTCCCAGGAGAACTGGAGGCAACACTGTTTCTCCAGGTGTCTTCCCAGTGATGAGATCCCTCCTGAGAAGGTAACAGTTTTCTTCCTGTGTATTCTGGTAGGATTTGGGTGATGCAAACGGGCTTTGCTAATTCTTGAGGATTTCTGCATTCTCTTCAGGCATGCCCTGTGGCATGTGGTGTCTGGAGGCAATTCCCCAGAGTCTTTATCCAAAAATTACACTATCTGTTGTGGAATTTCTCCCACATGAACCACACATATACATCAGTGAGTAGTCTAGAGCATACAACAGGATGATCAGAGCATCATTGAGTAACTCACTAGTAAGATTTATCACAACAGGTAAAATGAAGGGAAAGATAAATTACTGATTTTCTAAGCAGTTCAATGTAAAAAATTGCTGTAGAGTAGGTTTACTACTTAATGTTTTTGCTACTAAAGCTTGAAGCTCATTAAAAGGAAAAATTTAAATGAATAATGTTAAAAGCTAGGCTGGACAGGATCACATTCATATTCAGAGGTCAGAGGTGAGTTTTTGGTCATGTTTGCTTGTCCAGCTTGCCAGCCATGACAATACGTCAAGGCTTGGTTGCCTCTTGCAGAGTACGTGAGTAAACGTGGCAAAAATAAGATTTGCTTTTTTAGGGTGCCATTTTGAATTTTTGTCAAAATAACTCTTTGAAAAATTAGCCTATGTGCAGAACAGTTTAAAATGTCTTTTGCACCATTTGTATTTGGAATTGGACTCTCTCACCCTGTCTGAGAGTCAGCACTGAGCCTCTCTATCTCCTTCCCATACAGTGGGTTCTAACCTGTTGTCTTTTCACTGGTTTACCATAAGCTTGATTGAACTGCAAGAGGTAATTCAGTTATACTGATGTATTTTGATGTGGAAGAACTCAGTCGTATCTGGCTTTTTGCAAACGCTGGCTGATACTGCCTTCTATTTTTCCAAGCCACACACATCACTTTGCCCTTGCAGGTATCCCACAAGCTTCCTCAGAGAAAAGAAATCACCCAAAAGTATAGGCTCTCCTTAGGTGGGATTTCTGTTTGGTTTGCGTCTCTTGAGCTTGTCTTAGGAAGTGCCCCTGGGAACAAAAAACAACTCAAAAACACAATAGTATTAATTTCCAGCTTGTTGTCAGAAAATCCCTAGAGCTGTGTGTTGCTAGGATTTGTGGGAGTGTAATGTTCTACTCCAAATGAATACATTTTATCTGCAAAAACTTGACTGCATCTGGCAGTGTGGTGGGTTTTCCTCACTCCCATCCCTTCCAGATGCAACTATGTCAATACCTTGTCTTAAGCCATGTCTAAGAAACATTCCTCAGAAACATGTTACTTTCCCTGCTCTGTTCTTGGTGCACAGTGATTTGGGTGTTTGGAATTTGAAATAATCTGGTTGCTCAGAAACTCATCATAGGATATCAGTGTGAGAATCCAAGGAGCAGTACTGGATGCCAGGCACGGGACTGGTTTGGCTTGGTAAAGCACTGCCCTGCCACAGCCACCCCGTGGGACTGGTCTGTGTGGTTTGAACTGGAATATCCTGGGTGAGCAAGAAGCTGCAATAATGCAGGGAGAGCAGTTCTACAGTGCTGCAGCAACTTCACACAGTCCTCGTGTTCAGTAAAAATGGATATTCCTTGTCATGTGCAAATCCTCATCCATCATTCCTGTTGTGGTTGTGAAACACCTTAGAACAGCAGCGTTTTGACTTGGTCATCTTTCAAGTAGGAAAGAGGCATTTTTCCTCTCTGTCTGGTTAGTTGTTGTTGCTGACCAGCTGTATATCGCAGTTCAAACCCTTTGTTTCATACAAAGCTCTTGAGATGGAGTCGACGGGCTGGTTTTGAAGACAATGACTACAATGGACACCTTATCAGAAAGTGGAGTTATCTCAAGTACTCCAGCCATGAAGTAAGTGCTTTAGTCAGGTGTTACTTGCACCTCTGAACAACTGTTGGAGTAGGCTGTAATCCCAGTTTGTGGTCCTGCTGGCAGCTGTAAGAGTGCCAGAGTCATAGGATGGGCTTGGGCTGGGAGCTGCAGGTTGGTTGTTGGTCACCACAGTTCTGTGAGAACGTCTGTGCTTTCCTGAGAAGCTGCTTTTTGCTTTGTCATATTCCTTAAAGACAGAAAAGATTAGAGACTCCTGATATCAGAAACCTGACTTCACTGTAAATGGCAGCCAAGATGTTTGCAGGCCATGGGAACTGTATCAAGCTATAGTCAGGCTCGACAGACTTCACTGCACCTCAGCTGTCTTTCCTGCAGCTCCTGCACTTTGGCATGCTCCTTTTTCTGATGCAGCACATTAAACAGCCTTCTGTTAATAGAGGCAAATCAGCCAGAGGAAAGGAAAGAATTCTCATTTCCTCTCTTGTGACATATCTGAAGTCAAAATGTAATGAGGGCCAGTACTGTTCTTTGAAGAGTCAACCCATGCCAATTGAGATCTGTGGTAACCCACAGAGGGGTGATGTGCAGATCCATCAACTGCTCTTCATGTGTGTGTATTGAAATTGTGAACTTTGTCCTTGGAAATTCATCCTTCTTTTCAGTAAGGCGTGATCTCCTCTGCCCAAGGGAACACTGATTCCACAGCTAGGAGCTGACAAACATGGCACTGTGAGAGCTCAGCTTCTGTGAGTGACACTGAGTCAGGCTGTTGGGTACAGCCGAGGCGTGGGCATCTGGCTGTTCTGCAGCTCTCTGTCATGAATTTCAGACTATTCATAGTCAGGTTGACTGTGTGTGTGCTATTTGGAGTGATGTTTTCTTCAGATGAGTGGTGAGGTACTGCTGAATCGGTTTTCTACGGTA
Organism: Acridotheres tristis; assembly: GCA_037013685.1. Classification (NCBI taxonomy): domain Eukaryota; kingdom Metazoa; phylum Chordata; class Aves; order Passeriformes; family Sturnidae; genus Acridotheres; species Acridotheres tristis. Next base: position 21,098,699 of record CM072897.1, on the reverse strand, counting down.
TCTTGAAATCACTGCCCTACGTCAATGGTATTTTTGTCACTGTGCAGAATCTTGGATTATATTAAAAGTATTTGACTGTGGAAGCTGCTGGCTTTGTCCTTTGTTCTTGTCTTTTCATTCCAGTACAGATCATAGCAAAAGGCACCCTGAAACTGAGGGAAACCTTGGAGCATGTGTTCTCTGACAGAACTCTCACTGTGGTAAGGTGGTTACACGGTTCCTGATTTCAGATCTCACGAGACTTCCCCTGTGATCAGGTGTCAGACTGACTGTGAAGTCTCTAGATAGCAAAATCTGACGTGAGCCTTCTTCCTTTTGCAGAGCCAGGGAGCTTGGTTTGCCCCAGCCCTGCCTACGTTTAAAATGGAGGTTAGGAGTGTCTTCTGGCCACCAGCACCTGTAAGTTGCAGTCAGACCATGCAGTGACCAAGGATGTAAATGAAAAAAGTGGAATTCCATGAAATGGACTTGGGGGTTTAAACAAGCTGCTGTCGGCCCAAAGGGATTTGGGTATTTCCCCTCAAAAAATTCCCACCCCTCTGTATCCAGCTCATACACACATCTGGCCTGCCTGTGCTGCTGTACCACAGAGCAGAGCTGTGGTTTAAGGCTCTTTGGAAAAGGGATTGCTGAGCTGGCAGAAACAATTCCCAGATGATTGATTTTCCAGCCAGCTCTGCACTGGCAGGAGGTTTGCTGCACAGGAAGCCCGTGACCACTAGAGGTTCCTCTCAGCCTGGTCCTGTGCCTCCATCACCAGTAAATCCATCCTTGCAATCCAAAAAGGCTTTCTTCGCATGGTTTCCAGAGGTGATCTGAGCCTTCAACACCATAAATCAGAATTTTGTAACTCCCGTAAATGCTCTAAACTTAATCATGAAGGTCCATAGTAGCAGGAAGGTGTGAGGGATTTTGAGGAGCTGAGCAGTGCAAGCAGCTGTTTTGGGACGTCACAGCTGCTATAAACCCAGTGACTGAGACCTGAGAGGGGAATGTGCTTGGTTGCATCAGGCAGCAGAAATCTTGGTGTCCTGCCTACAAAGTGCAGTGGTGGAAAGGTCCTGGGTGATGTCTCAGGGCTGGTAGCAGCTGCAGGAGCCTAAACTAGAAAAGGAAGGCTGTGCTGTGTCTTGCTGTACTACTGCAGTGTGAGAACAGCCTGATGTTTGTCAGTTGTGCTTTTTTTTCCCTGGATTTTCTGTGCAGGCCTTTTTCTAAATGTCTCAGAGGCACCTGCTTCCTTGAGAGATGTTTTATAACCAGCTGTGGCATAACATTGCCTCTGGCAGCAAGTTTAAAGGGTTTTCTGCCTTTTCAAGCCCCTAACTGGGTGTTTCCAGCTCTGCCTTGCTATTGCCTTTCCCAAGCACAGCTTTGGGCTGCAGAGCCTCTGCCTGAGCCTCTGGGAGGGTCAGGGCTGCACTCCTTGGCTGTATTCTGGTGACATAGGCTGCTGCTGACTGATTTCAGACCACACAAGCAGCTCTTGGGTGGAGCTGGGTACAGACTTCAGCTGGGGGAAAGTGGAGTGTGTTTGTTCCTGCTTTGCAAACCTTCAGCTGGCTGCCGCTGGGCAAGGATAGATAAGGCACCAGGACTGTCGTGAACCTGGGGATGCACCTCCCATTGCTGACACAGTTTTAATCCATGGCCTGCATGTTGAGCCACCTCCCTTTCTGTGCTTATATGTCCTCCAGAGTTAGGGCTGTGCCCTTCATGTGTCACTGATTGAAGGGTTTCTGACTGGGCTCACCCTCCTGACCCCTCAGCCATGAGATGAAGGAGGCAGGTCTGGAATCCCATGGGGAAAAGTGCAAGCCTAGCAAGCCTCATCCTCCCAGCCTGCTTGATGCTGGATCTTCTGTCCCATAAATGAGTGGGAGTACACATTTTTGATCTGTGAGCATTCCAGAGCAGCACCAGCCTTGGCTGCACCAGCTCAGCAGCCCAGCTGGCTGCAGCCAGAACTCTCCCACTGGCAGTGGCTGGGCACAGTCTGTTCTTCTTCCTTAAACATCCTCCTCATGCTGAAATCCTCCTCCTTAAACTTCTCTGGGTTTATGTGAAGACCCCCTTTTGCCCCCTCTCTCTGTGAAGCTCTTGGCTGTGCTGCAGAGAGCCAATCCCTCTCCTAGAACATTTATTTTTTCTTTTGCATCCTTACCTGCTGCAGGAACCTGAGTATGTATGCCATGCTTGGCACACTCAGCTTGATGATGCTCTGAATTCAAGCCCAAGAAAGACTACAACTCAAGTGAGTTTGGCTGCTCACTGTGAATCCAGCAGAGCAACAACTTGTCCAGTTTTGTTCAAGTGATCTTCAGGGCTGAAACTCTACAAACTGCTGAGCTGGCTCCAGGTATACATCCAGTCTGGTGTCTTATCCATGGACTTCCTGCATAGCAAGTCACACCTGCCTTAGGATAGCCCTGCCAGCTCCAGCAGCACAAAGCCAGTGGCTGTGGGGCTCCTGCTGAGCTGTGGCACCCTGCAGTCTGGGTTCTGGCAGCCAGCTGGCATGAGAGGTACATCTGCATCAGTCCTTGGCACTCCCAGAGCTTTGCCACGAGCAGCTGTGTCTCTGTAGTGCAGCACTCTGCAGCCACCTGCTCCCCTCAGCTGGACAACAGGATAGCCCTTGGGCACAATGCAACAGTGGAACTGGGCTTCCACAGCTGCAGGACTTCCCCATGGCCACACTCAGACCAAGTTATTGGGGAAAGAGGCAGCAATGTTTCAGAGATCTGTTTTTCCCCAGGTTTGGCTGGCTGTTTCACAGAACCAAGGCAGCGAACTCCAGCACTGCTTCCCACAGGGAAGGGCTGTGGTGGGGCTGGACCCCTGCTTGGGAGCAGAATCCCCCCCCAGTTAGCCACCATTCAGACAAAGCCAGAGGAAAATGGACTTCAGCAGTTCCACAGCTCACAGAAATACTTGTGGATGCTTCTGTAAGAATCTGCCTAACAAACAGTCATAACCTCTCTCTCAAGTTCATTAGGCTTTTCTTGCACTCCAGAACACCAGCCACAGCTCCTGCAGGATACTGTGCTCTTGTAGGGCGAAGTATTTCCCAGAGTCATGGCTTTCCTTGCAGCCCACCGTGCGTTGTGCCCCAGGGTTGACTCCAGCTCGGAAAATGAACCCAGCAGTTCAGCTGAGTTCAACTTAAGGACTGCAGAGCCATAACTCCTAGAATTCCTGAGGGTGTGGGTCTCCTCAGGATGGCTTTCTTCCCTAATGAGCAATAATAGACTCATGAACAGATTTTTGAAATTGCAGAAGTGGAAACCACAGGAGGCATAACTGACTCACTGAGGAAATTTTATTAATGTGTTCAACAGAGCCTTGGAGTGGAGGCAGGGGCAAGTTAGGGCTTTCCAAGGAAGTGTGAGAGCACCTTTCCAGACCAGCTGCCTGCCTTGTGCTCAGCCCTCTGACAGTGTTGGAGATGCCTCCAGCTCAAGCCAGTCTCTTGGGGAGCATTTCTAGCCCATACTTAGGAGGGAAATGGGCTACTCCTCTGGTTGGTGGGAGCAGATGTTTGCTCCAGCCTATTCCCTGGGTCAGAGCAACCTCCAGCTGGGTCAGATCTAGTCCTGGGCTGTCCTGCTTGCAAAGAAGAGGGTCCAGGGCTGCCCAAAGGAAGTGGAAGGGCAGGTGCTTATCCTGTAAACCAGCACAAACACACTCCAGGCAGAAGCTTTTGGCCTGATTTGCTCATGACCTTCGCCATGGTCCATCTCTCGGGTGGCGAGAGCCTGCTTGCCCAGGCTGGATCTGTGTTTCCTTGTACACACAAGGGTTCACTCCAGTCAGCTCCTGCCCTGCCTTTACAATGGTTTTCTCAGGCATGAGATGATTTTAAGGGTTTAATATTTAATCTGCACTCTACTGAAGAGGAGAACTTGTAGAGGTTACAAGAGCCTGGGAGATGGCTGCTCAAGCTCCTTATCCTTCCCAAGCGCTGTGCACCTCCAGCCTGGGAGCTTTTCAGAAGGACACCGATGTGAAATCCAGGGATGTGAATCCATGTGAAAAGCCGCTTGCCAGGTATGAAGGGAGGATGAAAGGCACATGATGAACACACCCCTCCAGGCAGGAGAGCTGCACTGCAAACACAGGGAAGAGGGAAAATGGGGAAGTTTTGAACTTCTGGGCAGTTTTCTGCAGACATACACTGCTCTGGGCAGGAGCAGCCATATCCAACAGTGAGCCCTTGCGGCTACAGGCACTGCCACAGCAATGCCGGTCCCCCTGGTCACACTAAGGCTTTGGGACCAGCTCTGTTCCTCCTTATGCATTGGATAAGGGTCTCCCTTCTCCCCAGGCTGCAGAAATGGGGATTATCCAACAGGTCTCACTTGATGCCTGGAGCCAGCCACTATCCTCTGTGGAGCAGCCCTGCCCTGGCCCCTGCAACCCTAGTGTTCTCCAAAGGACCTTGTCCTGAGCCTGTCCTCCCTGCTGCTGTTTCCTCACTGCCACCAAAACAACTACAGATGGATCTGTCCCGAAAGCACTTGGGGGCCAAAAATTCCTATATCCCAATCCCAAATGTTCCCTGCTGCCATTTCTGCAGGCTGTATCATCCCCAGTGCTGCCTTGGTGAGATCCAGCACATGGAGCTGCCGCCTCCCACCAGCAGCCTCAGCTGGGAGCTGGGAGCCTGCAGCTTCCGGTGAGTAGAGAGATCTCCAAGGGCTGCTGCAGCAGAAGTTTTCCTGCAAGCATGGAAATGGGAAGGGAGGGCTGGACCACGAGGATAAGTGTCCAGGGAAAAAGCAGTAGCTGGAGTGAGCCAGTGCCTCAGCAGATATTACTAATACACATGTACAGGCATTCTGAAATCACAAACTATTCCTGAGCTCAGCTTCCCCGTGTGATCCTGACTGTGTCAGCTGATGGGAAAAAACCTCTGTGTGGAAGAAACGGCTGTTCTTTGGAAAGGCCTGGGACTGTGCAGGCCATCCCTCGCCTCTGGGGTCAGCCAGCCTGGAGCCAGCTGTATGTGAGGAATGGGTGAGGACAGAGCCTTGTGTATCTTGGAGGGAAGATGGAGGAGGGACCAGACTGAGATTTGGTTGAGATGTTTGGCTGGGTGGAGGCTCTCTGTCCTGATCTTAGATACGGGGCTGCAATCTAATCAGAGTCCCCCTGTGTTGAAGGGAGATGTCCTCCCTTTGCCATCACACACCAAGTGTCCAGCCTCTTTCTCACTCCAGGGAGAGGAGAGTGTTTGGAAGAGGAGAGTCCGGTGCAGGACCAGGCTGTGAGGACGTAGTGCGGCTTCACTCATCCCAGCTGTCTCCCATTTCTATCAGGGACTAGGGTGATGGTGTTTCCCCCTTTCCCAAAAGGAATCACAAAGCTGGTTTTATGCCCACTGTAAAACCTCTAGTTTCTTTAAACCCTCAAAGCAGTGCTGGAAAACACAGTGCTTGATTGTCACTTTTATTGTTCCCTGGGCTTCAGGCCATGTCTGTCCTTATCTCTGGCTTTCTGAACAATGCCTAAACTTTCTGAGCTAATAAACAAAATATATAAAATCAGTTTCTTTTAATCTGTTCAACATATGCTGCCTTTTGATTTCTGCTGTGCTTAGGGGATATGGTAGAAAGAGGAACTAATTGTTTTCATATCTCCCCCACATCTTTCCACTGAGTCTCCTCTCCCTGTTCCCCTTTCCTGAGCCAACATCCTTGTATGACCTTTTGTCATCTGCAAACATCTCTCGCCCTTTTCATCTGCAGCCACTGAACTTTACCATCTTGGCTGTGTCTTCTCCAAAACTCAGTGATTAATGCAGCCATGGGTCTGCCCCAGCAAGGAGCCCAAACTGAAGCTGTCTCTGCAGTAGGCAATGCCTGCAGAGCCTGACAGCTGCCTGTGGTCAACAGTGGCCAGTGACACCTTGTCTGTACCAGCCCTGGTGTGGCCACAGGCCCAGGGCAGTGACCATCCCCTGTGCTGGACACTGCTGAGGCACCTCCAGTCCTGGGGTCAGTTCTAGGGTCCTCACAACAAGAAGGACACTGAGGGGCTGGGGCATGTCCAGGGGAGGGAACAGAGCTGGGGAAGGGGCTGGAGCACCAGGAGAGGCTGAGGGAGCTGGGAAAGGGGCTCAGCCTGGAGAAAAGGAGGCTCAGGGGGAACCTTCTGGCTCTGCACAACTCCCTGACAGGAGGGGGCAGCCAGGGGGGTCGGGCTCTGCTCCCGGGGAACAGGGACAGGATGAGAGGGAATGGTTTCAAGTTGTGCCAGAGGAGGTTCAGATTGGATATTAGGGAAAACTTCTCCATGGTTGGGGTGGTTGGCACAGGCTGCCCAGGTAGTGATAGAATCACTATTCCTGAAAGTGTTCAAGAAACAAGTAGGCTTAGGGTATTTGGAGACATGGTTTAGTGGTGGCCTTGGCCAAGCTAGGGTAATGCTTGGATTCAATGATCTCAATTGTCTTTTCCAACTTAAACAATTTCATGATGGATGGGCAGCCTGAAAAGCACTAGAAAACAGAGGACTGGGCTTTGGAAACCCTGCATTATGCAGATCTGCTGCTTTGGTGGCATTGAGGTGAGTAGGTCCACAGCACACAGTAATTTCTCCTATCAAATATAATCTTTCTTGGGTATTTCAGCTCTGAGAGTGGCACATTTCCTGCCAGCAGTGGTGGTCATGGGCTGAGGCCTGGGATGCACCTATAACACAAATGTGAATGGCCAGCAGGAACCTGCAGGTAACCAGCTGCTCCCCACTCTATAGAATATTTCAACGGGAGCCTTTGGGGGTCTCTGAATTTCCCTGTGGTGTGTTCTCTTTGCTAGGACAAATAAGGCCGTTTTTGACTAGGCATGATGGAGCTTCCTTCAAAGGAGTTTTTGGATGCTACACTCGTGGTTGATGATGAGTGTAGACAGAGGAAATCCCAATCAGCCTCTGGCACACAGGAGAGAGGTGAAACAGCCCCAGACTACGGTCCCACATGGGTCTGCCTCCACTTTTCCTGGCTACAGCAGCCAGAGACATTCAGGGCTCAGTCCCCTTTGCAGTGTGACAATTCCCAGCCTTGGGGCTGGGCTGGTGGCAAAATCTGCAGCTTTTTCTTCTCTGTCCTGCCAAGGCAGCTCTAAAATACCATCTCCTGGGGCTGGTTATGTCCCTGGCTGCAGGCACCAGCACTTTGGTCTCCAGAGGCTTAGAGGAGAAGGCAGCACGTGATAAGGCAGAGATAAGGCAGACCTTGAGAGCTCAGACCAGCATACTCGGTCTCAGGGTATGAATTTTGGGTTTGGGTGAGCATTTCTTCCAACCCAAAAGGATCAGAAACTTCCTCCCACAGCCACAGCTTTTTCTGCATTCTTGTAGTCTTGCTCCTCCCCAGCTTGCTCGTTCCAGAGGAGGTACCCATGCTTTTGGAAAACAGGCTTTGGTCCCCGCAGCTGCCAGCGAGTACCCGGGCGGGGCCCATGTAAGCAGATGTCACCTCGTCCCCATGATTAGCCAACTCTTCCCCATGATTAGCCAACTGTTCTCTCGCCACGGCGTGGGGGTGGAGAGGAACTGCCTGCAAGGGAGACGCCAAACCCAGGAAACACAAAAATTACGCTTAAAATAAAGAGGTCTCGTGCTTTACTGCTCGGCAGCAGCTCCAAGGGCAGCCAGGCCTCGGTTTTCCCCAGCAAACCGAGCAAGGAAACAACAGCCTGAGAGGGGAATAACCGTAATAAAGGAAACACATTCCTTCTGCCTTTCAGTTTGTCTTTCCTCAAACAAAGCGATAAGCAAGCGCTAGTTAAGTTGGCCCACCCACAGCATTTTAGGTTGAGTGATCCTGGGCAGCAGGGACATGGCCAGGAAAGGCACCGGCTGCCACACCCTTTGTCCAACACTGGGGCAGGGAGGTAAGGCCGTGGGATGTGCTGCCTCACTGGGCCTCACGGGGGCTGCCAGGGGTCAGAGCACAGCTCCCGTGGTCCCCCGGCCAGGCAGGGTGAGACTGGGGCACTGCCAGCACCCACGCTCAGAAATATATCTGCAGAAAAATTGGTCACCCCAACCCATGCACAGAAGTATTGATGAGGACAAACTGACCCTGTTTTGGCAGATTTCTTCACCCAGTAAAAAATATCCTTCTCTGATTGTATTAGTCAAGCCCAACAGAGTGTGTGCAGGAGGGGAGCAGGAGGTGGGGGTTACACTGCATCCGTGAGCTGCAGAGGACCGGAGCTCCAGGGATTCCTAGACAGCTGCCCCTGGCACCAACACCATCTCAGCCTCATCTCTAGTTCTTGAGGGGTCCATAGGATGGGAACCCTGGAGGAGAGGCTGGCATGGCAGCATGGCAGAGGTGATGCTCCGTCAGAGTGCAGGAGCCAAGGCAGGAGGAGCCAAGCACAGCAGCTGTGTAGGAATACCTGGAAAGTGCCAGAGGGATTGGATTTAATTTGCTAATTGTATTGAGGACTCTGATACGAGCTGAACCAGGCGGGGAGGGGAGAAGAGACTCCTGCCCTGGTGCATCTTGCAGCAGTAGTTCTTCAGCACCTCATGCTCAGCAGCTCTGCAGGAAGGTGCTGTTCTGCCAGCCAGCCAAGGGTTTATCTCCCTCTCTACCTGCCAGGGCCAAGGGAGAGCTGACAGCACAGAGAAGAAGCAGCTTGTGGGGGCAGAGCCATGGCACTGTCCCAGCTCAGTGACAAAGGACACATTGGGAGCAGCCCAGCACATGGTTTTGAAGCAGCAACACAGCTGCCCTCACCAGCCCAGACTTTCTCCACAAAACTGAGTGTAATGACCCAAGATCATCCTTCCCTTCCTTGATGACCTGTGGCTGCCTATCCTCAGCATCTGCCAGCAGCTCCATCCTCAAAAAGACTGTGGCAACCTGGGCTTGGATTTGTCTTGCCACATCCTGTCCCCAATATGCTCCTCTCCCCATGTTCCCAGGGCAGCTCCCACAGCTGGAAAACATAGCAGTTTAAAAAATATTTTTATATAACTTTAGCCAGGTTTGTTTACCTTTGCCCCGGGGGAAGGGAACTGAAGCTTCTTTCCAGGACATTGTTGCTCTAGGTGAGGTTTGTACCAACAGACTGGGAGTACCCACAGTTACCCAGAAAGATAAAAGGCCATCAACCGAACATCAGCGGAATATCATCAGCCATCTACGAGCATCTACCCCAGACTCTGCCTCTGGCTGAGTTGGAGACATCTCCTCCAGAAAGAACTTGTAAAAAAATCTAAGAATGAAGATCTAATTAACATCAGAGGGAAGGAGATTCAGATCCGGTGGGAAACTGAATACTGCAGATTACTGAACTCTGGACCAATGAACTTTGAAACAGTGCATTTCTATGGGTTTTGACTGTATAAAGTTTGGGGGAAATCTTGTAAAAGAATGCATCATTAAATGATTCTCTCTGCACACCTGGGCTTTGGGTGGATGAGATGATTTCTGTGGTACACCGTGGCCAGAACAACATCCTGGCCAGATAATAAAGTAATGCCTTGATTCTCTAACATAAAAATGTTGTTGAAGGGTGTTTGTTTTTCCCGCAGTGTCGGTGACACCAGGGCAGCAGGAGAATATCCGCAGGCAGGAGAGTCCCAGTGGCATTCCAGGCTGGCTCCAGGCTCTCTCTGTGGGGTGGTGTCTGCCATGGCTGTGGGAAGATAACAAATACTGCCTGCACCCACCAACCTCTGGCAGGAAAAACCCATGGCTAGAAGGCCCCAGTGCCGGACTAACCCAAGCACTGGTTTTGTACTTCTCTGGGTGTCTCTGCAGGGAGCCCTGGAGCACAGCCCACACATGGCTCCCAGCCACCAAGCATCCTTTCCATGCTGCATCCTCATCTCATCATGTCTCCAGCATTGCCTCTCCAGGATATGCCAGCTGTTCCAGGCCCCCATTTGCAGACCAGCTTCCCAAAAACCAGGGATGGAGTGGGGTGGGAGGCTGGTGTGCTGGCTTTCAATGTCTGCTTCCAAGAGCCCTAAGATGCAGTGTAGGGACAGGTTCCGTCCTGGGAAAACCATATTGGCTCCTCCTAGAAATACAAACCCTGTGATTGCGGACTGAAAATCCACAACAGCGCTGCAGGTGCAGCCAGCGGGTTGCTAAAGGATACCAGGGTGGAAGAAGGCATCCCATGCAGAGCCCACCTAATGCCCAAGAAATTCCTGCCTTTTCCGTTGGTGAAGGTAGAACTAGACAGTGATGCCACAATGGAGAGAATCTTCCAACCCAGCAGCAGGAGCCGCACGACTTCCACCAGTAACTATGGTAACCCAGAGCAAATAAATGCTATTTTGAAACCACGGGCAGAACCTCCTCGTGGGAAGCCCTGGCTGATCCCCACTGCCAGCTGAGTGCTGGCAGCCAGCATGGATGCCCTGTGGAAGGAAGGATGAAGACCAGCCCCCACAGTGTGTGGTCCTGGAGAGGCCCCTGACAGGGCATTTCAGGAAAAGGATGGCAGAAAAAACCCAGCTTCTCTCCACACCATTCCCAGGAGCTGAAGAAACTGTAGGAACACGGATGTTTTCCCAGCTGCATTCACACAGAGGCATGGTGTGGGAAAGGGGAAGATCAGAGGGTTTATATAGGATAGGAAAGTCCTGGACAGTGAGAAGGCAAAGGGATTAGATCAGGGTAGATGAGGATAGGATAGGATAGGATAGGATAGGATAGGATAGGATAGGATAGGATAGGATAGGATAGGATAGGATAGGATAGGATAGGATAGGATAGGATAGGATAGGATAGGATAGGATAGGATAGGATAGGATAGGATAGGATAGGATAGGATAGGATCAGAGCCCCCTGATTGCCTCATCAGGAAGCCCAGCACTGAGGAAAAGAGGTAAGAGGTAAGAGTTAACAGCTCAGGGTGGGCATCAGTTAATTAAGACCCAAATAGAGCAAGAGAAACCCCATTTGCAAAGAGCCCAAAGCCCTGACCTGGGGAGGGAGGAGGAGACAGAGGATGGGCCCCCAAGGCTCGTGACTCCTGCTCTGTGATTTCAGTGAGACCGCAGGAGACACTGAATGAGGAAATGCTCACAGGGTTTGCCCTGTGGCTGGCCAGTGCTTGATGCTGAGGCTGAGGGCAGTGCATCCACTACCAGGCCTGCATTTCTCATTCCTAATCCCAGCACCAGCTCAGCTCCACTGAGTCTATCAGACCTCCAGACTGAAAGTCCACCTGGGCTTGTCCTGAGCTGAGCTGAATTTTTAACACCTTTATACCAAATTCCCTCGTGGCACCCGAGGGCCAGAGCATTCCCTGCCAAAGCAGCTCTGTCCTGCAACAGTGCAGCTCCATGCTGGCACCTCTGTACCCAGACCTGTCCTGGAGGGACAGGGTGCTCCCAGCTGGCTTTCCAGACCCCTTCCACCTTGCTCTTTATGACATAGGCAAAACTGCCAGCATTGCCATGGCTTTTAAAAACAGATGCTCTGGCGAATAGCTCTCCAGCTTGCCAAAAACCAGCTGGTTCAGGGCAAGTCAGCAGACCTGGAGTCCCATATGTCAGCATGGAGCAGCCAGTGTCCAGCTCTTGCTCACTGGAAGCAGCTGACAAAAGCTGGAGCCCTCTGAAATTGCTCTCCAGAATGTTTGGTCCATGCACAGACAAGGCCCAGGGCAGCAGGAGAGTCATCTGCCACGAGGCCACTCAGAAAATACTCCCCAAAAGGTGGGGTACCTATCGCCTGCACCTGCTGGAAAGCCCACCTCATCCCTCTGTTCCTTCCTTGGCATAGCAACAGGCAACCCAGACTCCTTCTTAGGCTGGGTTTGGTTTGGTGTGGTGTCATGCCATGTTGTGTGGTGAACCCAGCTCACAAGAAAAAGGCAGAACTGGAGGTGCAACCCTCACGTCCCCCTGGTGAACGTGGGCACGTTGGTGCCAGCCTGGCAATCACCTGGCACCGGGGCAAGGGGGTGAGTGCTGGTTGCTGTGGGAACAGGAATTCGGGTTGTTCTGCATCCAGGCTCTGGCTCTTTGCCTTTGATGTTCTGTTTGCCTCCCAGCGTGCATTGAATTTTGTTCCCTCCTTCTGTTGCCCTTTCCCTGAGGAAGAAATACCCCTGCACCTCCACGAGGCAGAAGCAGAACTGGCATGAGAGCCTTGGTGTCCCCCCGAGGGGTGGCAGAGGGACAGTTACATTCTAAGGAGGGCTGGGTGTGTGCAGCCACCATGGGGCCAGAAGAGAGCCAGGTCTTACTGAGGCCCCCTAACCAAGGATGCCATTGCTCACAGGCCTGCAGGGGCCAGGCGGTGCAGCTGCAGCAGCAGTGCTGCTGATGGTGGCAATGCCACAGTGCTTTCAAACAGCACTATTTTGGAAAGGACTTAAATTGCTCTTAGGTACTTTCTGCAACTCACCAGGCATGACAGGGAGCCGGGCGAGGACATATGTGCTGTCACTAGTGTTCAAATAGTCTTTCCCCTCCTCTGGCCTACGTGGGCTTTGTGCATCCTGTCCATTCACTCCGCCAGTCACAGCCACACCTGGGCCACCAGTATGACTCTACAGGCATCTCAGGAGGATGCTTGGCACACTGTCCCTCCATTGGCCTAGTCAGTCCAGGGTGGTCTGGAGAGAGTGAGGAAGACTGGGCAGTTCTAGGTGGGTGAAAGGAGGTGGATGCTTTCATTTTCAGAACCCAGACCTTTCCTCTGTGCAAACCCTTAAGAGTGCTGGCACAAGGATGTGCAGTGGAAACCTTTCTGACTCCAGCATGACCTGCATGGCTCCACTGGGTAGGAGGAGGCCGAATAAATACATGCCGCAGGTAAAATGTAAAATGCAACGTCTTGAAAGGAAATTTTGTTGCCAAGAGCTTTAAAAAATATCGTTGCTGTGAATCAGCAATTTCAGGTGAAACCCAGACAGCTTATTGGACCTTTAGTGCTGGAGAACTGAGACCCAGAGACATTGAGTGAGTCCCAAATGAAGAGCATGGGGAGGAAGAGAAGGAAGGAGAAGAGGACTTGGCTCGACGTGCTTGACCACAATGCAGGGGCAAGAAGACTCCCAGCATCCTGCAGTTCCAAAGGGTGGAGGGAGGGAAGCTCGGCCCTCAGGGCCCCACTGCTCGGCTTCTCCAGAGACACGGCATCCCACGGCATCACAACTCGTGAGATCCCAGCTACAAGGAGGCTCTTTGTGCACCGGGATGGCCACTCGCCGGCATATGGAGTGAGGAGTGGGGCTGGGGCCGGATGATCTGTGGGAAGCCACCAGCCAGCTGTGGCTGTGGAGCTGGCACAAGAGGAGAGGGCAGCGTTCCGGTGTGTGCAGCTGTGGACCCGCTCCTTTGGCAGGGGGAAGAGCATCCTTTAGAGGCCCCTAAAATCCACCCTGGGCCCTGGGTCCCTGCTCCAAATATTGATGCTGGTTTGTTGGTGTCCTTGGGGCTTTGAAGCTCTCATCCAACAACACAACAGCACCCAACACAACAGCACCCATCACACACAGATAAATTCCATGAGGCAGATATCTGGGCTCATCCCTGGCAGCCAGGATGCCCATGCCACTCTCTGCCTGGGCTCTGCACCCTACAGGGTCCCCTCACTGCAGCCAGGCCAGGCGCAGTATTGGGAGAGATGTCCACTCCAGGTGAAGGCTGGTGTCAGCATGGCCAGACTCAGCCCAGGTGAGCACCAGGAAGGCGCAGACCTGAGAGCCAGGGTGGGACGAGGAACAACGGGCCAGGCTCTATCTCCCCTCATGTGCCCAAATCTCGTGAACAAACTGCTAATGATGCCAGTGGCCTGAGCGGTGAGAAATTCATCCAGTGACAAATTGCCCTGGACCCTAGAGGCAGAGATTGTCCCTGTGGTAGTGAAAGGTTAATTTGAGCTGCTGGAAACACTGCTAGCAGTGACAGCCACCACACACAGTGGTGACAACGATGGCCAAACTGACAAAAAACATCCCAGGGTAGGAAAGCAGTGGTGAGGGGACTGGTGATGGTGGTGGCAGTGAAGATAATTGTGGTGCTGGTGGCAGTTATGATGGTGGCGGTGGGGTTGCTGGTGGCAGGGATGGCATTGATGCTGGTGGTGGAAATGATGGCAGTGGTGGTACTGCTGGTGACAGTGCTAGTGGCACTGGTGGTGGTGACAGTGGCAATGTGCTCCACACAGCCCCTGTGCCCATCTCTGCCAGGGCTCAGGACAGACTCTCCCTCTGTGGCTCTGACCCCCAGCCTGCTCCTCCTCTCTGTGCCTCCAGCCAGCCCCTGCCATGGGCCATGTGCTGGATGTCCCCACAAAGACATGGTGACAGTCTTCCATAAGACAGTCTCTCTCTCAGAACCAACGTGCTCTGATGCCAGTCTCCAGCACATGCCAGCCACCTCTGCCCACTGCAGTGCTAGAGCCCTTTGTGTTCAAGCAGCAGCAAGGAATTTGCCAAAGTAAATCCTGTCCTCAGCTACCCCGAGGGCTCTAACAAGGCTGAGGTGTCCAGAAAAGTGGCAACACAGGGGAAAAGACCCTTGAGTAATTAAGAGATCTGGTGCTTTGGGACATGGAAAGCTCAGCCGGATTTGTGGCAGCAGGAACTGTTAATGAACTTCCAAATCCTGGATAACAGAATGGCATCAGCCACCCTTCCAGGATGGGCTGTAGGAGCATCCACCTGGGATGTTTTGCGATGGGGTTGGCTCAGGGGACTGCCTGCAGGAGAGAGCATGTGGTAGAGCCTATGGAGGGACGATATCATGGTTCAGACCCAGCCCACCCGCTCTCCTCCGGCCTGGGAGAAAGGATGGGCCAGAGGTTGGTTGTTCAGATCCAAGGGAGCAGAATCGATGGATGGGATGGGAGTAGAACTGCAAGAGATGCTACTGGTGTTGGACCCTGGGAGGATGTGGAATGCAGGGGTGGTAAGCCGCTAGAGGGGACCCCAAGCCAGCAAGGCTCCATGGGGGCAGCTGATGCCTCATGGGAAGCACATGACAGATCACCACAGTTCAGGCGACAGGGCTCTGACACGGAAGGGGGCATAGCATGCAGGCAAAGCAGAGGGCAGGCGGCACATGGCACACAGGATGGGCTGTGGAGGACACGGCACCGGAGTCATAGCACATGGGACACAGGACATGGCACGGGGAACATGGCATATAGGATGCATCGTGGCGGATGCGGCAGCGGAACACGGCACACGGACACGGGGGTCCGGAGAGCCGCGTCCTGGGGTCAGGTAACGTGGACACGGCCAGGGCGATGCTGCAGGGACACGACACACGGACACGACAGAGGGACAGGACACGGGGACGTGACACGGGGACATGACACAGGGATAGGATACACGGACACGACACACAGACAGGACAGGGGCACAAGACACACGGACACGACACGAGCACCCCCAGCCCGGGTCAGAGCCAGCGCCGAGTGGGCGGAGCCGTGTCGGGACACGCCCCTTATGCTAATGACAGCTGAATCACGCTCAGCGGACCCCAGCCACTGGGCAGGACGGGCTCACCCGGGCGGCGCGGAAGGGGGAGCGAGGGCAGGGGATCAGAGCCGGGCTCCCGGCGCGGCCAAGCGCCGCCCCGGCGCGCGCGGGGGAGCCCGAATAACGCTGGGCCTCGCCGGCGGCCGCGCCGATGGAACGGGACCGGGGCGCAGGGGAGACAGTGAGGAGCGTGCGGGCGGGCAGGCGTCCCCCCTGCAGCCCATGTGGTGTGCGCCGAGGGCGGTGGGTGCGATCACGTGACGGGCAGGCCACCGCCATTTTGTCCTGCGGAGACCGTATTTAGGGCGCAGCGAGCGCGCCGCCGCCACTCCCGCCGGGACGGAGCTTCTGCAACCCGGGCCTCGTCGCCGCGCGCCCCCGCCCCAGCTTCCCTCCGCCCCGCCTTGCTCCCGCCGCGCCTCCGCCATTTTGTGGCATTGCCCGCCGAGGACCGACGCCGCGGCGGAGCTTTCCGCCTTTCCCCCGCCCTCCCGCGGTCCCATTCTAGCGGCGCCTCGGCCCGGCCCTCGCAGCCATGTCCTCCGGCTCCAGCCCCGAGTACGCCTCCTTCTTCGCCGTGATGGGCGCTTCGGCCGCCATGGTCTTCAGCGGTGAGCACCGACGGGCAACTGGAGGGGCCGAGGAGAGGGTGGGGAGGAGGGGGAGCATGGTGTGGGGGAAGCGGCTCCTCTTTCCCCGTTACTCCTCTGCTCCGGCGGGGCGCCATCGGTGGCGGGGGCTGGAATTCTTGGGGCCCGAGTGGGCCCCCTCTCCTCTCCTCCCCGCCCCCCCCCCCGCTTCATCCGGGCTCTCGGGGGCAGCGGAGGGTCCGTGCCGGTGACGTCACCGCCGGCGGAGCCCCCAGGGCCACGTGACTGCGGCGGCGCCGCCCGCGCCCTCCCCCGGGCAGCGGGTCGGGGTCTCCCCGGTGGCCCCGCGGGGCGGGGAGGGTGTCATGTCTCCAGGACTCTGCCTGCCCTGGCCTCCGCTGTGGCGGGGCTTCTCCCACTGTGAATGGACGCGGTTGGTATTTAAGCCATTCCCCAGATAACACAATACCAGTTTTTAATGGGATTAAACATAAATGTGCGGTCGTTTGGCGGCTAGTCCGCCTTAGAGACGTTAATGCCATTGCAGGCAATGGACGGGCTCCTGAGCTACCCCGTGGAACGGGGATGTCAGGGCACAGGGAATGCCCTGCTCCATGGCCCTCCCTCTGCGTCTCCAGGCAGCGAGCTTAGTGCGGTGTAAATTGGGTCATCCTGCGACACTGCTCTCCCCACTGAAGGAGCTCGTATGTAGGGACCATAAATGCTGGTTTACACCAGAAGGCCCGTCCTTTAATGCCTTGTCTCTTAGAGCCTTGTTAAACCTCCTGCAGAAGGCGACTGCTGTTCCTGCACAGTGTTTGCTGGTCCCTGATGGGTGCCGACCTGCTATTACCTTTGGGATTTATCATGGGGAAGGCTTCAGCTGTT
The DNA here is from genome assembly GCA_037013685.1 of Acridotheres tristis. Lineage (NCBI taxonomy): Eukaryota > Metazoa > Chordata > Aves > Passeriformes > Sturnidae > Acridotheres > Acridotheres tristis. Next base: position 21,081,745 of record CM072897.1, on the reverse strand, counting down.
TTTTTCCCAAATGTAGGTGTCACAGTAATTGGGAACAAAACAAGTAGGAGTTAATCTGGCTTTCCCAGATTCTGAAGGCTTAGCCCGTGTCTCCACAGATGTGAACATAGTGACTGGTCTTCGTCTCCCACCTCATTTGGCTCCTTTCTAATATTGAATTGGTTGTAGCTCATGCTTTGAAAGTGCTCTTGAGGTGCTTGGGATCTCATTGTGTTAATATGCGCTCTGGGATGGTGGCTGGGTTTGCAGGATGGATTTGGGGAAGCTGCTCTTGATTGATGAGTGTGGGAGATGAAATCATGTAAAGAGCCAAGTGGACAGTGGATTAAAACTAGTGTTTGAGAGTAAGCTGTCTAACCATGCTGGTTGACCATCATGGACTGGTTCCACACAGCAATGTTTGTGACTAGTTTTTGATAAATCAAAAGCTTGGTTGGCTGTGTTCAGTCTTGCTTAGTTTGTACCTGGTGGCAGGATGCAGATGTCCATGCTGAGGGCAGTCAGTGGCCTGCCACCTTGGATTTCAGACACTGTACTTATGCTTGACAGGTAAGAATTTTCCTGAAAACTCAGTGGTTGAAATACCATAGGAGCTAGAGTTGGGACCTACCTGCCACTTGACTACTGAAGATAATGGAGGAAGAAACTAAGACCTAGTTACTTGTTGGGGAAAAAAATAGTCAGCAGTTCATTGTGTTTTGCAGAATGGTACTAAATAGTGAGCTTTCTTTTTCCAAGGAAGGAGTTGCTGGTTTCCTCTTGCAGAATGGAATTTTGGAAGCAAAAGAATATGGCTGTCTGGCTTTAGACACCAGATTTGTAATATGTGAGTGTGCTTCAGCTGTAACATCAGTGAGGGATGCAGACTTGAGTCAGTGCTTTAACAGCAATTTGGAGTGGTGCTGGCGTGTCTGAACCAGCAGGGAAGCCTTTCCTAGAAGCTGCAGCATGACAGCATGGTGCTGTGGGATTGCAAGGGGAAGGTTTGAGTAAGGGAATATGAAGTTAGTGCATAAGCTGTATTGATGAAGGTTTGATATCCATCATGTTGCAGCTGGTTTGTGAGAGGTCCTTGCTGCAGAATCTGTGTCATGTAATCCTGGATTCAGTGAGCTCAGAGCTCTTTCTTGACCTCAGTGATGTTGTAGTACCAGCAGGTCTGAGCCATGCAGATACTCCTGCCAGGGCCTGTGATGGGTGCAGCACTGGACAACAGGTTATAGATACTGCTGATGGGAAATTGTTCCTCAGATGTGACTGTTCAGTGAAACGGTTTGTATTTTTTAAGGCAATATAGTAGAGGTATCAACATAGGATAAACTAAAACTTGCAGTATTGTGTAGCTTTTGGTACAGGCATGTGGTATCACAGCATGTTCTGATGTTAGTTAAAAAAAACCAACACCCTGGTTTTGAAGTAAGGAGCTAAATCTGGACAAGCGGTGTAAAACCCAGAATTGTCCTGGATCAATGTTAATTACTGCAGTGATGGTGTCTGACTCATGCTGTATCTAAAGATCACATTCTTGTGGCGCTTATAGTTCCAGGACATGTTTCTAGTAAATATATTCAGGTTCTGTACTGTCCAGGCTAGTTTGATGTGAAAACAAGCAACTTGGAGCAGTCCTGTGTGATGTGTGAGCATTACTTGCTGATGGTAAATAGATAGCAGAACTTGTTCTGGTCAGCCAGAGACAAAAGCAGGCTCTTGTGACCTTGGCCGTCTTTGAGCCTGTCTGGTTATTTGCAGATTGCAACTTGTTCTCATTGCTGCAGTTCCTTATTTCCCATGACTGAAATGTAGTGGCTCAGGTGCTGTAGAGTGATTCAATTATTGTAGCTTTTTCATATGATTTGAGCACACCAGAATGGACATGTGTGGTGTTGGGCAGAGCTGTCTGGTTCTGTCTGCTGGTGCTCTGTGCAAAGCTATCACAAGTGTGCCCACTATGCCCTCCGTGGTGAGAGGAATTGTCCTTAGGCCTGAACTCTAGCTGGGCATTCGGTGCCTTTAATACCTGCTGCACTGTCAAGCAGTTGGAAAATTCCTCATGAGTTAGCCAGCAGTGTTAAATTAGTCCAGTGTCTTCTCATTTTTGCTGCAGAGCCAATGAAATAATACTTTTTTTTTTAAACTAAGGCTTCAGATATTATAGCAGTTGGTTGACTTTTAAGGGACCTCCATGGTGAAATAGCTGGCTTAGAACATGAAGCTTGATGCAGCTGACAGCCCTGCACAGTCTGATTCTGGAAGGTATCAGGACTATAAACAGCTTGCATCCTCAAAGACAAATGACACCTGTGCTTCCCAAAATACTGTCTGAGAGGTGGGGGCGTGGAACAGCAGAGCTGCTTGCAGGTAAAAATGAAATGGCAGAGTGCAGCTCAAGCTAATTTTCTGGTCCAAATGAGGGTGCTTGTGATGTGGGCAGGTTATGTGAGCTACCAGACAGTCTGCAGTAGAGATTAGCTTAAGCCTTCATCCTTAACAGCAGGTAAAGCAGTGGATGGCTAAGACCTAAGTGCTGTGACAGAAGTGAAGTAGGTGATATTTCTACAGCTTGAGACTGGGGGAAGGCATCTCAACAAGGGCATAATTTCTTCTCAGTAAATGCCAGTCTTGGGAACATCTGAAAATGAGATGGATCATCAGTATAAACCATTGACTCTGCAGAACGTGGCTTAAGCATTTATGCTGCAGTTTGTACTGTGGCTTCCTGATGGTTCCCTGTGTCACCCTGGTGTCTCTCTACACAGCCTGCGGGTGCTTCCCCTCTGGTGGGAACACTGGGAGCAGCAGTGGACGTGGATGAATGCTGCCTCAGAACCTTTTGGTCAGCTTCCTTTTTTCTTTCCTTAGAACTGGCCTCTTCCATCTCCAGAGCCTGACTGGTTGCACACAGACGTTGCAATGTGAACAGCATCCCAGTCTGACCAGGCTGTTTGGTACTCCTTGAAGCAATGATTTACAGCAGTGTGTGCTTCTCCAGTGAGGCATAAGTGACTGCACTTGCTTCCTTCAGACTGAATCCTGTGAGCACGAGGCTTTGGGTCAGGCTGCTCTGGCCATGGGAGTGTCTCCTGGGTGCAGGCAGGGGACCTGGGCTGTCCCATGCCACATTAATGGGGCAGCAGAGCTGTGGGTGCTGCTCAGTGCTCTGAGCTCCCCTGAGACCTGCTGGTTGGGAAAGGGTCTTGCTAAGTGGTGTAACACACTGGTCTGCCAGTCAGTACCTGGAATACACTGGTCACCCAGTTTGTGAAACTGGTCATCTTTAAGGTGTGGAAGAGAGCCTTTATGATGATAAAGATATGTAACAAGTGGCTGGTTACAAGCAGCTGCTTTGCTTCTTGCAGAAGGACAAGCCTCTGCTGGTATAAGTGCTTTACCAAACTTATAAAATCAAAGAGCTCTTTGTGCTCTGTCAGACAATCCAGAGTGCCAATTGGAGCAGCTGTTGGGCAGTTGACTGGCAGGTCCTTTATTTTCCTTGGACTGCTGCTATCACAGCAACATCTCAGGGAGCTGGTGGTTTAAGTTCTCAGATGCACTGACCCAAGAGTACAAGTCCTGCCAGTCTTGAAGAATTTTTGATAATGCTGTAGGCTGACAGTGCCAGGCCTGGTGGAAATACACATACCCTTTCATTGCATTGTGGAAGAACAAAAAGCTGTCCCTAATCTTGAAACAGGTGACTCACTAAAAGGTTCAGTCTACAGCTTCCTGTAAGGCAGCTTTGCTGTTTACCCCTAGGGTTTTCATTGAGGAACAGGCTCCAGCCAGTGTGATGGGAATTTGCATAAGCTCCAGTACAGTTCCCCTAATGCAGATTGTCTGTTCTGTGCAGATGCACCTGGGCAGAACAAGAGTATCCATTACTGTAACCTGAGGTGGAGCTGTTCAGTGTGGTGGGGTGGGAGGGGGCAGGGCAAGCTTGTGGGAAGGAGCCTGTTTCTTGGGAAGTGCCCGGGTTTCTGGCATGGTAAAGCAAGGACTGCACTTGACCTGCATGTTGCCTCTAACATTTCTCTAGCCTTTTAAGAACAACCTGCTCAGGGGTGAATGGATGTTGGTGAATTGGTGCCTGTCTGCTCCCAGGGGAGCCTGCCTACTACGAAGGGCAGCCCATTTGATAATGATGAGTTTTAAAAGACTCCAGATGCAAGTGCTTATCCCAAATGTTTTTTCATGCTTGCTGTGATGGTAACCAGTGGTGTCCGAATTGGGACTCGGACTCTTTTACTAGCTCACTTCTAATGCAGGGGAATTCTGCATATTAGTGCTCTGGAAATCTGCTTCATCATGGTAGGACATGGAAGGAATCCCCGTCTGTGGAATGGACCAAATGCTCCTGGAGTGTATGTGGCTGTTTCTCAGTCTGTCTGAATGTATCAACTGGTGAAACTGGATCTCCTGACTTGGAAAGCTCCTCACAGCCCCTTTCTTTATCAAGGAGGTGACTTAGGTATCTGATTTAACTGTAAGGTTGCTCTTCTTGGTGTGTGATCTCGCTGAGCAGAGTTACCTGCTGGAGCTGGAAAAGATTGGTTCTGATGCTGGCAGAGCCCTATGGAAAGCTGTGGCCAGTGGCAAGACTACAACCAGTCTTCAGTTTTTGACACTACTGCCTATCTGGCAAGTGACTGTCTAGTTTATACTTGATCCTGGAGCTGCACAGCCTCACTTCCTCTATCACTTTTAAAGGGACAGATACGGTTCGGTCCCAGGCGGCATATCTTCAGCCCTGAGGGGAGGGCACTTTGCCCCCAGGAACAGTACATAAATCAACTCTGGGCTGTGAGTTCAAGGAGTAAATCAAGTATTTCACAAGGGAGTTAACCTTTAAAACAGGCTTACTGGGAGTAGGCGGTCTTGAGTGATGTGCATTGCACCTTCTTTGTATTGTAACACCATTGAACTTCCAAAAGGCACAATTTCTGGTTAGAGTCCAGCATGGATTCCTTCTCTGGTGAACTAGATATGTGCAGTGCTTCTCCACCTGCCAGGTAAATGTTTTGATATGTCTACCTCCTTTAAGGTAGTGTTTGGAGCTTGCTTGGTCTCTGTGTTAGAGGTGGGGGAATTGGATGAGCTGATACCAAAAACTTAGTCTTGGTGTGTAGCAGAGATACAGCTCTTGCCCAGTTTCCAGTGTGTGCCACAGAGATGTCCTCAAACCCTGTTCACCAAGATTTGGGAAAACATATCCTTCCAATCTGTCAGGGATATTTAAATGTAGCATATGAAGTCTGTGTGCTTCAGTTGTTCAGAGCTGCTGCAAGGTAGAGGTGAAGATGTGCAGAAACGTTGTACAGGTGTTCTTAGCCCAAAACTGAGTGGCTGTGCCACTAGAGGCTGGGTCATGGTGGGAAGCAGGTTTGGTCTTTGCCACCTTGCCTGTAGTACTGGGATAATGTCAAAGATGCAAGGACAACTTGCCAGGCTATTAAAGATTGCCTTGTAAGGTGCTGGAGATGTCTCTTGTTTGGGGAGGTGGTAAAGGCTTCCTTGGAAGCAGATGTGCCAAGGTCTGAAGCTCTGTGTGGCCACCAGTGAGAGTTCAGTAGAGCTTCAGTGACATCTAAGACTGCCATGTGAAGACAGTAAACATAGGCTTTCTATGGAAGTGTCTAAAACAAGTTCAAGGCATAAGATCTGGCCTCTTCTGAGCCAGAACCTTTCTCCAAGGAATGATGTGGAGTCGTAATTTTGGAGTTGTTTTCTGTTTCAGTGTGTCTGATGAAGCTGCAATGGCACATTTATCTCCAGGACCAAAGCATAGGCAAATGGGTTTTCTGTGCATCAGTTCAAGTGGTCCAGCTCTCAGCTGTATTCTGCCGGGGTAGGCAGATGTGCTATGTTGAGCCTTGCAGTGTGGACTCTAGGAGGGCACAAACACTGGAGTTCCCCTTGGGACTTTGGGGTTTTGGCTCCTAAGCAGGGTCATGGATGGCTGTTGGGGTGTGCCCTGCTGTGGAGCTGGCCTGGGAAGATGTTCTGCTATCAGTGCTGTTTGAACTGCACCTCTTAACTCATCTTTGTAGTAGGACTCTGGGCGGGTCACTTCCTCATCCCTTAGGGGAATATTCCTGGCTGTCATGTGACTCTTGATTTTGCACAATCCTTCCTTGTGCTGATTTAGCTATTCTAACTGCAGCCTAGTGAAAGACATGGTATTCGTGGATGTGTCTAATGCATTTTCTTTCTCTTCCAGCCTTGGGAGCTGCATATGGAACAGCAAAGAGTGGAACAGGTATTGCAGCCATGTCTGTCATGAGGCCTGAGCTGATCATGAAGTCCATCATCCCTGTGGTCATGGCGGGTATTATAGCAATCTATGGCCTTGTAGTGGCAGTGCTCATTGCCAATGCCCTCTCACCTGAAATCACGCTATTCAAGTAAGTTGCTGCATCTGGCAATTCTGTTTCAGACTGTCTTGTCACTGTTTGATGCTCTGTGTGTGGGTGGTTTTGGCTCAAGGCCCCTGGAAGGACTGGCAGTGTTAAATGCTGCTGGGCTAGGCTTAGGAGAACAGGTTGGATTCCAGCTGTTGTGCTGGGTGCCTCAGCCTTGGTGGAGCTGTACTGGCTGTCACAGATCAGTCGGGCATCCTGCTGCTCATGTGATGGGGCTGTGGCTTGAAAGAAGCCATGACCAGGCAGCACGGAGTTAGGAGGCAAAGCTTGTGTCATGATGCCAGACTCTAGACCTGGATGCACAGGTGTTTCCAATACAGTCCAAATAGTTCTGCTGTTGCCTGGGAAATGCAAGTGAATAATTAATACTGCTTTTGCTTTATGTGCTGGTAAAATCGATCCTTGAGCTGTACATTGGGCCCCTGTGGCAGCTACAGTCTGCAACTTAATCTGTTCTTGGCTTCTGACAACAGCTGGAACTGGTGTGATTGAGCCTTCTTGGAATTAAACAGTGGTGCTGAACTGTGATAGATGTGTTGCTGTAGAGGCTGTACAGCAGTGTGCTTGCCTAACAAGACATGGTCTAAAAGAGCAGATATAAATGGTCCTTTGCAATTACCAGGTGGCCAGACACTGATAGGGACTACTGCTCAGAACTGCTCTCCTTCTTGAAAAACAAGACCATTTCTGTCCAGCTTCTGCAGTGCAAGACACCTGGATGTGCTGTGGCTGTATATAAGGTTGCTAAAGGTTGGAGATAAGCAGCTACTAACAGGCTGCACAGCACTGTGGGTCAGGCATTGCTGCAAGTGCTAGTAAGTGCTGCTCTGACAGCACACTGAGCCTGCTGGTGGCCATATGAACCCTGTAACTCAGTTTGCTGTATGAGCCACACATGAACATCAGGTGAAGATCCTTCACTGCTGCCTGTTTCTTGAAGTATCAGAGTTGGGAGTGTCAGTAAGCATCTGCTTTGAGACACATTGGACTTGTTGAAAGAGTTAGGGGCTTAAGTCTGGGTGTCCTGTTCCTTGCCACTGAAACTCTTCCATCTCTGTCCCACAGGAGCTTCCTTCAGCTGGGTGCTGGCTTGAGCGTGGGTCTCAGCGGTCTGGCTGCTGGCTTTGCCATCGGCATTGTGGGCGATGCAGGTGTCCGGGGCACAGCACAGCAGCCCAGGTTATTTGTGGGGATGATCCTCATTTTGATCTTCGCTGAAGTCTTGGGTCTTTATGGCCTCATCGTTGCCCTTATCCTCTCAACAAAGTAAATGTTGCAGTATGATGTAAAGAGATGTAACAAATCTACATTTAACAAAAAAAAAAAAAAGCTCCAGAATGAAAATGGTTTCTCCAATGTGTACAGTTGTCCCAATTTGGTAGTTGATCTCTTGTAAATGCGCAATATATGTTAGTGACTCGTCTGTCCTGTGTGTACTTCAATATTAACTTGGATGGGCTGCTCCAAGCCTGCTGCATGGCTTGGGGTGGCCTGTGTGCAATTTTCCACCCATTGCTGTTAGTATTTTATGTATAAATATGAACTAGAAATGTAATTTTTTTCTCTTCACTGGATGTTTATTTATAAAAGACTTGACATGTTCATACATCTATGGAGCAAGGATTTTCAATTTCCCATGCTATATATATTAATCTTATATATAGGTAGATTACACTGTGGGGTTAATTGTAAGTGCAGAGAATTCCTTGGATGTAATTTTGATTCTAAAGATTGCTGTAGTGTCCTGGTATTGGAGTATGAGAATTTTGTGTTTTATTACAGCAATTGTTCGAAACACTCCTGTGTTTCAGTAGTAACTGCATATGCTCCGGCATCAGTCGTGCACCCAGTGTTGGGTTACAAACTTCTACCATGTTTCCAAATAAAACTTCCTCACTACATTGCTGTAATGAGTCCCTGGCTCTGATTTCCAGCTGTTGCTGCTGCTCCTTTGGGAAGAGGGAGTGAGGTTCCTGAAGTGACGTGGCAGCTTACTGGAGTGATGCTGCCAGCTCTGCCACAACTTCTCCTTTCTCCTGGGCCATGGCAGTGTGGTTCCCAGCTGCTGCCATGGGTGATATTTGTGAGCAGGGATGCAGGGCTGTGCTCACCTTGATCACATCTGGCTCAGTGTGGTGCTCTGTAACCAGGGGTCAAGGAGCTGCAGCCTGCACCAAGGGCCAGGGAAAAAGGCTGAAGCCTGTGATCAGGTGGGAAGCTGCCTTGTCAGGAAACAAGCAGCCTGTCCTTGTGCTGGCCCTGCAGAAGCTGAGCTGCTTGGAAGCTGTATTGTGAACAATAATTGCCTCTGAAGTACCTCAACAATAGTCTCATCAACAAAATGGCTTCAGTCAAGAACTTGTATTTTTATCTTTTGAATCACAGGACCATTTCAGCTGAGAGATTCTGCTGCTGCAGCTACTGCGTGTTGGAACAGCCTCCTCTGGCCTGAGGATTTGAGTATTGCCAAGCTTATATGGGAAATATGTGTTGGACCCTTTCAGTGGTAAAGCTTGGTCCCAGTTAGCACTGGGAAGTCTGTAGCTTATTACTACTCAGACACCTGGTCCTAGCCGTGCTGATTCATGTGGAGGGATGTGTCACCTGGTTAGGAATTAAAAGTCGTGTGTGTGCATGTGTTTCACCACTGTGTACCTTTTCAGTGAATGGTGCAAGTACCATGAAGAGCTGTGGCCAGAACATAAGAAATTTACTGAAGCTATTTGGAGCTTCTAACCTGGCAAGGGTGTTTCCCAGGCCTGGGGCTGCTCTGTGCACCTTCTGGGCATTCAGGAAACTGTAGCTATGAGCCAGTCAGCCTGTCAGGGACAACAATAATTTTTAACAAAGGAATGGGCTTATTTTTTTGCTGTTTGCTAAAACACTGATCTCTCAGCAGCCTGGGCTTGGGTTGGTTTTGCTTAGGAAGGGCTTTGCCTCAAGGCACTAACCAGAGATGGTGGGGCTGTACAGAGGTGTAAACTGACTGAAGGAAAATCCTGTGTGCCTGCTGAAGCAGTGGCCAGGGTAAGGAGAAATTCCTGATCTGAATAGTTTTGATCATTCTTTTCATCAGCAAAAGTAGTAGACTAAACATCATCTGAATTAGGCTTTCCCCAGAGGTCATAAAGGTTTATGAAATCTGTAGGTTAATTGTATCTCACACTGACTGCAGAGGGGCCTTCCTAGTGCAGTGTGACAGCTTGCAGCTGGGGCGTGAATCCCAAAGCCAGACTCTGGAGAGGATGCTGCATCCAGCTTGCAGTTCTGCTGAGAGGAATTGAATTTGGCAAGTCAAATTGTGTGGGAGGATAGGAGAGGGTCCTGGCTGGGGCTGCAAATATGCTTCACATCCGCTTTTATCTTCTGTAAGGGGTCCCTACTGCCAGTCTTTTTGCCAGTTGGCAAGAACGTGAGCAAAGATGCATTTAAGAGAGAGCTAAATGCTCTCACCTCCAAGGGCAGTAAGTGATTGAAAGGCCCCCCTGTTCCAATCACCCCTAAGGTCCCTTGTAGGTTGGTGACAGCATGCAGAGACAGTTAATAGGTACTTGCAGAACTAATGCAGGGAACATCTCCCAAATGGCATTTTGCTTCATGTCTTAGAATATGAAGCCTTTGTCATTAATATATATAAACCCATGCAAGAAGAACAGAGCTGGGGGTGAGCGTGGATTGGGAAGATCACTTTGTGCCAAGTACCTGCAAATAAACCCAGAGTCAAATTAACAGCCTGCACCTGCTGCCTCAACCACGACAGTGATGCTCTGAATCCTCTGTGCTAGCTCCCGGCTGAAAACTCACAATTCAAGTCCTTCACTGGTGCTATTGCATCAGCAATAGCAATCATCAGCAATCACTTCTCAAATTATTTGGGGCATTAAGAATATGAGGGACCTTTGGGGTTTTTAAAATTCCTTTACTGCCAGGAGCATGGCAGCTCAGAAAATGAAGCTGAGCTTCATTCTAGCTGGCATTCATCCAGCTAGTAGGGATTGACTTGGTAGTCGGTTTGGGAGAGGGGAAGGGGGTGGATGTGCTGGCACTGCCATGGTGCTTTTGTGCTCCGTATGTGCCTGGGAGTACTGCAGTGAGTCAGCCGAGAGGGGAGAGTAGGGAGAGGGAGAGGAAAGGAGCCTCTGCAGTAGCAGCAGCACAGGGACAGGGGCCGTCTGCAGTCAATGCAGGCTCGGGGGGTTCAGGACCTGCTGCCAGCACAGACAGTGCTGCCACAGAGCCTGCTGACCTTGATCTTTGTTAACCCTTTCACACTGATTTTTGGGGTTTTTTCAAAGGCTGCAATTTTTTTTCACTGCTGTTGGAGGAGCATTTTTAAGTATCAGGATTTTGTCTCTGATTGCTCAGAGATCAGCTTTCCTGGGGAGATCTGGCTTACAGAGAAGCGTGGTAACCTTTTCGTAAGTAAGCTTTGGGGAAATAAAAACCTTGTTATGAGAAACTGATCCCCAGAAACCAAGTTGCTCTTTTCAATTGCAGAGTAACAGCAGAGCTAATGACTACAGCTCTCAGTAAACCTTGCTTCCTTCCCTGGCTGGCGAAGGGGATACTGATTGTATGGCATTCTGCTGTTTCCAGCGGGCCGTACTGTCCAAACCATCACTGTGCTCAGGTGAGAGTTATTTGTCTCTGATTCACAGGACTTGCAGCTTCTGGCCTTAGTTTTACAGCTATTAACCATCTTTTTCTCTTGACATGATTAAATTAAACCTAGAGCAAGTCTTTGCAATGCCACTGGCCCTGGAGTGGGAATTTTCTGTTTCAGTTGTGTCCCAAAATGCTTCTCCATTTTTGTTCCTGTTAAAGCTAATAAATGCTGTTACTTTTTCTGCAAGACACACTTCAGTGAGCTTCTGAGAGCCATAGCTTTGCAACTCCTATCAGTGGTTTTCAGCAAAGATTGTTCTAGTGTCACAACATGAAAGCACACAGAGAAAAGTCCTGCCCTGACCTTACAGTATTTAGGAGCCGAGGCTTTTGGGGCCCACATTGTACCTACAAGGTACCTACAGACCCCTGACAGCTCTCTCTGACCTGAAAGAGCACAAGCTGGGCTGGACGCAGCTCCTGGGGAGCTGGTGGCTTGTTTTTGCCATTTTCCTTTTGCTGAGGGACAAGCTGCCCTCATCACAGGATCAGGTCTGGCTCTTTGGGATTCATCAAGGGGATACCAGGGACTGTGTAAGTTCCGGGGCCTTTTCTGGCACTTGGAGCTGCTCTGTCTATGCTGTTACACCTGTGCTTTCTTCCTTTGCCTTTGACAGAGGGGAAAAGGGTGACATGAGTGGCAGAGAGTGAATTCAACCACACTCTCCTAATGGCTGTCTGCATGAGGTAGGCTGAGGAACCAATCTTGGGAGATCGTGTATATCCCCAAGACTGGCAGTTTGTTCTGAGCAGCTTCCATGGCTCCTGTGTGCCTTGGGACAATTTCTTACACATCTTTGTGAATGCCTGTGAAAATCAGAAGACAAGGCTATATTTCAGCAGCCCCTCATGCAGCAGCAGTGTTAGCCCCAGTCCCACTCCTGCAGCTGGCTTCGTGTGCTCCCCAGCTCCTCTCAAGTGCGCAGGTACAACTGCTCTTGCTGCCAGGCAGTGAACCTAATTTGGGAATTGAGCCAGGCTAAAAATAACTCAACCTGAAGGAAAAAAACACCCACGTTTGCTAAAGAAAATGCAAGCAAAACTACAGCCTGTGATTCCCTCTGCCTGTTACTGGGGCAGTGGAGAGAAAGAATATGGAATTATTATTAGACTAGTGTGCAGTATTGGTGATGCAAGACAGGGTTAATTTAATGCTGAGAAATAAAAGGAGAACATCCAAAGGAGTAAGACTTTAGCAGTACATGCCATAAACTGGGCTGGATGATGTACCTGCAGCCTCGAGGAACAGGTTCCCATCACTTGGCACAGGCTGTTTGGTTCTCCCAGCAGTGCAGACAGGAAGTCTCAGTGCTCTGATCCAGCAGAGGAGCCTGAGGAAGCCTTGGATCTATGTGACTGGAGGGTTCTCAGGTGAAGCTCTCTTACTGCTCTGGGTGGGCCCAAGGCAGGATATTTATAGTGGGTGTTTTTATCTGTGCAGTCAGTATTTGCCTTTACTTCAGCATCTCTTCCACTGCCAGCTAAAGTTACTGTCACAGCCCTGTCAGCTTGTATGTTCCTGGGGAAGGGACCTGTTTTGGCCATAGGCAGTTTGGGTGCCAAACATGCCTTCTGACATCCAAATTTGATTTAGCAGCTTGGATGGGTCCTTTCTTCTTCATAGACAGATAAGCAGGGCTGAGAGCTGCTTTTAGGATTCATCTTCTCAACTTCTAATTTTGGGGTCTCCTTAGCTCCACCTGTATGAAGCTAAAAATCATTCCCAGAAATACCGTGTTTCATGTCCCAGATGTGCATAATTTCATGAGGAAAATTTTACAGCTCATCCAGTTCCAGCCCCTGCCATGGGCAGGGACACCTTCCACTAACCCCAGTTGCTCCAAGACTTGTCCAACCTGGCCTTGGACACTGCCAGGGGTCCAGGAGCAGCCACAGCTTCTCTGGGTACCCTGTGCCAGGGCCTCCTCACCCTCACAGAGAACAATTTCTTCCCAATATCCCATCTGTCCCTGCCCTCTGGCAGTGGGAAGCCATTCTCCGTGTCCTGCCCCTCCAGGCCCCTGTCCACAGTTCCTCCCTAGCTATTCTGGAGCCCATTTAGGCCCTGGAAGGGGCTTTAAGGTCTCCATGGAGCCTTCTCCAGGTTTATCCCTCTAGCTCTGCCAGCCTGGCTCCAGAACAGAGGGGCTCCAGCTCTTGTAGCGTCTCTGTGGCCTGAAACCATTCTTAGCCTCAAATTCCCAAAACAATGCTGCACATAGTTTTCCCAGCCTCAACCAGCATCATTCCCATCTCTCCCTTTCAGGTCCCTTTCCCTGTATCCTGCTGACAATAGGAGCAGCTTGCATTGTGGACAAGTACTGACATCATGGAATGATAAGCATGGCTTAAAACCTAATTAAAATCCAATTCCAGGCCAGACAGGGATATTACATTCATGCACAATTATATTCTTCATCATTTTTCTTTCCTGGGAGAGATTAATCAGCAGTGCTGGAGCCCACATCAGCTGGGTGGAACCACATCTCATCAGCTTCCCTCAGGTATATGGGGGCCAGTGGGCCCAGGGTGTCACAATGGGGGTCTTGGGATGGAGGTGTCAGCATGGGGATTTCAGGACGGGGTTTCCGGATGGATTCTCAGTATGAGGTCTCACAATGGGGTCTCAGGATTGAGATCTCAGGATGGAGCCTCACGATGGGCGGGGTCTCAGCATGGTTTCTTAATGGGGTCTCGTGATGGGGATTCACGAAGAGGGTTGAGGATGAGATCACACGATGGGATCTCATGAAGAGGACGTCCGCGGCCGACCTTCTCAAGATGGCGGCGCCCTTCCCGTGATGGCGGCTCTTCGGTGCCGGTCACGTGCCGCAGGGCGGGCGGGGAATCCCGGCACGTGCCGATAGCGCTCACGTGACCAGGAGCAGGAGATGCTGCGGGGCGGGGCCTCGTCCAGGCCACGCCCCCGGGTCGCGGTGCCCCCGGAGCGGGGACAGTGCCCCGGGCCCGGCGCTCATCGGGCAGCGCGGTGGGGTTCGGCCGCACGACCCCGCGGGCCTTGTTCCTCACAGCGTCTGCTCAGAGTGCCGGAGAGAGGAGGGAGCTCACCCTTCGCCTGCCCCCGGGGCGGTGCCTCCGCCTCTCACCTGCTGCCCAGTCCCGCGGCAGCCGCTGTACCGGAGCTGCGGCCTGGCCTTGCTTCGCCACGCCCGGTTCCCGCCCCCTGCACGGCCACCGGGGGTTCGCGGTTCCCGCCGGCTCCCGCTGCCCCGCGATGCCATCCAACAAATCCGTCTCAGACGCGCCCATCGTCCAGTTCACCAACTGCCGCATCCTGAGGGACCACCAGCTCCAGAGGTGAGGCGGGGGGTACCGGCGGTATCGGAGTGACTGGGGGTACCAGGGCTGTTGGAGGTAATGTCCGGCCGTACCAGGGCTGTCCAGGAGTATTGTGGTGTCCGTGGGTACCAAGGCTGCGGGTGTACCAGGAGTGTGGGGGCTCCCGGACGGGCTGCCGACCTGACCTGACACCTGCAGTGCCAAGGGACTGTCCATGTCCCCTCTGCCAGGTTTTGGAGGGGCATGGGGCGGGTGTGGTGTACAGTCTCTGTCGTTTTGTCTCTTCTGCCAGCCCCCCTGGCGCTTTGGTCATCATCACCACCACCTTTGAGGGGCAGCCCATGAAAATCCCATTCCCGTGAGTTTTTTAGAGCCAGAGCTAGGTAGAGAAGGCTGCTCGCTGTGTCCCAGCGGGAAGAGCAGCTGTGCTCTGGCAGACATCGCAGTGCCCGTGGGATCCACTCTGCCCAGGATCAATGTCACTGGGGCAGGGCCGTCTGCTCCTCGTGCTGCAGATGGTACGAGAGCTTGGTGTGTGTACCTGTCCCCCCAGGGAGGACCTGTGGGTGCGAGAGGGGAAGATCCTCAACCCAGAGAAACTCTTCTTTGACGAGAAGGGCTCTGCTGATGTCCAGCTGGACTGCAAGGACAGCATCATCGCCCCAGGTTTCATCGATGTCCAGATCAATGGTACAGTGAAGCAACATGCACTCACAGACTGGGGGCGTCCTGGGTTTGTCCATCCCTGACCCCCAGCCCCACTGCGGGTTTCCTGCCCATGACCAGGTTTCAGCTGCTCAAGGGAGGTGTGAGTCACCCAACCAATGACAAAGAGCAATTTTGCCTGTGGTTGCTGCTGTTGTGTAAGTGATCCCCTTTGGCCAGGTGAGGGTTTCCTCTGGACTCATTTTTATCTGTATTTTATCCTGCCTCTGCACTGGCAGGATGCCTGCCCTACCCTTTCCGGGGCATGGGAAGAGAGGGCAAGACCTCCCTAGGGAACAATAACAATTAACTTCAATAGCTCTCTTCAGAAGGAAAGAGGCTTGTTCTGTGGTAGCTAAAGTTGGAAGTCAGATCCCTTTTCAGCTGGGAATAGTCACGTTTTGCCCTGCATCAAAATAAAAAGGTTGTGCTTGCAAAACACTGGGGTGCCGTGGGGAAGAGCACTTCAGGGGGACAGCAATGGGGAGGTTTGTACTTGTGGAACCTTGGAATATAGGACAGAAGTGCTGGTGGAGCCCTCTGTGTTAGCGCCCTGCAAATGAAGCATCTCCCTTCAGTCACACAAAGTCTTTCTTTGGTGTTTCTGGGTGGAACTCACCTACTGGGGAAGCTGCAGTTTCACCCGCTTTGTTTGTGGTGCAGGAGGCTTTGGGGTGGACTTCTCTCTGGCTACTGATGACTTCAAATCAGGTATTGACCTGGTCGGTCAGAAAATCCTCTCCCATGGAGTGACCTCTTTCTGTCCCACCCTGGTGACCTCTCCTTCATCTGTGTACCACCAGGTAAGGGGCCTTTTCCCCTCCCATCTGCAGGGTGATCAGGATTGTATCTGGACCCTAGCCTGGGTTTCTTGCCCTCAGCCTTCAGAATGCTGAGGCAGCCATGTCTCCCAAGTGAGCTCTGCACACCAAGGCTTGGAGACGGCTTTTCCTTTGTGGGCTGTGATGGTCCCAAGTGGTCCAACTACACGCCTCCCTGCAGACCTGACGTTTGGGTCTGATTTGGCAGGCTGGGGGGCTGTATCTGGGTTGTCATGTCTGACAAACCCTTTCTCTAGGTTCTCCCTCAGATCAGCATAAGAAACGGTGGAGCCCATGGAGCAGGAATCCTGGGTAAGTAGATTTGTCCTTCTGTGGTGCTATTCTAGGTGGGCAATTATTTTGTTCACGGTTGAGGTGAAAGAAGTTACAGAGCACAAATAGGGACTGGAACTCTCAATGGGAGGAATGCACAGGTGAGCACAGACCCACCTTGTCCCTCAGGCAGTGTCTGGCCTTTGCTGTGTTCTATGTCATCGTACACACACTGCTCCAGCCCCTTTGGGGCCCCTGGAGCAATGGCAGTGGGGTGGCTTGGCTTGGCCAGTGGCCAGCACTGCATTCTCACTGTGCTGAGCTCACAGTTGCTTGAGCCATGTGTTTTGGTGCAGAAAAACGGCAAGAGTGTGACTGGAGCAGAGTAGACATGGCAGATGTCTTGGTCCTTGGCAGGGGGAGGAAGAGTCATGGTTATTTGTTCCTGTTTGGACAGGAGCCCACCTGGAAGGGCCATTCATCAGCAAGGAGAAGAAGGGTGCCCACCCGGAGCACTGTCTCCGCACCTTTGAGGCAGGTGCCTTCCAGGACCTGCTTGCTACCTATGGCTGCCTGGACTGTGTCCAGATAGTGACCCTGGCCCCTGAAATGAGGAGGAGCAGTGAGGTGATCCGGGAGCTCACCAAGCGGGGCATCTGCGTCTCCCTGGGTAAGGGCTGGGGCACCCAGGGCTTAGGGGGGCTCTGGCCACCCCTCCCTTGGGGCTGTGGCATCTCTAAAGATGTGTCAGTGTAACTAGACAGGGTGGGATTCTCTTTTGCCTGGCCTGCATGGAGATGACAGACCTGTCACAAATGGGGACATTGCCTGATGCTGTCAATCTGTCATGGCAAGGGTCAAAGTTTATATCAACTGAGGAGCCCCTGCAGTAAACACAAGGTGCTGTTCTGACACAGGGAAAAACAGCAGTCTTAGTTGGAGGTTTGATGATGTGGAAGGGTTCAAACTCTGAAGTTCCACTGCTTTATGTGACAGGTGAAATAATTTTCCAAAGGTTACTGTTGGTTTGATAACTCTGTTTTTCAACTGCAAGTGCTGTAGGAACCTCTCCCTCCAACATATGGCTGGCCGCTGTCTTAAAACTGGCTGCATTTTTCTTTTCCTTTGCTTCACAAACTCTTCTTTGTCTCAGATCATTGAAGAAGTCTTTTATTTTTAACGAGGGGAAGTTATTCAGGGTGAAATTAAACCTCAAGTGGGAAGGGCGTTCATACAGCAGATTATCTCTTATCCCACAGCCACATAAAGAACTCCAGACAGGCAAGGTTAGCCTACAGAGCTGCTGTCCTGTTGGGGAAACAGAAGTTTCTTTCTGGATAGTTTAATTCCCATATGCCTTCCTGGCAAAGTCCCCACTGTTGTGAGGGTATCCTCTGATACATCTCTACAAAACATTTAAGTATCTGAGGCCAGCAGAAAGGTGTGTCATTGGACCTCAAGCCCAGCCTTAAGACAACATACTGTGAGCAAGACAGCATGCTGTGAGCAAGGCAACAGTTGTGACAGCTGTGATGTAAACACTGAAGGAGTTCAGGTGAAACACCTACCCCCAGGTCGTGGCCAGACACATCTGTGTAAAGGCTGTACCTCAGGCCAGGGTGGGCATTAGAGCATTAGTGATGGGGTGTCTTTGCTCCTGTAGGGAAATCAGTGGAGAGGTGGGCAGAGGATCAGGCATTGGTCTTTGTTCCCAGGTCACTCAGTGGCTAATCTGTCCCAAGCTGAGGAGGCTGTGCAGCACGGAGCAACCTTCATCACTCACCTTTTCAATGCCATGCTGCCGGTGAGTCCCCAGAGGCACCTGCCCTGCTCCAGGGCTGCTTTTGGGCTTTCTCTCCCGCTCTCCTTGGGTCTGTGTTCTTCCCAGCTGTTTTTGTACCATGCTTTGCAATGAGGTTTTGGCACTGAACCTCTGGCTTCAGATACCTACTGCTGGATCTGAAAGAAACTCAAGGCTGTAGCAGACTCTTGAAATACATCACCAAGAAGGACGAGGAAGTGTTGGTGGGTGAGAGCTAGACATGCCCTTGCTGTGTGCACCCAGACGCCCCCTCGTGTGTGGGCAGCAGGGGAGGGGGGGATTCTGCCCCACCCAGGTGAGACTCCACCTGCAGAGCTGCCTCCAGCCCTGGGGCCAACAGCAAAAGGATGTAGAGCTGCTGGAGAGAGTCCAGGGGAGGCCATGGAGATGCTCTGAGCACTGGAGCCCCTCTGCTCTGGAGCTAGGCTGGGAGAGCTAGAGGGGTTCACCTGGAGAAGGCTCCAGGAAGATCTGAGAGCCCCTTCCAGGGCCTAAAGGGGCTCCAAGAGAGTTGAAGAAAAGCTCTGGACAAGGGCCTGAAGTGGCAGGACAAAGAAGAATGTCTTCCCACTGCCAGAGAGCAGGGATAGATGGAATATTGGGAAGAAGTTATTGGCTGTGAGGGTACTGAGACCCTGGCACAGAGAAGCTGTGGCTGTCCTATTTCTGAAAGCATTCAAAGTCCGGTTGGATGGGGCTTGTGGCACCCTGGGATAGTGGAAGGTGTTGCTGCCCATGGCAGGAGTTGGAACAAGATAAGCTTTATGGTTCCTTCCCACTCAAACCATCCTGTGATTGATTCTGTGATTCAAGGCAATGCCCAGGTTTGCCTGGTAAAGCTGCCAGGCACTATGTGATAGAAATGACAGCTGCATTCCCTGAAGGGAAGTCTCAGCCAGTGTGTCCTGGTGATCCTCCACAGCTTGTCCCCTCTCTCTCCCCTTGAGCAGTTCCACCACCGTGACCCTGGCATTGTGGGGCTGCTGACAAGTGACAGGATTCCTGCTGGGCGGAGGGTCTTCTATGGCATGATTTCTGATGGCATCCACACCAACCCTGCTGCCCTGCGCATCGCCCACCGAGCCCACCCCAAAGGTGAGCTACAGCAGTCCCCACAGTGTCACCAGCCACTCCAAGCACTGCACCATCTCCCAGAAGACATTTGTGCTGCCCTTGCTGTCTGGAAGGTCACAGCCACATGTGCTGGTCCCTCAGTCCTCTTGCGGGATCAGTGGGATGTGGCTGGAGACGCATGGTCCCTCTTTGAGAGGGTCAACAGGGCACAGTGCTTGGAGCTGCAGCAATATCAGCTGCAGTGTTGACAGGGCCCCTTTCCTCGTGTTCTGCAGGGCTGGTGCTGGTGACAGATGCAATGGCTGGCATGGGGCTGGCACCGGGTCGGCACACGCTGGGTCAGCAGGTGGTGGAGATTGATGGGCTGAACACCTACATCGCAGGTAAGTGCTGTTCCTCTCGCTGAAGAGCTCCAGACAATGGTGCCACTGGCACCATTCCTAAGGTGCTGAGCACACCTTGCTGTCCATGTCAGTGTGTGGCACCCTCTTGGGTTTTGATGCCGGGTGGATCTGCAGGGACTTGGCGTTGGGGATAATGAAACTCCTGGTAAAGAGGAGAAGTGTGCCACCTTCATGGAGGAATCTGTCCAGTTGTAGCTGTGTGCAATACCTTTGAAAGCCTCATTGCCCAGTGACAAGGGTGCCAGAGGTTCAGGGCGTCAGTAAGGACAGAGAAATCTTAGAGATATTTATTGTCCATTTTCTTTATTATAACACTACCACTTCTTGCTAGCTAATTTCCCTAAGTTTCAAATTCCTAAGTAGATGAAGGCTGGGAAGGTATTTCAGATAAGGAGCATTCCTTTCTCCATCCCCTTCCTCTGGCAGCAGATGCCTGCATTGTGAGCTGGTTTCACCAAGTCCAGCTGGTCTGATAGTGGAGGTGGAGGTAACACCCATGTACCAGTTCCTGTGCTCCAGCAGGAAGTGGCTGCAGGCCCTTCAGCTTGCTCCTGCTATTATGCTTCCCTAGTGCCCTGCTTTTTGTTGTGAGCTATAGACACTGCTCAGTGCCATCCTGTTTCTCTCCCAGGCACAAAGACTCTGAGTGGCAGCGTGGCGACCATGGACACCTGTGTGCGACACTTCCAAGAAGCCACAGGTAAGAGAGCCACAAGCTGCTGCTCCCTGTGTTGACACGGAATAGGTGTTGCTTTTGCCAGATGTGTCCATTCCACCAGGAATGTTCCCTCTTACCTGAGACATGGCAAGAGATGGGATCAGTGCCCTCAGATGAGCTCCTTTTTGAGGGGAAGTTTCATTCTAACCCATACAATTAATGGGAGGTGAACTCTCCTACTTCTTTCTCACAAAAGTGAATTGTTTTCCCTTCTCCATACCCTAGGTATTCAGTTTTCCTATGCCTGCTCTCTCTTGTAGGGGTATTTCCATTCCCAGCTCCAGTTGGCTGTGCTGAGGGTGTTCCATATTGGGTCCATCAACTGCCTAGTTGACAGTTGCCTTGTCCAGGGGGATTTGGGCTGCTCTGGAAATGGGGCTCTGGCTGTCCTAACGTTTCCCCAATTCTCTGTCCAAGGCTGCTCAGTAGAGACCGCGTTGGAGGCGGCATCTCTGCATCCTGCTCAGCTCCTGGGGATTGAACATAAAAAGGGAACACTGAATTATGACTCTGATGCAGGTACTGGTATGGGCACAACATGTACTGGTATGGATACAAGGGTGTCAGGGCTCACAAAGTGCTGGAGCAAAGCAGGGGGGTGTTGTAAGTACATGCTCATCCCCTGTTTCAGTGGGAGCTTCAGGGAGACTTGCTCTACCTGGAATATGCTCTAGGCTTTTGCTCCAGTGGTTTTTCCTTTGGATGCTGGTGGTGTTTGGGAAACCCTCTGAAGTGCTCCCCCCACATCTCAGCCGAGCAGAAAGCAGAGCTACCATTGCCAGGATTGCACTGCAGTGCCATCCTGGGGTGGGGAGAAGTCCTTCCCCACTGAGCTCAGCTCTCCCCAGCCAGCTCCAGCAGCTCCATTCTGACAGCTGCTTTCTTTCTCTCTTGTCCAACACAGATTTCCTAATGCTGAATGACAGCCTGTATGTGCAAGCCACGTACATTGCCGGCAAGGAAGTTTGGCGACAGGATGTGTCAGGCATGTGATGCTGAGCTGTCCCAGTGCCCTCCAAGGCTCCCTGGCACTATGGTTGGCAGCTCTGGCAACCATCCCACTTCTCTCTTTTGTCCTTCTCAATTCCTTCCTGCAACTCCCTCAAAGGAGCCTCATACCAAAGAGCTGCATTTTCCAGCTTCCAGTTGCAGCCATGCCTGCCACGAATTTGTTGGTGCTCAGTTGGTGACATGGGGAAAGACGGCAGCTCTGTGCTGGCAAGGAATGCCAGTCCTGGAGTGACCTACAGGACTGCACAGCTGTCCTGCCCCCTGACAGGTGCTCCTGTCACCATCTGACAGCAGTGAGGAACTGTCCCAGCTTTTGCACAGTTTATACAGCACACACTAACCTGCTCTACACCTGAGGCAGGCTCAAGCCATTCCCATTCCTCTGCCTGCTGTTTGCTTCGCCCCCAGACAGCCATGACTTGTTAGACATCAGCTTCCACCAGCTCAGCTCGTAGCTCTTCCCGTGACAAGATTTCTGTTGTGTCAGCAGAAGCTGAGGATCACATTCGGATCTCCTGACAGCCCTTCTGTCGTCTGTCCTCAGAAAAAGGCTGCCACAGCTCACTGACTCGGTGCCCTTGTGGGGCTGAATCCTCAGGGCAGACATCAAACCCAGGAATACCAAGGCATTGCTGGTCCTTTGTGCCTTTTCCCTGCATGGGCATTGAGTCCATAGAGCTGGAGATACGAACAGCGTCCTGCCACATAAAACAATGTTCCTTTCACTCCTTTCTCTGTTTGGATGGGTTCTGCAGGCTCTGTGCCAGCCATAGCAAGAAGAGGCTCGATGGGTTTGTGCATTCCTCAGGCCACGGATGGGGAGCTTTTGCTTTAGGGGATGTATCCAAACTGGTAGTGACAGGCTCATGAGCCCTCAGTCCAGCTCACGCACTGAGGGAGTGGAAAACTGCAGTGGGATTCTGGCTTTTCAAGACAGATATGATAGCTCATTATTTTGTGCTCATTATTTCCTCCAATACTTGACTGTCAGATTTTTTCCTGACACTTGGACACTTGTATGTGAGAACTGATGCTGATTTTGACCCTACTCAAGCACTCAGAATAGGCCTCAAGATGAAGTCTCAACACAACCTTGGATAAGGCTCAAACCACTAAGGTGGGTTTTGTAATGAGGGGAGGGCTCAGACAACATCTCAGCAAGGGTGGAGATTGTAAGGCAGACAGAAATCTGGTTGGGATTGGCAGAAGTGTACCAATTTTTCCAGTACCATTTTATAATCTTTAGCAGCAACATTTGGAAGTGCTTTCCCAGCACTTTAGAGCCCTTCTGTGAGCCTTGGAGAATTTCTAACATCAGCTGCCAATGTCAAGAGAAATTATAACCTCCATGGTTGGAAGCATTTGAGAGACACGAAACCAAACCCTGTGCTGTGATGTGCTGTGCTGCTGCAGTGCTGACCTCATGGGGATCTCCTGGCTGTTGTTGGAAACAATCCAAGGGGGAAAAATGTGTGTGAAACAAGGTGTCTACCTTTTTATTTACAAAATTAAATAATCAAAAGAAAATTATAATAGAAATGGGATTAGACAGTACCTGTAGGTGTGTATTAACATTTTTTGCGTGCCTAGGGTGGTGCTTGCTGGCATGGCCTGTGTCAGGCCGGCATGTGAGGGGCCAGGGCTGCTGTGGGCGTTCCTGCGGGGATCTGACCCGCGGCCCGGCCCGCTCCTGGGCACACGCGTGTCCGGCGGGCGCCTGGGAGGCTCAGGGGTCACGGCCAAGGTGGGCGCTGGGGACTCCGGCCCGTGAGGCCCGGGCGCTCTCGGGCGGAACGGCAGCGCGGAGAGCGGCCGGAGCGCTTAGGGCGGCGCGCACCGCCCCGACCCGCCCACCCCGAGCCCGCGGCTGGGGGAAGGCCCCGCGGAGGGTCCGGGGGCTCCAAGGGGGCTCCGGGGAGGCCTCGAGCGGGCCCCGAGCTGCAGTTAGCGGGGCCGGGCGGGACAGGGCCGGGCCGGGCTGCTCCCGGAGCCCACGCGAGGCCCGAGACCGGAGGTGGGCGGTGCAGGCGGCCGCTTCCTGCGGCGGCGGCGCGGGAGCCCGGCATGGAGCTGGTAAGGCTGTGTTGGTCGGCCCGCACCGGACCCAGCTGCTGCAGATTCTCCTTAACGACCTTCCCGGGGCTTGTGCCTTTCACAATCCCTGCCCATCTCCTTATCCTGAATATTCTTTTCGTTTCCAGTGTTTTAGTGTACCTTCTCCCCAGACGGGCTGCAAACCGTAACTTCCACCTCCTTAGCGTGAGGCAGCCAGCGTAGAAATACAGCACATGGGGCCTCAAGGGCTTGTGTTTAGCCTAAAGATAAATTTTGTGTGTTACCAGAGCTGCGCTAAAGGGAAATTTCCTGCTGTGGAGACATTTTGCCATTGTCTAAGCTTCAGGAAAAATGAGAAATCTTTCATTTGGGGCCTTTAAAAAGGAACAGGTGGAGAAAAAGATGAAAAAAAAAGTCTGTGACAAGTCCTGGCTTGCTGGGAGTGGTGAGGTTTCCTGCTGCTAAGAGCTGTAATTTTTGTAATGCAGAGGGTTCATTTGGTGCTCTCCACACAGGACTCGTATCCCTGTGCTGTGTTCGTTTATGGTGTAAATGAACTGTTAAACAACACACCTCCAGCGTAAAGCCAGGTCTGATATCCTGTGAGAGGGGAGAAGGCCTCAGAAAACTCAGTTTGGAATCAGGTTTGGAGGTGAGAGATTTGTGCTTCTAAACATTCTGCCTTCCCCACACGATGTCCAAGGCTCCCCAAGGTGTGTTCCAGGAGGAGCTGGAGCGGTGCATTTCGCAACTCGAGGCAGATCTCCACCTCACTCCACATCCCAAACTAGGTATGTTCCTCTTTCCCAGCCCACACCGCTTGTATTCTGGCCTTGGATGTAATTCAGCAGATCTGAGTGTTTTTCTGTTTCTTCTCTCCTTTATGTTCCCTGTTCTTGTGTTATTTGGGATTTGTTCTAAACACAGAATAACATAAAGCTTTGGGCTTTAAGGACTGTGTTTCTGGAAGCAGTTTTATCTTTCATTCATTTAGTGTTTGTTCTCCCTGTTTTCTGTATTTTTTGTCATGTTCTCTTTTTCCCATATAATGACTTGTATGGTTCTGCTACAGCTCTGCCTTTGTTTTTCATCTTAGGAAATACTGTGCCAGTGTGTCTGGCCCTTAAACACCAGTAGGTTTATTTTTGTGAAGCTTGTTCCAGGGAAAAATTACATGGAAGATAAAATTCTATAAGGCCATAGTTTGATCTCGTCAATCCAATTTGTAGAGCTGCAGACACACGTCCTGCTGCTGGTCAGTACCTAACCTTGGGAAAGGGCTGTGAACCCTGTGTAAGATGCTCAGGTGAGTGTTTGCTGGTGCACCTGAGGATGGAGTAGTGACTGATAGGTGCCCACACCCTGTGCTTGAGCATCAGGCTCAAGAAGAATTAAGGTTGAGAGGGTTGTGATTGTTCAGCCTGGAGAAGAGATGGCTCTGGGAAGACCTCAGAGCCCCTTCCAATGCCTAAAGGGGCTGCAGGAGAGCTGGAGAGGGACCAGGGACAAGGGCCTAGACTGACAGGACACAGGGAATGGCTTCCCACTGGCAGATATTATGCTTAGATCAGATACTAGGAAGGAATTCTTCTCTGTAAGGGTAGGCAAGCCCTGGCACAGGGTGCCCAGAGAAGCTGTGGCTGCCCCTGGATCCCTGAGAGTGTCCAAGGCCAGGTTGGACAGGGCTTGGAACAACCTGGGGCAGTGGAAAGTATCCCTGCCCATGGCAGGAGTGGATGAGCTTAAAGGTTTCTGCCCAAGCTGTTCTGTGATCAGACCATTTTGTTACACATGTATCCTTGTGCTGGTCCCCAGTGCCCAGCAGCAGGGAAGGTAGCTCCTGGAGGGGAGGCAGAAGCTGAGCACGGGAACGAGGCAGCAGAATCAGTGCCCTGGCCAGAAAAGGCACTGAACCAGGTGAGCTGAGCAGTGCTGCTGATGGTACCCAGGCTCTGCCTGGAGTCTCAGTCTCTGGAGAAGTCTGGTGAGGAGCCAGATCCAAGCTCTAGCCAGGAATTCAGGATCAACGAGTTATTTAGTTGTAGCCCTGTAGGCATGAGTTACTCAGAGTAACTCCCAGGGGCAGGAGGAGAGCAGCTCCCTGGAGCTTTCTCTACCTGTTGTTGTGTAACTGGCCTGGATTGCAGCTTGCTAAACCCTTTGAAATAAGGGTACATGTGCTCAGGACCCTGACACTCGGATGCTGTGAAGTTACATCGCACTTCTGCCCCACCATGGTCAGGGTTGCATTTGGCCCAGCATCACTGGCCAAGACAGGGAGGGGATTGTCCTACTCTGCTCTGCCTTGCTCTAGGGTAGCCTCACCTCGAGTGCTGGGGGCACTTTGGGGCACTACAACCTCAGAAGGATCTAAAAATATTAGAGAGTGTCCAAGGGAGGGACACAAGGATGGGGAAGGGTTTGGAGGGGAAGCCATAGGAGCAGCAGCTGAGAGCACTTGGTTTGTTCAACTGGAGAAGAGGAGATGGAGCACAGAGCTCACCTGGGCTGCAGCTCCTCCAGAGGGGCAGCTCCAATCTCTGTTCCCTGACACAGGACCTGAGAGAATGGCTGGAGCAATGTTAGGGAGTGATTATTAGGCTGGATGTTAGGGAAAGGTTTGTTCCCCAGAGGGTGGTGGGGCACTGCAGCCAGGAGAGGTGAGATGTTCCTATTCCACAATACTACTCTCAATTTGTTCTGTGACTTAAGGTGAGTGAGACAAACACTACAAGACTATATTTAGGATTTCCAAATGGAGGTCTTGGGGACCACTGTCACAGAACAACTCTTTTTTAGAGAATTTGTTCTAACGCAAAAGCTTTGGATTCCTGTTGTGGTCAGGCTGGTTTGTAGGAGTCAAGCAAGAGTCCTGCTTTTCAGGGTATACTCTCTACTCAGATTTTTTTCCAGTTTTCCAGAGAAGAGACACTGAGCTGGGTTCTGGGATTTGTCTTCACCTTGAGGGAAAGATTGCTAAGCCCTCTGTAGCTTCTGTGCCATTAGCAATGCACTTATTGCAATGTAAGAGTCCAACTGTATGTAGTAAGCAGTTAAGGTTTTTTTTTTCCCTCTGTGGGAACATCTCACAGTATTTGAGCTTCTAGAAGCACTTGGAGTTCCCTTTCAATTGAATGCTACTTAAGGATTAGTCAGAGGTGATGTGAACACAGAGCACATTCAGAGAAGAGTCAGTCATCAGCATCCCACAGTGTGGATTTTAAGGCCCACCGTAAACTATTTCTTGTCTTTCTTGGTGTTTTCTGAGTGCAGCAGACGAGACCCAACACATTTTCAAGGTCCTGCAGTCCCCTGAGACTCCTCTTGCAGAGAAGCAACAAGTGATGAGCAATGTGTTTGGGGATTGTCATCTCAAGACGGATGAGGATCAGAAGAGCATGGAGAAAGGTGAGCTTGAGCTGTCCCTCGGGGGATGTGAGATTTGGTTCTTTTTGGTAGATTTCTTAGGTTGCAGCATTAATTGAGTCACCTCTCTGGGAAGTGCCTTAGAGTGGAAGCTGCAGTGGCACCCCCATGGCAGGAAACTGGTGCATTGAGAACACCAGTATTGAAATAATATTCTTTGTCTTTTCTAGGCATGAAGCCTGATATTGTGGAAGTACAGCCAAGCAAGGGGCAGGCTGCACATCATGTGAAACAGTCTGACCCAACTCCTGAGGCAAAGCCAGAGTTGTTCACATCATCTGGCAGTAGCTTCCAATTTGATTTTACACTTTCTGAGACTGACCCAGAAGCTGACCCTGGTGACAGTGGTGCTGAGCAGGTACAAAATAATGTCAGAGCCACCAAGCAGGAGAACTGGAATGGAGCCTTGAGGTTTGCTGCCTCTGCCTCTGGACAAGAACCCAAGTTTGCTTTCAGGTTTGCCATCCCAGATGAAGACTGCCCTCATCTTCAGTTACTTCCAGCGTGCCAATATACAGAGCACACAGCAGATCCTGCACTGCGTGCTGCATTAGCAGCTCTGCCACAGGCTGCAGCCTTGCAGAAACCTGAGGTGACTCAAGTGACAGAGAGTGCACCCAAAGAGGCTAGAAGCCATGTCACTTCTAAGATCCCCCAAACAGAGACAGCCCCTGCAGATGAGGCAGTGACGGAGAAATCAACAGGAGGTGGAGCTGCCCAGAAGAAGAAAAAGAAGAAACAAAACCCACCTGTCAGTAAAAACAAAACAGAAGAAACCGAGACCAGCAGGAAGGCAAAGGCAGAAACTAACAGCTGTCAAAATATAGATATCTCCCATCAGGATAAGAAGACCTCTCAGGTAGTTAAATACTGATGGGATCCCATAATTTATATACCCTTGAGCTAAAGAGACACTTTATCTCTTTGCACACATGAACAATTAGCATACTGCCTTGAGATGGAAGCTGAAAGACCACACTGGCTGCTTCCGTGTTCCAGCAGCTGTTCTCTTTGTCTTCTACACAGCTGAGGAACCTGACCAGTGCAAAGGAAGTTAATGGTCCTTCAGATTTGTGCTGAAAGATTTCATGTTTAGGCTTGTAACAGCTAGTCCTGGGGAGCTGGATCCCATGTTTTCTTAAGAAAATGAAAATAGGAAAAGAAGGTAACTGTCTTCAGTTGGTGGCAAGCTGGTACCTGTGGGTGCTGAGCCAGGCCCTGTAGCTCTGGTGTGCATGTTGCAGGATGAATTGCTTTTGCAGTGCAAGGAGCAAAGCCAAGGCACAGAATTGCCACCTGGTGTAGCCAAGGGCCTGTGGTAAAGCTCAAGGGTGCTTCTGAGAAGGTTCTGCTGTAGGGTGTGGCCCAGAAATCAACTGAAATTGCAAATTATGTGTAAACACAACATTAAGGCACACACTGAAGTTTTCTGTCCTGCTAAGGTCCAGCTCTTCATTTTATTTTACTTTCCAGCAGTGGTGTAGGTGTTATTAACAGTGCCAGCTGATCAATACCATAATACAAGATTGCACAAAACCTTCCTTTTCTTAATATATTACAAGGAAATTGCACTGAGTGTTCAGCTGCCTCTGGAACATTGAAAGGTCTGTTTCACCTGTGGCCCTACCAATAAACACTGCTGAGCACCAGAGACACAGGAAGAGTTGAAGGTCAGGTGAAGCCCTTCCAGTCCTTTGGAAGGACACTGTTGTGGTTAAAAGGAGACAGTGTGAGGGCATTTGTATTTACATGTGCATGACAGTTAAGAATTTCTTCAGTCCAGGGTGCAGCCGTGTTTCCCTGTCCTACTCCTGAGAGCCAGCTGGCTTTGCTCAATGGGGCTTGGCTTCCTTCATCTCCATGGGCTTCATCTTCCTTCTCCTCATGCATTTCTGATTGAGCAAGCACAGAGGAGCTGAGAAGTGTCGCTATATAGGCAGGTGCAACATATAAAAGGCACACTACATTTCAGAAGGCTAATACCTGTTTATTACAACAATGCAATGTCTCTTATACGCTTTACATAGTTTACACTTTCATCATGGGTTACAATATGTCAACATAACAGTCATTAGTGGAAAGTTCTCCATCCCTATTCTTCCTAGGACATTTCTCAAAATAACTGTGGAAACACAGCTGTGGGGCTTTTTCCTAGTTATCTTCTTTTCTCCTTCTCTTGCTCTCCATGTCAACAGCCTTGGTCAGAAAATACTTCTCAAAACAAACGTCATTCATTAACCCTCTCTAACCCACAGACCAGCTGTGGGGTCTCACTATAATTCCCCCTTTTTCTTATTTAAAAAAAAGTGCTGCTGAGGATCTTGCATGGCCCTTGCAAAAATCCAAGCAGACAGCAGGGGACAAAACAGTACTTTAACTTACAAAAAAAACCCCATTCAGTTATTCTCATCTTCAAACCTAAAACATTCCCGTAAACTGATCCATTGCAATCTAACAAGTCCTTACAATACATACTCTCAAAATCCTGGCATCCGTAACCATGCACTAACAATAAAAAAATACATCAATAAGGCACATAAAGGATAGATTTTCAAATACCTTTACAGACTGCACAATCCCTTGATGACCTTTTTGTGGCAGAATGATACCTTCACTTTTAGTCAAATAAATTTTCCTCCATATAGAGTTACATTTTGTGGCCAAAAGACCAAGTCATCTGTCCAGTCGCCAATCAAAACTAAGCAGCATCCACTTAACTTTACAACTGGCTGCTGCTATCATAATGCAAGCAAACCTAGTTGCTCAAAGTATGAGCTTTCAGCTACTAATTCAACACCCTTATACAAAAGCAATACCTCTCCCCTAGGTACATTAAGTTCCTCTCTTTTGGGGTAGTAAATGCTATGTGAAAGGAAATGGTACAAGACACATTACTCAGTACTGCCAACCTCTCTGTGGAGGAGAGCAAAAACCCACAGTAAAGGTAACATCCACCAATTCAAATTTAAGTGTTTAGCCTGAGTCAAATGTCCCCGTTTATTTGCCCTGAGTGATCATCTTCACAGCGTGTTCTTTAAGAGCCCATGCTTCAATCTACCTGATGGTGTCTTCCACACGTTCTGCTTCGGTTATGGGACCATCCATCCTGTTCCTTCTGGTGTGCTCCGAGTCTGGCTTAACACAACGAGCAGCAACCCAGCGAGGGCCATTCTCTGTCAAACACAAGCATACTCTCTCTCCCATGTTATTAACTCCACTGGGCGAGTCCACATTCCAGTAATCAAATCCGTAACCCATACCTTAATATCCTTACGAAAACTTGGCTGTTTAGAATTTAAAGAAGAAAAATGATGAAATAGAGGAGACAACGGTGAATCGGGTGAAGGGTGCAAGAAGTTTAACACATAAACAGCTTTATCCACTCTCACTTGAGGTGGTTCCCTTTGCAAAGAAAGACTCAGCTTCTGATTTTGTCCATTGTTTGATTTTTTTGATTTTGTGCAAGTTTGAGGATAGGGGTTTTTTATTGTTAATGTTTATTTCTCCCATCTGTAAGTTTATTTGAAAGCTGAACAACTTTCCAGAAAACAGCACCTTCTGAATGGCAGCCCCACATTAAATCCATCTAATAGAGACAGTGAGTTGCAACTAAACATTTGCACGGTGCTTTTAGTTTATGTGATGAAAAACACTAGAAGGAAAATATAATGAAGTCTATAAAGTGATCACCAGAACACGATATTTGGAGTAGTGCTGACTTTATGGAGTTCCCTTTCATCCTGTATAGCAACTGCTGCTGTAATTTTTGGGTGACTTGCTTCCTCTTGCTAACTGTGCCTCATGTTGATAGCAGTCAGATGAGCAGCTGCGGAAAGAGGTGGACTGGTGTGTGAACCAGCTGGAACTCGGCTTGAAGACGCAGAAACCCACTCCAAGGCAGGGTAAGCATTGAAGTAAAGAAGAGCTCTCTCCTGGGGGGAGCATTGGCAGGAATGCAGTTGCAGATCCAGCAGGAAGCCTCAAACTGTGTATTGTTTCTCCTGTGCTGCAGCTGAGGAAGCCCTCAGGGCAATCAGGACACTGCGCAGTGACAAGGCTCCACTGGTAAAGAAGCGTCAGCTCATGAGAGCCATGTTTGGAGACTACAGGAAGAAGATGCAGGAAGAGCTGTGCAGAGAGCTGAAGCTCATGGAAACAGGTAGGAGAACTTTGCATGGTGAGGAGGAGAAGAAAGGGGTTCAATCCTGCACTGTGCTTTGCAGACTGGGGCCTCACTATATGAGATGACTGAACATCTCTTATTTTTTCTCCCCTCTTTAAGCTGCAAAATCAGCCAGGATTGTGGAGTTGAAGGGAAGCATCCACAAGAAGAATGGCCAGTTCATCCGGAAGTGCTTGGGAGCTTGCAGGAAAAGCCAAGGTTCAGCAGAATCCCCTTCAGAGTCACACAGCACATTTAACACAGGCTTATTCAATTTCACAACTCCCCAAGAATTTCGCTTTAATTTCTTCTAGAAAAGTCACTTCGACTAAAACCGTGCCAGGTCTCCTGTAAACTGAAGAACGGTGGAAAGATGTTGTGCAGTAGGAAATGTCATGCATGAATCTCTGGTCCTCTTCTAGGGTGCCTTATCTAGAAGTTTAAACCAGATCTGCCTACTATGCATGTGACCCCAAAACTCAGCCTACATAAGTGCTCCTCTATGTTCACACTGGAGAGAAAAGCACCTTTGAAAGGGTCAGCAGTGTGGAAGGATCTGTTTTCTTTCCTGTAGAATTGTCATTAATTGTAGAATCTGTCTTTTACACCATGAGATTTTCCCTTTCTCTTGTTGCTTTTAAATAGAGCAGAGCGTTTCTAGCAGCTGAGGCAGCAATGCATACAACAGGCAATGGTTTGGAATCGAGATCCAGCAGTGGATAGCTGGGTGCTTCCACTCCCTGAGTCTGTGAATGCAGCTTCTGGTGTCCAGCAAACACCAGTAGTGTGTCATCCTTGACATGGAGGAGCACGAGCTCAGGGTCTTTGGGGGAAAGTAAGTGAGAAGCATTTTTGCTCATTCATCTCTTTCACTGACAGGTACAGACACAGAACAAAGCTGCACGTCATGGTTTACATGCACATCATCTAAGGACAGTTGTTCCCAGGAGAACAAGGAAAATTTTTGTTGCTGAAGCCAGGTTCTAGGCAGCTAGGAAAGATGTACAATCAACTCTTAAATAAAGTTTACTTTATAAGTAGCTCAGTTACGACCACAGTGCCTCAGAGGGAAAAATAGCTGCATGCCAGCCTTGGATGGTAGTAAAATCAACTGTCACAAGCCCAAAGACTCTATTCCACTTGATTTGTATTAAATTTTGGCTTTGTGAATGTGTGTCTCTAGTCTATACTGCTTGACTCACTGAACCCATCTCTTAAGTTCATGCAGAAAATCTTCCCACCAAGCTTAGAAAATTCTGAAGGAAGAGAAGTGCTGTG
This sequence comes from Acridotheres tristis, assembly GCA_037013685.1. NCBI lineage: Eukaryota > Metazoa > Chordata > Aves > Passeriformes > Sturnidae > Acridotheres > Acridotheres tristis. The sequence goes on along the minus strand of CM072897.1, from coordinate 21,049,615 downwards.
AAAGAGTATGTGGTATCAGGTGTCCCTAGGGAGCAGTGCTTTCCTCCCTTTTATAGTCCAGTCAGCCTGTGTGGAAAGTGAGAATTGGGAGAGTATGCAGATTCCATGGAGTGCTGAGAGCACCTGAGAGATGGTGAAAGACATTGGCTGTGAAAGACTAAAAACCTGATCGTGGCTCTAAAAAATTTATTTTGTTATTAAGCTCTGATGCAGGCAGTTGCATCTATGAGGCTTCTTTTTTTCCTTTTAAATTCTAAATATTTTAAAAGAATATTTTAAAGAATTAATGTCTGGTCATAAGGAGAAACTGAACCTGGGTAACATATATGATGAAAAACACCATATAAGGAGAAATGAATTTGTCTTTTGTAAGTCAGTAGGTGAAAACTGGAAATCAAGGTCGGCACATGTTATTTGCCAAGGAGCCACAGCTGTTACTTTGAACGTATAGAACAATCTTAGACAGTATTTTTTTTTATTTCCAGGATTTTACATTAGACATACAAAAGTTGTATCCTTGTCACACTTTTTGTGTTTTCATGCCATTTTCTGAGATTCAAGAGCATTGTCTACATGACCTTGGAACTACAGCTGTTTGCTTCCCTGGCTGATTATGCAGGAGATGTCTGGGAAATAGTTATTTTTTTCCTTGTCATGTCTAAGGTAAAGCTAGAGCTGCTAAAATACTATAAAATCCTTGCTCCAGAAGGCTGAAGAAGTATTCTGGAAAGCATTCTTACATAATGTTCATACTGTTAATTAGGCATTCACAATTAGACTAAAGATACCAGTGAGGTGGGCATTTGGTGTAACCCAATCCAGCAGTTATCTTCAAAGGGGTCAGAGAAAACTGTTCTAATATGAGAACAACTCCTGTGGTTTTCCAGAGGTCTGAATAATGCTGACCTGCAAAGCCAGTTCCTTTTTCTCTATTTCATTACTGGAGGACTTATATATATGTTTGTGGGAAGGCAGGTGTTCATCAGTGTGATACCTTGTGTCCCTGAGTGTCAGGTCGGTTCCACGAGTCAGCCATGGGATCTTGGATAAAACATTTTACCTTTTTCTATCTACTCCTTGTTTTTATAGTCAAGGTGATGTCTCCTGAGTTTTTGACAGATGTGCCCAAGTTATTTCATTAGTGATTGTATCTTGAAGAGGTGTCTGAAACTACAGCAGTCTGTACTTCACTTTTAAGCTTTGCTGTATTATTTTGTTTGAAAGGAAATGAGCAATAGTATGAGAAGTTAGGAAATGCCATGGCTGCCCCATCCATCCTTTCTCCTTTACAGAGGCCACAGTGCAGTCTTAAGGATGTTTTTTAAACGCTGTGTTTTCCCCTTTTAGCATTTCTTTATCCAAGATTTCAGTGCTGTTTAGAGTTTCAGTGATGTCTCTTAGTACAGTGGTGTCAGGTTTGGATCAGGGCTTTGCTGTACTAGTGGCTGTAATACCTGTTCTATACCCCAAGGCATTAATGATGTACAACAGCGAGGGAGAAGGGAAGTATTCTGATCTACCTGGGCATCTCTGATCCACTGTTTTTGCTTTATGGAAATGTATCTCAGTTTTGATAAAAAGTTAAGCTCAATTCTGACCTGCGTATTTCTGCATTCTCTCCTCAGCTTTGTGCCTGGTATTTGAGTTTGGTGCCACCAGGGTGGCTGGTCTGGGAGTGCTCTGTCTCTTTGCTGACTGCCCACCTAAATGTAGAGCAGCAGTGCCAGGCCCAGGCTTGTAGGCAGCAAACTGCTTACAGGAGTATCCAGCACAGCTATGAGCTCAGGAATGACTTAAAGATACCGCAAAAGGGGATGGGAAATACCACAGTGCTTCTAGAGCAAAACTTGCTTCACAGCATCAGTCTTGGAAAACTAAAGCTGAGGATCAGCTTCTAAAGACGGGAACACTGTAAATTCTCTCAGACCATTCACTGTAGTAAAGCAGGGGAAACGTCTCACTTTGGGGAACAAAGTGAAAATTTTTATTTTTTTATTTTCTGGTTATTTCTTTGGCAGGGTGAGGCCAAGAATGTTTGCACACAAAGGCAGAAGAAATCTGGGTGTGATCTCTCCTCTTAGACTTGGCACCCTCCTCTGTAAACAAATCCCCCAAGCATTGCATTAGGAAATGCAATCCCATTCCAGACAGACCCTGCCTTCAGATGGAGATCCTGCCTTCAGGGGATGGCTCGCCTGCCCCCTCACAGGCTGGCCCTCTCCCTGCTGGCATTTTGGCTGTTACCCTGAACACTGGGCACTAATCACATTTGTCCAACCCCTTCTCCTGAGCTTGGTCACTAGAAATGCATTTATTGGTCCTTGGGCAGCCCATATCTGAGTAATCAGGGGGCATAGTCATTGAGGAACAACCCACAAAGAATCTCCAAGGGATCCCTACAGAGTTCAGCTGGAATTACTTCCAGAGTCACAGCAGCCACTTCTAGGGGGACTTCCAAGACCACAAATAAGCCAAATTGATCCTGTGTTTCAGGTGACTGATAGTACTTTGTCTCACTTTGATTTTCAAGATGCAGAGACTGTGTACTTAGTATCCAATCACTCCTAAAGGATAACACATTCCCTTCATTTGGGGAGGGAAATCCCAACTTTTCTTTGAATTAGAAAGAGGAAGAACTTACCACTTCAGGAAAGAAATAAACTGGAACATTCTAATAGAAGGAAGGTGTTGGGGGGTTGAATTGTTCCCTTTTTCTTTCTGTGGAATTTCTCCCATTGTTATGCTAAGTATTTGTGGCTACACCTTAGTAGCAATAGTCTTCTCTCACAGGGGACACCGAAAAAGGAAAGGTGGGACAGGGGCCTGGGCTCGCTCTCGCTATTCGCTTGGCTCGTGGAGTGGAAGGAGGACAGCCCGTGCTCCGATCTGGCATCTCCCCTGCCATCCCAGCGCCGAGATCCACGTTCCCTGCCGTTGGACATCGCTCTGCTGCTCTCCCACCTCACCCTACTGCCTCCGGACACTCTGCCGAGCACCACGACCGACACCGTGAGGGGGGAGTCACTCCCCCATCCCTCTCACCCCTGGGCCGCTGCCGCCATCACCCAGCCCTCTGCAACTGCACGGGACCTGCCCTGCCCACAGCACCGGTAACTGAGTGCAGGGAAAGAGTGCCTTGGCCAAAAGGGACTGGAACTGAGCTATACTGTTCTGTTTTGTTGTCAATTTTTATGGCTGTTGTTGTTTCTGATGTTTGCCTTGTTAGATACCAGTAAAGAACTGTTATTCCTATCCCCATATCTCCTGCCTGACAGCCTCTGATTTGAAACTAAAATAATTAGAAGGGAGGGGGTTGCACTCTGCATCTCAGGAAAGGGGTTCTCGCCTTTCCTTAGAAAAATACCTCTATTTCAAACCAAGACAGAAGGTTAAAGAGTAAGGATCATTTTACCTGCAGCTCCATTAAAAAAAAAAAAAAAAAAAAAAAAAGGAGAGATGCTGTTATTTTAAGAATATACAGAGCTGTGACATATAATCTTGTATCTTTCTGCTGCCTAAATTTTTTCTGCTCCTCACTGTTTCTGCTATTTTCATCTTTAGAACTGTAGAAGGTTTGTAAGACACACTGTTTTAGAAAATCCAGCTTTGACATCCCCAGTGGTTTCATTCCTGGCACCAGTCTTCCTGTACATGCTGGCAGCTGGAGAGTTCTGATCACTGGCAGTGTTAGGTCCCTTTGGCTTCTTCCCTGTGAGTACATCAACAGGTATGACCAGCTTCTGATTTCTCATCTCCAAAATGGAAGAAGTTTGGGTTGTGTATCTCTGACTGATCTTGATTATCACCATGCTTATTCTAACGAAACAAAACCCACATGTGGAAGAGGCCAGGAAGGAGAGGGAAAGCAAACTGTCCTGCCATCTTCTTTTTCCCCCAGTAATGTTGGCAAAGAACTGGAGTATACCCAGGAAGAGCTGGGTAAGTATCTGGAGAAGCTAAACCATTTCTTCTCTGAAGAACTGCCGAACCGCAGTTCAGCAGACAGTAGACACAGAGCTGGGTGAGAGAAGACATCAGTGCCAATCTGCTTTCAGGAGATACCCTGAGTGGACTGGTAAAGATTGTTCTCTGTGGGTTTCTTGTCTTGGCTATTGCTCTTGTTGCCTCCCTTTCCTGTCTTTCCCTGCACTTCTGGACTCTGCTAAGCTCAGCCACATCCTTAATGGGTTGGGGTGAGAAAACAACTGCTGGCAGCTCCTCCTGGTGTTGGTGGCTCCCTGTGGGAGGTGTGCTGTGGGGCAGGAGAGGGCTGGGGATGGAGGAGGCTGTGGAGATAGGGATGTGAAGGAACACAAGGGGTTCTGGGATATTTTCCCTGTTAGTGTGGGGCAGGAACTGTGACCATGTGGGAGGAGAAGAGCTAAGGAAGGGGTGGTGTCATTTTCTCCGTGTGCAGGGGGTGTCCCATGAGTGACTGGCAGAGTGGCCTCTGTCATTCACCTGGTGTCTGTGTGTCTGAGGGATGGGACAGTCTAGGAATCACTATGGAAATTGAGAGCCCGTTCCTAGTGTGTGGTCCCTGGGTGGCAGCAGAGCCCTTGGCGGAGCCTGGAGTCTGTCCAACATCCCATGTCTGCAGGCACTGCAGCTTGTTCTTGGTTATCTGAGCTGTCTTCACAGTGTGCTGGGGGCTACACCTGAGGGGAAAGGGAAAGGTTGTCTTTCTGTTGCTGAGCTATTTCACAGCAGGCTCAGGGACACAGAGTGAGCCAGGTTCCTCTTCCATCCTCCTGAGAGGGGCAAGAGTGGGCCTCTCTCTCTGCTCCCAGCATGAGAGACTGCTCTCTACTGGTCTTTGTTGTGAGATGTGGGACATGCCCCTTCCCCACTTCCCTGGGAGGCTGCTAAAGGAGCCAAGCTGGTGTCCAGTGGTAGGACGCCAGAAGTAAAGACTCATCCGGCAGGAGAGGGCAGAGGAGAGTGAGAGGCAGAGGAGGGTGGGATGAAACCAAGTGTTTTGCAAGGGGCACATAGCCAGGAGCTTGCTAGCAGTCCTGAACTGCACCCAGAAAAACCACATCTCCTCTTCACCTAGACTGTTCCATGTGGACCCTACACCATAGGAGGATGCTGGAAAGTTTGGTCTTGGTGAACTCCTTGGAGGAGGAGCACTCCTGCAGTGTCTCTGACCTCTACCTGCAAGGTTGGTACCTGGCTCCTTTGTGCCTAGTTCAAGTGCCCTCCTCCCTTGTAATTGCTCATCCACAGCTGCCTTATCAGGACAGTTCCTGCTCCAGCTCACCCTGCAGGCTGGCACTGGAGTGAGGGGACCTTGAGGAACAGTGGTGACCACTGTGAGGGGAGCAGGAGACAACCTGACCTGGGCTGCTTGTGAGGCTAAGCTGGAGGGCCCATGAGGAATGGCAGTCTCTGCTGATCCTTGTGGTGTCTACCAGACAAACCTAAACCCACAAAGCAAACAGCCATTAGCAGTCCAGAGGACTCTGGTTCCCAGCTCCTATATTTATTCAAAGTACCCAGACAAAATAGTCACTTCTGGAAGCACAAGGGACTAAAGATTTTGAGGGATAGGAAAAATGTTTCCTGGGTTTTGGCTGGTTTTGTTAGGAAGAGAAGACTGCTGCCATGCTCTGTCTCCCTCACCCAAATGCCTTTTTGACCAGCTGAATGATTTCTGTCAATTCTGGCCAATGGGTAGAGGTACAAAGGTTTAGTAAAAAGTATTCTGCTGGGTGAGATGAAAACCTCAAGTCCCTTTTGACACCCAAAGAAAGGTTGAGAATGTGCTTAAGTTACCTGTGATGCAGCATGGCAGCCTGACTGCAAAGCAGTGGGAGAATCAGAGCAGAAGGGCATAAAGTCATGGGAGCAATATGATCCCTGACACCAGAGAGTTTCTGACCACCCAAATGTGCTGTTGTTTCTTGGCAGAGCTTAACCTGACATGTGTGGGGTCACTGGTGAAGGTCTGGGGCCAGGTGTGGGCTCAGCAGCCAGAGCAGGAGCAGTCCATCAAAACCTGTCTCCAGGGATTCCTGGCCATCCCCCATCCCTTCTCTGTGGATGGGAGAGCTCTGAAAACCAGTCCTGAGTGTGTCACCCCCAAAAAGATGCCATTCATGTCACACAGTGGTGGTAAGTAGGAGGGACTCTGCTTCCAGCACAGTGAAAGGGGCTGGGACCAGGGTCAGGCCATGTCTCCACATGATAGAGCACATGTGGGCAAGCCACCAGGCTTCAGTGGAGAGTCCCTGGCTTTTGGACCTGTTGCTCACACAGCCAGGAAGCCCTGAGCCCAGTTCCTGGGAACAGCTACTGGCACACAGGGTGGAACTGCCAGAGCTGGGATGTCACAGAGGGTGTAGCAGGGGAAGAAAGAGTGGAAGGCTGGGACAGCCCAACCTGTTGTTGCCCAGAGAAGCTGTGGCTGCCCCATTCCTGAAAGTGTTCCAGGCCAGGCTGAGTGGGGCTTGAAGCAACCTGGCATAGTGGAAGGTCTAACCTGTCAAAGGCAGGGGCTTGACTAGATGGCCTTTAAATGTTCCTTTCAACTCAACCCAACACAACCTAGCCCAATCCAACCCATTCTGTGACTCTGAATGTGTGACCTCCTAGGCCCCCCCCATGCTGGGAAAGGCCATGGCTGTAATGCCTCTTCTCTGCCTTTGTTCCCTCAGCTTCCTTCCAGGACTGGGAAATTGCTCTGTTTGTCATGAGATCTCTCCTGCTCCTGTTATTGTTGGTTGGTCTGGCTTTTTATTTCATCAAAAGGTGAGAAATCACTGTTGTATCTTCTGTCCATCACCCACCCTCTTCTTCTCCAGGGCCTCCTCTCTAAGTGCTGCACAGAGACCTTCACTCAGGTGAACATCTACACTGCTTTCAGACCGTTCAACATGCCGCTCCTCATTTTTGCAGCAACGTCCCTTTTTGTAAAGCCCCTTTGTTTCTGACAGAGCAGACTGCAGGTTCTGCGGGAGGTAGAGATAACACCAGTAAATCCTGGATGATGCTGGGCATGTCAGCAGGTGCAGGGTAAGGGCCATCAGTGGTACTGACAACAAAGGCGTGTTGTGGCACACAACAGATGTTGCTGTGGCCACAGGGAAGAGCTCTTCCTCGGAGCAGGATGGAAATGACAGACACCTTAGGATTACCTTGGTGGGAAACACCTTCCACGTTGTAACATGACACTGCTTTTAAATAATAACTCGGTGTTCCCTGATGTGATCAGGAGGCAAACAGCAGCTGAACACTCAGGCTGTACGTCTGTCTGAAATAAATGTTACAGTGGATGGGTTATTTAACCAGCCTAGGTGATTTATTTTTATTAATTTTTACTGGGTATTTTTACTGGGTAAGGGGCTGATGTGCAAGAGTTAGAAATGAGGAAAGTTCTTAGAATACATTCAGGGAATAGAAAACCCAGTAGATTTTTTTTTTTTTTTTGAATTTTTAAAATTATTTAAGAAATAGCCTAAGTCAGATTTAGGGAAGCTGTTTCAGAAACTAGGGTGGTTTTAAGTCCACATGCCAGGGAATTGCAGCTGCTCTGCTCCTGTTTTTCTGTGAAACATTGACAGAGACATTAGGAAACTGTGCCTGCTAAGTGCTGGTCATCCAGCCTCTTCTTTTCAAATCTGAGGTGCAGATTAGCTACCTTGTGCAAAAGAGCAGAGCGATTGATTAGGTATTTTTCTTCATCTGTTGCTTTTCAGATGTCCCCAAAATTACACGAACATCGAAATGCATGACCATAGGCAGATGGCAGCAGACTTCTAGTGCTCCTGGGCAGCCCTAGGGCTAGTGATGTGTCTCAGGGGAGCAGAGGGGGTGTCCAGCTCCCCCATTCACTGAGGCTGCTGCACAGACCTGCCACATGCATCTGCATCTGTGCATGCATGAGCTGTGTGTGAGTGCGTCTGTGTACAAACACCTGAATTGGTTTTTACCCTTCTTAGTTTTGACCTTGGACTCAAGGAGACCTCAGAAACAGACTGGGACTTCTCACAGGCACAAGTTGTGCCAAGTGTGGTGCCTGTGCAGACAGAAGCCTGCTTGGCTGATGCAGAGGAAGGACACATGCTCTGCCTCCTCTCAGGACTCACTGCTGGGTGCTGAGCCAAGTCCACTTCCATCAGATCTTTCCTCAATCTCTGGTCCTTCTGGACTCCATTGCTCAGTGAGGGCCCATCAGCCTCCCCTGTGCCCTTCTGGTCCAGGCAAGGGGGTTCTCAGCATCATGCCCTGCTCTGCTACAGCCGTTCTGCACCACTAGCAGCCTCTCTAGAGAAAGCCCTTGCAACTGAGGATCACAACCAGGAAGGTGTCCTGCCCAGGAAAATGGGTTAGAGGAGAGCTGAACACCCAGTTAATCAGCTCCTGCCCACATGCAACTCTTATTGGTATGGTCCTGCCCATATTTTGCCAGACAGTGGGCAGCAGCAGTACCATACTCTAGATCTGATGAGTTTCTGGGATGAGGAGGGTGGAATCTGCTCAGTAAAAGATTGTTTCCTACACAGTGTGATCTATCCCTAATGGTGCAGCAGCTGATACCAGGCTCCAACAATATCACGTGTGCAGCACTGGTTTCACCTCATGGGTTTCCGCACCCTGTGCCATCCCATGCATGGTGATAGTGACCCTTGACAGATCTTGCTTGCTCACTGGCTGAGTGAGGGGTAAGGAAAATGCAGATACTGATCCCACACTCATTCTGAACTGTGGCATAGACAGATTCTTACTGAACAAGGTTCTGTGGAGGGGAGGGCAAGATTGATCATCTTGGCATTGACCCTCATGAGAAGGAAGTCTCTTGTATCCTTGGAGTCCCACATTCCTGCTGTGTCTGTCTCAGCTGCATCTTCTCCTTGCAGGCAACTGCCTTCTGCTGAGGTCCATGGGCCCCAGCCAGCTCCAGTGCCAGTCAGGATGAGCAGCACAGGAGGAGCAAGGCCTCAGCCTTCCACTGTCCAGCCTCTTGTGCCAGGCAGCCCCTTTCCAGTCAGCAAGGCTGGGAACACGAGGCACCAGGGACCTTATCTGCTGGGTCTGCATGTAATCCTTGGGCAGCCTCTGAGAGATGGTTCTTCCTCCTGGCTCCATCCTGACATTAGCACAACACTACTGGCACACACAGGCCTTGCAGGAGATCAGATCAGCTCCATCTTGAACTGGCTGAAGTTTGGCATGGTGGGCGAGGGCTGGCCCATGCTGCTGAAGGAGCCACAGGGCTGGGTGGCTGGCACAGCGCTGTGGCTCACAGTGGAGCTGAGCTGCTGCAGTGTCATCAGCACCTCCTGCTGCAGCCGCTGCTGGTGCTCCTGCAGGCGTTCCAGGCGGCACTGCCGCTCCAGCACTGCGTGCAGGGCCTGGCTCAGCTTCTGCACCTCCATCTGTACAGCATCCAGCTTCTTGGCGATGGTGGGAGAGCTGGGAGCAGTGGGGGACAGTGGTCCACTCCAAGCAAGGCTGTGATTTCCTGGACCCACAGGGTTTGGCAAGACAGTCTGAGTGCTGGCATCTTTGACCTGGAATAGTGGGAGGTGGGAGAGAAGGGAATGTGAAATACTATCAGCTGCCTGTTCAATGGCATTTAACAAGAGATTTATTCTGCACTTTGCCACAAGGCTCAGAGAAGAGCTCTCAGAGAAAGCCATCACCTTGTTGCAGACCTCTAGACCTCACCATGAGCTACGCTTCAGCCCCACCCAGCTCCTAAGCTGCTGCTCATTGGAGCCCCTGGTGCACTGTGTTGTTAGCATCTGGAGGCCTCAGTAGCCAGTGGGAAAGTTGTGTGAGAACACAGGGCTTTTCCAAGGGCTGACCTGGGGGCAGAGGTTTTCCCAGGAACAAACAAAGGCACCTGCTACTGTTTACAGAGTGTGTATTTTGAGAACTCTGTTGTTTATAATGAAAACAAGAGGTGTTGCTCGCTCTGAGCAATGAGCTGTATTCTGTTCTTGGGTTAGCAAGTGAGTGTACCTAAGGAAGGCAGTGTTACAATAAAGTGTCCCTTTCCTGTCTTGAGAGGAGACTGTGTTGCTGTATGTGTTTTATTACAGCCATTCCAATAGTTAATCCTTAATTAACAGCAACATTTAGAGGTTCTACCGAGATATTATTTGTGACTGTCACCAAGATCGTGCTCGGGACTCTTACCGATGTTAGAGCACCGGAAATATCCAGGGCTTAAAGCCTTCTGAAACCGGAACGGATCTCTTTGAGGTCTGTCTTAAACGGAGCATAAGCTGACCTGAGCTAGGCTGAGCCTGGCCAGAGCTGCGCCATGCGCGGACTGAGTAACCCAGAAAACCAGGACACAGAGCCTGGAGCCAAAACCAGTGCCGTGAGGATCGGCCGGAGTTCAAGCTGTCTGGGAAGCCGTGGACACCACCCCCTGGAGGCAGCGAGACAGAAATCCACGGGACGTTGGACTGTTTTTCCCTTCGTTGAAAAAGTACTTTGTTTCTGCCCTCCTTGGAGAGGAGCAATTCTATCGGGACACGAGTATATTAACTCAGGAGCCTATCGGCTCAAGTCCAGAACGGTAAATCCCTGACGTAACAGCCAGAGGGAGAGGGCTTTCTTTAGAGACGGGGAGTCAGTTCTCTAAAAAGCCGGAGAATGTACTTTCCGCCAGGAGGAATGTCATGGCTGGCATGAAAACGGTAGTTTCTGATGAAGACCTGTGCGTTCTATTAGCTTGGGCAAGAGACCAGGGTTTCTCTGATGATGCAGAGGCAGCATTCTCTCTGTCAACATGGCAGATTCTTGGAGAACATTTATGGGACACCCTGTGGAGGGGGGATGCATCATTGGGCCCTTTAATTAACACATGAGGAATTATTAATAGAAATAGGATGGGTGGGACCTCGCAAAGCAATGAGGCACCAGAGGAGAGTGAGTCGGATCTAGTGTCCCAGCAAGATAAGGAGGACTCCATCTGCCAACTCGATAGTGGACAGGGCAATGCGGAGGCTCCTCGTTCAGCGATCTCACCTGGAAATCCGTTGAGTCCAGCGGCCCTGGGCCCGGCCGCGCCCCGCCTGCCATCAGGCCCTCTGAGCCCAGCGGTACCCCAGGCATTGTACCCGTCACCCAGGGACGGATATACCCTTCGCCAAATGATTACAGACGGACGGTATACTCTTTGCCGGCAGCGGTGGGGCAGTCGCCTGTAGCAGCAGATAAGGATGGCGACCGCCCCCCGCCCTTTGCGCCTCAGGGGATGAGTGTCCCTCCCTGTGAGTGCTTGGGTTTGAACGCCCCATTCGGGGCCAGCTGCCGACTGACGTCACTGCAGCAATCACTCCCACTGCTCCTCCGTTGCCACTTGCAGAGGCTGCGTATGCCCCGTTTATTCCTGAGGATGCCGCTGCCAGGGCGGCAGCAGATGTCTGTGTGGCAGGCGTAGCAGCGGCTGCACTGCAGTCTGTAGTAACGGCCTTAGCCGCTGCTGGCCCTGGCAAACCGGTGGCAGGGATGTCCATGCCAACGCCACCCGCGAGCCCAAGGCGCCCAACAGCTGTGGCCGGCCTGCTCACCAGGTCGGACCCACAGGCGCTGGCCCTCGCGGTTGCGGGCGTGGCCCCGGATCTCTCCCCACCACTGACATCCGAGCCTGGCCCGCCCTTGTGGGCGGGGCCATGGAAGCCTGCCTCTGCTTCAGCGGGGGCGGGTCTGTCTTCTGTTTCCCCCCCAGCATTGTGGCCTGCCCACCTCGATGGACCCCTCCTCGGGCCCGGCAAGGGTGGTGCTGGTGCCCCCACCGCCTCTGAGGCCGTGCCCCGCCTCACCGACCAGGGAAGATGTCCCTGCCCGAGCGTCTGTAGGCGGGGCCCCTCCTTTATTGCCTATGACGGCTGTGTCATCTCCTGCTGGGCAGACACAACCCTCATCGCTCCCACCCTCGTCGATCCCACCCAACGCTGAATGGCCAGCACCCCTCACCCCAGGGCATGCCTCCACTTTGGACAGCCAGCACCGGCATAGCTTGACAGCATCTCTCCGGAGTCATCTCTGGATGCTTCCCCCGTGCTCGGTCACTGTGAGGCCGAAAAAGCACCGTGATTTCTGGGAAGCAGTCAAGCTTTGAGCATTGCAGCAGGGGGATTGGGACTTGTTGGAGCATGTGGGGATGCCTGGAGGTGGTGTTCTTCACGCGAAGGGAGTGGAGGAGGGTGTGCAGGTAGATACTGGTGGGCTCAACCCAATTTCAGGGGAGGACGTGCCGCAAAATTATAAGGATACCGTCCAGATGCAAGGGGAAATCCAGGCTTTTCTCGTGTTTAAGGCTGCTCCCAACACAGGGCAACATGATAGGCATGGGGTCATAGCCTGGCATGTAGTCCAAGATTTACAGGACAAGGTTGCATGATATGGGCTTGGATCTATGCAAATTATTAGGGTATTAAATACGGATCTGCTGGCACCAAATGATATTAAGCATATAGCCCAAGTGCTGTTTCAGCCTGTTCAATTCAGGGTTTTTGAAGTTACTTGGAGGCAGATGGCTGAAAGGGCGGCCACAGAGAATATGCTGTGCCCTTGTGCAGATCCCAGGTGTGCAGTGGGGTGTGACGCTCTAATGGGGCAGCTCTGTTTTTCTAATCCCGATGTCCAGGCTACCTGGGATCCCCTGGTCCTCGAGCAGTGCCAAAAAATAGGTTTTGCAGCAATGTTAAACACGATAGAGGCAGCAGCTCCCAAGCCGAGATATATAGTTCACAGTCCTAGAGAACCATTCTTACAATTTGTTGAAGAAGTGGCAGCAGCAGGTTGAGGATGACAATTTGAGACAGATGTTATGCAAGCAGCTGGCCAGAGACAATGCAAATGTCGATTGTAAAAAGATTATACAGGCATTGCCATCCATCATTAACTGACATGGCTCAGGCATGTGTTAATGTAGGTGCCATAGACCATGAGGTCTCTACACTAGCAGCTGCCATGTGGAACCACCATGTGATTTCAGGGGGTGGGCAATGGAAACAGAAAAATAATAAGGGTAAGGATAAGCAGAAGCCATGGCAACAAAGGCTGAGGGGCCCACTTTTCTATGTTCTAAATGCAAAAAAACGGGTCACTTTGCAAATCAATGTAAATCAAAGAAACATGCCAATGGGCAGGGAAACGGACAGATGAGCACAAAGGGGTACAGCACACAGATACAAACAGTACCTCAGAACCTGGCCCTGGTGCAGGGGTATACCACACAGACACAGGCAGTACCTCAGAACCCAGCCCTGGCACAGGGGTACACCACACAGACACAGGCAGTACCTCAGAACCTGGCCCTAGTGCAGGGGTACACCACAGAGACACAGGCAGTACCTCAGAACCCAGCCCTGGCACAGGGGTACACCACACAGACACAGGCAGTACCTCAGAACCTGGCCCTGGCACAGGTTTCCTCAGCCAATGCTCAGCCAGTACCCGTGGGTCAGCCGGAGTGGATGTACACACCACAACAATAGTCACATTAGACTCTAACAGTGTACATAAGGTTCCTCTGGGTGCCTTTGGACCTTTGGGCCAGGGGCTAAGCGCACTGCTTGTGGGACAATCTAGTGCTATCTTCAGGGAATCTTTGTTCACCCAGGTGTCAGAGATGCCAACTTCACAGGTCAAATCTCTGCCATGGTTTCTACACCTTCTCCCCCAGTTACTATCCCAGCAGGAACTCGTATTGCTCAGCTTGTGCCTTTTCGTTCATGTGTTCTTAGGGCTGGTCAGTGAGAGTGTAAAGATGGTGGCTTTGGATCTACGGGACTGCCACAAGTCTTTTGCACTAGGCACATCTCCAATCAGCACCCACAGATGTTGTGTACTCTGGTCTTGCTCGGCGCCAGCACACCTCAAATCCAGCCCAGAGGTTTGATTGATACTGGGGCAGATGTGATGGTGGCCTTTTTTTCTGTCTGGCCTCCCACATGGCCAATGGCCCTGCTTGGCTAGGCCATTGAAGGGGTGAGGGGTACAGCACAGACCTTTGCAAGTCAATGGCCTGTGTTGTTCAAAAATTTGGAAGGGCAGACAGCCACAGTCCGACCCTACATCACTGTAGCCCAAATCAAACTCTGGGGGCAGGATGTTTTGGTGGCCTGGAGAGTGCAACTTGAAGCACATTTTTGATCGGGGCCACTGGAATGAAGGGCGAGAATTATCCCGTGATACCTTTACAATGGTTGACCAACACCCCCATTTGGCAACATAAGTGGCCCCTAGAGAAGACTAAGTTGCTCACCCTTCATGAATTAGTTCAGGAACAATTACAGCAGGGACACATTGAACCTTCTCACAGTCCCTGGAATACGCCCATTTTTGTGATAAAGTCAGGGAAATGGAGATTGTTACAAGATCTCAGGAAAATTAATGCGGTGATGGAAGGCATGGGGGCATTGCAGCCTGGTATGCCTTCACCCACCATGCTCCCTGCAGGACAGGCCATTCTGGTCATTGATTTGAAGGACTGGTTTTTCACAACTCCTTTGTGTCCTGATGACAGACCAAAGTTTGCTTTTATGGTGCCTGCAATTAACACCTTGGAGCCAGGACAGAGATATCAATGAAAGGTCTTGCCAACTATCTGTCAATGGTATGTGGCTTGAGCCTTGTCTTGACTCCACAAGCAGTTTCCTGACATGTATTGTTATCACTATATGGATGACATATTAATAGCAGCTTCTACTCCAGATGAGTTGCTGAGGATAGAGCCTCAGCTGCTCGCTGCTTTACACTGTTATGGACTGCAAGTGGCTCCAGAGAAGGTCCAGCGGCAACCTCCTTGGAAGTATTTGGGGGTCAAGATCTTGGATCAAATGCTTCAACATCAAGAGGTGCAATTTGCAGATTCTATTAAGACTCTGAATGATGCCCAGAAACTGCTGGGTGTTATTGGTTGGTTACATCCTAACTTGGGACTGACCACAGCTCTGCTGTCCCTGCTTTTCAGCATCCTAAAGAGGGACTCTCATCTGAACTCATCTCAGAGTTTGACCCTCGAGGTGCAGCAAGCACTGAGGGAGGTGCAGCACACTTTCTCTACTCATTAGGTATATTGGGTAGATCCTTCCGTTGATATCACTGTGTTTATTACCAATCCAGATTTGTATCCTGCAGGTATCATTGGCCAACAGAACAAGGAATGGCCTGATCCCTTGCACGTTCTAGAATGGTTTTTTTGCCGCATCAATTAAAGAAGACGGCAACAATGGTGTTTGAATTGTTCACTCGATTGATAATCAAATGCTGTCAACGATGTCTGCAATTGATGGCAGCAGATCCTGCGAAGATCATTCTTCCTGCAGAGTGGGAATTTTTTGAAGGGAGCTTTGTCAACAATATTCCCTTGCACGCTGCAAGATTTTAAGAGATAGATTGCCTATCATCTGCCCAGCCATAAGCTATTACAAATGGCAAAAATGGTTGTCATTGAGACCCAAGAATACTCGAGTACCAGTGCAAGGTCCTACTGTCTTCACTGACGAGTCAGACAATACAGGGAAGGCCATTGTTACCTGGGAGGATGAATCTGGCTGGCAAGTGTTGGAAGGCCATGAGACAGGCTCTGCCCAAATAATTGAGTTGAAGGCTGTCACAATAGCATTCCAAAGGTTTTCTCAGGTACCCCTGAATTTGGTCACTGACTCTGCTTATGTTGCAGACATAACTCAGCGCTTGGATTGCTCGCTTTTGAAGGAAGTTGACGATGCTGTTTTATTTCGGCTGTTGAAGACCTTGTGGTGCGCGATTCAAGCCTGAGTTCACTGTATTATATTCCGCACATATGGAGTCACACAAATTTGCCATGTTTTCTAATGGAGGGTAATGCCAGGGCTGACAGGCTGGCTAACCCTGTGTGGGTGGCACCTCAGCCTGACAGGATTGCACAGGCCAGGCATGGCATGGTTTTTTCCATCAGAATGCATATACTCTGCAAAAGCAATTTCATTTGATGATGACTGAGGCTTGTGACATTGTAAGTTCTTCTGCTGACTGCCATGGGCTTGCTACACCTTTGCCTGCGGGTGTGAGTCCTAGAGGTTTACAGGCCCTGCAGCTTTGGCAGACTGATGTTACACACATCACGGAATTTGGTAGATTTAAGTATGTGCATGTGTCTATTGACACCTTTTCTTCTGCCATGTGGGCATCTGCTCACACTGAGGAAAAAGGTCGTGATGTGATTGCCCATTGGAGGATGGTCTTTGCGATCCCAGGCATACCTTCCACTGTGAAAACCGACAATGGCCTTGCTTACGTCTCTCAGAAGACAAAGCAGTTTTTGCAGATGTGGGGAGTCTCGCATAAATTTGGCACTCCACATTCTCCAACAGGTCAAGCCATTGCTGAACGCACTCATGGTACCCTAAAGTGTTTTTTGGACAAGCAAAGAAAGGGAATGGCTGGGGAAACACCTCACAGCTGACGGGAAAAAGCTTTGTATACCATCACCCTACAGTGCCACAAGATTCGAATAATCCTGTTATCGTAAATCACTTTGCCTTGTTACAGGCTTTAGACGGTAAATCACTTTGCCTCAGGCAAAGGTCTTTGTACGTGACCTGACCACGAACAAGTGGGAGGGCCCGCACGAACTTATCGTCTGAGGTTGTGGGTACGCTTGCATTTCAAAGGATACCAGGGTATGCTGGCTGCCCACAAGGTGTGTCCGCCCTGACCTGCAACGTCAGAACCAAGATGTGGCTGGTGTACAACCTTCAAATGCTGATCAACATTCTGATGGCCCACTGGATGGTCCCTCTTCAAGTAGAGGGTGAATATTCACCCGCTCCTGTCTGGACTGTTTTGAAATCCCTGAGAGATTTTAGACAGAATTCATTGATGTATTAGATATGGTAAGATGTATGGTAAGATATTTTAGAGAGATTTTAGTTTTATGGTAGATTTCACTATTGTATTAAAAATAGTATTTTGCAGTCTCTTGCAAGAAAGAGCAGCAGGTGTGAAAATTTTCTGAATATTCAAAGTATCTTCACGTCTCTTGAGTTAATGTTTGTCCTCCCTTGCACAGAGCCCCGCAGGGGACTACAAACACTTCTCTTTTTTCCTTTTTTCTTTAAATAAAGAGGGGGGACTTGTGGAGGCCTCAGAAGCCCGTGGGAAAGCTGAGAACACGGGGCTTTCCCAAGGGCTGACCTCGGGGCAGAGGTTTTCCAAGGAACAAACAAAGGCACCTGCTACTGTTTACAGAGTGTGTATTTAGAGAACTCTGTTGTTTGTAATGAAAACATCTGTGCAAGATGTTGCTCGCTCTGAGCAATGAGCTGTATTCTATTCTTGGGTTAGCAAGTGAGTGTAGGAAGGTAGTGTTACAATAAAGTGTCCCTTTCCTGTCTTGAGAGGAGACCATGTTGCTGTATGTTTTATTACAGCTGTTTCAATAGTTAATCCTTAATTGACAGCAACATTAGCACGTGCTGATCCATCCTGGGTGAGTGCTGCTGAACGGCAGTGTGGCTGCCCAAGCTGATGCCAGGCTTGTGCTTGCTCTCTGTAGGGACAGAAACAACATCTCCCACATTTTGCTTTCCAGCCTTGGGTGGCCTGAAGAACCTCCTGAGATGGTACTGACATCAAGCCTTGAAAAGAGGTTTGTGAGCTGCCGGTTGGAGGCCAAGCTTGGCAGCAACTGGCATCTCCATGGCCAGCAGTGAGTGCTGGCTGGAGGTGGGTGGGCCCATGGTTCACCCCCATCCAGAGGGGCGTCCCAGATACATTCACCAAGTGCCAGGGTTAGCATTGCTGGGGAGTGCAGCTAGCAGAAGTTGGGGGCACTTTGGGAGCCTTTCACCCCCAGAAGCCTGCCCCACCACGTAGTGTAGATGCAGCAGGGTGCTGTGCAGGGCTGGCCAGATGGCAGCAGCTCCTGGCCAGAGCACATGGACTCTCCCTTCCTGCCATCCTACCTTTTTCTGCAAGAGGATAGCCCTGTCCACAGTCTTCTTTTTCACCGTCACTGCTGAGTTCTGGGTGGGGGTTGCGATCAGCTGCCCTCGGCTGGGCATTGCCAGGGGGGCCAGGCCTCCCAGAGCAGTCCCTGGAGCCAGGGCTGTGCCTGTGGAGCTGTCATCACCTGCAACCACAGAGAGAGAAACACCTCAAAACGAGGCTCTTGGAGGGTCTCCAGTGGAGCCCAGCAGTGCTAGGAAGTGGCCATGGTGAACCCCAGTGAACCTTACCATTTCCAGGGGCCAGCCCCATAGGGAGAGTGTCCCCAAGCCACACACTGTCCTTGCAGAGCGAGGCCACACCAAAAATGTGGATGTCCTCCTTGGTGTCCTGGCTGCCAGCAGAGCAGGGCGCCCGGCTGCCCACAGGATCCCCAGTAGGCAGTGCAGGGTGCCGGGTGCCCAACAGCCTGGGGGGCTCAGCCTCATGCCCCTGCAGTGGAGGCCAGGGTTGGTCCCCATCCCAGCCAGCTGCCACTGACCCTGGCTCCACACTCTTCCTCTTGAGGAAGAGATATACAGCCTGCGGCGTCACCTGGATGTCATCCAGCTCCAGCACCTTCTTGATCTTGCGGAAGCTCAGCCCAGCCCTGCGCAGCTCCACAATCCTCCTCTTGGCATGCTCATCCAGCCGGCCCATTGCTGCCAGGACCCCTCCTGTGCTCAGCACCTACATCCCTCGAGTGCAGCTCTATGCCCCGTGATAGTGCTCAGGCTCAGCTAGCGCCTCGCTGTCAGGCTGCTGGCCCTTGCAATGCATCCATGTGGTGCCATCCCCAGCAGTGACATGGTTCCCAGGTGGAAAGGGTGAAGGAGGTGGCTCTTCCCACTGGACTGATTATGGACAGCCCCAAGCCTGTCCCTTGCACCCTTCTTTAGAGAGAAGGGTCCAGCTTGGTCCCCCAGTCTGCCAAGGGCACAGAGGATGGTGACGGGCTTGACTCTGCCCAGTGACCCAAACTGGACATCAATCTCACCCTGCCAGCAGTACAGTGAGGAATCAGAGGTGTTCAGGATCCCGAGCAGCAACTCAGTGTCCCTGGAAGCCTGGTGCAAGTCCTGGCAAATGATGGTTCATCGCACAAGGCTGGCAGGACCCTGTTGTTTTCCTCGTGGCCCACAAGGTCATGGCGAGCAGAACTGCAGAAACTCCATGTGGAAACTGCTGGTGCTGCAGAGCCTGCCCTTGAGTCTGGAGACAAGTGTCCTGTACCTTTGGGAGAAGCAAATGCAACCACTGATACACTCTTTGTAAAGATGGCACAACTATAAATATAATGGCTGCACTTCATGTGCTTCCCCTCACACCAGGTACATGCCTGTATCACACAGGGATCCTATATATGTCTGTACATGCACATGTGTGTGTCTATACAACTATGGTGGAGAGTTTTTTCCGCTTTCTACCAAATTCCTTAATCTGCAGGCATTTCTTGGACCCTCAGTGATGCAGCTGCTCCCTAAAGGACACACTTTTGGGTTCCACTTTACTAAAAGAAGTATTTTCCAAGAATTTCCAGAAGGCAGAAAAACACTTCCAATTAGAGACTACCTCAGGTGGCTGCTGCCACTTGATATAGGAACCTTTTCCAAACCACACTTCCCAAGGCACACGTGGATCTTAAAAAAGACAATAATGTATTATGTTGGCCAAGGAGGCACAGAGACTATTGGACATTAGCCCCAGGGAGAAATGAGGTCACTTAATTTGACAGAGGAGTTTTGCCCTCTGCATCTTACTTGTTCCATGGCAAAAGAAAGATACTTTAGCTCCAGAGATGTAGGCTGTACTTTGATCCAGCTCTGTTTACGTCTAAAGGCCACCCCATGCCCTGCTGTGTGCATTAGGGACCTTGTAGATAAGAGCTAGGGCAGTGGATACTGGAAAACAGAGGTCCTTGGATGCAGCTGCTATAATTGCAGAGCAAGAGCAAAAGGTCAGAAATTCTCAACCTTCCCCATGTCAAGGGAAGATGCTCCAAGGAGACCATCACCTTGAAGCTGGAGGTATGAGGAGCTTGAGCCCTGGCAATATACTCTGCCATCCTCCCAGAGTGTCTCCAGACACGAACAGATGACATTGGAGTATCTGAGCAGCTGGTGACAGAAACATATCATTTACATAAATTCCAGGAAAGCCAATGGCTATGGCTGCAGCCTTCACTCAGGCTCCACACGGAAGATGAGGAGACTACCTTGGAGAAGCACCAACTCCACACTGCATCTCCTCCGGCTCCCTTTCCAGCAAAGATGTTGCTCTCTGTGTACCATCCCCATGTCCCAAATCCCTCCTCCATCACGTGCTCATCCCCTTCACCCCTTCTCCAGCCCTTGACTGAGGTGCCACCACCCTGCCCTGTGATTGATGGGAGTTCCCTTCACTTTCCAGAGCCAGCTTGGGAGTGAGATGGTTCCTCTAACAGCTTCTTACACCACTTGGGAAAAGTTAATACCAGTGGTGGCTTTGCAGGATAGGAAAAGGGAGCTATCCTGGGGTACAATGCAAAAATGTGTATTCAATCACCATCTGTTGAAATGTGGGTGGGGTGGTGATCCTTATCTCTGTGGGAGATATCCTCTGCTGATGTGCCATCTGATAAAATCAGGGGGATGATCATCGTTATCTATTCACAACCCATCCTTCCTCCAGAAGATATCTTCTGTTAATGGGCCATTAAGTCCTACTGTATGACTGATAAGATTACATCATCCCACTGGGAGATGCTCCAGCCAGGGGCAGGAGCCAAGCCTTTCCTACTTAGATAAAAAACTGGGGTTTGGGATGCAAAAGCAGCCCTTTCCACTGGATCCCAGAGGAAAGTCGGACCTTTTCCACATCATCGCTGGACTTTCAGAGGAAAACTGCACCTTCTACAGGACAACTGCTTCAACCACATCTGTCATCCAGGAGGACTGCAGCCACCATTTATATGGACTGCTACCAACACCCTGACTGACAGGGTGTCAGGTTGTATTCTGACTCTGTCAGTGGTTTTCTTTTGTATTATTGCATGTATTTTATTTTTTTCCTTTTTTTTTCCTATTAAATTGTATTACTGACTTGGAGTCTCTCACTGGTTTTGCTTTCAAACCAACACATTTATTGGCACCCAATGTAGGGCACAAAGGATATTGAGAAAAGTCAGTATTACAATTTTGAATTCACCATGATTCTCAACATGCTTACATGGGTTTTATATGTTGCTCTCTCTATTTTTCCGCACATGGGAAACTATCTGCCGGCTGTAATGCTCCTGTGTAGACCAGGAGATGGTATAAAAATTGCTTTATTGGCCTATTATGTCTACTGCATAATAACCTCTGAGGCAACGAACATCATTCGGAATATATACTCGACTTTGTTTGCTTGTCCTAGTCTAGGTTGCTACATCTGGGGCTTTAACAATCACACCCAGCCCCTGGGGGGAGGGGTAAAGAATGATTTTTTCCAATCTTTCCAGCCTGATACAGTAGATTTTGGAAATGTTGAGTTCCCGTTGGATGCAAAGGACAGCATAATATTGCTGTTAGTTCTGCTTTGTCTCCTCTGCACAGCCTTTACAGCCTACAACATGCTTAGAAACAAAACAATACATGGTGTACTGCAGCGTATTCTTGAAGAAGAGGAAAAAAGAAACAAATCAACTTCGTCCACGTCTGCACAGAATGTCACAAAGAGAAGAACCAAACACAAAGCAACAGTGTCCATGTCTACGCAGACTGCCACAGAGGATGAAAAAGCCAAAAGCAAAGCAACAGTGTCCGTGTCTACGCAGACTGCCACAGAGGAGAAAGGAACCAAAAGCGCCATCAGCATCTCCACACAAACCATCACTGAACCAGAACAGCCTAGACCAGTAGCAGTTGCCCCCGTTCAGAAGAAGAAATCAAAGAGCAAATCAGTCCGCATAGTGACTGACGAGGACGTGGCAGGACCTTCGCACCCAGCAGAAGTGACAGAGCCAGAAATCATCACTCGCTCTCTATCCCTGGCTGAGCTGCGTGACCTGCGGAGGGAATTCACCTGACAGACAAGTGAGTCCATCTTGACCTGGCTGCTCCGCATCTGGGATGCTGCAGCCAATGACACCATTCTGGATGGATGTGAGGCCAGGCAACTGGGATCTCTGTCCCGGGATGTGGTCATTGACCAGGGGATTGGGAGAACTCAAGAAACTCTCAGCCTCTGGCGGTGACTGCTGACAAGCGTGAAGGACAGATACCTTTGTAAAGAAGATCTTCAGGTGCACCAAGGAAAATGGAGCACAATAGAACAATGTATCCGATGCCTGAGGGAATTGGCTGTGCTGGAGATCATTTTCTCAGAAGATGAGAGATTTCCTAAGAGCCCAGACTGTGTCCGGTGCACATCACAAATGTGGTTGAGATTCGCACGGCTTGGACCAGAGATGTATTCCCGTTACCTGGCAATGCTGCAGTGGAGGGAAGGCGAGGACATGGTAGGCGTCATGGCCAATAAACTAAGAATTTATGAGGACACTGTCACAGCCCCATTTCGTACTCATGTCTCATCCGTGGAAACAAGGCTGGTGGAGCAAGTCCAGAGCTTGATTGAAAAAAGCCATCAGAAACTGAAAAAAAACTTAGGAAAAACAATTACCAAATCTCGCCTGGTGAGACTTGGAGTCGACCACTAAGATTCTAGAGGAGAAGCTACAAAGGATCTGAAGCCAATTACACTCCTACAGAAAAGGAAATCTTGGCTGCCTATGAAAGAGTTCAAGCGGCCTCTGAAGTAATTAGCACCAAAACGCAGCTGCTTCTGGCACCTCGACTCCTGGTACTGGGCTGGATGTTCAAAGGAAAGATTCCTTCCGCCCATCACGCCACTGACACCACATATAGCAAATGGATTGCCCTCATCACTCAGCGTGCCCGTATTGAAAATCCGAATCACCCTGAGATTCTGGAAATAATTACAAACTGGCCTGAAGGTGAGACTTTTGGATTGTCCTCTGAAAAAGAAAAGGAGCAAGTGGCACGTGCTGAGGAAGCCCCACCATATAATGAGCTACCGGAGACCGAAAGACGATATGCCCTCTTCACTGATGGTTCCTGCCGAATTGTAGGCACTAACCGGAAATGGAAAGCTGCAGTATGGAGCCCCACACGACAAGTTGCACAAGCTACCGGGGGACAAGGTGGATCAAGTCAGGTGGCAGAGCTAAAAGCCGTCCAGTTGGCTTTGGATATTGCTGAACGAGAGAAGTGGCCAAGGCTCTATCTCTACACTGACTCATGGATGGTAGCTAATGCTCTGTGGGGATGGCTGGATGGCTGGAAAAAAGCCAACTGGCAGCGCAGAGGGAAACCCATCTGGGCCGCTGAAATTTGGCAGGACATTGCTGCCTAAGTAAAGAGACTAACCATGAAGTTTCAACACGTGGATGCACACATACCCAAAAGTCGGGCTAATGAAGAACATCACAACAACGAGCAGGTGGACCGAGCTGCCAAGGTGAAAGTATCATAGGTAGATCTAGACTGGCAGCACAAAGAAAAATCATTCCTAGCTTGTTAGGCCCATGATGCCTCTGGTCATCAAGGAAAAAATGCAACATATCAATGAGCCCGTAACTGAGAGGTGAACCTTACTATAAACAGCATCTTACAGGTCATCCACAACTGTGAGACCTGTGCTGCAATCAAACAGGCCAAGTGGGTGAAGCCTCTGTGGTATGGTGGACAATGGTCAAAGTACAGGTATGGGGAAGCCTGGCAAATTGACTACAGCACCCTTCCCCAAACCCGCCAGGGCAAGCGTTACGTACTGACCACAGTAGAAGCAACCACAAGATTCTTAGAAACCTACCCTGTGCCTCATGCTACTGCCCGAAACACCATCTTGATCCTAAAAAAACAAATCCTTTGGAAGCATGGTACTCCTGAAAAAATTGAGTCAGACAACGGAACTCATTTCAAGAACGGCCTTATCAACACCTGGGCCAAAGAATATGGTATTGAATGGATATATCATATCCCTTACCACACGCCAGCTGCCAGAAAAGTTAAATGGTATAATGGACTCCTTAAGACTACCCTAAAGGCACTTGGTCGGAAAACCTTCAAAAATTAGGAAATGAACTTGGCCAAAGCCACCTGAATAGTCAACACCCAAGAGTCCATCAATCAAGCCAGTCCTGCCCACTCTGAACCCCTGCACATAGTGGATGAAGGCAAAGTCCCTGTGGTACACATGAAAGGTATTTTAAAAAAGACTGTTTGAATTAATCCCACTGTCAACAAAGGCAAACCAATCCGTGGGATTGTTTTTGCTCAAAGACCTAGTTACACTTGGTAGGTAATGCAGAAAGATGAGAAAACCCATTGTGTACGGCAAAGAAACCTAATTTTAAGTGAAACCTGCGTGTAAGGTTTCATTCTGTATTTTATATATATATCTGTAAGAGGGTATTGGTTTGGGTATGATGTAGATGGTAATAAAATAAGGGGTGGATTATGTCCTGGGGTACAATGCAAAAATGCGGATTCGATTACCATCTGTTGAAATGTGGGAAGGGTGGTGATCCTTATCTCTGTGGGAGATATTCTCTGCTAATGTGCCATCTGATAAAATCAGGGGGATGATCATCATTATCTATTCACAACCCATCCTTACTCCAGAAGGTATCTTCTGTTAATGGGCCATTAAATCTTACTGTATGACTGATAAAATTACATCATCCCATTGGGAGATGCTCCAGCCTCCAGGGGCAGGAGCCAAGCCTTTCCTACCTAGGTAAAAACTGAGGTTTGGAACACCAAGGCAGCCCTTTCCACTGGATCCCAGAGGAAAGTTGGACCTTTTCCACATCATCACCGGACCTTCAGAGGAAAACTGCACCTTCTACAGGACAACTGCTTCAACTGAACCACATCTGTCATCCAGGAGGACTGCAGCCACTATTTAATCGAACTGCTACCAACACCCTGACTGACAGGGTGTCAGGTTGTATTCTGACTCTGTCAGTGGTTTTCTTTTGTATTATTGCATGTATTTCATTTTCTTCCCTCTCTCTTTTCTCCTATTGAATTGTATTACTGACTTGAAGTCTCTCACTGGTTTTGCTTTCAAACCAGTACACCTTGTTACACCACCATGACTGCAACAGGAATTTTACTCCAGCTTGTCAATTTAGGTGCCTGTCCAAATTTCAGATTAGCTACCCTTTCTTCAGCTGCTGCTGAATGTTTGCACTGCCTGAAGTCTTTATCTACTTAGTTGTAGCTGGGAAAGCTCCTTTACCCTGATATTACTGCTGATAATGCTCTATTCCATAACTTTGCATGCAGGTATATCCACAGAAACACAGACCAGAGTGTGGAGCAGCCTTCCCATCTTTGGGATTATTTCCTTAGTTCCCATTCTCTCTGGCCCAGATAACATTACATACAAAATGAAACAGCCTCAAGAGAGAAGGAGAAAGAAGGCAGCATGCCTCAGACTTCCTTTCAGAGCAGAGTGGATTTAAGGTCTAAAAAAAATGAATAGCATGAATTCAGGTTTCCTACAAGTCAAGTGATGGAACCATTAGCCTTAAGCCAAGCAGACTCTTCCTCTGCACAACTTGTTCCTGTGCTTGTGCAAACCCCCACTCCAGTGGAGGATCTCCCCAGCGTCCATCCTGCAAGTCCTCGGGGTAGAGCTCCCTCATCTGCGTGAACACACATTCACCCCAGCCACTGCCATTTGTCTCTCCCACAGTTCTTCTGAAGCTCTGATTACCTGGCTTTGAATGCCAAATTCCACAAGAGTGAAACGTTAGTTGTGTGATCATGGAGTTTGCTCATGTCTGGGAAGATTTACTTCTCCCTTTCATCTCACAGCTGCTTTTGGATACACACAGTTTTTATCCTTGGGAGATACAAGCAAAGCTGCTTCCAGAATTCATATTGGGGTGAAGCAAGGAAGAGTTAATCCTTCAACAGACATGGCATAGGTAGCTGTGCTACCCTGGGGCTGTGTTTTCTCAATGGGTGTTTCAGCTGCACCACAGCATCCCTATGGCCAGCCTGGTCCACGAGATGGAACAGCCTTGGAGAGATGAAGGCATTTATATACAGATGGTATTAATCGGAGCAACAAGCTCCCATCCATCATTTCAGGAGCAGCACAGTCTTGGGCAGCAGGTACAGAGGTGAAGCAACAGGTTTCACCAGAGAAACAAACTGCTGATGCTGAGAACAGATGTGATTGAAGGAGAGGAAGGAGAGAAGCAAAAGCTGTGACCCACAGGGAGCATGAAGATGCAGAGCAAGAAGATACAGCTCATTTTGTCTGGTCTCAGCAATGGAAAACAGACACTTTATGTAAACATCCCAAAGCATGTTGAGCTCAAGGCTTGCTGTGCTGCGCAGAGTGCAAAATACTCCTGCCCTAAGAAGGCCATGTAAGATCATGAAGAACAAAGTTGGATGTGGCTATGTCTCTTTCCTTTCAATTCTGCTTGTACTGTGCAAGGCCAGTGTACCATGGTATGGGAAACAGTTTACCTCACTCACAATGGATTCAGTGTTGCCAAAAGGGGATTGATTTTCATGGATCTTGTAAGGAGACACAAGCCAAATGTGTCAGATCTGGGCTTCATGATTAGTAGCAGCTCGACAAGGTTCTTTTGCCCACAATTTCCTTTGTCTGATTTCCAGACCTCCTTCTCAGACCCCCAGCACACCCTGGGAAGCTGAAGCAGCTGCAAGCAGCTGGGGAGGGACACTCATCCATATTGTTTAGTTTTGTTGTTTTCCCACAGTGTTCTGAATAGCTGCTGTAAAACCTGGCAAGACAAGTCCTTTGTCACTCTTCATTAGCTTGGAGGGAAAAAAAAATATTAAAAACATCTCCCAGAAGCACAGGGAAGACAGTGCTCGTTTACATGGGATTTGGATATGGATTCAGACAGCAAGAAGTGTATCAAGTAGAGCAAAGGAATTGTGAAAGGAGTGAGTCTGTTAGGAATGCCAAAATCCTCACCCTGTAGAGAACTGTGCTCTGAACACAGCCATGTGTCCATCGGCAGGACAATCCTCCACCGGGCTTCCCGCCCTCCGTGTCCTGTTCCAGAGCTTGCCCGGCACAGCTTGGAAGGGATATAGATAGTTTTTGGCTATGCATGCAGAGAAAAGTTGAACTGCAGTAGGGACAGACTGGGAAGTCTTAGCTCTGTGGAGACAGGTAATCAGAAACGGCTCAGAGAATCACAGAATAATATCCTGAGCTGGAAGGGACTCACAAGGATCACTGAGTTCAACTCCTGGCCCTGCACAGGACAGCCCCAGAATAGCAATGAGCTGGCCAAGGTGGTTCAGTGGAACTTAGCTTGGAAGAAGATGAACAGTATTAGGTGTCCAATGCTGAAATGTTGCCAAAGCAGGAACATCTGTGCCAGGGAAAAATGGTCGTTTCTCCTAGGCTGCAATTTTACGCAGTGCCATTGTTCTGTGAGATTTGCAAGCCTTATGGGAGCAATAACATTATCTAACAGCACTGAGTATAGTGAGGCTGTATCCCACCTTACACAGCCCTTTCTTTGTAAAACTGGTGAAGGAGCAGCTCTTTTGTAAGTTTTATCAAAAGGTGATGGGTCAGATGTATTTACCTGAGCTATGCTGGCTCACCTCTGAAGGGATAACCTAAGAAGAAGATTTTAATCAAGTTATACTTCAGACATTAAAATGGCAAAGAGAAAGGGCTGGGTGTCTGGCCCAGGATTTGAAGTGAGTTGTTTAGAGCTCAGTTTGCTCAATCACCTGCTCTGACAACTGCTTCATTCAACTTTAGGCTGTGCTTTCAAAGCAGTTGAGGAGCTACCCCTGCCTGGCCACACTTTAAAAATCAGATCCTCACATGGCAAACACAAAAATTTACAGTTCTACTTTAAGATTTGCAGAATGTAAACATTGAAGAAAGTTGGATCTCCACAAGGTTTCTTTAACAGCTTTGGGGGTTGCAGAAAAAATTGTGAGTACAATGATACACATAGTTTGCTCTTGCCTCAGACAATGCCACTACAGCCTAGAGCTCATTAGGGAACAGGGTATAGATATATGGTGGGAAGAATGACCTACTCATCACCTGTATCTCCGGGAGCTCAAGGAGAGCTCTCTGTAGTCGCCACCACAACCCAAAGCCAACGCATAGGAAGGACAAATGAAGCAAGTCGGTGAAAAACAGGTGACAAGCGTCCTCAGCCTCAGGCAGCCTTTAGAGACAACCGGCCCCAACCCCACTGGCACCAGAGCAGCTCACCTGTGGAGGTGACTGTGAATAGCCTGTCCTCAGCAGCAGCCTGGGAGTGCAGGAGGGAAGGGACAGAAAAGTACTGAAGAGCCAAAAGCAGCACACACGCAGCTCTGTTATTTCATCTCCTTCTCGTCCACTAACACATGGGCAGTATCTAAAGGAATTTGCACTTCGCTGGAAAATTGCTGGGCAGGCTTCTGAGCTCAAGAAGCGGCTGCAGGACAGCACTTCAGATCGGGCATGCCACTCCCAGCTCCAACACCGAACCTCAGCACGGCACCAGCCTCAGCACGACACCGAACATCAGCACGGCACGGAATCTCAGCACGGCACCAGCCTCAGCACGGTACCGAACATCAGCACGGCCGCGGGCCCCAGAGCGCTGTCCTCCTGCACCCTCCCTGCGCTCACACCACTGCCAGGAGCTCCTCTCATCCTTCCCCACGCCACTCGCAGCACCCAAACCAGCTCAATGCACAAAAGCAATTGGGCAGAGCACCCACGTACAGGGACTCCCGACGGCTGCCGGGGTCCTCTCAGGCGACGGCACCAACTCGCTGCCACGTTCTCCGGTGGCCGGCACTAGCCAGGTGCTAGCACACCCCGTCTCTCCCACAGCCAACTTTCCGGAGGGGCGGCTGTTTGAAAACCTCCGGCCGTCTTTGTTTGGTTGGGGCAGAGCCAGCAAGGGCTGCCGGGAAGGTCACCCAGGAGGACACCGATGTACAGGGGAGGGCGGAGCCCTTCTCGTAACCCTTTCGGGGCAGCCGCGCTCCGAGCTGCTCGGAGCCGCGTCACTATAGGGCACAGACCTGTGTTCGTACCGTCCCGGGGCACAGGCCAGGTCACACCCGTGCCAGAGGATGGAGGAGGAGCCTCACAGGAGGCAGCGCTGCCGTCTCTAGAGGTCCCCTCCAGCCCTGGAAGCACCGGCTCCGTCCCTGCGGAGGGATGGTGGCCACGCTGTGCCAACTGGGCTGGTGGCATGCGGCAGAGGCCACAGCGGGGCCATTCGCTCTGAAACTGAAGCAGACACGTGCTTTGAGCTGTTCTCTACTCTGCTAGTGCCCGCAGATGAGATGTTCAAATGTCTCTCCTCGCTCAGGCTTGGCTTAAAGGCTCAGTGTTGCCAGCAGCCCCTGGAAGCAGATCAGAGCCCCATACACGCTGCCACCACCGTCCTGGGGCTGGCCCTGCGGCTCACAATTCTTCAGGAACTCAGCTAACAGCTGGCAGGAAACCTTTTTCACAATACTGTTATTTTTCTGCTTGTTCAGTGACCTAACCTGCCTACCCCTGGAGAGATGAGAGCTGTTATAAGAATAAGGGTCTGCAGGACTTCAGCACCAATTAGCCTTTATGGCTTTGCCATAACTGAGAGAGAAAAAATTTTAAACACTGTGGGTGCAGACAGGTGGGTGTCGGGCTCTGCTCCCAGGGAACAAAGGACAGGATAAGGGCAAATGGCCTCAAGTTGCACCAGGGATGGCTTCGTTTGGATATTAGGGAAATACTCCTCGCAGAATGGGTGGTCAGGAATTAGAAGAGGTGCCAGGGCAATGGTAGAATCACCATCTCTGAAAGTGTTCAAAAACATATGTAGATGTGGCACCTGGGGACATGGTTTAGTGGTGGCCTTGGCAGTGCTGTGGGAATGGCATTGGAATTAGACTCAACGATCTTAGAGGGCTTTTCCAACCTAAATGATTCCATGATTCTAAGCTCATCATGACAGTCTACTAATAGTCCTCCTTTGACCTAATGCAGTTTCTCATTGAACGCATGTGAACTTTTAGTAGACTATAAAATCGCCTGTGAGGGAAACCTGCCCTTTAACAAGACGTGTGAAGAACAGCTTCCTTTTTGCTTTCTTTGGGGTTGTTTGTTTTCTTTGTTTTCTGTTAAAAAAGGACTGCAATATGATATTGGCTTTTGCATTTATATATTAGTTTCTGCATTGATCATAAGTACTTAGATATATACATCATATATACCTTTATTTAGCTGTTAGTATAACGTAATCTACCAGTTTAAGTATGTACTGCATAGCTTATAGAAATAGTAGTGAATATACAATATTATAGGCCTTAACTAAACACTGGGTGTTAAAATACCTCTGTGTGACCAAAACACATGGTGTAAGGCAATCATGTTACCCCCCTTCTCTGCTGACTGAATTCTCCAAGTGATAACTGTGACACAAACCAGAGCACCGGAGGACAATTAGAAAATACCAGGTTAAATCTAAAGAGGACATATTAAATCCTTATCAGAGGATGTAAAACAACAGGATGGAGACACAAGGAGGAATAAAATATATTAAACGGACACACAGGATGTCATGCAGATAAGCTGGAGTATGAAGAAACCAAACAGAAAAATTCCCATAACATCAAACAGTTCACAAGAATGTTTGAATAATGTGTGGACTGTATGAATATCTGTGTACCTCAGTAATGTAACAGTATATATAGATCACACTCTCTGACTTTACCCATGTGCTTTTTGGCCAAAAGCCAAGGGCACCCCAGTGGTGGTTAATTTTTTATCCTTTATTAAACTTCTAAAACAACAAAATTCCAAATTGCAAATCTCATTTTTCACATTTTCTGAACCTGTTCCACAGCACTTTTTAGGTAATACCCCTTGGTTTTGCAGCAGAGCAGAAAATAAGCCTGTTTTTCTTCTTGCCACACATGAATTTACAGACACCTGCCCTGAGGTCTTGCTTATGTCTCGTGATGGAGGTATATGGGACTGCATCCTTGCACTGCATTCAAGAGGTGAAGCTTCCGTTATTAGGAATCTAACAGATATGCCTGCGGCCATACATTTCAGCTGATCAGCACACCTGCTTCTCAGAAAGATCTATCCCTTTTAAGGCCCTGCATTAGGAATGGGGTCAAAATGCACTTCTGACTTTGTACCTCTTAAGTAAGAAGTCCGGCAGCCAGTATGATGAGAAGTTCAGTGCCTGCAGTGGTAAATTTCCTTTTTAGTGACAGCAAACACATTTGGCAGGGAGAGAGAGACGATATCCTTCCCACATGATATGAAATGCCACTGTATCGTGCTCCATCGTAAGTCTTTCATTCTCCTCCTCCCAATTTTCTTGCAGTTGAGAGGGCAAATCCCCTCACAGTAGTGCCGTCCCTATACCCGCAATCACCTCAAATTAGTCTGTGTGCTGCAACCTGCACGTGAGACAGGGGGAAGCCAGAACTCACATGTGGAGGCTGCAGCCTGCTGGGTTGTCAAGCTCTTAAACCTCAGAGCTGAAGCCCCTATGTTATTACATGCTATTACTATTATTATGCAGGACAGGGTTAGCAGGCACTTTTATTTCACCAGCCAGTGTGTAGCTGCACCCTTCCTTTCCCCACCCCGGTCCCGTTCGCTTTAAGCCCTCCCGCCTGTCCCGCCTCCGCTGTGACGCCATTACCGCGCGCCGGGGCTGCCCCTTCCCGCCCGCTTGCGTCAATCTCGCACGACGGGCGCGGAGCGGTGGCGGCGTCGAGGATGTGAGTGCGGGGCCGGAGCTGCGCCATCCGCGTTCATCCGGCCAGGCCGCGACCCAACCGGCCCCTCTGCCGCGCGGGGCGCCGGGGGGAGAGCGCTGGGGCCGCCGAGAGGCGATGGAGGGGCGAGGGCCGGGGATGGGGCCTCGGAGCCGCGGCCTCCCGCGGCCGGAGGCGGGGAGGGCAGCGGAGGGAGGGTCGGGGCGGGGCCGGCCGGGGAGCTGGGCCCGGGTGTCGGCGCTGCCGCCGCCCGGCCGGCGGGAGGAGCGTTGTGCGGGCGCGAGGGGCGGGTTGGTTTGCTGATCTCGCGGCTCCCTGCCCCACGGGCGCTGTACTGGACCCACGGCGTGCGGGTCTGGCTGCCCCGCGCCGAGTGGCTGTAGGGGGCGGAGAAGTGTTGGACGCCGAACCCTCCTCACACTAGGAATTCTGCTGGTTTGCAGCTGAAGACCTGAAGCAAGCTCAGTAAAGGACTCGCCTGTAGCCATACGGGAAGCCTGGGTGCGAGCGAGTTAGCTTCCTTTGCCACAGAACTGCTGCTCTATGTGTGCAGATTCTGGCTCTAAAGCAGAAGTGTGTGTCAGATGGACGTTTGGTTTGTGTGAATTGCTCTTATACTTTATGGTTTGGGGTGGATGACCCTAAACCAGCTGTTTGTTAGAGAGTGAGAGGTTTTTGATTGTAGGGAAGAAGCATGTCACTTAGAAATGCAATGTTATACAGCCTCGTGTGAGGACTGTGATTTAGTCTTTCCTCATTTTCCAGTGAATGCCTGAATTTGTGCAGATGAAAATGCCCACAGGGTAGGGTGAGGTTTCCAACTATAGTGAGATTGGCAAGTAGCATTCCTGAGAAAGGAGTGAAACCACTGCTTAGTTTGGAGACTCCTTAAATGCAGCATCATCTGATGAATGTTCCAAAGCCATGTGGCTGATCTGCCTGGTAGGCACCTGTCCCGAGGAGCAGCAAGCGTACTGCTCTGAAAGGAGATTGTAGCCAGGTGTGGATCAGGCTCTTCTCCCAGTCAGTGGGCAACAGGACAAGAGGACACAGTCTTAAGATGCACTGGAGAGGTTTAGATCAGACATTAGGAAGAATGTCTTCACAAAAAAGGCGATTGGGCTTTGGAAGGGGATGGCCAGGGAGGTTGTGGAGTCACTGCCCCTGGAGGTGTTTATGGAAAGACCGGATGCTGCGCTGAGTGCTCTGATCTAGTTGACATGGTGGTGTTGGGTCAGAGGTTGGACTTGATGGTCTCAGAGGTCTGTTCCGATGTGATTCTATATCCTGCTTCAGCAGCAGGCTGGGTAATTGCAAACATGCTGGTCTTTATCCATGTTTCCTCTTCCCTTCTCCCTGAAGGGGTAAAACCAGATCCAGCTCTCGGGCACTAACAGATAGTTTTGTTTGCTGATGGCATCACGACTCTGATAGTCAACAGGTGCAGGAGGAGCTGATGTGTAGGCAGAGATAACCCAAACCTGGCTATGGGACATTTAGAAGAAGAAAAATGGGCTCTGGGGTGACCTAATTGCAGCCTTCCAGTACCTGAAATGAACCTATAAGAAAGAAGGGCCTGGAGTGCCAGGACAAGGGGAAATGGCTTTCCACTGACAGAGAGCAGGTTTACATTAGAGGTTAGAAAGAAATTCTTCCCTGTGAGGATGGTGAGGTCATGGCCCAGGTTGCCCAGAGAAGCCCGATCTTTTGAAGTGTTCAAGGCCAGGTTGGAGCAACTTGGTGTAGTGGAAGGTGTCCCTGCCCATGGCCAAGAGTTTGGAAAGTGATGAGCTGTAAGGTTTACACCATCTCAAACCAGTCAGTGATTCTGTGATTTTATGAAAGGAAAATCATACGTTTTCTGGTCTTGTGAAACCAGGAACCTGTCTGCTCTGTACCACCCAGCTGGGCTCATGCAGTGGCTTTCCAAACTGCAACCCCCTCACACCTTGCACTGGAGAGGCACAGAGCTGAATAGAAATATCCTAAAGCTGAGTGACATACACAGGTTTGTTTGTCTTGGCTTGCTATGCGACACCCATGAGACAGTCCGTAGAGTGCTTTCTTCCTGCCACTGGTGCTAGAGGAGACATTTCCTTTCCCAGCAAGCTCTGCCAGTGGCACATCTGTGGTGTGGGTTTCCTGTCCTCTATGCAGAAAGGCCATGGGTGTTTCTTGGTTTCTGCAGGGAGCTGGGTTTGTGAATATTCATTTGTGTTGCTTCTTGCAGTTGGTGTATTAGGGAAAACTGAAAATCAGGAAAGCAAGTTTGGCTGTTCAGAAGTAATCTCTTCCCAACCATACATTTAATTGCAATTCAGAGAATAAAGTAATTGCTTACCAGAAGCACAGAAGCAACAAGGTTGTTGGATGCTGTGAGCTGGAGAAGTTTTCTTCTTGTTTACTGAGTTTGCCTGTGATGCACATGGGGATGGAGATGTTTCCAACATCTTGCATTACTGTGCGTATTCAGTACCGCTGCAGATAAGGCTGGCAGCTCCAACACACTTTTGCTCATTCCCTGAATGTTTCATTCCATGGTAGTTGAGGGTATCACACTTCTTTAGAGGTTATTAAAATGTTGGAGGCAGGTTTGTAATGCAGGTTTTAGACAATCTCCATGGAATAATCAAAATGCACATGTTTAAAGATGTTGCAGATTATTTGATGGATGCAGCCCTCACATGGCAAACATCGGGAAGTCAACTAATGTCCAACATTACAGTGCTAAATAGGTGTTAAATCTCTCCTTTCATCTAGAGCAAAGAGAGAACTGGTTCTCTGAATCGAGGAGTTAGAAGTGAGATTTGAGACATGGGGCCCATTCAGTGTTGCTTTGGATATCTCTGAAGGGGAAAAGGAATTACCAGGATTGAAAAAGAAGAGTTTGCTAGAACTTTTTCTAAAGTGTCTGGAATTGCCTAAGGCTTTTAACTCCGCAGTTTCAGTGATCCTCAGTTATGTTCAAAGTTCAGTGTTTTGTGTTGCCGTCCTATTCTTTATTTGGGTGTGGGGCTTTTGTTCTCTGTTTTTTTGAATTAAGCAATGCCTTCTGCAATTTGTTGTTGAAGGGCTCCCTCGCCGACCAAACGCAAGGACAGGTCTGAAGAGAAATCCAAGGACCGGTCCAAGGATAAGGCAGCCACTAAGGAGTCGGGTGAAAAGGATCGTGGTCGGGACAAGACACGCAAAAGACGCAGTGCTTCCAGCGGGAGCAGCAGTACCAGGTGGGTACTTTTATGGGAGTAACAAATGACAGCGTTTGCAGAAATCAGTAGCTTTATTTGTGGTAGTGTTGGACCTGTTGAAAGCTTGTCTTGTGTTAGTCACTGTGCGATTTTGTGTAACTTAAGAGGGTTTATATTTTAGGTATGAATTTTTTTTTTGACTGTGGTGAGTTGTGGAGCCTCAGTCACCATTACGCTCTCTGTAGTTGTCAGAAGTTTCTAAGCCATTGTTTTTCTGGGTATTGTACTAATTTTTGTTCTTGCCCTTGAAACAGATCCCGTTCCAGCTCAACTTCCAGCTCAGGGTCCAGTTCCAGCACTGGTTCTAGCAGTGGCTCAAGTTCCTCTTCTGCCTCGAGCCGCTCTGGGAGCTCCAGCACCTCACGCAGTTCCAGTTCCAGCAGCTCTTCTGGATCTCCTAGTCCCTCTCGACGGAGACATGACAACAGGAGACGGTCTCGCTCCAAGTGAGTTTTATTTGTCTTCTAGGAATTGCCAGATGACAGGTTAATTCCATATAGAATACAAGATTGTGATCGGAACATATTGTTCTCTGAAGACCATTTGATTTTTCCATAACTTAGAGATGTGAATTTTTTTAGAATGGGTGTGCTCCATTTCCTCAGAATCCAAATATACGCCCTATAGGA
Organism: Acridotheres tristis; assembly: GCA_037013685.1. Classification (NCBI taxonomy): domain Eukaryota; kingdom Metazoa; phylum Chordata; class Aves; order Passeriformes; family Sturnidae; genus Acridotheres; species Acridotheres tristis. The sequence goes on along the minus strand of CM072897.1, from coordinate 21,013,999 downwards.
ACAGAGATTAAAAACCTAATTTTTAAGAGTTTAAAGATTTTAAATATTATATTTTTTAGAGGTGGCTTTAATCAATGTTTCCTTATTAGTATGGGCCTAGATAAGAGTAAAGCTTTTCAGTTCCTGTAAACTACAGCCATGGCTAACAGAAAAGTCAGCGCTAAAACCAGGATATATGTGTATATATGTATATATTCTTGCCTATAAAAAAACAAAATAGGAAGGGGGGCAGAGGAATCTCCTATAAGGGTGACATGGGACTCAAACTATCTTAATGTCTGTACAGTTTTTCCTTTGCATAAGGGGATGAAGGCTGATAAAAATCTCCTTAAGGCAGTGTGGGGTGTTTAGTGTATCACTCAATTTATGGACTTTAAGATTAGGAAGAAGCATAAATACAATTTTTCTACATGCTGATTTTTTTACAGATTCAAGTTTCCTTCCAGATTTTTTTTTAATGGCAAAGGCATTGTGATATGCAGCTAATTTTAAATAGATTTTTAAACATTTTTGGACCTCTGTAGTGAACCGAAGATACAGAAACACAAATAATTGAATCTGTTAATTTGCCTGGTTGTGGTATGCTGTGATGTTTATTAGGCCTTAGTTTGCCTCTTCAGTTGTTGAGACAAAGAATGCTTTTGTGTTAACAACTGGGAAATGCTTAACTATAACCAGAACTTCATAGAAGTGCTTGCTAAATTTTGTATTTGTTACCCTAATTGCAGTGAAGTTGAAAAGTTGCAAAAAAACGTTCTCAAATTTCAAAAGGTTCTAAAGCAAAAGCAAACAAGGCAAATGCAAGTCCTGAGGTGTTTCTGAGTGGAACACCCTGGCCACCACTCCAACACTGTAACTTCTTCAGGACAAAGATGCTCTTCAATAAAATCGTATTTTTAATCACGTGATAATGACTGGCTTTGATTTTGTCTTGCATGTTCTCTGAAAACTGTAAATGTTTTCTCTTGTCCAAATCAGGTCCAAACCACCCAAGAGAGATGAAAAGGAGCGGAAGAGGCGGAGCCCATCACCCAGACCCACAAAAGTGCATGTTGGAAGGCTCACTAGAAACGTGACCAAGGTAATAATAGCATGTACCCCTGTAGTCAAGGATTCAAGTTCTTCTCTGAGAATGCGTGAGTTGCTCTTTCAAAGCTCTTGAAACTTTTTGGTTACTAGAGAGTTACCAAGGTGTTGATGTTGGATATTGTTTCTTTGTGTCCAGGTTGATCAGCGAGGAAAATTTTGGTAGGATTTTACCAAATCAAATACCATGAAGGTATCTGAGACTCTGTAGTGCTTAAGAAGTCTGCCTGTTTTGTCAGTATTCCAGACCTTATATCCTGCTTTACTAGGAAGAAAACGATAGAATTTGGAACAACAGCTGAAATTACCTTGGAGGCATAAAGAATATCAGGCAGTTTTTGATAAAGGATCTGCAGAGAGCTGGGCTGGCTTGAGTTGTCTTTGCTAAAATGTAGTTTAAAGGTCTTCAGGGGTAAAAGGCTTAAGCTTCTGAAAAAATTATATGCTGTGGATTTACTGCTCTGTGCCAGCCAGGCCTGGCTGGGAGTGTGCTCTGTGTTCATAAGGCTTGCTCTCTCTCTTCAGGATCATATCATGGAAATCTTTTCCACTTACGGAAAGATTAAAATGATTGACATGCCAGTTGACAGGCTAAACCCACACCTCTCCAAAGGTTATGCTTATGTGGAGTTTGAGAACCCAGATGATGCTGAGAAAGCCCTGAAACACATGGATGGAGGTAAGTACTGACCTGCAAGGGAGCCTAGGGGCTTTTAAAAATCTTCAGAGTAGATGGATTTGATCAGAAAATTAGTTAGAGGTGATAGGGATGTCTTTAGTGAGCTGATGTAAAGTACTGTCAGTTTTCAGCCCAAATGGCTTTTGTGTGGTTCAGGATAGATCCAAGAAATCACAGAATTATTAAAACTAATCTGTTTTTAAAAACTGTGAAAAAATTATTTTAAGCTTATATGAAAACTTCTCCAGGTTTACATCTGAACTGCAGTTTGGTGGGATTAGGTAAAGAGGTCTAGTAAGTGTGTGGACTTTGTCAGAATAGCCCCTGAGCAGGGTATGGAGCACCATGGGCTGATCCTACTTCAGTTGCTTTTGACAAAGCTGTGAGCAGTAATATGATGTGTATATGTTAGTGTTGAAAAGTGCTTCTTTCTCTTTCTGCAATTCTCTAAAAAGGCCAGATTGATGGTCAGGAGATCACAGCCACAGCTGTGCTGGCACCACGGCCTCGACCACCTCCCAGACGCTTCAGCCCCCCCAGGAGGATGCTGCCACCGCCGCCGATGTGGCGCAGGTCACCCCCTCGCATGAGGAGGAGGTGAGAGCTGGGACAGCACTTTTCTTTCTCACTAGCAACTCATTATCACTGAAAGATTTGGCATGGGGACAATCCTATTGGACTTGACTTTCCCCTGCCAAGTGACAGTAACACATTTTGGGCATCAGTTGAACCTGAGTTGCAGTTCCTAACTCCTTAGCTCCAGGGTGCCTGGTCTGGTCTGCACCCTGAGCACAGTCTCTGGGAAAGGTCTCGTCATTTCCAGCCTGTTCCCTGGAGCCCCTTTGCATAAAGGCTTCAAGGTGAAGTGGGAACAGACTCTGGCTGACAGAACACTTGTGGCAAGCTGTGCCAGTGTCTTGTTTTTCAGAAGCCCTTGTACCTCCCTCCCTTATTTCTGAATGGGCACATGACCAAAAAGCAGTCCTGTGTCAAGTCACTGGAGTACACTGGCCCCAAGGTGTTACCTGACAGTTGTGCAACTTGGAGCTGCCCGACTGTGCTTGGTTAAGTTGTTCTGAGTCTTCGGTGTTTATGTGTCTTCAAAATGTCTTACTTGTCAGTAGTAACTTGATTGCTGAACATCTTTGAGCTACAGGTTTAAAAATGAGCAGTAGTTACTGTTGCACAAGATCCAAGAGGCTTCTTGCTGCTCCTTTAAATACGCCTTTGGCTGAGGTCTCACAGATTCAGGTTTGCCATTCCCTCCTCCTTTTGTTATCTTTTCTACTCCAACTTTTACTGTCCTGTTAAAGCTCTGTTAGTATTCTGTGCCTGGAACCTCTGTGTCATAGCAGTAGCTATACTGCTGTGACTGTTGGTTGTAGTACTGAGAAGCTTGAAGCTAAACTACTTCATGAGTAAGCTTCCCCTAAGGTGCTTCCTTGTAATTTAAAAGGATTTGGATAAATCCTTCCCTTGAATATCACTCTCTCAGTAGTCAAAGATGACTTCAGGTGAAGGAGGATCTGATGTAGGATCTGAGCTCGTTTTCCTTGAGGAAGAAGATAAGTTTCTTGTCTGTTGTTCAGGTATTAATAATTTTTTCCGGCTCTTAAGTAGAGGGAGGATAGTCACAATATTCCTGCTGTGTCCTCTCTGGTGCTGTTTTTGGCTCAAGCTCTTTTGCCATGATGTGTGAGGGATTTTGGCAGGAGACGGGGAAGTGATTTTATAAAGTTGGTAGCTGAGCTGACCAATTATTCGAACTGTTGCTTGTCTCCTAATGGAAGCTTTCTCCTCCTTCCCTGCCAGGTCCCGGTCTCCTCGGCGCAGGTCCCCTGTTCGCCGGCGATCCCGATCCAGGTCTCCTGGACGAAGGCGCCATCGCAGCCGCTCCAGCTCAAACTCCTCAAGATAAAGCAAAAGGACTGGACAGCTTTTTACTTTTTAACTTAAATCCCATCAGATGGAATATTGTACCTTTTTTTTATAATGAGTCTGGGTGAGGAGGAGTGAGAGATAATCCTGGCAGTGAAGGCAACGTAAGAGGAGAAAGCACCAGTTCCTGGCCAGTAACCTTTACTGTGAGGCTTCTGGATTCCTGGCATTGAATTGAAATTATTTAAAAATGGCTTTGATTTTAAAGGCTGCAAAAACATCTTTTCCAGATACAGGGAGGGAAAGATATTTCAGCCTCTCTTTCTCCACTTAGCAGCTGCTGCTTGGTGATTGTAAACGCTTAGTACGGTGTACAGACCAGCATGTAAATCTTGAGCTAGTTCAGAACCCTAGTGAGTAAGACAGTGAGCCACATATCTTGATCTCCAGGTGCCAGTACAGGACATTTCAGGGCAGCTGAAGCCCCAAACCTGCCTGGGACTTAATTCAATTCAGAATTATTGCTTTATTCCAGTTCCCTAGATGATTAGTTTCTGCAGAGTTTAAGCTCTTTTGTAAAGTTTACACCAGGCAATCACCACAGAAACAATGGTCCAGCCCAGTGAACATGACACTATGTAGGAGAAGTTGGAAATCCTATGAAGTGTTCTGTAATTGCCCCCTAAGTGATTTCTTTCACATTTTTGTTGATGGTGTTGGTAAAAATTTCCCACTCAACCCACAGTGAAACAGTGTGAGCGTTTTCACAAATCCTAAATGAGCGACTGAGCACCAACCCCTTGGAAACTGCAAAGCAGAGAGGAAGGCTTGAAGCCACGATGCTGGCTGGATTAACTGGGGTTTATACAAGGAAAGGCAAAAAATTTACCACCTGTTGTACAGTCAATACTATACAGATTTTGTTTTTGTTTTGTATGACTTTGTATCCTTTTGGGCCATGTTGTGTTTGTACTTGTGTAGGACAAGCAGTTACTGAATAAAGCAGTAGGGTTGAGAACGGCTGTGCTGCCTCGCTGCGTTACGGTGCGCGCGGTGGGGCTGTGGGGAAAGCCGGCGCCGGGCGCTGCCTCTTTAAGGGGGCGGTGCTCGTCCCTCCTTCCTTGGGCTGGCGCCGCTCATTGGCTGCTCCTCAGGGCAGGCGGACGTGGGGCTGCTGCGTGCTCCCCTCAGCGTCATGGCGGCGGCGGCGGCGGCAGCGGCGCCGCTGGGACCGGGACTCGCTCTGGACCCGGGGCTGGGGCCTATCCTGCGGGAGGCCGTGGCGGCTCTGGACCGGGCCGGGGCGGAGGAGGGGCTGGCGGCGGCCCTGGGCGCGGTGCGCACCGCTCTGGCGGCGGCAGGCGGCCCAGCCGCTCTCGGGGAGCGGGAGCGGGCGCTGTTCGGCGTCTTCCTGCGCAGCCTGGCCCGGGCGCCTGGCGCGGCGCGGCCCGAGGGCGTGTGGCAGCGCTGCTTCCTGGAGGGCCCGCCCGGCCTTGTCCTCTTCGTCTTGCTGGAGGCCCTTGGCTCCGCGGGGTCAGTCCGGCTCACCGGAGCAGGCAGTCGGGCTGGGGTTCCCCAGGGCTGGTCTCGGCGCGCGGCAGGGGTGCCTTTCAACTGGGCTGAAGTGCGGAGGGGGACGGAGATATGGGTGAGCGCCGGTGGCCCTTGCCCCGCCCTGAGTGCCTTCAGACTCCACGCGATGCTGTGCGTCCCCCAGAGTCACAGAGCTCGGTCGTGGTTGTTGAAGGTCCAGAATGTTTGGAGCCGGGGAAGCTGCAGCTAAAAATATATTAAAATCGCTTTAATTGGATTTTTTTTAATCCATTGTAACAGAAAAGAGGCATTTCAGTGGTGATACCACAACAGAAAAGCAGTAGCATATAAATTTTATTTTTACCATTTGAAAAAGCAGGAACTTACAGTTAATTTCTTCCAGCTCTGGCCTTGACCCGAGGGAGGTAGTTGAGGTCCTGGAGCAGTTCCTGCAGGAGGGCCGGTTGTCAGCGTTACTGTGGGAGGTCTGTCAGCAGCAGGCACAGGCGGGCTGCCTGGAGCTGCAGGAAGCCCTACTCAACAAGATCGTGTGTTTGCCTGAGCATGTGAGCAATAAACTCCAGGGGAAAAATCCACCAGTGTTCTTCCCACAGAAATACTTCCCTCTCCTGGGTGATGCAGTTCTCCAGGTGCTAGAGAAGATCTCTGACTGTCTGCGGGGTAAGGCTGCAAGGATGACTGTACTGTAGGGTTGCATTTTCTGAAGAAGTGTTTTGTGCATGGACCCCATGGCTGCTGCTTGGAATACAGATGATTAGTGTTACAGTGCCTCATGTTCCTCCTTCAGGCTATCCTAAAAGCATAAATTCCCAGGAATGAGGAAGATGGCTGAGGCCTGTTGGAATACACTGAAAGCAGTAATCCTCCAAGCAGTTAAACAGCATCGTCTGTCGCTATAGCTTAGTTGTGGTCACTTGGTGTGTGCGGAAGGAATTGTTTGGGAGATATGAGTGGTACTGAATCAACCAGTGGCATTGCTACCGGTGGCATTGCATTAAAGTGAGACTGAACTGCTTTAGCTTTCTGCCTGTCACTGTAACTAATACTGAATGCTGGTTTGTGCCTGAAGGCAGGTAGTGGAGGGAGGAGGAGATGATAATTGAAGAGAAAAAGTTAATGTGTTTTCAGAATTCAGCACTTGTGGAAGTGTCTGCTCTTCCTACTGAAGGTTAGTTGGAGGATGCTGGTGCCACGCTTGTTTAAGCTCATGTCTGTTTTATCCCAGGTGGCTTGGATTGCTCCATCTCTTTTGTTTCTCATGTCCTGGGGAAAGTGTGCATTCATGGAAGGCAAAGTGAGTGTTTTACCATGCTCTTTTGGGGAGGGGGCAAGTGTTTTAGTGTATTAGCATGGGAGGATAACTGTGATGATGATCAACGGAAGGAGTGGGAGACCAACAAGTTAATTTGGAGCTGTTCTGAGTTGGGCTGCACAGGCTGCCCTCTGCTTTCTGAGGCTGCTCAGCTGTGTCTGATAGATGTTGGTGCTTTTCTGCTGGTTGATATGAATGGGACGTGTTCTCTCAAAAACTGATGGAGAGAACATCCTCATCAGGATGAGAATTGGGATGGGGAGATTCTCATTCTGCCATTTGGAGTATGACTACTAAATGTCTTTTAGTGCTTTTCATGTCTGAAAGTGCTATGAATGCCAGTGTAAGTCCCTGCCCACATGCAGTAGCCATCTTGTGGGAGCGGCCTTTGGTCTGGGTTTGCTCAGAACTTCAAAGCCACTGAATGCAGTAGTTAACAGAGCTGGGGAAGAAGAAGAAGAAGGAAGATTTCTGGCTCTTTACTGTGATGAGGAATTCTGGCCAGTTCTGTAGGCTGCCTAGGTTGGTTCTTACCAGTAAGTTCTCCAGTTCTTGTTTGAGCATGAACAAAGAAGAGCAACAGAGCTGGGGGAGGGTCTGAAGCACAAGCAGGCTCAGGCTCAGCCTGGAGAAAAGGAGGCTCAGGGGGGAACTTCTCACTCCACAATTCCCTAACAGGAGGGTGCAGCCGAGTGGGGGGGGGGTCAGGCTCTGCTCCCAGGAAACAAGAAACAGGACAAGAGGAAATGGCCTCAAACTGTGACGGGGAGATTTAGATTAGATATTAAGGAAAACTTCTTCATGGAAAGGGTGGTCAGGAATTGGAAGCGGTTGCCCAGGGTAGTGATGGAGTCACTACCTCTATGGAGGGATTTAAAAGCCGTGTGGATATGGCATTTGGGGACACAGTTTAGTGTTGGCCTTCGCAGTGCTGGGTTATAGCTGGACTTGATGGTCTTAGAGAGCTTTTCCAACCTAAATGATTCCCTGATTCTAGTCGTATTTCTACTGCAGGAGCAATTTAGAGCTGAAAACTGTTCGTTGTATCTTTTCATGTTGTAAAGATCTTTAAATTCTCAGGTCAGTCTCAAATGCTGTTGTATCAGTCCTACCCATCTGGGGTATTTACTCTTTTCTCTTGTGCTTCAGAGGAAATTCTGGGAGTTTTGGTGCCCCGCCTGACAGATCTCACCAAGTCAGACTGCATCTGGCAGAGGATATGCTGGCGGTTGGTGGAATGTGTGCCAGACCGCTGGATGGAAGCAGTGGTCCTTGGTATTGTGCAGAGAGCACCTGGGTAAGAACTCTGCTTTCTTCCTGATCCACAGCAAAGGCAGGAATTGTCACAAATACTTGCAGAATTGGTCTCTGAAAGGTGCTGTATTTGTGTAGGTGGTTTTTTACACTGCCGTTTCCTAAAAGACTCAAAGGATTAAGTAGTTGATTGTTGCCTCTTAGGGAGAACCTACTGGCAATTTCTTAAGTATCTACATCTTGACGTGCAGTGGGAAAACAAGTGAAGGCATTCTTTGCCATTACTGCCTCAGTATCTGAGTTTATAGGTATTCTAGAGAACTGGTTGCAAATAGCTGCTCTCAGATTTTCCTATGATTAGGAGCAGCATGACAACAATGACAGGGATTCCTGATGTATTGTTGTTTGTCTCGTTAGGGCAGATGTCTTGTCCAGATTGCTAGGAAACCTGGTTATGAAGAACAAGAAGGCTCAGTTTGTGGTGACACAGAAGATGCTGCTCTTGCAGTATGGCCACACGGTGAGGACTCTGTGGGAAACAGCAGTGTAGTAGTGCCAGGTTTTCCCTGGTGCCAATGTGTTTTTAGCTGAGCTCTTACTTTTCCTGAGTAAGGTTTAACTCTTCATTCCAAAATGAGCCCTCAGTCTCCCCACATTTGTGCAGCTGTTCACTTACAGCAGATTGTAACAGAGAGGGAGTGGTGAACAGTAGCTTTGAAATCATGGGATTCATGTGCTTTATTAGTGTTAATGGTGATTAGCAGAATTACTGTACTCCTCTGGAATCAAGTGATTATTTGCACAGAGTTTCAGAATTCTGGGGAGCTGAAAGCATTTAGTTATTTTAGAATCTGAAAGAGTAGATTGAGACAGCCAGGATCCACCGTCGGGGATTAGAATTAGATCAAAGACATGAGACAAGGACTGCTGGGATTTTTTCTGTGCACCTAAGTTTGTCACAGGGTGTTAGGAACTGTACTGTGACTTGTGAAGCTGTTGTGAGAGATGTTCTTTAGACTTCATAAGTTCTATGTTTGCCTGGGACTGTGCTGGTTTTGTTGGTAAAATACTGTTCTGTATTTCTGTCATGGTTTTCCATGTATTTCGTCAGCAACTGCATATGTGTTCTTGCTGGTTTTTTAAAATTTGTTTGCTTTTCTGTCTCTGAATGTTGTCAGCCAGTCCCTCAGAATGAGGTTTAATTGTAGTAAATAAACCCAGACACTTGTCATTGCTGAATGACAGCTTTATGCCCCGTTGAAGCAGAAGTTGTGGTTTTCCTTGCAGACGGCAGTGCTGCAGAACCTCCTTGGCTACCTCTCTCTGGACAGCCTCCGGCGCACCTTGTTGCTCAGAGTAAGGTTCACTGAGCTACTGGTGAGGTAACTGGTTACTGGTCTGATCAGGAACAGTGTGCTCTGTTTGTATCTGGGAGTGCACAATTTCGGTGCTTCTCTCAGACTTTGCTTTCATGACAATGAGGGAAGCCCAGCCATATCTCAGGTGAACTGTGATAAATGAATCAAAACTTTCTTTCTGCACTGCTGGCATTAATTTTTCATATTTAACTGGTAAATTTTCTTCCAAGTAGCAAAACTAGTGAAGCTTGGGTTCTGACAGATGTCCCATGTCCTCTGACCTTCTCACCTTCCTCAGTCACCCTGTTTATGTGGCTGGGCACATGGCAAGAAGGGATCAAGTTGGTGAAAAGTTGTTTACCAAATGGTTGATGTTTCAGAATCTCTCTCATATACATTTTCCTCAGTGGAGATGGCAGATATTTTGCCTCTCCAAGTCAGCAATGTGATGAAACTTCCATGAAATCTTTATATCTGGAAATCCCTACCATTTTGTCAAATTACTATTTTTTCCACTGTTTACATGTTCTAAAATGATCTAAAAGTGCAGACAGTTATCTAAAATTGGACTAAACATAGATAAAACCTTATAATATCATACTTTTTTATAACACATATTGCTTTGCATATAATATTTATTCAGGAGAAATAAACATCAATTTTAAATTAAAAAACCCATTATATTTAACAATATCTTAAATAAAAGTGCAGTTCTTGGGTGGTCAAACACAGTACGTTTTGGGCCCTGAAATACAAAATTTGTATTTTTTTACTCTCTTTGTAGGGAGAGTAAAAATGTGCTTCAAAAATTACCTCTGTATAGAAAAGATCCATTTCAGACCAACCTGAATTATCTGATTCAGGTGCTGCAGGAGCTATTGGAGACTTGGAGCAGCGGCAGTGCTGTGAAACACTCCCCAGCTGAGCAGCAGCTGTACATTAGCAAGGCCATCCTCATCTGCCTCTCCCACCTGAAGGAGCCTGAAATTGAGAGCTGCAGACAAGGTGAGGGTATGTGAGAAGCAGGGCTTAGATTTGTTCAGCAGAGTGTCTTACTATGAGTAGAAAAATATCTTGTTTTGATCTGTGGATAAGCAGAATTGTCCCACTTTCACCTTGGCAAATGGGGTAACCTTCTGGAATTCTCTTTAGCATTTATATGATAGAATTCCAAGTGCATAACTTTAGATTATGGAATTGAAGAAGGCCTGACTTTGCCTTAAGGTTCTGACATGAGCAGTGATTTAAAAACTCTGAAGTTTTGTCACAGGAAAACAAGGACTAGCTGTGGCACTTGTGAGAGGAATGGTGTGATTTGTAATTTATAGGCTTAACCTTGGAGCATAGGTGCAGCTCCAGAGAAGCAGGGAAGATATCTAGGGGTAAAAAGCTATTAGCTTGGTGTCTGACAGTCCATGGGCATTCCTCAGTGTGAAGTGAGCAGGTTAGTCACTGGCATGGACCTCCAGTTCTGTGCTCACACAGTGCATAGCACGCAGGGGTCCTGGCCTAACACCACTGTTTCTGTTGCCATAAGAAAAAAAAATATCCATACAATGTCTAGAATTAATTTTGTGTGTGTGTGTGACTTATGGGGATGTGAAGGTTCACTTCAAGACTTGCTCATCTGTTTCATTCTAGTGTTACTGTTCTTTAAGTGAATAAGCGACCTGATACATATTACCAGTTCTGTATAGTTTAATTGTCAGGTTTTTGTGTGACAGCTGTTGAAAAGATAAGCTTTCTGAGATGAAGGAGGTCATTCAAACAGCGGTAAGCCTGCCTGGTGAAGCTGGTAACCAGTATTCCCTGAAGGCTGAGAAATATTTGTGTTATCTGCCTGTTTGAACATATCCAAAGTTAGTCAAATACCTGTATCTATGTGATTGTTGTACTGGTCAGAACTTGTAATGTCCTCAAAACATGACATTTATTTAAGTGACTCTGAAGTGGTCTAAAACCAAACTAAGGATTGATTTACCATCCTTTTTTGTTTCAGTGAAAACCAAAATATTGCAAATTTAGAATATATTGTAACATTTTGTTGACTTTGTGTGGGTTTGCTATGTTGGCGCTGAAGGGCAGCACTGACACTGCAGGGAAGGAAGCCACAGTTCAGGGACCCTTTCTATCCGTTATTGGGCAGTGAGTGGGTAAAGCTGTCCTCAGGGAAACACATAAAGATGGATGTTTGTTTCTGCCACTGTTTAAGAATTTCAAACATGCACTGCTTGCTGGTTGTTTGTTTCAGAGCTTCTGACAAGCATGATGGAGGGTGTGAAATGCCACTTGGACAGCAGTCTGCCACAGCTACGGCATCTGGGCATGGTGGTAGCAGAGGCCATCAGCTTGAAAATAAACACTGAGGGGCCTGTCCTGAAGTTTGAGGTGAAGGTTTCAGTGAAATTTATGAGTGGTTTGTTGGGCTTAGAGGAGGTAAAAGCTTTAAACCATATGATCCAGGGCATTATAGTCCTTTTTTATCTGGAAGTAAGAAAAGGCAGTCACACCTTCAAAAAGAGAGAATCTGTTTATAAAAAAGCAGTTGTATTGTAATGGTCAGGTGGCTGAGAGTTACCTCAGGAGTGCAATCTGCTGGCAGAGGTTGGGATAAACTTGGTAATTAAAGTTTATCTTATTGCATGAGGGAATCAGAATCTGATTTGTAGGAGTTGAGAGGGAGCTTCAAACGTAAAGCAGTGGTGAGCATTCAGTCCCTGACATGGTGGGAAGACCTGTTCTGAGCTGGGATTTTCAAGACTAACATGGAGATATTTGCTCTGCTCTTTCCAGTAGAATTTATGTGACTTATTTGATTAAATAACATTAATTCTTTCCTGTCACATTGCCATTTATTAAATGTTTGAAAGATGGAAATAGCTTTCAGATAAGGTGTCATCAGGCACTACTCTTAAATATAAGGACAAAGATTACAGCTGCCTGTTGCTGTCAGCACAGGGATTGAAACAGGATTGGTGAGGGTTCATCTGATCATGATTTAGTCCATGTGCAGTACAAGGATGAAATGTTGAATGCTGGGCATATTTGCAGTAGGTAATAGAGTGCAGCAACAGTTACTCTGTATATCTAGTATGAAGAAGAGGATGAAACAAGAGAATTGAAGTCACTTCTGGTGCAGGCTCCATCATCTTGTATTGTCCCCAGCCTTCCAGATGATGAGTAAGTTATTGCTACTATTCATGCAATCTTCTTGCTCTTCTCCATGCCTTTTTCCCATTACACACAAGAACTATGTACAGTATTCAAGGTGTTTTATGCATTCTTAAACATCATAATGCATCACCTTCTTAAAATGTGATTTAATTACATTTATAATTCAATTGGTAGTGTGTATTAAAATTGTCTGTTGATAGCTGCACGTGGTGAAACTGTGGTGTAGGGGTCTTGTATGCCCTTGTGTAGAATCAAATGGGCATTTCTGTTTGCTTCTTGGAAATCTGGTATTTGTGCTGTATGCCCCCAGCCCATTCACCCATGACAAAAATCTACTGCATCTGTCACTCTAAGGACTGGCTCTTCAGTGCTTGTGTAGCTTCCAGAGCTGAGGCTCTTTGGAGCACTGTTTGATAGCAGAAGAGAGAAGCACTTTATGTTATTAGCAGATGAAGCTGTCCAGCACTCCAGGGAAGTACAAAAGATTTATTGCTCCCATTTTAGGGGCATGATCAGCATAGACAGCTGTTAGAGACAGCTTTTGAGAATCGGAAAGCTGAAAGGATAATGCCAAAGTCCGCAGAAATGGGTGGAGACAGAAAAAATATTCTCAATTACTGTATTCATCCTATGCAAGACCTAACAATGGTTAAAAATTTTGAAGAGTCATGGAATGGTTTGGGTTGGAAGGGACCTTAAAGTCCATTCCATTCCACCCCCTGCTATGGGCACCTTGGCCTTGAACTTCCAGGGATGAGGCAGCCACAGCTTCTCTGGGCAGCCTGTGCCAGGCCTCACCACCATCACAGGGAAGAATTTCTTCCTAATATCCAATCTAAACTTACTCCCAGTTCCGTTTCATTCACAGTTTCAAATCTGATGCAAGTCAATTTGATCTGGTTATTAGTCTTTCCTTAGCAGTCCCAGATATTGTGCAGGGGAACACAGCAAATTAGCCAGTTTAATTTTTTTTATCCATTGCTCTTCTGTTAGAAGATTCTGGTTCTTTCCTCCCCTTACTCCATTCTCCTTTCCAGTGCTTTGTTCTTTGTGTCAGCCAAACTGAATGTGAAACTGCAGCAGGAATAATTATCTGCTGTTCTATTCAGGCAGCAGGGATTGGTAGGGTGGGTAGCTTCTTCCTTGTAAGAACTATTACCATATGCATTTTAAAACTTCTTGTTCCTCACAGCAGGAGTGAGAATGCAGGTGCTGCACTGCCACTGGTACTGGAGAATAGTGAGAAATCCCATACAGCAGCCCCTGTGATGCCAGATGAGGAGTCGGATGCTGAGCTTGACAGGTACGGAGCAAGAAACAGGGAGGAAATGGAAAAGAAATGGCAAATGTGGGGGAAAAGCATCTGTCTGTACCTGCATTTCTTGGCAGTTGTTCTGATTTCTGACCCTGTTCAGCTGAGTGGTTTGCAGCAGAGGAGGGCTTTGCGTAGGAAATTACATTAGTTAATACATTAGGCAATGCCTGCGTTGTGTGCAGCCACTGTATTTGTTCTGTTTGACTTAGATATCTATTTCCTGGAAATCGTGAATGCGTTTACCCATTTTAACAGTGGATCTGCTTTATTCTGTCACTATATAAAGAAATATATATAAATATATGTATATATATAACGAAATCTCAAGAGTCGGTGTCTAGTCTCTTGGTCAGCTAACGCCTTCCTGTACTTGACCAGGAGATCCAGTTCCAGATCTGGTCACAGAACTGCTCTTTCCCTAGAACTCTCAGGGACCCCTCTCAGGCCAGGCTTCAGCAGTGCTGCTGAGTGATACAGGAGTGATGAGGTTATGACAGTGTACGCACTGGTTCTTTCTCTTTGTGTGGCTGTCTGGGAAAGCAAGAACATCTGCACCCCATAAACTAACCTGTGCCTTTATTTCTTCTACAGTGATGATGATCTCATCCCTTATGACATGTCTGAGGATAAAGAGCTAAAAATTAAGGCTCCTGTGTATATCCGAGACTGTATTGAGGGTAGGAGATTTTGGGCTGAGTCTTTATCTGTTTCTTACTGAGCTTGAGAGAGTGAACTCTGTGTAGGTTTATTTTTTCTGATCTAATTGAAGAAGCTATAGAATTTTTGAGTCATTTCAGTTTAGTTCCTAATGCTGGTCATGCTGAGTGTCTGTACCAAGACAAATGATTGGCAGAAGGAAATCTGGTATATAGCCAAACATAGCCATTCTGTTAATAACTTTTGTTTGTCCTTTGATTTCAGTTCTGACTGGATCAAGAGCTGAAGATGTGGACAAATGGGAAGCTACAGTCAAGGCCCTTGAGAGCTTGGTACGGAAGAATCCAGCAGCAACAAGAGAGGTGAAGTATTATGGTCTAGGTTACTAGAGGGCTGTATTGCCAGAGAGGTTATCCCTTTGCTGTCATGCGGAGACTAAACATGCCAGTGAAGCAGAAGGCCAGGCTAATGTGTAGCTGGCTTAAAGGTATACATTCACAAGCTTTCAACTTGGAAGTAGAAGGAAATAGGTGCCTTGAAGGTGAGGCTATAGAGCACAGTGGAACAGAGAAGCAGCAAAAGTGCTGGCAGCACCCTGCCATATTGCAGCTCCAGTGCTCAAAATGGAACATCCTACAAGTAGTGCTTGCCAGTGTGAGGAAGCTCCAGGCTTTGTGCTGGGCAGGAAAAATACTAGAAATGCAGATTACAGAGCAGCCATTTTGGATTTTGAATTGAAATTCAATTTAATTGTTATTCCCCAATGAAAACAGAGGCAAAATCAAATGTGCTTTCCCTGTTTGCTTCTACAAGCATAATGTCTTGTGGAGGGAGTAGTTAGATTGTTCTGGTCAAGATGAAAAGCTCAGGGGAGAGGAAGATGGGACAAGGTCACTGTGCGCAGAGTGCTCACCACTACCTGCTAGTGAACGTTTGAATGTGTCAGAGACAGGAGCTGAGAAAGAGAAGGGCTGTGCTACTGTACCCTTTAACCCATCTGTTACAATGACAATTTATTCTATGTCATGATGCTACACTTCTCCACAAAGCCCAGGTGAAATGTGGACAGAGAATTGGCAGATGGAGGATCTGTTCAGGATTTTGTGAAATAAGTCTGATGGCATTTGGTGGCTTAATGTATTTTCTCTCCCTCCTAAGGATTGGACATGTTGCCTAAACAGAATACCTCATTTTCTTTGTTTAAACATTAGAAATGGTCTATAATTCCTATGGGGAAAAAACCCAAACACCATCAGGGTTTTGATTCCTTTTTTCAAATTTTGGGCAGGTTAGTGTGGAGCTGGCAAAAATATTACTTCATCTGGAGGAGAAGACCTGCATTGAAGGCTTTGTGGAGCTCCGTCAAAGAGCTCAAGTAGCTGTTTTAACCACAGACCCAATACCTGTGAGTTCTTCCTACTATTTTCTTTTTTCCAGTTGAGGCACAGGCAAAAATTGAAGCAGCTAAAGTCTCTTTCTCATTTGATAGAGGGAGCTGTCAGAGTGGTAGAACAGATAGTTCAGGTCTGACAACATTTATGCTTCTGAAGAATCTGCAAGGAATGACTGAACCAATAGGAAAAAGAAAACCCTGTCAGACTGGAGGAACTGTTAGGGAGCTGTTGGTTTGTGTGTACCTGACAAGGCAGATCAGATAAACGACTTGTTGTACTGAAGGGTTTCACATAGAGGGAAACTGAGGCACAAAGGGCTTCTACAGAGAAAGACCTGACTGGTGACTGTAATTAGGGAATCATAGACTGTTTTGGGTGGGAAAGGATCTTTAAAGCCCATCTCATTTCAACCCCCTGCCATGGGCAGGGGCACCTTTCACTATCCCAGGTTGCTCCAAGCCCCATCCAACCTGCCTTGGGCATTTCCAGGGATCCAGGGGCAGCCACAGATTCTCTGGGCCAGTGCCTCACCACCCTCACAGGTGGTGTATTCCTTCCTAATGTCCAATCTAGATCTATCCTCTGCCAGTTTAACACCATTACCCTTCATGCTGGCCAGGCCTCAATAAAAAATGTCCCTCCATTTTTCCTATAATGCTCTTTAAATACTGAAAGGCCACAGTGAGGTCTCCTAGCTGCTGTGGTAGATGCTTGGGTACCTCTGCACAGAAGTGAGAGAAGAATGATGCAGTCTCATCTGTCATTTAGTTCTTTTGGGAGAACCTAGAACTGGAAGTGTCTGAATTTTCCATTTACACTGCATGTTTCCTCCCTTCTCTTGGAGGCTTGCTGTTACCTAACAGGAAGCAGAACCTGTGAAATTAAATGCTTTTAGAGTTAATGGGAAGGCTGTTTCTAGCCTGGGTCTGTGTTTATTGTACCCTGATTTTTCTATACAGGTTGCAAAGTACTTGACCTCCCAGTTCTACTCTCTGAACTACAGTCTCCGTCAGCGCATGGACATCCTTGATGTGAGTGCTCTCACTTCCCACTTTATTTCTGTCTGTTGCACCAGTGCTGAGGTGTAATGGGATTACCTTTTATGCCTCATGGGAGAAGGCAGAAGTATGGGAATCTCTTACATTACTATTTGTATCTGGCATTCCCCTCTTGTTCCTAACCCTGCTACACTCCATCACACAGGGATACCTCCCCACAGAATGCAGAGCATGTGTTGGGCATTTGCCTGGGAAAAGCCACTGTTTATTTTCACATCACCAATCTGTTTTATCTTCCCTTTCTGAAAGACAGCACTCTGTCTGTGACTCCTTCTACACTTGTGTCTGAAGAAGGAACCACTGCTCTATTTCAGGGCTAAGTGACCAAGTGCTTGGTCAGTACCTCAGAGCCAGGTGGCTGGTAGAGGTCAATTTCCTGCTGTTCTTCACTCTGAAACTGTTGTGCCTTTCTGCCTTGTTGCTCCTGTCAGTTTGGATGCTGGCGACACTGTTGTTGTTCCCTATGGATTGCCCTTTTTTAACTGAGCCTCTCTCTGTTTTATCTAGATATTGGTTTTGGCAGCTCAGGAACTGTCCTGTCCCATATTCCATGGGAAGACCAAGCATTCTGGTGTCCAAAAGCCTTGTATCCAGCTCCTTTCAGGTAGTAACAGCTCTAAGGGCTGGAGGAGAATTGTTGATGAGAGGATCAAAAGCAAGACTCGGAGATTTGATATGGTGAGGCCAGAAGCAAACTAATGTCAAATCCACCAAAAATAGGGACATTTGGAGTTACTGTACGTTCTGTCTGGAAAGAGCAAAATACCTGTGAAAGTGGACCCAATCCAAAGGAAAGTCAGATAAATATATATTTGAAGTTACAGAGTCTGAGTTTTTTGGTGCAGAGTACCAACTCCTGTAGTTCTCTCCCAGCAGGAGAAGTCCTTAAACCTGAAATTCCTTACCTGGCTTTGAGGGATAATTGTTGTTCTGAGCTTGTGTGGCCACTGCAGGGAGCTGTGACTGCACCTCACAGATCGCAAGGCCTCCATCAGACTAGCTGCCTCTGGACTACACTGTCTCATCCTTCCTATTTTCCAGAGAGATAAACTGATGCCAGTTTCCTAGTTTCCAGAATTCCCCTGTGGTTCAGCCTGGAGAGTTTTCCTTCCAAAACTCCTTTATCCCTTGCATGTTCTTGTTCCTTATATCTAACTGAGCAGTACTGAGGCATATTGTGTTGAAATGTTTAGATGTGGATAAGATCCAAAGTGGGAAGTGAGCAATCTCTTCGGGAAACTGGTAGCCCTGGGTGTACAAGCAGTGGTTGATGATGGGCTGGTTGCAAGGAATCTGTAGTCTTGACAGTGTCCAGTGAAGTGGAAGAGCTAGGGGTGCTGTATCTTGTGCCTAGACTTTATTTTTCTCTTGGACAGGGTCAGTCTCGTGTGGAACTTGCTTCCCGCCCAAACGAGTTCAATTCTGTTGCTGGGTATTTCTTTTTCCCATTGATTCAGCACTTTGACAGGTGAGTGTGACCACCTTAGGATGTAGGATGTGGGCATGGCAGCTGCCAGAGTGACCCTTTCTGCTTGTCCTGCTGGCCTCAGAGCTCAGGAGCTGTGCAGGAGCCCAGTGACACCACACTGACACCTGGGTCCTTCACAAAGCCTGGGGAGGAGAGGGTTGTAGTCTCTTGGACTTACCCTTTGAAGTCTTGTGGGGCAGGAGTATGTAGGTCCCTGCAGAAGTGAAGATCCATCAGCAGGTACACAGGCAAGTAATTCTGGAAGTACCACACCAGTTGTCTTGGCTGAGCCTCTACTGTGGGAGGTTCACACAAACCACAGAGCTCAGACTGCAGTCTTGAATCAAAGTTAGCTCTGTCTCAGGTTGGGCCTATCACCCGCACTGGTCTTTGAGGCCACAGTATAGGGACACAGGACATAGTTTATTGTCAGTCCCTTAGGTCTTTGTGAACCGAAGGAAGGCTGAGTAATTGGTTCCCTGATAACCAAGATTATTGTAATACCAGTTGTAATGGTATGGCAGTGGGGGGATAGCTTTTGCCTATAGGTCTTTCCAAGTAAAGCCTGTTGGTAGAATGTGTGATACCTGCTGTAGGAATAGAGGATATTGCTCTGGGAGATACTGGGGGATTACATCTGGGACGAGAGGAAACAGCTCTGATCTCTGTTAACCTGGTAGTGCCTGTATAATGACTATTGTTGTAGGGATTCAGGCTTTTGGGGACAATTCCCCCTGCATAATCTCCTGACTGTTGCAAAGAGGCACTGATCAGCCTTCTCACTGCTACACAACTCTGTGTCTTGCACTTGCAGGCCTTTAACAACATTTGATCTTCTGGGGGAAGATCACTTAGTCCTTGGAAGACTGGTCCACACTTTAGCAATCCTGATGTACTTGGCTGTCAACACTGTGGTAAGGAAGGGCAGAGAGCAGGGATGACTTCCAGCCTGGGAACCTGAGGTGCCTTCTGGAACAGCCATGTGCTTCAGGGCCTGTTGCACTGAGACTGGCAGCAAGTTGGAGTTGAGTGGGCTGAGAAGTTGTGAAATGGCTGGGAAGAACTGGTCAGAAAAGAGACATGGGATTCCAGCCACCCTTGCACTATCTTTTGCTTCTTGTCTACTTCTTGGGGGCGTTGGGCACATTATTTTACTTACTGCCAAAGTTTCTCCATCTGTAAAATAAATTCAGTTGTAGCACTGATCTTTGCAAAGCCTTTGTTCAAGCATTTGGACAACACTCCCAGGCACATGATGGGATTATTGGGATGTCCTGTGCAGAGAAGGAATAGGATTCATGACCCTTATGGGTGACTTCCAGCTTAAGACATGCTGTGATTTGATGAGCAATATGTCTCGAAGCCCAGCTCTACAGGGCAGTGTGGATGGTGTTCAGTGGTGCTGTCACACTCTTCTTTTGCAGGCAGTAACAGCAATGGGAAAGGCACTGCTGGAGTTTGTTTGGGCGCTGCGTTTCCACACAGACTCGTGAGTTACTGTAGTTGTATGCTCTCATTTTTAAGGATCAACTGTGAGCCAGCCTCCATAGTTTGTCTTTGTCTGAGATAAGCATCTGGCTCAGAGTGTCAGTGACTTAAGACATTTACTTTGTGCTGTCCTCCAGCTATGTGTTCTTATGACTGAGTTTAATGCCAGCCCACCATATGAACTTTGATGGTGTCTTCTAGTGTAGCAGTACAGCCATTACATATAGAAAGGTTGTCAAATTTCCTGACCACATGTCCATGTGATAGTTTCATCTATGTTTACTTAGGGAGCTCAGAAAACTTTAGATTCAATTCCAGCATTCAATCTTTGAAAGGAATTAAGACATGTAGCCAAAAGTCTGTAAACATCCAATTTCTGTTTTCTCTCTGATGTGTCCGGGACTCTGAATTGTGCTAGGTTCCTGTGCACAGCATGGCAGGGGCTCTGTATGTGGGGCACACTGCAAGATTGCCCCCCTAAGCAGCAGGAAAATAGCATAAGTCATCATGCTGTTTGAAACTGGAGAGCCCTTGAGGTGAGAAAGTCAATGCAGAGCATAAAGCTGCAGGCTCCTAACCAGTTCAGTGTTTCTCCACAGGTATGTGCGCCAGGGCCTTTTGTCCTGTATCTCCTCCCTTCTCCTCAGTGTCCCTATGGAGCATATTCTGGGAGACATGACAGAGGAGGTGTTGGAGACTCAGTCCTGGCTGGGAGGTAAGACATGGTAGGGTACATCAGTACTTTTCTGGTTTCTGAAGTCTTTGTGCAGCATCTCTTTAATTGTGTTGGCAGCAGTGATGTCCTGGCATTGTGCACCCGAGATCTGCATGATCAGCAAGCAGAGCACCACGTGTGCTATAGGGATGCAGCACTGGAGTACTTGAGGCATAAGCAAAAAGCTAGGTATGGCATTACACACTGTGACTGTCCTCACAGGCCACCCAGAAAAATCCCCAAAGACAGACTGTGCCGCCTTTCTCTGTCTGAGCAGCCAACCAGAAACTTCATGAAGCTGCAGGAAGTGTTGTCATGTTGCCTGTTACACCCAGACAGTGACTTTGGCCAGCAGTAACACACAAAGCTTGTACAGCCTGTTTACACTATGTGCTCATGAGGATTGTGTTGTTAGAGCTAAAAGCAGGAGGAAGAGGAACATAGCCTAGTCTCTAGTTTCCTATTGTCGATGGAAAGAAAAATCTACAAAAGGCAGCAAATTACTTTGAATGCTGTACCCAGCACACGTTACGTCAACACAAGCTGTGTCTGTGGGTTCTGACAGGCTGGAGCTGTACAGATCAGTGCTCAGGTACTGCAGTGAGCTGAAGGGAAAAGAACTAATGCTGAAGCCTTCAGTGTGTTCTGAGGGTGAGTCTTGTGATTCCCTGGTCTGGTTTCCTTCACCATTCTCACTCTTGGTGAGTTGCTTCCCACAGGGAGCAAGCAGGAACCAACACTGACCCAGCTGGCCTCTGATCCTGGCAGGTTGGGGTGCTCTGTGCCCTTTGAAAGGAAGAGAGCTGCCATGTGGGGCCGAAGACTTCTTTTTCCCATGACACAATGTGCTCTCAGCAATCTGCTTGTCTCTGCATTTAACACTGCTGTTACCAAGTGAAGCCTTTCAGGAATGTATTTCCAGCATGAGGGTTTGCGTAATCTGTTTTCATTGAGTTATTTTGGGGAGGAGGAGGATGACCAAGATAATAGCATCTTCTCATGCTTGTAGGTAGTGTAATAGCCCTGTCTAGTGCTTTCGCATGAAAGCTGCATGGTTATTCCTGGTGGGAATGAGAGCAGGATAAAATAACTGTTGTGGGTATACCAGAGAAAGGAAAATTGCTGTAGGAGTCATTCAGAAGCCTTAAAGAATTCAGCTTCACATATGGTCAGGTGCAATTTGCAATTTAAAGGGCTTCTAGAGCTGCTTCCTGAAACACACCAGCTTCTTGGGCTGCGCCTTTACTATTTATTGTAAGGCTGTTGGGGGAACAGGGAACAGTTGCACAGGGAGGTACTAGGCCCTCCCAGCTGCTCCAACAGCTCAAGTCTGGCACTAGGGACCTGCCTCTGTGACTGAATCACAGATCTGAGCTCATGGACTTGGCTGTTGCTTCACGTTGCTTCCAGACAAGACTTGCAAGAGGTGTCATGTATTAGCTGTGCTGTAGCTGGGAATGACAAGCTGTCCTGCATGAGAGCCTTGACTACTATGCCTTTTAGCCACTTCAGGTTTCAGCTTAAAGCATCTGTGTTTCTCTGCCATGGCCAAAGCACAGTGAGAACAGTGGGATAGTGGCACATGAAGTGCTTAGTAGAAATCCACAGACCTCTTTCAGTTTGTTGTTCTATCAGGACCTCTGCAAGCTGCTCTAGTGTGTCCTATGACTGACTGTTGGCCCTTCAACCTGTTGGCTGCAGCCCTGGCACTATCTACTTACTGGATGCTTTGGGACATATCAGCTATGGAGAGAGGCGAGAATCCACTTTGGACTTGTCCATCATTGCCCTTAATTGTCATGCTGGACTTGCTGCTGAGCAGCCTGATCCTTCCTGGGGGAGGGAGGGAATATCTAAATGCTTCTAGGAAATGGTCCCTTTGATTCCTCAGCAGCTGCCTTTGAGGGAATTCCTCACCCCTTGCAAGTGCTGTGCAGCTAGGTCATGGGTAAGTGTGGTTTATGACAGGACCAACAGGACACTCTGGTGCCTTGTGCCTCCATGCAGTGCCAGCAGTGCCAGATCCATGCTCATGGAACAAAAACAGCACCAAAAGCACTCTGAGCTTTTGAGCTTGTTCCAATCTGCCTTGTAACCTCCCTTTTTGCCTTCTGCAGAGGGAGTATGGAAGCACCAGGGTGCAGCTCTCCCTGTATTATAAATAGCCCTGCTCCAGTGACATGAGTCATGTGTTTGGTCTGACAGTGCCAGGCTCCCAGCACACTGCTCGTGCGTACAGGATATCCTCACACAGGCTCCCTGCTCTTCCAGGCTCCCCTGCTCAGACATCCTGCATGCATCCTGGTTGTTACTTTGCAGGCCCGTTAAGGGCCCCTGGAATAACAGCTGCTGGGAACAGCCTCACACTGCCCTTGTGTGCTATGGGCAGTGTGGAACTCGTTTATCAGAAGACTGGTCTCAGAGTGGAGAATAAGCTGAACCTTGGGGCCTGTCTCCTTCTTTCCCCATTGGAATGGCATCATGACCCCAAATTCAGGAAGGAGCACTAACCATTTTAGATTGCAAGAATGACAGAGTAGAGACTTCAGACTTTGGAGAAAGTGGATTTCTAGCTGCAGACTTCATTCACACTTGCAGCTCAGCTGCTGTACAAAGCTTTTGTGCAGCTCAAGGTGACAAGTACAAATTCTGGCACAGAGATTATCCCATGGGATCCAAGGTCAGGCAGTTTCTGTAATGTTTCAGACCAACTGACTATTTGTTTCTCTTGCAAGTCTGGAGCAATACCCCATGTGGCAGTCAGGGCTTGGCTGAATTTATGCTGCTTTACATGATCAAGTTTATGCATCTCTGCCTTCTGGCCTAATGCAGTTCCTGCAAGTCCAGTCCAGCTGTAGGTGCAAACACTGTTGTTCAGTTCTGTGATTGTCAGTAAAACAGTGAGAAGTGTTAAGGGCACTTTTTTCCATTCTCCAATTAACAGCGGCTGTTTCTTTTGCAGATGTGATGGAGAAAGATCCTGATGGGGACTGCAGAAGGCTGGCCCTACAAAACTTGCTGCTAATGGAGAACCTGAAAAAGAAACTTGAAGCTGTTCCTTCCTAGCTGAAGGGTAACAGAAATGACCTTTACCTTGTGCTCTTGCCAGCTGGATGTATTTGGGCACTGCTGGGGCCTCTTCAGCAGTCACCTGACTGGAGGAGAGGAAGAAGGGGGAAGGGTGCTGAGCTGTAAGCCAGCGAGCCTGACTTGACATCTGGACTTTGTAGTGGAGGCCAATTGAGTGAGCTCTGGGTATCCGGTACAGCATGTACAGATGCAGGAAGGCAGGCGAGTCCTGCCATCCTCACACGCCCCCAGCCCCCACCCCAGCTATTTATAACCTTGGCAGGTCTGAGCACTCGGCTAAAAATACAGGGAAGATCTCACAGAGCCTTCTTGTCAGAAAAACAGGAGGGCTAGGGAGGGCCACTTGCCACTATGACCTGCACCTTACAAAGGCTCCCATGTCCCCAAGCAGCTGGAGTGTGCCGGAGCAGCCATTTGTCTGCTGCTGGAAGGGATGGCATGGTGGAAGGAATGGCAGTGCTGATGGGATGCAAGCACTGGACAGCTACGCTGAAGTGCTGGAAAGTGTGCCAGGCTTTAAAGGTCTAAGCTAGAGCTAGGCTGTAGTTAGGAAGGAATAGGTCAGGGAATTATTTTTGTATAATCTTAGTACAGAAGTAAGTTTCTACTAAAGAATTTCTAATTCTAATTTCTACTAAAGAAAATTAATGTTCAGATTTTGACCTTAAAATCTCCCCAACCCTTCTTCCCTGAAAGCAATTTAGAAACTTCATGTTCAAGTTTTGAAGCAAGTTAGAAAACATGAAAAAGAAAAATAATTCTAAGTGTAATGGCTGGCTGGTAAGAAACAGGAATGACCTGATACCCCTTGGCAGGGCAGGGTGACAAGCAGACAGATGAGCAGAACCTTGGTTTTTACACTGAGCTTCACTTCTCTTCAGTCCTGCTTGTGCCAGGGAAGAAATTGGCCTCCAAAAATCTGACCAGTACAGAGTGACTTGATGTAACTGGTGTTTGGAGAAGGAGCTTCAAAGTAAGAAAGAAGCTTCACTTGCTCAGAGTGACCAGCTTGAGCAGGGGTTGGACCAGGGGGCATCCAGGATCCCTTCTAACCAAGGCATTCTGTGACACTGAGATTTACTTAGAGATGTCTGTAAATGGTTGCTCTACCCCACATGATCCTCTGATGTATTTAAACACAGAAGCTTTTGTTTGGGAAACTCTGCCTTCAGCCTGCAGGACTGGGTATTTTGACTATTAACCAAGCTTCTACCCAAATGGCATGGAGATTGTTTTCAGAAGGTCTCACTTCTAGGGAATCACAGATGGGCACCTTAGCAGATCAGAGTTGTACTTGAAAGGCAATTCAGTTTCCACCTCGGTTATTCAGCTCTTCTGTACTGAGAAAGAAGTGAAGTTACAATATGCAGTTCTTACTGTTTTTTTCTGCCTCAAATTTATTAAAATACTAAAACCAGCTTTCTAACAGGATGTACATGTGAATCGTTGTATGCTGTGCTTGAGAGAATATATTAACTCTAACACTGTTGCTTGTACAGTCAAGCAGGAAAAATAAATTTCTTGGTAATAACCAAAAAGTTGTGTGGCAACAGCATGTGACTGATCTGGGGCCCCTAATGAGGATGGAATAAATGAGCTGGCAATAAAGTCAGCTTTGCATTTGGTAAGTGCTCATTGTCAGGAGTCCTCCACTTCATCAGCCACTTCTTCCTCCTCCCTGTCGTCCGTGCTGCCGTGGGCAGTGTGTGCTGAGGCCAGGGCTTGGCTCATGGGAACACCAGCTCCTTGGTGCACAGCCTCCATGGTCTGTGGGGACACATAGTAGCTCAGGTTTGCAGCTGGAATTCTTTTCTGCATCTCTTCCAGGTAGTGATAAGCCTAAAGGAATGCAGAGATCAGTGTCAGAGGGTGCACTGCCACAGGGGCCCCATTAAACCATTTCTTGTGCTTTGCACATTAAAAGTGAAGTTCATCAGCACAGCTGGAGGAACTTGCACTTGGCACCCTCATGTTTCATTGGAGCAGCAGGCACTGGACCTGTTCAGGGGGTGTGTGGCACATCTGTCCTGAAGCAGTGATTCACTATTTCCTCAAGTAACTGCTATTTTACAGTTTTCTTCTCTGGCCAGGTGGCAAACACAGCGTGGTGGCATTGCTGAGGCACGCACCCAGACCCTGTGTTCTCATTGAATCACTGGGAATGCTTAAGAATCTACCACCATTTATGCTCTGTGTTCTGTGAGCTTTCCTTTTGTCTTCTCTTCCCACAGAATGAAAAATAGGATAAAGTTCCTGAGCTGTGCCTCACCCTGCTGTGCCTTTAGGCTCCTACCGTGAAACATCTTCCCACATGAGAGCCGTGTCCCACTAAGCTGCACAGGTGGACAGTATGGGTTCTGTAGATTAGAAGAATTAAGACTTCACTTACTGTATGGAATTCCTCCACTTGTGTATAATGCTGAACCAAAAATCCCAGGACATCACCATGCCGGATGGCATCGTCGAAGTCCTGTTCAGCCAGGAGCAGTTGACACTGCCTGACTGCTTCTTCAGCGTCTTCAGAGTAAACTCTAGGAGAGGGCAAAAGGGAAGTGTCACAGCCCAGGGAGAACATTCAGCTTATCCGGCCAAAGACAGGGAAGCGCAAACAAAACCCAGAAACTCCCCTTGTCCTGAGGCTGATTGGCCAGCATGGGCAATGAGGGAAGGGGAGATTCTGCCCCTCTGCCCTGCTCAGATGAGATCCCCACCGCAGAGGTCCCTCCAGCCCTGCGGTCCCAGCACTGAAGGGACATGGAGCTGCTGGAGTGAGTCCAGAGGAGACCATGAAGGTGTTCCAAGGGTTGGAGCCATCTGCACCCAGGCTGGGAGAGCTGGGGGTGTTCACCTGGAGAGGAGAAGGCTCCAGGGAGACCTCAGAGCCCCTTCCAGTGCCTAAAAAGGAGCTCCAGGAGAGCTGGAGAGAGACTGGGGATAAGGGATGGAGGGACAGGACACAGGGAATGGCTTCCCACTGCCAGAGGGTAGAGATGGATGGGATATGGGAAAGGAATTGTTCCCTGTGAGGGTGGGAAGGCCCTGGTACAGATTGTCCAGAGAAGCTGTGACTGCCCCTGGATCCCTGGCAGTGTCCAAGGTCAGGTTGGATGGGGCTTGGAACAACATGGGGTAGTGGAAGGTGTCCCTGCCTATAGCAGGCTTTTTGAACAAGATGGTCTTTTAGGTTCCTTCCCGCCCAAACCAGTCTGTGATTCTGTGATTTTTATGATAATCACCTTTCTGGTTACACCTCTGGTCTATCTCCTTCTCTTTCAGGTTACCTTACTATCTTTAATGCAACGTTTTAAATGCACTTTTAAAAATCATATTATGGTTTCCCTGCTAGAAAAATGTACCTATTTCCAGCAAGCTTCAAATTATTTATTAAATTTTAGGTGCTGTTACAACTTCTGTTCTAGTATGGTATTTCTGTCACTTAGTTTCTGTGCTCTCCATGCTGCAGCTCACCTCTGAGCATGAATGAACTGCTTCATCAGACTCATCCTGTTCCGCAGGTGGCCAAGTTTGCTTTCCTGTTCCACAGGGCTTCTGGCCTTTGCTTTGGAAAGGCACTTGTATGCTTCTGTCAGTGCTCTGTGGGCTTTTTCATAGTTCTGATACTCATCGATTTCTACCTGCAAGAGGAGAAAGGAGACGGTCTTGCTCCAGAGCCAATAAACCAAACACCTTCAGCAG
Source organism: Acridotheres tristis (assembly GCA_037013685.1). Classification (NCBI taxonomy): domain Eukaryota; kingdom Metazoa; phylum Chordata; class Aves; order Passeriformes; family Sturnidae; genus Acridotheres; species Acridotheres tristis. The sequence continues at coordinate 20,986,823 of CM072897.1, read as the reverse complement.
TCACAGAAAGGGCAGTACCTGAGCACATGCATCATAGAAACCTGCCAGGAGGTCAAGGGCCCCTCCTTTGGTGTAGAAGCTGATGATATTCGCAATAATCTTTGCGTCCTTACGCCAGTCCAGTGACTGCAGGTAGTTGGCTGCCATGATGTAAATTTCTCTCTGTCTGGAAACTCCCGCAAAGAAGATAATTTTCTCAGTATCTCCAGATTTCAGCAATGCCCTCATAGCCTGGCAAGGAAAAGAGTGGCACAGAGGGAGAGAGGGAAAATACTGTAAATGCAAAAACACCATCAAGATGGCTCAGAGGTTTCATCTGGGCAGTTACTGTAAGAAGTCTGCTTCAAGGTTTACTTTTCAAAACACTTGTTTTGAGGCTAGCCAGGCTGACCTTTAACTTGTTTCCTGCTTGTGTGTATTTCTTGGTGGCCATGTGGTAGTTGCCTTGTCTCATGCAGCAGTCAGCAATTTGCTCCAGCAGCTCCCTCCGGGACTCCTCAGAGAGATCCTGGGACTCCTTGGAGACTGTCATCTTCTCAGCCATCTCCTCGGTGATGGTCAGGTTCTGCTCCAGGCAGAGCTGCAGAGCTTCATGGTACTGATGGGAGCAAGAGAGCAAAGAGATGTTGCAAACACTATCATGATACATTGCATTTACTTGTGGTGTAAGGTACAGCAATCAGCTAGGAACACAAGCAGCTGAGGGTGCTCTGTCTGGAACACTGGGATGTAGTTACATGTGTCAACATCAGCCCCTGAACATCAGTTCAGGCACATGCTGTTTGCTAATAAGAACATGTTTGTTCTTCCATGACACCATTGGTCTCACACAAGAATGCCACTAAAGAGTCAGCCATTTTGACTCTCAGCATGAGTTTCAGAGACATACAAGTCAGGTTTGTTAGGCATAATCAATAATAACATTTTTAGCAAATACAAATAAATTGAAAGATTTTGTTACATATTTTGGTACTTTCCACATATGAACAAATTTTGAATAGGCTATACAAAAGCTTGTAGTGCAGAAAAGGGGTATGGTACCTTTGCAAAATGTGGAAGAAAGCCAGCCATAGGAGCTTGTTAAAGAGGAGTGAGCACAGCACTGGTCTGGTACCCAGTATTTGGGTAAGGCTAAGCTGCCAGTGCCCCAGAATCACTGGTTTAAGAGGAATCTTGAAACTTTACAAGTGTCTCTTATAGCTGTTTACCTGCACAGATTAATGGCTGTGCACAGGTACACACCAATTGTGCTCTTCTACCTGTGCACAGGGGACCAGAGGGCTCAGCTCACCTTCTTGGCCGTGAGCAGCAGCTCCATTGCCTTCTCATACTGAGCATGCTCAATGAAGAACCCAGAGCAGCGGGCGAGCAGGGCTGGATCGGACTTCTCATCCAGGTCCTCAGCAATGAGCTGCAGGGCCCCGAATTGTTGCGTGGTGAAGGCCAGCTCCAGGGCTTTGGAGAAGTGTCCTGCCTGCAAAATTAGGAATGAGGTTTAAAAGACTAGAATGAGCACTACAGAGCCAGGACACCCTGGAGTGGCTTAATAAAGCATTACTCACCATGAAAAAATGGCTAATAAACAGGACCTAGTAAGCACCACAGCTGATTTAACATTCCTCTGCTGTAGGAACTGCTTCAGTGTAAAGTTCAGGGGTTTTTAGTAAAAAACATTTACCTTGTGGTATAACATAACGGCTCTGTCCATTTGATCCCCCTTTTCCTCATAATAGCAGGCTGCCTCTATCATGTCTTCTGGTGAGCTCAGGAGAGCCAGGTTCATCAGCTGATCATCTAAATTATTTGCCTGTTCAAAAGCAAAGGTTTGGCGCTGGGTGTGCACACACAAATTTTGTAATTCCAACTTCTGGCAAGCCTGTGGCTTTATACTGTCACATAGTATTAAACTCCCTCCCCCTTCTGTGTAAAACCTCTGCAACCCAAGTGATTTTTAGCTTTGATTATGATTATTTCTTTCAGGGAGTTTCTGATGAGCTGTTTAAGAAAATACATTTCCAAACCACCAAGCCTTTATCGATCCACCTTTGGTAGAAGAGGTCAGCAGAAACCAGGAGCAGCTACATCACAAGGCTGTCCAAGAACAGGCAGTGTCTTATGGGACAGAATGGGCACAAACAAACACCTTGTAGCACCAAAGGGCTGAAGCGTGTGCTGGTGTGGGCACGCAGTACCTTGCACAAGCGGATGGCATTGTTGAACGCCTGGGCCCGGCTGTAGAAGTGCACGGCCTGCTTGATGTCCTCCTGACTCTCATACTGCCGCGCCAGGTGATAGGAGGCTGCCCCATTCCCCGTTTCGTTTGCTATTTCAGCAGCCTGCAGAGGGAATTGCACAGCTTTACTTTGTGTCTGTGCTCCTCCCAGGAATGAGAACTCTGGAAGCAGGTGGAAGCAGTCTGCCTTACCTTCTGAATGTTGCCTTGAAAGCAGTGGACACGGACCAGGGAAAAATAATCCTGAGCCAGTGCATAGTATTTTAATGCAGATTCCATGTCTGACTGGCTCTCCAAGTACTGTGCCCACCACTTCCAGAGGCTCCTGGAAAAGCAACAGTATTAACTGCAGCACAAGAACTTCCTGATGCTATTTTTCACTCCTAGAGAGCTTGAACTGAAGACTGAACACACTGTTTAGAACACATTCTTTATCTCAACCCAAGTGTGACACTCCCAAGTTCTGCGTTATGTAAGTCAGCCTGGATAACCAATATGGCAGTTCTTGAGCAAGTGCAGCATAAACCTGAAAAGGGTAATAGTGGATAAGGCAGGGGTTGAATGAGACTGAGAGGATTCACACTCTCTCATCCTCAGCCTCATCACAAATTGTATGTCAGACCTGACAGCCCCGTGTAGAAGGAACAAGCATAGCACTGACTTGTCATTCATCTTGTTGATGTAGTTCTCCAGGGCTTGTAAATCTTCAGAGAGCATTCGAGGTACCTCGAACCTGTGTGTGTCTGACTTTTCATAGCTGTAGAGAAGAAGAACATATTAGACATGAAATGCCAGCCTCCTTATTAACTCTCTATGTGTAAAACATTAATTTAATCTTGTTTTCCAGCCATCAACTGACAACAACTGTTTTAGCTGCATAAGTTCACTGTAAGACCAGTTGCAGTCAACCAGCACCATCAAAAATTAAAAGTTCAGTGGTACTGCCAAGCACTTGGAATGAGGGAGGTGTGATCTTCACAGCACAGGAAATACTTTAAAAGTGCCAGCGATGGCCCAAAGTAGTTCCAGAAAGTTCCCCAAGCATCAAGCACACCTGACTGGACAGCTCACAAATACCCCAGACTCCACATTATACCACCCACTGTAACATCAGTCTCTGTTACTGCTGGGAGGTCACTGCCCTTAGCCCAGCACCCAACTCTCCTAATCCCAGTGCCCATCATGGCCATCAGTGGGTCTGCCTGAGCACAGCAGAGCTCTGTTTTGATTCTGAACAGAATTGACCTTATTGAATGATAATGATGATGATGATGGGAACTTTCATACTGGAAAACTCATAAAAACAAGATCTCAAACAAGAAATACAAGACATCAAAAATAGCCTCCCCTAACTTCTCATGGGACTTGGAAGCCACGGGAGAGGATCAGGCACTAGAAGCAACCAAGTCAAACTAAATTCTGCTTCAGCAGTTGTGTCTGGGACTCTTGGAAAAAGCAAATAATTGTTTTTGTCATGGAAATGGAAGGAAAAGATGGCAGTGGTCTTCCAGAGACAAACACAGGACTGGATATGAGTGGGGTGACTGGCCCTGACAGACTCTTGACCTTTTAGACACTATGCATTATTTGCATGGGAGGGTGCTGGGAGATTTCACTGAGAATGCTTTCACTCTGTGAGATAGAAGGCACCAGAAACAGGAAAATACTTTAATTATTTTTTACTGGTCATCATCAAACGTCCTCCTTCACCCATGTCCACAGGAGAAAGAGGCTTCCAGTCCCCCAGCTGGTGCTTACTGGGTGAGCGCCAGGCTCTGCTGCCCAGTTGCCTCCAGGTACTTGGCGTAGTTGTAGTGGGTAGTGCGCAGATGAACCCGGTCATGAGCCTCGGCCGTTTCGATGGCTTTCTGCCACTGGTTGGAGGCCTGGTAGAACTTGTTCAAGAGGTCATACCGTTTGCAAGCCTTGTAGAGCCGCTCTGCGTCCTCCTGGGAGAGGAACATCCAAAATCCCTGTCAGCCCCGACCATGCTGTGTGTCAGTCACACCAGGCACTGCACCTTGGAGCAGTTTATTAGTGCAGGGATTGCAATGCAATTAAAGCAACAGTCATTCAGGCAGAGGGTTTAACCAACTAAATATATGTGGCCTAGGATAGCATGTTATTGGGAAACAAGATGGTTATGTAAAAATAAGGAAAGCACTCAGATCCTGACATTTATTGTACAGGATTGACTGGGAGGGAGGAGAGTGACACAAGTAAGTCATCAATGATCAAATGCTGTCATCACGAGTGTGAATCACAAAAAATGGAGACATGCTTAGGTGGGGACACAGCTAGCAACCATGCTGCCCACACTGGGGTGAGGCTTAGGAGATCCTGGCAGTCAGGGTTTGACAATTAAGGTGCTGTGAGCCAGGGAATCCCTGTGATCTCCCGGCAGGTCTCAGAGGTGGCAATGCTGTTCGTGGAAACTGAGGTCCATTCCTGGGAATAAATGTTAATAATTTATTATGGAATTAGAACAGGAGAGTTTTGCCAATGCTGACGCAAGGGTGAACAAATTTGGAACTATTATTTTTATTCTCTGAGAGGTACTAACTCCCATGGAAGAAGCATTTTCCTGCTCCACCCAACTGCTGTCTAGCTGAACACTATATTTAGTAAATTGAGATTATCTGTCCAAGACAGAAAAATGCCTTCTGTCTCTTATTGTTTCAAATTTTAAAGAGCACAGAAAGTGGAAAAGGAAGATGCCTGTCCTAGGATTCTGTAAGAGATGGAAAAAAGCAGCAGAACTGCATTTGTTTTGCTGTAGTTCCCTTCCACCTCTTCAAACAGATCAAAATATCCAAGAGAAGAAGCACTGACACTTCAGCTTTATAGTTTTCTCTTGCAGGAAGTATTTACAAACATTTAGTTTGAATTTTCTTTTTTCCTTACCTTTAATTCAGAACAGTTACTCTCTGTCTCATTCTCTCTCATACTTATCAAATAACTTTAGATTTCTAAATACCTTTTCAAGCCAAATTCTAATTATTTGGCAATTTTCAAGACTTCCTTTTCTGTGTAATTTTTCCAGGAGCTGATAAATTTGCACTGATTTTCTCTGAACCTGTTCCAGTTCATCTTTTTTTTTTTTTCTGTAATGAGATACTTAAAGGCTGGGAGTGATCATTCTAGCTGTACTTGCCCTGAATATACAGACAGGAGTTGCCAAATTCAGGCCCCCAGGATGTGGCATCTCCTCAAACATGGCCCCAAACTGACTTTTGCTGTCAGAGCACCTTGCTATTTTTTATCTAATTCAGTATTTCTTATAGAGTGGGTTATTTCATAAATTCTTTCCCAGTTTTTCCCTCTGATGGATCATAAACCTAGATCTCCTACAGCGACCAAACTAAAAATTTCTGGCTTTCTTATGGATCATTGCTGAAGTTATTAAATTAGTGGAATACTAATTCCACTCTAACTAGCACCAGTCAATTTTCAATCCATATGATAATGCTGATCCCAAACCCAGCTTAGATCTCAGTTCTATTGGCAGTAAAGGGGAATGAAGTTAGACACAAGACACAAGGTTCACTCTGGGGTGTTTTTGCTGCCAGGTTGGGCTCCAGATGGAGGAACGAGAGATAGCCAGATCTTGTCTTCTGGCTGAGCTGGATCCAGCCAACTTCCTGCTCACACAGTAGGAGAAGTCAAGATAGAAGTCTGGGTGGCTAGGCATCCCTGAGACAGCACAGGCAATGAATGTGACTGACCAGAGCTCTCCAGCCCCGCAGGAAAAGTCTATTTTGCCTAAACTCCTTCAACAACCTCAGGTCAGCCCTAACTCTGTGACAGCTCTAGCCTTTCACTCTAGAAACAAATAATTTCAAAATGGAACTTGTGTTCCGTATCAGAGCTTAAATATCAGAGCTCCAGAGCCTAAAACATGTTTGTTGAAACATTTTAACTATAATAAAATATATCCAGTGAAACCTAGATTAGCTTGGAAGAGGCTTATGCCTCAGAAATCAGGTTTTTTGTTAAATGTTTCACACATAAAACAATCTTTAAATGATGCTTCCTTTGGTAGCAGTTTCTTTCACTGAGTAATTTTTCAGAGTCTGATATAAACTCTTCACAGCCTGGCTGTGGGATTTACCAGCATGCCCAGCTGAATGGCCAGCACAGCCACCCTGGCCTTCTGCTCTGGCTCTTGCTCAGCCTCTCGCAGTGCCTTGGCTCCTCTTGCATGACCCATGTGCCCCAGGCAAATTTTGGCAACATCGAGCCTCTGAGTCTTCACACACATGCGAGCCATGTTGTCCCATACAGCCTCACTGCAGGAAACGGGAAAGAAAAAGAAAACTGTTATTGTGTCACCTGGAAGGCAGGTGAGGTGTGAGGAGAGAAAGTGTGAAAAGGGAAACCATCAGTACATTGGGAATGGGGTGACTGCAACAGATACTCCAATAGCTGTGTGAAGACTGAAGAAGAACAGAAGCAGGCTGCCACACAAAGGTCAGTTCTTGAGCAAAATGACCCCAGTCTTAAGGAAATATTTTGGGATTTGATTTACACCAATGTCTAAACAACAGCTGCTACACCTCTATTCTGGAGTCAGGCTGAGAGAGGGGGGTATGTTCAGCCTGGAGAAGGCTCTGAGGAGAACTTAAGAGCCCCCTCCAGTGCCTAAAGGAGCTCCAGGAGAACTGGAGATGGAGTTGGGACAAGGGCCTGGAGGGACACGACAAGGTGGAATGGCTTTAAATTGAAAAAGGGAAGATTCAGATTGGAAGAAATTCTTCCCTGTGAGGTTGGTGAGGCCCTGGCACTGGGTGCCCAGAGAAGCTGTGGCTGCCCAGTCCCTGGAAATGTTCAAGGCCAGCTTGGACAGGGCTTGGAGCAACCTGGAAATAGTGGGAGGTGTCCCTGCCCAAAGCAAGGGTGGGTGGAACTAGATGGTCTTTAAGGTCCCTTCCAACCCAAACCAGTCCAATTTGCACATATATAAACATTTATCATGTGCTCATCCTGCTGTAGCTGCAACCTATAGACAGTCACAAGTCCCAGAGAGATGTTCAGAAATCAAAATTAAAATTATGAGAAAAGTCTTAACCTCACACTGGAAATCTCCTGCTGCAGTCTGGAGTAGTTTAAATACTGAACAACTATTGGGAGCTCAATTGTACTTAGTAATAGGGAATGATGTGTAGAAAAATTACCAAACAACCATGTTCTAATTTAAAACTTGGATAAAATGGGAAAAAACCAAAAGTTTTGTGATGCTCAGAACAAGAATTCCTCAGGGCTATGTGCTTGCAGTTAACACTGCAAAGTCCCCTGCCCATGCAAGGCAGGACAGGCTGAAGACCACGCTCCTGGCTGGAATGGCTGGCAGAATTGCTCAGCAGAAGGACCACGACAGAACTGACACGATGACAGAGTGGGACAAGCCAGTATCTTCACAGATTCTATTCATATTTGAGGCTCTTCAGAATTTCATACAGTATGTTTGACTAATAAAAACCATAAGCATTCAAAATAAGTTTTTTTTCAATGTCACCCTCAGCAGAGGTATGGTCAGTGCAGTTCTCAGGCACCAACATAGCACAAAGACCTAAATTTTAACAGCAGGGGAAAAAGAAGAAAATAATAGAATAGAATGACACTTTATGACCTTCCACTGTTTCCAGTGGCTGTGGGAAAGCCCTGCACCAACAGGAGAAAGTGACTTAAGGGGAAGCAGCAGAACGACGTGCTCTTCAACACATACACTAAGAAAAGGCACAGGAAAAATCCTTTGCATAATTTACTTTAGTATTAGAGCATCTTTCACTTGCAGTGCAACTCATGTAAAAGTTTCAGGTAGTAATCAACATAAATACATGATACAGACTTTGCTGAGGACAAACAGTATAGAGAAAATAGAAAAGGAACAGAAGTGATAAAGCAGGGACAACTTTCAGAAAAATCAGAAGTATTTCTGGTTTAGAGAAGCAGAAATACATGTCTGAGTGCTGCCCTTCTTACAACTGAGTGGTATTCAAACACAGCCTCTTCATGCTCTTCTTCCACAGGTCCAAGCTCTCCAGCTGAGGAGCCAAAAGCAACATTGAAATACAGCATGGTAATTTCAGACCTGGAAGGACCTGACAGAAACCAGTGCTAGATCCTTCTGCGCATCACCACTCAATACAGAAATGCTGCCTTGTGTCAGCGGATGTGACCTTCCTAATTTCTGAAAAGTTGGAACAGTTTTCTCTCTTATTCCAGACACTATCTGTACCTGGAATTGGGAAAAGTGGGAAAAACACCTTTAAAGAACATTGACATGTTTAACATGATGTTAATTATGTTCACCTGGCTTTGACCAACACAGACAGTTGAGTTCTGTCCTTAGGAAAAGCTGCTCAGGGCTGTGCCTGGGCACAGCTGTGCTTCACCACACTTGAGGAGAAGTTCATTTTCCAAGCTCTGCAGTGTGCCAGAAGAAGCTGCCAACAGCCAGTTGGCTCTGAGTAAAGGAAAGCATGTCTGTGCTGGGCTTTGTCAAGCTGACTAACTGAGTTTCTGAAAGGAAATCAAAGTCTTTATTTTTCCCTCCATGCAGGAAGATGAGAGTTCATGGGCTCACACAGGCGAGCAGATGAGTTTCTTATTTAGACTACAGGGAGTGGAAACTTTTGAGATGAAACAGACTGCACAGTGTATTTTAAAGTACAAAGTTAAAAGATAACAGCGTGCAGAGAGTCACAGCAGGATTTAGATGTTGCTCATCATCTCTCATCTGTGTTATGCTTTCCTGGATGGCAACAACTCTTGCCAATATCAAAATTCAGTGGGAGCTGCTGCCCCTAGGACTTCTCTTTGGGAGCTCTTGCCCTCCACACACCTGCCTGTGGGCCACGGGGACACCCAAGTACCTCTGCCCTGAGGAGCCAGAGTTCTGCCATTCCACCTCTTTCTCCTCCACTCCAAACCATTTGCAAAATGAACCTGAGAGGCTTGAGCCATGGCTACGCTGGGGGCAGCAACAGACGCAGAGGGGGAAACATCTGCAGTTGATGTGCTCTGCAGCTCGTTTTATTCTGGCAGGCACTGCCTTCTGCCACCCTAGCTGGGCAGGGGGTGAGCACACCAGGCTCAAACTGCACCAAAGGCACTGAATTTGGGAGTATTCACAGCAGAGCACAGCTTGCATGGACTCAGCACAGAGACCACAGCAAGAGATAAGAGGGACACCAAAGAAAGGTGTCCCTACCATGGCAGAGAGTTCGTACTAGATGGTCCTTAAGGTCTTTACCAACCCAAACCATTTCATGATTCCAAGATTCTGAGAAACATGATCAGAGCAGCTCACCAGCACAAGAACCCATGGCAGGTGAAACCGTTGACTCCCTCTGACCATCCCTTCTCCTGCTTCTGCCCTGCAGAAACACCTGAAGGAGTGTTTCACCTAAGGAACCCAGGCTTGCTCTGTCCAGAGCAGTTCCTAATGGGAGCAGTTGCACAGGGCAGAGCAATAGCCATAGTCCCCATGGAGCTGCAGCAGAGACTGGTTCTTTCCAGTAGACACATCCCTCACAAAGGAGACAGTGCTCTGATAAGGTACATGGAGAGGAAAGGGTAGGGAAGGGGAAGGGATCCTGGGAGCACCCACAATCCACTTCCATTTCTCTCTGTGTTTCACAAAGACCAATGAAATGTACAACCTCCCTGGCAGGCACACACCTCCAGCACCAGGGCAAGTTTTGCTGCCTCTCAGAAATGTGGACAGATGGATGTGGGTCTGGTGAAGGAACAAGAAACAGGAGGTGCATAACAGGTTCATTTAAATCCCAGGGAAAACCACAGTTTATCTCCCAACAGCTGCCAGTGTAGTGAGAAAACGAAATCTGTCCATGCATCCCTAAAAGGCAGCAACTCTCCTTCCCAGGCCTGGCCCCGCTGACCATATAAAATGCCAAGTAATACTTTCCCCTGCCCCCAACTCTGACTCTGGTAATTTCCTATTCTTCTCCTCCTCCTCCTCTTCTCATCCCCTCTGGAAAGCCTCTCACATCTGTACTTCATCAGCCAAAGCTGGAAACTTAATGCAGCCCAGGCACAGCAGCAGTGGGAGCAGAGCCATAGGAAGAGAGCCCAAGCAGCCTGGGAGTCCCAAGCCCCTCACCAGGCACAGGGATACACCATCCTCTGCTGCACCCTGTGCTCCCAGGCTCCAGGACATATCCACAGTGCCAGGGATTTGGGAAGCAAATGCTGATGCCTCTTAAGAGTGGACACAAATTTTACCACATATTTGATGAAACTTTCCTTGCTTTGTATCTGACCTTTCACATCTCTTTTTTTCTGTGGAACTGTGTTTACAGCATCCACAGTCTGATCTCACAAACCCTTCTGTTCCCATATATTTTTCATTGCATATTTAGCATGAAAGTTTGAAGATAAAAAATGAAATATTATTTAGAAGTGGTGGAGATTTATGTCTGAAGCATCTCACTGAAAAACCTTTTCTCCCTCTATTTAATGGGCTGTATTTGGAAAATGAACATTGATCAGGACCAGGGTAAAAAAAAATCTCTTTTCAATTTGGGCCCCATTTTGTTGAACTGGACCCTATAATATACACATTATGTATAACAAATTAATGTTGCATCCTATAATGTTGTATTACAGATAATCACAGAACCACAGAATAGTTTGGGTAGGAAGGGACACTAAAAACCATCTTGTTCCAAACCCCTGCCATGGGCAGGGACACCTTCCACTTGACTGGAAAACTCTAAGGACTTGAGAAAATGAGGTTTTATCTGATGTAGCTAAATTAGGTTTGATGCTTTTAAAATGCATTTATGGGATTCTGGTTATATCTTTCCGTGGGACTAAAAGACAACAAGGAACTAAGTAACAGATGAAAAGTTGTAATAGTTCAATGAGACTCTTGATAGTGTTAATGATAGTATATGGGCTACCCTAAGAAAAGTCAGGCATTTTTCATGTATGACCCAAACACTGAAAGCTGATGAGGCTACTCCTAAAAACTCTTCCCTGGCAGAAATAGATAATTTGATAAAGCAGCACAAAATCTATCTATAATATCCCATTGAATACATAGCTTTGTTCTAAACTTACCCTTTGTAAAACCAACACCAAGAGATGGCTCCATTTGAGCTGTATGACACAAACCCCTATGCCCCACAGAATGCAGTGAGTGCTGCAAAATGCACATTCTGTTGCCTGTTTGTCAGCAAAGAAGCATTCACTAAGGTAGTTTGTTATTAAGGATCAGGATTCCCATACTGTTTAAATTGGATATTAGGGAAAATTTCCTCATGGAAAGGGTAGTCAGGCACTGGCACAGCTGCCCAGGGCAGTGGTGGAGTCACCATCCCTGGAAGGATTTAAAAGCTGTGTGGATGTAGCACTTGGGGACATGGGTCTGTGGCTAGGGCAATGGCTGGACTTGATCTTTTCCAACGTTTATGATTCCATGACTAGACTGATTTGTTCAGCCTTTGTAAAATATAATTGCTATTGTTTTTAATGTTACATGAGAAGGAAGCTTGGGCCCTGCTGAAAATACATACTCAGACTTCATCAAATCACAAAAATCAAACAGGGGGAGGCAGAAGCAGGTGTGTGACATTTCCCTAAATGTAAATCTCTCCTGGCGTTATCTGCATATAAACATCATTTGCCTTGCTGCTGAATCCCTGGTTTATAACAAACACAGAATCATAATAACAAATAATCCAAGGGGTTTAAAATATGCAAAGATGGTCATTACTGGTAGGAAATTTCTTTGAAGAATGGTAGACACTGGTGTATTTATACTGGAAGTTCTAAAGCCAGAAATGTAAAGAAATGTGACCAATCACAGGGAAAAAGAGAACCCAAAGATGCTTTCAAGAGATAAAGATGCTCAAAGTACATAAAGCTTAATTTGTTTAAAGACTGAAAATTATCAGAGCACATGGAGGAGGGTTGAGTTCGTAGCCAGGTTAGTACATTCAACTTCAGGAGCTGAAAACCAATTATAGGAGCACATCAGCTTTATTCCCCACCCCCCCTACCCCCCCCCCTTCTCACAGAAACAAGTCTTGAAAATAAAATGTTGCCTTGCAAAAAATTTCAGACCAGTTTTTTTCTGTGTATTAGGTCAGGGCAGATTGGATGGTTAGGGGCAAAGCCTCTTGCCTGGTAAAATTATGTAAAAATAAAATATAAAATAAAATTAAATCACTTTCTAATCTAATTTATTGATTACCGGGATGTGAACTCCTGTGCCAGCCCCTCAGGTGTGGCAGTCTGTGGCGAGGCAGGTCTTGCCAGGTCCCAGTGCTGACCGGATGCTGTGCCTTCAGTTCAGTGTGTAGAAGGCAATGCTACACTCGTGCGCTGTTAGTGCAGCCTGAAGAACTGTGCCAGGCTCAGCTCAGGGGGGACATAACCCCAGGCAGCACCGCAGGGCAGTGCCCACCAGAATCCCTGTCCTCGTCCCCGTGCTGCTGAGGCAGTTGATGGCAACAGCAAAGAGCCGCTTGGAGTGCCAGTCTGGGCATGACTGCTCTGGAAACATCCAGCTTCAAGGATAGTTTGGAGTGCCCTCAAAAACTCTCTTAAAGGGTTTATCAGAGAAGCATCTGCCGTGCTCTATGCGGTCCATTCCGTGCTGGGCTGTCAGCAGGGACATCCCGTGAAGCACACGGCAGCAGAGTTTCCACACCCTGGGCACCGAACGGGCAGGGCAGCCTCACGCCAGGACTCGGGCTCGGGCTGTGCCTCTCAACCTCACCCACACCCCAACACTTGCCCCTGCCTTTACAGATACACCCAAACTGGGTTGTTATCGGGTTGAGAATCTCGAGATTTTATACTTCCTATTTATTTGCCACGGTTCCTCCTATGGTGCAGAGAGGACGGGGGCATCAGGGCACCCCCCGCAGCACTTTCGCCGCACTGTCCAGCAGCAACCCCCAATATTGTTTTGCTTCTAGCAAAAAGTATTTCAAAATCCCTCTCCTCGATCCGCTTCCACAGAAGTGATGCCCCGAAGGCTGAAGCTGGGATTTCCTTCTCTTCCTTTCCCGAGGAGCTCCGCTGTGCTCCCCGGGCTCTCCGAGACGCTGCAGGTAGCGGCAGACCTGCCGGGGGCAGCGGCGAGGGGAGGAGGCGTGAAGCAGGGAGGGGGCTCTCCGAGGGGAGGAGGGACAACTTTAGAAGTCTCCACAGTCTTTTCCTTTCAGGAAACACATCCTGTTAATATTTGACTGCCGTGGCAGTGGCTCTTTTTTTGCAGTCGACTACGCCCTGAGGCTCACCAAAACGAGCCACGAAAACAGCCATTTCCTCTTGGTGGGGAGGGGGGGGGCCTTTTCCTCACTGCAGTGGTTGTTCTCGTCCCGGGACTTACAGCTCGGCTCTTCGGAGAGGGACAGGACAGAGCAACCTCCTCGGGATACCCCAAACTTGCAGATCACCTTTGGGATGATCGCATTCCCCTCTGGCTCAGCTTGGCTTTGAGAGAATGACATCTGTCACCGTTTGCAGGATATTCTGAAGTTTGCACCCAAACCCAGGCTTTTGGAGCAGCACCAGTTAGCTTGGAAGACCCGGCGCTCCGCAAGCTACAGTGAGCATCCCATCCCATCTCTGTCCCACCTCAGCTCAGGCTCTCCTCCCCTGAGACTGGATTCTGTCTGGATTCACCCCATCCAACACGGAATGGACCTCCCTGTCATCCAGTTCACCACGGGACTGGCATTACTTATCAAAGTCCAAGAAGGTGGATAAGTCAACGCTGGGAAAGACCTAACAAAGCTTCTTTGTGTTCTTATTTTATGGAATTCTCCTATCTACCTCACAAAATTCTCATTTCCTTCGTCAGAAATCCCCCTGGAATTGACTTCAAGAATGAACGGTGATGTCCTCTAGCGACCCATAACACCCCAGCACAGCCGACTGTTCCTAGCCCAGGTTCAATGTGCTGCAGCTGACTGGGACCTCGTGTCGTCTGCAATTAGAGACTGGCGGCAAGCTGACAGTCAGATATGACTATCCAGAAACTGGTAGCCACAGCTGTGTTGGTAGCCCTGGTCTCACTCATCCTTAACAACGCGGCTGCCTTTAGCCCCAACTGGGTGTACCAAACGCTGGAGGATGGGCGCAAGCGTAGTGTGGGGCTCTGGAGGATGTGCTGGCTGGCAGAGTGGAGCAGAGGGGGTGCAAGCACCAGTGCCAGGCACGGGCAAGGGGAGGAGCAAGAATGTGAAGCCCTGGGCTGGGGTTCAGAGTCGGCTGGGTTCCAGGAGTCACGCAGCACTGTCAAACGTAAGTGGAGCCTCTTATCTTCTCTGCAGACACGATTGATAGGGTGCACCTGGTCCCCCAGGAGTTCAGTGGCCTAACTCTGAAATCATGTTATCCATCTTAGTCTAAACACCTCTTCACATTCATTCCCAAATAAATTAATTTCAGAAATTAAGAAACATGATGTCCATCAGTGATTAACTAAATTCCTTCTCCCTCCTCAAAACCAGCAATCTGCATGGTGCTGCCTGGTTTATATAGCCCAGGAATCGATCTGCTTTGAAAAAATGATTTAAGAAGTGTAAGCCTAAAGTTTGGAGACATCTTGGGCTCACTTGTCCTTCTGGGGCTCCTGCCATAAGATATCCCTTCCTCCTCAGTATAACACCAACCACAGTTGCTCTGCATACCCTAAAACTACAAAAAAACAAACCCAAACTCAAAAAGGTATTGCAATGAACGACATGAGATTTCCTCCCTTCTGTTTGTTTTTGTTGGAAATGCCAGGAGTAGAAAAGACAGAAATAGTTGTGGTAAAAACATGTAAAATTGAGAGAGGTCTTAAAATGTATAATTATTCTTGGTGAAAAAATACAATTAATATACAACTTGGTGACTAATCATTACCCATGATGTATTTTTCATTTTGCACTTTCACAGACTGTGGGATCTGAAAAATGCAAATAGCTTACACTGAGCTAGGGAAAATTATTGGATAACATGAGAATTACAGAACTGATTTATAAATAATAAACCTTACGTACCACATTCATAGCATCAATCGTGCAACACTGCTCTCCCAGAGCAGAACTGTGCTGGAACAGGATCAACGAAAGGCTTGGGTTAGAAGGGACCTGTCCAAAATATCTGCAGACACCGTGGCTGGGACCACAATTACCCTGGTGCCAAGAGGTTTTTCGCCTAAACCCCCTCCACTGCCAGCAGCTGGGCTGTGAGCAGCCATTCGAAGGGTGATCAGTGCTTCCGCTGCACCCTTCAAGGCATGGAGTTTAACAGAACAAATGGCTGTAAAGTTCATGCCTAGACTGACCACAGGATTCTCCCAAGATTTCAAGGATGATCATAAACAGCTCTGGCACCTCTGAAGGATGGTTGGCAGCATCTGTAACATACATGATTTCAACCCAGATTTTTTTCATGGTTTGAAATGTGGAGAAAGAGAAATTGGTCCTTGGAGTTTCTTAGATCCCTCTAGAGAGAAACCAAAGAAATATTAGAGGAATTTCTTTTAAAAATGCTATAATGTGGACCCATTCCAGATCATATTTTTCAACAAAATTATGCAGAAACATTTTTTGTACATTTGCTAATACTGAGCCTGCATAAATCACAGATGGAAAATTTCTCAAATGTTTTAAATTCCTTACCCTTTCAATACTTTTTAAACTGAAATAACATTTATAACAACAAATGGTTACAAAAAGGATTATACTATGGGAGACGTTCCTTGTGTGTTTTTGCAGCTTCATCTCTGGAATCACTTCCCCAACTAATACTGATAAGCCATATTCTAACTTGAAGAACATGTGTACCATTCACAAATAGTAAGAATACATGCTATGTACTCAACACTGGAACGAGTTCCTGCACAGTGAATTTGGCTCCTACAGCAATTTTAACACACAAGCTTGTATTTTTTGCTGTGTGCAGGTCAGGAAGTGTGTGGTACCTAAAGGTGAGAGGTATTACTTTCACGGCAGAACAATCTGGGTAGCAGTTTCTGATGTCAAATAGAAGGACAATGTGACAGAAAATGTGAAAATTTTCAAGTAATAATTACAGTATGATCAAGTGCTCAGAAAAATTATCTGACAACTACTGTTAAAAATTCTACTTTAAAGAGGAGGCTTTTCAAGCCCAGGGACTTGATCTGTATAGGAGTAAAGCATCCATTCCCTATTGAATCTGGAAGCAAATAGCAAGCAAAGGCCAATTCTGAATCTTGATAAAGCATTGAAAGGAAAATCCCCGGTATGCAGTTGTGTAATGACAAACTCAATAGCAAACACAGCATTTATTTTTAAGACAATTTTGTTTCCATGTATGTACACATGGTCAGTATGAGCCTGATTTTGCATCCTGGTTTTGTATTTCTGTAATAAAAAATCATACATTATTTTAGTTAAGAAATCACACATTATTTTAGTAGTACCTATGGCAATCCTCATCCTCTGTTGTAGATAAATCACAGACATGCGGGGGGGAGGGGGGGCGGTGTATGCATATACATACACATCTCTAAAAATAACTTTATGAAGGAAAAAAAGCCTTCCTCAATACTGAGTTACCATGAAGTATTTTGGATACCATTTGTAGAACAATATAGAAAAGCTGTTCTACCAATAGCAATGCGAAAGAGGCCACAATCTGGCTCATATAAAACAATGTATTTATACACATACAGACACACATATTTGAGAGGCAAGCTATTTATCTCACAGTTCAACAGAAAAAGTGTAAACTCTTTGGGAATCTGCTTGTCCATATACTAAAGACTCCTGTACATGCAGTATGTGCAGTATGTAACTAACGGCCAACTATAGGCACTACTGTGAGCTGCCTTCCTCCCTGGCAGAGAGAAGTACATTCTTAGAAGTTGCTTTTCACTGACTTTCTCTGCCTGCTCTTTCCTCCCACTGAAATCACAGAATCATGGAATGGTTTGGGTTGGAAAGAACCTTCAAGTCCATCACATCCCAGCCCCTGCCATGGGCAGGGACACCTTCCACTATCCCAGGTAGCTCCAAGCTCTGTCCATCCTGGCCTGGAACACCTAGAAGTGGGACGGAGCAGCCGCAGCTTCTCTGGGCACCTTGTGCCAAGGCCTCACCAACCTCACAGGAAAGGATTTCTTCCTAGAAATGTAAAAAAAAAAAGCCAAAAAGAAAGCCAGGGACAGGAGCAAAATATATTAAAAATACAGGGAAATGAAGCATTGAAATGTGAACTACTTCTGCAAGGCACATCATCAGAAGCTTAGGCAACTGATTCCATGGGAAAGCACTTCAACTCTGTCTTTCAAATCTCACTGCTCTGGGAAGCAGAGATCCCAGGCCCTTTCACTTGTCTATCTACCTTTCTCTTTCTCATCTTCTTGCTGTGCAGCCCTGCACCTCTCTTTCAACCCCCTGTGATGCTGAAAAGCTTCTGTGGTGGTTCAGATGACTAGCAGCAAAAGAATCTCCAGGTTAGGGTGGAAGTTTTGGACATGGGGTGGGATGGAGTTTTTGGTGGTTATTTTTTTCATTGGATTAAACTGTGGTATCAGAGTCCAACAAGTGCTGCTGTTAACACTAAGTGATAAAGTTGTAAGGAAGGGTGAGATGGCTCCTTTTTTAGTAGTAATAAACTCTCAGATATGAAACCTTCACCTGTGTTGAGAATCAGCCCAGCTGTGAGGGAATCAATCTAAGCTTTTATAACTTGGACAAACCACTGAATGATACAAACTTAAATGCTTCACTGACAACTCAGATTGCATAGCCCCTCCTCAAACACTTTAAGGAAACCTGGCCAGGTAGACTAACTCTCTTGTCACCTGAGTGTAAGCAACGACATTTGACCAAGATTATGGAGCTGCAGTTTCAGAGCTGTTGAAAAAATTTGGAAGATTATGCTCTTGTTCGCATCTCTTAATGCTTCAGAAAAACCCCAGAGGTAGTAGCCTCATAGTCTCAGTAAGAGCTGGGGTAATGAGTAGTCAACATTGAGCTTTGTGCCCATGTCATGTGTGACAAAGGCAACATACCCAATAGTGTGGCCTCACACAGGGACATGTGAGCTACCTTGAGTGGAGAGAACATGCACCTACACCACCAGTGATGCCTCTCAGAGGCAACTCTTTTCAAAGCCACCTAGGTCCTGGCCCAGTACCATGACAGGAATACTGCACAAACACACCAGATTACTTGGAATCAACTTAGATACTTTTAACCACACTGCAGGGTACAAATATGCCCTTAAGGCCTGCCATCCTCTGAGGCTTTCTCTGGATGGGCACAAGGAGATGATTTATTCATCAGCCAAGGTCATAGTTTGTCCGTCTCTGTAAGAACATTAGGAACAATGTGGAAATGCAGGAAGAGGAACAAGTCTAAAAGATACAAAACCTCACTGTGTTCTTCAGGGCTCAGGAGACATGAGGAAAATTGCAACAGCAGGATGTGTGTTTCAACTTCTGATGCTCAGAGTTGGACTGCTTGTGGGAATTGCAGTTCTAACAAGGACTGTAATTCATGCCAGAGAGAGGCACAGCATCAGGAGCAGCTACGTGACTGCCACAGGGACCCCAGGTAAACATCTGTCCAGCCTGGACAGATGACTGTTGCACACACATGGACACAGGGACATTTGGTGGCTGAGGCGGGATGCTGCTCAGGGTGGGAATGAGGAACTGAGATTTGATACAGAAGCAGCCATCACCTTAATACGCATGTTCACTGCATTTACACGAAGTTCCAATGTCTCCAAAATTTCCAATTTCTCTGAAATTTGGCCAGCTGGAAGCCAGGCTGAGTCAAGCAGCTGAGTGTGCTGTAGACATGTTACTTGTCTACATATATAATATTTCCATATATAAAGACCCAGAAGGGAGGCCAAGTGCATCTGGAGAACAGGAACTACCATCAGATTAAAAAAAGCCCCAAACCTTGTGATACACATTATATATATTGTATGACAGACTGCTCAGGCTGTTCCACAGAGATGAGGCAGCACGGGCAGCTGGCAGCTCAGGGTTTCTGATTTCCCATCCTAATATCTGAAATATGAACAATATTTGAATAAGTGACACTACTCATTTAATGACGGAGGCAAGTAGAGATGAATTCTGAGAGACATGGCTTTTCAATTTAGAGTGAATGCTCATTTTAATGTTGGGGTGCAATTCCGTGTACTCATTTTGGAAAAGTGCAAAACTCCTTGGGATTCAGGACAGGAAAATGAACTTAATACATTTCAATGTAGTACATACACAAGTGTTACACAGAAATATTGTCAGAGCAATCAGAGTTTGGTTACTCTTCCCACCAAGACTTTGAAATCAATTAAAGCATTATGAGTGAAAATGGCTCTGGAGCTTTTGAAAATTTCAGATTAATGCATTTATCAAAGCCACCAGTACAGAAAAATCTGCTGAGGTTTATAAAGAAGCAAATTATGATATCTAGACAACTCATACCCCACCAGAAATAGCTGTGTCTGTAAAAACTGATCGCTGTATTGAAGGCTTTCAATGTTGGGTTTGCAAGGGCCCATTACTTAACCATAAGCACTTTCTTATGTGTTGTAATAAACAGATATTTAGCCTTCTGAAATACAGTGTGCCTTTTGCATGTCGCACCTGCCCCTAGAGCAACATCTGGTGACCCCGACATGATACATTACTGCCCTTTTTTCTTTTCCTTCTCTCTCTCTTTTTTTTTTCTTTCTCAGCAGCTCACCTGTATTCTATATATCACTGTTAGTTGAGTCTGGACTCACTGCTGATCCCACCTTGGCTGCTGGCTCCCCGCCCCCTGGCAGGCCTCCTGCAGTCCTGCTGCAAATCACATCAGATGTCACTGTAGGGGTGGGCATGACATACAAAAGGCACACTACATTTCAGAAGGCTAATATCTCTTTATTCCAACATTGCACTGTCTTTTATACCCTCTATACAGTTTACACTTTCTTATTGGTCGCAATTAGTCAACATAGTGGTCATTGGTGGATAGTTCTCCACCCCTATTCTTCCCAGGACATTTCTCAAAATACTTTCCACAGCTGCGGAGTTTTGTTCCTGGTTGTCTCCTTCTCTTCTCTTCTTGGTCTCCATGTCAACAGCCTTGGTCAGAGAATACTTCTCAAAACAAATATTCAACCCTCTCTAACCCACAGACCAGCTATGGGTCCCACTATACTTATGTTGAAAATAGTTAACAGAGCTATGTCTTCACTCCAAAAGTAACAACCGAAGCGGTTAAAAAAAACACCCACCAACCACACTCTCCTCTCCCCAATAATATCTGTCTGCCTTTCAAAATAAGTATTCAAATGTGAAGTTCACACTTAGATGAACTGAATGGTTAAGTTTCAAAATACTTAAAGGGTTGGAAGATTCCACCAGTTTGTCACATCAGAACATTATTGTAATTGTGCCAAAACAGATGGGGGTTTCCCCGCTCCTTTCCTCTTCCTTAAATTACTATTTTTAAGTGAAAAAAGCATTAATTGCATACTTCAGAAAGCCTCCCAGGAGGTGAAAAAAGCAAAATAATTTTTGAGTTATCCATGCTTTCATAATTTTTAAGATATTCATCCAGCAACAGAACGTACTGAGGACTCTTGTTGCTGAAAGCTCTATGGCTACTTGCAATGATTGTTTTAAAAAGAGCAGGAGAGACTTTCCTTTTCAGGACAGTAAGACCTGCAAACAACATAATCACATGGAATGGGTACAAGGCAAAAAAGAAATTCAGATCTGTTTCACTTTTAAAAAATTAGTGACTATTCAGACCATCAAAATACATTTGCATCACATAAGCACCTCTTTAAACCTTCCCATAATCCGAGTGACACAGTTATGCAAAGGTGCACTCAGATACTGCCAACATTTGGTTTAGTTTGTTTCATAAGTACTTTTAAAGTGTTTCCTAATTCATACTCAAAGAGGCTATCACTATAAATACCACAAGTTTAAATCCACAGAAGAAATTAAATGTGAAAGACTATAAATAGAGCCCAGGTTTGGGAGGCATAGCATGACACTGATAATTACAGTGATTCTATTTATTGTCTCTATTATCTCAGAGTTGTTTTAACAGTAAGTGCTGATCTCCTATGCCCATGTTGTAAAATGAAGCACAGTTGTACTTTGTACTTTCATAGTGCTCTTGGTATCCAAGGCATAGCTTCAGCTGATTTCCATGGCAGCTATAGAGACTGCTCAGCACACCTCACCTTTGCTGACAATACTGACATCCAAAACAAAAGAAACACATGATTTATTGTCTGAAGTTCGACTGAAGTGATATTTTTTAAGCTCTAAGGAAGGGTTTATTCTAAAATTCTTTATTAAAACTGAATCCATCTCTCCAGGTTGGAACTTGGGTTTATGAACAGCAGGACCATAAGTAAGAGTCAACAAGACAGAAGCCTTGCTCTTCCTGACTCTTGCCTTTCATCCATTTAGGTTCAAGCATACTATTCTAGCTTTTCCTAATTTTGGTACTTGGTTTGCATTTCTGAAGTCCCTACAATGTAGATTTTAAAAATTACTCCAAAAGGCTGAAAAATATGATGCATTCTTTATCTCAGGATAACAGCTCAGCAAAATATCAAGTTTTAGAGGAAAACAGCATGCTCAGTTAGAATTTCTGATTGCATTAAAGAAAACCTAATTACTTATCTAATTAGATTTTTATCAGAAGATTATGATCTCAGCCTGCAGGCATTCAGCCCAAGAAGATGAAGTCTAGCACAGTTACAAGAAATTGAAAATGGCTTCTAACAAAAGTAAGTGAAGCAATTTAAGTGTAAGGAGCATTACCAGGTTAAGCTATAATCAATTAGAAATCTCTTTTCAGAAACACGACTATTTATTCTCCTTTCCAGAATAAAGTCATGTATGAACATGAAGCATTTAAAAGGACCATCAGGTACATGCCAAAATGTGTCCTCAATAATTCACCAAGTGATAAATAAGTAAACCCAAGAACCATAGGAAACAGCATCAAGAGAATGTATTTTTTAAAATTCATTTCATTACAAAACCAAGAAGCAATATCCGTCAGGAGATATAAAGAATGGATGTAATCATAGATGCAATCAGCTTCACAGCAAGCTAAGGCGGCACTGTCACTATTTGTTATAGGAGCGGCGAAAGAAGACCCAGCGGCACGGCTTCCTCTCAAAGGTAGAAGGAGCGATTTATTGTAGAACTACACACATTTTATAGACTACTTCGCTGAACCAAGAATAGGCTCAGCTTATTGGTCCAAGAAGGGCAATACCTCTTACAAACATGCGTTTACCAAAGTATCATGCCTCACGCGCACACATCCTGTCAACAACAGCAAGTGCATTTTGTTATTAATTCTTTCCTTTCTGTTTTCTTTTGAGCACCTGGGAAAACTGTTTCCCCAGACTCTGTATCCACATGGCACCATCCTTCATTATTAAGAGTTTAAGAACTAATTAAGAATTTAAGTACCATTTTTGAAATGCAACAGACTTAGTGTCCCACAATGGATAGGGATAACAGCACACTCCCGCTCAGCTCCTGCAACTCAGATGACAGTAGGAGATTGTGAAGGCACACAGAGATGCTGGGAGTCAGCACTGTCCCCATGCACTGAATAAATGTGTGGCCACTAGATTCTTCCAAGGGCTGGATACTTAATAACTTACTCACAGTAGCGGGATTAAAGTTCGCATTAAAATTTTTGTTTCTCAAGAGAGGTCTTTCCCAGAGGGAGTTTTAAACTACTATGAAAATATCTTCAGCCATTTTGCTTAATCATTAAAAAGCTTGAATTTCCACTTAGCTGTTTTTTTCCCTCTATGCAGACAGAAAAGGGAAAGAAACGCTCACATTTTAAGCAATTAACATAATGTGATTTTCCAGTGAGATCGTTCTTCCTCATTATCCCAAAACACTGCAAATTACTCTCCAGTATGACTAATCTACTTCTGCAAACAGTCCTGGAGCTATCCTGGAACATAACACCAGGAGTTCTGAGGCTATCATCGATCAAAACCATAAAACTGCTGCTTGTAAATGAGAAAATGAAATTAACATCTCTAATCCAGATGATACAGATGGTTTAGGAAGTGAGCAAAACAACAAGGAATCTGACTTGGTCTCATCCTTAGAGTTTGAGGTTTGATTCTTGATTTATCCCTGTTTTAAACAAAGCAGAATTCATTAAGCCAGTACCCCCCAGCTGTACCAGAGTCCCAGCTGGATGTCCTGTCCAAGAATTAACTGCTTCTCTGAGAAAATGGGACCCACAGTGGGCTTCCAGAAGGAAAAAGGCAGAAACTAGCACCGTATGCTGATGAACAGCAGATACTCAGAGCAGAGTTTTTGGAGCCATTCAGATCCAGCCCTTTCCAGCTTTCAACAGCCAAGCTGCATCTTAAGGGAGGTAAATAAACGTACGGATGGAGGGCTTGTCCTTCCTCTTTCACCTTTAAGATTTACACAAAGGAATTAACAGCTTCTGCAGTGTCTAGGTATTGCAGGCAGTTTTATAAGAGATTAGAAATATTTATTCCTGGATTGAGCAGTCATTCAAGCAGGAGAAAAGTTTTGTGTCCTGGCCTTCCTCAACAAGATTTGCCTTTTCTCTTCAATGGCTCGGGGGCTGAGCTCTGAAGAAATACTTTGACACTGCACACTCAATTCCCTTTCTTGATCCATACTGTCCATTGGTTGTTGTCACTAAAAAGAGGCAAGAGATGCTGGTACAGAGGCTCAGCTTAGGGTTGTGTATGTATGTGCCAAATAAAATTACAATGTGCTGAGCTGACAGCAGGCAAAGTTACAATGGCTGTGAGTAAGGAAGCAGAGTTACCTCGCAGTTTCAGGCTGAATACAATAAACAAGCTCTACTGCAAGAAGAATGGACTTTATGCATTATTATAAGAGTTATACATTATTGACGGGCTGCCCAGGGTAGGGGTGGAGTCCCCATCCCTGGAGGGATTTAACACGTGTGGATGTGGCACCTGGGGACATGGTTAGTGGGGGCCTTGACAATGCTGAGAGAACATCAGGTTCCCACATCAAGTTTTTGACTTGATGATCTTAGGGCTCATTTTAAGGCTAAACAATTCTATGATTCTAAGACTGCTTTTTTCCCCAAGAGGAATCATTATAATTCTAGAACAAAACCAAAAGATGACAGATCATACATTAGACCTATTAGAATAAACCAACATCTCTCATATGAAAGATGGGAAGGTACTCAAGTTGTAATACTTTATTCCATAAAAATAATTGTCTGCACATTTAATGAAATCATATCAGCTACTTCCTTCTTATTCTGCCAATGATCAGCCTGCTGCAGCTCTGTGGACCATGTGCAACCTTCTTTCTGGTTAACAGGAGCAGCTATGTAAAATACCCGTTGCATTTCCACATCTCTCTGAATAGTGTAGTGTTTTAGGCCAATAAATATCCCTAAGTGTGGAGTTCTTACAAACAGCAACAAAGATCATGTTACCCATTCAATGCACTTCCAGCTGCAAGAGAGGACAATCATCAAAGAACCATTTTATAAAAATTAAATTGTTACAAATTTGCTTGAAGTTCAACTGAGTCACAGTCAGAAACTATTTTTAGTATGCATGATATAACATCATCTTTGGCAAAGCATAAAGTCTGTAACAATTAAGTGTTAAAAAAAGTCATGAATAGCAGCAAAAGTAAAAATTTGGTGTTAATTACTGTGTCAGGGGCCAGTATGTATTTCTGGCATAAACTTCAGACTTTTAAATATTATTTATATACAGAGGCTTTTTTTGGTGGTGGTGGTGGGGTTTTGGGGGGTTTTTTTGAGCTCATGCATACTATATAAAGACAAGGCAAGAGAATCCATTATGGCAACAATTTTTTAATTTGATGCTACAGACAGTTCTCTCACCAAATGAGAGTACTAATAATGGCTGCAAGCCTGCTGTTTGGGCATTTCTCCTTTGAAAATCATTACTATCTTTTCAGCAAGAACTGGTGCTCAAAGTATTACAGAAGTCCATCTGGGTGGAAAAACAGGACACTCTGAATGTTCAAAGCTTACTGGTGTTTACAAAGCTCAAACATCTGATGGTGATTCCATTATCCAACCTGCTTCATGACCTGTGAGCATTTGATATGGCAAGAGGTGGAAATGTTGCCAATGCTAAAAGGGCAACTTTGGAAGTTAAACACAAAAGCTTTGAAAAATTTTTTTGATTAACTGGTCAGAAATTAACTCACTAGGAGAAGCCAAAAATACCTAGTATGTTACCTTCTCAACATTTATTCAATTGAAAAAATTTAATGGACTATGGTTCTTAACTAACTCTTCAGATACAATACTATATTTTATTAAGTTTTAGTTAAATCATGAGTTGCTACTTAGAACACAGGAAGCTGAAGACAGCCTGTGAGGGGAAAATAAAGGGTGAACACAGAAGTAGATCAGACTTCATGATTAACACAGATTTATTCTTGTTTATATCAAGTTTTGTTTTCTGCACTTCCTAGCAGTCTCCCTGGAAGATCAGGAACCAAATTCTGGTGCATCCACCAAACTTAAAGCCAGTTAAAACATTTCTAAAAAATGTTCTATCTGCTCCAGAGTCTCTTTCTCTAGTATATGCCAACTTACACATGGTGCTACTTCTATTTCAGAACAGCAACGACACATTAGCAAGTGATGTGGAACAATGATATTTGTAACTCCCACCTTTTGCTAGAGAAGAAGGAAAAAGATAAAAACAGAACATCCATCAGGTTAACAGGAAAAGCAGGAAAAAAGTCTGACTAAAAGGACCAAACTTTGCAATTTATATAGGTCATTCAGCAGCCAGCTAGGAGACACATTTTAATCAGGTTTCTAACCAAGCCTGCAGATGTCTGTAATCATTGCTGCATTTGTTCTTTGATAGAGAGTCACAGATTATCTTAGGTTGGAACGGACCCACAATGATCATTGTGTTCAGCTCCCTGGTGCTTGCAGGACTACCTTAAACTAAAATATATCACTAAGAGCATCCTACACAAACCACAACTCTGGCAGCCTTGGTGCCATGACCACTGCCCTGGGGAGCTTATTCCAGTGCCTAACCACCCTCTGGGGGAAGAACCTTTTCCTAATAACCAACATAACCCTACCCTGACACAGCTCCAGCCATTCCCTCAAGTCCTGGGATCAGACAGCAGAGAGAGACCAGCACCTCCCCACTGCAAGGAAGGTGCAGAATATGACAAGGTCACCCCTCAGCCTTCTCTTCTCCTGGCTGAACTGGCCAAACGATCTCAGCCACTCCTTGCGTGTCTTATTCTTGAGGCCTTTCATCATCCTGGTCACTTTGCCCTGGGCATACTGCCATCATTCAATGTAGTTTTTATTTTGAGTTTGTCATCCTCCCTGTCATGGTGTTCCAGTATGGACTCTGGTCTGTACACTTTCAGTTCAAGAGGATCCCTGTTCAGCCAGGCTCTCCTTCCTCCCTGCTTGCATGACTCCCCATGCTTTAGAATTGCTGGCTCCTGCACTATTAAGAGGTCACCACTTTACCCACAACTCTCTCTTTACAAATTGCACATCTCAGAGGGCACCTTTTCTAGTTGGCCTTTCAGTCCCTGCACCACAAGTTACCTTCAATATGCTTCAGAAATTCCGTGGATCTGTTTGTGTCTGTTCCATGATATTCTCAATTGATGTTTGGAAACTTAAAATCACCCTTAAGGCCCAGGGGAGCTGATCTAGTGATATCCCTTAATTCCTTGTACTGTAATTCATCAGTATCATTATCCTGGCCGGGTGGTCAATAGGAGACCCCCACAATGTACTCCCACAGCATCACTGTTATATATATATGAATTTATATATATATGTAACTTCATATATATATGGACACACACATACACAATTTTCAAAAACGTAGCTTTTTACCTGTACATGCAGATTATGCCCCAACACCTCATTCAGAACTGCCAAGCCTTTACATCTTCATTACAATCATTTCCATCATTACATAGATGGAAATATAAGGTTCTTTGCAGTGTATCCCAGAGATTAATAAATGGGAAAAGTGGAAAAATTTAAGAATCCTCTATACAAAGCTGCTGTAAACCAGAATGACCTGAACATTAACATCCACAGGATGTTTTTTTAGGACAATACAGATGGACGAGGGGAAGAAGAAATTCAGGGTGTTATTGGTCTGTCTTAGCAATGACTATTATTTTAGGGCCTTGAAAAACTATTTATGCTTCCATTTCACTCTGTGCCACACAATAGAACGCAAGCATCAATCCTGCCCCAAACAATTCTGGGTATGTATTACAGGTAGAATCTTCAGTGAAGAGAATTCCAGCATCTCCAGTGGACCATTAGCTGCTTGTTTAATGCACTGAAGCAATACTTTTGAGATGCTGTGCAACTAAAGGAAAGAATCAATACATATCCTGAAGAAAATCTTTTCTTATTCAGACCAGAGGGAAGGCAGTTAGAACAAGGGACTGCTGGGAGAAGAAACTGCTGTCTGAAAATCGTTTTCTGTGGACTAATATTAACTTATATTCCTGCTCAGTCAGGATTTTCTTTTTCACAGTTTTATATTATTGTAACTTTATGCTGCTTCTGTTTCCCTAGTGCAGTTCGACATGATGCGTGCCTGCAACCTCATCGCCACGGTGGCTCTGACTGCCGGCCAGCTCCTTTTCGTCCTGGGGCTGATGGAGCTCCCCATCATCTCCCAGGATACCCAGTGGTGGGAGGAGGCCATAGCTGCTGTGTTCCAACTTGCCAGTAAGTCCACTTCTTTCTACTGATGGAAAAGTGCTCAGTCTGTATTAAATCCAGGTGGAAAAGTGTTTCTTACTTTATAAATCTTTCAAGTGACAAAGAATACCAAAAAGGAATATATCTTGTCTCCGACAAGCTCTCCCCATGAGATTCAACAGTATATTAATAGAAGCTTTTATTTGACATATATCATAATGAGGCTTCTGCTAACCAAAAAAACCCCAAGACTTTATTATTTCCTATGAAACCAGGAAGGCAAACATAAGAGAAACAAACTGGATACATCGTAATCCCACAATTTAGCAGGGCAAAATATACTCAAGGAACTATGAGAAGAGCAGAAGGGCCGAGCAAATTTTGAAAGCCTCGTTGAAACATGATTATTTTATTTTAGCTAACTGAATTTTACTCATTGACCACCAGCTGGATTTTGACAAACAGATACATATGCAAGCCAACAAAGAAAGCCGAAGTCAATTCATATCTCTGACTGCTATAAATAAAATTCCCACAGCAATTCTCCTGGACTGTATACAGAAATGCATGAGGAAAAGAGGAAATGGGTTTATCACAATTCTGTTTTGACAGCAGTGACAACAAAGTGTAAACATTCTGCAATAATACCTTTCATTATTACAAAAAGTACGTAACTTCAGTATTCATTACAGCAAGAGTCCAATCCTATACGATATCCATTAATGGAGTAACATTCAAGCTGCTTACAAGATCAGATTAAAAATACAACATTTATATATATATATACACATATATATTATTAATGTAAAGAACAGGTTAGAATAAAGTAAAACCATTTTATTTAAAGTTTTAATTTCGACTTTAACAACCCAGAATATTAAGAATGCATAAAACTACTAGACCTCAGGTTTTCACCAATGCAAAGTCAGAATCTGGCCTAGGTCATTTAAGTACAGTCTCACAGCAATAAAATGGTTAGGTTTTTTCAGGTTGACTAAGGATGAGGAACCTGAAATCCAGATGAGAGGAGGAGACTATAGAGGTTCTGTAACTCTCAAAGCACCTGATCCATCTTCCAAGTGCAGCAGTAGACAGTGCTTCCAAAAGACAGATATACAGCCTTGCCATAAAAGCCCTCCCTACAGCCCCATCATGTCTGTGTCACCGTGGATGCCTTCTGGATAGTTCTCCTTGACTATTGGTGTGATGCCTGCTGTACTCTCCCATCCCCTCCAAACTCGACCTGTCTGTTTTTCCAGAGCGGAAATGCATTCTGGCCCTGTTTGGATGTGTTGTTTCATTGACAAACAGCACAGAGGACAGCCATGGGCCTTTCTTCTACCACGGCTGCTAATTTTAGACTGGCCTTTTTTTTTTCCCTCCTGTGCTGGAGTCTGTTTTAAACACAGTCAGAGAGAGACTGAAGGGCGCCAGGATATCCCGACACAGGAGGAGGAAATGCCTGCTATTACCTGTTATGCAAGCTGAACCTTGAAATCCCCAGTGCTGGGAGGGGACATGGGAGAAAAGCCACAGTCAGAATGATTAACAAAACACTAATGAGAAAGGCTGAAGAATCTTTTCGATCAAGGAGCCTATGTCCATCTGCCTGCCTATGTTCAAAACGTGTGAAGGGATAGACCTGGCAGCCTATGACGATATGAAGACAGACACTGTGCTGTGTGAATCTGTAGAAATAACACAGTGATTATCCCTGCCCCATTCTCCATCCCCCTTTGCAGTTATGCCACACTCTCCTTTACCATCACCAGATGGTCTTCTGCCCTGAAGTCATGATATTCATTTTACGTCTCATTATCTTTGTGTTTAAACAAGTTCCTTCCTGATATCCATATCAATCACCTGATGTCTTCTAAAACGCATACTTTTGGAAAAAGCAGGAAGAAGTCATTGCATTTGCATTAATCCAATATAAAATAAGACTTCTTGAAGATCTCCTTAGTTTCCCAGAAAAGTGGTACATCAAATGCTGATTCCTTGGGACATCAAGATCTGCACTCTCTTAACTCCCTGGACTGGGCTCAGGCAACAGCATTTTAGACATAGATGAAGTGTCTTTGATATCAGACAAAACCCATGTGCGGTGAGAAAGCCAACATTTCCACTGTTCTGATGAAGGGCTGCTGCTGCATCTGGAGACTGAGAGTTCTATATTGAAGGGGAAGACAGTGGCCACCACATGTCCTATGAGCCACTGATGATATTCAGTCTATGAGTCTCTACTCTGAGATAGTAACCTCTCAGTCATTCTCAAAGAAAAGAAACAATATGGAGCAAAAACAGAACACTGAATATGATACTTGTATTTAAAAGCATTTGTCCCACTCAAACAGTCCAAGAGAAACCCCTGCAAGGCTCTCTCTTGCTTCATTTGAAGAGTTAAAGCCAAGGTACTTTAGGTCAGACAGATCATTTGTGTGAGAAGGGCAGGTAATGTTTAAGAATGAACAAATTTAGATCTTATTAAACATTTCTGAAGTACTGGCTGGGTAATTTCTGTTTATTACACTTCCAAATGAAAGAACACCAGCACCAACCTTCTGGTTTTTCCTTTTCAAAATCCAAAATATCTGAAGAATTGTTCTGCAATTCTTCTTCCTTTCAGTAATTTCAGAAATTATCTTGAATCATATTCCCTCTAATTCCAATTTCTTCTTGATATCTACCTTTCACTCTGGGATATGGCAGCAAGTGCTAAAGAGAGCTGCAGTGGTCACTGAAAGACTGAAATCTTATATTAGGGGGATAGGCTCAACCCACAACTCTCTTACTTTTACTCAGCTGAATCTGTGTGGATTTAATTACAGTTTCCCATGGCCTGAACAGAAGTCCTTGTTGGCTTAGAAAACTAAGTGTGCTAAGTGTTATCTCCAAAGTCTATCACAAGCACCAATCAATGATCTTAGATCCACTGGAGCTTGCAGTGGCTCCAGACTCCACCACTTCCTCACTCCTGCCACCTGCACAAGCATTTGACAGCCATTCAAAAAGGATGGACCTCTGACAGAAAATCAAGCCCCAGGAAGCAAAGAGGAAGCAAAGAAGAGAGGAAACAGCAATGCTGTTTGGGACAGCAATTCACACAGCTCCTAAGCTCCACAGCCCCACACCTCCCCATTAACAGGAAAGTGAGCTGTTTGCTTTGGAAAGGGCTCCTAGTGAAAATGGAACCAGCGCTGTACAAGGAATTTTGTGTCAACACTCAGAAATTTCCCTCTAGAGGGTCTTGGGGTTTCTGCTTTTTTCCAAGGACCTCCATGTGCTGAATATAGGATGGATAACAGCTGACAGAAGAGCTGTTGGAAAGGGAAATCCATACTAACAGCACAGGGAAGAAAGAGCACTTCAGAGGATATTGAACTACTACAAACATTAGCCTGCCAGACAGGATCAGGCCTTGAGGGGCTCCAGCGAATTCTTGATCTTGCCCAATGATGATTATCACAAACTTTAGAGAGAAATAATTTAGAAAATTAGAAACTTAACAGGAAAAATCTGGGAGAGAATATCCTTTACATTAGACCTCATCCTGGTTTCTGAATGTCCAAGACTGCAATAAGCCTGAATCATGATTAATATTTTGCCAGTCCGCTTTCAGCATTAAATAACTTTAATACACAACATCCTGAAGATTAAAAAGTTTAATGTTCCTACTGAGCCTGTCATTTACAGCCAAATAAATTAGTCTTACCTTTCTTAAGTTTCAAGCATTGCATTCCAGCTTTGCTCAACATGTTTTTCTGATGAAAGTATTTCACTTCAGACCCATAATGAATCACATGAGCTCATGCATGCTCTAATTTCTGTGCTCTTAAAACTAAACCAGACAATTTTTGAATAATCTTCTCCAACCACTTTAGAGTAGTTGATATCCAGGAAATCACAATGTAGAAAACAACAGCACAGCAGCTATTGGAAAACATGGCTGAAGATATTCCTGATAGCAGTGTGATCCTGAGTTCCCTATTACTTCCTTCCACCTATTTGCTTCATAACTCCCTCAAGAAGACAGATCGGTTCTAAGATGAAGTCCATGGAACTGTAAACCTAAAACTTCCTGAAAAGGAAGCAGGTAAATGAGATGCTCTAAGTAACCTAAAAATCATAGCAAAAATAGAGAACCTGACTGCTTGATTTGTTCTGTTTTCACTACTTGTCAATTTTATTTCACCCTCAGTGCCAAATTTCCCTGTTATTTATGCGGACCACAAATGTCACAGTAAAGTGATTTTGTTTTCAGACATTCGCAAAGATCCTAAAATCTGGACGTCTATCTCATTTGTTTTGTTGGAAACAGTTCCCGGGACAGCTGAACCAGCAAACTGGGAAGGACAGTAGCTCACAAGAAGTATGGTGAACTCCTCATCTGGTATAGCTGCAGCAGGAAGATTTGCCTGTATTCTTTAAGGCTAAACTCTGATAAGAGCAGCAGGCAGATTGTTGTATCATCTCAATGTCAAGGGCACATATTCTGATCAGAAATACAGTAAAAAATCTATAAACAGATAAATATAATTTGGATATGTAAGCATAAGGAGCATGTAATGCAGAGCAAAGTGTGTGAGACAGAAAGTATCTCAACTCAAATATTCACTTTATTGCTTATGAACATGCACATTATATATACATGGAGATGTTTCCTAAAACTGTTTCAAACCCAGTTGCCTTGCTGGATCCAATTATGCAGCTCTTACCCTCTGATGTATCCGGAGATGAACAGAGCACTCGAACAATAAAAGCAGAAGATGAGACATGTCCAGGAAGATCACCTGTCAATGACTGCTTCTCTCTGCAGAGGGTATTTTTGCTCAGGCTGACCCCACCTGTAGTACTGCAGCCAGGTCTGAGATCCTCAGCATGAGACAGACAAGGACCTATTAGAGTTGGTCCAGAGGAAGCCATATAAATGCTCCAAGTGTTGGAGCACGTCTGCTATGGAGACAGGCTGACAGAACTGGGGGTCCAGCCTGGAGAAGAGAAGATTCTGGGGTAAACTTACTGTGGCTTTTTACATAAAGGGTGCTTAACCAAAGACAAAGAGTTACTTTTTACATGGACAGACAGCGATAGAACAAGGGAAATGGATTTAACCTAGAAAGGGGAAGATTTAGATTAAATGCTAGGAATTAAGTCTTTCCTGTGAGGGTGGGGAAGCCCTGGCACAGGTTGCCCAGAGAAGCTGTGGCTGTCCCTGGATCCCTGGCAGTGTCCAAGGCCAGGCTGGATGGAGCTTGGAGCAACTGGGATACTGGAAGGTGTCTCTGCCCATGGCAAGAGGACTGGAAAGAGATGGTCTTAAATGATTCCTTTCAACCCAAAACATTCCATGGTTCTGATTCCAGACAGGAGCCCATAGCTGTGCCCTATATGAGGCCTACTACGATTAATCAGAGCTTTAATTGGCTCCAGCTGCCCCAGAACCCAAGAGGCCAAGCAATGCTAATAATTGACATCAAGTGTGAGAGTCTGCACATTTCTCCTTATTTTAGCTGCCCAAGAGGACCTAGTTCACTAGGAATGCTTTTCAACATTCCATTCAAAGACTGGCATAATTTCTAAGGAAACATCCAAAAGGTAAACAACAAAAGTAATTTACTGTCAACAGACCTAAACTGGTTAAAGATTTCCAACATAAGGTAGGATTACCTACTGCCTTACTCTAACTAAATCTCCCATCAGGTTAAAGGCAAGGACTGACAAACTCAAAGAACACAAGTGGAAAGCCCTTGTAATTCAGAAAAGTGAGCAACAAAAGGGTCTTAACACCCCTGAGAAGACATGCTATTCATATGTTTAATTCTAAGATGTTACATGCTACCAAAATCCTTGGAAGGAAATTTAAAATTAGAACTGAACTAAACAAAACAAAACAACCAACAAAACAAAACAAAAAAACAACCCCAAACAAGTTACTGTACTTAACAATGTACAACTGAAACCTCAAAGGTTACTTGACTAATGATCACACTAATTCCCTGTGGCATTAGAAACCAAAGCATCATCCAGAGTAGTGCTACAGTGAAGAGTGCATGACTATTACAGAGGCCCCATATTTGCCTTCAACTGCAACAACTTATTTTGTGCCAAGCTGATACAAGAAGAGGTATTTATTAATTAATAAATAATTTGCATGAATCCTATAGGAATCCCTCTGTGAATCTAACTCACGCTGGTAAATACAGCTAAGCTCCTACAAACAGCCCATTCAGGTGTGAGACTCATCACAGCTAAATCATTCCCTGTGAAACTTGGTGGGGAACATAGAAGAGGAGTGAAATATTTCCCTTCCCTGTTTGCAGATCTGCACAAGCATGGGTGGTGTATTCTCAACACTCTGGCTGCTCTATTTCCCTTCTTCTCCCTTTCCTTGACAGCAAAAGTCAATTATATCCCAATATAAACTTTCTGGTAAACCAGAAAAAACAATGTGGAATTCTTCAAATGCATTATCAATACACTAATAAAATGGAAGAATGAGAATCCAGCGGTGTCTGAAAAAAGCCAACAAACTATCACAGAAATAAAAATATGACCATTAGAGTTCTTTTAAAGTGCTAAAATTCTGTAGTTGGCTTGCAGCCAGACTCAGTCAAACAGGAAATCCAGCATACAAATCTGCAATGTACGTTCAAAAAGTAATGTTCTCCCAACCCACCCCCACTACCACAGTCAATGCTGTTCCAACCAAAAGTCTTCTGAGTGACTTCGTTATCTGTTTCCTTCCCCAGCGGAAAAGCCACCCCCCTCCCGGCTTGTTTTGCTGCAGATGGGAAACAACTAGAGATAAACAGCAGTTCTATGGGAAAAAAAAGCACTTCAAGTAATCTCATCAGGATTTTTAGTGAAGTTGTGGCCTCTGTGCAGTCTTGAGACAATATACAATAAAATTATCTGAAATTGATTGATGTACTTAAATTAATTCAGGGAAATTGAGCCATGCATTTCAAAGTCTTGTCATCACTACAAAACAGAAAAGAAACGAAATCAGATGAAAATGTTCAATATTTTCATAAATAAATTTAAAAGAATATGTGCCTTCTACAGCTCTTGTCAACCTGTATTGTGTATTGTGAGCTCAAGAATCCTGATGGCAAAGAGAGCAATTTTCTGGCTATTTTTAGTAGAGTTGTTTATGAGAAATAGTCTGGGAAGCCCACTGTCTTCTTCTAGGTATTTTACTGGAATACTGAAACTGAATTCAGACATTGTTACAAGTATCTATCCAAAAAAGGAAAAGTCACCACAGTCAGCTCTGGAGACTATTCTTACCATAAGGTTAATTTTTATAGGGATACTTCTAACTATTATATGGCACAAATAACCTCGTGGTTTTGCCCAGTCATTTAGAGAACAGACTAAATATTCCACCCCAGTTCTTGGCTAGTGTACAAGACTCCTCTAAGGGCAAGGAGAACATATGTAGCACATTGGGACACTTTGCTTCAAGAAGTCCAAGTTTGATTAAGCTGTTACAGACAAAATCTATCCAAGTAAACTTTGGGGTTTTCACACATCATCATCTTCACAAAAGCAGCATTCATCCAAATTTAAAACTCACCATCCTATGCAAACTCAGTCTTTTTGGAACATTATGATTTCTTCACCCTTTACTCTGGAGATCCTACATTTATAACTCCCATATCAAGCCATGCTAATACGAAATAAGAATGCTGGAAAATAATTTTCTCAGTGACATTTCTATTCTGGAGTCCTCTGACTCTTGCAGAACTGTAAAACTAACTGTAAAAATTCTACAGGAATGTGTTTCCACCTCTGCTGCCTCTGTCATATGTTTGTCTGTTCTTAATGTCAGTTCTTGTCTAAACTGCAGCAATGGACCCTAAGCAGACACATATTTTCACTCAAGAGCTCTGGCAACTGGCTCCAGAGATCTGTCAGTTTGGAAAGCTCTCAATTCCAGTCCCTCTACCCCACTCAGCCATTGCCACAGAACTGGGAAAGGAGATAAAGCCTCTTGCATGACTGGCTGCTCATCTGAGCAGGCTTCAGGCAAAGGGCTTGTGAAGGAAAATAGTCCTTCTAGCAAAACTACCTTTATTTGGGGACCTGTAAGGAAGCCTTAGTGCTCTTCCCTGGTGGATAATTGCTCCATCAGATAGAATATGGAGATGTTAAGCTATTTAGGACAATAATTGGCCTTAAGTAATACAAAAGCAAGAGAGAAAAAGCTTAGTAATTTCATCAAAAACTGGGCATTTGGAAAAACTTTTAAATATTGAAAATATTCCTACAGTGGGAATTAAGCTTTAGGACACAACACAACATCAGAGTTACTCTGTGTAACTGGTATTCCTGAACCCATGTCGCTCTGCCAAGAGAGCCTCAAAAAATATACTGCAAGACAGTGGGATGTAGATTGTTGTTAATATTTATAACTGTCCCTTACAGGTACCTGTGAGTGTTCACTGGTCCAAATGGCTCCTGCTCAAAATTCCTCCTGCCTAAGGTTTTATGATTTTTTTCACACTTAAAAAAAATTATTATTTAACACGTAAGGGATTCCCTGTGAAAGTGTGTATGAATTGAAAATGGGTTCTGAAAGGAAAAGGGATTACACAAAGCCTTCTCATGTACCAGACTAAGTAAGATGGGTCTCTTGATTTATATCATTACCCTCCTTCCTGCCAATATTAAACCACAAGGAGATGAAGCAGATCAACTCAGCTGCAGGAGGTACAAGCATCTCCTTTCCTCTTGATTTTCTGCCTTCATAAGCAAATTACTATCATCCTTTGAACAGTGTACTGCAAAGCAGTATCAGCATGTATCATCCTTATAAGACCTAAATGAAGATGTAGACATTCAAATTCTTTATAAGCATATCACAAACAGCATGCTCTGCTCCCAATGCTCTGAAATACAAAATAAACACAGGAAGTTGTATCATCCTGATTCCACAGAGAGCGAACTGAGCCATCTCAGAGGAAAGTTTAAAAAAACCTGATATCTCTCACAAAAGAGAACCTAATCTCCCTCTTGTTTCTCTACCATGTGCCTCAGGACAAACTGAACTTGGAGACTGACACTGGAAATGGCGGGAAAATATTTTATTCGCACCAGCAAACCATTATTGTATGGATCAGTGATTTCTACAACTCAGTGTGTTCCACATGGCCACATTCTCTCCAAATAAAACTTGCTCATTTATAACTCAGCTGAACCATAATGTAACTACCAGATTTATCGACAAAATCAAAGAGTAACTGTGTCCTTGCAACTGTGTCAACAACCTAAAAGCAATCCAGGGTATATTAAGCTCTTTTTAACATCAGAGTGGGGAAAGAGCAGTAAAGAGCTACTCCTTCGAGAAGAACCTGTTTCCTCATTTGTCCTCAGACAAAGAAATGCCTCACTCCAAACCCTCTCTGGACATGCCAGCTGTGGGACAGTGCTACCTCAAGAAGAGAAGGTGCAGCAAGCAACTGTTACAAAGCACCTTTTAGGTAGACACAGGAGAGCTAAGGATGCCAGACATTTCCTGAAGGAATATTCATTCAGTGTTTGTGTTATGAGGGGGATTCGGCCTTCATTTTACTGACTCTCAGAATAGTATAAGTGTCACATCTTTAAGTAATTATTGATTTTTTTCCTCCTACTTGTATGTCAGTTCCCACCTCCGTGTTTTTATCTGTATGCAACTTGTGCTGTCTTCACTGCATTACTAGTACTCTCTATGAAAAATCATGGTAAAATGCACACTGAGCATGTGCTCTCTCACAGAAAATCAAGAACCAGGGACAGGGATAACACCATTGCTATGTATCCATGGGGACAGTGTTTGTACAGGCAGAGTGGCCAGCTGAGAAAACAGCATGCACTGACTGAGACTTGCTTTTCACTTCTCCTTACCCATGAACTTAGGAAGATGGTGTCCAGATATGTTTTGGTAGTTCATGGATATTTATTTATTCCAGTCTTCCTTCATGATGGGGTTGTTTTGGCAATGACATTGCTTTGTTATGGTGGTGGTTAAGGAAGTGTGTAGGATAACAAAGAGAAAATATTTTTTTTGTTAGTGAGGCATATTTGCCTCTTTGTGTTTGTTTCTATCTAATTACATCCATGAATTTCTATTAAGAAACGGAAAGTAGTTTTAAAACATGGAAAGTACCTGACAATAGGTACAGGAAGAAAGACTAGGCTGGAGCCAGGCTAGGAGAGCTGGGGATGTTCAGCCTGGAGAAGGCTCCAGGGGGACCTCAGAGGCCCTTCCAGGGCCTAAAGGGGCTCCAAGAGAGCTGGAGAAGTACTTGGGATGAGGGATGGACCGGACACAGGGAATGGCTTCCCAATGCCTGAGGTCAGGGAGAGATGGGATATTGGGAAGGAATGTTCCCTGTGAGGGTGGGGAGGCCCTGGCACAGAGAAGATGTGGCTGCCCCTGGATCCCTGGCAGTGTCCAAGGCCACGCTGGACAGGGCTTGGAGCAACCGGGGATAGTGGAAAGTGTCCCTGGACATGGCAAGGGGGGGAATGCAATGAGCTTTAAGGTTCCTTCCAACCCAAACCATCCTGGGATTATATGGTTCTCTGATAACACAATAAACAGAGGGCAGAAAAGTAATCGTGGTTATCAATGCATTCTTCAGGGAATAGGCAGGTGTCAAGGAACATAAAAAAGGAGGTGTAAAGGGATACAGATTGCCCCTTGAGCTAACATGGGTCTCCTGCATGACTAGAACAGTCACCCCACCTAATTCCTGAAGTAACATTACTGTCATCCATACAGTAATGTAACCACCAAAGAGAATGAGAAATTTTCCTTTTTTACACTTTTTTTGCAAATCACATTGTGACAATTGGATGGAAATACTAGACAAGTGCACTGTTATTACTCGAATATTACCTGCCTTTTAGGGAACTTAGTACTGTGCATAAGGTTCCGAGGACAATAGAAATTTTGCCTTCAGTAGCTTCTGGAGGCATGACATTACTTCTGCCTCATAACACATTTTTCCAGCAAGAAATAGTAGGACCACAAAGTTCTGTTTATTTCACCTTCCCCTTTTCTTAAAGTTTCTGTACATTGTTTTTTATTATTTCTGTAAGCTATTTAGCCACTCATGATCTTTGAAGTTTACATAGTGGCCTGCCTTAATAAACATTTGAAAATTTCAGAATAAGTGTACATACTGTGAATAAAAGATTTTAAAAATTATTATCATCATCATTAATACAGCTGTTTTCTCTTTTGGCAATGGAAGTAAGAAAAAGGACATCTTGTAAGTGATTCAAATGCATGGAGGAAAAAAACCCAATGTGAAATACAACTCAGTAGGTGTAGAAATTTAAATCAGAGTGAACAGATTTAAACTTAATACTGAGCCTCTGTTTAAGGTGCTCTTCTTTACATGTATCATGAGGCCCAAATATGCCTTCAGAAACACATCCAGCATATCATAATGGGGATGGAAATGCTCTACAGACTTATGAACAGTGAGTGTGTAAAAGTTGAGATATCTAAGGCATTTTGCTACTACAGAAATTCAAGAGACCTCATTAAAAATAACTCTGCCATTCTGTTTGCAGGTTTTGTTCTGGTTATTGGACTGGTGACATTCTACCGTATTGGACCATACACCAACCTCTCGTGGTCCTGCTACCTGAACATCGGAGCCTGCCTTTTGGCCACGCTGGCAGCTGCCATTCTAATCTGGAACATCCTGCACAGGCGTGAGGACTGCATGGCACCCCGGGTCATCGTCATCAGCCGCACCCTCACCGCACGCTTTCGCAGGGGCTTGGAAAATGACTATGTTGAGTCACCTTGCTGAAACAGCACACTTGAAAGGGGAAAGATCTCCAAGGAGATCTGCATTGGCCTTATATTCTATAAACGTGCTATAATTTAAGGGTTGAAAGACATTACAACATTCACTTGTGTGAGCAGAGGCCCTTTATTATTCGGCTGGGCTCCATCTATATACATATGTATAAAACACATAATTTTATATATATATATATAATATTATATTGCCCTCTCCTTCTGCTGTACAGCACAGAATCGTTGGGTTGGCTGCATGGCAGCAGGGTCAGCTGGAGAAAATACCAAGTGTGTGCAATGAGAATACAGGAAAGAGGGAACCAAACGCATTTTCTCTGTCTGCATCAAGTTCTCCTGCTCCCTAGAAATAAACCAAAAAGCTATAGGAGACCAGTGACAATA
The DNA here is from genome assembly GCA_037013685.1 of Acridotheres tristis. Taxonomy (NCBI): domain Eukaryota; kingdom Metazoa; phylum Chordata; class Aves; order Passeriformes; family Sturnidae; genus Acridotheres; species Acridotheres tristis. Next base: position 20,946,622 of record CM072897.1, on the reverse strand, counting down.
GCTTGGGAGTTAACAGGCAATCTGAGAAAGCAGAAAACTCACTACAGATTAAGTGATGGGTTTAAAAGCTGTCTAAATTTCATGACTTCTGTTCACCTTCTATTCACCTCTCTACAAGGAATGCATTCTCATTAGCTGCAACACCTGCTCCCAGCCCCAGAACAGAAAGTAAAAAGCAAAAGCAACCCTAACTATTCTTATGTAGAGAGGGATTGCAGAAGAATTAAGTTCATTTTTTTCCAGACATTTCTTTTGTATCCTGAGACACAGGTTTGCTAATGTCCTATGTGTAAACAGACATGAAAAATTAGAAGGGTATGTAGCTAGAACAGGACACACATGCTGCTGAAAAAATGTATCAATGTTACATTGAGGGTAAATGTCCACAGGAGGCTACCAGAACTCCCTAATAATCAGATATATAATTAAATTACATTGTTGGGAACTATTACAAGAAAGAAATATTCCCGACCAAATTGGTTTCTTTTCTCTCCAGCTAGTTATAACATTTGCTGTGACATTAGAATGCTATGGCAGCTCTGCTCAGAGCCACATAATATAGGGAATATTGGAGAAGAGAGCTGCCACTCAAGTACCCAAACTGGAGAATAGGACAAATATACAGGACTTTGGGATTTTCAGACTTAAAAACAATCTGCCTAATAACTTAATATGATAATGAAGTGAAAAATTAATGCCTTTAGAATTAGGTACAATGTTTATAAGCCTTACCGTGAGAAGAACATGGCCTTACAAAAGTAATGTGCATATAATTTTCAGAAAGAAAAATAACACATCAAAAACTATTAAGCAGGAATACATGGGATACAGGAACCTGAGGCAATGATAGGTGTGTAAGTGCTCTCAGAATGCTGCTCTGAGCACAATTAGTGATAGGTTTGAGCTGTGAATGTTACAAATACCTTAGGACTTCTGTGTTGCTCCCAGCTGAGTACACTGCCTTGCTTCTTTATCACCACTTCCACACTTTGATAAAATGTGATGATCAAGCTGGCTCTTGAGTTCTGCACTCAGCTTTGGATGTGATAAGAAACTCAACGCTGACTGCTGCTTTGCACCACATTCCACATGAGCAACAGAGACTGATGCTCAAGAATAACTGCACTGCTCTAGACTGTCAGGGGAAATACCACAAAGCTGACAAAGAGTTTCTTCTAGCAGTAGGTTTGTAAAAACCAACTAAGATTAGCATTCATCTGTCTGCATTGATTTTCTGGAAAAAAATAATTCTAGAAATAATATGCTATGATTAAATGCAGCAGTTTTAAAAATAAAATATGAGAGTATTTAAGAGACATTTTATTATTTCCTCTAATATTGCATTATCCGTATTATAATAATGTACATGTGAATTTAAAAATCAGCTATGTGGTTGGTAAATCTGTAACACTCGGTATTCCTGTGATTATTTTTGATGTATAAATAAAATTATGAATGTTCATTTTCTTCTAGTGATGACATTTTTGCCATTCAGACACAGGATTAAGGTTGCAGGTTATCAGTAATTCTTTCTCTTTTACTAAAAAAGAATCCACAATGTATTATAGACAGGGAATGAGCAGAGATTGTATTAAAATGTCTGTGAGATAAAGATGTTTCATCTGGTTAAAAATTAAAGGGAGAATAAAATCAGAGAGGGAAAAGGTAAGGAGACTCTAGGAGGATCTACACTTCATACAAACTTTTAACAAAAATAAACTGCACCCATGAAGAAATACATACAAATAGTTCTGATACCTTTTTATCAGCTTGATGGATTTGAAGGCCTCATCCATGTCTCCAGCAGTCAGATAGTAGCTGAAGTTCAGCATGGCATCCTGGGTGGTCTTATCACAGTCTCCCAATCCAATGAAATCTCTCATGGGTCTTCTTGCAACCATCTGAGAGACTGTTCCTGAACCAGACTCTGATGCTCCCTTCTCAGCTTCTCCCAGCTAAAAGGAGAAGGTTGCCATATAGGTATCAAGCAGGTTGAAACTTACTCCTCTGTAATGTAATTAATTACATTATTCCCACCACAGTCCAAATGTTTTATATCTGCAGGCCTATGATCGCTAGTGACAACAGTTGTGAAGTTTCAGAACTTCCTAGAAAATGCCACAAAATACGGAATGTCATAGGAGAGATTAGCATATTGCAGTGAACAATCACAGCAGGTCAGATTTTAGATAAGCATCTCAAAGTTTAGTCTCTTCTCAAATACTAGTCTGCTATTCTGAAAGTTAACATACACAGATCAAATTCTTCTATCCTTGCCTTCATGTAAATTTTATGAATACTGAAGCTCAGGTTCAAACCCTTCCCCTTACAATGGGCAGTTCTAGAGCTTCAGGGGTACTTTCACCACTCACTGAAAGGCAACTCAAAGCAATTCAATCATTATGCAGAGAACAATAAAGTCTCAATCTTCAATGTCAATGATCTGTCTGGAGTGTAACAAGGTAACTTTCTCAAGCCAGGCACAGAGGAAGATGATGCCCAAGTCCATGTACACTCTACCCCAATCATATAGTTACATAAGATAACTAAATTTTAAGGCATACAGAAGCCAATAAAAATTGTATTATATCATAATACAATGGAAGTCCTGGGTACAGTAAAAGACAAAAATCAAAAGTGCAAATCTGTTTGACTACAATTTGAGGAATTTCTGGAATCAGGACAGTAAAGACATTATAGTGAATAAGGAGAAACCCTGGAATGAAACTTGGTCAACAAGGCTTGTTGCATCAACTTGATTTGCTCTATTTAAAGCAGACTCTGCTCTCACACTAAATTAGGTTTCCCAAATTAATACAAACGATGTAAAAAGTGACTGTCATAAAGAGACAACCACATACCAAGAAAATGGAAACAAGAGAGAGGAGCAGAGGATGAAGAAAGAACAATGCAGATACTTACATGTTTACAGACACATCCCCTCCGAAAACACAACTAATAGCAGCAATAATCCATATAGAGTAAAAAAAAAAAAAAAGAAGAAACATAGTATCAAAGTAAAATAGCATGAGAAATTATGGAGAAGGGAGAAGTGTTTTAAAGAAAGATTGGAAAATGCAGCATATCACATTTGACCTTTCAATTTAAGCGAAAAAGAAAAGTAAAACAAAACACAGCACAACTAAAAGCTCTGTCTGCACAGGAAGACCGACAACAGGCAGTGCTTTAAACGGGATGAATTGCAAAGTGCTGCTCTGAATTGAAATGTAATAAATAAATACATTCTCCTTGTCTAATAGTGCTCCCAAGCTACATGAGGATTGGAAGTCTCCTTAATATTAATTTCCTGTAGATTTTACAAAGCTAAACACATTAGTATAGTAAATGGACTCTGTTAAACCCCTTACAAGACAGAACAGAGCAAATCATCATCCTAAGAAGCACCAGGAAACTCAGGTCAGAACTTCACCAGAAATCAATTTATAGGTGAAAGGCTGCAGCTTGCTCAGTATTATCGGGTATTATTTACCTGAAATGCAAACAATTTTGGATTGAAATTCAAGTTTTTGAAGTTAGAGCCTGCATTCTTGGCATTTGCAGCACACAGGCACTTGCTGATGGTGCAAGATGACTATTCTAGTTCTCATAGGTATTCTTGGAGATTAAGCTTCATTCCAACCAGGAAGAAGGATGCTTCTGCCAAAGCCAATGTGAAATGTCCTGTCTTATGGCCTACCTAAATCTCACACACACCCCCCTCTAGTACTTGCAATAGGCACAGTTAGTAGATAAAACAGAGTTTTATTCACATCCCTTTTTTAATTGCATTACCTGGTAATTCCTGTTTCGCCTACATTTGTACGTCACAGTTTACAATACTCATAAAAAGCCATCTCATTACGAATTCCACAATTCTGCCAAATTCATCTGCAACGGAATTATCTTCATGTCATTTCTACATGTGATGCATCCTTTGCCGTTGGAGTTGCTCTACCTATCCCAGACTCAATTTGGTTAAATTTGATCCTTAAACAGTGGAAAGAGTGGATTTCTGGGAAGAGAAGGAATTAGAAATGACCTCACCTTTTTTGCAAAGTAATAATGTGGCACCTCTATGCCCAGAAGGACCTGGTAGGATGAAGGCAATGGAAAGCTGTCCTGCAGCAAAAGGCCATGCTCTTCAGTGCTGAAGAATGATATAATCCAAACATCCATCTGGAAAAGGAAGTGAAGCACTGTTTTGTTTTTATGCTGCAATATCCTTCTTTCTTTTTGTTTTTACTTTCCATATTCACTTGGCAGAAGCTTCTCTTGACAATAGTATGACCTATACATTCAGACACACAGCTGCTGGGAGAGCAGAGTCACACACTTCCTCCCTACAGCAAGCAGCCAGCACCTTGCTCTGTATTGCAGACTACTTCTCCTGCACAGGGACCTCCATCTCTGCCTCAGCAACCAGCTTCACCCACCAAAAAGAGAGAAGCCCCTGGCTACAGATGGCTACTTCAGATCTGGCTCAGGGCCAAGAAACAGAATCACAGAATGGTTAGTCAGAAGAGGCCTTAAAAACTATCTAGTTCCAACTCCCTGCCAGGGCAGGGACACCTTCCACTAGACTAGGTGGCTCCCAGCCTGTCCAACCTGGCCTTAAACACTTCCAGGGATGCACATGGCAGCCACAACTATTTTTAACTTTGTTTTCTAAAAACATTATATCATTCCCATTGTAAATACATCAGCTCACAGACTGCTTTGAGTTCCCAGGAAACATATAATCCATTCAAAAACAGTTCCTCTAACAGTTTAAGTATTGGCCTGACTCAAGTTAAAATAGTATTTATTTCCAGCAGAAGTTAATCAGACTTCTCATTTACTAAAGCATAAGCAGACACTAAAAAGTTCTGTTGAATAAGGGGCAAAAAGTAAGTTGCATTCCTTTTATATATTTATTCAACTTCATTTAGAAACCAAGTATTTTTAAGCTTTTACCATGAGAAATATTACGTTGAATTCTTCTTCTTCTCTTTCCTAGAAGACCCTAGCCAAGCATTTTGAGACATACTTATCCCATTTCTCCTTTTTACTTTGATCTTCTCATGGTTCTTCTACGGTCATTTTAACCAACAAAAGACACAAAGAGCTTTTTATATCTAATTTTATGAGATTTAGTTAAAATAAGGCACAAATCCAAAAACTTGAGATTAAAATGGATGTTTCAAATCAATTGAATGTTTATATAAGAGAGCCAGTTCTGTAAAGACAAAGTGGTAAGGAGCACTACAAGCACAACAGCAGGGGAAGAGGGGAAGAATTGTTTGCATGATGAAAGAAATATTTGATTAGATAATTTCAGATAAATATATATATATATATAAAAATATATAGATAAAAATGAAATCTTTTCTAATGTAAAATAATACCATAACAAATCATTTGGGAAGTCCCATAAAAATGTGCAATGTTTCTCCAGAAAAGCAGAAGATGAGAGGGACTGGGTGGAAGAGCATATTTCTCTATTCACCTTAAGAGTAGCATCCCTGTTATTCTATCAAATTAATTCTTGCTGCCAAAAGTGGACTCAAGATACAAAATCACCAATTTTTTAAGTTACAAAACTTCTAGATTATCAATCCACCCAGTAATTTCACCTGAAAAACTGTAGTCCAGTTACAAACTTGCACTGTGGTCATTCCCAAAATTCTATCACAGCTAAAGAAATACCCTCTTTTTCCTTTTCACTGTATGCAAGTTCGGCCCAAACCATAGAGTTGCCATAGAGGGACTGCCTGAAGCACAGACACCAAACACAGGGTTCACAACTCATTTTTGCACGTAGTAATGTGTACTACCCACTCCTACATCCTCAGTGAAGCACAAAGGATTTATTACTTGGACAGGGAGAATTCCATGTAAAAGAAAACAAAACAAATAAAAAAAGACCGTACTGTGCCCTCAGTCTGGTTTTTCTTTTGGTCTGGAGGTTGAAAGCCTGATTCAGGAATTGCTTCACATACAAAAAGTCTTGGTTCACTCTGGTCCCAGAAATGGCAAGCAGGGATGTGACTGTGCAACTCTGGATACTCCACTACAAACCTAACAAGAGACAAGAAAAAATGTAGAAAGGGAGACATAGTAATTCCAGCCCATTCAGTGCATGAGTGCAAATAAAGCTCTAGCCAAGGGATCATTCTCAGTTATTTATACTCTGTATTAGAACATTACCCAAATACATTTTCCTGACTCCTAACCTTTTACACATGGCAAAGACATTTCTACTTTGGTCTGTTACACTGACAGTGATGACAAGACATAAAGCATTTTGGTAGAAAAAAAAGTTGGCACTGCCTATAAAAATAGGTACTCAAAATCTGCCTCCCCTGAGACTGCTGGTCCTACAGAAACACTTGAACATCCTTCAAACTATCTACCTCAGTGCCTGCTGCTGTAACAGAGGGACTAGCTCAGCTCTGTCTTCAAACCATGGAATCACTAAGATCGGAAGATCCCTCTAAAATCACCAAGTCCAACCATGCACACAGCACCACCACCACATTTACCACTAAATCACGTCCCAGAGTGCCACAGCCACACATTTTTGGAACACTTTCCAGGATGGTGATTCCACCACTGTCGTGGTCAGCCTGTTCCAATGCCTGACAATTCTACCTGAAGAAATTTTCCTTAATATCTGATCCTTTACTGGCACAACTTGAGGCCATGTCCTCTCATCCTATTGATTGTTACCTGAGAGAACAGACAAAACAACACCTGGCTACTGAATGTCAAGAATTCTGAGGCACTGTAGAACAGCACATTAAGCACAAGGACTTCCCCTGCAGCCTCGGGAAAGCCAGTCTCTGTCAGCAGTTTAAATAATAATATCTTACTACTTCCTTTGGGTATTTCAAAACTGCTTCAGTGCCAGCCATGTCAAGATTCCAGACATACAGAATCACACTATTTTAGCAAAAAAACTTTGGAAAAAACGTCAGATTTTATTTAAAAGAGAAACCAAAGACATCATTAAAGTATTTTCTCACTTGCTGTCACCATTGAAGGGTGGGGAGGATTGAAGTAGGGCTAGTGGGCAAAATGAAACACTCTAAGTCCTCTCTCTGCCATGTAATTCAAAATCAGTAAATTGCAAACTGAAAAACAGAATTTGTGTAAAAAACCTGAGAGTGTTTAGATTTTGCCTCAGGAGGAAGGAAAGAGAAGCAGAAGAGATGTAGATTATTATCACTTTCTGCTGAGTTTACTCACTCTAATTTGAAAACCCTTTAAGAGGAAGCACAGATAAATGGATTATTCATACTGATGCTATCTAACACTCAGTGAAACAGCATTCCTGGCTTGGGTTGGCCTCTGTTGGGCTACATGAGATACTGCACTTGGAAACAACTTCCTCATTTACTCTTGACCACACTGCTGCATAACTAACCAGGACGTAAGACCCCAGATTTGTACTAGTTTTTGATAAGCTGGGTAGTTCCTTCTTTCTTTCAGTGGTAAGGAGAGTAATTTTTTTTTTGCTGGTAATACCCATAGCAGATAGTTGCTAAAAAAGCAATCCACCTGTTCCAATGCTGGTTTTTCTCAAGAAAAATACAGTTAGAAAAATTATTGTAAAATCAAATGGGAATTTGTGCTCTAATATTACAGCATACTTTCACAAGCATTCCTACTTCACTGCATTGTGCTGCTAGGATTTCTAATACATTTCCTACAGCACAGTTTGCAAGAACAAAAAGGCATTAGACACCTCATGAGTTTTTACCCACAGAAACCCAACTTTTATTATACTTAAAAAACACCTTTTTTCCTACAAGGACCTTCAGAACGTCATCTTCTCAGTTCCTATTACGTAAACGCTTCAAGGAAGTGTAGCTTTCCAAGATTTTTCTTTATTTAAAGATCTGGATCCTGATTCCAGTAATATAGTACCTCTGCATAAAACCCCCTACACCGAATCATCCTCTCCTCAGAGATCTCTTTAGCGAGATGTGGCTTCCAAAGTGCTAGTAACTCTCCCTGAATGTCTCTTCTATGAATTTATCCAATATCTCCATGAGCCCTTCCTTCATCTTCTCTACTTTCTTTGTAAGGAGTTCCTTGGCTCAACTGCATGTTGGCTGAAGAACTACCTCCTACTTATTTTGAGCTTGCTTTCTGTGTGTGTTGATTTGGCATAGCCTGGTGTTTGGCTGCAGCAGTGGGAGGATGGAAAGCCACAGGGGTAGCTCCTGTGAGAAGCTGCTAGAAGCTTCCACCATGTCCTACAAAGCCAATCTCTGATGGCTCTGAAAACAGACATGCTGCTGGCCCAATTAGAAAGGCTGGTAACATCTCTGTGATAATATATTTAAGAAAAAAATTAGAACAGAGTACACGTAGTTTTCCCCCAGGGGTGGGGAGGCACCATGGCCACTGTCCTGCCTGCCCGGCCGCCCCTGGCCAGCCAAACTGTGGAAGGGCAGGGGCGGTGGCGGCTTCCCCTTCCCAGTGGCCCACATGAAGAGAAGCATTCAACAGCACTAGCACCGCAGCCACCACTGCCCCTGCAGTGACAGCAGGGCTGCCTGGCCAGAAGTGAAAGCATGATGAATGATTCCCTGGTGCAGAACCTAGATGGGATCAACTTCTTGGCACTGTGAGATCCTGCAAAAATCTTTGAATTAGTGGAACTTGTTGACAATGGTATCTACAAAGCAGCAGTTTTATTCTAATCAGAGAAGAGGAGGAAGCAGGGACATGAGGGAGAACAACATGGCGACACCAAGGTCATAGGAAAAGAGAGGGAGGAGGTGCTTCAAGCATCAGAGCCAAGATTCTTCTGCAAGTCATGGCGAGGACCATGATGAAACAAAATGTCCCCTTGTAATGGATGAAGTCCATGCGGGATGCAGAAATCCACTCACAGCCCATGAGAAAAGTGCTCCCACCAGAGCGGGTGGATGCCAGAGAAAGCTGTGGTCTAGAAGAAGACCTGAATAGAGAGAGAGAGCTCTTGCTTCCAAATTAGAGCAGCCTATCATTCACCCCATAGACAAGTGACCCATGCCACAGCAGTTTTGGGAAGACTGTTTGCCTGTAAGAGGGACCCCATGGCATAGCAAAGACTCCTCTCCCTGAGCGAACACAGAAGATGATCTTGAGTGACAAACTGACCAAACTCCACCTCTGTCTCCCTGCATTGTCAGTGGGAAGGAGGGAAGGGCTGGCAGGAAAAGAGGTGTTTTAAAGGCTTATTTTACATCTCATTATCCTCCTTTGACTCTGTTAATAATAAATATACCTTATACCTTTAAACTTAAACCTGTTTTGCCCTTAGAGTGTTTTTCTCCCATTCCTTCTCTCAACACAAGAACCCTTTAATTCCCATTTTTTTCTTCCCTCCTCTCTGCCCTGTAAAGACAAGGGTAAGTGAACGACTCTTGTGGGTGCCTAGCGTTTGGCCAATGTCAAAACATGACACTTGGACCTTCATTTGACACTCCCTAGCTCATATTATTGGAATAGACAGGAATGCAGCTTGATGGACATACCATTCACCAGTGCTAATTAGTTCTCCAGAAATAATTAAATTCATACAAGCTCCTTCCCAAGTCAGAGGAATGTCAGAATCAAGGTGTGTTTGTCTCCACAGGGCAGATTTGCACCTTAAATCCACCATTAATCCTTCTTGAAGTAAAAGCTCCTTACTTGCCAATGCCTTGTCCAGCAGAAAGGCTCTCTCTCCCATCTCTCTGTTCAGCCTTGAAATCAAAGAGTGTCACTTGGTCCATTTCAACATCATAGAAACAGATCTTGGAATCTATGTTCCCATCTGCCTACAAGAAAGGAAAACAAAGGTTACTGGAGCATGCAGTCAAAAAGAAGAATAGGTATGTTTATCCCATCTGCTTCTTGCTGTCAGCTTTCTTTGCTGGTAATCACATAAGGTCATTCTTACTAAGAAACACCAGAAAATTCCTGGCTGTTTTTCTATTCCAACAAGTCAGCCTTGGATTTCTTCGAAATGCTACAAATTAGCTTCTGTAACTAAAATATTCCTTTGCTGGACTATTCCCAACACAGTACAAAGCCATAAGAGACCTTAATTAATGCTGAGACATGACACTTCATTACGACTCAATATATTGCCTGGACCAGGCAGGTTTATTTCTGAGAAGTGATTCTTGCATCCTCAGTAATCTTGACCCACACCAGTCTATGAACCAATGGACAAGTCCCAGATGGTGAGTGAAGAGCTGTGCCTCACCCTGCTGACAAGGATGCTGACTTTGCTGCCGTTAGCATTGCACTTCATAGACACAATGTCTCCGCGGCCAGGGAGCAGCTTGGATAAACTCTTGCTGTTGCAGTGCACTTTTGCCTCTCTGTGGGAAGGAATAAACTTCAATTATATGGTGGCAAGCAACTGGCAATATGCATCAACCAAAACGTTTAGCAAATTAGGAATAAGAATCTTAAAAGCAAACTATTTTGACTGTATGACACCACTGCCCCAGACTCCTGCTTCTTCTCCAGAGGACTGCTGCCACTACCTTTCTTTCTTTCTTTCAGGGATACGTTAACAGGCACTCTCTCCTCAATGGATCAGCAAGAATAAAGACCAGTGCTTCTACAGGATTCCCAAAACATGGCTATACAGCAAGAACATCTGACCAGAATTCTGAATTCAGAGGCCTGCTTTTCCTACAGAAATAAGTTGAACAGTACCATGAATATTGAATAGAACCCATCATATCAAAGTTCTGCGTATGGAAAACACAGTGGAAGAGGAGTAAAGAAATGTCATTAGTGGGGCAGATTTTTATATTTTATTATCTCAAAAGATTCTTATTGCTGGTATAAATACAAACGCAGTAATCAGTCAGCAACAAAGAGGACAAATCTCATGAAACAGAAGAATGCAGCAAAATGAAGTGACAGTAATTTGAAGTGACAGAAATTTAGAGCTATAATACAATCTCATGAAAAGGAAATCTTTGATCTGTAAAAATAACATTTGTTCTAAGCCAACTATGGTGCGTTGAAATTAAAGTGCCATAATTTAAGAAGGGGGATTTTCAATACCAAACACAAAAATTTATCATAGCATGCATGAGTGAGGCTATTTTTTCTCCCTATCAAACATCATAATCCAGTATCTACGCTAGTTACAACCTGCCCAAATTTAATAACCTTCAGACTTCCCAGGTGGAATGTGTCTGATCCCAACTCAAGCAGTTTCCAGACAGCAACTAATTAGACGTTAGCATTCCTCTGGTGACAGTATGCAAAGAAGAACAAAATCTGTTTCACTCTTTATGTTTTTCAGCTTTTCAAAATTACATTTGTCATCAGCAGCTAAATTTTCAAAATTAATGTCACATCAGTATCTTCAAGTTCATCAGTATGAGAGTACAGCAACCTTTGAACAAAGTCAGGTAAACTTCTTAAGTGAAACAGAAGGTAGAGTCTCCACAGTTCTAGGTTCACTTTCTCCACGGATTCACTGAAACAAGTTTGCTGATTTATGAGGAGATAGAAGATCTGGTTTTATTTCAGCTCTTTTGAGATTCAAGTCTTATTCAAGTTATCAAAAGAAACATGGGACACCCTTAGCTTAATCTTCTATAAATTCTCCACACACTTTTAAATGCAGTCAAATATCCTTCATGGTATCCTCTTTTTAAAATAATCATCATCATCATCGTCAATCCATGACTTGCCTAATTATTCTATGGTTCCTCCTTTCCTTTGGAAATATGCCATCAGTTCACACAGATGCATGTATTGTCTCCAGATTTTCATCAAATCAAAAACAGCTAAAGATTCCCCACAAAATACATGCTTAACTATAAACAGATTATTTAAAAAGCCTTATTAATACCTGCGTGAGAGATCAAAGATTTTCAAGTGAGCCAGATCAGTTCCCACAGCCAGGAAATTCCCACAGACATCCAGGAGGCACGGATTCCCCTCTGCTTCAGAGAACACCAGCAGCTGTTTAACTGTGCCCTGGGAAGAAATGCGTAACACCAGGTTTGTGCAGCCGCAGCCTCACTCGAAGGGACTTATTTTGTCACCAAGCTGAGTGACAAATTGCTGAACTTCTGTGTTAGATTAATAACTACAAGCAAATTGGAGAAAATGCCACAAATGCCATCTGGGTTTCAGGTATGCATATAACCTCAAAAAAAGTCTAAATTTAAAGGCATCCTTCTGCAATAATTTCCTCTTTAATAACACAATCTTTACCAAGTGAAAGACATACAGAAATATCAAGTCCCTGATGGTCCTTAAATATATAGCTGCAAAAACAAATACATTATATTTAGGTGATGAATCACATACATTCTAAAATATAATATTTACTTCCTAAATAAAGTGATGTATCATAGAACTCTGATAATTGAATTTCTTTTTGGTTCTCACAGACTAACAGAGGCTGCAAAGGTTCACAAAAAATGTCCAAGAGGCTTTTTTCATTATCTTGTAAGAATATTCAGTATGTGTGGAGGCTGAAAGTACGACCATCTTCCTGAAAGTAGTAGATATATTTCAATCTGCATGCAATTTAGATAATCTTACAGTCTGTAAATACTTATTAGTTACACTGCACTAGTGTTCAGAGTGGCAGACTTTTTAAAGAACACAAAATGTCAAAGATCTTTCTGCTGAAATACTCAAAATATTTTTTATTTTGAGTATTGTATTATGACAAGGTAGAGTTAATAGATGTAGAAATATTGTGCACTTTACTTTTAAGCTCAAACACCAGTCTTTGGAGACAACAAGGTCTATTTGTCCCTTCATGGCTCTCAGTCCTTACCTGCCAGGTGCGGACCTGGATCCGATACGGCTCCACTGCGTACAGATTTTCTCCATGAACAGACAGAACTGTAGAGTCACAAAGGAAAGAGCCTGAAACAATCACAACAAAGCCATTATTACAACAAATATGTTCTGTAAAAAGAAAAAAAGTAACTTATAGCACACAATTTCCACTATCTTGCACCAAATGCCTTTTTCAATCTGTCAGTGACTACTGAATCCCAACTCCTTGGTGTTCTAGCCTTCTTCCACATTGCCACTACATTTAAAAGCTGGGGATCCCATCGTAAACAAGTGTTGGTACACTCTGTTCATGAAAACAAGTGAGAGAGGAAGGGCAAAGCGTTGATATGGGGAGTGAAAGAAAGAAAAAAAATGTGTAGTGTGAAGTTCTGGTAAGAGAATTCACTTTTCCCTTCAGTGAACTGCTAATGAAGAGGGACAATCTCTGTCAAAACTGTGGCTCTGCAATAACTTCAGAAGTGGTGTTGATTGTTAGGACCTTGATTCAGCATGGAAAAGTTATAAAATATATCAGTAAATATAAACAAGCAGAAAATACTAAATGATTCTTACAAGACAAATCCCAAGATTTAGGATGGGACTGATGGAATTCTACATCACTTATTTCTCAAGGCAGAAATATTTAGGGAGAATTAATAATTTAAAAAGCTAATTTACTCTACTTGGAACTATATACAGCAATTTATGGGTCAACTTCTCCTGAGAGCTGGGACAAAAAAACTCCTTCCCAGTTCCTATGTGAGTGCTATGTAACCTTGATTACACTTTCGCTCAAGCAAAGTGGAAAAGTGTTCAATAGCCATTGCCATGTCTTATCTGTAAAGGCAACAGGAGGCACAGTGACAAAAGCAGGAAAAAATTGGTCTTCTTGATCAACATCAATGGCATACTTAAAAAAATATAAAAAGAAGTAGTTCTAGCCTCACACAATGTTTTGTGCAAGCTCTGTATAATGTAATTTAGCTATATCAGAGAAAAGCTTTCTCAAGCCCTGAGGGTTTTTTCCAGTCTAGAAGAAAGTGTCCCTGCCCATGGAAGGGGGCTTGGAATGACATTTGCTTTTAAGTCCCTTCCAATCCAAACTATTCTGTGATTCTATGATTACAGTGCATCAGCTACCAAGCACTAACATATATAACGTTGGAAGAAAAGAAGCATTCCAACTCTGACCAACATTTTTAAGTTCTACCTGCACTTCTGAAGGTATCTCCTGAGCACTCAAAGACAGCCACTTGCTTTCCATTCCAGAATACTACAGCATCCTAAAACAAACAAAGCACCAAATAAATATATACATTTAGTTCCTTCTGGAAACATGCAGGAATTCATGCAATAACACAGCAAGAACTCCCCTACAATAGCCCCCAGTTACAAGTGCCTCTGGACATTGGGTTTGAAGGCTCTTAGCATTCCAGAAAATTTTCTGGGTTCTGGTGAGCACCTTAGAGAATTTCTGAGCCCCTGTTCTACCTTAAAAAAAAAAAAAAACAAATAGGTCCACTGCAGCACCATTGCTACTGTCACAACAAGACCTTCATAACACACTATGTTGAATATTTTTAAAAAGGCTTATCTTAAAGACTTAGGAAGTTTGGTCTCGATAAACCTAACTAGGTTAACCTAACTGATTAGGCAAACAAACAAAAAGCAAATCAATTAACCTTAGTAGCAAAGACTCCGTTAGCATTCATATCAATATGAAGGCTGTGAGTGGTTCCTGTGTTGAAGATCGTCACATTGAAGAGGCTGGGAGACACCTGTACCACGGCCACCTGCTGATGAAAATGTGCCAACATGGCCTGCTCACTGAGGATCACCACAGAGCTGATGTTGTTCACTGCCAGCAGGTTTTTTCGGGACCCCCACTGTACATAACGGGAAAAGAAAAATCACACGATTTCAATCTCTGGTTTTGAACTGTCACAGCAATGTCCCAAGAGAAATAACATGCAGAAAGACAGAATAAATACTTTTATACATACACAAAGTCCTACTATCTAAATACAAACTGTAGGGAATGACAGGGAAATATAATAGATTCAAACTATTATGCTTGTTACCCAGTGTCCTGGTTTAAAAGACGTGTCTGCCAAGGAAGGTGGGAACTTTCCTTCCTGGAATGGAAAGATGACCCCCTCCTGCCAAATTACCGTAACTTCAAAAATACAGGAAAAAATATGGGAAAAGGAATAACATTTCTTTATTAGAAAATATATCTATATAAAAGAGAACAAATAAAAAACAACAACAAAGAAAAAAATGCAAGTTTTACCACCCATCAAGCAATTTCCCCTTTGGTGTGGTTACAGCCACAACCACTGGGGGACACCGTTGGGTGAGGCAGAGGTGCTGCAGTGGCTCCATGAGATGCTCCCATGTGAGTCACCCTGAGCCTCCCCAGGGGTTAATGGTGGCCTCAGGAAGACATCAAATAGGAAGTGATTCCTTTGAGAACACCTAACCCCCATTATCCACTCCAAATTTTTTTCCTCATACCAACATGTTACATTGAATTTACACTTTTTAACTATAGACATACATGCATTATCCTAATTATATACATATATACATGCAGATATGGATACAGGCACAATGTCATAGACACTTCACCCCAAAATAAGGTCCCATTGAGGTATATGTTATGTTTCTCCGTCTTCCTGCATCACCAACCAAGTGCCACCATGTCCCTGAGCAGACAACCCAACAAATGTCTTTGTCTTTGCTCGAGGCAGAATTCATTCATATAGTCTTTCCTAACATACCTCTCATATGCACCACCAGAATCTTATCTCCATCTGTTTGTACACAGGGGTTCAGATTGGGCCAGCTCACTCTGTGGAAGCTCTGCATCAACTAACCCCATAGCCTTTGTTAAATGTAGATCCCACGGCTTGAAGGTCCTACCTCCCATTGCCTTCAATGTTTTTAATAGTCCATTGCACTGCTCAACCTCCCCAGCAGCTGGTGCATGGTAGGGAATGTGGTATGCCCACTAAATACCATGTTCTCTAGCCCAGGTGTTTATAAGGTTGTTCTTCAAATAAGCCTCGTTGTCTGACTCAATTTTTTCAGGGGTATCCTTCCACAGGACCTGCTTCTCAAGGCCCAGGATGGTGTTCCAAGTAGTGGCATGAGGTACAGGGTAGGTCTTCAACCATCCAGTGGTGGCTTCCACCATGGTCAGCACAAAGCACTTGCCTTGGTGGGTTTGAGGCAGTGTGATGTAGTCAATCTTCCAGGCCTCTCCATACTTATATTTGGACCATCGTCCCCCATACCAGAGGGGCTTCACCTACTTGGCTTGCTTGACGGCAGCACACGTCTCACAGTTATGGATAACTTGAGAAATACTGTCCATGGTTAGATCCACCCCTCGGTCTCGTGCCCACTTATAGGTGGCATCTCTGCCCTGATGACCTGAGGCATCATGGGCCCATCAAGTCAGGAACAACTCTCCCTCATGATGTGAGTCCAAATCTATCTGTGACACCTCTATTTTTGCAGCCCGATCTACCTGTTTACTTTCAGTGCTCCTCAATTAGCCTTAGTCTTGGGGACATGGGCATCCACATGACAGACTTTCACAGGTAGCTTCTCTACTCAAGTGGCAATGTCTTGCCATTCTTCAGCAGTCCAGACTGGTTTTCCTCTACACTGTTAATTGGCCTTTTTCCACCTGTCTAGCCACCCCATGGAGCATTTGCCACCACCTAAGAGTCAGTGTAGAAGTAAATCTTTGGCCACTTCTCTTATTCAGCAATGTCCAGGGCAAACTGGATGGCTTTGAGTTGCACAAACTGGCTAGACCTACCTTCTCCTTTGGTAGCTTCTGCAACTTGTCACATGGGGCTCCATTTGGCTGCTTTCCATTTTCAGTTCATTCCTACAATGTGACAGAAGTAATTAGTGAAAAAAGTGTAGCATGTTCCTTAGTTGGCAAGTTGATTGTATGGTGGAGTTTCCTCAGCTCACCTCACCTGTTCCAGTTCTTCATCTGTCAGAACAAAGTCCTCACCTTCAGGCCAATTCATAATTATTTCCAAGATCCCGGGTGATTTGGGTTTCCAATACAGGTGTGCTATGTAATCAAGGCAATCCGCTTACTTCATGTGGCATTGATGGCATGGTAGGTCAAGGGAACCTTTCCTTTAAACATCCACCCCAGCACTGGTAGTCAGGGTGCCAGGAAAAGTTGTACCTCTGTGCCAATCACCTCTGAGGCAGCCCAAACTACTTTATAGGCTGCCAGGACCTCCTCTCTTGAGGCGTAGTTGGCTTCAGACCCTACACAACTTCACCTCCAGAATCCCAGTGGCTGGCAGAGTCTCACCAGGCACCTTCTGCCACAGGCTCCAGGAAAGCCATTGTTCCCAGCTGCAGAGTAAAGCACATTCTTCACCTCTGGTCCTGTCATGACTGAGCCAAGGGCTACCACATGAGTAGTCCCCTGCTTGATCTGGCCAAAGGCTTGCTGCTGCTCAGGGCCCCAGTGGAAATCATTCTTCTGACTGTACCCTGGGATGTGAATTCTGCAGAAACCTACGACACTTAGGAGAGCTTGTGTTTCCTTCTTGCTGGTCAGCGGAGACATCACTGTGATCTTGTTGATGAGTATGATGGGTTTATCTGCCACCATCTGTCTTGCCACTTCATTCTCAGGAACTGGGTCTCTTGGGCACATCCCTTGACCTTACTCTTTTGGATGACAAAAAGCTTTCAGGAGAACCTGGATGATCTTTTCTCCTTTCTCAAAGACTTCTACTTCCTTGATCCCCCACATTATGATGTCATCAATGTATTGCAGATGTTCAGGAGTCTCATCCTTCTCCAGCGTAGCCTGGATCAGTCCATGACAGATGGTAGCACTGTACTTCCACCCCTGGGGCAGTCAGTTCCAGGTGTAGTGCACACCCTTCCAGGTGCAAGAAAACTGAGGTCTGCATTCTGCTGTGTTGGGGGTTGAATTGTTCCCTTTTCTTTCTGTGGAATTTCTCCCATTGCTATGCTAAGTAGTTGTGGCTACATCTTAAAAACGATAATGTTCTCGTGCAGGGGGGTGGGTGGAGGGGGGACAGGGGTCTGGAGCGGGTTGGGACTCTCTCGCTTGGCTCGTGGAGTGAGAGAACAGCCCGTGCTCCGATCTGGCATCTCCCCTGCCCTCCCAGCGCCAAGATCCACGTTCCCTGCCGTTGGACATCGCTCTGCTGCTCTCCCACCTCATCCTACTACCTCCAGACACTCTGCCGAGCACCACGACCGACACCGTGAGGGGGGAGTCACTCCCCCATCCCTCTCACCCCTGGGCCGCTGCCGCCATCACCCAGCCCTCTTCGACTGCACGGGACCTGCCCTGCCCACAGCACCGGTAACTGAGCACAGGGAGATGGCCTGTGGCCAAAAGGGACTGGAACTGAGCTATACTGTTCTGTTTTGTTGTCAATTTTTATAGCTGTTATTGTTTTCTGCTATTTTGCTTTGTTAGATATCAGTAAAGAACTGTTATTCCTATCCCCATATCTCCTGCCTGACAGCCTCTGATTTGAAACTATAATAATTAGAAGGGAGGGGGTTGCACTCTGCATCTCAGGAAAGGGGTTCTCGCCTTTCCTTAGAACATACCTGTCTTTCAAACTGAGACAGATTTTGGCACCTGGAACGTGAGGCATTGCCTGAGGCCATTGAGAGAGGGGTAGAAAAGGGAATAATAGTTCTTGAATTACCCTAGCTTGTGGTAGGTGACACCATGCTGTCCAACTTACCCTGGATTGGCCTCCATGTGGTCACTGCTATATCTCTCCCATTTGCAAGCCCTTTTTTAAACATGAGTCTTATAACCAAGGTTACTGTGGCTATTATCCAGTTTATTGTGTGGGTTGATCAGTTGAGGAATTCATGGATTTTTAATTTTCTCTGGAAGATGGCCACATAGATTCAGAGCGACCACACTCTAAGTGTGTGTTTCTGGGGTTACATCAATAATGGTACTTACTGTGAGGAAGTGGCAGCAGGTGAAATTTTCTCCCAACCCATTACACGGTTTTTGAAGTTCACCCCACCAGTCTTCAAGCGGTTCAAATCCGCTCTAAATGCTAATGACATTATACCGTGGCTAGTCTTGCTGATATCCCTGTTAAACCTGTTCTATCTAACATTCAGAGATAAGGGGAGATTGACTTGGATAACAACCCTGATACCTACCCCAGGGATTAGTGATGTTACCCCAGAGCCTGATCCTGTTCCAGAGACTAGGGATGTTACCCCAGAGTTTGACCCTGCCCCACAGCCCACCTCAGAAAGGAACCACCCAGAATGGGTGGGGGTGCTAGCGAAGGAGGTACCTGAGATGGGCCAGATGCTGAAGGAGTACCTCTCCCCAGCTGGTGTGAAACCCTTCCCCTGCCTTAAAGAGGGAGACTCTGATGGTGCAGCAGTGAGACCCACAGACGTTACATCTGTCCAGGCTCCAGCTGAACTGCAAGGGCACTCACAGCCAGCAACAGTTGCCCCTGTGGAAACTAGGAAGTCTAAGATGAAAACAAGGCATCTAGACAATAAGGGTCAGGAAGGGGGCCCCTCACAACCAGCAGGGGAGCCAGAAGTTGAGATCATCACCAAGTCCCTGTCATACGAGAGTCTCCATAATCTGCGAAAAGACATTGTACGACGGGGCCGTGAGCCTTTTACAACCTGGTTACTGCGGGTCTGGGACCTTATGGGTACAGGTGTGCAACTGGATGGTACTGAGGCAAGGAATTTGGGAGCCTTGACCCAGGACTCAGGTGTGGACCAGATATTTGTAAGGGAGACAGGTCTCCTTTCCCTCTGGGAGTGACTTTTAATGAGTGTGAGAGAGAGGTTTGTCCACAGAGAGAGAATGCAGGAGCATCACCAGAGACTGTGTTGGAATACCCGAGGAAGGGATCCAACAGCTGAGAGAAGTGGCAGTACTGGAAGTGCTCTTTGGGAGGGATGGACAGCATGACAATGACCCTGACAAGGTCAGGTGCACAGGGCAGATGTTGTGGAATCTGGCAAGCCTAGGCCATCTCAGTATACCACCTTTATTGCAATGATTAATGCTGATACCAACCAAGTGACAGTGGGCTCTGTTGCCAACAGGCTCAGGAATTTCGAGAGTATGATGGCTGGCCCAGTGCAGGCTCACGTCTCTGCTGTGGTTAAGGACCTCAAAGAAGAGATGAAGGAGATAAGGGAAGAGGTGAGGAAGATCAGTGCAGCACCAGTGCGAGTCATGGACCCCAAAAGTAGAGCCCAATGCCCCCCAGCTAGGGAGAGAGGGTACACCCCACGTGCTGACCTGTGTTTTTTTCTATGTAACCACGGGGAAGACATGAGAAGGTGGGATGGAAAACCCACTTCTGTCCTGGCAGCACAGGTGCGCCAACTCAGGGAGGGGAACACCAACAGAGGGAGCTCCACTAAAGTGAAGGTAGCCTCAGCCTCCCATGGAGGTGCAGGGTATTACAGAAGGGAGGATGATCTGTCAGATCCCCTTGAAGGAATCTCCAGTATGTATGCCCAGGAGAGAAATAATAACCAGGGCTAGAGGGGCCCTGCCTCTAGCCAGGCAGAGGCATGGGAAAACCGGATCTTTTGGACGGTGTGGATCCGATGGCCTGGCACATCAGAGCCACAGGAACACAGAGCATTGGTTGACACTGGTTCACAGTGTACATTAATACCATCGGGACATGTCGGGAAGGAACCTGTTTCAATTGCTGGGGTTACGGGGGGATCTCAGGAATTGACTTTGCTGGAGGCTGAGGTGAGCCTGACTGGGAAAGAGTAGCAGAAACACCCAATTGTGACTGGCCCAGAGGCACCATGTATCCTAGGCATAGACTTCCTCAGGAACGGCTATTACAAAGACCCAAAGGGACTCAGGTGGGCTTTTGGAATAGCTGCTGTGGCAGCAGAGGGCATTAAGCAGTTGAACACCCTGCCTGGGCTATCAGAAAACCCATCTGCAGTGGGACTCCTCAGGGTGAAAGAGCAACATGTGCCAATTGCTACCTCAACAGTGCACTGCCGGCAGTACCGGACAATTCGAGATGCCGTGATCCCCCCCATCCACAAGATGATCCGTGAGCTGGAGAGCCAAGGGGTGGTCAGCAAAACCCACTCACCCTTCAACAGCCCCATCTGGCCTGTGTGTAAATCTGAAGGAGAATGGAGATTAACCGTGGACTCTCGTGCATTGAATGAAAAGACTCCACCACTGAGCGATGCTGTGCCGGACATGCTGGAACTGCAGTACGAGTTGGAGTCCAAGGCAGCCAAGTGGTACGCCACCATTGACATCGCCAATGCATTTTTCTCCATTCCTCTAGCAGTATAATGCAGGCCTCAGTTTGCTTTCACATGAAGGAGTGTGCAGTACACGTGGAACCGACTGCCCCAGGGGTGGAAACACAGCCCCACCATCTGTCATGGACAGATCCAGGCTACACTGGAGAAGGGTGGAACTCCAGAACATCTGCAGTACATTGATGACATCATTGTGTGGGGGGACACAGCAATGGAAGTATTTCAGAAAGGAGAAAAGATCATTCAGATTCTGCTGGGAGCTGGCTTTGCCATTAAAAAGAGCAAAGTCAAAGGGCCTGCCCAAGAGATCCAGTTACTGGGAGTAAAGTGGCAAGATGGACAGCACCAGATTCCCAGTGAGGTCATCAATAAGATCACTGCAATGCCTCCACCAACCAGCAAGTAGGAAACACAAGCTTTCTTAGGTTCCATAGGTTTTTGGAGAATGCACATTCCTGAGTACAGCCAGATTGTGAGCCCTCTACCTGGTCACCCACAAGAAGAACAATTTCCACTGGGGCCCTGAGCAGCAGCAAGCCTTTGCCCAGATCAAGCAGGAGATTGCTCATGCGGTAGCCCTTGGCCCAGTCAGGACAGGACCAGATGTGAAGAACGTGCTCTACTCTGCAGCCGGGAACCATGGTCTGTCCTGGAGCCTGTGGCAGAAGGTGCCTGGTGAGATGCGAGGCCGACCACTGGGGTTCTGGAGTCGAAGCTACAGAGGGTCCGAGGCCAACTACACTCCAACGGAGAGGGAGATCTTGGCCGCCTATGAAGGGGTTCAAGCTGCCTCAGAGGTGGTTGGCATGGAAACACAACTCCTCCTGGCACCCCGACTGCCAGTACTGGGGTGGATGTTTAAAGGAAAGGTTCCCTCAACCCACCATGCCACTGACACCACATGGAGCAAATGGATTGCCCTCATCACACAACACGCCCGTATTGGAAACCCGAATCGCCCTGGGATTTTGGAGATAATTACCAACTGGCTGGAAGGGGAAGACTTTGGTCTTGCTGACGAAGAGGAACAGGAACAAGGGACCCAGGCTGAAGAAGCCCCACCATATAACCAACTGCCAGCAGATGAAACATGCTATGCTCTTTTCACTGATGGTTCCTGCCGCATCGTGGGGATGAACCGGAAGTGGAAAGCAGCCGTATGGAGCCCCACACAACAAGCTACCAAAGGAGAAGGTGGATCGAGTCAACTTGCTGAACTCAAAGCTTTTCAGCTGGCCCTGAACATTGCTGAAAGAGAAAAATGACCAAAGCTCTACCTTTACACTGATTCCTGGATGGTAGCCAGTGCTCTGTGGGGTTGGCTGGAAAGGTGGAAAAAGGCTGACTGGCAACATAGGGGAAAACCAATCTGGGCTGCCGATGACTGGAAAGACATTGCCACCAGGATAGAGAAGCTGCCTGTGAAAGTCCGTCACGTAGATGCCCATGTCCCCAAGAGTCGGGCTAATGAGGAACACCGACACAATGAGCAGGTAGATCGGGAGGCACAGATAGAGGTGTCGAAGATAGATTTAGACTGGCAGCACAAGGAGAGTTGTTCCTGGCTTGATGGGCCCATGATGCCTCAGGTCATCAGGGCAGAGATGCCCCCTATAAGTGGGCAAGAGACCGAGGGCTGGATCTAACCATGGACAGTATTTCTCAAGTTATCCATGACTGTGAGACATGTGCTGCCATCAAACAGGCCAAGCGGGTGAAGCCCCTTTGGTATGGGGGACGATGGTCCAAATATAAGTATGGAGAGGCCTGGCAGATTGACTACATCACACTGCCTCAAACCCACCAAGGCAAGTGCTATGTACTGACCATGCTGGGAGCCACCACTGGATGGTTGGAGACCTACCCTGTGCCCCATGCCACTGCTTGGAGCACCATCCTGGGCCTGGGAAAACAAGCTCTTTGGAGGCATGGTACCCCTGAGAGAATTGAGTCAGACAATGGGACTCATTTCAAGAACAGCCTTATAAACACCTGGGCTAGAGAACACGGCATTGAGTGGGTGTTCCATATCCCCTACCATGCACCAGCTGCAGGGAAAGTTGAACAGTACAATGGCCTGCTTAAAACCACCTTGAAGGCACTGGGTGGGGGAACTTTCAAGAACTGGGAGAGTAATCTACCAAAGGCCACCTGGTTAGTGAACACCCGAGGTTCCACTAACCGAGCAGGCCCTGCCCAATCTGAGCTCTTGGGAATATCAGATGGAGATAAGGTTCCAGTGGTACACTGAGAGGTATGCTAGGAAACACTGTTTGGGTGAATCCTGCCTCCAGCAAAGACAATCCCATCTGGGAAGTTATTTGCTCAGGGACCAGGTTGCACCTGGTGGGTGATGCAAAAGGATGGAGAGACCCGATGCATACCCCAAGGAGACCTTGTTTTAGGGTGAAATACCTATAGTACTGTGCCTATAACTCTAACTGTATGTATGTATATATATGTAACAGTTTAATTTCATATAGCATATTAGTCTGGGAAAAATTCAGGGGTGGATAATGTTGGGGGTTGAATCGTTCCCTTTTCTTTCTGTGGAATTTCTCCCATTGCTATGCTAAGTAGTTGTGGCTACATCTTAAAAACGATAATGTTCTCGCGCAGGGGGGTGGGTGGAGGGCGGACGGGGGTCTGGAGGGGGCTGGGACTCTCTCGCTTGGCTCGTGGAGTGGAAGAAGGACAGGCCATGCTCCGATCTGGCATCTCCCCTGCCATCCCAGCACCAAGATCCACGTTCCCTGCCGTTGGACATCGCTCTGCTGCTCTCCCACCTCATCCTACTACCTCCGGACACTCTGCCGAGCACCACGACCGACACCGTGAGGGGGGAGTCACTTTCCCCATCCCCGCTCACCCCTGGGCCGCTGCCGCCATCACCCAGCCCTCTTCGACTGCACGGGACCTGCCCTGCCCCCAGCACCGGTAACTGAGTGCAGGGAGATGGCCTGTGGCCAAAAGGGACTGGAACTGAGCTATACTATTTTGTTTTGTTGTCAATTTTTATAGCTGTTATTGTTTTCTGCTATTTTGCTTTGTTAGATATCAGTAAAGAACTGTTATTCCTATCCCCATATCTCCTGCCTGACAGCCTCTGATTTGAAACTATAATAATTAGAAGGGAGGGGGTTGCACTCTGCATCTCAGGAAAGGGGTTCTCGCCTTTCCTTAGAACATACCTGTCTTTCAAACCGAGAAATGCTCTCAGAGGAATGGAGAGAAATCCATTGACAATGTCAATGGTGGCATATCACTTTGGTGCCTTGGACTCCAGCTTGTACTGGAGTTAAAGCATGCCCAGCATAGCAGCACTCAGTGGTGGTGTAACTTCACTTGAGTCACAATAGTCCACTGTCAATCTTCATTCATCAGACTTACACACAGGCCAAATGAGGCCAAAAGGCAAGTGGGCCTTGCTGAACACTCCTTGGCTCTCCAGCTCATGGATCATCTTGTGAATGGGAATCATGCCATCTTGATTTGTTTGGTACTGCCAGTAATGCACTGTTCAGGTGGCAATTGGTACTTGCTGTTCTTCTACCTTCAAAAGTCCTAAACACGGAAGGATTTTCTGAAAGTTCAGGCAAGATGTTTAGCTGCTTAATTCTGTGTCCACAGCAGCAATTCCAAAAGCCCATCAATGTCCTCTTGGGTCTTTGAAGTATCCGTTCCTAGTCAATGCCCACAATACATGGGGCATCTAGGCCAGTTACAATGGGGTGCTTCTGCCAGTCCTTCCCAGTCAAGCTCACTTCAGCTTTCAACACCCTCACCTCTTGAGAATCCCAGCACCCCAGAAACAGAGACTGTTTCTGACCGCACACATCCTGGTGGCATTGAGCACCAGTGTCAACT
This sequence comes from Acridotheres tristis, assembly GCA_037013685.1. NCBI lineage: Eukaryota > Metazoa > Chordata > Aves > Passeriformes > Sturnidae > Acridotheres > Acridotheres tristis. Next base: position 20,921,617 of record CM072897.1, on the reverse strand, counting down.
AAAGCCTTGCATTCTTGTGGGTTTGAAATGCCAGGTCATTGGATCCAAACGGTTCAGTAGACATGGCCGTCCCCCAGTGCCCCTACCTGGCTAAAGGCAGGAGCCCTCTAATACTGGTTCTTGTGAATACATATGGGAGGTACCTTCCAGTGAGTCAGATCCTTGTCCATGGGAAACTGGCACTGAACTCACTCTCACTGACTTCGCTTTTCCTTTCTCCTTCAGTTCTTGTGTTCAGGCTGCCAGGACACAGGTTGGTTTCCTGTCCCACCATCTCATGTCTTCTCCGTGGTTGAGTAGGAAATATCCCAAGTCAGTTTGTGGGGCATACCCGCTCTCTCTGTCTGGGAGTCATCTGGCTCTGACTTCAAGGGCTCTGGTTTGCACTGGTGCCACAGGTAAACATCTCTCCCTGAGTTTTTTATTATCATCCTTGAGATTCTCAACCAATCTCTACAACAGAGATGTGGGTCTGCATCAGGCCTTGGACCCCGCTCTCATAATTCCTAACTTTGCTTGCTACAGAGCCCATTGTCTCTTGGTTGCCCCTGAGATGCATGTTTGCCATTAAACTAGAGTATTCAGATAGCACCTGATGTGCAAGACTCCACCACATTTGCACTGTGCAGATGATCTTGTTAGAGTCGTTATCGTGTTGTCCATTCCTTCCAAAAAGTACCTCCAACACTGCCATTTCTCTTAGGCATTGGATCCTTCCTCCATGGTCTTCCATGGCTTTTTATGATGGTGCTCCTGCAGTCCGTCCCTGTAAACAAACCTCTCTTACACTTGCTAGAAGCCACTCCTGGAAAGAAAGGGTCCTGGCTCCCTCATGGACACCTGCTGAACGGCCACAGCCTGGGCCAAGGATCCCAAAAAGCCTTGCTTTGGTACCATCAAGTTGCATGCCTGTACCCATAAGGTCCCAAACTTGAGTCAATCAAGCCAAAAAAGCCTTGCTCCCCATCATGTAATGTCTTTCCACAGACTACAGAGACTGCCAAACAACAGGTACCCAGTGATGATCTCAGGCTCTGGCTCCTCTGCAGGTTGTGAGGGCCCTGGTTCCCCATCATCATTAGCTGGGCACACAGAATTGGTTTTATCCTGCCTCTTTTGCAAAGGGATGACTCCTGCTGCTGGCTGTGGCTGCCCTTGTGGTTTAGCTGGAACCTGGACATTTGTACCATCTGTTTGTTCCACTACTGCACTATCCACCCTTCCCTCTGACTGCAGGTGGCTCTGGCTGAGCAGTGTCCCTGATCTCGGTGGAGGTTTTAGGGGAGCTACACAAGGTAACCTCACTCTGTCTCTGAATGGTGAATGGACCTCACTGAATAAAAACATCAAGAAGTATATGAAATCTTTAACTTCTCAGGGAAATTTTAATGCTTCAGAAGCTGTTGCTGTAGGCCCAAAGAAGTGGGTGAAGGGCTGGGAGAAAATTCCCAGAAAACTCCCCTCACAACAGATAGCATTATTAAGGAAACCCCAAAGATACAAACTTCATCTGTGATAATTATATAGCCTTGTGCCCACATTCCAGAAGAAGTTTACAAGCATTGAATTCCTCACCTTATTGACCCATTCTACAAACTGGATAACAGCCACAGTGGCCTTAGTTATAAGGCCCATGTTTAAATAATGACCTGCAAACAGGAAAAACATATGCCATCCAAACCAAAAATCATATGCCAATCAAACCAGGGTATGCTAGACCACATGGTGCTGCCTAACAAGGTTTCTATATCCAGTACACAAATGGGTTACTCGAGACTTATTATTCTCTTTTCACCCTTTTCTCTCAATGCCCTTGGGCCTCACATTGGTCACCAATTAATGTCCTGATTTAAAAGACATGTGTCTTTTAAAGGCAGGAGCCTTCCTGGAATGGAAAGGTGGCCCCCTCCCTCCAAATTATTATAACTTCAAAAATACAGGGCTTCCAGGAAAAAAGATGGGGAAAGGAGTAACAGTTCTTTACTAGAAAAAATAAATATGAAACAGAACAAAAAAAAAAAACCAAAAAAACCCCAATCCAATGACCAATTTTCCCTTTGGTGTAGTTATGGGAGCTGCAGAGGATGCACTATTTCTGGACAGTATCTGCTCCGTATCCTGTTAACTAAAAAACCTTGAATGGGAAAGCTGACACAATCACCTATATTAACAAATGTATGAGATACTTACAGCACACGTTATTTCCTATATTCTGGACCTTTTGTTACTGAAGCTTGTTAATAAAACACTTGGATTCTCCATTTTCACAGCACTTCTGTTTTAACTTTGTAAGCTGGATGGTGTTACAGACTCTCACTCTATACCACCAGAGAGCAAGCAAATGCCATTGCTTTTTAAAAACTTTCCACTCTTACGAGAAAACAGAATAATAAAAAATACAAAATTACTTTCTCTTGAAAGTCACCAGATAGATTTGATTTTCTTTCCTTGTAAAGAATAATGGGGATTGTTCTCACATAAGAAGCACAGCAACAGAATTATGCAAAGTATAACAGAAACACTCAAAAATTGAAAAAACTTCGTAATATTGTATAAAACACAACAATCAAAGATGTTGGAGAACCTAAAGCACAAGCTTTGCCTTTTACCAGAACATTGGTGGCAAAAAAGCTGTTAATTAATATAAAACTTAAATTTTAAATTAATGATTGTTACACTCAGCATTTCTCTTCTGTGTATATCAAAATGCTATTAGGCATAGAATGACAGTGTTTAACCTCATTGTGACAAATGAAAATATTCCAAATAAATTAAAATGCTGCATCCTGACACTTAATAGACAATAAGTTAAAATATATAGCATTCCTTTCTAGATGGCACATCTCCCCAAAGAGTATTTGGTTGTAAACATATTTTTTTATTTTCACAACTACCAGTGAGATGAAACTTTACATTGAGATAGTGACAAATAGAAAAAAAATTAATAAAATCATGCATTTAGTCATATTTTCTTGCTTTTTTAATAAATTTATGTAAAATTGACATTTCTGATAATCTTTTTGTTCCCAGAAAATTTCAGGTAGCTGAATCCAAAGGTTTTGCCAGTGAGCCATATGATGGAGAGACTAGCTGCAAACAGGAAGTATTTCTGCCCATTTCAATTTTAAAAGTTACTTGATTCTCAAGGGTTTTCCTCCTACTTCTAGAGGACCAGCTGCTGGAACATATATCCATATGACAGAGATCATGGCCATCTCTTTCACAAAGATGGTCTATTCATCTAAGGCTTGCAAAGTCCTGCTAACATTCAAGGAGGATCATTCCTTTCTTACCTTTATCTGAGTGACATTTCCTTCAAGTTCTGTAGATGCCTGGAACTTCCACTTCTCCTTGCCCTCTGAAGCCCATGTGCTCAGATCAGATCCTGCTGCTTTCTTCCACATTGCTACTCTCCCCTTGCTAGTTCCAGCAGCCAAGATACCTGCCATTCACAAACATTTCAGGCATTTCATCTTGGACCTCAGAAAAACAAATCTACATCACACAATCTAACAGGCAGTGAACTCTGGTTCTTGGGGACTGAGAAAGCACTTTCCAGCATCAGCATTTCTCACCTCACTGCAAACCAACATCCTAGTCCTATATGGGAGAGCTTTTCTGGAAAAACAATGGGAGAAGTTCCACATAGCAAGGTGCATCTTCTAAGATAGTACTTTTAAAATGCATCACACAATTACTTCATTTTAACCTTTTCTTAGAATATAGAACTATTGAATATCCTGAGCTGGAAGAGTCAACCAAGTTCAGCTCCTGGCCCTGCACAGGATAGTCCCAGGAATCCCAATATGTGCCTGAGAGTGTTGTCCAAACACTCCTTTACCTCTGGCAGCCTTAGGGTCATCTCCACTTCCGCAGGGAGCCTGTTCAGTGCCTGATCACCCTCTGAGGGGGAGAAAATTTTCCTGATATCAAGTCTATCCCTCCCCTGGCTGGAAACAGCTATGGCTGCTCCCTTGGGTCCTGTCACTGCTCACAAAAACCCCTCGTGAGGAAGCTGCCCCATGGATGCTCCTCTCAGTCTCCTCCAGGATGAACAAACCAAGTGACCTCAGCCATTCCTCCTATGGCTTGTGTATATTTTAAACAGCTAGTTTTTAAGTCACTTTGGACAACCAACCACTGAAAACCATTACAGCAGACATCAGCTGTGCCTATGCTAGCAAACAAGGTGGTGCCTAGGAACATCTCTGTAGAAAGGATCTGTTGTAAAGGCCTGGCATACACACAATACATGCCACTAAGCTCTATTTTGCACTAGCTGTAGTGCAGACTTGTAGACTGAATGCGCAAAACCCTGGAGTACATTAGGTGTACTCCAGGGGTATTTGTGCCAAAGGTAATCCAGGTCCTCTACCATGAGACAACTCCAGTGAGTCCAAGTATTAAATGATTTCCCTGCACTTTCCCTATCCAAACTAAAATCTTCAACATCGCATACTACCTCAGTCACAAGACAAACATAATGAAATTATTACAGGGCATGAAGGCTGAGGTTTGACAAGGTTTAGGACCAGAGATCACAGCTGCTATGTTATTTCTCACCTTTAGCACTGCAGTAAGACACACAGTTGATACATTCTCCCCCATCAAAGCCAAATTGCACATCTAGGGAGAGCACATAGTTCTCATCTCGATCCAAATCCCAGAACCTAAGACACACAAAACAAGAGTGTTAACAACACTTTTCTTTCCAAGTGTCTTGCCAAACACAGTCCATACGATGCTGTACATGGCATTAGTTTACTATTTCCCCAATACCTAGATAATTTAATTTTTAAAATTAAATTGTCAGCAACTGCCTCTGAAGTGTGAATTTCTTAACAATGTCCTTCCTTTTCCTTTGACTTTTTAATCTGCAGTATGTTTAGGGATATTCTCTAAGAAGGAAGTCAGAAGCAAGCACAGCTTTAAAAAAAAAAAAAAAAAAAAGAAAGTGAGGGCTAGTTGCAATTTTCTTCCTCCCTAATTATGCTTCCTCCTCTATATTCCTGAATATAGTCCTTTGGGTTCCAGATTTATTTTCTCAAACTAAATATTGCCATGAAACTATTCCTTCTAGATACGTGGTCTTTATTGCATTCTCACAAAAATAACAAAAGATTTTGTCTGACAGTAGCAGATAGAGGCTCAATAAAGGGAAATGTAGATATTAATGTACCACTCCCACCTTCCCAAAAGGTTAGAGGAATAGGTAGAGCAGGTCATAGTAAAGACAAGGAAGAAAAGATTGCAAAAAAGTAGAACTACAGAACACAGTAACATAACAGCATGGCAAAGCAACATACTTTAAATTAATAGGTACAGAAGTAATTTAAATACTTCTCTTATATTACAGTAAAAGAAATGTCCTGAAAAGTAAGCACTTTTTCTGGTTGCTGACGCTATGAGTATCCTAAGGATCAGACAGTAACATTGGCAAGAACAGCAAAGGGACTGTATTTTCATGCAAAACCCCCAGTTGGATTTATTTTCAGAAGAAATCAATAACAGCATTCAAGGAAGGAACAGAGTAGGTAGCACTGCCTGACAAAATAAAATACCTAGAGAGAAAGCAAGCCATACCAAATTAGTTTTTGTCCTTGAGAAAAAAAAAACTTCATTTCGTTTCTCTACTTATTTTGACAAACAAAATTAGGAAATGTTGGGAGTTTTTCATTATTGGTAAAAAAACCCCAACCAACACTGCAGCAAAATATTTGGTTCATTGCAGACTGCAACTTTTAGCTTGCCCTTCTCAGGGGCAGCCAGAACAACTTTCATTCTTACCTGATGACTGTCTCACCTAGTGCTGTAATAACCAGGCTACGGTCTATTAAAATAATGTCTGCAGAATGACCAGTCTTCCCACTCAACTTCACCTGTTAACCATAAGCAAATAAATACATTTACAGAAGGTGGGAGCAGCACTTTGAAGCACACTAAGCATCTGAACTGCACAGTTTGGCTAAAAAGTAAAAATATGAAAATAACTAGACCTATGTGTCAATTCAGACATATTCAGACAGTGAATTCAGATGATTCAGACAATGATCACCATAAAATGCATCAAGACTTTAATGTATAAATTTAATAAAAGAAACCTTGTAGTGGGTTAATTAAGTAGAAAAAGGAGCACTCTTACTCTTGCACTAGAACTTCTCCTAGAATTTAATAAAGATACCTTTAAAATGTGAAATTCCAGATCTTAATTCTAGTCAAATATAAGTAATGACCAATAAGAAGTGGACACTCCTGTAACATACAAGTGTCCAGCCTTTTTCTGTCTTGGATAAAAAGAAAAAAACATCTTAGGAAAGTGAAGGTTTGGGGTCTACCCACAAGCAGCATTTTGTAATAGCATAAAGCAGGGTGTGACACATTTCCTCTTTTAATTTCTGGACATCTTCAGTCAGTCTTTCCACTGAAAAGACACAGGCCTGTAACAGGGTGGAGATAGTTTCTTCATATATCTGTTTGGTAAGCAAATAGTTCACGTTTTGCTCTCATTCCTTCTAAGACATCACTCCCAATGAGACCATATGACACCGGCACACTCTGTAGGAATTTCCGCCATATGTTTTGCATACACTGGATGTTGTCTGGATTAGTAAAGAATTGCTTGTTATTTGAAAATATTATCTCCAGCATAGCTAATTCTCTCAGGTACCAGATATCTTGTTCCACCGTATTCCACTTGTCTCAAGGCACTAAAAGGTCATCTTTCCAAGGAAACTTTTCCCCTCACATTTGACAGGAGTTGCATCCAGAGGCTGAGAGTTTCTGGACTTTTCCCAATCCCCTGGTCAGTACTTGCATCCCAGGACATGGATCCCAGTTGCCAAGTGTCACTACCATCTAATTTCATATCATGAGCCACGATAGCCCAGCATCAGAGCACCCAGGTCACCAGGGGCTCACCTGACTGAAGGCTGAAATCTTTTTGCATGTCTCGCAGCTCACTCAGGGATAGGATTCAGGTGATTATCTCTGGCCCTGCCTCTTCCTCCTGTTGTGAGGGCCCTGCTTCCTCTTCATCACTCACTACATGAACAGATTTGGTCTTGGATTTCTTCTTCTGAATATGGGCAACTACTCTCAGCACAGGTTGTTCTTATGGGTAAGCTGCAGTTTGAGTGGCCATTGTGCCTGTTGCTCTGCTTTCCTCCTCCACCCTCTGAGGGTGCTGTATGGAAACAAGCAGTGTCCAGTAAATTGTAGCCAGGGTCCAACACGTTCCATAATGCCGCACTTCTCTGGAACTGCCACAGCAATTTTCTTTCAAACACTTTATCAGGGCCCTGTAGTTGTTCAGGGGTGAACTTCTGAACCAGGAGTAGAGTACTCTTTCAAAAGCTGACCCATTTTCTCCCACATGCCACACCACTAATGACTATCCATCCTGGGATACGTTTCTGGACAACTTCCCTAGAATCTCTGTCTTAAATCTTAACATGCTGTACACTGGACAGAGGAGACATAGTAGACATATCAATGAGGGCATGCTTCCCTTAACATCCAAAGAGAATTCAAAATTCACAAAAGCTGTTGTAGTAGACCTGAAGGAGGAGAAGAGGATAAAAGGCTTGGAAAAAATCATCCTTTCCTCTCCCTTCCACAGCCTGTGTATGATTATTAATGAATCCTCAGAGGTAGGAGCCAAGGCCAGGACAGAAGAACAACACTAAATATGTATCAGAAATGATCCCCATTGCCTGTGATGTTATCATGCCATAAACTGGTATTAGAGAGTACAGCAATCTTGATCCTTCTCCCTGCTTTGAAACAGATCACTGTGTTGGATACACAGCACTTATGCAGGAGTATATATAGAGATAGGTATCATACCCATATGAACAGACCAAGCAACACTGGAACCAGGGAGCTCTCTACCTAAAACACAAATGCTTAGATCAAAGTTATCTCAATCCTCTTGAGCCTTACCTTGGGCACCAATTAAATGTGGTGGTTTAACACCAGCAAAAAATTAAACACCAAATAAGCCATGGCCCTTCTCTTGCCCCTTCTGGTAAGACACATGCAGAGACTATGGATTGAGACAATTTACTGAAAGCAAAAAGCAATGGAATAAGAAACACAAAGTAACAACAGCAAAATGAATTTTTTAAAAATCCCAAACCAGAAGATGTTTTAGCCACAAAAGACTAGTTTTATGTGACTGCTGAGACCAAAATCAAAATGGTAGATGCTCCCCAGAGGTTGTGTCCACATAACTTCCCCAGGCTCCCGCACGCCATCACGAACAAAGGCAGTATGGCAAGAGGCTTCCTGCCCCACCCAGGCCAAGACCATGAAAAACAATGGCAAACAGACTCCCCTGAAAGCTGGGTCATCCAAGACGGGTCACACTGCAGCCCCACTGGGGCTGCACCATTGCTTCTACCACTCTATTACACTGGGGGTTGATGCTACAGGTTGCTGCAACTCCCTGCAATTCTGCTGCACTCCTTTTGGCTTGGGCTAGCTGGAATGGGCTTGGCTGGACTGGGCTCAGCTGGGCTCCCTTTGGATGGACTGGGGGCCTCCCCAGTCCCCTGCCCGCAGCCTCCCTACTGGTGCTGCCATTCAGCACACATCAGTTCTGTGTTCCACCGCTTTCCTTTCAGCACCATGTCCCATACCTGCGTCTCAGAGAAAATGGGAAGAGAGTGGATGGCGGGGGCAGAAGACAGAGTCTGCAGGGCTGATGCTGACAACTTTCCCACGAGAAAGAGCAAGGCAGATAGTGCCCACTTCTGGGGTTTTCTCCCCGAAAGCAGTGATGATACAGGTGGTATAGAATAATTTAGCTGCATCTACATGGTGCTAAGCACCACTCACCTCTGCAAGCAGAACAACTGTAATTTCCAATTTTTCTCTAATTCACTAAGAAACTGAAAGTAAGTGTAAAAGAATTAAAATAGGGTCAAAATGAAAAAAAGTCTTAAAAAACAGGAAGACAAGATGACAACCATCCTTCCAAGTTCAGTAACACATCACTCTATTCCACTTTTAGATGAGCTATTTTTGCTTCTTCATCACCATATTATCTGAGAAATATGAAAGTTGATTCAGTTGTAACCAAAACAGTGATAATAAAAAAAACAAACCAAAAAAACCTCCAAAACTTATAAAGAATAAATATTGCAACTTTACCCCGTAGTACGACTCTTACCTTCATAAGCTCTTCTGCCTCTCCCTCGGGAGAAACTGCATGCAAGGACAACTGCAGATTCTCTGTTATTACAAGTAGAACATCTCTTTCCTCTAGCAACAGGAGCTTTCGGACCAGATTGTCTGTGCACAATACCTGCCTTGTCTTCCCTTTCTCATTTACATAGTGCACAGAACCTGTAGCACAAATAAACAAAGTGCAGATTTTAGTCAACAGCTTTTAGCTACGAAAGTCAAACTTGATGCTTTCTACCTTAATAAAACATGCCTCAAGTGCTGAAAAGGTAAAAATAACAAAAAAAAAAATCTTTCATTTTCTAGTTTGTCTCAGGACAGACTACAATAACTGACCAGAGCAATAAAACCAAAGCATATTTTTCCCCATGTAGAACATCCAAAGGGGAATACTTCAAATAATTTTAAACTGCAAGTATCATTCTGTATGAATGATAGCTTCTGAAATCTTCAGCCTTAGAAAAAAAAATCTGTGAAAGAAGAATGGCAGCTAAGAATTGGTTCAATTTAGAGCAGAGTTTAAATGACAAAATTATGGACCTGAAGTTCTTCATTGTTTAAGAAACACTGCACCACACCAAATTCAGCTTTAATCCATAATTTGACAGGCAAATGGGACAGTACTCTTCTAAAAATACTGACAACAGCAACTAATGCACCTATCAACATTTTACAAGCCATTAAAATGTCATTAAGTTGTACTAGTCTATAAATCATAGAATCACAGGATCATTAAGGTTGGAAAAGACCTCCAAAATCATCAAGCGCAACCTTTGATCAAGTACCACCACACCCACTAAACTATATAATGAAGTGCCATGTTCAGTCATTTTTGAACACCTCCAGGGATGATGACTCCGCCACTGCCCTGGGCAGCCCATTCCAATGTTTAACAACCCCTCTTGTGAAGAAATTCCTCCTGATGTCCAGTGTACCCTCCCGTGGCACAACTTGAGGCTGTTTCCTCTTGTCCTGTTCTTTGTTTCCTGGGAGCAGAGCCCCCACCTGACTGCCCTCTCCTGTCAGGGAGTTGTGCAGAGCCAGAAGATTCCCCCTGAGCTGAGCCTCCTTTTCTCCAGGCTGAGCCTCCCCAGTTACTCCTCATCAGACTTGTTCTCCAGACCCTTCCCCAGCTCTGTTCCCTTCTCTGGACATACTCCAGTCCCGTAAGGTCATGACTGGCCAGAATCGAGGTGCCTCAGCAGAGTCCAGCACAGGGGATGGTCTCTGTGCTGAGCCTGTGACCACTCTATGGCTGATCCCGGCTAGGTGCCATTGACTTTCTTGCTGACCTGGGCACACCTGGACACCTAGGCTCAGGGTCACCAGCGCCCCCATGGCCTTTCCTGCAGGACACTTTCCAGCCACTCTCCCCCAAACTTGGAGCACTCTGTGGGGCTGTTGTCACACAAGTGCAGCACATGGCATTTTGCCTTACTGAATCTCATACAATTGGCCTCAGTCCACTCATTGCATGCACAGGTTTAGGCAGTGAAACCCCCTACAAGCAGTACAGTTCTTTGCAAGTGGTACTACAAAAACCACCCAAACCAATGTCATCAAAATCTGACAGATCTCAAGCCACATCCACATAGTTTCTTAGCAATATATAAGGGTGACATTTTACACCACTGTAAAGCAAAAAACCTTTTAAATTAGATAGCAACTTCCCCCAAAAGCTTAAGCAGAAAACACAAGTGTGTGAGAATGAACATTAAGGATCCGCACTAAAATGTTGTACACAAGAGATATGATTTGATTTAAAATAATGTTTAGATTTCCAAAACTCTTGCAAATATATTACCATCCCCGACATTCCAGCTATATATAAAAAAAAAAATTTCCAAATGCTGTCCCACTGCTTTATTTTATCCCTGAAATATCCTGCACAGATCTCTTCATCTTGTTAAATCACAGGACAGTTTGGGTTTGAAGGGACTTTTAAAACTAATCTCTTTCTAACCCTCTTGCCATGGGCAGGGACGCTTCCCACTAGACCAGGTTGCTCCAAGCCCCATCCAACCTGGCTTTGAACACTTCCAGGGATCCAGGGGTAGCCACAGCTTCTCTGGGCACCCTGTGCCAGGGCCTCCCCACTTTCCCAGGGAACAATTCCTTCCCAGTATCCCATCTAACTCTGCCCTCTGGCAGTGGGAAGCCATTCCCTGTTGTCCTGTCTCTCCAGGCCCTCCAAAGTCTCTCTCCAGCTCTCCTGGAGCTCCTTTAGGCCCTAGAAGGGGCTCTAACATCTTCATGGAGCCTTTTCTTCTTCAGGTGAAGATCCCCAGCTCTCCCAGTCTGGCTCCAGAGCAGAGGGGCTCCAGTCCACGAAGCATCTCCATGGCCTCCTCTGGACTCATTTCAACAGCTCCATGTCATTCCTGTATTGAGAACCCAAGCGCTGGAGGCACTCTGCACACGGGGTCTCCTCTGAGTGGGGCAGAGGCACAAAATCCCCCCCCCCCTCGCTGCCCTTACTGTGGGATCAGCCCAGCATGCAGACAGTTTCTCGGTGCCAGCACACACAGATGGGGCATATCCAGCTCTCACTCACCAGCATCCCCAAATCCAAACATGTCTCAAACCAAGCCAAGGACAGCACCCACAGGACACAGAGCCTGCCCCTAGATGGGGACCATCACTACAACAGCCACTTTGAAGGTAAGGATGGAATGGACACAGCTTCTCTCCTTGTATCCTTATGAAACACCTCATGTCCATTTTCCATTTAAATGATACCTTTCTAGTAAAGAGGCTTGTACTCACACATTGAAAGAAGGTACAGTCTACTGCTCTGCAAACCAACCACACAGCTGGCCCATGCCACTCCTGCAAGCTGTACTGGTGCTGGACTGGTGTAAACAAAGGGTGCCAGTTTTGGTAAAACACTGAATCAAATTGTAAGGGAACTGCAGAACCAGCATAACTGAAATGTTTTCAGAGCAGTTAACACTTGAATCAAGAGGATTACTCCAATCACCTACCAGAAACATCCATTATGCAACTTCCCACATACATTCTGGCTCCAGTTCAGAGAGAGCAATTTACAGAGAGATGGCATCACAAGAAGAATTGAGGTGGGAAGAAAATTAGCTTAGAGCAAACTAGTACCCAGAAGACTAAAAGGGATAGGAAAAGACAGGGAAGAGTAAAAGGCAAGGAAGAGGAAAATGCAGAGAAGAAACAACCTTAGGGAGAAAACTGACAAAACAGATTCTCAGACTTTTTTGTTCTGTAAGACTGAAGCATCATTTCCAAAGCATGAGAACAAAGTGAAAAGAAAATTCAGAATTTAAGAGATACATTTTAGCAGAATTTGCCTATTTATAGAAAAAAGAACCCACAACATATGCATTATTTTGAAGCACAAAAGCTAATTTTATCTACACTTGTATGTTAGAGATTGTTTTCCTCATACTCACTTCTTCAGGAACCTGGCTAACCCAGTCCCTCTGCTGTCCTTATGAACAAGATCACCCTGAAGATGACAAGACTTCAATAATTTTATTCATTTTTTACTAAACATTATACAACTCCTATGAATACTCTGCCCTATTGAATACATGAATATAACCCAGGTTTCAGATATATGAAAACAAGACTGTCATGCACTGAGCTATTTTGAAGCTCTAAGGAAACAACTTCCCAACCAAATGGAAAAGTGATTTTGCTCTTACCATCTATCAGAGTGATAAAGAAGGAGAGTCCTTCCTGGACCGCCATTTTCAGAGATGGTCCTGTTCCAGCTTTCTTCCAGTTAAACATATCCAAGGCTTTCTCATAACCACTCACAGCTGCTTTTGCCAGCTGTACCAAGTCCCTGCAAAGAGAGATACTTCATTCCCAATTCTTTTCATAACAGAGTAGTTTCAGTCTCAAAGAATGGATGAGTAGTTAATAATGCATACTGTATAAAGAGAATAAAGATGTTTCATACACTGATTGAAAAAAGAGCAAACTCAAAAAGATACAAACAAAATTTCAATATTAGTTTTCATTTGCATTGTTTCACCTTCTTTTTTTCAAAATGCATCACTAATGTAAAAATACAGAGACATGAAACAGAAAAGCCTAGACAAGGAAAACTTCTTTTTTACTGCAGCTGCTTCCAATTTCTTGCTTGGAAATGAAAGAAATAATAATGTTTAAGAACTGACTTTTAATTTAATTATTTTTGACAATAACACAATGATAAGTGTGTTTCCAGCATGTTTATGGCTTTCCACAATCAGCAATATTGCTAATTAGAAGAACTAAGACAGAAGAGACAACAGCAACGGACAGGAGATGTGGAGAAGAGAAAGAAGATCAGTTGCTGCACACAGGACACAGAGCCAGCTACCGGAGTGGGAGAAAAGGTTGGAAATATAGACCAGTTAGCTGAAGAACATTTTTTTATATATTTAAAAATAGTTCATTTGTGGGTAGAACTTTTTTTTCTGTGGAACCAGACAAAGTTCTGGCCTAGCAGAGCTCTGATGGGGCCAATACTCACTCGCCAGGAGGGGGTGGCCGAAAGGCACAGTGACACAAGCATTTCCCATACTCCTGCTTAACCAGGGCAGGACCCTGGACTCTGCCCCGATGGTCCATTTTCCACAGAAACAAGACACCGTGCTAGAAAAAGACAAGTTAATTCATTACCCTTTGCACATAGATGAGAATCCAGACTCCAGCTACTCACTGCACATAAAAATAAATGTTTTACTGACAGACCAAAACCCTTTTGTTTAGTTGACACATACAATTACTCCCACTTAAAACTAAGCCACAGAGAATCAGTTATCTTTAGCATTATATTATTTGCTTAATTAGAATCACATTATCTATAAAAGCTTGTTGGTCCTATCCATTTTTACTTAAATCACAATTAAATTGCCAGAGCAATTAAATGGAACAGTCCTGGTTTTCTTCTGCAAATAGCAAATGTAAATATTTGTCTTGATAATGTCTTTTCCACATTTTTTCTGGCAAGTAGTCTGATAGCTCATCTTTTAGCAATTGAAATAAAAGACAGCAGAGCATATGCATCCCTCAGTAAGTGCATATAAAACCGATGTAGATGAGCATGGGTATACGATTAGACATGTGAAGTCATAGGATGCAGAAAGACTAAGGGTTGCATTTCTGGAGCTTTCCTCTTCTTTCAGAGCAGACTTTCAAGAACTTACTTTTAGAAAAATATCTACTAACTAGAATAATCATAGATTCTAAAGAAAGGAAGTCTGGTTAGCTAATTAACTCAACAGTGTTGACACACAGGCCAGCTCTCGAGCCTGGCACACATGCTGACATAACTCACACCCTGCAGTGCCAGCTCAGGAGCAACAAACCCTGCTGACTGGAAAGAATGGAGACAAATTCCAACAAATTCACTTACAACCTTACAGTTGGAATGCTAAGATGATTATTTATTGCTGTTATGCTAGTGCTAATGAAACCAAATTGCATTTGGGAAACTTCCATGTAAGCACTACATGAAAAACCCAGCAATGATTTTCAATACCAAGTTCAATCTCATTTTACTTCATTAAGATAGACAACAATAAAGTGGTATTAGAATTTGCTCTATTTTTATTTATTGTTTTCAATCAAGTATCATCCTTCTCCTAGAAGTGGACTGGTAGCAGTGGTCACTTATTTTTCACAATTCTAACTAGAAACCACACAAGATGTAGCCAAGGCCTTCCAAGGTAACATTTCCTTCTTTTTTCCCTAAGATTCAAAGTTCTAACTTCTTTCCAACAGTAAGATGGCAGTAGCTAGAGCATCCAAAACTGGTTTTTAAGTGCAATGTGTCTTGCAGCTTAAAAAGTGCCACTCAGCTGTGCAACTGTAACACTGCTTTACTCCTGTCCCAAGAGAACACTTGTAGTTCATAAAATGTTTGCTAGTTACCTCTGAAAATCACAAGATCCTACGAACTTGTTGATTCCTCCTCTCACTCTTCCATCAGCTTTACACGTAACCAGTTTCCAAGGATCCCAACTAAAACCACCTGCACCATTTATAAGCTGGAGGAAAAGCCTGTAGCTTCCTAAAGCTGCTGACCTTCCTTCCATCTCCTTCTAGATATTGCACAGCCTGTATTCAGATAACCTACTTACAATCTTAATTCTTAGTTTGGAACACGTGAGATTGGAAACAAAAAAGGCTCACTACCTCTCCTAAGTGTCACTGGAAAGGATGCAGAATTCATCTATTTTCAAATGATATTTTTAAAGGGCACAGGACATTGACCTTATCATCTATCTAAATATCCTTTCCAAATGGAGATATTCTCTGATTCTATCCTGTAACTTCCCAATAATTTTTAAAAACCAAAGCTTTAGTTCTTTGGTATGAAAGCTATTTGCCTTACAAATAGGATTTAATTATATAAAGCACCTAGATCTTCTGTGTGATCAAAATGTGGAAATCATCCATGTTATTTTTACTTAAAACAAATTAAGAGTTTCTGATTTTCACAGCATCCTATTCCATCTTTAGGAAGTTTTCTTCAAATAATTTTCTTGCATTTCAGGATGTATGACGACAGAAATCCTAGTGAAGACAGAATCATAGAATATGGTAAGCTGGAAGTGACTCACACTTCCAACATCATTTCCATCATCAAGTCCAACTCCTGGCCCTGCACAGACACCCCAACAATCCCACCCTGTGCCTGAGAGCGTTGTCCAAAGGCTCCTGGAGCTCTAGCAGCCTTGCAGCTCTGACTATTCCCTGCAGAGCCTTTCCAGTGTCCAACCACCCTCTCAGTGAAATAGAAACCAAATCACAGTCCAAATATTTATCTTCTTTCTAAAGGTTTTCCTCTAATACAAGCAGAGTATGATTCTGGCAGCACTCATCTAATTGATGTTTCATAAATATAAACCCTCATGGGAAAAATCTTAAAAATAAACTTAGAAACTATTGAAAAATATGTAGGAAATGAAGCATATCTGTGCTGCACCTCAGACCACAGCACAATGACACTGGTTTGAAATCAATTTGAAAATAATTTTGTTCATAAATGTAAGCTCTGTCTACATCAATGTATTGTCTCATTATGATTAAGGCCTCAGCTACACTGAGATACATCCATCTTTTGCCTGGGCAGAACTTCCTCTTTTCTAATAAAGAGGATGATAAATTCTCGTTTTACTCAATTTTGAATTTCTGCATTTCTGTCAAATGAAGCAGCAGAACTTTACAAACAATGAATTAAAATCATTTTTTCCTCAGAATAAGAATTCTGACTTATAGGTAAGAGCAGAACTGAAATTCTTGGGCAAGCTCAAGTTTGTATCAGGGAAAATACAGAAAAAAACCCTTTTTTTTCTTAATCGGCTGACTTGGGAACTGGCAAAATCAGAATCTTCAATACTTAATCCTGACTATTCAATAGCTACTTTCTCATTTCGCTATATAAAAGGGAAACCAGCTCATAAGAAATAGAGTGTCACATTTCCCAATACAATCAATTTAAAATTATTTTAAGACATTAATAAAACCAGAAAAAGAGATATTAGGATGAGTTTCCTGTGAGCACTGCTCTGCACACACTATGGAAAAATATGTCATAGCTGGAATTTGTTTCTCAACATCTAGGCTTTATTCC
Source organism: Acridotheres tristis (assembly GCA_037013685.1). Lineage (NCBI taxonomy): Eukaryota > Metazoa > Chordata > Aves > Passeriformes > Sturnidae > Acridotheres > Acridotheres tristis. The sequence continues at coordinate 20,904,828 of CM072897.1, read as the reverse complement.
TGAGTCTGCCATAAAATTTGCACATGGACAGGAGCAAAAGAATTCAAATGGTCTACACCTCAATTACTCCATCCATGAAATAGCCTTAAACCTTCAATGCTCCGCACTTACTGAGATCCAACATGCTTTTATTTGAAGAAAAATTATAGAACAGCAATTCTTTAATTGTAGAATAATATTGTAGAAAAAGTTAAAACACTAAGTTTTGATTTTATTCCCTAAGAGTTTTAATTTGTACCTAAGGAAAGAAAAATTCTCACCCACACAACTCTCCCTTCCCCATGGATGTTCATTCCATGATCCTTTCCCATTACAGAGCTTCCAAGACTGTTCCACATGAAAGACATGGGGCGTTTCAGCTACTCACCCCATCCCCAGATGCAAGGTAGGTACCATTTGTACTCCAGCTCAGGACTGTGATTTTGGTGCTGTGATTTGGGGGTACAGTGTGCTGCTCCTTGTCTTGTTTGTTCAGTATCAGAACTTCTCCTGTTTCCCATCCTGATGCCAGAATGGGTCTGGAAGGGTGCCAGGTAAGTAATGTGACATGACAGCTTCTCTCAACATGGGAATCAGGCACATGTTCTCCCTGCAAACAGAAATCAGTGTGAGCTCAGTCCAGTGGAAACTCAGCAGCCAAACCTTCAGATACACAGACCAATCAATATCAAGCTTTCTCTCCTACATAAAGGATATAAGAAGGCTTCAAGCACATTTCACGGTAAAAATAAATTCCAGCTATTGAAAAAGAATAAAGCACATCACTAAGGACATAGAATAATCTAATGCTTCAACAGCTCTTAAAGGCAGATCCTCCTTCGGGCATGGTTCGCAAGAATATTTCATATGAATCATGTAACCTCTCTAAGTATTTATTTTTCCATTTGTTAAACTTGGATGACAATTTTTCAGAATACACTTTGAAAAGTACCCATTTGATAGGCTATTGTATTACCAGACTTCCATGTCTTGGTAATCTGCTGCTAGATACCTTTTAGTGCTACTTCCCTAAAAATTATGCAAATCAAAGTCTTACACAAGACTCTCATGTAAAAGTTAGAGTATGCAAAAGAAGTATCTGCCTGCAGGCAGAAAATCAGTCCAGTCTTAAGGTGGAATGATTTGTTCAATTTCCATTTCTTAGTATGTTCTATTCACTTAAGAGTTAAAAAGCAACAGCAGCATGTGTCCATTTACTTATAAGCCTGAAATTCTCACACTCTGAGAGGCAAAAAACAAATCAGTAACCATCATAAACAAGACTTATAGGCTGTAAACATCAAATTTCAAAGGAAAGATCAATTTAATTTATTAAGATCTTTTTAAATATATATATAATGAGTGGCTGTTGAATCTGTCATGGTCTAGATAGCACAGGACATAAACAGTAATTAAAACTCAGAGAGACTTCAGGAGGGTAAGTAAGCCCGCAAAAAGAGAGATGAAAAATGTGAAGTTTTAAATTAGGACAATGATAAAGGTTGCTGAGAGAAGCTGTGACTTCTCACATATCTCTCACACCTCTGTTTAATGTCAGGTTGGATGGGGGCTTGGAGCAACCTGGTCTATGGAAGGTGTCCTTGCACATGGCAGGTGGTTGGGTCAAGATGATATTAAAGATCCCTTCCAATCCAAACCACCTTGTGATTCTGTGACTCTGTATCAAGACCAAATGCAAAGTTGCTGATTTTTCACCTGTTCCAGGTAGATATCCACACAGCCCCCAGCTGCTGTGCTGATGGAAGCAACTGCCAGGAGTGGATGAAGTGGGTGCCATGCTATATGGGAAGGGGAGGCAACAGAATCAGGAGCATCTGTTCGATGATCCACATATACAGCCATAACAACAAGAGCTGTCTCAGACTGCACACCTGTACAAGGAAAACAAACATCTCTATCAGGGATGTTTATGTAGATAATACATATATAATACATATATGCTATATTTAATCTATGTACTATACATAACAACATGTAGGGTTTAAACACAGGGGAAAGTAAAACTACAGCATCATCTTGTTGCACATACTATACAGACATGAGAGAAGTCAAAGTGGCATTTTAAAAAAAGTAAAAAGGAGAAACACTGAGTCTCATACTCTGTAGATTCACAGTGTGCATAGGCCAGTACTAGTCTCTCACCAGTGGCCTGTGCTGGCCTACTTCAAAGGACTCTGAAATTACTCAGAATTTACCAGAAAGTTACTTCCAGTATTTCATACCCAAAAATGTTAATGCACAGACTTATGTTGTAAAGTCTTATGTCTAGGCTTTTAAAATAAGTTTCAACAGCTGTCACCACTTTGGAGGTTGTACTATTGAAATCGCATTATCTGCTATTTACATTGGAACTGTTACCAACATTTGAGTGCAAAAAGTAAGTGCTGATGTTGTACAGAAAAGAACATGAGAACAAAACTCTTTTCAGTGTTAGAGACAGAGGGCATCACTAATAATCTATAATAATTTATACACAGAAATGGTCTTTGGATTTGTGTCATGGGATCCAGTCAGCTCAGTTTCAAAAGAAAAACAGATGGAGCAAAATACCTCAAATTACTAGCAAATAATCAGAGTCAGAGTTCAGTGGGTCAACTGGTCTAACCTCCCTGCTCAAGCAGGGTCTTGTGTCCAGACAATTCTGGATATCTCCAGTGAGGAGATATCCTTTTCACATCCTCTCTGGGATAGCCTATTCAGTGCTCAGTCACCCACACAGTAAAGAAGTTCTCCCTCATATTTAGATGAAACTTCCTGTGTTCCAGTTTCTGCTCATTGTCCCTTGTGTCATTGCTGAGCCCCATGGAGCAGAGCCTGGTCCATTCACCTGAGCTTTTCCTGCAGACACTGACAGACAGGGATGAGGTCCCCTCTCAGCCGTCTCTTCTCAAGACTCAGCAGGCCCAGCTCCCAGAACCGGACACAGTGCTCCAGGTGTGCCTCAGTAGGGCTGAACAGACATACACACAAAAAAAGCCCCCAAAACGTTTAAAAGACTCCCGTGACATTTAAGGGGGTAGAGATGTTTTCTTCTGCACAGCTAAATAAACCATGAGTTCAGAACCCACAGGCACGTTATGTTACACATTAAGGTTGTGTGGTTGGAGACAGACACATGAAAAGACTCACCCTGGCCACATGACAAAACAGCCTTGTTTATTGTTCAGTGCCTTCTTTTATAGGCGCTTCAAATTTCTTACACTTACATGTGTGATCAGCTGAGGAATTAACACTGCCCAGCTCCCTGCCAATGATCCATCTGCATTTAGGGCTGAATGAGATTGGCTGAGATCCCGTGTTTGAGTTTGAATCTAACCTATCATTGCCTTACCCGGGGATTTGGTTGAGTTTGGGGGGCAGGTTCAGATCAACTGCACTGTGACACAGTCCAGACAACATGCAGACATGACACTTGCCTAAGCCACCAGCATGTAAAACAGGCATGTACAGAGTCTTTTAAAGTCTCTTTTCTTTAAATCTTTTGTCAGTACCTAAAATAACTAATTTGCTGGGCACTTAATTTAGAAAGGTGGGCAACTGTTCAGTAAGTTGGGAGTTCTGTATCTTGCCTCTGACACACACAAGGAACAACAACTATTGGATATGAGAGCAGAAAACAGCACTCAGCCTAAGAACAAACCATTTCACCTTTCAACAAGATCCAATCACCTTTATCTGCACAATCCTTCAAAATCCTCACTGTGATAAATGTGATTTGTGCTAATTAAATTGTAACTATATTAACAAAATTGTATTTAGATCAATAGAAGACAATTGTTACAGAGTGAGGGGGGAGATGGGTGAGACAGGGCAAAGGACATCTTCCAGATGTTGGGAGCCAAAGAAGGAGGTTGGAAGAAAGTCAAACAAGAATAGTAGAAGGATGTAGGTCTGATAAGCAGCATCTGGAAATAGAAAGTTTCAACCTTGAAATGGGCCAAAATGGGATGATTTCAAGCATGGGTCTCAAAGTCTTGTTATGGAAAATATCTGCTCAGTCACACAGTGCACCTCTGCTACCTGCAGGTCACACCTCTGTGATTGATGAAGATGATGAGCCTTCATCAGAAATAAGACCCTTAAAAGGATGAGAGACCCCCTAACTCATTAGTAGAGCATGTACCATACACAGTGACACACATTTTAGGAATAGAAACTAGGAGGAGTTTTATAGAAACTTCTGTAGCCTACAGTATATAAGTGGGATTGTTAGCCTGGATGCTTTGGTACGTGAGGAATGGGAGCCACTCCCCGTATCCCCAGTCGGGTGGGCCCCTCCCCAGTTGGTTTTGCATATGCTTTACACGAACCTCAGTTATACTAAATTACTTACTGACAAATTTTGTATATTCTTAAATATCTGCACTTTGATTGTATTCATCTCCAATACTTGGATTGTATTCATTTTGCTACTATTAAAAATTAACTACTAAATTTAATCTTGTTGCTTGATAAATTGGAAAAATAGAACATCATTCATAACACTCACCATTCCAAAAGTGGCATTGAGTAGGTCTAGTTTTATTGCCACACAAAAAAACCCCAACAAACTATTCAAATAAAATTTGGTGTGCTTTTCATCTTCATTTCATGTATTTTAAAAGTTTTCTTACATCTCCAGTACTGTTGCAGAGTTCTATGCCCATACTACTACTTTATTCCTTATTTTATCTGTTTCATTTTCCTCTAAGAGAGGAAAATATTTCACTATAAGCTTTATATTGGCTCAAATTTGGAATAATAAAGAATTTCAGATTAAAATAAAAATATAAGATGCTTAAATGAAAACAAAACTACATTTCATATGAAATAACAGTTTTATCACGCAAGCCATACAGCTGTAATGTCTTCTCTATAGCCACCATTTTTTACTTTTAAGCGTTCCTTGCATCTGTAGTCATAGATAGTACTTATTCAGATATTTCAGTCCCCTTCAATGACAGCCATTCCAAATTGCATCTCTTGTTCAGCTCACTAATTCAATTTTTGGAATTAATAGACAGCAAGAAATTTTTTTCAACCAATGCTGTGTATATTTAAAATGGCAGACTGGCACTTACTAAAACAAGATTCAGTGATACTATCATGTAAATTATGGACAACCCCAAATATAAAGTACTCTTCATCATCACAGTAACTACACAGAATTGTGGGGCAGACTGCTACACACAAATAAATAGACGGCTTACATAATTATTTTTACACCACTGATTAATTCACTTAAAACATCCATTTTCTTGCTGTGATCTTGAGAATCCATTAGTCACATGTTTACTGCTAGCTCATGTATATTTACACTGTAGCTTTGATAGCTGTATCTTCAAAGAAGAAAGAAAACCAAGTAACTATCTCTACAAACTATTCTGGCACTGCATGTTCTATTTTTCCAAGGTTAAAAAAAATTCTGGGAAAGTTAACCATTTTGTGTGTCAGAATAGAACATGACCAAGCCCCCATACCTGATCTCAGTAATCAAATTAGATACATCTGACAGACACTTTTGAAACAGTGCACAGGAAATTCTTAAGAATGGTTCCACTTTGTTATAGACAGATAATGTGATGGTTGGCTCTCACAATTAAGAGATGAATATTATGTGCCTCTGTTCTCCCCCCTGTCCCCTTCCCCACTGTGTGGTTGCCAAGGGATGGCCTATGGTAGTCAGAACATGTGGAGGGAGGGCGTGTACCTTTGCCCCTTGCTGCAAGAAAACAGTCTCACCAACAAACGGCAAAAAGTTCACTGACAGACTTTAGGAGGGGCCAAGGTTGCCTGGTGCAACCCTGGGCTATAAAAGGCGGAGCAGCCATTTTAGAGATGAGCTCCTAGCTGCCGGGTCACCAGGTCTGAGCGCACTGTGGTTTTTTTCCTTATTCAGTCCTTTGTTGCATTTGTTAAGGTTTAATAAACCTTAGGAATTTTTAAAAGTGAGCGTCATTTCTCGCAACCTCATGGAATCAAAGCATGGTTTGGGTTGGAAGGGACCTTGAGCTCATCCAGTTCCACCCTCTGTCTGAGACCTGAAGGTCTCATCGGAGCCGGGCAGAGGGGCAGAATACCCCCCTTCCCTGCTGCCCATGCTGTCGGGATGAGTTCAGGATATGCGGGTATCTGGGCTGTCGGTGTGCACTGCCAGTTCATTTCCAGTCTTTCATCCACCAGTACCCCAAGTCCTTCTCCTCAGGGCTGCTCTCAATCTGTTCATCCTTCAGACTATAATTCAGACTGGTAACGCAGATTGCCCCAACTCAGTGCAAAACTTTGCACATGGCGTTGTTGAACTTCATGAGTCTCACAGACATAAACACTACAGACTACATTAACAACTACAAATGACAGCAGTGAGCTAGAACACACATTTCACAAAACAATCATCAACGTTCAGGAAAGAAAAAATGCTATTCTCTCTTCGGGGCCAATACTTAAAAAGCTGCTTTTATGTTCTGTCACAGTGTTATCATCAGCACATTTAAACGAGGTGGATGGCAACTTGGTTTGGAGCTGTGGACTCACCAGCACGCCAGTCACCACAGCATTGTGAGAGGGTCTCTGTCCTCAAGACTCAACACTTACCAAAGCAAAAGCAGAGGTTTTTCCTTTAATCCCTACCTATAAGAAATGCTGTTTTATTTTAAATCTGAAATTGTTAAAAAGAGCCAGCCCCAGGAAAAAAAAAATACAAACTTGCTCTGTGCTACTGTGATAATTGGTAAAAGGTTCATGTTCATCACAAAAGCATTGGTGTTTGTATAAACCAGAATACTAAACTCCAAAGTGAAGCATGGACACTAGATAATGGAAATATGATAAAATAATTCTGTTTAAAATCACCTTGTTATGTTTTCCAAATAAGTTGTATCAGCTACCAGCTTGCAAAATCAGACTTCCCAAAAAGCCCTTCCTGCCTTTGTCTAATCAATACTGCCTATCCCAAAAATCAGACTCCCAGAACTTCTCTGGTGGTTATCTACAAGGACCAGATGGCTATCTGTGACTGATTATCACCCAAAGGCTTTGTGAATTTGTGTAAGGATGTTTATTCGACCACTACTGCTTATGACAACAAAAATACAAAAAATTGTTGACTACAATGAGAAACCACAGTATAAGAGGCTGCAAACCGAGGTTCGGTGGAGGGTGAGTGGGCAGTGACCCCTCACGTTCCCCAGTGCGCCGCTTGCTTTTTCTATATCAAATAAAGCAATCTAAATTTTGCTGACTATCGAAACTTCTGTCTCTCATTTATAACACTACAAAAAGATGGTTAATGACTAAGTACAATCTTCTCTAACTAGTAAAACAGATAAAGTAAAAACCCGATTGAATCCCGCACCAGCACAAAAGAGAAGGGGAGGGGAGCCAGTGCCAGGCAGAGCATAGGCTGCTGCTGCGGTGGGCAGTTCCTGGAGTGGACAGAACCCTGGCCGAGCCCCTCGTCCAGGCCGTGACCGCCACTCGCCGGCACAGAACAAGGGGCTTCACGAACTCCCCAGCTCCGAAACGGCAAACACGCGGGCCACACCATCACGTTCTCCCCCGCGGCCGCCTCCGCCCCAGCTCCACTGACCGCGAGCAGCAGCTCAAGCGTCCCTCACCTTCGGCTGACCGCCAGCGACGCCGCTGCCGCGGGCCGGGCCCACATACAACCACGGAGAGCCGGCCGACACGCCGCAGGCTGCTGCGGGCAGAGTCCGCGGCCCGCTCTCCCCCGTCCGTGGGCAGAGCCCACCGCCCTCTCTTCCGCCCCCGCGCTCACCGCCCGCGCCGCAGGCCGCACTCGCTCCGCTATGCTTTGCGTTACCCCGACAACGGGGCGAGCCGCGAGCGGAAACTGTCGAGACGAGCCGAAGAGTGGCGGGAACGGCCGAAGCCGCCCGACGGCACACGGAGAGTGGCGGAAAGTGCCGAGCGCAGCGGATCCGGGGGCAGCCCCGCGCGTGTCGACGAGCGGTGGCAGTTGCGCGAGGCTCCCAGAGCTGTCTTCACGGTTTGGGGGCTTAACCTGTGAGAAACTTTTTCTATCGCAGGTGATGGACTATGCTGCCGTCCCGAGAATCGAGATCTTTCCGTACACCCTCTCGGCCCCCAGCGTTATCACATATCTGGTGTGACGGAGCGTGACCCAGCTGAACCTCGTTGAGATAGAAATGCATATCGTAATCATATTGAATTGTACAGCCCGGAGCTCAGTGACTCTTTCAGAGTTTTGGGGGGAAATGTTTTTAACTTAATGACCAAGATTTTCTAGTAACATCTAAATAGAGACAACCCCTAAAGCCCTCCTACCACGCTGCACCGCCTCAGCACACCACCTACAACCCATGTCAGGTACAGCCCAGCTCCTGCCCCCATTGGGCCTGCAGTCAGCCCTAACAGCCGGGTTTGCCTAACACCTTCAAAAGGGTTGAAAAATTCAAGACCAAATCCTCACAGCACTGTCTTATCCACAATCATTTTTAATTCCTCTGTAGTCACAACACTTCTATCAAGCTGATGAAAAGCAGCAACACCCGGTACAGCTATGACAAGCAGCTCCTGCATATTTCAAGGTTGACTGTCCATGTGTAACATGGAATTTATGTGGTGTTTATCAGTTTCCTTTCCCAAATACATAGGGACTTTTCTGAAAAAAAAAAAAAAAAAAATCCAAACAACCAAAACCAAGCAACAACAACAAAATAAAACTCTGTTTTGGTAGCAAGTAGGAAAAAGTACCCAGTGAGAGGCACACAGTATATCTTCTAGAATTATGGGCAGGATTCAGGTAGAGAGGCAAACTACTGGCATTAAACCTTCTTCTAACAAGTCAGCAACCCCCATAGACCAGAACAGCAGAACTGACAAAGTCCTGTTTCCCAGAGCTTTTTATCTTCTCCCTTACAAGGCATCAGCTGTAACAGTCATTTATGGCACTTCTTCATAGTGGATCCTTGGACGTGCAATAGCCCCATTAGCTCACTCAGGTTCAACTCCCAAAGCAGAGTCAGCAATTCATCTCTTGTCTCTGCCAAGCCAACTGGTCTCACCGTAGCTTTGAGTTCATCAGACTAGAAGTTGAGGATTTGAGTAGACCGTGTGCAGAAGCCTTGTTTTCTCAGACAACAAGGCTGTCGTGGAAACTACTGCAACTACATGATACAATCAAGTCAGAAACATACAGCCAACTGGAGTCTCAAAAAATCATCTGGTCTATCATCCCTTCCTGGGCTGGAATAAAAATAGTCTAAACAACCCACTGACTGTCTCTGCTCAAGTGACCACTTTACAGCTATCAGAATTGGCTGGTTCAATGTTACACAGAATTTTCCCCAATAGTTAAACCACATATCCATACTTGTGCAGGCTTAGCTGGAAATGAAGTTTTCCTACTCTTCAATATTCAACAGAGAACCCGGCTTCTATGATAAATAGACAAGCAAATGTGGAATCCTAGGATCCTAACATCTTCCCTTCTACTTATAAGATCATATAACCACAGAATGGTTTGGGTTGAAAGGGGCTTTAAAATCATCTAGTTCCAAGTCCCTGGTATCATAAAGGATGCCTAACAGCTCCAAGTCCCTAAAGTTCCAGGACTGACTGCAGTAGTGCAGTTGCTCACAGCCCATTTCCTCCCCTCCCCTAAGGGCTTGAACTCACACACCAAGAGAAAAACAAAGTTGCATGACTAGATGCTTCCTATTCTGTAAACAATAGGGATTAACAATAGCAATCTGTCCTTCCATGTAAATCCTCTTACCTGCACAGGGAAGAACTGCTTTAGCAACACAAAGATCATCCATTATTGTTTGCCAGAATAAATAACTTCAGAGCCTTTTAAGAAGAAATAAATTATGAATGAAATGTGCTAGCTTCTAAATAGGAAAACACAGAACACTCACTATATTGGTGGCTTTTACATATAGGATCTTTGGAAAAGTATTTGCATGTCATAATTTGCAATGATCAAGCACATTAGATGCAAAATTAAAAACAATTTAACAATCTAAAGTATTAACTTTGGCCTTCTGCCGAACAGTTCTGCACTGCTTGCTCTATTTTCCAGTAAAAATGCAATTTGTTATTCATACCTTAAAATACACAGGATGTGTGACAAATCCAAGTTAATGCTCTTGCCTGGCCTAGAAAACTATGGCAACAAACACTGGAAGATTATTTGCATTTTGTAGCTGTGCAGGTCTGTATAAACAGAATAGTGCGGTAGGGATTTGATCAAAACTGAACAAATGGAAGTTCCAGAGTCTTTTGACATCTCACCCTACCCCATCTCTCAGCTCTTGTCCAACTCCTTTTGAGTCAGCCTTTCCCTCACAAACACTTAGATACATGAGTAATTCCACACCTTAATGGTCCACTGGAGGCAATGAGGCTATTCAAGCACGGAAAATTATTTACATACAGAGACAATGGGAAGCTTCAGCTGGAGAGCTGAACATAACTCCACAGCTCCTGGCAAAGCACTATGGAAATATGTGGCAGTGGAGATGCAGAATCCATCATTTCCTAGCAGTATTGCTGAATTTGGTTGTGGCCAAACCAAGGAGCAAAAAATAAGCCACATGATCTTGTGCTAGATTATAACAAAATTGAAAAATACTCTCTTTAAAAAACCCCAAACAATTAGCTGCAGATTTAAATGCAAAGCTTGCCACTGGAGACAAACCTATTTTTAACAAATTCCATTTAGAGCACTTGGTTACTCACAAATACACTTTACAGCATATTTACAGGTGATGACACAGTGCTTAAGACATGCTACAGTTCTACCATTATAGGTAACTGCTTGCAACATGCACCACAGGAGCCCAATTTTCCAGAATTTAGACACCATCATGAGGTTTAACTAGTTTCTAAGCTTACAAAGATTTTCTTCAGAAGAGGACTTTTCTGCTATGAGAGTTATACAGAGTCAAAAAAGAGGATAACCTAATGTTCTTTCCACAAGCACGTTAAAAGAAAAGTATCTTATGCAGTATCAGCTGTAAGGTTTTTTTTTAATTATCTTGCTTAGCAGTTAACCAGAAGTCACCACATAGAAGCATCAGTTCACATCAAGGAGCCTCCGCTGCGAAAAGCGGCAAGCCCTAGTCCAGTGAAGGGCCTCACGGGGGGCGCCTATTCCCAGATGCAGCCCAGGAATGTTCCAGTTGCTCCAGGGAGAACGGCCCCACGGCTTTCTTGGGGTCCCGGTCGAGGTCTCGGTGAAGCGAGCGAGAGCCAGCGGTACTGCGGGCCCCGTGCAGCGCAGCCAGGCAGCGAGCCCCAATTCCCGAAGAGAGCGGAGACCGCACAGCGCTAAGCCAGCGCGCCCCCGCCCGGCAGCCACAAATACTGCGCCGCATGCAAATCACCCGCTCCCTGGCCAATAGAGTCCTGGAGCCCGTCCAAAGGGCTCGGCTAGAGGGCTCTCAATTGCTGTTTCTTTCAGCCAATCAACAGCCAAATCTCAGGCTTCACCCCGCCCCTGGCGGACACGTGCTGCTGCCTCTTCCTCCGCGCAGAGCTTTCGTCACCCGCCCCGCGCCGCGCTTTGTTTGGCTCGCGCTAGAGCCGCGGCCCCGCCCACGCTTCACTCCCGCTCGCCGCCGGCCAATGGGGCGCGTTGTTTGGGAGGCGGGGAGCCCCGGCGCTCTCAGCTGGGCCCGCGCGCCGCTGCCCCGCCCCCGGCCCGGGCAGGGCGAGGAGGAACCGGAACCGCTGTGGCCCCATCCCGGCCCGAGCCGAGCGCGGCCCCGAGCCCGGCCGAGCCTGGCGGTGCTGGGACCGCGGCTGGGTTTCGGAGCATCCCGGAGAAGAGGTTGGCCCCACAGCCGGGAGCGGGGCTGCTGCCGCCAGCAAAACTGGGAGGGCCGCTGGGCTCCGCGCCGGCCGCCTCCGGAGCTGGCGGGTGTGGGCGTACCCCGGGGGTGCCTGGGGCTGTGGGTGCTGGAGCAGCCGAGCCAGCCGCCGGCGGGCGAGCCGGAGCGCGGAGGCTGCGTGACGGCATTGATGCGGCAGGTGAGGCAGGGGCGGGGGATGGAGCCTGCGAGGCGGGACGCACCTGGGCCTGGGGAGACCGGCCCAGCCCCGCTTTTCCGTCCGGGCCGGCCGCGTTTGGGGAACGTGTCTCTGCGGCTCTTACGGGAAGGCAGCGGAGGGATGGCCACGAGGGTGTAGACGACCAAAGCAGAGAGGCTGAAGAATTTTTCACTTTAGGAGAAAAAGGGAAAGGAGGAACAGCTATAACGGGGAAAGTGCACGTAGGGTTTAGGTTGAATGATGAAAGGAGACAGTAGTTGAGAAGTGGGGCAGATCCTGGGGTGTGCTGCTCGGGTCCTGGAGGGAGCTGTCCCCAAAGAGTGTGTCTTTGTTTCCCCCCCACTAATTGTTGGGGGAGGCCAGTGGGTGGGTGCATCGTTTAATTTGCAGTAATAAAACCGAGCTTGAAATTATTTAAGCATTGCTTACACGAAGTTTTTGAGCACACACTGTCAGAATTGGAAGATTGCTGTCCTCAAAATAAATAGAAACTGTAGGTTTTGGTGTGTGAAGAACCAGTCTGTAACTAGGGACCTGTCAAGTGGATAAATAACCAAATGTCAGTGTGAGTTTAGATCCACAGTTCATATCAGTTTATTGAGCATTTTCAAGGAGTGAAACGTTGCCTGACACAGTTCTGAATGGGTTCAGTGGTTTAGCTGAAAATTAGAGGGAAAAATATAATTTTAATAGTAGGAATAGAACCCATAAGCAGTAACTTCATAAGTTTGTATGCCATATCTTGTTGATGCGTCTTCATTAATTTGAATCTCGTTATCCTGGTTTCAGCCTAATCCATAGTCATTCCAATGTTTGTGATATTCAGAATTGCCTCCTCTTGTTGGTTATCTTTCCCCTAGATGGAAGTTGGATGGTGGGTCCTGCCATGGTGTCAAGGCAGCTGTATCCCAAGTGCTGCTCCTTGCTAGGTGCTCTAACTGGTTATTTCTTGGAAGGTGACTTCTTTTAGATATGCTGTCAGTAATATTTTTACACTCCTTAAGAAAAGCTAAAGCAGTTGTTGAGTTTTAACAGATAATGTGATTTGATGCCTTAAGCTTGTGTTCATATCTATTATTTTGTTCCAAGTGTTTGAAAAAAGCCTTCAGAATTGAGAGGATTTGTGAAGTCAGCACAGGAAGTGGTCATCCCAGCAACTGGTCCCAATGGCAGGTCCAAAAGTTGGCAGATGCCTTTGAAAGCCCAGGGATGCTCCCTTGGCACATAAGAAGGGTTCAGGGGTGCCCTGCTTGGCCAGGGTCTCTGCATGGCTAGAAGCAACGAAGCAAGGGTGCACAACCGCTGTAGATGCCTCCGAAGTTTATTGCCCTCCAAATTAAGAAAAAACAAACAAAACAAAACAAAAAAACAACAACAAAAAAAAAAAAAAGAAAGAAAGAAAAAAGGGGGAAAATGGGGTGGCATTAATTCTCTCCCAGCAGAGGCGGCGGGCAGGGGTGCGGGCCTGGGGAGCCGGTCCCTGCCCGTTGCCAGTGACAGAACAGACCCGGCCCACGGTGCTGCCGTCGGCGGGGGCGGCGGGGTCGGGGCTGCCCGGCGGGAAGGAGCGCGAGGAGGTGCGGGGTGGGGGCGGAGGGGAGCGGGAACCTCGGTAGCCTCGGCCAGTCCCAGCCCCAGACACATACACATAGGAGGAGAAGCCGCCGCCGCATCCAGCAGCATGGATCCCCCCCCCGCGGCGGGCCGAGCCGCGGCTCCGCGGTGAGGAGAGAGGAGAGCCCCGGGCCCGGGAACCGCGGAGGGGTGGGATGGGATGGGGGAGCAGCACTTCCCCGCTCCGTTCTGCTCCGCCGGCCAAGCGGCTGCCTCTCCTCCGGCGCTGGCGAGCGCTGCCACACGCCCGAGTTTGGCCGGGCGATTTCTCGGCCAAAGGCGGCCCGGAGCCCTTCGGAACGGAGACAGGGGACTACCGGGGGGGGGCCTGGCTGCCGTTTGGGCCGCTTTGGGGGGGGTTGTGGCGAGGCTTTCCCCCTCCCGCCCTCGGCACAGGTTGTTGGGTCGGGACAGCAAACGAAAGGGGATTTAGTAACAAACAACGGCGGCCATGTTGAGAGGAATTTCTGCAGCTAAACTTCTCCCCTCTCAGCCCAGGGGTTTCTGTGCCTCCCCGGGGGCTCCCTGGCCTGACTGTGTGCCCCCCTCTTTTCTCCCTCTGCTCCCCCGCAGGATGACAGTGAAACTGGGAGAGAGCAGCGGGGAGGAAGGGGTGAAAAAGCTGGGCAAGAGAGCAGGAGGAGATGAGGAGTCCCTGGAAGAAGAAGGGGCAGGAGGAGGAGGAGGAGGAGAGGCAACTCCAGGCAGCAGCAGCACAAAGAAAGAAGAGAAGATCATTAATAGCAACACTACCAGCAGCCCCCCACCAAATCCCAACTTGTCACCAGCCCCTGCGTCTCTCCAGCCCTCCCAGAGCCAGGACCAGCATCATTTCCTCAGGTCCAGCGTCAGACCTCAGAGCAAGAGATTGAAGAAGGATTCCCAGGCATCCTCCTCGGTTGGCAGCAGCGCTGCCGGGAAAGGCAAAGGTACTGTGTTTTGACACCCTAAAAACATGCAGGCAAGGGGGATGGCAAAGGGGAGGCACCTGTGGGGCTGTGGATTGTCATTCTTTTTCTGTAGGTGCCATCTTCTGTTTGGTTTTGGGAAGGTGTTTTGGGGCTTGTTTCTCCTTGTGTCCCAAGGCTTCAGCTTCTCTGCTGCCCACTGTCCTCTCAGCACTTCCAGAAATGGGGGGTCTGGATATTTATGTGGAGGAAGAAAAATTCTACATTATTGAAGCAAATGTTTCATATTTTTATTTCATCTCTCTTGAGTTTTGATTAGGAATCAGATTCTTAACTAGCTGTGTAATCAGGTGGCTGCACTCTGAATTCTGTTTTTGGAGAGTAACAAAACATTCACTGTGTGCTAGTTGGCATAGGGAAAAAACCCATCCATGAGACATTGGTGATTTCCCCCAATTATTTCTGTTATCCAAATAACTTTTGGAAACAGCAATGAAATACACATATTGACATATTTGTTTCTAAGGTGTTAGGAGTCTTGTTTCACTGTTTCAAAACAGTTGGGCATCTATGCGATTTGAGTTTTTGTTAAGATTGGTTTGTATACACCTGAAAGTCTGTAGGTACAGACATGCACACCTGCTTTTTCACTTAGCATTGGAGACAAGGATATGACTTTTTGGGGGGGCTGTTTCTAACTGAATAGCTGGAAGGCAGCAGGGATATTTGAATATTTTGATGCTATTGTGTGTGCTCAGCAGTGACTAGATGACATCTTAGCACTGCAGTTGAGCTGTACTTGAGCCTAATTTTGGATATAATGTGCTAAAGTACTCCTGTTCTTTTCTGTTAATTTTTGAGAAGAACAGCGCTCAAAGATTGCATCAGCATTTAAAATAATTAAATTTACTCTTGTCTGCTAAATGGAAGTATAATTCCATGTAGCATGAATGTGTCTTGGTCTTGCTCTGGTACATCTCAGGAGTGTGGATGTGCTGGGTATTAAGTAAACATTACAGTTACGAGTTTTGTTTTGCAGTAATAAAGCAGTGCAAATTCGGATGTTTTAGTTATTATTATATCAGAAAAATGTTCTTGAACTCAGTTGCTTGACAGTTGGTATAATTGACTATTTTTAAATACCTTAGTAAGTCCTCTTTAATCTCTTGAACGTTAAATGAAAGCTCTGTGTGGTGGTAGAGGACAGAACAGAAAGGCCTACGTAATTTTTCTTCCAATTGTGTGAAACCAAATAAACAAACAAATGGAATACCCAGGGGTGTTTGGCTACGTATAATTAATTCCAGGATTGTAAGTACTTATTAGATGTGAGGAGGTGTTTCTTTGAAATATGTCTTGTCCGTGATTCACAAGTTGAATGTCCATTTGAAAATATTCGATAGATTTGGAAGTGCTTACATGTGTGAACAAAAACATATGTTTGTGCAAGTGTATATTCATGTTTGTACATGAACATTTATTTCCAATTCTAGAGCAGCAGAATGTTTTTTAACGAGGAATATCAACACAATAGGAAGAAATTCTTTCACTTTTGCAATTCAAATTCCAAAACAAACATAAGAAAATTACATACAGAACAGAAAAAATTATCTCAGTAACCAGTCATGGATGGTTTGCAATCACTGTACCATACTGTCAGGTTTGGGAAAACTTCTTTAATTCATCAGGAGTGACAGTGGTAGAATTATAACTGTGCTTTCACTTTTTCAATTTTAAGACCAGCCACAACTCTGCCTGGCCAGATTTGGTGTGAATGTATCCAATTGATTGAATTCTCTGATATGGTTGAGATTATAATTGTCAGATTTTGGAGAACAGAGCCATGAAGTGGCATCCTTTCTAATTTGAGTTTTCATGTTGGGAGATGCATAATGGGACGTTTTCCAGGCTTGTCTAATTCTCCCTAGTGAAATGCATTGTGCTCACAAGTCATAGTATTCTGTGTTCTGAGCAAAGTGTCTCAGAGAGCCAGCTTCTGATATGAATGGAAGGGAATGAATGGACTTAAATTCTTTCATTAGCTGTCCCACTAACTTTCTCCTCCCTTTGTAAGTATAAAAATGATGAAAAGCTGGAGTGCATCAGCTCTGAACCTGGAAGCTTTTGGATTATGTCAAAGTCAAGGTGATGGCTGCACAAGTAACTCTGACAGTGGCCAGCTGGAGTGACCAGACCATGCCTATGCTTGGTCCAGTGAAACCAGAAACTTGTTTTTGTCATAGGCTTTCAATAATGCTGTGTAACCTTTAACATTTTTTTTAAGTGATTCTACTTCTAGAGCCTCTGTATTCTGAAGGGAAAACTCTCACTTGCCAACTTCTAAGGAGTGTGATCAATGCACTTTCTTTCAAATTACAGTTGCTCAGCAGGCAATGGTTTGCCTTTAGAAAAGTTTTGAAAATAGTATTTTTTTTCCTGTGTGTTGCAAATTCCTTTTTACTTTTGGCATTCATGCTTTTAGGGTCCTTAATTGCAGCAGACGAATTATTGATAAACTTGGCTGTAAACTAAAAAGAGTGTGCCCCCTCAGCAGCTGCTGACTTTTCAGCTTTATCTTACTGTGGTTCATGGAAGCTTGCTCATAATAATTCCCAGGTTCTGCCTCGTGGAGTGTGTAAGCATGTTGCTAATAGTCAGATTGCACTGATGTACTCTTCAATTGCACCTTCGAATGCTGCCTCTTGCTTTTTGTGTAGTAAGGTGCACTTTTGAGTTTAGGGCAAAAATTGTGTAGGAAGTAGTACAGTAAAGTAAAGTTCGGAAACTATTTCACTTCAGTAGCCAATCCATTTGGAATTGTGGAAAGGTTTATCAAATTTCCTTCACAAGTATCTAAATCTGCATTTTTTTGGCATTATTATCATATTCTTTTCAACTGTTCATCACCTTTTAATTGTATATTCAAGGTCGTAGTCTACACCTCAACTGAAGCCTGACTTGTGAAGCATGAAGGCTTGAAAATAAGTCTTCAAGTAACTTGCATGAAACTAGCAGGAACTTGAAGGACTAGTGGGAATTCCAATGCAGAGAGGCTTGTTGAGCAAGGAGATGCAGACCAAGTTAAGGTTGCTGAAAAAGAGGGATTTCTGAGAGTTTGCTTCTCAAACACCAATATGCCATGATTGCTGAGCACAGGTGTTAAAGTGTGTTTTGGGGCTTTGGTCCATGAAGCCAGAGTGGATGGAATATGTGTGTGTGTGTATGTTTTGATGACGTGGGTAAAAGGCAGTATGGAACACATTGCCATCATGTGCTGTAGATGTAGCTTGAACTAGAGTAGAATATGACCATTTCTATGTTTTTATCCATTTTTTGAATGCAGAATGAAGTCAGGAGGACCAGTCTAATGGTGATGAGCTGAAACTTGAAGATGTCTTTTATGCTGTTGTTCTGGATTTATTCCTAGAATGTGTAGAATGGCTCAAACAAGTATTTGGATTTGTTTTGCTATAATAAATAGTTCTTTTTTGAGAAAGGACTTACTCAGCTGAAAGTGTATTTGAATTAAAGTGTTGCATCTTTTGGCATGGTGTAGAACTTGCTAAAAAGCAGTCTAGTTTGTTTCAGCTTGCCAAAGTTTCATGTTCGGTAGCATGTGGGTTAAAACAACTACTGTTTCCTGTAGAGGGGATGTAGATACCAAAAAACCTGATGTATGTACTTAGAAAGTGTTTTATTGTATCTTCCTGAGTTCGTATGTTGCAGAATATATTGTAACCGTCTTTTGAGATGTTATTCCTCCAGCATTATTTCTCTAGGGCATGAACCATTGTTTAAAAACTACCTGGCACTGTCCCTTGTTCTGACATTCTCCTTAATTCTATCCATCTCACTTGCACTTGGTACCTCTCCTTCCATCCTACCCTGACATGCTTTCATTCATTCTTTGCCATCCCGTTTACGCCAGTTTTCCCTCTCTCCCTTCGGAAGTGGCTCAGGACCAGAACTCCCCAGTATCTCATCCTGTACTTCAAGAGGAGGATTTTCTCCTGTGCAGTAGGTACTGAGCTCTGACAGGTACCTACTTGCAAGGCTGCATGGCCGCAGGGTTAAGTGGAACTTCATACTTAGCTTTATGGGTGTTTTCTTCAGGAGGAGCAAGAGAACAGTGATTTACAGGGGGTGGGGGAGTGATCAAATGTATAGTAAACCATGAGGGACTTTTTATAGCTCTTCTTGGTTAGCTCAGATAGTGCTGCCTTTGATGCATTGTATATTAAACATATCCTGTCCATAGAGAAGCAAGCCTTCAGTATAGGTTTGTTAGAAGGCTGTGATTGATAATTGGCACTGCGTGTGCTTTAAACACATTCAGCTACCTCTAATTTTCTAACTAGTAACAGTTAGGAGAAGATAGGCTACCGTTGTCTGTGTAGGACAGTTACCAGTTGAGCCTGAGATTAGCTGAGTTGGTCAGAGCATGGTACTAAGAATGACAAGGTCACAGATTCAGTTCCTGTACGGGCCATTCATGTAAGAGTTGGACTCCATAGTCCCTGTGGGTCCTTTCCAACTCAGAATATTCTGTGCGTCTGTTTCAGACTTTGCATGTTCACAACAAGAACGCTATATGGCATAACCATGCAATAAGGCGTAAGCTGTTCTAGGCTCACCCTTCTCAGGAGTCCATGCTATGTCCTGTGGAGAGAGGGTAGAAAGTTCCTTTGCCATTATAAAGTTAGCAAAATGAAGTGTTGACTTTCCGGGAACTTGACTGTTACAAGTCGGTATTTGCATCCTGTGCTTTGGCGAGTGAGTTAGTCCTGACATTCTGCATTTGAACTGTAGTAGGCGAGAGTGTGAATGCACCATCCTGTATATAAAGGTGTTCCCAAGTGAATGTTCCCCCTGCAGTGACTGGTGATTCCTGAAGACGTTGAGATGTTGTGAGCTAAGCCTGTAACCCAGACTGTTGGGATACAAGGGTGTAGTGAGAATTTACTCAGGGGATTCCAGCTTGTGTGTATGTGTGTCATCTGTCACAGAAGATATGAATCAGCTGGCCTGTAAGAGCTGTCAGTGGAAGACTGAAAGGCATATTCTGAGATGCTGCCTAGAAGGAAGAACTTGTGGCTGTAGCCACAATGAGATCCTGATACTATCAGTGTCTCGGTTATTTTAAACGTGTGTGTTCCATTGTTTGTCATTTTCATATTGGATTCTGAAACTGCAGTCTTTAAATCTCTTTATATAAACTTTTGCAAGTGTTTATATTTTGCTTAGAACTACAGAGACAGCTGTTTCCATGGGAATGCAGTTTGAGACGATATTATGCCAGTCACAGAAAAATGAAGTTTAAATAATAGGACATTTAGATGGGTAGAGAACACTGGACAAAAGGAATTAATAAGTTTCTCGGGAACACTGATGTTCTGACCCATGATTTTGTTGGGGGTTACCGTTCAAATACTGAGTACAAAAACCTGAAGTCTTTGCAAACTGTGTATTGAAAGCTGGGGGAGAATGCTGGAAACTTATATACCCAAATGACTGCCTTGTACCTTGTATGTGGGTGCTGGTGCTCTGGCGCACTTGGAGAGAAGGGAAGGAGTTGTTGTAGCTGTAATGGTGGGGGTGTCTAGGTCACTGGTTGGGTGATGCAAGATGAGTAGACAGTAGGAGACTGTCCAGCTTGTCTTTGTCTTGTCTTTTCTATAAATGATTTTACATTGAACAAATACCTGAGCAGGTTATTAGAGTGAGCCCCCTACTTCTCCACAGCATTCTGCAACAGTATTGGTATAGCTGGCCTCAGAGGAGCTTCTTGTTTTAATGCATTGATGAAGTTTTAAATCATCCGTTATTGGGAATTAATCATGGAATTGTCAATCCTCATTAGCTGTTCTGCATATAACAAGAATTGAATACAGTAAGATTGAGATAATGAATTTTTGGGGGGTGATTTATTGATGTATGACTAGTTTTGGTTTTTCCTTTTATCCTGAACTGGTCTATAGTTCTTTGTTTTAGAATTCAGTACATTCCACTGCCGTACCAAGGTTGAGTATATTCTAGGTTGGATTGAGATAGCCCAATGATAAGTATTACCATTCACAGTAGTAAGAAAGTTTATGCAAAGGAAACCCCTTTGTTCCTGGAAGAATTGAATGGCAAATAAGAGGTCTGTAGAGGTGACAGGATATTCACATTTTTAGATCTTCATATACAGTACTCTGAACAATTGTTTGGATGGTAATTTATGAAAGAGTTTAAAGCAAAAAAGATTCTGATAAAATTTGCAGGAGTAGTTTGTCTTGTGGAATAGTAAGTGTGCATAAAGGAACAAAAGATCAGTTATGAGCTACATATCCTGTGTAGAAGTTGAATCCATGGAGTCCTCAGCATGTCCAATATAACTCTTCAGTCCATCTTTTACCTACAACTAAAATGTAACTGAAAACGAACTGAACTTTAAATTCTTATAAGACCATAAAATCTTCACTGACACTTTAGTTTCCTATGTCTTTTAATAATGAAAACTTTATGTATACCAAGTGTACTGAGCAATCTTTAGAAAATCCTTGATAAGATCTGTTCTTCAGGCAGCTGACTTAGGATTTTATTTACTTTAGTAAGTATTAAAAAAAAGAAAAGCCCCCAGAAACCCCAAACAAAAAACAACCACCCAGCACACAAATGAAAGCCCCAAATCCTGCATTCGTTGTTCCTTTGAAGGATTTCTCAGAAGTTGGGGATCTGTGATCTGGACTGAAATCCTGTGCCTAACTTCTGATAAAGGATGTCTTTTGTGTTGGGAGCTGGTAGCAACAGGAGATTGGAGATTGAGTTTGGGGACTGATGTGTTTGACTTTCCCCTTCTTGACCAAAGATCTGTATTTCATTACTGTGCAAATTGTGATACTCCAGTCTCACATTTGCAGAATGAAGAAGTGTCAGTTCTGTGTCTGTGTTGGGTTTCTTCTCAGCCATCTGTTAAAGTGCTCAGTTTTTTTCTTGTGGTTTCCTTTTTTTTTAAAGGATTTACCTCCACATTGCCAGAATTAAATGGCTTAAGTTTCAATTATTTTATCAGTGGCTGATGAAGACTTTAAGAAGTAAAGAAGCTGTTTATTTGAGAAGTTGTTTATAAGTGCATTTTCTTCTAGATGTCTAATGGTTTTTCATGTCTTGGCTTACATGCTTCCCTGTGGTGACAGTAATTTTCTTCAAAAGAGTCAATAGTCATCCCTAGAAATAAAAGCAACATTAACTCCAAAATGGTCACAATATCATATTTTGTATCAACTAAATATTTATTGTATGCAGGAGAAAATGGACTTTCACACACCTTGCTCTCTTCCAGGTTTGATTTCAAATATTCTCCATTACTTGAACAAACTACCTTATCTAGGATTTGGAGAAACATGATTTTGTTGCCCAAAGGAATTCCTTTCAAATTGCAATTAACTTGTTAAGATTTATATACAAGTCTTTAAATCTCTAAAGCATAGTGGGCCTGTAACAGCTGATTCTTCTTATACTTAAAAAAAATACTATAGAATTATCAAACTGGGATCTCTGGGTTTTTGAATGAGATATATATGTGTGTGTATGTATAAGACACTGGCTTTGTCAGGTAAAGCTTCATGAAGTTGAGTTTGAAAAGATAACTGGACTTTCTAGGCCTAAATATAAGAGAGAGAATTATGCTGATATATATAAAAATTAGGGAAACTGGTTGGGACTGCTGTATTGTACAAGCTGGGTGTATAAGCAAATAAACTAAGTCACGCCAATATATCATGAGGTAAAACTCAAAACATACAGGCCAGTAACTGGAGAAAAGGAAAGTGTAATGAGTAGTGAAAGTGAATGTTTAGTGTTAAAAGGCTTTTGTTTTATTAAGTAGATGTCTGCATTGGTAAATACAGTCAAATCCTAAATAATTTTTTAAAATAAAATTAAAGATAATTTATTTTTGAAATATAAATTACGGGGAGTAGTTATATTTTTACAGAAAAAAATGAGTACACTTTGGGGAGTTGACCCTGGTTTCTGGATTAGCACTCTGATTTACAGTGTCAAATCAGGTGTGATGTTTTGTTTGTAGATTTTCCATCCCATTTTCTTTCCAGGTCCCTACTTGAGTAAACAGCAAAGTCTTTCTCTTTTATCTGGCATTATTCTCATTTTAGTATTTCCAGTCTTCATATCTCTTTTTCCGTGTTCTTTGGATGCTGATAACTGACAAAGGGACAATCAAGATTACACTTCTATGCCTGTTTTTGAAAGCCACAATAGAATTTGGGAAAGGAGAGTGGATTGAGACTTGCCATCCTTTGGATAGCTGGAGTTTTCCTAATGGTCCATGTCAGAGGTGGTGCTCTGAGGGTCATACACTGTGGATCAGATCATGGAAATGCTTGACCCATTGTTGTGTGATGAACTAAAGCCTACATCTCTCAATCCTTCCCTTTCCACAGTTCTTCTGGAGGCAGTAGGATCAAGACCAAAGAAGAGAATGTGACGTTCTGCCTATTTTCCTCACGGACATCACTTTGTTCCATTGGTCAGCTCCCTGTTCAGTACTGCTCAGGAGTTCTCTGTGGCTGCAGGGCAGTGACTGCAGAGCTCACCAGCATATAAGCATCAGAGAGGGTTATCTAGTAGAGGCTGCTATGATACATTCCTGCTTATCTGTGTTATTTCTAGAAATACGAAATTAAGCCATTGGGACCTTCCTCTAGTTTTTTTGCGCTTTGAGATTTTATTCCTATTAAACAAACCTCGTTGTTTGCCCAGTGTATTTCAAGTGTAAAAGGAGAACATTCTGAGTTACTCCCTCACCTCTATCCGAAGATCCTCCTGTTGGTTCAATATTCACTCTGGTCATGGTTTTTACAGCAGCAGATAATGGAGGGACTGCACCTGGTGGCACGTCAGGAATTCCTCCCAGCAATCCTGCTGGGAATTCCAAGTCAGCGGCAAGGAACCTGGGCTCCTCGGCAGGAGAGAAGGAAGAAGGGAAGAAGGTCCGACGGCAGTGGGAGTCATGGAGCACGGAAGACAAGAATACTTTCTTTGAGGGACTGTATGAGGTACACACAGAAGAAAATAACAGACTTAGATGGCTTTAGTTACAGTCTGCATATTCTTAAAGAAGGTTGATTCGGGTGAGATTGGCAGGAGCAGAAGGCCACTTAGAGATGAGCATTTGTGGGACCATATACAGGGCAGTAAAACAGCTGTCAGTCAAAGCCACGTGTCAAAAGTTTCATATTTCTTTGGTTTTTTTTCTTTAAATACACAGGAAAGATTTCTGAGTTTTATTAATGAATGTTTATAATAATTTCAGTTATTGAATTACGGTTCTGTTTCAAATGAAAAATACTTAAATAATGTCCCCATCTGAACTTTCAAAAGTAACACACTTGGTCTGTGTTACAACAAACAAGAAAAGCTGTTCTGTTCTAAAGAGAATTATGTTTAGTCTTTGGCCATGAAGAGGCTAGAACCAGTTCAATCCTAGGGCTGAGAGGCAGGAAAATGTTGCGTCATCTTACCTTCTGTTCCTTATGATGTATATGATGGATTCCTGCTTGACCTGTTCTTGTGATTATTTCAACAGCATATCTGTTTTGAAAATGCATGCCAAAGGTAAAAACAAAAGCAGTGATGGGGAGTTTTCTTTGTACATGTGCATCTTTTTGAATTTTTTTTCATCATAGGCATGGTATCACATACATATATTTTGTCGACAAAATGAACAGTTAAACAGTGTTTTCTTTTTTTAGCTCCTCTAAATTGCAGTAATATTCCTGGGAATCAAGTAATTTTTAAGCTGCTTTACTGACTTTTTTTGAATAGTGAGGAAAAATTTTAAGGATTTGTTTTAAGGTGGATCTGAGACTCAGTTTGTTCAATCCCTTCTACCATTCATTTTGTGATACTGCCTTTCAAAAGAGGTTTTCATACTTTGTAATTAAATCAGTTCCAATCTTTTCTGAATACAAAAAATTTGTGATACCAGGAGTTAATGTGTATAAAATCAAATCAAAAGTCAAATTTTTTTACTCCGAGTAACAGTAACATGAAATGTACTGTAAATAAAAGTGCAGCTGGTAAATATAGTACATTTTTTATTTACGCTAGTCAGAAATGGTGGGGGCAATGCAGACGAAACTAAAGAATGCTCAGAGAGAAAATCAATGTTTTTAGTCCTGCTACTTAATGCATTTGTGAGTAAAGTTGGGTGATTTTTTTTTTATTTGCTAGCAACTTGCTATTTTTAATTTTGCAATAGTTAAAGAAATTAGAAAGTAATTAATTTGGCATCTATATTGCATTTTATATAAAACAAAGGAAGCCAGTGTCACTGTTGAGTTCTGATCCCCAAAAATTTTTTTTATGGATGTTGAAATCCAATTTCCCAGAAAGAACCCTGAAGTCCCTCACATTGTTTGACTTGACTTACGACAAGATCCAAGTTTGGGTTTCAGTATTTCAATTCGATTTATTCTTTCTTCAGCATGGGAAGGACTTTGAAGCTATCCAGAGCAACATTGCCTTGAAATACAAGAAGAAAGGCAAACCAGCAAGCATGGTGAAGAACAAGGAGCAGGTCCGGCATTTTTACTACCGCACCTGGCACAAGATCTCCAAGTATATTGACTTTGACAATGGTTAGTATGCACCAAAATGGGCTTGGTGCAAGGGTTGGAGTCCTGCCTTTTAGAGGTGAGGAAATAAATACTGCACGTAGAGTTGTAGAACCACAGGATGGTTTGGGTTACAAGAGACCTCAAAGACTGTCCCATTCCATCCCCTGCCATGGGCAAGGACACCTTCCACTAGACCAGGTTGCTCAATGTCCCATCTCCAACCCTGCTGTGGAGACTTCAGGGAGTCCACAGTGTCTCACTTATTTTTGTTAGCATGGCCCTACCAAGGTTCATGTTTTGTGAAAAATACTTTTTAAAACCTGGTATTCATATCACTACAATTCTGTGAATTCACCACACCATAGTAAATGCAGATCCTGATGTTAATACCGGGAAAAAACTAGGTTCAAGGAAATGTTTTTGTATGCTCAGGAACACACCTTCAAGGAGAACTGCCTAAACATTAATCAGGCATGGTTCTATCAAGCAAGCTGACCCAACACCACTTCGCAATTCTTGGGGGAAGGTAGAAACAAATAACAGTCCGATACAAGTGTAAATGGTGACATATTTGCTCCTACTTTAAAGAAGTTTAAAATTGTACCATGGGTTCAATAACTTAGGATTCCCAGTGCCATATTCCCCTTCCCATTCTTTTCCCTCCGTCTGCAACTGCTTTAATGAAAACGAAATTAGGAAGTCAGATGAACTGCTGGTGGTGCTTTATAACAGTAATAGTAACATGAAAATTGAGAATAGATTTTTATCAAATCCATCCTACTTATGAATGGGCAGAGAGGATTCAGGATAGTTTGTGGCTGGCCTAATCTGAATAATAGGCTAAAGAAATGTATTTCAGAGTGACTAGATTTTACTAAGATTCAATTCTGACTTCAAGGTGTCAAAAATGTTAGTTCTCCTGTTAGCTTGTTGATTAAATAATAGTCTCCAGAGTTTTCTGGTCCTTCTGATGGTGTATTCTAAGATGCATAAATCCAATATGCAGTTTGTGGTGGTTGAATTTTTTTGTCTTTGAACATCTCTAAATATCAGCAAAAGTTTGGATAGTGAATTCATCTACAGTTTGTGGCCAGAGCCTCTCAAGTTAAAAAAAAACTCATCAGGGAGAAATGGATTTGGAAAGAAGTTAAGGAATGCAAAGCTATTGTACAGTACAATCTCTTTATCACAGAATCAACTAGGATGGAAAAGACCTTTGAGATCATAGAGTCCAACCTAAGACCACCTTGTCAAGTAGACCATGGTACCAAGTGCCACATCCAATCCTTTCTTAAAACACCTCTAGAGACAGTGACTCCATCACATCCCTGGGCAGCTCATTCCAATGCTCAATCTCTCTTTCTATGAAGAATTTCCTCCTAATGTCCATCCTAGACCTTCTCTGATGAAGCTTAAGGCTGTGTCCTCTCATTCTGTGACTGGTTGCCTAAGAGGAGAGATTGAATCCCACCTGGCTACACCCTCCTTTCAGGGAGTTGTAGAGAGTGATGAGATGTCCTCCGAGCCTCTTTTTCCCCAGACTAAACATCCCCAGCTTCCTCAGCCGTTCCTCACAGGACTTGTGTTCCAGTCCCTTCACCAGCCTTGTTGCACTTCTCTGGACATGCTCAAGCCCCTCCCTGTGCTTCCTAAATTGGGAGGCCCAGAACTGAATGCAGCAATCGAGGTGCTGCTCAACCAGTGCTGAGTACAGGGGAAGAATCACTGCCCTGGTCCTGCTGGCCACAGCATTCCTGATCCAGGCCAGGATGCCATTGTCATTCTTGGCCACCAGGGCACACTGCTGGCTCATGTCCAGCCTGCTGTCAATCAGCACCTTCAGATCCCTTTCTGCTTGGGCGCTGTCCAGCCATTCTGTCCCCAGCCCATAGTGCTGCAGGGAGTTTTGACCAAAGTGCAGGACCCAGCACTTGGTCTTGTTAAACCTTAGTAAAAATTAAAAATGAGTTATTAAAAGTAACTCATTAAGGAGAAATAGATGTGGCTAGAAAGAAAATGAAGGAATGCAAAGCTAGTGTACGATACACTTAGTATTGTACTGTGTACAATAGTGCATACTATACTATGAGTATGTAGTTTATGAACTTTTGTGTTCCTTAGCTTAGGTTACCTAAAGGAGGACTTGAATATCTAAACCACCTGGCACCAGGTGTATTGCGTGTTCCTTTTTCAAAACAAGGCAACACTTAAAGATGAAGCCATTGGTATTTTATTTAAAAGCCAGTGTTGCAGCAAATGCAGTCTGGAAGAATTTTTAAAATAAAAAGATGTCATGGAAGAAGTTAATGTGTCTTTTTGATAACTAAAAGTTATGTATCTATATCTGTGGGGGTCTAGAATCTCAGTGTCTGAAAGAATTTAACAATCAGTAGTTTGATTAGGTTTAGCATTGGTAGAAATATGTGTGCTTGGATTTTGAGATCAAAGAGAAGTAAAGTTTTGATGAATAGACAAGAATAAATATTTTCACTTGATTAGTAAACCACAAGACTGTCCTTGCTATCATAGATCTTTTGATCTATTAGCAGTAATGTCTGCATTTTGTGTGTTGAAGAGAAAGGACAAAAAAACCCTTGCAAAGTTGAATAAAATGTCAGCAATTTTTTGTGTAAAAATTTAGAATCTAGAATTTGCATCAAATCTCTTAGGGTATGTTTGTGTGCACAAAAAAATGTTCTCTGTCTTCTGGAAAATCCAGACCTACCTCTGAATTTTCATGTAAAAGAGTTCTGTATGCATTTGCTTGGGAGCATCTGGACATTTCCCTTAGAATTTGTAAACAGTTGATACTAAACTTAACTTTATTATTAATTTGCTTTATTTTGCATATTGAGCAGTTGCAAATTGATTTAAATTCCATGAAAGCTGCATTGTTTTCCTGTAATCTAAAAAATGCCATGAAAAGGAAGTTGGTGAACCAACCCCATTGTAGTGTTTCTTGAGCCAGAACTTTGATCTGCTTTGTCTCATCATTGAAAATACAAATCCTCTCCTATTTAGTGTTGAAATGAGTATCTGCAATGTAGCTGTGCGTATCTGCAACCTGCATCTCGCTGACACTTTTTCTGCTTTCTAGTGTTTTCTCAAGGGCTGAAAAAATCTTCCCTGGAGCTCTATGGCTTAATCTGCTATGGGGAACTAAGAAAAAAGATCGGAGGATGTGAGTATGAATAACTTCAAGTTATTTTTACATGATGGATTCAGAAGTTACTGCCTCTGAGGTTGGCAGTGTCTAGTTCAGTTCCACTTTTGAGTTCTTGACTGTTACTGTAATCTGTGGTGTTCTTTCATCATTAAATGTATTTTTATTTTTACAGACCTTCTTAATCTTGCATTAGTCCACTTTGATAGATTTTGAAGTTTTACCTGTCTGCAGACTGCAGTGCATGTATTGCCCACAGGTGATAGGAAAATGTACACAAAGCTTAGATGATCTATTCTGTTACTATTGAAACCTAAGCAAGTAAGTCTGTAAACGATACCATTTACACCCAGAATTATTTGTGCCTATGCAGTCAAAATCTGGGATGGTGTGTTTTTCTCTAAATGTTCTAAGTTTTATTCTAAATGTTTGCTCATAATTGGAAACAACTTTACTGGCTAAGCAAGATGGGTTCTGACCTTGTCAGTCCGAGTCCAGTTTTGTCCATATTGATGAGTGGAGATGGAGGAGTATGTGCCATAACAATGCTCTGCTGTTTGCTGGCAGTTAATTACTTGCATTAGCAACATACCAGAGCTTAGACTCACAGAACTATAGAGTCGTTTGGATTGGAAGGGACCTTAAAGACCATCTTGTCCCAACCCCCTACCATGGGCAGTGGCATTTTCCACTATCCCAAGTTGCTTGAACCCCCATCCAACCTGGCCTTGAACATTTCCAGGGATGGGGCAGCCACAGCTTCTTTGGGCAACATGTTCCAGGGCCTCCATACACTCATAATACGAAGTATTTCCATTATATATAGTTTAAATCTCCCCTCCTGTGGTTTAAAACTATCAACCCTTGTCCTGTCCCTCCAGGCCCTGCTGAAAAGTCTGTCCTTGTCTTTCTCATAAGCCTTCTTTAAGTACTTGATATGCTGGGACCCCCAGTGCTGTAGGTGGAATCTCACCTGAGGAGAACAGAGGATCCCTACCTTACCCTACGTCCACACTGTGGGGACGAGCCCCAGGACATGGTTCCTATGGTTTTCATGGTTTCCAGACCAGAGAGCTCTGACATGACTGGCTTGAAGAGTGGGCAGAGGAACATGCCCTATATGTGCCAGTCCATGTGCATGCACCTTTTTATCGATGTTTTTTTTCATTTGTCCCCAGGCTTTTTGTACAGTCAATGTTATATCATAGTGCATCTTCTACCTGCTTTGTTTAATTTTTGAGACAGGGAAAACCATCAAAATACCTTCACTTCTTTGTGAAGTCATACTAGTTGTAAAGTGAAATGGACATGAAAGCGTTCATGAGTGAACATGTACAATTCCTACA
This sequence comes from Acridotheres tristis, assembly GCA_037013685.1. NCBI lineage: Eukaryota > Metazoa > Chordata > Aves > Passeriformes > Sturnidae > Acridotheres > Acridotheres tristis. The sequence goes on along the minus strand of CM072897.1, from coordinate 20,875,157 downwards.
AGGATTATGGGATTTTGGGAAGGGTTTTTTGCTATGTTCTTCCCTTACCTGGGATTGCTGTCATAACAGGTAATGAAAGAGACTTGTGAATGTTCATACTGACTTTATTCTGTTTGTTTAAAGATCTCCAGTGTGTTAACTGGAGAAGCCATGCTCAGCTTGGAAAAGCAATTTTGAACTCTTTAGTAACAAAGCAGGTGCAGAAGCAAGGCACATTGCACTGTCAGCAGTAATCAGTGTTAATGTTTTTTTTCCCGTACCCATATCTTGTTTTCCAAGCAGACCCTTCTTGCTATGACTGGGAGTAAGATTTCACACAGTCATCATGGCAATGCCTGCAGCCTCTGTGCTTCTGTCTTTTTAGAACTTTGAGACTTGGTTACATACTTCACCCACTGTCACTTGGAAAATTCTTGTCTCCAAGACCAAATGTACTCAAGATGCAAGACTCTATACCATTTATGACAGATCTACTCTACAGCTGTGGAAAGCAGTTTCTTCCTTCCCCTCAACCCTTTTTTTTTTCTCTTGGGGTATTCACAGTCACAGAAATGGAGAAGACTTACTGAGAGCTATTGAGACACAAAAGCACTCCAGAAATACTTTTATAGCATTGCCAGAGGGAGGTTAATTGTTCAGTAAATAGATCTAGGTCTAATTGTCATATAAATCAAGTTACCAAAATGTCCGTTTAAAAACATGCTGTATAATACATACAAAAAAGTGAGGGTTGCATGCGCATTTTATTATTTTTATTTACTTTTTTGTTGTGTTAAGCTCTAGAATGCTGTTTCAGTCTGCCTTACTGCCTTTGCAACAGAGGTTGAGCAGGAAGAAGCTTTGCTTTTTAATACTCCAGTGTCAGATTAAAGCCCAGTGTTCAAAGATGGCTGTAGTACCTAAACTGTGGTGGTTTAATACATGTTTAAAGAATAATTTTTGTGGCAAGTATCATGTAAAGCTTGCATGTTATGAAAATACAAACTTTCCAGAAGAGCTATGTTACAGCATATTTATGCACATTAATCCTATGTGAGAATAAAATGTAATTAGCTTTGAAAACCCAATAGGACACAGAGAAGGCCACAGGTTTAACAGTGTATATCCTAATCCACTGTGTTATCTCATTTACTGAAAAGGTATGGATGACAAGAATGCAGCTAAACTCAATGAACTCATTCAAGCCGGGTAAGTAAGAACTTCATCCTGAAACTCCTAAAACTGCATTGTTCCCAACTTGACTGTTGTATTGATCATCCAAAGTTTGGGGCATTTCTTAATTTTCGAGAGCTGAAGTTTGATGTTTTCTATTCTTAGTCTGTTTTGTATTAGGATATATCTCCCCTTTTCCATGAAGCCATTAATTGTTAATGAGAAATGATGGGTTACGTTTAATAAAATAATTAAATGAGAATTCTTTATAGAAGCTACAGTAATTAACCATGTGGATTCACTCGGGAAAATCATAGAATTATTTAGGTTGGAATCCAATATCATCAAGTCCAACCATTACTTCAGCCCTGCCACCGCTAACTCCTGTCCCCAAGTGCCACATCCATAAGTCTTTTAAATCTCTTCAGGGATGGACACTCCACCACTGCCCTGGACAGCCTGTTCCACTGCCTGACCATTCTTTCAGTGCAGAAATTTTGTCAATAGCCCATCTAAACCTCCCCTGGCATAACTTGAGGATGTTTCCTCTCCTGTTCTTGCTTCCTGGGAGCAGAGCCCAAAGCCCCCCTGGCTGTCCCCTCCTGTCAGGGAGTTGTGCAGAGCCAGAAGGTTCCCCCTGAGCCTCCTTTTCTCCAGGCTGAGCCTTCTCAGCTCCCTCAGCTGCTCCTCATCAGACCCTTCCCCAGCTCCATTCCCATCTCTGCACACACTCCAGCCTCTTAATGTCCAAACCACAAGAAACACCTAATTAAAGGAGTATTGTGACTGTGCACTAGTTAAGCAGAGCACTCTTCAGTGTCTGGTAGTGTATGTAGTTTTACCCACCCAGCCTGAGAGGCTCTTTGTAGCATAAGGTGAGAAGGACAGAAACCATTAACAGGCATTAATTGCTCCATCTGGTTCAGATTCTGAATGTATTTTATGTGGGATAGGAGTGATTCTTCACTGTCTTACAGTTCCTTGGGAAAGCTCTTTGGCATGCTGAGGGGAAATCTGTAACTCTCTAAAAATCTTGGTCATAAAATAGCAGTTCATACTGAAAAAAATAATAACTAAACCAAAACATTTTAAGTAGGTAAGTTATGCTCTTGGTGTCAAGTCAGACTAGTAATTCTGAATGCATAGTCAGTAGAGTGACTATTTTTAAGACCTGTCCTTTTCTGGAGACATCCAGGATCTAGGTAACAGAAGAAAATAAGAATTTTGAAGCTAAGAGTAGTTCTGTTGCAGACTGACTCCTTTACTGTGCTTTCCCCTAAATTTGTAGAAAGTCTTTTTCCAGCCTCCCAGCCATAGATTTCAATTAGAAAATTAGAATGTCTAAATAGATCTGCTTTTATATTAGTTTGATAATAAGTTATTCTTTAGACTCTGTCCTAGATTACTTGAAGCTAATGATACTTAATGGAAAAGGGAATTAGGGGAGGCAGAACACCTGAATGTGGGGAGCTGGAATATTCTAAAGCATGTGTTAGGGAACCATGAAAATAGCATTGATCACTGTAGTTGTGGAAGAGTGCTGTAGTGGCAGGGTGAAAACTTGCATAGGAAGACTTTTAATGTTTTGTCACATTTATGTGTGCTCTGTGTTTCTTCATTTACTGAATGGTGTACTTCGCTTACTGATTTCTGAACTGTGCCATTTCCCCTCACACTCAAGAAAGGCAGTAGTTCCTGCTTCTTCATATAGATATCAGCAGGTTTGCAGTTGTTTGGTTTCCTCCTAGTGTTTTGTTGTTTTGTTTTTTTGTTTTTTTTTTTGTTTGGTGGGGGTTTTCTTTCAAATAGTATCTTTTCCATAACATACTTAAATTTTTCACACTTATGTTCTGGCTTTTATCTTAGGTTTTAGTTGGGTTGGTTTTTTTTGGTTTTTTTTTTCTCATCTCTCTGCCCTTTGAAGCACAAATAGAAATGCAGTGAGGAGTTTGTGATGCTGATTCATGTTCATTTATAAGCTGCTCTGTGGTAACAGATGGTGGATACCTGCAGCCCAAGGTCCACCTGCACAGGTGGCAGACAAATTGAGCACGAACAACTACCACGTAGTCTGGCTCAACAATAAATGCTTTACAATCAACTAGCTGGGTTCTTGAACAGACATAGGAAATACGAAAAATGAACAACAGCACTTTTCTTCTTTCTTCTTTTCCTTAGGTCATTTAGCTCAGCTGTTTTAGGCAGGTCAAACCTTCTGGGCCTTCTGAGCAGCCAGGCCCTTGTTTCAGTCACCTTCCACTCACATGATGAAATCATTTCCACAAAACTTGATTGGTTTATATAGTTATATTAGTTAATATAAAAAATATGTTTCTCTTCCCAAACCTCTTCTTACTTTTACTGTTGTACTGTCAAGGTAATAATTATGATGATGATAATAATAATGCTATTTCTGACTCTTCCTCACACTCTTCAAAGGCACATTTGATAATGAAGAATTGCATTAGCTAAAATCAAGGAGGAGAGTCTCAGCTTGCACAAGCAGTCAAAAGAATGTACTGTATTAAAACAGATTACAAATAGGGAAGAGGATCATTGTACAAAATGCTGATTTTTCTGATAAAATTGTATCTACACTTTAATAGAAGGATAGTTACAAGAGGATATGGAGTCTCATGCTAAGGCTGAGCTGCCCATGAGGAGGTTTTATCTTTTGTCCTTACCTTAACTTTTTGATTAGATATCCACAAGGGTTTCTGTGTCTCTCTTAGAGAGAATCTTTACACTGGAAGACACTGACAGAGACTTTACACTGTTGGACTTGGTGGGACTAACAATCTTCAAACAATGCTTGTTTCCAAGAATTAAGTTGAAAGGAAATCTGCTCTTCCAGCCCAGAGATATTCCAAATCTACAGAAGTTCACAGTTTAGTAACTGAAACTTTGAGTTGTTCACCCCATCAGCTCCATCTTTTCAGGTCTGCCTTCACTTCTGCTCCCCTTTTTCAGATTTTCCTCTTAGCACTGTAGACAACTGCTCTTCCTTCGTGATGGTGTTTTACTTAGAGGAAGTCTGCAAGGACTTGTGTTCAATCGTGCTGCTTCTATGCCAGCTGATCCTTAATGCTTCAAGTATTAGGTAGTAATACTGCCATTGGTAATTTGATTGGGCTCTTTGCCTGCCTTTTAAGTCCCTAAAAAGAAAACAGGACTGATGGAGTGAAGAAATCAAGTCGTTTCACAGTGTGAAAGCAAAAATGACCTGTCACTTTTAAGGATCTTTGAACTGCTAAAGTGGTATTGAAGCTAAACCAGTTAAATCATAGTGTAAAAGATTATTCAGTTTTTTGCACAAGCTCTTAGACCTCATGTCTACACCAGATATGGTAATCATATTTCCAAATGCAAGACTCTGCAAAAACTTGACTCTCTTTCTTCCTATAATTGAGAGTCATGAGTATAAAGGGAAGACTAAATCAAAACCACTTATCTTTCATGAAGCAGCTGTCTGTGAGGGTACTCTTGAACAAAGTAACATAATCCTGGTCCCCTTACAAAACAGAAGTCCCTCCCCAAGTGGACAACCAAGTGTTTAATGAAAATCTGGAAGAGGAGAGTCACAAGAGTAGCACTTCCACAATGAAAAGTAAAGGAAGATAGGAAAGACTGAATGCTCTGTGAACTTGCAGTGCAGACCCTTATGTTTCTGTATTCATTCCTGTAGCCATGATGGTGTTTTGCTCTGTGTCCCTGATCCCAGAATCACAGAATAAGCTGAGTTGGAAAGAACAGGGGTCATCAAGTCCGACTCCCAGTCCTGCACAGTACCATCCCCAAGAGTCACAATGGGCCTGAGAGCATTATTCTAATGCTTCTTGATCTCTGTCAGGCTTGGTGCTGTGACGACTGCCTTGGGGAGCGTGTTCAGTGCCCAAGCATTCTGGCAGAAGGAGCTTTTTTTGGTATCCAACCTAAACCTGCCCTGACACAACTTCAGGCCATTTCCTTGGGTCCTGTCATTGGTCACCAGCATAGAGAATAAATCACTGTCTGCCCCTTCTCTCCTCTTCATGAGGAAGTAGTAACTGCAAGGAGGTCTCCCCTTAGTCTCCTTTTCTCCAGACCAAGTGCCCTCAGGCAGACCTCATATGGCTTCCCCTTATACCATTTTTATTGCCCTCCTTTGGACACTCTCTAATAGTTTAATATCTTTATTACATTGTGGTGACCAAAACTGCTCACAACACTCAATGTGAGGCCACCCCAGTGCAAAGCAGAATGCGACAATCCCCCCTGAGCCCAGCTGGCAATGTTAGACCTGGTGCCCCCAGGTTCCCCAAGAGGGATTTCCCTCTTGGCTCCAGGGCATTGGTGACTCAGCTCCAACTGGCCCTCGACCAGGACCTCCAGGTCCTTTCTGTAGCACTGCTCTCCAGCATCTCCTTTCCCACTCTGTCCGTACATCCAAGGTGCAGAATCTGGCACTTTTCTTTGTTAAACTTCTCATGGTTGGTGATTGCCCAGTTCTCTCTCATTTGCTGAGGTCTCTCTGCAGGGCCTCCCTGCCTTTAAGTGACTCCACACCTTCTCCCAATTTTGCATTTTCTGCAGACTTGCTTAGTATCCCTTCCAGTCCTGTGTCTAAATCATACATGAAGTGGATGAAGAAGACAGGGCCTGAGATGGATAGGTCTGTTGGCACACTGTTGTTACTGGTTCCCCTAAGTACTTCTCTTTCCATATATCCAGGGCTACAACTGTTCGTTACAAAGGCAGAAACCTGCGTATCAAAGCTCCCATGTGCAGGGCTTTGAAGAAACTCTGTGATCCAGATGGTGAGTAAAATATGCTGGAACGTGATGGTGTTCTAGAAGATGGCCGGAAGCATAGAAAGTGAGCAGGCTTGTTCTGGTGTGTCCATCACTGGCAGGGAAATTTGGGCTGTTGCATGTTTGTCCTGGGCACAGTATTCTGTCTTGGCCTGTTTGCTTGTGTAACCCCAGTAACTTTCAGGACTCACCCAGTTTTCTTACTAGCTAAGACGAAAAGAAAATACCTGCACCAGACCAGTTCACTGCTGCTTTACAGATTGTGCTTTCACTGTATGTGCAAGGTGCCAGTGAATCAGCAGCAGTATCGTGTTTAGCTTTGAACATTTTCAAATGTTTTACCTTCTCCTATTCAGCTATGTGTGATTTCATTTTGGGTTTAGTGTTTACTTCCTCGTTCCCAAGTAAGTAGAATCAGGCTCTTCAAAGGTCTGAAATACTGTACTTGCTCAAAGTTTCCAGACATCTGATTTTTGACACTGCTTGCTCAGCTGGAATCCCCAGTACCACTGCAGTGTCCAGGGATAAGAACATATTGGAACCAAAGGTAATTAATGAAGCAGGCTCTACTGATGAAACTGAGCTACCTGAGTTGTCTGTGGGGATGTCTGATCTTTTGTATTGTGTAACTGAGTGTACAGTGTTGTGACTGAGTTGTCTTTGCTTTGACCCTTTGTGCTTCATCTCCATTCAGGTGTGAGTGACGAAGAGGACCAAAAGCCAGTACGACTTCCTCTCAAGGTCCCTGTGGAGCTGCAGCCACGGAATAACCACGCATGGGCTCGAGTACAGAGTCTTGCCCAGAACCCACGGCTTAGGTAATGGAGGACTGATGGTGGTGCTCAGAATAGGGAAATAGATGAACAGCATCCTAGCCCCTTCCTCTTTCTTCAGGGTTTTCTTTGCCAGTTGGACAGTTCATCTTTGAGAATGCAGTTGGCCTAAGTGTACTTTTAGTCTGAAGCCTTTGTCCAACCAGAGTGCATGGTTTGTGAACATGAGTTATCACATGGGAAAATTAGATTGCCATTGTTCTTTATATCTTTTAATTTCAGTAATGAAGGAGCTACTAGCTTTGGAGATGAGTATAGTTTGTGCCACTTAATGTCAGAGCAGAGGGCAAGTAAAAGGAGATAGTAGCCTTTGTTCTACTAAAATTTGTATTGCATGTACCATAGACAGAGAGAAGGGAACATACATATTGGTCAGAGGTGCCTGCACCAAGGCTCTGAGCATTTCACCTACACCCAATGATTAAATCAACATGGAAGGTGTTTGTAGCTTCTCCTTTGCAAAATGTTGTTGGTGCAGCTGTTCAGTGTCATCAGTGGCTGTTCATCCTGGTACTTTACATCTAGTCCAGAACTTGGGGCAGCAAACAGGAGGCCTCTATGATGTTGAGTGTTGTTTCAAATGCAACACTTCAGTGATAAAACTATCCATGCTCTTCTCTGCATTAGGTTTATTTAATAAAATACTTTCAAAAAGTAAATGTTTAAGAGTCTTTTGTGCCTCTTTTTCTCTTTCTTTCTTTTTTTAGTAGCTTTGTGCCTTGCCTGCACTTTTGCAGGCTAAGTCTTGCCATCTTTTCCTATCTTCTTCCATCTGGAAAAAGTAGTTTCTTGAATCACGGCAGTCAGGTTTATCTGAGAGGCTTTTAGAATGTGTGAGTTGTCACAGTTGTGAGTTAACCTAGATTTTAAAGTTGTGGGATAACATGTTTTTCGTTTTGTTCTGTTTTTTTTTTCTTAGCGCTTGAGAGTGTTCTTTGTGCTGGTATTATAGAATGCCAGTTTATTCCTTAATTCCCCTTCTAGTGTCAAGGTTAGGACTTGGAGCTCCTGCTGACAGTTGTTCTCTGTTCCCTTGCAGGATGATCGTGGAGTTACATCGGAAGGTCTCCAGCCTCCTTGAATTCTTGAAGCAGAAGTGGGCTCTCCATGAAGTGCGGGTTGTATCCTTTTCCTACTCAATCTGTTCCATGTTCTGTGTCCTGGGAGCAATTCCCTTCCTATTCCAAGTTCAGTTTTGCATCAGAAAAGTGAATCTACTTTATGAATATACCAGTCCCTTAGTAAAGATAGAGGTAAAGCCTCAGCATCACTAATGGAAGCGGCTGTGGGACATCCCATAGCATTCTGCTTTTACCTCAACTCTGTTATGATCCCGTGAAAGCTAGTTAAGAAAAAATTATGTTCCTGCTTTTATTTAATTTCCTTAAACAGTGATCTTAGCCTGGTTCATTATCAGTGGGTGACCCTCATACAGCCTGAATAATTGACAATTCTGTTTCCAGTTTCAGCAGACAGATGAAGGACAGATCTTTGCACTTAGTGCAGTTTCACCAGTGAAGGCTTAAGCTTCTTGACAAGGTAGCTGCTGCTGCCTGCAGTGTATCTCTGCACTGTCTGAGCCATGCAGTGTTCAGGGCGTCCCTGCCTCTGATCCATACAATAGAAGGATTTGTGAGTTAACAACTGTTCTGTTCTGAACCTAGTCCTTCTGATTTGTAGGTTTTACCTTCTTGGGCCTTTCATTCAGGCTTTTCTGTTTAATTTGTGAGCCTGGAAGAGGTAGCAGAATAGCACTTGAAACTCTGAAGGATGTCAGAGAGTGTAAGGTGGAGTTTGCTGCACTCATGAGAGGCTGCTTTGCTGTGCAGTGTTGGAGGTTTTGTTGGGATTTGTTGATTGGGATTTTTTTTTTTTACAATTACAGTGGTGTGTGAAACAGAGAAAAGTAATTTTGTTTGGAATGGATATTTATTTTGTGCTTGTAGCAGGTCTTCACTGCAGTTTTTATCACCACGAAGGACCTAATTTCTGATTATAGTGTCTTCACTATAATCTGTGCTGAATAGAGAACGTGTCCTCGATTAACTAGGTTTTCTTTTACTTTTTTTTTAACTTGCAAAATAGGCTCCCAGGTGCTTTTTTGGAAGGGGCACACAACGTTACATTCTTTGACACATCTTTTTTAGCGTAAAACACTCGAAGAACAGCAACTTCAAGATTCCAGAGACTCAGAAACAAGAGGCAGCTTCTCAGAGGAGAAAGTGATGCTCCATCTCTTTCCAGGGGAGAACTGTACCCTCACTCCACTGCCTGGGGTAGCCAGAGTGGTCCACTCCAAGGCCTTCTGTACTGTGCATTGGCAGGAAACGGGCAAATGCAAACAGAACACAAAAGACTCTCACTTACTGCCCCCCGCCCAAATCCTTGGAATACAGAGTGGTCAGGGGACAGCAAGGGGACAGATGAAATACCTGCGGGGAATGGAAGGTAAGGGTACAGGAAGGGCAGAGAGCACAACAGAGCCCAGCAGAGCCTTACAGCCTGCAGCTGAAGTTTCTGCAAGCACTGAAGATGGTGCCCCAGAGCCTGTCCTGGTGGAAGGAACTGCCTCGAATCTTAGCAGCACTAATTCCCTCCAGAAACCACCTTCTGGACTTCAGGATCCGGGAGGGCACCAGGAAAAGCTGAGCTCAGTGGCTCCCTGTGTGGAGGGCAGGGAGGCCCTGGCTAGTGACCAGGCAGCTGTGCTACCCTCATGCAGCACGGTGTGTGCTTGCAGCAAGATCCCTGATGTCGAGGAGCTCTCTCTGCTCGATCCATTCCCACGGTACATGAAGTCCTGCCAGGACCTAATCGTCCCAGAGAAATGTTCTTGCACAGACAAACTGCATGAGAAAGACTCTGCTTCAGCATGTGGTAATGCTTCTCCAGTGGTTTTTCCAAGCAGGAGGAGTGCAGAGACCTCTGACTCCTGTTCCCAGTTACTGAGAGATAGTGTGGCTTCCCCTGGCAATGGGAGATGTGAAACTCAGGCTGGCCACAGCCAGGGCCAGCAGCTCGATGCTTGTACCAAGGATATCATGGATGCAGTAATGGAGGATTCTCAAGAGAAGCTGGGCTCCTTGTTTCCACCTCCACCTCAGGGACAATCCAGTACAAAGACTCTCAAGGATGACCCAAGTCGGCTCTCCCAACAAGTTAGAGAAGAAGGGTGGAGTCTGCGAACCTCTGAGAGCCTTACGCTGGCTGAAGTCTACCTCATGATGGGCAAACCGAACAAGCTGCAGCTGGAATATGACTGGTTGGCTGTCTTGGAGCCAGAAACCCAGGATGCTAGAGAGCAAACATCTGAGTCAAGTGCTGTCCCTGTGTGTCCTACCTTTCACAAGCAGAGACTCTTGAATTGCCTTCTGAAACTCATCTCTACTGAAGTCAATCCCAAACCAGTAAGTAGCTCTTGTTCATGCTCCAGATACTAAACTCTAGTTTCATTTGGGGAATAATTGCCCAGTTGTGCATTCACAGTAAATGAGTAATCAGCCATGTCAAGAGCTTTGGAGATTCCTGTGTTTAAATTATACAAAAAACACAACACAAGACAGCTGGCTACAGGGTGGACTTTGCTTCAATATGGTTTTTACACTGCCTTTTAGCTTCTGGTTTGCTGTGAGTCTCATTGGTGTTCCAGCAAACGTTGTGAGGTGAGGTGCCTTCTGTTCTCTCTCAGATTCATGGAACCTTAGAACAGCCCATGTTGGAAGGGACCTTGGAAGACCATCTAATCCAACTTTTTGTGGGAAATGGATCTTGGATGAGATTAATATTCTACATGAAAACTGCAATGATTTTCAGTGTTTAGGTAGTTCAAATTACACATTATGAGAATGAAAAGAATATATTTCTTCAGAATAGCAGAGTAAATAGAACTGCACCACAGTTGATTTGTGTGAAAGTTCCCGGACTCCAGGACAGCTGCTTAACAGTCCCAGAAAAGTACCTTCCTCCTTAGGCAGACGTTAGGGAATGAACTTGCTTTCCTTCTTGTGCTCTCTAACATGTATTTAAGATTTGCCCCAGTGATACCTGGCCAGCCAATTCCACCTAGTGCAGCCAATTGAAACCTAGTAAAACATCTTTTACAAAGACACAGAGTTCAGCAGATCTGCTCAAATGCCTGTGGTAGACAGGATGAGCTAAAGATTCTGTTCCAGCCAGGATGCAAATGTATCACTGTTACCAAACACTGAGTTCTTTGATCCTTGTTTGTTGGTGATTTAGCCTCCCTCGAAATTCCTTTTGATTCTGGTTCTACAGATGTGGAATGAAGGATTTTATAAACTTAAACCCATCTTTGTTCAGAGGCAGCTCCAGATATAGACTTTGTTTAAACTGCAAAGGCTTTTGGTCTGACATCTCACAGAGCTGGGATACTGTCTCCTCTTTGGCATCTACTTTTACTTCTGGTGACATCTAGGTATGACATGCACAAACTATAAAGAAGGACATCCCTGACACTTGAGGGGAGAGGAATTGAAGAGGGAGAGAAACCAGCAGTTAGGATTTACATGTGTTTTCCTGTCTCTTTCACACTCTTGGCTGTCTTAAAGTAGCATAGTGCTGCTGAAAAATAAGGGAGCTCTTTAAGGATATGTACCATATTGTACATTCCAGCAAAAAGAAGGAACACAAACTTTCATTTTTCAAATACCACTGTTTCACTGTTTTCAAATTCTCACTGTTTTTCAGAAAACCATACTCTCCTTGCAGCGTGAACATTGTGGCACTGATATTGCAAAGGCCAGGAAGATATTTACTGCCTCACTGAAAGCACTGTAGTTGTCTTGAAAGTTGCATTTCATCAAATAATGACAGGAAACATTATATTTTTGCTACAGGGTATTTAAAGAGGAAGGATTGATTGTGTGCATGCCTGCTGTTTTCTCCAGATAATCTGTAACATCCAAAGCAGCCAGCTGTGCTGTGGTTCATTCCTTAAATGAAAATCTTCAGCATAAAACAAACTGTGAAGTGGCATTGCAGTAGAGCAGGAGGCGTAATTTTAAGCCCGTGATTGCACACAGATTCCTTTAAAAGGGAGGGTTTTCTAGAAAACAGTTTAAACAACTTGATGAAACAACTGTATAGGCCTGGAAAATTATTGAAGTGCATGTGTCTCTTGTTAGTGCTGTGTTACAGTGTGAAAGAGAAGGGAGGGGAAAAAAAATTCAAAACTCTGCTTGATTAGAACTAAGAGAGAATTTAAATGTTTTCGTCCAGATGTATTTCTCACCACAGCAACCCTCTGGATGGAGTTTATGAAAAATAGTTTTGCACTGAATTAAAACCAACACCTTTTTTTTCTCTCTCTCCCACGGTGATCCAACACATTGCGTGAAGTTTGTTGAGTGTTAACCCAATTGTAACATAAATTACTATATTGAATTGGTGACATCCAACACTGCTAAATGGGCAGAAAGGTAATTTCAGCTGCCCCTCACCCGCACTAGGAGGTATTGCTTAGAGTACTTTAAGGTATAGTAGTATATCAGATTTTAATTTTAAGGCTTCCTAAGTACACTGAGTTTCACAATACATATGTTCTACCAGCACACAGTGTTCATTTAATGTGCATTTTCAGACGCCCGAGATGAGCTCCATTGCCACGTCACCTATAAAGCCTGCTCAGGAGGAGCAGTCCCTGACTCCTCCAGGAAAGGTGATTGCCATCAACGCCAGGAGTCCAGGCTGTTCACGGAATCAGTCTGCCCTTCGCAACAAGACTTTTTCTCCTGGTGCTGCTTCCAGTTCCTCAGGCGAGTATTCCTAAAAATCCACTTGATGAAATCAACTTATTAATACCTCACACTGTGATGAGAACTTCCCAGTGATGGAACACTGGAATGAGGAGTGCTCTTACTCTTAGGAACTTCACTGTCTGAGAGCGTTGGTGTGTGTTAATTTGCTGTAGAATTGTCCTAAGTCCGGTGTTGCTTTGAATCTTGAATAACAATGCACATCAATAATGCAGTTCACAATCCAAAAGAGCTCTCGTTAGTCGCTCTTAGAGAAGATACTTGTGTTTTTTGGAGCTGTGTCATGGTTTAACCCCAGTCAGCAACTCAGCCCCATGCAGCTGAAGAGTAAAAGTGAGAGAACTCATGGTTTGAAATAAAAACAGTTTATTAGGGAGAGCAAACACCATGCATGCAAAGCAGAACAAGGAATTAATTCCCTGCTTCCCCTGGGCAGGCATGGTGTTCAACCATCCCCAAGAAGGCAGGTCTCCATCATATGTAACAGTAACGTGGGATGGCAAAACACCCTCACTCTGAATGTCTACCCCTTCCTTCTTCTTCCCCCAGCTCTGTATGCTAAGCATGACCCCTCATAGTATGGGATATCACTGTGGTCAGCTGGGGTCAGCTGTCCTGGCTGTGTCCCCTCCCAGTTCCACATGCATCCCCAGCCCCGTCTCTGGCAGTGTGGGGCGAGGAGCAGCAAAGGCCTTGACCAGTGTAAGTCCTGCTCAGGAGTAACTAAAGCATCCCTCAGTTATGAGCACTGTTTGCAATACAAATCCAAAACTGCCGCTGAAGAAAATTGACCCCTTCCCAGCCTGAACTAGCACATGATGACTGGCCCAGGGTGTGAGATCTCAAGAGAGTATCAGCTTACAAATCAGGCAAGTAAATGCCCAGTATAAAATATGTTGATAAATAATTATTGAAAATTTTCTCTGCCATCCTGCAATTATAGGTTTAAATTAAACATTAGGAAGAAATTCTTCCCTGCGAGGGCAGTGAGGCCCAGCACAGGTTGCCCAGAGAAGTTGTGTCTGCCCCTGGATCCCTAAGAGTGTTCAAGGCCAGGTTGGATGGGGCTGAGAGAGTGAAGGTGTCCCTGCCCATGGAAGGGGGTAGAATGAGATGATCTTGAATGTCCCTTCCAACCAAAACAGTGATGTGATTCTATGATTATGAAATAGAGAATGATTATGAATTGCCTTTTATTTAATAGGAGGTACAGCTGCTGTAACCTGTGAGCCCCAGCCATGCAGGCCAAGAATTTTGGTTCTATGCTTCAGCCCAATTGCATTTGCCACCAAATGTTTATGACTTCAGGAAAGTTTGTAACAGTGTTGGGGTTACTGGGACCAGTTGTGATTCTTAGGCAGGCCTTTTCACACCCCTGGTCTGAGAAGCAGTGAACCCAGGAGCAGGATAACTGGGTTAACTGGTGCTGTAAAGCACCTGTGTGGAGAAAGGCACATCTTGGATACCTCAGAATGACAGGCCAACAATGCTGGCTTTCATCCAGGCTGGCTGCATGCAGAAGGAAATCCTACCTTTTTTTTTTTTTTTAATGTAAACAGGAAGTTTTACTCAGACAAGCAACCATTATTTCATTGTGTCAAATGTGTTTTGGAGACAGTCCATCTTTGGGAAGGTCTTTTGGTAAATTCATCTCCACTCCATCACCAGATTGATTTTATTGGGGTTGCACTTCGAATTACTATAGGGAAAGCAGGAGTGTAAATAAATCATACACACTGTAAAATGCCTCTGTGTTTGTATTATCTTCCCCTACATAAGAAGTGATGGAAATAATTTGCTTACTGGGATAGGCCCTCAGGTATGCCTACAAGCTGAACAAATAAACTGATTGTCATGGTCTATGCGGGGCTGAAAACAGGGCTTCAATTCTAGTTTCTTAAGTAGTGTAAAATTATATTTAATCCCCTACTTCCAAGTATTTCAAAGTAAGTGAATATTAGTGGTATCCATAGTGGGTAAATACTGTCAGTTTCCAGGTGGGACAACTGAAATATGGAGAGATTGCTGATTTTGGAAACAGCTGGTGACAGAGCCAGAAGCCTTAAGTCCCAGCTTTCTATGATCCTTCTGTTACTAAGCAGTTATTTCCTTCTTGTTTTCACTTTATTTCATTTAAATTGCTGTTAAAATCTTCTAGGTTTGAGAAATCTCCCTAGACCTCTCTTGGTGGCTAGTCCTTCAAGTTCTGTGAGCACTGAGGCCGACAGTGGACTGTTTGCAGTCCCTACAACCCTGCCCCCCAACAGCCGCCATGGGAAGCTGTTTCTACCCAGCAAGGAAGCAGAGCTGACTTTCCGGCAGCACCTGGACACCATCAGTGTAAGTGAGATGGCTGAATAGAAAACGCAGCGTGATGTGCATGAGCCAGCTTCCAGGAGGTATCACAGGGATTCTGAATTCATCAGAAAGTATGGGCTCCCTTGTGAAGCCATGCTTATCATGCTCAAGTTTAACATTGTATCAACTGAAATGAGTCAGATTTTGACTATGTATCTGTACTTTGAACTGACGCTACCTGTTCAGGTAATTCAAATCTGAATGCCATCATACAGCCCGTTGACACTGATTTGCTGTCTAATTAAATTACTCCAGGAATTTATGTGCCATATTTAGCAAAAACTGATCCCCGTCTGATGTGGAGCTAATTTTAAGACAGCCTCATTGCTGTATTTAAGTCAAATTCTAATTTTTATGTACACAATCTCAGTAGGAATTTTGTAGGAAGCTGAAGTAGTTGGTAATGAAATAGCTTTTTTGTGACAAAGTTTTGTCTCCATAAAAAGAGAAGAAGAAATACAGTCTTGGTGGAAAATATTCTGACTCTAGCAGGAAGGATATTGTGCTATCTGAAACAAAACATAGTATTTTAGTTAACTCTTAATTCATCTATATTGAAAATAAGAATTTGAGGATATAATTTATTCTGTGTCTGGATGCTTAAAATATTTGTAATGCATTTCTTGTTGTTGTCCAGATGCAGTCGGACTTCTTCCTGCCAAAGCCCAGGAAGTTACGGAACAGGCACCTGCGGAAGCCACTGGTAGTACAGGTCAGAGCAAGGTGTAAATTTTGTTTTACTCCCTGAGTATCAGTAAGGCTGTAGTGATTTGCACATTACAAATAAAATGCAGAATTTCCCGCATGCATCCACTGGAAATGGAAAGCTGAAATGATGAAGGAACAAACACTTCAGTCGCTAGTGGAACTAGCCATGTTACATTCCCGGTATGAAGAATATCAAGAACAGTGGAAGTCCAGTGCCTAAGGTAGTTTGGAAAAATAAAAAAGCTGCTGGAACAGGCTTCTGGAACCTGGAAGCTGGTTCTGCTACCCGGGCGTTCTGGTGCTGAGGAATAGACAATGTATCCCTCTGCTGTTCTGTGCCAGCAGTGTTGGAGCTGGCACTCCTCTTAACAACAAAATCTTCCTTTATATCCTTTTCCTGCTTCCTGCTCAGTAGTGAATGTTAAACTGTGGTGGATATTAAGCCTCTGTAGAGAAATAAACCATAACACACTTTGAAAGAGCAATGATTCCTGGGAAAAAATGGGGCTTGGAAAGAGATGTATGGAAGGAGTGGCCTGTTGTTGTGGTGCTTTGGTGACAGACCGGCATTACCCTCCTTTAGACTGCTCTGATAACCCTGGGGAAAGGCATGTGTCACCTGGGACACCAGAGGCAGGTGAGAAAAAAGAAAACTGAAACATAAATAATAGTAACCTACTGGGGAAAAGAAAGTTCCCAAGTGTCACTATACCTTTTTTTCTCTTCTGTTTTGTGTAAGAGTAGAAGACACAGAAATTACCCCTTGGACTATTCTTTGATCCTGACATCTTCAGATCTGGGCAATTCCATATGTTTTAAGAGCTCCCAGTACACACAGCTATCTCAACCACACTTGCTGAATTTTAAGGGTAGATCAGTTTGTACACAGACCAGGTCCCAAGCTTAAGAGCACTGCTGTAGTTCTGAGAGAGATTTGTAAGTCACTGCAAGTATAATCGGAGAGGATTACAGTTCTAATCAGCATTTTTCTGAGAATTTTCCACATGGAAATACTTTCTTTTAGTAGTTTACAGAGAAAACACATAATTCCTCTCTGTAGCTTTTTTCTCGAGACCACACTGATCCCATTGCTGTGTCTGGTGCATGATCGTAATGCCACAGAAATATTCTGCTTATTCTGGAAGGTCTTGTGAACTCCTGTAACTTATACAATGAGTATTGCCCTCTGTCTGTGTTTAAATCTATTCTGGTTTATTGTTTCTCTCACATAGAGAACACTGCTCCCCAGGCCATCTGGAAATCCGTCCCAGCATGTCTGTTCCTTTTCTATCTTATCCAACTCATCCATTACAGGTGAGTGTAGCACTTCTATAAACTGAAAAGTGTCCCTTAAAACTGCATAAAGAAGTAATATCTAAAAAAAAGAAAATACTCTTTCAAAATGACAGTGTCACCAGCCTGCAGAATGATGGGATTGCTCTCCTGGATCATTTTTAAGCAAGTCGTGCTTTTGATAAAAATTTTTTCTTCAGTTTTTGAAGACTGAAATCACAGAAGAGCAAGGAGTTCTTAACAGAGAGACAAAATTTGGAATAAAATACTTAGATAGAAATTTTTGTTCTGTAGGGTATAATGATTTGTCTAGATTTTGCATTTGGCTTTCTCTAGTATCTGGGGTACTGTCTAAATTTTATACAGCATAAGCAATCCACTGCCTATATGTCCTTTTCTGCTGGTACACTCTTGAGTACAGTGGTAGTACAGGTGATCCCCCACGAAAGGCAGCATTGAGACCTGAAGGGTTGCCTTCACTGACAGTATGAGAGCAGCTCCAGTACCACAGCAGCACTTGCTGTTGCATGTCCATGGCAAGACACTGCTTAGCTCAATCACTATTTTAGCTCTATTCCATCAGCTCCACTACTTGCATTCCTGCAGCTTGCTGCTGTTTGGAATTTATTTGCATCTATTGAACTGTGTTGTGTTCTGCTTTAAAGGTGTTAGATTTCATTTGCCTGAAAGGTATTAATGCTTCCCCCCAGGGAGAGGTTCATTTCGGCCAATCCCATCCGCACTGACTAAAGCTGCTGTTTCTCGTCCAATTGTGCCCAAAGTTCTTCCAAAACAGGCCACCAGCCATCTGTCTAGTAAGTCATTCTGAATTCTGCAATAAAAGCCATGCTGGTGTCCTCCAGGCAGATACTGTCTCACAGCAGTGTGGGTTCCATAATTAGAACAATGAATGAGGTGAAAACAGTGACTGCATCTACGTTTTACCTAGAGGATTCTTTTGAGATGAGAAAACATACAGATGTTTGAAGTGGATTTTAAAAGATCTGGGTGAGGTTGACCCTTACAACAACTTAGATTTTTTACATTGAGTCTACATGGCTGCCAGAGGCAAGATAACAAAACAAGGCTCCATTGTTTCTAGAGCTCCTCGAGTAACCCATAGGAAATTTCTGGAAATTGCATAATGAAATACTTACCAATTTGGAGGACAAAAAAGAAAAAAATAGAAGAAGAGGATGGGAGGGGAACTGGGGTGTTTTTCAACTATTTTGATATACCTAATAAGAGGTTGGAAAGCGCAGGAAAGTTAAACATTTCAGCTAAAAGCCGTGTTACCCTTGGTGCAGAGAAGATGATCAGATCATTACCATTGCTGCTTTTTTACATAGGTTGAGTTTTGACTCTGGGTAAGTTTAAAAAAATCATCTTTTAGAGAATCATAACAAAGCAAAGAAGAAGCTTGTGATATGTTTTTTGGTTTTTTGTTTCACCCAAGGTGCTATTGACTTGGCAGCGAAAAGTGCTGGCATTATCCCTGGTAGTCACGTGCCTGTCCTGGATGCAGATGGTTTGCCAGGAGTGTCTCCATTGTCACCAGATGCAGTGCCCACGGTGGTGACAGGGCAGGAGCCATCAGTAGCACATCAGAATGGAGGCTCTATCACCACTGTGGAGGTCAGAGGCGCTTAAATGAGCTTTTTTCAAGTGCTTAACTACCTTGCTCTTTCATCGTATAAAAAAAGCTGTATTATTATGACTCCTCAGTGACCTTTCTCCTGGGGCTTGCTGTTAGATACTGCTGTCATGGCAGACCCAGTATGCATTGTGTCGTATGTATTTGGGGTTGAGGGATCAAATCATCATCTCATTGAATGAATTTCCGTCCTGTACAATGGTTTGCAGCTGGTTAAGCATTGAACTTGAAATGCCAGAAATGTACAGAAATCTGGTTTGAAAAGAAATAATGGAATTTCAGAAATTCAGGAGGGGATCTGGTGCAAAACATGGGCTTTTTGGGATTACATTTGTAGTGGAAACTATATTTCTCCTTGCTGTTTCTTCCATTGAGACCCAGATACATGTTAGTCCATGTCATATTCTCAGGGAGTTGATGGACAACGACATGAATGACATGAGATGTATGAAGAGCATAGATAAATGGTGATAGGCCTTTGTCTGTTCCCTCCCCAGCTGGTCACTCAAGTGGTTTCTGTTGTGGTTGCAGGGCTCAGGCCCGGGGTGCCGGATGCCATACATCAGCTTGTCGACCCGGCCCGAGCAGGATGGCTTCCAGGTACATTGCTCTGGAATGGATAATGTTCTGTGAAAATACCACTGGTATTGTTAGTTAAAACTCTGTATTCCCAGGTAATTGTGCACCACTGGTACTGTCTGGTGGAAACTGAATCCCTAGAATCTGAAGAAATTGAAAGAAGTTTAGGAAAGCTGCCTAAATATGTATGTGTGCCATTCCCTAAAATCAAAGTGAAGCTGACAGTCCCTGACCTGTGAAGGACAGACAAGTTTTACATATCTCTTAATAGAGTGGAGGAGTTTATAATCACTGTGCTATATCTGTGTGTGTATTTTAGACTTCACAAGGAGAGATTTCAGCAGTTTGCAGTCCTGCAGCCTCCATGTTGCCAAAGGAGGAGTATTAGGACTGAAAGTATGATTGTAATGTCAGCATCCTTTCCAGAGATTCGCTGTTCATTGTGCTGGATCCAGTAAGACATAGACAGATACTTTAGAGTAACTGTGATGGCACTTAAATTGTAGGAGCGTTGTTGTCCTGTCCCCGGACTCTTTCTCCAGTGGGATCCAGGACCTGGTGCTGGATTTTTAAGTCTCAGAATACAGGCTCTTCTTTTCTTCAGTGGGAGCGCTTTCCATGCTCCCTGTGATGCTTGCATGTGAAGAAGGTCAAATTAGTTTGATTGGAGAGCCTAAAGGAGATTAGGATTTTTTATGGGATGGATGTTAGGACATGAACTTATGAGGCATTTCTTGTGGTAATGGGGCCTTGGGTTCTGGTTCTTGCTCTTAGGACAGCTGTGTATACACTACATCAGAAAAAAAATGCAGTTCTACAATAAGGTACTGGTAATAAGACTCCTTTAAGATCAGTTGAATTTTGGAAAGTAAAAAGTGAATAAATGTGAGTTACCAGTTTTAAATATCTATATACTTTTCCATCATTTAAAGGGTTTTTGCCTATACAAAGGCAAATTAATACCTACTTATTTGGAACTGTCTTGTAAATTTATGAAAATTATATTAATTTTAAGATTATGCTTGTTCTGTTATGTAGGATGCTTTGAATATTTTTTTAGAATGTTACAGACTCATATTTTTTTAGATAATTTTGCAGGATATGGGCTGAATATATATGCTTACCAGTACTTTTCATTAAAATAGTACAGATTTATTACATAAATAGTATATTCCTCTAATTTAGGCATATTATCTACTGGATTTTTTCCCCTTAAAAGTCTGGTTTTAATCTGATATTTAAGAACCAAAATGTTGCTATTTAGTTTTCCAAGTTCTTAATAAGTTTATGAAAAATTAATTCTGTTTCTTGTGATAGGGTACATCAGTCCTTTCTCTGCCAGAACTGGCCAAGACTTCTCTCCAAAATGGTCTGTCCACCCCTCCACTTCCCTCATCAGAAGCTTCGAGTACTCAGCTCTCTCCTCCCAATGTTTCTGCTCTCTTGGATATTTCCTTGCCTGGACCACCTGAAGATGTGCTTTCCCAAGGGGAACCTGCCACTCAGATCAGTGATTCCATCATTGAAATAGCCATCAGCTCTGGCCAATACAGTAAGTCTAATATTAGCTAAAGTCTCCCCATCAACTTGAAAAAAAATCCTTGACATCTTACATAGCAGCAGAAACTTTTCCAGGAAGCAGTTCTTGGGTTATGAAGTTTTTGTGGGTTTGGGGTTTTTTTGTTTGTTTGTTTCCAAATATATGTTGGAAATAAAATTCTGTGCCTGGTCTTTATTTTCTAGCAAATATGGGGCGGGGGGGTTATTGTTGTTGTGTGGGTTTCTTTCCTTTCTCAACAAAAGTTGGTGCAGTGTCCTGTAACTTTACCATATTGACTGAATTCGTGGTCTCCGACATTGGCTTTCAGGTGAAGGTGTTTCTCTCTCTCCTGCAAAGCTGAATGGCAGTGACAGCTCCAAAAGTCTTCCGTCCCCATCCAGTAGTCCTCAGCAGAACTGGATTGCGTCTCCCACCCATGATCCCCAGTGGTACCCCAATGACTCCACAGATTCCTCCCTCAGCAGCTTGTTCTGTAAGTGTTCAGATGCAGAGAAGTGCAACCAGTAAGTACTTTCCTGTTAACAAAAAAACCCAACGTTGTTTATCAGAAGTGAATCCTTTGAGAAATTAGAAACCCAGTAGAACATTTGTAGAATTATTCCAAATACTTCTTGCTTTCATTTCCAGTGTTGCCTTGAGTACATTTTCTCTCTCTTCGCAAGTTTGCTCCTGAAGAGAGCCCATTGCTAGACTGGGGCCCATAGCTTGGGACAAGTAATTCCTTGCAGTTCCTTGTAGTTTGTTTGGAGCCTGACTCATCAGTTAGGGTGAGACATTTGGATGTTGTGCCAAAATGAACAGATGTCTTTGGCTCTGCTAGTGGAAGAACAGACTTTGTTGTGTGCTTGGTAAGTACTATTTCAAAGACATGAGGTTACTCACTGGGTTTGGTTGAGGTTTAGTTGTTGAGAGTTTTTTTTTAATTAATAATTCATGGGGCCAGTGTAATGAGTTTCCTTACTCTTAGCAGTATGATGATGGTATCAATGCTGGTAACACACAATTTTTAAAAGATGGAAGAAATGGATATCTGTCCTCCATTTTTAATTTCCTTGTCCTTCTCTTTATCTTCCCAGTTAAAAACACTCAGTGCAGTGACTTATTGATGTGCTTTTTCTTTGTAGCCAGTTTCATCTCCCCAGAGAAGGGACGAAAAATGTTACCAACTCCAGTTGGGAACACCAGTGGCACCTCCTTACTGGGACCCAGCCTGCTGGATGGAAACTCACGGGACTCCTTTGTGTCACGTTCCCTGGCAGACGTGGCAGAGGTATGCCAGAAAATTACACTCAGAGTCTGCTTCCTCTTGCAGTGCTGGAAATTGCTGGGTACTGTCCCTCAGACCTTCCTGAGATACTTCCAAGGCAGAGGTGCTTTGACATCTGCACTTTAGCTCAGTAAAAAAGGATTACAGTCATAACATAAAGATGTACAATTATCTGAAGGTAATTACCCAACACCAGAGTTGCTGTGAGAAGCTGCTGTGAGTGCCTTCAACCCAGGTTCTTTTTGCTGAGGGAGGTCGTATTCACCTGTTGGATATACCTTTGTTTTAACAGAGAAAGATTTAATCATTCTGTTCTGCTTTGTAGAGCAAGAAACAAAAGTGCTAAAGATAAGAGAAAGAATAATAGTGATGCTACAATACAATTGGAAGCCTGGTAGGAAAAAACAAATAGGTCAAGAAGGAAGAAGTAGGACATGGCTAATACCAAGTCACCTGAGAGGATGGCAGAAGATTCTGTGCTGCTGAATCTGAATAGCTGCAGAGCTATCCCTTTGTTTTGAACTATTTTGAAGGGGTAGAATGAAGCCCAGCAGTTTTTAAGGCTGTGACACACTTAAGGACAGAGCTCTCTTTCAGAGGGATGGATGGGAAGAATGAGCTACCGGAACATTATGCAACTTAGCAAGGAAAATGCAGTCCTGCTCTAGGAAGGGATTAAGGAATAACCCCCACAGCAGTATCAGCTGGGTTCTGGCTGTCTGGGAAGCAGCTCTGCTGTAGCTGGATATGCCAATAGACACAAGCTGAGCGTGATCCAGGGCAGATCCAAAGGTGTGGAACCAAAGGGGAGCAGCAATGTCATGAGCTGTTCTTAGTAGGAGCATGGCAGGGATATTGAACAAAATTATGATTACTGTGCTCTACTCTGTAGAGTAGTAGAATCTACCTGCTGTGAGACCATGTCTAGAATATTGTCACCAGTTTAGAGCACCCAATATATAGGAGAGAGATTAACCGGAGCAAGTTCAGCTGAGGGTTACCAGGACGATCAGGCGGTGAAGAAAGGATGATGTCTAAGCTTGTTCAGCCTAGAAAAGGCTTCAGGGTGCAAGGGACCCTGCTGCCTGCCAATGCCTGCAGTAAGGTCATTGAGAAGATGTAGTAAGCCTTTTATGGAACAGTGACATGAGGTGGGAGAAACAAGCAAAAGCTGAACTGAGGAAGGTTCTGCTGCATCTATAGAAAAACTTTTTCATGTTGAAGATACGCAGGCAAGGAAACAGGTTGCCCAGAAATGTTATGCAGTGTCTGTCTTCAGAGCTTTCCAGGGCTCACCTCAATAAAGCTCCGAGTAAGTTGGTCTGTCCTTATAGATGAACCTGCTTTGAGCAGGTGGTTGAATTAGAGACCTCTTCAGGTCCCTTCCAGTCTCAGTTATCCCGCAGTTTAGTTATTAACTTAGTACAACATCACATAACTTCTATTTTCTTGGGGACATGCCCTCATGGAAGGAATGTGTCATTTGTCTATTGCCCTTTGGGTTTGGATAAGGAGGTTCTATACAGGCCATATAACCAGGAGCTGCAGCAAGCTCATGTGGATTTAGTGTGACATTGGCAGCTTCAGACCTGAAACACAGATCCACTTCTGGCATAAAGATTCTGTTTGCTTGGTGGTGAGAAGCTGTGAAGGTGTGTTCTAATTAAAGAAATGTATGATCATTTATTTGCATGGATTTGAAGTGACATTGTAGCCCTCAATATTACCAACTTGCTTTAGAAGAAAATAGGGTAAGCCTCCATGCACAGGAGAGCAGTTCTTGTGGCAGAGATAATATCTTTAGATCATCTACGTGAGCACCCTAATGCTAAATTGGAGCAGTTAAGGCCTGTTGAGACTGTAGGTGATTAGGTTTTTTGGAAGCTTCCATTTAGTTGTGGATGAGAAGAGCTGTCCTCTAACTCGGGTCAAGTGAGATAAAGTGTCTCTTTCATATGAGGAGAGGCTGGGAATGAAGCTGAGGGGAGCCAGACTCTTCTCAGGACAAGAGGCTGCAAGCAAAATTTGAAACGCATTAAATTCCACCTGAAGACAAGAGATCTATTTTGAGGTAATCAGGCATGGAAACAGAGAGTTTTGGAATGTCTGTGCATGGGCATAATTCAGCACCTGCCCAACAAGGTTCAGGGCAGCTGACCCTGCACAAATGAGATGGTTGGATAAAATGCTTTCAAGATGTCCCTTCCAACTTCAGTTATTTCGTGAAATTGTCATTGACATGTAGCTCATCACTTCTCTCCTTGTCTCTTTCAGGTGGTGGATTCCCAGCTGGCTTGCATGATGAATGAGAACAGCATAGATTACATATCTCGGTTTAATGACCTTGCCCAGGAGTTGTCAATACCTGAGCCGACTCGCAGGGAGATCCTGTTCGATGGAGGAGGTGGTGGTCCCCCGACTGGGGATCTGTCACAGTAAGGGAATGACCAGCAGGCTGGTGCAGACTATTCAGCTAAGTTGGAGCTTGCAGAGCTGGAACTTGATGAGGGCAGCAGCTGAGGCTGAGTTATCCCTGTTCTGAGTGCTTTTTTCTAACAGAGAAGTATTGATTTCAAAGGTCTTAAGAAATACTTGTAAGTCTTGGAATGTGCAATATGCTGGCAACAACAGAACATGGAATAACATTACAGGAGACAAGTGTGTCCCTGTATTAGCGATGTAAGATTGCAGGTTTGTGGGACAGTCCTGGATTTGTACTTTGGAATCACCTAAGCAAGCAGCTCAAGTAGGGATGGGATTGCCACAAGCTCCTGTATACGAATTATTATTTGCGTAATGATCAAAACGCCATGCTTTTGGATCCACGTGAAAGTTGTGGAGGATGAAGGTGGGTAGGGGAACCATTGTGTATATTGACACGTCCTAGTTGGCAGTCTTCTTACCATTCAATCAAACTGAAGTTCTTGCACTCTGTCCAGGGCACTGCCACTCCTCGATGCTGTCTTCTTACAGACCACTCTGTTCCTTTGGCTCTTTGATCATTCCAGCAGGGCTCACGCCTGGTTGTTTGGTAGGGGAGCTCTGATCTGCCCTCCTCCCATGCTGCTTGGATCCCCTGCTTTTAAACCCCATCACATCACAATCATCATCATCACTCTGACTGCACTCATATTCCTAATCTTTAAGATTCTTCAGCACATTGCACAGTTCACCCTGTGAGTGGGAGAGTGCTTTACTGCTCACCATGAAAAGCAATTGCTTTTTAGGTCTGGAAACATGGCCAAGGAGCTTACACTAGGAAAGCTGTGTCATAATTATGTCTTGGCTTTGCTAGAAACATGTAAATATTGTCATTCACAAAACCTGAGGATTTACCTGGGAGAGGAAATAGGAAAGAATATTGTCATGTAGGAACAAATACTAGGTTAGTGCTAAAGCAGTTGAGATCAGTTTCATATCATGAAGAGAAGTGTCAAGTCCTAGCTTAATCCTTTAGTCCTTCCCTACTTCCTCTTTGTTCTGTGAACTCCGGGTGCTCTGTAGCACCTCAGCATCATTCTTCATTACAGTCACTCCGAGGCATGAGTGAGTCTGGAACTCCCTCTCTGAAATCCCTGTGCATTTAATGTTGTGTTTTACTGTAGGAAAAACCCAGATACTGATACTAGTGGGTTCAACAGGATAGCAAGTTAATAGTAAATCCACAGTCAATTTCTGGGGAGCTGATTGTCCGTCAATTCTAGCTTTTTAACTCAGGAGACTTTTCTTACTCCCTTTCCTTTTCTTTCTTCTTTCTTTTACTATCCTGAGCAAGAATACCCATGTTTTGCCCCTTTTGTAAGCACTTGTCTGCTTCTCCAGTTAGAGGATGTCCCTTGGCTGGTGTGAGTAGCTGAACATTTTCAAGGGGCTGCTCCTATATATCTGTATTAATAATGAATAAACAAACCTTCTCCATCCCGTAGGCTGTTATCATGGGTTCATTTCCCAACTTGCACTATACTTGGTGGATGTAGTTCTGCCTGCCTTTAGCTACTTGTACAAGGCATTTCTTTGACTGGGAGTCTCCTGTAACTTGCTCACAATGGACTGACTCTGCTGTTCGCCCTTCACCCTGCTTTAGGCAGATGTTTTTTAGCTGCTATGGAGTTGGCCTTGTGTTTTCTGTCGTTAGGAGAAAATTGAACAAATTTTCTGATGCACACAGAGCCTTATTTGAAAATTTTGACAGAATTATCAGGTAATCACATAAACCTGTAATAGAAAAGGTTGGAGGCTGTCACAGAAATGAATGCTGGGGCCTTTTTTGTTCTGAGCATTCCCCCTTGGTATGGAGAGGAGACCTATTAATCCGAAGAGTCAAGACCACTAAAACTTTTCAGTTTTACTTAGAATTTAACTGTGTTTGGTTTGGATTTCGTCAGATTGTTCCCTCTTGGTTTTGGGTTCCTCCATTACTAGTGCTGATTATTCTATATGCTGTCTCAAAAAATCCTTCAGATTTGTAGGACAAAAGTAGAAGGCACCTACTATGGCTGTGGATTACAGAACGTGCAGGAGGAAATGTGTTACATTCTTATCAAGTGCTGTCTGAAAAGAAATCTGAACTGTCATTCTTAAACTTCTAAATATTGCAAGAGTAATGTGGGGGTCTCCAGTGTATTTGGAACTTGACAAACTTTTCATCTTCCCTATTGATGCCAGTAAGACAGTGGATATAACACTGGGTTTGGCTCTGAAGTTGCCTAGAATAATGGCCAGTGTTGCTGCACCTGCCACAAGAGTGGAGAGCAGAGCACTTCATCCTGATCCATGAAGTTTTTTTGCCCACAATACAAGGAACTGTCAGCTGCCCTTCCTTAGACCACCCAGGGGGAAGGACACAACTGCAGAATGTAGGCAGCACAAGTGGCTATTTTTGATGATGCCATGACATCAGAAAATTTCTAACACTCGGAACCTTTGCAAGTGGGCTTGAACGACTCAGTAATAATGGAGTATAAATTACAGAAATCAGTTCAGCACTCAGAATGTTATGGTTAGAAATGTGTTTGGCATCAACCCCTTAAAAGCTGGCATTATGAAGCAGAATTTGATTTCAGAAATGCAACGCATTGCAAACTGCTTTTTAATAATAAAGCCCTTTGAGGACAAGGGAAGACATTAAGAATAATTAAGGTCATTGTGGTAATTCTGAATTGATGCAGTATTTGTTACCCTTACTATGTGAAAGGCCATTTAAACACATCTTTAATCGGAGCAGCTCTAGATTTTAGGTGACTGTGCTTTACAATAGTAATCATCTGTTTGTGCCTGATATTGCTAAGGAGGTGACATATACACACACGTGCATGTGTGTGCATGGGCGGGGGGGTGGTAATACTCAAAACTTGTTCAGTTTTAATTATTTCAGCTTCCCCAACAGCAGTAACAAAATCTATATGAGGGACAATGTCAGGCTAAGCAGACATCCAAGCAAGTGACACTGAAATGCACACAGTATCATTTCTGACATAGAAGTGACTTCATTAGGTTAGTACTTTCCCGAGGCACTATGAAGTGTTGGAGAGGACTAAGGGACACTAACAGCCTCCAGGTCTAGGATTAACTGCTCTAGGCTTTTCCCTCTCAGTGACCATAAGGCAGTTCTCAGTAGTCGACAAGGTAAATGGTAGAAGTTTCAGAGTCTCTTCACCATGAGCTGGGTGCAGAGCAGTACCATAGCCCAGGGCTGGATTCACCCAGATGTGTGTGCAGACACTGACAGAGATCTGTGCAGGGTGTTGCATCCTGATCATAATCCGTTTTATCCTGTATCACTAAATCTGCAAAGCATAGGAATAGTAATTGTTTTTCATACAGCATTGTTAAGCCTTTTTTTGACACCTCCTATATTTCTAAATTGAATTAAATGGCTTGATTCAAATCTAACCTATAAAGACATCTCATTTACTAACAGCAGATCCCAGAGTGGAAATTCAGTTGCATTTTGTTTTCTACACTCAGACTTCAGATGCATTTATAAGGAAAGTACTGCACTTTTTTTTAACCTTTTCAAACCTTTGAATCTGTTAATTTCACAGCAGTTTGTAAATGTTAACTAAATGAAACCTTGGCGAGCACTATGGCAATAAGTTATCATTAATTATTGAAACATGGTAACTGCTTTAGAGCTTATGGTTCTGGCAGCAAAATTTAATGCTGTTTCTTTTAATAATAGTTAAGCCATATCATCTAAGGTTTCTGGCTTGTTTGAGATGTGAATTTGTTTTATAGATTATAAATATACCTATATAGTGTATGTATAAAGCAAAATGTCTGTCCTTACTGATTATTTTTTGTACCATACTGTAAATTATATTATTTATTCTTTACCAATTTTGGAAAAAGGTGTTTTGGTTATTTAATATAATATACAAAAGCTGTTAAACTTCTTCTGTTTAAATTTCCAATTCAACTTGTAAAGCTGTTTTTATTCTTGTGCATAAATACATACTAATACTTGGTCTAACTTGTGTCCAGTGTATTCCTTAGTATTCATGTCCTCTCAGATTTTTTCATTTAAGCTTTATTTACATGATCATGGCCTTGTAGGGGTGGAGGTTAAGATTCGTCCATAAGGCCAAGCCTTTCAAAGTGATTTGATTGCAGTGAAATCAGTTGCCTAACTCTCACTGGCATCTCCCATTCCAAAATGTTAATGATTCTCACCATGATCAGAGAAAATTTTGGTAGGATTGTTTTTGCTTTATAGCTTCCATTCTCAGTAGTGCCTGCTCATGGTGAGTTTCAAAAATGTGGCAAACCAGAGGGCTGGCTATTGTGAATGGCAATGTCTGAGGCCATGGGCATCCGTAACAAGGGGGAGAAAGAGTAACAAGAAAACCACCACAAAAAAAGTCCCAACCACCACCAACAAGAGGGTATGATAAAAATGGTAGTGTATATCTTGGGGGTTTGGTTTTTTTTTTCCATTCACAGCTTCAAATAAGCAGAAACTCAGCTCTGGAGGTTGTATTCAGGCTATCATGTTTTATACAGCCACTACCAGAAACAACTTTTCACCCCAGGACATTCAAGAACAGGAAGCCCTGATAGGATGGCATTGTCTGTCTTCAGAGCTTTCCAAGATAAAACTAATTGAAGCCCATAAAAAGGTGGGCTGACCCTGCACACTCAGCTTTGGGCGAGTTAGGCTCGAGGCCTGAAGTTCCTTGATCTACGTCAGTAATGAACTCTTTTTTGTATACTTTCAGCATTTTGGTCTCTTATACAAAAAGGCAGCTTTAATGTTGCACTGAGAAAGTGCAAGTGTGTAATTGATAAGAAATAGATAAGAATGTTCTAAAAAGCTCAACATAAGTTTTAATAGTAACATTTTGATACTTCCCACCCAAAAAGTGCGTACTCATCTCTCCCACCTGTTTACTGAGAAAATAGGGCTATTACCAAGTTTGAGCTCTTCTGTGCAGCTTCTCCCCTCTACTGGCTGTGAGCCTTTGTCAGCATAAAGGATCTTTAAATCTTTTCCACATTCTGTTAAACTGCTACTGAATCTTCTCTCACAAATTAGCTAATTTTGCCCTTAATGACCAAAATATAAGACTGTAAAAACAGAAGGAATGAGTCTGAAAAATTATTAGAAAAACAAGATACTGCAGTGATAGTACATATTTTAATGCTTCTTGGCTTTATTTTATTCAGGGTTTCTAGTCCTTCAAAAGAAGCAGTATGCTGCTAAATTTATGAATTTTTTACTTCTTGACATACAGAAAACTGTAGAGCTGTGAAATAAAACCTTCAGCTGAAAATGTTAGCTTGTAATGTTACAGTCAATGAAAAATGGTTAGAAAGGCCATGCAAATGCTGGCTATACCATCTCCTCCCAGTGCTTCCTCAGGCAGCCAACAGCTTTCATATGGTAGTCATCCCATGCTTCAGCTGCAGAGCTGTGAGCAAATCATGGACACATGCCAGGAAGCAGGGTGGATCACACCAGCCAGATTCTGCTCAACACAGTGCTGGCCAACCCCTGTGCACACTGACAAAGCCAGGTGAGGCATAGGGGCCCAACACGCAACAACCACAGAATTTATCAGTTTGAAAGGGACCACAGTGGGTCATCTGATCCCATTTCCCTGCTCAAGCAGGATCATGCCAGAACACATGGCATAGGGCTGTGTCTATATGGTTCTGGAATATCTCCAGCAAGGGAGACTCCACACCCTCTTTAGGCAGCCTGTTCAATGCTCAGTCACTGCACAGTGAAGTTCTTCCTCATGTTTGGGTGGAACTACCTCAGCATCAGTTGCTGCCTCTTGTTCTACTGGCTGACACCAGAGAGAAGAGCTTGGTCCATCCTCTTGATACCCATCCTTTAGATATTTATACATATTAATGAGGTCCCCTCTCAGCCATCTCTTCTCAAGGTTGAACAGGTCCAACTCCATCAGCCTTTCTTCATAAGAGAGATTCTCCAGACCCTTGACCAACTTAGTAGCACTCTGATAGAACTACTCCAAGAGCTCCATGTCTCTCTTGTACTGTGAGGCCCAGATGTGTAAACAATGCTCCAAATGTGGCTTCATCGGGGCTGAGTTGAGGGGCAGGATCACCTCCCTCGACCTGCTGGCAATACTCTTTCTAAGGCTCAGACGTTGTCTTTCTCGGCCCCAAGGCACACAGCTGGTCAGGGACATATAGCTGTGCACCAGGACACCCAGGTCCTACCCTGCAGCACTGCTGTCCAGCAGGCTGGCTCCCAGCCTATACTGGTGACCAAGGCTGTCCCTCCACAGGTGCAGGATTTGCGTTTCCCCTTGTTGAATTTCAAAAGGTTCTTCTCTATCCATCTCCCAAAGCTGTTGAGGTCCCTCTGAGTTATCAGCGACTCCTCTGAGTTTTGAATCAGCACTGAACTTGCTGAGCAGGCATCTGCGCTTTCATCCAGTCATTGATGAACAAGTTACACAACATTGAGCCCAACAGAGAACATTGTGTCTAGTGTGACAGATCTCCAACTTTACTCTGTACTACTGATCACAAGCCTTTGGGAACCTGCCACTCAGGCAGTTCTCAATCCATCCCACCATCACACTCATCCAACTCACTTATTCTTGAGTTTGCCTATGAGGATATTGTGAGGGAAAAGTGAGGTGGGCAAACAAGAATTTTGCTTGCTTCCCCGAGTATGGACTGCTCTCTACTTGCTTCTCACTTCACAGCTGGTACCTGCTCTTTGCTGGTGGATAGATACAGGATCTCCTTTCTGTTGGCTTCCTGTCTTAGGGAAGCCAGAGCATAGTCGCACCAGTCTATGTCCATCTCTGATTTTCTAATACCTCTCAGCCTTCCTAGTTTGTTTTGTAGCTCTACTACCAGGCTGGGCAGGTCATCCATCTGATGCAGCTGTCCTTCGCTGGTCCAATCCACAGACTGGCTCAGACATTAGCTACAGCCGGAAGCCTGGGTTGGCTACATCAGGTTATTGCATGTTATTTTGGGACTTCAGTCTGAGTCACCGCATCTTTTTTGGTGAGTTTAGAGGACTCAGTTCCCTGCTGAGTGGGCACCACATATTTGAGCTCTCTCAGCAACTGTAACGACCAGAAAGTGAACAAACTGCCTGCGCTGGAGCGCCCTTCCCGCTCTATATCCTATTTACTCGCCCAGGTTGCCCGCGCTCCCTGGAGCCGCTTAAAAATCTCCGGCGGTACCCCAGGCAACGCTCCCTCCGCGCCTGAGGGGCTGCCGAGGGCTGCAGGCGGGGTTCGGGGTTGCTGCTCGGGTATCCTGGAACTCGGAAATGCTGTGGAGGGCAGCAGGTTACGAAGTCCTCCCTGAGGTTATTCCGTACGCTGATCTTCCTCCTGTTTGCTTCTTTACATCGCCATGTCGAGGTAAAACCCTCACATAAGGTCCCGACTGCAAGGTCGAGCCTCGTACCGGACCCTTCCCCGCCACTACAGCCAGTACACCTTCCTCACCCCGTCGCTTTAAATGCCCCCCGCTGCCCCGCCCATCCTCCACCAATGGCTGTGCAGTTTCCTCTGACTGACGGGCAAAACAACCAATGGAAGCCATCCAGGATGAGCGCCGACGCGGGTCGTTTTAAGCTTCCCTCCCTCTGCAAGGCTGGCCGAACAGGCGGGATCTCGAGCGAGAGGATTGTGTTCGATAAGCTGCTCGTCATGATAGGCAGCCAAATAGGCCAACGGCTGGGCAAGGTGGGGCGGCCGGCTCTCCCCTCGGCGCGCTTGGAGCGCGCCTGTGGAGCTGAGTTGCTGAGTGCCACCATGTTCCAGGGTGCTGAGACCGAGTCGGCCAAGCCTAACTCCAGGTGGGGTGGCGTGGGACGCTCGCGGTTCGGGGGAAGAGTCGTGTGGTGGCGCGGAGTCCTCGGTGGGGCGTTTTCCGGGCGCGGGGGGTGCGGACTCTGGCTGAGCGCCGTGAGGGGGGTAGGAGGGCGCGTCGGGAGTGGTAGGCTCTGGCCGAGGAGATATGGTCTCCCCTGAGGGGCCCCTCCACCGCGGCGGGCGGAAGCGCAGCCCCATACCTCCCGTACCGCCGGATAGAAGTCAGCGCGTGGCTGGTGCGTTCGCCGTGCCTCGATTTACTTGTCCTGTGCCCCGGGGTCTGGGCAGGGAGTGGCCGCACTGCGCTCCCGTCGGTGCTGCCTTAGGCTGAGGCCACGCTTGGGGCATACAGGGAGAGCCTCAGGGCTGGGCGCGGTACCCGTGAGTGCCGCGCCCGGCGCGACCGGGGAGCTCCTGTAGGGATTCCGGCGCGGGGAGAAGGGCCCGGCGCTGGGGAGCACCTTCTCTCGCCATGTTTCTAGTCACGGGGAGCGAGGGGCCCCAGCTATTCTGTGCGATGCCGTGAGGGGGAGGATTCAGCACAAACGCCTGCAGAAGCAGACGTCGGCTTGTTTTCGCCCTACGAAATGAAGTATATTGCTTTGTTTGGAGGGGGGCAGATACCCTGAATACCGCAGGGCGTGAGTGCGGTGGTTAATCTATCTGGAAGGCTGTCTCGTGCGGGAAGGAAGAAGGGTTTCGAAAGTGTCTAAGAATGCCTTAAGTTTTCCCGCATTCCAGTCGCTCCAATCTGTGACCTGGTTTGAGAAGACTTTTGAGGGTGCTCTGTCCTTGGTGATCTCTCTGAGAAGTGTCTGTTCCCATAATAATTTTGAAACGACGTTTAACGCATAAATTGGCCTTTCCGGGCAGACCACTGCAACGTGTTGGTTAGCAGCGAGCAAAGGTGGCCTTACAGCTTGTTCCCCGTTGCTGTGTTGGTGGTGCCTGAGAGCAGGCTGGAGCCACTCACAGCCCTGTACCAGTTCCCGTGGCAGCACCGCAGGAACTTCGTTCAGCGGATTTGGAGCGTGGTCTCTGAGGCGTTTACTATATTGACTCATGGCCTGTGCCATCAAGGGCAAAAGTACGTAGTTTAAAGACACAGTTTATTCTGTTCATTCCCTGAACAAAACTTTGTTTAGTGAGAATGCAAATCTTTTTGCAGTTCTTGGCATGTAGAAGTTCCTCTAATTAAAACTAAGCCTAATTCCAAACCCCTGCAGCAGCCAACACCAGCTGTGGAAGTGGGGGGAAAAAAAGTCTTCCTAGTATGAAACTCTTGGCTAGAAAATTATGAACAAGTATTTGCATTTTGAAAACTTCATAATGCAGGGGTATTACTGCTAGAAATAAATTATGCTAAGAAGGTTTTAAGTGTAAGTTTTCACTTAGTTGTCCAGTGAAGTGTGTTTCTAGTGATCCTGTAAATGTGTACAGTGATAGAGCAACTAGTTTGCTGAATTAGCTGCCTAGTTTTATTTTATTAAACTTCAACAATGACACTTTGTATTTTTAAGGGAATTTTACTTTTTCAAAATAAAACACGGAACTGCATGTCTAAGAGCTTCTAAAAGCAAAGCAGGACAGTTGTGTCATTCTGCTATTGTGCGCTATAAAGATGCATTGTATTAACATACTTTCGATTCGTCCTCTGTATGAGCAGTTTCACAACTACTGCAAAGAGCTGACTGGTAAATTTAAACATCTTGGAAATGGAACTCATGTTCCTCTATGTGATAGGTTGACTTAGGAAGAAGAAACTCAGAGAGAGGTTTTTCTCTAACGGAATTTCCTCTGTGGGGGTTGTGGCACCTGCAACAGCCAATTAGAGAAAGTCAGTTCGCTCCGTGCACACACATTTTGAAGGAGGTAATCCGGAACTGAGTCTCTTTGTCTTTCCGGCGGCTGAGCAGGTAACACCAACCCGAGCTTCCCCCTCCCCCATGCTGGGGGGGGAAGGCTCAGGGGGCCGCTTGGGCCCCGTTTGCCAAGAAGGGGACCCGATGGCCGGGGGGAGAAAAGGTTGTGTGATAAAACCTTCACAGCTTCCTCCTCCACGGGCCTGCGGCTCTGGCGTGGGGGGGAGGCCGACTCTTGCTGCTGCCGGACGGGCCGGGGCTGCCCGGGTGGCCATGAGCACTGTGGGGCTGCAGCCCAGCCTCAGAAAGGCTGATTAACACCTCAGCCGCCCTCCCCAGCACGGCCTGAGCCTGGCCCAACTTTAGTAGTTGTGTTAAACTTTAACTCTTTAGTGTTCAGATAAGACTTGCAAAGCCTCCAGCCTTTCCTTTGAATATGAAAGGGAATAAGAAGATTTCTGAAGTCAGTGACGTAAGAGCTAAGTTTTTAAGATGGAAGGAGAATGAGAAGATGGTGAAATGGCTGAAAAATCTTTTTGTAAAATTGTAGGGATGAGCTAATGTACTGAATATTCCTATAAACCATGGAAAGAGACATGGGGGGGTGGAAATGCTCCATTTAATAGATGATTTGACTAAAGAGCACCTGTGTTGAGAATTTCTGCCCTGAGAAAAGAAAGGGATTTTGGTTTTCTGAAGATGAAGCCTGAGCAGAAAGAAAGGAGACAGAGAGAATCTTTGCTGTCGAACATTTCATTCTTAAAAATAATACCCCATGAGACAGACATGGCCCACATCTACAACTTTGGGACTGCTGTAGAGTTGGGAGGAGCATCACAGTTGCAGGTTCCCGGGCAGATGCAAATCGTGAAAGATAAAACCACAAGAGAACTGTCTTTTTCCTTCTTGTGGGAAAAATCCCTACAACTTCAACAAGAAGAGGCTTCTCTCTCCAGAAGTGAACTGAGAAAGACTAAATTGGGGACTGACCAAAGTATTTGTTATATGTTTGTTTTGTTGTTATGAAGATTGGGAGAGTGAGGGAAGGAGTGATCTGAAAATCTTATTCTGAATTTTTTTTCTTTTCCTTTCTCGTTGTTTGTGTAGTTAATAAATTTTCTTTTATACTCTCTCAAGTTTTAGGCCTGCCTTGCTCTTTTGCTCTCCTGGTTCTGTCTCACAACAGGAAAAATAAGTTTATTTAAATTGGCAACTCAAAACGGAGACATTAATTTGGTGCATTGGCCGGGAAATCAAAATTAAACCAAGACACTCTACTCCCATTGGGGCCACTGCAGAATATCTTGGAGCTTTTAGATCGAAAGCATGGCTGCACAACACAGCTTGCTGTATGTGAGTGAGATGTTTGATGAGCCATGAGTCTGTATTGATCTCACAGCAGGAGCACCCCACGACCTCTGGTCTTGCTTTAGAGCCTGCGGTTCCAAACCTCAACACTTGCTTTCTGCTAGGTTCTTATGTATAATGCAGCTCTTATCTACTATATTAGAACAGTCTGAAAAGTGGTAAAACTTCAATGTTTAACTTTCAGGCAGGATTTAAAAAAAAATTAAAATGAAGAGGGAGTTTTGAAGTAATGGATAAGCCTTCCATAGGTTGGCTGAAAGGCTTAATGAGAAAAGGGCATTCAAATTCAGGTGTGTTATAATGTAGGGGATAAAAAAAAGATCAGAAGAACTAATTAAAATTCTTCAAATCTGCCAGAAGAGAACATAGCAATTAGCAGGGCCTTCTAAACTTGCAGAATAGGACTCTTGATTTAGCTGTTTTAGAGTTCACAAACTTCTGGTCTGCTGGAGGGGAGGGAGAGAAAGGCAGATTTAGATTTTGTAGAAGACAAAGGGTTGGGTTTTTTTTATTTGAAAGAATAAAACAACACCTTCCCAAAGGAAGAAAGACCCAACGTGCTTGGCTACAAGAAACAAAAATATCTCTGTATAAACTGGCCTAATACTGATGTAAACTAAAATCACTATGAAGTATAAACTAAAGTTACTATACAGTATATGTTAAATTTCTGTGTACTCTGTTGAAGCAGCTCATCTTGGCTTGCTGAGTTTAGCATGCTGTTTTCCTTTGGAAGGATTACAGGTGAAATCTGCCTTTCTTACTTGATGTGGAGGCCTGCATATCTCACTACTCTAGAACTGAGTGAGTACATGGTAGTACAGGGAGGCCAGCAGTGCTCTAGAGGCTACACAGCAAGAAAATAGCTTTGCAGTCTCCCACGTATTTGGTTGGAGGGAACGAGTGCAAAGCCCTGTCTTCTTTGTTGTTGGCATCAGCTGACAGACTTCGTTGCTGTATTCAAGGTAACTCTTGTGAATGACTTAGTTATCTGACTGTATTAGTTTGAATTTTATTAACCTGGTATCACTGCCATTTGAAAGTTTATGTAATGCTTGGAAGGTTCCCAGCATTTTGAAGTTCTTGAAATTGAGGTAAATCCATTTTGTGTATGTAGAGTCAAGACATTATTTTGCGTGATGCTGGCAGAAAAGGTGATTTCCACATTGTAAGCACCACCAGTGATGGCTCTGGTTAATTTGTTCAACAGCAGGGTTTTCTTATATATACTAAGCTGATAATAAGAGGACAGGATAAGATTAATCAGTGTTGAATTCATTTTGAATTATCTGAATTATTTGAATTGTCTTTAATTATTACTGAATTATCAAGACTTTTAATCTTAACATGGATTTTCTCTAGAATTTATTTCTGCAATAGCTCTTAAAACCCATTGCAGGAATGAGAAGTAATTTGATTCTTATGACTGGCTATTTTTCTTAAACCAAAAAAATTCTGAATGTAGTCGTTTTATTATTCCCTGGTATGCTTATATGCATGTGTTAAGCAAACAGCATGGTAAATTGACTTAATCTGGGGTGTAAGAAATTCCAGCTGTATAAACAGCTTTTTACTTCCTTTCAGTCTCTTGACTGATATACTTAGTGTAGTTGGAATGCAACAAAGACTAAATGTAGTTTAAAAATAGCTGAAAAGAACAGGTAAAGTCAAAAATAATTTAAATTATGTGAGAGGAGTCCATTTTAATAGAAACCCCTTCCCAAACGTCTTTTTTTTTTTTTTTTTCCCTTCAGTCTCCCCACTTTTAATATTTAAACTGCCTCATGCTTTCTGGACCGTTGTGAATTATTTAAATACATAATTTACCTATGCAATATTGCTTTAAATCTTCTAAAATATGTGGAGAGCACAGAGGCTAGTTGGATCTGTAGTCCGTTGGACACTAAATTGTAAATTAATAAACTTTGTGTGATCTAACCTGTGCTTTGGACAAGGAGCTGTCTACTGAAATTCTAGTTACTAGTTCAGCTAAAGGCATTTATTAAATCCGTAATCATACTAAGGATTAAAATATTGAAATTGGCCTGCAAAGACAGTTCCTCTGAGGCTAGTACTGTTTATATAAACTATTCCCAGACTAAAAGAGGAACTTTTTTCTCCTTCCCAAAAGGCCTAAAACTGCTTTCTGCATCTTGAGATCTGAAATGCACGCAAAGCTCATTTTCTGACATAGCAACCAACTATCTCTACTTTTGTGAAATTAAATCTTAAAGTGGAGTAGATTTGGCACCAAGAGGAATCTCACTTTTTGCTCGATGTAGCTCACCTGTAATGACGTGCTGCTGTTACAGGGCTAGGGAGAGGAGGGGTTGTAATAATCCACTGACATTTGATTTGTGTTCAGGTAGAGTGGGATCAGCATCTTGCAATTTGTTCTCTTGGTTTAAAAGCAAAGGTTACTTTAGTTTCCAGATCCAGGGTTCAGATTAGAAGTTGTATAGTGAGCTACTCCCTTTTTTCAGCTGCTAAGACTGTGGGTAATTGGTAGATGTAGCTGTAAAAATTTTTGATACAGAAGCCCAGAATCATTAAGGTTGGAAAAGTCCTCTGAGATCATGGAGTTCAACCTTTGACTGCTTGTCAACCAAACCAGAGCATTAAGTGCCATGTTCAGTCATTTTTGAACACCTCCAGGGATGATGACTCTGCGACAGCCCTGGGCAGCCCATTCCAATGTTTAACAACCCTTCTTGTGAAGAAATTCCTCCTGATGTCCAGTGTACCCTCCTCTGGCGCAACTTGAGGCTGTTTCCTCTTGTCCTGTTCCTTGTTTCCTGGGAGCAGAGCCTGACCCCCACCTGACTGCCCCCTCCTGTCAGGGAGTTGTGCAGAGCCAGACGGTTCCCCCTGAGCTGAGCCTCCTTTTCTTCAGGCTGAGCCTCCCCAGCTACTCCTCATGACCCTTCCCCAGCTCCATACTCTTCTATGGATATGCTCCAACCACTTAAACTCTTTCTTGTCGTGAGGTGTTGGCGTCAATAAGTCAGGAGTCTCTCTGAATTCTTCAGAGAGAAATCAGAGTGCAGGGATTGAATTAAAGCCTTTGGATGGATTGAAGTATGTTAAGCCACTCACACATAAAGTAGAAGTTTAAGTCTTAGTATAAGCAAGTAAGTAAGTAAAATGGGTTTTAAGTGCTTTAAAAGTAAAAGGTCTTAGATGCCAGTGTAGAAGTTCAAGTTCTAGTAAAGGTTGAAAAACATCGTGTTAGATACTTAGGGGTTCTGTGGAGGCTCCAAGAACATAGTTCAAGAACATAGTTTTAGGTATAATAAGCTATAGTAAGAATATTGCTTACATTTTTCAGATGGAACAAGATAGACCCTATGCTTAGTTTACATGTAGCCTGGTGTGCTAAAAAACTAGAATTCTAGTAGGTTAAGAAGTAGTGGTCTGAGTTTGTGCTTTAGCTTGTTAGGAAGTTTCTATATAAGAACATGCGTTTGGGAGAGCTGGTGCTTTTTGCCATTGCTTTTGCTTTGCTTTGCTTTTGTTCCTGCTCTCTTGCTGCCATCATCAACACCCAAAGAAGATAAGAGTTGCCCAGCTTCACTGGCCCTGCTGAGACCAGCAGGAGCAGCTTCTGTTTCTACTTGGGACTTTGTACCAAAACTTAGCATGAACTTTGCTGTCTGTGACTTTTGTTTTTGGGACTGATGTGCTTTTGCAATAAACAACTTTATAGCAGCTAGTAGCTGCTTGGCTCATTAAAGAAGACAACCTGACAAGTTGGTGCCGAGAGCTAACACAACAGTGAGGGGCCCAAAAATGCCCCCACAATCTGAGGTGCCTCACTAGTGCACAGCAGAGGTTACTGTCCTGGTCCTGGTGGCAACATTGGTCCTGGTACAGGCCAGGATGTCACTGGTCTTCTTGCCCACCTGGATACATCCAGCTCATGTTCAGCCACTGTCAAACAGCACCGCCAGGTCTTTTTTTTTGCTGAACTACTTTTCAGCCTACTTAGGTATTCATCTCTTTCCTGTGCTTTTTCTGTTAATTTTCCAATTAATTCCACTGATTCTACTCTCAAGTAGTAGTTTGATTGTTTTGGGGGCAGGACCTGTAGTCTGTTGAACAAGACCTAGGCATTAAATATGGAATTACTACTGAAGGACAAGCATGACTTTCACTAAGTTTTCAAGAATTCAGATGATTTCTGTCATAAGCTCCAATTTTTCTACAGATCCACTTGATATCCTCTGGTGCAAAGCTTCAGTTTTAATGGATTTGCAGCTTGACTGCTAAAGAATTGGCTTTTTGGTATTCTGTCTCTTCATTCTAAACTACAGCAGCTATTATGATAACTGATGGTTGAGACTAGCAAATTTTTTAGTAGTTGTGAAATGTCTGCTTTTATTTAAAAGTCAGTGGGTTTGAATTGTATCACAGATTCAAAGTTGGTATGTGCAGTTTAGCAGAAATTCTGATTCTGTAATGATTATTTTTAAAGTCCTAACCATCATATGCCTTGTCTTAATCTCTGTTCTTTCTGGAACACCACAGATAGTGTAGCCATTTGTGTAGATGGCAGTGTTTGGATCATTCCATGTAATCATAGATACCTTAATAATGAAGTTGACGGACCAGGAGATTGGCAATACTTGTGCTGAACTTAAGAATATTAAAACAGCTCTTGAAAAGTAGTTACTTCATGGATATAGCAAAATTACCTAAAATAAATTAAAATCAAGATAATTATATACAAGGAGAGAATGGGAAGGGGACACCAAATATTTTGAATGCTATAAATTTTAAATGAACTTTCATATCTTGTTTCTCCTTCTGTTATATAGGGTATTGAAGCCCCCAGGAGGAGATTCTAGCAATCTGTTTGGGAGTACAGAAGTGTCTTCTTCAAGCAGGCCACACCGGATGGCATCCAGTATCTTTGGAGCATCAGAACAACCTCAGAACATTCCAAAAAGAACAAACCCTCCAGGTAAAAGCTGCCCCCTCTTTCTGTGTCACTTGGCTCTGAATTGCAGCATAGAATGGTTTTGTGTTCCTAAACTGGAATGCTGGGATCGGTCTTTTTATGTTGCATTTTTATATACTGACTACGTTTGAACAACAAATCATTTCAGACTTCTGAATATTTGAATATTTCAGTGATCTGTATGTTTACAGACTTTTTAGCACATCATTCAAGTCTTAATTCTTTCCAAATTGAGGTTCTAAGAAATGATGAAAGGAAGCTTCTGTTGTAGAGCTGTATCAGCAGTTAGCTCAGTTTGAGACCTGCAGCTGAATTCTAACAAAGGATTTAAACTAGGCAAATACAACAAAATCCCTAGAGAGCAGGGTTGTAGAAGTCCTTGAATTATATATGTATATTTTTAATATAGTGTGATAAAACTAATCTAGAAGTCTAAACAACTGCCTTGCAGGAGGAAAAGAAAGTGGCATTTTTGAGGACTCTAGTTCTGCTCAGCCTCGTCCACGCATGAATCCGCCTGGTGGGAAGACAAGCGATATCTTTGGGTCTCCTGTCTCTCCTAGCATTGTGCGAGCACACCCGAACAAACCCAAGGTATTTGTACATCTGTTGCTGTCAGATCAAGGACTCAGCATCTCCAGGGTCCTGTCGTGCTCTGTCACATGCCTGTGCTCTCCTTAAGAACAGAACTGAATGTGCATGGAGTGACTTCGAGTTAGACAGTTACTCCTAAAGTCTCTTTGATAGCTTGTTATTTTGGGTATATCAGATCTCTGCAGTTTGTTGTAAAAGTATTAAATTAGACTGTGCTGTCAAAAAACAAAAAAAAGATAAAAAGTCTTTGATTTTTCTTGTAAGTGAGGTACAGCTGGAGCTCTTGACAGAGCCGAGACGCATTTTAACTGGATAGGAAGGAGATATTTCTCCTTATTCTAAAGTTTGGCAGATATGATCTTGATGCGGACTTGGGAAGTTGGTGAGCTGCAGTCATAAACCTTTGTGAGACCTGGCTGTGTACTTCACCTCTCTTAAATACGTGTATCTAGAGTCACTTTGAAAGCACATTAGGCTTAAGTGATCAGCAGTGTAAAAGTGAACTTGGGATCAGTGGTGTCAGGCCCAGCAGATACTTGATTTGTGCAAGATGGGCAAAAGTATCTCTTAGTATAGTATTACAATTGTTACACGTAGGTTATACATTTGAGTTTTGTTCTTAAAACTGGGATGTGTAATAGTTGCTTGTAGTTATGACCACATCTGGGTTTGGAAAAAGAGTACCTTACCAGTTATTGTATTTAAGTGCCTTATATGAAGATTTACAACCTGCTGCCTTACTCTAAGTAAATACCAATAAATGAGTAGCTATTACAGTGATAATGTTTCAGCATGTCAAATAGCATGGAAATTTCACATTCTATGAAACTGATGTGGTTTAAGAATGATATTCCCCAGTTTAGTGTTCCCACTGAAACACTCCAAAACATGCCCCACTCACACTCTCCTCCCCCTTCCCCTTGCAGCTGGGGAGGGAAATTGGAGGTAAAAGGTAAAAATCACGGACAAGAACAATTTACTGGAAATAGCAATGAGATAAGAAAAGAACAATAACATCAACAAAATTAATAACAGAGTGTACAAGAGGATGAACAGTTCAAACGTGAGTGCTCACCATGCTCAGCCACCACCGCTGACCAGACGGGACCTTTTCCCCCCACACCCTGCACATGATGTGGTATAAAATAAGCTCCAGGTCATGGCTATGCCGTCCCCATGGCTACTGCAAAAATTAACCCCATTACTGGCTGGAACCAGGACAGAAATTGTCATTGTACTGAAAACAGTTTAGTTTTTCCCGGAAGCTTAGGAAGATAGGATCAGTACAATTTAACTTTCTTGCCTTTGTATTTTTCCACTTAAATTTAAGATGTTGGTAGAGTGCTTTCTTTTTATGCATGTTCTGAGTAGTATCTGGGGCCATATGAAAGGACAAGGAGGAAAATAAGATTGGGAGCTAGGTTTTGGCAGGAGTAGTGCTGTTGGTGTAGGAGAGGACTTTGCCTTGTTTCTCTGTACCCCTTTATTGGGATGGTTGCTCTTTCTTTTTAGTTACTTTTTTAGAAATGCAACTTTAATTCCCATGAATTCCTGACTAAGTAGAGGACACCGTTGTGGAAATTCTTATGTCATTAATTAGAACATTGGAACTGTGGGAGATACTGAGATGGAAAGAAGACTGCATACTTACAAAAACTACTGCAAGTTGAATTTCATGGGTGGGAAAACACACTTCTCTGAAGTGTGGCTGTGTATTTCCAACAGTCAATTCAGATTGTTGGGGAAATGGTCTTTAATGTTTTGACTGTTGGGATACTTGCTGAAGACAGGAATTGCTGCATACAAATGGGACTGCCTGTGTTATAATGTGTACCAGCTTCTGCATGATAGCAGGTGCTTGACAGGAGTGGTAATTCCTGACCTTAAAATCAATGAATCCTTAAGGTTGGAGAAGGCCTCTAAAATTTGAGTCTGGCAGTTTACTGCACTGCTGTGCTTACCATTTTGATGATCTAATGTAACCTCTTCATCCATGTTTCAGTGATTTGTCTGAGATATGCACCTTGCCATAATGAAGATTTGTGCCCCTGCATTTGGGGTTCTGTAGAAGTGGAGGGGATGAAGGACTGCGCACATCTTGCTTTTATTTGATCGGTGATCTATAAACTTAGAAATGAAGCAAAACTTTCAGAAGTTTGTGATAGACTTGCTGTTTGAGAATAATAATACACTAAGATAGTTTTTGATTTCTTTGTAGGATCACATTGTCTTGAAAGAAGAGGAAATACCAAAGAATCTAGAAGGTCAGCAAGAGAAATTATTTTCTTTGTTCTCTTTGGGAAGATAAGCTATGAGGAAATTTCTTGTGCTTCTGCTTAAACGCTAGCCTTAGTCTCAGGTTTTTAGGATAATATGACTGAAAAGTTTAGTCAGAAATCTAATCACTTGTCTCAGGGAAATAGTTCTCTTCCTCTTACTGAGGAGAACACAGGCGTGAGTCATGATACTCTGTCTGTGTGTTTAGACTTTGCTTAATACCATGGATGTATATACAGATATGCATGGAATCTGTATGTGACAAAACATCTCTTAAGATAAGGAAGAAGTTACCTCTTCCTCTCTTGCCATCTCCTTCAAATGGCTAATTCTGGCCTTCTGTAGTTGTAAATAATAAACAGCTGACTGACAAAATATATTATTGATCTGTTAAAGAATGATGGAAACCCTGCTTTCAAGCTCACTATGAAAGGATCGATTGTACATTGTCTCTCTTAAATGACTGCAACTGTCAAAATAATTCTGAAGGTATATTGCTCAGTCTTCATATCCTTGTTGGAAAGATTGCTGAAGGAAGAAAGGAATTGTTGTGAAAAGTGAAATTCTTTTCTTAGCATGTTTCCTTCAGGAAAAATGAATAGGTAATGAGAGACCTTGGTGTGCTGTGGATGGGAGATGTGGGAAATAATGCAGCTGACAGAAGATGAGGCACTTTATGCACGACAGAATAGTGAGTTATCTGATGATCTAATCTGTTTTCTTTAATGCAGAAAATATCAAACCACACGTGGAAGATGGAGGCAAGAAAAAAGCTCTGGGCAAAGAGGAGCAATGCAAGGAGCCAGAACCCAAGATAGACAATCATGAACCCCGACTAG
This sequence comes from Acridotheres tristis, assembly GCA_037013685.1. Taxonomy (NCBI): domain Eukaryota; kingdom Metazoa; phylum Chordata; class Aves; order Passeriformes; family Sturnidae; genus Acridotheres; species Acridotheres tristis. The sequence goes on along the minus strand of CM072897.1, from coordinate 20,830,972 downwards.
GGCCAAGGCCACGCTCACACAACAAAGTCCTCAATCCACCAGGGGGGAAATCCAGCATTGCATTCTATTAGTGTCATCATGACACTGTCACTAATGGAGAAACTCTTGTCTGTGGTGGCGAGGTCAGTTTATACACTATTGCTTGTGAATAGATTCTTAGGCAGATGGATGAGGGTTATGTTAGAGTGTGTAGGAAGGATAATCTGGTGATTTGGGGAGGAAGGGCTGGGGAGGGAGTGGGTTCCTTGTGGAAGATATGAGTATTGGCCTGCCTGGGTGGATGGCAGAGTTGGACATTAGTGCAACTTTGTGAAAAATCAGTGCTACTTAGTGGTGAGTTCCTCAGACTGTTAGGTTCTTAGCTAGTTTATGGCTCAGGATGCTCTTGTGGAATCAAGCTTATCGATACAGTCAACATGTTAAACATTGTGAATGGGGAGGGGCCTGGAAGTCACACCTGAAGATTCTGATGTACAGCAGGTAGGCTGGGCTTTCCTCTGGACAATGGGATGCAGCTTCACAGTGTGAGCTGACTTGCAGTCATGTGAGTAGAAACATGTTCCACTGGAACAAGTACTGCTGCCGTGGTTAAGAGTGTCTTCAGTCATTGCTTCTTTTCCTCCTTTCTTGCTTGCGGCACTTGATTGCTAATACAAGGACAAAAACCATCACATGTTTGTAAAGATTGTGGTCTTCTCCTCCCCAGGTATTCAGGATGCCTTTAGTAATTTGCTGATTACTGTGACTTGCTCTTCACATGTGGCAGTCCGACATGCTGTTTCATGTAGGTGCTTCTAGTTAAGTGCTTGTATATTTTCCTGTAAAGATGTGGGTGCAAACAATAGCTTTTTGGTACTCTTTGAACAGAGGCAACTTGGAAGTTTACAGTTACCATGGAAAATATGCTGAGGTGTCAGCCAGGTCACTCTGGCCCAGCCTGTGTAGAAAGGGCTTAGTTTCAGCAAAGATTTTCACTTGGCTCTCCGTGGAAACCAGGACTGTTCTCCTGTCTCCACCACAGTGAATTTCCTGTTGGTACTGTCTGTGCTGAGTCTGTTAGTGAATTCTCCCGTCTGTCATCAGCCTTACCTTGATCTCAGATGTTTATTGGTAAGGTTGGGAGAACTATGTGAGTTCTCCCCAGTCTAGAGCTGTAGTTGATTTTGCTGTAGATTACCTTAGCTGGAAAAACAAAGCCAGCACAAACAGAAGGTTTGTATTATAAAATCAATCGTAAATCATGTTTGGAAGATGTGCATGTTTTGCACAGATGGTTTTGGGGGAGGGTTTGTTCTCTGAATCGATTTTATGATCATATCCAGAGCTTGAATGTTAACTCTAGGTGCTTACTGTTAAATATATTGAATACTGACCTTTTAAATCTGACATACCAAAACAGGAGTAGTTCAGGTACACCAAAGAACAAGTGGCCTTATTGTGTATATCCACGGTTGTTCTAGCCCACATTCCCTGGGACCTGCTGCCATTGAGACACAGTGTTGGGCCAGGTGCTAAACCTCTCTGTGATTGTAATGCTTCCTAGGCCAGTTACCTTGTGTCAGCAGTGGTGGGTGACTGCTTTAAGACTTAGTTGCCTTTTCAAATAGTGAAACATATGGAGTAGTGCTAGGATAGAAATAGCTATGGAAAGTAAGGATTTAAATGCCTTTGTACCTTTCAGATTGGTTTGGAGCTGCCTGTTAATTTCCGCCCAGGAAAACAAGGCAGTACTTGAAACTGCAACTCTGGAATGAACTTATATATGTTACTTCCAAACATGTATTTCTTACCAGCTCTTCCTGAGCTCTCCAGCCTGTGGCTCTCCAGCCTCTGGCTGAGTTTCAGACACATTAGCCATTTCAGTTCCTTGTTCCAGTACTTGACAGGAAGCTGTCATGTAGAAAAGACAACCAGAGGCTGCTTCCTACATTGCAGGCTCTGATGTAGCTGATGCTATCTGCAATGCAAAGCATTTGGCATCTTTTAGTACCTGATGTGCATTGGCTTCAGTGCCTGTCTTTTAAAGAGCAACTTCTGACTAGGCCTTAAATTAGTTAAACTATGTCAATTTTCTTGTATTTCTTTCTTTGGAATCTAAACAATGTTTTCAACTTATCAAGTAAGATTGATCTGAGCATTTCTCTGGGACATAAGGGGATTGGAAATCAAATGACAGAACATGTAGTTATCAATAAACTTCTGTATTTTGTTACTTCATTGTGTGCTGTAGATGCCTGCTTTTATAAATTGGTCAGTACTCTATTTCACCATAGATACATTAGTAAATTTTATGGTCTGAAATGGGAAAAATTGCACATGTATTGTCAGGCCTTCTGTACGTGAGATTGTGCTCAGGAGCTGTGACATCCTGCCCAAGGCTGCCTGTGATACCTCTTATCCCTGAGGAGGGGTAGGAGACTAGCAAGAGCTTAACTTAATGCCTTTTTGTGGGCAACATTCCATGATGTTCTGTACCACACTGGGATTCTGTTGTGATCTTCAGCAATATTGTAAATAGAATTAAATACTCAAATATTTTAAATACTCAAGGCTATGTGTAGAAAAACATAGGAATTCCCCCTGAGCAGGGGATATTCTTTATGTGGAGAAGGCATACCCTCACTTATGTGTTTCTAGTGAGTGCATAAAACACCCTTCATGTGCCGGACTGCCTTGGCTGACAGAGGAGGGAACTGCAGCTAATGACACTGCAGTTCTGGATGAGCTGGACACAGTGGCCTCTCAGCCAGGATGTTGTGTGTCTACAGCATTCATCTCTGAACTTCCAGGCTGTGATGCTCAGAGCCTCTCAGCCAGCCCTCACTCCTAACAGTGACTTTTGTGTTTGGCCACTTACAGTTCAGAACTCTCCTCTGAAGCATGTACAGTTTGGGTGGAATCTGCATAGTGTGGGAATGTGGCAATGTCCTTGAGAGTTAGCACATTAGCAATGAAGGACTGTCTTTCCTTTGAGCTGTAGCCAACAGTAGACTGTAGTATAGCTCCACTTTGCAACTCTGTATGTTACCCCATTGTTTTCCCCAAAACTGCTAGTTTGTAGCTAAACGCTTGGGCTAGAATGTTAACTGAGTTGCTGTTTCAGTCTGGCAAGGAAAATGATGGTGTCCATAGTGAGCTTAGCCTAGGAAGTGGTTAAAGGAGAACTTGCACGGTTTCATGACTCATGTGTGGTTCTAGGCATATCTGCTACTTAAGTCCCTAAACATGTCACTGTCTCTGTGCCGTACAAGACCTCACGGCTCTAGTGGACAGCCCAGCTGCAGTGTATCATCCCTCCTGATCTCCATGTGTGCCAGTTAACCCAGATCATGCATGTTTTTCCCTGTGAAGACTGCTGGCTACTGTGCAAAACCTTTTAAGCAAGCAGTGTGATACTGTCCATCTGTTGCATCACTGCATCACACCCTGCATTGCACGCTCAATGAGGAAGATTAATATCCTCTCTGTTAGTGTTTTAAACAATGTAAGTTTTTTGAGTTATTTATACAGGCTAATCAGAGTTGGAATATCCAAAGTACATTCTTGGGGGTTGTCTAGTGAGAGAAGATATGTAAAGTAGTGATGTGTTGAGACAGTCACTTAAGCACTAAATGAGTAACTACTGTAGTATGTTCCGTGGAAGATTGTTAAGAGTTGCTTATGTCCGATATTATCACACAGGTGTGTGGATGTTCACGTGTCTTGACTACCTGGGTGATTGTGTGGTGGAGCTGGCCACCCAGCGATTTGTCCAAGCCCCTGATGTGTCTCTTGTTAAATTTCATCTTGAAGCTCTGCTGAAACCGTGTGTCGCTTCCCTTTGGAAAAGGTCATGGATTAAATGTCGAATTTTCCATTGTTTCTTAAGGAGCAAAGATGAGTTACGGCATCCCGGCTGTGGGGAGACTTGGTCACATGTAAGCTGTTTCTGACATTACTGGTTATCAGCTATGCAAGAAGTGGATTGGGTAATAACAATTCATTGCTGGCCAAAAACTGATACCCAGAAGTCTCCCAGCAGGCTAAGCTGGCTGCCTAGGCTGTGCCGAGTCACCACTCCTCTGAACAAAGTTGGTGAGGGAGAAGAGGCAGATTTAAATTATTGGGCTAAATTAGCAGCCCTAATTATTTTTGTAGTTCTATCTTGCTTCTGGGAATGATGACAGTCTCATCTTGAATTGGTTTTCCCTTTCTTTCAAGTTCCTTATATTGCTAGCAGGACAACCTCTTCTTCCTCAAGCTGGTCAAAATACTCTCCACAGCCAGCAAGAATGGAGGAATTTGCTTTACTCATCAGCCTCTCTAGCTCCAGCTGCCTTCTAATTGTGGTGTCTTGCCCACTGCTTTCTTCCTCCTACATACACAGATATTTGAAATAGTAGCTGTGCTGCCTTTGGCTTCTCCATGATGCCCCCTCAGCTGTTGCTTGGATGTGTGCTGTGTGCCACTTAAGCCAAAACCACAGACCACTCTATGTCCAGGTGTATCAGAAGCGCAAAGGCCTGTTGCAGTAACAGGACCTTAACATTATGCCAGGTTCTTCATGAAGTTCATAAAGATGATGGCTTTTTCTCCACTGTCTTCTCCCACAGACTTACATAAATGTGTGCTCTACTGTGTCTGTTTTATGTTCTGGCTGCTGGGAGCATGCATCTGGGCATGAAGGGCAGCAGAAGTCCAACTCAGTGTGAACTGCCTGAACTGAAGTCCACTTTCAGGCTTCAGTTTGTGTTTTACAAGTCTGAGTCCACTGTGTCTTTGGCAAGAGGAATGTTCTGCCAGAGGATATGTGCAACTTAAATGTTAAGGGCCAAGTTGTCTAAGGCTGGGGACAGTGTAAGAGGTAGGGGTTTCAGTTATCCATAATCGTGATCAGTGCAACACCACAAAAGTTAAACAAAAAAAAAACCCTGATTGTTTCTTCCATTTCTTGCAGCATGTTGACCTCTGTGAATACTGCCCTTTCATTTTCATGACAAGCTCAACCAAAGTATGAGAGCCATGCAATTGCCTTTTTGAAAGCTCAGAGCTGAGCTCTGGTATCCCAGCTGCAGTTGTCCAGCAAAAATGGGGAAGACAGGCAAAGTGAAGGTGGCTTCCTGGTCCTGAAAAAAGTTGAGTAAGAGTAAGCGATCAGTGTGCTCAGTGGAGGTGAGCAGGTACTGTTTCAGGAAGGGTCATCATCTCCTTTACTGTTATGTCAGCTTCAAGCTTTATCCATCTGAAAGACAGGAGCCTGTCCAGAAGAACTCTGCCTGTGAGAGGCTCTAGTAGAGTCCTCCTACCCTGGAAATTGTCTTTGTGCAAGAGACCCAAAGGTCACCAAAATGTCCCCACATCTTCAGATTCTGTGACAGGGCTTTTATAAGCAAGTGCAAGGATCTTTGTTTGATGGTTTCTATAAAACCCTCTCTAGCCACCAGAAGTTCTCCATATAAGCAATGAACACAGGAGAGGTACAGGAATGTTTCCCAGTGACACCCAGCAGAACAGGCAATGAGGCTTTGGTGCTACACCAAAGAGAACCTTGATAATCGTTGGCAGACTTTAAGAAAAGTACGTCACAACTCTTCTTCAAAACAGAAGAGTGACGTTTCTTTTCTAGTAATTTTGAGGTAGACTGTGGGATGTCAAACAGGAATGGCTAGCTTTTGAGTGAGCTTCTTCCATGAAGGAGCAAGTGCAGCACTTTGAGTGGTTATCCCAGCACTTGTTACAGCACCAACCCCCTTTGAGTTTAGCTGCTGCATCACATGACATAAACTAAGAAAGCTGATGGCTTCAACAAACCAGTCTGAAGTCAGTGCTTTTAAGCCAGAGTATTAACACACAAATCAGTTCTGAGTAAGTATTTTCTTCTGTTTGTAAGTCTCCAACATTAGTTTACAGCCCTGCTGCATGTGGTTTTTCATAATTACAGCTGGAAATTCATGATGGGATTTTTCCTCTGAAAAAATCCAAGTGCAGGATTTCAGCACTGAAGAGTAGTACAGCAAGTAGAGGCCTGAGGATATTTTGAAGCCACAGTCTAACAGGAGTCTGATTTGCCAGCTGTCAAAATACTGATGAGGCCTAACATGGAGCACTGTGTGCGGTTTTGGCCTCCCTAGTACAAGACAGGTGTGATTTAGAGAATGCAGTGATGGGCCACAAAGGTGATAAAGGAACTGGAGCATCTGCCAGGAGGAGGAGCTGAGAGGGCTGGGACTGCTCAAGAAGGCTCTGGGAGATCTGACCAGTGTGCTCAAGTACCTTCTGGGAGGGTGCAAGGATGAGGGGGCCAGACTCTGCTCTGGACAGGAGATAATGGGCACAAGGGAAGCCACACAGAATTCCATCTGGACACAAGGACACACAGTTTTCCTGTGAGGGGTGGTGAGACACTGGGACAGGTGGCTCAGAGAGGCTGCAGAGTCTCCATCCATGGAGATGTTCAAACACTCTCTTTGTTCTGTGCTCAGTCTTCTGCTCCATGTTGATTCTTTGTTACCGAGCAAAGACTTCAGGCTTGCAGAGCCAGTGACTTCAACCTATGGCTGTGAAACCTGATCAGCAGGACACCAGGACAGCAGTAAATTGCCATCCAGATGTAGGAGTGTAGTCACAATACACCCAGCTACAGTTGAGAACTCACAGCAGCAAAGGAGTAAGTGATGCCCAGCCAGATGGTAGAGACCAGCAGGGGCACAGACATGAATGCCAGGAGAGTGAAGACTGGCAGAGTCAGCATGGCACAGACATCAGCAAGGGCACCTCTCAGTCCAGCGTAGTCCTGGTGAAGGGAATGAACAGAAAGCCTCTCCCAGGGGACCCTGCTTCCCATGGGTCCTAGTGGCACATGAGGCTGTGCAAAGAGGGCTGAGTGGAGTGGCAGTGACGTGGCATTTCCTGGCTGTTAGCAGTGTAGCAGACCAGCTGTTCTACCTCTTGCATACCCCCAAACTGAGACTGAAATGTAACTAGGTGTCTGGTACTCAAGCAAAATCCCAGGCTTTAACAAGGGGAGAGGGAAAACATCATTATACTGAGACAATTACGGAAATAAGAAATGGAAGCTATTTCACAAAACAGGGCCTGATTCTGTGCAGATTGTCCTTTCCCATCTACTTGCAAAGCCCAGTCCTTTCTGTTTGAGTCTCAGACTTCACAAAACACACAACCATATACCATGGATTGATGCTACCATAGCACAATTACAGGACAGAGGTAAAAACAGGAGAATGTTACTTCTTGTAATTTAAGTCAGGTTAAGGTGCGTCTTTCAGTTTGCAAGGATATAAAAGACTCCTTGTTCAGCCACAACAAAATTCTGTGAGAGGCTCCAGTAAAGTCCTACGCTGGAAATGGTCTTTGTGCAAGAGACCCAAAGGTCACCAAAATGTCCCCACATCTTCAGATTCTGTTACAGGGCTTTTATAAGCAAGTGCAAGGATCTTGGTTTGATGGTTTCTATAAAACCATCAAATTTGAGAGGTTTGAAGGGGCTGTAGTGGACATTTCAGAGAATCAAGAACAAATTATCAGCGAGTACTTTGTGTTTTGGGTACTCACAATTAATATGCCAACTGCTGTGGAGAGAATGAGGGACCTGTCATACACTGCCCCAAAAATGTAAGCAGCTGCCTGCTGATTTTAACCAGAATATTTATCCTGGATAAACTTGCTAAAAATAAAATGAAGCAAAGAAAATAAAATAATTAGTATCCCTGATCTGATTATTTTGATAGAAAGTAAGTTTGAGCACAAGCATATGGGCCAGAAAGAATGAGAGTACTTGTGAACAAGCTTGATTCTGTCTGGTTTGTAGTGCCAAGCCGTTGGTGGTTTACTTTTTTTTTTAATTAGTGCACACCACAGAGGAGCTGGTATTTTCAGACACTTTTGAGACACTTCGGAAAGTGCAGAGTGAAACTGCAGATTAAAGTGGAGCATGTGTTTCCTGTATCAACACAGCTCACACCAGCAATGTGCCATTGCCTGTCCAAACCACATGGATGAAGTTTTGACATCCTCTTTTAAGAGGCTAAAAGCCTTATCAGTTCAAGGGATTGAATGCTGAGAGGCAGTACCATGGTTTAAAAATAATCCAGCAGCAAAGATCAGCATTTATATTGAACATCTGCATTTGAGAAATACTAGGAATTGCCCAGGAAATTCCTAGAAGGAGACCTGGTTACAGAAAGGAAAAACCAGCAGAAAAAAACAACCAACTCAAAACCAGCCTTTCAGCTTTGTTAGGGACATGCAGAAATTTCATGAAACTTCCTCAAATTCTTTATAGAATTGACAGTCATTCAGCTTAACAGCTTTCACGGAGTTTTATTTAAAGATCTTATAGCTACTTACATTTGATTTGGCTATCTGTATGGCTACTTCCCATCAGTTGTCATACTGATGACATTTCTTCCCTTCTGATTTCACAGTGGCCTCTTTCAAATCACCAATGAAATACTATGAAAATAATTTTATTTCTTTTACTGCAGGCCTTACCTAATATAAAAGTTCATCCTCATTGTGTAGCAGAAGTTGCTGCATCTTCCACAAAGGGGAACAAAGCAGCAAAACAAGTCCATGGCAGAGCCCCAGGACAGAAGCAGTAGTCTCAATTTAGATGGCCAGGTTGCTGTTTTCTTTTAAGCAAAGGCAGGCATTAAAAAGGAGGTCTGCAGCTTTCACCGGATACAAAGGCTGCCTCTTGTACAAATCCAGGCTGAGGAAGCCCAGTTATATTCCAGACACAGCAGAATGCAGCAGCTGCAGGGCAGAGCTGCCCCAGGCCTGTGAAGTTGATACCCCACCCAGCTCAGGAGACACCCACTTTGCTAGCCTGTTGCAAAGGTGAAATGCCTCTGAGGTGTTTTTTAAATGGAGTATTTCTTCCCCTTCCTCCAAATCCTTCTGATCCTTCTTTGGCAATGTTTGAAGCTTTAAATATTGGATGAATCATTTTCGTTTAAGGTAATTTTGCAGTCTTTCAGAAGTTTCTCTCATCTTTGAAGGGAAAGAAAGGTCGAAGAACCCCCAAACCTTTAGGTGTTAAAGGCGTGTTTCTCCACATTTCACGAGTGGAAGGAACAAGTTTATTACCCCTGTAGTTCCCAGTCCACCCAAAATCGAGGCCTGCAAGGCTCTGTTGGCTCATGTCAGTCAGTGGGTCACAGCCATAGAACAATACCTGGTGTCTGCCACAAAGGGAAAGACTCATTTGTAGAAGAAGATGATGATGAGGACCAGGAGCCAGTAGGGAAGAGGAAGGTGCTGGATGTCCTGAATCTGCTGCAAAGACGAGATGTGCCCTCACTCCCCAGGAAAATAGCCTAGCTTCACACCAGTGTCACTTTCTGAAAGCCACTGATGGGCACAAGAGATTTAAGAAGCAATGGCAAGTAAAAGGGAAATGAAAGCCAGCTCATGCACCTCTAAGTGAAATTTGAGATGTTCTGACCCTAAAACATTCCTTCTTTAACACTATCCAGTAGAGAAAAGAAAAAAGCTTTCTTATTTTTAGAAAGTTTCTGGCTGCAAGAGACTGTTTTGAGCAGGCTCTGTTAAGAATCCACTGCACATCATGAAGTGAAACACAGTGGAAAGGTACAGTTTAAACGTGAATCACGACACAACTACAGAAACCAGTTGAGAGTGCTGTCATGAGAAGGAAGCCATCTAATAGATCAAAGTGACATAAAAATTGCAGACCAAAGTTGCTTGTAGCTCTTGTTCCTAGACAGAATGTAAGGCAGAATTGAAGATATGGGCTGGAAAGTGATAGTTCAGTACTGCCCAGATTAGCTATTTCCTATCCTGGATCCTGTGAGCCAGAAAGCAGTTCGGAGGGAGGCTAGTTTTGTGCACAGAATGCTCCTCTGAGCCACCTACAGTCAGAAAGTAACTGGCTTAGAAAGCTACTGCCATTCTGAGTGCTACCTGATCTCTCTGGAAGGCTCTAGGCAGAGAACTCTTGGCTGATGGTTCACAGATGCAATCTCCTCAGCACTGCTCTGCAGGATTGAACCGAGGAATGTGAATGCCCTCTCCTGGCCAGGACTGGCTCTTGTTGCTGCAGCCTTCCCTGTGCTCTGGTGGCAGTGCTCCTGCACCTGGGATTTCCAGGATAAAGATGGAAAAGTACCACTTTTTTAGATTCTTGCCGGATAGCACCATTGAAGCCCAGCTGCCCACTTTATCAAGTACACTGACTGTGAGGGCTGAAACAAACCCCAGCACACAAAGCAGGCTCCCTGGGATAAACAAGAGGTGAAATTCCTTGGAGTGGAGAGCACTGAATGACAAAACCCACTGCACGTAAAATGCTGAATTCTTCATGACTCCTAAGCCTGGATTCTCTTAAAGCAGAGTAGGACCTTTCACCTTGCACTGCCCTGTCACAATCCATGAGCTCCCACTGAGCTCCCACGGCTGCAAGACTGCCTGAGGCCAGTGAGACTAAAGCCACCTGAGTCTCTCAGGCAGAGCTCAGCTGGCCTGTGGCTAAAATGCTTCTGACCTGCAGCAGAACTGTGCAATAAACCCAAGGTAAAAGCAAGGCAGACACTGGGAAACTTTCCTGGTCCCCATAGCAGGGGAGGCTTATCACAGCTGTACAGGAAGCCACGGTGTACCTCTTAAATGGTGTGACCTGCTGCAGTTACCACAGCAGTCTGGCTTGTGAGTACAGGCAGCTCCAGAGTAGTGAGTCTGGTTATGCTGCCTACGCCAAAGCAAATTAGGCAGTGATCACCTACTGCAAACATCCTTCTCAGGAGTTCTGTACCCATTTTGTTTTCCAAAGAGCCAAAACAGCTTCTGAGATGAATGCACACTTTGTATGATGTATTGACCCCTTCATGGACTGCAGAAGTCACTCTGCTTGCAAATGCTGCCTGAGCACAAGACTAAATGTCAGACAGGATGTGACACCCCATGCCCACCACAGCTTTCTCTCTGAGAGCTGGAATCAGAGGACACAAATCAGTTTCAACTTCTGCATAACACTTCTCTGTAATTACTGAGTCTTTGTACACAAAGAAGGTCCTGAAGCAAGTTTGCCTAACATCACCATTCCAGCACTCATATGCCGTTTAACCCTTTCCTTCCACTTGAGACAGATTACATCTCACTGCACCAAAAAGAAGAGAGAAGCTCAAATCTTCTAAAATCTTCTAAAGCTACAAGCCCTAGAACAGATTCACACTATGAAATGTGCAATTCAGGTTCTGCTTCTCACAGTAATTTAAACCTGTGGTTTCAATCAGCCATACGCAAGGCATCTTCTGCTAGGACCAGTACAGAAACTGCTGCAGAATCAGCAGGTTCTGCTGCCCAAAGTACAGAATAACAAACATTTCATTCCTGTCTCTTTCACTCTGAAGTTTCTATTCCATGGGAGTACTCCTAAATTAAGTACTGACTCTCTGTGACTGCAGATGTCAAGAAAACAAAACTGTCAGGCTGACACTAGAAAGTTAGAGCAGGTTTTCTGGCATCAGTGCAGAAAACACCATTCATTTCGCACAGAAAGGAACAGGAAAAACTGGAAAACCATGTTCCACTTCCTGCTTACCTCACTACCTCTTTCAGGTTCTTTTAATCATTGGACAAAACAGGCTGGCCTGGGTCTAGAAAACACTGAAGAAATTCACCTCCCCAGAGTGTCCACTGCATTCCAAACTTTGTCTCAAACTGCTGAATGAAGAAGAAATTTGGGACACTCCAAAGACAGGAGAAAGACAGAGTCAATCCAAGTGCCAGTGCCAGTTCCTTCCGCTTGAACCAGAAGGCTGTGATAATGGTTCTGCACAACTTAAAGAAGAGAAAAATCCTCTCTTGAACAGACTGACTTGACCAAGAGCGTGGCACAGAAACAGCAGCTCTCTGAAGCTGGAGAGCTCCGGCTGGGAGATGCTCGACATTTGCAAAGAGGAGGCATGTGCCAGAGGAGGTATGTGCTAGCCTCGTAGTCCATTTTAAAATGTAGGAAATCATGCAGGGGCATGGGAAGTGAACTTACCCCTCCTATAAGGCAAGCAAAAATAACTTCAAAGGCAGAGAAATCACATGTCAGTCCCCACCCTTCAGAGAAGGACAAACTTGTCCTTAAACATTTCAGCACGTATTAAGCAAGGAACAGTGGTCTGCCAACAACACAAGTCCCTGGGGAAGAGCAAGTGAAGCTGACTGGTAGGACAAGGGTCTAGAAGGTAAAAATATATCATGACCCCTTGGTGAGATGTAAATCTGAAAATATGAAAATATGAAAATATGTAAATCTGAATTCCTTACTAGTAAGTGACCCATTCCCAGAACCAAAGAGCAGTCTTCCTGTTAACATCATAAGGAGGAGGTATGGTGAGCCCTTGAACAGCAAGCCTAAAACAAAGATGGATGATCCCAGCACAGAGAGAAAAAACAGAAACATCAACTAGGAAGAAACAAAAAATGCACAAACCTCAACAGACATGCTGAAGTCAGGACAAAGGTATTCTGTGTCAGAAAGCTAAAGAACAACCTCAGAACTCAGCAGTAAACCTCATCAATTTACTCTCCATTTTCAATTTTATAAAGACTGGTCTCTTTATAAAAGGACTTGGCAATCATCAAAATAATGATGATATTATCATGGTAGGAGGTTAGAGAGGCAGACTAAATGGCAGGGGACTCTCAAGAGGAGCCTGATTCTCTAAGTCTGACTCTGCCCTGAGCTCCATTGCAGGCTATGACCTAGAGGAGATGAATGATCTCTGTGCCTCTCTCCTAAGACATTTACCTCTGTGATACAGAGTGAGGGGAACTAATCTAATTTTTATTTATGCCTCACCATATGTTACACATGAAGTGGAAGATTCCTATAAGGGCTGTACATGTGCTGGCAGCCCTGTCTCCGGGGAGGCTTCGCCTGACAGCCAGTCAGGCGAGGAACTTTCCATGATCGGGCTCTGAGCGATATCTCGCTCCCCCACTGTTGCCCGTAGAACAAATGCCCGGATGCTTGGGAAAAATGCCTGGGAAATCGAGCTATAGGAGGAGCTTTAGCAGAAAAAAAGCACTTAGCTGCGCCACAACGAGAGCTATTATCCTTCGGGTTTCTTAGAGGGAGCAGGGGCTCACCTGTAGGGTCAGCTTGGTCCCCTCTCCCCCTTGCTTTTTCATCCAGGTGGTCCTATTTCCTTGTCCGCACCTGTTTTGCCCTGCTTCACCATTTCCATGAACCAGCTCATCGCCATGGCAACTCCCTGCTCCGCTGCCTCCCCAGTGGAGCGGGGCCGCCTCTGCCGCGTTTCCCGGGGCAGCCGCGGCCACCACCGCCGCGATACCAGCCCGTGGCCGAGCCTGGAGCCGCGGCTTTCCCCCAGCCATTCACAAGAGCTGCCCAAGGCTCGCTGCTGCTGTCACTTTGAAAGCCGTGCCGAGCAGCCACTGGAGCCACACAGCTCGCTGTGGCTCTCAACGCGCGCTCTCCGTTTGCTGTGCTGAGGCTGGCAGAGCGCTATGGTAATAGCGTCCCTGTGTTATAAGTACATATTATATTATTGGCTTTTTGCAAATATTAAAATGTATTAAAATTAAAATAAAATGTATGCTATATGTATAATGTTGGAAAACTTTGCTGAATGAATATAGTTTCTTTTAGTTCTGCTATTAACAAAACTTAGAAATAGTAGAGTGATAAATATTTTTTTTGGACTATAACATGGTGATGTAAAAAGCTTTTCTTCATGTAACTAACTAAGAGAATGGTAAAAAGATAATCAGGAAATTCTTCACATTCTTGGATTATCATTTCTGGATGAAGACAGGGGTGACGAACATCAGAACTCCAGGGAAAGGGTTTATTGATCTCTGTTGTCAGGGAGTGCACCAACAAAAAGGAGCCACAAGGGGGAAAGAAAAAAAAATTTAAAATGTTGATTTGCAGGTTGGAGGGGGTGATTTTGAATTATGCACGAAGGTCTATGGATATGCAACAGGTTGATGCATTCAAGGAAGTGTTCTCTGAGTTAAGGTGTGCTCTTGGCAAAATGCAAAGCCCCTGACCGTTGTAACCTCTTGCTTTATTGTCTCATATTGTCATTTATTAAACTTTAAAAAAATCTACTGGGAAACCAAATCTCGTTTTTCACACCTGTCTGTCACGTCTGTGTCAGGGGAGAGTGTATTTACTGCCATGCTGTGTCAGGTTAAGTCAGTGATCAAAGGATGAATGTCTCAGTTGCTCAGCTGACCATTACACACCCACACACAGAGCTGTCGCAACCCTCCACGCCTCTCTGGTGTTTCTACAGTGGGACCTTTCATCATCCCTTTGAATGATTTGAATGCATTGACAGGGCAGCCTGACATTCCACTTCAGTACAAGAATAAATTCACTGAATCCCAGAACTTACAGCAATTTCCCATTTTATCAATCAAGAATGCAGCCAGAATAACCACCACTGCATTTATAGGGGAAAACCAGAACAGAAATGTGCATCTCACTCCGTGGAAGCAGCTACCAAAGCACCCATCCCCAAAGCTAGAGCAAAGTGACTCGTGTCCAAGCATAGATCACATACAGCAGGTTGTACTGAGTCATTATACTGAAGTAATTCCCAAGCCTTCCACGCACTCCAGTGTGCCATTACACCTGGTGCTGTTATGGTGAGTTCCATTGGGGCAGGTCAAGTACTGTACAAGTCACAAAGCCTTAATGAGGTGCAGATACAGACAAAAACTCATGTATGCCTTTAAAAATGAAGTTCTTCCCTACTAGATTTCTATTTCTCCTGCTCAGTTCCCACGTCCATGACCAGTCAGCCATTAGGGAACATGTGTCTTCTCCCAGAAAGCCAGCCCTTGTCAAATGGGAAATGACTGGCCACTGGCACAGCACAGCTTCCCTCTCCCTTCCTGTGGTAGTAGCAGCTGGAGCTCAGCATTTGTATGCACATTTCAGTCCAAGAGCAAAGCCAGGAGACTGAACCATCAGCTTTATCTAATCCCTTAGTGTCTTGGCTATAGTTCACCTTGATCTGACTCCTCATTCTATAGTATAAAGTCTTAAGCAACATGTAAATATGAAACTTAGTGTTAGTCTGTATTAATTCATAGTTCTAAAGCATTTGCAGGAAACTGATAGACCTGGCATGATTTAATAACTTTGTTTTGCTACTGTTGTGGTTTGATGCTGGCCAAACGCCAGGCACCCATGAAAGTTGCTCACTCACCCTCCCATGCCCCAACTGGGCAGAGGAGAGAAAAAGTTAATGAAGGCTTCATGAGTTTAGATAAGGATCGGGAAAAATACTCTAAACAGGCTGAACTTAGAGGTACAAATTGAATTTATTACTAACATGTTTTGGTTTGAATGTCAGGTATTTTGCTAAGGAAAGGCCAGAGCCCTTTTTCCAAGATGCAGAGTGCAACCCCCTTCTTTTTAAATATTATAATTTTAAATTAGAGGCTTTTAAGTAGAAGATATGGGGATAGGAATAACAGTTTTTTACTGATATTTAACACAGCAAAATAGCAGAAACAGTAACAGCTATAAAAACTGACAACAAAACAGAACAGTGTAGCGCAGTTTCAGTCCCTTTTTGGTTACAGGTTTTCTTTTCTTGCGCTCAGTTACCGGTGCTGTGGGCAGGGCAGGTCCCGCGCAGTTGAAGAGGGCTGGGTGATGGCGGCAGCGGCCCAGGGGTGAGAGGGATGGAGGAGTGACTCCCCCCTCACGGTGTCGGTCGTGGTGCTCGGCAGAGTGTCCAGAGGCAGTAGGATGAGGTGGGAAGGAAGCAGAGGGATGTCCGATGGCAGGGAACGTGGATCTCGGCGCTGGGATGGGGGGGAAGATGTTAGATCGGAGCACAGGCTGTCTTCCTTTCACTCTACAAGCGAAGTGAGAGCAAGAGCGAGCCCAGGCCCCTGTCCTACCTTCCCTTTTTTGGTTTCCCCCTATTCCCAACCCCCCTGTGAGAGAAAACTATAGCTACTAAGGTGTAGCCACAAATACTTTGCATAACAATGGGAAAAGTTCCACAGAAAGAAAAGGGAACAATTCAACCCCCAACATAACAAAATCAGATGAGGATAATGACTAGTAAAATAAGCCCTTAAAAACACCTTTTTCCCTCCAACCCCTCCCACCTTCCCAGCAGCAGTGAAGGGAGGAAGGGCATGGGGGGTTTGGTCAGTTCATCATTAGAGGTTTTCTTCCACTGCTCAGGGAGAGGAGTCCATCCTCTGTGAGACTGTGGGGTTCCTCCCAAAGGAGACAGTGAGATGGAGCTTCTGAACACAATCCATGGAAACCATCCTTGAAGAAACCCTTTGAAGAGGAGGATCCATGATGGCTTGTAAATCCTGGAGCATATTTGTCAGAAGTTGACTTACTCAAGATTTGCCTTAGGTTCTACCTTGTAAGGCTATCTATGAGTTTGGTATTGTCTCCTGGCTATTGGGCCTCTTATATTCTGTCAAATCCCACTCATCTTAATAATTAACTTGAATTTATAAATGCTCAGTCATTCTGACTTTGATTTGAACTATTACCTGGTTTCTTCGCTTGTGTTTCCATAAATGTATCATCATAACATTTTGATTTGACTGTAAATTTATTGCAAAACAGTAGCACTTTCCTTATTTTCTAGAGCTCTTGGAAGTCCTGGTTTTAGTCCTCTCATAAAAACTTATGCAGATAATTGTCATTTTAATGTAAGTTTTACAGGAAGCTCACTGAAAGTAGTATCAAGGCCGTCCTCCTGCCACAACCTTCTTGTGCCAGTTTTTTTTTGGATTTGATAGATTCAATTTTCTACCTGAAAACAGGCAATCTCTCCTGGTATACGCTTCCTCTAGTTTATCGGATTTCCTATCACCAAGCTCTTAGTCTCAGGGACTCCTCAAGTGTTCTGAACAGTCCTTTAACATTTAAATTATTGAAGCATATGTCATTGTTTGCATTCTGTTCCCAAGTGATTGCTTTGTGTGAGAGAAAATAGCAAAATTTGGTTTGTGACATGTATTAAACCATTTTGAAATGAAAAATTCTCTTCAGTCATGAATAGGTTAAATTACAGTTGTAGTAAAGATAACGTTTTCAGGCAGGAGAGGGATTTTGTCAGGTGTTTTACTTAATTTTGCAATAAAATGTGTGTTTCCTCTGAAAACAGAGGCATCAAGAGATCAAGACTATGTAGTCATTTAACATACTTTGCCATCTCCTAATGGCTTTGTGTTATTCTCACTGACCAGCTCATATCTCCTCTCTGCCTCACTGGGTCCCCAGGGGATATTCTGCTGCCAGACCTCTCTTCGCTGCTGCTGCTGTCAGAGGCTTGTTAGTGATATGTGCTGCTGACATCAGGGCTGGAAGAGAAGAAAATCCCAAAGCATGGAATGAATAGCAGGAAAGAGAAGTGTTCACAGTGGCAGGAAACCCCATGCTGGTGTGTGTTCGTGCACTTCAGTGTCTGAGGGCTGTTCTTTTTGTCCTGTAATACCCTGCTGCTGTGAGAGCTCTCTTTCCTATAATTAATAAATCCCCTTCCCTGGCATTGCTGCTCTGTTTTCTGTAGCTCATCCCAGCTAGCTTAGAGACCGTCCCTCCCATGGGTTCAGCACAGACATAAACTCACTATGGATTTACTATGGCACCAAGTTAAGCAGACCTGTTACTTAATTATATTCTTTGTTCTTGTCACAGAGGAAGAATTTCCCTTTTTGCTGAGCCTCCAATAAAAGCAACTTGACTTTTTGCTTGTCCTGCACCCTCTATTGCTATACCTGAGCATCTGTGTGTCACCTAAAATTTGCTCTGAACATCTCTTTTGGATGCAGCTGAGGTTTTTGGTGTCTGTGGTAGAGTCTGATCTCCTTCATACATTGTGTCTCAGAGTGGTTTTCAGTGGAGGCCAAAAGCCTTTCAGCAAAAGAGTCTGCCTCTCTCTCACTCCTCTGGAGGTAATGCCCTTAGGCACTCCCTGAATGGTTACAAAAAAGTTACTCCCAGCATGCCACCCTGTCTCATGTAAATTGTTTGTATCCTATTGGCCCTTTCCCCCTTGTACCACCCCTCTGCCCTCAGATGATTGGTTAGATGCTCTACCCTGCCCCCCGACTTTCCTATATGAACCCTGTGCCCTCAGACCCCCTGAGAGCCAGTTTGTTTCTGGACCACTTCAAGGAAAGAATAATAAAGTTTTGCCTTGGACCACCACACGCGGCTCCCATTTCTTCCCTCCTGTGCTGGCCGAAGCAGAGTGCTCGCAAAAGAGCTGGAATCACTCTCCGCCCGGGAGTGAGCAAGGAGGACGTCCTCCCCAGGACGCTTCTCTAGAGGGTTGCAGCACTCCACCAGCATCCCAGGGCCCTCCACAACAGTTTTCTATTCCCTGACCATCTGCTCTAGGCCCAGAAACGGTTGCTGTAGCTTTAAGGTGAGCCTGGGGGTGGGGGGAGCCTTGGGGCTCTTGAGGGTGCTTTTTCAAACCTCACTCCTCAGGCGTCTGTGGTGCCGAGCAGAGCAGGCTCTCTTTGTTGCTTAGCTAGCTTTTGTTTGGTTGGTTGGTTTTGGATTTTTTTGGTTTTGTTTGTGTTTTTTGTTGTTGTTGTTCCAGTGTGGGCATGGGGTTGAATCATTTAAAAAAACCGGTATAATCACGGACAAAGACCCTCTAACTAATTAAAGTCAGAAAGTGGAATTTTATTCACTGGCGGGCAGCACGGGAGTCACCTCTGAAAGGCATGACCCCTCCGAACAAGGTGCTTTGCCATCTGTTTATTCCCCAAGATCTTACATACAATACATCTGCATAACCCCAGCACCTCCCATCCCCATCCCATAGTAAAATGAGCCCATCAGTCCTTCACATGTGCGCAGTTCTTCTCTTGAATTGGGTCGGTGGTCTCGAAATGGGTCAGTGGTCTCGAAGGATGAAGTCAGGAGAGTCTTCATCAGGTCTCTGTGACCCTCTGGCATGATCCAAGGCCCCGTGCTTCATGGTTAACAGTTTACTTATTTTACGTTCTTCAGTACGTAAATTTATAATAGCAGATAATTATACCAATTAGCTCTAGTTTAAGCATCTAGTAATTATTAACCTACCATTTACCTACCTAGCTTACATCTTGGTCATGGAAACTACTTCTACTCTTAGCAAAAATTCTAACTTTTTAAAACCATGATTCAGGGTAAAGGTCTGACAATTCAATATCTAGCATTTTTCCCATGCCGTGTGGGCACTTGGTTTGTGTTGTGTTATAAACATATATCGTGGTATTGGCTTTTTGCAAATACTAAGGTGGATACCATATGTATGGTGCTGAAATGGTTTTTAAGATACAGTTTTCTTCAGGAGTAATGTAGGCTGATAAAGTGTCTTTGTAGTATGTGAACTGCCTGCTTGGTTGGATAACACTCAGTGAAGACACCTGCTACTGATATACCAGATACCAGCATGGACCATCTGTAGAAATTGAAGACCACAGCCCAAATTAAGACTGGTAAGAAAAATAAAGCCACAACCAAGAAACATGCATGCTCTAAAAAGGCGGACTCAAGGAGTGGCCATGCAAAACAGTTCCTGGAACATGGCAAATAGTTTATAGAAAAGTTTGAATAAGCATGACAAGTCTATGAATATGCAATGGACTGATGAATTTAAGGGGTGTCTCCAAAACAGCAAGTGTGCTCTTGGCTGGACGCCAAGCATTCCCGGCTGTATAACCTTTTGCTTTATTGTTTGTCTCATTGTCTTTTATTAAACTTTTAAAATTTTACGAGGAAAGTGAACCTCGTTTTTCAGAAGTTTGCCAATAAATGGCTGCTTTTTTGCCCTTTCATCCACTAATATGCATTTCTTATCGGCGGGAAGGGACTGTTGAAACCCTTTTCTTCAGAGAAACGTTAATTCCAGAGAGTTTTCTCTTAAACTTGTCTCTAAACCGAGACACATTGCTTTATACAAAGCAATAGAAATAAATGGGAAAGATGGGGAAGTTGCTGTAAATCTTTGGGGCACTAAGGTGTGTGCAGCTGCACCTTCCTCCCTGAAGAAATTGTCTTGAGTGTGAGAAACAGGGTTCACTCTTTGAAACTTTTAAAAGTTTTATAAGGGATAAAAGGGACAGTACACAGTGCTGGGGTGCTTGGCAAACTGTCAGAAGTACCACAGTGTATAACAATTTTCTTACATTTTTTTTCCATTACATTGGCTAAATGCCTATTTATGAGGATTATACACACTTAAACATTCCTGTTTCAGGAATTCTTTTGCTTGGCTCAACCTTTGACTTTTCTTCATGCCATCTTGTAGATTAAGGGGTTTTTTTGAGGTTTTGTTTGGTTATTTGACATATCCTGATAACCTGGAGGGTCAGTAGTAAATTCCTTGTATTTTTTTGTTTGTGGTTTGGTTGGTTGGTTTTTTGTTTTGTTTTGGATTTTTTTTTTTTTTGTTCTTGACAGTGTTATACTCTACAAATACATTGAATCAACATATACACTTACACTATTTTCTGAGCTGTTCTTAACGCTGACAGTTAGTTACACAAATAAAAGCATTTAACATCACATAGTCTTTATTTTAATATTTTTCAAAAGCCAAAGCTATAATATGTATTTATCACACTACTATATATATATATCACAGAATAACTAGTCTGGAAGAAACCCCCAAGATCATCAAGTCCAACCCATGGTCTAATACCTCAACTAGACTATGCCACAGAGTGCCACTTAAAAAAGACATCCAGTCTTTTTTAAACACATCCAGGGCTGGACTCCACCACCTCCCCAGGCAAAGCATTCCAATCGTTTATTATTCTTTCAGTGAAAAACTTGTTCCTAATATCCAACCTATATCTCCCCCTGGCACAGTTATAGATTGTATCCTCTGGTCAGTGCTGCCTGGAGAAAGAGACCAACCCCCACCTGACTACAACCACCTTTCAGGGAGTTGTAGAGGGTGATAAGGTCACCCCTGAGTCTCCTTTTCTCCAGGCTGAACAACCCCAGCTCCCTCAGCTGTTCCTCACAGGACTTGTGTTCTAAGCCCCTCCCCAGCCTCGTTACCTCCTGTGAACACACTCAAGCGTCTCAACATCCTTCCTAAACTGAGGGGTCCAGAGCTGGACTCAGCACTCAAGGTGTGGCCTCACCTGTGCTGAGTACAGGGGAAGAATCACTGCCCTGATCCTGCTGGCCACAGCATTCCTGATCCAGGCTAGGATGCCATTGGCCTTCTTGGGCACTAGGGCACACTGCTGGCTCGTGTTCAGCCGGCTGTCAATCAGCACCCTCAGGTCCCTTTCTGCCTGGGCACTGTTCCAGCCATTCTGTCCCCAGCTTGTAATGTTGCAGGGGGTTATTGTGGCCAAAATGCAGGACTTGGCACTTGGACTTACTAAATCTCGTCCTATTGGACTCTGCCTATCCATCCAACCATTCCAAGTCCCTCTGCAGAGCTCTCCTACCTTCCAACAGATGGGCACATGCTCCCAGTTTAGTGTCATCTGCAAATTTATTAATGAAAGACTCAGTACTTTCATCTATGTCATCAATAAAAATATTGAACAGGACTGGCTCCAGCACAGACCCCTGGGGAAAACCACTGGTGACAGATCCTCAGCTGGATTCAGCACTGTTCACCACCACTCTCTGGGCCTGGCCATTCAGCCAGTTCTTAACCCAGCAAAGAGTGCTCCTGTCCAAGCTGTGGGCTGCAGCTTTTCCAGGGAATGCTATGGCAGACAGTGTCAAAGGATGATTGCTGAAGTCCAGGTACAGAACATCCACAGCCTTTCCCACATCCACCAGGCGGTCACCTGGTCATAAAAGAAGACCAGGTTGGTCAAACACGACCTAACCCTCCTAAACCCATGCTGGCTGGGTCTGATACCCTGGCCATCCTGTAAGTGCTGCATGATGGCACTTAGTGTAAACTATTCCATTCCCTTACTGAGGTCAGGCTAACTGGCCTATAATTACTAGGATCCTCCTTCCCACCCTTTTTATAAATGGGTGTCACACTGGCCAGCTTCCAATCATCTGGAACCTCCCCAGTGAGCTAGGACTGCTGGTAAATAATGGAGAATGGCTTCGCAATCTCATCTGCCAGCTCCCTTGTGGACACACACATTTAGAGAGGTAGGGAATTACATCTTGGAAATTCTTTTTCAGGCCTGGATTTCTCCTGACTCTCAGGTCTGTTCCCAGCCTGACAAGCTGACTGCAGCTTCCGTTAGGGAGGAAGTCTCCCAAGGTGATAATATGGTGAAAAACAGAGTGGAATTCATAATAAAGATTAACACCTGGTGTCTTTCTTGTGGGATACATCCTAAGGTACTGTCCCAGGGATGTTTTTCCCAATTGTCCCATGAGCTACTGTCCTGTCCTAGCTGCACATAACATACTTTAAATACAGGCTATCCATACAATAAAGTTGGCCTTTTTTCCCTAAAGAGGTCCATCTGTGTTGCTGTCCTTTCTCTCTCTTTTTAGCGCAGTAACCACACTTCCTCATCACCCTGGGATGGATCCCGTCTGGTCCCATAGATTTATGAATATCCAAGCATCTCAGCAGTTCTCTGACTGCCTCCTCTTCGATAACAAGGGGACCATTCTGCTCCCTGACACCATGTGCCAACCAGGAAGACAGTTATCCTGAGGACAAATCGTCTTCCCACAAAAGACTGAGGCAAAGAAGGCGTTAAACACCTATATATATGTATATATTATATATACATATACATATATATATGCCTATATATATGTATATGGTATACAGGGCATTGGCTACAAAAGCTAACCGATTATACTATGTTTAAGCAGTTAAAAGTGATTACAACTGTACTATATTAAAACTGATGTGATTAATAATAATTTGCAAAAGCCAACACATAATAGCGAAAGCCAACGACTCCATAGTCATTTATAACACCCAGCCTGGCCTGTCTGCACCTGCACCTTGTCAGCTGAGGGTACAGCAGGAAAATGGGGCTGGGGTTGGAGTCCAGGACAGGGGAACAAAGCAGCATGCTGGTACTGAATATATGCACAGAAGTGACATTGGCTATCTCTCATCCTACTCTGTTCATCTTTCTCTCTCTCAGTGGATGGAAGGCTATCAGGTGTGGAATGGCTACTATAAAACATTTAATAGCAGCCAGTGTTTCTGGGATTACCATGAGCCTCTTCATATTTTACTACGCTTCTTAGCTCTTTCTTAGTTTAACATGAGTTTCTGTCCACTCTATACAGTATAGGGCAGGGAGTAAAATATCAAAGATCAGCAGGCTAGAACATCTAGGCCGCAATTCAGAAAATCTTTTTTACCTTCAGTTCAGGATCTACTCATTGATTTAACATGCATGAAAAAAACTAATAAAGCCCACATGCAAGTTAATAGAAAGAAACCAACCCTGAACTTACACTTTGCATGCACTTGTAGTGTTTGTATCTACTGTGAATGTGATTATCATCTTCCCTGTAAAGCACACTTTGATACCAATAACATAGCAATGACAGCTAGTAGAATATGAAGCTTCAAGACAGGACTGTGTAATAGGTTGACTTGGGAGGAAGAAACTCAGAAGTTCTTCCTGGGGGAGTTTCCTTTGTGAGAGGTTTTTTGGGATACTTATAACAGCCAATCAGAAAAAGTCGGTTCGCTCCGTGCACACACATTTTAAAAAAAGTAATCCCGGAAGACGCTCTTTTTGTCTTTCCGGCGGCTGAACAGGTAACACCAACCCGAGCCGCTCTCCCTCTCCCCCATGCGGGGGAGGGGGGGGAACGGCTCGGAGGCCGCTTGGGCCCCGTTTGCCAACGAGGGGGACCCGAAGGCTGAGGGGAGGAAAAGTTGTGTGATAAAAGCTTCACGGATTCTTCCTCCACCGGCCTGTGGCTCTGGCGTGGGAGGATGCTGGCCTTTTATGCTGCCGGCCAGGCCGGGCCTTCCCGGGTGGCCATGAGGGTGCGGGGCCGCAGCCCAGCCCCGCAGGGGCTGAGTGGCGCTACCGCCGCCGCCCCCCCCAGCACGGCCGAGCCTGGCTCAACTTTTGTAGTTGAGTTAAACTTTAGCTCTTTAGTGTTCAGATAAGATTTGCAAAGCCTCCAGCCTTCCCTTTAAATATGAAAGGGAATAAGGAAAGTTCTGAAGTCAGTGATGCAAGAGCTAAGTATTTTAAGATGGAAGGAGAGTGAGAAGATGCTGAAATGGCTGAAAATCTTTTTGGGAAATTGTAGGAATGAACTAATGTACTGAATATTCCTTTAAACCATGGAAAGAGACATGGGGGGGATGGAAATGTTCCTTCTTAGGAGATAATTTGATTAAAGAACACCTGTGTTGGGAATTTGAATTTCTGCCCTGAGAAACGAAGGGGATTGCAGTTTTTTTCTGAAGATAAAGCCTGAGCAGAGGAAAGGAAGACAAATAAAAATCGTTGCTGTTGGACATTTTCAATTCTTAAAAATAATACCCCATGAAATAAACATAACCCATATCTACAACTTTGGGACGGCTGTAGATTGGGAGGAAGTCACGGTTGCAGATTTCCCGGGCGGATGCAATCGTGAAAGATAAAACTACAAGAAGACCTTTTTTTCTTCTTGTGGAACACATCTCCTACAACTTCGACAAGAAAAAACTTCTTTCTCCAAAAGTAAACAAAAAAAGACTAAATTAGGCACTGACTAAAGTATTTGTTGTATGTTTGTTTTGTTGTTATAAAGACTGAGAGAGGAAGGGACGGAGTGATGTAAAAAATCTTATTCTGAAATTTCTTTTTTTTCCTTTTTTTGTTTGTATAGTTAATAAATTTTCTTCTATACCCTTTCAAAGTTTTAAACCTGCCTTGCTCTTTGACTCCTGGTTCTGTCTCACAACAAAAAGAAATAAGTTTATTTAAATTAACAACTCAAACCCTAGACATTAATTTGGTGCATTGGCCGAGAAAGTAAAAATTAAACCATACCTGTCTTTTCAAACAAAAACAGACTGTTATCCTACAGTTCCTCAGAGTACATCCCACCGCACTTAGGGTTTGGCAATTAGCACAAATGCCGTTAGAAGGGAATGCTACACCACTCATCCATAATTTCCTGATACATGACAGAGCTCTCAGGGGACCTTCAGCTGAGAGTGCTGGGGACAAGGTAGGTAGTGCACAACTCCAGCAGCTTATTGTTACAGATCAAAAGGTGGATAGCAACTGGGTATGTGCTAATTTGGAGGACTTTAGCAAAAAACATTTGCTTTAGGCAAAGATGCAAATTTTTAACACTGTCCAGAAAATGGTAGTTAAGTACACTGAAGAGAGGCAGAGGAGAAAATAACTTTTCTGTTGCCAAACTACCTCAGCACAGCAATGAACAGGGCACTTTTAACCTTCATCAATCAGCCAATTGAAAAAAAAGTTATAGCAAATTTTATAAATCCGTGTTTTGATCAAAATATTGTAAAAAATATAACTACCTGAAGCATTTCAAATACAGAATCACAGTCCTTATAGTGAATGCACCTCTGTTTTCTTATGTTCTTTAAAGAACTTCAGTAAAATAGAGTACAAAGAAAGAGTTGAAATTGCTTTCAGGGATGCAGAAATCCATGTTTGTGAATCTCACGGGTTTCACCCTTAATGAAAGTTGCTTTCACTAATGTTTTATGAACACAAAACAAAACCTGTCCTGAGCCTTCTCTACAAGGCCTGACTTCCCTTCTCCTTCTGGTTTCCTTTCCCTTTTCCTTCCCCATCCTCTGTATACTGAGGCACTGGGTACAGTGCCACCAGAAACTTCCAAATGCCTCCTTAATGTACCATTATTGTTGAACAGGGAGCAGCAGCCTGAGATCCTGCTTGGTATTTTCACAGTCTTGCCTGGTTGAACATTTTAATTTTATTTATTTTGTACACATTTATACCAGTGCCACTTACTACACTGAAGCAATATAAAGACTTAGAGAGAACAAACCAGTGTATGCATCTGTTTTTCTGTTGGTTAGAATAAGCAACATGCTACACTGAAGCCATTAATTACATTTTGACTAATGAGAGTATTGTTTGCCAAACAATGATGGAGTGCTCAGATGGATACAGCTAGTCTATACAAAAATTTCCTGGTTGTGAAGGTATCTAACCCGCAGTTTTACCTATTTTTTTCAGCCCATTTAATTATTAGAAACTCTGTATAACAATGCAGAAAATTACAGAGAGTCTGCAGTCAGAAGAGAACAGACCAAACAGAAATAGTAGAGTGTGTGGTCTCTGAGTACCTAACAAGGATGATGCCTGATTTGAGATAGGTCCTGAGTCCTGTAGGAAACACCCGATTCACTCCAATGCTGAGCCAAGAGTCACCTCAGACTGACTCAGTGAGGTGGGTATTTGCTTTATTTGGTGCCAGGTCCCTGGGGAATCACTCTTCCTAACATGCCTGCCGAGCACATTTACACAGCACAATATATATGGTTAAATGGCATGCATATTCATTACATTCCTTGGGATAGGGGTGCTAATACGAATTAAGTCCCAGAAGTCATTAATAGAATTAGCATACGTGATGCGCAAGCGCAGTGTACTCTGGTGGTCACACTGAGAAAGGCTCCCAGTCTTCCTCAGGGGTCATTCCAATGAAGGCTAGCAGTCTTCCTCATTTTGCACTTTTCACCTGCCTTTCTGAAGCATGAACAGTACTTCGTTGGCTGGTTCAACGTTTTCTGCGTGGGTTTCAACAGGTTTTGTTCCTTTCATCTTCACAAGGTACATTCTGTTTCTCTTATCTTAACAAGTCTAAGGCACATCCTGCTGCTTAGGCTTGTGATTAGTTTTTGCTGACTCTTACTAGTTTACTCATGGTTACATGACTTAAATTCTCCCCCCTTCACTCTCAGATCCAACCTTAAAGGTACAAAACTTATTTCTGGGCTAAACAGATGAATGGGGATACAATTCAATATGACAAAGTCACCCCAGGACATTCTACTTCTTATCCAGGTATCGTCAACTCACTACCTAAACTAATATATATTCTAACTCTGCACACACATACATTATGCATACATATATACGGTATACAGCTATGTACGGACAATGGCAGTAACATTTCACAAGCAGTGATATTGCATATTACTCTCACCCAAAAATCAGATCTCCCTGAGGTACACGTCGTGTTGTTCCATCTTTCCGCATTATCCACCTTGTGCAACCTGGTCCCTGAGCAAAGACAATCCCACGAATGGGTTTGTCTGTACTTAAGGCAGAATTGATCCAAACTGTCTTCCCTAACAAATCTCTGACATGCACCACTGGGACTTTGTCTCCATTTACTGTATGGAGGGGCTCAGATTGGGCAGGGCCTGCTCAGTTGATGGAGCCTCGGGTGTTGACTAACCAGGTGGCCATTGCTAGATGCTGCTCCCAATTTTTGAAAGATCCCCCACCCAATGCTTTCAAAGTGGTTTTTAATCAGTGCCCATCGCGCCTTGTGGGTCTGGTAAATAAAGCTAGATTCTGGGAGATAAAAGAAACAATGGGAAGGATTCCACTGACTGATAAATGGAATGAGAGATTTGTCTTCAGAAACAAACTGTAGGTATGCTGATAAAAATAAAACTAAATACTGAGAGATGAAAGAAACAGTGGGAAGTATCATAAATTCAATGAAGAATTCCACTGAGTGATACAAGGAAAAGACAACAAGGGGGCTTATACATTAGAAGGTGGTCTTAGGTATTAGGTGTTTCAGATAGTCTGTACCTCTCAAGTACTTCAGCCAATGGGGAAAGAGAGAGGAACATGCAGCTGGGAAATTAGGATAAAAAGGAGGCTGAGTCCTCCAAAAATCTGAGAGACCCCAGAGGAAATGCCCCATGGCCTCTCCCTTATTTGAATAAAGTTACAGGACTCCTCTGTTTCCTTTTTGGACACAAATCTCTGGTGTTTGTGGATTAGTTTTCTTACAATTTGAAGCCAAATCACACATTCCTTTTAAACTTTTAAATAGGAATGCTACTAACCAGTTCTTATTCTAGACAGAGATAAAGCTTTTAAAAAAGGTTTTATACATTCCCATCTGGGAGCTAAAGCTTGTCAGTTACTCCTCCAGATACTGCCTTATTGATAGAAAGCACAAGTAGTTCCTGAAGTCCATTTTTAAACAAGAATAATCACTTGTAAAGAAAACCTGGTTTACATAAATTCTTCCTCTACCACAAGTATCCTATAGTACTGTGGTCCATCTTTTTCTGTACAAACAACACCTTGAATTTCACCTCAATACTAATTAAAGGTGAATTCTAAGTACTAAAAACAATATCATATTTTCCTTGGTTGTGTGCCATCAAAATAGAAGCCTAATAGGATTTTTGTCGTCCCCCCCCAGGAATTTTCTCTCATCTGTTGCCTTAGAGATAATAATGACGAGTTCTTAAGAGAGACAAAATTGCCGAAGGTGGGCTGAAGTAGTGCAGCTGGCTGCAGACTCTTAGCTGAGGGCTTTTCTCTTGGGAAGGGAAAAGATATCTTGAGACTTTTGGCTGGGAGGGCAAGGGGGTGGGATCGGCTTTTGTCTCTCTCTCTCGGGATTGGAGGGGAATGGTCGAGCTGCTGCTACCACGGGGGAATTTGCTGTCACTGTGGAGTCAAGCCTGCTACTGCTTTCTTCCTTACTGTGGGTGAGCCTCTGCTTGTAATATCAGCCATTGAACTGGGACTTTAGTAATACCTGATCTGACTAGAAAGGACCCTCACTATCTACTCAGGTGCCTGCAGGGAAAACCTGAGACCCCAAACCCTTCCCTCTTCCCGGAGGGCGCGTCTCCTGGCTGTGTATGGCAACTGCTATGGAGAAGCCTGGCTGCCGCTGCCCAGCCCTGCTGCTTTCTGCCACTGCCTTCCTTGGACTTTTTCGCTACGCCCTAACCCAACACCCCAACCCAACACCCTGCGTCCACCCTGCAGCTCCTGCTAAGGCTGTGGAATTGTCTGCTATATTTTGTTTGTCACCCTGGGTGTGCCCACCTTGGCCATTCCAGGCAGTGTTCCGAGGTCCCTGCTGCAGCACATTTCTCCATCTGGAGGGGCACTGGGACTGGTTGCCCTTGTAGATTTGTAGCTAAAGTCCCTTTTCTCTCTGTCCCGCCAACTGAGTTGCCATCATCTTGTGGCAAGGTGGCCGAGTTCGTGTCACAGCGCCCCCTGCAGCCGCGGGGGAATCCTCGCAGCCGCCCTGCCCAGCCAGGAGTCAGCAGCGCCCCTGGTGGCTGTGCCTGGAACTGCACCACAGGGGAAGGTGCTTGCGGCCGAGAGAGGCTGGGACTGGGTTCGTGGTTGTTGCCGGGGTTGTTGTTTGTTTGCCTTGTTATACATGTATATAGACCTACTACTAAAGAACTGTTATTCCTTTTACCATATCTTTGTGTGAAAGCCACGTAATTTCAGAGTTATAATAATTTGGAAGGAAGGGAGTCGCATTTTCTGTTCCAAGGGAGGTTCCCACCTGCCTTGGTAGACACCTGTATTTCAAACCAAGACACCTAAAAATACTTACTCTTTCACAAAGCAACGTTCCAACTGTCCAGGGGAAAAAAACCTCAATAGTTAATTGGAGATCATATAGATATTACAAAAGAATCCTGATTTTCCTTGCATAGTCTCAGTGTTTCTATCCATTTCTCTCCTTGTGCCTTTACTTTGTCTACTTGAAAAGTTAAGCTCTTCAGGAAAGGGCTCTTGCAGCCATAACACAATTGCATATCCATAACACAGTCAGTTTTTAGTTTGCTGTTAGTCCTAAGCAAAAAACCCCTTGAATTCTAGATAAACTCCTATGCTAGATCAATAAAACCCCAAAAAGAAAGAATAAGGAAATATTTTGCTTGCCAGCTTTCATCTGGAAGTGACATTTTAACTTATTCTCGCGCAAAACAGTACCTAGCATTCCTGCCGTTTCTTGACTCATCTCTAGACTTGAAGTTATTTATGAATGTATAAATATAGGTGTCTTGTTTTGAAAGATAGATATTTGCTAAAAGAGACAGGAGCCTCTTTTTGAAAAGGAGAGTATAAACCCCACTCCCTTCACTTTACTATGATTTTGAAATTAAAGGGCTCTCAGGCAAAGAGATGGGGCATAGGAATAACAGTTCTTTGCTGATATATATATATATATAAAGCAAGGGAAACTAAACACAACAACAATAACTGTGAGATCAACAACAACAGAGCAGACACTTTCCTCTGTGGTGCAGTTACTGTTCTGGCGCTGCCTGCCAGCTCTCGGTGAGCAGGGAGGAGATGCAGTGATCCCACATGGCTGGAGGGGCCCTGCAGTGAATGGTGTCTGTGTCCCAGATGGGAAGGGCGGAGGCGAGATGCTTTCACGGATTCCAGTGCTCCAAAAAGATGTCTGAGGTCAGCAAGAGATGCAGGGGAGAGAGAGAATGTCCGAGCAGGGAGACTGTGGGATCCCACAGCCAAGGAAGGCAGCTCCCTGTGTCGGGAGGGCAGAGCGGAGTTTCTAGCGACCGTCCTTCTCCGAGCCAGATGAGCGAGAGAGCACAGCTGCCCCCCTGATCTCGCAGTGTTCCTCCTCTTTTCCCCTCCTGCCCCCATCACCAGCCACCCATGCCAGAGTGTAGCCCACAAACCTCTCAACATTACAATGGGGAAAATTCCACTGAGAGACCCAATTCCCGACATTATCTGTCCCGAATTTCTTCCATACCAACAGGCTACATCCAATTAAATCCTCTAAATTATATACATACATGCAGATACAGATACAGGCACAGTATCATAGGTATTTCACCCTAAAACAAGGTCTCCTTGGAGTATACATCAGGTCTCTCCCTCCTTTTGCATCACCCACCAGGTGCAACCTGGTCCCTGAGCAAATAACAACTTCCCAGATGGGATTGTCTTTGCTGGAGGCAGGATTCACCCAAACAGTTTTTCCTAGCATACCTCTCATGTGTACCACTGGAATCTTATCTCCATCTGATATTCCCAAGGGCTCAGATTGGGCAGGGCCTGCTCGGTTAGTGGAACCTCGGGTGTTCACTAACCAGGTGGCCTTTGGTAGATTAATCTCCCAGTTCTTGAAAGCCCCCCCACCCAGTGCCTTCAAGGTGGTTTTAAGCAGGCCATTGCACCGTTCAACTTTCCCTGCAGCTGGTGCATGGTAGGGGATATGGTACACCCACTCAATGCCATGTTCTCTAGCCCAGGTGTTTATGAGGCTGTTCTTGAAATGAGTCTTGTTGTCTGACTCAATTCTCTCAGGGGTACCATGCCTCCAAAGAGCTTGTTTTCCCAGGCCCAGGATGGTGCTCCAAGCAGTGGCATGGGGCACAGGGTAGGTCTCCAACCATCCAGTGGTGGCACCCACCATGGTCAGTACATAGCGCTTGCCTTGGTGGGTTTGAGGCAGTGTGATGTAGTCAATCTTCCAGGCCTCTCCATACTTATATTTGGACCATTGCCCCCCCATACCAAAGGGGTTTCACCCCTTGGCTTGCTTGATGGCAGCACACATCTCACAGTCATGGATAACTTGAGAAATACCATCCATGGTTAGATCTACCCCTTGATCTCATGCCCACTTATAGGGGGCATCTCTGCCCTGATGACCTGAGGCATCATGGGCCCATCAAGCCAGGAACAACTCTCCCTTGTGCTGCCAGTCTAAATCTATCTTCGACACCTCTATCTGTGCAGCCTGATCTACCTGCTCCTTGTGTCGGTGCTCCTCATTAGCCCGACTCTAGGGGACATGGGCATCTACGTGACGGACTTTCACAGGCAGCTTCTCTATCCTGGTGGCAATGTCTTTTCATTCATCGGCAGCCCAGATTGGTTTTCCCCTACGTTGCCAGTCAGCCTTTTTCCACCTTTCCAGCCAACCCCACAGAGCACTGGCTACCATCCATGAATCAGTGTAAAGGTAGAGCTTTGGTCATTTTTCTCTTTCAGCAATGTTCAGGGCCAGCTGAACAACTTTGATTTGAGCAAGTTGGCTTGGTCCACCTTCTCCTTCGGTAGCTTGTGCAACCTGTCGTGTGGGGCTCCATACGGCTGCTTTCCACTTCCGGTTCATCCCCATGATGCGGCAAAAACCATCGGTGAAAAGAGCATAGCATGTTTCATCTGCTGGCAGTTGGTTATACGGTGGGGCTTCTTTGGCCCGGGTCACTTGTCCCTGCTCTTCTTTGTTGGGGGAGACCAAAGTTTTCACCTTCTGGCCAGTTGAAAATTATCTCCAAAATCCCAGGGCAATTCAGTTTTCCAGTATGGGCATGCTGCGTGATGAGGGCAATCCACTTCTCTATGTGGCATCGGTGGCATGGTGAGTCAAGGGAACCTTTCCTTTAAACATCCACCCCAGCACTGGTAGTCGGGGTGCCAGGAGGAGTTGTGTTTCTGTGCCAATCACGTCTGAAGCGGCTTGAACTCCCTCATAGGTGGCCAAGATCTCCTTCTCCGTTGGAGTATAGTTGGCCTCGGACCCTCTGTAACTTAGGCTCCAGAACCCCAGTGGTCAGCCTCGCGTTTCACCAGGCACCTTCTGCCAAAGGCTCCAGGACAGACCATGGTTCCCGGCTGCAGAGTAGAGCACGTTCTTCACTTCTGGTCCCATCCTGACTGGACCAAGGGCTACTGTACGAGTGATCTCCTGCTTGATCTGGGCAAAGGCTTGCTGCTGCTCAGGGCCCCAGTGGAAATCGTTCTTCCTGCAGGTGACCAGGTAAAGAGGGCTCAGGAACGTGCATTCTCCAAAAACCTATGGAACCTAGGAAAGCTTGTGTTTCCTTCTTGCTGGTTGGTGGAGACATTGCAGTGATCTTGTTGATGACCTCAGTGGGAATCTGGCGCTGTCTGTCTTGCCATTTTACTCCCAAGAACTGGAGTTCTTGGGCAGGTCCATTGCCTTTGCTCTTTTTAGTGGCGAAGCCAGCTCCCATCAGAATCTGGGTGATCTCCCCTTTCTGAAATACTTCCATTGCTGTTTTCCCCCACACAATTATCTTATCAATGTACTGCAGCTTCACCCTTTTCCAGTGCAGCCTGGATCACTCTATGGCAGATGCTGGGGCTGTTTTCAACCCAGGGCAGTCGGTTCCAGGTGTACCGCATGCTCCTCCAGGTGAAAGCAAACTGAGGCCTGCACTCTGCTGCCAGAGTAATGGAGAAGAATGCATTGGCTATGTCAATGGTGGCAAGCACTTGGTTGCCTTGGACTCCAGCTTGTACTGGAGTTCCAGCATGTCCGGCACAGCAGCGCTCAGTGGTGGAGTCACCTCATTCAATGCACGATAGTCCATAATAGGTTAATCTCCATTCTCCATCAGATTTACGCACAGGCCAGATGGGGCTGTTGAAGGATGAGTGGGTTTTGCTGACCACCCCTTGGCTCTCCAGCTCACGGATCATCTTGTGGATGGCGATCATGGCATTCAATTTGTCTGATACTGCCGGCAGTGCACTGTCGCAATTGACACATGGCACTTGTTGCTCTTCCACCTTCAGGAGTCCCACTGAAGATGGGTTTTCTGATAGTCCAGGCAAGGTGTTCAGTTTCTTAATGCCCTCTGCCTCTACAGCAGCTATTCCAAAAGCCCACCTGAGTCCTTTTGGGTCTTTGTAATAGCTCTTCCTGAGGAAGTCTATGCCTAGGATGCATGGAGCCTCTGGGTCAGTCACAATAGGATGCTTCTGCCACTCCTTCCCAGTCAGGCTCACCTCAGCCTCCAGCAAAGTCAATTCCTGAGATGCCCCCGTAACCCCGGCAATTGAAACAGGTTCTTCCCCGACATGTCTCAATGGTATTAATGTACACTGTGAACCAGTATCAACTAACGCTCTGTGTTCCTGTGGCTCTGATGTGCCAGTACATCGGATCTACACTGTCCAAAAGATCCGGTTTTCCCGTGCCTCTCCCTAGAGGCATGACCCCTCTAGCCCTGGTTATTATTCCTTTCCTGGGTTCCTTCAAGGGGATCTGACAGATCATCCTCCCTTCTGTAATACCCTGCACCTTGGTCATGGGAGGTTGAGTCTACCTTCACTTGAGTAGAATTCCTTTGGTTAGTGTTTCCCTCCCTAAGTTTACGCACCCGTGCTGCCAGGACAGAAGTGGGTTTCCCATCCCACCTTCTCATGTCTTCCCTGTGGTCACACAGAAAGAACCATGAGTCAGCTCATGGGGTGTACCCTCTCTCCCTAGCTGGGGGATGTTGGGCTCTAACTCTGGGGTCTATGACCTGCACTGGTGCTGCATGGGAACTATTTCTCCTCATCTCCTCCCTCACCTCCCTCACCTCCTCTTGGAGGCTCTTAATTACGGCAAAGATGTGGGCCTGCATTGGGCCATTGATCATACTGGCAAAAACCCTAAGCTTGTTAGCAACAGAACCCACTGTTTCTTGGTTATCATCAGCATTAATTGTTGCAATAAAGGTGCCATATTGAGCTGGCCCTAGGTTTGCCAGATTCCACAACATCTGCCCTGTGCACCTGACCTTGTCAGGGTCATTGTCATGCTGTCCATCCCTCCCAAAGAGCACCTCCAGTACTGCCACTTCTCTCAGCTGTTGGATTCTTTCCTCAGGAGTATTCCAACACAGTCTCTGGTGGTGCTCCTGCATTCTCTCTCTGTGGACAAACCTCTCTCTCACACTCAGTAACAGCCATTCCCAGAGGGAAAAGAGGCCTGGCTTCCTTATGAATACCTGGTCCACACCTGAGTCCTGGGTCAAGGCTCCCAAATTCCTTGCCTCAGTACCATCCAGTTGCACACCTGTACCCATAAGGTCCCAGACCCGCAGTAACCAGGTTGTAAAAGGCTCACGGCCCTGTCGTACAATGTCTTTTCGCAGGTTACGGAGACTCTCGTATGACAGGGACTCGGTGATGATCTCAACTTCTGGCTCCCCTGCTGGTTGTGAGGGCCCTCCTTCCTGACCTTTATTATCTAGGAGCCTTGTTTGCATCTTAGACTTTCTAGTTTCCACAGGGGCAACTGCTGCTGGGTGTGACTGCCCTTGTGGTACAGTTGGAACCTGGACAGATGTAACATCTGTGGGTTCCACTGCTTAACCATCAGGCTCTCCCTCTTTAAGGCAGGGAGAGGGTTTCTCACCAGCTGGGGAAAGGTATTTCTTCAGCATCTGGCCCATCTCAGGTATCTCCTTCGCTAGAACCCCCACCCACTCTGGGTGGTTCCTTTCTGGTGTGGGCTGCGGGGCAGCATTCCTAGTCTCTGGGGCAGGATCAGTCTCTGCAGCAGCATCCCTATTTCCTGGGGTAGGTATCAGAGTGGTTATCCAAGCTAATATTCCCTTATCTCTGAATGTTAAATAGAACAGGCATGTCAGCAACACCAGCCACTGTAAGATATCATTAGCATTTAAAGATTTGAATCCTTCAAAAACTGGTGGGGTAGACCCAAAAACTGGGTGATGGGTTGGGAGAAAATTTTCACTGGTGTCATTCCCTCACAGTAGGTACCATTACTAAAGTAACCCCAAAAACATACAGTTAGAATGTGATAGCCCTGAATCCATGTACCCGCTTTCCAAAGGAATTTAAAAATCCATGAATTGCTCACTTTGTTAACCTATAAAGCAAACTGGATAACAGCCACAGTAGTTTTAGTTATAGGGCCGATGTCTAGATAAGGACCTGCAAATGGGAGGAGTACAGCCACAACCACGTGCCACTCGAACCAGGGTGAGCTCATTGGTGCCACCCAATGAGGTTTCTATATCCAGCACACAAAAACCAGGTTAATCAAGAACTATTCCTTCTTTTTCTCGATGCCCTCTTGCCCCACGTTGGGCACCAAAATCTATCTTGGTTTGAAAGACAGGTGTTTGCTAAGAAAGGCAGAAGCCTCTTTTTTTGAAATGGAGAATGTAAACGCCCTCCCTCCAAATTATTATAATTTTGAAACTAAGGGGGCAAAGATATGGGAATATCAGGCAAAGGTATAGGAATAGGAATAACAGTTCTTTACTAGGAAAATTAAAATAGAAATACAGTATTACAGAGAACAAACTCAACACTGACAGAATCAGAATACAACCTGACATCCTATCAATCAGGGTGTTGGTAGCAGTCCAATTAATTGGTGGCTGCAGTCCTCCTGGATGACAGATGTGGTTCAATTGAAGCAGTAGTCCTGTAGAGGGGTGCAGTTTTCTTCTGAAGGTCCATTGATGATGTGGAAAGGTCTGTTTTTTCTCTGGAATCCAGTGGAAAAAAGGCTGTCTTGCTGTTTCAAATCTCAGTTTTTATCTAGATAGGAAATGCTTGGCTCCTCCCCCTGGCTGGAGCATCTCTTAATGGGATGATGTATTTTATCAGTCATGCAGTGGGACTCAATGGCCCATTAACAGATTATATCTTCCTGGAGGAAGGATGGGTTGTGGAAAAGATAAAGATGACTGCCTCACCTGGTTTTAACAGATGGTGATAAATACATACTTTTGGTTATATCCTATATTGCAACCTGTCTTGGTTTGAAAGACAGGTATTTGCTAAGGAAAGGCAAGTGCCCCCTTCCTGAGATGCAGAATGCAACCCCCTCCCTTTTAATTATTTTAGTTTTAAATCAGAGGCCTTCAGGCAGGAGATGTGGGGATAAGGATAACAGTTCTTTACTGGTATCTAACAAGGCAGAAAACAACAACAGCTATAAAAGTTGACAACAGAACAGAACAGTATAACTCAGTTCCAGTCCCTTTTGGCCACAGGCCGTCTCCCTGTGCTCAGTTACCGGTGCTGTGGGCAGGGCAGGTCCCGTGCAGTCGAAGAGGGCTGGGTGATGGCGGCAGCGGCCCAGGGGTGAGAGGGATGGGGGAGTGACTCCCCCCTCATGGTGTCGGTCGTGGTGCTCAGCAGAGTGTCCGGAGGCAGTAGGGTGAGGTGGGAGAGCAGCAGAGCGATGTCCAACGGCAGGGAACGTGGATCTCAGCACTGGGATGGCAGGGGAGATGCCAGATCGGAGCCTGGGCCGTCCTCCCACTCCACGAGCCAAGTGAGAGAGCCAGCCGGCTCCAGACCCCCCTCCTTTTTCTCCTTTTCCAGTTCCCCCCCTCCCCCTCCACCCACCCCCCTATGAGAGAACATTATCTATCGTTTGAAGGTGTAGCCACAACTACTTAGCATAACAATGGGAGAAATTCCACAGAAAGAAAAGGGAACAATTCAACCCCCCAACACAACCTAAGACAATATTTTAATTTACAATTTAAGTTAAGGCAATCACTGTCTTTCAGCAGGAGCTTTAACAATGTCACTGGACCTGAACCAGGATTCTGTTGTAGAAAGGAAGATGCAGTTCAGCTGATAATCTCCTCCCCTCAGGGATGCCTGCTACACCTATTGGGATTACAGTCAGAAGAGTGGGTAATGCCATGAGCTCATCGGTCTTTGTGATTCAACAAGCTTTAGTTCATGATACTTCTATTGTTTCAGTTTCTTATGTATGTGGGCAGAATGCAAGAAAACTTTATAAATGTTTTTACATGCTCTCTAGATTACATGAGATTAAAAATTCAGTGTAATATGGAATTAGTGAATAAGCCTTACCTCTCTCTTTGCCTGTCTTGCTTCTCTCTCTATTCACCTGTACATTTTTATTCATAATATTTTGCTGGGGGTTGAATTTTTCTCTTTTCTTTCTGTGGAATTTTTCCCATTGTAATGTTCAGAGGTTCGCGGGCTATTACCCAAGCTCAGATAGCTAAGGTAACAGTTTCTCTCGCAGCGGGGAGGAGAAGGGGAACATCAGAAAAGGAGAGGTGGGATAGGGGCCTGTTCTCTCAGGCTCTGGCTCTCTCGCTCATCTGGCTCAGAGAAGGACGGTCGCTAGAAACTCCGCTCTGCCCTCCCGACACAGGGAGCTGCCTTCCTTGGCTGTGGGATCCCACAATCTCCCTGCTCGGACGCTCTCTCTCTCCCCTGCATCTCCTGCCGACCTCAGACATCTTTTTGGAGCATTGGAATCCGTGGAAGCATCTCGCCTCCGCCCTTCCCATCTGGGACACAGACACCATTCACTGCAGGGCCCCTCCAGCCATGTGGGATCACTGCATCTCCTCCCTGCTCACCGAGAGCTGGCAGGCAGTGCCAGAACAGTAACTGCACCACAGAGGAAAGTGTCTGCTCTGTTGTTGTTGATCTCACAGTTATTGTTGTGTTTTGTTTCCCTTGCTTTATATATATATATA
The DNA here is from genome assembly GCA_037013685.1 of Acridotheres tristis. Classification (NCBI taxonomy): domain Eukaryota; kingdom Metazoa; phylum Chordata; class Aves; order Passeriformes; family Sturnidae; genus Acridotheres; species Acridotheres tristis. The sequence continues at coordinate 20,792,768 of CM072897.1, read as the reverse complement.
TATATATATCTCAGCAAAGAACTGTTATTCCTACGCCCCATCTCCTTGCCTGAGAGCCCTCTAATTTCAAAATCATTGAAAAGTGAAGGGAGGACAGGGGTTATACTCTCCTTTTCAAAAAGAGGCTCCTGTCTCTTTTAGCAAATACTTGTCTTTCAAACCAAGACATATTTTAAATTCAATCATGTATTTAATAAAGCATGCTTTCATGTTTGTTGCCATCTTGTGTTTGTTGTGAATGACAGTACAATGCTTGGTCTATAAAGTTTCCCATACAAGATAGAGTGAATCAAGGCCCAACATGGGTGACCTGTTGGATTTTAAATTTTTGAGAAGTTTCTTCACATTTGTTTCACATTTGTTTCTTTTATCTATGAACTCAGTGCCTCTGATGTGCTTGGCTGAGCCTGCTCTGTGTGGAAATATTTGAAAATCTGGCTGCTACATTCAGATGCCTCATGATCTACTGGTGATCCAGTCCACAACTAATTACACCTCAGCCTCAATTATTGTAGGACCCTTCCAAGTGAACGACACCTATTTCCTTCAGTAGTATTCTATTCCATTCCATTCTATTCCATTCCTTCTCTTTCAATTTCCTTTTTTTTAAGAGACAAATAGGTTTTTGCTATAAAAGCAGCTGTCTAAAATCTGCTATGCTCTGAATCTATAGTCTATGAGCACGTAGTCAGCTATATTGATGTAACATACAACAAAAAAGTCATAAACCTTAAAGTTCTTAATTACCAGTGAGATGTGATATTCCCATTGCAATTAGGCTTTCTGGGTATGGTTAAAATTCTTTCCCTTTGTGCAGTATGAAGCTTTTAGGGTCATTGCTAGTCACAACTTTGGAATTGCACTCTTCTTCAGAGCTCTAAGCCAAATTAAGGTGTGGGAAGCCTTTTCCCAAATCAACCCCTTATTTCTCTCTTTCCTGCCAGGCTGGCCTCAGTACAGAGAAGAATGATTCCTGCTGTCTTCCTCCAGCTCTACAGCCCAAACTTAGCTGAGCCCAGATTGTGGCAGACTGACTTCTGTGACTGCTGAGGGTATAGGTGGCTGCCGAGGGTGTTGGAACTGCTGCCCGTAATTTGGTGTGTGCTGCTGTTGCTTTGGGAAACCTACTGATGAAATTCGGTGGTTGTGCTGGATTTTCTTTTAGAACTCGAGATGGCCAATTTGGCCCTCCGGCTTTCAGTTCGTCCCTGACTGGACAGGTCCTTTTCTGCTTTCTCTGTAGTAACTACGGCTGCCTGATCTCGGACGTACAACTCCCGCGGCTGTGACGGGTCTCTAACGTGACTGCCAGAGCCGGTGCGTGTCCGGTTTGCGGCGCGCCCCGGGCACGCGCTGGCTGCTGCTCGGTGTCCCTGCGTGTGCCGCCGCAGCGTGGGGCCCGCGCGCGCCCCTCGCGCCTTGCGTGGAGCCCCAGTGCGCGGCGCTTTGTCTGCCGCGAGGCTCGGGACCGGCCGCGGGCGGGCTCGCTCCCGGCGCGGTGCGCTGCGCGGGCGGCCCGCAGTGACCGCTGCCGCTCGCATCTCCACGGCAAGAAGCGCTGCGGCGCCACGCCTTCTCTCAGCACGAGTAGCCCACGCCCCCGGATCCAGTAGCTCTGGGCGGTGCCGCCGCGCTCCGCCCCGACCGGTGCCCGCGGACCGTGACGCGGCGTGCGAGGCGGGGCGGGGTAGCGCCCGGTGGCGGCGGCGTTAGCGGGGCGCGGAGCGGGGCCGAGCGGATCGGGGCTGAGGACTGTCGGCCGGCAGGATGCTGGAGATCCAGCTGGACGATGGCGGCGTGGGGGGGTACCCGGGAGATGATTACTGCTCGGGGTCGGTGATGTCGGAGAGGGTGTCGGGCCTCGCCAACAGCATCTACCGAGAGTTCGAGCGGCTGATCCACTGCTACGACGAGGAGGTGGTGAAGGAGCTGATGCCGCTGGTGGTGACGGTGCTGGAGAACCTAGACTCGGTGCTCACCGACAACCAGGAGCATGAGGTGGAGCTGGAGCTGCTGCGGGAGGACAACGAGCAGCTGCTCACGCAGTACGAGCGGGAGAAGGCGCTGCGCAAGCAGGCCGAGGAGGTGAGCGCCGCCGCCCCGCGACCATCTTGGCCACGGCCGGGCGGGGACCCCGATGCAGTGAAGCGGGAGGGCCGAGGGGGTGGCGGGGGCGGCTCAGGGCTGCGGCTGGGCCGCCTCTCCCAGGCCTTCGCTCCGTTGCCCGATCGTCACCGCTGGCAGGGCCCTGCTGCCCGCGCCCCAGCGGTGGACCCGGCTCGAGGGGAGGTGGGAGGCGAGGTGGGGTGGGGGGAGTCTCGGGGCAGCGGCCGCCGGTACCTTCTAGAAGCGGAGTGCGGGGGCGGGCTCGGGCCTGGCAAGGCGCATCTCTTCCCGCGGGAACGCGGGGCTCCCACCCCGGGACTTCTCCGGCCCGGCCCGGCTCGGCTCGGCTCTGCTCGACTCCGCCGCACCGCGGGGCCGGGGCCAGGGCCACTGCGGCTGAGCTGCCCCGTGACAGCAGGAGGGGAAAAAACCGAACCAAAATAGCTGCAATCCTGTGGAATTCCTGGGGAATTAGGAATTCACTTTGCAATGCCGACAGCGTCCGGAGGGGTCGGCATAATTTGTGGTGTAAAAAGTAGTTTTACGGTGCAGCCGTCCAATGTGCAGCATTCTCAATGTCAGCTGTAAGCTGTTTCATTGGAGCAAAGAATTGCCTTTAGCGTATAACCTCTTATTTTTGTAACTTACTTTTATCAAAACTGTGCTTCGAGTTTTAATAATATTGTTCCCAAGTCAGCACCTGCCGTTTCCTGGAGTGTGGATGTGCTCCCGGGAGAGTCGGGGAAAGGTTGCCCAGCTGGTGAGGCTGTTTGGAAATGGCTCATGAGAAATCCAGCCCCTCTGATGGGGAGGAAGGATAATCCTAGGGTAACACGGATCTGGATTTAGACAAGACAGAGGGGAGGTGATCTGCATTCTGTCATCTGGCTGCATCTGCACCTGTCCCTGCTGACATGCAGAGCATCCTTACAGACTTGAAGGCTGGGAGCCGTAGGGGTTGCTGTTCAGCCTCTTGGAATGACAGTCTGTGAGCTAGGATAGAGCTTTGGTGCTGAAAAAAGTCCATCCTCAGCACATCATCTCCTTCAAACGTCTTAAAAAGTGGCATTTTTCTATCTTTTAGATTAAGGAAGAGCAGAAGATTTAAGATTCAGTTGCTTACCTAGGAGTCAAGTTCTGGTTTGATATGGGGTAATGAATAAAAAAAGTAGTAATTAATGAAATACTTGTTGAGCTGGAGAATGGTGTAAAGCACATGCAAGATTTTCATAGACATGCTTAATAATCATGTGTGAGAAGCTCGGTAACTCAGTGGGGAGGACACTTGTGATCCATTATTGATACTGAAAGCAAGAGTCAGTTAAAAGTTTTAGTCCCAAGTTCTAATTATGTATTAATGCACTAATAAATGATCCTAAAATTCTTTTCAATGCTTGTAGGGGTTGATAAATTTTTCTGAGTACATGAAACTTATTTATGTTGTGTAGAGAACAGCATTTTGCAGCTTCTAAGAAATAATTTTAAAAGTACACTATTTATGGGAAAAAGATGATGCTGCACATGGGGGTTGGAACAGTCCAGTTGGAATCATCTTGCATCTTTGGACTGAAGTGGATTTCTGTTCTGGATTTACTAGATACAGGATGTATTTTCTGGAAGCAAATGTACTGATAGCTGTTACATTCCCTGAAGGGAAATTTGAGAACCGTGGCAGAATACCATTTGCCAATGGTATTTTTAAAAAGTGAGATTTGAAAAAGTGCCAGTGATGATGATGAAGATATTCCCTCATCCTTACACAGAGCTCAGTGTGAGTGGGAGAGCTGTCTGCAAGGAGAGTTGTTATCGAAAAGGAATAGATAATGTGCTTCTTAGAAGAATAAACGAGCATTCTGCCTCTACAAACCCCCTATTACAAGGTCATACACGGAATACACAGCTGCTGCTTTCCTTGGTATATAACAAAGTGCGTTCTTTATCTGCACCTGTTTACCATGCACTGCTTACTCTGCAGTAAATTACATGTTATGGAGGTGTATGACAAGGAATTCTGCTTTTTTCTTTTTTTTCCATTGTACAATGAAAAACCAGAAAACTTTCCTTCTCAGAATGTGCATTGCTGCTCTGAAACAGTGCCATAGTGACTAGGGACTGTCCATCCCACCTCTCCAGCAGCGTGTGTTTCCTGGGCTGTGCCTCAAATCTTGGATGGGATCTTCAGTTCTATCTGGGAAGATCCTTCCCTGGAAACAGGATTTGACCTCAGTCTTGATTCCTCTCTGTGTATGAGTGCCAATTACAACAATTAAATTGACACTGAGAGGTTGGAGATGAAAAACGGATCTTTTTTCTTGCAATATGCTGTCAAAGAATCCTGAGTTATAGTTACTTTATAGTAATTTATTAGATTCAAGTAACTGGAACCACAGATGGGCATTGTTCTGGAATTAAAATGTGCAGACCCTGGGAATGAGAAACCTCCGAAATCAAGGGCAGCTTCCATAGCAGGCTCAACCTGGTATGCTTCACCACCACCGGATTTTTCTCTTGCCTCTTGGCAGCACTATAGTGAAATAATGCAGTCAACAAATTTGCAGCAGTGTTCAAACTTAATAGCTTGGGCAGTGGGATTGTGGCACAGTGCTTTATAAAGAGTGTATTGGGTTATTTTAAGATATATTTTAAAAGCCCATGGGGTTATGCTGTTTGGTTGTTTCTTTGGGGTTTTTTGGTCCCCTGCTTGGCTTCAGACTGGCAGAGGGCAGGGTTAGATTGGATATTGGGAAGAAATTGTTCCCTGTGAGAGTGGGGAGGCCCTGGCACAGGTTGCCCAGAGAAGCTGTGGCTGCCCATCCCTGGAAGTGTTCAAGGAGGAGTTTGGATGGGGCTTGGAGCAATGTGGTCCAGTGGAAGGTGTCCCTGCCCATGGTAGGGTGTTGGAACAAGATGGTTTTTAAGGTCACTTCCAGCCCAAAGCAGTTGTGTGATTCTATGCTCCTGTTAAATGTTTATAATGAAAGAGCAGTATTTGTAGTGTCTGCTTTCAGACATCATTGGAATTGTACTATTTGGAGGCCAGAATTGTGGATTTGATTCCTGTGAATATTCCCTGCCCGTAGGAAGTCTTGCTGGTTAGCAAGTGTGAGTTAGCATCCACAGAACTTTGGAATTTCATCTTTGGGCATCATACATCTGAGCATTTAGGGAGGACTGGCTGGACACAGACAGATAAAAAACACAAAAAGTAGGAGAGTAAATCATAAGGATTATTTTTCTGTTTTAACAGGGTTTGATGCTTTTTGTAAATATTACAGCCATAAAATGTGCTGATGGGAAGGAGACTTACAAGTTAGTGTTCCCTCTACCTGGTTATTTTTAGGAGGTTTAAAGAGTTGAGGTGATATACTGGTTCCTCTTCAAGTTATGGAGAAATTCCCACAGCTTCAACGGGGCCAGGATTGTATAGTCCCTCTGAAAGAAATGGGAAAAAGTGAAATGCCGATGGATATTTATTTACCAAGTTGCATTTACTCAATAACATGTACTTGCAGTATGACTGCCTCTGGGAGCCTGGTTAATAAAAAAAAGTTAAAAAAAAACCAAAACACTTTATGCAGTTTGTGTTCTCTGTTTCTCCTGCCCTGTTGTGAATTTCCAGCACCATGGAAAGTCAGGGTGTAGTGTAGAGAGCGCTGTGTGACTGGGGATTTCCTTTGTGCTAGGGATATACTTGGTAGATTGAGTTTGGGTAGGAGAGATGCTGGAGCCAGTCTGGCTGCTTATCTGGGCCACCTGCAGCCACATGCCTTAGGCCACGAGCCACAGCTTTAGGCCTGTGGTCCAGCATTGTGCTGAAGTTCTGCTTCTCCTGTCCCTGGAGGCTCTCGTTCAGAAGAGTAACTCATGTGAACATGAAGTGCCTGTTTTCTCCAAAGTTTTGGTGCAGCTTAGTTGTTCTTGTGGGTATGCTCACTTCTCTGACTAAAGTTAGTCAGTTACTCTGCTGCTTCTAGTGGCTAGTGAGGTGTTTCTCTGGATGCTGTATGGAATGTCTGTTGTGGCTTACTGGGAAAAAATAAATCCTGCCTGGATACCCTCGTGAGAGCTCACTGGTGCCATGAAGGATGAGCAGCAGTGACATCTGGACGTTAGGAACATCTTCCTTAGGCAAAGCCCTTGCTGTCAGAGCTTGTGATGAGCATGGAGAAGCTCAGGTAAAATGAATTCTGATGTCAGAGCAGGTGCAAGGTGCTGCAGAGCCAGGAACTGGGTCAAGCCATTGGGCCCCTGCACACAAATGCCATCATTTGATCTCCTTAGCACCAGAATGGGCCATCCTGCAGTGCTTTTATCCAAAATGCTGTTCTGCCCTACAAACACTTAGGGCAATATTAATTTTTATTATCGTTGTCTCCATGTCTCTTTCTTTTCCAGGTGCTTAATTGATTTCTGGTTTTATGTTTCTTTGATTACTCTTGGGTTGCAAAATAGACTGGTATGAGAAAAAAGACCAAACCATATTTGTAGAAGAGTTAATCTTTCAATCAGTTTCCTTTGAATTAAACCAAAACAGCAGTAGCAAATCTAGGAATCCTATTAAAGGTGACCTATGTTACTGGGATAGAATTGGGCTTGCACCTTCTTTTCCTTTTTAATTTACTGTTGAGAAACCTGTAAATTATTTCCCTAATGTGCATTTTTATTGCTCCTAAATCCCTAATTCCTGCTGGGGGCGGGGAGGTGTGTTACATTTCCTGGGTGGAGAAATGGGAGCAGGAAAGTGGTGAAAGCTGAGCCACTGTGATGTGATGGGGATTTAGCCTGTGGCTGTAATTAAAAGGGTTCATCAATAAAGCTTTAGCACAGAGTGCTTCCAGCAAAATCCTATGAGGAGATGGAGATTATACCAGGAAAAGACTCTTTGTTGGAATAGTTTCCATCAGCCTCCAGATGGGGCAAGTGAAAGTGCTGTTTCTCAGTTCTGTTTCTCACTATCAGTGTCTGTTAGGACTTCTTTTCCTTTTTTATTCATTCTGAAAAAGATTTCAAAAATAAATCCACAAATCTACAGAGCAGGTTGTTTTATAAAAAGTTCTCAGAATCCATAAAACAGGTTGCTGGGTGAGTGACTAAGGGATACCAATGTTTAATTGACATCTCAGGAAGAAACATACTTAAAAATCTAAACCCTTGAACAATCTTAAAGATAATTAGAAAAAAAGGTAAATGTTTAGTCTCTGAGATGACTTCTTTATGGTGGAAGAAAGGTGTTGGCACTGCTGCCATTTCTAGAAAATTCCATGCAAAACAACCATAAGTGGAAAAACCCCCAAACTCTTATTGCAGTAAATTTGAGTAGGAAGAGGAATAAAAGCCCAGTTAGAGGTTAAAGGCACTGCAGAACACTGAGTACATGGAAGCAAGAAGTGTTTCTGTAAATACAGGTATTTGGGAATGCAAACTGAGTCATTGCTCCCATGAATTTAGTGAGCAGTTTTAAAAGTTTGCAAGAATCATAAATAATGTTTTAGTCACCTGCAGAGAGTATCCAATTTATAATGATGGTTCCAGTATTCTTCCTAATAATTCCAGTAAAAGCAATAGGGAATGTACCTCTCGGGGCTTACCCTGAGAGTGCAGCACTGCAGATTGATTCATGTGCACGATTTAACAAAATAGTCTTACTGAGCATTTAAATGTGCTAATTTCCCTGGGAGTCTTTGCCAAAGAAGATTCTTACCAGTGTTTGTCTCTTTTGGAGTAAAACAGAGCTTTTATTTGTTGAATTGAAATTCTCATGCCCCTGAGCAGTGGTGTTTGTGGGAAGAACACTTCCCCCATGCAGAAGGTGGAGGGAGAGGGGTTTTTCTTCCCATTATCCGTGCTTTTAGACAGAGGAGGTTTCTCCAGCCAGTGTGCATGTGCTGGTGAATCTTACGGGCCTGGACCTAAGGAGGGTTTGACAAAATGGAGAGATGGAGAGAGAAATATGACAGATAGAGAGAGAGAGAGGGGCGGGGTCAGGAGCAGAGCCTTGTGAGCTCTTCACAGACTCTTGTCACTTTCTGTGGGCTCCTCTTGGCCCATAAACATTTTTAAGGCTGGATTAAAACCTGCTTGGCTTAATTTACTTCTCGCTGTCATCCTCAGCAGCTCCAGATCCAGGGCTGCTCCCAACCCTAGCCGTGCTCATGCAGCTCAGCTGTTGGGTTGGTATTCTAGTCACTGAACTGGTTGGTGCAAATAGTGCTGTACTTCTGGCTTCCTTGGATGGAACTATTCAGGAGTAATGTAACAAGACTTGGATTTTTGGGTTTGTAAGCCATGCCAGGACGTGCACTGCAGCTGGGAAGATAGCTTTGCAGTACTGTGCCCTTGTGAGCCTCGTGGTAATGTTTCTGGCATAGGTATTCTTAAATACATGATTGTGAAAATAAAATTTTCCTTCTGTGACATCAAATTAGCAAGAGTCAAAATTCAGCCTGGCAGAAAGAAGACCAGCATTGCTGAAGATGATAAACTTGTACTGGTTTACAGATGTGTTGGTTTGAAAGTAAAGCCAGTGCGAGACTCCAAGTCAGTAATACAATTTAATAGGAGAAAAGAGAAAAAATAAAATACATGCAATAATATAAAAGAAACAACCACCGACAGAGTCAGAATACAACCTGACACCCTGTCAGTCAGGGTGTTGGTAGCAGTCCGTATAAATGGTGGCTGCAGTCCTCCTGGATGACAGATGTGGTTCAGTTGAAGCAGTGCTCCTGTAGAAGGTGCAGTTTTCCTCCGAAGATCCAGCGATGATGTGGAAAAGGTCCGACTTTCCTCTGGGATCCAGTAGAAAGGTCTGCCTTCGCGTCCCAAACCCCAGTTTTTTACCTAGGTAGGAAAGGCTTGGCTCCTGCCCCTGGCTGGGGCATCTCCCAATGGGATGATGTAATCTTATCAGTCACACAGTAGGACTTAATGGCCCATTAACGGAATATTTCTTCTGGAGGAAGGATGGGTTGTGAATAGATAACGATGATCATCCCCCGATCTTATCAGATGGCACATCAGCAGAGGTTATCTCACACAGAGATAAGGATCACCACCCCTCCCACATTTGAACAGATGGTGATAGAATACACATTTTTGCATTGTACCCCAGGACAACAGATCTCATGTTGGACCATAGTTTATATATTTATTACTCATTAAAGATGACAGTACGTTTCTAATATAGATTATTCAGTTTGATTAAATACTGTGGTACTACTTACAGTGCTTAAAAATTCTTATTTCTGATTTTGTAATTTATATTCCCTCAGTTTATAGTCTCTCAAATTTCTTTTTTTGTGAGGAGATGAAGAGTCATGGTAGGGCAAACCCACTTTACATGTAATTGTCGTCTGTGCTTCCTTCTCCACTTCTTCCCTACGCAGAAGTTCATAGAGTTTGAAGATGCACTGGAACAGGAGAAGAAAGAATTACAAATCCAAGTGGAACACCTTGAATTTCAGACTCGACAGCTGGAGCTGAAGACCAAAAACTATGCAGACCAGAGTAAGCAAAGCTGTGCATTAGATACCATTATACACACATACAGTGCTACTTTAAAAATAATCTTCATACTTTTTTTGTTTTAATGTAATTTGTGCAAAGCCCAAAATACCTGGTTGTCCCTTACTTTCGTGTAAAATTCTGAGCTTTCCAAAGGGTAGGATGTACCCACACTAGTTCAGTAGGGGCTACATTTCTTCTCTTTTATGGTCAGTCTTTGCAGATGCAGGATGCAAGATTTGGGCCTTTGGAACCTGATTTCCAGTTGCTCCTTGTTGAATCTTCTGTTCTTATAAAAATCATCACATTAATTAGTTAGTTAGTTACTTAGTTGGTGTATTTGTTTTTACAAATACTTCCTTAATATGTGCAGCCATTGAAGTTCCCCTCAGAATTGCTGGTATTTTGCCCAGTACTTCTGCTCCTTTACTAGACGGAAGAGCCAGTCTCAGAGGACAATAAGTTGTTGCCAAACTAAGATGCTTACGGGGCACCGGGCTACTGCTGAAAAACTTAGGTGGTTTTATTGCATTTGTGGTGCAAAACTGCTGGCATTGGGAACATGGAAGTACCGTTGAACGAAGTTTGTAACAAAGACCAAATCCCACAATTCTGTTTCTGTTTATTTTATTCTGTAGATGTAAATTAATTTCTAAAATTAGGCTTCGTTTCTCAAATAGTTTCTTTTGAGAGCCAGGTGTGTGTTAGCTGATAGTTGGGATTTTTCTTGGCAGTTTCTCGACTGGAAGAACGTGAATCGGAAATGAAGAAGGAGTATAATGCTCTACATCAGCGTCACACAGAGGTAGGATATCATCTTTCTAAATAAATAAACTCTTTGTTTCTATCCACATGACTATATCATGTCAAAGAATTTGGCTTTACAATCCTAGTCATGGCTAGAACTTCTGAACTTTGGGAACATCAGAAATACCTGACTGGAGGGTGTAAAGAGGATGGATCCAGGCTGTGTTCACTGGTGTCCAGTGGAGACAGCTGGCACAAACTACGACACAGAAGGTTCACTCTGAACAAAGTAGTAAAAACTACTGCGAGGACAATGAGCCCTAGCACAGGTTGTTCAGAGGCGTGTTGGAGTCTCCTTCCTTGGAGATATTCGTAAGCCACCTGGACGTGATCTTGTGGCAGCCTGCTCTGTGTGGCCCTCTTTCAGCAAGGGCTGGACTGATGGACCTTAGGACATTCTTTACAATCTCAGCTGTTCTGTGATGCTGTGCACAGTGCCCTGCTACTGCATCTCCCATTGCCAATGAGCCTCCAGGCTTATGTTGTTTTGGGATATGCTCTTTCAAGGCTCTTTGTTTATGAGATTCAACTGAAGTGATTTCTGACACTATTTGCTGACAAATTTTCTATCAGATTAGACCATTCACTTATATCATCAGCTTAGAAGGCAACAGTAAAGACAAGGAAGTGTGCAAAAAAACCCAGGGAATTGGAAATGGATGCCATAGAAAGTTAAACAAAACCAGAAAATGAGCATTTCCTTCTCATATGTTTTCCTCATGGATTTTTCTCTCTCACAGATGATCCAGACCTATGTGGAACACATTGAGCGATCTAAGATGCAGCAAGTTGGGGGAAATAACCAAACTGAGGGCAGTGTACCTGGGAGAAGGTAGGGCCATGACCTCTCCATGTAACACGTGTCACCTGGGAACTTACATACTGAGTGTGTGTGTTTGAGAGAGAAAACAGAGCAGGACCTTTCCCTGGGGACACAGATTGTAGCTGAAGCTCTCTTTTAATGGGTTCTGGGTGAGTTGTGGATACTTGTTGGTGAGGAGCTTTGTGTGTTGTTTTACAAAGGTGAGGCTTTATCATGCTGCTATTGATGGGGCCGCTGGAAAGCATGTTTATATTCTTAGGTAGTATGTAAGAGTTTATCTGAAGAATGGGTGAAGGTGTCAAATAAAGTCTTTGTGTTTGTATGTGTCTTTGTATGTGAAATAGGCAGCAAAACCATGGCAATTAAATGAATTAGCCATTACAGGATTTTTTCCTGTAATGTTGTTCCTGTTGTTGAACCTGTTGTTCTTTCAGAGGAGGATGTCAGTCACCAAAAATTCTACTGATGTCCAAGAAATGGATTTTCCTCCCTTCCTGCAGTGTTTGGATTCTGACTAGAAATAGAATTTCTGACTAGAAATTGTCTAAAATATAGGAATCAATTGAGAAAAACAAACAAAAAAAAAGCTAGATGTCAGCTTTCCTAGGCAGAAGAGACAGGCATGAGGGATGTAGAAAGCTTGAGAGGCCATGGTGTAAAAATAGACAGTAGTTCGTAGGTGCTCATCTGTTCATAAAATCTTCCTTACCAGATTATTTTTCTTCCTTCTCTTCTATCCCTCACAGTCTGGAAGTAGAGAGTGAGCTCCCAGAAAATGATCTGATCTTAGTGTTAGAGATGGAATAGGATATGTGTATTAGGCTTGTTTCTCTCCCAACTTACACTTCTGGAAGTAGGAATATATCTGTAGAAGTGCTTACACAGTAAAATCTTAAAGTACCATAGGCAAAAACAAACATAGGGCATCTCTCTTAAAGGGTGAGTTCTGTGTGCACCTGCCAACTTTGAGGCATAGAATCATGATGTCCTGAGTTGAAAGGGAGCCACAAGGATCATCGAAGTATACCTCCTGAATTGGACTACATAGTAGAAATGGTTTTTAGTTTCTTCCTTTCTTAAAAGCTTAAAAGCTTTTCCTTCCCTGACTCTCAAATAAGCTGATACTAATTATGGCTTTATGTTAACATTCCAAGAAAGAGCTGCCCAGTGAAAAGTGTTGCTGGTTATATATACAAAACTGCCAGTCTTAGTGGTGAAGGGCAAAATTTTAATCAAGAATTACCTTTTCATGTCAGAGAAGTTAAGTCTTTTATCTTTTACCCTTTTAAGTGCGGCATATTCTTCCTTGGGGAGAAACACTGTATGTCTTTGAAAAGCCCCTGATGTGACTGTGATCCAAGTCTGTAGGAGCTACCAGTAGGAAATGGGAGTTTTTTCTGAATTTCCAGCTTTGCACTGTTTGTGTGTGTGTGTGTAGCTCTCTGTTCGTTGTGCTTGTGCACAAGCACCTAGGACAGGTGTATTTTGATGTCATTGCACAGCTGGAGGGAGGAGCACCAGTGTTTGTGGATCTTAGTGCACTGGGTGCGGGGACAGGCATAATTTCTCATGACCTGTGAAACAAATTTGGGTGCATTTATTTAAAATAAATGAGATTAGGGAGAAGTTTGTGCCACAGCTTTTGTGGGGGTGGTGTGTATCAATGGCCTTCCAAGAGATATAATGAGTTTGTACCCACTTCCACATGGCGTGGGTTGCAGTGCATGTGTACCTTGTGTCTGTGGTAGGTTGCATGTTTGCATGACATTTGCTCTCTAATGGTTGTTCTTTTTGTCTCGCTTTTTGTGGGATTGCTGCTGTTTGGCTGTTATGTTTGTCACTGCAGTCATCGCCAGTCCTGGAGGAAAAGGTAAATCGTATTGCTGCATCTTAACTTCATTAATCCAAGTGTTGCAGGTTGCAACAGTGTGATGCTGGGAATGTGTTGTACTCTCATAGTTCTCTCTGTGTCTACTGGCACCTGTGCTGGATTTGCTGGTTCAGGGGTGCAGAGGGAGCCATGAAGCTGGGATAACACAGCAGGGAGAAGCTTGTGCATGCAAATGCATAAGACACACAAGTTTGGATCAGATGTCTGGGATGGGATGTTTACACTTCACATCCCCTAATATTTTAAAAAGTCATAGAATCATAGACCCATAGAATCATAGAATATCCTGAGTTGGAAGGAGTCCATAAAGATTATCAAATCCAACTCCTGTCCCTGCCCAGACATCCGAACAGTCCTATCCTGTGCCTGAGAGTGTTGTCCAAACACTCCTGGAGCTCTGGCAACCTTGGGGCTGTGACCATTCTCTGGGGAGCCTGTTTAGTGCCCAGCACCCTCTAGGGAAAGAATCCTTTTCTGAAATCCAGCCTAAAACTCGCCTGACACAGCTTGATGCAATTCCATCAGGTTCCAAGAAATTTCTTCTCTCTTATTTTACTCTAGAGAACAAGCCATGCCTGGTTTCTGAGTGGAGCAGAACGAATGTCAATGTCAGTAGGTTTCCAGAGGCACTTTCGGTTGATGGTTGGGCAGGAGTGCTATGCCCAGACCCTTCAAAGAGACTAGTTCTCCTCTTTAAATGCTGGCTAACAAACTGTAGTTTTGTTATGTTTTGTAAACTTCAGGATGTTGCTTGTAGAGCATCTTAATCCCAGGGTTTGGCTACTGCAAACCTTTAATGGAGAGCGTGCTGTTCATCTTGTAACTCAAGGTGGAACTAACAAGTGTTAAGACTCACCATAGTTGAGTCCTGGAAAGATTTGCGTATATGAGGGCAACTTCAGCACTCAAAATTTAGACCAGTCCTGAGGATACTTTAAATTTATTTGCATTTAAATTTGGTAGCCAACTCCAAGACTGCAAAACTGGAGTTAGCTCTTCTGGGATTGTATTGGTTTGAAAGTAAAACCAGTGCGAGACTCCAAGTCAGTAATACAATTTAATAGAAGAAAAGAGAAAAAATAAAATACATGCAATAATATAAAAGAAACAACCACCAACACAGTCAGAAATACAGCCTGACACCCTGTCAGTCAGGGTGTTGGTAGCAGTCCGTATAAATGGTGGCTGCAGTCCTCCTGGATGACAGATGTGGTTCCGTTGAAGCAGTGCTCCTGTAGAAGGTGCAGTTTTCCTCCGAAGATCCAGCGATGATGTGGAAATGATCCGACTTTCCTCTGGGATCCAGTAGAAAGGTCTGCCCTAGTGTCCCAAACCCCAGTTTTTTATCTAGGTAGGAAAGGCTTGGCTCCTGCCCCTGGCTGGGGCATCTCCCAATGGGATGATGTAATCTTATCAGTCACACAGTAGGATTTAATGGCCCATTAACGGAATATATCTTCCGGAGGAAGGATGGGTTGTGAATAGATAAGGATGATCATCCCCCGATCTTATCAGATGGCACATCAGCAGAGGATATCTCCCACAGAGATAAGGATCACCACCCCTCCCACATTTGAACAGATGGTGATAGAATACACAAATGTTGCATTGTACCCCAGGACAGGGATGTTTGCTCTTTCACCTTTCCTGGGAGGTTTTGAAGAGGCTTGAAGGTGTTTGCAAAGAAACTCAGCAAGGAAATTTCATAACAGTCTGTGCTAAAATTCTTTCCTGAAGATTCTACAGCTTCTGCTTCTAAAGAGACCCTGTAGCTCTGTCTCTTTAATAGGGGCTGTGAAATTCACACATTTCCCTTCCATTCAGTGGGTCCTCTATTTCCTTGTGTGCTAAGTGTGTATGTGTTTGCATATCAACAAAAAAGAAAAAGGGAAAGTATAATTTGATGTCTCTCAGCATACTTTTGGGGCAGCTTTTATGTCTTCAGTGTTGTCAATGATTTACATCAAATCATTCCAGCATAGTCACTAAGATATTCTGGCTGCACCACTGGTTTGACAAGGACCGTTCTGCAGTTAAAGGAAACTTTCTCCTGTTCCATACACCTGTGAAAGCAAGACTCTCTTAAAACTATCATTTGGTCCTGAAGAAAAGGAAAGATATAAAACGAATGGTTAAAGCATCTAAAAAAATGGCCCAATTTTGTTTTCTCCATAAAAAGAGATTTTTTTTTTTTAATATATATAGACTCTTGGGGAGCCTTGTGTTATTTCTTAAACTGTAAAACTAAGAATTTTCTGATTTTGTGGCCTAAAGTGGCTCTGATTTCTAGTTTTAAATCCCTTCATAATCTCTTACACATAATTAATTCTACTTTCTGTGGTGCTTGTATCAGTGCCAGGGTGAAGATTTCCTAGGAGGGGAAACATTTGCCTGGTATGTTATTTAGAAACTTTTGTAGAAACTTGAACCCCAGCTGTTAGAGACTTTCAGGGTCTTGGAATGATAGCAGTGGGATAAAGAGAGGTACCTACAGCAGACAGGCAGAGGTAATTGTCCTTTGGCATCATGACCTAGTAGGAGCAGGTGTAAGTGGCAGGTTACAGTCATAAATTGGGATTTAGACAAACAGCAGCAGAACGTTTTCACTAAACCTTCAGCGATTATTTAAGTCACAAGCAGCAGTAGTGGAAAGGAAAAGCTACAAGGAAACTGACAATTCCTATCACGTAGGAGTCTGGGTTTGAATCTGTGGAGAATGACAGAATCATTAAGGTTGGAAAAGACCTCCAAGATCATCAAGTCCGACCTTCAACTGGATACCCTCATGCCCACTAAATCATATCACAAAGTGCCACATCCACACACCTTTTGAGTGCTTCCAAGGATTGTGACTCCACCACTGCCCTGGGCAGCATGTTTCCATGCTTAACCACTGTTTCAGTGAAGAATTTTTCCGCAATATCCAATCTGAACCTACCCTGGTGCAACTTGAGGACGTTTCTTCTTGTTCTATTGCTTGTTACCTGTGAGAAGGTTAATGATGTTTTATCAGTGATCTGTGTTCCTCCAAAATCCAGTTACATGCCTCCTTCCTAGGAGGGTTTGTGTATGAAACTTCCATGTACAAGTCTAGTATCTTCAGGAGAGGATTATAATGCAGATTCCTCGGAAAAGTGCATCCCAAGCAGGCCACACTAGAAACACCTTTCTGCCCCGTCTTGCCAATTCAGGACAGGCCATAGTTGCTTATTCAAGGTAGGCACTGATGCAGCAATGCAGCATGCTGTGGTGGCTGGGCAATGCTGAGTGAGGAAGTTGGGCATTGTGATTTTTCTCAGTAAACATTGTCTCCTCTTCTGGACACTCCATCTCTGTCCTTCCTGAAAGAGCTGGCTGGTGTACCATCCTCTGTGTTAGTGTGTTTGCTCTGTGCTAGGGGCCCTGTAGCAGTTGTTTGCCACGGTCATAGGTGAGGTGGCTGTGCTTGTTTCCCAGACTGGACATGACACCCAATGCTGATGATCATTACGGAAAGCACATGGAGGTCTGTAGTTACTAACAGGGTGCTACAGGAGGGCAGGTTTCATCACACCCCCACGATTAAGCAGAAACCCTGTGCAGGAGTAGGTGAAGTACAACTGAATCCAAGTGTGGGTGCATATCACACAGAGAATCAATTTAGTTCAGCTCTGCAGGGACTAGAGTCAATTAGATATACCCTGAACCATTTGCTGGGTTCAGCAAGCTGCTGCCACAGCCTTTCCACCTCCACTGCTTGCTCTAGATTTCTCCCACTGAAGCTTGGCCTCAAAATCTGTGTCAGCTTTTATGTTCAGAATCAAACCCGAAGCTAGCGAGTCGACTGCAGTTGCCAGAAAGGAGGGGATGAAGAAAACACGCTTAGAGACACCTAGCAATATGCACAATGCATTCATTTATGTATTTGTTTAGTTTCTGAATTGCGAGTGCATTGTAATATGGGTACGGAACAAGGTCAAAGACTACAAATACTCTCCTACTTAAAATTTGGAAGTGATCCAACCCCTCTGGTTCCTGTTGTTAAAACTCACCAGATTTGGGGTGGAATGCCATAAATTACATGTAGATGACACTTAAAAGCCTTATTCCTCACCCTGTGATGACACCTCTAGAAGCTATGGAGCTTTTCTTTTTTGCTGTGAGGGTTGTTTGCCGTGGATTATTTTCCTCCAGTACCTTTGTTTCTCAGAAGAAACGCTGACTTAAATTGGCTGGTGGTTCCCTGCACTTCCGTGTTCCTCCAAATTTCTCATACTGATTCAGTTGTACCTGTCTGACCACTGACCCCCTCCCTCTTAGAGCTTCCCCAGGAGGAAGTATTACTCCAGCAGTAACACCATGTGACTGATCAGTCAGCACCAAGGAAGTGTGGGAGTTGGGAGTTCAGACAGCTGCCACCTGAGGATAACAGTTGCAGTCCAATTTCTAGTAACTAGTATTTCACATACACTAGTGTGCTCTTTGTTTTCTCTCAGAACCTTGTACACGGCTAACATGCTTTCCTCTCTCTCCCTGTTTGTCTTTTTAGCAGGAAGGAACGTCCCAGCTCCCTGAATGTCTTCCCCCTCGCTGATGGCATGGTACGTGGGCAGATAGGGGCCAAGATCGTCCCAACACTGGACCACTGGCGCCTGAGTGACCTCGGCCAGCTGCAGTCCAACTCCAGCTACAAGGTTTTCTAGACCATCACAGAGCAAGGGTTTCCCACTCTCTCGCTGTTGATAACATCTCACATTTTCATTAAGCTAGAGGTGATCTGTGTCTGTAACCCTTTGCAGCCTCTCCCTATGTATTTGCTCCCGTAGTAGCTGTGCTGGAGGTGGGAGGATATTTTTCTGCAGATCTGGCGTATGGTGCAGAAGATTTGACAGAGCTCCTCATGCTACTTTGTCTCAGGGATAATCTCCTTTACTTGGCTGGCCCCAAGCTGAGAGGGGTGTGTGTGGAGGCAGTTAGGGATTGAGTGCAGAGAAATCCTTCACTTCTTAATAGCTTATTTGGGAGAGGATATGATGGAACCTGTCCCTTCTTTCCACTTTGATAAGAGCAGTGGTTCTCAAGCAGCTCAACTGGGGCCAGGCATTGGGTTGCATTTGCCCTTAAGTATTTGTCATTTTTGACTGATCTCCTGGCCTTCGTACCTTCACTAGAAAGGTCTCCTTCTTATCCTGTCTGGATGCCCAAGTCTTGCATTGCGCTTGAAAGTCTTATACTCTAGACTTGCACTGTCTGCCTTCAGTACAGCTGTCACTGTTGCTGCCCTTCCTTCTGCGCCAGGTCTTCCAAAATCCTCACAGCATTTCAGCTGCACTGGAGCAGCTCATGGTGCTGCCTGACAAATCTTATGCTTTGCTCTGCCATTCAGGGGTCTCTGCTCCACTATTTGGAGATTGGTCTGAGCTCCAAGGCCCAGGTGATGTGCTCTGAGCTGACAGCTCACTGCAGCAGTTAACAGATCAGGCTATGCATGGTGACTCGTATTTCCCATGAGCTGTACGTGTAGACTTTGCAAAGTCTTTGTGCTCAGGATCCCACCAAATTCTTCTCTTTAAATGATTTTCCACAAACGACTGGTGACAGGTCTGAGAGCCACTGATTTTTCTGCTGAGCACAGCTCAGTGTGTCCACTGGTATCTCACAGAGCTTCTGCTCTACTTCAAAAGTGTCTGATTAAACTTACCTTCACTTCACTCTGCTTGGAATTCGTAGAACATCAGCTGCTGTATGTGTCACGTGTAAGGACTGGTCTCCTTTTGAAAAGTTGTGAATCACTGATCCTGTAAACTACATTGAGGCAGTAAAGGCAAAGAGGAGATAAAAAAGAAGAAATCCCCAGCTTGTTATACCCATTCTGCATGTCTCCAGATGCCATGAATGGGCTTTCACGTGAGGGACTCTACAGCAGTAGTTTTTTTGGTGCATAGACAAATTCACAATTTACTCGGAAAACAAAGCAGCAAGTTATTTTTTTTAACACTACGTCTGTAAAGCAGCCAGGCCTAGCACAAATGTCAGTACTTTGTCAGCTCTCTGCCATTGTGGAATTTGGAAATCCAAAATATCTGTGCGTAGGATGGAGGGTTGGAATCCAGTCCTTATTGTAGTGTTAGAGGCACGGAATTTTGGGAAATGTAGCAACTTGCAGAATGCAATTCAGATCCTACAGTCGTTTCTGGAAAGCTCTGCCTGGAATTAGGGAATAGAAGTGCCACAGTACAATAACATAATAATGGATGGTGGAAAGGAATGAATGTGTGTCTTCATACTAGTGCTGTGCCAACATAACCATAATGTACTGAGCCCAGCCTACCTCTTGAATCAGTTATTCCTCAGGCTCTCCAGGCAGTGCTGCACACCTTGGTGTGAACAGACCTTCCAGTGTTCAGGCTGGGCAGTGGGGGCTAGTTTTTAGAGAAGAGCTGGGTGGACACTGTAGTTAGATCCATCTTCCGTGGCCTTGCTAAGGTCTAATTCTTTACATGGTCCCACTGAGAACTTGAAAAAGAAGTAACCCAGCGTCTGTATTGCAGGGAAATGCAGCAGCAACCCAGATAAATGGGAAGCTTTGGTCTCCAGGTAATAGAGGTTATCCTGCTTTGGGCAGGGAAGACACCGTGCACAGGGGTTGGAACTAGGTGGTTCTTAAGATCCTTTCCAACCCAAAGCACTCTGTGATTACTGACTGGATCTCTTTGTTATTTGGTGGTGGTGGTATCAGGCCAAAAAAATTGGATTCCAAGAAAGCTTTGTGCAGAACTAGCAGTGTGCTGCTCCAGGTGTATCATGCTGGGATTCATGCTGGTGCTCATTAGGGAGACTCAGAGTGGAATGCTGGGATAAAGGAGGCTAGGTGGTATAGCGGACCTAAGGAGCTTGTGCTGTGGAAGACTTGGATGTGTTGTCTATTGTGGAGAATTTCCTCAGTATGGAGAAAATTAATGAATAATTAAAGGATGTGATTTAATGACTTGCTAGTTTGGAATGGAGATTTTCCTCCTACAAGCTTCTTGTACAGTCTGTGACTGAAATCTCTTAAATCCTCTGCATGACTGACTTCTCAGAGATGTGGCTCATGCCTCCCTTGCCTCTTCTTCAGAGCTCTGATGTTTTGCTGACATCACTCACACACGATTCACCTTCTCAGTATATACCTGACTATTCTCGCTAGTTTTCCGTCTTCATGGGGACCATGCTGTACTTACATTTTAAGTGTCCTTGTTTACTTTTTATTACTATTCTAGTTGCTGTCATTATTTTATTTTTGCATTCAGTTGTACATTTATTTTATACAGTGTTTTGGAGATGAAAGTCCTTAACGTTTTTGTTTTTATGTACTATGCTTTCAGTGTTATAACCATGCAATTATGGCTTCTCATGGTGACATATGACTGCTATGAATGTTGGGCCTTTACATTGCATTTTGGAGGTCACTACTACACAGTTGATGTTTAGGAGGTTGACAGGTATGGCTGTAGGTAAGTGGTGGCTGTGCAGATTATTCTTTGGGTGAGCTATGGGTTTTGGAGAATGCCTCCTGTGCTGGAGAGAAGATCTGTACTCTTAGTGCAATATTTAATGTTAACAGAGCACTCAGACAATAGTAGGAAGATAACTTCTGGGCTGTGAAGAGGAGCACGTTGGTAGTATATACATTTGGAAGGAATTTCTCCAATGCAGGCTGGAAGGTTGATAAAAGATGTTTTCTAGGTAAATACAAAAGTCATATCTATAACCAAAAAGTAGTGAAAGACCAGGGTAATTACTTATTCATGTGTTCAGGGTAAGGGGCAGGTTATGTCAATAAACAAGAAGTTACAGAATATTGCTTATACAAATATCACCCAAAAGACACTCATGATCCAGGGCTTTTGAATGACATCTGGTTCATAAGAACAAGGAATGACAAGTGGAGTGGACCTACCTGGGTTTCTCTTACATGGTTCAAATGCTTCTGAACTTTGATTATTCTCATAGATTTGGTCCAAGAACATCCCTGAATTCTTTCATCCAACAACAGTTTTCTTTGAGAAAGGAGGTTTTATGGTTGGACTTCACACTTGATACTCTTTGCCCCTTTGTACATCTGAAAGCACAGAAGACAAACTGCAGTTGAGGTAGTCCAAGGCTTATTGAAGCCTATTTATTATCAAAAATCCCTTTGATTCTTTTTTTTTTTTTTCTTTATATACTAGGAAAGTAGCCCTAAACCAGTAATAGGAAGTAGAGGTGGGAAGTGGGGTTTTCATATGTAGCAGCCTAGGTGCAAAGTTCTCATCTCAGTCTTGATGCTAAAACCGGCATATGTGCAGGGAGATGGTTTGGATATTCATGTGGGAATGTGGGTGCTGCTTGGACTGACAATGTGGAAAATAACAAAATGTGGATTGCATTTAATGGCAGTGCCTTTTTTAAAAAACTGAGTTTCCAATATAACTGTGCAGATGCAGTGTAAATCCTTTGACTTCCATGGTGCAGTGTGCAGCAGGGCATTCTAAGATTAGCATACAGAGGCCAGTCTAAAGGAAAATCTTAATAAAATTCCAGATTGAACAAAAATAAGGCTGCAAAGGGTTAAGCCACCATTTTTTTTGAGTCTTGTCACTCATCACATCTTGCTTTATTTGTCATGTTGTGAAGCTGTTATGTTCAAGAGAACGAGACTTCCAGATGAGCAAAGTGAAACCATGTCACAGATCCAAGGCTGGGGGGCTCAGAGCAGCCTCTAGTTCCTCAGAACCCGGATCTCTCTAGCATAGGAGGTGAGAGGCCAGTGGTGAAGATGAAAGCTGGGTCTGGAATGCAGATGCCAGATGCCACTGCACCCAGTTGCAACTCACTGTTGCATATAACTCTCAGCGTTAATTATGTCTCCTCCCTGCAGGCAGTAATTAGAGCGCAGCCGCACTTAAGACTGGGGAGATCTCATTTGGGTCTAGGGGAGGTCACTTCGCTGGCCAGGGCATTCCGTGTCTGACTGAAGCAGTGCTGCTTTAATTGACAAAGAGGTCACAGTGTAAAACTCTGACAAAGTCTTGAAGCCTCCTTGTTACTCAAAAGGTGATGGTACAAGAAGTGGGGCTGTAATGTCTGTTAGAACCAAGAGCCATTTTGCATATTCCATACTGAGAATCCAACTCCTGTGTTCATTTCTCACCTTTCTGAATTCTTGAGTATTGTCATCCTGCCATTTGGAAGTGGGAGACCACACCTGTTTCTGCTGTGTTCTCAAGCTGGACCCACGCCTGCCTAGCTCTGCATAAGGTAGTTTGAGGGCATAGGTCTCCTGCCTCAGACAAGCCAGAACATCCCAGATCAGTGTCCACTCTGTTTCTGCAGTTTAGTGGCAAAACCAGTTTAGTTGTGTAGTTTGCTGTTTCTCATACAGGTGTGTTGGTGGCTTACAGTAATGACATCTGCCAAGACTTCTAAGAGGCCACTTCACCTCCTTCCCAAGCGATATCCATGTTGCCTTCTAGCCTTGGAAAACACTGGCCTAGTTTGCTGCAAGTGCCAAAGCCCTTCAGCTTTCACTATAGTCAGTATGAGCTACAGGTGCTTTTCATCTGTGATAAGGTCATCTTTCTTGAGGTCACATACCAGTGTGATTTGTGAAGACCAGTATTCCTGAAGGAGGAAAGTTATCAGCCCTTCCCACAGGTGGGATTTGCTTGTTGAGTTCAGCACGAGAACTCACTGCTTCACTGTGGTGGTAGTGCTCAGTGTCACCAGCAAACAATGGGACATGTAACTGGTACAGTGAGCAAGAACCATGCTCATAATGCTTTAAGGCAGCCATATACCAGCAAATGGGACTTACTGAAATATATAATTGTGCTTTTCCCTTTCTGTTCTGCCGCCCTGGAATTGCCACAGTGCCCCCAAGACGAAATGTCTGAATCTGGGCAGTCCTCAGCAGCTGCCACACCAAGCACCACGGGAACCAAGTCCAACACTCCCACGTCATCTGTGCCCTCTGCCGCTGTCACCCCTCTGAACGAGGGCATCCAGCCCATCAGCGAGTACACCAATGGCACTACCAAGAACAATAAGAGGGCACGAGAAAAGCGGAACAGCCGGAACATGGAAGTCCAGGTCACACAGGAGATGAGGAATGTCAGCATAGGTATGGCAGCTGGAGCTCAGGTACTTGGTCACTAACAT
This sequence comes from Acridotheres tristis, assembly GCA_037013685.1. Taxonomy (NCBI): domain Eukaryota; kingdom Metazoa; phylum Chordata; class Aves; order Passeriformes; family Sturnidae; genus Acridotheres; species Acridotheres tristis. The sequence continues at coordinate 20,769,477 of CM072897.1, read as the reverse complement.
AATCGACTTCTCAGTGCTTGTGTCTCTCTCTTACAGAGAGAGGCTGGGAGACTGCACTGTAAGTATAGAATTTGAATAAGCCTGACTTGGGAAGGTACATGAATGAGACGGGGTTAATTGGATGTTAGCAGTTTTCTGCGTAGTGAATTTTTTTTTAAAACATCAGTTATATGAGTAATTTCACAAATTCACAAGATGGGAACAGGTTACCGAGTTCAGTTCTCTGCAGTGACATGCATTCATGTCATGGTACCTCTTTCATGAGCACTCAAGTCATATCTTACACTGAGCTTTTGGGAAGCTATTTCTAGACCTCATCAATATGACAGTTAAAAGCTTATATTTATTTTTCTCTCTGGATTTATTAATAAGTATTTTATATCCTGTTGTTCAAATGCCAAATATATTAGTGAGATTGAGTAATTATTTTGTCTCTGTGCTCTTTTCCCACTCTGATTTGAGTAAAACAATTGTATCCAGCTGTTTTCCCAGCTAAATGAGCTAATTTCTTTTAGCCTCTTTGTCATATAAGAACACTCCCAAATCTGTGGGAGTTGTCGCACTTGTTTTCTCTCTGTTATCAAGAGTCCTTTAGTAATTTGAATTCATGATTTCTTGTCAAGAAAGCCACCATCCAAGCTTTAGCACCAGGCTGTTAAATAAATAAATGATGTAGCAACATGATAAAAAGGCCCTTCAGCTGTGCCCATGTAGTGTCTGAGCAGATCTACCCTGGGTTGTGAGATTTGCAGTGGCCATCAGAAATGAGAAGTGATCTGTTTTTACAGGTCATAAAGTTAAAATACAAAAGGACTGTAAGATTTATTAAAGGTCGTTAGGATAATCTGCAAGAGCACAGGGGTAAACATAGGTAAACTCTGAGGTTGGCATCTGAACCAGTTGATCTCTTTACCCAAGGTATTCCTTGGGAAGCAGAAGTTATAACTAAGTTATTACTGTAGCAGAAATTCCTCTGCTAATATTCACAAGCTGCTTCCTAACAGACCGTAAACTAACATGTAACATCTTTTGCTGTAGCACTGAATGAGAACTGCCATGACTGAGTCCCAGTGTGTATTTTCCTGAGGCATTCCTCAGGATCACAGATGTCCATCTGTTAGAGACTCGGATAATTGTCCATGGAAGCATATGGGTTCTGCACAGCCTGCTGTTAGATTGTGGTTTGGCTGTGATCTTGGCCAAGGCAAGATCATTAAACACTTGTATCAGGAGACCTAAACATGGTTGTCAGTAGTTTGAATGCCCTATAACTACCCTGATTTTTACAGTTGCTGCTTTGCAAGCTTATTGACAATCAACAGTTTTCTTAGGTCAAAGTCATCTCTTTTTTGTATGTGCGCAATTGTGAAGTGGAAACTTTATTTTTTTTTCATTTTCTTGGTGGAAATGTGATATTGTGGAATTTGCTCAAAGCAAATAGTTATGGCTTCCTTATGTACTCTGCATATTCAACCTTTCATCTATTTCTCACCTCTAATGCGAAATCAGTTCTCCATACTTAGAAGTAATGCACATACTTGAATTTTAATCGTGTATTTTATGCATCTGTAATTAAAATGTCTGTCAGTGATGCACATGCCTTAGAGCTGAGCTACCAAAAATGGTACTCAGACGTATTTGCAGAAAAGCTTCCTGGCTTGATAAAGCTGAGAAAGGCTGTATTTGTGTTAGACCCGCTGGGTGTGGATGCCTGCTTTGGCAACAGATCCACATCACACTTTGTCTTCTAGCCAGGGTTTGCTGCCAGCTGGTGCACAGTGCGAGCCTGAAAGAAATTAATACTTCATTTGTCATGGACTTTGTATATTTGGTTACTGAGATCGTCTGGAAAAGTCAGAAGTGTCACATCCTAAGTACATTGAGGGACTAATGTAATTCACAAATTAGGTTGTTAATCCTTCAGGAATTCCTTGTGTTAACAGACACTGTGTTCATGTTGCTTGTTCAGAATAGATGCGAGTCTGAGCTTTTGAAGAGTTTGGTATCCAATAAATAGGACTTGAGAAGAGGAGGAAATTCCTTATTCTTTAAATATTGGCTTCAGGCTGTAGATTACACACAAACCAGATTTCATTTATTGGTTTTGAAGTCAAGTTGCACTGTAATATGTATCTAAATGAGTATAGACTTGAGAATTTATTTTGAAAACCTGTTTCTATTAAAACTAAATAGTGCCAGTTCCTGACGATAGTAATTTCATTGAAACTGTGCAGAAAATCACTGTGTTGCCTTCAGTCTCAGCTAATGCTATATAAGGATGGAGGAGTTTTTTATTGGCAGATAAAAAGGAGGTTTTGGAATTTATTTCAATGGATAAAATATTTCTGCTTTTCCCATGTTAGTGAGTATTCAGGACAATGACTTTAGTGATGCTCTGGAATAGGGGTGGGAAGAGGGGGATGCTTATGGTGTTCCTGCTCTGGAATTGAGAGACCACCTTCAACCACTTTCTGTTCTGTTTTTAAGACTTTGAACATGGCACCATGAAATTTTCAAACCTTGATACTCACAGCCATAAAAGTCCCTTCAAGAAATACCATTCTCTCAAAGTCCTGATCCTATATGTGATATGTACTGTCTTACCTAGGGATGGGCAGCAGCGATGAGTGGTCAGATGTCCAGGACATCATTGATTCTACGCCAGAGCTGGATATGTGCCAGGATCCCCGCCTGGAACGCACGGGTAGCAGGTACTGATTGTGACTTTTCCCTGTGTGCTCTGTCACTTGGCTTCGCAAGGATGAGGAATGGATGCTCTGGCAAGTGAGCTCACAATGCAGCTATTTGAGACAGTCCATATATTCTGCCTAATATCAGAGGTCCTGACCTGCTTTGTGTTCTCCAAACGGCAGATGCCTGCCTGTGATCTGCAGGAGGATGTGTACTGCTGACCCAGGACTGGATTTGTTTGCCTTACTGGTCAGGGAGTTTGGAGAGATGATGGAGCAGCAGAAGGTTTAAGACAAGCCAAGAGAACATGGGCTTAAGCTGTCAGGAAGAGGGAAAAGGTGCATTTGTCTAGTAAGATCTCAGTTCTGAATTCTATTTTAAAACCTCAAGATTTTTCAGTTCTAAGTTTTTCAAGTATTTGAGGAGTAGAAGCAGGGCTGTCCCCCAAGAGAAGACAAACAGAGGTAACCTCAGCAATCGCAATCCCACAGGCTCTGAGCAGGATGGCTCAGGTCACTGGTACTGAGCCCTGTCAGCAGCCCCAGACAAGGCAAGGGTGTGAATTCGGTCCCAGTGCTACCCATGAGCAGCAGGAGACAGGACTGAATACAGGTATCAGAAAAAAAAAAAACCAAAATCTCACAGATATGCAGAAAATATAGTACCCCAGGAGAGTGAAGGCAAGATTATCTCATGGTCCCAGTCTGGACTGGATTTGCCTACCCTATTGAGCACCCCCACTGAGAAGCGTACAAGCAGCAATAACACCTGTGTTTCTCAGTTGGGAAGGCACGCACAGATAAGCTTCCGTTGGGACATGTAGGATGCCTGGACTATTTTTAGGGTCGGGGAAATCTAGGGAGTTGAAACCGCTCTGTGTGGAGAAGACAAAAGTGACTGATGAGATCAGGTAAAAATTGGTCAAATCCAAGAGAAAGAAGGAAACAGAGACGATCGATGCATCATAGCTCTTCAGGCAGGAATTTCTCCTCCAGGTGGTGAGACTGAGAACTACAGGAGGCACAGCCTGACTTGGACTGCTAACAGTGTGTGTGCTGCTCTGAAAGCAGAGTGCTTTCATGAAACATATAACTCTGAAAGCTGAATGCTCGACAGTAAAGTTCAGTCTGAATTAGGTCTCCAGGTCAGACTGGGTGCTGATTTCTCTCGTCATTTGTACTGACCATCGGACTGTGTGAACTGATTAATTGCAGTGCCATCAGGGCACCATTTGTACCTCCTCAGTGCTCTCAGATGTCTGGGTAGATTGAATTTTTCTGTAAGTGAAAAACGCGCTTTTTTTCCTCCTCTTTGCAGTGTGCTGTAGCTGCAATATCGGAGGCAGCTACTATTCTTCATTTGTAATTACTAAGATTATTTATGTGATAATGAAGTCATACAACTTGAGATCATCTCACTTGGTGCTGACCTTTCTGATATATTGCTGGAGAAATTGCACAGCTGCTGTTCATGCTGGGTTGATGGCCCTCATGCAAGGCGAAATGTTTATAACCCACATTAAGACAATTTTTTAGAGTAGACAGCCACAATCCCAGAGGTTGCCTCACCTGCCCATCCTGTAACAGCTGTTTGCTGCTTTGACCCATGAGACTGTCAAGAAATACAAGAAGATTCTTGATGGTATCAAAGACACTGAGAGGTGGAAATGTGCCGTCACCTGATAAGACTAAAAACTATTAACTTTGATTTACCTTTAATGAAATACATTTGGGGACATTTGAAGAAGCATTTCCATACATAGGCTTACCCAAAGGGAAAACAGACCCTTCAGGCTGATGGCACTTAGTGGTGGGCCAAGTAAAAAGGCCGTTGCTGTTTTCAATACTGAATTTCTTACTTGGTCTTTCTGCTGTCTGAGGTTTCTGTCTAGATTGATAGGAGCATGGGAATCCTTGCAGAATATCATTGAGCTCTTCAGTGAGTTGAAATTTTTCTGTGAAATACTGAATAGTCTTTAATTTGTGTGACTTCTGAATAAATCATCTGGGTGAGCTTTGAGGTTGTGCATGATAGACGCACAAGAAGGACACGAAGCTCTTAAAGCAAGTCCAGAGGAGGCCATGGAGATGCTCCAAGGACTGGAGTCCCTCTGCTCTAGAGCCAGGCTGTGAGAGCTGGAGGAGTTCACCTGGAGAAGAGAAGGGTCCAGGGAAACCTCAGAGCCCTTCCAAGGCCTAAAGGGGCTCCAGGAGAGCTGGACTTTGTGACAAGAGCCTGGAGAGACAGGACAAGGGAGAATGGCTTCCCACTGCCAGAGGGCAGGGTTAAATGAGATACTGGGAGAAAATTATTGGCTATGAAGGTGGGGAGGCCCTGGCACAGGTTGCCGAGAGCAGCTTTGGCTGCCCCGTCTCTGAAAGTGTCAAAGGCCAGGTTGGATAGGGTTTGGAGCAGTCTGGGATAGTGGAAGGTGTCCCTGACCATGGCAGGGGATAGAAACAAGATGGTCTTTAAGCTCCCTTCCAACCCAAATCATTCCATGATTCTATGATATGGGGAATAACGTGCTATTTTCTTTACTCAGTGTGTTCCCTGATTCAGCCAATGGTGAACAGATGGAATGTGCTCTCAGGGCTTTGATTGCAACAGTCTGAGATGCTCAGTATTTCAAAGATAGATTTTTGAGCTTAAATGTTGCCAAGTAACAAGATTCCTTCTGTTTTTTTGCTTCCAACAACAGCCCAACACAGGGGATTGTGAACAAAGCATTTGGCATCAACACAGACTCCCTGTACCATGAACTTTCCACAGCAGGGTCTGAGGTCATTGGAGATGTTGATGAAGGAGCAGATCTGCTAGGTAAAACCTTGTTAGCACCATTCTGCTTTCTCTGGTACAATGACACTATATTAAGCTTCTAGAACATTTAAATTCTCTTTTTCTTTCAGAGCTTGGATGTTTAGCTTTTTTAAGAATGCATGGAAATTGAGATACATGTGATAGAAGCATGTTCCTGCAGTATAGTAATGATTATTTAGAATTATTAGCTGTTAAGTAACTTTTATTTGGGTTGTCATAAGTTATTTTTCTGCAGGATTCTCCCACACAATAATTTGAAGACAAAATTTTCTGCTTCTGGCCGAAAGTTCCTCCCCCAGTAATTTTATATTCAGAGTAAAAAAAATTGAAATCTGTAAGAAAGGAACTCATTTGTTTAAGTTTTTGATGTTTAAATGATACGGAAATATGGTCTATAATGAAATATTTACTGTTTTACAGTCAGTGTAAGAGATGTAATAATTCACTTTTTAAGTTGGTTTTGAAGGTGTTTGTAATACCTGTAGCCAGGCTGTGTTCTCTGTTCCTGACTGGGACTCTGCAGCAGTCAGAGAAGCAGCTTTGCCTCAGGGAGCACTCTGAGCCTTCTCCATACTTTTTCTATTGGATTCCTGAGTATTTAGATCTTGTTTTTTGACAGAATTTAAACATGTTCTTAATTCCTGTTGTTTTCCTGCATCAGGACAGAACAGGTGGTCTATGAATATTCAGGTGACATGAGCAGCTGATAGAGTTTATAACAGTGTAGCTCATTTTCCATGTTACTGCGTGGTTTAAGGAGCCTTAGGACACATGAGGACTCCAGAAACAATGCTTTATGTGCACTTAGTGGCAAGAAAGCTGATCTGAAAGCGAACGTTTCCTTTCTGGTGATTACTGATACGGATCTGTTTGTGGATAATCTTGTAAGTTTGGTTCTATGTAGGTGTCCAGAACAGAATGAGCTGAAGTGTGTCACACAGAATTGCAGCAGCTCACCTTTGCCCAAATTAGGAAGGTACCTAGGTTTGATATGTCTTGTATCAGGACTAATAAAAAGCATGTTTCTGCAGGGATGATATATTTTGCCCTATTAAACAAAAACTTAACCTTGAAGATGGGGACTGAAAACTGGAAAGGAATTAATACAGTACTTCTTGTCTGATGAAAGACAAATATCTGTGAAAAATCTTACTATTATAGCCAAATAGTGTACTGGAATTAAGAACGTGAACCAGAACACTGTCATGAGAATGCTTGCAATAGCTTTTTGATATGGGTAGATTTGGGCTGTTTTTTTTTTTAAATCATGCTAACCCTGCAGCATGTGTGAGAGCCCTCATGCCACTGTCGAAAGCGTAAAATCATTTATTGTTTCACATTCAACTCAAGACTGCCAGAAGGAGAAAAATCTGCAGAAGATGAACACACAGGTTTTCTCTGCCTGCAGTGGGAGCCAATCTGTGCAAATATTTACAAAATGAGGAATTTTGAAGGAAAAGCAAGATTTCCAGATTTGAGAATCCCCTGGATGCTGGTAGCCATTTGCAGAAGAGCTGGGGCTCCTACTTAAAGGAAAGCTTGGCAGTAGGAACTACATGTGATGGTTAAAGCTATGGAATGAATTTTGATTAGCCAGCTTCATCCATTATCAGGAGCTCTCTTCCTAGCAGAATCAAAACAATAAAACTGTGGATAATATTGTCATTGACTATCTGTTTTCTCTTGGTCCTCATGTCCACTCCTTCCTTATCAAGGAGTGTCTGCTGATCACTGTGCCAACTGCTGCTTTCCTTCTCCCCCCAAAATGGCTGGGGTATCAGGTGTTATTGACTTGGAATAGATACTATTCTGGAAAATTCCTTGGTGTATGAATGGCTTTGGACAATATGCTTCCCACTTTGGAAGCCTGCCTTCTTTAAATCCACTTCCCCTTGGGATTACCCTGTAGTCTGACCCAGTGATTAGCAAGAAATGCAGGCTGTTGCCTTCAAAGAGCCAAAGCTTTTTGTTACCCAGCTCTTGCATGGTTGTTCACTGCAGTCTCGGAGGAAGTCAAAGGTGTCTCACCTCTTCCTGCCATAAGGCTGCCCAAAGACTTCGGTGTGGTGAGATACCTGTTGTTTGTGAGTTACCACTTGCAATAAAAATGTACAAAGACTTTCTTGAACAGTGCCCATGTAAATGTGGGCCCTGAAGATCACAGTCTAGTTTCTGAAGACTGCAGTGTGGCTTTATGAGGAGGACATTTCTGTGCTAGGACCATTTGCTGGCCTGAGCAGAGCAGCAGAACCCTTTCAGGTGATCCCACGGCAAGCCAGTAAAATAGGAAGGCTCGTTCATTTTCAAACCTGGGAGATGGACTGTGATGAAATCAGATAGTTCTGTGCCTATTTTTGTGATAAACATTGATCTAATTAATCCTTTTGCTGAGTTCTGGCCACTGACTCTGGCATATAAGAGTGTTTTTTAAATGAACACACACCTTGCTGGTTGTACAAAGGGAGGAAGCCCACAGAGATCTCATGGGGTCATGTCTCTCGACAAAGACTGGTACTTTTTTTGGCTTTGCACAATAGAAAGCATAAAAGAAAGTCTGGTAAAGATAGAAGCAAAGGTCTAGATCTTGGGGCTGACAAAAATCTGTCAACATTATCCAAATTTTTGCTTTTTTGTTAGGTAGAATGTTCTCTCTTTGTGCTCTTTTTGTACCTTTGAGTCTGAAGAGACACAGAGGAAATGGTGCTTAATGAACATGATGTAAGAAACAAGATCCACAAGCTGAAAGAGTTCTGTCTAGGTCATATTTAGAGCTTGATTCTTTCTGCAAATCAAATTAATGAATAACTCTAAGCTCGCTTAAGTGAAGACTTATTACTTCCTCTGGTCTCTCAAAGCTTGGCAGTCAATCTGTAAAGAATATTCTCTTTTTTTTTGGTCTCAGTTTCTTAAAGAAAAAGAAATCTCATTAAAGAGGACCTTAAAAACAAGACTTACAGAAATTACCCTTGAGCAGTGGCTGGCAGGCAAGTCTGATTCTGGAATGGAGAATCCCATTTATTCCTGATAAATAATTGGCACTCTTCATGTTTTATTATTTTGAATAAAATCCACAAAACATGTGGGTTCCCTTCTGCCTCTAATACTGCTTTGCATACATGGGTTTGTATAGGAAGTATTTTGGAGAAAAATGTGGCGTGAGAACAGATATTTTCTGATGAGAACTGAGGACCAAATTCCCTTAGTTCTCCTACAGACTAAGGAGTGTTAGTTGGCACTCCTCTTTCTACCAGATCCACCTTCCTGCTCTTAGCTATCCCAAGTGTTTCCAGACACAAATGATCACAGCAGTTTGGTTGTGCTTAGGGGACACGTCCTTTTTCTGAGGGTGGTGAGTGTGGTAAGCTGATTGCCCTGAGAAGCTGTGGCTGCCCCATCCCCGGGAGTGTCCAAGGCCAGGTTAGAGGGGGCTTGCAGCAAGCTGGGATAGTGGAAGGTGTCCCTGCCCATGGCAGGGGATGGAACTGCATGATCATTCCGACCCAAACTGTTCTGTGATTCAGGTTTAGGATAACCAACTATATTTGCTTTGGAAATCAAAGAACAGGAGGTCTGTGGTTAAGGCAGAAATGCAGCCTTATTAGCGGTAAGTTTATGTACAGTGTTGTGTATAGAAGTTGAAATGAGATTATCACACTAAGCCTGTTAGATAGATAGATAGATAGATAGATAGATAGATAGATAGAAGAAAGGTTTTAAATGCAACCAGTTGTCTTTTGCAAGCTAAAGTGTCACTGGAGAGCACAGTCATTGTCTCTGTGTGATGTCTCAGAGGATCCAGCTGTTAAAATCACAGTGGGAGGGGAAAGGAAGTGAGAGGTAGTGGGAATGAGCTGTTCTGCATTTAGTAGTAGATGAGTAAATAAAGACAAAATAAATGTTTATCCAGTCTGGGAAGATCTGATTGCCTCAGATCCATGTCTGGAAATCTGGTCTTAGCTGAGGTGTGGTTGCAGTTGAACTGTGGGTTACCTTTCCTTGGGTTTTTTTTCTGTCCTATATGTAGAGTCATGCCATCAACAACTATGGCAGGTCCTGTCCTTACTATTTCATGCCTTTTGACATTGAAATGGCTGAATCATTGTTAATTTTTTTTGAACAAAATTTTGATTTTGTTGGTTTCAGTTCACTGATGGATTGTTTTTCACTTCCTTTTTCCCTTGTCTCTCTGTGCTTCGCTGGACATGGCGCATAGGGGAGTTCTCAGGTGTGTATCTCCTTCTCAGTTCTCCTTGTTTCTTTTTTTCTGGTTGAGGTCGGATGATGTGGTATACACGTGTGATACTCCCCGCCTCTTGTCCACACACGGTTGGCTTTGCAGACTTCTCCCACCTTGCCTTGCTTGGTTGCCTCACACTGGTGGGTCCCTGCACCAGGAGGTCCCTGCTATGTTCACGTTCCTGCTACCTTTCAACCCGCTTTCTCTTGTGTGGCTGTGGGCAGGTTTGCTCCACAGTGTTGCACTAGCCTTCACTAGAGGTCCTGGGGCTCAAAGGGATTTTTTTTCTGCCAGGAAGGGTGCTTGTAGCAGAGGTCAGGTGAGCACAGATTGAGTGAGGGTCCCACTGTCCTTTCCATGGCCTGTGCTATGAGGAGTCCCTCCATGTGCCAGTGCCTGGCGGGGGTTACCTGGTGCAAACCAACCTCCTTCAGGTGTTGTGTTAGTGACATTAAAGACATTTTCATGATGGGTTAGAATGGCAAAACCTCTGTCTTTGGTGGAAACTTTGCCTTTCTGTCTCAGGAGTTGGGTGGTGGCTCTGTCTTTTGTTGGGGGAGGCTGCTTGCTGCCCTAGGGCCGTGCTCTGCCATCAGGTTTGCACCTGCTTGTAAAATACACTTGGGCTCTGATGCAATTTCAGTTGAAGTCAAGGGGATCTGTCTTCATTGTCTTCATTGCAGAGCAAACTAGGTAAAATTTTCCCTGTAGTAAAGGTGGTAGGTAACCTGGCAGCTGCAATAGTGTTATGTGCCAACAAGCTCTGCCGCGTCCTTGTGCCTGGCACTGCTTTGTGTGGGCTCTGTGATGATACCAGGAAAGGGCTGGCATCATCCCTTCTTCTCATTCAAACTGGTCTTACTGTAAGCAGCATTTTTTGTGAAAATTCCTCAGAAAGCTTCCCACTGAAGTTGGGTTGGATTTTGTTGCAGTGTGGAGGTGGATTTGGGTCTTTTTAGGCCAATTGAAGGCTTTGATACTCAGCCCCACTTTTGTTTTCTCCCCCCTGCTACTGTCCTTCCTTCACTCTGTTCATAATGTCTATTGACCTGCCTTTCTTGTTGTGATGGGAAACTCAAGGATGTATAATACAGGAAAAATGGTGAAGATGAAGGAAGCAGATGAGGTTGTCTCAAGCTTATCCTGTCATCTGTTGTGACAAGGGGTGACAGTTTTAAACAAAAGAGGGGAGATTTAGATTGGATAGAAGAAATATTTTTTCTTGCAATTAGGATAGTAAGGCCCTGGCACAGGTTGCCTAGAGAAGCTGTGTCTGCTTCATCCCAGCCACAATGAGTGTTCAGGGCCAGATTGGATGGGGCTTAGAGAAATATGGTCTAGTGGGAGGTGTCCCTGCCCATGGCAGGGGACTGGAAACAGATTAGTTTTAAAGGTCTCTTTCAACTCACAGCATTCTGTGACGCTCTAAGGTAAAGTCCCCATTAGGTCAGGCTGCAGCAGAACAAGATAACTTTCTACCAAGCATCACATGTGCTGGCACCACACACTGTACATGTGCTGATGAGCTGCTCTGTTTGCTGTTTACAGACTGGTACTTAATGGCTGCTGTTTTTCTCTTCCTTTCTTCCCCTTTGTCCCCATCTCTTTCTGTTCCCTTTCTCGTATGGGATGGCTCTCATAGTACGGGATGATTTCTTTGGTAAGGCGAAGGCCTTTTTATTTTTCTTTTTTTTTTTTTTTTTTTTTAATGTGCATTTTTTTTCTGCATTCCTTTCATCCACTCATCATCCATCCATATGTCTTGCATCCCCTTGGTTTGGTTTTTTGTGGTGGTGGCAGCACCTCTCCAAGAAGCAGGATGTAGCTGCTCTGTGGAGGTGGTTTGGAGATTCTTGTCTTTTTCATTGCAGTTGATTATCCGCTTTGATGCTTCACACTGTTTGCCTGGCTGTAGGAGGAAGATGTTTGAGGTACTCTGCTGGACAGGGCTCTGCCCAGACCTCGCCTCCATTTGCTCCATGCCCCAGGGGGTTGAAGAGGTCTCCTTTTAGTCTCTCCACACTGAAAGTTTTCTTCTCATGAACAGAGCTGTGCAAGATGATCTTGTAGTGCCATTCCATGGTTTTGGGAGACTTCTTCCTGTTCTTTATTGCCAGAGGAGCCTTTCCAACCTCTAGGTAGTTAAGGCATTGGGCTGTCACTGCATCACACATAAGTAGAAGCTGTGGTGAAGGATATTGCCAGAATACTGTGTGGCCTTAAGTTCTGGCATGATAGCTCACCTTCTCCCCCAGAATTTCTTTCTCTCCCAAAAACAGCTGCAGAGAGGGATGTATGACTCAAGAATATGAAGGAAAAATATTTAATCCAAAAAAGATGGGGATGAGCTTTTTTCTAGATGTTCTTCAGCACCTTTAATGTTCTTGTGCCAATTTAATGGCATACAGGCTAAATATTTGATTGATTATTTGTGTGATTAGGATCACTAAAAATGAGCAAGAAAAGAATTTAGTAAACAGAGGACTTCAGGGTCTTCTGACCTACATGCAGCATTGTCAAAAAAAAAAAAAAAAGGATATAGATCCTTCACCTTACCAACCTGAAATACACTGTAGTTTGCGTTGCAATTAGTGTTTCCCACTTTTGTGCTGTTGGAATATTCTCTGACACACATTTTCCTGAAACATCAAAGTGATTAATTATCTGTCACTAATTTTTCAAAAGTTCTTTGAAAATGCTGCTTCTAACTAATTCTTGCTGGGAATTTGCTTTTGTCATCATAAATTCATCCCATTTAACTGTAGGAACAGGATCTGTGTTGTTGGAGTGTTGTGATGTGTTCTCACTTGTCATGCACTGCCATGTTCCTCTAACTTCCATTTAATTCAAGTTTTTGTTGTTTTTATTTTCTGCAAATACTAATTAATCAGCAAATGACATATCATGAAGACTGTTGATGTCTTTGCTGTGAAGGAAGAGAGAGTTCAGAGGGCAGGACAAATACTGATTGTAGGGAGACTTCTTCATACTCTGGGACCTGTGGTGAGACATGAGCTGCACCCCTCAGCACTGCCCTCCAACAGGGAGAGGCCTCTCTGCCTTCAGCTCTCAGGCAGCCTGTGTTCCTCACAATAAGACAGAGGTTGACTGTGGGACTCAGCAAGTTCCTGGTAGCAGGAAACAATCCAGATGTGCTTTTAGTCCCTAAATAATCATTGGTTTCATGAAATACTGTATTCGACCTTTTCTCTTAGCCCCATATGTGATTACAAGATCAATGTTCTTGTAAACCAGTCTGCAGATCGCAGCTGGACATGGGTGCCCAAGTGCAAGTGCAGAGTCTGCTGTAGCTGTTGAGTGTGGGTCTGAAGTGGTGGAACTGAGACTTCACATTTTAAACAGCTGTGAGAAAGCTGTTAGAGCTAGATATAGCAAGGAACAATCCACAGTCTTACTAAAATTGCTCTAGCAGAAGGTCAGTAATGGGGAAGCCTTTCATGTGCATGAAAGGCGTCACAGCCATGATCCCAAATCATGCAAACAGAAAATTTGATGTATACTAAGAATGGAAGAAAATCACTAGTGTGCAGATCAGGACAGCAACTTGGACAGTGTTCTGCTATCCTCTGTGAACAACCCTTAAACCCTACCTCCATTTTGTGTGAGGAATGATAAAAAATTTTTGCAATAGCTCAGGGCTGAAACAGAAGTTACTGCCTTGACTTCCCTGATGGGGTATTAGTGAAGCTCTCACCTTTGTCCCTCTCAAAAAGGTCTGTGAAGGTTGGGGTGAGAAGCTAGGTCTGAATTTGGGTTCTCTACGGGACACATGGGTGTCTTTGCTGGTGCTATGTGGTCATTCAGCTAGAGACACTCCTCTCTCCACACAGGACATAGGAATCTAGGGAAGCCTAACAAAAGTGATTTCTTTTCCTCAAGCATAAGTTAGTCAGTGCCACAAAAGCTGCATGTTTCTAGGAGAGCAGGTGAAAACTGCCTGGCCTTTCTTTTCAGGAATGGGCAAAGAAGTGGGCAACCTGCTCTTGGAGAACTCTCAGCTGCTGGAGACCAAGTAAGGAACTGTCGCATGCTCTGACCTACCTGCCTGGTTATAAATGAGATGTCACCTTGGAGTAGGTCTTGGCCAGAACTCCTGCCTCACTTGTTTATCTAACTGGTTGTCCTGAACACTTGTTCCTTCACTTGTAGAGGAAGATTTGCTCTCCTGAGCTGTTTCCTAACTATTTCCTTTCTGCAGGCACTTGGATAAAGCCTCTAGGCATGTGCTTCTAGGGCCTGATACCATCTGAGATCAGTTGCAAGCTTTCAGTTAACGTCAGTGGGAATCCATGTGTTGGTCTGAGCCTCTGTGAGGATGTTGCTGATAATAAGGTTTTATTTGCAAGGTTTGTTTTTAGAAAAAAAGTTGTCACTGTTGAATTCTCAAATATTTTGTAGTTGATGGAGAAGACTCAGACAATGTAATGGAGTTGGTTTTTGAGAAAAGCTGGCAAACCAGCTATTAAAGCTGAGCAGCTGGGAAGAGGAAGGCAGGGTACTCCCAAGGGAGAGCTGGATAACCTCATGTGATGGGAGGCTACTGATTTTATAAATTTAAGATGTTTTGGAGCTGATTGGAAATGCATATTTCTATTGCCATCATCTGCAGTTATCCTCAATTGCAGATGACAGCAGTTTTGATTCTGTCAAAAATAGATAGGTTGCTCTACACATGCCTTCGGCAGTGTTCTGTCAGCTTCTGAAGGAGAGGTTGGTTTGTTAGTCAGGATACAGGAATGGACAAACCTCATCCTGAACAATTCTGGTGACTTCTCTGTTCTTCTGCAGCTCCATCTTCCGGAAGTTTAATTTCCCTTGAGTCATAAATGGACTGAATTGTTAAACACACTTGTTTCAACTCTCCTTGTAGTGTTTGTGACTTTAGTTAAAGGTCTCTTTTATGGACAGCTGGTGGTTTTGGGCAGTTTTGCTTATTGTCCCTTTCGCACCTTTAAGAAATGCTTTGAACGTTGTGAAGAATGATTTGATTGCCAAGGTGGACCAGCTGTCTGGGGAGCAGGAGGTGCTGAAGGGAGAACTGGAGGCAACAAAGCAGGCCAAAGCCAAAATAGAAACCAGAGTCAAGGAGCTGGAGGAGGAGCTAAAGAGGTGAGTAATTACCCCCATGCCCCAAGGAGCTGGGGCACCCACCTCTTCTGTTTCACTCTGTTTCACTCATGGGATTGTCATTGGCATTCAAAGGTACCTTAGAGAGCACAAGACGGGATTAGGATTCTGAAGCAGCAACTTTAAACCCACGCTCCCTGGAGTGAAGCATTAAGGATTTAAATTTGCAATTAAAAGCCAACCAACCAACCACAACAACCAAAATCACCCAAAGGAAGGGAATTTCAAGACAGATAGTTTTGAAGGAAACTGCCAAGAGCTTGATCCTCCTAGCAGCCAGGATAGCTCTGAGAGAAGTGAATGCCCATTCAGTTACTGAAAGAGCTCATACAGAATTGCACAAGAAATACTTAAATGCCTGTATCAGTAATTGTTTCATTGCTCATGTTAAGAGTGAGAAGAGGCAGAAGAGATTCTAAAGTCTGATACAGGCAGATGCCATTTTTTATCTTCCTTTCAAACTAGAGAAGCTATCCCAACTGCCCAGTAAAGCCTGGGGTGGTTTCACATCGTATGCACAAAACTGCCTCCTGGAACTCAGAGCAGAACAGTTCCATTATAGCTGGCTGTGCATGACTGCAGGCGCTCAGGGCAGAGGACAGGGTTTTTCTCTCCGGCTGGAATCTAGAAGGTTCTGTAGTCTGAGCTCAGAATCACCAAGAATAACAGACTGGTCTCCTCATTGTTCAGAACGTCTGAAATGAAAGTAGTCTTGCAAGCAGGGAGATTTTTTAAATGCCTTTTGTAATGCCTCATAAAGTAGGAGTTCAAAGAAACTGAAGGCACTCACTTAAATACTTCCAGTATTTTTTATCAGGATTTGGTGTTCTTTACCATTTTGGCAAACTGTTCTTCATGTTAGGGGCTTTTTTCACTGCATTGAATCACAAAGAATCTGATAATCTACTGAAAGCGGAAGCAGTCCAGCAGAAGCATTTAAGCCAGCATTTTCCCTGTTGAAAATAGTTCAGTTCTCATCAAATATTTGAATATCGAATATTTGAATGTAGATGCTGGTTCAGAAATAGAAACTGGCTGCATTATTCCAGTGGTCAGTATTTTGGTACTCACAACAAATGTTTGAAAAAAATGGGGTGAGGTCAGCGAAGCTGTTGAGAGTAATGCGCTGGAAGAGGTAGGGAAAATGCCAGAGAAGCATCTCAAAATTTGTACACTTGGTACACATGGTGATAGATGCAGCCAGCCTTCCCATAGCTGGTTCTCTTCCCAAAGCCAGCCATGGTGTCACTTGCTGTTTTGATCCCTTTCTTCCTGTTTCCTAGAGTGAAATCTGAAGCAATTGTTGCCCGACGAGAGCCCAAAGAGGAGGTGGAGGATGTAAGCAGCTATCTCTGTACAGAATTGGTATATGACATTACTAAAATGCCTGCGGGGAAAGGGGGTTGATTTACTTACCTATATTGCTTCATGTATATGAGTGCTGAGATGCAGATTGATGTGCCTATGTTAGCAGTGAGGGCAAGGGTGGTGAATGGGTCGCAGCTGATGAGCATGAAATCCCTTCATACAACTTTCATACCAGAATCTGGCACAGAAGAGCAGCTGACCCAGTGGCAGTAGCACTGTGCAGGAAATAGTTTGTGCAGCTGGGTGCTAGAACACTGCCCTGCTCAATACCATCCTAATTTAGAATTAAATTCTAGTGTGCAGTGAGGATTTTCTCAGTATTAGAACTGTCAGGCTTTTCCAGAAGAGCCTGTCCCCATGTTGGCAGTGAAGATGTAGCTGTGAGGACATCGTGCAGTGAAATCCAGCTTACACAGCCAGCTTTGCAACAGTGATTACCACCATGTCTTAGTGCTGCGTTTTTCTTGTTAATTCTTTTCCATACGCCATTACTGCCTACTACAGGGTACAGGCAGAGAAGGCTCATGGGCTATTCTTCTAGGACAGCTCTTGAAACTCTTTTGGCTGGGATAGAGGCTTTTCAATGAAGACCAACTATAGCTGAAAAAAGAAAGGCAAATCAAGCAGTAACAAGATTTTCCTTGTAAATGTCCCTGCTATGCCAGGGAATTCAATGCATTGCTTATCAGTTACTGTTTTCTTTCTTACACAAGGCATCAGAGCAGGTTCAGTTTTAGCCTAAATCTCTTGACTTAATTGGAGTGAACTTGATCTGTTGAGAATTTAGGTAGATGGGAACATTTTCAGGTTCTGCTTATGAGCTACTGAAGAGAGTTGGATTTGTTTTCAGATGAATGGACAGGAGGTCTGGTTCTTTTTTTAATTAAAAAAATAATTGAAAAATTCCTTCTTGTTTATACAGCTCTTGTTTTGACTAGTCATACAGATTTGATTCAAAGTCCAAGGAGGCTAGAGAGGGACTTGGTTAATTAGTGCTGTTCCAGCTCTCAGCAGCACCTACCAGCCAGGCTAAGCTTGGGAATTGCCGCAGTCTAGCACTACTGTGTGCCACCTCCTAGTAATGAGTTCCTAAAACCCTTGCAGTCTTTATTTTGTGCAAATATTTTCTGCAATTTAGTCATGTTGTTCTCGTTTTCCACTCTTCAGAAGAGACAGACTTTCACTTGTGTTGTTTCCAACCCTAAGCTGCCTGTGCCATCATCGGAAGGTCAAGTTGTGTCACTAAAGAGGAAAATGAGTTTCCTTAGTTTCCTGTATCCTATCTCTATCCATCTGTACTAACAGAATACCTCCTTCCAGTCCTCTTGAGGGGGCAGATGGCATTATGTGGTGTTCCCTGCTGCGTGTGACTGACTTCGCTACTGAATTAAAATTTTAGTTTCCAAATTTCTGGACTAACAGACCACTGTCAATTCTCACCATTCCTTGCAGACTGTCAAAGCACCTTGCTGGTCCCACACTGGG
This sequence comes from Acridotheres tristis, assembly GCA_037013685.1. Taxonomy (NCBI): domain Eukaryota; kingdom Metazoa; phylum Chordata; class Aves; order Passeriformes; family Sturnidae; genus Acridotheres; species Acridotheres tristis. The sequence goes on along the minus strand of CM072897.1, from coordinate 20,751,728 downwards.
GTGTGTGTATGTGAGGGCTATGTGTTTAAGTTGGTGGTGATCCTCATTTTAATTTCCATGGGTTTGCCGAACAGTCAGGGGTCCATGGCCCTTAGAGCGCACTGTCTGAATTAGCTCCTCATATGGGGAAATGAGGGTGAAATCAAGCTGGACAGAAGAACTAACGAATATGTATCTGTCCCCTGACTTGCCTGGTACTAACCTCAATCCCATTCCATCTTTTGTTGGCTGAAGCAGTGCTCCTCCCCTCTGCAGGACAACATTCCCATTGCCCAGCGCCGGCGCTTCACACGTGTGGAGATGGCCCGGGTCCTGATGGAGCGCAACCAGTACAAGGAGAGGCTGATGGAGCTGCAGGAGGCTGTTAGGTGGACAGAGATGATCAGGTGAGGCTGGGTGTTGGGTAGGCATCCCTGTTCAGGATGGAACCTGTTCATGTTTTACCTTGTGGTCAACACAACTCCTACCAACATAGGGTTAAGAAGTACTGGGAGTTTTCTCGCTCGTAGATGCTTCTCTCCTAATACCAGTTCTTTCTGTCTTGTTCCTGAGCTGCAAATCTCATGTTGCTGATACTATTTGGAGACACTTGACAGTTGTTTGTCTTGCTTGTTTCTTATGTGCTTATTAAGCTGGGAGAAGCTCTAACTTTTGATTGATGACTTCTAAAGGCTACGGCTTGAAGTGAGTCTAATGCTGGGTTCTGTAGCTCCCACACTGTGGCAGACAGTGTTACCGAGTCTTGATAAAACTTCACCTTAAACACACTTACTTGCCTTTCACATTGATACTTCAAGTGGATGGGTGTGCTTGCATTGGAGACCAGTGCGTGTCCTTTTCCCCGATGTCTTTTGAAACACGTTAGAATGAATTCTGACTTTTGATATGGCTTCCTTGAGGGAAATGACCTGTTGCTTGGCAGAGATGCAGAAATTAACTTGGTTCTGCTGTGTTTGTCCATAGAGCTTCCCGTGAGCACCCATCTGTCCAGGAGAAGAAGAAATCCACCATTTGGCAGTTGTAAGTTCTTTGGTGGTTCATTCAAGATTAAGAAAAGGGAGAGTGTTACTGTTTCTACTTCAAGCAGCAGTTTAGTAGACTCTGACATTAATGTCAGACAGAAATGTTGTTGGCTTAACCTTTTTGTGTTAAAGGGCTTCTTTTGTCCTAGTGAAATTAAAAGCAGATCTGACCATGCACATTGATTTTGTTTCACAAGCTGAAAAAGTTCATGAGTGTCCTGGAATGGAAACTTTCTTACATTCAGTCAGTTGTAATAAAGGGCTGTTTTCAGAAGTTACCTGTTTCTGGAAGCTAAAAACACTTTATGCTGATCAGACTAAGGATGTAGGGCTGGGTTTGAAGTAGAGCAGTTTTTGTGACAGGCTTACAGCTTTTGATCCCAACCTCCTGTTTCCCCTTTTGTGTGTCTATGGTGCCTCTCTCCTTAGGAGCTTTTTCTCTTACTTGTTGGCCTTTTTCTGTCCCTAGCTTCAGTCGTCTGTTCAGCTCTTCCTCCAGTCCTCCCCCAGCAAAGAGGAGCTACCCCTCTGTGAATATCCACTACAAGTCTCCCACCACGGCAGGGTTCAGCCAGCGGCGCAGCCACACCATGTGCCAGATCTCCTCCGGCAGCCGTACCCTCGAGTTCTTCCCTGATGAGTGAGTTGCAGGGCTGTGTGCCAAGCCAGGCTCCCCTGCAGCTCTCCCAAAGAGCAGCAGTGGTTGAAATAAGCTGTTTTCCACTCTGGAAATAGTCTGTGTGATGTTGGTATGTGTCTGTTCTCTGTGGTTTATCTCCCTGGACTTTCACTCATCAATTAATACATGGATAGGTTCAGCAAACCGTGTCCTCCCAAACATACAGTACCCATGGCTTTTCAGGCCATGATAAATCATCTCAGCAGGGACCACTGGACTCAAGTTGCAGCCACCCTAGTTCTCTACTTGTATTTGCAGACTGGAATGGAATGAAGGAGGGTTTTTGTGGTGGAGTGGCATGGCAGCATCATGACAAAGGGATGGAATGTCTGCACAACCCTTTTGATAAGGGGTTTAAGTGAAGATAAAAGTTCTCTCCACAGCACATTTAAGTTCTAGTACTTGGTTTTAATCTTAACCATGCTAAAAATGAGCCTCTGGGTATCGCTACTACAGTCTTATCCAAATTCTTTGTGTTGCTGACATGAAAGGAGAAAACTCTTCAGTGCTTTACATGACTTCACAACATGTTCTGCCATTGCAAAGGTTGTGTGGTTTCACATGAGGTGTATTTTTATGGAAGGACTTTGGAGAATGTGGTGGTAAAGCAGGATAACTTTTACAAAAAAAGAATTTGTTGAAAAGACACTGGATCTTGTAGAAGGGTAAATTTAAACTTTTTAGATACCCACTGCCCTTATTCTGTCCTTTTCTCTGATGACATCTCACAGTCATGCTGTGGTGTCTCAGTACTTCCCAGCAGTGCATTACATAAGGGGCTGCCCACAGGATGTAATTTTTCTGCTGTTTGTACCAGAGAATGATACTTCAAAAACCTTTTGAGAGCTAGAACTGGCAAATAAAATTTGATTATATTAAAATATGTCTAAAAGCTCACAGATCAAGTTTGGTTTAACTTTTGCCGTGCAAAGCTGGAGTTGTTCTGTTGGAACCAGCAGTTAGTGCATATTTTGCTTGTCAGCAGAGAAAACTTAATAATAGAAAAATCCATAGCTGACTATAATGAGGAGGGAAAGAACTAAAAATGCCTTCCTGATGGAGACACTAGATTAGTAAATTGTAACAGCTCAGCAAAAATTGGTGTGGTCTCCTAGACAGGTTTTAGAGAAGGATTATTCTCTGTTTCTGAAGGGCTCTTGGAACATTACAAGAGGGGATGACAATGACTTGGCTTGCCACATCACTCAGGTGGCAGATCAGAACTGCCTGTGTCTGATTCTCAACAGAGTTTTTCTGTCTCTGATTCCCTACATCTGTTTTCACTGCTGGAATTGGTTTGCTGTGTGTGCCCTCCCTGATACTGGCCACACTCCCTTCACCCTCAGCTCCTGTCTTTAACCATCAGCTGGGTGACACTGTGCTTCTCTCCTCAGTGACTGCACGTCCTCGGCACGCCGTGAGCAGAAGCGAGAGCAGTACCGGCAGGTCCGGGAGCACGTACGCAATGATGACGGGCGCTTGCAGGCCTGTGGCTGGAGCCTCCCAGCCAAGTACAAGCAGGTAAGGGACCATGACCTGGACAGGCTGAGTGGAATTGACTTCAGTCATTAACTAAGGACCTTAGTCATTCACTGCTTAATTTAGAGGTACCATGTGCATGGTTTTTTGGTGTGATAATTGTAGGCGCAGACCAAATTAATGTTCTGTGTATCTCCAACAAAGTCAATGGAGGGACATAAAGTTTCCTTTGTTATAAGTGGGCTGGAACATTAGTTATTTCATTTATACTCTGAGAACTTTAACAGTCATTTAGTATGAAAAACAAATGGAGTTTATGCCCACTTCTTCCCATCAGTAACACAAAATCAAACATCATCAGCATCATTTGCTGGCTTGTCACACATTTAACTGGTCAGAGACTCTCTGAAAGGGAGGAGACTGGCAGCATGGCTTAGAGGTTTCAGGCCATAGAATCAAGTTTGGAAAATACCTTTAAGATTATCAAGTCCAGCTGTCATGATGAAAGGGAATGCTAGTGTCCTGATTCTTTGCAGGGGGCATCTTTTTGCTAGCAGCAGGGCAGTGTGTAGCCTGTTGGCCATCACTGGGGCACTGATGACTGTGAAATGGTCTCTTGGGTGCACTGCTCCTCTCTCCTTAAAGACTCTATTTCACACAAGACGTGATAGGAAACCTCAGCAGCAGCCACCTCTGGTTGGTTCTGCCACATTGATTCCACCTTTCTTGCCACATCCCGGTGTTTGCAGCTTTACTGTCTTTTTTTGTCTTCTCTCCCCCTAGCTGAGTCCCAATGGTGGTCAGGAAGACACTCGCATGAAAAATGTCCCTGTGCCTGTGTATTGTCGCCCACTAGTAGAGAAGGACCCAACTATGAAGGTGCGTTGTTTCTGCTCATCATGCAGTCCAGAAAGGGGACATGAAACAAGCAAAGAATTTGGGTCACTAAACCTGCAGTTTTTACAACTATCTGTATTCTTTTGACATCGTATATTCCAAATTCTATCCTCCACTTCCTTTTTTTGAATGGTGGTTTGTAGTGAATGTAGGAAAAAAGTATTTTTGGACAAAATTCTCAGCTGGTTATGGTTGCTAGGTCCCCTGTTGCTCTGTGACATCTTTTGCTTTTTTGAGACAATTCATCAACAACAGCAACATTTTATGCTTCTAATGCTTTCGCTAGGACTCCTCAGTCCAGTTATGGAAACCGATTTAAAAATTCATGAAAATGACCAAGTGAAAGTAAAAAATTTCATCATTCTTTAGATTCTACTTCTTCTGTTGGCCAGAATTCATTGGTAACAGGCCACTATAATATGGAGTAGATTTTTGTGAAGCCACGTCTATTAATACTAGAATGTTTTGAGTAGAATTGCAGTTGGGCATAAGTGGTCATCTGTGCAGGTGGCAGACTTACCTACTGTTACTGGTTGTTTTGAAATAGCCAGTTTGTCATTACTTTATTCAGAGATGGTTTTTAGAAGCCATCTTGATGGTTAAATTGTAAAAAAAAAAAATTATGCTGTTGTTTCTAGAAGGTTCTAGGTGTGAACTTTAGATAATGTTCTGTGCAGCATCTTTCCTTAAAGTTTTAGATACATCTAGTATTTGTTTCTGTACTCCTGTTCCCAGCATTTTCTAAAAAAGCTTCCTGGAAATAATTAATAGGAAGTTAGCTGGATTTGATTTCAGAAAACTGCTTATGTGGGAGCTAAACCAGCAGACTATTTTTCCACACTTCCAGAGATGGGGCAGCCACAGGCTTCTCTGGGCAACCTGTGCAAGGGCCTCACCAGCCTCACACCCTCACAGGGAAGAATCTCTTTCTAATATCTCATTTAACCTGTCTTCTGTCAGTTTGAACACATCTGCCATGTCCTGGCTTGCTTTGCTGCAGTGACTAAAAAGCAGTGATATTGCTGGGTACAGAGATTCTCTGTCTTAGCTCCATCAAATCTGTTCTCTTCTAGTAGAAATCATCAAGATCTGGTATTTTCAACTAAATATTTTAGATATTTCACATTTGACAGTTCTTCACAAAGGTGCCTGAATTCAAAGAGATCATGAAGCCTGCAGAATTCTTAGTTCAGATTCCTGCTTCTGTTTCTTAGCTGTGGTGTGCAGCTGGAGTCAATCTCTCAGGATGGAGACCTTTGGAACAGGAGCCTGGGAATGGGCAGAAACTAGATCCTGGGCATGATCCCCTCACCTGTGATAGGGAAGTGGAAGGCGAGAACAACAAAAGTAACCATACATCTCCTGAGAAAAAAAAGGTCAGAAAATAAAATGGGGTTTTTTTGCCTCTGATGTTTTTTCTCATTTCATCCCTACCATACCCCTTCTCTTAGTACTTTTGTACTATGCCATAAAATGCTCTTGTGCCTGTGGGGCAGTGCTGTGGTGTGCTGGCTCTTCTGTGACTTTTGGTGTGATTTGGGACAAATCATCCAGTATAAAGTTTTCCAGCTTTTGCTTTTGAAATATTTGGTTGGAATTTTGAATAAAATCCTAATAATAAGGGCAATTAAATGCTTGATGAAGGTATTAGGAAGATTATATAGCCCTCATCATCGTAAATGAATAAAATAATAAATACATTCAGGCAAAGCTTTGTTAAAAGAGGAGAGTCTGTTAGCCCATTTGCGCCTCTTGAGATTTAATCCAGTTCTGGTTTCTGGTAGGCTTAAGTGATTTTTTTGTTTTTTTCCCTATTTAAAGAACCAAGCTTTTGTAATTTGCAAATAACAATAGAATATTTTATGCTGTCTGGTTTGTAAAGATTTTCTCCACACCTGTCTTACACTGCTGCCTTTTACTCTCCCGAGACCAGCTTGCTTAAGCTGATCAGTGGGTGCATCCCAGACTTACGGCATTCTGGATGACTGAATATTCAGTGATACATTTGTCAGACATCACAGCAGAAAAATTAGTGGCCAGATTGCTCTTGCCCTAAGAAACCAGATAGGCTCTTTGGCCAGTGCTCTGCCTACTGGTGCAGCAATATGAATGGAATCAAATTAATAAAAATTTAAATATAACTGATTAGACAACTATATGAAAGAGAAAAATGTCTTCTATAGTTCTACCGTAGAATAGAATCTATAATTTAAAATAAATTACACCATGTGTAAATGTTGCCAAGCACTGTTAGGATCAGGTTGATCCAGGAGGAGTGCTCATTGTGCCTGTGTGTCTTCTGTCCCGAAGGCAAAGGAGCTCCATGAAATGGATGCCACATCCAGTCGTGTCTGGATTCTTACTAGCACACTGTCAACCAGTAAAGTCGTGATCATTGATGCCAACCAACCTGGCACAGTGGTGGACCAGTTCACTGTCTGCAACGCTCATGTACTCTGCATCTCCAGCATCCCCGGTGAGTGTGGCCCAGGCTGGAGTCTGTTCAGGGTCACCTGCCCCACTGAGGAATAACAGACGTCCTCACTTCGGAACTAATCTCTGAGCTTTGTTGTGTTCTGTAATTGTTGCACAAAATCATAACCCAGATCTTGCCTTCCTGTAGGACCTTTCTGTGGAGATCTCTCCCTGTTCAGTGTTCAGTAAGTCATTCCTTTGGCACACAATGGGTGTTTTTTGGAAGCAGGAGTGAGTCTTGTCTGGTGTGCAAGGGCTCTGTACCTGCCTTGGATACTGATACTAGGGATGAGGGGATCTGCCATGGATCAGGCTGCTGGTTGATGCTCTGGTGCCTCTGCAGGGTCGTGAGCCCCGAGGATCAGCATCTCCCATCATTAGGGTGACCTCAGGAGTACAGCTACATTAAATTAGCAGTGACTGTTTGACTTACATGAGAACATGTTCTCTGCCCTTCAGCGGCCAGTGAGAGTGACTATCCCCCAGGCGAGATATTCTTGGAGGGGGATATGAATCCCGAAGAGTCAGCTGGAGCAGATGGTGTCTTGGCAGGGATCACGTTGGTGGGCTGTGCAACCCGCTGCAATGTGCCACGAAGCAACTGTTCCTCACGTGGGGACACACCTGTACTGGACAAGGGACAGAGTAAGTTTTGGGATGTAAAACTTAGTGACTTATTGATTACAGCTAGTCCTGTACAAGCTCATGGTGTTACAGCCATGTCCTCCTGTCCCCATGTTAAGCACTTCAGAGGCCTCCAGAATTTTACTATGATACAGGAGTACCAAAGGCCCTTTTGGTACGTTTCTCCTTAGAGCCCTCCTTTTTCCTGTGATTCACATGCTGCAGCCTGAATACAGGAGTGATATAGCAGAGTATTTTGGGCATGTGAGATGTTTGCCCTGCTACAGGTGCTGCTCTTCTGATGGCTTTGTTCCCTGAGCCTTGGGAAGCCAGTTAAGCTCACATGCAAATCTACTGCTGCACTTGCTGACTCCATACTGTAGTGACAGCCTTGGAGCCCTTCCAGTGCTGTGCTATGCTAGTCACAGATTAGGCCTCACTTCAAAATAGTGTCTGTTTCCCATCCAGGCAGAAGATACTGGATGAGCTGCTGTGTCTGTGGCACAGGCTCAGGGCTTGATTTAGTTTGGAAAGGAAAGATAAATTAAAGAATTGACAGCCTGATGTCTATATAGTTAACTTACCAACTGATTATTCAGCATGTCTCACACTGTTCATTGTCCTCCAGGTGAGGTGGCTCCTGTCTGCAATGGGAAGATCAACCAGTCTCAGTCTACTGAGGAGGCAACAGAGGCTACAGAGGTCCCAGAGAGCAGTGCCAGCGAGGCAGAGCCGACACAGGCCCGGCCTGGGCCCCTCACCGAGCACGTGTTCACAGACCCTGTCCCAGCCCAGGCACCCAGGCAGAACGGGTGGGTGGGCTGGGGTCAGAGTAATGGTTCTTTTCTGTTACTGATCAGTTCTGTTTTCATAAGCTTAGTGATAGGAGAAGCAGCCTGATCTTCTGATAAAGTGGCAGACTTCTATCAGTTTTACACCCAAACGATATTACAGATGGGATAACAGGGAAGGAAAAAACTGAAATTAAAACAGACATGGCTCAGCCTGCAACTGACGGGGTCAGCTGTTAAAATGCAAATAGGGCCTCTCATTATGAACTTAGACCTGTGGTTAAGGCAAGTCTCCCAAAATTTGTGTACACTTCATATTCTTACTGAAGGAGCTTACTGATACGTGTGTAGAAATGATGGTTGATTTATTCTAGTAGTACCTCTGATGTGCTGTAAAAGTAACCAAGAAAGCATATTCGCCACTCAAAAGTTTTTGAGACAAACAAAGCTGAAGTGATGGCCTGAAGAACAGGGTGGAAGTCTCGGATACAGATTGTTCCTGAATGCCCATGTTGTTCTGAGTTGTTTCTGTTGAAGCAGGAAATGAACAGAGAAAATACTGTTTGTGTAATAGTCTTGCTAAATTCAGTTAGGGTCTGTAGTTTTGAAGTACTTCTTGTTTGTAAGGGGAGGAGAAAGGAAATACTGTAAATTGCAGATTTGCAGTTGAAAACTACCAAAGAGAAGGAAGTGATGCTAAATCTCTTAACACTGTTCTTTTGCCTCTTCAGGGAGAATGGGCAGCTGAAGATGGAACCCAACACAACACTGCCAGATCAGGAGTCAACCAAGGATGCTGGGACGTGCACCAGTGCCGCACCCACCATGTGGCTGGGAGCTCAAAATGGCTGGTGTGTTCCCTTTGGGCTATCAGATCTCTGTGTCACCTCCCTGCTCTGGGCTCTTATTTTTCATGTCCACACATGTGTGTCCTTTGGTTCACTGCTTGTTTCTGGAGAAGGTTTTCATTCCTCATTTCATTGCTCAGCTCACCATAGTCTCAGGGATTTAACATCACTTTCTTATCTCACCTCCACCTTTCCTACCATAAGGGATGAGTCAAATCTGGGCAGGCTAAAGGTGTGGGACCCTGCTGCTAACTCTCCCCAATTTGTCCTCTCTCACAGGCTTTATGTGCACTCAGCTGTGTCCAACTGGAAGAAGTGTCTGCACTCAATAAAGCTGAAAGACTCTGTGCTGAGCCTGGTGTAAGTGTGTATGCTTTAAAGTGGGTTAGCAGCTCTTTGTCGTAGACTTACAGAATCGCATAATGGTTTGGGTTGGAACAGGCCTTAAAGATCCTCTTGTTTCATCTCTCTGCCATGAGCAAGGATACCTTCCACTAGACCAGGCTGCTCCAAGCCCCATCCACATTCCCAGCCTTGAACACTTTCAAGGATGTGGCAGCCACAGCTTTTTCTTTGCTTTCCTAAGTGCATTGTTTTGTGAGAGGAGTTTCCCACGGTTTTTGTAACGGGAAAGCCTCATACCAACCCATTTTCCAGCTCAGTTGCCTTCCTGACCTGATCCAGTGAATACATATCTAGAATACCAGGAGGAAGTAACTGGGGAGGAAAAAGGCAAAATTTCACTGAGGGGTAAATGAGGGGGAATTTGTTGAAATTGAGGGTGTTTGTATTGTGAAGAAGAATTTCCTCAGCCGGAAATTTACAGATGTGATGATCTTACTGCAGTGAAGGTAAGAGGTGTGAACTCTTGCAGGATGTTCCTGCAGTGCTAAACTGGCTGGGAATTCTGGAGACTGTGTAAAGTTGGTGTGTATGGATGGCAGGAAGAGTTTTCTTCTATGGTGCTTTTATGTATTTACTATTCTGTTATTTCAGGCATGTGAAAGGGAGGGTCCTGGTTGCTCTGGCAGATGGAACATTAGCCATATTCCATAGGGGAGAAGGTAAGAATCAGTGTAATAGAGAAAACAAAATTTGGCTGAAAGTGTAGCAGTGGATGAAACACTCTTCCGAGGTGAGAAAGTTGCTGGCTGCTGGGGTATAAACATTTGAGTTAAAGCACATGGCTATTACACATAATTGCTATCCTAAACCATCTCAAGTGTACTCTAACACCACTTCCTGAGCTTTTCTGAACAAAAAATGAGTGTATGTGCTGTGTAGCACATGTGGAGTAAACGTGACGCTTTTAGGAATACACGTGCTATGCAGTTGTTGGAGGTACAGTTAGTAAATTCAGTTTCTGATCTTCTTCACTGCTGTGCGTTTTGTTTCCCTGTGGCTTGAGCAGTTTATTAGCTGTGTTCACATCTGACAGCACATGGGAATTTGCTAGCTGTGACTAATGTTGGCGTATAAAGAGTGTAGTTATTCATTGAGTAGCAGTTCATTCAGAAGTGGAAATATAGATATTTCTGGGCTGGTGCAATTCAAATTTTGATTCAGCCTTTGTCACGAGGCTCAGGCCTAACCACTGACGCATCAGAATTGTTCCCATCAGAAATAAGATAAAGCTTCATGATACAGAGGCTTCCTGTCTGTGAAGGACACAATATCTGCCTGGTTAGTTAAAAATGACTGAGAAAAGGGAGATCTGATTCCTTCTGGATTTGACACTTTGGGGGAATGATGTTGTAGGTCTGTGATGTGACGAAACCTTACCACAAAAACTGTATGGCCCATTTCCTTTTAAGTTTCTGCAGAGTCTTGTTCAGCTGTCTTCCCTCTTCTCACACGGGTTTTGTTGTACTTGTTAGAGAAGCCTGTTCACTTCATTGCAAGAAAAGATGTTTGAATTGGCCTGATTTGAGAGCTGTTGGACACCAAACTATCTTTACATGTTTCATGAGTGTAAGGCTGTGCCCGAAGCAGGAGTCATGGGAAGGTCACAGACATAAACAAACTGAGCATTTGAGTATCAGCTAAGCCTGTATACCCAGATATATATAGAAAGGTAGAGGATTCTGTTGTATGCTCACATGTTATGGAGGAGATGCATCTTTCCATATTTGTTTTTCACCTCAGATGCTCAGTGGGATCTCAGTAATTACCACCTGATGGATCTTGGCCACACTCACCACTCCATCCGTTGCATGGCTGTGGTCTATGATAGAGTCTGGTGTGGCTACAAGAACAAAATCCATGTTATCCAGCCGAAGACGATGCAGATTGAGGTAAGAGACCACATACACACATCTGTGTATCTCTGCATACACACACACTTGTGTTGTACTTGTTCTTACAGCTGTTCTGTGCTGCAGTGTGTAAAATTCAGAACCTTTGGGTTGTCATTGCTGACTGCAAGACCAAGACTGTCAGTCTGGGTCATGTTATGATCTAATCTGCCAGGGGATATTTGTTCCTTCCTCCCTTAGCAGAGCATAGTTCTGTCAGTAAGTCTAAACTGACAATTTTCTTTGCCTTTACTGGGGAGTCTGTGAGGCCATGTACTGTCCAAACATAGGTGTTGGTTTTACAGTGACTCTTCATGTATAATCTGAGGCTTCTCCATCTGTAGGCATTACAGCACAAAGCAACAGTACAGTTAGCAAACCCCCGGGATCTCACTAAAGAAAAAAACAGTGTTTATAGTGTGAAAATCAGTACAGTGGTGTTGGTAAATATCTGAGAGTGCTTGAAATAATTCTAATTGAGGAGAGAAGTGCTGGATCTGAAGTTCACATTAGTGAGCCAAAACAGTTTGATCTTTGCAATTTATCCTGGAGTTGTGTGTTTTCATTTTCTATCAAGTACATTAAAAACTCTTGGCATCTAAATGTTCGTGCTCCTGAAGTGGTCTGAAAAGACCATCAGCTATGCAAAGCTGCCATACAGCTGCTCAAGCAAAGGATTTTTTGAGTACCGTAGTGAACTGCTGGGATCAGCTGGCATTAACAAAGCTTCTCCAAGATCTTTGGAACTCAAACAAATGATCTCAGTTGGAAATATAGTGTATGTGTATGGATAATTGTAAAACTTCTGTGAACTCAATATTGGCTCACCTTCAGAAATCCTTTGATGCCCATCCTCGTCGGGAGAGCCAGGTGCGACAGCTGGCATGGATTGGAGATGGAGTGTGGGTTTCCATCCGCCTGGACTCCACACTGAGGCTCTACCATGCCCACAGCCATCAACATCTGCAGGATGTCGACATTGAGCCTTATGTCAGCAAGATGCTAGGTGAGGATCTGTTGCTTACTGAGCTCAAGGCAGAATTTGCCCAAAGGAGACCTTGCCCAAAGTCATCACTGACTCCGCAACTCTCATTCATGCTTCCTAGGCACTGGAAAGTTGGGCTTCTCCTTCGTGCGGATCACAGCCCTGCTTATCGCTGGCAACCGCCTTTGGGTGGGCACTGGGAATGGTGTTGTCATCTCCATTCCCCTGACTGAGAGTAAGTGACATTTATTGTAAGTCTTCCTGCATCCCCCCTAAAAAATATAAACTTTTAGGTGTTATTTGTACAGCATGGCAGGTGATTCAGGTAGGCTGATGCTTTCCTGAATTTGACACTCTTTAATCATAGCCATGTTCAGGAAGAAAAGCCCAGAGTATGAGCAGCCCTGGACCTTGACAGAGCAGAGTGATTTGAACTGATTCTGCAGCTACTGTGAAAAAGGAGAAGCAAAGCTTTGGGAATTGTAGTAAGTCTCCAAAAGGAGGCCATGGGATGAGAAGTCACCAGGAAGATCTCCCTGGAAATTCAATTTTGGCCTAGTCATATAAATGTCTCCATAGCAGTATTTTCCAGAAACTGAGCTTAGGAAAGCTCCATTTACTCAGATTAGGGCTCAGGTTTATCAGTCAAGTAGAAATAGGTATCCTACATCAAATCCAGCCTGGTGAGACGACCCAGCAGTCAATAGGTATGTCTCTGGAGCTGGAAGTTTAGTTGAAGCTCTTACTAGCTCTCTTCTGTACCTGCCTGTCAGCATCTTATTTTGAAGGTCTTATCCGGATCACCATGGGGAAGTAGGATTTGAGGCTGATTGCAATTGCTTTCAACAGAAAGCAGCCAAATGTATGTTTTCTCACCAATGCTCGCAGGAAAGCTGAGAAACAAATACCTCAAAAGAGCAAACCTCTTGTAATCCTCCTGGAAGTCGGGCTTAGGATGGTCTCCTCTGAGGGCAGTGAAGCTTGATGTGCCTGGGGTTGACACCAGGAGGGCAGTGACACAGTCCTGTTCATTCATTGCAATTTTGGTCTTGTTTCTGAGTTCCTTTCTGAAGCCCATTCTGTCTTAAGGCTGCTGTCCTTGTTCTGAGTTAAACTTTTTCCCTGCTGTAAACCAATTGATTTATCTTTGTGTGTTCCTGTAAAAAAATGTGGTGAGCAAGAAAATTTCACTAAAAGTGTAGCATTGGATCTTGTGACACAGTCCCTCTCCCACCTCAGATACCACATCTGTCCCTCTATGGTAAGAGCAAAGTGAGCAAGAACAGTGTTAGTATGAACTCATAGGAACTTCTGTGGTGGTTTCACTAGGTTTTTTACTATTTTTGTTGCCCCCTAATTATCTCCCAGTAATCAACTTTTTCTTCTCTCCCATCCTACCTGTCACTTCCCGTTCCCCTCTGTGTTCCCACTCCCCGCCTGTGCCTAGCTGTAGTCCTCCACCGTGGCCAACTCCTTGGGCTCCGGGGTAAGTCCATTGCCTCCCCTCAACAGCTGTCATTCCTTTTGCACCTGTTTCCCTATGTAGTCATTCTCTCACCCTTCCATTCTGCCATTCAACTTGTCTCCATCCATTTTTCCTCATCACTCTTTTGTTTTAAGTTGAATTAGAGAAAAGCAACCAGGGACAGTCATGTAAATATCCTCATTTCCCATAGCTGTGAACAGTTTTTTCCATCTCATTGTTGATCCTTCTGGATTTCGTGTTAAGAATAATTATTCTTCAACAGTAGTTCCCTTACTGCGGTAGACCAGTTTGAGATGGGGACTGGAAAGACTCATTCAGTCAGAAGCAGGAAGCAAGAGTAGAGTGTTCTTCCAAGGTCTCCCTTGGTCATCCTTTGTTTTCCAAGGATGTTTCTTTCATCAGTTTCAGGCCAATGGCAGGTGATGCTATGGCACCTGCCAGCTGTAAGTCATCAAACAAGATGTTGAACCCAAGGGGACTTGATAAGCATGAAGAATTGTTTAGATTTGTGCTAGTTAAGGCAGGATCTGAGTTCAAATTCATGCCTTTCTAGGGTCAGAAATTAGAGGGGCTTCTTTCTAACTCAGAGACATTCATGTGGTTGTCCAGATGCATCATCAACACGTCTCCTCCTTTTAAAGTATCTTATATTAGTGGCAGTAAAAAGCCAGATACTGTACACACACTGACTCATTCTTCCATCAATTTGTACTTGTCCTGCTGCCCTTGCTTGAGCCTGATAGGGAAAAGTCTCTTTTGTTCAAGTCATGTAACTGAAATTCACCCCAAGTTAAAACAGAAGTACAGATAATTAATGAAGCAATCAGCCTCTCTCACAGAAAAGTGAAAGCTGCCTGATTTAATACTGTTCCTGTTGTACTGATGTGGGTGCATGCAGAAGGAAAGCATCTCCCACCCTGAACTCAGAGCACTGGTATCTGTTGCTTGGTGAGTGGAAACTGTCACATTCTCGTAGCCTGGTTGTGAAGGATACAGGCCCCTCAGCCCTCCTTGAAAGCTGTGGATGGTGAGCATCTGAAAGATGTTCATTGCTGGAGTAGCTGACAATCTGGTGTCATGGTTAAATCAAGAAATGAGAAAGGATCTCACTCCACTTCTATGATGACTCTGAGTGGGCTGAGAGGCTTCACCAGACCCAGAGACTCCTTTTAGTAGCAGCATGTGTGCTCATGACTGGTCATGAGCAAAGGACTTGACTTGGAAGCTGAGCAGCATCACTAATCTAGAGCAGTAATTGTCCTCCAAGTGCCTTCTGGGGACAGCAGACACTTTGGGTACCTTGCCAGCTACCAAAGACCAAGGTTGATCCTAGGACAGCAGGTTATTTCTGGAGGATAAACAGATCACTACTGGTGACACCAGTCTAGCTTTCCGCAGTCTAAAAGAGAGGGACTGTGTAATCTGGTGTGGTCTCCTCCATCACATCATTCATTAAAAGACCTTTAAAGGTTTTCCTTCCTAGCTCTTGAGTTTTCTCTTTGATTTGAGTCCCTTCTTAAAGGGGCCTCAAAGTTATCACTGATGGTGTTCCTGCTCCCTGTCTCCAGCAAACAAGACTTCACCAACCTCTGGAGAGGGCAGTCGCTCTGGTGGGGTGATCCATGTGTATGGTGATGACAACAGTGACAAATCTGCCAGCAGCTTCATTCCCTACTGCTCCATGGCTCAGGCACAGCTCTGCTTCCATGGCCACCGTGATGCTGTCAAGTTCTTCGTCTCTGTGCCTGGTAAGGATGTGCACAGGCCTCCCTCAGCAGGGGTTTGTCCCTCCATCCCTTTTATAGCAGGGGCTGGAGCTGGTCTGAAGCAGACTAGGGTCCAGGCCATGGCTGGCATTTCCTGTGGCTCACGTATCTGTGTTTAAACTGGAGTGGCTGCCAGATGTGACTAGCATAAAGAATTGGTCTGTGCAATGTGTTTGTGTGCATGTAAACTGCAGGGGGGCTGAGCAGAGGCACTGACCGTACCTCTATCCTCTCCTAGGCAATGTTCTTGCGACCCTGAACGGGAGTGTGTTGGACAGCCCTTCAGAGAACCCCAGCACAGCAGCCACTGAGACTGAGGGTCAGAAGCTAAAGAACGTCCTGGTGCTGAGTGGAGGAGAAGGGTACATCGATTTCCGGATTGGTAAGTGGCCTTGATGGGAGGCATCTGGAAAGGTAGCAGGTGCATAGCTGTGGTCATGAAGCAAGGCATCACTGTTGTGGGGAGCCAGAGGAGAAGAGCCCCGCACTGTTTCTCCTGGATTTGACTGTGAGGGCAAATAAGGACTTTCCTTGCACAGCATAAGACTGTCAATATGTGCCCTCTGGCTGCAGTGCCACACGGCTGTAGTGATGCCTACAAAATCAAGAACAAAACAACACACTTTCGAGATTATATTAATATAGGAAGTAATATAAAAGCAGCAACTCTCTTTAACTGGAGACCTCCAGGTGCAACATACAGACATGCATACAGGACTTCTACACTTTCTTAAGTTAAACAAATTAGCATATTTAACAAATATTTGCAATTAGAAGAACAGTTGGTCAGGTAATTTTCCCTGTGTTCTGCCCCACTGGAGTTGGTCCAGGAGCTTTGCCCCTCATTTATTACATCTATGATACACGTTAAAAAGCAAGATCTCCTTGGTTGACTAAAGAGGCAAGACTAAATATTTCAGGAATGTGTTAGGTTAGCTTACTGTTCTAAAATGTAGGTGAAAAGGGTAGGACAAGTATTGGGAGCTACAGCCATGCATTAGCAATCTACAAAGCTACAAAAACATGAAAACTGTCATAAAATAGCATCATATGAATGGGTTTGGAAAAAACAAATGCATCTGTGCCACTGACTCCAAACATTGCTGCCCCACTACAATCACCCACGCTGATGAGGGTGCTCTATGTATAAAAACTGGCTTCCCTGAAAGGAAGGGTGGTTTTTGCTGCTGTTGGAGCTAGTTTGTCCCATCCATGCAGTCCAGCTTCAGAAGAGAATGGGGTTGCCGTAAGTGTTCTCCAGGCACAAAGAAAGATCTCAGCTCACAGTGCCTGTTACCTGACTGCTGGGACTCTAAAAGAGGTATTGGCCTCTTTGGAGTATTCCAGACCAGTGCACCATTGGCATTTTCTTTCCTGCCATTTTTACTCTCTGTGTTCTCTCGTCAGGGGATGGGGAAGATGATGAGACGGAAGAGAATGCAGGAGATGCCACCCAGGTGAAGCCAGTACTTTCCAAGGCTGAACGGAGCCACATTATTGTGTGGCAGGTATCATACATCCCTGAGTGAGAGGTCCTCTTTTCCCACAATGTAAGTGTCCCTCCTCCCGCCTGAATGCCATGATGTACATAGAGAATGCCTGCAATGTAACTCCTGCTGGAAACTGACCCTGGACAACTGCAACGGTTCCTGCCTTGGACTGTGACCCCCTTGAACCTCTGAACTTGCAGCTTTCATCTCAGGCCCGTATGCTTTTGGCGTGGTTAGGTTCTTGTTCTGCTCTGGAGCTGGCATCTAAAAGGAGAGAAATGGCAGTACACCATTAAGTGAGCTTGGAGCCAAGACTGTGGGAAACCTTTGCCCAGTGTCAGGAGGGGCAGCTGGAGGAGGATGGCTCAGGTTCTTGTGCAGGTCGCCTCACTCCCACCTGCATGAGAAAGAAGTGTGTCCCCAGGTATTCCCTGCCAAAGCAGTGATGGTGAATCGTTCCTGCAACACCCCAGCAGAAATCCTTCTAGTTCACCAGTAGACTCTTACCATTATTTGCCCTTAAGCACAGAATAACATCCTCTGGACTTAGAACAACTAAGGGTCCAAGGAACCCTCCAAAGAGCATCATGGTTTCAGCAGCACTTTGGCTGTGCAGCTGGAAAAGGCAGCAGCACCCTTACTGTGGGGATCACATCTCCCATCTTTGCAGGGCGAAAGTTCTTCCTCTGCTGCTGCTGTTGCCTCAGCAGTCACTGTTGCCCACCAATGCTGGGTGCCTGCCTGTGTGTGTCCCAAGAGGTTTGGTGGGCTCAGATGGGAGATGGGTGTTTGATGGTTAAGGCCAAACAGCCGTAGTAACAAAAGAGTACCAGAATACTGCTTTTTTAAGACCAGAAAAGGCAACACTTTTAACTCTCCCTTCCAAAAATACCATACAGAAAAGAATTCCTGAGTTCATTCTGAAAGGTTCATGTGGTGGTTATCTCTGCATTGCATTTGGTGGCTTTTAAAAGACAGGTGAGGGCAGATGGTGTTGATCTGCTGTGAGTTCTGCATTAACATATTGAGATTGCTTCATTTCAAGGCTGTGTCTCCTTTTTATGACCTGCTGGAAGGAGATCTCTTCACCAAGACTTGGAAGTTGGTTAGGAAAGACTGGACAAGTGCAGTCAGGGCTGTCTCACCTGATGTCACACAGAAAAAGGAATTGAAGCTAGATTCCTGACATCTTTTATCTCACATCACAGGCACGGCACTGACTTTGCTAGTAAGTAGTTTGAAAAGCTGAAAATTTGTGACTCCTGGAAAAAATTGACAGCCCCCACCAAAAGGCGTGATAGCCCTTTCTGTCTAAGCAATGCTGAGTGATTGCAGATGTGCATTCTGCTTACAAAAGAAGCAGCAAAAATGGGGCCACAGAGAGTAGTTTTGAGTTCAACATGCAGAATATGGACGTTCCAGGTGTAGAGGCAATGGTGTATGCTCCCTTTCTGACACACGGACAAATTCTGTGTTCCTTGAACATTATTTTCTGGGTGTGCAGGATTAGGGCAAGTTGCATGTGTTAGTGATGAATTTGGAAGCTCCTGGTAATCAACTTGTTTCTTCTCTGACCTGTACAGCACTCCAAGGTTCACAGAGATGTCCTTGTGACTGTATGAGGACAGCTGGGCAAGCCTCCATCTCCTGGAAGGCTCCCCACTGTGTCTTGTGCTTGCTGCTATGGATCAGCCTTGCAGGTTCTGGTGTGCTGCAGGGATGTCATATTCCCAGGGGATGCTCTAACATGTGGCATCTCTTCTGCCACAGGAGCATTGAAACAATTTTTGTAACCAGAACAGTTCCGGAAAGGTTTGAGTATACATTTTCCCTGCAAGAAGGCAAGAGACGAATCTGGTGAACAGAGGCCTCAGCCAGCCACAGTGGTGCCCATGCTACATATGAGCAGTGCTGGTGACATGCACCCACCACACCACTCCTCCCCAAGGCAGGAATCCAGCCAGAGGGCATCTTCCATGCATCTACATACTGGGCTCTGTGACTGGCACAAGGTTAAGGGATACTTAGAGCCAATCTGCATATTGGGGGACCTTTCACCAGGGACATTTTGCTGGGGCACTGCTGACCGTGCCAGGCTTCTCATTCATTTTCACTGTATGCTTTCTGCAAGGAAGACTTCTTTGGATCCCAACACAGAGTGCACTGAAGTTAATAGTATCACATTTAGAGCAGTGATTCCACTGTCATTTAATATTTCATCAGTTAGGGCCAGGCAAATTTCAGAATTTGGGCTAGTTGAAGGGGAAAAAAAAGCCCTGGTAGGGTTCAGTTCCTTAGCTCTGTCAGCTCTTTCATAGCAAAGTCAGAATTGCACCATTTGTACTGTTCTGACTGTTCTGTATCTGGTTTGAGAAGTTGAAGGGACAGCACTTGGTCTCCTGTCTGACCCACTGGGCCATAACAACACAAGGGAGTCTCCCTTCAGGTTACTTTCTAGCTCAATGCCATGTTTTCCTCCAAGAGAAGCACATGGCCCAGAGGGGCAGCTGCAGGGGAGAGACCCAGCCTCCACTGATAGCTCCTATGGCCTTGGGTGGCTGCTGGGCATCAAAGTGAGAACCGACTGGCTTCAGTACGCTTCTCTGTCATATCTCCACTGTGATGTATGTAAAGTATTACAAAAGGATTTTTAAAAGTGTCTTAAGGCCTGTAAACTCTGCGGTTTGGTCTGAAGATGGCATTCTGTAAAGAGCCTGCTGTATGAATACGTTCCCGTGCTTTGTCCCCTATGCTGTCAACAACAAACTGTATCTGTTCTGTATGTAGTAAACATGTTAACATCAGCTTGGGCAGTGTGTTGTGTTCCTATGAAGCCACTGGGATTGTTGCTCACTTTTTAACAGGACACTTGCAAGTGTGGGAATGCAGCTCAAGTGTTCCCTGTTGAGCAGTTCAGTGGCAATAAATGAAATGTGGATGGCTCACAAGGTCGGAGCAGAAGAGGCTGGTCCAACAACAGTGCAATCTGTAGCTTGTACCAGCATCAGAAATAAAAGGTAGCACAACTTCAGAAATAGAAGCTGGAGCAGAGAAGCATTCACCTGCTGGCTTGCTGCAACTTCAGTCAGGGTGGCCTTTTCAGGTGAAGTGCCAGGGATAACACATCCAGTCAGTTTTCAGCACTGTACAAGGTGGCTCTTCACAGTCCCATAGGCATTGGTGATACCAGCATCATTCGACTGCAGGGAGCCCCTCAGTCCCAGCAGCATTTGGACACCTTCATAGTTATTTTGTAGAATTGCACTGATTCAAGGGCTAGACATGGCAGTGTACAAGGGTATCATGTCCTTAAGACTGGAGAGGAGCATCTTCTGCCCCGAGCAGGGAGCCCTAAGGCGAGTCACCTCCATGACCAACACATGCACTGTGGTGTGGCACAGACTAGGGTGTGGTACAATTGGCAGTGCCTCTGAAATTAATGGAGGCAACTCAACAATGAGGTTCGGAAGCCATGTGCTGTGATCCATCCTAAATCCCTTGGTCTGCACCCTTCAAAACTGTCTGGAGCAGTTTGAGCAGGACCCTGGGTGAAGTACAGCTGTGTCTAGTGGCTAGGAAAGCAGGTCACTGTCAACATCCTTCAAACAATCCCGTTGGTAAACAATCTGTGAGGTAACATCCAAGTTTGGGAGGCCCATCAGAGCTCACAGCATGTTCTGGACATGGAATCCAACACATGGCAAACAGGCTGTGCAGCTTCCCAGAAGGGACTTTCATTATCAGGGTAAGGCTCCCAGGCTGCCCAGGGCTCTGTGAGAAGACACCCATTCTCCCAGGTGTTATGATCCTGAGCTCACCCCAGGAACTGTCCTTTTAAGTGCCACCCAGACACCCACTTGTACGGGGGCTCTTTCCTCCTATAGCCCAGGAGCCTCAGACAAGTACAACCTGGGGTCTTCAACATAACTGTGTTTGTCTCCAGTCCCTCCTGGATAGACTCCTTGGGCCCAGGGGGCTGCATTTTGACTACATTGTCTTGAACGATCCTGCCTCACTCAAGGTGCTGGGTGAGCCTTATCAGCTCCATCTGCTTTTTGCTGCTATAGCAGGCTTGGCTCCTTGTTATACTTTGGTCATGGGCAATTTCTTGCCTTTCTGGGGCTGCTGTGACCAGCATTTGGGTTTGCCCACTGTGGTCAGATTCTGTGTGCCCCCTCAGGGAGGCACTTCCTCTGCTGGTGCTACATTCAGATCCCAGCTGTGCAGGACAGAGGACTAGACTGTTCCACTCATCCCATCTGACTCACAACTACGCCTCCCTCTCGTCTCCCTTGGTCTTGGTTTGTGTTCAGTAGTACCTCAGTCATGGCGAAGACAGGAAGACACCAGCTCAGCACAGTGCTCAGCCACAGCAACTGCTATGGGAAGGCCCACAGCCTCAAATTGTGCCTTTAACATTATTGATTCTCCCTCTCCTGGATTCTCCCATTCCTTCTAAAGCCAGAGAACTAGATCTGGCACATGCTCTGCAGTGCTCCTGCCACAAGAAGGCAGGCTGTCTTCCCAGACTCTGCTCCTTGTCACAGGACCAACTTCTAAATCACAAGAAAAGCCTTCCTTCGTATCCCATAGTATCTTAATCCTTCAGAAGCCTCTGTTGAGAAACCCGATGTCAATCCATGTGCTCCTGCCTGATGACAGCCACTTCCTGCTGGCTAGGGCCACACGTTCCCAGCCTCATCCAGGCCACACACAATGAGTGGAGCAGAGTTTGTGCTCTCCCTCAATAAATCCCTTCAGGCTATTTGTGATTTCAGGATGCAGCAGTAAATGGAACACCACCTCCTGATTACCTGCAGACACAGGAACTAAACAGTTACTTCTGCAGGGAACTGATCTATAGAGCTGAACAGCTCTTGTGTTCCCTCCACCCACACCCAGACCAGAGACTCCAACAGCCTTTGACACAGCAGCAGCATCTGCAGCCACTGCAAGAGACAATGAAATACCAGGAACTGTGCTCAGGAGCTGCATGTTTTAATGTTCACAACATGCTGCCCTGGAACAGGGATAATTTAAAATTGGCTTCAAATGGCAAGAGTCAATCATCCCACTTCCTTTGCATTACCAGAACTAAAATAATTTTTCCTATGTCTTGACAGCCATCTTTGGGAGTAAGAGATGGATAGCTTTGCATTATCTTAGTACTGAAGTCATGTTCCTCACTTCTTGTTCACTGCCTTCACTTGCCAGTGACCCAGATGATTCTGCAGTGTTCAGAGAACCAGATGCAGTGCCTGAGCTAATGGCTCTGCATTTGGCTGTCATAATGACGTCCAGGCATTGAAAAAAATTCCTAAGTTTTCTTAGAAGTGTGCTACAGAATTAAGAAAATATTTATTTCCATTTGCAGATATATTTTTTCACAGCTCTGTGAAATACTGAGATATTTGGAGTCATTTTTCTGTGATTCATGCAGGACCCAAGTTATGTAAAAAATGTTATGCTCCAAAGAATTGCAGCTGGCTGACTGGAGCTGTGTATTTAGAGACTATCCAGGGAACCAAGAAGACTCCTCTGCTGAGGACTATGCCAAAGTTATGGAAGAAGAGTCTGAATATATCTGCATCTTCCCTTTCAGATGAGGTGACTTGCAGAGCTGAGGAGAAAGCTGGAAACATCCTACCACAATGGGCAAAGAGGGGCTCTGTAAGACCCCCTGTCCACTGAGCTTCTAACAGGCAATGAGAGCACAAGGGACTCAGGACACAGAACAAGTCTTTATACCGGTGTCCCTGTAGCTTTTTTCTTTGTCCGCTCTTGGGGAGAGGCCGAGACCTTCTCTAGATCAATAACTGGCTCTTCCATGATTGGTTTTCCCTCCTTCTGCCACTGTGCAAGAATCATGGCTCGGAGCAGTGGTGGGTATGGCAGGAACCGAATGGTCTCCTCAGGCACTGGGGTGAATTTCTTGAAGGCCTCCTCCTCGTGTTTGGGCACCATACGCCAGTCATGGTACATGGCTTTGTCAATCTCCCTCACTTCCTCTTCAGTTTTGCCTGGGAAAAGATGATGACCACCAGTGGGTAATACCATCACAATAAACTGCCTCCAGACACAGGAAGTGTTGACTCTTTGGCACCCAAAATGCTACAACAGGCAAGAGTAAACAGAGTTTTCAAAGGGCTAGACAAATTATTCCCTGCTGTACTATAGGATCTCACTTCTGTCCTTGATAATCGAAATAGAAATAGGCTAGAAGGACTACAGGCAAGATATTCCAGCTGTGTGGGTGACTCCCTCTCTTAACCTAAAGTTTTGCTTTGTCTCTCTCAAGTTCCATTTCCATAGCTAGGAACAAGAGTAATTTCTCCCTACATTGATGAAAGCTTCCTGGAAAACTAAGAGTTAAAAGTGCTCAACAACTTAGAAGCCTTTGAATGAGTACTATTTCAGTAATTCCAGTAAGGGAAAATTGTATACTTAATATAAAGCAGCTCTAAAAAGAAAAATTTGCTCATACAACTCCAATCATTAATTTAAAATTCCAGTAACACAGCTTACTTGCCGCTGCATTCTTTCCTTTTTAGTGACAAATTTTAATTGGAATACTCTCATGCTCACACCGTGCCTTGCTTTGAAAGTCTCAGAATAGTCTGTCGGCTCACCTAATACGCTTTTAGTGCTGCTGTTCCCCAAGATCATACTGCACTGTCTCTCCCACAGCATTCCTTGGGAAAACATTCTGAAGGGGCTAGATCCCAGCTTTTGAAACGCGGGGAACTTATTTTCTCATTAGAAGATCTGAGAAAAACAAATTTCCCAGGCAGGGAGCCCGCGGTCCCCCTGCCACCCTCAGGCACCCGGTGCTCTTTAGCCGTGCCCCCGTGTGTGGGAAAACGAGCCGGATTTACCTTTGAAGGTCAGGTAGCCCCAGGCTCTTCCATGGTCCATATTCTGCAAAGAAAAGAGGAATCTGTTGAGGGTGGGTCGCGGCGGGGTGGCGGGCGGGAGCTCCGCCGGGCGCGGCGGGGTGGCATGGGACAGGTACCTCAGCCATGTAGTCCGCCTTCACCTTGGTGATGACCCAGTAGCAGGGCTCGTCGTGCGCCCACAGCCAGGATTTGCGGGTGACGGTGCGGCCCACACCGAAGCGCGGCTGGCGGCACAGCAGCGCAAACAGCCGGTTCTCGTTCCGCACGTCCTCCCACGCCCGCACGGGCAGCCGTTTCTGCGTCAGCGGCCGCCGCATGGTCTCGTAGTTCACGGCGAAGCGCTGAGAGTCCCGCGGCCGATCCTTCTGCGCCCGGTACTCGCGGATCTTCTTGGCCATGGCGGCGATGGGCCGGTGCAGCTTCTTGCGGGCCATGGCGGCAGCCGAGGGCGCGCAGCCGAGCAGTACCGAGGGCCACACCCAGACCCGCCGTTCCCGCCTCTCCCGGAAGCCGTGCCGGACCCCACGGAAGTCGCCCCGCCCGTCTCCAGGCACGGCCGCAGCGTTCCGCGTGGCCCAGCCGCTCGCGGTGCGTGGTCTCAGGCTGCTGCTCGTGGAGCGCGTGGCGTGCCGCAGCCCCTCGCCGCGGTGCGGGCCCACCGGTGCCAGCAGGCCCGGCGCGGCCTGACGGTTCTGTGTAGTGGGCGGCTCTCGGGAGAGCTGGGCTTGGTTGTTGAGGTGCGTCTGAACGGCGTCTGGTTTAGAAAAATCTGAGCAAATTCAGCTATGTCAGGGAACGTTCAAAACCAGGTTTTGGGAACATTAAAGCAACAGGTCTGGCCCAGGTCTTCAGTCAGAGGCAGGGCCACGAGCAGCAGTCGGGTGCTGGAAATTCCTCCGAGCTGCTCCAGCTACGGAATTCCAGGACAGTGAGGCTACACTTTTAACGAGTAGACTTTAAGTAGAAACTGCATAGGTCAGCCCGTGGATTTTGGCCGTAGACTGGTAAATTAAATCTGACAGAAGACTTATATTTTTTTCTTTGAAATCCGTATCTTAAAGGAAGCACAGCAATTCCAGCATTGCTTCAAAGTCCTATATTGAAGGCATTCAGGATACTGACTGGGTTTTTCCAGCAGCCAAGATCAATGTGTGAGGAGAAAAGGTGTGTTCATGCGTGCTACACACAAAAAAAGGAAACCACACATTAAAAAGGCTGACAATGCTCTTTAGAGTAATATGGTGCATCTCTTGAAAAAAGACAGGGGCATGGGAGGAAGCAGGTGTTTTATTCTAAACATGGGTTTAGAATAAAATACTTTATATCAATCCACCCAAATGTGGGGGAAGCAGCAGAGCAGTTAAACCACTTATTACAGGGTACAGAGTTGGGAGCTTGTACCCAAGGGGTTGTGCGGCACAAGGATAAAGCTTGTGTCCGTTTAAGGCACCTACACATCAGTTTCTGTGAGTCCACAGAGCAAAAGAGGTGACAAGAATGCTTGAAAAAATGTGAAATTACATGGACAGAAATTGAAGGCATCACTACACACAGCAAATCATCAGGGAAAACGATACAGCTCCAACAGCCACACATATGGCGTTCCCCCCTCCCCGGGAGAACGAGCGCAAATCATATTCCAAACCCGCCACTTCTTGGTGTGGCACCGCGGGGCTAGCGGGGATACATATGCAATCCGAGGGCAGCGAGCAGCGGCAGCAAAGGAGTCCTTCGGTTGCTGCTTCTTAAGGGGAATTCTATCAATTCGGGGGTGCTGCAGTGCCCTTCGCTGCCCCGGCACAAACACGGGCCCCGACAGGGGCGGGGGCGGCAGCCACCACCAGAGACTTCCCGCGATGCGCTTGGCACACAGCGCTCCTTCCACCGATATTTCGGCCGATGCGCTCCACACCGAGCTCCTGCGCAACAGCCCCTGCCAACCCACGTCGGGCGCGTGCCCCCAGGAGAGTCCGACAGAAGGCCGGATAGAGCCCCGCTCCTGGCTCGGCTCGGCTCGGCTCGGCTCGGCTCGGCTCGGCTCGGCTCGGCTCGGCTCGGCTCGGCTCGGCTCGGCTCGGCTCGGCCCGGCCCCGCCCCGCCCCGCCCCACGCGCCAATGGGAGCCGCTGCCGTCACGACGGGGAGGGAAAGGGAAGTGGCTGCTGACTGCCCTCCCGCCCATGTGACGGACCGCCTGCCCACGTGACGGGCCCACCCAATAGGCGCGGCCACCGCCCCCTCCCCCCTGCTCGCGCTCCCGGCAGCCCCCGCGCGGCGCGGCCGGTCTGTGTCGGTAAGATGGCAGCCGTGAGCCTGAGGCTCGGAGACCTGGTGTGGTGAGTGGTGGCGTGAGCTGGGCGGCGGCCGTGGAGGATGGCGGGCCGGGCGCCTTTAGCGGAATCAGGCTGCGGCTGCGGAGATGCAGGCGGGGCTGTACGCGGCCCTGGGAGCGACGCAGCGGGTGCCGAGTCGGGCTGGGCCGCCCTGGGCGCTGTCAGCCCGCGGTCGACTCTGGAGAGCGGCTGCGGGCAGGGTGGAGCTTGGCAGGGCAGGGCAGTGGTGGGGCTGCTGCCGAGTTGCAGGTATTGCTGCCGCTGTCCCTTGGGCGGTGTGGGAGGAGTGGCGGGAGGGCACCGGGCCGGCGGGAGGCGGGCTGGGCTGTGAGCCGGATCGGCGCTGGAGGCTGGCGGGGGCGGCGCATGATAGAAGCTGTGTCAGATGGAGAGATGAGGGAAGCGGGACGAAAGGACGAGCACTGCGGGGTTCCCTTGGAAGCACGGGCTCACTTCCCGAGGGATGCGAGAAGGGTTAGAGATAGAAGGTGTTTAGAGAGAGCCACGGCACCGTTTCTTGGCAATGCTTTAATGATGCAGCACAACAATCCAGCGTTTAGTTGCATATTGGGGTGTCCCTGTATAAACCCCCAGAAGCCATTTTCCCATGTCACTGTGGTTTTACCCTTAGGTAGTCAGAGCTGTGATTCTGTGTTTCCTGGTCGAGAGAAGTGAGAGCATTCCACCACGCCCTGTAAGCACTGATTAAGTGCATATAGGTTCTGCTGTATGGGCTAGGCTGTCCTGCCAGAGCTCAAAGAAGTAGCTACACGCAAATATATGGATTTATACTGATAACCCAGATAAAGAAGCATGTGCCTCAGGCTGTGACAACTGCAGGTCTCATAGGAAAAATTTACAGTGCTGGGAAGTTGTCTAATTTATATAACAAAGTAAGTAAAGATTAGTTACTTTTAGCATGTTTCTTTCAGATGAGAATTTGGGGAGTGTTCTGCTCGTAGTGTTGGAATGCAGATTATCCTGCTTTAGTTTTGTACATGACAGCCAGGTGCTGTCCCTAGAGCTGTCGCAGGGAACTTTAGCAATCAGACAGCAACAGCAGAAAAGGTTTGCTGAATTTTTTTCTCAGTACAGAAATTGGAGTATTGAATATGAGATATGGTCGTGGTCACTTGGCAGCGTTCCTGCCTGCCCCTGGCTTCTGAATCTTCTGCACAGCTTTGCCATCTCAGGAGGCTGCAGTGCCGCTTGCTGAGAAGTTTCGTGTCAGGAGCTGTTGGGTCCCACAGCTTCTTTGCCTGTCTATTGCAAGATGGTTACTAATGGAGTTTTGTGAGAACTGCAGCGCAAGTCCATGACAAGGGTGAAATAAGGATAAAGCTCACCAGGAAGCCTGGTGAGCTGAGAGCTAAGACTAATGTCTCTTCCTCCTCTGTGATTCTTTCTACTATTGCCTAGTTTTTATAATGGAAACATTTGCAAGTGTAGAAAGTAAGCTTCTCCCCCTTTCTTTTATGGCTCTTCATGTCTAGTGTGGTGGTGAGCACCTAAAGAAAGTGATAGTGAAGCACCTGTTGAGGGGATCCAGCTTTTTGAGCTGGGAGTTGGTGGCTTCTCTGCTCTCCAGCTGCTCTAGACACGTGGATGGAAGGTCTCAACCTGAACTTCGGTCTGATTGCCTGCATCAGTGCTTTTTTTTTCAGTTCCATGTGAACTGAAATAGTGCTGTAGTGCCTGTTATTCTTGTATCTTGCCGGCAGTGTAGCTGCTGCTCTCCTCTTCAGTTCTGACAGTGCAGCAATATCAAACAGACTGTTCAGAGACCTGAGTTAGGTGCAGGTGTCAGCCCTGTGTCCTGCCTTGCACAGAAGGTTTTGACTGCAAATTGTAACTCTTAATATGAAAAGTGTCACATAATGTGAAAAAGCAGACACTGGGATGTTTTTTTTCTCTCTGGTTCTGGTGCCTAATACTTTCTTTTTCTCTAGGGGGAAGCTGGGCCGTTACCCTCCATGGCCAGGGAAGGTGAGGTTTATTTGTATTTATTGTTGCTTTCTTAGTTTTTCGTGGTTTGTGGGGGTTTTTTGGGTTGGTGGGGCTTTTTTGTTTGTTTGTTTTGGGGTGTGGAGTTTTTTGTGTTTTCCTTCTTTGTAGGGAAAGCTTTGCTTGAAAGCATTTCAGTTGTCGGTTAATACTGGTTTTCTTGTTTGTTTTTTAAACACATGTACCTCACAAATCTAAAGTGTGAACTAGTTTAGGGCTTTATTTGATAACAGCTGGAAGTTCATGTGGAATGAAAAGCAAACAGAGAGCCAGCTCTGGAACTGATTGTGTTTCCCAAATTTAGTTGTTTAATCCCTGTCACTTTCTGCAAGACACATTTTTCTTCTATAGTAAGTTGGTTAACAGTACTGTGTTAAATAATAGAAATAAGGAGTCTGACTTCTCAAGATACTGTTTTAGAGCTGTGGTTTTTGAGAATTATCTTGGGGCAGTTTGATCCTACTTCTGGTTTGGTGGGAGTTTTCTCAGATAAAATATTTTTAAAAATTAATTTTATATGCCATTTCTATTATTTCTACTTCACTGAAAGACCTTTCTTTTATGTCCTGTGAGGGCTAAGAATGCTGAGGTAACAGCATGAGTCAGGGAAAAGAATTGTAAATGTGGCTGACAACTATAAATATTTGGTTATTGGATCAAGTTAACACCAGGCTCCTCTAGAGATGTCACCTGTGTAACTGAATGATAGCTTTTCTCCTTACTAACATTTTAAATTTGGTAAGCAATCTATTTGTAGACAGTAAAGAGTAAAGACAAAGTTTAAATTTTAAAGGTTACCTAAATGGAACAGTTTTTTATTAATACCAGTTATTTTCCTAATCAGATTTTTTAAAAATCTACAATAGCTGAACACTCTGTCACTGTGTGGTTTTTTATTTTGATTTCTAATCACCTTTAGATTGTTAACCCACCTAAAGATCTGAAGAAACCTCGAGGAAAAAAGTGCTTCTTTGTGAAGTTTTTTGGAACAGAAGATCAGTATGTACCTGCTTGTTTTCATCGGGGGAAAATATTGTGTCACATAATGTGGATCGTTTGTGGAAGAAATATTTACTGATTTTTTTTTGTGGAAGAAATGTTTACTAATATTACAGTGCAGTGTAGCATTGTAAAGGATTCCCTTTGAACCACACAATAAAAGAAATTCAACTGTTATTGCATGCTATAGCTGCTCATTGGGGTGTATGAAGACTGTAAAAACTTAGCTTAGGATTTGAGTTGCTGCTGTGATGATAGCTCACCACTTTCAGGTGTGACATGACTGTGTTAGATTTTAGCATGTAACCATGAATGAGAAGGGTACAACTCAAGAGTATTCTTTTATTTTGCTGCCAGAGGAATAAAATTAACTATATAATTGCCATTTGTGAAAGAATATACCGTCTTACCTGCTGACTGAAAACATTCTTGCTGTGCTTTTGGAAGACTTCACAGTATAAGAGAGCTAAAACTGTTTTAGTGTGCATTTTTGCCAGACAGAATTTAATGATTTCAAATGTGAACAAAATCATAGTTGTGTTAGATTTAAATGATTACAAATTAGGAGAAAAAAACAACAAAAAAGCCCCTTAGAATTTGGATATTTCATGAAACTGAAAATTATTTTGATAATTTTCCAGTTTTACTCTTTATTTTCTGCTATTCCTATCAAGTGATGGAATAAAGAAGAAAATTGCAGATATCTGTGGAAGACTAAAAAACCCTTTGGATTTTGGAAAACAGGTGGCAAGAACTGAGACCATTTGATGAATGTCTCTTAAGCAAATAATTTTTCACTGCTAAATTATTTTTGCTTAATACTTTAAAATATTTTTCCATTAAGAAAGTAGGTCTAAACTTGGAGTAGTAGTGAGTACCACATACTAATGGGAATGTTTGGATTTCTAGTAACTTGAGGCAAGTGAAGGTTGATTTGAGAAGGTTTCTTGGTGGTGTTATTAAATATTTGAGCTGAATTGTGAGTTGAAGTGGATTATTTCTGTCCTGATTATTTGTTCTCAATTCTTGTATTTCACGTTACTGAATCAAATACAGATTTTTTTGATGTTAAGAGAAGCGGTCAAATGTCTTGGATGCTGTAGCTGAGAAGATAGCATGATTGCAAATGAGGAGTTCAGAACTGCAAAATAATCGGGATTTATTACAAGATTCTAGAGCTCTGGCCAGGGCAAATTCAGTCATCTGGTACAGTAAGGTAGTGTGGTTGTTGTGGTGTAGCCCCTTTCCCCAATCTTCATCTTGTCAAATTTCATTATATCATGCTAGGTAATAATGAATTAGAAATTTGCTCGCTTTGATTGGCATATCCTACCTGAAAATTGAATAGAAATAAATACTATCACCTTTCTTTCAAATAATGTTGATAGAACAGAGAGAAGCTTGTGTGCCTCTTCTGTCCTGACTTGGAACTTTAAAAGGCTGTGTGGTTAGAACTGTGCTTTTCTAACCAGTGTGTTGCTTGAGAAAGTTCTCACATTTGAGCATAATCAGTGAGCCAAATCAGGAAAAATATAAATGATTTCACTTAAAATGTGAAGATGAAAAAAAGTCCCTTTTCTTATTTCGCACAACGTAAACTAGTGAGTTTTGCAAATACTTTTTTCAGGTGTATATATAAACAGGACTTGGAAATACATAACTGAGAGAATGTCACCACCTCATGAACAGCCTGAGGAGTGAGCAGAGCTGTCACTGTTCAAGGGGTGATGAGGAGCACAATTACCCATACTGATGGTCTAATCCATGCAGCTCGTTTTTTAGCACTTCCCTTTTTCTGCCATGTTCACGCCATACCATGGCATTTCTGACCATGGATCCATTGCTGCAGCTCTTGTATTACTGCCTTGGCTTTGAGGTTGAACAGGAGAGGGTCTGGTCATCGGCTGTTCACCTCTTGTCCAGTATCTGTAAGGCAAAGGTGATGCTGGTTGCTGGGTACAATCCCTCCCATGAACTTCTGAGGGTTGTTGCCAGCCAGTGGAGTGAGTCTCAGGCCTTATTTTTGTCTTATTTCCTTCTGAGGATTCCTAAATGCCTGCTGTGGCCAGAAATGCCCCTGTTCCAGGCTGGCTGCAAATTGTTCTTTCCTGACTCACGTGGCTTTGGTTTGTCATACTAAAGGTTAAGGAGAAAAGTAAAAATGGGTGTGCGTGAGCAAAGCAGAGGGGTAAATAAAAACATACTGATGAGTTTGGCAGGGGTTTTGGTGTAGTGTGTAAGTTTTGGTTATTTGTGAAATTCTGTCTAGCTTAGGATACAGCACAGAGGGAAATGCATTTTCCTTTTCCTGCAAGTTGAATATTACCATGTACTGGGCCTCTGCAATGCTGCAGTGACTAAGGACATAGGTTAACTGGAAAGCTGTGAATAGTTTTGTTCCAAGACACACAGGTGAGGGCATGAGTGCATTCAGACTGTTCTCTAGGTCCTGGCTTTTGATAAATTTTCTACTGAGCTCTGTGTGTTAGTTGTGTTGGTGATGTTAGTTTCTCCTGTTACTTGTAAAGGAATGAGTTTTCTGGAAGATAAGAATATTCTACCCATGGAAGCAGATTTTGCTTATATTTAAACTATGAAGTACACGTAAGCTTTACCACAGTGGAAGCCACTTCGATGTTCATACGAATGATGTAATATCCATGTCTAAGTGATGGTGTGCATTGCAGTTAAGGCAATCATGTAATGTCTCTTTATTGCCTTGTTTTCCAAATTGATGCGTCTAGATAATTTCTAGTCTGATTAGGAGTTGTTTTTCCTACTGTCTCTTCTTAGAGTAAGTCACATTAAAAGGATTCTTTATCTAAAATCAAGAACAGTTGATGTTTACTGCCCAAAGACCTGACAAGCATGTAACAACATCCTTTACAGGAATCTAAACAACACTTTTAGTTTCGTTTAGAAGTGGAACTTAGACCTCGTATCTATGTTTCTAACTGTGCTTCTCAGATAGCATTTAAAGTCCCCTTTTATTATTTCCATGCTACAGTCTTGTTGTAGAAAATATTTGTAGATATTTCAGTAGTCAGGTAAGAACTTTTATTTTGCTTAGATTATGTACATTCATTGCTTTTAGTAGTTAAAACTAATAGACTGTCTGGCCTACAAGTCTTTCTTGCTGTGTGTCATACAGTTCAAAATATTTTTGCGTTTTTTGGCCTGCTTAGGAATTCATGATGCTGTTTTTCAAAACTAAGAATATCATTTGAAGGTATCTTTCTACTATGATTCCATAGAAATACTAGTGAGAGTCCTGCAGCCATCAGAGATGTGTACAAACACTGGCATTCATCTTCCTTCCCTCTTTGGTATTCCCTAATAGCCAAATGGACTTGCAAGTTGTGTATATCACAATCTTATCAGGAAGCTGGGACAGCCCATTCTTGGTTTACAGCCATTTGAAACATCAGTGTGAAACTAAATATGGTCTCGTCAAGGAGCACTTCCTGACTTTATGTATTAAGGAAAAAATGGAGGAAGCTTGCAATCTAAGATAAGTGTAATAATTTGCAGCCCATTTCCATCAAGTGCAGTGATTTTTAACACAGCACTCATTACCTTTCCATCCTCCATGTCCTATTGGGATGAAAGTACCTACACCTTTCTTCTGCCACTGTTTTCCCTGGTTTTCAAGGAGAGTGTAAATTCAGGATGTGGTCTTACTGAAATGTTCTTTCAGGTCCTGACATCAGAAAACACTTGCTTTAAATATGCCAACTGTTGGAAATAAACCTTAGTAGTCTGAGGAGCTGGAGGGATAGGCTCAGCCATTGGAGGAGGTGAGCTTGTGTTCCTGGTACTTCTCAGTGAGGCATATTATCACATATGGAGCTCTGTGTTGCTGTAGCAGAGCCAGCTGGAATGTTATTCAGCATCCCTGCAGGCACAGTAAAGTAGCTGAAAATCACTACAGGCAAAACTCTGCCTCGTACTGAGGAGGTATTTTATTGCACAAATTTGAAAAACCTAATACTTAATTTCCTTCAGTATTGCCCTGCTTCTGCGTTTCTTCTAAATATCCCTTCCTTTATTCTAGTAAGATGTGGTCATTTTTGTACTTTTTTCTAGGAGTTTATATACTAAGTTGCAGAGATTAATTATTTGAGTAATTTAATTGATGAGGGTGGGGATGTTCCCTTTTAAACAGGAGGAAATCCATCTTGATGTGTGTAGTGTGCTCACATACACTGGCCTTGTAAATAACTAAGCAATTTTCTTTTGACTTTTAGAACTGGTTGTGTTAGCACTTAATGTGGGTATCTAAAGTGCTAGTCTAAAACAATAAAAATTTTCCCAGACTGTGGTGAATAGAAATTTGGAGATATAGTCCCACTGTTTTTCATCCCTAGCTGTCCATTTTGCAGAAAGTGAGCATTGATGGATATTCTTCCATCTCTTTCCTGTAATTTATCATTAGGAGTTAGTATCTGTAGACAGGAAGAGAGTGGCTGGAATGGTGAGGGTTTGAAGATCTCCTTGCCTGTGCCATGCTTGTGCCAGGGATTTCAGTCTGGTGTCTTTGCATCTCTCTGCGCCACTGTTTCCTTGTGGCTGCAGGTCACTTGCGTGCTTGTCTCTGCTTATTCTAAATTTTGCATATTGTTCGTGTTTATAATGTGGATTTGACATGAGCAGGGTTTTTTTAAGAGTGGTATTTTGGAGAGAATGAGGAACAGTGTGGAGAAATGAAATGAGAAAGCCATGGCTGATGGGTATTTTTACTACCTCTTTCCACTTTCCATGTAGCTCATTCTTTACAGATGCCTGGTGATTGTGCAGTACTATGAACGCAATTTCATCTTAAATATGACATCTTCAGTGTCATCGCTAACGTTTTTCTTGTGCTTTGATTCGCTGCTGAATCAGGAGAGAAACAATAGAAACCTTTTATATGTTGTATCCTTGAGACTGATATAAATACTGGGCTTCATTGGCCTTGAGGGTGTTGATATCTTGTGTATAAACATGAATGATTTTGTTTGGTGAAAAGTTATTTTGTTTTCAAGTGCTTGAAACACTGCATGCAATTGGTTTGTATACATTGGTGTCAAAAGATGTTAATGTCCATGTAGATGATGCATAAACAAACTGGAAAGGAAAAGACCAATTTATTTTTTTCCTGATATTTTAAAGTTTATTTTTGACTGCGGCAGCATTTAAGATTGTTTTTCACTTACTCAGTTTGTCTCTGAGATCTCTAGTTCTTTGTCCTGGAGGATCACAGGTGCCAAGATGCATCTTTGAAGCCCCTAACCAGGAAACTTTCTTCTCTGGGCTTTCTCCATACCAAAGGAAAAGGAATTAAAAAGGAAGCTAATGAATGTGCAGTGAGGAGGGATAGGATGTGCAGAAACCTAAGAGAATGCCTTGGGAGAAAGTAACTTATTTTTATTTAGAAATTCGGTCCTGCAACAACATTTAACGTGCTTTTTTATATTGTGGTCCAAAATTTTGTTTCCTTTATACACAATGAAAGACTTCTCATAAGCTGCTGCTTTGTGGCACCCAGGGATATTTGTCATTGTTTGTCATACAGGCAGGCTCTACAGTATAAGATAATTTTAAGGTGTGTTTCACAGTAATGTCTGGGCAGCCAGGAGAGATTCCCTGAATAGCTGCTGGACTCAGACTCTAGTCTGAATGCAATGATTTGACTTGTTATATTAAGTCAGTTCTTAAAAAAACTATGTAAACTAAGTGATTCAGCTTTGCATGCAGGAGCACTGGGTTCTTTGGAAAGGATTCTGGCGTTTTCCACGGTCAGCTCTTAGCAGGAGGTCTTGCCTCTGCAAATGAGACTGAAATGTTTCAGTCTACTTTCTTAAAGTTGATTCCTGATAACAAACAATTGCTATTGCCAGGTGAGAAGAAAGATCTTAATGAAGTTACAGAATTTTGTGAAGAAAGGACAATCAAGATTCAGCAAAACATTACTATTTTTTTTTGTTGTTTTAATCTTCATGTTCAGTTGAACTAGAGATATCTGGGGACAAGAGAAAGTCTGATTGCCCCATTTTAGCTGTGTGCTAAGAAGAAGTACCATTGGCCATACTAACTGAGGGAAGGGTTTTCAAAACTTACACAATTCTGTTTTCAGTAGGGTGGAAGTAGCTTTGTAACAGTGTGGTTGATGAGCCTGGACTTGAATTTTGGGAGGGAGAAAGGTGGTTTAATCTGTTGAGAGCCACAGGGAATTCAGGCATTGAGAGAAGCAAAGGCATTCCCTTAAATCTCACTGAAGAAGTGGTAGAAGAGCTTGTTTATGTAAAGGAAAGTGAAGTTGTCACCATACTTGACGACTTTACCATTTGGTAAATGTCAAGAAGTCTTATTTAGCAGGAGTGGAAACAGGGAAGTAATTTTGATTTTCCTCAAAGGACTGCAGTCTTAATAGGACTGCAGGTTAATACTCTGCTACTGTACAAGTCAGGTTATCTTAAAATAGCAAGAATGAAGAAAATAGTTCTTTTGCCTCAAAAACAAAATTGTTTTCATGCAGAATACCTGGATACATCAGAAATAAGTGCAGCAACGAGCTGTGGCTTTTGTATTTACTCTGTGTGGTCATCTCTATAGTGAGATACATAATTTGGGTTTTTTTCTTTCCTACTGTTTTTTTAGATAGCAGTATGTTCAATGTATTTGAACCAGGGATTGATAGCTGAGAATTGTTAGGTGAACTTTGCTTTCAACAGCCTCTTGAGTAGATTGTGGTATTGGCTTTACCTGGAGGTGTGGGACTGTGGGTGTTCCTCATGGTGAAACAAGTGCAGTCATTGGGCAGCCATTGTTTTAAATGCCTCATGTGATCACATCCAAAAACTGTTTTGCTGGTAGAGAATAATGTTTAGAGGGGGACACTGGTAAAATGAGAGGAGATTTAATTTAAGAAATAACAAAGTAAAAATGCCAGAAGAAAATTCTCAGTGATTACAGTAATGGCAGTCCTTCACTTTCTAAATAGGAAGTGAATTTGGGCTGTTGTCATTAATAGATCTGGGGGAGAAAGCACAGTTGTGTGTTTCTCAAAGTGGGATGATTGAGAAAGCTGCGGTTTGGAGAATATAACTAACTTCTCTTTTTGTTTCAAGTGCTTGGATCAAAGTGGAGCAGCTGAAGCCTTATCACCCTCACAAAGAGGAAATGATAAAGATTAACAAGGGTAAGCGCTTCCAGCAAGCTGTGGATGCTGTAGAGGAGTTTCTTAGAAAAACCAAAGGCAAGGACCAGGTAAGTGAGTTCTTTTTCACTGTGTGCATCAAAACAGGTCTTGGCAGGAATGATGATTAGATGCCTTGTTATGTGAAAGGAGTTTGTTGCCTCTGGCAAGTTGAGGAGGATTTTGTTTTCCTTCCTTTGGTTTTGGGGATTTATTTCCTGTCCTGTCTTCTTCCCCACTTAATCTTGTTTGGTGGGGGAAAGTGATTATTGGATTATTAAATTATGAAGAAACTGAAGAGGCTATTTGATCTGCTTGTGATGATTTTATAAATCAGTCTTAAGAATTTGGTATTTACTAATCTGTAGTCTTTAGTATGTTGGAAGTGCACACAGTCCTGGCAAATCTTCAGGTGGCCTGTTCTGTTATGTGTTGCTTAAACTGCTGTGTTTTTGCAGGAGAACTAATCAGGAACTTCACCCGCCAGCTCCAAAGGGGTAACAGATATGTAGTTTTCAAGTTACTGTGCTGTTGTTTTGCTTGATAGTTATCAGCACAGGGTCCTTCACATCCTTGGTTTTGCATGAAAATCATTCCATCTCTTCTCTTCTTTCCTTACCATCTTCTATTCTATAATCTCTCAGGCATCTTCCCATAACTCCACTGAAGAGAAGAATCGGCGTAATTCCAGTGAAGAAAGAGGCAAACAATCTGCTGGTGAAGAGAAACGCAAAGCCAGTTTGTCTGAAGTAAGGGTGAAGAAGGGCACAGGGGAAGGAAAAAAGAGGGTCTCTTCTGTCTCGTCAGAGAGAGGATCAAAGTCACCCTTGAAAAGAGCCCAGGATCAGAGCCCCCGAAAGCGGGGGCGCCCGCCCAAGGATGAGAAGGTTTGTGTTGTGCATGTCCGCCAGTGCCCGTGGACTTGGCAGCTGGACTTGAGGGCTGACTGGCACCTTGACTAACAAGCCAACAGGAAGAATCAGTTCAGTATCACTTTTTTAAGCTTTTCCATATTGCTACTTCTAGACCATTTGGCTGCCTGATACCCTTGGCAAGCATATTGTTGATTCTTCCTGTGATTTTTTACTAGTTAGTTACTGTGAGTGGCTCTGTTCCAGTCTTTGAGAGGGCTTCGAAAGCTGTATCAGGAGACTCCATTCTTTTGTCTTGCCATCCTCGAGTTCAGTTTGTGTGGGAAGGATTAGCAAAGAGATACGGGTCTTCATCTGGCTCCTGACTTCTCCCATCTCATCTACTTCACATGATCAGGTGATAAGTAGTTGCTCAGCTTCGACCTTAATACTCACAAAGAGTGAGATATCCTTAAGGGCCAGGGCTTAAAGGAGAAATTTGTAGCCTGGAAAATCCACCAAAAGAATTGTCTTCATTTCAGCTTCTATGCTTTAGGGTATGTTTCCATCCTCCATTATAAAGGAGCCTTAATATTTTATTCCCCCTAATTCCCTGATATTTCTCGATGTTGTGGCAGCGCTTTGTCTACCCTCATTTAGAGTTCCAGCTTTTTTATTATGGAACTCACTGTTGTGGTCTAGATCTTCCTATTCCAAATGGACATTTATTTTGGTGGATTATTGCAAGGCACGTCCTCCATTGGAGACTACATCTGAAGACAACTGGGAGACCTCAACTGAAACACCATACAGCAACATGCTTGCTCACCTGTGCTTCAAGGGGATCATGTTGTGCTGCACAGTCTTTACTTTCATTCAGGATGCAAGTCAAGATGGTGGTCTGTGCTCTCCAGAATTGTGAATGGATTGGCCTTCACTGGTTGAACAGCAGACTCTCTCTTGATGTAGTAAAAAGAAGGTGATCATCTAAGATATTAGCTGTGAAGGCATCATAAAATAGAGTCACAGAATATCATGATTTGGAAGGGACATGCAAGGACCATCACGTCCAGCTCAAAAGGGGTTAAAGGAAATACTGGCTCTTTTTTAGCACCAGTGTCTGAAATTAGGCTGTACAACAGATCTCATCAGTTTCTTCTTTTGAGGGAAGTTGGAGGAGAGGAGGAATGGATGCATGTTTATGAATTATAACTAATAATTACAGAACTTGTCTTGACTGATGCAGGAAAATGCTTTATTGGCAACATAATTTTCAGTTTTCTAAGTATCTTCCTATATGCAGGTTGTGTCTCCACATATTTCTGTTAAAATAAGCCACAAGACCTTTTTTTTCACTTGCAAAATGATTCTGTGTCTTTGAGCTAGATTCATTCCAAAATTGATCAAAACCAATGGCTGGGAGAATTCTGATTGTGCTGACACATTGCGTGCGTAGTTTTTACTGTGTTAACTCCCTCAGGACATTGGTGTGCTTTGAGTGAGCTAATTGTGGTAGTAGACATTATTTTATTGGTACATGACAGGCAGACTGGTTTTAAGTTGCCACAAAGTGGTGGCCAGTTGTGTGATAACTGCCTGGCCACAGATGAGGAAATTAAGCAGGATAAGGTAGGAAAATAAGCCTTATAGCTTCTGGAAAGTGACAAATAAAATAATGTTATATGAAAATATAATAATACTGTTTTTCAGCCTGTTAAATACTTTTAAAATCTTAGCTTCTTGCCTGGTTCTCATAAATTCCTCAAGTTCTTAGCCCTAGAGTAGAAAACATTGTTGTCCTGAATTAATATGATGCTAGGATTTCGGGTTCTTTTCTCCACCCCAGTCCAATTTATGGCTTCCAAGCAATAAGGATGCATAAAAATCAAGAATCCAATTGTTGCTGAAGTGTGCTCTGTCTGGAAAGGCTCTGTAGCCATACATGATCATTCTCATACTCTTATTTTGAAGCTTATATGAATGTTTTTGAAGGGGCAACAGAACTTCATAGGTACCAAAGCAGGTTTTATCCACACTTTACCAGCTGAAGTATGCAGGATTCTCCCTAGACGCTACAAGATTGGAGACTAATGTCTGCATTGTCCTGCTAACACTTGGACAGTTGCATCGTTCTGGGTTACCTCCAGGAGTCTTGCTCTGGCCATTTTTGCAATTAGTGTTCTTCTCTTGTGCTTCTGTGTGGATACTAATGTATATTGTGCATTTTCAGGAAGCAATTTTGGAGGCGAGATAATGTGACTCCATTTCTGAACCCTCATTTCAGAGGAAGACAGCGCATATAAAGTCCTGGGCATTCTCTTAATGTAGCATAAAAACCTAGATGTCTATAGCATATGTCTATGACCTACAGCATAAAGACGTATTGTAATTTATATGTCTTGGGGAAATAAAAGATAAAGTTTAATCTGCTCAACAGTAAAAGCCCGAGTATGTTAGGTACTATCATGGTACTACAAACCAGGGCCTGTGGAGCAAATGAGGCAGCCCACATACTAGTTTGTCTCATGGATTCTGCAAACTTGAGCAGCAGAATGCTTTGAAGGTTGTCCTTGTAACAGGTAGGCTATTCTATTGTGACAGGGTAGGATTGAGAGTTCAGACCTCTGCTTGTAATGATGTTCTTCACTCATTTAAGATTTTTACATCCACCAGAGGAAAATACAAGATCGAGCGTGTTTCTTTTCTGCTCATTGCGTAAGTGTACAAGTGCAGTGATTCCTCTTAGGTATGAAGAATGGACACTCCAGAAGCCATAAATCTAGTTGAATTCCTTCACTGGCAGTTGATGTTTTCCTCACCTCACCTGTGTTGCTAATACTCTGTGTTTAAATATGAATGCTCATGGAAAGGCCTGTGAAATGGAAGAGCTAATGGAAAGGCCTGTGAAATGGAAGGCGTTTGTAGTGCTTTCAAAGCTCTCTGTGTGCTCAAATGTTGATCGTGCTATGATCAGCCCTGAGCCAGGTTTTAAGCTCTTTCTGATCCTTCTTCTATCTCCTCAGGACCTCACAATTCCAGAGTCAAGTACAGTGAAGAGAGTGATGACTGGAACAGTGGCTGGATTTAAATGGCCACCGAGTGTGAGCGAGGTGAGGAGCTTTACATCATCTAGGATCTGAGTTCATGACAGCAAATCTAGAGCCTTTTGTCTGTCTGTAAAACAGCAAGATCTTATCTTC
Source organism: Acridotheres tristis (assembly GCA_037013685.1). NCBI lineage: Eukaryota > Metazoa > Chordata > Aves > Passeriformes > Sturnidae > Acridotheres > Acridotheres tristis. The sequence goes on along the minus strand of CM072897.1, from coordinate 20,711,433 downwards.
CGGTGTCAGAACATACTGCAGCATAACAAAGCTGAACAATATCCCAGACAGTTCAGAAATATGCTGGGAAATGAGATTTCTGTCTCTGTGGAACTATTTGCAGATTCACTGTTAACTTGCTGTACTAATGTTTACACTTTTTGTTTCAAAAGCATTTCTGGGAATGACTTCCCAAAAGTAGAGGTGGTCTGGATAGTCTCTCCCTGTCTAAATACGATCACATGGGGTGCTTTCATTTCATTTTGAAAACCTTTTGATTTTGTTGAATAAATGAGTGCTCTTACTCTGCTGATCAATGTGATTCCAGGCTAGTATGTAGCATGCTTACTGGGGAGATGAGGTATCTGGGCCTGCAGTCCTTGTTGCTGTTAGGATGGGTTTGCTTGGCATGTGGCAATCTCCAGCCAATTCTCAGAATGCTGTCTTATGGAATTCCTTGGAAGCTGGAAAATAAGTGTTTTCTTTTGCTTGGGAGAGGAAGGAGCAGAATATGAATTTTCTTCCTCTCACGTTAATCTTGCTTGTATACTTCTTTGGTTTTCTTACAGATATCCAAAAATGAGGAATTTGGTTTGAATGGCTTTGGTTTTGAGAATGAAACATTATGTAAACTACTTAATTGAAACAGGCTCCTTGTGACAGCTGATACATTTTATATTTTCCCCCTTATGCTATTGTTCTCATGCAGCTTAGGAGAGCAAGGGAATTGTTCTGTGGTCACTCAGTGACTTTCTGGATTTATTTTTGAGGCTGTACTTTCTCTCTTTATAGCCTGTGAAGGACAGTGATCCACACTTTCATCATTTCCTGCTAAGCCAGACAGAGAAGGTAAGGATTTGTCAGACAGGATCATGCTGCTGGGTAGTTTGGAATCCTGCCCTTTGCTGGAACTGAATGCAAGGAGTATGCATAAAGAGCTCCATGATTCTGTTCTTTAGAGACTGGCAATTAGATTAGTTGAAATACTTCCAAGCCTTAAGATTTAGAGTGATTTAGCATTAAGTACAGTGAATAGTTTTAAGTAATTCAAGATTATCTAACACTAATTTTTGACAGATCTGGTGTAATAAATTGTGTAGAATGAGCAGGATGGACAGGAAAGGCTTTTTTTTTGTGTTCAAAAATGCTGTTGTTTGTTTTTTATGGTTGGCCTATCAATTTATTCGTCTGGATAGTCTTGTCAATTCACTGAATGTTGCACGAAAACTTCCAGGACCAGAAAAGCTCCATGTAAAATACAGTCAGTTTATCTCCTGAGAGTCAGGAGCCTCTTAGGATTTTATATTCAGCAGTGAACATCATGAGGAAAAGATCAAATTAAGCATAAAAGGATTTATATCTCACTGAGGATCTGGGCAGAGCCAGAAGGATTAAGAACTGCTAAGAGTTTTATCTAGACTCTCAGTAAGCAGCATGGGGAGGAACAGCCTTTGCCTTAGTATTTGTAGAAAGCCACATGCCTTCTCATATTAACCAGAAGATTTTGGTTCCACAGCTGCAGAGACATAGTGAGCACAGATGTGAGGCTTCAGGGCAGGCTTCAGAGAGCTAAATGTGGGAGTAGGGATGGCCCGGGTTCTGGTGCTTCCAGAGGAGCCTGTTGTAGGAACTACAGAAGGGAGTTTGCAGTGCCTACGTTAGAAGACAGGCTGAATTGCTGGGGCAGGGTGGGAAAGAACAATCTTAATATCTTGTAGTTTATTTTAGGTTTTATTTTCTCCCCTTGAGGGAAGAGTTGTCCTGCTTTGAAGGTGGTGGCGGGTAGGTGAGCTGCCTGTTTCTTTGGAACAAGGATATGGTCAGTTTGCTCAGGACAGTAAAACAGCACTATCCTTCCCCTGAATGTTTTGTCTTCTCCATACAGCCAGCTGTCTGCTATCAAGCCATCACAAAGAAACTGAAGGTTTGTGAAGAGGTAAAGCAAATCTTCATTTTCATGGATTTTTATTTTTATGAGGCCTTGCAGTTCTTCCAGAGCTGTGCATTATATTGTTTTCATTATTATTTTTCCCTCCCCACTCCCTCAGGAGACAGGATCCACCTCCATCCAGGCAGCAGACAGTACAGCAGTCAATGGCAGCATCACGCCTACAGACAAAAAGTAAGATCTCCAATACACTTCAGCAGCCATTTCCTTCTCAGCTCACACTCCAGCCTGTCACTGAGAATGAATAAACCTAACATTTCCCTTTAACTGCACATTCCTTCTGTCCTTGTGTGAAACTGTTTTGGGGGGCAAGGTGGGAGGGAGGCAGCTAACGACAAATGGGGGCAGTGCAATACAAAATTCAGAGTAAGTTTTGTCCTGGATTCATCTGCTATTCGGAGTGTTTCTGCATTTGCCCTGATCAGCAGGTCACACTGCAGGTTGTTAGCAGCAGTATTCCCGAGTGTCACATGAAATAGGAAGATAAAAGGGAATCTATCTCTAGTAGTGCCTGGCAGTTGTTCAGTTGCTCTCCTGAGCATGCAGAAGACAAGAGGAAGAGGGAGGTGTGTTCTCCCATTGCAAGAACTTTGCTGTGTAGCACGTGAGCTTTCTGGTTTCTCCTAACATCCCTATTCTCCTTTTTAGAGTGAGAAAAGCCTAACTTGAGATTCCTGTTTTGTTCTGTAACTTCTGCTCCATTCACATTGAGTTCAGGCCACTCTTGCTGTTTGCTGTTGGGGTAGTTCACATGGGACGTCCGTTCTCACCTGTACTGCAGGGGAACAAAAATAACAGTGAAGCTGTTCAGGTAAAACAGTCTCTTAGGAAAGTGCGTCTCAGAGGTGGGTTGGGAAGGAAAGAATATCTCTGCTAGTTTAGAGACTTGAAAATAGGTAGACCTTATTTGTGCCGTGTAAGGAGCCTGTAGTGATTTGCTCTGCCTTGTCTAAATTAGTTTGCTTGGAGAAAAGACAGCATGGCTAGCTGGAATAGGACAGGTGGCTTGTGAAAGCCACAGTGTAGCTGTAGTGGGGCTAATTCTGCAGAATGAACTGCGGATTTGCCAGGTAGATTTTGTTGTGACATTACCTTGGATGTAACTGAATGCTTCAGAATCTCACTGAAAACTGGGTTTTGTGGGAAGTTGCATGATGGATAAAAGGGTTCTTGCAGCAATATCTGCGGAGGAATTCCTGTTGCAGGTGATTGCAGGGACTTGGTGACATATTGTCTTTTTTTTGAATGGAGGGAGCAAAACTCTTTTCCAGCTTGCAGGAGGAGGGGAAGGCTGTTTTCTGGGAGTGATGGTGGCCTGTACTAGCCTAATACTTCCTTTCTTCCAGTGTCTGAAATGGCAGCTGTAGAGCAGGGACTAGGTCTTTGGTCAGGCATGATGTTTTTAGCCCAATAGTCTTTGCTAGGCTTTTTTAAAACTAAGATACTAATGTATCATTCAGTTATACAAACAAGCATTGTATGTATGACTTAAAGTCAGAAGATTAATTAGAAAAGCACTTGCTCATTTCTAGATGTTCCCTTTAACTTCAGTAAGGTAATTGTGAACAGAAAGTACACAAATAACAATTTTAATAAACAAAAAAACCACACACCAACAAACCACCCCAAAGAATCTAGACCATCCAAACCTTTGATATTTAGATGTTCTTCTGAAATAGGCTAGAGACTTTCTTCAGGAAATTGTTAGGGATGCTTGGTAAACAAAATAAATTCCAGCTTGCTTTTAAAGGTCAATATTCGCCCATTGTAGCTGTGGCTGCAGTGGAACATGTTTGGGTATTTTTTTGTGTTGGTGATGCTCCAGTTTGCTCTTCATCATTTCCAGCACCATGAGAAACTGACACTGATTGCTTTCTCTTGCATTAATATTTATCTATACCCTCAGGATAGGATTTCTGGGCCTTGGTTTGATGGGAAGTGGCATTGTCTCCAACTTGCTGAAGATGGGTCACACTGTCACTGTCTGGAACCGGACTGCCGAGAAGGTAGGCATGTGCTTAAACCTCTCCAAAACATTCAGTTACCCCCTGTATCTAATGGAATCATCTGTCAGTGGTGCCTGGGAGAGGATGCCAAAGAAACGCAAGGTTATGCTTGCCACCTTGTTCTGTCCTGTTTCCCAAGTGCTTGTTGGTGGGCACGTGTGACTAGGTGCAGCTGTGGTCTGTTCTAATGTAGTCACTCGTATGTCAGCAGTCCCGCCCCACTGTGTTTTTGTGTGAGAGGAGATAGTTGTCAGAAAAATTGCATCCTTTTATATATATGTGTGTGTGTGTGTGTGTTGAAGAATGGGATGTAACATGCCTCTGAAAATACTGCTGATATGAATAGCCATGCAGTGTATTGTGCCAGAAAGGCCAGGTGCAGGGAGTTATCCCCACAAGATTGAGGTATGGTAAGATGCGCTGCTCAGCCACAGGTTAGTCTACACCTGTTGTGCAGTCATATGGTAACAAGCATTCTGTCAAAGACCTGCTGTGTCATGAGACCAGGATGGAGAAGGGTTTTATAGGAGTATTCAAAATGAAAATGGAGCTTATATTGCATTGTACTTATATACTAGACAGTGTTACTCTTTGTAGTGGAGGAGGAAAAGTAGGTAGCTGGGGGAGATGTGGTACTGTGGAATAGCTGTGGAATAGCAAAGAAGGATGGGCACTGTGGTTACTTTGTTAAAAGGGGATTAAAAGATTTATTTTTTCAAGAGCAAAACATGGCTGGTATGAGAGGATAAGGTAAGAAGGAGCTAAAATTTTGAAGCAGCTGCCCTCTGAAACATAGCAGTCTCAGCTGTATATTCCTGTTACTATCCAGTCAGACATTTTGCTATGTCCTTTTACCAATTTTTTCCCTAAATTTGCCGGTTTTCCCTAATAATTTCTTGTTAAACCCACAACATTCTTACTGTTTCATCTAAGAGTTTTGTTTATTTGTGCCGTTCTTTCAAAGTTCTTCATCTGTTCTTCAGAAAAGCTGCAAAAGAGCCCTGTGTGCGTGCCTGGTGTGTCTGTGTGTGTTTGTGTAGACAAAGCAACAGAAGAAGACAAAGTTGCTGTGTAATTAACATACCTGACCCCTTTGGAGATGTGTCCAGCAGTGGAGTTTTTACAGCAAAATGCAAAGAATCCATTTGCTTTGTATTGAATTTGTCTTACCTTTGGACTTGTGCCTTTTGCAGTGTGATTTGTTCATCCAGGAGGGTGCACGGCTGGGAAGAACCCCTGCTGAAGTAGTCTCCACCTGTGACATCACGTTTGCCTGTGTATCAGATCCAAAAGCAGCGAAGGATGTAAGGATTAGCTCTTACTTTAACTCCGCTGGTTAGACTACAAGATGGCAGTCACTGAATGCCAGTTCTGACTCCTGCTAACCACAGTAGCTTGAGTTACATCCTGAGCAGTGCAGCTGTGTAAAAATAAATGTCCCAACAAAAATTAAGCATTTTAAAAACTACATCTTTGAGGGCAGGTTCTGATAACCCTCTGGGGGCCTGCCACTGCAGTGCCAGGCTCAGCTGGACTCCTGTAGGACTGGGGTTTCTCTGCAGACACCCTATTGCTTTACCGCTCTTCTGTTCTCCACAGCTGGTGCTTGGTCCAAGTGGAGTGTTGCAGGGGATTCGCCCAGGAAAATGTTACGTGGATATGTCCACGGTGGATGCAGATACAGTCACAGAGCTGGCCCAGGTAATCACTGAACTGAGCTTCTTAACAGCAGCAGTTCATTCAGCAGCAGTTCTGCAGTTTGTGTTGCTTCAGTCACTCACTTTATTACCTGTTGGTAATAAAACTGCTTTTAGAGGTCTTTGGGCGTCTTCTCAAGTTCCAGGCAAACAAGACAAAATAACATGTCAAATCTTGACAAGCCAACAGTGTTGGATGAGATGTTCCCTGGTGATACCAGCAAAGCCTGTAAATTTGGCAGAGCTATTACCTGACACCAGTGCAAACAGATAGCCAAATTTCAATCCCCTAAGAAATATTTGTGGACAGGTTGGTATTCTGTGGCAAACTGGAGGGTAAAACACTGTCTGGATTAATGACTGATAAAATGCATAATCTGCCCAGTTTAAATGTTCTGGTTGGGAAAATTAATGTCTTCACATTTCATTCTACAGAAATATTATTATATGATTTCTGTAGAGGTGTTCTGATTACTTCTGCTGTGGAATCTGTGATTTCTTTTTGGCATCTTGATTGTTCCCCACTGCTCTAAGGCAGCGTGTGTGGTTTTACAAGGAAGGGGAGCTGGTTTTGCTAATGTTTTAAGTAGACATGTTCGTGATGCACTAATGCATAACATCAATTCAGAGAATGAAGATCACCCATATTGGTAAATGTCTGGCTGAAGAGATCTGTCAAAGGCCTTTCCTCTCTGCAAAAGAGGAGGAAATATAATGATCAATCTTTTGGGATTCTTATGCCACATACATACCTTCAGCATTGATCCCTTAGCCAGTATAGAGTGCCATGACTAAAGCATGTCAGTTCAGCTGCTTAAAATGTGCACAGTAGTGATGGGCGCAGGAGGATCTTGCCTGGAGTGTGAGGTCAACTTTTGGTCTTAAGCACTCTTTGCAGGATACAGTGTGATACATCACGTTGGTGCTTTCCTCTCCTGATTATGTTTTGGAGCTATGTGTTCTGCTTTAAAATTCTGTCCTTAGGGACAGGAATGCCCTAAATGATGTTCTTGCTACTGTTCATGCACAGCTAACCAGAGATGCTCTTCTCCCAGGTCATAGTGTCCCGAGGTGGTCGCTTTCTGGAAGCACCAGTCTCAGGAAACCAGCAGCTCTCTAATGATGGAATGCTTGTGATCCTGGCAGCTGGTGACAGGGGTTTATATGAGGATTGCAGCAGCTGTTTCCAAGCCATGGGGAAAACCTCTTTTTTCCTAGGTAATTGAAACATGGAGGGCCTGATAGCAGTTTCTTAGTGCAAGGACTGGAAATGTCAGCAAGGAGTCTGAGATGTATATGACATCTTTTTCTTTTCTCTGTGGGCAGTGTGGGAAACTGGCCTGCTCCTCTGGAACTTGGCCAGTCTCAGAGCCTGCAGGCTACAGTTTCTTTTTTGAATACTGGCTCGTTTTAGAGGGTCTGTGATGCTTTTGGTTTTAATTTGTGTTTTCTTACGATTTTTCCCTTTTTTTGAGTGGTTGGAAAATGGGGATATTTTCTGAAGTCTTTCAGGGCAAGGGAGAGCTGCCAAGTGCTTGATGCCAGGAGTCTAGCAGTGTTACTGCTGTGTGGGCTGGGGAAGCAGGGCTGCTGTTTCTCTTCTGGAGGAATCCCAATGGTGTGTCTTGCTCCCAGGTGAAGTAGGCAATGCTGCCAAGATGATGCTGATTGTGAACATGGTCCAAGGCAGCTTCATGGCAACAATAGCAGAAGGACTGACTTTGGCTCAAGTGACTGGCCAGTCCCAGCAGACCCTTCTGGATATCCTCAATCAGGGACAACTTGCCAGCATCTTCCTGGACCAGAAGTGCCAAAGTAAAGTTTTCTTACATTGTTTTCTTAGAGGTCATTTTTTACAATCTAGCAGCCTTTCAGGTAGTGGCAAAAGGTAGAAAATAACTGTCCCATCTTCATCAGCCTGAGATTATGGTTATTTTAAGCATTCTGGAAATGAAGAGTTGAGTTCCCATTCCTTCCCGTTCATGGCTAGAACTTCTGAGAATCTGAGTTAGGACTGCTTAGGGCTTAAGTTAGGATTTCATTGGGGCAGGGTAACAAGTGAAGTGGAGGGCAAGCTGCTTAGAAATCTGAGCTCACTTTGTCAGTGGGCAGTAGTGATACTATCTGCTGTTGCCAGATGAAGATAGAGAGTAGAGAAACAGGAGAACTAAAAGTAGTGATCAGCAATGGTAAGGGAGATTGGTGTTGAATTGCAGCCCCCTGCAGCATGGGCTTGGCTTACTTTTGTCGTGCTTACTTTTTGCATGGGTTCCTCTCCACAGATATCTTGCAAGGAAACTTTAAACCTGATTTCTACCTGAAATACATACAGAAGGATCTTAGATTAGCTATTGCACTGGGCGATTCTGTCAACCACCCAACTCCAATGGCAGCTGCTGCCAATGAGGTAAGAGTTGTTCAGTGTTCAGATGTGTTCTTCAGCATTTATTCAACAGAGCCATTTGTCAACCAGAGACACGGTTCTAAGAATTACATCGTCTCTAAGACAAGGGAAAAGTGATTGAAATATATTTTGACTAGGGTGGCACTGGATTTGTTTTGATTGTAGAGACCCTTAGAATGTTACATGAGGAAACACAGACCTGGCATTTTCTGATCTGCGCTTGAATTATTTGGCATACTGTGCAGTTCTCTGGTTGCAATAGTCAGCAAAGGAGTTTTTCTGCTGGGAAAAGGCTTCACACAAGAGCAGGCTCTGATCCTTTTCTGATTTCTCTTTAGGTCTATAAACGAGCAAAAGCATTGGACCAATCTGACAACGACATGTCTGCAGTGTACAGGGCCTACATCCATTAGGCTGCACCCTTCTTACTGTTCATATGATGATTATCGATTAATATTATTATGATACTGGGTTTTAACTCTGGACCAGTCCATCTCTGTCTTTCCATTTCCTTTTATACACAAACTTTAAGACCTGCTGCAGTAAGCCTTCCACTGCGGCAGGAGGGGGGAGGAGGGGACTCGAATTGTTGCAGTCTAATTAGAAAAATCCATGCCATGCACTGACAGTCATGAGACGGAATGGCGGCAATTGTTCAGAAGCTCTGAGGCAACTCTGCCAGAAATCTGCTGCTTGGCTACTTTAATTTTCCTCTTTGTTTGCTTGTCCAAGATGCTGTTTCTAGCAATCCCTTTTCTCTTTTGCTGTGAAATAATGCAAGTGTTGGACTTTCTGCATCAAGGGGACAGGGTGACATACATCCCATCTACCTGTGAATATCACTTGAGTCCTTGGTCCCAAGTAAGGTGAGGAGCATTCCTGCTAATTAGCCACTGTTACAGAACAAAGCACCTCCCATGGAGGATAAGGGCAGTTCCAGAGGGTAAGGGGAGTTGAGTGCAACACTGTCTTGATTCAGTTTCTTTTTAGACTTCCACTTCCCCAGCACCTTGATGGAGGAATTCCTGTACTGTTAAAGACAAGATGTTGCATCCATGTCTTCCCCTGTACAGACAACTCCAGCTTAGGGAACACTGTACTGAAAATAGGAGAATGCCAATGTCAATGAGACTCCTGAAAGGCTTATCATAGCCCATCCAAAACATCATCAGAAAGTAACATGTTTGCATAGAAAACTGCAAGAGCACCTATAAAACTAGAGAGTTTACTTGTTCCGGGCCTTAGCTTATGTTATGTTACTACTTGTTTTTTTTAACACTTGTAGTCAATAATTACAAAGGTGTCTTGGATTACAGCAGTGTCACAAGCAGAGTGGTGAGTCTGAAAGGGGACAGAAGAATGATCCAAGAGATTGAGATTCCCGAGCTCCTTTCCACGCTCTCTGGCCTTTGCATGGTTGTCACATCTCTCAGCCTGTTTGCCCATCTATAAAGGTGGGTGATGGTTACCTACCTCACTGGGATACTTTTGTGTACTGACTAGTGATCTTTATACATGTCGGATTTTCCATACATGTTCTTAGTGTTATTACTTTAGGTACAAGATAGCACAGCATATACCTTCTCCCTGTATCTGTGAACTCTGTTTGTGGCCAGATACCAACTTCTAGAAAGACCAGTAACTGAAACTGGGGAGGCTAAGACCACTGCTAAGCTTTCGTCTAGAGATGGGTGACATGAACTGCAGATGCCAAGGCTAGAGATCAGAGATGTTCTCAATGTAGATAGCAGAGCAACCCAGAGTCCAAAGGATGCCTGTCACTAAAAATGCACAGAGTGTGGCTTGGTTTTTAGTTTGTTTGGTTTTTTTTTTTTTTTTCCCCAATTCTCAGTACTAGCCTTTTGGGAGTGTTCTTGCATTTTAAATTCGAGTGTTATAAAAATGACAGTGAGAAACTTTGGCCAAAATCACCTAGTTGTACAATCTCCTTCCTCCTTTGGGCTGGGATTCTGAAAGGAAAGAAGACAGATTCAAATAAGGCTGTGTTCCTGACATCTGCCCCTTGCCACCTTATCACCTTATTTTTCTCCTAGGAACTTAATGGCTGTGTAAGGAAATTTCCCCTGGGTTAGGATTTCTTACCAGTCCTGCTTTGTGCAGCATGTGCATATGGTTCAGGGGCACCTTGTCAAGAGAGTGTCACATACTCATTTTGAATCCCATCTAATGCCTCATGCTGTAAATGTTACTTTGAGTATCTCACCTCCTGTGATGACTGTTCCTTGTGGGATAATGCTGTATTCTGCATTACTTATGTCCTGTGGTGAACACCTGGCAACAGAGCTGTCAGACCTCACTGCCTGTTGGCCACTGCGTGTGAGTGATGGTAGTTCTACACCTATGTTCCTTTGGCAATGCCACTGCCATTCTGCATGTAGGTATTTACATTAAAGGCACATAAAATCGCCAGGATAGCTAGCCATTGACCTGCTATGGCACACTGTTCGTTACCCACAACTCCACTGTTAGTATCTGAAATCCTTTGTTACACATGCCGCAGTAAAAAAAGTCTCTTATATGAATTACACATTGAGGGCATCTGAGGGAAGTTGTGGGTTTGGGGACAGGAGATGAGACTAAAGGAAAAAAATCTTTTGAGAGGAAGAAGGAGGTACTGTCCCATGTGCAGTTGAAAGTGAACTGCTGAGCTAGTTTAGTGACATACCCCACTGTCCCTGCCCTCTTGGGCTAGAGTGACGGTGAATGGGTGTGAGCAGAGGTAATGGAGGATCTTTGTTAGTTCGTGTTGCCTCCGGATACAGAGAGAATGCCAAAGGAGCTCTCAAGTCCTGTGACAGGTATTTCGTAATGAATTCAAAGGACCAGTCCCTAGGCAGCTCACTGCTGTAGGGTTTGTTTCTAGAAATACTGTAGTTCCCAGAATGGAGATGGTTATTTCTGTGGGAGTGGCAGATGTGGACTAGTTCAACACTAATTTATCCTGGGAGGATCTAACCGCAGCTTTCAGCCGTTGTGGGTGGCTGTAGAGTGGCTGCAGTCCTGCCTGGACAGCTGTGCAGTCACAGGTGTGCCCAGGAGGAGCAGGAGGACACCAAGAGCTCTCATGTGGCTGTGAAGAGGGATGGAAATGGGGGAATCCAGACTGTTCCAGATGCTGGTTGAGATTGCTGTCAGTCTCACTCAGATTCTTGTATTTATGTCTGTAGCCTTAGAATATGGATTTGAGTCTGTTCCTAGGCCTGATACTTGGGGGAGGGAAGTGGGGGAAGCGCAGTGGACTGAGAGATGCTCTAATAAAACTGGCTAGTTAATGTTGTCCTAATATGGTTGAAAATTCTGTAAAGTTTCTTTTTATGAAGATTTGTTTTAGAAGTTTGCTTTTTTTTGACTCCCTCCTTTTTAAAGAGAAAATGTGACACTTGTGAAAAGCTTGTAAGAAAAACAGTTTCCTTTTTCCTCGATGATATATCCCGTAGTTTATTAAGGTTGTGAATTTTTATTTTCCTGCCTTGTTTTTAATTAACATTTGTCATTCAGAATAGGATGTGTGAAAATGTTTAAATGGCAAAGTTTTGGGTGGGTTTTTTTTTGGGTTTTTTTGGTGCAATTAACAAAGCTACTGGCGAAAAGAATAAAACCTTTCTTGGTAACAGAATGTTCTTGTGGCATTTTCTAAAGCCTGTCAGAGCTGTCTTGGAGCATTAAGGAAGTATGTGTTCCTCAGACCATTAGAAACTCAGAGCTGCTGAAAACCAGGTAATCCTGAGAGCACTTCAGTCGTTGCTGAAGCCTGGAACTGTCAGTGAGGCATTACAGAGAATGAGTTTGGATAAATTCCATGCTCCGTATGCAGAGGGCTGCATGCATCTGGGATGAGAGGAGGATACTTGGTTTTAATGTTCTGGTGATGACAACTTCTATTAAGTTTTGGGCTGGGATATCTATTCTTCTGGCATTTGGGGTTTTTTGAGTCCAGTGGAAGATTCCTGTCCATCGCAGGAGGGTGAAACAAGATGAGCATTAAGGATACTCTCAACCCCAGCCATCCCATGATTCTGTGAATAGTAACTCAGCAGTGCTTTGGATATTCTAAGAGATGATCCTTAACTGAAACATTTACAAGCTCTGAATACTGCTTGTGGATAATCAGACATCTGGACAACAGTAGCTGTTCCTGCCCTGAGGCCCGAGGCTCAAACAAAGTGTAGAGGAGAGTGGATTTCAGGTGCAGTGTTATAGGTGCCAGAGGAAGCACTCTTTTGGAGCACTGTCATTAAAAGTAACAGCTAGGAAGTCGAGAGCTGTGCTTGCAGCAGGAACTGGGGCTGTTGGAAGCTTTCCCTACCCTGAGTATGAAGGATCATTCCCATCTCTCACCCCCCAGGGGCTGGTGTGGTGAAGATGCTATACCCTCACTGCTATGCTCGCAGTACAGTGTGAAAGGAACTCTCCGACTTCTGTGCAAAGACCTCATTGCCAGGATAAATGTATTTATTTTAAGAAGTGATGAGACTTCCACGTCTTCACTAATTTCTGAGTATTACACGGTTTGATCCTCGCCGCTGTGCGCTCTGCTGGGGGCACGCAGGTCAGACTCGTCTTGCAGCAGCGCCAGGCTCGGGGGGTGTGCGGCACCGATGGCCCCGCCCCCGCTGACGGCGAGGAAAGCGGCGCTGCCCAATCAGCGCTGCTGGGCCGTGCGCGCGGGGTGCCGGGGGCGGGGCCTGCAGGGTCGGGATGGCGGCAGCGATGGCGAGCCAGGGGGAGCGGGCGGTGCTGGTGAGTCGAGCGGGCGCTCGGCGGGGCCAGGGCGAGTGGCAGTGGCCTCGCCCTGTGCCTGACAGCACTGCTGGGCCTCCGCAGGCTCTTTCTGTCTGGTCAGCCTCGGGCGGGGAGCCACGGGATGGTGGCAAGGCCCTCCCGTGCGCCCGGGTCCGGGCCGAGCGTTGTGCGGGGGCTGTCCAGGCCGAGCCCTAGAACAGCTGCCGTGACTTCCCAAGTTCCGGCTGTCCTGTCGGCCCGGGCTTTCAGGCTGGTGCCTGGGCTCCGTCGCCGCGTGGCTCGGAGGCCGCGGCCTCCTCCCGCCTCGCCCACCAGCGGCGCCTGGGTCTCTGCCACCGGCGCCGCTCCTCCGATGGGCCGGGTGGGGGTGGGGTGGTAAGGCCGGGGCCGCCCTGCTCCTGGCACGCTGTGAATGTGCCCTTTGGCCTTGGTGTCCCGCTGAACCGCCCCGCACGTGGCGGGTGCCCGAGCCGCCCTAATGTTATAAATGAGAGACAAAAGTCTCGATATTCAGCAAAATTTAGATTGCTTTATTTGATATAGATAGAGCAAGCAGCGCGCTGGGGAACGTGAGGGGTCACCGCCCACTCTACGCTTCACTGAACCCCTGCCCATAGCCTGTTCTTATACTATGGTTTCTCGCCGTAATCAATAATTTTTGGTTCTTTAGCTGTCACAATTTTGACAGGTAACCTGTGGTGGTCGAATAAACATCCTTATCTCAGTTTACAAAATCTCCAGCGATAGTCAGTTTCACAGATAACCATCTAGTCTTTGTAGATAATAACTACCAGCAAAATTCTGGAAGTCTGGTCCTTGAGATAGGCAGCATTGATCAGACAGAGGCAGAAAAGGCTATCGGAAAGTCTGATTTTGCAAGCTGGTAGTAGATGCAACTTATTTGGAAAACATAACATAATATAACAAGGTGATTTTAAACAGAATTCTAGCTATAGTCCATGCTTCACTTCAGAGCTTAGTATTCTGCTTTATACAAACCCCAATGCTTTTGTGATTAACATGAATCTTTTATCAATTATCACACTAGTGGTCTGGTAGCAGTGGGGACAGCGTGGAGCCGTTGTCATTGCTGCCTCCCCAGGACAGGATCTCCGAGGAGGAATGAAATCTCCTGTCTGGAGAAGGGGTTCAGAGATCCATCGGTCTGGGTGGAAAGCCACATAGGAAAACGGATTTTTCTAATGCCGTATGGTTTAGAGGAGTATGACCAGCATTCTCCAAAAATACAACTGTGCGGTGCACAGATATGCATGAACTTGACTTAGTCCAAAATTAATGGGCAGAGGAAGGGAGATTTCTTTCTGTAATTAAAGGGAAGAAAGACACCAATGGGCATTTTGAATAGAAACAACTGCATGGTGCTGGTTGGTGTTGGAGGTACTAAAGACATCTGCTGCACCCGTGGGATCACGGTTCCTTTGGTAACCTGGAGGAGAGCAAACATTACAGAGTGAAAGAACTGCAGATCCATCTTCTCTCTGGTGATCAGTGACAGGATCTGAGGGAGCAGCATGGAGCTCTGTCAGGGGAGGTTTAGGCTTGATATTTGAAAAAGTTTCTTCACCCAGAGGGTGGTCAGGCACTGGAATAGGCTCTCCAGGGTAGTGGTCACAACATCCTGCCTGACAAATTTCAGGAGGGTTTTGACAACACTCTCAAGCTCATGGTAGAATTCTTGGGGCTGTCCTGTGCAGAGCCCACACTTGGACTTCATGATCCATGTGGGTCCCTTCTAATTAAGAGCATTCTGTGATCAGTATAATTCCCAGAAACCCAAAATAGTGGTAAAGGGTTGAAGTCAGTGGTCTTGCACCCAAACTACTTTGAAGGATAACTGGGAGTTCTGCCTGGCTTTGTTGTGTGTGCCTGCCTTGGATAAATGTTTGCTGAAACAAACTTGACTTTGTCCTACTGGTTGGGATAACTCTTGCATAAGGTGATGACACATCAGTGGGGGGTTGTGTTTTCATGGTGAACAGGAACCATCTGGCAGAGGAACCGCAAGCTTAAAGTTCTGAGTTGACCATAGCTTGCCTATTTTTCTGTGGGCAACCTGCTCAGAACTCTCCCTATGGAAAACTTTTCTTACAGGACAACTATCGGCAATCTTTGTTCCATGCTTGCTTCTGTTCCCCATTTCTTTGATGATCTGCATGGGCATTTATGGTTTAACAGGAACATTAGATGTGCTTTGAGGGTCTGCTTTATACAGGCCTCTCTGTGGCAGCAGCCAATGGAGGCTCAAGGCACTGAGTCATCAGATCCAAACTTGTTTATTACTGAATTCGCCCCAATGATTGGAAGTTCCCAGCCCGTGTCCCCCTTCACCCCTTTTTCAGTTTAATTTGTTTTGGTTTTGGACTGCTGTTGCTTGGGGAAATGCTGGGGATGGGGGTGGGGAATGCTCATTTTAGTTTTTGTCTTTGTTTCTCACCACCTGATTTGCAACAAATTTGTCTGCAAGTTGATTCAGTTTTGCCTGTACCAGGAGTTGGTAGTGAATCTCTCTAGCTTTACCTTGGCCCATGATCTTATTTCCTCCTATGACTCACTGAGGAAGGCACAGTGAGGGAGGCTGGGTATATGTCTGGCAGCCAGGCGAGTCCATCCCAACAGCTTAAAAAGATGCCCCAGCTTTTGAAGCAGTAGCATTTTTACTTTGTTCTGAAAGTTGCATTCAATTGTAGGTTTTTTGGTACAGTGATTGGTGTGATTCTTAAACAAAGTCAGGGCAAGAATGAGGATAGTTCATTGGACTGGGGTGGAGAAGTGGAGATGTAGAGACTGAAGTGTTTCAACAAATCAGGAAGAAATCTTTTGTTCTCCTTTATTTAAACATTATGGAAACAGCAGTACACTTAGAACTTACATAATTTTCCCACGTGTCTGACAGATTTGCTTCCAGTGTTTGATGTCTAATGATTCCACTGCTATCGTCCCATGACATAGGAAGAAGAATTTAAATGGCTTTTACAAGAAGAGGTCCATGCTGTTTTGAAACAGCTGCAGGACATTTTGAAGGTAGGTTACTTTTGTCTGAGTTTTGTGTTGTGGCTTTGTTTGACATTCTGTGTAAGGAATGGTGATAGGTTTCCCTTGCAGGAAAAATCTTGGTAGAGGCTGCACAGAAAGGTCATCCATGCATGTCCAGTTCTGTCCCTAGTTCTTGCTTGCCCTCTGCTCCTGAGGACTCCCAGTAAAGCTGATTTCCCAAAAATTGCTCTGGTCTTGATTCTGCTGGGAGCTGCTTTGAAAAGGCACATGGAGGCAGCCAGACCTATCTACCAGACATTTGCCTGAGATATCAATATTATCTGGAACAGAGAATCTGGATCTGCCTGTAGCTCTGACATGTGTTGTGCAAGCAACATGGCCTTTAGCTGACAGCTGCTACTTGTGCAGTAATTACTAGCATGCACTCACCTTCTTCAAAACCGTCCTTTCCTCAACATGCCCACTCCTCTGCTGGTACCTGCCCCTTTCAGAGTCCTGACATGTTCAGCTAAAGCAGATGGGCAGCATTTTTCTCACATTTCTCCAGCCTGAGCATGCACTGCAGGGCCGAATCTTTCCAACCAGCCATGGTGAACAGGCCAAAGGGACTTGTGTGCACTGAGACTGCACCGTTTGTCTGCTGGGTCAGTGTTCAACAGGCCCAGCCCCTTATCACTCTCTGGTTTTTGGAGGTTATGGAGTGATGGAAGAGCAGGGCCAAAAATGTGGAGGTGAGGGGCAAGTGGCAGAGCAGGTGTGAGTGCCATAGTGCTTACTCAAAACCCCAGGACTGGAGTCAGTAGTAGGTGACAGTAGACTGCAATACCTGTATATATGCTACCCATTTTGAAGAATTTACTGTATTTTTAAGGGTGAAGTGTGTAAAGGGCATCACCAGCCAGTGTAACCAGGTGGAGGGCTAGGGAGGGTTAATTTTCTCCCCAGACTTCCTTCATGTGTAAAGACCAGCTGTGATAAGACACCATGGTGCCTGAGGGTGTGCAGAGCTGAGCTTTTGATTGCTGCTTCTTCTGTGGGCAGCTTGGGGATTCTGCTGGCACTGCCCAGCTCCAGCGTGTGGGATTTCCAAATGCCTTTCGCTATGGGTTGCGTGCACTGAGCCTTCTCCTGGGCTTCCCCAGTCCTGCAGTAGGATGAAATCCAAGTGCTCTGCTTGGTGGACTTCAGGAGGCTAGCAGACGTGACTGCTACATATTCAGCCACTTGCTGGTGTCCACATTATCTTTGTTCCTGGCTCATGGTGTGCTGCGCCTAGGCAGATGCTCCAGCACTCACTGTGTCTTCTCTTGGGCAGGAGGCC
The DNA here is from genome assembly GCA_037013685.1 of Acridotheres tristis. Taxonomy (NCBI): domain Eukaryota; kingdom Metazoa; phylum Chordata; class Aves; order Passeriformes; family Sturnidae; genus Acridotheres; species Acridotheres tristis. Next base: position 20,694,299 of record CM072897.1, on the reverse strand, counting down.
TCCCACCGCTTTGCTTTGCCCACCAGTGGCTCAGGAGGAGCTGTGAAGCAGGAGAACTTTGTACTAAGCACATCAGGGTAAGTGGTGGTGGTCAGCAGGTCACCTTCCTCTGCAACAAAGGGTGCAGATCCTGGAGGATCTGTGGTGAAGGGCTTTGCGGAAGCCCTGGAGCAATGGGTTTTCTGTAATAGATTTTGCCTTAAGGAAAACAAACTTTCATGGCAGGTGAAGGTAACAGTCTGTAGCTGTGCTCTAGGGCTGCCTGAGCCAGCCTTGTGTCCTGTCCTGCTGACACCCAGAAGGTAGTCACTGATTCCTGACCACATGCTTGTGTGTTGCTTCAGTGCTGTGGGCAGTTTGCCAAAGGGCATTTTTCTGGTTATGATACAGGGAGTTGCAGTTACAAGATCCGAATTCTGGTCTTGGCTCAGTTTCTGACCCTGACTATAAAGAAATCTTAACCTTTGTTGTCATCTCCCTAAAATAGCAATAATAAATCTCCTTCCCACAAAGCAAACTGTGGCTTGTGCAAAAGATGCTATAGGTGTGCAGTTCTTCTGAAATTGATATCCATTTTTTGTTCCTCACTTTAGCCCTTGGTCCCAGTAGATGCTCTGGCAGAGTTCACAAGCTTGTCACAAAGCAGTTAACCTTAGTCATTAGGAATGTTAGAGCATTGCAAGGAGTCATGCAGTAATTCTGTACTAAGTTTGAAGGTTGTCTTCTTCAGATCTTAGTTAAACTTCATTTAGTTTTCATTTGTTGTTGTTGTTGTTGTATGGTGGATCTTGCAGTGTTGATCTGAGGAATCTCTCATATTGTGAAATGTAAAGTATGGCCCAACCAGGTGTTTCAGTCTTCTCCTCACACTGTTTGTTGTAGGTGTGAGTCATCTTGTAGGACCTTTCAAAGGGTTTGGGGCGTGGGTTTTTTATTTATTTAAGATTGTGGGGTATTACTTATTTAGGGTCTTTTTTATTGGAATGGGGTGTGGTTTGTAGCTTTCAACTCCTGTAAGAATCACCTAACACTCCATTGTCAGTAATTAATTTACTGTCTTGTGCTTGTGCCTGCTAGAGTTGTTTGTAACAGCAACCAAATTGTTGACAGGTGATAAATGGAATAAGAATGGGATCAGAAATTAAGGTAGTATTTTAGGCAGAGCAGTTAGGGTGAGGTGGCCCGTAAGGAATATGACAGGAGTTTACCACAGGCCAGGAACTGGGGACTTGAAAGTGTGTATGGTGTTCAGCTACTGGGTAGGAGTAGTGTTCAGACCCTGGGCAGGAGGAGCCATGCTGGCTACACAGGACAAGGAGTGGAGGTGTTAGGCTGGCAGTCGATAGGTGCCTCTTGTGACATGTGTTACCCAGATGTTTCCTCTCATTCCAGCACAGACCAGGTGAAAGGTGTGATGACACTGCAGGGAGATGCACTGTGTCAAGCTGTGAGTACTTGCCATGCTTCTTGCTTTGTACTACAAGGGGTGTATCACCCTTTGATCACCTCAGGGAGGGAGGGAGGGAGGGAGGGAGGTCACCCTGGTTATATTACCAGTGATCAGTGTTCTTTGTCAGTTCTCCCTAATTGGCCTAGATGTTTCAGCAAGCGTTGAAATTTGTCAAGATCCAGCATCTGGCATCCCCTTCTACCACCACCATGTGGTGATGAATGCTGTAGTCAACTTCTATGGGGATTCCTTGCCTTTATCACCCTTTTTGTGTAATAACAAGTTTCCTTGGGGAGCTTCTGGGCTGAGGTCATGATTCACTCAATGCCTTTCAACCTATTCTTTGTATTAAATATCATCCTGTGGAAGCACTGAGGTTCTGGCTGTGCCAGGACTGCAGAAGGCAGTTTGCTAGGATGGTCTGGAAGAAGGGAATGCGACTGCCAGCCCCCATCTTCTGCATACAGGCATTTCTTGCTCTCATGTGTTTGTTTCTTTTTTCAAGGATGTTAATCTGAAAATGCCCAGAAACAATCAGCTTCTGCATTTTGCATTCCGGGAAGACAAGCAGTGGAAATTGCAGCAGGTACCTGTTAGCTCTAGATGCCCATCTGTCCTTACTGCTCAGAGAGCACTGAGGTTAACTTTTGTCTTTCCAGAGAGACTGTTATGTCCATTCCACATGAGCTATGGTGGTAAAAGCTAAGGGAGGAAGCAGGTGCAATTAAAACAGTTAAATTCAGTTGTGGTGCCTGGATGGGCTTATTCCAGACAGACTAGTTGGTCTGAAGGCTGTCTGCATGGCAGTCATGCCTTTAAAGAAGTGCCTGAGGTGCCTGTGCAGGACTGTCCCATGTCACCCCAGGCTAGCAGGGCAAAGAGCTACTTCAGGGGCCTTGAGTAGCTTGCTCTCATTCTCTTACAGATGCATTTGTTTACGCTGAGAACAAATTATTGTGTTCCAGTAGCATGTCTGAGTTCCCTCAGGTAAGGAGTTAAAAGAATGCAGCTATCCAGAACCAGAATCCCTTTTCCATCATTTTGCTGGGACATACATGATTTCAGGACCTGACCTAGTGTCTGAAGATATGGTTTTCCTCAATTACTTTGTCAGAGCTGAGTAGGTTGGAGGAATATTGATTCAATGTGCTTCCTTGTGCCAGAAAAAACTCAGGTTTTTCTAGGTGATGAGTGCATTTGGCATTGAGTGCAGTTCCCAATGTCTGCTTTAGCAGTGAAAGCTCTACCTAGTAACTTCATAGAAATCTAGAAAATTGTTTACGTGGGATGTTAATACCAAACTTGGTTGAGTTTGTTTATGCCTTGCAACAAAACAAGGAAGTTTTTGTGACAACAGTCAGCAGTGCCTCCTCTTTTGTTGCTCTTTTGTACTGCTGCCTGGTTGATAGTCTTCTACCAGTTTTTATGGAAAACAGCTTCCTTTATGTACTTACACTATGTGTTCTAACGTTGTTCAGGTATGGAATGTGAGTGCCTAAAGGACTGGGTGCAGAAGCATTTGTAGTGGTTGTATGGTGATCTTTGGTCTGTCTGAATTAAAAATTAGTATCTCAAAGGAGTGTCTTCCCTTAATGGGTGATGTCAGTTGGAGTTTTGTTTCTCTGTACAAAGTAAAGTCATAGGTAAGAAGTGGTAGCGTGGGCACGTTTTTGAGGAACCCAAGTGCGGGTCCCTAAATTTTGAGGAAGTTGATTAGAAAACAAAGCAAAATCAAGGGGGAATATGAATGAAGTAAATCATAACAACAGGATTCGTATTGCTTGGTTGGATAGTGCTTCCAGGAACAGTTTAGCTTGCTCAGAAGCCTCTGGGCTTCTGTAAAGGCTGGAGGTGGTGATATTTAAGGTGCCCAAGTACCTGCAGTCTCGCAGTCTGACAGTGGACTTACTATTCTCACTTTTTTCTCTCCAGTGGAGAGCTGGAGAGTGCAAGAGCTTTCTAAGAGCAGGGCTGTTCTGTGTTCCCTGAGTTCTGCATTAGAAAGAGCCAGAGCCAGGTCTATGCCAGGGAGGCTTCTACAAGGATGCAGAGCTGGGAGCTGCGACTGCTGGAGGGCATTGTATATATATCCAACTACAAATACCCAAGTTATGTTGCCCGTCTCCCAACAGACACTTAAGCTTCTCTGCTTAGCTGTTTCATTTGCACCCTCTAATTTACTCCTTGGGCTTGTTTTTCAATTTTCATGCTGCTGCCCGAAATAGATCACAAGTCAGCTTCTCCCAGGGCTGTTGTCTTCTTCTGGTTTGTCCTTGCTTCAGTGAAAGCAAGGATACACCTATCAACTTTGCTTTTATAACTATGTTCCTCTTACTTGAGAAGAACTTGAGCCAGTTGTGTCCTGAGTCTGGTCCAGTCCCACACAATGGCATAGCTTCTTGATGCTGGAGATAACTCTCAATCCCAACAATTTTACTTTAGAAGGACTCTGGGATACTGTCAGAGACACTGTATTAGAAATCAGTGCTTGCTGGTGCTAGAGCTGACTGTTGTATGCCATTAGCAGTGAGAATTCCTACCAAGCGGTTGTGGTCAGAGCGCTCCCAGGATGAGTGCCTGATGTCACTTCAGGACAGGAGCAATATCTGTACTGACAATCCAGGATGTCAGACTGTTCTGCATCTCCAGTCAGTGAGCAGAGAACCCAGTAATGCTTCTGGGCAGCAGTGGTAGATTTGTGTTAGAGAGTGTCTGATGTTTAGACATGGCATTACATTTGTGAAGACACCATTCTTAAGGTCAGTGAGATAACTGGGGAAAACTTTACTTCCCAGACTGTGTTCCTATGGAGTGTTTCTTTCATAAGGCTTCATGTACCTTTCATAAGGCTGTACCTTTGCAGATCCAGGATGCTAGAAACCATGTGAACCAAGCCATTTACCTGCTTATGAACAGAGATGTGAACTACCAGTTCAGAACAGGCTTGGAGGTGCTCAAGGTGAGGAGAAAGCCCCTACTGCTTGGGTAGGGACATTCATTTTTCTTCCTTCCATTTTTTGTTTTAAACACAGTTAATGCACATTACTCTCTGGGTCTCTTAGTGAAAACAGACTTCACAGTTTTACCCATATGTACCCATGTCAAGAATTGTCCATGTGACCTCATATTTTATATGAATCTGTACTAGTTTAGCATTAGTAAGAGGGCTGTACATCCTGGTGAACAGTAATTTGAGTAGTCAGTGCCCTGTTACGCACCAGCAATAATCTGGGAGGATATTCCTTGATCTTCTGTGGATGATGTTACCTAACATACACTCTTTATTGGTCAGTGCTGCTGTGAGAGCAGCAGTGAGGTAGCCATCAGTAAACAGAAGATGACAGTACTTGTGATTTACTGAAAATCTGAAAGTGACCTCTCTTGCCAGTAATATTTTCTGGGATCTAATACAGAGCAGCTGCTGCATGACAGTGAAGCCCAACCTTCTGCTTGGAAATGCTCTCTGAAGGCAGCAGAATTTCGGCTTGCTTATTAGAATCCATCACATCAAACATAAGAAAACTAAACGTTTTTAGTTTCCATATGGGCAAAGGCTGCTCATAGGAAGAAGCTAAGTAATAAAACGATTTCCTTTTACTTTCAAGTGGAAGTAAGGGGAGGTATTAGTCATAATGCAAAGTGCCTTCATCTTAGCAGTCATGAGCTCTATAACAGACATGTTGCTTCCCCCTTTTTTTCTGGAAGAGGAAGTCTGCCTGAATAGAGCCTTTGAAGTGTGTTTTCTGGCAGGATTGGCCTCACAATGAGCTGGTTCTTTATTCTACTGCATCACTCATAGCTGGTTATTAACAGAGGGAGCCCATGCAGCAGTTGTACCTGTGATGTGGGAATGGGGAGACCGAGAATGCAGCTTGTTTTTTCCTTAATGCCTCTTCTTCTGAAGAGCTGATGATGAGTTTGTTGATGCCTCTGTGGCATCAGTAATTGGTCTTATGTTGCCTTGGTATTCTTACCATGAATACCTGTTCTCTCATGAGTTGCTGGTACTGAACACTACTGACCTGTCTCATAAGTCTCTGACGGTGGTAACAGTTAAACTGCATTTATGTGGGAGCCACCCCTTCCCAATAAGTTCCTGAATTCCCAGAAGGGTGAGGGGTAGTGGCAGTTGTTTTAACACTTGCAGAAGGCTGTAGGATTCTGCAGCACACTGTCCAGAGCTGTCCAGGAATCACACTCAGCAGTGATTCTGTACGTTATCTTGTAGCTTATGGATGCTGTGATGTTGCAGCTCTCCAGAGCCCGAAATCGGCTGACCACTCCTGCCGCTCTGACGCTACCAGAAATTGCCTCCAGTGGTCTCACAGTAAGTGTGTGGTGGTCTAGATCTCTATACAGGTCTGGCAGCATTGCAATAGTGTGGATACCGGGGTGCATCCTGGTGGAAGTGGGTTTCTGAAGTGTCTCCTGAGGCAGAACTGAAGTAAGTGCAAATTCTGAGTGGTTTTGGATGCTCTGTATCTTCCTGTGGGAATGCATTAGGACATTAGGGCATTAGGACTCTTGTTCTCTGAAAATAAGTTGTGTTCTCTGCCCAAGAGTCTTGTCGAGGGATGATTTGCCCTTGTGAACACTGCTCCATTCTCTCTTGTCACTCTCATGCACATACCATTTGATCAAGGGTAGCGAGAGCAGCAATGGTTGCCTGCAGCTGCTCAGTCTTTGTTTCTCTCCTAATGATTTTTTTTGCCATGGGGCAGTTGTAGCTTGGGAAAAGGGAATAATTTCCCAGCATTAGAAATCATGATCTTTTCACTGACAAAGAAACTAATTTTCTTGCCAGAAAATGTTCACCCCTGCGCTGCCTCCAGACATCCTTGTGAATTTCTATATTAACTTGAACAAGCTGTGCCTCACTGTCTACCAGCTCCACGTGATGCAGCCCAGCACAACCAAGGTGATGCCTGCTATCTTGTGAGCCTTGTTTAGTTTCCTCTTTTTGCGTTCCACTGTGAGGAGGAGATCACACTGCTACCTGGTGCAATGTTATGTTCATAAGGTAGTGCAGAAGTTAGTTCAGCTGGTGCTAAATGTCTGTGTTTAGGTCTGCTGCACACAGAACACTGGCTCTAAATCTAGTTTGGGGCATGGCTGCTGAACCCAGAAGAACATACCAGTAATCTGGAGTAAGCCATTTTTTACCAAATACTTAAAATATAGATTGATAATTTTGTGTAATTTTGGGAGGGCATAGTTATATTAATCCAGTTTACATTAGAGTAGCATCTTGGGTTTCCTAATGGAGTTTTGATGGATACTTTTCTGCTTTACCTGTTATGTAGGTCAACTTGATGTCCTGTAAAAACAGCGTGTCCTGGTTTGAAAGACAGGTGTCTGCTAAGGAAGGCAGGAGCCTCTCTTGAAATGGAAAATATAAACCCCTTCTGTCTTGGTTTGAAAGACAGGTATTTGCTAAGAAAAGGCAAGAGCCCCTTCCCTGAGAGGGAGAATACAACCCCCTCCCTTCCAATTATTATAATTTTGGAATCAGAGGCTTTCAGGCAAAAGATATTGGAGGTAGGAATAACTGTTCTTTACTAATATATCTAACAGGGCAAACAAAAGAAACAACAGCTATAAAAATTGTCAACAAAACAGAACAGTATAGCTCAGTTCCAGTCCCTTTTGGCCACAGGCCATCTCCCTGCACTCAGTTACCGGTGCTGGGGGCAGGGCAGGTCCCGTGCAGTTGAAGAGGGCTGGGTGATGGCGGCAGCGGCCCAGGGGTGAGAGGGATGGGGGAGTGACTCCCCCCTCACGGTGTCGGTCGTGGTGCTCGGCAGAGTGTCCGGAGGTAGTAGGATGAGGTGGGAGAGCAGCAGAGCGATGTCCAACGGCAGGGAACGTGACTCCTGGTGCTGGGATGATGGGGAGGGTGGTAGGTAGCAGCATCAGCCATCTTCCTCTGACTCCACAAGCGAGCAAGAGAGCGAGCCAGGCAGCTGCCCCCCCTATCCTTTTGCGGTGTTTCCCCTCTCTCCACCCCCCTGCAAGAGAAGCTGTTACCCTAGCTACCTGAGTTAGGGTGTAGCCCCAAATCCTTAGCATAACAATGGGAAAAATTCCACAGAAAGAAAATTTCAACCCTCCAAATGATTATAATTTTGAAATTAAGAGGGCTCTCAGGCAAAGATATAGGAATAGGAATAGCAGTCCTTTACTAGGAAAATTAAAATAGAAATACAGTATTACAGAGAACAAACCCAAAAACACTGACACAGTCAGAATATAACCTGACAGGTCAGTCAAGGTGTTGGTAGCAGTCCAATTAAATGGTGGCTGCAGTCCTCCTGGATGACAGATGTGGTTCACTTGAAGCAGTGGTCCTGTACAAGGGTGCAGTTTTCCTCCAAAGGTTCAGTGATGAAATTGAAAGGTCTGGTTTTCCTTTGGAATCCAGTGGAAAAAGGCTGCTCTGATGTTCCAAATCTCAGATTTTATCTAGGTGGGAAATGCTTGGCTCCTCCCCCTGGCTGGAGCATCTCCTAATGGGATGATGAAATTTTATCACTCATTCAGTGGGACCCAATGGGATGATGTAATTTTATTAGTCATGCAGTGGGACTCAATGGCCCATTAACAGACGATATCTTCCTGGAGGAAGGATGGGTTGTGGAAAAGAGAAAGAACACTGCCCCACCTGTATTTTAACAGGTGGCCCATTAGCAGAGGGTATCTCCCACAGAGATAAGGAACACTGCCCCACCTGGTTTTTAACAGATGGCCCATTAGCAGAGGGTATCTCCCACAGAGATAAGGAACACTGCCCCACCTGGTTTTTAACAGGTGGCCCATTAGCAGAGGGTATCTCCCACAGAGATAAGGAACACTGCCCCACCTGGTTTCAGTAGATGGTGATAGAATACACACCCCTGGTCACATCCTGTATTGCAACTCAAGACACAGCGTTAAACGCTTAAGCTTTATGAAATGCATTCCTTCCATAAGGAAGATTTTCCTAAAAATCTGTATTTTGTTTTTCTTCTGGATCTGATAATTTCTGTAGTGATAAAATTTGTAGCTACATTGAGCTCAGCCAATGTGTAGAATTTCTTTCATGAAGGAGCAGGAAGAGTTCTAACAGAAGAGATTCCATATTGATGGAGTGTCCAGGCAAATAGAGCATGGGTGTTTCTTGATGTTAGGCTACTGAAAGCATAAACCTTAAACGTCTTATCTTCTAAGTGGTTTGTTTACCACATCAAAATCCTAATGACCTTTTCCTTCTCTAGAACTTCAAGCCTGCTGGAGGGTCTGTTTTGCACAACCCTGGGGCCATGTTGTAAGTATAGTCACTACAAGGGTAGTGTACCTGGATAACAGGTGTTGGTATACCTTGAGGTTGAAATCCAAATAGCTGTGTAGTTTCCATTGTAGCATCTCTGAAGTGGAGAAGCTGGATTGAGTCACTTGCTGTGCCTGTGAATGCTCAGTTGTGTCTCTTACCTAGACAGTGTCACGAGTTTATGTAGAGATGAGAGTTTACAATATAAATGAGTGCTTGGTCATTGGCACTGCCATCTGCATTCCCTCTGTGCGTGTCTGGAATGAAGTTCCTACCTTCACCTTTTAGCTTAACTATAAATCTGGTCAGAGATGGACTTGAGTGTTTGCATTCTCTAACTTTGCCAGGTGCTGATTTAAATGTGATAGAACTCATCATCTCTCTCCTATGGAAATGTATGACAGTTGAGTTCTATGCTGTTGTGTGTGAAGCTGTGCTCTTTCCTCCCCTCTAGTGAGTTTGGCAGCCAGCGATATGAAGTCAGCCATGTGCATAAAGTGGAATGTGTTGTCCCGTGGTTAAATGATGCCCTTGTGTTCTTCACAGTTTCACTGCAGCTTTGCCAGCAACTGAAGGACAAGGTAATGGCCTTGAAAAAGGGGCTTTGTTTTTAACTGTGGATTTTGAGAGGACCTCAGATCTGAAGTGATGTTATTCTGTTCAGCTTGCTGAAAATAAGGGATGAGTCAGTGTTCTGGAGCCAGGGTGTTGGCTGGTACTGCCTAGCAAACACAGCCATAGGATAAGTATAGTGGTGTGGCAGATGTCTGTTGAGCTGGTGACTAGATGGAAAGGAGCAAGCAGACATTTCTGTGTTTTCAGTCATAAGGTGGATGAGAGGAAACAAGCAACCTAGATTCCAGTAGATCAGTGCTCAGTTCCAGCTCTGCAACTGCCACCTTGAGCAAGTAACTTTCTACTCCTTGAGTGACAGCAGCAGCAAACCTGCCCTTCAGTAGTGTGCTGAAGTGTGTAATGCTGTGAAGCTAAGTCCTCCCTCACACATTATGTGCTCTTTTTTTTCGTGGTACAAGGGGTATAGAAACTTACCTGCTTTTGTTCTTGCTTTCCAGATCTCCGTTTTCTCCAGTTACTGGAACTACAGGCCATATTAATTCTCTGTGGGATGGTCTAAGCCTGTACAGTACTTCAGTGTCTCTCTCTGTTTTCTCATGCCAGCTGAGTCCAGGTCAGCCTGAGGAGTGCTGGAGTTCACTGCCAGATGCCCTGCACAGGGCAGGGTCAGTGTACCCAGAGACACAGCTTTAGTAGCTTAGTCTGGGATTGCTGCATAAGCAGTGCTGGGTAGTTGGCAGGAGCTTCCATTGGTCCCTCTTGTGCATTGTGTGGCTCACACTTTCCAAACCCCTTATGAGTTACACAGGTCTGTTAAAACAGATAGGTGCTCTGGACTACCCCCACCAACAAGATCTGTGCATTGTGCTGTAACTAACTCCTTGAATGTGAAGTGGCTGGGAAGGGGGGAAAACAGACTAACTTAACACACCTCTTAAAAGGTAGGGCATGTTGCTCCATGTAGTGAAATAAGTTTCTCTTATCTGATCAAGCTGTGCTTATAATTAACCCTGAGTGACTCCTTCCCCTGCCTATTCTGCCCATCCCCATGTTACCAATTCCTCTTTGAGGATGCTCTTGCTGCTGTTTGAATTCTTTTCCCCCTTATCCAGCATCAGTGTGATAATTATTTTTTTCTAAGCTCTGGTGGGCCAATTGGTCTTTTCCAGGTTTAATATCTTGTTTTCACTGCCAGCCTTTGGAGTTGCCTTGGTGTACCTTGTGCAGTCTTTCATCTTGTCATTAAATGCAAAGTGAGTACCACATTGCTACTATGATTTGCTGCATATGGATGCTACAATGTGTAACTAATCCCTTTTGCCACTGCTAACTGTGAAATAAAGACCCTCATACCTGCAGTGCTCATGTGGGCTGTGAAAGAGTGAGTATCTGAGATTCTGTGCTCTCTCACAAGTGAGTGACTGTTCTTGGTTATGTTAGCATGTTGGTTTGTCTTTTGCTTAACTGGGGAGGACAGTAGTGGAGGCACTACTAGCTGGGCAAGTCTTCCAAGGCTGAGCCTGTTTGCATAGCCTCAGCCCAGGGCTATCTGATACCTGAATACTACCTGAAGTAGTTTTCCAAACATGGCATGTTTGGAAGAGGCTGTAGGCACTCAGACTGGGGTGGGTTGGCTCATACAGTCATTCAGAACATCTCTGGCAGAGTGGGAAGTCTCCAGGTCCCTGTTCAGGATCTTCTCAGGAAGCTGCCACCTACCCACATAACTGTTGCCCGTGGAAGTCTTTTGCAACCTTCTCTACACCTTTTTGTGAACAGGTGTTTGTAAATGCTCCCGAGTTTGATTTGGTTCTGAATAGCCTCGTGAAACAGTGAAAGAGACAGGGGCTCTGACAGATGTATGATGGAGAGCATTGCTCCATTTTATTACAAGACAAATCAATACAGAATCTCAAGGCAGATTAAAATACAGTGACAAAATAAAGCTAAAAATAAAAAAGCCATCAAAAACCATAAAAAATGAGATAAAACCAAATTATGATAAAACATTTAGGAGTATAAAACTCATTATTATGCAACATAGAGAATCGGCTTGTCAATGAGATATCACGTACTCAAAATAGGGTTGTTAAGAACCAAAGAAATAAAATGTTGTTGGAAGCAATTATAAGGAAATTTAGTGGACTTGAAAATGTACATGCATAATGAAATATAATCAAATATGTAAAATTCTCTCTCAGCTGATGAAGAGATTTCTTTTTCTTTTCTCATTTAAATCAGAAGCCTCTCCATTAGCAAATAGGGAAACAGAACAGTTGCTTCTTCACATTCCACAAATAAATGGCTCACACAATATCAAGTCTGCCACCTTTCTAACACAGTAGTTATCACAACAGATTTACTTACAGAAGACGGCCACAGCTCCAGACTCGGGCATGAGACATTCTTCTCTGTTCGTGGTTTCCATGATCACACTGAAGGAAAGTGGGTCCAGCTTGCGACAGACACTGTATCCTTTTCTGAAAGCCATTTTGCCTACATCACAGGCACCCCACAAGATGATGCTAGTGAAACCTCCCTGTGCTTCCAGACACCTCATGCCAAGTGGGTTTGACAAAACTCCTTTCCTAGGGATTTTACATGTCTGACAAAAAGAACAAAACACCCTGCTCCCTCGTTCTACCTCATGAGACTTAATCTGTATTCCAAAACAAATACAGGGATTATCTAAAGATGACATAACAATGTTTCAAAACCAGAACTACCCAGAGAAACGCCTTTCAAAATGCAGAATTTTTTTAAAAGCTTCTTGGAGACAACAAGGATTTTACAAAATCCCAGACTGGTTTGTGTTGAAAGGGACCTTAAAATTCATCCCGTTCCACCCCCTGCCATGGGCAGGGACACCTTCCGCTATTCCATGTTACTCCAAGCCTTGTCCAGCCTGGCCTTGGACACTTCCAGGGGTCCAGGGGCAGCCACATCTTCTCTGGGCACTTGTGCCAGGGCCTCATCACCTTCTCAGGGGGCAGATCTAAATCTAATCCTACTCTCTTTTAGTTTAAAGCAGTTTATTTCCCAATAGCTTAATTAGTAGGATTTCTTCTTAGGGAAAGAAGAAAAGAAAGTTTTCCAGCTACCAGCAACATGGAAGAGTAGCAGCCGCTTCAATCGTAAACTAGTGCCAAAAGCACAGAAGCAGCCTTCAATTTTTAGATCCATTATACTGATTCTGACCTTGTACAAAAGCGACAGTATATTTTAAACACTGAATCCGTTAAGATATTTTAAAGGATCGTACAAAAATGTCAACCTATTTTTGGTTCCCCCCTCCCCCCTTTTTTAAAATGAAAGCAGCTGTCCTGCGGCTGCTGAAACCATCTGAGCGTTGTACCGGTGACGCTGCCGGCCAGCCACACACGAGTGAGATCTTTAAAAAGCCCCACAAAACCCTCACACTGCAACAAACCATAAACAAGTGCGAGAGCAACCAAGTTCTCTGTGCTGAGGCTCGGGAACACGCAGCGAAGGAGGACTGCTCCGGAGCGGGGCTTTCCGTGTTCCTTTCCCGGCAGCTCCCCCAGCTCCGGAGCGGAGCCGGCACTGCCCGCCCCCTCCGCGCCCGGGCGGGCTCAAAGTACGGCCAAGCCGCGGGGCCGCCGCCGCCACATTCCTGTACAGCGCAGCGGGACCCGCCCGGCAGCGCCCGCCCTGCCCCGAGCCCGTCCGAGCCGCCCAGGCTCCAGCCTGACCCCGCGGGACTGCCGCGCTCACCGCCCGCCGCCGCAGAGCCCGCGGCAGCCGCCGGGATCCGCTTCCTCCCAGCCCCGCGTCCTTCCGCACTGCCCCGCCTGCCCCGGAAGGGAAGGCAAGGAGGGGGCGGGTGCTGGAGCCGCGGCGAGACGGAGTTGTGCTTTAAACGAACCGAGCCGTGTGTTGAACACAGCCAGCCCCCAGCCCCGCTGTGGGATTATTACGAGAGGCAAAACCCAAGGGACAGGCTCGGAAACAGACGTGCGGACCGAGCCACCTCTGAGTCACCGCGCTGGGCGAAGGGCTGCGATACTCACAGAGCCTCGGGTCGACTGGGAGCCAGCTAAAGCCGGCGTCTTCCCCACACCAGCCACAGAATAGAATCGTGCAATATTCTGAGCTGGAAGTGACCCACAAGGATCATCGGGTCCGACTCTTCGTCCTCCACGAATACCCCAATAATCCCGCCCCATGCATCCCTGGCAGCGCTGTCCAAACACTCCTGGAACTCTGGCAGCGTCGGGGGCGTGTCGATTCCTTGGGGAGCCTAGGCAGTGCCCAGCACACTCTGGGGAAGAACCTTTCCCTGATATCCGACCTAAACCTCCCCTGGCACAGCTCCGGCCATTCCCTTGGGTCCTATCACTGGTCACAGAGAGCAGAGATCAGAGCTGCCCCTTGAGAGGAAGCTGCAGACGCCTCAAGAGTTCTCAGCTCAATCTCTTCTCCAACTGAACAAGCCCAGTACCCTCAGCCGCTCGTGTGGCTCAACGCGGTCTTTGCCTCCGGAACTCCGTGCTCTTCACTGACTCCACAGCTGCCCGAGCCAAGCGGATTTTCCCCGTTCCTGGCGCAGGCACCGCTGGTACAACAGGAGCAGGGCGGCCGAAGGAGAACGACCCCCGCGTTCTGCGCTGCGGGGCGCGCTCAGGCGTGAGCAGAGCCAGAACCGCAGCCCCCGGAGCCGCGCCTGTCCCGAGCCCCGCCCCTGCGGTACCGCCCGCAGCTCCCGCTGCATCATCCCCACAGCTGTTAAGAGTATTAATTGACAAGAAATTCCTATTTTCCATTATTTTCCCGTTTAAATGGAAGGAGGAAACCTTGACTATGCTTTTTAATGGGTTTTATTTAAAGATAACTCCCTCCTTTTCCTCACCCTAAGGCTTAAATTGGGAAAGAAGCCCAGTTGTCCCACCTTCTTAAGGGTTTGAACGGAGGGAAAAATCCCCACTTTTCCATCACTGGAGAGATTTAAAGTGAGGAAAACTCCTATTTTCCCAATATTTTAGGGGATTGAATTATAGACAAGAAGGCATTTATTTGCCATTATATTGGTTTAAGTGGAAGTATCTGTCCCATTTCCTCATTCTAAGGTGTTCAGTTGAAGGAAGCTCTGTCTTTTTCAGCGTTTTAAGACTTTAAAATTGCATTTTGGGGTATTTCTACCTGTGTCCCAGTACCTCGGACAGGAGCACACATATATAACCCCACCACCACCCAGGAACATATTATTTTTCTTATTTATTTATGATGTAGAGAGCCCAAGTTAGAGGTCCTAGTGAGACTTAAATCATTCTTCTCCACTATGCTTAGACGCATGTGGAGTACTACTTAGTAGTTACAAAGGAATAATTACATAAGTCAACAATAAATTATCCAATTTATCTACCTATGCTGCTGAAACACAAAGTCTTATTTCTTACCAGCTTTCTACCCTGTTGCTCAAAATAGTTGTAGCACAAAATAAAGTGTTGTCATTTCCCTGAAGAGTTTTCTTCTGGAGCTTTTTACTCACCTGGAATTTGAGGCAGAGTAGCCAAACAGCTACAGCTCCTCTGAGGGCTTTTATACGTCATGGGATTTGCCTCCTCCCTTTCCCCAAGCATCTGGGAATGAGAGGTGGGCCCAAACAGGGGCATATTAACCCCAGCCTTTGCTGAGGGGCTTAATTCCCTGTCTGGCATCAACTGGGGTAAAAGCTCTCTTCTCATTTCAGTGAAGAGTATATTTCATCTTGTCTCATCTTGTTTTTAAGCAGGGTACTTTTGGGCATCTAAAGCAACAGAAGCTTTGAAGACAGCATGAATAAAATAGCGTTGAACACAGCGGGTATTTAAGTTCGCGATTTTAAGTTGTGTGGTAAGGTGCTTTTGTAATTTCTGGTTTTGTTCTTGTTTTTTTTCTTAGGAGGAGTACAACTTCCTGAAATTCCAGGTTGTGTTGAATATGATCTTTCAGACCTAATGAGTTGCAGTGAGTTGGTAATGCTGGAAGAAGGAGTGAGGGTCCTCTCAAGTTTTATCAATGTTATCAATGCCTTGTCTCCTCTTAACCCAGGTGTATCCTGTGATGATGGCATTGGCCTCTGAGCGTGAGTCCCAGCTACAGGCCCCTGGATATGAACAGGGAGTCTTTTCCATGAGAAACAAATCTCGCCATCCCAGTTTCCTGATGTCAATTTAGAGGAGGCCTTTGGCAAAGCAAAGGCAGCTATGGTCCTAGGAGCTGACAGCTTTGGTCGGGGACAAGTCCTGTGCTGTATGGAATTTTAGCCGGCAAAAACCTACTCCCTACCATAGGCCCTTGGATACAAATGGTGGCTCTTTTCCACAGGAAACAAAAATCAACATCCTAGGTTCCAGATGTTAGTTAGTAGGAGGCATTCGGTGCACCAAAAGCAGCCATGGTCCTAGGAGGTGGCACCTTTGGTCTGGGAGAAATCCTGAGCCATATGGAATTTCAGCAAGCAGAAGCCCAGTCCCAGCTACAGCATGTGGTGATCTTTCTCATCAGAGCCCCCATGTCAGACTGCCCTGCTCTAGCAGCACAGACCTCGCACTGTGGGACCCTGAATACATCCCTGGGGTACTGGAGACTGGCTCAGCTGCATCTGGGGAGCAGGGATGTGGCATGGCAGAACATAGCATAGAGTGCTATTATCTTGGCTGTCTTGCAAGCAGTGTAAGAAAGAAACTGGCTGAACTCCAGATAAAATATATTTTTTCCAATTTCTGCGCCTTTATCTGCACACCAGAACAATGGTATTTCTTACCCGCAAGGCAAAAAAAGGCATTAGTGTGGCCTCAGCAATGGCAACTGCCTAGGCATTGAGAGGAATGTTGAATTTGTCTTTACAAATGAGCTGTGGATCTGCTTGTAGATAAGGCTAGCACTGAGAGATAAAAGAAACAATGGGATGGATTCCACTGATTGATGAATAGAAAAAGATATGTGCCTTTACAAACAAACTGTAGGGCTGCTTAAAAGTTAAATTGGATATCGAAAGATGAAAGAAGCAACGGGGAAAATTAGGAATTCTATAAGAATTAAAAACTAAAAGGGAGGGTTATACATTAGAGGGGAATTTCAGGTATCAGGCATTCCAGGAAGTCTGTGCCACTCAAGTACCTCGGCCAATGGGGAAAGAGAGAGGGAAATGCGGCCGGGAAAACAGGATAAAAAGGAGGATGTGTCCTCCAAAAATGTGAGAGATCCCAGGGGAATGGCCTCTCCCTTTATTCGAATAAAGCAAAAAGGACTCCTCTGTCTCCTTTTTGGACACAAATCTCTGGTGTTTGTGGATTAATTTTCCTGACAACTTTGGGGGCTCGTCCGGGATCTTTTCACCATCCGGGGCAGCGGGCAGCGAGTGGAGCTGAAGGCGCCTCACCCAGTTTGGGTGATCAGCTCCCCTTGGTGCTGGCAGGTACCGGGCGATTGATTGCATTCCCGAGACTGTCCAGGAGACAGACGAGTGGCGGACCAGGGGGGTCCGTGAAGAGTCCGCAGGGAAGGACCACGGAAAATCTCACAGGAATAACAGGGAAAATGAAACTAAGGAAGGAAATCAATCTCAGCTAATCATTTCAGAAGCTAACAAGTTGTCATTGCAATGATGCATAAAGTGAGAAATAATAAATATGTCTGCGCCAAAATCTGAACTATGAACTTTATTGCATTCTGCCTTTCACGGAATCATACAACAGTCTGTGATTAAAGATCATCTAGTCCAACTTCCTTGCCAGGTAGATCTTACAGTAGATCAAATTGCTCAAGACTAGCCAAACTGATAAGGAGCACTCTCAATGATGGGGCATCCACAACTTCTCTGGAACACCCGTTTGAGTGTCTCACCAGCTTCATTGTAGAAAAGTTTTTCCTTTTAGCCAATCTAAACCTAGTCTCAGTTTGAAAGCATGGCCCCTTGTCCCGTCTCTGCAAACCTTCCTAAAAAGTCTTTCTCCATTTGTCTTATACCCTCTTTACATATTCAAAGGCCACAATACTGTCTCTCCAGAAACCTCTCTTCTCCAGGCTAAAAGTTCCTACTTTTCGCAAGAACCAG
This sequence comes from Acridotheres tristis, assembly GCA_037013685.1. NCBI lineage: Eukaryota > Metazoa > Chordata > Aves > Passeriformes > Sturnidae > Acridotheres > Acridotheres tristis. The sequence goes on along the minus strand of CM072897.1, from coordinate 20,676,908 downwards.
GTCATAAACCGAGATGGAAGACATCTCAGGAGATCAGATCATCCAACAGCTCAGCGTAAGAATAGCTCTGAAGTCAGATCAACTAGCTTAGGGCTGTGTCTGTTTGAATTTTGAAAATTAGCAGGACTTGAAATGCTTCAAGGAAGAGAACTCTGGGTGGCTCCAGAAACAGCCTGAGAAACTCAAGCAAACTCGAAACCTCAGAAACTACCACTGCTTTCTCTCCCTCAGCCCAAGCAGTCACAAAGAAGAAGTGTTCCCAGCAGGCTGGGATAGCACACATATACACTACATATGCATGACAGGCATCGCCAGCAGCCACATCCTGCTCCTTTCTGTGGCTGGCAGGAGTGAGACTGGATGTTTACATGTGGGCAGCCTGGGTCCCTCCAGCAGCTCAGACACTCGGCCTGCCCGGTGACCCCACTGAATTCCAGTATTCGCAGTGTGCCAAGGCCACAGCACTACTCCGCTTGCTGGCACAGAGCATCACACGCCTCCTAAATCAGTCAGGACTCCCCTGGTCCCACAGCCAGCACCCCACTTGCTCTCCCCCAGGCCACTGCCATTGTTCACCAACTTCTCCACTTTGATCTTTGCTGGTGCTCTCAACACTGGCACGCTCAGCTGTTCTGCGGCTGTTGTCTCCTGGTGGAAAGGACTTGTAAAGCCATGTTTCCTAACAGGACTTCCACAACCTTTCAAAGCAACCTTTTCTGGGGTATGAACAATCTCATTCAAATGTCAACATTTCTTTTCCCATATGTGAAATCAGAATTTCCTTCTTCCGGGCATGCCCAAAACAAGGTACAAACTACATTGTGCCTTCTGTTTCACATGCTGACTCGTTTGTAAACAATGCTAGGAGAATACCTGTTTTGATCCAAGCTAATCTCTGGCCCTTATAGTGCTTTCGGTAGTTAGTTTTGCTTTGCTATTTACTTGCTGTCCCATTGAATTGTTGAATCATAAACAGACTATCTGTCTGTATAGCAGCATAGCAGTGATGAATAAATGCAAGAGAAGGAGCAAGGTGATTGTTTGCTAGACTCTTCCTAGAAACTGAGAAATCTGGTACTTAATGCTGACCACAGCAGATGGAGGAAGCATCCTACATGATGTCAAAACAATGAAGCTGTAATCATTTTTATGATTACAGTCCAGGCACTGCTTTTGCCACCATAAGTGGAGTGCAGGGAATCTTAAAAGACGACACTCTAACGGTTGTCCATGCTCACTGAGAAAATAATGCTTTTACAGCAGAGCAGGTCTCACCGCATCTAAATCATGGCTTCAACTGTACACCGCCTTCAAAAAAGCCCACAAAAACACAAATGAAAGGATTTGGAACCCAAGGGAATCTCGGATTGTGACATCAGCTCACTTTGGATTCTTTCCAAATTCTCAATTCCATTTTCTTCCGAGCCAATTATGCCACCTAACCTGAGATGTAATTTATGGATTTCCAACACATCTAGTTACCTTAGAATTAGATTGCCACTAGGCAAAAAGGCAGAAACAAGCAGTTAAGTTCAGACTGAAACCAAAGGTGTTTAGAACAGCAATACTTGGACGTAACTATTCTTAGTAAAACCAAAACTTTTAGGACTTACCCATGTATTTTTGGAGGTGGAAAAACTTTTACATCCAAAAGTCCCTAGGGAGTTCTCACTCAGTGCCTGGAGAGCCGCTCTCGGTCGTCTTTCAAGAAACGATTCGTCACAGCAGAGGCAGCAGAGCACAAAATGGCCGACGAGAAGGGGTAGTGTAGAACTCTCTGTCTGTCTCTGTCTCTACTGAGTGTAGAAAGTCTCTGTCCTGGCACATTTTCGTGTGCGATATGTCCCTCCAGGTCTTCGGTCCTTGCGAAGCTCTATGTACTCTGAGCGCTGCTACTTGCAGCCGAGAAGCACCGTGGAGCTAGCAGCGAATTCGGAGAGCGCTGAGCACGCAGTCAAGGAGCGAGACGTGCCCCTGCAATGCGGTGCTAATAGCAGCTTCCTCGCGGCGGGGGCGAGCTCCGGCCACAAGAGCTTCTGCTCCGAGCAACAGATCTCTGTGAAGGGCGCACGCGAAATGCTTTCGTTTTCCATTCGAGCTGCGAGACACGCAGACTGTTGCACGGAGCTCTGAGAACAAAGGTGCACGCCCGAGGCGGGCTTGAGCAGAAGCAGCGTTCTCGAGCTCTTGGCTGGCGGCACACTGCTGGTTGTGTGGCGAAGCTTCAGCGGTTTCTTGCCGCCGGGGCGTCTAAGCGGCGCCAGGCGTGGGCGAGGGCGGTGAACGAAGCCTCACAAGTCCCCTGCTTGCGTGCACCTCGTTACAGGCTACTAGGAGAGGAAGGTGGTTGACTCTCGCTTGCCTTCCTGAGTGCCCTTAGCAGTTGGAAGGAGCAAGCTGAAGCACTGCTGCTTGTGCTGCTCCTTGCTTCCCTTGCAGCCCGCTGTGGAAGCATTGGCGGTCTCTTCTAGTCGCCGAGTTGCACACAGCACCACGACAAGTGCCGCGGAGAAGGGAAATACAGAGTGCAGCGAGGAGCTGGACGTGGCTTACGTGCACTAAGTAGAAGGTGAAGCTAGGCACTGTCTCTTCAATCTGGCGCCCTCTGCTCTAGTAACAAGTGCAAGTCGGAAGAGGGAGCTGGGAATACGTAGAATGGAGAGCAGCCAGACGCCGTGTGTTATGCGCCCTTTCAGGGCTGCTGACAGGGCGCTACATTAAGAACGTCTTCTTCTTCCTCGCGTCCTTCTCGCTTCGCTCTAGCTGCATGGAGTACAGCACAGCGAAGGTGTGAGGAAGGGCACTGCCCCAGCTTTTGCCCTGGCGTGCAACAGGCACTGAGATGCATTTTCCAAGCAGCAAGAGCACTGAGACGTGAAAGGATTGGAATGGACGCATCTGGCTGCTGGTTCTTCTCCTCGCTCCAACGCTTGTTGCTTCTGGTCCAAAGAAGAGCTGAACTCCAGCGGTCAGATTTCAGCTTTGCCCAACAGCGTGTCAGCATTGTGAAGGAGCTCTTTGGCTGCTGTTCTGGAAAAAAAGTCCTCAGTTCTGCGCAAAGTTATGAACAGTGTGCTTGCTCCAGTCAAAGTCCCTAGAATCATCAGTGCAATGCACCCAGAAAGACGCAAGGGACCCTTTCTCAGCAAATCCCTAGGGCACTATCAGTGCAATGCACCCAGAAAGACGCTCTCGCTCGTCCTTCAAGGAGCGATTCCTAACAGCAGAAGCAGCAGAAGCACAAACTGGATGACGAGAAGGGACAATGTAGAACACGTCTCTGTCCTGGCACATTTTCGTGTGCGATATGTCCCTCCAGGTCTTCGGTCCTTGCGAAGCTCTATGTACTCTGAGCGCTGCTACTTGCAGCCGAGAAGCACCGTGGAGCTAGCAGCGAATTCGGAGAGCGCTGAGCACGCAGTCAAGGAGCGAGACGTGCCCCTGCAATGCGGTGCTAATAGCAGCTTCCTCGCGGCGGGGGCGAGCTCCGGCCACAAGAGCTTCTGCTCCGAGCAACAGATCTCTGTGAAGGGCGCACGCGAAATGCTTTCGTTTTCCATTCGAGCTGCGAGACACGCAGACTGTTGCACGGAGCTCTGAGAACAAAGGTGCACGCCCGAGGCGGGCTTGAGCAGAAGCAGCGTTCTCGAGCTCTTGGCTGGCGGCACACTGCTGGTTGTGTGGCGAAGCTTCAGCGGTTTCTTGCCGCCGGGGCGTCTAAGCGGCGCCAGGCGTGGGCGAGGGCGGTGAACGAAGCCTCACAAGTCCCCTGCTTGCGTGCACCTCGTTACAGGCTACTAGGAGAGGAAGGTGGTTGACTCTCGCTTGCCTTCCTGAGTGCCCTTAGCAGTTGGAAGGAGCAAGCTGAAGCACTGCTGCTTGTGCTGCTCCTTGCTTCCCTTGCAGCCCGCTGTGGAAGCATTGGCGGTCTCTTCTAGTCGCCGAGTTGCACACAGCACCACGACAAGTGCCGCGGAGAAGGGAAATACAGAGTGCAGCGAGGAGCTGGACGTGGCTTACGTGCACTAAGTAGAAGGTGAAGCTAGGCACTGTCTCTTCAATCTGGCGCCCTCTGCTCTAGTAACAAGTGCAAGTCGGAAGAGGGAGCTGGGAATACGTAGAATGGAGAGCAGCCAGACGCCGTGTGTTATGCGCCCTTTCAGGGCTGCTGACAGGGCGCTACTTTAAGAACGTCTTCTTCTTCCTCGCGTCCTTCTCGCTTCGCTCTAGCTGCATGGAGTACAGCACAGCGAAGGTGTGAGGAAGGGCACTGCCCCAGCTTTTGCCCTGGCGTGCAACGGCTGTGTGCTGCTTTTCCAAGCAGCAAGAGCACTGAGACGTGAAAGCGATTGTGAAGGAGCTCTTTGGCTGCTCGTGTTCTCTTCGCTGTACTGCGCTCGCAAGCGGCTTCGTTCTTCGCCTTCTGCCGTCCGGAGAGAGCTGAACTCCAGCGGTCAGTTTCAGCTTTGCCCAACAGCGTGTCTCCTCAGTTCTGCGGGCAAGCACGCCCTGTTGCCTTGGCTCCGAGTGCAAAGTCCCTAGCGAGCACTCACTCAGTGCAATGCACCCAGAAAGACGCTCTCGCTCGTCCTTCAAGGAGCGATTCCTAACAGCAGAAGCAGCAGAAGCACAAACTGGATGACGAGAAGGGACAATGTAGAACACGTCTCTGTCCTGGCACATTTTCGTGTGCGATATGTCCCTCCAGGTCTTCGGTCCTTGCGAAGCTCTATGTACTCTGAGCGCTGCTACTTGCAGCCGAGAAGCACCGTGGAGCTAGCAGCGAATTCGGAGAGCGCTGAGCACGCAGTCAAGGAGCGAGACGTGCCCCTGCAATGCGGTGCTAATAGCAGCTTCCTCGCGGCGGGGGCGAGCTCCGGCCACAAGAGCTTCTGCTCCGAGCAACAGATCTCTGTGAAGGGCGCACGCGAAATGCTTTCGTTTTCCATTCGAGCTGCGAGACACGCAGACTGTTGCACGGAGCTCTGAGAACAAAGGTGCACGCCCGAGGCGGGCTTGAGCAGAAGCAGCGTTCTCGAGCTCTTGGCTGGCGGCACACTGCTGGTTGTGTGGCGAAGCTTCAGCGGTTTCTTGCCGCCGGGGCGTCTAAGCGGCGCCAGGCGTGGGCGAGGGCGGTGAACGAAGCCTCACAAGTCCCCTGCTTGCGTGCACCTCGTTACAGGCTACTAGGAGAGGAAGGTGGTTGACTCTCGCTTGCCTTCCTGAGTGCCCTTAGCAGTTGGAAGGAGCAAGCTGAAGCACTGCTGCTTGTGCTGCTCCTTGCTTCCCTTGCAGCCCGCTGTGGAAGCATTGGCGGTCTCTTCTAGTCGCCGAGTTGCACACAGCACCACGACAAGTGCCGCGGAGAAGGGAAATACAGAGTGCAGCGAGGAGCTGGACGTGGCTTACGTGCACTAAGTAGAAGGTGAAGCTAGGCACTGTCTCTTCAATCTGGCGCCCTCTGCTCTAGTAACAAGTGCAAGTCGGAAGAGGGAGCTGGGCGTACGTAGAATGGAGAGCAGCCAGACGCCGTGTGTTATGCGCCCTTTCAGGGCTGCTGACAGGGCGCTACTTTAAGAACGTCTTCTTCTTCCTCGCGTCCTTCTCGCTTCGCTCTAGCTGCATGGAGTACAGCACAGCGAAGGTGTGAGGAAGGGCACTGCCCCAGCTTTTGCCCTCGCCTGCTTGTGCTGCGCCTTTAGCTGCACACCAGAATAATGGCATTTCTTACCCGCAAGGCAAAAAAGACCTTAGTGTGGCCTCAGGAATGGTTAGTGCCTAGGCATTAAGTTGAGCGACCACGTATGAGGGAGTCTTTAGCGGATTCCTCCCCCATGGCGCAGGTGTATTCTCATTCTCGTGCTGAACTGAAAAGTCCGGGCATGGCAAGTCTGGCCTGCCTTGTGCAGAGACGAACACAACTGTAAGGCTATGATCCTCTGTGTTCGGAGCTCTGCTTCCGGGTGTGTGGGCCGCCATGAGCCCGCAGCAGCCGCCGAGGACACTGTGGATTGTGGATGAGGCTGGGCTGGCCCCCCGCCCCTCGTTGGTCTGACAGCGCCAGGAGTGGCGTCCGAGCGGCGTCGCCTGAGGGCCCCATGGGGGCGTGGAGAGAGCCGGGAGTGACCCCGAGCGCCACCGGAAGCGATAACCATAGGGCCCGGAAGGCCAGCGTTGACCTCGAGTTTCACGGGTAGGGGGCTTCTAAGGTGCTTTGAAAGGTGGAGCTTCTTTGCTCTAGGACAGTCTGGGAGAGCTGAGGGTGTCCAATCTGGAGAACAGAAGGCTCCAGGGAGACCTTGCAGCGCTGCTGGGGCTCCAAGATAGCTGGGGAGGGACTTTGGAAAAGGGTCTGGACTCGCAGGACAAGGGGGAATAGCTTCAGACTGCCAGAGGGCTGGGGTAGCTGGGATATTGGAAAGGAATTCTTCCTTGTGTGGGTGCTGAGGCCTGGCACATGTTGCTCAAAGAGGCTGTGTGGGAGCCCCATGGCAGGAAGTGTCCAGGGCCAGGCTGGAGCGGCCATGGAGCAACCTGGACTAGTGCAAAAGTGTCCCTGCCCATGTCAGGATGTGGGAAGAAGATAATCTGTCTCTAAAGTCGCTTCCAGTCCAAACCATTCTGGGATTCTAGGATTCATGGAAGGCCCTTTTCCAAGTGAAGTGTTGTATCTCTTGGCTCCCAGCTTGTAGTTGCCAGTTCTTCTGGAAGCAGGCGTGGCGAAGCAGCTGTGATGAGCCATGAGTTCTCAATAGGACGAGTGTGATATATTTGCAGAGAGGAAGGCTGCAGACAGATCTTCAAGGCCCAGGTAAAACAAGCAAAGGATTGAATAAAAGCCAAAGGTTGGTTGTGTTAGTCAGTTTGCTGGCTGTTGAAATGGCCCCAGGTCATTTTCAACATTTCTAATTTGGATTTGTTTGAGTAAAAAATGAATGTGTTACCTCCAGCGTAGGCTCTCCAATGCATCTCCATGTGCTCCCATCTCTTTGTTGTATATCAGGTTCTATTAACTGAAGACAGAATCAAAACACAGTAGTAAAACATTTAGAGGTGTAGTTAGCCAGCTTCAGGAGTTTTCAACTCTGCTGTTGACTTTTCTGGTAACTGTAGGCAAGGCAACACAATCCAGTTACTCCACTTTTCCTCTCTGAGGAAAAGATGATCTTTTTTTCCTCATTTTGAAAATAGCCTTGAATGAAGAGAGTTATGCATGTGGCATGTAGGATTCATTATTTTACCTTTCTCTTCTGCTGTCTTTCGCGTACTAGTCTTTTAAAAATTTTTTTGTTGTTGTTCACCATTCAGTAGATTTGAAAGAATTCTAATTGTTGAGATGCTGGTTCTTTGAAGGCTCACTTAGCCCACCTTTGGGGTGAAGGAAAGAAGAAGACAAGGTCCTCTAGGAAGAGTAAAAAGCATCCTTTCAAGAGACATTCAGAGAGATGTCTGCTGATGCCATGCAATTACCGTGTAATCAGCAGAAATGTGTTGGAAAAACACCCATCAGTGACTGCACAAGAAAGCCACACTCAAGACAGGTAAAGAACAGAAGCATAAAACCCCAAAGGTATGAAATGGACCGATTTTCATTGGGAATGAGCAACTCCTGAATTCTTGGTTCTAGAACTAGGGGCTTGTAATAAATAGACTGTCTCCTTGCCAAACGTAAATTTGGTGTAATGAACTGCTCACTGCCCGTTGAAGTGCAGGGCTAGTAGACTAATATTTGCCATGGCAGGCATATTGTATGGCTTTCCTGTTAAAAAGAAATTGGTTTTGCTCATAGCAATCTAGAGATGTACCCAGTCTGACACCTATTTTTTAGGCTATATTTCCAAGTAAATGGCTTCCATGATGATGCAGTAAGTTTATGTCATGAACAGGAATGAAGTGATTGCATGCATCCTTTTTTACCCTAAGCCAGCTGCTGAATAATGAGACAGAGACTCTCACTGACGCCAAGGAGTGCCCGTGCTTTTGGGAGAAGCACTGGGCAGATAAAGCCCATTTCCACATTTCTTGCTAGCGTCTCCTTCAAAGTTCATGGGTTTGTTCATCTTTTAGAGCTGTTCTAGATGTCTTTGTAGTTTACATGTACTAAATGCAGCAGGTATTGTTTTCATGCCGTCCTAATAGATTTGAAGTTGGGATCTACTCAGGCTTCAATGTCTCAGAAGAAGCAACGTTGATTCTTTGAATTCTATTCTTGAACGTGAGAATGATACTTATGTAGTTAATGAATTAATTAAATCGAATTCACTTGAATGGAAAAATGGTCTTGTTCATGTAGATTTTAACTTGGGAAATTGATATTTGAGTTCTACTTTTCATTGTTGTTACTTTTCTGTATTCTTTGATTGCACAGATAGCAGATATACTGACCAAGTATTCTGTGAAACTGGAGGAAATGTCCTTCCTCTCGGCAGCTGATGTTCACAAGCTCATTAGCGCTAAGGCCATGGTAAATGTTTTACCTGGGGCAAGATAGCAGTCTGAATATTCCTAGAATGTCTTTCCTTCCCCAGACAAAATTCATTTTTTCTGCCTATCAATCACTGAAATATAGAAGAAATTTCTACTTGGCAGGGTATTGGTTATCATTTGTGTTCTTTTCTCCCCTCATTTTCTGTAGAAGAGACCATTTTTGGTTTGTTTTTGCATGTTGAAGCAGAGGAAGAAGTAGATGAGGAGAGGATTCCTTGTAAAAGTGAAGAAAATGAGCATGCAGAACAGGGACTAAGCATTATGCAGGTAAATGAGCAAGAGAATAAGTTTGAAAGTGAAGGCAGTTTTGTCCAAAAGAAGGAGGAATAGGAAGTCTTTTTGCTGAGAATGAATAGAAAGGTTTTTTGCATTTAGTTTGTATAGGAAGCACAGAGGGCTCTAGATCCTTTTGTGGGAAAATGGAGTGTGTAAAGTTGCCAATCATTTTGGAGCGAATTTGGAGGTTTTTGGGGTCCCAGGTGAATTTTGGGTTGAATTCTGGGGATTTGGGGGTGCCCAGGTGAATGGGGGGGGGGGGGCGGGGATTTGGGGAGATCCAGGTGAGTTTTGAGGGGTCCCAGGTTGATTTTGGAGGAGAATTTGTGGAATTTTGGGGGATCCCGGGTAGCGAGGTTTGGGGTGAATTTGTGGAATGTGGGGAGTCCCAGTTGAATTTTAGGGGGAATTTGTGGAATTCTAGGGATCTCAGGGGAATTTTGGGGTGAATTTGGTGAATTTTAGGGTATACATGTGAATTTTAGGGTTCTCAGGTGAGTTTTGGGGATGCCAGGCGGATTTTGGGGTGAATTCTGTCGATTTTGGGGTATCCAGGTGAGCATTTGGAAGTGGTGGGAGAATTTTGGGATGAATTTGGGGGGATGCAGCTGGATTTTCCGGGGAATTTTGGTGTTTTTTGGGAGTCCCAGATGGGTCTTGGAGTGAACTTGGTGGATTTGGGGGTATCTGGGAGGGTTTTGAGGGGGACTGGAGACATTTTGGGGTGAATTTGGGAGGTGTTGGGGGGACTGGGTCTTGGGGGTGATTTGAGGGATTTTGGGGGTTGCAGGTGGGATTTTGGGGTGAAGCCCTGGGATTTGGGGGTCCCCCGTGAATTCTGGGGTGAATTTGTGTAATTTTGGGAGTTGCCAGGTGAGTGCTGAGCATCCCAGGGGGGACTTCGGGGTGAATTTTGGGGATTTGGGTTTTCCCAGGTGAATTTCTGAGGTGAAAAGGTTCAAAAAGGTTTTTTTGAAAAGAAGTTAAAGCCAGAAGGTTATTGAAAATTAATAGGTGTGATGCAAGTAGGTAATATGCAGACAATACACAGCGAGACAAATCATGGGAAAAATACAGTGGTAACACATGAGTGTGTGAGGATGGGATCAGTATAGCTAAGGCTCAGTTGAAGCTGAATTTGGAAAAGCATGCCAAAAATAAGAATAATAAAGGCACCTACGGGTATTTCAGTGGGAAAAGGAAGATGAAAAGAAACTTATCACACCTCCCCTATTGCCCCCCCCCCCATAAGCCAGACAGGACTAGTGACAACAGACAAGGAGAAGGCTGAGGTACTCAACAAGTGTTGGTCTCAATTTTTACTGCCAGTCACTACTTCCACATCTCTCAGGTTATTGGTCTGGTGGACTTGATTCTAACCCATAGTAGCAGGTCAGCTTTCAGACCACTTGAGGAACCTGAGCATGCAAGACCATGGGACCCACCCAGAGGCATGTCAGGGCCCTGAGAGAACTGGCAGCTGTAGTTGCTAAGGTGCTTCCTCCATCATATTTGAGAAATCAAGGCAACCAGCTGAAGTCTCCAGACACTGTGTTGTATTGACTCCAATCCTCTTGGTCTTTTTTGTAAATCTTAGAGCTCTGAGTCAATTTCTGCAGAGGATTCCCAATGCAGTTTCAAAAATGGAATCTTTGTTACTGGTCCTCATGTTGATCTTGGATATTTCCATTCTCTGCACTCCTTTCTTTTCAAAACATTTGTAATGACTGAAAAGAAAGCTGAGACGAGGCACTATGCTCTTTCCAGTGATATAAATGGACCAGTATTCTTTTCAGACAAATATATTTTTGCTGTGTCTAAGCACATGTGCATACCTGTGTTTGATTTATGTGTCCAGGTTTTGGCAATGGGGCAGCCACAGGGCCGTCCTGTGACAATGGCCCAGGTGCTGCCCTGTCCCGCTTTCTTCCAACTGGCTCCACTTCAGGATGTCCTCCCTGCTGAGAGAAGAGGCTGGGACAGCACCTTTAGAAATGTGACTTTCTGGGGTTTTTTTGTTTTGTTTTGTTTTGTTATTTTTAAAGTTACTAAAAACCTTCACCCTGATTTTTTGTGTTGGGTTTGGGGTTTTTTTTTTCAGTTTTGGGTGGGTTTTTTGGGGGGCTTTTTTTGTCTCTTTGGGGATTATTGGTTGGGGTTTTTTGTGTGTTTGTTTGGCCTGCTTTTTTTTGTTTGTTTGTTTTTTTATTACGGTTTTGTAGAGTTTTTTAAGCAAATTGATTGGAAAACTGAATAGTCCTCCACTATAGTCTCCTGGATTCATCTGACACTCTTCCTAGGCATCTCCCTGATCCTTTTTGCAATGAGTCTCACATCATTCTCCTGAGGAAACTGTCTGCTTATGGTTTGCATGGGTGGGCTGTTTGCTGGGTGACAAACTGGGTGATGGCCAGGCCCACAGAGCGGTGGGAAACAGAGTTCATCCAGCTGGTCCCCAAGGCTCAGTCTTGGGCCCAGTCCTGTTTAATATCTTGCTCAGTGATCTGGACAAGGGGATAGAGTACACGCCCAGGAAGTTCACAGATGATGCAAAGTTGGCTGGTAGTGTTTTTTTCTTCTGGAGGACAGCAGGCTCTGCTTCTTCTTCCTCCTGTTCTGAGGTCGCTGCTCCCTCTTCATCCCTCATTAAGTGCGCTGATTTTGTCACTTGGATGAGAAAACAAACAATTTTAGCAACAATACTAGTGGCAGGGTACAAGAAAGGAAGAGTTCACATGAATCCCCCCCAACAACAGACAATGCCTGATGGCTCCTCTGCCCAGCTTACTGACTACATCGGAACCCATTGTCCCCCAAAGATACTCCCTTCTCCCTGCCCCCAGCCATGATGTGAGATGGAATAGAATAACTAAGATTAAAATTCTCCCTATGTAACTCCATCATACTTCGATTCTGGGAAAAAAAATTTCTTGAAGTTCTATCATTTCAGATCATTTGAATTTGAATTTGCATACTAAAAAGTCTAGCCAGAAACTCATGACAATATTAATAGCCCATTCTAGAATGTCCGAGATGATAGACACTTCTTTCAAGAGAATGTGATACCTCACGTGACTTCTCCAGAATTTAAATGAACAGCGGGAGTAGTCTACAAGATTCTTGCTGCCATCTGGATTTCCTGGTATTTGGCTGGTCTATGTAAGCCAACCAGCTATTCAGCAGAGGGAATATTAGTGTGATACTTGATGGTATGTGAGATGGAACACAGTAATTTATGGCTTTTTGCATAGTGATGAAGCTGTAAAGAAAGCTCCATAATGCTCAGACAAGGAGGCTGCTGGACTTCAAGCAGCAAAGGCCCAAAACGAACCAGTGAAAAGGTGTCATTGAAAAAAAAAAAAAAAAAAAAAAGCCAGGTGGGGAGCAAAGTGATACTTAAGGGCAGTTTACTGAAAGAGGAAATCTAGTGAAAAAAAAAAGTCCAAGAGTGAAGGAATAACAGGGAAAATGAAACTAAGGAAGGAAATCAATCTCAGCTAATCATTTCAGAAGCTAACAAGTTGTCATTGCAATGATGCATAAAGTGAGAAATAATAAATATGTCTGCGCCAAAATCTGAACTATGAACTTTATTGCATTCTGTCTTTCACGGAATCATACAACAGTCTGTGATTAAAGATCATCTAGTCCAACTTCCTTGCCAGGTAGATCTTACAGTAGATCAAATTGCTCAAGACTAGCCAAACTGATAAGGAGCACTCTCAATGATGGGGCATCCACAACTTCTCTGGAACACCCGTTTGAGTGTCTCACCAGCTTCATTGTAGAAAAGTTTTTCCTTTTAGCCAATCTAAACCTAGTCTCAGTTTGAAAGCATGGCCCCTTGTCCTGTCTCTGCAAACCTTCCTAAAAAGTCTTTCTCCATTTGTCTTATACCCTCTTTACATATTCAAAGGCCACAATACTGTCTCTCCAGAAACCTCTCTTCTCCAGGCTAAAAGATCCTACTTTTCGCAAGAACCAGGTCATAAACTGAGATGGAAGACATCTCAGGAGATCAGATCATCCAACAGCTCAGCGTAAGAATAGCTCTGAAGTCAGATCAACTAGCTTAGGGCTGTGTCTGTTTGAATTTTGAAAATTAGCAGGACTTGAAATGCTTCAAGGAAGAGAACTCTGGGTGGCTCCAGAAACAGCCTGAGAAACTCGAGCAAACTCGAAACCTCAGAAACTACCACTGCTTTCTCTCCCTCAGCCCAAGCAGTCACAAAGAAGAAGTGTTCCCAGCAGGCTGGGATAGCACACATATACACTACATATACATGACAGGCATCGCCAGCAGCCACATCCTGCTCCTTTCTGTGGCTGGCAGGAGTGAGACTGGATGTTTACATGTGGGCAGCCTGGGTCCCTCCAGCAGCTCAGACACTCGGCCTGCCCAGTGACCCCACTGAATTCCAGTATTCGCAGTGTGCCAAGGCCACAGCACTACTCCGCTTGCTGGCACAGAGCATCACACGCCTCCTAAATCAGTCAGGACTCCCCTGGTCCCACAGCCAGCACTCCACTTGCTCTCCCCCAGGCCACTGCCATTGTTCACCAACTTCTCCACTTTGATCTTTGCTGGTGCTCTCAACACTGGCACACTCAGCTGTTCTGCAGCTGTTGTCTCCTGGTGGAAAGGACTTGTAAAGCCATGTTTCCTAACAGGACTTCCACAACCTTTCAAAGCAACCTTTTCTGGGGTATGAACAATCTCATTCAAATGTCAACATTTCTTTTCCCATATGTGAAATCAGAATTTCCTTCTTCCGGGCATGCCCAAAACAAGGCACAAACTACATTGTGCCTTCTGTTTCACATGCTGACTCGTTTGTAAACAATGCTAGGAGAATACCTGTTTTGATCCAAGCTAATCTCTGGCCCTTATAGTGCTTTCGGTAGTTAGTTTTGCTTTGCTATTTACTTGCTGTCCCATTGAATTGTTGAATCATAAACAGACTATCTGTCTGTATAGCAGCATAGCAGTGATGAATAAATGCAAGAGAAGGAGCAAGGTGATTGTTTGCTAGACTCTTCCTAGAAACTGAGAAATCTGTTACTTAATGCTGACCACAGCAGATGGAGGAAGCATCCTACATGATGTCAAAGCAATGAAGCTGTAATCATTTTTATGATTACAGTCCAGGCACTGCTTTTGCCACCATAAGTGGAGTGCAGGGAATCTTAAAAGACGACACTCTAACTGTTGTCCATGCTCACTGAGAAAATAATGCTTTTACAGCAGAGCAGGCATAATGGGAGTCAGGGAAACCACTGATACTGAAATCCACTAGATAGAAAATTTTGAACACAGTTTTGACTATTTGAAGGCAGGTATTCTTTATTACAGCATTTTGGTCACTTGGGCTATCCTTCATCTGAGTTCTTTAGGCACTGAATGAACAGTTTTTATCAAACACACCTATTATTTGATTTGTTACATATTCCCACTTTCTTTGACTTTATTTGACATAGTTACAACCCTTATCACAAGTCCTTATATGGTTCTTTGGGGTCTATCTTCAACATCCAGTGCCCTGTTTAATGGGCTGTTCTTTGACCCTCACTTTTGAGTAAGAGCAATATTATTGTTTTGCAGAACTTCTTTTTGTCAGCCTTGCAGAGCTGAGCTGGCATCCTGCATGCATTTTGTGTGACTTCTGTTTGCCTCAGTTACATCCTTTGTGCTGTTTCTCCAAGGCTGTGCTCTTCTGTTCTCTGCCCTTGGGTAAGTGTAAATGTTGTTCTGTTCTCCTGTCCTTGTCACAGTGTTCACCCAACATGAAGCGTGTCTGCAACCCCCTCCAAGCCATGGGCTTGGGGTGGGCAAGTGTTCCTGAGGGAACAGGGATGGGACAGCTGGGCTGGACTGACCCAAGGGATGTTCCATTCTATGTCACAGCACGATCAGCAATCAACTGGGAGAAGCAGGGGGATGGGGGTGTCACCATCGACCAACACAGGCCGGGGATTGTTTGATCTCAGAGGTGCAAACAGGCAAATAGCGGGGGACAAATCAGTTTATTCAACAACAGCAATGCATTTTTATTGAATGCCAAACAATTCAGTTGCGATAGAGGGGAGAGATATAGGAAATGGAGTATAGAGAGAGAAAAAGAAGGGAAGGGGGAAATAGCTACCAACAAACGAGACCAACGTCATGGTGGGCCAGCCAATGGGAGGGTGGTCATCCGTGGGGAGTACTCAGGGTCTTCTCCAGAGGATTGCTCTTTTATAGTCCTTTTCCAAAGCGAGTGGCTTGTGGCCAAGAGGCGGGGAGATTTATGGAGCATTGTGTGGTGCTCCAAGAGACAGGTGCGGTCGTGCAGTACATGCAGGCTTCAGCTGGTACCATGACAGCACAGTCCAGTGAGCACAACACACCTGCAAAGAGTCCCTTGGCAAGCACCCACCTCAAGCAGGCCAGAAAATCATTGTCCAGAGTCAACCTGGGCGGGGGTCCTTGAGGTCTTCTTGAGAGGGTCATGAGGCAAAAATGAGGGAAACTTCACACCGACCCTTAGAGTGGTAGATGAGAGGCAGCCCTCAGGAAACGGTGGCCACCCAGAGCTGTTACTCCTAGCAGATTTTGGCTGGGAGCAAGCCTTGTATGTAGTGCTTTTTCAGGGGGAATATCAGTTTCAGCCATGGGAACCTGCAAAAGGGGATGGTACTTTTCCATAGGAAGGAAAGCACAGAGCCTCAGTGCTCCAGGAGCTGATGAGAGGCAGTCCTCAACATTCCAGGATCAGCCAGTCTTGCCAGGTGGCCCCTGGGAGGCCCAGCCAGCCAGACCTGTTCCATGTTGCCTTGGTTCCATGGGGCCTCACAGTGTCACAATGTTCTCCTTGATTCCAGGAGTCCCTGTAGTGTCCCGATATTCTCCTTGTCACAATATTCTCCCTGCTTCTGTAGTGTTAACAATGGCCCCTTGCTTCCCTAAGGTCCTGCAGAGTCACCATGGCCCCTGGGCTCCATGTGGCCCTGTTGTGTAACAAAGGCTCCTTGGTTCTCTGGGCCGCACAGCTTCATCACTGACCCTTGGTTCCATTGGGGTCCTGAGTCTCACAAAGGTGCCCCTGATTGCATGAGGCACCAGAGTGTCAAAATGGTCTCTTTGGTTCCATGAGGTTCCGCAGTGTCCCCATGGTCGCTGTCAGAGGCTGGATGACATCAATGTCCCCAGACACCTCGGGATGCTCGGAATGCCCGAGTGAGGCCGGGGCTGGGACAGACCTTGGAATGAGGTGGGACAGAGCCCCGCCCCCAGCCATGGCCTGGCAGATCTGCCAATCACACAGCAGGGGTAGCGCCCACCCAGCTCTGATTGGCTGAGCCGTCAATCAATCACACAGCAGGGGCAGCGCCCACCCAGCTCTGATTGGCTGAGCCGTCAATCAATCACACAGCAGGGGCAGCGCCCACCCAGCTCTGATTGCCTGAGCCGTCAATCAATCACACAGCAGGGGCAGCGCCCACCCAGCTCTGATTGCCTGAGCTGTCAATCAATCCCACACAAAGGGAATGAAACACAGCAGTGAGTGGTAAGAAAGCAGATGTCCCCAAAAAGAGGAGAGCTTACAAAACACTAGGGATTTAAAAAATCGGACAGGACGTCAAGCCCTGGTCTGAATCCTGAAATCTCCTGGGCTCTGTGTCTCACCCACACTGGAACCCCAGGGGCTGGGAGCCATGTGTGTGTCTGTCTATAGAGCTTCTGTCTTTCTGTGTCTCTTTCCTTCTAATGCTCTTTATATGGAACAGTTTTGGGTACCTCAACATCTTAAGTGTTTAAAGATTTCTATGGTTAAATGGGCTAAGTTAATGAAGTTCCTACTATGAAAAGTGTTTTATGTTGAATTGGATGTTGTATTAAATCCTTTTCCAAAGTTCCTTGATTTTCTATACTTTGCCAGTTAAATTTTGTGTCATTTTGACCTCTTGAGAATATCTGTCTGGGGTTTCTCCTGTGCACCAAACTCAAGTAAAGGAACCTTTGGTCACCCCCAGCATTTCAGTGTTCTGGGGTGTTACAGCCCTGCAGGCTCACCATGGCCTCTTGTTTCCATCAGGCCCTGCTGTGTCACACTGGCCCTTGGTTCCATGAGCATCTGGAGTGTCACACAGCTTGATGACATTTGTCCTTGCTGCCCCTGCCATCCCACTGCCCCAGCAACAGCCCCGAGCCCCCCGTGAGGGACAGGCCCTGCTGGGCCAGGCCTGGGCTCAGGCCTTGGCCTTTCTGCTTCCTCCAGCCAGCCCAGGCCTTGCTCAGCATTGCAGTTCCCTGCTCACAGCCTCGGGCTCCTGCAATCCTGCCCTCAAGGATCTGCTCTCACCAGTCCCTGGGGAGCCTTTGGCACTCCCTGCCCTCAGTGGGGCCACTGATGCTCCAAGGGACTTGGAGTTTTGCTTCTGACTCCTTGAGCAGCTTCTTCAACCTTCTCTCAGTGCCTGGGGCTCCTGGACTCAGCCCCAAATCCACTGTTGGGGATCATTAAAATACAGAAAGCCCTCAGGAGCTCTTTGTCTTCCTTCAATTGTCTTCAAGTCTCCAGGGCTTGTGCAGCTCATTGGAGTCAGTTTGGAGTTCTGTTAAGGAGGAAGATTTCAAAGTGCACCTCATGACTTTTTTGTCTTTAATCAAGTGAGTATTTTTTTAGTTTTCATTTCAGAGAAGAGGGGATAGAAGCATTCCCCAAATGATCTTGATGCTGAATGTCTCCTTAGGAGGTCTGGGCATGCAGAAGAATGAGCCCCTTGCAGGCTGACCCTGTTTGGACAACCTGCTCCTCACCCCCAGCCTCACCATGTCTGACATCGCCCACCTGGGACTGACATCCCTGTGCCCTGCAGCAGAACCTTGTCCCCTGAGCTCTGCAGCTGGGTGTCCCAGCCCATTGCACCATGTCCCACCTGCTCTCCTCAGGGCTCTGCCTGCACACAGGCCCAGGAGAAGTTTTCCTGTTTGTGAGGAAAGAATGGAAAAGCCTGAGCAGGTTTCCTAAACAACAAACCCCACTGAGGAGCCACATGCTCAGTCCAGGCTGCCTGGAATGATGTCACATTTCTACAAGGGCCAGTGTGAGCAACAATGATCTTTGTAAGCAGAATTCTCTGAGTCTTTCAGCTGAATTCTATGTCTCTGTTCTTTCCCTGGATCTCTGTTGCAGATGGAAGCTGCTGGTGCCATTCTCACCTTTAACCCCACGTTTGAATGCAGACAGATGTTCCCAGGTGTGTTAAGCAGGTGCTGCTCAATGTTTATGCAAAGCTTTGGTGTGCTCATGGAACCAAGGGGACCCTTGTGACACAGCGGGGGCTGATGGAAGCAAGGAGACAATTGTGACAGTTCAGAGCCTCACAGAAACAAGGCTCCATTGTGACACTGAGGGGAATTATGGAATCAAGGAAACCATTATGACACAGCGAGGCCACATGGAACCAATGTTCCATTGTGACAATGCAGATCCAAGGAGACCATGGTGACACTGTGGGACCTCATGGATCCAAGGGGCCACTGTGACACTGAAGAACTTCATGGAACCCAGGGTCCAGTGTGACACAGCAGTGCCTCATTGGAACAAAGGAACCATTGTTGACAGCACAGAAACTCATGGAACCAAGGGGCTGTGGTGACACAGCAGGGCCACATGGAACCAAGGAGACCTGTGACATTTAAGAACCTTATAGAACCAAGGGTCCACTATGACACTGCACAAACAAGGAGACCATGGTGACACCTTGGAAGCTCATGGAACCAAGCAGCCATTGTGACACTCCAGGGCCTTGTTGAACAAGGGAAACCATTGTGACACTCCAGAACCCCATGGCACTAAAGGTTTACTGTGACACAGCAGGGTCCCATGGAACCAGTTGTCCATTGTGACAATTCAGATCCCAGGAGACCATGGTGAGACTACGGAAGCTCATGGAACCAAGGATCCATTGTGACACAGCAAGGCCTCGTGGAACCATAGAGAGCACTGTGACAGTACAGAACCTCATGGAACCAAGGGTCCATTGTTACAGTCCAGAACCAAGGAGACCATTGTGACAGTACAGAACCTCATGGGTCCATGATTCTATTGTTATACAGTGACACTTTGTGGAACCAAGGAGCCACTGTTACACAGCAGGGCCCCATGGAACCAGTGGTCCATAGTGATACTGGGGATCCAGGGAGACCATGGCGATACCACAGAACCTCATGGAACCAAGGGACAAGTGTGACACAGCGGAACCTCTTGGAATCAAGGCAACCATGTCACACTATGGAGCCTCATGGAACCAAGGGTCCAGTGTGACACTGTGGGACCTCACTGGAGCAAAGGACATGGTTGATGGGACAGAAGCTCATGGAAACGATGGAATATTGGGACATTGCAGAGCCTCATGGAACCAAGGAGACCACTGTGACACTGAGGAACCTCATGGAACCAAGCAGCCATTTTCACACTGTGGAACCAAGGAGAGCATTGTTGACAGTACAAAACCTCATGGAACTGAGGGGCCATTGTTCTACAGCGAGGCCTCGTGGAACCAAGGGGCCATGGTGACACTGTGGGGCCTCATGGAACCAAATATTCATTGTGACACTGCAGGGCTGCTTTAACCAATTGTCCATTGTGATACTGCAGATCCAAGAGACCGTGGTGACACTATGGCAGTTCATGGAACCAAGGGGCTGTTGTGACACACCAAGGCCTCGTGGAACCAAGGAGAGCATTGTGGCAGTGCAGAACCAAGGAGGCCATTTTGACAGTACAGACCCAAATGGAACCAAGGGTCCATTGTTATACAGCAGGGCCTCATGGAACCAAGGGGCCATTGGGAAACTGTGCAAGAACCATAATGGAGTCAAGGACTCCACTGATACTGAAACCTACAGGATAGAAACTTTTAAACACAGTTTTGAGTATTTGAAAACAGGTATTCTTTATTACAGCATGGTGGTCACTCAGGGGATCCTTCATCCATTCAAGTGCACTGAGTATCGAATGAACTGAGTTTTTATCACACACACTGATTATCTATTCATGAGTTATCCCCATTTCCTTTTACTTTATTTGACATAATTGCACTCCTTATCAAAAATCCTTTTGTTGTTCCTTGGAGTCTGTCTTTGACATCCAATGTTTTAGGTGGCTGTTCCTCTATCCCTGCTTTTGAGTAAGAGCAATATTATTGTTTTGCAGAACTTCTTTTTTGTCAGCCTTGCAGAGCTGAGCTGGCATCCTGCATGCATTTTGTGTGACTTCTGTTTGCCTCAGTTA
The DNA here is from genome assembly GCA_037013685.1 of Acridotheres tristis. Classification (NCBI taxonomy): domain Eukaryota; kingdom Metazoa; phylum Chordata; class Aves; order Passeriformes; family Sturnidae; genus Acridotheres; species Acridotheres tristis. The sequence continues at coordinate 20,656,866 of CM072897.1, read as the reverse complement.
CATACTTTATCTGTTTCTCCAAGGCTGTGCTGTTCTGTTCTCCTGTCCTTGATCAGTGTAAATGTTGTTCTGTTCTCCTGTCCTTGTCACAGTGCTCGCCCTCATGAGGCGTTTCTGCAACCCCCTCCAACCCATGGGCTTGGGGAGGGCAAGTGTTCCTGAGGGAACAGGGATGGGACAGCTGGGCTGGACTGACCCAAGGGATGTTCCATTCCATGTTATACCACGATCAGCAATAAACTGAGAGAAACAGGGGGATGGGGGATGGGTGGGGGAGGGGGGTGTCACCATCTACCAACACAGGCTGGGGATTGTTTGATCTCAGAGGTGCAAACAGGCAAATAGCGGGGGACAAGTCAGTTTATTCAACAACAGCAATGCATTTTTCTTGAATGCCAAACAATTCAGTTGCGATAGAGGGGAGAGATATAGGAAATGGAGTATAGAGAGAGAAAAAGAGGGGAAGGGGGAAATAGCTACCAACAGACGAGACCAACGTCATGCTGGGCCAGCCAATGGAAGGGTGGTCATCCGTGGGGAGTACTCAGGGTCTTCTCCAGAGGATCGCTCTTTTATAGTCCTTTTCCAAAGCGAGTGGCTTGTGGCCAAGAGGTGGGGAGATTTATGGAGCATTGTGTGGTGCTCCAAGAGACAGGTGCAGTCGTGCAGTACATGCAGGCTTCAGCTGGTACCATGACAGCACAGTCCAGTGAGCACAACACACCTGCAAAGAGTCCCTTGGCAAGCACCCACCTCAAGCAGGCCAGAAAATCATTGTCCAGAGTCAACCTGGGCGGGGGTCCTTGAGGTCTTCTTGACAGGGCCATGAGGCAAAAATGAGGGAAACTTCACACCGACCCTTAGAGTGGTACATGAGAGGCAGCCCGTAGGCGGCTAAGATTTCCTTCTCTGTTGGGGTGTAGTTAGCTTCACACCTTCTGTAGCTCCGACTCCAAAATCCTAATGGTCGGCCTCGAGTCTCACTAGGCACCTTCTGCCACAGGCTCCAGGACAGATCATGGTTCCCAGTTGCAGAGTAGAGCACGTTCTTCACATCTGGTCCCGTCCTGCTGGGCCAAGGGCTACTGCATGAGCAATTTCCTGCTTTATCTGGGCAAAAGCTTGTTGCTGCTCAGGGCCCCAGTGGAAATCATTCTTCTTGCGGGTAACCAGGTAAAGAGGGCTCACGATCTGACTGTACTCAGGAATGTGCATCCTCCAAAAACGTTTGTCGCCTAAGAAAGCTTGTGTCTCCTTCTTGTTGGTTGGTGGGGACATAGCTGTGATTTTGTTGATGACATCAGTAGGAATCTGACACCGTCCATCTTGCCACTTCACTTCCAGGAACTAGATCTCTCGAGCAGGTCCCTTAACTTTACTCTTCTTGATGGCGAAGCTGGCTTCCAGGAGGATTCAGATGATTCTCTCTCCTTTCTCGAACACTTCTGCTGCTGTGTTCCCCCACACAATGATATCATCAATATATTGTAAATGTTCTGGAGCCTCACCCTTTTCTAGTGTAGTATGGATCAGTCCATGGCAGATGGTAGGACTGTGCTTCCACCCCTGGGGCAGTTGATTCCAGGTGTACTGCAGTCCCCTCCACGTGAAAGCAAACTGAGGCCTGCATTCTGCTACCAGAGGAATGGAGAAAAATGCATTGGCAATATCGATAGTGGCGTACCACTTCCCTGCCTTGGACTCCAGCTCGTACTGCAGTTCCAGCATGTCTGGCACAGCAGCTCTCAGCGGTGGAGTCACTTCATTCAATGCACGATAGTCCATGGTCAATCTCCATTCTCCTTCAGATTTACGCACAGGCCAGATGGGGCTGTTGAAGGGTGAGTGGGTTTTGCTGACCACCCCTTGGCTCTCCAGCTCTCGAATCATCTTATGGATGGGAACCTGTCCTGGTTTAGGGCAAATTTGGGGGAAAACCTCTGGAAGGAGCCCCCAGACAGCAAACCCCATGACTCCTCCCCCCCCACCACCAGGTTCAGGAAGAATTTCCTCAGAGAAGAGTGGGGAAAAAAACCCCTGTTTATTTAACAAGCAAAACACTCCCCAGCACAGGGAAAAAACAACACCAGCTGACAAAAAACTCTTTCACCGTTCTGAAGGGATGGCAAACTCAGTCTCTCCAGTGAGTGGTCGCCCAGTTATCAGTCTCTGGTGCTGGGGAATGACTGCTGCAGGTGACAGAATGCAGACTCCCAGTGTTTCTTGGGGTTTCCCAGGTCCCCATCCAAAACAGGTTCAGATGGTATCCAGGACAGGGAGGGGACAGGGTGGAAAAAGAAAACAGTCCAGGAAAAAATTTGGACTGCCTAGCTGAACTAACTAATAAGCAAAAGCAAGGGCAAAGCGAAGGAAAGAAAAAGAGGCAGAAGCGAGCAAGCAGGCAAGCAAGCAAGCAGAGCTAAAACCTCTCCTAAACATAGACCATGGGGGAGGTGAGCCGGCTGATAACAAGACAAAACAAAGCTTCACTTTCGGAGTCAGTCCTGAAAGCACAGGACATAATACCAAACATAATCAGAACACACGATTGGAGATACAAACACCATAACATCACTCTAGGACAGTGCCGTATTTCCTTTTGATTTTCTCCATCTTTTCTGTGACCCAGAGACTGTGTCAATGAGGAGCTGTGCTCTTGGTGGCTTTAAACAAAATAAAGGATCTCCCAGCAAAGTTTTCTCCAGAGATGCCCCTTTTGTTCCCTTCTCTGGAGCTGCAGCAGCAATGTCTGTGTGCAGAGCTGGGGCAGATCAGTGCTGGCACAGCAGCTGTGCCCAGCAGCAGCAGCAGCACTTGGTGTTGCCAGTGCTGCTCCCGTGCCACTGCCCCGCTGCCCTCCTGGCCCTCGTGTTGCTGCAGGGCCTGAGTGCTCTGGGGGCCGGGCACAGCCCTGGGGGTGGCAGTGCCGGGGCTGCAGCAGGGACAGGCCATGGGCACTGCTGGGGCAGCGCTGACGCCTCAGGCCAGGGCCTGGGGGCTCCAGGCTCCTTGGCCAGGCTCTCTCCACAACACTTGGCCAGCCCAATGCTGAGCACAGAAAAGCCCCGGGAGCAGCCCCAGGCTGGCCGTGGGCAGGCTGGGGGCAAACAGCATGGCTGGTGCTCTGCAAGCTCCCTGCAAGGGGGACACCCTGGCAAGGAGCAGCAGAGCAGGGGCTGATCCATCCCCACTGCGCTGGACACCCCAGGGCAGCGTCCCAGAGCGTCCTCATGCACCTGCCAACAACATCCCCCCTCTGCAGCCCTGGCCTCTCCCCCAGCTCACACAGGAGCCGCATCCTTGCAGGCACACACACGGCAGCACTGGCTCAGGAGCCCCTGTTTGCATTGCACACAGCAGGCTCAGCACCCCCATGGTGCTGCTGTGGGGACATGGAGCTGAGTGAGCACAAATGCCATCAGCCCCTGGGGCCAGCAAGGGCTGGGGGACGGCAGGGAAACCACTCAGCTTTGTCGTGGCCTCTGAAGTCAGCCAGAAAGTTTGTTCCCATGAGCTGTGAGTTTCCTGTCCCACTGCAGATGTTGTTGCTCAGAGCCAGGGCTGCCTGGCAGCCACCCCCAAACTGCCCTGAGCATTTCCTTGGCTTCACCTTTGCTTTCTTTGCTCTTTCCTTCACCAGATTTCTTCCTCTTGCCCATCCCTGTCCCCTCCCCTGCAAACAGCCCATCCCTGTTTGCCCTTTCCTCTCTGGCCCCACTCCCCATTTCAGTTCCTGAGTTGGCACCATGGGAACATCCCTTGGGGAGCAGGATCATCCTCCAAGTGCTTCAGGAATTGTCTGCAGGGTCCTGCAGTGCCTCGTGCTGCTCCCTTGCCAGAGGCACCACAGGCCAGGGGGGCACATCTGGGCTGCTGTGTCTGGGTGTGGGGCTCCCTGTTGTGGGCAATGAGGAGGGGCTGGAGAGGCTCTGCAGGACTGACAGGATGGGCTTTGGGGCTGTGTGGAGAAGCTGAGGGACCTGGGCTGCTGGACCTTGTGAAGAGGAGGCCCAGGGCTCATCCTGCAACTGCTCCAGGGGTGGTTTCAGAGAATCACAGAATCAGCAAAGCTGGAAAAGACCTTGGAGATCATCAAGTCCAACCTGTGCCCTGACACCACCTTGTCTCCCTGAGCCTCCTCTTCTCCAGGATAAACAACCCCAGCTCCCTCAGCCACTCCTCACAGGACTTGTGTTCCAGACCCCTCACCAGCCTTGTTGCCCTTCTCTGGACACGCTCCAGACCCTCCATGTCCTTCCTAAATTGGGGAGCCCAGAACTGGACACAGCACTCGAGGTGCTGCCCAACCAGTGCTGAGCACAGGGGAAGAATCACTGCCCTGCTCCTGCTGGCCACACCATTCCTGATCCAGGCCAGGAGCCATTGGCCTTCTTGGCCACCTGGGCACACTGCTGGCTCATGTCCAGCCTGCTGTCCATCAGTGTCCCCAGGTCCCTTTCTGCCTGGCTGCTGTCCAGCCACTCTGTCCCCAGCCTGGAGCACTGCAGGGGTTGTTGTGGCCAAAGTGCAGGACCCAGGCACTTGATCTCATTACACCTCACCTTGTTGGATTTGGGCCCTGGATCCAGCCTGTCCAGGTCCCTCTGCAGAGCCCTCCTACCCTCCAGCACATCCACACTCACACCCAGCTTGGTGCCATCTGCACATTTGCTGATGCTGCACTCAATGCCCTCATCCAGATCATCAATGCAGATATTGAAATCCACGCTGGCTGGCTCTGATCCCTCAGCCATCCTGTAGGTGCCCTGTGATGGCACTCAAGGTGATCTGTTCCATCACCTCACCAGGCACCCAGGTCAGGCTGACAGGCCTGCAGTTCCCCACATCCTCCTTCCAGCCCTTCTTGGGGATGGGCTCACATTGGCACCTCCAGTCCTCTGGCACCTCCCTGCTGAGCCAGCACTGATGAGAAATGATGGAGAGCAGCTTGGGGAGCTCATCCAGCAGCTCCCTCATCCCCCTAGGATGGATCCCATCTGGTCCCAGAGACACCTGTGAGCATCTGAGTGGCTCAGCAGGTCCCCAGCTGCTTCCTCCTGGATTACAGGGGTCTGTTCTGCTCCCTGTCCCCATCTCCCAGCTCAGGAGAACACTTGTCCTCAGGACATCCTGGTTTATTGTTCCAAACTGAGGACATGAATGGGTTAAGTAGCTCAGTCTTTTTCTCATCTTCAGTTTCTCTATTCCCCACAGCATCCAATAAAGAGCTGAGATTCTCCTTGTCCCATGGTTTGCTAATAACTTATTTATAGAAATATTTTCTATTATTTTTCACAGAAGTGGCCAGGTTAAGTCCTAATTGAGTTTTCACTTCTCTCATTTTCTTTCTGCATGACCTAACAACATCCTTAAACACTTCCTGAGTTGCCTGCACCTCTGTCCAAAGGTGATGCACCCTCTTTTCTCCCTGAGTGCCTGGAAAAAGCTCCATACCCAGCCAGGCCAGTCATTTTCCTCACTAGCTCACTTCTGGCACACTGGGACATGCTCCTCCTTCTCATTCATGATTTCTTTCTTGAAGTGTCTCCATCCTTCTTGGAATGCTTTGTTTTTAAGGACTGTTTCCCTTAAAAAAGTCAGTTATGCCCAAATCCGTATCCTGAATAGGCTGAATTCTGCTCTCTGTAAGGGCAGTGTAGAAATTTTGTTGATGCCCCTCCTTCTTTCACAGAATATTTAAAAACTCAATAATTTCATGGTCACTGTACCCCAAACAGCCTCTGAGCACCACATCTCCCACCAACCCTTCTCTGTTTGTGAACAGCTGGAGACAGAGCTTTCCTGGGCAGTGGGAGTGTTACCAAAAATTCAGTAAAATAAAAAACTCCCAAACACCAATATAGCATTAAAAAGCAGCATTCTTTATGTGGCTGGATACACAGGGGACAGCTCCTCCCAAAGCCAAGTACAGGAAAGTTTCTGTTTATATTCTGTATTTTGCAAACTTATTCATTGACTGTCCTGGACTAAACACACATATGATAATCATTTCCCCAAAATCATTAACATATTTCCCCTCCCCTTTACCCATGGGTTCTTCTGTCCTGGGGGTCTCTCTGGTGGTCCCTGGTGGTCGTGGACCCCAATGTTCCAGTTGGCCTGGCTGAGCTGGCAGGACACTGAGGCTGGGGAACTTCCAGTTCCCCTTCTTCCACAATGGGAATTGTGCAGTTTTCACAGGCCAGTGGTTTTGGAGAACAAACATTGTGTTAGCTCACCTGGGATGGGCAATTTATCATCTGGTAACATGAGGTCACAGAGTGGGTTATGGCATCACAGAGTGAGGTATGTGAGGTCATTGAATATCACAGTCTGTCCCACTGACATCACAGAGCTGACTGTGACATCACAGGACAGAGGTCTGACATCACAGAGCAGGCTGTGACATCACAGGAGGGGCTGTGTGACATCCCAGCAGGGCTGTGTGAGGTCACTGGGTTGGTCACTCTGCCCCAGCCCCCCCTCACAGTTTCCCCAGACAAGTCCAATGCTGTTCATGCCCAGCAGGGTCCCCTGTCCCCCGGGATCCCCCTGCTCCACCTGGAGCCACAGCCTCCCCCAAGGATGTTCCACAAATCAACCCCAGAGCCTGACACGGGGACAAGGGGCCAGGGCTGTGTGACCAGGACATCAAGGACGTGGATTATCCAGGTCACTGGGGCCTGGTTTGGGTTGCCCAGGGCAGGAAAGATGTCTGGCAGCTGGAGCAGGGTGAGGGAAGGGCCTCCAAGGTGGGGCTGGAGCCCTTTGGCTGTGAGGAGAGGCTGAGGGAGCTGGGCTTGTCCAGCCTGGAGCAGGGAAGGCTGAGGGGCTCCTCATGCCAGCCTGGCAGTGCCAGCCAGGAGCTGATGGAGAACACAGAGCCAGGCTCTGCACTGGGGGGGCTGGGGGGGACAAAAGTCAATGGGTGGAAGGGGAATGAGGGGAGATCAGACAGGACATGTGGAAAACCTTTGTTCCCATGGGCTCAGACAGGTTCTGAGATGCTGCCCCATCCCTGGCCTTTGGGATTTTCCAATCCACACCAAATCAAGCCTTGAACCACTTGGTCTGACCCAGTTTCTGACAGGCTGGGCTGCAGACTTGCTGAGGTCCCTTCCAACCTCAGCTCCCTGATGATCCCAGGACAATGCTGCTCCCGATTTTGGAATGGGCTGGAGCAGATGTTTATGGGACAGGAGCCCTCTGGGGCTGTAGGGGACCTGCAGCTTGTGAGGTGCACGAGCACATCTCATTAGCTGGGGCATTTGAGAACTTTAAGAAATGTCAAAGTTTTCCCGCCAGGGGAGAGCAGGAATTTCCTGGAATTGTACAATGGTGGGAGAAGAAATATTGATCTTTCCCTCTATTTGTGTCACCAACATTCTGTCTATTATTTCATGGCCTTCTTCATTCATGAGTTTCCACCTCTCCTGTTTAAATGATCATGTCTAAGGACATCTCTTAACTAGAGCAGCTGGATCTATGTCCTCCCCATTGCTCCCAGATTTCATCCTCTAGCTGTGCTCTGGCCATTCCAAAGCCTCTCAATTGAGTGTCTTCACACTTTGAGCTTCAGGGAGTTGCCCAGTCTTTCATAACTTTAAATAACTCAATAGTCAATATCTTGTGTTTATGTCTTTTACAATTACCTTTGTCTTTATCCAAAAATGTTGATGCATGGATATCCCTTGTGGATTGGGGGCATGTCAGATGCTGCTGAGTCATCTCATATTTCTGAGGGAGCACTTCTGATGTTTTAAAAATTTTATTATGTTTACAATTCTTTATGTTGGCCATGAAGAGAAGCCTTTCTGTTCCTCTGAGTCTCACCAGTTCCTGATCCCCAAAGAACACAAACTGCAGACTTTCTAAAGTCCCTTCCAACCTCAGCTCCTGGATGATCCCAGGACGATGCTGTTCCCGATTTTGGAATGGGCTGGAGCAGATGTTTATGGGACAGGAGCCCTCTGGGGCTGTAGGGGACCTGCAGCTTGTGAGGTGCACGAGCACATCTCATTAGCTGGGGCATTTGAGTACTTTAAGAAATGTCAAAAATTTCCCAGCAGAAGAGAATAGAAATTTCCTGGGTGTGTACTGATGGCAGGACAAGAAATACTGATCTTCCCCTGTACCTGTGTTACCACTACACTGTCTATTATTTCATGTCCCTCTTCATTTGGGTGTTTCCACCTCTCCTGTTTAAATGGCCATGTCTAAGGACATTTCTTCCCTAGAGCAGCTCCTATGGCCTTGCCATTGCTCCCAGATTTCCTCCTCCAGTTGTTCTCTGGTCATTCCACATTAGTCAACATCTTAATTGTGTCTACATCTATCACAGAATCACCCTTTCTAATGTCTGTGTCTAAAACTGTTCCTGTATGAAAATACCTTGTTCATGGTGGATACATCAGATACTGCTTTGACATTGCACAGAGCTGAGGAAAGAATTTTGAAGTTTATTGAATTTTATCATGGGTACTTTGTTTTATGTTGGCCACGAAGAGAAACCTTCTGTGCCTCTGAGTCTCACCAGTTGCTGACCCCCAAAGGACACAAACCTGATGAGTTGTGGTTCCCACTGCAGTGCTGGCACTTGCACCTCCCTCCATCCCCACAGCAGAGCTGCCTTGTCCCACAAAGTCCCTGGCAATGCAGGGATGAAGGAAACAGGACAGGCTGTGGGGATCAGGGGCAGGGCACAGCCAGGGATTTGGGGTGGTTGTGAGCCCAGGGCAGGAGCCAGCCCTTGGCCTTGGTGAACCTCATCCAATTGTCCTGGGCCCATGGCTCCAGCCTGTCCAGATCCCTCTGCAGAGCTTCCTGCCCTGCAGCACAGCCACACTCCCACCCAGCTTGGCCTCACCTGGACACTGACTGAGGGTGCCCTCCATGGCCTCGTCCACATCAGCAATAAAGAGATTTCACTGCCCTGGCCCCAATCCTGAGCCCTGGGGACACCCCTGGATGTGGCTCCATTGCCCAGCACTCCTTGGGCTGGAATTCTGATTTTTATGGAGCTGTGCCTGCCTTTGGTTTTGTTTGCTGACAATAAATGAACATCCCTCTGTGTCTCAGGCAGCTCCTTCTCCAAGGAAAGCAGGTGGGAGTTGGTGCCAAGGAGCTGAAAGCTGCAGGCACAGCCTGGAGGGGAGGGAGCTCAGATTTGCACAAGGCTGCTCTGAGTGCCAGGGGTTGGATGGGGGAAATGGTGGGGTGGGGGTAGGGACAGAGTGTGATTGATTGTCAGCCATAAAGGGTCTTGATTTTCATATCTATTCAGACTGCATTAGGAGGTGCTCAGGATCAATATCAACTGGAGATTGCTGATATCAATCTATAAACAGGAAAACAAAACTAAATAGGACAAAAAAATCCCCTGCATTTAAAAAAATATATATAGCATATTCTCTTTGAATACACTTCTGAAATCTGTATAATTAACCATAGAAGAATTTAGTTCATTAAAAAGAAAATATTCCCAGAGGCTTGTCTTGCTACAGTGTTTTGATATATTAATGAGTCTTTGTCAGAGAATTCCTGAACTGAAGAGCTGAAGACTGAACAAGTCTCTGGAGAACTAAAAGCCATCAGGGAACCTCCAAGTTGCTGAGGATCCATCCTCAGCAGAGCAGGAATGAACAGATTCCAGGGGTTTCCAGGCTGCTCAAGAGCTGTGAGCTCACGTGCAGGCACAGGGGCTCCATGGGGACATCTGAGGGGTCTCTGGGCTCCTGAAGATCTGTTTGGTCACACTCAGTCACAGGGGCTCCATGGGGACATCCCAGGGCTCCTTAATCTTCCTAAGGGTCATGAGGTGACAGTCACAGGGCTCCACAGTGACAACAGAGGTGTCTCTGCCCTGCCAAGGAGCCAATTTGTCACAGGCAGTGGCAGGAGTCCAGTGGGGACATCCCTGTGCTCCTAAAGAACAGTGAGGGCACCGACACTCACAGGGGTTCCAGGGTGACACCCCAGGAGTGCCCAGGCTGCCAAAGAGCCGGGATGTCACAGACACTCACAGGGGTTCCAGGGTGACACCCCAGGAGTGCCCAGGCTGCCAAAGAGCCGGGATGTCACAGACACTCACAGGGGTTCCAGGGTGACACCCCAGGAGTGCCCAGGCTGCCAAAGAGCCGGGATGTCACAGACACTCACAGGGGTTCCAGGGTGACACCCCAGGAGTGCCCAGGCTGCCAAAGAGCCGGGATGTCACAGACACTCACAGGGGTTCCTGTCATGGGCACAGTGGGATTCACACAAAGTTCATTAGAGAAGCTTCTGTTGGGTCACGAGGTGCAGAAAGGACCCCCAACACCCCAATTACACCCCCAAGCTCCCCCAAACCAGGACCCCCAGGCTTTCTAAACTCCTGTGAGAGGAGCCTGGGAGTGCCTGGATCCAATCCCAGCCCCAGACTTTGTCAAGGATTTATGTGTAAAGGATTAAACAGGTGGAATTGAACCTTTGTACAACTTTGTCCCTCAACATTAAGGATGGCAAACCAGAAGTATTTATATACACAGAGATATGAGTGATTATGATCATGATTAGACATAAAGGTCTTAATCAGAATTATTTACTCCACAGTACAGGAGCTGTAACATCTATTTTAATATAGTGCTCTAGGAAGCAATTTTGAAGCAATTGTATCAAAGCAGAACTAAGTAGAGATGGGTGTCACTCCCCCAGACCAACGACCCTGGGCTCAGGGTCCTTTAGCTCAGCCTCAAGCAGTGACCCTGAGGGGTGTCTCCACTCCTCTGAAAAGGGAAATGTCAGGAGATGCTGCCACTAAAATTTGGGACGGGGCTTTTCCAGTCTGAAGTGCTGCCCTGTCAGTCAGATGTGCCCAGGCTGTGCCAGCTCAGCAGCTCTGCACAAGTTCTCAGTGGTGTCACTTGGTTGTTCCTTTCTCTGGGGATTTTACCAGCTCTGCCACAGCTCCAGCTCCCTCTCAGGATGTTGAACTTTGGGATGGAGGAGTCAGGCTGGTTTCAGCATTATTCACCCCAAAAGCAGCGTGACTCCCCCTCTTCATTTCCCCCTGGGGCTTTGCAAACAGGGCCTTGCTGGAGTTGTTTGAGCCCATTCCAGGCACAGCCTCCTGCTCCAGCAGGAATTGCCTTTCCTGTGCCATGGCCAGCCCAGGTCCCGCTGCAGGAAAAGCCCCAGGCCAGCCCCAGCACAGGGAAGGGCTCGGGCACAAGAGCAGAGAGCCGTGCTGGGACCTGTGCCAGGCAGAGCCTGAGGCACCAAAGGCACCTTGGCAGCAGCAGCTCCCTGCAGGCCATGGCCAGGAGCCTCCTGGGCAAGCCGGCCTGGTGGCCACCACTGCAGAGCTGCTGGCTCAGGGGGGATTTCTGGCTGGGCTCTGCCCCAGCCCACAGAGTGTGACCTCAGCCCTGCCTCTGGCACAGCCCTTGTGCCTGGGCCCTGCAAAGCCCAAAGGTCACCTGTGCCACCCTGGTGCCCATCCCTGCCTCTGGCACTGTCAGTTCTGTACTCGGTGCTGCCTCCAGCACTGCACCCCTCATCTACAGCCTGAGGGACCAGGAGCCTGAGGATGCCCTGAGGAATATGACCACTCTGTGCTTTCCAGAAACAATAAAGTGCCTGTCTGCATAACATTAAGAATGGAACTCATTACAGGCTGCCCAGACTGCTTTGTGCCATGTGTCTTTTTTGCTATTCTAATTAGTGTGTTCTACTTTTCCACTTGTTTTTCTTTTTTTTAACTTCAGATTATATTTTCCACCAAGGGATGCCATTAGTCACAGAGACTCCCAGCACAGCAGCACAGATGCAGGTGGTTGTCAGCTCCACTTCCTGCCTAGAAATCCTGAAACTGCTTCTAAATGCTGCTCCCTTCAGCTCTTGGACACCTACTCACACAGAGCTGGGAAAAAAATCTCCTGGCTGCTGGCTTACAAGTGAGTTGTGCCAAAGTTAGAGCTCTGTGGGAAATCTCTATCCAGCCCTATCCTTTTAATATATCTGTATGTGGGGGTGTGCATGGATGTGTCTTGTGTACAAAGGAAGGAGTGTGCAAGCAACGTGACTGACACTTTCACTCTCTGTGTTCGTTCCATACCCATGGGTACAGAGACATTATGGAAACCCTGGCACAGATAAAACCTTCTGTCCATGGATACAGAGACATCCAAGAGCCCCTGGCACAGACAGACCCTTCTGTCCATGGATACAGAGACATCCAAGAGCCCCTGGCACAGACAGACCCTTCTGCCCACGGGTGAGGGAGGGCAGTGGGGGTGAGTGGGCAGCGAGTCCCAAACGGGAACCAGACCCAGCTCCAGCCATGCCAGACCCTACCAAGGCTCAATGCTGGCTCCTCTGGAATGGGAAAGCCCTTCAGCCTTGTCCCTGCCCAGAGGGGCAGTGCTGACCTGCAGCACAGGTTGTTTTCCCCACAGGCTGCAGGAGATGAGAACACAACACTTGCAAACACTGACTGCAAGCCACAGCTCTGGGTGCTCCCCATGAACCTCAGCCCTGGGGCCACCGTGTGCCCCAAGCTTCAGGGGATGCAGTGGGAGCCTGGCTGGGCTCTGCCCTGGGGCCATCCTGCAGTGACAGCTGCAAACAGGGAGCATTCAGCTGCCACAAACAGCCAAGCCAGGGCTGGAGGGGAGCTGGTCCAGCCCAGACCGCACTGTTGTGTGCTGTGCTCTGGGGCTGGGGCTCCCTGCAGAGGGGACTGGACTGAAGTGCCAGAGGAAACAAAGAAGCTTCAGCTTAAGCCTAACTGAGCTGGGTGGGTGGGCTGGGAGGAGTGGGGAGGCTCAAGGGGAGTCACAGAGCTCATCCTGCTGGAAGGATGAGGAAAAGGGAGTGGGAACTCAGCAGTGAGGAGAGCTGAGGGCTGGAGAGCAGCTCTGAATGACACTAAAATCTCATCAGGCCTCTGAGACATTGCTGCTCTTCAGCCAGTGACAGGATGAGTCCCTAAGCCTGGGGCTTGGTCTTCCTCGTGGTGAGGGGCATCGAGGAAGGCACCAGTGTGATGGAGACTGCGATGGGCTGGGAACTCACTGGGGGAAAGGAGGGAGCAGTTGTGAAGTAAAAGGCAGGTGGGGGGGAGAACTGTTCAGAGAAGGGCTGAGCTACAGCTTGAGCAAGCTGAAAAATGTCATTTGGGGTCATCCCAGATTGATTTCATTTCAGAAGGTATTGAACAAGTTTAATTTTTGGGGGGTGTCATGTTTTCCCCTGCAGGTGTACGCTCTGCAAACTTGAGCTGCGTTGCCGAAATGCTCAAGCAAGTCTCTGCTGCAGGTCACACCATTTCTCCTTTGGCTGATTCCGGCCCGGTGCTGAGCTGCAGCTGAGCCCTGGCAGAGCCCAGAGCAGCCTCAGCATCTGCAGAGCCCGGCTGCAAGGAGAGAAACCAGAAACCGCCCGTCAGCTGAAGGCTCCTGTCCCCCTTGTCCCAGCTCCCGCCGTGCCCAGGCCGTGCTGGCCGTGCCCAGAGCGGTGCCCAAAGCTGCCCATCATTGCTGCCTTGGGCACAGAGCAGGAGGGCAGGACTGTGCCCAGCCTGCAGCCAGCCATGGCACATCCAGCCCCTCAGCAGCTGCCACAGCAGGATGCTCCTGTGCTCGCTGCCATCTCCCAAAAGCTCTTATCTCACCCTGCCAAGGAGACGGGGACCCGCCTCACGCCATCGCTGCTGGAAGAAAAGCTGGTCCCAAACGATGTCCTCAGCCTTCTCCAAGGACACGGCCCATCCACGCTGCAGCTGGGCCCAAGCACTTCCTGATCCACACTGGACACCACCTAGAACACTTCCTTTAGAGAAACAAATGACAAATGAATGAAAATAGATTACAGACAAAAAGGGGAGACACGAGAAAAGGTAAAAAATCTTATCTCTGTCAGGGGCTGGAGGAAGGCCCAACCTCTACATGCCAGGGAAAAAATAACTCAGGGGTGAGGGAAGCCCATGGCTTTTCCCTTTCCCCCTGCACTGCCCCCAAAAGTAATGGTGATCTCAAAGCAAACAAGGGCAGTGGAGCAGCCCAAGCCCTTCCTTCCCTGCAAAGCAAAGCAGCCATGCACAGTTCTGGAGTCCCACCTCTGCTGCTGCCATGGGGTTTGTTTGTGTCAGGCTGGCTGCCCCAGCTCCAGCCCCAGCCCAGGGCACGGTGGGTGCTGGGGGCTGTTGGCAGGGCCAGGAGCCAACTCCCATTTTGTACCCAGCCCAGGCCATCCCCCCAGCCCTGCCAAAAAGCAGCTTGGCAGCCGACGGAATAATCTGTTTTATCCTCCCCAGCAAAGGGGGAACCTTTGGTTCCCGGCCAAGCTGTGCAATGCCCAAATCTGGGAGCATCCCCCTGGGTCTGGACTCATCTGCAAATTCGCTGTGGAGCCTGGCTTTGAAGAAGGTGCCAGAATCTAAGTCCATCATCTTCAGCTTTTCTGTGGCCAGGTGGAGGAAGAGGCTGTCATCCTTGATGTCTTCCTTGCTGTCCCCAGCAGCAGCAGCCCCACCTGGTACAGCTACTCCAGGGGCTCCTTCTCCTTCCCTGGGGGTGAGACCAGGCTGTCAGTGTTCTGCCCAGGGCCCCAGCTGCCAGTGAACCAGGACAAGCCAAACCAGCTCAGATGGGGGCCACCAGTGCTGGGCAGAGCAGCTCAGCTCCAGCACAAGGGCTGTGTGTTCCCATCTGATGACCCCCGTGCAGTGACACAGGCAGGACAAAAACGTCTGGGGTTCTTTGCTTCTGATTGCCAGGGCATGTGTGGAGCTGTAACTTACCAGGACCCTGCAGCAAAGCCTGCCTGTGGCTCTCTCACTTCCTCTATGGCAGATGAATATTCTGCATCCAAGGATCACTGAACAGATCTTCTAATGAGGGCCTTTCCGTGTCGAGCATGGATAAACACCTCCTGATCAGACCTTGGCACTCTGGGGAGAGAAACCAGAAACCACTGGTCAGCTGGAGAAGTCTCCAGTCCGCTTTGCCCCACTCTTCCCATGCCCAGGCCATGCTGCATGTGCTCAGAGCTGGGCCTAAACCTTCCCATCAGTTCTTTGTTTTGGAGGAGAGCAGGACATGTGCCACCCCCTCAGCAGCTGCCAGAGCAGGATGCTCACGAGCCTGCTGCTGTCTCCCAGCACTGGTACTCCCCCCGTGCCCAGAGATGAGGATCCACCTTGAGAGAGCCGTTGTGGCAGTGAGAGCTGATGGTCCCAGCTGATGTTCTGGCCCCTCCTGAAAGGGTGCTCCCCGCAGACCATCTGGTGCAGCAGGATGCCCAGGGACCAGATGGTAGCTGGCTTGCCATAGTACCAGCCAAACTTGGTCCATTCCGGAGGGCTGTAGGACAGGGTTCCTATGGAATACAGATGGCGTTTATCAGGAGGATGCTGCTGCTCCCAGAGCCTGGTCCCAGCATCCCTGGGCATATGGGGACTGCCCCAGTGGCACATGGTGTGACCTGCTGTCCTCTCTGCAGCACCTGGGACTTGTGTACAAACATGGGGTTGGAAAAGAAGCCACTGGTATTGGAAGAGGGCAGCTGAAGCCATGGCAAGGCCTGACCATGACAAGGTAAAACCCACTCAATGGAGGGGAAAATCCATGCTTTCATCCTCCCTGCCTGCATGGCCCAAAACACATTATGAGGCCACGGCAAACAAGGTGAGCACAGCAGTCCAAGCCCTTTCTCATCTGCACACCAAACCGGCTGGTGCACAGGTTCTGGCCCCCCCTCTCTGCCACCCCCACCCACAAGTGTTTCTGTCGGGCTGGGTGGCCCAGCCCCAGTCCTGGGCAGAGTGGCTGGCAAAGGCTGCCAGCAAGGCTGGAAGCTGGCCCCCCACTTGCCCCAACTCAAAAGCAACTCGGCTGAAGGCTCAGTGCCATGACTGGCAGCAAAAGGGAGAATCCCCACTACCACACCCAGGCTGGGCCAGGAGATGTTGGGCCAGGAGATGCCGGGACCGGGAGCACACCGCTGTGTGGGCTTACCTGCAAAGTGAGTGTAGGCTGTGTCCTGCAGGTAGGTGCCACAGCCGAAGTCAATCAGTTTTGCCTGCCCGGTGGCCAGGTCAACCAGGACATTCTGTGGCTTGATGTCCCTGTGCAGGACCCCGCAGCTGGTGCAGTGCCGCACGGCCTCCAGCACCTGGCGGAACAGCTCCCGCGCCACCTCCTCGGACAGGAACCCCCGTGCCCGAATGAAATGCTGCAGGTCCTGACACCGCTCCGGGCGCTCCAGCACCATCACGATGTTGTTGGGGAGCTCGAGCCACTCCAGCAGCTGGATGACACCAGGGAAGCCGGTGGACACCTTGTCCAGCAGCACGATCTCCAGGGGTGCGCTGGTGCCGTCGGGCTGCGGGAAGACCACGATGCCGTCAGCGGGGCTGATGCCGTGCCAGGGTTCGGGAAGCCCTCATGCAGCCCGGGATGCTCAGCTGGACCCAAGCCCGCTCTCCCTCGAGGGTCCTGGCGGCTTCCACTCTGCCGGCCCTCGGCTCATCCCCGCCCGGCACGTCCCGGCTTCTCCCGCTGGTCCCGCTCACTCACCAGCTCGCCCCAGTGCCGGACGCGGTTCCGTGGCACCCTTTTGATGGCCACCTGCAAGCCAAGGCCAACAGCGGGCTGAGCTCGCCGCCCGCTCTGCCGAGCCCCATCCTCCTCCTCCTGCGCCCCCTCCTCCTGTGCCCGCCGCCGGCCCCGCCACTCACCGGGGCGCCGTCCGAGAGCCGCGTCGCCGCCCAGACGCTGCCGAAGCCGCCGCGCCCCAGCAGCGATCCCACCCGGTACCGCTCCTTCAGGCCCACCTGGGCCTTCCGTGCCGGCGAGACGCGGCTGTCAGCGCTCGGCCCGGGGCCAGGAACGGCCCCCGAGCGCCCCTCAGCCGCCCCGGGCCGGGCAGCCCCAGGCGTTCGCTCTGCGGAACGGGCCAGCGGCGGCTCGGGGCCGGCGGCCGCGCTGCCGAGCGGCGGAGCTCGGGCCGGGGGAGCCGCAGCGCAGGCGGCGGGAGCGGCCGCGCCGCGTGTGTCCTCCACGGGCCCCGGGAGGAGCCGGGGCCGGGGCCGGGCTCGGGGCCGGGGCCGGGGCCGGGGCTGGATCCCACGTTGGGGCCGGGGCCGGGCTCAGGGCCAGGTGGAGCCAAAGGGCGGCGATGCCGCCCCAGCCCCAGGCACTGATGCCCGCCCAGCAGCGCCACCGCCAGCACGCCCAGAGCCAGGCGAAGGCGAGAGCACGGCGGGACGCCCGGGGCCGGGGCCGGGGCCGGGGCCGGGGCCGGGGACGGGGCAGCCCCGCCCGGGGGCGGGCCAGGGGCATGGCCCGGCCTGGAACGGGGAGAGGGAGACTGGGAGAGGAGGGGGACACCGGGAAAGGGAGAGAGAGAGGGTGCGGGACTGCGGGAGAGGGTGTGGGACAGCGGGAGAGGGACAGGGGAAACAGAGAGTTGATAAAATTGTTTGTTTTGCTGCTGCTGCCGCTGCTGCTGCTGCCGCCGCTGCTGCCGCTGCAACTGAAGCCCTGGGGCCGTTTGTCCCCGTGTCCGTTTTTCCGTTCCCTGCTCGCGCCCGTGCCAAGCCCCGCGTGCCCCAGGGACACCCCCTGAACCTTCTCTTCCCATGGAAAAATCGTCTTTCAAGTGCAGGCATCCACGGCCAAAATTGGGAGTCTGCCTCCAAAATTCCCTATCTATGCAAGGATAGCTCCCAGACAAAAGCTGCCAGGACTGTGTAGGTTCCCTTGGCTTCCTGAGGGCCAGCTCTCATTGCCTTTGAAACACTGGGGCTCCCTACTTTCCTTCCTATGGAAAAGAACTGTCCTTCTTGTCCTGACGCCCATGGACAGAACTGGGATTTGGCCTCCCAAATTCCATCTATGCAAGGATTGCTCCCAGACTAAGACAAACAGGTCTGGCTTGCCTTGGCCTCTGGTGACTGCCTCTCATCTGCCTTCAAAACCCTGGGCTTCTGTGCTTTCCTTCCTACAGACAAGAACTGTCATTCATGTCCAGGTGCCCATGGCCTCAAGCACATCACCACTTTATAGTGGTCAAAGGAGCTCTGTGCTCAGGGCGCTGGAGACTGAGGAGAGCAGAGGAGAGCCCTGAGAGGGATTGACAGGCAGTTTCAGAGATGATGGATCCTTTTGACATAGTAGAGAATATCCAGAGAAAGAAACAATTAATGCCAAGGGCAGCTGGGGAGGCCCAGACTGGAAACAAGGAGAAAGGAATCTCTCTCCCAGGGCAGGGCTGTGGTACAACACATCCCCCAGAAGAAGTCTGGGCCAGCCCAAGGCACAGGGATGTGCAGCAGCTGAAAGGTTCTTCTGCATTGGACTCCTGCAAGGGTTTGTGCAATCTCCTCTTAGGCCCTGAGCTTCAAGGGCTCAGCACCAAATGCACCACGGGGCTCATTGGGGTCAAGCAAGTCCTGACAAACCATGGCTCTGCCTTGGCTTCCCTCTGGTCTTCTGCAGTTCATGAGGAAGGTTTCTTTCTCCAGTTATGGAGAAATACTTCAAAGACCATGTAAGAAATATCCATTCCAGTTTTTAAGGGTGTATTTTATTACTGCTCATTTTAGAGCAGAGGTGATTGCAGCATTCTGTGGTTGATATTGATGCAGGGTCTGTCCTCAGGAGGTCTGGCCTGCTCAGAGAAGCTGTGCCTTGAGATCTGAGCCAGTGTGGACAGCCTTGCTCCACATTCCCCAACCCCATCCTGTCTGTCCTCACTTACCTGGGACCTGCCTTGCTTGGAGAACTGGCTGCAGTCAGGCAAAGAGATGTTTTTCCTTCTTTTTATTTTTGAAGCAATCTAAAACTCCTAATGTTCCCCACTGCAAACAGACACACTCCTCAGGTGTGTGCCAGCCCAAGGTGCCACCAAAACCACTGCAGAGCTGCCCTGGGCCAGCTGTGAGGGTGGATCATCATCCCAACCTGCCCTGGGCCACTGCCAGGGGCTGTGGCCATGGACACTGCACTGACCCCACTGCTGGCTTTGGGTGCCACGGCAACCGGGAGAAGGTCAAGTTTCCTTGGGAACACTGGGGAGCACTGGGACATACTGGAGAACACTGGGAATGCTGTGGGAGACAATGGGAAACACTCAGAGTGATACTGGGGAGGACTGGGACATACTGGGGACACGGGGAATGCTGAGAGGGAATCTGGGTGGGCTGGGATGGAATGTGGGGATGCACTTAAAAATACTGGGACATATTTGGATTGATACTTGGAAATACTGGGACAGAGTGCGGACACTAGGAACTCTGTGGGGAAGACTAGGGGGGCACTGGGGCGTACTATGGATGACACTGGGAGGAACTGGAAGGGACTGGGAATGAACTCAGGTGTATTGGGTGGGACTGGGGTGTACTGGGACGGCCAGGAGGGGCAGTAAGGTTGTACTGGGCCGTACTGTAGATGGACTGGGCTGTACTGGGAAGGACTGGAGGGGTGGAATGGGCTGTTCCTGCCTCCGCCGCCTCCCATTTGCCGAGACTCCCACCCATCACCACCCACAGCCAATCAGTGCTGGGGTTCGGGCCTTTGGGGGCGGTGCCTGGTGTCGGCGCCATCTTTTCTCTTCTTGCCTATAACTCCCATCAAGTCCCGCGGCCCAATTGAGCCCCAGTGGAGCCGGGACTACAACGCCCGTCATACCTCGTGCACCACAGAACCCCAGTGTCCATCCCCCAGATGTTGCGAAAGTGTCCCCCAGCCCCTCCAGGATCCCTAAGTGCCCCCTCAGCACCCGTTTTGGACCCCCCAAAAGCACCCCTGACTCCCAATTACTCCCATCCCCATATATGCCCATTACAGCCACTTCTGGCAATTTATCTCCTGTCATCCCCTGCAGCCTCAGAGCCCCGCAGAAAACAGCTCCCCACCTAAAACTCCTGCCGTGCCCCGCGCCCTAAAGAACCCGGTTAGAGCTCCCCAAGCTCCCCCCAAGTGCTCCCGAACCGTATAGGTTCTCCCCCGTGGACCTCAAGTCACCGTTCAGATGCAAAAGTGTCCCCAAAGTGCCTTCCCAGACCCCCAAATGCCCTGTCCAAGCCACTTCCGGGACTACAGGTCCCATCATGCTCTGCGGTTCCCATAGAGTGCTATTCCAGCCGTGACTTCATCTCCCACCGTGCCCCACACCCAACCGAGAGACATTGTAGCTGTGCCTAGAACTCCCGTGATCCAAGTGTCGGCCTCACCTGGGAGAGAAGAAGGTGTGGCCAGGTGAGAAAAGGGCATGGCCAGCTGAGGAAAGTGTGTGACCAGCTGAAAAAAGGGTGTGGCCAGCTGAGGAAGGGGCGTGACAAGGTGAGAAAAGAGTGTGGCTAAAAGTGGGCAGGGCTGAAGGGAGCGTGCGCTCACCTGGTAGCAGTGTCACCTCATGGAGGACAGAGCCAGGTGCCCAGGTGACTTCCAGGTGGGCAGGGTAGTCAGAGGATGGGGCAGGGAGGTTGCAGAGCTCATGTTGCCCATCAAGGTGTGCCAGGGGTGTGGTGGCCACGGCCCACCACAAGACATGCCCACCCGGACCCCACCCTCCTGCATTCAGGGGGAGGATAGACAAGTGTGGCAGGGGCATGGCCACCCCTTCCCTGAGCACCA
Source organism: Acridotheres tristis (assembly GCA_037013685.1). Lineage (NCBI taxonomy): Eukaryota > Metazoa > Chordata > Aves > Passeriformes > Sturnidae > Acridotheres > Acridotheres tristis. The sequence continues at coordinate 20,636,248 of CM072897.1, read as the reverse complement.
CAGCTCGGCCAGGGTGGAGCTGTCCAGCATCGCTGTCACTCTGGGCACTCCGAGGTCATCTGTGGGAGAAATGAAACAAAAGTTTGGGCTTTTTCCCACCAAAAATTGGGAATTTCCAGCCCTGAAATTGGCATTTTTAACTCCAAGACTTCTTGGACATCAGGTCTACTCATTAGAAGGAATTGGGGTTTTCTTGGAAATCTTTGAAATCTATAGAAATTTTTTTAGAGACTCCAGGTCTAGCCAAATAAATGCAACAGGGATTTAGGGACACCAGGTCTACCCTATTGAAGTGAATAACAGTTTCGGGACACCACATCTGTCCATTAAAGTCAATGGGCATTTTGCATAAATTTGGGGCTAAAATGGGGAGATTTGGGTACATTTGAGGGAAATCTTGGGCTGAATTCCTGGAATTTCTGCTTCAGGATTGCAGTGCTGACACTCTGGAAGTCCTGGATGAATTCCTGGAAGCCAATCTGGAATCCGTGATTCCATACCTGTGGCCTGGGGTGGAGCTGTTGCCTCCAGATAAGCCAAAAAATCTCTGTTTTCAGCCCAAAATGTGGGAATTCCGAGTCTAGAAGTGTGGTTTTTAGCACCAAGAATTTTGAGACATCAGGTTTGCACACTGAAGTCAAAGGGGATTTAGGAACACCAGGTCTACCCATTATTAGGGCTTGATTGGGAAGGATTGCTCATTAAACTGGGAGCACTGGGAAGAGCTAAGGGGGAGCACTGGGAGGGAACTGGAAGCACTGGAAGGGAGGAAAGAGGGAAACTGGGCAGAATGGGAGCACTGAGAGGGGTTACTGGCTGGGAGGGCAAACTAGTCAAACAGGGAGCTATTCCTGGGAGCACTGGAACATAACTGGGACCACTGGGAAGGATTAATGGTGATAAATGTAGATAAACAAGATACCAGGTCTACCCCCTTGAAGCCAATTGAAATCAAAGGACACCAGATCTACCCAATGAAGTCAAAAGGGATTTTTAGGGACACCAGGTCTCCCCAGTCAAAGCAATGAGGATTTAAGGACATCAGTTTTGGGGGCCCCCAGGGGTTTTGCATGATCCAGGTGTCCAAGGGGTACCCAGGTGATTTTTTGGAGATACTCAAGCCATTTTTGGGGATACTCGGGTGATTTTGGGGGATATCCAGGTGATTTTTGGGACACCCATGTGCCCCAACTCAGCCTGATGGGTTGGGAGAAGATAACGGCCACCTCCTGGTTGTCCTCCTGGTCAACGTGTACACAGATGACCCTCGGTGGCCAGAGGGCTATTAGGGAGCACCCCAGCATTCAAGGGGCACCCCAAAACTCCAGGTGAGGGCCCCAGGGGTGGGTGGGAGCCTCGAGTTATCTCTGGAAAGGGTGCAGCACAGGTACACACAGATGCTTTGGTCCATGGGGTCAGTGAAGACAGCGTTCTGCACCAGCTCCAGCTCTGGGAGGGGCAACGGGGACACCTCAAAATCTCAGAGAGGCAGCAGGGTCACCCCAATATCTGAATGGGGGCACCCAGGTGTGGTGGGTGGAAATTCAGGTCTACCCATTAAAGTCAATGGAGATTTAGGGACAGCTGGTCTACTCATTGAAATCACTGGGGATTTAGGGACACCAGGCCTACCCATTCAACCCAGCAGAGCCATCCACCTTCCACTTTAAGCAAGGAGGGACTGGAAAATTTTGGGGATGTCGCAAAATTGTGGGAATTTTTCCAGCGAATCCTTCACCTTCTTTCAGCCTTTCAGGCAGCAGAATCTCTGCCTCACCCTTCCCAGAGCTCCTGGCGGACACCAGCTGCCACAGATGGTGGTGCCAGGCGGAGAAGTTGGAGATGCCACGGCTCAGCAGGGCCCCGGCAAAGGTCAGCTTGGCCTCGGGTCCTGCCTGGCTGCCAGCTCCTGCTGGTGTTCCCAGGCGTGGACTGGGGGGCACAAGTATAAACCAGTAAGCACTGGGAGCCATTGAGGCAGCTCCCAGAATATACCAGTAAGGATTGATACACCCAAACCCATTCCTAGTATAGGCCTGGGGCACCCAGTGTGGTCTTGGTGTTCCCAGGTTTATAATGGGAGGATAATGTTGGGGGTTGAATTTTTCCCTTTTCTTTCTGTGGAATTTTTCCCATTCTTATGCTAAGTATTTTTTGGCTACACCATAGCTAGTAACAGTTTCTCTCAAAGGAGGTGGGAAGAAAGGGGGAACACCAGAAAAGGAAAGGTGGGACAGTGACCTGCTCTCTCGGGCTCTGGCTCTCTCACTGGTCTGGCTCAGATAAGGATGGTCGCTGGAAACTCTGCTCTGCCATCCCGACACAGGGAGTTGCCTTCCTTGGCTGTGGGATCCCACAATCTCCCTGCTCTGACGCTCTCTCTCTCTCCTGCATCTCCTACCGACTTCAGCACATCCCTTTGGAGCATCGGAATCCCTGAGCAGCGTCTCCCCTCCATCCTTCCCATCTGGGACACAGACGCCATTCACCGCAGCGCCCCTCCAGCCACGTGGGATCACCGCATCTCCTCCCTGCTCACCCAGAGCTGGCAGGCAGTGCCAGAATGGTAACTGCACCACAGAGGAAAGGTGTCCACAACCGGGAAAACTGTTTACTGGGTTTTCTGCTCTGTTGCTGTTGATCTCACAGTTATCGTTGTTGTGTTTTATTTCTCTTGTTACATATATATATATATATATATCAGTAAAGAATTGTTATTCCTATCCCCACATCTTTGCCTGAGAACCCTTTAATTTCAAAATCATAGTAAAGTGAAGGGGGGGGATATACTCTCCTTTTCATAAAGAGGCCCCTGTCTTTTTTAGCAAATACCTGTCTTTCAAACCAAGACAGATGGCACCCGTATAAACCAGTAAACACTGGGAGCCACCCCCGAGCTCCTGAAGCCTGTAGTGGCTGCTCTCAGTATAAACCAGTAAGGGTTGATGCACCCAAACCCACTCTCAGTGCAATCTAGAGGCTCCTAGTGTGGTCTAGGGGCTCCCTGGTTTATACTGGGAGGCTACCAGTATAAACCAGTAATGCCTCTCACCAACCCACTCCCAGTGTTGAGGCTCCCAGTGAGTCTCAGTGCTCCAGGTTATACGGGGCCAGACAAACCAATAACATTGACCACCTCCAAGCCCTGAGGCCTAGGCAGACCTCAGTATAAACCAGCAAGTCCAGCACATCCTGAAGTACTCTAGGGGCACCAGTATAAACCAGTAAGCACTGGGAGCCACCCCTGAGCTCCTGAGGCCTGTGGCAGCAGCTCCCAGTATAAACCAGTAAGAGTTGATGCAGCCAAACCTGCTCTCAGTGCGATCTAGAGGCTCCCAGTGTGGTCTGGGGGCTCCCAGGTTTATACTGGGAGGGCACCAGTATAAACCAGTAATGCTTCATGCACCCAAACCCACTTCCAGTGCAGTCTAGAGGCCCCCAGTGCAGTCTCAGGGTTCCCAGGTTTATACTGGGGGAGCACCAGTACAAACCAATAAGCACTTGGAGTCACCCCCGAGCCCCTGAGGTCCATGGTGGCAGTTCCCAGTATAAACCAGTAAGGCCAGCACAACCTGAAGTCACTCCCAGTAGGTCCCAAGCTCCATCCCAGTATAAACCACTAAGGCCAGCATCCCTAAATGCCACTCCCATTATAAACCAGTAAGGCCAGCACCCCCAGAAGTTGCTACCAGTGGTTACTAAGTGTCCCCAAGACCCCTCCCAGTATAACCCAGTAAAATCCAAAATACCCCAGTATAACTCAGTACAAACCAGTATAACCCAGTCACCCCCAGGACCACATCCCAGTATAAACTAGTATAACCCAGTATAAACCAGTGACCCCCAGCACCCCATCCCAGTATAAAACAGTTCAGCCCAGTAACCCCAGTAACTCCCAGCACCCCCAGCACCCCATCACAATATAAACCAGTATAACCCAGTATAAGTAACAGTTGGCCACCAAGTCCTCCCGGCCAGCAGGGGGCGCCATGGTGCAGCCCAGCACCCAGCCCTGGTGGTGCCACTCCCCATAGGATTTGGGATTCACCCCCAGGCACTGCTCCATGAACAAAAGCTCCAATGGCACCCTGAAACCTGTATCAACCAGTATAAACCAGTATGGACCAGTGTAAGTTATAAAAACCAGTAAAAAACAGTAAAATCCAGTGTAAGGCAAACCGGTAGAGACCAGTAAAAAGCAGTATGGACCACTGCAAACCAGTATAAGTGGTAAAAACCAGTACAAAGCAGTGAAAACCAGCATAAAACAGTGAAAAATAAGGCAAACCAGTATAGGCCAGTGTAGCCCAACATAAACCAGTATGAACCAGTACAAACCAGCAAAACCATTAAAACCAGGAACAACCAGTAAAAACCAGTATAAATCAATAAAAATCAGTAGAAGGCAAACCAGTATAGACCAGGATAGCCCCGCATAAAGCAGTAAAAACCAGTACAGACCAGTATGGACCAGAACAGACCAGTCAGGGCTCTCCCACTCCCTCCCAGTCCCTCTTTAACCCTTCCCAGTGCCCTCCCAGTATAAACCAGTATAAACAGTTATAAACCAGTATAAACCAGTAACCACAGACTCCCTTTTAACCCTTTTTTACCCCCTCTAGACTCCTCCCAGTGCCCTCCAGTCCCAACCAGTGCCCTTCCGGCCCCTCCCAGTCAAAACCAGTATAAACCAGTACAAAGCAGTATAAACCAGTACACACCAGTCCCCTCCCAGTGCTCCCAGTGCTCGTCTCTGCAGGCTCAAGCAGGTGCCCACGTCGGGATTGGCCACCAGGACTGACCCTGTGAGGGACAGCACCTGGGTGGGCGGCGCCCCCTGCTAGCCAAGTGAATCCCAGTATAAACCAGTATGAACCAGTATAGACCAGTATGAACCAGTATAAATCAGTAAATCCCAGTTTCTTCCCAGTAACTTCCAGTTCCAATAAGAGATAACACCTGGGCATGAGGTGCCCCCTGCTGGTCAGGTAACTCCCAATTCAAACCAGTATAAACCAATATGAACCAGTATAGCCCCAGTAAATCCCAGTGCCCTCCCAACCCCTTCCCAATCCATCCCAGTATATCCCAATAACCCTCCCATGGACTTCTCAGTTCATCCCAGTAACTCCCACTGACCTCCCAGTATGGCCCAGTCACCCTCCCAGTTCAAACCAGTAACTCCCAGTTCAAACCAGTTCCCTCCCATTAACCCCCCAGTTCAAACCAGTGACTCTCCAGTATAAACCAGTAAAGCCCAGTGACCTCCCAGTGACCTCCCAGTATAAACCTGTATAAATCAGTGACCTCCCAGTCCCCCCAATCCCCTCCCAGTTTGTCCCAGTCCATCTCAATCCCTCCCAGTACACACTAGTCCCAAAACAGCTAAAAACCAGTATAAACCAGTACAAACCAGTATAAGCCACTACAAAAATCACCCTTCAACCCAGAGTTCTCTCTCTTCTTAACCCTTGAATGCCATCCCAGTTCCTCCCAATCCCCCCCAGTCCCCTTCCAGTACAAACCAGTACCCCCAGTAAGGCGTCCGTGGCCTCCCAGTACTGCCTCAGTTTCTCCTCCCGCTGCCGGTGCAGGGCTGGTTCCATGAGTTTCCATTCCATCAGGATGATCTCCTGCATTCCATGAGGCCCTGCAGTGGCACTAGGGAGCCTTTGTTCCATGTGTTCCATTGTGACACAATGGTCTCCAGCGCTCTGTGAGGCTGAGCCCTGAAACTGTGGGCACTTGGTTCCATGAGATTCCCTGTTGTCACTGCCAGGAGAATCCACAAACACCAGAGGTTTATGTCCAAAAAGGAGACAGAGCAGTCCTTCAACTTTATTTGAATAAAGGGAGAGAGTTCACCAGGGCACAATCCCCTGGGGTTTTGTCTCTCCAGGTTTCAGAGGGCGCAGCCTCCTTTTATCCTGAACTCCCGGCCACACGTTGCCCTCTTCCTTTCCCCACTGGCCAAGGCACTAGGAAGGTAAAGCCTTCCTGAAAATCCTGCCCCATATCCCCCCTTGAACCCGGCATTTCCCCCCAAAGTTCAGGAGTTCAGCCTTGTGCAGACCCTTGTCTGTGTCAGGAGCCAAGCTGGCTGGGCCCGGTAACAAACCTGCTGCCCAAAGTCAGTAGAAATGTTACAACCCATTTCAAACACCTTAACACCCATCCCTTCACCCACCAAATGATTTGGAAAGACATGAGCACACATCTTTCCTCTCACATTGCTGGTTCCTGTGCTGGTGACAGTCTGTTAAACCCAGCCTTCAGCCTGAGCTCTCTGCTGTTGCAGTTCCATGCACAGAGGTTGTTGTCTCTCAGCCCTTCCATGGGCAGGCCGGTGTTCAGCCATCTCCAGGACAGCAGGGCCCCAGCCCACGTCACTGTGCCCTGGGAAGACAAAAACCATCACTCCAAATGTCCCCTTCTCCTTCTTCCCAGGCATTTGGGCCTGCCAGTGGGGTTTGCTGCTGGGTGCCACAGGGAAAAGGAGACCCCTGTGACACTGTGGGGCACATGGAACCAAGAGTCCATTGTGACACAGTGGGGCCATGTGAAGCCAAGGAACCATTGGGACACTGGGGAAACTCATGGGACCAAGGGGCCACTGTGACATTGTGGGGCCTCATGGAACCTGTGAGCCATTGTGACACTGCACGGCCTTGTGGAACCAAGGAGACCACGGTGACACTGTGGGGCCACATGGAACCAAGAGTCCATTGTGACACTCTGGAACTACAGAGATCATTGTTGAGAGTATGGAACCTCGAGGAACCAAAAGTCCATGTGACAGTACAGAACCTCACAGAACCAAGGCTGCATGGTGACACAACAAGGCCTCGTAGAACCAAAGAGTCCAAAGGTCTAAAACAGTTCTTGCATGGTTCTGCCTTGGGGAAGGGGAACTTCAATGGTGGCAGCTTGGGCTGGCACACACTAATCAAAGGTGTCTGTTTTCAATGAGGAAATTCAGGAGTTTTATATTGAAAAAAAAAAAGGAAAACCATCTCTTTTCCTGAGTGTAGCCAGTTCTCCAAGCAAAGCAGGTCCCAGGTGAGTGAGGACAGACAGGATGGGGTTGGGCAATGTGGAGCAAGGTTGTCCACACTGGCTCAGACCTCAAGGCACAGCTTCTGTGAGCAGGCCAGACCTCCTGAGGAGAGACCCTGCATCAATATCAATCACAGAATGCTGCAATCACCTCTGCTCTAAAGAGAACAGTAATAAAATACATCCATTGAAATAGGAATGGATATTTCTAAGAAGCTCTTGGAAATATTTCTCCATAACTGGATTTGAAAATCTTCCTAATGAATGGCACCAGACCAGAGGGAAATCAAGGCAGAGCCATGGTTTGTCAGGACTTGCTTGATCCCAATCAGCCCCGTGGTGCATTTGGAGCTGAGCCCTTGAACCTCAGGGCCTGAGAGGAGATTGCACAAACCTTTCCAGGAGTCCAAGTCAGAAGAAAAACCCAAAGTGTCTCAAAGCATTAATGGGCCCCACTGAGGTCCATCCCCAACACAGGCTCCTCATGGACTCTTTGGAGGAGAGAACTGAACGACAGGATTGCCCAAAAACCTCTCAGAGACTCAGAGAGGAAAGGAAAATCCAAAGTACCTTTAAAACCTTGAGTATCTCAAAGTATTAATGAGCCCCACTGAGTGTCAATATAAAGCTCTCAAGGGAATAATTAAAGCAGATAATTGGGGGCATCACTGCATAAACTACTATAAGAGTTGGTGTAAAAAGGGAAACTCCAAGTACCTTAAAAAACTGAGTACCTTGAAGCATTAATGAGCCCCACTGAGTGTTGTTACTGACAAAGCCTCTCAAGGGACTAATTAAAGCAGATAATTGGAGGCCATGATTGCACAAAGCTCTCAGAGACTCCAAGGCAAAAGCAAAACCCAAAGTCCTCTGAAAAACCTGCAGTCCCTGGGAGCATGAAGGAGCCCCCAGGGCCATTCCTGACCAAGGCTCCCCAGGGACTCGTCCCAGCAGATCCCTGAGGCCACTGGGATGTGGGGGGATGCTGAGGGCAGGACAAGGGGTGACAGTGGCCAGCCTTGCTGGGGCTGTGCCAGGAGGCCCCAGTGGCTCAGGACAAGGTGTCTCCTCCCAGCCCTTGGTGGCACAGACCCTGCTGTGCCCCAGGGCACCAAGACTTGGCTTCTCTTTGTCCCCACCTGTCATCTCTGCCTCCAATTTCCTGCTCTAACTGGAACCTGGGGACACTTTCTCAGTTGTGTCCCTCAGTGGGACCCATTAAAACTTCAGGAAATTTTGGAGTTTGATTCTGACTTGGAGTTCTTGAGAGGTTTCTTCAGCTCTCTCTCAGGGACTGATGTTCAGGGCCTCAGCACAAACCCCAAGAGTGTCATTAAAGTCCTTGTGCTGTGTCTGTGCTGATGAGCTGGGCTGGGCTCCTGGCACAGAAGGCGATCCTGGTAACCAAGAAGAGCTTCAAAAACACATTTCTCTTCATGAGCAGCTCTTCTCCCAGCCCAGCAGGGCTGGGGCACTGCCTGCAGCCACCCCAGGCACAGCACAGAGGCACAGAGAGCTTCAATCAGTCAGGGCTGGGAAGATGCTCAGAAGTGCCTGGGGCAGAATCACTCCCAGCCCTTGACACAGGAAGCCTCTGGCTGCAGGACAATGCAGCTGCAGCTCCTGCAGTCATCTCCTAAAGCTGCAACATCCCAATGCCTGCAGACTCTGTGAGTACAACTCTCTGAGTGTTTCTGGGGGAGAGGAGGTGAAATTCCATGAAGCTCTGACATGTTGTGGGTTTATAGAATCATAGTCATAGAATATTTCCAAGGCAAAGATTTTGATAAAAATGAAGAAATTTCCTACGACTTTGTATTCAGTTTCCTACTATTGGAGAACGGCAGGAATGGGGGTATAAATATTAAAGGTATTATAAATTTTGATAAGTGCTTGAGACATCTGAAATGTTACTTTTAGTGATCAATAGTCTCACAGGAGATTCCTGATGTGTTTTCAGTCACTCTGCCCATGGACAGCACCAGCATCCCCTCTGCTGGACCCATCAGGCTTTGTCTGACCTGTCCTTTCTCCCATCAGCAAACAGAACCTGTCCCAGCCAGTGCCCTGCAAACAGGCAGGGTTCTGTAGGGCCAAGGAGAGTGCACAGAGATTTGGGGTCTGTGAGTGCTGGCAGGGAGAGATCAGGCACAGGGAAACACCTCCAGGAGGAAAATCTCCAGGAAGCAGAGGCAAGATCAGAAAATGAGAGAAAATAAACCCAGAAATGTTGTGGCAGGGAGAGTTCAGAGATCTCCATAGGATCCCCTGCAGTGCAGCCCCTCCCTCTGAACAAGCCCCCTCCCTCCTGTCCCCCAGCCAAGCCTCTGCCCTCAGGGCCGGGGGTCCAAGGTGTGGAGCCCCTCCTGTGCAGGCAGAGCTGCAGCAGAGCCGTGGGGCAGCTCTGCAGCCCCGGGCCCAGTTCCCTCTGCAGAGCACAGGGCTGGGAGCAGCTGCCCGGCACTGGGGGCTCTGGGAGGGGGCACAGCTGGCTCAGGGTGACGCTGTCCCCAGTGCCCGGCTGTGGGCAATGCTGTCAGTGCAGCCAGGGAAGGAGCTGGATCTGCCTTACTCCAATGCCATCACTGGGACACTTGGAAGTGTCTCTGAGATTTCAGTCCAAGCTGGGAGCTTCAATCCATCATGCAAAGCTGTCCTAGAGTGCTGTGATCTTCCCAGAGAAGATTCTTTAGAAAGATGTCTTAGGGGCACAGGTAAGTCTGGGCCACACTGAGTGATTTCAGCTCTTGGGGTGATTTCAGCCTTGAGCAACGCAGAAGGAAGGGATGGACTCTTCATGTGGTGGTTCCATGGAGAGTCTTTATTGAGCTCTTGCAGCAAAGGGGTCCAGGGACGAAGAACTCTCCCAGACAGAGAGAGCAGGGGTTTATATAGGGATAGCAAGGTGCAAGGTAGAACATCAGAATGAATGAGATGAGTGCACAAGGGCATAACGAAGGGGAAGGGCCAATGGGTACATAGAATGAACATATGGCAACAATGCATTCTGGGGAAAGCTTTTTTCCCTGGCCTTGACCTCAGAGGTTGTTGCTCAAGGGTTGTCCCTCCAGGGGAGTGTGGCAAACTTATCCTCTGCTGGCTTACCAGCCTCCACAACTCCCCCTTCTTTATTTATTAAAAAAAAAAATCTCCCAGAACTCTTTTGAAGCATCACAAAAAACATTAAAACATAAGTAAGAAGACAACAAGTCTATAAAACATCTCTGACTAAGGGAAATGCCCTACTTTTGAGTCCCCATTGTCCAAAGAGTTCATTAATGGCATTGGTGGTCTTTGTTGTTTGTTCAGTTTGGATTTGCTGAACTTGCTCCTTTAACAACTGGATGCTTTTTGAGATGGATTCAGAATGGGATGTTGAATTAAAACAGCAGAGGCCCTCAATGTCCTGGCATCCATGTCCATGGACAAGGAGTAGAAAGTCAATTGCTGCTAGGTTTGACAGAGTGGCATGTGCAGGAACAAACGACTTCTGAACGACAAATCAATGTGATTATGCAGAAGCCCATTTATTGTTTATCTTATACCCTACCTATACATTCTAAAATTACTGTCCACACAATCACACATTTTTTGATTGGTGCCTTTATCTTGTCCACACACTCTGCACACACCTTGAAGGAAATATGATTGGTTACAGTCCAGCGCTTCACCACCCACCTTTATCTTGATTCTTCTAATCTTGGTATTCTGTTTTTCAGCTTCTTCTCTCCCAATTTAGCACAATTTCTGTTTCAGTAGCTTTGACGAATTCCAGAGTGTTTCATAAAACACCAGAAAAACAGCTAAAAATGAAAAACAGGTAAAAATGGCTCGGCTGGTGCATCTGGTATAAACTATGGCCTAAACTATTCAAATACATTGCTACAATTCCCCCTTCTTCTTCTTGCACCAATCAGACATTTTCACTGTATTTTGTATCAAATCACCAATTTTATTATGCATGGAACAACACAAAGCAATACAATAATAACTAATAGGAATACCAAAGGCCCCTTCTTAATATCTCTCAACCATCCAGTTATTCCCCATCCCTCAAACCATTCATCTAAACCCCAGTCATTCACAGTCAACTTCTTCATCTTATCTTGCAGTTGTCTGAGCCTCTTGTAAATGGATGCAGAATGGTCAGAGAAGTTAACGCAAAAAAATCAAAATCCTCACGCCCATGTGCCAATAACAAAAAATCTATAGTAGCTCTATTCTGCAGTGTGCTGTGTCTAATATTATCTACATCAGTGAGCATGTTTCAAAATAGCTGAAGTTATGTTGAATTGTTTCTTCATCCAGCATCCCAGCTTATTAAGCGTAGCCACAGCCTGAGCAGCAGCAACACCTGGAGAAAGAATTGATGCTATTTATCATGCTGGAACACTCCAAAACTCCATGTAATCATGGCAATCGGGTCCCAAATCTGTGATTTCTCTTTTAACTCTCTTGCTGTGTCCCACACTCCAAATAGTCTGATTCATCATTTCACACATGCTAGGAGCAAACATGGTTAGTTTTCCTAAATAACAAGGCCCATCAAAAAAATTACTTGGAATTGTGGGCCATGCCCTATCCCCACAGATTAAAAAGACACCTGGAGGAAGCATTCTTACAGTCACATTTTCACCAGCACTTCCAGGATAAGTCCAATTGTGGCAATATTTAATCATATTCTTATACCATGGTGAGTTAGAATTAAGGATGACACTATTATTTTTGGGATGTGGAACTAGGACATTGTTCATATCAGTTGATCTTGGATTTAAAAAGTAGTTTAAAAACAAGCAATAACTCCCAGGTACCGACCCTAACAGGGTCTAACTTTGTTTTCATTAAATAGTTGGATTTCCCTGGTCCACACCGGTTCTAAGCTGGCTGCTAGACGCCAGTCAAGGTGGGGCGCCAGCCTGGAGACCCCCCCACTGGGACCCTCCCCAGTGCATACCGCTCGGCCACGGCATAGAGGATGGCAGGCGGGGGGGGGGGGCAAGTGGTGCCCACTGCAGATGGAGTGATCCACGGGAAGGGCCCAGCACATGTCCAGAGTTGCCACTGCGTGCGCGCACCCCAGCACCCGGGCAGGCCACACAGAGAACACTCACCTGCACGCAGCGCCGCATCCAGCCACAGCGCATGGCCAGCCCCGCTTCACGCCCCAGCCTGACCCCAGCCCTTAGAGCCAATCCTTATCCCAAAGTTACAGATCCAGCTTGTTGACTTCCCTTACCTACCTTGTTCCAACATGCCAGAGGCTGTTCACCTTGGAGACCTGCTGTGGATGTGGGTACAGCCGGGCTTGAGACCTCTCCCCTGAATTTTCACAGGCGAGCAAGAGCTCACCAGATGCTGCCGGAACCGCCACTCTTTCCAAGGCACGGGCCCCTCTCTTGGGGCAAACCCATTCCGGGGTGCCCGGCCTTTCACAAAAGAAACAGAACTCTTCCCGGGGCTCCCACTGGCTTCTCCGGGATTGGTTTCATCACCGCACTGTGCGCCTTACAGCGCCCATCACTGCCACTCCGGATTTGGGGATCTGAACCTGACTCCCTTTCAATCGGCTGAGGGCAACGGAGGCCATTGCCTGCCCTTTCAGAATGGCGCTCTCCTATCACTTAGAACTGTCTTACCCATGTTCACGTGCAGGCCACCTGCTGTTCTGGAGAGGGCAACAGGGCCACGAGTCCGATTGAAGAGACACAGAGCCATCACTCAGCAGCCAGGCAGCAAGGCTAGCCGACAACAACAGATCTACCCTGTCATTGACTGCCTGAGACTAAGAACGGCGGAGGATAACAGGTCTACCTAGGTATTGGCTAGACTAAAATAAGCAGAGGGCAACGGGTCTACCCAGCAATAGTCTGTCAGAGACTAAGAGAGACTAAGGCCAGCGGAGGACAACAGGTCTACCCTTAAACAGGCCACCAAATACCAAGGTTGGTGGAGGGAAACACGTCTACGTCACCACAGGCTGCCAAAGACTAAGACTGGCTGGCAGCAACAGGTCTACCCTCTTTCCTTTCACCAGGCAGCCAAGTCCAGTTGAGGGGCCTGGTCTATCCAGATCCCACCAGGATGGGAAGGCATCAGACAGGACACTGCACACAACCCTCTAGGCCTTCCAAATGCCCACCAACGATACTTGCGGACACAGCACAAGAGGCGCAAAGTGCAGCTGCCTGGCCCAGCGCCAAGAGGCACCAGGTCTACCTTCCCACCCAGAGACAGCAGCAGACAGATCTCCTCACACCACACACACACGAGGTGAAGGTAAACCCACTGCCGCTCGCACACCGCTGCAGGGGCGCTGCAGTATCACTACGTCTAGGCGGGATTCTGACTTAGAGGCGTTTAGTCATAAACCCGCAGATGGTAGCCTTGTGCCGGTGGCTCCTCAACCAAGCACACGCATGACGGGTCTGAACCTGCAGTCCCTCTCATACTGAGCAGGATTACTATTGCAACACATCATCAGTAGGGTAAAACAAACCTGTCTCACAATAGTCTAAACCAAGCTCATGTTCCCTATCAGTGGGTGAACAATCCAAAGCCTCGCGCATCTATCGCCTTTCCTTACAAAAAAAGCCAATGAACAGAAACAACGAAAAAAAAATTAAAAGCACAGCGAAGCACATGACCTGTGCTAGCCACAGGGGTCATGGGCCAGGGGTGGAGGCGAGGCCCACGCCTCCCAATCCCCCCAGCCGCTCCACAGATCCCTCTCTCTGCCTTCTTCCCTCATCTTTGCTTTCATGACTCGTGACCCTTTGTCATTGTGCTTCTCAGTACCACAGCTTAGGGTCGCAAGAGAAAAACAAAAAGAGCAGTGGCCATAGCGGGTGGCCACACTCCACCCCGCACATTGGCACGCCTGAAAAAGCAGAGCCGCTTGCAACCCAACCCAGCCTGCCAGCAACCACGGCAGCCGAGGCAGGCCAGATACCACAGGCCGCCTGGCACAGTGGCTCGATCGCACTGACCAGTAGCGAGAAAGGGTGAGGTGCTGCCGCCTCGTCCACAACATTCTCGGAGGATCTCCGGCAGGTTCAGGCCACCACCAACCCTGAAAAATTCCGCTCCCTACGCAGGTCCCCGGCTTAGGGACGAGGAAGGGGGATGACTTCAACAAGACACAGCGGGGATGGGGTGCTGCCACCCTGACCCTCAAACTTCATCAGGTGACTCCCGTCACCAAGCCCCTCAGGCAAGCAGGCGAAGCTGAGGCGAGGCCACACACCCCACTGCACGTCCCCGCTTCCCTTCTGACATGGACACTCTGGTAAACAGGTCGGGAGCAAGGAACAAGGCGCAGCCACCTCGGCCAAGCAAGCCATGCTCAGGGGCTCTTGGGGAAGGGGCCAGGGAAAGCCTCGGTGGGCTCAACACAACCCTGGCCACAGTCCAGTCCCAGCTGTCGGCCACCAGTCACCGGTCACCACACCAGACCAACAGCTGAAAACACCACACCCACCAAGTAGGTGGGCCTCAGCTTAAGACCAGGCAGAAAAGAGATGAGGTGTGGCCACCTCGCCTGCCACCATCCCCGAGGAGGAGCAAGCGGGCACCTGCCCCCCCTTCACAAAGCCAGCAGCGGCCGGGCCAGAGCGGGATACGCTTGCAGCTTCCCTCTCTCTTCCTGCCTCAACACCTCACCTCGGCTGGGGAGCAGCTCTTGCATCACCTCTCGACTAATCTGTCCCAGTAAGCTGGGTAAGACAGGAACCCAGACAAAGCCACACGACTCGTGCCACATTGGTGGTACTTTTTTTGCTCCAGCGACCACATGCGTGGCCCCCTTCTCCGCCTTGGACACAGGCACGGTAACAGCCTACGGGGATGCAACTCACCACCTGCTCCCATAATACGGACAGACGAGCCTGAGGCTGCAGATGCCTCCAAGAGAACCAATCGTACATGACCAAGAGGGCACAGTGGTGCACACAACCTCCTACGATGACACAGCTGGAGGCAGCCAGAAACAGTGACCCCTTGGTGAACTTCCAGGCCTGGTGGGGACAACAGGTCTACCCAGACCCTACTGAAAGTTGCCTAAGTCCTGCCAGAGGAGGGTAGACCTGTCCACCCTGAGAATCCTGCCACCATGGTGCCTTTTCCAGTGGTGACTGGCAGACGCCACGAACCCCGGTGCAGGGTAGACCTAGCCTTCATCGACTGCTTTGCAGCAGGGTAGATCTGCTCACCCCAGTATCGCCCACCGCTGCAGCACCATCTCCAGCGGCAGCTGGCGGACAGTGCCAGGTAGACCTGGCCTCCAGCAGCCGCTTTGTAGCAAGGTAGACCTGGTCTCACAAGGCCATTTTCTAATGAGATAGACCAGGTCATTGACTAGTTATGAAACTGGGTAGACCTGTTACCTCTTCTTCCAACCCACGGTTTCAGTGTCACAATGATTTCTCTGGGTTTGTTTGGTGGCCACCTGTCACAATCCACTATTAATACAGAGCAGGGGTCATGATGGTTCATTTGATCTCAGAGGTGCAAACAGGCAAATAGCAGTGGACAATCAGTTCATTCAAGAACAGCAATGCATTTTTATTAATGCTAACAATTCACTTGTGATAGACGGGTGATATATAGGAAACGGAGGAAAGAAAGAGAGAGAGAAAAAGAGAGGAATGAGAAAATAGCTACCAACAGATGAGACAGACGTCCTCATGGGCCAGCCAATGGACGGATCTTCATCCATGGGGAGTACTCAAGGGTCTTCTCCAGAGGGTCGCTCTTTTAGTCCTTTTCCAAAACGAGTGGCTTCTGGCCAAGAGGTGAGGAGATTTATGGACTATTGTGAGGGTTGCTCCAATAAACAGGTGTACAGAACCTGTCACTCCAACTAGTGCTTGCTCAAGAGCAGTGTACTATGAAGCACAGCGAGCACCTGCAAACAGTCCCTTGGAAGCATCCACCTTGGTCAGGCCAGAAACCATTGTCCAGAGTCAACCTGGGTGGGGGGTCCTCAGGATCTTCTTGCAACGGTTGTGAGGCAAAAACGAGTAAAACTGGACTGACCCTTACATCACCAGAGGACCTGGAGCAGAGTCAACATACCCACCGAGCCTTGCTCTGCATATCAGGATTCTCAAGTCTACCCGGCCATGGGTAGACCTGGCCACCAATCGCCCTTTCAGAGCCAAGTAGACCTGGCAGTCAACTGACCCTTAGATTAGGGTAGACCTGTTCACCCTTTCCCCACACACCCCTGGGTTCGCATGCTGATTTGTGTGGGCATGGCTCATAGCTGCTCCCGACTTCAAAGTAAGGTAGACCTTTCTGTCTAGGGCCACTCTGGAGCTGGATACACCTGGCCACCAAGGAACCCCTCTAAGCCAGGAAGATCTTTCTTCCTCATTCTAACCTGCCCCCAGGGGAAACCCTCAGTCCTGTAGTACCACAGAGTCGGGTGGACCTAGCAGCCCCATAAAGGCCAAGAACCCAATTTCAAAATCAATAAATACTTCAGTCATTAAACAAAATATAAGAAAAAAAACGCAATTTTTTTCTTGCTGTTAGAACAAGAAATACATCCAAGAAAAATCTTATTACTTGTTCTTCTGCATCCAGACCACTCCCTGCCACGCTCCTGAGGGCCTTGAACCTTTACTCAGCCTGCCGCACGCTCACCCACTTAAACTGCCCACGGTCAGGTCTCATTCAATTTCCAAAACACCAAACATCTCAGGGGAAAGCAGAGAGGAACCATGTAAACGTGGAGGAACTCCTTACAGAGCCACCAGTCCCCAGCCTGACTTTCCCGGCACGAGGATTGGTCTTTTTGTGTCGCTGGTCGCAGGGAACACACGGGGCAGCAGAGGACAGCCAAATCCCACCCCTGGGACACACAGAGATGTTCACAGAGAAACAGACAGAGATAGAGATAAATGGACAGAGAAACACATGCACAAACATGGAGACACAGCATAGCTTTGCTGAAAAAGTTCATTGATCATTTAAGGGAAATGGCCCTGGGCTCCAAGGGGATTGCGGGCAGCATCCAGGGATGATCATCTCCTCATGCTGCTGGAGAGGGGCAGGACATGAGAGTCACCAAGACTTCCAATCCTAAAAGACAGGGTCAAACATGACCCTCCTGTGTCCACTAGACATGTGAAAATCCTTATTTCCACCACTCTCTGCAGGCACTGCTCACCTAGTCATCCACAGAGGCAACCAGGCACTTCTGCTGCACAAGACAGAGCATCAGTAGGGGTGCACTGGGCTGTGCTGGGACAAACTGGGATGGACTGGAGTGTGGTGGACATGTAGGGGCAGGGTCTGAGGCCAGCAGAATACACTGTACACACAAGCAGTGTTTTCAGGATCTCAACATCTCAATCTCCAGAGGGATCAGAAGACCTTGCAGGTCCCTGGGATGTCCCTAGTGCCAGCAAGGGACAATAGGACCAAACTGCCCCCCACCAATTCCCAGAGAGGATGCCCTCCAATCCCAGCACTCCACTCATCTCCCAGAGATCATTTTCAGTCTCTTGCAGAAGGATAGCAAAAGTTTGGTCTGGATTGGACTTTGTGGGGCTGTGGGGGAAAAGGGTGCAGGGATCAGGGTGGAGGTGGAGACAATGGGATAGGAATTCAGGGCCTCAAAGGAAGACCAAAGACACCGAACTGAAGGGCCCAAGGGACTGGGCTGAGGGTGGGGAAGGGGCCCTGTTGAATGCAGGGGAGAAGACAGGAATTCCATTGTAAGGACATGGGATTGCAAGGGAGTGGCTGGATGGCAACTGAAGAAACAGGACGGATGAGGAGAAAACCAACGGGACTTGGAGATGGCTTGGGAGGAGGCGATGAGTCCAGGAATGGCATCAAGAGAGCCCTGCGTGGCCAGGGAGAAAGGCAAAGGACTGAAAGGAAAAGAGAGAAAAAGAAATTAGGAATGATCAGTGGGAGGGCATTTGAGCAATACAACAAAGATGAAAACCTGGGGAAGAGATGTCTGAGGAAGCCAAAACAATAGGATGGGAGGCTACAGGGCAAGATCATCATATTGGGCCTCACCTTGGTCTGTACTGGGGGCACAGCAGGATGGAGAAGGGCAGGATCAGGCTGAGCACAGCCTTCATCTTCCTCTCGCACTGGGCAGCACTCCCTAAGGCTGCACCAGGACAGGAGCACTTTCACCTCTGCCAGGACTCCTCCCTGCCCCCTTCCCAACAGACCCCAGGCTAAAGCCCAGCTTAGCACTGACCCTAGCCCTGGCTACGAGCCCAGCCCTGGCACAGAGTCCATCTGACCTGCAGCACAGATCCAGCTCCTTCCCTGGCATCTCTCCAACTTCCTGCATAGGGCATCTGCCCCTGCAAGGGCCTGAGTACCTCCGGGGGCCAAGGGCTTGGGCAGGGAGCCAAAGGCAAGCGTATCCCTATTCCAACACATTCCATCCTCCAACACTGCCCCAGAGCCAGATCCCTGCATCTCCCAGTGCTCCTCCCCTCCTGGAGCTTTCCCTGTAGGACACTCTAGAGCTGACCCCAGCCCCAAACAGGGCACATGGGAGAACAGTGGGGTCATGGGCAATAGGATCAGCCACATAGCTCGGATCTCCAGACAGTGGGGGATGGTGATCACCTGCAGACAAGGATGAGGCTTCGGGAATTGTTGTAGCACTTCCCACATCCACAGCAGCACATATCCTAACCCTCCAAACTGGTCCTGTGTCCAGCCCCACAGTAGAGTCCAGAGGGAAATATACCCTGCCCTGCCTCTCACCCTGTCACACCTGCAGCCACTCTGCCCTCCCAGAGCACCTGGTCCCTCTCTGCACAGCTGCCCCACACAAAGAGTCCCATGGATCCCATCCCCAACAACGCTCCAATGCCACCACTGCCCCAGGCTGGGACCTGGCCACCACTCCCCAAGGTCCCTTGTCCCTACAAAGGGTCTCTGCAATGCCCTGGCCAGTGAAATACCAGGACAGTAGAAATCCAGAGACATAGATACACACACATGCACACAGCTATAGGTTTGCTGAAGGGGTTTATTGATCATTCAAGAGAAATGTCTCTGGGCTCAAGGGAAAACAGAGGAGTCATTCAGGGATGATCATCCCCTGATGCTTCTGGAGCTGGTTGGACATGGATGTCACCAACTCTTGCAATCCTAAAACACAGAGCCCCAGAATGTGACACACCAGGACCCAAGGGGACAAGAGAGGAGCCCTGTCCCCACCCCCCTCTCTGTAGCAGTGCTCACCTTCCCATGGAGAGCAAGAGGCAGGTGCTTCTGCTGCAAAGGACTCACTAGCTTTTAAGCCACAGGGGGCTGGGGACAAAAATGACTCATTACAGACACACTGGGGGCACTGGGCTGGACTGGGAGGAAAGGGAAAAGTGGGAAGATCCTTGGGGAAAGGGTGTGTGGGCAACAATGAGGTACAGAAGCTGCTGTGCTCCTGCCCAGAAGCACTGGGGTCCTGGCCAAGAGGCACAGCTGGGCCAGGGGCTGCATCCTGGGTCATCCAGGGGGGTCCTGGGGTGACAGGGATGGGAAAGCAATGGGGGCCCTGGTCAAGGGGTTTCCCTGGAAAAATTCCAAAAGGCAGGGGTGTTGTCTGGGGCATCAGTAGGGGTACACTGGGCAGTGCTGGGACAAACTGGGATGGCCTGGAGTGCAGTGGCCATGCAAGAGAAGGGTCTGGCACGGGCAGAACTTGTGGTACCCATCACTGGCCTCTTCAGAATTTTGACATTGTCTAAATCCATCTGCAGAGAGATCGGGAGACCTCCCTGGCCACTGGGATGCCCCTGGTGCCAGCAAGAAACGGGGGTACTAAACTGTCCCCCAATTCCCTGAGGGGATGCCCTCCAATCCTACCCCCCACCCACTTCCCGGAGATCATCTTCAGTTCCTGGTAGGAGTGTCTGGGAAGGGAGAACAAACCATGGTTCTGGATTGGAACATGTGGGGCTACGGGGTAACAGGGGTGCAGGGACCAAAGAGCGGGGGCAAAGGGATGGGAATTCAGGGCCTCCGAGGAGGTTGTGGTAAGGGAGGAGGGACCCAAAGACACTGAGCTGGAGTGAACTGGGGAGGCCAAGGGACTGGGCTGGGGATGCGGAAGGGGCCCTGTATGGGATGCAGAGGAGAAAGGAATTCCAGTGTAGGCACATGGGAGTGAAACAGAGGGGGTTGGAGTGGGCAGAAGAAATTGGATGGATGAGGAGAAAACTACAAGACAGGGAGAGGGTTTGGTAGTGGCAGGTGAATCCAGGAATGATGCCAGGAGACACCACTGCAGTGGCCAGGGAGAAAAGCAAGGGATTGAGGGGAAAAACAGGAAAGGAATTGGGAATGATCAGTGGAAGGGCATTCATAGACACCAGGCAGGACAAATAAGAGATCCCAGAGAGAAGATTTCAGAAGAAACCAAGAGGATGGGATGGGAGACTGCCAAGGGTAGGATGTGGGGAGACCATGACATCGGGGCCTCAGGCTTGGCCTGTGCCAGGGGGCACAGCAGGATGGAGAAGGGCCACGCTGAGCACAGCCACCTTCATCTTCCTCTTGCACTGGCAATGCTGGTAGAGGCAGCACCAGGTGAGGAGCACCTTTATCCCTTCCAGGACTCTCCCTGACAACCCTCAGGCCAAAGCCTGGCTTGACACAGCTCCCAGCCATGGCCACATGCCCAGTCCTGGCACAGAGTTCATCCCACCTGTGGCACAGATCCAGCCCCCTTGTCCATCATCCCTCCAGCTTCCTGCATGGTGCAGCTGCCCCTGAAAGGGCCCTGGCACCTGGGGGAAAGGAACTGGAGACAGGTGAATCCCTACTCCAACACAATCCATTTTCCATTAGTCCTCCAGAGTGCTGGGGATGGTGATCACCTGCAGACAAGGATGAGGCTTGGAAATTACTCAGTTGTAGCACTTCCCACATCCATAGCACCCCTTTTCCTAAGCCCGCAGGCACCAAACTGGTCCAGTTTCCAGCCCCAGAGCAGATTCTAGAGGGGAATATCTCCTGCCCTGACCTTTGCCCTGTCACACTTGTGGCCACTGTTCCATCCCAGAGTACCTGGGTCCCACTCTGCACAGCTGCTCTACATGGGGCTTGCCAGGGACCCCATCCCCAACAAGGTTCCCACTCCAGCACTGTCCCTGCCTGGGACTTGTCCACAGCTCCCCAAGGCCCTTGTCCCCACACAGGGTCTCTGCCCCTGGCCCTGGGCTCAAGCCAGTGCACACCCACAGCAGGATGTGCCCATCCCGAGGGATATGGGGGAGCAGGTGTTTATCACCAGGCAGCCACGGGGATCAAACTGGGCAAACAGAGGTGCCCAGTCAGGGGGAGGGATGTTGGTCCCCTGTCTGCATCTCTGATAAGCCCTGTTTACTCAGGGCCTGAGGCACCAGGAGGACATTCAGGATTCAGGGGTGTCCAAGAAATGAAAATCCTCTGAGAAGTGGTACCCGAGAGGTGTCCATGGCTTCAAGTTTTGTTTGACATGTCACAATAGTAGTGAAGGCTTCTGCTTCTCTCTTTCCTCAGGGACACTGCAGATGCAGCAAAAATATGTTGTGGGCCAGTTGGGAAAACATTTCAGTTCACTGCATTTCTGGAACTTGCCAGAGGAGCTGCAGGGTCCAGGAAGATTTTCTTGTGGAGTGCCCCAGGTATGAGAGACCAGAGTGTCCCTGGGGAGAATTCTTGACCAGATGGACAAGTACTGTGATGTCATTAGTGTGCTGATGTGGTCATGGAATGGAATTGAGGAAGTGTCCACATTGTCCACAATTGCAGAAGTTTGGCTGAGGAGAGGTCCAGGCTTCCTTGGAGATTAGTTCCGGTCGGGGGGATGGAATTGGACAGCCACTGACCACGTGTCAACTGCCCAGGGAGAACAAACACATGCACAGAGGCTCCCAGTGTGACCAGATTGGCCTTGCAGCTTCAGGGACATTACGGGAATGTCCTTGCCTCCCTTGGGGCTGTGTCTGAGCTGAGCAGAAGCTGTATCTACAGCTGCTACCAGCATTTTCAGCATTGAGTTATTTCTCCTCTTTGATTGACTGGTACGTCTGTGTAAAAAATTTACAGCACAGTCCTCAGCACAAGAAAGACTCAGACTTCATGAAGCAGTTCCAGAGGAGGCTGAGATGCTCCAAGTGTTGGAGCACCTCTGTGCCAGAGACAGGCTGGGAGAGTCGGGGCTGTTCAGCCTAGAGTAGAAAAGGCCATGGGGAGACCCCATTGTGACCTTGCAGGTCTTCAAGGCACCTCACAGAAAACAAGGGGAGAAATGTTTTAGTAGGGCCTGTTGAAATTGGAGAAGGGGAAATGGTTTTCAGCTAAAACAGGATTAGTTCAGACTGGACCCAAGGAAGAAATTTTTGATGCTGAGGGTGACGGAACACTGGCACAGGTTTCCCAGAGAGCTGGTTGATGCTCCATTCCTGGAAATATTCCAGGCCAGGTTGGACAGGCTCTGAGCAACACGATGGAGTGGAAAATGTCTCTGCTCCCACCCCACAGGAGGCACTGTGGTGGTCGGTGTCTCGTGAAGGATGCAATGCCACACAAGAGCAGAGAGTACACACAGCACCAGTGTTGCCAGGAATGTCCTCTCAAAGACATGGGAATGTTCTGGATCAACAGGCTCAGGCTGCCCTGTTTTGCCTCTTTGTAGATGGACACTCGTGTCAGAAGAGACTGAGAACCAGGAATTCACACAGTGTCTCTGAGACCACTTGGTTTCCTGAGTGCCTATTGTATTACAGGTTCCCTTTGGTTCCATGAGGCCCCACAATGTCACAAGGATCCCTGGACACCCCAAGGCCCTGAGGTATCCCAATGGATCCTTGGTTCCAAGTGGCCTCGCTGTGTCACAAGGGCCTCTGGATTCCATGAGACCCCACAGTGTCACTGTGTCCCCCTGTTTCCACAAGCCACAGTGTCACAATGGCCCCTGAGCATCTTTAGGCACCAGAGTCTCAGAACATCCCCTCAGTTCCATGAACTCCACAGTGTCACAATGTCCCCTTGGTTTCTGCAGTGTCACAATGATTCCTGGGAACCATGAGACCCTGAGGTATCCCAATGGATGGTTCCATGAAGCCTCACAGTTTCACAGTCTCCTCTTGGTTCCATGAGGGCCCATGGCCCCAAAGGGGCCTCTGGATTCTACAAGACCCCGGAGTGTCACAGAGCCCCTGTGATCCCATGGGTCCCTGCAGTGTCACAATGTCCCCAGGAGGCCCCACAGTGTCACAGATGAGCAGCACAGGAGTGGGCACAGCACCAGGGGAGGTTTGGCAGCAGCACCAGAACAAGAGCAGCAGCCACAGTGGAAATACAGGGGAGCAGGGGAGGAGTGGATAAGGAGCAGTGGAACAGTGACAGATGAGCAGTGTTGGAGCAGCAGTGGAGCAATGGTGAAACAGTGGTGGGGGAGCAGAGAAACTGTGCTAGAACAGCACCAGAGCAGCCCTGGAGCAGCCCTTGAGCAGCAGTGGAGTAACCATGGCAAAGGTGGAACAGAGGTAGAACAGGAACCACAGCCATGGGACAGTGGTGGCACAGGCACCGCAGCCATGGAGGGACAGCTGAGATGCCAAAGCTGCGGGACACAGAGCGGCTCCGAGCGCTGTGTCCTGCAGGAGCCAGCCCTGCACACCAGAGCGATGCCTGTCAGGCTGACCCAGAGTGGGGGCAGCACAGGAATTGCTGCTGGGCTCTGGGAGGTGCGGATGAGTGCATTTAATGGTGACTTGGGGGTGTGATCCTTGTCACTGCAGCTACGTTTGGCAGTGGCAGGACCCTTCCAGTTCATCTGAAGTCATGAACTCAGGAGAAACTTAGGATAAAAGGAATGCCTTCTCTACTGCAGGGAAACCCATCTTGGGAGAAGTTTAATGATTTCTGATTTAGGAACCAAAGAGGGTCAATTATTGGCCTCTGGTTTCCTTCTAAACCAGGGAGAGTTTCCAAATTACTGTAATTTAGTGAGAAAAACAAGGAACGTGCCTCACCATTGGGATGTTGCAAAGTGAATGAAGATTTTTTGTCATAATGATCAAGAAAACAATGGGAATTTTTTTCCCTCCTTCCCTCTTTCTTCCTCTCTCTGGGAATGAGTCTCCAACACTTCCTGCAGTTTTGTTTTCCATAATCTGCTCCAGGGCTGGAATGTGCCAAATGAACAGTGGCAAGACAGAGAATAATGGACCAGCGAAACTTCCAACTTTCTTGCTGTAGCCTCTGAAATTCAAGGATTTTGAAACTTCTGGTTTTTAAAGTATTCACCACATCCCACTCTTCTAAATTTGCCCTGGCACAAAACCCTCCTGTTGCCCTCTTTGGGAACTGACCCTCAAAATTGAGGAGAACCCCAGTGGCGATCAAAGGTTTGGGTTCATTGCTGTGCTGACATCACCTTGGAGAGGAACTGAGGAAGTGTCTCAGGGTTCTAATTGCAGAACACTGGCTGAGGAGAGGTCCAAGCTTCCTTGGAGATCAGTGCCAGTCAGGGGGATGGAATTGGACAGCAACTGACCACTTGCCAACAGCCTGGGGAGAATGAGCTGGACACGCCCAGAGGCTCTCAGTGCAGTTGGGTTGGTCCCCAGCTTTGGAGACCCCATGAGAAGGTCCCTGCTTCCCTGAGGGCTGCATCTGAACTGTGCAGAAACCGTCCCTACATGTGCTCCAGTGTGGAGGGAGCAGAGACCATCTCTGAAGAAAAGGCAAACCCCTAAGAGAGGCCCCCATGGAACATGATACCTTAGATAAGAAGTTGATGAATTAGAATGACTAATACTAGAAATATTCCCCTCCTTGCTAACCTTCTCTTTTATGTATTAGCGATTTAATTGGTCCTTTTTCTGATTGTCCAAATAATTGGTTCATTTAATCTAGAGGCTGTTGTAGTTGGTTAACTTTTCAATCCTTTATGTTATTGGTTATTTGAAAGATCCCTTAACCCTATAAAAGTCCCCTTAGAACCCCATCCAGAAGATTTGCTGGACAGGACCCCCTTCATAGAAGAAATAAAGATTTTATGGAATCTCCTTGTCGGCATTTCTCAATCTCTTTCTTTGCTGGCTAAGAAGGTACTTGCAAGCCTGATTTCACAAAACAGCTGAAAGCCAACTCCGGGCATTGCTTGCATTTGTACCTTGTAGCAGAAAACTGCCTGGGACTCCAGGGGAAGCTGTCCCTTGCGGGATAACTGACTCTGGCTCGAATTGGCAGTTTGGGTTCTACCAAAGACCCCCACCGGCTACAAGTGGTGCCCAAACAGCGTGTCTGAAACTCTGCCAGCGCATCTGTAAGCGGTGTTCTCCTCCAAACTGTTACTGCTTTCGATACGTCATCACCTCAGCAGGTAGCATTTTGCTTTAAAAATAGTTACTCCCTGCTGAGGAGAGTCCAACAATCTCCAGAACTGGACCAGAGACTGGAAGACAGCTAGCACCAGCCAGCAGACCCCAACCCACTTCGGCTGATATTTTGTGAGTATATCAGCCTTTCTAAGCATGTCTTTCACTTTTGGGTCACCTTTGTTTTGGTTTTTTTCTTTTCTTATTCTCATTTTTCTGCTGGTTTGGCAGAGAGCTTATTATGGGAAAAATCCTCACTAAAACCCAATTATCCCATAATGAAAGAGATCTATATTCCCAAATCCTACTAATTCTATCCTCTAACAATTTCACTTTCTCAAAAGGCATTCATTCTAAAACTACTTTGAAAAAACTCATAAAATGGATTTCTTCTCAATTTTCCAACTTCAATAGCCAAACTGTCCTTTTAGATTCTTTTTGTAATTCTGTGGGGACAAAGATATACAAATGCTAAGCAAACAGAGATTATTTTGTCACCTCTTTCATACCTCTTTTCCAAGATATCATGAGAGCAAGACGAAAAGTTAAAAAACCTACTTCTCCTAAGCCTCCACCATCCCCCCTTTTATCCCCTCCACCTTCTCCCAGTTTAAACTTAGACCCTGTCCTGCTCCCCTCCCTTGCACAGACAATGCACACACTGTCCTCCCCGCCCCGCGCCCAGCGCCCGACCCCCACCATCACCTACCCCTGACCCGCCCCCCACCTCCACCCTCCTCTCTGAACCCTGCGTCGCTCCTAAAATGCAACCCTCTCATGCTGCCCCAGACAGCCAGACTGCTGGGCACAGGCCCGCTGCTTCGTCTTCGGTAACGCCTCCCACCCCCACAGCCCCGCAAGAATTGCTGGCCTTTGTTCTACCGTCCCCATCACCCTCTAACACCCAGCATATCATTCCTAGCCCTACCCCTCTCTCCTACATTTCTCAACCCAGTCATTTTATCATCAGTAGTCCCCTCCCCCTCTCACACTCCGTCGCCGCTCCAGGCACCCCCCTGCCCTGGCCCCAAGCCCAGCTGCACCAGCTGCCACATCACACATCCCGTCCCCACCCCCCCTTCCCCTCCGAGCACTGCCCTCCTCTTAGTCCCAGCTTCGGTCTCCCCTCCCACGCATACGCAGTACCCTGCCGACCCCCACCCGATAGCACCATCAGCCCTCCCTTCACTCACGCCCACTCTCCCACCCCCTCCTGCCACCGAAACTGCTGCCTTTGTATCCCTCAGCACCCAGCTTCCCCCAAGCTACACAAACACATTTTAACACTATCCTCCCTGCACCTGTGTTTTCCCTCGCCACCCCGCTCCCAGCCTCCACTCCAGGAAACCCACCCACCTCAGTTCCCAGCGTCTCTTCCACTCCAGCTCCCACTCCCAGAACTGTTTTCTCATCCCCTATCACAGCTCTTGCGGTTCCCGCTCCGTCGGTGTCACTGGCATCGCTTCCCCATTCACCCTCCCCTGCTCCAATCCCTGTCTCCATAGTAACTAGCTCTACCGCGGTTTACCCGACTCCTACCCTGCCCACCCAAACTCCGGTAAACCCTCCCGGTCCGATTAATGCAACCTCCACAAATCTTACTAATCATGCAACCCCTCGTCGTACCTCCATCCGTGGCGCTCGCAGCAAACTCCACTCCTACGTTGCCTTCCGTTCTAAATTCCGTACCTCCAATCCCCCCATTCCCTGCGTGGCGCCGCCGCCCTCACCCATCTTCGGACAGGTATCGGGTTTCTACCATCCTGCCTATTGTCCTCCCCAGATTAATTTTAGGTTCACAGCCGGCACCACCGCGATCTCTGCTGCACTGGCGCCACCCTGTGGCCAAGCCATGCAGGGCACCCACTCACAGCCCTCTGCTCCTCCTGCCCCCTCCCAAGCCACAGCCGCTCCTCCCCAAGCCCCTAACTCACACTCTAAAAAGCGCCGCACACGACAAAGATACTCCAGCTCCTCTGAATACAGCAGTTGTGATTCAGCTGCCTCTGATTCAGATGATATTCACCCCCGGGCAAAAACAAAGCTTCAAGCAACTCAAGAGGGTGACTGGCAATTAGCTCAAAAAATCTCTGCCTTTCCTGTGATTTATAAAAGAGGCCACAGAGGAGGAGCCACAAACAGATCAGAATGGGAATCAATCAACACTAAACAATTAACAGAATTGTCAAAAATCGCAAAAGACCATGGCAGATTAGCTCACATTTTTAGAAACTTTTTAGAAGCATTGTTTTCTGCTCATGTTTTAGTCCCACGTGATGTCAGAAATCTTGCAAATTGTCTCCTATCCTCAGCCGAATATATGTTATGGGAAAGGCATTGCAAAAAAAAACAATTGAAAACACTATCTGATAAATATTCCAAAGATTCAAATTGACAGAATTTTACTGTCGAACAGCTAGCAGGTGAAGGTGATTTTTCTAAACCTTCCAAACAAGCTAGCATTTTACATGAGGAAATGCTGCAAGACATTGCTAATGCAGCAAGAACATCCTGATGACTCTATTCCTACCCTGCATTTCTCTAATATCAAACAACGGGTAGATGAGACTTTTATAAAATTTGTAGACAGGCTCAAAGATGCTTTTGAAAAACAAATTGAAAGTACTGAGGCACAAAAGGAACATCTAAGGAAACTTTTTATGAGTTATTCTTAGAGCTTTACCAATAGACACGGAATCAACCATCGAGCAGATGGTGGAAAGCTGTATACGCCACATGTCCACTGAAAACACAGTCACCAAAGCAGTTGCTAAGGGCATTGCAGAAGGGGTCTCTGGTGCATTTGCAGTGATAGCCTCCAAAGAAAATGCTCGTTGTTTTTACTGTGGGGAACTTGGACACTTTATAAAAAACTGCCTGGACAAACCACCCACCAAAATATCAACAATTACCAGAAACCCCAAAAGCAGAAAAAATACCAACAGCATTCAAAAAACTTCCAACACACCTCGGTTACAGCTGAGAGCTCAGACAACAAATCAAAAGCTGTTTTCCACCCAGTCCCACCTGTGAAAAACGAGGGACATCATGGTCCAGCTTTCTCAAAAATTCCAGACTACATCAAACAGATACAATGCAGAGCGCTACAGGTGCCAGTTGGTGAATTTATTGTCTTTAAACTTTACAGCTGAGAAATTTTATTGTGTTCCCACAGGAAACCATGGACCACAGATGGTCCTTAGGACATTTTAATCCTTGGTGATACTTTCCATGGTCCAACACAAATGCTGCCAGAAATACAAACTGTGTCACCTGGGCAAGAAATCTTTGTCCAACTGTGCTGCACAGACACTCCCTTTTATCTTCCGCAGGAAACACCAATTGCACAAACCTTCTTGCTCCTGAAAAAACACATGGAACAGATCCCCCTCAACTGCACAATAATGTGGGCACAAGTCATGGGTCCAAATGAACCAGCCCTCGAAAGCTGCCTTTTCTGCTACAGGGAAAAAATCCAAAAACCAGGAATGGTAGACACTGGTGACATGACCATCATTGCCCGTTCAGGATGGCCAGCACACTGGGAACTTCAACCGGTAGCAGGTATGATTTCCAGAATTGGTGAAATCGCAGTCTCCATGCAAAGCAGACGAAACATCATTGTCAAAGGGCCTGAAGGCAAGCTAGCAACCATCCGACCATTCGTGGTAAGGGCCCCCATCACCTTATGGGGCAGAGATGCCCTATCCCAATGGGGGCTTCCATCCAAGTTCAAAGCCAAGGTTTCTGACTGGGGCCATTGACAATTGCACAGTTCCACATACACCTCGACTCACATGGAAAAGAGAGGATGCCATCTGGATTGAACAATGACCCCTTTCAAAGGTCAAACTGCATGCACTGCAAGCCTTGGTAGAAGAACAGCTAGCCAAAGGCCACATCGTTGAAACCACTAGCCTGTGGAACTCGCCAGTCTTCATCCTGCAAAAATCTGGGACAGACAGGTGGAGGCTCCTCCATGACCTTCACAAAATCAACAACATCAATGAGGACATGGGTCCCCTCCAGCCTGGTCTGCCCTCACCATCAATGCTGCCTCGAGACTGGACACTTGCCATCATTGACATCAAAGACTGTTTCTTCAGCATCCCATTGTATCCCCAAAAAGCACCACGGTTTGCCTTTTCTGTCCCCTCTTTCAACAGAGAAGCTCTCCTCAAAAGATATCATTGGCTTTTTCTTCCTCAAGGACTTTAAAACTCTCCAACCATTTGCCCGTGGTATGTTGCTCACATCTGTTCTCCTGTTCAAGATGCATTCCCAGATGCAATCACTCACCACTACATGGATGACATCCTAGTTTGTGCATCAGAAAAGACCTAGAAAAAGCAGTTGAAACAACCATTAAAACCATAGAAAAAGCAGGATTCGAAATTTGTGAAGACAAAGTACAGTACACCAGCCCATGGAATTATCTTGGACTTCAAATCTGTGAAAGAACCATCATACCCCAGCAGCTCTCCATACAAGACGATCCAAAGACTCTAAGAGACCTACACGGCCTGTGTTGATCCATCAACTGGATACACCCCCTACTGGGAATCACAACAGAAGACCTCGCCACTCCCTGTTCAACCTCCTCTGTGGCAACAGAGACCTGGACTCCCCAGGCACACTCACCCCAGAAGCCCAACAAGCCATCACCAAAGTCCAAGAAGCCCTGTCTTCACGTCAAGCACACAGATTTGATCCCAACCTGCCTTTGCAGCTTGTCATTTTAGGAAAGGCCTCTCGTTTCTATGAACTGATTTTCCAATGGGACCCTCAACTCACAGACCCTCTGTTGATCCTTGAATGAATTTTTACAAGCAATCAACCCACAAAGACAATTACCACATTTCAAGAAATCATGGCACATCTGATAAAAAAAAGCCAGAACTCACCACCGCTTTCTTTCAGGGTGTGAGTTCACATGCATTTACTTGCCTCTGACCACTGGAGACCTGGAGCACTTGCTCCAAACCAATGAAAACCTTCAATTTGCTCTAGATAGCTATACAGGCCAAATCTTCATTCACATACCAAAACACAAACTTTTTAATTGAAGTGCAACCTTCAATCTGGTCCTGAAACCAGTTCAAAGTAGAACACCTCTCAATGCTCTAACTGTTTTTACAGACTGCTCAGGATCTTCTCATAAATCTGTAATGACTTAGAAAAACCCCAAAACTCAAAATTTGGAATCTGATGTCCAAATTGTGGAGGGATCTCCACAAATTGTCGAATTAGCAGCCGTTGTTAGAGCCTTTGAGAAATTCAAAGGCAAATCCTTTAATCTGGTCACAGATTCAGCTTATGTGGCCTGTATAGCCATGAGAGCAAAACACGCTCTCCTCAAAGAAGTTTCCAATCCAAAATTACACCAATTGATTTCTACATTAAGATGCCTAATATCCAACAGAAAACAACCTTACCATATTATGCATGTAAGGTCACACACCGACCTCCCAGGTTTCATTACAGAAGGCAACAAGAAAGCAGACGCACTGGCCACGCCAATGGAAATTGCCAACGTTCCTGAATCTTTGCTCAGGCCAAGCTGTCACATGCAATCTTTCACCAAAATGTACCTGCCCTCATCAGAATGATCAAGCTCCCAAAGCATCAAGCAAAAGCTATGTTGCAACATGTCCAAACTGTTAAAATTACCAAATACCCTCTGTGGGTACAGGAGTCAATCCCAGAAGCCTGAACAGTTCTCAACTGTGGCAAACCGACGTGACTCATTTTCCATCATTTGGAAAGTCAAAATACGTGCACGTGTGGGTTGACACATTTTCTGGAGCAATTTTTGCATCAGCTCATGCAGGAGAAAAAGCCATTCATGTTATTAAACTTTTTCTTCTTGCATTCACTACTCTAGGAGTCTTGAAAAAGATCAAAACTGATAATGGACCCTCCTACACCTCTTGAAAATTAAAAAAGTTCCTCAATGAGTAGGGAATTAAACACATGAAAGGCATTTCTGCAAATCCCACAGGACAATCTATTGTAGAGAGAACTCATCAAACCCTCAAAAGAGTCTTCAGCCAGCAGCAGAGAGACACAGAAATTTTATCTCCGGTTGAAAGATTCTACAAAGCTCTCTATGTTTTCAGTTTTCTAAATTGTTCAACATCAGAACCTGGCCCACCAATACTCCAACTCTTTGCAAACTCACCCCACATGAAGCTCACTGAAAAACCACCAGTGCTGGTGAAAGACTCAGAAACACATCAGGTCTCTAGACCTTTCCAATTAAGTACTTGGGGAAGGGGGTACGCTTGCATCTCCCTGACATTTGGACCAAAATGGTTCCCAGGAAAAAACATAAAACCATACCTAGGCATGGGGAAACCTACTCCAGCGGACAACAACAAAAATTCTCCAGAGTCAAATACAAGACCTCCTCAAAACCAGACCAGTTTTGCTTGGAGACAAAGACGCCGTCGAAAACCCGCATACCAAAGAAAAGACCATCGTGTCATACGACAGCAGACGAAACAAAAAACTAAGCAGCACTCAGCTGCATCAGGCAAATCATAAGCCAGACATGACCTGGCCACAAAGTAATCTTTAATTAGATGTTACTACTCCTACTGAAAAACCATATTATTCCCCCCTGTAACTTTTACTAGAACCCCTACTACTATATTCACTCCCTTATCTTTAGGAGAAAAAATTAAAAAAAAAAAAGAGGGAGGGAGGGAAAGGGACAAAAGAAGGAGATGAAGGAGAAAACCCTAACCCTCTCTCCCCCCATTGTAAAGATAACTAATTTTACTTATATTCCCTTTCAGAAGCCCCATCTTTGTCCAAAGATGAAAATTATCTCTGTTGACGCTGCCCTTACTGCTGCCTGGATCCTCTTCACCATGCCACATGCCTTCAGCTGGATCAGTCTACAACCCAAATACAATGTCTGAGTGACTTTAGCAAAGACATTAAAACAAGATAACATGTGCCTATCCATGGACAACCTTGATAACCCACTTTCCACATGTTCGGTAGGAATTTTTTTGTAGCAGATGACTGGCCCGTCTATAACTCAGAGCTCCTCTGCACCACAGGTGTCCTAGGGTGATGTTATGGTGTTTGTATCTCCAATCGTGTGTTCTGTTTATGTTTGGTATTATGTCCTGTGCTTTCAGGACTGACTCTGAAAGTGAAGCTTTGTTTTGTCTTGTTATCAGCCGGCTCACCTCCCCCATGGTCTGTGTTTAGGAGAGGTTTTAGCTTTGCTTGCTTGCTTGCTTGTTTGCTTGCCTGATTGCTTGCCTTATTGCTCGCTTCTGCCTCTTTTTCTTTCCTTTGCTTTCCCCTTGCTTTTGCTTATTAGTTAGTTCAGCTAGGCAGTCCAACTTTTTCCCTGGACTGTTTTTCCCACCCCTCTCCCCCCCGCCCCCCGGATACCATCTGAACCTGTTCTGGACGGGGACCCGGGAAACACCAAAAAACACTGGGAGTCTGCATTCTGTGACCTGCAGCAGTCATTCCCCAGCGCCAGAGACCGATAACTGCGTGACCACTTGCCGGAGAGACTCTCTGAGTTTGTCATCCCTTCAGAATGGTTAAAGAGTTTTTTTGTCAGCTGCTGTTGTTTTTTCTGTGCTGGGAAGTGTTTCGCTTGTTAAATAAACAGGGTTTGTTCCACTCTTCTCTGAGGAAATTCTTCCCAAACCCAGTGGTGGGGGGGAGGATTCGTGGGGGTTTGCTGTCTGGGGGCTCCTTCTGGAGGTTTTCCCCCAAATTTGCCCTAAACCAGGACAACAGGTAAAAGGCCCAATCCAGTCGACACTTGGGACCAGTGGACAAAAATATTGCCAAATGCTCCAGAGGAACCCCAAGAATTAGATTTGCTGGGGTCCTCCAAAGCAACATACAGTGTCAAATTCTACTTCAAAAGTCCAAAGCAAAACTGGCCAGGATTGAGTCAAATAAGAAACACATATCAAAAAGACATATCACCCATTAACAAAGC
Source organism: Acridotheres tristis (assembly GCA_037013685.1). Classification (NCBI taxonomy): domain Eukaryota; kingdom Metazoa; phylum Chordata; class Aves; order Passeriformes; family Sturnidae; genus Acridotheres; species Acridotheres tristis. The sequence goes on along the minus strand of CM072897.1, from coordinate 20,602,855 downwards.
CTATAATTATCCAGACTGGTGCAATTACCCCACTCACATACTTTCTGAATCCTCTCTCCACCCCAAAACATTACCCCGGGGAATTTTTCTTATCTACGGTGATCGAGTTTGGCTGGAATCCCCTCTCATCTTCAGGGGGGACCCTGTAGCCTTGGCAAGCTTTCTACCTTCACCCCCAGTATTACCTTATTACATAATTGGAAAAAGGAGAGCGAATCAAAATGCAAAAAAAAAGATCTTACACTGAAACTGATGAAAGTTGTGACCCTAAATTGTACAATTGGAACAAACCCACAGGGCTGCTGTCTCCCTGTTCTTACCATGGGTAACTGCAGCAAAGGCCCCTGGTGAAATTACTCATTTGGGGTGTTGGCTCAGTAAGCAAGCCAGTGTTACATCTGCTGTCTTGAGTGATCTTTTAAAGAATGAAGAAATCACGAGACACTCATCCCTGCAAAATGGAATGGCAATTGACTTCCTGCTGCTCGCCCACAGACATGGCTGTGAAGACTTTGAGGGGATGTGCTGCTTCAACCTCTCTTCACGTTCAACATCCATCCACGAAAACATCCAGAAACTGAGGGACCTTGTGACGGATTTGAAAGGGGAGACCACCCCAGACTGGCTCAATGACCTTTTCGGACAATGGGGACTGACGGGGTGGGCCGCATCTTTGGTCAAGGGACTTTTATGGATTTTGATTGTAATTGTCACTGTATTAGTTATGTTTGAATGCCTTGTTCAATGTTTTTTAAAAGTTGCCAGGAGTGCCATTTTTGTAAACACAGAGAGAGGAGTTGTGGAGGGAGAAGAGACCATCTGAAGAAAAGGCAAACTCCCAAGAGAGGCCCCTGTGGAAAACTTAGAAAAGAAATCGTTTACTTAGAGTGACTAATACCAAAAAACATCTCCCCCCTCTGTAGACCCCTATGCTATCTTTCTGTAATTCTAGTGGTCCATTTTTCTCTTAGATAATTGTTTTATTTTTCCTAAAGTCTTTTGTAGATTGGTTAGTTACAGAATTCTTTAGTTTGTTGGTTCAAATACAAAACCCTTAAAACCTATAAAAGTCTCCTTAGAACCCCACCCAGTGGATTTGCTGGACAGGACCCCCCTCATAGAAGAAATAAAGATTCTATGGAATCTCCTCAACTGCATCTCTCAGTCTCTTTCTCTGCTGACTCAGAGGTACTTGCAAGCCTGATTTCACAAAAGAGCTGAAAGCCTAACTCCAGGCATTGCTTGCACTTGTACCTTGTAGTCAGGAACTGCCTGGGACTCCAGGGGAAGCTGTTCCTTGTGGGATAACTGACTCTGGCTCGAGCAGGCAGTTTTGGGGTCTAACAAAGACCCCCCCCCCACCAGCTACACCAGTCCTGTTTAGTTAGCTGATCCTCAGGGAGGGCCAGTCAGGCTGCATACCAAAACAGATCAGTGTCTAAAAGTGGAGTCACTTTCCAGAGATGGTGTCTATAAAAGGGATGTAGATAATAAGACTTGGAATTTGAGTGTGGCTCAAGAAGTGTTGAATCTCTCCTTTGTTTTCTAACACCTGCACTTAGCCTCCTTGGGAATGACCCACATCCTCTCAGCAACACAGGACGCATAAAATCATTACTCTGAAAAGTTGTTTTCCACCATCCATGCTATTTCAGGCTCTTTGAATGGAAAAGCAACATCCAGGAAAAAGAAAACAACCCCATGTAGAAACATCGTAAAAGTAGGTCCAAGAGGAGACTGGGGCAGAGAACCATGCCACCCATTTAGGATGCCACCATCCCAGCAAATGTGGGTGATTTTTGTACTCCTGAGAGCTGTCCTGAGGCCTTTATCTTTATAGGAACTATTAAGTTCTACATCAAATTTAATCATCAAAGCACCCAGTATAAATCCCTATATGAAGGGAGGCAGGCATGTAGGTCATATCTGATTGCATCCTGGTGCAGAGGAATCAGCTGAATTATAGAATCATGGAATCACAAAAGGTTTGGGTTGGAAGGGACCTTAAAGTGTTCCAATCATCTGTCATGGAGAGGGATCCTTCCACTAGACCAGGTTACCCCAAGCCCTGTCCAACCTGGCCTTGAACAGGGATGAGGCAGTCACAAATCTTGCTGCTTCTCTTGATTAGAAGTGGAGTTCTGGTGACTGATTTCACTGCAGAACTTCATATTATTTCTCCCTATAGATAGTAAATGAAGGTCTGAGATTTTGTTCTAAATTCTTTTCTAGGAAGATTTATCCTGTTGTTCTTGACACCCACTGTGAGGACGAAAGGGGGTCAATAGCAGATATTCTTATCCTTCTCCATCAGCTACAGATAGATCCTGAGTGCTGACCTGAGACCAAGCTCCTGATTTGTAAGCTGCTAAAAGTTAGGTCAAGGAAGTCTTCTAGGGAATATTCACGGGTAATTTCTGCAATTTTACTTGTAGTCCATTTCCTACAGTGAGTCTTAGTGCCAATTACTCCTTAGAAGAGCATGGAATCCTTCTTTCTGAGGCATAGCCAGCTCTGAATAACATATTGAGAATTTCAGAAATCAGTAATTGTCTGTGACAGTTACAGCTGGTGTGTAAGCTGCACAGATAGACAGACACCAACTCGACCAGCCAAAGCTCATTAGAGAATAGTAGTAAACAAGCTCCCAGGTATGACGATAGGTCAGAATCAAATTCAATCAGGGGACCGCAGCCAATCCCATGGAATCATGAATGCATACATATCATTGGCCAGTAAGCTGGGAGGAGTTAAGACATCAATCAATCCTGTGTAAGCACAGGAAATGTGAAGCCCCTATAAAAGGGAAGCACACATAAATAAACCTTGGCTGTTGCTGCATGAACTTCAGTGTGTTTTGTCGCATGCCTGTCTCCGAAACTGCAACAGTTGTCGGTTCTCTTTGGCAGAGGTTTCCCACGAAAGCAAAAGAAAGCAAAGAAACAAAACTCATTCCACAGAATCCCGCTTCATGAAAGTCCTTTTAGTCTTATATTCATCCTCTGATCATAGGAAGAACATAGTAAGGAAAAACTAATCCAGCCCTCCAGAAAACAGCATGAAAATATGATTTTTCTGCCAGTTGTGCTGCAAGGTCACAAAAGTTCTCCTCTACAGGTTAAAGAATACAGCAGGACAATGACTAGAAGTGGTTTGTTGTCCGTCTACCAGCTTATTTTGTGGTTCTTGACAAGTCAGGTAATTGGCCAGATTCATTTTGGTTAGTTGCTGTCATTTACCCTAAAACAAAGGATTTTATCTTGTTCATATCCACTTAATGTCTTAAGGTTTATTTTATGTTTTCATAATATTTTATTTGTAAATGAAAAGTTGTTGTTTTCAAATTGAAAATATACAATTCTGATAATAATCATAGTTTTTCCCTGAATTTTAATCCATTAATTTAGTTGCTAAGAATACTTTTCTAAAGTTGACTAAAATCTAGCATATATTCCCCATGATTCTACAATTATATCTTTCATTTGTTGAAAGAAAAGGTCCATATATGCATTACAGTTTTGTTCTTAATACTTTAGCTGGCCTGCTATCCACTATGATTTCTTTCTCTGCTAATACAAATTCTTATATCCCTGCCTGTTTATGTCTCAAATATTTTTTCCACTAGCTTGATACTTGTCTTACAAAATAATTTGTGTAATAATTTAAATTCTTGGACTAGTACCATCACTGAGCTTCACCTTTGGTCTCTCTTGGAGGTTAGGATTTGTTGCTTTTTTTCCTCTTAGGGAATTTTTCTCCCATTTGTTGCCTATGAAACTGGAACAATACGTGGATGCCTGGAGGAGGCTGTGATCCAGTGGGAGACCTGGTGGAGAGAGAAGGTCCCTGTTACCAGGTTGGAGCAGCCTGTCTTTGGAGGACTGCATGATGTGGAAGAGTGATCCGTGTTGCAGCAGTTTTGGGAGGACTGCTGCTCATGAGATTGGAACTGTGCTAGAGAAGTTCATGGAGAACTGTGTCCTGTGGAAGGGATGCCATGGTCTCACAGGGGGAGGATTCATTTCCTGGATCAGCAGAAGAAGATCTCGGTGGTGAACTGACCAAAACCTTCATGCCCTGTCTCCCTGCACTGTATGTGGGAAGGAGGGAGAGGCTTGGGGGAAAAAGGTCTTTTAAGGGCTTATTTTACTTCTCATTATCCTCCTCTGATTCTATTAGCAATAAAATCACTTTGCAACTTAAGCTGAGCCTGTTTTGCCCTTGAAGTGTTTCTCCTGTTCCTTAACTCATGAAGCTTTCCTTATTTTTTTTTCCTCTCCACTGTTCAGCTGTGGCAGGGGCAGGTGAGAGAGCAGCTCTCATGGGTGCCTGGTGTTGGGCCAGTGTCAAACCACGACAAACATTTAAGTATTTTCTATGAAAACAACAACAAAAAAAAACATGGAAAAAGGTGAAAAACATCACTTCTTCATCTTCCATGTGTCTTGACATATTTTCAAGGAGGATCTGGTCCATCAACTTATTAGGCACAAAAAGATTGACTGGTCTGTAACTCCCCATGTCTTCCTTATTTCCCTTCTTAAAACCGGGATTGTGTTTCCCCTTTTCCAGACAGTAGGAACTTCACCAAACTGCCATGATGTCTCAAATACACAACTCTTTCCATAGTTCCCCTTGGAGGCATCTTGTAGATCCCATGGTTATGTGCAACTCCAGGTTCCTGAGAATGGTTTCAAACCTGATCATCTCACACCTTAGGCGGTTTGTCCTTCTTCCAGTCCCTGCCTTTGCCTCCTGTGACTCAAATGGTGTGGCTGGAGCACTTGCTGGTGAAGACAGAAGCAAATGTGATTGAGTAGTTCAGCCTTCTCCATGTCCCAGGTAACCAAGTCTCTAGTATCTTTCCAAAGACAGCCCACTTTACCCATTGTCTTCCTTAGACACTTAAAGAAACTTCTCTTGTTGCCCTTGATGTTCCTGCCGGCTTTAATTTATCAGGGCTTTAGCTGTCCTGTGAAGGCCTTCTGGCACCAAGAACAGATAATTGCTTTCTGCTGTGTCTTGTCCTCCAAAGTAAAGCCTCTGTATAACACCCACACACAGAGACCATGGGGATGAGGTAGCTGAGCCCTTCTGGTCGAACAGAAACACTTTATTCCTTCAGTTGAACAGATAGAGTGGCTACTTGGTAGGAAACCACGGGTATCCCATGGGAAAGTCACCAGGCAGATTTTGTAATTTTGAGACAAATTTATTCAATATCATGTTATCAATCAAAATGGGTGACATTGTGGCCCTGCATATCAGCAAGGATCAGCTCTGTAGAGGCTGAAATCACTGTGGTGGAAATTGGTTTTTGCTGACTGGTTCGACTACGGTCCCATCTAGTGGTGTTGCCTGATACAACTCCCTCTCAGATTTGGGAGACCACTTTTTTTTTTTTTTTCACATGGTCTTTGAGTTTTCCCTTCTTATTATATTTTTAATTTTTGAGGTTCACCAGGTAGACAAAAAGTTGTGCTTTGCCAAGAGATATATTTATTCATCAAGCTGTGTCTGTCTGGCCTTGCAGACTAAGCAGCCTGAACACCGTCTAACAAATAGAGTCCACCTGGCCTCAAATGCCAGCTAGGAAGCTGTGGTTAAAACCTAGGACCTGGAACAGTCATCTCACTTGTTTGCAATACACAGCTAGATCACAGTCACCCTGCAGGAAAAGAAGATGGAGCAGCATCTTCAGAGGATGCCTGGAACAGCAGCACAGGCACCTGCCTGGTGTTCAGTTCAGGTTTAGATTTCCACACATCAGTGCTGACTTGATCACAATGATGACCATCATAGTAATCTTTCACTCAATTGTTGTCTCATCTATCCATCAAATTCCATCCAGGCCCAAATGTACGCTAGGAAAGTGCTTATTCCAACCAGAGTATACAGAGAAAGAATGTTTATTTAGATTCATATGAGGCTAGTGACAATGACCTCTCAAAGCTTTTGTTTTCTTGATTATCCTCTGGGCTGTTTCACTGGTCTTAGCTCTGAAAAGGTTTTTAAGAAGCGAGGTGACAGGAAGAACATTGAGTGGAAGAGTTGGTATACTCTGTTGACTAAATAAAAAAGGAAAATATGAAAATTATGTGAGAGCAACACATGATACATCTTTACCAAACAAGGAGCTCTAATTCTTTTTCTTTTAATTTTTTCCTAAGAAAATCAAGATTATGAAGAAAATAAAGATGGATACAAAACCTTGAGAAGGCAAGCTGGATTAGCTGGATTTCAATGTTCCTGTAGTTTCAGGAACTTTAACAGTGTTCAAGGGTTGCTTGACCAACACAGAAACAGGCCATACTTCAAATATTTTCAGTGGTCAGATGTTGTCAAATTTGCTAAAAATTAGAGTTTTGAATGGATAATAGTTTAAAGGGAAATCAAAATTAAGCTCTGTGGAAAGACAACGTGTAAGTTTTGCAAAGTTATTCTATCATAAGTGGTCTAGATTTAAGTTCTTGGGGGGCTGTCCTTATAGGGCCTTCACTGCTCTAACAACTGGTAACCTCCCTACAGTGTCTTAATATTGTAATAAATCATGCATGACTCCATTTTCTTCATGTGGGAAAAGCCAATTCTTTATTTACACAACTCATTTTATACAGTTTTTACAGATCTCGTGTGCAAGTGACAAGCCAGCTATTAATTTAGCAGAGCAAGGCCTGATTTTATGAGGCCTTTCTCTTGTAATTTCTCTACCTGTCTGTGACATCGCCCCTTTTCATTGTTTTAAAAAAGGTTCATATGGAAAAACATAAGGAAAAACAACGTTTTGCTGAATTGAATCTATATTTGTAGGGGTTAAATTCTTAAATTTGAATTTGCATCTTATTAAGGTTATTACTGGTTATTGATGAGATATGGGATAAGATATATAAAAGACCAATTACAATCAATAAAACTTATTAAATCAAATCATGTCATTGACACAGGGTCTTGTAGCATGGGAAAACAAGACAATTTCCAATGTCTCCTAGGAAAATAGAATCCACTGACCATTGTTTTAAAGTCCAAATAGCTGAGACTCAGGAATCATGCTGCGCAGATATGATGAAGTTCATTAGCTGAAAATGCTGACCTTAATATCATTGAATATCTTTTTTGGGAGCCTTTATTGATGATTGGGTTATTTTTTTTCCACCAGGCTCAATTTTTCAGAAGTGATCAGTGTCTGATTAAATGAGCAAGTGACCACTTTGAACCTGTTGGTTGTAAAAACACATACATTCTTTCTAAGTTAGTGAATTAACTAGGCCTTGCTATTGTATACTTAAGTGAAAATCTTTACATAAAAGACTTTAATTTTTTTTTTATAAGTATTGCATTATTGAAGCATTCTTGAGAAGCCAATTCCTCCTTTTAATTGTTTTAAAAGAACGAATATGCATGCCTCTTCATATGAACATAAAGGGAACATCAAAACAATATATGTACTGAAACCAAAAATTTACAGCAATTAGGAATAATTCAGATAATTAATAACACATATGAAACTGGGTAATTAGCAATCTCTGAAACACTGTGTCATCACCCCAGAGTCTGCAAACAGCTGAGAAGCCTCAAAACAGCTGAGAAGCCTCAATTCAGTGGGGACCTGGGTAATTGCCTCTGGATGAGAATTTCCAGGTTCACTGTAAAAATAGATTCAGTTATCATATACATTATTATATGTATGTGTATATATATATACGCACAGTTTAATTGCCAAGTAAAAGTGGCTTGAGTATTGTTTTGATGCAGAAAACACCTGAGTATGTTGGCAATTTCCCATCCAGGCAGGGCCAGGGCACAGCCAGAGCCCAGGCCCTAAGTGGAAGAGAATTCACTGCCATATTTTAGAAACAAGACTCTTAAGAAAAGAAGTTATGAATAAAGGTCTTGGGACGAAAGACCAATCAAACCTATCCAATATCCGGTTTCCTCCAAAGTTTTCCTTAGGATAGAGATGCCTCAAAGGCACCAAACTGCTGGAGTGCTGTGGGAATGAAGCTAGAGAGCAGAACTGCGAGCACTGCTCAGCTTGTCACAGCCAACATGGATGTGTTAGCCACAGAAGGCCGCAAGCCTTGGCAAGAGTAAGCAGGATTTTAAGAAGGAATGCAAGAGATAAGAAAGTGCTTGGTACGAGGTGCTGAACTTGCAATATTATGGAATATCACACGATGTACCTGGTCACCTTACAGCAAAGCATAGATTGAGCAATGTTTAGTTACGAATAAACAATATACCTTGGTAACGCGAATATTATTGGTGTGCTATTTCTAGCAATAGTTGGAAAAGGTATCTAAACTTTGCTTTGTGTATCAATAAACGGCTTCATGCATGCAATTCATGAAGACCCCGTCTCTTCATTTCCACTGCCGTCAAATGGTGCCCACCATGTGAGGACTGCAACTTGCTCAACAGCGGAGTCCCTGTAGGACGAGACTCTGCTCGGAGAAGCAGGAGGGAGGATCCGCTCGGGAGAAGCGGAAGACGCTGGCCAGCGACAAGTAATCTAACCCCGCTGGAGAGAGGTGAGCTACAGGGGCTGGTTCCCCTGAATTTTATTTTGCTACGGGGAAACATGGGACAGGCAATGTCCAGACAGGAAAGAGACATTTTTGAACTTATGCAAAAGCTGTTACAATAGCACGGCAAATCTTTGCCTTCACATCAGTTAAAGATCCTCTTGAAATGGACATCACTTAAACTGCCAGGGGTTTCCCAAACCACAATCTTTATGACAGATTTGTGGGACGAAGTGGGAGTGAAACTCTGGAATGCTGTAACTAAGGGAGACAAAGCAGCTGCAAACATGATTCCGTCTTGGAGTGTTGTCTTTGAAACTTTAAAAGCCCAGGTGAAATATAAGGGGGATGCTCCCTGCACCCCCGACACAGAGACTCACATCTCTTCGCAATCTGAAGAGACAGGAGAGACTGTTCCACCTCTCTCTGTGCAACCCACTGCCACTGTTCCACCTTTCTCTGTGCAACCCACGGCTCCCCTGGCTCCCCCTCCCACAGACCCCCCTCCACCAAACATCAGGGTGAAGAGCTTTTCAAAATCCACCGGGGCTTTCGCTGCTGGCTACTGTCCAGAGTACAGCGAAGAAGAAATAGAGGAGGATCCCTTTGATCCTGGGGTTGTTGATCCTGATGACAAGCCAAATGTATTTCCCCCTGACCCTCATGACAACTGGGTCCATTTAAAGCAACAGGCATTAATAGAGCTGGATCTGGACATTGCTGAAAACATTGTCACTCCTGTCACTTACTTGGGAACGCGAAAGTAAACAGCCCAATGGGAGCAGCTCTCTTTCCTGGAAACTAAAGAGCTCTGACGGGCACTCACTCACCATGGTATTAGCTCTCCATTCTTTACGAGCATTCTGGAGTCAGTGTTTGCTGCCCACACAATGACCCCACATGATTTAAGAATTCTTGCTCGGTTGCTGCTAACACCCACTCAATTTGCTTTATGGGAAAAAGAGTGGGAAAGAGGTGTGCAAAACTTGCTTGTTACTTATGTGTGTCATGCTAATGCAGCTCTGGCAAACCTCACGATCAGACAACTCATGGAGATGGGGCCACACACAGATCCTGCTGCCCAAGCCCGAGACTGCCCAAGAGAAGCCTTAGATGGAACCCAGGAAGCAGCTCGGCAGGCGTTCCTTAAGGTCCCTGATACTAAAAAACCTCAAAAAGCTTTTACATCCATCACTCAAGAAGCACAAGAGCCGTACATGCATTTTGTTGACTGTCTTAAGCAGGTGCTCGAACTCCAAATTGATAATTTAGAGGCTAGTGAAATTTTACTTTTAAAACTTGCTGTTGAAAATGCTAATGCAGATTGTAAAAAACTTCTTAAGTCTTTGCCAAATCAAAACCCAACTTTAACAGAAACAATTGAAGCATGTAATCATATTGGGACATTAGAACATCAATATGAAACTGTGCCCAAAGCTCTTGCTGCCATAAGAGGTCCCTCTGAGTCTGCAGAAGTTTGTTATAGGTGTGGCAAACCTGCCCACTTTAAGAAAGACTGCTTGGGTCCAAAAGGAGACAAGTCAAAAGCACCTACTTTGTGTCCACGATGCAAAAAGGGATGGCACTTTGCTAACAAATGTCATTCTAAGTATGATTCTGAAGGTCGCCTGATCCAGGGAAACCGGTTCCTGAGCAGGGGACACTGCTGCCGCGCTCCGACACAAATTCTTCAGCCGCCTCTGTAGATGCTATTGCAAGTGCCACCACTTCAGGTGTCCCACGCAGCGTCTCCTCAAGTCTTCGCCCAGCAATTACAGGCAGTGCCAGAATGGACTTGGCAACCTCAGACACAGTAACGTTACTTGATTCTTCTATTTGCTTACTCCCTACAGGAATCCTCAGATCCCCGAGGCCATAAATAAGTGCTTTGTTAATAGGACATTCCTCATCCAACCTTGCAGGACTTTTTGTCCTCCCTGAAGTAGTAGACTTTGACTCTATTAGGGAAATAAAAATCAAGGCATGGACACCCTTTCCCCCTGTACTGTCCCTAAGGGAACCCACATTGCACAGTTAATTCCCTTCCCACAGAATTCAATGCCTGCAACAGGGGAACGACAAGAGGGGGTGGGAGAATCTAGTTTTACAGAAACCCCACAAATATTATGGGTATAGACAATTTCTGATAAGCATCCTACTTGCAAATGCACCCTGTCACTAAAGGAATAACTCATAACACTCACTAGTATCATAGATACCGAGGCTGATGTTACTGTCATTTCTCAAGCTAGATGGCCTCCTACTTGGGACTTCACTGAGGTACACCAAACTCTCACTGGAATCGGGAGGAGCAGTTGAAGCTTTCAAAGCCAAAATCTCATTCAAATAACAGGACCAGAAGGCCTCACAGCCTCTGTTAAGCCTGTATCCATGGTGTTACCGGAACATGATGTACTTTCTCAATGGGGTATCAAAATCCAGTCTGATTTTTAGTGGGGGCCATTGAAATGCACAACACCCTGAAACTAACCTGGAAAACCACAACACCTCTCTGGGTGAATCAATGGCCCCTGCCACTGGATAAATTGTGTGCACTCACTGACCTTGTGCAAGAAAAACTTCAAAAGGGACACACAGTCCCCTTCACCAGTCCTTGGAATTCTCCTGTGTTTGTAATTAAAAAATAATCTGGCAAGCGGCGTTTACTCCAAGACCTCCGCAAAATTAATTCAGTGATGGAAAACATGGGGGCTTTACAGCCCAGGCTTCCATCTCCTACCATGATCCCTCGCAATTGGCATTTGACAGTCATTGATTTAAAAGATTGCTTTTTTGACATTCCTTTGCATCCTAATGATGCTCCTAAATTTGCCTTTTCTGTACCTAGTACTAACATGCAAGCACACTTGCAGTGACACCACTGGATTGTGCTTCTGCAAGGAATGAAAAACAGTCCCACTATTTGCCAGTGGTTTGTTGCAAAAGTCCTCACTCCTGTTAGCCAGAAAGTGCCTGCTGACTTGTTGTATCATTACATGGATGACATCCTAATTGCAGCAGAAAAACAGGAGGTAATGGAGGAAACCTTAGCCCTTGTCATTGCTACTGTAACTGAGGCAGGGATTAGCCTTGCCTTAGAAAAAATACCACTACCTCCTTGGAAATACCCCGGTTGGCGCATTAGGACCCAGTCCATTTCTCCTCAGCCATTGCAAATTCACACAGATATGCGTACTTTGCATGATGCTCAAAAACTTTTAGGAACAGTTAATTGGGTCCGTCCCTTATTGGGAATTTCAAACGCAGACCTAAGTCCCTTGTTTGACCTGTTAAAAGGGGATCCAAATCTCCTGTCCCCTTGTCAGCTCACATCAGATGCTTGCCAAGCACTGCAAAAGGTAGCTGATGCTATCTCAATCAGAAAAGCCACCCGATGGGCCCCTGAGCTGCCTTTTTCTTTAATTATCCTAAACCCAGCTAAGCAACCTCATGCTTTAATTTTTCAATGGGATCCTAAAGTGTCAGACCCACTGTTAATTATAGAGTGGATTTTTCTGTCACACCTAATGTCTAAAACTATCACCACTCAACATGAAATGATAGCAATGCTTATTATCAAAGCTCGAGACAGACTCACCACATTTGCAGGTGTGGATTTTAATCTGATCTGTCTGCCTGTTATTACTGTCTATTTGCAGTGGCTACTGAAACAATCTGACGTGTTTCAAATAGCTCTTGCTAATTTTTCTGGACAGCTTTCTTCACATCCTCCAAAACACAAGCTCGTAGCAACGAACTTTAATCTCCTAATGCAGCCCCAGAAAAGCGCAGTCCCGTTGCAAACTTTGACTGTTTTTACAGATGGATCTGGCTGCACCCACAAATCAGTGTTGCTTTGGTGGGATGAAGACTTTAACCACTGGAATTCAGATATTACTACTGTTGCAGGTTCTCCCCAAATTGCTGAATTGGCAGCTGTTGTGCGGGCCTTTCAACGATTTGCTACTCCTTTCAACTTAATAACTGACTGCTTATGTTGCAGGAATTGTAGAGCGAGCTGAAGCTGCAGTACTCAAGGAAGTACCTAATCCAGATTTGTTTCAATGGCTACAACAGCTTGTTTTTCTTTTAGAATACCAGACAACATCCGTATTTTGTAATGCAATATAACCCGGTTTTATTACAAAGGGAAATCGTCAAGCAGATTTACTTACTTTACCAGTTCAAACCACTCAGCCTGTGTTGCCAGACTGCTTTGCTCAGGCAAAACTCAGTCATTCATTTTTTCACCAAAATGCTGCGCACACTTTTAATTTGAGCACTCGCCAAGCCTCCAGTATTGTGGCTGTGTGCCCAGATTGTCAAAGACATTCATTTCCTTCCATCGCAGGAGGTGTTAAACCTAGAGGACTCCAGAGCCTTCAGCTCTGGCAAACAGATGTTACTCACTTTCCACAATTCGGCCGACTTAAATATATTCACTCTTCCATAGACACATTTTCAGGTCCCTTGTTTGCATCTTGCCACACTGGAGGATCTGCAAAGGACATATGTCATCACTTTGCGAGTGCCTTTGTGGTCTTGGGAATTCCCTCTGAAATAAAAACTGATAACGGCCCTGCATATATCTCCCAAAAAGTTGCAAGTTTTCTTGCTCTCTGGGGAGTGTCACACAAAACAGGGACTCCCCATTCCCCTACAGGTCAAGGCAGTATCAAAAGATCACACACTTCATTTAAGCATCTTTTCTTACAACAGAAAGGGGAAATGGGGAATGCCACTCCAGCTGAAAGGTTGCAAAAAGCATTCTATGTTTTTAACTTTTTAAAGTGTTCTCTAATGGATCCTAATCCTCCAATTGTCAGACATTTTGGCAGTAATCTTCAGTTGGAAGTCAAACAGAAGGCCTCAGTCCTTATTAAGAATCCAGAAACAGGGAAAATCATGGGACCCTATCCTCTTGTCACCTGAGGAAAAGGGTATGCTTGTGTTTCCACAGAAAAAAGTGAATGGGATGCTCTTTATAATATGACTATGCATAAGGCTTGTGACACTCCAGGTAGCATGGAGCCCACATGGTGGTGTGAGGACAAACATCATAATAAAAAAAGTGAACCAGCTGGATGGTATTTAGTAAACGAAAGCACTTAGGTGTGAATAAAGTGGGAGACTTCTATCCTATACCCCTACAGCACCAAGAATTAGATATTTTTGGATCTATGCAATCTTTTGCGTGTTTCTTTTTAAATTTTCCTGGTAGACCCTCTGCCCAACAAGGATTTGGCCTTGATGTCACAGGTACGGGAATTTACTCCAATGCTTCCGCTTGGTGTAATCACATTCTACTTGAGCACATTTTACCAGGAAATGCTGTGCTTGGATTAATAGATAACATGTTCTTAATCTGTGGAAATAGAGCCTGGAAAGGAATACCAGGAAAGGCTATAGGAGGGCCTTGTACGTTTGGCCAACTAACCATGTTTCACTCCCTACAACACAACCTAACAGCTCTGCATAGCTTAGCGCGAGCAAAGCACAGCACCCATACCTATAGCCCAGATTGTGACGACAATGTAGAAGCTTGGAATCTTGGAGCTCAAAATTTTGCCTCAATGATCCATTCCATTGGAATGGAACATGCATTGAAAACCTTAAATAACCTTGGCTGTTGGCTTGCAAAACAAACTAATGCTACTAGCTCTACTTTAACAGGCTTACTAAAAGATGTTGATAGTGTAAGGCATGCTACACTATAGTATAGAGCTGCTACTGATTTTCTGCTTTTAGCACATGGGCATGGCTGTGAAGATTTTGAAGGTATGTGCTGCACGAATCTTTCTGATAACTCTCAGTCTATTCACGCTAACATACAAGCTCTCCAAAAGAGTGTCAACAAACTAAGTTATGGATGATAACGACTGGCTCGGAAACATACTTGGGGGATGGGGGCTTACTGGCTGGCTCAAACATTTAGTGAAAACTGGATTCTATGTATTAGCTATGCTATTGCTTTTAGTTATATGTTTGCCTTGTATTTTGCAATGTGTTCAGAAGTTAAATCAACAAAAGAAAATCTTATTGGTAGAACAGAAAGGGGGAGATGCGGGAATGCAACTAGAGAGCAGAACTGCGAGCACTGCTCAGCTTGTCACAGCCAACATGGATGTGTTAGCCACAGAAGGCTGCAAGCCTTGGCAAGAGTAAGCAGGATTTTAAGAAGGAATGCAAGAGATAAGAAAGTGCTTGGTACGAGGTGCTGAACTTGCAATATTATGGAATATCACACTATGTACCTGGTCACCTTACAGCAAAGCATAGATTAAGCAATGTTGTTTAGTTACGAGTAAGCAATACACCTTGGTAACACAAATATTATTGGTGGGCTATTTTTAGCAATAGTTGGAAAAGGTATCTAAACTTTGCTTTGTGTATCAATAAACGGCTTCATGCATGCAATTCATGAAGACCCCGTCTCTTCACTTCCACTGCCGTCAGAGTGCTTCTGTAAGAAATGACTGGGATTGCATTTGTGCTCTGTCCTCTCTCACAAGGACCACAAAACCATTAATTTAGAGGAGGCTTTTAACGAAGCTCAGATATCTTTCCCTGGAATTCTGAAAATACTGAAAATCACAAGACAACACAGAGGTAGCCTGGTTAAAGGAGATGCACACGCAACTAGAGAAAAACAAAGAAAAGATCCTGAAAATGACACATCTCGAAGATAATTACACAAAGAGATGTTAAAGCATATGAAAAATCCAACTATAAATACAAAATTAAATCTTATTAATTATGCCTATTATAAAATCAGTAATTTCACACCATGCAGTCAATATTGTTGCAGCAGACCATCCATTTGAGAGAGAAATCAATGACTCTTGTTCAACAATGTGGAAAGGTCCTGGCTTCTTGTTCATCATAACTCAGCCTTCCTGACAACTAATCACTGACTGACTGCAGCAAACTCCCACTGTAGATGTCATTTGCAGATTCTGACTGCTGGTTATTTCCTGCTGGAATATGACTGCAAGCATTTCCTTGCTGCCTCTGACCACAGGCTTTCACCTTGATTGACTCTGACTGCAAGCATCCACTGCAGGGTCTAACTGCAGACCCAGCCTGACCTCACAGCACATTCCTCACGGCAGCAAGTCTTTCTCCCATTTGCTCAGTCCTCCAGTCCTTTTGAAGCGTTCCTTCAGTACCTTCAGTTCCTTCTTTCTTGGGATTGTCTCCTGACTCGCCAACCCATCCTTTTATCATGCTCATAAGAGAATGTAGCTTAATTATCACTTCAGTAGAACAAAAGCACACTTAAGAGAACTCAAAGTTAATCATTATTAATACTGAACATAACGGGATCTAAATAAAACTGAAACAGAACATTGTCCAAACTTAACAATACTGAAACTTAACAGAAATGAAATAAAAATTTCATTAATATAAGTTCTTAATAGAACTTAAGACTTAGTTAAACTTAACATCTTTTAAAAGTTAGACATAATATATCCTAATGCTATTAATATAAAAGGCATATTTTGTATTAATTTATATTAATATAAAAATCATATAATATGAAAATTCAAACCATCCATGCTTAGAATAACAGCATGGTGAAATTACTGGAGGGTTTAAAAGAAGAGGTGTGATAAAGCCAGTGTAATTTTATGTAATGTAGATTTGGGTATAGAGATGAGCTTAAAATTAATTATTGCTGCAAATATTGTTTGGTATATAAATTTCTGATTATTATAGTAAAAGCCAATACCACTGTGCCACAGTGCACACAGTTTTTAACTCCTCCAGTAAAACTATAAAAATCACCTTTTTCCCCTTTTTTTTTCTTTTTTTCTTAATTGTGAATTGTGAGAAAGGGATTTGATGAGACAGCCGCCTCTTGGCTGCAGTAAAGAGAGGTAGTTTAAAAGCCTGTCAGAAAAAGTTGGGAGGGCAGCCTCGCGCCACCGCGGGGGAAAAACTGGAGCCTGTGCTGCGGGGGGAGCGAGGCCGCTGAAGGAGGGCGGGGAGCGGGGTGGGGAAGCGGCGGCGGGAGAAAACTCAGGGTGCCGCTATCTTGTTGCCACTACCGGGGAAAGGAAGGGAAAAATAACCTTTTGCTGAATTGCATCTATATTTGTTGGGGCTAGATTCTTAAATTTTAAACGACCAGGCAGCGATGGCGGTAGAAGCCATGAGGCCCTGCTCTCCGCCCATGAACTGAGCTCGCCACAGCCGGGCCCCTGCACGCCCAAGCATGCGTGGTGAAAAAGAGACGGGGAAAAGCAATACAAACCAAACCCTTAAACTGCACACAATAGCGGGGGGAAACACTGAAAAACGAACGCAGAAAAGGCTAAAGAGGCACAAAGCGGCTGCGGCTCTCACTTCTCACCCCAGAGCCCGCAAGCTTCCCAGAGAGGGGCCGCTGATTGAGGGGCTCAGCCAGGCAGAGGTGCTGGGTCTGCTGAAAACCTCGCCCACTGAGATTAGGAGAGAATGGGATTGGAGCTTTTTGCTCCGAAAAAGAGTTATGTCGCAGGAAATGTCCGGTTCCTACCAGCATTAGAGCCCGGGCGCTCTGTGCAGGGCTGGGGCGGGGGGTTTCTGGAGGACAAGGCCTTCCCGGATGGCCGCTGTTGTGAATAAATTCACAAGTTAACCCAGTTTCACCAAAAAGTTATTGTCCGTCAGTTGATAAATTGTTAATTGAGTTAATTGAAGTTCCACCAAAAAGTTATTGTTTGTTGATAAATTGTTAATTGAGTTAATGTTGTGCCCCAGTTCAGCTGTAATGTTGATTCCCCTATCCCTCGGTCGTGTATCTCCCTTCTGCTCATCGGGTATTGTTGCTACTGTTTCTGCATGGCACCAGGGGAGGTGACATCATAGGACTTCTATGCAAAGTGCAAAACTAAAGGATTATGGGTACCATTCAGGTAAATAAATCCCCTATAAAACGAGCCAGCTGAAGTTCCAACGAGCCAAGATGATTTAGCTATATTGGGAACTGTCTCCTGGAACTGCACGCATGACACCCAGGATCCTCACCATGATAAAACAGTGACTGGTCGGAAATGGGACCCTAGACAGCGAGCCAAAGAGTGTCTTCCTAGGGGACTCCTGTGAGGACGGAAGCCCCAGCTCTGCCCTTCGTGGACAAAGCTGCATTGCACCTCCTCCTCGGCGTCGTCATCTGGGAGCAGCGGCGGTGTGCGCATACCCCACGAGCACCCCCCCAATAAAAGAGCTGATTCTTAATAAAGGCCTTTCAAAGGGAGCTGGTCTCCTGGCCCATTTACTTCAGCCGCCACGCCGCCGCCCCCTGCAGCCGCTGTGGCTCGCCAGAAGGCTGTCCGGCGCTATCCTGGGGGGGAACTAAATTGAGCCCGAGTTACTTCTGCAAGGTGCATGCACTTGAGTTCCAGTTTCGGGCTTCTTTGCTCTTCTCCATGCGTCCTCAGACGACTGGATTAAAACCAGTTTCAAAAGGGACTATAAACTTTTTTAGCAGTCTTTTCAACATGAAAAACTGACTTAAAAGGTAGTTTTCCTGTTGTTCGTGGGCAAAGGGAACAAAAGCGGACCGACAGACAGGGGCGGTACCGACCGAAGGGTCTCTGGAGCCAGTGGGGGGGCAGTTGCAGTGGCTGCAGTCCCTCCGCTGGACTGTAATTTTTTCAACGAATTTTTAATTTGATACCATATAGGTAGCGATTTTGTGGCTATGTCCTCCCCTATGGCCACTGCCCACAAAACCCGCCCTAATTCGTCCCTCCTCTCCACAGAAAAGGCATTTTGTACATCTATTCTGAAGTTACGTTTTCTACACCATAGCAATAAAGTTGGCTATTTCTTTTTATCCTGTTTCATCCCTCGTTTGCTCAATATAAGTGCCCATACATATATTACCGCTTTTGCTTGTTTCAGCGACAGCAGCCGTCGTGCAGCTGGCTGTAGCCCTAGCCTTTTGCTACTCGTATATTCGCTGCTTGAATTTCGTTTTCGCTGCGTTGGTCGTGCGGCGGCAGCAGATCTGTCATTTTCCTATATCTTTGCCTGAAAGCCCCTTAATTTTAAAGTTGTAATAATTTGGATGGGAGTCACATTTTCCATTCCAAGGGAGGTTCCCACCTTTCTTGGCAGACACATGTCTTTCACACCAAGACAGCTGAGTAGAAGAGTTCACTCAGAAGAAAAAAAGAAGTGAATTTTCTGTTCAGTTCCTTTCATAGAATCACAGAACAGTTTGGGTTAGAAGGAACCTTAAAGCTCATCCCATTCCACCCCTTGCCACAGGCAGGGACACCTTCCACTGTCTCAGGTTGCTTCAATCCTTATCCAACCTGACCTCAAACACTTCCAGAGATGAGACAGCCACAGCTTCTCTGGGCAACCTATTTCAGGCCCTCACCACTATCTCACCACAGGGAAGGATTTCTTCCTATTCTCTAACCCTAAGTCATTCCCCCTTTTCCTGTGTCCAAAGTCCCTCTCCAGCTCTCTTGGAGAGCCTTTAGGCACTGGAAAAGACTCTAAGGCTTCCCTGGAGCCTTCTCTTCTGCACAACCCCAGTGCTATCAGTCTGTTTTCACATCCTGTGACTTGGACAGTGTTGCTGGAGCACTTGCCAGTGAAGATCAAGGCAAGCACGTTGTTGAGTCCCTCAGCCTTCTCCAAGTCCTGGATAACCAGATCTCCTGTCTTTCCAGAAAGAAAGGCCCAGAGACAACCCACATTTTCCTTTCTTTTATCACCAATGTACCTATCGAAGTTTTTCTCATTGCCCTTGGAGTCCCTGGCTAGGCTTAATTTTATCAGGGCTTTAGTTCTCCTAACTTGATCCCTGTTTGCTCAGACAGTTTTTCTGTATTGCTCTCAGGTTACCTTTCCTTGCATGCACTCTCTTGTCCTATGCCAGCACACCCTTAACCACCATATTGGGACTAGCTTTAACTACTGAATTTTTTTAAAGAAATCCAGAACAATTCCGTCAAAGCCTTAGGAATTTTGGAAAATCAGACTTACAAGGCAATCTAGAGAAAGCTATTATGCCAAGGCAAAAATAAAAGAGAGCACTATGACAAACAGTAGGATTTATCTGAACTGTATTTTTCTGATTAAGTATCTGGCGACTAAAGTCTCTCTGAGTTCTTAATGACAAGAAATAGGTACTTTTGGAAGATGACTTACTCTGTCTATTTTAGCTGAATTAAACTCCGTAAATTTGGTGTAATTTGTTCTATGAACAATAAACAAGACTGAAAGTTGAGGTAACTGTGAAGTGCTTTTGTTTGTGAGTGTTTCAGATTTTCAGGGTGTGGCAAGGTGGACATATGCTGCAGATGGTATAGCATCCTTCATACTTGTTTACATGGATGGAAGTTGGATGGTTTTTTAACTTTCTTCAAATAAGAAAGACCTCCATGTTCTCCACCTTCATTAGCATCTGCAGTGGCCCAGTTCTTGGACCCAAAAGTGTCTCAGAGGTGAGAGGTCCCTTACTTTGGACATACCTCAGTACTGAAGGGGGCAAGATACTGATGGCACAAGGCAGGAACATCTTAATAGGGTCGACAACTTTTGGGGGATGTTTATCCCAGGACCAAGAAAAGGAAAAGGTTTAGCCAAAAAAATCTGTGTAACTCCATTGTTGCAAAATACCAACCTCCCAGGGGTCCACCCCACTTCCTTGTGCCTGATAGAAAGAGGCCGTGGGACTGAAGAGAGACGAAGTCACAGCCAGTAATCCCTCAGGGCAAAACATTCTCTGTGCTGGGTAAGCACATGGGTGACACCCTCAGCTTCTCCTCAAAATGAGGAGTCATATCGCAGTACTGACAGCCCATCCTCTTTTTGTGCCTGAGTCCTGCTGCCACAGGGCTGCTGTGAACACAGTGGTGCTGTCCAAGGCAGACACAAGGTGTATGATGTGCTGAGTAGCCCCAGTCCCAGGCTTTATGTTCTCATCTAGGTTTTTCCCCAAAATATTTGTATCTCCCACTGACAGCAATTTGGGAAACCATGCTCCCGAATTTGTGAGAAATGCGTGCAAAAATCCACCCACCTTCCTTCTTATATGTTCCCTGTAAGATGCTTGCCTGTTTTTCTAAAATCTGTTGGATGGGTGGTTGTATATGAAAGGTGAATGGCAGTTCCTACCAGGCAAGCCAAAAAGCAGAAGATATCAGATGGGCTTTGTCTCTGTTCTGTTTTCAGCAGCACAGTGGGGACTTAGCCTGTGGTTCCCGGGAGAGGTCAAATCTGTAACAGCAAGTGGGGCATGACAGTGCATTAATTCATTGTCCCCCATTTTGGGGCTAACAGGGTGTTCTCATCACTGTGCACGGGCTGTTGGTGCAACCACTACCATATACCCTGGAGCAGGGTGGAATTACAGATCCCAGTCTGTACTTGTAAACGTTTCTCGCAGCAACAGCAGAGTGGCGCAGCGGAAGCGTGCTGGGCCCATAACCCAGAGGTCGATGGATCGAAACCATCCTCTGCTAGTGCTATTATTATTTCTCGGGTGGCGGAGCCGTTGCCGGGCCACGAGGTGGCAGCATAGAGACAGCCGTTATGTGTTCAGTTCGTTAGAGTGAGGTGCTAATAATGCCAAGGTCGGGGGTTCGATCCTCTTGGAGGCCATCTTTTCCCAAATTTCAATATTTTTTTTCCCATCTGGCTCTCCTTTTTTTGTCAATGATGGTACAGGGAACTAGTCTGTAGGAAAAGAGACTCTAGTGATCCTGCCTGCAGTGCTCATCCCTGGTGGATGGTCCAATGGGAGAGCTCCTAGGCTCTTTCCCTGTTTTCCCTACTCCCTTGGCAGGTGTTCATTCCAGTTTAAAGATAAACTTCACTGGGTGCTTGTGGCAGGCACACCAGCTCCAGCAGCCCTCCAGACCTGGGACTGACCTCGGCCATGCCATGGCTGGATTCAGGTGTGCAGCAGTAACCATTGCACCTGCTGGTGCTGTGGAGGGGCTGAAAGTCAGATCCCGGCCAGCAAGGTTTATTGTGACCATATGAGGACAGATAAGACAGATGGAGCTGTGGTGGGCAGGCAGGGCAGTGGAGTCAATTGCACTGAGAGGACAGTTGGGTGTCCCCCCTTGAGCCAGAATGCTGCCCAGGGTCACTCTGTGAGATTGAGAGCCTTTAATTTATTGGGTGAGTGTTTGCATACTCTGTGTAACCCTTCTAAAATCTTGAGAATTCTGAAGTCACTCAGGTAGTACAAATTGCACTTGACATCACACATCTCTGTGCAAATATTGACAGATATTAATTGGTTTGATTTGCTTATCTGCTTTAACTGCTTTATAAAAGAAATCTAATAAAATTATCTGAGGATTTTATAAGCCTTCTTGGCAATGCTACAGTCAACATTGCCCATTTAAACAGTGAATAATTGTCAGAAATCAGATCTGCATAGAAAGTGCATCAGTCAGTGTCCGCCCATGTACCTGATTAAGCACCCTAAGAGTGACAAATGTCCATGTCCCCTGCTTTCAGCCCCCAGTGAGGCTCAGTAACGCCAGGAGGCACAGTCTATAATCCCAGACTGGTAGACGGGCATTAGATGCCACACAGGCCATCATATCCTTATCCCTCTATTTTCCCACATTTATGGCTCCCCAAAACCACCCTGATCCATCCTTTTCCCCACCTTTAGTTCCTCCCCTGAACATCCCGTAAGTCACAATATGAAAATGCTCTTCCCTTGTATCCCATAGCGTGACCTTTGCCCCTAGTGAGGGACCATTGCCTCTAGAGATGTGACCTGTAGAGACCATTCACTCTCTGGATGGGAGCCACTTCTGAGCCCAACAAGAGCCTTGGAAGCAGCCGGGGCCAGGGAAGCCCTAGCACAGTGGAGGTTCCCAGGGCTACTCCACCTCCTCTTGCTTGTCTTCATTCCAGGAGATGAGCTTTTAACCACATAACCTAAGGCTGTCTCATGTGGTACGAAGGTTCCCTGCAGCCCTGGCTGACCCTAACACCCCTAAAAAACATCCCATATCCTGTCCTGTCCTTTCCAGTGTCCCTGGCAACCTCAGGGGATCTACAGCCCCCCGGACATTGAACTGAAATGCGACAGAGGACACCTAAGGTGGTGCACCCCAGTCAAGCCCCTACTCACTGCAGCCCCCAGCAGCATCTCCAGCTCTGCAGAGCCTGGAGGGAACAAGGCTGAGGTTATGAGAGGAGTTTAACATGGGGTGGGGGGTGACAGAGGCCAGGGACGTGGCTCGAAGGGATGTCAGGGTTGTGGCTGGAGCTCAGGCATGGGATGCAGCTGAGGTGGGACCACTCCTGAGCATTGATATTCTAGACTATCAACCTTCTTCCTTGGGTGCCACTTCCTTGTAGGGCTTGATCCCAAGAGACATTATCAAGCAGATCCCCACAGAGGCCAAAGTCCACTCTCCCGCTGCCCAGCATTGTGACCATAACTTGTGCCTGGCTACCTCCCTTCAGGCCTCTGAACTCCACCACCTCAGTTTTACTGAGGGGAGCAGCTGCACCTCATTATTTGATCAGAGTAGGAGAAACCCAGATCTTGCAAATTTCATTTTAGCACCCGCTGAAGCAGGCCTGTGAGAGGCAGATCTTGAGTTTAGGAATCACCATCTAACTCACATGGAATGGAGGCACTTTCTCCTAATTAGGGACATAGAATTCATCAATAGCCCCTGAGCTCCCAGAGCCATTAGAAGGCACCCTCCTGCCTGAAAACCCTCTGGAACTAGGCATGGTAACACTTGAGCTCCAAGAAACCCACTTACCTTTTTTAGGTACTTGCATGTGTCTTGTTCTAAGTGATGGAGCTGTTCCCTTCCTTATCTGGCACAATCTCCTCATTTGACCTGGCTCCTGAGGCAAAGGGGGCTATAACGCTTTGAAAATGAATAATCACATCAGCACCACTGGGAGGACTGAAAATAGGATTATGTCTTGGGAGAGATCAATGTGGTTTCAGATACAGGTGCTAGAATGCCATGAACAGGCACATGGGGAAGCAGGGCAAGCCAAATGCAGGAACATTTCCTAGCAGTCTGCATGGCCAAAGGAAGTTTTGGAAATGAAAACCAACAGCTCTGTTTCCAGTGTTACAAATCATGGTTTTAGGTTAATACATATAACACAAGCAGCTTTAACAAGCACAATTTATATACATTGTCAAGCATGAAAATCCATCTGTTCTAAGGCCTTATTTAGGTACTGTTGCCTCCCCCGCTGTTCTTCCCAGAGGTTCCTGCCTTCTGCATACGGCTCACACTTGGCTGTCGGGGCATCCTCTGGGCAGATCCTTCCCGGTTGCTTCTTTCGGCCAGTATCTGTGACCCACTGACAGCAGAGCTGGTTTTATTTCTCCCTGAATAAACAAATTCATCCATTAATTTTCACATCCCAACCCAACCATCACCACGCAGCAGCTAGTCACAAGCTTCCCCGCAGGAACCATGCAGGAGGCAAAATTCCATTAGATTTCACAAACATCTTCAGCATCCAGTGCAGAAAGCAACTTGGTGAATTCAGCCCAACAGGTATCAGTGCCACGAAACCCAGAGAAATTACAGTAGAAGCATTTTTAATTTTCATGAGGTTTAATCTACAAAGTAACCAGCCACTTTGTTCCAGTCATTCCACACAGGAACAGCAGCATAGCAAACAGCACTCCTGCAACACCAATTGCTTCCAACACCTCAAGCTGGGATAAGTGAAAGGATGTGCCAGCGTCCACTGGTGTCTGAGACTGTTACCACATCATCAGATCACACACACTTCTCTCCATATAACTCCTGTCACTCAATGAGCAGATTTGAATTTCCTGTCATTTTCTGGGGTTTTCAGGAACTCGGACTTCTACACAAGACTTCTAGATGTTCTTACTGAGTTCAGGAGGTGAGAGTTCCCCTCCTGGAAGCACAACTGACAGGCTCTAAGAGGCAGAGTGGGAGCAGGGAGCAGCAGTGGGTACAAAGGCAAAAGCTGAAGGAGGCAAGGGGCAACAAGATCCTGTCACAGGAGAGAGTGACAGACTCACTTGCTGAAACAAATGTCAGGAGGGGATAGATAAGGGACACTGACTTTTCCTGCCACTCCCTCAAGTGAGAAGGAGGATTCACTTTAGAAAAGAGAATAAAAGGAACATGATGTACAGCTTTTACTAAAGATGGCAACCTCCATGAAGCATCATAAAAATGAATAACAGCAATAAGAAAACAAACCAGGAATACAGTACGCTGTAGTTATACGCATGCAATTAAAATGAAGACTGACATTTTGGCAACCATTAACAGTGCAATTTGCACGATATCATTAGCTGCTCTGCATTCTAGAGTCTCCATGGACGTGGTCTGGAAGTCATTATCTTGGATCACCTGTGGTATGGACAGTGCACAGTTCCTTACCGGGCCATCCTTTCTCCTTGGAGTAGCTGTCTGGGAACAGGACTCACATCAATACTACCAGTTAACACCTTGATGCACCAGAAAGACAATCTGAGAACTCCCACGTAGGAGCAGGTGGCCATTATTAATCTGTAAAATTTGTGTGGCACAAAAATCCATTCACTTATCCCAGCCAAGCCAGGTGCTCTTGAAAAACTCTCGTCTTGTCAAGCATGGGCAGTGATGTGCCAGCATTCACCATCCCATGTCAGCCAACTAGCCTTGCCAGCTGTGCTGTAGCTCAGGCACTTTAAGCAGCTTCCTAAAGCAAGTGCTGTTCATGAAAACAAACACACTGCACAAAGATTATATGTGATCTCACAGTATTTGAGAGAAAAAGTGGCAGGAATAAAAGCATTTTTCACCATGATGCTTTTAGCAATCCTGGACATGTCCCCAGGTGAATGTCCTCCCCCTTCTCTCATGCATGTCTGCTGAGAGGGCAGGTCCTCAACCCAAGTACAACTCCTGCTATGTGCACACACACACAGGTACCCTTAAGCACTACAGGCCCTCAGTGCTCTGACCCAGCTGAAACAACCCGAGGAGAAAGAGTCATCTGACTGAAGAGAAGCTGCACTCAAAGCATGTGCCCTCCATCCCCCTAGCCTTGAAATCACAGTAAAACAAAGCAGTTAAACTGCATAAATACCCAGACTATTTTTGGAAGCAGCCTGTGCAGACCCATGTACCAGACAAGGACAGCTTCTGAAGTGTGCAGGGACAGGCATGGTTTATACTTCCCTAAGTTACACTATCAGAGATAACAGATTCAATTACCACAAAGCAGAAAAGCAGCTCAACGACCATAAATTCTTTGTAATTCAAGTACTACAGATGAAAAAATTTATTTCACTGATATTTTCCTTGGAGACTGTCATGGTTTGACACTGACCAAATGCCGTTCACTCACCCTCCCACATTACGATTGGGCAGAGGAGAGAACAAAGGGTTCATGAGTTGAATAAGGACCGGGAGAAAACACTTCAAGGGCAAAACATGCTCATCTTAGAGACACAAAGTGAGTTTATTACTAAGAAGATCTTTTTTTCTCCCCCAACCCCTCCCTCCTTCCCACCAACAGCACAGGGAGATTGGGGATGGGGGTTTTGGTCAGTTCATAATCCAAAGTCTTCTTCTGCTTGGCTCAGGGAGAGGTCGTTCCCCTGTGAGACTGATAAGAGATCCTTACCTTGAATGTGTCTCGCTGCCACAGAATAACTGCACCCCAAATAGCTATGGAAGCAAGAGACAAGTCAAGAGAGAGACTAATCAAATACCTGCCCCCGCAAAGATGCAGGAGCTGTTTATCTCCTGGAGAGTCAGGCACAGTTTGGGAAGAATGGTATGTGCACACAAGCAGTCTTAAGTACCAGAGAGAGAAAGGAGCACTGCCTTATGTCAAGCAGGAGGCAAGAGAAGATCAATCAGCTTTAGGAAAGAAGAGAACCCCAACCCCAAATATGCTTTCAGAAGTAAAAATCTAAAGCTCTTCTCTTTCAGTTTCCTCTCTACTCAACCTCCTGCTTTCCTCAAGGGATCCTTTCCTGCCTCTGAGCAGTAATAAGAACTACATATTTTTTCTCTCATTGGTAAATAAATAAATAAATACATAAATGTCTGTTGGTACATTCACTTGTAGCACAATCAGGCCTACCAGAGCTGCAACACTCTCAAGATACCTCCTGCAGTGTATATTGACATCAACCCCACAAACTGTCCTCTTCTGCAACACAATTCTCAGATCTTCAAAGCTGCTGCCACGTCTTCAACAGTTAATATATAACCTGGGCTCTTTGCAGAGCCAAAACATCACTCAAGCGTCCAAACCATTCACCTCTCCTGCTCTTTTGATAAATGGCTCCCTTCAAGACTGCTCAGCAGAGCCATAGGAGCTTCTCTCCCACTACTGATCAACATGAAACACACCAGCCTTTTTCCTACAAATTCTCACATGTCCCTGGTTGCTCCTCATTTTGCTAGTTTTCACCACCACACTTGGGATATCTCTTTTTCTCTCTTTCTTTTGCACATAAGATTACAGAAAGAGAAGACGGGGAAGAAGTCCCTCACTTTTCTCTGATAGCTCTATTGAGTCTGATTTTTTGAGTGTTTCTTTGGTAGGGTGGAGGGAAAGAATGAATTGTTACTCACAGTTATCATTCAAACTCATATTTCATTACTGTGCAACAAAACCACACGACAAATCTGGCATTTACACTATTCCTCTAAATCCCTTTCCTTTCTGTCAGGTCTTGCCTTGCAGAGCATGAATAAGAGAAAAAAAAAAAAAAAAAGCTTAAAAGCTTGATAATCAGCCTGAAAAGACATATTGAAAAAATTATCTCAGTGCAGCATTTAGCTCGATGTCCCACAGAGAGGAAGCTCAGAGCCTCAGGTAACCCTTCAAACCTCCTGTGGGAAAAGCCTGACAGGAGAGAGACCTCCTGTTCTTTTGGGTTGTGAGCATTCCAGCCTAGACTTTTTGCAATTTATTCCTGGGATAAGGAAGAACAAAAAAAGCTGTTTGTCTACTGTTTCTGCTGAAGTAGAAAAGACTGCTTCACTACCCATCCCCTGTATTTTGAGAGAATCAAAATTTATTATTACCTCCTGGGAGAGAAAATGGACAGGAACTTTTAACCAAGGCAATTTCAGCCATCCAAGAAAGCACAGTACAGCTGAGAAATACTTTGTCAGTTCTAAAATAACTGGCATAATGAAAATTTCTGTACCAGAAGATAATGGAGGTCTATAAATTGAAGCTAGTTGGTCGCCTATAATACAGAAAAAATATTCATTTTGGAATGTGAACCTGGGAGGAAGGGAGAGGAAGAGCAACATCTTTGCATCAGGAATGTTTTGTGCACAGAACTTGTCCCATGTATTGTCACAGTATAGGCTGGCCTGTACTGGGCTGTTAATCTGACTACTGACTGGATAAGTAGTCTGGCTGAAAAAGCCAGCCCCCAAAGAACAGAGACAGGACAGGATTAGAGACAGACAAGGATTTAATCCAATGAGTTCCAGCCCTGGCTGCAGAGTGTGGAGTCTTCTGTCTTGGATCCCACGCCGCCCGAACTCAACAATGTATTTACTGTGTCCATTATTTCACAAAACATAAATCAAAGCCTCTAATTCAAAAGGCTTAAACTCTAATGTGTATGGTAGGAAAAGCTGGAGGGAGTGAGAGTTGCAGGATAAGATCCAGAAGGCAACCTAACTGCTCCTCAGCGACTGTAGGAAATCCTCTAATTGGAGTGGTATTGACGGGGTGCTGGAAAAACCTGAGTATGAGCAATTAAGTAAGAAAACCATGATCAGGACTCTATTAGTCCTTTAATTATCCCTATATAAGTCACCAATAGGTCATTCTACAGATCTTTTTCTCAGAGAAGACATGCAGACCATGAAGTGTCTGGGAATATTTTCAGGTGCAAGGTACACACTGCTGCCACTCAGATCCCATGCAGATATTTAATTTACAATTAAAGCATAATAGCCAGTATAGCCTGCAGAAAAAATCGCTGTATGATGTATAAACCCCAGATTAAATAATATAAGATAAATCCTTTGCATCTCCAAGGGAATTCCCTCTGCCATATCAGAGCTTTACACAAGAATTCTCCTTGTCAGCATTATCCTTACCTCCTTATACAGAAGTCTACACAACAAATCCCATATCAAGTTGAACCCTGAGATAACTCAAGGCTGAGTGAAAGAGTAATGCAAAGCAGCTGGCACAGCCAGCCAGCAGCACCCAAGAGTGCTGACAGTCACCACTCCAAAAGGCTGGTCACAGCTAAAGACAGACTGCACAAAAGGAAAGAAACACGTGAGAAAAAGGGATAGATAAAAAGGGAAGGATAAAAAAAATGCAAAGATTGCAAGAAGAATACATAAGCACAAAGTTGGTAACAAGCTGTGTAATACACGGAGGAGTGTTTGCGAAACAATTGAACAGCAACACTTAAAATTCTGAGGCCTTGGCTGTATCTAGTTATTTACATAGGAAGAAAGCAGTTAAAAATGCAGTGGCAGAAAAGGACCTGTGATTGTCCACAGCATATTTTTCTACAGACCATAAAAGCTCTCTGTGTGAACATTTGACAGAGCCCATGGCTGGTGATGGGCTCAGTGTTTTTTCCAACAGGCACTGGAGTTTGTGAGAGTTTCCCTGGGCAGGAGAGCAGCCCAGATTCTGACCGCAACTATGCACAACTGCTTTCTTCCTGTGTAAATTAGTTCCTTGCAGCCCTAAAATCCACCACACCAAGTGACAGGCTCACAAAGGAGACAGGTTTTGAAAAGCAAGCTCATGTTAACAACACATTCAGAACAGGAATTAGCAGGGGCAAAGCTTTGGTAAGTAATTTTATGGGAAGATACTCTTTCTGGGGAAGCAGGGAATGTGAAAAAAGAGGTTAGAGTGCAAAGAGTGAGAGAAGCATCAAAGACTATTCAACAGCCCAAAAAAAGAGCAGGGTGTTGACATATGCATGTGTATAGAGAGGTAGAAAACTGCAGGGGAACCAGCAGGGACTTGAGGGCTGGCTGATGGAAAAAGAAAGCACAGAAATAGTATGTGAGAAAATGGGATACTTAATTATACATATGTCTAGTCTAGGCCAAACTCAACACCACTGTCCTTAACAGAACCTTCTCCCTCACACACACAGAAAGGATACCTGGGAAATTCTATTTCAAACCAGCACTTTCCTTCCCAAATGAAATACTGAGGCACCATTTTGAACATAACTCGAATTAAGCTGCATCTAGCTAAATATGCCAGATGGATGCTCCAATACCATACACAGCAATTTGCAGGCAGCTGTCATAGATTCAGTTACCAGCCAACACAGAACACCACGGCTGTGTTCTGTGGGAAAATAGAGAGCTACTAATTTCAGACTCCCTGATGCTTCATCAGCACAAAAGCTGAAATAACTACAAGGCATCCCCTCCACCAATAGTGCTGATCAGAACTGCTGCATCAGCCTTATTTTAGCTGCTTTTAAAAGCCTCCCTGCACCATGATGCACTGGGAAGCCTAAGCCAGAATTTCACTACTGATACAACTGGAACAGTGCAGGCTTGGGTGATCTTCGGTGAGACTAGGTGATTCCTTCAGCCACTTGTCTGCCTTCTGACAGGGGAGGAAGTGCAGGGACTGAGCTGAAAGGCATGAAGCAGCTTGAGAAGCTTGCGCAGGACAATCGCTGTTCTTGTTACAAGCCCAGAACTTGGACTGTAACTACACAAACAAGTCCCAGCAATGCAGAAGAGGCATCTCCCCTAGCCAAATGCCTGGTCCTGCATAGAAGCTGCACTGTCCTTTTCTTAAATGGAAGCAGCATCTTCCAACAAGAGATTGCAGAGCCAACAGCAGGTAGTGCTAAGGATCCCCTTCTTTAAAGGAGCTCCTAAAGGGAAAGGAGGCAAGGCAAGGCAAGGCAAACCAAGCACTCCTGCAGAACAGATCCAGCCCAGAGGCCACCCCCAGACACCCTATTAACACTTACCCAACTCCTGAAGGATGGACTTGGACTGTGCCCAGAATGAGAAAGCTCAGAGAAAGAGAAGTGGTTCTTTTTCAAGCTGAAGGATGGTAAGTTTAGATCAGGTACTGGGAAGAAATTCTTCCCTGTAAGGGTTGTGACGCCCTGGAACAGACTGCCCAGAGAAGCTGTGGCTGCCCAATTCCTCGAAGTGTCCAAAGCCGGGTTGGATGGGGCTTGGAGCAACCTGGGATAGTGAAAGGTGTCCCTGACCATGGCAAGGAGTGGAATGAGATGAGCTTTAAGGTCCCTTCCAACCCAAACCATTTTCTGATTCTGTAATCCTTACAAGGAGGACTGGACAAAAACATCCTTCGTATTAACAGGATCATACCAACATTTCTTATACTCACAGAAATGAAAACACAGGACTAAAGTTGTGATAAGCCCCTGCTAAGCTTAAATTCTGCCTAAAGCATTTTCTGAGCATTAACTTTTCAATGATAATTTCATTCACAAAGGAATTAGCTGATGTCAGTGGGTGCTGTGTGACAGCAAAGTCACCTGGGCTGGCAGAAACTAAAAAGAGAAGCTTTCATTCAAAGTGAGTTAGGGCTCTAATTTAACACTTATAAGCTTATAGAAAACAAAAAACGTTACACAGCTGGGAAGATCAAGCCTTCTGATAAGGTACAGAAGTGCTTGTCCATCAGAATTTGGACAGGGATGAATGTGAAGAGAAAGAGGAGGCCCAAATGCCTCTTTGTCACCATTACCAAGCAACAGCTTGCAAAGAGGGTAAATCCAAGGTCAGCATTTAATGTCTGACCATATCTACAGCAAAACTGTGGCTTGATGGGCACAATCTTCCTGTTTCAGCAATTCCAGGGCATTAACTTGCACTGAGGACATATTTTAACCTTGAGACATAAGGCAGCAATTGGCCAAACTGGCCACTGAAAGCCAAACTAATACCAGATATATTTACCACAAGCAACACCATCTTTCCCTGAACCTCACTACATTTCACCTTTGGATCCAAGGGCTTGTCCCAGAGCACTCCAGGATATCAACATATAAATTTTAAAGGGATAATACAAAGAGAAAACCCTGGCTGGACACACTAGGACTAAAATCTGACTCAGATCAGGAGATGCTCTACTAAAGATGCAGAATGAGCACCAAATTAACCTCTCAAGACAACTACTAACTCCTGCAATCTCAGCCTCTCTGTGGTGCCTGCAGCAGGGTGGTAGAAGGCAACACCTAAGGGCATACCAACTCTACCTTAGGGCTTCTGGCTTTTCCTCTTGAGAAATGTAATGCTGATAAAAAAAACAAGTGGCAATTGGCCTGTCTCAAACCTGAGTGAGCCCACTACTAGCTAAAATCAGCTCATATAGCAGTAGCCCAGTGCTAGAAAGTACCACTCAAAAAGCATACACAAGAGAACAAAAGCTGCTCCACATTACAGACAGACTGGAATAAAAACCTCAGCATTCAACATTCCTTCATAGTTTGAGCTTCCAGCCTGTAACAGCTGGAGAACCAACAGAGAAGAAAGAGCGAAATTTAACATAATCTTTTGTTCAAAATCTCTGCTCTTTTGGGATGTTTCCTCTTAATGTGGTACCAGAACAGCTCACTGCTTCGCACTTGAAAAAATCCAAGTGCTGCACCTCTCCCATTTTGTTTAAGAAAACATAGTCAGACAGGTGTTTTCCCTTGCCCCATGCATATTTCAGAGTCATTTCTCAGTCACATGTGAGGCTGTTCTCTTCACCACAACCACCTCCTCTACAGGAAATCCTTAACCAAGATTATCTCCTGAGAAAGGGAAACCTGTTCAAGGTGAGTCCAAGGAGTCCTGGACACTTTACCCATACACTCTATCTGGGCTTCAGTAAACTTCCTGAGTTCCCCTCAGCTGCTCAAAGACACGATTCTCCTTGAGCTCTGCCACTAAGAAGGTGCCAGGTCCCCTTTCTGACACACTTTTGAGCACAAGAGAAATGAACTTTTCCACTGTGAACCCAAGCTTAGTGACAGCAGACTTACTTTAGTTACTTATTTTTAAACCTTTTGGAAGTAATCCACAGCACTGGCAAACCAATAGTCACTTCAGGGAGTATATAAAAATTTTATTAGAACTGGTTAGGAATAGAATTATATATATATATATGTATGGCACAAGTTCAGGTTGTTACTCTACGTGGACATTAGAGTAATAAGGAGAGATAAATGCATTTCAAAAGCAGTAAGTATTTTAGCTGACAGTCTCCCACAGCCTTCTACCTCATCTTCCCACACAAGTACCATCTCTAGAGGATGGAAACCGCTGGATGAGTGTTAGAAGCCACCACGCACATAGGGACAGAATAAAGGAAGCAACACAGCTCTCCTCCTTTTCCAGAGACTCCTCATGGCCCGGAAACTAACTTTTTTAAAGTTATATACAGACAAAGCAGTACTGAATAATATTGTAGATTTTTTTTTTTTTCTGTTAAGGGCTTGGCGAGCAGAGCCAGGAGGCTACAAAAGGCAGCACAAGTACTGCAGGCAACCTCCCCCCCGCTCCCTCGCTACCTAAAAGCGATGAACATTAGGCCAAACGGGGCGCAGGCAGCGGTCGGGTCGGGTCGGGTGGGGTCGGGTCGGGGCTCACACCGAGCGGGCCCCCCGGGCTCGGCCAAGCGACCCGCGGGCCCCTTCCCGCGGCGGCCTGGGCGCGGGGCAGCGCCAGGCGCGCTCCGGGCCGCGGCAGCCGCAGTGCGGAAGTAGGGGGCGGCGGGTTCCGGCCATCCTCGCGGGGCTCCGCAAGGGAACACACCGGAGAAAGGTCCGGCACCGCCCGCGCCCCGCCCCCGCCCGGCGCATACCTCGGGTGTCGGCGGCGATCGGCATCGGCGCCGGCGCGGCGGGGCCGCCCTCGGGTCCAGGTGGGAGCCGCTGCCCGGCGCACATCGACTTCAGCACCTGGAACACGGCGAGCGGCGCCACGTTCATGCGCAGCAGGTCCAGCAGCACCCTGGGGGTAGACAGCCCGCACCGGGAGCACCCGTCAGAGGGGACTCCGGCGTCACCAGCGGCTCCCGCGGGGGCCGCCCCCGCCGCTCACCGGAACACCTCCGGGTCCAGCCCGCTGCCCGCCGCCTGTGCCAGTTCGAACAGCTCCGCCTCCTCCGAGCTCAGCAGCTGCTTCCGCCGCAGCCGCGCCTCCGCCATCGGCGCCATTGCCGCCATTCCCGTCGCCCCCTCCGACATGGCTGCGCGGCCACGCCCCCAGCCGGGCCAGGCCTCCCCACACCAGACCATGTCCCCGCACGGTTCGGCCCTGCTGCTCCCGGCGCGGCCGGCAGGCGGCAGCCGCGCTCCAGCCGCGCCCCCCTGCTTGGTGCCGCCGCAGCACCCGCGTAGTGGCAGTGTGCGGTGTCCCCTATCCGCCTCGTTGCCCTCCGCACTCGCGGCGCGGCCTCCCCGCTGGCGCTTCTGCTCCAGAGCAGGGCAGGACCCAGCGGGGGCCGCTGAGCGCGCAAAGGGCAGTGCAGCAGTTGCGGGTGCGGAGATGCTGTGGGGACCCACGGAGCTACACAGAACCCGTGTTCTCACCCCCAGCTCTCCCCTGGGCCGGGCGGCAGCTCCCCGGAACGCGCTGCAGTTCCTGAGCCCAGAGAGCGTCTGGCGTTGTATGGGGAAGAAAACTGGAAATTTGGGTCTTGAGATGCACCGTGGTGAAGAGCTAGCAAACTGAGATTGAAATTCCTCTATCTTAAATGGAAGTGAGCTGTTGCCATCAGGGAGGGGTGGTCTGTCGCCACTGCCCCTGGCTCAGCACACACAGGCCCCGGAGCTGCGCTGTTAATGGAGAGCAGAGCAGTGTCCTGTGAGACACTGTGTCCTGTCCCCCTGGCAAAGCCATGAGAGAGACCCCATCCCATCCGTACACCAAACCACAGGAGACAGATGCTCCCACTCCACATCCCAATCAACCTGTGAGTCTGTCAAAAGGTGACCCGACCTTGTGCCCCAACGGCCCTGGTGACAGATATTTACTGCAGATGCCAAGGCAGAAATGACATTGATGATGATAAAAGAAACATCTTGCTCTTTATGGCCCCAAGAAGGACCAGCTCAGCAAGAACAATTATGGCTGTGTTTGGAGTGGGAGCAGCTGCTGCCAGCACGAATTACTGTGCTGTCTGCGGGGCTGCCAAAGCCACAGAGCCTAAGGTTGTCCCAAAAACTGGACTTTCAGAGGGACCCTCAGCTGAGCAGGGAGTACAGGTCTGTGATGCAGGGAGACTCAAAGACTGTGCTTGCTCTCTTGCTTGTTCTGGCATATGATGTGCCGCTTCCTTTGGGACAGGCTGGAAGTCGAGTACAAATGCAAGAGCCCTCGTTGTGTGGGTGATGCAGTCTCCAGACTTGGTCCCACATGGACTACCTCCCCCAGCCAGTGGCATGTGAGAGTTCAGATACAACTCACAGCAGAAGGGAGCAAGATGCTTTTTAGCTCAGCCCTTCTCTAGGAAAAATAAAGAAATAAAAAAAAATTAAAAAAGAGGAAAGCCAGGAACCACCTTCTGTACAACAAACTGGACAAGTCTCAGCTTGAACCTCCCTCTGTCCCAGCCCAATCTGTTCCAGCTGTCAGCTCTCCCTGCATGCTGTGGTCACCAGCATCACAAACAGGGCTGGAGACTTTCCCAGGGCAAAGGACAGGAGACCCTGTCCCTCCCATGCTTCCTTTATAGGTCACGGCTGTGTCACATCTTCCCCACATTTCTTGATGTAAGCCTGGAGGGGCCTAGTCTGCAACTTGGAGTGACAACCCTCTCCTCTGGACTTCAAGGCTTTCTCTGAAGCATTTCTGGGGGCTCTGTTATCTCGTTTCACCCTCTTGCTCTCCCGATCCAACAGGTCAGTAGACTAAGTCCTTGGGAACCCATAAACTTCCCCTGAGAAGGCCTCAGTTACTGGAGCAGCAGTCTGGGACTCTGGCTTAAAAGACACTGAGCAGAACCCCCAGGTCTTGAGGCACTCTCCATTACCTCTGGCAGGACTTTAAAACCTAGTCACCACTCAGTCCATAGTTTCCAGAGAACGACGAGCCAGGACAGCCCAGGATGTTGATGCCAGGCTGCATCTCAGCCTTTGCAGGACATATTTATGAGAGGGGCTGAGCAGATGGGGACAGGGGAGGCTCGGACATCCTGCACGTGCAGAAAGAAAAGAGAGTTAGGTGCAGCAGAGAGCCTGCAATCCTTACAGCAAGTTACCAGAAAGAGCCGTGGGTTGCTCAGACATCACCCTACATGGAGGCAAAGCGAAGCATGAGCTTTCCCTGTCAGCCAGGACATGCTGTGAATGTGCAGAGGTACCTATGGGCAGAAGCTGCGATGCTGCGCTCGGGCAGTAAATCACAGTGCACTGTGGATGTGCAGCAAGGCACAGGATGGGAAGAGGGGACATGCAGCAAGCCTGCCAGTCCCACACAGGCAGTCAACACTTGCCATTTAATGGAGAAAAATATAGCACACACACGTTCATGTGGAAATTAAGAGAAAGACTGGGAGCTGTACAGGTTACCAACCTGAGTGGGATAGGAAGGACAGAGAATGCCTGAGATACAACCACTGGCTGAGGACACACTGTGAATGCATGAGATCAGGCTCAGCCAGGAGGGGCTGCATGACATCAGGGAGGGAAGGAGCAAGGTCACCTTCCTATGAAAGAAGGGCCAGGTTTAAGAAAACCTGGATATGGCTCAAACCTCCAACAAATGCAGCCAATGTGCCTTCCACATCCACAAAATGGAAAAGAGGGATTCAAACAAATCTGGACTTTGATATTTTCTGAGGCTTTTTTGAAAGAAACCCAGCTCCCAGACAGAAAAGCGAATGTAAATAGAATTTATCACACATACATTGTCTCAGGATAAGGTAATGATTTCTCTTTGATAATTAACTTTGACGAGGTGATGCAGAGCACTGTAGTAGGTGTCTCTGCCCATGACAGAGGGCTGGAACAAGACGAGGTTTAAGGTGTCTTCAAACCCAAGCCATTCTATGCTTTTATGATTTAGCCTGATTATATTTAAGGAAGAAGTTTGATTTCCACCCAGTATGAACCAGTTTCTAGTGCTGGAAGTCATGGGTATGGATTTAACAAGAGGAAGAACCAGCTAGCCAAGTAAAATGCTGGGCTATGTTAAAGGAATGTTTCTGAGCACCTTCCAGCACTGCTCCCCACCTCAGTCTTGGGATGCCCCCACTAATGTTAATAGCAAGAAGTGCGGAGCTGGTAGTGTGGAATCATCATGCCTGGGATGTTTTGGGGAGTGACACAGCCATGCCACTATCAGGTATTGGGATGGTCTCACCTGGACGATAACAGAATCCTAGGTTTGGGTCAGAAGATCATCTAGTCCAACCTCCTATTGTGAGCAGGGACATCTTCAATTAGATCAGGTTGCTCCAAGCCCTGTCCAATCTGTCCTTGAATGTTTCCACACATGGCACCTCCACCACCTCTTTGAGCAACCTGTATTAGGGTTTTACCACCCACACTGTAAAATACTTCTTGTATCTAATCTAAATCAGTATTCCTTTTAGCTTAAAACAATTTCCCCTTCTATGTGTATGAACATGGTGGTTTGGAGACAGGCCTCCAAATTGTCCATGGAAAAGAACTGCTCATAGGGCTAGACTCAAAATTAGGTGGAGGCATCCAAGCAGAGATGTCTTGGGACAATTTCCAAACAGGACACCAGGAGCAAGTAAATGGTTGGGAAGGATGCTGAGAACCATACTGAAGGGACTGAGTGAGGGTGGTCTCCAAGTCAGAAGTTGAAACTTGTCCTTTGGGTCAAACATTTGGTCTCTAGGAAAAGATTAGAGAGGAAGCATTCAGCTGGGCCATATCTGTGCCAGTGCACATGTGTGCTATGGATGTGCTACCCTGCACATTCCACTGGCAGCCTGAAGGGATCAGGAGCAAATTTCTCTCCTTTGCTCTAAACTCTGGCAGCTGAGCTGCTGAGTTATCTGATCCTCCTGTAGATTGCTGTGGTTGGAGGCAAAACACAGGGAACAGCATTCTCAGCTGTGAACTTAAGCATCCCTGCTAGGGCTGGGGTTTCAAACTAATCACTAGGCTTGGACTTCAAGGAACTTCTCCA
Organism: Acridotheres tristis; assembly: GCA_037013685.1. NCBI lineage: Eukaryota > Metazoa > Chordata > Aves > Passeriformes > Sturnidae > Acridotheres > Acridotheres tristis. The sequence goes on along the minus strand of CM072897.1, from coordinate 20,565,234 downwards.
GGCCAGAGGGGCAGGAAGGGTGCATGGATGACAGTGTGAGGGTTTAGCCCAGTCCCACAAGGATCAGTTGCTGGTTCTTTCCAACCTCTGAGGTACTTAGGAGCCTTGATGACTTGTGCTAGGATGGGTAACATGAGACTTGTCACTAACCAAAGGGCTTCATTTCTAGCAGGTGGGAGACACGAGGGACAGAATTCAGTGAACACACCCCAGATTCCCAGGTGGGGAAGCTCCAATTCTACCCTCTGTCAATCTATCCCTCTTGGTTTCCTCCATCTTCCAAAACTACATGTTTTCATAGAATCATAGAGCTGGAAAGGACCTTAAAGGACCTTAAATCATTTGGGTTGGAAAGGACCTTAAAGCTCATCTGGTTCAAATCCCCTGCCACGGGCAGGGACACTTTCCACTATCCTAGGTTGCTCCAAGCCCCATCCATCCTGGCCTGGAACACTTCCAGGGATGGGGCAGCTTCTCTGGGCAACCTGTGCCAGAGCATCACTACCCTCTTAGCCAAGAATTAACTTTTATCTCATCTAAAGCTGTCCTCTTTCAGTTTAAAACCATCCCCCCTTGTACTGTCACTCCAGGCCCCTGTCCAAAGTCCCTCTCCAGCTCTCCTGGAGACCCTGAGGGCACTGGAAGGGGCTTTAAGGTCTCCCTAGAGTCTTGTCCTCTCCAGGCTTAACAGCCTGAACTCCTTCAGCCTGTCTTCGTGGGCAACAGCCCTGGGAGCATCACTTTGGTCAGTGATGTCCTGTGCAGGGGTAACACAGCCCCAAGCTGACTCACAACCAGGGAGAGTGGCACAAGGCCGGGGCTCCACCAGCTAAGCCCTGACATTGTGCACGAGCTGTTCCTAGCACTGCTAATCCAATTACAAAACAAACTTCCTTCCTCCATTGTCAGGACCTGCAGTATGCTAAACCAGCCCAGCGATTATGGAGGGCTTAGTGAAGGACTAGTGATCAGGCAATGAATGTCAGAGCTGTTGCACATACCAGGAGGAGGGATACAGAACACAAGCAGTTGGGAGGACACGGGGGATTGCTGGGACAAGTGGATTAGGAATTATTACAAACAAAGGTCTTTGGTCTAACTTTATGATCCAAACAGGGTTAACCTTAAAGCTATATAAGATTGTTCACGCTCTTGTCCCTCCCGGGGATTAGCATCCTTATGAATGGAGATCCCTGTCACTTCTCTAGCCCTATTGGATGCCTGCCCTCACCAACCCCATTCCCAAACAATGCTCGCTTCAGTCACAGGATGGCAAAGGCAGCACTAAAATACCCTTTCAAGAGAAATTCAGTCCAAATTTTCTGGGGAGCTGCTGTTCACCTCCCACCACTGAACTGCTAGAACTGGAGTCATGTATTTTTGGTGGTCAGGACAAAGGAACGGGTTATTTCCCTTGATCTAGCATTGGTGAGACGGCACCTGGATACTGTTTCCACGTACATGGAGAGGAAGAGAGTCAGAGAGTCCTGCTGAGGATGGTCAGGGGCAGAACAAGGGAGTTTCACTTCTTTAGCCTAGAGAAAAAAGGGCTCAGGAGGGATGTAATTCCCACAGCAGTGATCAAGAGCTACTTTGCTGAAGCACTTGGACACACAGCCCAGCTGCAGGGCAGTCCTGCTGGTCCATGACTGGTTCTGGGGAGCTGGTGCAATGCACACAGGTCTCATCCCTCTCATCCCTGTGCTCAGCAGGGATGCTCCTGAGATGGAGCCAGGCTGCTTGAGCAGGATTTCACCATAAGGCTGCACAGCCAGCACTGGCTCCCAGGTAGTTTGCTCCCTGCCACAGCTCAAGAAAACAGCCCCACACTATGTGGGGAGCTGCATGGACACAAGAAACCTCTTCTTTCCCACCTACAGCTTCCAAGAAGGCAGAGGATCCCCCCACGATGAGCTCTTCATTGGAGCCATCAGGACACAGCAGGGCTGCTAAGTGGCACTTGAAACCTTCAAAATGCAGAAAGGGCACCCAGCAGCATCACTGCAGATTTCTGCATCTCCAGCCCTTCCTGCGTGCTCTGGGAGAAAAGCCCTCTCACTTGAGTCACCTCGATCCCCACAGAACTAAGTGCCTCCCTGGGATGGAGAGAGGCAGCCAGAGCTACCAGCAGCCAAGTGGGCTGTAAGGAGACACCGTCCAGCTCAATCCCCTGCCTTTTAAGGAGTGGCAGAGGCTGAGGCATCCTTGAACAACCCACCACACTTCTGCAGGCTCCCAGTCGCGGGGTGCATTCACAGACCACACTGGCCATGCCCCGTGGGCCCCACAGCAGCTCAAGACTGTGCAGGGCAGCCAGGACAGCCATCTCTCAGCTAAGATCGAGTATGAAAAGCCCCAAAGCCCCAATAGCACAACAGGGTTCCTGCAGTGGATGCAGCACTCACCCACACAAAGTCCCCCCTCAGCAACCAGCAGGGACAGCTTCTTCTGGGGAGCAGGCAGAAGGGAGGATGATGCTTTTTCACAAAGCCTTCATCAAGCTACTGCTAACTCATCTCACCGATGTCCGAGGGCTTTGTTCCACTAACAGAAAAGGTTTTGCTGGTCCAGCAGTGAATTTGCTGCTGTCATCCCCACCCAGAGAGCAGAGGGGAAAGGGAATGTGCTGCTGGGGAGTAACAGCAGGATGGAGCTTAGGCTGAAGCATGGATAGAGGAAATGTGCATGGGTATAGGAGCAACACCAGGAACAAGATTAAAACACAAAGTATGTATGAAAAAGTACACAGCACCAGAGAGGTTCAGCCAAAAAAAAGAGCAAGCTGACCCAAAGACAAGGTGTCAAGAAGACAAACAATAGGACTGGAGCCAGTAAATTCTCAGAGATCAGGAGCTCTGTGAAATTCAGGGACTTTACCTAAGATTTATGAGAGGTGAAGGAAAACAAGGCGGCAAAAGATCCCAAAGAGCACCCTCTTCTATAGGGAGTAACAGGCAAGTCCAAAAATCAGCTCATCACTGCCCACAAAGGGTCTCAAAGACATGGCCAGGACATGACCACTACCATCCTTTGTCCCCTGTGACTCAGAGGAGTGCACTGGCTGGATGGGCACACCAATCTCAGTGTATGCAACGGCAAAGGGAAAAATCAATTCCCTTAAAGCTTTTGTGTAACAAAATTTTCCTTTCCACTGCTTTGCTACACTGATCCTCCACTCGTAGTGGAATGTGGGCACACAGTCTCATGAAGCAGGAGACAACAATGCACTGCTTTATTAGGCAGTGGTGCTGCACAGACAGCCAAGGCTGGTCACTATTTACGTTTGGCAAAGGATGGCAGTGAGTACTGAGCACCAGTGCAAGCATGGGCAGCCTGCCTCACACTCTGCATGCCTTGCTGGCCCCAGACAGGTCCTGCTCACCCCTGCCAGCCTCCTTACCTGCAGGCACAGCCATTTAGTCTCATGGGTGGAGCAAGGCACCCTCATGGAGGTACCTCAGGCCTGCTACCAGATGATTTTATCCCCGTACTTGCGTACAGTGCCCCCCTCCCTGGACTCTCCAAGGTCCCAGCTCCAGTCCTGGCATCCCAAGCTCTGCCAAGGAGGCAGGCGTGGAGGTGTGGACAGCCGGCAAGCCCCACTCAGCTCCTCGCACAGGGGATCCTTCCAGCATGCCAGCACGCAAACCAGTGCATGGGAGCCCTTGAGAGAGCAGGACAAGGGGCCCGGCTGCAGCAATCCCCAACAGCAGCAGCTGTGCCCAGCAAACTGCTCGTGGGCTCATGGTCTGGAGCCCATCCTTGGCATGACAACGCTCAGCCCTGTGGCCAGTTTTGGGTGCACCCAGCCTTGAGCCTGGCTCGTGGGGGTGATTACTATAGGGTTCGGATAGCCACCGGGTAAAGCAAGGACATGTGCTCAGCCCCCTTGATGGGCAGCTTGCGGCTGGCGTAGTGATGGATGATCTCTGGCACGCTGTCAAAGGGCGGGCTGTGCTGACCCAGCACGTACTTGTTCTCCTGTGTCCGGGACAGTTTCATGTGCATGAAGCCCTGGCTGCTCCTGCAAGGACAGATTAAGGCAGGGTTAGGGAGTACAGTTGGCCCCAGCCTCCCCTCGTCTTCTGACCCCCTGACCCAGGCAGCCTACCCCTGCCGCTGAGGGGAACACTGCTGGCTCCTGTCTGCAGCCACGGCTCTGCCTGCAGCATCCCGCTCCTGGCTGACTCCGACAAAACCCACAGAGCAAAGGAGGGACATGGCGAACAATGCTGCACTGTGTCCCCTTGGGGAGCGCTCCCATGCAGTGGGGTGTGTAGGGCCCATCCAGGGTGAGTGTGTGTAGGGAAGGCATCACCTGGGCAAGAACAGTAGGGACACTTGCTGTAGGGTCACTCAAGGGTAGTTGTTTTTGCTCCTTGCTTGTGACAAAGCCCCTTTTGCAACTGCTCTGGCTCTCACAGGATCCTCTCAGCTCCTAGGACTTCAGCTCCCAGATCTCCAGCCTCACCACAGCAAACCAGTTTTTTTTTTTCCTTTGGCCCACAGCCAAAGGATTTTCTCCTTCCCCTCTCTCCATGCCACCAGTGCAGGCTCCATAAAACCCACTCAGCATAGCAAGACCATTTCCTTGCACAGCACGGGCACCAAACCACGCCAAGCTGTGCAGTCAGATCCTGCCACAAACGCTGATTCCAAGTGACGGACTAATGGCCCTCTTGCTATTAATTTGCATCTCTGAGGAGAGCTGCAGCCTGTCCGGAGCGTCTGGATTGCACATTATAGCAAAATATTGATGACTTAAAAGCAGACAGGACCTCATCAGTGATGCTGAGCTGCTTCTAGTGCTGCACAGCCCAGTCCCATCCCCTCAGCTGGAGACAGGCCATAATGGACAGCCCAGTTGCATTAGCAGAATGGGTTTGCAATCCATTTAGAGACAGAAGCAAGGAGCCAGGTGTCCTGAGAGAAAGCCACAGCCCCCCAGTATGGGCTGAGGAAAAGCAATAGCTTGGCCGTGTTTTGTGTCCCAGTGGCAGGGAATCAGAGCACTGCCACATAGAACTATCGAGAGATGATACTGGTGGTGTTTTGCCCAAATTGCTCCACAGGTATTTGTCACAAGCTCAGGGATGTGATGAGATCACAGCCCTAGAGAGATGACTGAGCAAACAGGCTGCAAACACCAGCAGCCAGGAGAAGGGGTGGATACTGCTCCTGCTGGGCACTTCTGCAGGCACAAGGAAGGACACAAAGCTTTGCAGTGTGGCCTCAACGACTCTTGTGGAGGCACAAGCCAGGAGGGACTCACTCTCGAAGCACCTGAGGCAATGGATTAACCCTGTCCATGAGAGGCACCGTAGGGCTGCCGAGCCTGAACTAGCCAGGACTGTTAGGTTAAATCCCTCCAGCTACCTGATCTGCTCCTGGCTGCTCTCTCTTGTGCTTATTTTCCTTTAAAGCAACACCAAAGAACTTTAGGCCAGCATTGGAACACTTTTCAGACCATCTCCTTGGCTATGCCTCCTTCCTCAAGGAGAGAAAAAAAAAAAAAAAAAAGAGTTAAAAAAAAAATAGAGCTGCAGACAGCCATCTTACAGCTATATAAAAAGCATCCCGGGGGATTTTACTTTAACAGGCTCTACAGAGAAAAGCAGTGGAGTAAAAATCCTGCTCCCAGGGCTGTAGGTTCTCTGCAAACTCCACAAGGACAGGCAATGCCCATGTAACTCCTTGATGGGCTGGGGAAGGTAGGATACCACTGCACACCATGGCCTAGACACACATGCCATCTGAGAGGAGGATTTTGCCATAAAACTAAGGATGATGGCAGGAAGTAACGGAAAACCACTAAGAAACTAAGAAACAGCTTGTGGAGAGGTGATGGAATGCCACCTCCCAGGCTCTCCAACACACATGTTGGCTAATGCCACTCACAAGGCAACGGCGAGACCTCTCGCAGCTTCAAATGCAGCTCACCAACCAGAAGAAGCTATTGTTCCAGAATGGCTCACGAGCCAAGGCACGGAAAAAACACAGAAAATTAAAATATCAGTAAAAATTATGACAAAGAGAAAAGGAGGGAGCTCTTCTAGAAAGGTTTGTTGGCTGATCTGAAAGCTCTAAATGCATAAGGAAGAAAGTATATTTTCAGTGGAGCTCCTGCCCTTGTTTGGTGCCGAAGGCAACAAAAAGAGTGAAAAAATGTGGAGAGAGACAGAGCAATCTAATTCACAATTATGCCACTAGGAAATAAACAGAGGCTGAACCCCCTAGGGAGCAATGCAGGTAGAGAGACCACTGGGGAAACTCAAAATACACTGAGAAAGGCATAGGGTTATGGGCCGTGTTGTTGGGCACAGATAGCTGAAGTGCTCAATGAATACTTGTTTCCCATCTGGCAGGAACAGAGCTAATATAGCTGTCCAGCAGAAGAGCAAGAAGGTATTTGCTCATCCATCATTATCTTCAGACAGTAACAGTGGATCCGTACTGCCCCAAGAGCCAGGAAGGAGCTGGATGACGAGCTGTGGGCAGTTCCCCCTGTCAGGACACATGCAGAGATGCTTCATGCAATTTTGGTATTCAGAGACTCTGGAAAACTTGGGAGTATATAAAGATTCCCCAGAAACCCCAAGCAGAAATCAAGCTGTGCTGTGGGGATGAGGTTTCCCTACTGGTAAAGCAGATCAGGGTAAAGCCCTCTCTACAGCTGAGCAATGGATCTGTGGGGCTGGGGAGGAAAGGATAGATAGCCACATTTCCATCAACAATGGGCTCATACAAACTTTCTTTTCCCATGAAACTAAGCTACAAAAAAAAAAAAGAGGGAACAAGAAAACAGAGCTGGAAGCTGTAGCCAGACACATTTTACTGAGAAGTGAGGCACATCATTTGATCCATCTGAGAGATTATTAGCACTGCCAAGGAAAAGCAGTTGGCCTCCAGATCTTCCTGAGAGATGTTTTTGCTAGACATCAAACCAGAAACCTATGCCACACCACAGAAAAGTGTGGACTTCATACTGCAGCGTTTCTGCCCAGTCATTGTCATCTCATAGTTAGCCAATTAGCATGGACACAATTCACTTTGGGCACCCACCTAAGGCACCTGGTCACCTCTGCTGTGGGTCCACAACCCCCCAGCCCTGCCAGGCTCACTCACTTCAAGGAGAGGGAGAAGTCATTCTTGCTGGTCTCGCTGTTGCGCACCAGGTAACTGGCCTCCTTGCACAGCCTCAGCAGCGTCTCTGCATCTGTCCGGCTGATGGCCCCGTGGTACCAGCTAGAGGAGGAGAGGGATCAGCTGTGCTGGGCACAGAGCAGACACCATGGAAAGGGCTCTGCCCTGAGGCAGCAGCCATGCCAGCACCTCTGGCAAGAACCTCCCCAGGGACTGCAGCCACATTCAGGGAGAAGGAAGGGGGTGGCACCACTGGGGTTGGGAGACAAGGGGCAGGGGCAAACAGGCTGAAATGTGGAGCCAAGGAAGAAAGGAAGAAGTAAGTGTGCCTCAGGGCGCCTCATGGTGGGGCCACAGGGCTCACTAGTGCAGGTGGAAGGGTCGGGCAACCACTCCAGACAGGCAGGACTCACCACTGACTCTCCAGGGGCAGGGCAGGGTCAATCCTCTCCCCAACAAAGGGGCCAGGCTCAGTGGTCAGTGTCTTTGTGCTCTTGAGACTGCTGGAGCCATGCCTGAGGACAGCCCTGGCCTTCTCCTCCCTGCAGGGCGAGGTGCGGCCGTACCCCAGCCCCTCTGATGGACCTGCAAGACAGACATGCATCACATGCTGGGATCCTAACTTTCTCTGGCAGGAAGAGTCAGAGCCACTTACATCACACTGAGTCACCTCACACTGCCCCATTCCCATGGTCTAAGCAAGGGCAGGGCAGCTCTTGGGCTGCTGATCACTGCCCAGGCTGAGTCCCCACCTCGCCAGGCCTGAAACCAGTAGCTGAGGCCATGGAAGACATTTCCAGGGAGGTTTCAAAAGCTCAGGCGGTTTTGCTAATGCAAAAATAAATTCAGTGGCCATGGTACAAAGTTAAGTGAGACACAGCAAAAAAAAAGGGGTTCCCCAATCTCAGAGGAAAAACTTAAATTTAAAAAAAAGAAGAGGGGAGAGATGGAGCTAAAGGAAGCAGTCAGTTTGGAACCAATGGACACATTTCTGCTGGCACAAGCATGAGATGAAAAAACATTTCCCTGAGGTGGGAAGGGGATATTTTGACTGCAGGTACCTCCCTGATGCTGCCACCTGCTTGTCACGAGCCCAGCCACAGCCATGAGCGCAGGGGATTGACCAAGATGTACCCCAGGGACCTGGCTTCCCACTGCCTGTTATTTCTGCGCAGGATTATTTCAGCATTAACAATGTTGTTTCTCCTGCCTCCCAAGAGTCCATTATTACTCCCTGTACCGCCAACCTCCTTGCACAAATTACTTATTGATCGGGCAGAGCTCCCACAGTGTGGAGCTCCCAGGGGCTGACACCATGGCAGCACAGTCACCCTTGAGGTGGCTGAGCCCATAAGTGCCCTGGGACTACCAGAATGCCCCAGACAGGACAACTCTCCATGCTTCCTGGCTATTGGAGGAGGAGGCAAAAAATAGCCAGAGGGGTGTTTTTCTCTCTAGCAGGGCATCCTCTAAGGCAGCTTGAGTGACACTTTGTCCAGGCCCTACGCAGGTGAACAAGACTCCAACCCCCCAGCACTGCAAGGAGGGGAAGGTAACCAAAAGCAAACCCAGCCAAAATTCTCTGCAACTTAGCATGGTGTAAACCACCCTGAGCACAACTCAAGGAGGAGGTGCCTGGTATTATGGCTTGATAAGCCCTGCTTCTGTGGCACTCTTGACTTTCCACCAACCATGCTTGCTCTTGTACATCACATACAGGATTCAATTTCAACTCATCGCCTTAAAAAATTAGGGCAATTATTAAAAAGCCAGGCAATCAAACAGCCCAAGTGTTTGCTGGCAGCACAAAGTCATTGTGTTACAGGCTCAAAAGAAATGCATTGCACTTGTCAGAGGGAGACAGAGGCATGTGCATGATTAAGCAGGATATTAAAAACAAGCCCTCAGGAGGAAGAAGACATCCTTCAAGATACTCAAGTCATCCCCAGACATGAGAAATAAAAAATGAGACAAAACTGGCAAGATAAACTTAACACAACAAAACAAGTCAGAGGAGGAAAAAAAAAAAAAAAAAAAAAAAAAGACTCTGTGTTGCTAAAACCAGGAAAAATTACAAACTGATGTGTTCATCAGGACCAGGATGCATGTCAGAGTGAGTGTGGAGATAATAAATGATGGGGGGAAAGAAAAGGCTGCATAAAAAAGAGATTAATTTTTCTTGACACCTGCATTCATTGCAGGAAGAGAATCGAAAGTTCTCACCTGCCAAGACCTTTCTTCTTGAGGACTGATCTCAGCCTGCAGCGTCCCTACGGTTTTGGGAAATACCCAACAAAGCCCTGACAGAGCGGCCACTTTGCTCTCGAGTGCCCCCACCATCAGCACCAAAATAAGGCATCACCTGCAGCCTGCACTCAAGCCCACCCAGGAGGCAGCAAAGGCCACACTGGCTTTATCTTATGAAGCTCTGCAGGGATCTGGGTAGCTGCAGATAAGGAAATGAGACATCTGCACCTGGCACACTGCAGTGCCCACCTGGACAGCATTAGAGATGCATAGCAGCCATGGCACACTGCTACACAGGAAAAGGCACAGCTTGCATCCCAGTTCCCCACTGGTAACAGTCCAGTCATGGCTTTCCACAATGCTTTCCACCTAATGCTCTTGACAAAATCCCAATTTCACCACAGCACAAGAGCAAGGTCCTTAAAATATTAATAAAGGGTTAAAAGAGAAGCAGCAATATTTGGCTTTCATAAGTGAGACTGCCAGCAGCATCCAAAGGAGATTTACCCAGGAGCTCTGCTCAGCACACACCAAAAAGGCTTCACAAGGCAAACCTGAGATGACAAAGTGTTCCTGGGAGATTTGGCTGCTCAGGATAGCAAACGCAAGAGGGGAGAATCCACTGGGACCTCCTGGCACTAAGCAGCAAGGTAATAAAACACCAGAGGAAACAGAGCAGTGCTAAATGATGAAGAGGGGAAAAAAACAGCCCCAACTTCAGCACTGAGATCTGAATTAGCTGTTAACACATCCGTAAGGGACTGGGCAGTAAGAAAACATCAGCTAAATACTTAGTTGCTGAGAATACCTTAAAAGCAGCCATCAAATGTTGGGAATTTGGAGGCAAAGAGGAAAGAACAAAAGGGAAAGTAATGATTCTGCCATGCCATAGAATAATCCCCCAGAGCAGCTCTGCTGCTTCAGCAAAGAGGCACCAAAGAGCCAGTGCCTCTTTGCAGCAGGAAGGTGCAGCAGGACCAACACCTGATGTCCAGCACATAAGAATTGAAGGGGCCAGGAGGATCTGGGAGAGGGCAGAGGAGGAGGGTTGTGTCTAGCACTGCCCAGGGCAAGCCCCAAGGCATCACAGCGGTCCAGAGTCACAGCAAGCATCGGCTGCAGCCCCCCCAGACACGCCACTGTCATGCAAGACCCACCATTGGCGTCTTCGTAGCTGTGCTGGCTGTGCTGCAGAGGGACGGGGACACCAGCCTCCCCATCCAGGGGGCTTTCACTGCTGTCCAGCTGTCCCACCGGCGGGGGCCATGGCAGGTCTTTAATGACCTTGATTTCAACTGGATAGGGGTGGGAAGGGTGTGGGAAAGAGACAGAAAGAGAGAGAAAGAAAGGGTTTAGAAAAAACCATCAGCAACAACAGAGGCCCACAAAGAAGGACAGCAGTTGTGGGGGGAAAGACCTCAGGACTAAATTCCTGGGAGCCCTACACCAGCTTGGCCATCTCATCCCCTCCACAGTACCAGGCAGAGACAGACCTGAAGGGGGGCACATTCCCAATGGAGAGACCCTGCTCCTCCATCAGCTTTTCCAGCCAACCCTCTCTGGGGTTTGGGGGAGCCTGCAACCACCCTGTTCCAAATACTCGCCTGTCTGGGGGTCTTGGCCAAGCATCCCATTGCCATCTGTCCTGCCCGTGCATCTATTTTGCCCTAGGTACCTCCCAGCAACCCACAGGATCCACACTCCCCTGCCAGGCACCAGTGGGTTGCAGCCTTGTGCCAGTAGTAACTGCCCATCAGCAGGAGTCCCATGGACCCCCCGATGGGCCAACAGAGATATTTTGGCATCACTGGAGAGAAAAAAAACACCCCACGAGCCACAGCAGGATCTGCTCTGGCTTCAGAAAAAAAACAGGCAGCAGGCCCCAGCATGGCCCAGGGAACAGCAACCTGACTCCCTTGGGATTTGGAGCAGGCCTGAAGGGCCCTGGGCAGCATCCACATGCATCTACATATGAGCAAGACCTGTGAACACACCACCTCCACCCAAGGATATCAAGCAAGGTGGCTCATCCAGAGCACAGACACCTCAGCACAAACCCAGCCGAACAGAGCATGGTGTTCCATGATTGAGCCTGACATGCTGAATCCTTGGCACAGGGTGGCCGCAAGCACAAGCAGGCACTGTGACACTGAGCCTAGCACACATATCTCCAGCTCACAGTGCCCAAACCCAAAAGGTGAACCACTCAACCCCAAATTTCCACATCTCTCTCTGCCATCATCTCCACACAGTGCCACCAGTCTGAGCACCCTCAGCGCCAGCTGCAGCACAGACACAAAATGCTGCAATTAAAATGCATCCTAGATAAGAGCGTAGCAATTAGCCAGCACCAGCAAGGAGCCAGCACTAATGCACAGCATGGATTTCCTCATTACCAAACACAAACAGAATCGATCCTACAGCACGGATAAATAGGTTAGGGAGGCTGGATGAAGGCTCTTTGAGTATCCTCCTGCCCTGAGGAAGGAGGGATCTGCTTGAGCCCGGACTTAAACCTACTCCTGCAACACAATATTGAGGATGTTAGTTTGCACCAGAGGCTGTGATCGGTCAGAGCACAGAAGAGGCAATGGGAGACAGGTGTTGGACAGGTTACTAAGGCAGCTCAATCCATCATTCTGTCCAGCCTGGCTCCCTGCCCAGAGAAACAGCTTCTGCAAGAGCTGCACTCCCTGAGCTATGGAAATGCAGAGACCAACATTATTGACCCTCAGAAGATGAAGGAACCCCAAAGATCCAGCTTCACAAACATGTTGTTTGCTTTATGGCAGCTCCCATCACTCACCTGCAAAGGCTTTGGAGATCCGCTCCTTCTTCCATTCCCAGGGCTGGTCATATTCCTCCGGTGGCCGCTCATCATCCTCAGGCAGCCGGGACTCCCTGGGCCTGGGGCAAGCTGGGCAGTCACTGTCCATGTCCAGTACAGGCTCATAAGGAGTGTCGTAGAGGTGCAGTGGCCGGGCGGGAGCCTCCCGTAAGCCCTTCTGGCGGATTTCTATCCGGAGAAGAGGGAAAAGACCATGAGCCTTCTGTCCAACACAGCCATGGTCCCCAAAACTGCGCTAGATGATAGGGCTCAATGTCACCCATGGGTAAAATGGGGTAGGGAGCATCAGCAGAGGAAGAGACAGCAAGCAGTTGCCAGAAGCATGAGAGCTGCTCAGCAGCACCAAGATCCCCACAATACCACACCCCCACTTCTGGGCAGTCTGGCAAAATGCAGTACCCTAAGCCTGATTTCCTGCAAACAGTGAGGCTGAGTTTCTCCCCTAGACACCCAGAGTGGATGGTTACATGCCCTTCCCTCAAGTAAAACAAAGTCTCTCCCACAGGCACAAGCAGCCCCTCCACTGCTTGCTGGTTTTTCCAAGAAATACAGTGATCTACTTCAAAAAGCCACATGAGCTTTCCAGAAAATACTTTCTCCAGGAAAACCACAGAGCTGCAAAGCAGAGACAGAGCCAGTCTTAGCACTGCCTTGAGGAGCACATGCTCCCAGTTCACCAGCCCTAAACAGTCCCAGTGGGGGCCCCACTGCTGCAGCAGACACAGAATATTCTGGCCGAGTCCTAACTGAATTAAAGAGCTCCCACATTTACCTTAGTTTTAAGCCAAATGCATGGAATGTCAGGTCTCTCCTAGCTCAACCTGGCAATTGGGGTCCTGGAGGACAGCATCGCAGGGGGAGATGTGCCTGTAGTGCTCCAATTGTCTTTGCATGCTCTTGCAAACCCAGTGCACAAGGATAAAGCTGGGAAAATTTGCCTGCAAAATGGCTGTCCCCCACCACAACCATCACCCAGGTTTGCCTTATGTGGGGGAGCTGATGCTGTCACAGGCTGCAAGGAACAGAGTACAGTGGCCACCAAACTCAGGGACCAGAGGTGTAAAGAGTGGCCTTTGCGTGACGCCTTCCATCTTACCAGCCATCATCTTCTGGGCTTCATATGGCTCCATATATCCATCATTCTCCATCACCTTCTCCAGCCCTGCCTGGCTACCTGACACATGTGCCGCATCAAAGGGATCTGCATAGTCCTCCAGAACAGCCAGCTGGAAGAGGGGAAGAATAGGAAAAGGGTTAAGACATTCTCTGCCTTTATTGGGAGGTGGAAGTCAGAGTTCACCTCCAGCAGCAGCCACAGTGGCCACCGAGAACCCAAACCCACATCACGGCAGCCTTGCAGAGCCCTGCAGGCAGCTGACAGCTTTCCAGGCACTGGCACTTGGCTGTGGAAATGCTCCAGCCTTTGTTCTGAAAGTTGAGATGGAGCCAAGTAGAGCAGAAGACAACACTGCCCGTCCTTCACCATCAGGCCCCAACTGCCAGCACCCATATACATGCCCTGGCCAGGTCCCACCGTGGCACAGGGCTGCCAGCAGTGCCATACCCCTCCATGGCACACAGATACTCTCCTGCACATAGCTATGTTTCCTTTCCCAAGGTGGAGAAGGGGCACAGATCCCAAAACAGGGGTGTCAGCTGGCACTGGCACAACTAAGAACTCACTGGTTATCTTCCAGGGCTCCTGTGCACTCATTTGAAGAGCTTTTCTAACAAAAGGGCTAAGAATAGCCTATGGCTTCCTCTCCACTCCTTCCCAGGCCTCCACAGCACCTCCAGACACATCCTAAGTCAAGTAAAACGAGATAGAACCTTCCTCCAGGAAGCAGAACCAGGAGCTTCTCAAGTGCCATGTCACAGGGTCAGCACTAAATTCCTGCGATTTGCACTTATTAGTGAAAAGGAGAGGATCCTGCAGTAGGATATGGGCCGTGCCCCAGAGCTCAATCCCCTCCAGCACTGGAACCACATGCCCGCTCTAGTATCTCAGCAGCTTCCCAGTCAGAGCACCCTATCACATGACACTGCAGTCCCCAAGAAGCTTGGAGCCGTACATCCCACCTCCAGCCACAAAGCCTGCTCCCAAAGTGGGGCCAGGCAATATTTCCATCAGCAACCAAGTGTACCCAAGCACCTTAGCAGGGTCTGGTCACTTACCAGGACGCAAACCCCCAGCTTGGGGGCATTTGCTACCACAAAATGGGCTATGCAATGTCCCACAGCAAAGACAAATTGTCCCAAGCATGGTGTGGCAGCTGCCTAACCCCATCTGGTGACAGGCTCCATCCTCACCACTATGCTGCCCCTACTCCTGGCCAGCCACAGAGACCACGTCTGCTCACACATTCCTCTGCAGCTCAAACAATCACCTTAAAACAAAAGATTTCTCCCTCCTTTCTGTGTAAAATGCCCAACAATGGCCTGTGACAGAAAACCCAGCAGGAAAAGAGAACAGGAACTGGAACTGTAAACATCTCCACACAGTCCCAAGACTTGGCATCCCTGTGAGCTATATGAGGCACATGGCTCTCCGCGCCCGGCTCACCACCTCCTCCCTAAATGTCCCAGCTCCATGGGCAGCCGATGCATGGGAAACCGAGTCAGCTCTCCAAGCCTGATCACTCCATGCCTGGGCATGAGCAAGTTGCTGATCATCTCCAGACCACATCCCAGCTGCCCCAAAGGAGTAGAACAGGGTTCAGACATGGGAGCTGCAGACGTTCTCACCCCTCGGCAAGGCAGCAGAAGACAGACAGTGGCAGTGTACTGGCACCATCCCAGGCAGGGGGCAGTAAGCTAGGACAGGGCTGCAGAAGTAGCCAGCCCCCAGCTTTGCAGTGGGAGACAGGCAATCTGCTCTCACCTCTATCATCCAAGGGGTGACATGGTATCACTCAGGCCCCATCAGGCACTGGGGACACGAAGGAGCAGTGCTGAGCCCAGGGGTTTGCAGCCCTTTGCTTGCCACCACCACAGCGAAATTCCCCAGGGGAAACGCAAGTCGCTGGTGACTTTTACAGCCGCTTGGTCAACCAGGACCTGTTTCCTACCTGCTGCCTGCGAGATCTCAGTGAAGCTGCTCCAAACAGCCAGGAGATTCCATGGCCTCTCCCATGCCTTGAAAGCTGCAGAGGCTCTTGCTGCAGCTCAACACCTGCAGAGCACAGCCCTATGACAGCAACAGCATCTTCACACATGTGCTCAAGACAATGGAGACATGGGCATGCCAGCAGTGTCCCTACACATACAAATGCACTAGCTCAACGGCCAAGGTGGGTGAATGGCCAGCATCATGTCCTATGTTAACTTTTAGCAGAGCTCTCATGGTTCCAAGCATGCTGGGGAGCTGTGAAATGCAGTTTGCTGACCCTCCTGGGGTTAGTTGTCTGTTCCTCAGGCCCACAGCCCAACCTGATCACATTCAAGCCTGCCATGAACCACATTTCTTAGACAGGCACAGACCTATCTTGCTGCTAGTTCCAGTCCTGGACCCTCCCTCTGCGCCATACACACATAGCAGCTTCAGACCGGCCCAAGAGGCATCCCTGCATGCAGTGGTCACTGTCACAGAATCATTAAGTTTGGCAAAGACCTCCAACGTCATCAAGCCCAACCTTATTTCCAAATGTATTTCCCCGTGTTTAAGTCTGGGTTCCCAGGGAGGAACACATGAGGTCCAGCAGGCCCACAGAGTGGCCCCCCACACAGATGCTTCCAGGTCTAGAAAGCAGAGAATCCTAACAGGACCCCTAAAACTGAGTATTTTGCCTGCAGAAGCTCACACAGGAACTCAGCAGAGATTAGATGGACTCTGTTGGCAGAGCTTGAAGGTTTGCTGGGTTCAGCTTGGACCCAGAGCAAGCGGCTCTGATTAGAGGGAAGCTCCTTGGGTTTGGGGGGAATTTGCTACACTGGTTTGCATCTCCACTGCCTCAAGGATGCCACTTCATAGGAGCAAGGTCGCCTAACTGAAGGGTGATGAGAACATAAATCCATTTGTTTTTTAAATGGTTAGATAATACAGCAGAGAGCCACAGAAAAGGTGGGAAGGCAATTACTGCCTCCAGGAGCATGACAACCTCGGGATGTACAAGCAAGCCCACGAGAATGGTACCTCAAGCCCCAAGACTGAGGGGTTGCAGGCTCCAGCCAGTGCCAAGAATGGGGCAAACAGCAGGGATCATGCAATTACTGGGCAGATCCTAATGCCCTTGCATATGGGGCTGTATTATGTTGCCCAGGAAACTCCATCTCTGACATTTCCTAATCTGAGTACTGGACTTTATGAGCCATGCAGGGCTCTCAGCAACAGCCACAGGGCAAACAGCTGCACCCAAGAATGAGAGGGGGCCACAGCCGCTGGCAGGGCAGCTCCTTAGGGGTGCCCTAAGCCCCTCTCCCCCTTTGGTCAAAGGCTACGCATTTCCATGCTTGGCTCATGTTCAGTGTTGCTGAGGGAGCTGCTCACTGCCTGCCAATCCCACCATACGACTGTGGAGGCATTGCCTGCTTATACATAGCACAAGCTTTGCTAGTTCTGAAATATTTTGAGTGCAAAGGCATCCAGGGCACCATCCCAGGGCAGCTCTTGGTGCAGACCAGTCCTTTGGGGAGCAGCCAAGCACCACTGGCACCTGGAAACATATCCTGCTTGAGCACAAGTGTTTTTCACGTGTTTATCTGCCACAGCAATACACATCCAGATGCCTGGGGCAGCACTGAAGCTGGTCTCGCTCTATTATACATGCCAACAATAAGGGGAAAAAGAAGAAAATCAAAACAAAATTAATGCAAAGAACCAAATTATCACTGGGTTCTTGCAGTCAAACAGCTTTTATGCTGCCAACCAGTGAAGGTCACAGATTACAGCTCTTCAAGAGCATTCACAGTTCAGACACCAAAATCCCAGGGTAGAACTGGGGTTCTTTGTCCCATCTTGGCCAGAAACATTCTACCTTCCATCACCTTCTGCCACAACAAGATGTTCCACTCTACACAGAGGCTTGCAGAGGATTCCTGGGGAGATCCTCCATCTGAAAAACGAGTTTCCCACCCTGGAGATAAAGCGCATTTGGGGTCTCCTCAGCCGATTGGTTAAATTGAGCAAACTCTCTCAGGTGCAAAATTCCTCCAGTTTTACATATCTGGCAGCTTGGCTTTTAGCAGACACCGAAGCTAAACCCAAAAGCAAACACAGCACTGACCCTCCAAGAAGAGTCTGGTCCATAGCCCACAGGAGATGGCTGGACCAGGCAGGGAGCCTAGGGCTGCACTCGTGGCACAGGAGGAGGGCACATGGGACAGCACAGCATCAGCATCGCATAAGATGACTCAGTTCAGGGAGACTTTCACAGGAAAGACACACACCCAAGAGCTTCCTGACTGGCCATTCCCACACCCTGCGGCACTGACCCTGCACTCCCAACAAGGACAGCAGTGACTGGTCTCGGTGGGCACAGGACAAAGATGTCCTCAGGCAGGCATCCCAAAGCCCATCCTCAAGCATGCCCTGGATGCAGGCAGCAGAAGGTCCCTCATCACGTCTCTCCCCACTGCATCCCAGTAGCATTGCTTCTTGTGCCTAATTCAAATGCAGCAGGAAGACATCTCCAGAGTACCCACCTGGCTCAGGTCAACCACACAGGGCCAGTCCATTGTCCACTGCTGTGGGGAAAGGCCTGGCAGACCAAGCAGACTGAGGAGGACCTGTGCTGTCCATATCATCTCCAGCTGAGTTTGGAAATCAGCACAAGCCACTGCAGAGCTCGCTCTAATGCATCCCAACAGGATGCTGCAGAACCCACAGAAGGCACAGAGATGTGACGGCTCATGCTACAGCAGCAAAGTATCGTGCGGCCCAGACAGGAAGGATTCCTGTGCCAAGATGTTCCTGCCCGTTCCATTCTTCAGAACAGGCATGACAGCTACAGCAGGCATGGGGTGCCCAGGGAACATAGCCCCCAGCCACAACAAACCGCATGGTCTCAACCAAACCACACAATCAGGAACCACTGACTGCTCTTCCCACTTCTCTCCATCCTAATCACCCCCACTTGGAAGGGCTGCATATTTCATTAGAATGATTTTCCCCATCAGTCATTAACAAAAACCCTCTCTGCTCTCACAGCTTTGTCTATATGTAGAACTGTACTTCTCCTTTAAACTCCAGCATCACCACAACCTAAGGGGTCTGCAGTCTCAGTCCCTGCACCAGGTAGGGAACAGTGCGCAGACCCTCTTCCTAAGTCTGTGAGCACAATCATCTCAGCAGAGGCTCCAGCCCAGCTCCAGTACCCCTGCCCTGTTCCAGGACAGCTTGACATCACCAGAGCAAGGGTCACAAGCAGAAGCAACCCTCCAGCAGGCATTTCCATCCTCCTGTACCACCTCCAGGAAGAGCCACCATGATGTTGGAGCACTTGGGGAACCCTCCCACTGCTCAGCCCAGTAGATGAGAGCTGCAACGGGCTTTTCAGCCCAACAGAGTTGCTCCATATGGTGGATGCTCCCTGGCTCCTCCAGGAAAACCATATTAATGGACAGCTCCAAGCACTATCAAATATTTCCACTTTTACTTCGGTTTCGCCCAGGCTCTGGAGCTGTGTATCCATTACATACCAGACCCGTAAAGAATTAGAAGCCTCCTCCCTACAGTGGCATGTAGAAGACTATCAGTAATCTAATCACCACCAATCTCGGAAAAATGAAGGGTCTTCTTCAGCCTAGCGTGATTAGCATAGTTTCCCGGAATGTATCCCAGATTCCAACTTTCCTCTAAACTCAGATTCTCCCCCGCCAAATCCAGTTTGGATCCCCAAACAGCCTGGCTGTACTGCCGGCAGTCCCTGCTTCCCACAGCTCTGGCTCAGCCCTTTGCACATCACAGCCTGAGTCCACATGCTCCTGCCCTGATCCTACAACACATGTTCCAGAGGAGAAACCATCCAAGACTGCCTCAGCAAACTACAGCACCATGGTGGCACCTCTGGTCCCTAGTACCAGTGCCACCCTCCTCATCCCCCTCTGCTGCCTGCAGCAGTCAGTTTACCCAGCTCAAATGGAGAGCTCTGCTGAGCCACTCCAGAAAGCTCCCAGAAGCAATTAGTCAGTACAGGCAAGTTCCCAAGATCCACCAGCAACAAGTTTTTCTATCTGCTTAAAACATCCTCTAGCAGATTCTTCCCGGTACTCATTTCATTGTACCGCCTGGCAGTGCCAGGACCATGGATGGCATCACTGACTGGATCCACGATTCCCTCCACCAGCCAGACCTGCAATCCCGTCAAGTTCGCCTGACAAGCCCCGTCTTGCAGGCGGCAGCGCTAGCGGGCACTAATTACCCCCTCCTGCCTGTATTTGCGCAGTCCCCGCATCAGCCTCTCCTCCAAGACGAAGCCTGGCACCAACAGCCGCAGCCCCGGTTGGGCTTATCCTCCACCAGGTCTCTGTGCCACTCAGAACCAGTTTCCCCTTAGGTAGCTTCTGCCCAGCTTCTGCCTCTTACCGGGAATGTTTCTCGCCTCCTTGCCAGCACCGGCAGCTCCAGGCTGTCCTCTCAACCATGGAGAAGCCGCGGGATGGGAGGGGGGATGGGGGGGGGGATGGGGGGGTGCGGCAGACAAAGAGGCGCTGAGGCTCCCTGACAAAGCAGCACAGCATCTCTGGGGGTCCGGCCGCCGCCGTTGGCACAGGCAGCCCGGGCAAGCGGGCAGAGGGAGATCCGCCAGGCACGGAGCGATGGAAGGCCCAGGGTCACCAGCCCCAGCGTCGGAGGGCATCGCAGATGGTCCTGTGCTCCTCTGCGAGCGCGATTCCCGCTGGAGATCATACCTGCCTCTCCCGCGGGAGCCGGAGGAAAAGCCGTTCGTGCTTGACGTGTGCCCGGCATGCCAGTGCTACCGGGGCATGGGGGACGCGACACGGAAGCCCCGTGGAGCCTGGCCGTGGCCCCCCCTCGGTGCTCGAGGATCCTAACCCTGCTCCTTACTGTGGCTACCAATAGGCTGGTGGGACCACCGAGGGCATATCCGTGACT
This sequence comes from Acridotheres tristis, assembly GCA_037013685.1. Lineage (NCBI taxonomy): Eukaryota > Metazoa > Chordata > Aves > Passeriformes > Sturnidae > Acridotheres > Acridotheres tristis. The sequence continues at coordinate 20,544,943 of CM072897.1, read as the reverse complement.
GAGGCGCTCAGGCTCCACCTGCTCCTAGGGTCCTGGTCTTGCTCCTCAGGGCAGGGGCCGAGAGTCCGGCGCGGTCACTCGGGGCATCGCAAGTGGCGGGATACCGCGAAGAGAGCACCGAGGCCCCGTGTCCGGTCACTCACCTCCTGCGGCGGGTCGTCGGGTGGTTCAGGGCCGGTCGGGGGCGAGATGGGGGGGACCGGCACCGGGGGGCTGGCAGGTACCTTTTCCACCGCCTCCACCTTGATGAGCCGGTGCTTGGGCGAGACGTAGCGGGCCCCGTCGGGGGCGGCAGCGGGCGGCGCGCCGCTATAGGGGTCCTCGAAGTCGCGCTCCTTCTGCAGCCGGTAGGCCGCCACGATGTCGGGCTGGGCGGCGGCCAGCGGCTCGGCCGCGCCCCCGGGCGGCAGGGGCGGCTGAGGCGGCGGCCCAGCGCGGTAGTCGGGCTTGGGCGGCGCGGGTGGCGCAGGCCGGGCACTGCGGAAGCCCAGGTGTTCGCGCAGCCAGCGGGCCATGGTGCCCACGCACTGCGGGGCCCCGCCGGCCCCCGCCCCGCCGCTGCAGCCACCGCGCTCCGAGCCGGCCGCTCCGCTCAGCAGCATCGGCGCCGTCAGACTGAGCGCGGCGGCGGGGCTCGGGGGGGCGCGGGGGAGGTGGCCAGTGCCACCTGCCGGAGCGCCGGGTGCGGGGCCTCCCCCGCCCCGCCCGCACGGCGGCCCCGCCCCCCCTTCCCCCGGCACGGCACGGCACGGCGCGCCGCGGCCCTGAGCGCGGCCCGGCCTCCCCGGCCCGCCTCCCCCGAGGCACGCCCCCCCGGGGCCCGCCCCGTTTTCCGCCGCCTTCCGCCGCGGCCCGGGCGCTCCGGTCCGCCTCCCGATCTCGAGCGCCTGTGGGCTGCCAGCTGCCTCGGGCCCGATCCAGCCCCAGCACTGCCCGGGAGCACCCGCCGGAGCGTCCTTCGGCACCAGGGGAAAGGCCACCGGGGAGGTAGCCAGCGAGGTAGGGCGGTAAAGGGTGCCTCACGGGGTCACAGAATGCCCTGAGCTGGAAGGAGCCTCCAGGGCTCCAGTCTAACTCCTCGGTGAAAGCCCGCTACCTGGGAGGTGTTTGGTGGGAGCAGCCCCGTGCAGGACCCCCGGAGCAGTTCACTCCAGGGAGACACTGAAACACAAGGCTGGCGCTGTGGACCGCCGCAAGAAACACTGCGGGAGGGGGTGAGCAGGTACAAAGCAGGGAAGTGCTTGGGAACAATGCTGACTTCAAGTTGGATGTGCAGAGACATTGGAGCCAGCATGCAGGGCTGATCCCCAGCACACAGGCTGGAGGACGTCCCCTGGGATGCAGTGGGAGCGTGGCACTGGGAGCAGTGTGTTGGAGCATGGCAGCAGAGCCCGAGGCCATTGTAGCAACAAAAAGCATGCTAACACACATTCTGACTGTTCCTGGACACATAGCCATCCCCAGCCAGCAACCTTCTCGGCTCACCCACCACCGAGACTGGGTCCCCATGCTCTCCCATGCCACAGCAGCCCTGTATCCAGACCTAGCCTCCAAACCCTTCACATCCCTTCCTAAATACACAGCATCACCCAAACCTGCTTCCAGGCTCACAGACTGAATCCCCTGAAGGCCATGAACAAAGAAAAGGGCCAGAGACAGGATGCTCCAAGAGCAAGACCTCCACAGAGGTCCCACTGAAAGCTGTGAAGCTGTGCAGAGGCAGTGGAGAGGCAGGGAGAGATGCCACAGTGTGTTCCTGGATGTCCTCACACCATGAGCCATGGTCCTGCACAGTGTGAGGACAGATGCTGGGATGTTGCTGTCAGGGTGTCTAGCTGGGGAGAGAAGTTTCTCATGATGACATGTTTCCTACCAGTCGTGTGCAGAAGGGAGAGTGAGGGTGGGGCTGCCAAGGAACTGAGCTTCCTGTGCCAGCCTGGCACAGTGCATGCCCAACATGTGCCCAGGGAGCCCACTGAGTCCCAGATTTGCTGAATCATTGAGCACACTCCTGCTTGAGAAATCCATCCAGATTTGCCAAATCCAACAGGACACCAAAGGAGCTTCCTCCACAGGGAGAAGACAGCCATGAAACCCAGAAAACAGCACTGGAAATTTCAAAGCATAGGGATTGCAAGATGCAAAAGGCATCAGGAGAAAAAACATCTGTAAGGAACGAAGTGATCACCAGGCAGTGTTTGCAGTCTCACAGCAGACCTTGCTCTCGGCAGATGGTGATGAAGAGACTTATTAAAATGCAGAAAAGACAGAGATTCTCAATAAATTTGCTTGTCTGGCATTTGGAAGGAACCAGGGCTAATGGCACTTGAGATTGAAAGCACTTCCACCCTCTATCAGTAACCAAGGAGGATGTTCAGCAACAGCTGTAGGAGATGGCTCTTGTTAAATCCTCAGGCCTGGAAAACACACGCAGTGTCTCCAGAGAGGGGACCGAGGAGGGATGTAGCTTGTGGTGGTGTTTGTATTTTTTAAAATACTAATACCAAATTTAAATACTAATACCATATTAGAGGAATTGCAGAGGTTCTTCCTTCTCATCCAGTCCTGGCACATCCCTCACATTGCTCCCCCCTTGGAGAGGCAGCTGTGCTGGGATTTGACAAAGGTCTGTGGTCCACTCTCATGTAGGACCCCAGCACCTCCTCACCATTTGTTGGGCCTGTTTCTCTTCCAGATTGGCCCAATGTAGCCCTGTGATCTGTGATTCTGATCTGTGCCTCTGAGGCATCACCTTCTCACCTCAGGCTTCAGCAGAGCTTGGAGGGGCATCAAAGTCCCTGGACTCACCTGAGCCCTCAGATTTGAGCTTCCCCTGGATATTGGCTTCCCCTTGGCCATCCACCTGGGCAGCAACACGGGCAGCAGGTGAAGAGAGCACAGCCGAGGTGAGAGGCCCCTTGAGAGATTCCTTTGTGCTTGGGGAGCTTTAAGGGGCCCCCAGAAGGAGACCCAATGACCTTGGCACAGGCACAGGCTGCTCATATTCTTTTCTGCAGTCATGGGCTAGTGACATTGCTCTGTTCACAATGGTTCACTTCAGGTTTGGAGGAGCAGTGGCAGATTCCTACATTCCCACCGCTGAAGCCAGAATCTATCTGCATCTCGTTCTGCAGCTGGTGCTGCTCCAATCCCAATAGTTTACACGGTCCATATCTTAGGCACACTGGGACCCAGGTTTGACTGCACTGTAGAGACTGACCCCGATACCATAATGGTGGCTGTGATCCCACTCCATCTGCGAGTCACTGCAGCTCACCATGACAGATGGCTTTCAGGGAGTGTTGCGGGTGTAGGGACTGGCAGGGGACGTGGGGTGTTACTGGTAGATGGGAGAGGATGAGGGAGCACACGCTGCACCACTTGTGTGCCAGATTCCACATTTTAGCTTCTCTCTCATACTGCTCCAGTGGGAAGCATCTGCAGGTAGGATGCGCAGCCTTGGGGGCTGCCTGCTGCTGGCACCGCCCAAAGCCCATGGAGACCCCGGGAAAGAGGGAAGGACGGCTGTGAAGCCATTTGCACACAGTCCTCAGATAGGAAGAGAACAACCCGTGGCTGTGCAGAAGTGATTTGTGGTTCACTCTGAGGGACCATGGGAATAGGGGAGGCAGAAGAGCTTTATGTAGTTGTGTGCAAGGATGCAGAGCTGGTCCTCTGCACTGGAATATCTGCTCCCACCCTCTTCTCTTCCTCTGAAGAGTCCAGGAGCTCTTTGCTGAGATCTCCAGGCTGGTGCTCACAGCATCACCCTTCCTCTTACCAAAGGAGCTGCTTGCCTGCGTAAATCCAGACAAGTCAGAGCACACACCAGAAAGAAAAAGCCACGCAATGTCCTCTGGGCTCCTGCCGGCCCAGCAGAGAGCTGTGTGCATCCTCAGCCCTCATCCATCCTCCCGGGCCTGAGGAGCTGCTTCAGCTGCCCTAAGTGCTCCTGGTGCTCACTCCCAGCTGGGGACAAAAGCCCTGTTTGGCAGCTGGGCCAAGAACAGTGCATAGCACCTTCCCTGAGTTGAGGAGAGATCGTACCACTTCTTCATGGTATACCTCCCCCTCGAGTTTAACCTTGGGTGGTGCGGACACAGCCCAGCGTCCCCCAGGCAGCGGCTTCCGGTGACTCAGAGGAGAAGGTCTCTGCCCCTGCACACTCCCGGGTGACTCACCCCCAGGAAATGTGGGGGCTGAATCTGACACTTGCCAACGTGTCACTTGAGCCAGGTGCTAGGTCGACTCTTTCCCCTGATGCCAGCTTCGACCCTGGCTTGCAGAGAAGCCTGCAGCTCCTTGTATCTCTAGGTACTTCTTCCACAGCTTCAAATAAAAGCTATTTGCAGGAACTTTGGAATGCCTGTGTGCCTACTCCTTTCCTCCTCGGGAGCAACCCCCATACACCCCATTGTGCAGCACAGAGGATGTCACATCTGCTGGGTGACAGCCGAACCACCTCTGGGGTCTGGGTACAGCAGGGGACATGAGGACTGGAAGGTGGCAACTGTGACACCAGAAATGCTTCCTGGGAGGCAGCCAGGGAGTCCCAGACTGATAAATGACACATCTGTTCTCTGCAAATGAACAAAAATTGGCATACGGAGGAGGAAACTGGCATTGTTAGGGAACAGATGGATAAATATGACATATTGGGGAAGAGTCAACACAGCTCTCTTGCAGTGAATTTCTTTTCCATAGCTAGTGACTTTCTTGGAAAAAGCCAGCAGGCCCCTGGGGGTGATCCAGCAGAAGTCCCTGCATTTCCACTCGTAGATCTTTTGACAAGATGAGGTCAATGGCAAAATCTGCAATAATATTGAATTATTCTGGAAATTGAGGACTCATGCTAAGGATGCAGGAGGACTTTGAGAGGCTGAGCAAGCTGACAATAAAATGAGACAAAAGTCAGTGTTAGGGGAGTGACACACATGGGGAAACCAAGCCCAGGTTCTTGTTTAAAGTGATGAGTTCTGAGACTGGAAGCTCTGACAGTCTGTGAAACTGTCCCCTCAGCACTCAGCAGAAGTCAGAACCTCAAAGACCCCCTGTCAAGCTGATAGGAAGAGCCAGGAAAGAGGACAGATGAAATCAGAGGTGTCACTATTCCCTAGCCAGTCCCAGTCTACATGCACTTCTAGTCCTCCTATTCCAAGGATACAGCAGAGCTGGAAAATGTGCAGAGAAGGGCAACAATAGGATCCAAGGTCTCTCCACATGGGGTCTGTGAAGTACCAGGGCTCTTTGGCACAAAAAAGAGACAGCTGGGATCACAGAGCAGAGATCTGCACAGCTGGGGGAGGTGGGAGAAGCTGAAATAACAGCGATAACACAAGGAGGAGACTCAGAACACAGTAGTCCTCCCTGCCGGGGCCTGCTGCAGATGCTACGTGGTTTAGAAGCAACACCAGACAAATCCATAGAAAAAAATCCATGAATACATATTAAATACGAGGACTAACACAAAGGAGACTTGTGAGTTTTTAGAAGCAGGGATCGTGTCCAGGGGAAGTATTGCTACACATTTGCACTAGGAGACCAGCAAAGCCTGGGCAGGATATGCACAAAGCATGTGTCTTTACCAAATGGAGCAAATTTTTGCAGGCATTTCTGCAGCTCCCCAGCCCTTCTGTAAAAAAAACAAACAAACAAAAAAAAAGAAAACCATTATGCAGTTGATAGTATAATTGAGGCAATGGTAATTGACCAAAAGAAGAGATGACAACTCGCTGAAAGACGTCTGCCAGCTTGGAGCCAGATCCATTGGTCATCACCTCAGCCATGCCGAGCCTGGTCTCTGCCTCTGCTTTCGGCACTGACAGCCCCCTGCACATCACGACCCCGAGCGTCACAGCTGCTCTGTGTGTGGTCCATTGTTTCATTAACACTTTAACAAGGTGTGGAGAGCCCTGGAGAACTTAATTTCCACAGGTTCAGGTGCAGCATCCTGGAGACAAACCAGTGAGAGAGCTGGGTGACAAGAGATGAAAGAAAAATGACTGCAGGACTGACACCCAGGGGGTGTTACTTCTTTCACTGGCATATGCAAGGTTTGAAGGAAATTTCCAAACAGCCGTTATGTAAACTCTTTGATGTTATTTTTTTTACTGCAAAATCATTTTGTGTGGACTCAAGTCCCAGAGAGCTGAATTCTTCCCACTCAGCTCCCGTGGGGAAAGGGGAACCAAGACACAGGAGCTTTCCTGCAGCAAAGCCAGGATCATGACAGGAAAACCTCATGACAGATGCTGGCTTGGTGGTAACAGCTCTATCATGCAAATCGCATGGTCTCACCCAGCCACCCACTTGCACAGTCTGACAGCCAGGGGGATGCTCTTTGGGCTCCAACCATAGCACAAATTCAGTCCCTTCATTTCTAGCCCTCCATGGTGTTTTATTTGCTCCTACTAAAGAGTTTGATCCTGCAAGGGCAAAACAGCATCCAGCTGGGATAAAATGCCTGAATCCCTTTTCTGAATGAATGGAGGAAGCAGGACCAGCTGCAAGAGCATAGATCTGAATCAATAGTACGTGGTAAAGTACTATTGATTGGAGCTGCCTGCACTCATCGATCTGAGGCTGTGCAAACTAAGGAGCTGGAGCATTTGCAGCTTAATCAGAGCAATGTGTGGGTGGGGGCCTGTGCTGTGGTGCTGGCAGGGGACCTGAGTGCCCCAGGAAGAAGTTAATCATGGGTTTGATTAATCCAGCTGCTACAGCCATGCTCACACAGCTGGGTCCTTCTCCAGACAGATTCACTAACTTGTGTTGCCTGTGGGGTGTGACCCACCCCTGGTATCCCCTTATATCTCTTAATAGGGCTGTCATCAGCCGTCAGGAAGATGGGCTCAGTGCACAAGAGCAAAACAGTGGCCATTCCTCCCACAGAGAGGGGATCAATTGCAATTGCCACCAGCCCAGTTTCTCTGAAAGGGCTGAGAGGCAGGAAATGAAGGTGAATTCAGAGACGAGTGCAAGAAGTGGAGAGGCTAGGGCTGGCAGGCTGCCTGGCAGCTCATGGTGGCCTGTTTTCTGCCCACAAAAAAACACAGCACAAAGCTGGTTTAAAAGGTGGCTGTGTGCAGGTCATAAATCCCTGCAGTGGGAGAAGGCTCCCGCTGTGCACAGACAAAGGCAGAGTGAGAGCTAGGACTGGCAGCTGGAATCTGGCAGAGCACACAGCCATGTGGCCGCATTTATTTAGGGCTGCAGGACGGCTGGTTCTCCCTTGGGACACTTTCCTCACATTCTATCTTCAGCTGGATGCTGGATACACAAGAAAAGAGCTCAAGAGAATGCTCTGGGCTGTGCTCCCTGGGTTTTGAACAGGAGAGCTTTTATAAATCCCTGCTCCATACCTTTTGGGTATCATTTTCTTTGATTTCTGAGCACTGGAGCCAGGCAAGAGCATTCCAAAATATAACCGAGCAGAAAATCAGTCTGTTATATCCTGTTTGTCTTCCCTTCCAGTTTTCTCACTGGCAGACTGGAAAATATCCTTTGAAATTCAGGATTTGGAAGAACCAGGACCTGCCTCGTGCTGTTGTGGGCTCATAAAGCCTCTGGAGAGCATCAGCTGAGCACTCATGTCAAGGAATGCTCAAGTTCTTCTCATTCAGTCCTCGATGCATGTCTCATGAGCTACAACCATAGAATAGTTTGGATTGGAAGGGACCTTAAAGCTTATCTCATTCCACCCCCTGACATGGGCAGGGACAACTTCCATTAGACCAGGTTGCTCCAAGACCTCTCCAGCCTGGCCTGGAACACTCCTGGGATGGCACAGCCACAGCTTCTCTGGACAACCTGTGCTGGGGTCTCAACACCCTCTCAGCCAAGAATTTCTTCCCAATATCTTATCTAACCCTGCCCTCTGGCAGTAGGAAACCATTCCCCCTTGTCCAGGCCCTTGGCTTTCCAGGTCTCTTGGAGCCCCTTTAGGCATTGGAAGGGGCTCTAAGATCTCACTGGAGCCTTCTCTTCTCCAGGTTACACCCCCCACTTCTCCCAGACTGTTTTCAGAGCAGCGGGGCTCCAGCCCTCAGACCATCTTTGTGGGCCTAGAAGAGGATGATGGGGACAATATGAGGTCAGGTTGATTGCAATTGTCTCCCAGTTCAGGGGTTTTGTCCTTCACTCCTAAAACCCACACAAACCTTCATCTTCAAATTGTCCCAGCCCCAGAACTTTTCCCTGCTCTTGCTCCAGCATCCAGTTCTGCTCCTGTAGTGCCTATGGGTATGCAAATATGGAATGCTACGCTAGATGGTAGAGTTGCTCTGATTTCCGTAGGAAGGAAGGTGGGATTTCCACAGTAGAGCAATTTCCAAGTTGGATTAATGGCCTCTGAATAGCCAGAGAGGACAGTATTGGCCTGCACCACTGCTTTTCCATCACCAGTAAAACATAAAGCAACTCCCCAGAGCACTGCCATCCATCCTGCCTCCCCAGTGCTGCTCCTGTGGCTACTTTAGCAATCTGCAGGAAAAAGAAGAGGTGATGGGGATTCGTCTGCCTCCCATCTGCCTTCCTGAGACTGGGAAAGGAAGCTAGGGGCTGGCCCAGTGAGGGAACAGCTGGAGAGGCTGCTCAAGGGGCACAGCAGCGGAGACAGCCCTGCAGTGATGAATTGCACTTGTCCCCGTGCGAGCTGCAAGATTTGTATTTGTGCCACAGAGTGGCAATGTCTGGGTGCAGCAACACTCTCTGTCTGGCTGCAGTGGTGTTTTGACATTCCAGGCACCTTTAAAATCCGATTGAATGCAACCCATAGGCATCAGAGGGCTCAGAGAAAAGACATCGAGGGACAGAGCAGGGTGGAAGGAGCAGAGGAGCCTGCCTGGAGCAGCCATCCTGCCTGGGTGCTGGGTGCTGAGCTTCCTATAGGGATCAGGTTACCCAGTAGACAGATGGGGCTCTCAATGCTCCCACAAGCTCATCTCTTTTCCTCCACGCTGTGCGAACATATCCTGGCAGGTCCAAACCATCTGGACTAAAAAAGCATGTGGCAAAGGACAGTTGGGGCCCTGACAACCTGTCAAGGTTTTCTCTGGAGTGCTCACATCCCAGTTCTGTTGGGGAGAGCAGAAAGTTGCACAGGGACAAGCCACCACTGCCAGTGATGGGTGGCAGCAGTTTCTTGACTCCTTCTTCTCATCCACACCCTGTACCTTATCTCTGTGTCCTTTCGCACCTCCCTGTTTACTTCCACGTTTGGCTGACTCCTATATCACTGCAGTGTTATCTCAGCCATACCTGTTCCAGCAGCTGAGGTCATTGTAATTCCATCAACTTCCACATTCTAGAAACATCTGCCAAACAGCCAAAGCATGAGCCCCACTGCCTCCTCCATGCCACCAAGGAGCCCACACTGTGTGCCCTTGTGTGAGCAGTGCCCAGCATCCACCCACCAACCCAAACATGGGCTCTGCATACTGCCAGGCCAGGAGCTGGGATAAGGGCCATGGTGATACCAGCCTCAGGGGTCCCACTCTGCCTGCCCGTGCGAATCCCCAAGGAGGAATGTCCTGGTCATCTCATGTGCCACTGTAGGTCCTTTGTCCCCACCAGCTGTGGACAGCATGTCCTACCAGAGCATGCCCCACTATCTCCTGTGGGTCCCACCACACTGTCATGACCCATCACAGCAGTTGTCCAGGCTAACATGGAGCTGGGCTTATCCCTTCACCAGTGACATGGCCTGGCTCATGGCATTGTGCCAGTATGGAGGAACGCACAAGAGACCAGGCACAGTGCAGCACAAGGACTTTTTCCCTTCACAAGCTCATAACCTGGGATTCAGAGGTTGCAGTGATGCCACCTCTACAGCTCAGCTACACCTGTCCTGCAGGTGTGTGTTGGTTGGATTTGTGTCCTTGGTGCAGCCAAGGGGATGATGATGGTGTCAAAGTCCTTGGGCATGGGAGGAGAACCATCAATCTCCCTCCAGTGCCACTGCACCTACTTTGTTCCAGCATAAGGACACAGATGGTGACAGGTTTGGACACATGAACAAAAGCAGTATCCCTGCAGCCCCATAAGAGGCATGAACTGGGATCTTGGCGCATGGTCAGGAGAGGGAGAAAGGTGGGACTGGAGCAGGACACGTGGACATTCAGGTCATGCAGATACCCCTTCACCATCCCCTGATCAGCCAGTTTGACATAGGAGAGCATCTCCAAATGCAAAGGATCCCACCATTGGTGAGGGACCACTGGTGCACACCAGCAAACTGCTGAGGATAGGACAAGGTGGGCATAGACAAAGGGAGGACGCAAAAAAACATTCTGTTTTCCTCCACTACTCTGAGCTCTTTGGGACAATTATGAGCAAGATGGGCTCGGAGTGGCAGGAGCAATTACTTCACAGAGTAATCAAGGCGTGCAGGGCATTTCTCCAGTTTGCCCCAAGCCTCAGGAAGACTGTTTTAAACTTAGGATTTTCTAGCTGCAGCAGATACAGCAGGACGGATGGGGTGCAAGGACATGGCCAGAACGATTGTAGGAATCCCCTGCCACTCCCTGTACTCATTCCCATGGGAGGTGCATATGTATGACAAGCGGTGAACTCATCCCATATGAAGTTTCTATGACCAGCTCTTCAGAAAGAATGAGTCTGCAAGAATGCTGCAATCACTCTAAAATATTTTATGTCAAGAAATCTTTTTGATCCCAGGTGTTTGGAATTCTTTGCGTATCTGTGAAAATGGAAGAACCTTTAATACTGGGAGCAGGAAAGCAGCAGCAGTGGTGAGAGCAGAGTCATTAGGTATTGATATGTGCTTGAGCAGGAGAAACAAGGAGTTCAGCTCAGATTGATACCTGTTGCTGTTTCAGGGGCATAAAATCTTTGGTCTTTCTCTTCTTCTCCTATCCCTCTGTGCCCAGTCGTTTATTAATCCCGTGGTTGGGAGAAACTTAACTCCCTGAGAAATACGCAGGGGAGAAAGAGGTGAGGTTACAGCTCGGGGAACGGGGTTGCCCTAGGATACAGAGGGTTGGGAGGAGGGGAAAGGGTTAGAGCAGGGAACTGGGCCGAGGTCAGAGGATGAAGATAAGTCGAGGAACACCGCAGCTGGTGTCAGACACAGAGGGAGACTCAGGGCTGGGGCCAAGGGAGTGGGTGAGAGCCGTGAGAACGCGGGGGCCACGGGACGGGCGCAGGGCGGGGGTCCCAGGCCGGGGCCCATCACCCCCGCCTCGGCCGCGCGCGGGGAGCACGGCACGCAGCTCCAGCGCTGCCTCGTGGGAATTAGCGGCAGGGAGCGGAGCGGGAGCGCCCAGCGTCGGCTCCGCCCAGCGCGCGTCAGTGCCCACAGCGCCTAGAGCCGCCGCGCCGCCCGCTGCACACACAGCCCCGGTAGCGCGCCGTGATCGTATAGTGGTTAGTACTCTGCGTTGTGGCCGCAGCAACCTCGGTTCGAATCCGAGTCACGGCATCGCCTGGCGGTACCACGGCATACGGGCTCTGCTTTTTTGCGATTTTTCCCTCAACTACGGTGCAGCCTCTGATTTTTTGTCACGTCGCGCCGATATTTGATTTTTCTTTCCTTTTTTCTGCTGGTTCCCGGCGGGGCTACGGGGCCGGGCCGAGCTGGGCTCGCTCAGCGCGAGGGGTTTGCGGGCGCCAAGGAGAGAAGGAGTGGAGGGACAGAAAACAATAAAATAGCATAAGATGAAAAAAATAACATAGAAGTAGAGATAATAAACAAAATAATAAAATTAAATTTTGAAATAGACCAAAATAAGACGAAAGGAGAGGAGAGGATGAAGAACAGAGTAAAATTGAAATAAAAATAGAATTTAAAAATTAAGTTAAAATAAAATATAAACATAAAATATAAAAATAAAATATAATAAAAATTATACCAATAGATTAAGTATAATAAAAGAACTAAATAATTAAATTTAAAATAATATAAAATGAACTATTAAAATTAAATATTAAAATAAAATATAATAGAAAAAATAAACTAAAAATAACATTTGATGACATAAAGGTAAATAAATAAAATTTAAAAATAGAATAAAGACACCATTATTATCAGAATAAAACAAAGTAAAAATTAAAAATTAAAATGAAAAGTTACATTAAACAGATAAAATTAAACAGAAATAAACGAAAATAAAGAAACTAAATTAGAAGTTACAAAATATATGTATTATATTAAAAATAATAAAATTAAATTCAAAATAATAAGAACAACGAAATTAAATTACGAAATAAACCCATGCAGAAACAGCGGGGGCAAAAAGCAGAGCCCGTATGCCGTGGTACCGCCGGGCGATGCCGTGACTCGGATTCGAACCGAGGTTGCTGCGGCCACAACGCAGAGTACTAACCACTATACGATCACGGCGCGCTACCGGGACCCTGCGTAAGCACCGCAGCGCGGCGGTTCTAGGCGCTGTGGGCGCTGACGTGCCTTGGGTGGGGCCGACCCTGGCTGCCCCGTGAGTGTTTCACGGGCGGCCCTGCAAGTGCCTCGCATCGGCCAGGCGCGGCGAGGAAGGTTAAAGCAGCGTCGCACCCGCAGCTTTCATAGTTTCCCCCTTTGTCACCCACATACTGATCTGCGCCATGGCGCTCTCGCCCCTCCCTAACTCTGGGTAGCTTTAGAGGCGGGATTGGCCGAAATCCGCAGGGAGAAGGCGCGGAAGTGGAGGCAATGTGAATTGTTTACGGGCCGCGTGTGGCACGTGGGTGCCCTGAGTGCTCCGTGGTATCATTAATCACCAATGTCTGAACTCTGAACTGATTCCTGACAACCCTGGTTTGCCATTCTCGGAGTCACATCACTTTCACCGCTCCCTGTGTAAACAAAGAGCGGGAGGTACCAGCAGAGTGCACAAAGCTGTACATGCGATTCCCATCATCCCGAGTGCAAAGGTGGTTTCGAACACACAGTGAAAAAGGGACGTTTTTATTGGCTTCTACCCCGGCCTTCTCAGGGACCAGGGGACATGACTTCATGCCACTGAAGCTTTGGAGGCCACGTATGCCCCACTCTGGTTTTTTTTGGGAAGCATTTCCTGGGGTTGAGGGGGGTAAAAGCTTGATTTCTGCTTTCAATATCTCTCCTCAAGGCTCGTTTTGCCTGGGGGGAGTCTCCCGGCTGACCTTTCTTTGGATGGCACGGTGCCATGCCGCTGGGCTGCCCCACATGCCCTCCCGGGCGCCCGCGTGTGAGCCCCGGGAGGAGCTGGGGCGGCCCCGGCGCCGCAGTGCCCAGCCCAGCTCTTTGGACCGAGCTGTTAATGGGTAACCGAGGCACTGGACCGGGAGCTGCAGGGCCAGCGGGGCCGGTGGGTGAGTGCGAGGGGACGGCGTGTGCCAGGGCAGAGGAGCCGTGGGGACAGGGAGGGCACGAGGCCACCGGGGGTGTGAGGACACGGGGGATGAGGCCATCGGGGGTGTGAGAGCGTGGGGTGCAGGGACACAGGGCAGAGGGTCCCGTGGCCACGCTGCTGCAGAGGCTGCAAGGGACACAAGGAACAGGAGTGCGTGGGGATGCAGGTACACGGGGGGCACTGGAGGCACCACTCTGCTCCCTCCCTCATTATCCACCTGTCCATGTGGTCCCGTTCCTGAGGGGACGGCAACCAATGAGACTGCAGCAAAACAAGAGATTTTGGGGCTGGCAGGGTGGGGGACAAGGAGGTGGCATCAGCCCGGGGGTCCTAGGACGCAGTGAGCCTGAGATGGGGCACAGCCAGGAACGTGGCGTGGTCCTGGAACTCCATGAGATCCTGGAGGGGTCACTGAGACCACACGGGTACTGAGGAGTGTCCTTGAAATGGAGGTGGACTCGGGGAGGAGGGTCCTGCTGATCTCTGCCAGAGTCCTGGAGAGACATCCGTGAGCACCAGGAGCACCAGTGATGTTGGAGGCCCTGGAGGGGGGTGTGAGGCCCTGGGTTCCCACCATGGTCCTGGGTCCTGCCCTGCTGCTGAGGAGCCATGAACCCAGGGACACATGGGAGCCAGCACGCCCCAGTGGTTACCCATGGTGGCTCTGCCAGCCTGTGGAGCCCTGACCAAACCACCTTCAGCTGCTATGAGATCCCACAATGAGGGGGATGTTCTCCAAAACTCCCCACCATCACCTGTTGCATTTGTGGCTGAGTCTTTCCCTTCAGTGGACACTGCAAGAAACTGGCAATGATGCTGTAATCTCCTCCTCCACACAGACCTCTACAATTCGCCTCAAAGCCAAGACAACATCTTACTGCCTTTGTCCTCACACAGAAGTGCTTCTACAGTTGATCACTGCCTTGCCTGTGACTGCTCTTCCCTCATCCTTTTCCAGGTAGAGGAACTGGGAGGGTGTGCAAATGGGATGATGCTCCAAGGGTTCCTGCCCTGGCAAAACACTGGTTCTTCTGGCTTTGCTGGACGAGTTCTCCCAGTATGATTCTCCTTTAGGACCAGTCCCTATGCAAACTACCAGTCATTCCTACCTCTCATTCCTTCAATGTGTTAATTATCAGCATGAAATGGTCGCATGGGCACAACCTTCATCCTACTTGGTTGTACCAAGACCTTTTGACGAGGAAGGATACTCTTTGAAAAATCTCTCTTGCAAAGGTGCTTACAGAGGCTGATGGACACTGTCACCAACTTGGAGGAGGAGTACCAGCACTCCCTGGTGCATGTAGTCCTCTCATATAATTCCTTGGAAGCACAGCAAAGATCTCTCCAGAGTTACAGGAGAACAAGGAATTCAGCACACCAGCACCATGGCCTGAGGACCCCATAGGATGGTCCATTGATGTCCTGGGGCAGGACCTGCTCTGAATACTGACTACGAGGGGCCTTCTCCTCTCAGAAACCCAAAACTGAGAAGCAGAATGGGACATTTGAGCTTCCCAGAGGTGATCCCATCTTTCTCTCCTCAGCCAGCATCAGGCCCTCCTAGTACTGCTTCCCATATACACTGAAGCAAAGCAGCTTCTGGAGATGGAAGGAAACCAGATAACCCTGCACCGCCTTGAGAAAGGCACAGATAACCCATCTTTCAGCTTCGAGGTAAGGTCCCCTTCCCTTCCCTTCCCTTCCCTTCCCTTCCCTTCCCTTCCCTTCCCTTCCCTTCCCTTCCCTTCCCTTCCCTTCCCTTCCCTTCCCTTCCCTTCCCTTCCCTTCCCTTCCCTTCCCTTCCCTTCCCTTCCCTTCCCTTCCCTTCCCGTTGGAGTACAGGGTGTTCCAGTTAATTATGTTTTCCAGGGAGAGAAGAGACACTATGAGAAATGTGGTGGATCATGCAGTGAGAGCCAAGAGGACAGAAGAGAAGGGAAAGGGAGATTGTCCTCCTACTGCAGGTGGGATAATCTGCATGGATGTGTGAGCTCTTCCAGAGACAAACCTGATTTGGGAGCAGAGTAGGGTGGTATTGAGCACACAGTGTCTGATAGCTCCATGTGGCCTTGTAGGGTGCCACTGACAGGTCTGTTCCTCAGCAGGTGATGGTGAGTGTGCTGGGGTTTCTCATAATGAGCTACCTGTACCACCTCCTGCTACTGGAAGTGCCCAGCAGGAGCCATGTTCATGGTCTGGCTCTGGTGGGTGCTTTGGGGCTTGGGCTGCAGTTGAGGTGCTTTGGCTTGGCTTGGGCTGATCTTCTATGTCCATCTTCTGCATCTCTCATGTCTCTGGCATGTGATTCTCCCCAGGAAGGCCCTGCAGCCAGCATCCAAGGCAAAACATTTCTGCGAGACTCATGCCAAGGTGTTGAGAAGAGTCATCCTGGGGCTCTTTGGAGTAGGTGAGGACTTCCTGTCACTGAGACTCCACATCCCCGCTCCTTTGGCTTGCTGTGCCTCCAGACTTCACTTATTCAACACTGTCAAGTGTGTGGAGGTTGTATCCACTCCTAGCAACCTCACTGACCCCTCCTCACCCCACCACTACTGCCCAGTTCTATCTTCACCTCACTGTCCCCTTTCTCTATGTACCCAAAGGGTTTATTGTGTCCCTTCTGCTCCTTCCTGGGGTGGTGCTCTTAAAGTCTCATGCAAAGATGGGATCCTCAAGGGTGGCCAGGAAAGGACATTGGGAGGAAACGAACTTCGTGGCTGGCCCCAGTGAGTTATGAACCCGTAATCCTACAGCCCTGATGTTTCTGACTCCCAATGTGCCTTCTCCAGCCTACCTATGCTACTTCATTGCGGCCTGTTACCTCAACTTCCAGCGAGCCCTTGCCTTGGTGGTCATGACTGCCGTGGTTGCCTTCTTCATCTGCTGGGACATCTTCAAGAAGCACTGTGGAGCAAAGGTTCTGCTCCTCCTCCACCCCATTGGGAAATGCTTTCAAAAGTCCTGGCCGTGGCTGAAATGGTGAGTCAGGAAAAGGCAGGGCCAGATCCCTCCCAGCACCTGGGTTCCCTCCCATGGCTCTGCCAGCACAACCACAGCTGATAGCACCAGGTATGTGCTCTACTGCCATGCTGGCACCTCACAAATGGTGAGCATGGCCCAGCCTGGGAACCATTTCAAAGCCGTTGCAGAAATGTCTTGCTGCTCTGCCTCAGTAGCATGATGGCTATTCACAATTGTGCCTGAGCCCCATGTTTCTTCAGATGCATGGACCTTACAGTGGCAATTCCAATCACAATTGGCTCCTACCCTTCACGAGCTTCTCTCCCTATGGGGATATCATCTTGCTGACAGTCTGGGGTTTCCTCTGCAGGCTCCTGTGGGTGGCCCTCCTGGCAGGCCTGATTGTGTGGCTGGCTTTGGACACTGGCAGAAACCCAGAGCAGCTCATCTCATTAGGTGGCTTCTGCTTTTTGGTGCTGTTCCTGTTTGCCTGCTCCAAGCACCATGGTGCGGTACGTGTTTCAGGTGGGATTTGATCATCAGTCCCCTCACAGGAGGTGCCCCCCCTCCCTCCACCCAGCACTGGAGAACAAGCACTTCATTCCCCTGGCATTTCCTTCTCTGGAGGAAGCAGGAGCCCGGCAGAGCTGGGCACAACTTGGGGATCTGAACTGGTTGGGTGGATAGACCCCAAAGCCACCTCACTGCTCTTCATTCCATTGCTCTCCTTCCCACTTCCCAACCCAAGGCTCCCCTGCATTGCCTCTGTCCTGTTTTCTGCCATGTCCCTCATAGTGGGTCAGACCCAGAAACCCAGCACCAGACCCACACCTGGGCTTCAGGTGCCTTGGGAGCCTTGGTCAGAAGTGATTAAAGTCCTGGTGGCTTTCAGCCCAAACTGCTGCAATGCTTTGGCCAGTCCCTCCATCCTGCTCCTCCAAAGGGTTTTTGAACAGACATTTTCAGTCTAGCAGGTCTGTGCAATCATCATAAAGTCTTTGTGTTTGTATCCTGGGTCAGCCTGGCAGGTTATGTTCCAGCCAGTTCCAAGTCTCACCAACTCATTTCTGGCTCTGTCACCAACCCACGTTTTTCACTTTCTGTGACACTTTTTCGGTCTCCCCATGATCCTCACCCCGAGACAGTGTGTGGTGTTTGCCATGTGCTGCTGTTGCAGCAGCTGGAAACCAGAGGGGGAAGCCTGTAGGCCTTGAAAACATTTCAGCTCCTGTTCTGCTTTTTGTCCCCAGGTGTCCTGGAGGGCCGTTTTCTGGGGTCTTGGTTTGGAGTTCTTACTCGGACTCTTTGTCCTCCGAACGACTCCTGGTACCCAAGCTTTCCAGTGGCTGGGAGACCAGATCCAGGTACTGCATATACTATCCCATCTTGTGCTTGTACCCTGAGATTAACAGGAAAAGCAAGAGTGTGGCATGGGGAGGGGACATGGCAGGGATTGCATGCTCACAAACACTTTTTTTCAGGACTGGAGGGAAGACAACTCTTCCCTGGTTTTCTGCAGCAGCCCAGAGCCCTTGGTGTGCTCTCCCTTCCAGGCTGTAGCAGAGCCCTGTGGCTTTGGGACAGCCCACCAGTATCTCCATCTTAGGTCTCAGAGAGTCATTCTCTGGTGTGCATTGAAGTGAGCTGTGGGACTGGGGGCACAGCTCCTTGCTAGGCAGAATGAAATATCAGGAAAGGACCTGATGGAGATCTCTGTCCTACTGTGTAACTTCTTCCCTTGCAGTACTTCCTGGGCTACACCACAGCTGGCTCCAGCTTTGTCTTTGGGAACACACTCATTGAAGAAGTCTTTGCCTTCCAGGTCAGCCAAGGAGTGGGGCATGGGGAGGTTTTCTTCTGGTCTGCCTCTTTGCTGGGTCCTGGACAGCACAGAGCTAAATGCAGCCAAATCTGCTGCAGCAGAGCTCAACCATCTCAGAGATAGATCTCCCTCAGCTGTGTATCCACCTGTGTGGACTTCCTCAATGCCATAGAGGATTTGCACTGGTCCCTGTCCCTCCTGCCAGCCTGGCCAAGTGTTGTGTGTACCCCAGTAGTGTGGGCTGGCTGTGCAGTACAACTTCATGCCCAGCCTGGTGCCCATGGGTGCCAGGATATGTGACTCAGCTCTCCTTTAACCCTCTGTGCCTTGCCTGCAGACCCTGCCCATCATTGTTTTCTTCAGCTGTGTGATGTCCATTCTCTACTATCTTGGTGTCATGCAGTGGCTTATTCTCAAGGTAAGGCCTCACTCCTAAATCTGGGATGGCAGTGGAAAGGAGAAGAACCTGTTGGGTTCTCTGTGTACTATGGTCAGCTGAGAGGTGTCCCAGGAAAATTGTCATGGTACTAATTTGGGGTGATTTGTCCTACTTAAAAGAACAGATACAACCCCCTACTGTGTCTTTCTCAGAAAGCTGAAAAAACTGAACCCTAGAGCTGATGTTTCCACCCAGTCTGGGGGTGCTTCCCAGGATCACCTCCATGTAGGGGCCAAACAGTGCCTGGCTTCATGGGTAGAGTGGCAGGGTGCCAGGAGCCTCTGTCAACACAGTGGTCTTGTTTTTCCCCAGATCTCCTGGCTGCTTCAAGTCTCAATGGGCACCACTCCAACTGAGACTCTCAGTGTGGCAGGGAACATTTTTGTGGGACAGGTAAGGTCCTGGGCAGCAGATCCAGCTACTCAGTGCTTGCAGCTGAGCCTGCCCTGGAGAAAGGGTCTTCTCCCTCCCTATGAGACCTGTGGCCCTGTATGGCCCTATCCCAAGGACAGTAGGGTTTTCTCTTCCACAGACTGAAGCCCCGCTGCTCATCCGCCCATACCTCACAGACATGACCCTTTCAGAAATCCATGCCGTGATGACTGGTGGCTTTTCAACCATCGCTGGCAGCGTGATGGGTGCCTACATATCCTTTGGGGTGAGTGCAGGAGCAGGTGGATCCACATGCTCCCTGCAACAGGGTATTGACCTGCAAATCTACCCTGAACTTGAGGATGAGAGAAGACCCCAAGCAAGTGCCTTGTGGTCCCCTTCCATAAGCAGGATGAGAGCAGGGTGTCCAGACTCACCTTGTCCCAAAGACATCCAGTTCCACCTTTTCTGGCCTGGCCAGAACCCTAGAGCCCTGACAGGTAGAAGGCAGCGCTATGGGACCCTTACCGTGTGTCCCTGCACAACGAGGAGGGCAAATTCCACAGAATCATGAGATAACATAGCCTGGAAAGATGCTCTGGGGTGAGTCTCTGATCCACCCTCTTGCCAGCTGAGGTTATGGCAACTGAGGGGATGCTCAGGACCTTGTCCAGGTTCATGGTGAACATCCCATGGATGGAGATCTCCCCCAGCCTGTCTGGTTTCCCCTAGAGGTGCCTTAGACACAAGAAACAATTTTTCCTTACATCCAACTGGAACTGTGCCTGTGATTCCACCTTTTCACTGGCTATCATTGAGCAGTGTCTCTCCTCCAACCGCCTCCAATACCCACCTCCCTCCCTCTTTTCTCCCAATGGAGCAATCCCTGCTCTTCCAGCATTGCCTGGGCACGTCTGGCACCAGGCCCCCAGGGATGCCCTCTCCAGTTCATCAGTAATCTGAACAGACCTTCCCCTTAACCTGCTGCCTGAGCTCCTGCAATTTAAACATTAATTAGTCTCCTTAAATGGGGAACCAAAGGTGGAAGGTCAGAGAAATGAGACATTGCCAGGGATGGGTGAGGCTGGGAGCTTGGCCCTTCATCAGCAGGTAGAAGTTTACAGTGTAATCCAACCTATTGCTCTGATACTGGTAAAAAGGGACAAGGAAGGGAAAAGAACTATTATGATTAAGTCAAACAGCAGGAGAGATTAACATCACTAAGGCTAAAATCGCTACAACTCCAGCAATCACCTCCATCCAGGCAAGCTGCCCCACATTCATGGCTGCTTAGAGGGGAAAACCAGCCAATTTTCCCATCTTGAGCAAGTGAAGAGCCCTAAACTGCTTTGAGTGTCACTGGCTGATGCCAGCCATGTGCTGGGGTGGCAGGTCATGGGGCACAGCCTTGCGCAGAGGTGCCTATGCCTCTGGTCTGCATGTTGCAGATTGATGCAGCATCGCTGATTGCAGCTTCTGTGATGGCTGCGCCCTGCGCCCTCGCCATGGCCAAACTTGTCTACCCTGAAGTGGAGGAGTCCAAGTTCAAGGGCAAAGCAAACATCCGCCTCTCCACTGGGTGAGTGTGAGGAGAGGGGCAGTGGAGTGAGGCTGCATGTGTCCTTCTACTGCAGGGAAGCTGTGGGGGCACTTTGAGGCACAAGTGGACACTGCGGGTGGCCCAAGGCTGGGAGAGCCTGTGGTGTGCACACATCCATGAAGTGAGTGCTGACCTGGCATGGGGGATGCCCAGCCAGATGAGTACATGGGGTCTTTTTTTATGCAGCGAAGAGCAGAACATCCTGGAAGCTGCTAGCAATGGGGCTGCCACCTCCGTGGGGCTCGTGGCCAACATTGCAGCCAACCTCATCGCCTTCTTGGCCGTGCTGGAGTTCATCAATGCTGCCCTCCGCTGGTTCGGCGAGATGGTAGACATCAAGGGTCTTACCTTCCAGGTATCCTCAAAAACAGACCCATGGTTTGAGCTGCCAGATGCTGCATCCCCCACCCATCTCCACCTTTGCCCACTGCCTCAGTGGGCTGCTGAGACCCTTGATGTGTTTTGGCAAATGCTGGCAGTGGATGTCACATCTAGGGTCTGTGCAGGTCAGCTCTGAGTCATTCCCTTCTGGGATGCTTTTCCTAGGTGATCTGCTCCTATGTCCTCATGCCTGTGGCCTTTCTCATGGGGGCAGACTGGGCAGACTCACCGGTGGTGGCTGAGCTCCTGGGGATCAAGATCTTCCTGAACGAGTTTGTGGCGTACCAGCAGCTGGCCACATACAAGAAGAACCGTCTGATGGGCCTGGAGGAGTGGGAGGGGAACCAGAAGCAGTGGATATCTGTGAGGGGCACCTGCCACCCTGCCAGGCACAGGGCAGGGACAGAGCCAGCTGGAATGTGGCACGGGACCTGGCTAGGCAGATGGGTGGTGGGCATGCAGAGGATTATAGAACCATTTAGTATGGAAAAGTCCTCTAAGATCATTGAACCAGGATGATGGTGCTGGGAGTGGGAGGGCACCTATGTCCAGCTACACTTGGATGTTTGCTAATGGCTGGGTGTGGGAGGAAGCAGTCAGTGAAGCCCTTTTCCATTTATCCTGCTCCTTGATGGGACCGATCATGGTGCTACAGGGCCCCTTGTCCCCTCAGCCCAATCTCTTCCAGGAGAGCCTTCATCGTTGCTCCCAAAAATAGTTGACAGAGAAGGGGTTGGGGTGGGGGACTTCTCTCTGTTGTGTCTATCTGGGAGGTCCAATGTGGTGCTCAGCTCTGGGTGCTCTGGGGCTGCTCCTGGGCAGAAGTGACCATCTCCTGCTGCTGTGCCCTCCAGGAGCGAGCCGAGAGCATCACCACCTTTGCCCTCTGTGGATTTGCCAACCTCAGCTCCATTGGCATCACTCTGGGAGGCCTGAGTGAGTGTGACCTATGTCCTGAGTGCCTGAACACTCAAGAAGGGGGGACCTGGGTCAGGGAGCAAGAGCTCAGCTGAGGCAGGAGGAATTTGCTGCCCTCAAGCCTCTGTGTTTGGTCGCTGCCAGATAAGAAACAGCATTTACATGAGGTGACCAGGATGATTTTGCACTGTACCCATGGGCAAGAGCACATGCATGTCCCCTCAAGCCTGGGTGTCATCCAGCCACAGGGGAAAGAGCAGAGAGACTCCAATGCTGGGAGTGCTCAGGGCTCTGGTGGATCACCCATGGTTGCAGGGTGGGAACAGTGCTCTGCCAGGATGGGCAGACAGCACACTGGGTGCTGGCTGGGATCACCACATCCTCCAGACAGCAGGAATTGGGGTGGGCAGGGCTCTATGTGGCAGAGCCAGCTCAAGACTGAGGACATGTCCCTATCTGTACCACACCCAGCAGAGAGCCAGAGCAAGCATCTGACTCACCCCACTGTCTGTTTTTCCCCCACAGCTTCCATGGTGCCCCAGCGCAAGGGTGACTTTGCTTCCGTAGTGCTGCGGGCCCTGCTCACTGGCATCTGTGTCTCCATGCTCAATGCCTGCCTGGCAGGTAGATCTCTGCCACTGCCATCAGGGCCAGAAAGATCCAGGGAGGGACAGGCACAGGGCTGAAGACCCCATAAATGCTGCCTTCAGGGATGGAGGTGGCTGGCCTGTCCCCCCATGGCTCTGCCAGAGCCTCCAAATCTGCTTTCCACTCATGGCTCTGCCAAGGGCAGCCCAAGCCCAACAGCTCTCCTGGAGCCCTCATCCTCCTCTGGGCTGGAACATTTCAAGGGCAACTTTTGGAGTATTGCAAGGAGCTCCCTGAAGTCTTGGGAGGGGAGGTGGGATGGCTCATGGGACCTGCCAGGTACAGGATTGGCAAGTAAGTATAGTCAGGGTGTGGGACTTGTGAGCAGGCATGGAGTACAGGACTCACAACTTCTTTGGGGTATGGAATTTGGATCCATGGTCCCTCTTAAGTCCCAACAGGAGCCCTTGTCCCCCAGGTCTCCTCCATGTGCCAACAAAGGTGAGTGACTGCGCAATGTTCTTCAGCACCACCAACTTCAGCTCAACCAGCTACACTATGTACACCTGCTGTAAGCAGCTCTTTGCAAGGTGGGTGTGAAGGGCCCCAGAGCCATATGGTCCTGCCCAAGGACCTGCGTGGTGGGGCGGCAGCTTGTCCTGACCCTGTATCTCTGCTTCCAGCTCAATGCTCCAGAATGGGACTGTCTCCTTCACGGGATCCTGGGCTGAGCAGGCAGAGAGCATGCTGTGGCTCACTGAGTGCTGTGTGTACTACAACCATACGTCCTGTGCAGGGACAATCTAGAATTGGGGCAACACCAGGGTCTACCCCAAAGGCCTATCCCCAAATGTAGAAAAAAACCCAACAGAAACCTGAGCATTTGGTCTTCTCCACTCCAGTGCTGATGGACAGCTGTGTGCACCTTGCAACCTGCAGCCTTAGGTTCTGGCCCTGTGGACACAAGGGAGCAGCTCCCAAATAAATTACGTCAACTCTTGCGTGCTTGCCCTCAGACCCCTTCTGGCCCCTGACTATGGCTGTCCCACACAGCACAAGGTCCTTTGCTGGGGCTGCACCCCATGCCCACTGCAGACCTTGCAAGCTGAGCCTCTGTCTGCTGCCAACCTTAGGCTCTGGCCCCAGCCTCCCTCTTCTCCCCCACCAGGCATGGATGAGGTAAAGCCAGTGCTTGAAGATGTTTCCTTCCCCCAAACACAAAGCCAACACATCCCACTGTACTTGGGTGCACCTCTCCTGGAGGGACCACAGTGCCAGGGAACAGGCCAGTCCTTCTCGCTTTATTGCACTTGAGAGCACCCAGTCGCCAATGCAGTCATGTTATGTACATTGGTATTTTACAGTCACCCAATGACACAGGACCAGGAGCCCAGACCATGCCACGCTCCCAGCCTGGCCCTTTCCCTCCATCAGGCTGCACGGAGCCACTTCTTGGGACCCCAGCCTGCAGCATGGTGTCACTGGCACCCAGCATCCTCCTGCAATGCCCTGAGGAAGGGGATGCTCTGCAAGGTGATGGAGCAGACAGCTCCTCTGCCTGTCCATCACTGCCTTGAGGCAGGGGTAGCAGGATTTGGAGTGGGTACTGCCAGCTGTTGCTGGAGTCCAGCATGTGCCAAGCAGCAGCTGAGCACCAGATCGTGCTGTGAGGCTAGGGCATACAGGGTCTATGAATGGCATAGGGGCAAGGAGGAGCAAGTCCTGTGGGCTAGACACTCCCATGTGCCAAGATAGAGCCTGGTATGGAGGGGAAGTCGCCCCTGTGAGTATCCCATGTGAGGTAGAGCATCCTTACCGTAGCACTGGCCACCATCCAGAGCAGCATGGCCACCCATAGCAGCCACCCAGCAACACGGTGGGAGACTTCCCTGGGAAGCAGGGGAGGGCAGGTGTGCAAAATCCCATCCCTATAAAGCTGCTGGTACCAGTGCAAATACCCTGCCCTGGAACCAGCCAACACTCCAAAGCCCCACCTGCTGGAACCCTCTACAGGTAAAAAGTTGTGCCAGGCCACAGGGGACTGCCTGGACACTGGTGGGGTTCTCATCATTGACAGCGCTGGCAAGGCTTGGCCCAGTCACTTTATGGGGACACAAAGAGGGACATGAGGTGCTGGGAGCCAGGAGCATGTCCAGGACTCCGCTGGGGAGCCAGGCAAGGACATGATGCCTGCAAAGCCCAAGGGAGAAGCTCTGCCCCTGCCTTTAGGAAGGCCTATGAAAGTTGAGAGAGGAAAGCGAGTCTGAGCATGGAGAGGCACACGGCCCCACAGGCTTCAGCAGCAGCCCCTGTAGAGTGGTACTGGGGAGGTGGCCTGTGGCTCACAGCCCCCTTGGACCCAGCCTAGCCACTCACAATTAGCACACACCACACAATGCAAGCGCTGCGGGCCAGGAAGGAGCCCCAAGGAGAAGGCCACTGCCAGGGTCTCCCTTTCCCACACTGGTCATGTGCTGGGCCCAGATTGGGGGCCAGAGCAGGAATCTCAGCTGCAGCAGCTCTGACTACTGCGGGCAGCCAGCTCTGTTGCTCTCTCCTGACCTGGGTTTGCAGGCTGTTGGGGCCTCTCCTGTTTCTGCAGCTCTCCGGGAGCTCTTGGGGCTCACAGAAGCCTTGCGGGTGCTCTGAGGACTTGTCAGCACCTTCTTCTGGAGCTGGGGGCTGGACTGGGCAGACTTCCTGCCCAGGCAGGGACTTTTGGAGCCCTTGGGTTTGGCTGGCTCCAGCATCTTCAGGCCCAGGATGCTGCAGTAATGATTGCACCTGTGAGCGGCCGGGAACTGCTCCAGCAGGGAAGGGAAGCAGCTCTCCTTCAGCCCCTGGAACCTGCCAACACAGCTGTCCTCAGCTCCTGCTTTGCACCAAGGAGATGTCCCACCAGAGCAGGGAGGTGAGGATGGAGCCTGACCACGGTTATCACCATGACCCTTGCCAGGTAAGCGGCAGAGCTGGGGACAGCCAGGGCCACCCTGCTCCAGAGCTGGAAGTCACTCACCCCTTCAGGTTGGTAGCCATCCGCACGTTGGTCAACTTCCAGCCCACTCCTGTAATTTAAGAGGACAACCAGTCTCTGTCCAGAGAAGGACAGCCACCAGCACCAAGGGCAGATCATTGCCCTGGGTAGAGGGTTCCATGGCATGGGGCAGGAGAGAGAGGCAAGAGGGCAAGCCTGGGGATTTTCTTTCTTTCCCAGGCTGGAGGGTGGTGATGGGCCCATGAGCACCACACAGGAGATCCCTTTACCTTCCATGTCAGTCACGAGGATGTTTCCATTTGTCCACTGGTAAACCCAATGCTGGAAGGTGCAGCATTTGAGCACAATCTCCGAGGTGCCTCGTGCCACCAAGCTGCCATCTCTCTCAGTGACACAGTACTGCTCACAGGGCCTGCCGAGGTCCTCCTCCATTGTGGCATAAGGGATGTTGTTGGCCGGACGATAAATCAAGTACAAAGGAATTATCCTGTGTGGGAGTTCACAGACAATGTTATAATGGTGAGCTCTCCCTCCTCTTTAAGTGAAGATTCACCATGGTCTGCAACCCTGGCTTTTACCTTCCTCCCAATATCCCTTCCATTTGTGGGAGTAGAGTGCACTGCCTTTGGGATGCCCCACCACCCATCTTCCCGCCATCCCCTGCAATGCTCTGCCAGGGCATTAAGCCAGTGGAGCTGCAGCATATCACTTACTCAGGCACTGCTCCAAAATCAGGCACAGCTCGTGCCTCAGCAGCAAAGATCTTGCAGTACTCACGGCTGGAGTTTTGGACTTTACATTCCTGGAAGTGCAAACAGAAGAGTCAAGAACCTGTCCCATCTTGCACCAATATCTTCCTGGGACCACTGCCAATTGTTTCCCTGTCCCGATGGTCAAGAGGTGATGGGAAAGTCCTGAGCAGCTCCATGTTGTGAGCTGCAGCCAAGAATGACAAGGGCATGTCCAACCCCCTGGCTAGACCACTCCAGAGCATTCCAAAAGTGGAAGGAAAGAGCAAAAATGGGCACAGAGCTGGAGACCATCTGGGGACCAACTCACAGGTGGGGAAGGTAAGAGGGAGAAAGGTGAATAGTAGCCCACAGGGATGCCCACCTGGATGGTGATATCATAGTTCTTCTCAATAAGGCTGTTCTCATTCTTGGTCCCAAAGACGATGAAATTGTGCACTTTGATGATGCAGGTGTGGCCAGACTCAAAGATAGGCTCCAGGCCATAAATGGCTCTGGCACGGCAGGCTTTGCGCAGGAAACCAGCACCCACTTCCATGTCCTCGCTCACCACACGTCCGAAGAGCTTATCCCCCCAATAGCCTGCATCAGCCAAACCCTTGGCAAACACCATGGGTGTCATCTCGATCTCCTCTCCAACTGGTGGGGGGAAGAGCTGGTGAGGGAGGGACAACATGGGCACATCCTGCTTCCACCCCAGAGCTGCCTGCCCCACTCAGCAAGGGGCAGAGTCACAGCTCATCACATGGCCCTTACCTTCCATCTCTTCCCGCAGGATAAATCCCGACAACACTAGAGGAGACAGAAAGCAAAGAGGTGTCAAGGTTCTGCCAGGATCCCATCCTGACAGGACCCCACCTTGCCCCATGCACTTGCACAACTAGGGATGGCAGGTAGGATGGTGGGAATCAATTGGCACACAGAGGCAGAAGCACCTCACAGAGGTGGTGTTACAGAACGTGCCAAGTCTCCCCCACTGCAGCCTGGCACCAAGCCTTTTCTGCAGTTGGCCACACCACCCCATGGCACACCCAGGAAGCTGTGAGAGATAGCTGAGGGCTCCTCACCTTCTGGGCTGAACAGGAAATCTGTGGAGTCGGTGCCATACTCGTTGCTGATCACACACCGGTAGACTCCGCAATCCTTCTGGGATGCCTGCACAACAGCCAAGGCTGCCTGGCCCTCATCACCAGCACTGGAAAAAAACATGGAGCACGGCCACATCCCCGTGTGGTGGGGGCCACATGGGAGCCCTGTGACAGGCACTGTGGGTGGGCAACGTACTGCCCTTGGGGGGATGGAAGAATGCTACAAATTAAGCTATCCCAAGGGAAGCCCAGCTGCTCCTCCAACATGTCACGGCACCAGGAGTCCTGCCCTGTGCTTTGTACTAACAGATGCTTATCCTCCAGACAAGCCCTGCAAAATCTGGCCGGAATTGGGCTACAGACTGATAAAGGTACTTGCCCCTGAGTGAGCTTCACAGAAGAAGTGGGAAGAAGTGGGACCCTCATCCTGAGCCCCACCGGCTGAGTAGGCTCTGCTCTGGTCTGCTGGCAGGCAACTTGTGCCCATCTGCCTCAGTTCAAATATCTGCCCCAGGAGACAATCTCTGCCCCACAATCACCTAACGTATCATCCACTCATTATAAAGGGAGCTCAGGGGACACCAATGGCATCAGGTAAATCCTAACTGATGTGGATGATGTTCCTATACAAATCCTCTGGGCTTGAGAACAAGTTGCTCTTCATAGTAGACCCAAAGGATACAACCAGATACCCAGCTGTAATATGCTTTCCCTGCGCAAGGGCACTGCCAAGGGATGGAGAGGATACAGCCAGAGATGCTTTTTCACAGCAGTAGTTGCATGGAAGACCCTCTCAGCACTGCTGGGAGGCTGCCACCCTCATAATGATCCTTTGGGGTCCCAGTTTTGCAGTTCACATCCAGCTCTTGTTTTCTGTGATGTGCATAACACCTTCTCTGCCCTCCCCAAGGTTTGTATTTGAGTACACAAAGCAGACACTCCGGATGGAACATCAATAAGATAAATTTAGCAGCAATTCCCCATCTGGGCAATCCTTCCCTCCGTGGGCACTGATATGATGAAGTTCACAATGTACTGTGCCATGCACTGAGCTTCCCATGCTGCCTTAGCAAGAGGGGCTCCTTCACCCCAGTCAAGGCAAGGAGTGAGATGTGACAGATGCCAACAAGGACTGCGCTGCCGCGGAGCCAACAGGTTACCTCCTTTGGGCTTCAGCTACAGGGATCTCGTCCTTGTACCATGTCAGCTTAGAATCACTCAATATATTGAAGAACTGGCACCAAAGTTTCAGGTTTCCTGATGCATCCGAAAATTGTTCTGCCCTGATCTTACGGACCACCTGTGGAGCTAAGGACAGGGTGCAAAGAGATGGGTGGTGAGACAGAGAGCTCTGGGGACAGGCCAGCCTATGCCCACACTGCTGCTCAGGGCTTTGGGTATCACGTGTTTATCAGCACATGTAACACTGCCTTCCCAGGGAAGGTCTCAGAGCTCCACTGGGATAAAAAGATGGGATACAAGTCGTACAAATTTGTTCAACAGTACAGCACTGCAATACCCAGTGAGGCTTGGCCAGAGGAAAGGCAGAAAAACACTACGGAATATTGGAGGAAACATCCATCTACTGAAGTAGGGATTTATCACGATTACCCTTACTTTGCAAGAGTGCTGATTCCTGTGAGAATACCACCTGGTTCATTCAACCCCATCATTAAGCCTTTTTAAATTCGATGCCACAAGGAATCAAATCAGCATTGACCACAGATGTGGAAGTGTGTGCCCTGTGATGTCCACTGAATAATGGACTCACAGTTTGGGTCTGAAGGGACTTTAAAGACCATTTCATTCCAACCTTCTTGCCATGAGGAGGGACACTTTCCACTCGACCAGGTAGCTCAGGATCCCCAACCAGCATCAGGCTTTATGAGGACAGAGACCAAAACCAAGATAATTCTATGACCCTTGGGGCTGGGGAAGCCCAGACTGTAGAGACAGCCAGTGTCAGAGCTGCTGCCTCTTGCATTCCTCATCCCCCCCTGCACTGGGAAAGAAGTCTTGGGGAAGACTTTTGGCATTCACACAGCCAAAGGCTGATGCTGAAAACCCTGCAAATGCACAAAACTCATGTGGCACCAGTTGACTATCACTGGTTCCCTTTGTAGAGAACAAGGGAATGCGCTTCATGGGGATTCTCTCTTCTCTCACCTTTAAATGGGTTATTGGTTTTCTGGGATTCTGCTGGCTGTGCTTCTGGCTTAGCATCTCCAGGGACCTCTTTGTCACCAGTGATGTCATCTGCAGGCTCCTCGTACAGCTTAGGAACCTCCAGCGTGGCCATCTTCCTCATGAGGGTTGGAGAGCACTGCTCTGAGGGAGAGGATGGAGCTGGGGCAGGAGAGTGCAACAGGGATGCATTCTTCCTGGATTGCTGTGGTGAAACAGTCAGACTTCCTGGGTGCCCTAGGCTCCCTGGAATTGCCTCCTCTTCCACCCCCACTTGTTTGGGTTTTGGCAGGTATATTTTGCGCCGGGCCCCCAAAGCAAGCTCTTCTGGTGTGGCACAAGGTAGCACTGCCAGAGGGTCAGAAGGGCTCTCTTCAGAGCTCACTGGAGGCAAATCAGAAAGATGAGGAGCCATTCCTGCTGTGGGCATGCTGCCCACCACAATGGAGGGTACAGAGAGTGGGGGCGGCCCCTCAGCCTCAGGAGACCCCCAGGTGCGTCTCTTTGGTGGCACAGGCCTGCAAGCCAGCATCTCCTTGCTGGTAACAAATTCCTTGTTAATCATTCCTGTGATCCGTCTGGATGTCTTGGGGGTCAGAGGGAAGTTCTCTGCTGTCTGGAAGAGCTGATTGTTTTGTACTTTTTCCAAAACTTTCCTTGAGGTGCGAGGGCTAAGGCCAGCAATGCCTATTTCTGGGATCATGCCTTCCCCTGCATTTGGCTGCTCCTTGTCCCCAGAGTCAGTGTCTCCTTTTGTGGCATCCTTACTGCTATCTGACATTTTTAGAAGTAGCAACAGGTAGTTCTTTAAGGAGGAAACCAGGTTTTTGTGCTGCATTTTCTCCTCCAAAGACATCTCCTGAGAGCCAGGCAGGACCAGTGGTACTTGTGGCTGAACCTCAGAGACTCCTTCCCAAGTCTCTGAAGATGTTGCTGGTTCCTGGCATGGAGCTGTGGCTGTCAGGAGTCTTCCCTCCTTCCCTTGAGGTCCCTTGGACACTGGCTTGGCATCCTCCTCCTCTAACGTGATGGATGAAAAAACCTCTTGTGGGGCAGATCCATCTGTTGTTGTGATCTCTGTTTCTCCACTCACAGGAGGCAGCAGCTGGGCTCCAGACCAGACCTCTCCTGCAGTGGCCTCCATCCCTGGGCTTCCATTAGATTCCAGCAGTGCCTCCCGAGCCACTGATGGCTTCACTGCAGGAACAGGAAGCAGCTCTTCCTTGCCAAGAGGAACTGAAGCAGAAGCCATTTTGGTGTTCTGATGGCACAAAGTTGTCCCTCCTGCCTCCCTGTGCACAGCCCCAAGACATGGCTTTGGTGCATCACTCCCTCCAGGATGGCTCCCAGACAACTCTGCTCCTGCCTCTTTGTTCTTCCCACCCCTGACTGTCTGACATGGGATTTGTTCAAGAGGAGTGTTTTCTCCAGGTTCTGGAGGAGTTAATTTTTTCAGCAATGATTCTTCCCCACCTTGGTTTTTGTTCTCTTGATTTAACAGTCCTTGCCGAGTCTCTCTATCCTCAAGAGCAAGGAAATGTCCTTCTGCCTGTTTCCCGGGGGGTAGGTGCTTCTTGTTAGACTGTACATGGTCTGGAGAAGGTGCTGGTGGCTTTGGTGGCTCCTGAGGCCTAAACCGAGGATTTGTCCTTTTTATAGCCCCTCTGGTTTCTTGGCAAACAGTCACTTCTTTCCTGACTTTCTCCTCTAGTTTACTGGCTTGCTGACTGGTCGCTTTGGACACTGGATGCTTTAGGTCACCAGGAGACTGTCCAACTCTTGCTGCAACCTAATTAAAAAAAAAAAAAAAAAGAAAGAAATTAGCATAATGTTATGGCCTGGGTCTGTGCAGTCACACTTGTGGTCCACCTGTACTATACGGCACTGCCCAACTTCTTGAATCATGGGAATTGCCCTGATACCAGTGTTACTCTGTCATCCAGGATCTTCTGGTTTCACCATCATCCCACAAGAGTGGGTCCCACCTGTTAGGCTGCACAAAATGTTTCTTCTTTTAATCAGCTCCAGACCTTCTGCCTTCCAACACCCTTGCTGTGCAGAGAGGCAAGAGATCTGCCTTTCTAAATCATTCACTAGTATTTAATCCAATCTCCTGTGACTCAGTTCCTTTCCAAAGAGCGAAACTTTCCTATTTTCACCAGCCATTGCTGACACCTTGCAAAATTGCCTTGATGTTTTTAAAGACTGAATGCTCCTCTATCTCCACTGAGAGATGGGGCAGTCAGCATGTCACATGCTATCAGAATGAGGCTGCCCAAATGATTTATAGTGAAACTGTACACCCTGACATTATCAGCACTATTCGACCATTCTCTGACATTCAGGAAGCTCAGATGTTTCAGACTGCAGCTGCACCCAGCAGACGTGTCAGCAGGCTGCCTGCTGTGATGGCCAAGCTTTATCCCGAGAAAAGCTGCCGAAATCCTCCAGACAAGGAGCACGATATATTTTTGCAGGGGAGACAGGGATACTGTGGTACATGCCCTGCCTGGCTGATGCTCTGCAAGCATCGCCTGGACAATGGCCTGGGGACAAGGCATGCACACAATGGGTCTCCCTTCCACCCTGGAGGATCTGCTGCTAAGGATTTTCTCCTGAGGTCCCTGACTTGAATGTTAAGCCCCCAAAATGAACAGCATGGGAAAGGAGGGCCCTGGAATGGGGCAGCCACAGCTTCTCTGGGCGACCTGTGCCAGGGACTCACCACCCTCTCTGCCAAGAATTTCTTCACAATATCCCCTTTGACCCTGTCCTCTGTCAATGGAAAGCCATTCCTCTTTGTCCTGTTACTCCATGCCCTTGTCCAAAGTCCCTCTCTAATTGTTAGGGCAACATGAGCATTGAATGGCTGGGGCGAGGGAAGTACCATTAGAGGCCATTCCTACCCATAAAATTCAAGAAATATAATCATCAATTTAAAATTTAAGAAAGAGTGATTACCATGCAAATCTAGTTTCTTCTCTGCTCTTATAGAGGAGAATGTTCAGAGCCTGGCTACAGTCTGGCATTTTGCTACAGATAAATCCAGCTGAGAAGAGAAGTCCTGAGCATAAGGCCCAGCTATGTCCCAAGGCTAGGAAAACACTCATGTTATCACCTTCCTTGTTTAAGAGAAAGAATAAAAAAGAAAAACAAGTAACCCCTGTCCTGGGGGGTGAAAATATCCTGAAACATGGTTAGAGTTGGCCTTAAAGGCTTTAAACTAGCTTATTTGCTCTCACAAAAACTTGAGGACTTTCTCCAGCAGCACCCATAAGCTGAAGCATTCAAATTCAAATCAGAAGCATTCCCTTTGGTCTCCTCAGAGGCACACCAGCTGACAAGTCACAGGTTTCCCTCTGTGAGTGGGGCTTTTAAAGATTAAAAAATCTTCATGCATGTCAAAGGCTCAGGGATGACAGCCTAAGCTTGGCTGCTGCACACCAACATTTTTCCATGTTTTTGAGATCGAGAGGTGTTAAAATGAGCAGAGAGGAGAGAAACAAATGGCTTTGCCATAAGATGGCCTGAACAGCAATAATTTCTGCAACAGCATGTGATACTGGTGGGTCAGGTTGAAGACAAGCTCATAGCACTGTGCAGCAGCAAGGCCAGAAGTCAGGCGTGCACTGCACAACACAGCAAGTTCTTACCAGCAAAGCTGCACCCACCAATGGCTAAAGAAATTTAAGAGAGGAAGAAAGGATTTTTTTTTTTTCCACTGGAGCACCCATCAGTCCCTTATGCATAGTGAATTTTCCCACATTCTGAAATATGTGCATTACCTACCAAGCAAGAGGTGATGCACCTGGAGCCTTGTCTGTACTGGAAGTGTGCACCTACCACAGCCTAACTCCAGATTCTGACAGCACCTGCAAACTGGACTCAGACAACCTTTTATGACAAAAGGGGTCATTTAAAAAAATGCAGGGAAAATAGTCCCGTACCTTCCAGTCTAGTATTTTCATGGCAATACTTCCGGTTAGGTGACAAAAATAGCAGTTGACTAAAAGATGCTCTGAGGGTCAGAAGCAGGTGCTGTGCCCTGGCACTTCATCACCACCACAATGAGTCTCCCAACATAGTTTTTCCAACAGGGATGGCAAAAAAAAATAGTCCAGACCTATTATATGTATGCACATTGCACTGTAAACAAAACTCAAGGCCCTGAGGGTGCAGCTCACATGGTACCTCATCTGCATGGGGGGCTTCTTAACTAAAGCTCCCTTGTTAAACGGATCAGATGCCATCACAAGTCACCCACTCCCAGCTATAAATACCCATTCAGTGCTCCCTGCCGACCTGATTTGAAAATATTTCGCATGAGGTCAGTCGATTAAACCAGAGAGCCCCAGGCCACCGAGACCAGCTGCTCTAAGGGCACCAACTTATATCTCTCACCACCTCAGTTGACATTTGCTTGGAGATGGGGTGGAAGCTCTGCTGTCTGGGCTCACAAAATCAAAAAAGCCCTTCTGGGTGCTGTCACCAGTGGAGACCTGCAGAGCCTTGGCAGCAGATCCCGTGGTGTACACACAGCCTCCCAGGCCCAATGCCACAATACAAATGCTCAGCACAGATATTTTCTCGTTGTCACCCCTGTGTTGGCTGTTGTCTCTCTTAGTTACCTCTTTGTTTCCCTCCAGCTTCTGTTCTTGCTGCTGGCCTCTCTGGCCCTCGGACAGCACAGGTTCTGCCTCCAACATCTCAGAGGCCAATGGAGCATCCTCTGTCTGTCTGCTGACTGCCACAGGCTGCAGGGCAGCCTCACTCCTGGCCTCGTCCTTGCCTCCTACTTCCTCCTTCCCTGCCACTGGCTTCACTTGCTTATCAAAATACATGTCCTTTAATGAGAAGTACATGTCATCATTAGGTTTAATATCCTGTTTCACAGCTTTCCCAGGCTCTTTATGTTTTGGACTGGTTTCCACTTCTTGGTCACTTGCTGCCCTCAAACGTGCATTCCTGCGTAACGGGACAGGAGGAGCAAACCTGGGATTTGAAGACAGATTGACCCTGTCTCTCCCACTTTCTTCTCGTTTAGAAACTTCCTGTGTAGCTGCTGAAGGAGCCTCCACCTTCTTTTTCTTTTTAGCTGCGGAGTCTTTCGCCCCTGGCTTAGTCACCAAGTCCTCCACTGTCTCATAGATGTATGTGAGAAAGTTGTCCCCATTCTCCTCCCCACCTTCCAAAGTGGCATCTCCATTGGTAGTCACCTCTGCTTTCAGAGGTGCCACCAATTTGTTTGGGAAGCCTGGCACCGCACTGAGTGGCTGCTCCTTTGTCTCAGCAATATCCTTGTGTAACCTGGACTGTGAATCCGCGACATGCACTTTTGCTGCGTCTTCCTTCTCCCATGACGAGTCTCCTGACCGGAGATTCTGATCTCTAGCCAGCCTCCGCTTCCTCTGGAGCCGTTCAGGGCTCATTCCTTGCAACTTCTCCACTTCCACATTTTCTTTGCCTCGTTTCTTGCCCTGTTCTATTTCTTGCATCTTTTCTTCAGCTTTTCTCTTGATTTTGTCAAACCACTTCTGATGGATTTTGAACTCCGTCATGGTTCCCACTTCCAGCACACCAGAGCAGGACACGATGCCTTTGTTATTTCTAGCTGAGGCCTGGTAAATGCCTGCATCCTCTTCACGGCACCTGGAAATCAAAAGCTGTGTGTGAGATCTACCCATCCTCCTCAGGATGCCCGCTGGATGCACAGGCATGCATACTCTCCTACTTCTTGCTCCACAGAGTCCAGAAGACATGGCCCAGGAGGTGCCCACAGGACATGTGGAGGCCTTGGGCTGACCTCCCTCCCTGGCTCTGCCTGCTCTTCGCACTAACAGATAAGCAAGTTTGATGATAAATTTGTTCTTGCTCCACCCTGGGATGGAATTTTGGTATGAGGGCTGTGATGGAAGATGAACAGGCAACACCAGGCTTTTCAACTGTTCTTGGTCAGAATCCTCTGCAGGATCTTTTCCTCTTAGCTATACACAGCCCACAAGATATCCTGTTCTTCCTCTACCCTACCATGTCACCAAAGTCTTCCCACCCCATGTCACAGGCACCAGCACAAGCACCTGCCTGCATCCCTATTGTCACCCCTTGAGGACACCTGACCCACAGAGATCCCTGCTCCTGGAAGAGGTAAGCCTCTGATAGACACCTAGGGGAGCAGAAAAGCTCAGACTAGAAGCACAAGGATGGCAGAAGTATCAGCAACACTGATATTCTGCATTTTCATCCAGTGCCACACCTGTCTGACATTCCAAATCCAGGACTTAATGTACAACAGGTCTATGCCTGCTGGGGACAAGGCTTCTGGCTCTCCAGAAACCTGATTCCCTGGACCATCATCTTGGAGGCAGATAGTGCTTTCCCCTTGCTCACCTTTGTCAGCCCTAATGCTCAGCACTGGAACGCTCCAGAGACAGGGACTTCTTCCCTTCCTCTTGCTTCCAGCATGGCAGCTATCCCTGGAAGCAGTAATGGATCCCATACTGGTGTGACTAGAGAGCCACAGCTTGAGGGGTAGGGTCAGCTGTGAACTCACAGTGGGGAGCAGAAGGGGCCAGCCAAGTGGTGGGGGGGAACATCACTGTTGACAGCTTATCCAGCTACTGAGAACTCAGAGCTCCCATCACCAAACCCAGCCACTCTCCAGCTCCTTTACTCACTTGTAGAGCTGCAGGGTATGGCGGTTTCCATGACGGAATATCTCATACTTGGGTAAGCCACAATAGCGATCCATCTCCTCATCATCCTTGTACCATGTCACCTCTGGCTGTGGATACCCTGGGGAGGACATGGAAGGTACATCAGAGAGTGAAACATTCCACACAGAAGCACAGACAGCAAAACAATCTGGCACACCAGGACAGATGCTATTCTGGGCTCACCACGTTCCTAAATTGCACAACAGAAACAGTGGAAACTTAATGGGCTTATCTCAGACTTTTATCACTCCTAGGAATAGGTCTATTTTTAAGAAAAAAATCCTAGCACTTCATTCCTGAATCGAGGGGAGTGGATCACACGCTCGTCTCCTGTAACATTGGCTGGGAGAAGGTGAGCATGCCGTCACTTTTATGTGAAGAGGGATGTTTTGATGAGGCCAAGGCCATGGTTGGAGAACAGGCATTCGCCCCTCCATGGAGCTCAGCATTTTGCACAGTGTCACAGCCTGTAAGCTGATCCGAAACTTTCCACGGAACAGAAACAACCTTGATTGCATCACAGTCAGCTCAGTGTCCTACAAATGTCACTTGACAACAGATGTCACCTGCCTTTTCAGTAGAATGACATCATGATGTGTGTGACTGGTTGGCTGTCAGGCTGGGCATGCAGCCATGTTCTCCACCACTAGCAGAGGTGTAGGATCAGCATGTGAGTCCCACATGGACCAGTGCTAGCCATAGCCTTCACTGCTCACTGACAGCAGATCTAGCTCAGATTAAGTGCAGTTTTCATGCAGACTGCTCAAGCCAGCAGCCAGCAGGGGTTCCTGCACTTCACTCAGGGCTCACCACCCAGCCAAGCCAACCTCCAGGGCATGGGATGGAAATTTCAATGATCACATCATGCCTTGGCTATAGCAAATTACTCAGGAGCTTATCTGCTGCAAATGTCCCTGCAGGTTTTCTGTGGGGCCAAAGGAAGGAGTCCAGCTCCTCAACTCCACTGGACCCCAAGGATCACCCACAGCACCCCAGAATATGGCCAAGGGTCAGCTCCCATGAACATCCTAGGCATGGGCTGATGAAGGCTTTCCAGGAATATCCAGTGTCCCAACCCAATGGCTCTGGAGTAATGAGAAAGCAGGGACAAGGTTCTCTCTGGATACTTCCTAGCTACCAAGCCACAGGTTTCAAGGCTAACCAGGACTTCAAATATCCTCCTTGCACCAGCCAAAGATGTCGTCAGCCCATAGCAATGCCTGAGCCCAGCTTACTCCTGCTCTCATGAAGGTCCTAGAGCAGGACAGAGAGTCCAGAAGCAGAGACTCATCAGCAGGAATTCACCCAGGTTTTGGCCAATCCAATATGCCTTTGTCCAGAAAAGCAGCATATGCCAAGTCTCCTCCTGCACTGCTTTCGCTCCCCTGTCCCCATCCTTTGCTTGTGGTGGCTCCTCAGTGCCCGCTGGCTCCTCAAGGGTTTTAGTCCACTGGGACCAGACAGGGCTGGGAAGATAAGTCTCAGCAGCTTTTCCTTCCTGTTTTCCTCTATGAGAAGCACCCATCCCCATAGCCCAGACACCTCACAGACTGGATTTTACTCTATTCTTCCTCCCTCTCTATGGTCTCTTACGCTGCACTGCCCCAGCATCCCCCCTCTCTCTCCTCACTGTGTACATCTCCCACATGCTTTGCTGCCTCAATCCCCTCCCACTGCTGCCATCAGCAGCCTTGGCTTTCTGCTGCGTAGTGTGTCATTTCTCCTCTTCTACAGGAAGCCAAATCATTACTTTCTCCCAACACCCTTCCTGCAAGGCTCTCTGCCCTCCCCCTCTGCCCCACTCTTGTAACAGCCTGTTATTTGCTGCTGCTCTGACCACCTAAACCAGTTTCTAGAGGCATGTAAAGCCCTCAGGTACCTGTGGCTGAAGAAAACGAGCCCTGAACTGGGAAGTGGAGAAAGCCATGAGAGCATTCCAGTAATGGAATAATCAGGGATTGACGCTGCTGCTTGTATTTTTCATAAAATATTAAATATTGGCAGCAGGAGCCTGGGCTGAATGAGCCTGTGGTGAATTCTTTCTGCTCCAGAGATGATGAACAAAACAATTTCCATACACAAGCTCACACTGTGCCCAGAGTAATCTAAAGACCTTCCCAGGGGCTGTTCTGCAAGCAAGATCTTCAGAAGGCCCCCAAGGTCTATCTTGCAGGGAGCTGGCAGGTAGATTTTCCTGATACCCTAAGAAACAGCAATCACAGCCCTTCATTCTGGGAACTGCCAGCGGATAGTTTCCAAGAAGCCCTGTGATGTCCCGTGTGACCCCCCCTCCCCACCCCACCATGGCCTCCACAGCTGATTTCCATTCCCAGCTGACATCTGCCAGAAAGAGCTGCAACTTCTACAGCTATGCAGTGTCTCAAGGAAAGGCTTTTCCTCTCGCTATGCTTAAACTCCCTTTGACCTGTAGCACTTGTGTCCTTGAGGCTGTCTGCTCCCTCTGAGGAGCTACGGCCATGATAGCCCAGTGCCAGGACCAGCTCACATAGCACGCTCTAGCCTGCAGCCAAAGAGAGCTGTGGGCAAGTGCTGGCTGGAAGTCTGCAGGCAGGCGGATGCTGAAAGGCTTCCTACCACCCACGCAGGTACAGTGGCCCCAGCTGCCTGTCCAAACACCATCCATCTCTTCCCAGGGGCTGTAATTAGAGTCAAGCAGGAGATGGGAAGATGCCTGTGCAGGGATGAGTCTCCCTGGCATGGGGAGGGGAGCTGCTGCTGATGCTGCTGACATCCATCTTGACAGCATTTGGGCTGTTAAGTGAATAAATTCCCCCAGTCCAGGGTGGGGGGAAGAGGAGTCAGGCATCATTCCCGGCACAACATCCACAGCTTGACAAGTGGGATGAGGTGGAACTGAGGGTTCCATCCGTGGGCATTGCCATGCTGCAGGTACCAGATGCCCACCCTTAGCATGAGACACCCTGAGCAGCCACTCATAGATCTGCACTCATCATTCCAAAACCTGCCACTGCCACATCCCCCCATGCAGCTGGTGTGGAGAGGGATTTGCCAGCAGGTGGGCCCCAGCAGCCCCCAGCCAGAGCCCTGTAGCTGCAGACAGAGTGGTGCGAGGTGCTCCTGGGAAGAGGGCAGGCATCTGCTCCATATCTTCAGGATATGTGTCTTCAGCAGCACTGCTCCAGCATGATGGCCAGCCACCACAGGATCCTGGAGACTTTTCAGAGTGGGGATTTTTTTTTTTTCATAGAGATTGCCAGGTTTAGATCAAACATTCTTTTTCTGAAAACTGTCAAAATCTGAGAAGTCTTCAAAGCTTGGTGACCGTAACCAAAACAGTTCTTAAAATATCTATGCAAAACAGTTCTGAATATATCTATCCAAAATCATCCAGAGAAACTCTGTTTCAAGTTGCTTTCTACTTCTTTTTTTTAGTTTTGGGGGCGGTGGGGGGGCAGGGAAGGAGAGGGAGTTAGTCTTCTGAGACTTGGGAAGGTGCTAAGAGTTTAGACCCATTACATAGTATCCAAAGTTTCTGCTCTACATAAGCTACATGGAGTAGGGGCTACAACAGTCTTGGAATACAATTCCCTTGCCCTTGGCCCCCAAAGCCAAACCTCCTCATCTCTCAGCAGCCTACTCTCTGCTCTTGTAGTCACTATCCCATCCCCAAACCCCTCTCACAGATCCTGCATGTCTCCAGACATTTTTCATCCAAGCAGTTCAGTCTCATCCTTCAAACACTTCCCTCAGAGGGTCACCACAAATGCAGCAAGTGGAATTCCTTTAACCTGATTAAAAACTGCATCCACTAAGCATGTGAATGTCTACTCACCCTACCCCAACTCTCTTCCCCAAGCCACAGGCAGAGCTCTTTCCCCTCTGTACTCTGCAATATAACCACGGAGGCAGTGATGGGATCAAGCTCCTGAGACAATGATTTGTGAAGCTAGATCAGAGGGGTTGAACCTGGCTAAGGAGGGTGGAAATGGCACTGAAGAGGTAGCTGTACAACAGTGGGCTGGTGCTGATATACAGTGGTCTTGGCTAGATCCAGCTACCACCTGTCCTGGCTGGACTCATTCCCTGACAAGAAGACAGAGATGCAGGCTCCTTCATCCAACTTCCCCCATTTCGTCAGCTGATATCTCTCCTTCCCAGGCAATGCTACATAGAAGCAACTAAAAGGCTGGAAAATCCTTGTGGCAGCACCTCCATGAAGGGCCACTCTGAAGAGAGAAGCTCGACATCCACTCACTGCAAATGAGCTGTGATGATCCTTGAGACCCTGACGTCCAGACAGACCCACCAAGGAAAGCACTTGGTGCAGAGATGTGGGATGAAGCTGCACAGTAAATGGAAATGTTCTTGTTTCCTTTTTCACATCTCTTAGAGAACAAAGGATGAAAGTAATTTTGTCTGAAAAAAGAGAACATCTCATAACTGATGCAGGATTTGACCCAAAAAATCAAATCAGACATAGCAGGGACACCAGTAGCAGGCTGAAACTAGGCATCAGGAGGAAAGGAAGGTTTGTGCCTCCACACACAAGAATCTGCCTCTGCCTGACCTGCTTTTTCCCTGCCTGCACCACTCACCACAATCTGGAGATTGGTTCTTCAAACACTTGCGTCTTTCTGTGTTCCTAGGACAGGCCCAACAAGTCCTAGTCCAAGTATTCCCAGATGTGGGACTAGCCTGTAACTCTCATTATTGGTCAAGAAGCAGCCAAAAAAAAAAAAAATAGTAAGATGCTATTCTAGGTCACACATCCATATTTGTGGCTTGACCGTCAAAACAGGAGCAAGTGACTGTCTGCCCTTTGCCTCCATCAAAGGGTCCCTGGACTCCAGCCATAATGCTGGGACTGAACAGCTTCCACTCTGGTCACTCTCCAGGGATGTCACTGCCATTTCCTTGCTCCCAGCAACACCTCC
Organism: Acridotheres tristis; assembly: GCA_037013685.1. Classification (NCBI taxonomy): domain Eukaryota; kingdom Metazoa; phylum Chordata; class Aves; order Passeriformes; family Sturnidae; genus Acridotheres; species Acridotheres tristis. The sequence continues at coordinate 20,503,862 of CM072897.1, read as the reverse complement.
CTGTTGAACACAAACATCATGGAAGGGCAAGATACCTGAACTACCAACCAGACTCTGCAGTCAGAGTACACTTTAGACCTCCTGGCTTTCTTTCCCAAAGAGATCCTGAGCTCCTAAAGCAGTCCATAGGACTACATACAGCAGAAGCCCATCTGGCAAAGGTGGTCCAAGGACGATTTTAATAACATTTCCATGAAAATTTCTAAGTGCATGGAGGCATCCCCCAACCTAGTTTACCAAGCACAAAAACATCATGATACAAGCTGAAAGAGACTCATTGACAATTTCTTCACTTGAGTAGGAATTAGGCCAATATCAGGTCAAGTTTTCTACCTGGTGCAAAACATCAGGAAGAGATGGAATTTTTTAGAAGGAACCATCAACCTCAAAGGTGCAGCTGGTGAAGATTTAAGCCAGTGAGAGAAGCCAGGACTTTTACTCTGGATTTCCTGGCACACCTAAACATTTTCTCACCTCGGACACTTGCAGAATGGTACGTTCCAAGGTACTCCACAATATGTCAAGCTTTTGCTTCCAGAAAACTGAAATTGGGAAGAGCCCTTCCAATGGCTCCCCAAATAAAGTGGTTTGGAGGCATCTCCTAGCAGCCCCTTTTGGCTCTAGAAGCAGTAAGAAGGGGTCTGCTGAAGTTAAGTCTCAATAAAATCAATACATCAGCTGTACCCCTGCAAGTTCAGAAAGTCAGCCTTCAGAACAAGGGAATCCATAAGAGAAAAGCCAAGAATTCATAGCTGGCAGTTCTCAGAAGAACTGAAACTGTACTTCCTTATTTCCAGCCTGTTTCTAACAGTAAACCAGATTTCCTTAGGAAAGCTTTGGTCCTTTGGGCTTGTGCCTAAGAGGCTCACTGGATATACTCTCCACCTTCCAAAACTTACAAGCTTGTTTCATGTCTCTCACTGAGTAATCTCTTGGAGTAATTAATACCAGTGAAGTCAGGAAGGATCATGGAGTTGTTAATAAGTACATCAAGAGAAGATGTTTTCGAGTTTTAAAATATTTTAAAAGGTTTTAAAGAACAAAATCTCATCAGTAGAACCCTACTTGCCTCTGCACCAATGTGCTGCTATGCTACCATGCCTTAGCACCAGCCCTCTTTTTTGGCCTCTCCCTCCTCCTCCTCCTTCTCCTTGTCCTTCTCCTCTTCTTGACTTAACCCCTTCCTGCCCAAGGGGAGATTTTAGCTCATTGGGCAGTGACCAGCTTTTATTTCAGATGTTGACAGACACAGAAGTTTATCACTGATACAAGTGTAGCTGTGCTCTAACCATCTACAGTCAGCAGTGTTAGTTCCAGCAGGACAGCTGTAATCTCCAAAACTGCACATTCCTGACTTTTGGAGTCCAGGATTAGAGAAGCAGAGATTAGGACAGTACAATGTAGCTGGTCCAAGCAGTAACCAGCATATCCCATTTTCTAGTCTTTCATTTGCCTTGTTTGAGATGTTAGCTTATGCCTTTGCCTCTTTACACTCTAAGGTACTTCCCACCTCCCTTAAATTGAAGCTAAAATTACCATGCAATTGCTGAACCTCTGCTTGGCATTCTGATTGACAACAGTGGGCTTGTTATCCTTGCTATCACTTGCTACAGAGTTTAACTGTCACAAGTCCAGCAGATGAGGCAGGGCCAGGTTATTCACTGAAGACACTGTTACCTGTCACTATGCACGTGAATTTAGCATCACAGTCCTCGGACACAGCATGGGATTTGATAGTGGTTTCAAATAGTGGCTGTGTTTCCTCCGTCAGCTGAGAAATGATTGCGCAGAAGGTGCTCCTGGAAGATTCAAGAAGCATTTTTTAGAGATAAAAGCACCAGAAAAATCAAAGGGTCCACCTTGTGTCTCACCTCAGCAGCCTGTGTTCTTGGTGTCCATGCCCTCTTCCCTCCCATCATCCCTACACTTGCTCACAAGTCCAGTCCTATTTCAGGGCATTTGACTGATTTCTCCCTCCTAAGATGATTGTCAATTTAAAGCGACATTTGGGAGCTATTCCCTTTGTCTTAGCCGTTATGGCTATAGGGGCAATGAATGTTGACCCACTGGATGAATGAAGACACATTTTAGCTCTTGATTATACCAAAACATCTCTTTGGCCAGCCAGCAAGCTTAGATCTCTACCTAGAAAAGTCAATTCCCAGTTCTGAACCATAAATGTTTCAAGAGTTGTTCTGTTTACTGGGATTTTCTTTTATTTGTGAAGAATTTGTGTCATTTCAGGCCAAGTGTGAATGGAACATGTCTCCTGAACACAGCAGCCCTCTTAGAATGAAGAAAAGTTTCCAGCTGTGGGACAGCTCACTGAGGAAGACCCGAGTCAGGAAGTAGATGGGAAGGAATTCCCTGTTTAATCTCTTACTTCTGCAGGTAGGCACTCACACTCCCTACTCCAGGAGTTCAGGCTCTGACCTTGAAGTTTGTGCTGGGACACCCAAATAGGCAGAACTATCCTAACAGTGCAATCCACAATGCTCAAAAGCAGACCATGGATTCTTCAGGTATTTCAGCTGTTCAATGACTGCAATAAATCACCATATTCATCCATACTGTCAACCCTGCTGCAGCATCATTGAGAGAGGTCCCAGAAAATCTGGGCTTTCTTAAATAAAAGGAAATTATTTCATTCCAAACTGGGTTTTCATTCAGATAATGCTAAGGGTCTTGGAAGGGAGGAGTTCCTCACTTCATTTTTCCCTCTGCAATTAAAACTCTACACATTTACAATACGAGAGGGGCCCCCAAGGTCTCAAGTGCAAAGACACTCAGAGAAACAGCTAACATTGCAAGAAAGCCAGTAGCTGGCAGCTCTATTTATATAATTTTCAGCAGTGAAAGACATTCCTTAAACAAGTGATCATCTCCCAGAAACATGCAAGGGGTGGAACAAATGCCCAAGCCACTCCTGACACAGCTCTACCATGAGCAGAAGGGCTCAGAGTGTGTGGTGAGGGTTCCGTGAGGAGGACCCCAGCCTCACAAGCAGCTCCGGCTTGCAGGCAGGATGCTGGTGCTGCTGCCACTAATGCTCTACCTGCTAAGGAAGCAAACTGGTTCAGGGCAAACCAAAAAAATCCCACATTTAGCATGACCCAGCAAGGGCAGGTGCACTGACAGGGACTAAGCATGCATGGCTGAAGGTGTCAGGAAAGCTACAGCCACAGCAACTGCCTGTTTCATCCACCCTGAAAACTTACCTGGAAGCTGCAGTGTCATTATTTTCCCTCTGCCCTCCCTCTAGAACGGGATGCAGGGAGATAAATCCCTGAGAAACAACTCTCTGAGACACGGCAGGAACCTCACCCAGCTCCCAGGAACCTTGTGTTGGATGAAGGTCAGGACAGGGGAAGCTCGGGATGTTGCAAACCTGACTCATCTACTGAATGAGGGTTATAAGCATGGCCTGTATCCAAACACATGTGTGGGATGGAATAAAACTAACAGATTCCACAGCTCAGACTCTTTTCTGTGGAAATCAATCGATACTAGGACACTGGCCCTGGCAATCAACTCTTCACTCAAATGTGGGGCCAAGAAAGGGCTGTGGGAGTCAAATACTGTTTCAAACCAGAGCAACCTTTCCAAATTCCGATCCCAGAAAAAAAAATTCCCATTTCCACGGAGTAAGGCAAACAATCTAGTACAAGGATCCCCCGCTCCATACCAGTAAATGCCTTTCAGATCCACATGAAGGAATTTCCTATAATCAATCAACATTTCATACCCCAGCAGGAAGGCAACCGAATCAGCATCCTATAATCAAGTGATGCACACACACATAGTGGCTCTTGGGACCCAGTTTATTCCCAGCACCATGCCACCAGCACCAGCAGGCAGCACCAGGAATAAGTCTGGTCCACTTAGTACAAATCCCACAACCAGGTGAAATACATACAGCAAAGGCTACTGAATGGCTTTGGAAAGCAACTGTGGTTGGAAGCTGGGGGTTCCACAGGCTTGGCAGATGAATCAGAGACTTGCCCAATAACACTTGGCAGGAAGCCTGGAAGGTCTGTTGAGTCTTTCAAAGAAACCATTGTGTTGGTCACAGCAGGATTTGAAGGCTCTGGCACTGTAGGGCTCTCAGCTGACTCACTCCAGCTGCAAGGAGGCTTGTCCAATTCAAATTGCTTTCTAAACCAGTAACTCAGGGTATTCGAGGAACTGGACACAAAGCACTAGCCACTTTTTCTTTGGGCCTTCCTGGAGCTGCATCTTTGGGGCAGAAAAAGCCCTGGACCCTAGGAGAGACCACTGGCAATTCAGTAGCCTTTTCAATTAAAGAGGGATTTCCATACAAAAGTCTGGTGGAAAAGGAAATTTGAGAACTGTATTCCTCTTGTCATGATTTTATTTTTCTGACTTTTTGGTTAGAAATCCCAGAGCTATAGAGGTGTTCTGGAGAGGCCTTTCCCTCCACGGTCATTCTTCTACCTGCCACTCTAGCAAACCAGAAATGCCAACTGATTTCCAAATGTGTTCTTTTGCCAAAGGCAAAATACAGCTGTACAAGTGTATTTTGGGACAGAGTCCAAGTGAATGAGGATGCTCACAACAATGGCAGGGGGAAGAAATTATTTTTCTCTGGATGTCTCAGGGCAGCCACATCCAATTTTTACTGTCTCTGTATGGAAGTCTCACTTTAATATAAAGAAGTAGCTGAACACCCATCCTTTGGCTAAGAAAGAGGAATATTTCTTGCATCTTAATACAGGAATTATGATGAACATTCACTTTTCTTTCTGCAGTTCAAGCAAGTATTAGGGATCAAATCATGCAGAATGAGGCTGTTAGATCACTTCAGGGCTCTCGACTGATTAATTAATTAGTACCAAAGCATTATAGGGTAATCATGTGCAGACATTCAGAAAAGTGTTTGGTCAGAGCAGTTTAATGCAATGTAGTTTTACCTTCCTAAACTGGAGGGAGAGAATCTGCTGCTTGATAAGCTAAGCAAAAAACAGCATAAAAACCATTAGAGAGAGAAGCACAGAAAGGAGCTGAAATAAACAAACCGTTACAGAGACATATTAATGATGAGTCATTTTGCAGAGGTCAGAGTTCCTATTAAAAGAAGGTACAGCTGCCTCAGGCTGCCTGCCAGGACGAGCAAGCCACATTGTCAATTGAAATCAAAGGCTGTAAAAATGAAATGGGTATTAACCACAGAGAATCAGTGTCAGGACATTTATACAAGTAGGCTTCCAAGAAGCAGCACCTTGAGCCTTCCATGCACCATCTGCAGCACTGTGCTCAAAGCAGGCAACTCTACCACAGGAGACGTCCAGGTAAATGTAGGTGGAAGTAAGGATGAGACCAGCCCAATTCTCTGCTGGCAAGCAGGTGGCCTGAGCTGGGTGCCCTCTGTGCTTCCAAGGACAGCTCCTGGGAGAAGCTGAAAACTCTCTGATCACACTGCTTTCCAGCTTGCCAATCAAATCACTAAGGTCTGGCAAAACATCAAAATAAAATAACAGAAGCAGACTTTATAAGAATCTACACACCTTGCTTTCTTTGTGGAACATGTAGCAGCATTAACCAATTCAGGGAACAAAATCAAACACGCAAATCCTGCACAAGATATCTTGATGAGCTACTTACCAGTGGTCACCAGCTCTCCCAAAGGAGTGTCTTCAGGGACTCATGTCCTAGCCAAAGGGCCACACTGCCAGACTGTGGCAGCAGCCCCTTGCAGGCTGTAGGAAACAACCTCCATGCATTGACCTGCAGCAGTCAGGGTCAGTTCCTCAAGCCTTGAGCTCACCCACACGGCAATCAAAAGTCTAAAACTAACAGGGACAAGCTAGTCAGCAGCACGTAAGCCCAGTGATTTAATTGCACTGAGGTACATGTTACACCTGTGCAACAACCTCACCACAAAGCCTTGGAAATGACGGCAGTGTGAGCATCCCCTCTGGGATGTACTACACCAGACTGCCACATCCCTACATGCAGAGAGATCAAACCTTCTCAGCCTCTGCTCTGAAGACCAGTGAACCACCAAAATTCAGTGCTCCAGGATGGTGCTACATAAGACAGCAGAATGAACCACATGGATGGCCACCGGCAGGTGCACCTCTTCAGGTCTCCTACCCAAATGTGTGAGTCCCAGTCATGTGGAAGCCAGCGGGACTCCAAGTATTGCCCTAAAAATGACCACAGAGAGACTCTGAAAACTGGTCCTGACAACTGTACATTCCACTTGTGAAGGCAGAATCTCCATGTGAACACTAAGTAAAAAAGTAGTTCAGCTTGAAGTCCTGATACTTTACAAAAGTAATTGCATATTTCCTTTGCGAAGATAAACCTGAGGAGCTCACTAACTCTTCTCCTTCAGGAGAGCAAAGACAGCAGAAGTTTTGGACTGTTGCTCAGGAGCAGCTTTAACCCAACAAACATAGGTGGCATTTGGCCTTTTGGCAGCAGCTTCACCCTCTCCACCCGCAGCCACACAATCCTGGTCCATTCCCAGTGCCAACTACTGGTCATGCAGCCAAAGGATGTGCAGGTTGGGCGTGATCCAGCTGGGAAAATCAAATGCTCACAGTAACAGGCTGAAGATCACTCACTCACCTGATCCATCTTTCATGAGCTGTGCTGGTCCATGGAAGAAGGCAGACAGAGGAGCTGTGTCCTCTGAGCTGTATCCTTCCACCTCTTGCAAAATGCTTGTGAGCTCCATGCCCTTTCTGGTACTGCCAGGCACAGCTTTGCCTTACCTGCCTTACTAAGACCAGCACCTCACCTTGTCCTCAGCACTCACAGACACCCTCAGAGCTTCTATACCTCAAACTGCACCTTGTGCTGTTCTCACCCCATTCTGACCTCCTCCTCCCACACTCCTTCCCAAGCACAACCACACCAAGTGATCCCAGGGGCAGCTGTATCCCTGTGCTCTAGGCTTCAGGCACCTCCGTATGTCTGGAAACACAACTCATGGGTTTAACTTGTCTCAAAACATTTTGCTTACCACTGCAGGGGAAAAACATCTTTTTACCCTCCAGGAATACTAAAGACCTTCTTAAAGGGAAGTTCCCAAAATCCTTGCTAGCTAGAAGGCTAATGTAGGCAGTAGTGTGGTTTTAATCATGATTTCTTGCATAAGACAAATGGAGTTGTGTCTTGGCTTGGATGTAAAGAAAATAGCAAGAGTCAGAACAAAGGCTGCTTGTGCCATAAACCCATTGTGGTCATGGATGTGATCAAACAGTAAGCACTGACAGTGCTTTTTTTTTATCCCCAGTATTAAGACAACATGGACTATATCCACTGCACATCCTGAGACAGTGCTGAACACTGATCTGAGGGTCTCTTGAGGATCTCTTGATATTATCAGAAGAAAAAGACCATCATGTATTAATTGAAGTTTAACCTCAATATGCTAAATTTGCTTTTCAGACTAGAGATTTAAGCCCCAGAGAGCACGATCAAATTGTGGATCCTGCAGCCAGCACAGCCCTGCCTGCAGGCAGCTGGCACTTCAATTACATTCCAGCATATCCATGTAGAGCTGTGACAGCACAGCTACATCACAACCCAATCTACCCTGCTGGAAACATGGGGCTCCTGAGCAGCGCAGCAGATGCTCCAGCTTGCCTGGTCTGATCCTCTCTGGGACTCGGCTGTCTGTGCCCCGGGCTCCCCAAGGACTTACTAGCACACACAGCACAGGGCTCTGCTAATGAAATGCAGCAGGTGTGTCTCCCTCGAGCAAGCTTGGGGCCATTACAGTTACTGGATAAAGGCAAATGCTTATGTTACCCTGAGAAACACATCTAAAGCCATGAATCAAGGCCTCAAGGATAATCTTTCCTTCCATTGCAGAAGTGGACTTTTTAATGTCCAGCACTGGTGGGATGAAGCCTCCTCAGGCACCTCCCATTGATGAAGAGAAACTCAGCTTTTTATAAGCTAGTTCTGAAAATACAAAACTGTTCTTAAGTGTTGGACCCATTATACCTGTCCACCACATCCTTTCTACCAGTCTCAGTTCTTCGTTAAATTTCATTTTATCATATGCTTTCAAACTCCTTTGGCCATTCATCCATTTAAAGGTTTTAGCCCTTCAAGTACTTATCATTTTCTCTGGAAGAGAAGACAGCCTTCCTCATTTTTCATGCACTTGCTAAATTTCAGTCTTGCAAGGGCAGGAGGCAGAATGGTCAATACCATTCACTTTTTTTAACCACTCACGTTGATGATCTGTGCTAGCATCCACTGGCACCAAAAAGTTAATCGCTTGAAAAACATAGATTTTCAGTTTGGCACCTTTTTTTAACCCTCTCATACAATCATCCATTAAATTACTCTTTTTTGGTATTTCTTATCACTGAGATAAAGATATCTTTCTCCTTCCAGTTCATTCCTCACACGGAAGTGAAGAGCTCAGGAGACCCTGATATAGGTTTAACAGTGGCTCCACCCTCATACGGACAAGCACCTGGATTCAAGCTGCTTGAGCTGCAGCAGTGATCGATATTTTTCAGTGCTCTTCCACAGCATGAAAATTGACTCACACTAGCTGTCCACTAAAGGAAAAAAAACAGCAAAATGCATCCATGACAGCAAAGCTGACATGTCCAAGTTATATTTTGAGGGAACCAGCATTGCACTAAAGCTCCTCGAGAAGCCCATGGAGAGCTGGGCAGCCTGTCCATCCCAGGAGCTGGACAGAGGGACTGGCAATTTCCTACAGGTATTCCCCCTTGCTGGCTCTCTGATCCATGACATTATTTGGCATGTTTTGCACATGCAGACTTCCAAGTATAAGGTTTCCTACAAACTTGCCTGCCTTCAAGGTTAATACTACTTGAGACAAATACAAGCCACTCAGAATCCAGCCTCAGCTACCAGCAGTGAACCCTTTTCAACATTTAAAAGCAAGTACTGAGGCTTTCATGTACGCATGGTTGTGCTCATGGCTTTCCTGCCGTGTGTCCCTCTCCTTTTCAAGCACTCCCTGCACATGCAGAACAAGTGTGCTGGTGCTCATATACCATGCCAGAAGCTATCAGCAGGCCTGTGATAAAGCAGCTCTGAGTGTTGTGTTGCATTGTTATTTCACACACTGGAAAACAGATATATTGAGCCTTTGCTTGTCAAGGTCACAGACCAAATCGATGTCAGAGATGCAGAAATATGGCAATTTTTTCTGCAGGTAACTTATTGTCCTAGGGTGATGTTATGGTGTTTGTATCTCCAATCGTGTGTTCTGATTATGTTTGGTATTATGTCCTGTGCTTACAGGACTGACTCTGAAAGTGAAGCTTTGTTTTGTCTTGTTATCAGCCGGCTCACCTCCCCCATGGTCTATGTTTAGGAGAGGTTTTGGCTCTGCTTGCTTGCTTGCCTGCTTGCTGGCTGGCTTGCCTGCTTGCTTGCTTGCTTGCTTGCTTGCCTGCTTGCTTGCCTGCTTGCTTGCTTCTGCCTCTTTTTCTTTCCTTCGCTTTGCCCTTGCTTTTGCTTGTTAGTTAGTTCAGCTAGGCAGTCCAACTTTTCCCCTGGACTGTTTTCTTTTCCACCCCGTCCCCTCCCTCTCCTGGATACCATCTGGACCTGTTCTGGACGGGGACCTGGGAAACCCCAAGAAACACCGAGTGTCTACACTCTGTCACCTGCAGTAGTCATTCCCCAGCGCCGGAGACTGATAACTGGGCGACCACTCGCTGGAGAGACTGAGATTGCCATCCCTTCAGAACGGTGAAAGAGTTTTTTTTGTCAGCTGGTGTTGTTTCCCTGTGCTGGGGAGTGTTTTGCTTGTTAAATAAACAGGTCTTTTTTCCCACTCTTCTCTGAGGAAATTCTTCCCGAACCCGGTGGTGGGGGGGGAGGAGTTGTGGGGTTTGCTGTCTGGGGGCTCCTTCCGGAGGTTTTTCCCCAAATTCGCCCTAAACCAGGACACTTATTTTCTGCTTAGATGAACACAGACTCGTGTGTAACAATTCAGGCTAGATTTCATTAACAGAGAAGGTGGAAAACAATAAATTAAGTTACACATTCCTGCATCAGCCTCTGTAATACTCTGAAGATGGCTCATACTTGTGCATTTTAACTCTGAATTATTGTTGCCTCTATGGCCCAAATTAAGCTTAGAAACACACCAAGAAATGAGAAATGGCAAAAAAAAAAGCAAAGTAAATATTGGATAACGAGATGCCCAGGAAAGGTGACATCCTCCTGGCAGTTGACTACACAGAGAAAAGAAAAAAAAAAGAAAATAAAATTGCCTGTAACAGCCCTCCCATCTTCCTCTTCTTGGACCAGGCGATGCTGTGAAACATGAGACTGAGTCAGTGTGAGATAACAACCTCATTCACTCAGGATCTTCCTCCCCTCGTCGAAAGAGAGAAAGGGTAGAGCAGGTTTTAATTCCATCTCCTGGGAACTGCCTCTGCTATGGCATGAGAGGCGTCTTGTTTGGAAACGACCACACTCTCCCCTCCACACAATGGTATCCTTGGCCTGGAAAACATCTCCTTTTATGAGGTTTCCTGAGAAGAGCACAGCTCTCACATGTGATATACTCTGTATCTCAATAGTGGCCCTGAAGGGCATGGGCTCATCAGCCTACACACTTGGCTTTCTAGATGATATGGACATATGGGCAGGAGGCTACAGAAAGGGAGCTGAAAAATCTCCCTTTGGAATTGTTGAGGACTGTTTTCAGAGCGCACAACTGCCGAGGAGCCCCACTCAAAACAGACACTCCTGTGCAGGTAGTTACAGCAATGGGAAACAGACACCTCTGTCCTACAGGTCACAGGGTGTAGAGATGAGTCATTGACGCCTTTAGCTTTGCCTTTTCAGCTGGTACTGGCTGTCCCTCCTTCCAGAGTTTGAGATACTTCCACCCCACAAATCAAAGTGACTGAGTGCTCTCAGGTGCCTCAGCTGGCATCTGACCAGAGGGTTACACCACTCTTTGCCAAAAGCAAAGTCCTGCTGAACATTACAGGTGCCCAACTGCTAAAGAGGGAACTCGATTGAACTAAACCTGCTTTTCAGGAACCAAGTGCTCCTCAGTTTCCTGCACACTTTATTATAGCAACAGAGCTTTCGCCTTCATTTGATATTATGTGCAAAGCAAGAGGGACAAGATTGGAAATGGTTTCTAGCCAGAAGAGCCAGGTGGCAAGGCTGAGCTCAACTGCCACCCTGAGCAGAGTTATCCAAGAAAAGATCAGAGGCAATGTCAATACACTCTATTAATATCTGTATATGATGCAGCTAAGACAGTAGAAAGATATTCAAGCAAGGAAGCAATGCTCTAATGAGACTGAAGAGCAGACATCTGTATGAGGTAAGAGGCACAGATCGCTTCCAGCAGAGAGGTTTGCCTAGCTCTCAGATGAAGGTTTCATATAAAATTTCATCTCTCTGCACAATACACTCTCCAGACTCGCTAGTTCTTACAAAAAGGATACCTAAAAAGATGTCTTGAGAGTTGTGGCCCATGAACGGAGCTAAGGCAGTCCCTGGACAAGACTGACAGCGCCTTCTCTCACTTGGGAAGAATTTCATTCTAATAACCCAACTAACCCTGCCCACTAGCAGTTTGAAGCCATCTCCCCTTGTCCTGTCATTCCAAGCTCTTGTAAAGAGCCTCTCTCCATCCTTCTTTTAGGTTGCCTACAGGTCCTGGAAGGCCACAATTAGGTTACCTAAAAGTTTCTCCAGGTTGAACAGTTCCCGCCTTTTCTCATAGCAGAGGTGCTTCATCCCTCTGACACTCTTAAGGCCTCCTCTGGACTCGTTCCAATAGCTCCATTCCTGCGCTGGGAACCACAGAGCAGAATGTGTTCATAAGTCACCCCAGAAGCAGGGATTTCCAACGTCAGTTTCTTTTCTTAAAGATCTCTCCATGTCTTTGTGTACCTCTACCATGTTATTACACTTTCTACTGCTTTAAAGAAGCAGTGAAGAGAACAGGCAAATATTTTGGTTAAATATACTCCATATATATACATATAAAGACAGAAACAGAGAAACCTGAAAAAAACCCACATTTTCTTTGGATCAGAATATCCATTTTTGTTTTCTAACCTCTACAGCAGCCTCCCACAGCAATCCTGCGTCTACATCACTTGTCCCACTGCCTTTGTTAGCTCCAAACCCAGCAAATCCAAATCCATTCTGTGCTAAAGAGAGCTGCCCAGTGTTATCTGCTGTTCTGTATGTTGCTCATCATAGTTCTTCCAGGCAAGCTTTCCAGATGTTCCTGGATTTAATAAAAGTCATAATTGCTTTCTGAAAGTCTCCTTGCTACACCATTCCACTCACTTGCTTTCCAGAATTGTTATGATACAGTATTTAATTACAACATAAAAAGCCCCACTTCATTCAAGCCCTTGCCCTGCATCTTAAACAAGTTTCCATAAAACTTGGCTCAAGTCTTCAGCACTTGTAGGGCTCTGCAGGGAACCAGACTTTTATATACCTCCTCCCTAACTCATTAGGCAATGTAGAAGTTGCCATGAACTCAGGGAAAGGTCAATTTTGCCATTTTGTGATTATTTAGTCACTGTTTCTTACAACAGAAGAGGCAGACAGTGGAGTTAAGAGACAAAATGAAATTGCCTTGCCACAGGCTTTGATGATCATGTACATAAGAGGTTGGAAAAATGATTGGAGAATTTGTGGAAATTGAATGTGCTGCTAATAAGTGGGGCAGCACAGAGTCCCTTTGCCAGCACCGGGCTCCCATGGATGGAAATCCGGGTGCAGCCACAGCATCTTTAGGTTGACAAGCTCAAGAGGTTCAGAGCTCACTGCTATGCAGTCATGGGCCAGATTTACCATGCCTGAGCCACAGATTCAAGCGGTGGTACAGCCAGAAGATACCACGTGCACTGCCTGCATGGGTGCTACACTGCTCCATGCCTTCCTCAGCAGAGGAAACTTTGGGAATCCAGGTGGGAACACTGAAAGTATTTCTTGCAGGACGGATGAACCCTCCTTTATGGTTAAACTGATTAAAAGTGCAATTTGAGTATAGTCAAGGAAAATAAAAGTTAAGCTGTAGGCAACCCAAACACCTCCACATCTTCTTTATTAAAGCCTCTCTCTGCTTGTAATCTGCAGGATAGAGTCACTGGGCTCAGCTATGAGATTTCCAGTTCATAGTACAATCTGAGGCCGCAGGCTATGGACCCTGTATAGGCATTTCGTGGTGCTGAAGATGTCATGGTGTGCAATTAGCTCACACCCAAGCACGACATGATACCACCACAAAGCAACTGAATTTAGGCTTCACTTTGGCATTACCCCAGTTTTAACACCTGACTTCCACGCAGCACTTCTTTAATCTCTTTTGGTCCTGTATTTATTTTTATGAATGTCTGACTCCTTGAGACATCAATGCTTGACATGCTGGAAATGGATTATTTATAAACCATCAGCAGGGAAGAGGCACGCTTATTTGGAGACCTCATAGACTGAAGAGCATTCCCAGTGAATTCAAAGCAATTTCAAGGCTTTTGTGAACGCCTCACACAATCACTGACACCTTGGGCACTGCTGGCACATCACCCTGTAATTTTCTGTTTGCTAACCTCAGTCAGGCTCAGCTGACAGCATGTTTATTATACCCTCTCCCTGCAAACAAAGCCTTATTCCTACCCCAGACCCTGTGCTGGAGGCCATTCTGACCCAGGAATGCTGATCTCACTGCTGCTCAGCCCTTATCTACAGTGTAGAAATGCCTTTTTGGCAATAAGATAAGGCACTCGCACATGGAGCCCAGCGGGCCCCTCACTCTGTCTGGTGAGCTGCTTCACTACAATGAAGGCAGGAAGGTCAGTGCTGTTCCCCGAGTTTAACTGGAGACACTCATGTTTGTCAGGATTTCATACAGATGGCTTGGACTGAGACTTCACTGGGGTCTGCAGTTTTCTCATACAGGAAAGAGGAGAGGCAGCACCGATATCAATCTCTGGTCTCTGGTGACAGCGATAAGACCTGAGGGACCAGCATGAAGCTGTACAAGGGGGGTTAAAAAAGATTAGATTATTGGATATTACGAAAGGGTCCTTCACTCAGAAGGTGGTGGGTCACCAGAACAGGCTCCACGGGGCATCAGTCATGGCCCCAAGCCTGCCAGAGCTCCAGGAGCGTTTGGACAACCAGCTCAGGCGCAGCATGGGACTGTTGGGGTGTCCTGTGAATGGACAGGAGCTGGTCTCGATGATCCTTGTGGATAGGATATTCCATGATTCTATTCTATGATCACTTCACACACGCGCTCAGCTATACACAATGTGCAGTGCCGACAGGCCCTGCCCAGCAATAGCTGCGACACCCTCAGCTTTCTTTGGGGAGGCGAGGGACTGGTCTACAGCACACCAGCTCCTCTGGAGAGCCCGAGCCAAGAAAACTTGGTTTTCTCCCCTGGAGCAGTTCCCCAGGGATGACTAGGCCCATTGGCTATATCACTGCCAACCGACCGGCCTCATGCTCCCTCTGAGGCCGGTGTAGCCTGGTGGCTTGGGTGAGGGCCAGCCCGCCCTCCTCACTGCACCCCCGGCCGGCGCAGCTCGCCTCCCCTACGCCTCCGTCCCCCGCCTGTTGCCGGCGTGTCCCCCACAAGCCCCGCACCCTCTGTCACCCGCATCCACGGTAGCAACAAGCTCGGGGACAGCACCCACAGCAGCGCCTTCCCCTGTGCCGGCGCTCACCTGTTCTGGGGCCGGATGCCCAGCAGGTAACTCCGTCGGTCCGGCCGCGAGGCCCAGGCTGCGCTCTCGGCCTCCTCCACCCCGTCAATGTGGCTCGTTCCCCGCCCGTAGAGGCCCGGCAGGGCCCTGCGGGTCGAGCTCATGGCCGGAGTGCAGCTGCCCTGCCCCGCGGCTGTCACTGCCCTCCTTGTCACTCACCGCCGCCGTTTATAGACGCTCCACACATGCCGCCGTCAATCGTGACGCAGAGGCCACTGCCCGGCCTCCTCCTCCTCCTCCTTCTCGCCTTCCCCCTCTTGCTATCGCTGCCAGCTCGAGTCCAGCTTTTGAGGAAAAAGTGAACTTTTCCTTATAATAACCTCTCCACCACGGGGCATTTCTCACACCTCAAAGATCTCCCTGGTGACCACTGACAGAACCTGACGGTGCAGCATTGAAGTTGTGTCAGGTTTACGCTGGATATCAGGAAAAGGTTCTTCCCTGGAAAATGGTCGGGCACTGAACACACTCTCCAGGGAACGGTTATGGCCCCAAGGCTGCCAGAGCTCCAGGAGCTTTTGGACAATGCTCTCAGGCACAAGGTCAGATTGTTAGGCTGTCGTGTGCAGGGCCAGCAGTTGGACTCGATAGTCTTTGTGGATCCCTTCCAGCTCAGGTTATTCCATGATTCTGTGATCTATCAGGATCAGCTACAACATCCCTCGCTTCCTTGCAGGCACAAGACTCCCATCCTGGCTAGCTACACCACTCAGTGTGGGCATGGCAGTCACATCCTCCAATCAGGGTCTCATGACTTGGCAGCCTGATTTTTTATACCAGACTGCCCAAGAGAAAGTCTGTGATGGTATTTATTCAGTCTCCATAAAAAAAGCACAAAATGGAGATGTAAAATGTGTATACATGTCACAAACCATTATTAGCAGTGATTTGATACCAAATGAAAATATAATGAGTAATAAAATAGAATTATTTTCTTGTTCTACCTTTCTCTTGCCTGTCAAGTTGTTGCATCATGCACTGCAGACACGTCACTGGTGGCACCACATCCCTCCAGCACTGGAATGATGGATGGAGCAGATTCTCTGTGGATTAGCTGCCTGCCCATGACTGCACAGCAGTGATTGCAGCAGAAGCGGGGAGATGATGGCAAATTGCTCCATTCCAGGAAATACAACATGATTAGAGCTGATCCTCCCTGAGCAGGAGAGGCAGCATATGTGGCAGCAAGCAGTGGGGCAGGTGACAGATCAGCTGGTGCAGGACACTCCTCGTTTTCCTCAGCAAATACTGTGATCTGGAATGTGACTTTGGATAGGGACTGGCACCAGGGTATGCACAGACACACAGACTCACCTATTCAAGTGTCACCTATACAAGGTCACACAACAGGCAGGATTTGTGATACCGGAGAGGATACTTGATCTTGACAAATGCAAAGGAGATGGACCTCCTAAGACACTTGGATGTGGTCCTAGGTCCTTCTCCTATGGAGAAAAGTGGTCCCAGAGGGCTGACTGAGGGCCTCACCTTCACCAGGCAGTGAAATAGCAGATGAAATAGCATAAAACAAATGTAACATCATCAATGGGGGAAACCACAACACTCATTTTCAATAGGCAGCAGTGGGGTCTGTGTGAGCTAATGTCACTTAGAAATAATCCATCTCAAACAGAAAACAGCAGACCCCCAAAAAACCCAAACGTGGAACTCAGAGAAGGGCAACAAGGACAAACGAAAGTCCAGGCTGACTCCTGCATGAAGGGTAACTTTGTGGACTGGGACTCTTCAGCCTGGACGAAACTACTGAGATGCCCATGACTGAGGTACATACAGCTGAGAGGGTCAAGGAGAACAAGTCAAATTAGCAGAAGGTAAAATAAGTGAAAGGGAGATGCTTCCTCTCTCCCCTTGACTTAAGGCTACTCCCACACATGGCTGTGGCTGTTCAATGTCAACAAGGATTAATAAAATCCACAGGACAAATCTGTGGAAAGAAAATCGCCTGAGGTTTATGCAGTATGAAGATATTACCTTCAGTTCAAGAAATATTTGAACTGCAAAAGAATATTCAGTTCGTGCGTGCCCTGATCTCACACCCTTTGCTCTGCTCTGGCTGCTGCCCAAATGTAGGAGGCAGGATGTTGGGCTGGGAGGATCCAAACTGGCATTCTCCTGCTCTCATCCCTTTCTCTGAAAGGAGAAAGAGGACTTTCAGGTCCCACAGCTTCAAGAAACCTGAAGTCCTGGCATTTGAATTACACATTATTTTACCATGAGCCCAGTCTCTTGGCATATTGATCTGATAGAACAGAGACTAGCTAAGAAGGGTGTCCAGAACAGGTAGGTTTCTGCTTTGGGCCTGCAACTGTGTCTGGTTTCAGATTCCCAAATACAGGAAAGACACTAATATGCTGGATCAAGTCCAGAGAAAACCACCAGAAAGACTGAAGGAGCTCGGACACCTGATACAGGAGAAGAGGGTGAGAGAAGCTGCTTTTTAGGCTTCAGGGAAAGGCTAAATGGAGACCTCCTTGTTTTCTTCACTACCTCATTGGAGGGCACAGACTCAGAGGTGCAGAGTGATAGAGTGAGAGGCCAAAATGCAAATGGCGGGCAATCCCATTCTGTGAGACAGATGGCTGTGTATGGGACAGGGTTCTGAGCAGCTGATTGACATCCTGCTCAGAGTGAGGGGACAAGAGAGCCCCAGAGCTCTCTTCCCACCCTGGTCATGCCATGGTTTAGTGCTGCACCTTGTCAGTGGAGAGAAGCCTGGACGGTGAGTGCAGGTTTAGTTCAGATGCATCGAGAAAGAGCCCACTGTGATGTTTGATCCTACCCACAGACACACAGGGGTTATATTCTTTTTCTGCCCTTTCAAGCTCTGAATGGTTCTTGTGCCTGTTGCTTGCTGAGACAGCTTCCTCTCACAGCATCTGCTTTCCTGTCAATCTGCTCAGTGACAGTGCCCTCTGCTCCTGGCTCCAGGGGAAACGCATTCAGCTGCTGGAGCCTGAGCCAGCCAAAAAGGAGGCTTCAGACCTCATTAGCAAAGCTTTCTTCCTCTGTCTGCAAATCCAACACTGACTCACACAGTAGCAGATGTTTTCTCACTCCTCTCACACAATTTATCCTTCCCTTTCCCATCCTGCACTCTTAAGTTCCTCCCTTTCTAAAATGACAGGCTTCTTCCTTGCACTCTGACAGCAAGATCTCACCCCTGGTTCTTCCCCAAATATTAACAGATGGTGCCAAGGCAGGGCTCTGACAGAGGATGAACACAATGGGCTTTCTAAGAAGGTATTTGGAGGAGGACTCTTTCTCTAAAGCCTGGAGAAAGAGTCTACAGGGAATGCAGCAACCTCCAGCTGTTTGAAGAGATTCTGCATCAACCAGGACTGTCATCTTAAGATATGGGAAAGTGTGGGTGTTAATTTAATGGTCATTTTTATTAGCTATGTGTGTTGCATAGATAATAACTCTGCAGCATATGTGTGTCAACGAGCTGCTGGCACATACTTAGCCGGAACCTTCATTTACAATAATTTATAGGTGTATTTCCAAATGCCTAGCTGGACCTTGGAGAAAATAGGAAAAAGGAGAGTCTGTGTGATCTCAGACAGCTGGGGAGATGAGCACAAAGGAAGGTCTTATGTTATGCATCACCTTTGCTGTATCCATGAAAGGAGAGGATCAGTCCTTGTTGGAGCAGGGATTGCTCTGGGTCAGATTGAATGGACAGGTTTTCCTGCCTTTGCAGTGTAACTATCCCATTCTGCACAAAGGAAATGACATGGAGAGAGAAAGTCTTTCCTCAATCCACCAGTTGTGTTTGGTTTGGCTTTTTCTTACCACCTTCTTCCCCATCTGTTACAGAAGAAAAGCAGCAGCTAGAGGTGCATCCTTCAGCCTTGCTTAGTCCCTCCGATCCTATGGCACAGTTCCGCCCTGCTCTAGGTTCCATAGGGCATGGATCCAAGAGCACTTGGCAGCAATTGCTTCCCTCTGCCATCCTGATGCCCCTGTTTCTGCCCTTCCATGCTGCCTCCTGGGAGAGACACCCCCATCACTTTTCTTTGTTCAGCCATAGCTACAGGATAGAGAAATTTCAGCAGCAGAGTAAGGCTCTTTCACAGCCTCCTCTTTAATTGGTCCATGGTCCCCCTCATGCTAAAGTCCCGGTCCCCATCTGGCACCATGGAAACCTGCAAATTTGTCTGCCCTGAGAATGGGAACCTTTCACTGCATATCCTGAGCCCAGACCTGCTTCATTCCTCTGAGCTTTGTGTCACGCTCCCTTCCAGTGTGATAATTGATAAAAGATTCATGTTAATCACAAAAGCATTAGGGTTTGTATAAACCAGAATACTAAGCTCTGAAGTGAAGCATGGACACTAGATAATGGAAATTATATAATAAACTAATTCTGTTTAAAATCACCTTGTTATGCTATATTATGTTGTATTATGCTACATTATGTTATGTTATGTTTTCCAAATGAGTTGTATCAGCTACCAGCTTGCAAAATCAGACTTCCCAAAAAGCCCTTCCTACCTTTGTCTAATCAATACTGCCTATCTCAAGGACCAGACTCCCAGAACTTCTCTGGTAGTTATCTACAAGGACCAGATGGCTGTGACTGATTATCACCCAAAAGCTTTGTATAAGGATGTTTATTCAACCACCACTGCTTATGACAACAAAAATACAAAAAATTGTTGACTACAATAAAAAACCACAGTATAAGATGAGGCTGCAAACCGAATGGTGGAGCATGGAGTGGGCAGTGACCTCACGTTCCCCAGCGCACTGCTTGCTCTTTCTATATCAAATAAAACAATCTAAATTTTGCTAAATATCGAGACTTTTCTCTCTCATTTATAACACCAGTCACTCCAAAGTTCTTTGGGAATGACAATCAGTCACTCCCTGACCACCCCCTGTCCTCTCCATTCACCATTTCCAGCTAATTTCCTTGTAGTCCTGCTGCCTCTGGAAAGGTGATGAGTTTTGGGTTAATGAGCCTGACCTTGCTGTATCCTTGTAAGCGCAAGTCTTGACACAGTGCAGTGGAGTCCTCCATCCATCCCCTCTTTCCCAGAGGAGCTTGTGCAACCTCCGGAAGGCTGGCCAGAGCCACTTCCCCAGGGCCCTCATAATGCCCAGCTCAGCTGGTGGGAACTTCTCAGAGGATGGGGGTTCTACACACTTACCCCGGGAATGCTGGCTCCACCATGAACCTTTCAGACTGTGGTCTCCAGGAGAGATGTGAGTGCAGCCGTGGAACCTGGGGTGGTGAGGGCGGTGGGCATGGGGGGTGTGGGCAGGGGGCAAGAGTGGCTGCGGGGATGAGAGCATGGGCGATCATGGGGAGACACACAAGGCCACCTGTGGGGACACGGTGAGGACACCAGTGGGGAGTGTGGGTGAAGATGGCTGTGGGGATGGAACAGAAGACAGTGGTGGGAAGTGAGGACACCCGTGGGGATATGGGCAAGTATGCCCATAAAGGGGTGGAGGACAGTGTGGGGAGGAGGTCTGTGAGGAAAGGGGCAAGTATACCTATATGAAGTGGAGGGGGCACTCTGGGGAGGAGGGGAGGACACTCCTGGTAAGTGGTTGAGGTCACCAGTCAGAATGGGAACAAGGATACCTATGACAAAGGGGCAAGGACTAATGTGGGGATTGGGTGATGTTATAAATGAGAGACAAAAGTCTCGATATTCAGCAGAATTTTGGATTGCTTTATTTGATATAGAAAGAGCAAGCAGCGCGCTGGGGAACGCGAGGGGTCACCGCCCACTTCACGCTCCACCGAACCTTGGTTTGCAGTCCCTTCTTATACTGTGGTTTCTCATTGTAATCAATAAGTTTTGGGGTTTTTTTTTTTTTTTTTTTGCTGTCTTAATTTTGCTAGGTAAGCAGTGGTGGTCGAATAAACATCCTTACACAAATTCACAAAGCCTTTGGGTGACAATCAGTCACAGATAGCCATCTGGTCCTTGTAGATAACCACCAGAGAAGTTCTGGAAGTCTGGTCCTTGAGATAGGCAGCATTGATCAGACAAAGGTAGGAAGGGCTTTTGGGAAGTTCGATTTCGCAAGCTGGTAGCCGATACAACTTATTTGAAAAACATAACATAATATAATACAACATAATATAACATAACAAGGTGTTTTTAAACAGAATTATTTAATCATATAATTTCCTTTATCTAGTGTCCATGCTTCACTTCAGAGCTTAGCATTCTGGTTTGTGCCAACCCCAATGCTTTTGTGATTAACACGAATCTTTTATCAATTGTCACAGGTGAGGTCACTAGTGAGGGATGGGGGTGAAAACACTCGTGGGGAGGGGGTGAGGATATTAGTGGGATATAGACAAGTATCCCTGTAACGGGGTAGTGGGGTGGTGGGGACGGGACAAGGGCACACTGCAGGGAGGAGGAGGGAAGGACACCCGTGTGAATGAGGGTGAGGTCAGCAGTGGCCGTGAGGAGGTCGCCCGTAAGGAGTGCGGGAAGGGGGCACCACGACAAGGAGGGACGGTTGGGAGGGGGCGAGGTCACCAGTGGGGGTGGGCGTGAGGACATCCCTGGGGAGGGGGAAAGGTCACTCGTAGGCAGCCTTGGCGTCCCGGCGAGGGGCGCGTCCTGCAGCGTCCCCGTCGGAGCGGGCCAGACGAGCGGAAACCGATCCGATCCGTGCCGTGCCGTGTCGTGTCGGGCCAGGCGGAGCCGATCCGTGCAGGGTCACCGCAGCTTCGGCGCGTGGCGGCACCGCCCCCGGTGCCGGCGGGCGCGGGGCGGGCCGGGAGCGCGGAAGTGCGGGGCCGCGGGGCTGGCGGCAGCCGAGGGCGGGCCCTGGCCCGGCGCCGCAGCCCCCAGCCCGCCATGGGCCGCCGCGCCGGGTGAGCGGCCCCGCGTCCGGGCCCGACCCGCCCCAGCGCCGCCGTCCCTCGCCGCAGGTGCCGCCACCGCGTCCTGGGGAGAGGAACTGCCGCGGGTAAGGCCGGCGGCCGCCCAGGCCGGGGAGGAGCCGCCGGAGAGGCGATGCAGAAAGGTGAGTCGCCGCGGGGCAGAGTGACCGTGCCAGCCCCCGGGCACATTTGAGAGTTCTCAGAAGAGCCCCATGTCATCCATTCATCCTTCCATCCTTCTTTCCTTCTCTCCATTCTCTGGGCATAAGAGCATCCCTGTTCTTCCAGTCTTCCCTGCCTGGTGGGGTGGGTGTCCCTCTTGAAGCCCACCATGCCTTGACACTGAGTGAGAGTGAGATGTTGGGCCATGACTGCGATGTCGTTCCCACCTCCACATGCTGTTTCTCCACAGCCGTTGCCATAACCGAGCAGCCGGTCTCTGTCTCTGTCCCGGTCGGATATTCCTTCACACTGCGGTGCCGAGCCCAGGGACGCACCTCACTGCAGTACCAGTGGTTTTGTCAGGACCAGGTAAAGATGGGGTGGCCCTTGGTATGGCACCAGACTGGGTCTGCACTGCACACAGTGGGGAAGTTGAAGGAGGGAAGGAAACCAGGAGTTTCCACTTCTGTTGCTCTTACAAGGGGCTTCCTAGTGCCTTCTACTGCCAGCAGTGAGGAGGGAATTGCTGTCCTCTGCCTATGTTTTCCCTTTAGTCTGACTGCCGCCTGATTCCTGGAGCAACCAACCAAGACTTGCCCATCATTGCAGAGCAGACCCAGCTCTACACCTGCAGAGTCAATGACCTCCAAAGAAATGTTGTCTTCTCTGACTGGGTGAAGGTAGAGGTCCATCCGTATGTCGCCAGAGGTACAAGCCTGTCTTTTACCTTCTTGATGTATTATGAAATCACAGAATGATTTGATTTGAAAGGGACCTTCAAGGTCATCTTGTTTCACCTCTTACCCTGGGCAGGGACACCTTTCACTAGACCAGGTTGCTCCAAGCCCTGTCCACATGCACCTGCACCTCATGCTTGCCATGGATTTCTCAGTTATTCTGGGTATTGGGACTGGAAGAACCCATCTGGCTACTTCAAAGCTGACCAAAAATAACTTGAGGTGTGGTTGACCTTAGAACGTTGACTGTACCTTTGGCAGGAAAGGGCGAGGATCAGGTTTGGGAAGCCAGAGGCAGAGCTTAGGTGTGGCATTTACTATCACAGGCATTGCTCCCAAGGGTTCCCTACTCTGCAGGGAGAAAGTGCAGTAGTGATGGTTGAAAATGGCGTTGTTTGCTGTCTCTGTGAAGGGAGGACCAATTCTGTCTCGCTACCTTGCAGGTCTGCCCCCTCGGCTGTGGCAAGGAGAACCAGTCATTGTCCTCAACCCCAGCGAGCAATGGGTGGAGGTGGGGCAGCCACTGCAGCTGCAGTGTGCTGCCATAGGGGTCCCAGCCCCCAGCTACCAGTGGTACTGCAATGGGAACCTGCTGGAGCAGCAGAAGAGAAAAAAACTCTGGGTAAGGTTTTCTGGGCATAGTACAGGAGCAGTACAGGTGCTGAGGTGGGTAATGGGAGAAGCTGATTGCAGGGTTGTGAGAAAGCCCTCTACATATCACCCTGATTTAGTAGCTGGCTGGATGACTCTGTGTGAAGGGAGACTATGGTTTATGGACTTGTTTCAAAGTTGTGGATATTCCTCTAAGAGGTAACCAATCCATAGATGCATCAAGGGCTCTCAGCACATCTCTTGTGTCCTTTTACACAGAGACATGAGAACAGTTACTGTCTGTATATGGAGGGGACTGTGGATTGATGGAGATGCGGGAATGCTGCCTGCCTGCTGGAGACCTAGAAGGAAATGTGGTTGGCCCTTACAGAAAAGAGTCAGGGAGGCAGTAGAGAGGCTGGCTTTATTTTGTATCTCTGGCTGAGTGTAAGTCAGTGCTGTCTTCTTGAATAAAGAAAGGAGATTTCCTTCCAGGGCATCATGAAGGGCACAAGGACAAGACATCCAGTCTCTTCTCAGTAGTGGTCGCTGGTATTACAGATGGTCTTAGATGGTATTACATGGTAGTCTTAGATTGCAATTGTGATGGGAAAGTTCAATCTGGGCACTAAGAAGAGTGAATGGTGCTGTGCTGGAGTCAGAAAGGCAGCAATGTGCTTGGAGGTGCTCACGGCTTGAATAGACAGAGCTATGGCCACCCTGATTCAGTGGTGGCTTTAGTCCCTCTCTGAGCAGGATCCTGGTCTGGAGAACCACAGTCCTTGCCAGTTGGTACTTCTCTGGTTCTTGTCCCTTTCCTGATTCTTTGTGAGGTAAAGTCTCTGCAAACAGCAGGAAAAATACTTTTTATTCCATGAACACGAGTGCCTTTGGCAGATCCTGGCAGGTAGCTTCAGACTTTCACCATAAATTATGTGATTTAATTTTTGATCTGCCTAGATCACCCACACCAAGGTCAGTGACTCCGGCACGTACCTCTGCTGTGCCTCCAACAGTCATGGAGAGCATTGGACCAACGCCGTGGACGTTCACATCGGTGAGCAGAGCTTGCCCACATCACTTTGCTGCATATCACCTGGTGTGAGACGTAATTAGAGGGGACAAAGGAGTTTGGTGCTCTCTGGAGGTGCTGAGCTGGTGAACAAGGACCATGATAAACAGGATTCCTTGATACTGGGGCTCTGAGGGAGCAAAGGGAGCAGTGGCTGGAAATCCCCCTAAGTGCAGTGATCTGCTGTCCAGCAGGTGGGATGCTGCTGGGCCTGCTGTGTAAGGGCAGGCTCAGTGCTCTCAGCTGTTCTCTGACGTTTTCTTGTTGTGCCAAGGTGCTGCTTTCACAGTTCCAGGCCAAATCGCAGCATGCTTCCTGTGGCCATACTCATTTCCAGTCTCGCTGATGTGAAGGGATGTGCTCAAATACAAAGTCGGAGAGGATGGTGTTTATTTGGGAAGGTTCAGGCCCTTTGGGCTGGCAGCTTGGGGCTAATACTGTGTGAGTGATGGATCCCAGGGAGAGGATGTGTTCCTAGAACCTCTGGCATACTTCACCTCTGGCTGCTTTGGCCCTCTGCCTTTACTTTATATGAGGCAGGAATAGCATGGGCTGACTTTGCTGGCTCTTTACTCCACCTAGAGATTTTTCTATGCCATAAGCTTCTTTGCCTTTTAGGCTGGCTTTAAAAAGTCTCCAAAATGCAAATTGATCTTGTGTAACCAGAGAGCACTCCTCACAGCTGGCAAAACACATCCTGGTGGGACAGACAGTGAGAAAAGAACACTAGATTGGGTTGGGTTCAATGTATTACAGCTGGGGAGTCTTTATATGCAGCAGGTGCCTCTGTCTGAGGTGGAAGAGGATGAGTTGTTTTGTTCTACAGCTTTTCAGGCATCTCATGCATCAGTGATGCTGGTTCAGGGGCCAAAGGTCTTCAAAACCCATGAGATTTATGCAATTTATCCTTAATTTCTTCTTTTAGAGCACATAGGGTTCTAGAATTTTCTCCTTTTAAAAAAAAAATTAAAATTTATCTTTAAATTTAAAATTGATATATTTTTTTAAATTTAAAATTGATTTTTAAATTTATTTCTAACTGAAACAGGAAAAGCTAGAGCTGTTAGGGTAATAATAATTTTAAGAGGCTGGAAGTGCTCAGGCAGGAGAGCTTGTGGATCAAAGTGTGTGGCTTTTCTGAGCCAGAACTGCTAAAACAGCAGGGAAAGGCAGTGCAGGGAGATGAAAAACTGGGAATGTTACTGCAGTCAAAAGCAAACAGGGCAACTTACTCTGCACTCGACATTTCTGGGGAGAAACTCTGTTTTGGCGCTTTTATTGACTTTGAATCATTGTGTGTCCTTTGCTTTCACTGCGGTGAGGTACCAGGTGAGTCACATCAGGTACAAGCTTCTCCATGTTGACCCTCCTTCCCTAGTCTGCCACTTCTCCAAGCTTTGCTTCCCAGCTGCTCAAGATGTTGAAATCAGGCTGGATTTCATAAATCCTCTTAATATCAGACCAGTGTCTTTAAGGTTATCTGTCAGGCTATGAAGGAGTTACCTGAGGAATGTTGCTTGGGAATATTCTGTGTGTTTGGTCCAGCTGTGCATTGTTTGGGATATTGGAGCAGAATTCAGACCTGGCACTGAGTGCTGGGCCCAGGCTTACTGAACCTAGGCTTATAATTTCCCTCTTTCTTTCCCAGGTACTTGTGGCCCTGGAAAGTTTTTTGGTGAGTACTGTCATCTTTTCTTCCTGAGCAATTATTCCCTTAATTAAAAGCCAGGCTCCAGGGTGGATGGGAGGACAAGGCATGGGAGTGCTTTTTCTGCAGAGACCACTTCAAGCCTTTTTGACCACATTGCCACAGGCTCTGCACTTTTGAGTTAGAGGTGCACAGCATAAGATGAGTCTCATCCCCTGCCAAACTCTGATCTTTTTCAGCAAGTGGAGTAAGATTATTCCTAATGAGTAACTGAGTCTTAAGCTCTGTGCCTGCCAAATTATTTTAAAAGTGTTGTTCAAATGACAACTTATCCCTACTTGAAATACCTCCTCAGAGCAGAGCAAAGTTCCTTGCTCCCACCACAACTGAGCAACATAAATCCTGTCTTTTTACAGTGGGAGCTGGAGATAAAATCAAAGCAGGACCCAAGTTTCTCTCCTTCAGCCCCATGAGGGAAAGGACCCCTCAGCCTGGCTCAGTGAATCCCCCTCCCATGCACCACTGTCACACCAGACCTGTCACAGTAGGACAGGTAGAGCAGAACCTCTGCATTCCTGGGATTTTGGTTGTCAAGTGAAAACTTTTCAGGCCTTTCTGTCAAAATTATTGTGTATTTTGTCAAAGTGTTCAGAAAGCCAAGGGATTTCTGGAAGGTGCTCCAGGCTGACAGCAGCCTAGGGTCTATCCTTGCTGCCTCTTACTCTTTCCTTAGATGGCCCATGTCCTCACTCTAACAGGAGGAGGTGAGAACTTGCATCCTGCTGAGCATTTACAGCTTTTTCACTTGGTGTTTATTTTAGCTACAGACAAAATAGCACTTTTAGTGGGCAACAACTGCTACCAGCATCACCCCAACCTCATGGCTCCTGTGAGGGATGTGTTTGAGCTGAGTCGTCTTCTGGAGCATCTGGGCTTCCAGGTTGTCTCCCTGCTGGACCTGAACAAGGCTGAGATGGCGACAGCAGTCAGTCGGTTCCTGCAGCTCCTGGGGAAGGGAGTCTATGGTAAGGCCAAGCCAGCTCAGCCACCTGCCTGTGCTGAGTAGGGATTAGGCAATTTTCTGAATTGAATTTAATGGAATTAAAAGAGAAGAAATTTAACATTGCTATCTCAAAGGAGACCTGCATCAGTACCAGTCTTGGCAGGAGTTCTTGGATAAGTGTAGTTTAGTTTTTGGCAGATTATAGTCAGACAAGGTGGATGTTTCTCCAACACAAGGCTCACCTCCAACCCCAACAGCATGGGCTCACACTGAGTTTTTGGGGAGCCAGTGCTTCCAATAGTGAATGAGAAAGGGAGTTTTGATTTTTCCTTGAATAAAAGAATTGGGGAGACTGATTGCCCTCCCCTACTCATGTATGAGGAGGGGAGCTCCTTTTGAGCCCTGACTGCTGCATCTGGTCATGACTTCCTTGTTTCTTTTTCCTGAAAGTCAAATTCGGGCCCCTGACAGCCCTTTTGTAGAAGACCATTCCCAGCTGCAGGTGGCTTTGAGACTGGGCTTTGTGCTTAATTGTGCACTGTGCTCACTAAGGAAGCATTCTTCAACCACAAACCCAACCAGCAGATCTTGTGGGTCTTAAAGCAGATGTTCAGATTTGGTGGTGAAAGTAGCGTCTTTGGGATCCCTGAGATTCTTGCAGTGTGACAGATACCCTGAAAACACCTTGCAGGTGGTTTTTTTTTTGCTTCCAAACCTCAGTGTGGTGCCTACATGCCAGCTGAGTGGCACGCAGACAGTGAACATCAGCGTGGGCTGATTCCAGACTGGCATTCAGCATGAGGTTTGGAGGTTGTGCGATGGATGGGGACCTGGCCACAAGGTGAATGCTGCACAACCACCTTGTTCTGGGAAGCACTGACTCATCCGGGGAGGCTGAGCTGGTGGGAAGGGCTATGCACAAGTCCTGGCGTTTCATCTGAGCACATCACCTATGACAGCGTATTCCCATGACTTCACTTGCAGCTTCCTTTTGTTGTTGCTCTCTGAAATCCCCTTGTATCCCAGGCTTTACCTCTTCTTCCAGGCCAGAGTCATCCCAGCTACTGTTCTTACCCTCTATCCATGGCACGTGAGGACTAAAAGGCATTTTATCCATGGCCCTTCCTAAGTACTGGAGAGAAAAATGCTTAGAAATAGCAAACCTTTCATATCATCACACCTTATTTGAACTTCTAGAGATTCTCTGTATTTGTAGCCTCTGATCCTTCCTGCAAAATTGATTTTGTGTGCTGTCAAGAAAAACATTAACAGCTCAATTGTGTGTTTGTGAGGCAATGCCTGCTTAGGTTGAGGTTTTCTTAACAGGTCTCCAGGCTGAGTGGTGTGCTGTTTTCTGAAGACAGTGAACCTCGGTGTGGGCTGGACCTAGCAGTGGTTGAGTTCAGGAATCTTGCCACATTCGCTGGAATCCTAATTTAATGGTGGGACAATGGGTCAGGCTGCCTACTGAGTGCCCCAGTTGTGGTGAGATAGCAGCTCCAGGAACATCTCAGGCAGCCTGTTAAAGACTCCAGAGGTGCCTGTGACAGCCAGTCCTGTACATCCATGTGCCTGTTGGACGTGCTCCTGTGGCATCCCAGTGTTCTTGCTTGAGGAGCCTGGAGGTGCCACCTCCTGTGTGAAAACCATCAGAGCTGAAGTCAGGAGAGCTTTGTGTATACATGTAGAAGGAGGAGAGGGCTGACTGGTGAACACAAACCTCCGTGGGTTGGTGCTCATTGCACCTTGTTATATGGTCTGTGCTCACAAGGGCAGTCGGGCTTTTTGGTCTCTGTAACTGTCCCTCCAGAAAATATAGGCTTTTGTGAGACTTTCTTCCACATCTCCAGACCATCCCAGTACAGCTCACAGGCCTGGATCTTGAACTGTTCAAAAAACAAGTGGATGTGGCACTGCATGATATGGTATAGTGGGCATGGTGAGGTTCAGTCCAAGGTTGGACTTTACGATCTAATGATTCTATGATCCAATGGTTTCTCCAATTCACTATATGGAGGCAGTGGGTTATTGGGCTGCTTTTCCTCTAGATCTCATCTTAGAAAAGCTACGTAGGATCTTTGAAGGCCCCAAGCATCCTCTAAGTGATCTGATTATTCCACCCTCAGGCAAACGAGGAATCCCCATGGATGTTATTTTGAGCATCCTAAAAAGTCCCAAATCAAAAAAATTATGCTGGAAATGCAACGAGAGCAGAAAATTGTGAGTGGAATATTAGGAATATGAAGTCATGCCTCAGGCTGACATTTCCTGCTATTATAAACAGTGCTTGGAGCTTCCCTTTTTTAATTCGGTAAGTCAGAAGTTTTTCTGTGATGAGCAGTTCTGACTCATACAATGTAGGAATACTCAGAATAAAACATCCCTTTCCTTCTCTGGGCAAATTGTTGACTTTCCTGTTCAGGAGACATTCAGTCTGGGGGAGGTTGGAGAAGTTGTTCAGGTGATGTGAAACTCACCTTTTTTATTTGAACATGAGTCTTTGTGATTTATATAGCATGGGGAGCACTTGGTGGTACATTCAGATACTCAACAAGACCTCAAAAGTTGGAAGATTAAAGGATTGAATCATTCATTGTGGGCTTTCCTGTTATATTTAATTTTTTTTCCAAGCCTCAGTGATACTGCCTGGTAACAGATGTCATCACTTCCCTTGCATCTACAGGCAGAAGGATGAGCCTCCAGTGCTCAGTGGCTCAAGGGGCCCAGCCTGCATCTAATTTTTCTAGATGGCTTCCTGTTTTATACTCTTTTCTAGTCTTGGGGGAGGGTTTTGTGGCTTTGATTTGCGAGTTATGAATGTTTAAAGCTTCTGCAAATCAGAGCCTGCTGTCTCTGGCTGGCAATCCACAAGAACAGGAACCCAGATCTCATGGGCACCTGTGAAACTGGCCATTTGAGGAACCTTCCATTGTCCCCTGTGAATAGAAACCAAAGGTGACTCAAGGTCTTTCTGACTATGAGATCATGTTTTCCATTCTCCACACGATGAGATCATGCTTTCAACCCTTTAGGTCCTGCCCCTGTTACTGCATCCTTGCAGAATCAGACCAAAGTGAGTGTCCTGCCAAGTCCAGGGGCAGGAACAGTGGCAGGAGAATAAAGGAGAGGTTACTCACTGAAGCCTAGGCTTTGGCAGTGAATCTGAGTGAAGGATTTCTCCTGCTGTTGCCTCTTAGTTGCTTTCTCCCATTTCTGACCTCTCACTCTTCGCTGTTCCCCAATTGCAGTAACACAACTCTCTGTGTTACCTCGCAGAGCTATTTTTAACCCATTTCAACTCCAAGTTGGCTTTCACCTACCAGCATCCCCCAGGCAGTGTCATTGGTCCTGGGGAGGGATAAACAGCCACTCTGCAGCTTCCTTTTGAGAAGGTCTGGTCTGCTTGGGGATCCCTGTGCCAGTCCTGAACTGAACACAGGGTTTGGAGAGGAACTCCAGCTTAGGCAATGCCAAGTTCCCCAGAGCTGGTTTCCCACCAGCCGTGTGTTGCCATCTCTTGGAAAGGCAGAAGCCATTACTAAATTTCATATGCTTAAGAGTAAAACCCAAAATTCTTGTTGGGTCTTGGGCTTCCTACTGGCATCTGCATGAATCCGACTCCTCCCCTGCCTAACAGGGCTGGTGCATGGTTTGAGGTTATTGAAGCACATGATCCTCATGTTTTGGACATCTGAAGAACTCATATCTCTCTCTCATTTTTCACCAGCTTCTAGGTGTGTGAACACAGGTAGACCTTTGAAATTGAGAATGTTTCCCACCACCTAATCAGTTGTTAGTCTCTTCTCCAAAACTAGGAAGCTGAGGAGCTTCTCATTTAAATGACTGTTAATGTATTTTCCATCCTGGTAAAATCCTTTTCTGTTGCCTTATTCCTTCAAAGAGCTGATGACTAATCCAAACATTGAACAATGGTGAATTTCAGCCTAGCAGGTACTGAGCCCGGGTGTTATAGCACAGACGGTTTGGAAGCATGTAAACCCAGGGCCCTCAGGAGACAAACAGTGCAGGAGTACAGGAGACCCTCTTGAGGCTGCTTCCAACTCAAATGGAAGGAATAAATTGGGAAAAAGCTGAAATTGTGAGGTCAATGTAGCTCCAGTTCCATAGGTGCTACTAGTCTAGGTCTGTCCTGCACCAGTATCCCTTCAGGACAGGAGGTAGGACGTGGCCATGGGGAGCTGGTTACAGACATGCTGGTTGGCTTCATTATTCATCTTCTCTCCCTGTTCCCAGCTATATTCTACTATGCTGGGCATGGGTACGAACATCTGGGGAGGAACTACATGGTCCCTGTTGATGCTCCACAACCCTATGCCCCTGAGAACTGCATCAGCGTGCAGAGGATCCTCCAGAAGATGCAGCAGCAGCAGACAGCCCTGAACATCATCCTGCTGGACACCTGCAGGAAGTGGTATGAGCTTCTTCCCCCTTCCTCACCTGGGCTGGATGTTCCGAGGGCTGGGGGAAGGTAGCCATCCTCAGGTGTGGTCTTTGGCAGTTCCCGTGGTGCTGCAGCACCTCTGTCAGAGGTTATTGATGTATGCTGTAAAATCAACCCCATTGTCAGGTCCTGCAGGGTGTCCTGGGAGATGGGTCAATCATGTATTAGTGCAGAGAGCACTCAGACCTTGCCTGAGATCTGCTGGAGAGAAGGGGCTGGAGATCCTCCCTTGGTTTTTTGAGCTGAAGAAACCTAACAAATACAGGCAGGTTGCCTCAAGTCTGTGGAGGGATGGCTCTACCTGGCATAAATTATTGGCTGAAACTAGCACAGGGTTTGTCTTTTGTGTTTCAAGCCTGACCCACCTGACCTGATCTTGCTGACTGTGTGCCTTCCTGGTCCATGTTTCCCACATGCTCAGGCTGGGACTGTTCAGTTCACCTCTCTTCTCCTGGCTCCATTCGTGTTAACAACTGTGAGAAGAGTGCAACATGACAGGGAAAATATTTTAAGCCCTGCTGCTTGTTTTTTACTGACCTTAAATCTTTCTGAAGTGGTCGTGTTGTGAAGCTGCTGCTGCTGAGGTCAGAGATCAGCATTTTCCCACTTTCTGTGGAAAACCCATCATCCTCCCTTGGCCTGCAGACTTGTATCCTGCTGCAGGAAATTACTACTTGTCCAGTTTCAGCAGAAGTGGGTGGATATTGCAGTAGAAGCTGTCATTAGTTCATTTATTTCAGGCTCCTGAGGCAGATTTACAGGTCAGGAAAGACCTGGAGAGCAAATGTAGGAATATCTCTCTCTTCCTGCTGTGCTTCCTCCACTAAGAATGGAAAGACAGCAAGGCTTTTGATACCCTGGGAGAGCTGTCAGCCCCTGGAGAGATAATAATTTTTTCATGCCTTTTTGCTGCAGTGGTGGGGCTGCTTGCTTTGAATAGCTTAAAGCTGGCTGTGCTGGGACTTGTCCCGTAGCTCTGGAGCAGGAGCTTGATGTCCCTTGATGTTACTCTGAACTCCCCAGAGTGGAGCATCCCCTTTCTCCCTTCTTGCTGGCCCCTGAGTGCAGAGTGTGTTGCTTCCCTGGCACTCCTTGCAGCACCTGACTGCCCTCCCCAGTATGATAAGAGGCAGGGGATAGCCTGCAGCCAAGCAGGAACACCTGGCTCTCATGGATGCTCTCCTGGAACTGGACTGGTGCAGCTCTGGGCTGCTGCTGTGCCATCTGAGAGCAGTGTGTGATGGGGAGGCAGTATGGGGGCTGCACAGGGACCACTAGTGCAACAATCTATAAAACAACTTTCAAGCTGCTGTCTTCCTTCAAGCTGCTGTCTCCCTTTGAGTTGCTGTCTCCTTCCTTGGCATTGCCATTGGTTCCTTTGCTCAATGGAGTATCAGTGGTGCTCTGGGAAGAGGATGCAGTGTGAGATCTGCTGTTATATTTAGGCAAAGTTGTGCAGCTGGTTTTTTCCCTCCCTCCCTAAAGTTCACACTTCCCTTTTCCACAGCAAGCAGAGCACTTCATGCAGTGGGTGTTATTCCTGATCTTGTGGGGGCAGGAGCTCTCTCTTGAGCTCATTTTTTCTCGAGAAGTCACCAGTTCAGCTCAGGAAAGCATCTGGATTTCACAGCTGTGTGTGTTTACACTGCTGTGTAAAACAAGGCTCACAGAGCCTCCTTTCCCAACACCCTCCTGGTCAGACTGATGCTGCAGGTCTTTCAGCAGCTCATGCATGAAGCTGTGTCTGTGCTAAGAGGGAGCTCACCCAGAGTTTCTCCTCACCCCATGTGTTGAAATCAGAAATGCCAGGGTGGTGAGAAGGACATCTCCCTTTGCCAAGTGGGAGCAGATGCTCAGCCCTAGCAGGGGAGGAATCAGAACACAGAGCCTCTGTGTAGCCTCATACATTTATATGCTGATTTTGGGCAGATATGATTGCCTTTTCCAGGAAATCCCTGATTTATCCTTGGACTTGGAACAAAAGATTTTTGCATTAAATTAAGAGCGGTTGAAGAGCAGATAAAGCTCAATATTCAGGTTTAGAAACATGTCTCCTTTCTTACATTTTCTCTTCTGATCATCTTCAGGACAGCTTACACAAGCCAGTTGAATTCTGCTGTTAAACATCTCCAGACTGTGCCACCTAGCAGTAGGTGATGCGCTGGCTGCTGTCAATACCCCTGTCCTTTCTGCTCTCCTTAATGTGCCAGCTCCAGCCCCAGGAAACAGTGCTGGAATTTAATTATATGGACTTAACACTGCCTCTGTGCCTGGTTCTTATCACCATGCGACTGGGAACAGCTCTGAGTCACTGGTGTGAACTGGAGGCAGCCTGTCCCCGTGCTCTCAGTCTGGCTGCAGTCATATGGGCAAGGTTTAACCATTCAATGCAACCCAGATATCTTTTTTATTGGAAATCAGATCCTGTCACCATGGATCTACCAGATTTTGGAAATAATAGAGGCTGTGCTCATTCAGCTGCATCTAGACCGAGGTGCTAGGACCAGTTTTAGGCTTTGGGACTTGTATGTGTGTCCTGATACCATCTCTCAGGGAATCTGGGAATGTATCATCCATAGCCTGCTTTCGTTCCCTGAGGCAAAAGTGTGCGCATGGTCTCGAAGGGCCCTGTAGGGTGCAAAGACCATTGAGCTGTAACCATGGTGCTGTTCACCTCTGACTTCTTGAGGGACACTTGTCCATTGGGCCGCTGTGAACCTGCACTGTGGTGCTGCCTGGAGCTGTTAAAATTCAGCCTCTGTAGGGAGGTGGCAACATGCACCCACAGCTCCAGGTTGTAGCAGAGCTTCAGGCTCAGGGCAGGGAGCAGCTTACCAGTGCAGATAACTCACAGCTGGACATACCTACTCCTCTCCCTGTGACTTGGGCTCTTGGTGGGACTCCCAGCTTTAGTCTCTCGGGTTATATCCAAGGTGAGAGTTGATCCTACTGCCATCCTTAAGAGGTGGACATGAGGAGTGTGTGGAATTTGTCCCCTCCAGGTGACAGATGTCCTCAACACTGACTTGTGCCTTTGCCTCCTCTCCAGGTACAACCCAGGATGTGCCTTGTCCCAGGTGCAGCCACTGGAGCCCTGGGGAAACACTGTCTATGGCTATTCCACGTGAGTCACTTCACCATTCCCCTCACCTCTCCCTTCACCTTTCACTATACCCTCACAGGGGACCAGACTCTGGCACAGCCCTCTCATCCTTTTGTGCACGGAGGCTGGAGAGGGCTTCTTTCATGTCCCCTCTGTCTCTCACCTTCTATCTGCTGGGTTTGCTGTTCATGCACTTCTATGCTTCCTGCTGCCATCAGTCTGTGCTTCAGTTACAAGTTGTGTGTAAAGGTGACATCAGCTCCTGTTACCTGTTCTTCAGCCTGATTCCCCAGTTGCATGTCCTGTGAGCAGCTCACCCAAAGCCTCTTGAGATGCTGGGTGTTATTTACTGATCCAGTGCCAGTTCTACTGGCCTTTGTCACCTGCCTGGGCTGTCAAAGGAGACTATGCTTTGACTGCTTTTTCCCATCCTGTGGCCTGCTTACCCTCTTTGGGGTACAAACAAAGCACTTTGTGTTACTCCTTGAGAAGCTACTTTGACCCAGCCAATAGAGTCTGAGTGGAGTTGGCCACCCCAGAATCAGCTTGGACTTCATGCCGAATGCAGAACTGCGAGGACTCTGAAGAAATATCCTTACTCTTGCAGGAGCGAAGATGCAGAAGCCTATGAATTGCAGGATGGGGAGTTCAGCTCTGGGATCTTCATGAAATACCTGAAGAAACACATTCTGCAAGAGAAGAAGGTTACACACATGCTGGAGGATGTGTTAGAAGGTAAGAGAAGCTAGAAACCACTCGCTTCAGTGGCAGGGGTGAGAAGAGACAGCAGAGACCGAGTGGCTCCCCATCCCAGCCCGCACACCACTCTTCCCTAAAACCAAATCACAGGCCATGCCCCTTGAGAGCTTTCAGTAGCCTCCAAGCAGCATGGAGACATTCATGTAGGGCCTGAAAGGCAGGGAGATCAATAAGGAACCTGGAGTGATGCTTGTGCTTCCAACTCTTTTGTGCAGACATTGGCCGTGATCCCCTGGTCGCTGGGAAACAGGTGATGGAGATCAAGCACACTCTAAAGGAAGCCCGGTCTCTGACGGACCCCATCTGTCCCTCGAGAGCAGCCACTGAGCACTGGGGACACAGCCAAAGTGAGCCATACAGGGTGTGGGGAGGAGGGAACTGGGGGTGCCTGTGCCCTTCAGGGACACTGCTGTGCAGGGAGGTGTTGACAGAACCCTCCAGGGAGTTGATTGTGCTTGAATTTCCCTTCCAGAGCTGCCGAGCAAAACGATGACCTTCCCATGTGGCGTGCGGGTGGAGCTCCACTTCCTCCGACTCTTCTCCAACCTGATGTTCGTGTGTGCCAAGCCACAGCTGCCCCTGGCCCACATCACTGACCCCCAGCTCCTGCTCCACCAGCTTGCCGTAAGTGCTCTGGCCAGTCCCCTTCCTGGGCTGCTTTCCCCTGGTCAGAGGTGGGGAGGGTGTTGGGCTGAGTCCTGAGGGCTGGGAACGGCTGATCCCAGGTGAAAAAGGATCCCCTCCTCTGCATACGCCTTTTTAAGGCTGCTTCCACATCTCAGTGGATTCCCTGCATTGCTTCTCATGCATCACAAAAAAGATTTGGCAGCAGTTTGATGCCTTTAACCAGTTATCCCTTAGATTGATTTCTGGCCTGCCTGATTAAATTATTGCATTTAATCAGATTGAGGCCAAGAGCTATTTTGTTTTCTGTATTAGAAAGTAGGTCTGGCTTTTTGACTTAGGCCTTCTTTAGCCTGCTTGCTAATACATCTCAATGCAACAATATATATTCCTTCCCGGTTGAGTTGTACCAGCTTCCTTGAACCCTTTCTCAAACCTTTCCTCACAGACCATGTGTCCACTGTGGGCTTTACTGATGGTCTCCATGCCACTTCTAATTATTTTGCTGCTCCTGATCTAATTTGCTGCTCCTTTCTGTAACTATCTCTCTTGTTTTCTGTAGACCATCTCCCTTCTCATTTGTGGTGGATTTTTTGGCCCTTCTTTCTTGTGGAGGGACACTGCTCCTCAGCACATTGGGGTCACTGATGCAGTGGTGTATCCAGGAGGTTTAGAGCCTTATCCTGCCCGTTCCTAAACTGCAGCATTGATGTTTGTGAGCATCATGCATGAAAATTTTGTCTGTGTGTGTGAGCATGTATTTGTGTACTTTGCCCCACATCAGTGACTGGGGAAAGGGGGACCCAGCTGCCTGCTCCTGCCTCCAGAGCTGTCTCAAGAAGAATCAGGGAGACAAAAAGGGACTCCAGTACAGCCAGATCCCTCTTCTTGTCCTAGTGCATGGTGGAGCTGGCTCAAACTGAGCTCCAGTGCTGTCTGCAGAGGCAGCAGCATGTCCTTCCATGACTGTCACCTGCCCCACCTCAGACATCACATCAGCCACAGGGATCCCTGAGATGCCCACAGGGGTACTGGGCTCCCTCTAGGATCCTGCCAGCACTCCTGGGGGATGCTGAGAGCTGCTGGGGGCCCCCCTAAGTCCCATGTGCATGGCTGAGCTGCTGGAGCTGGAGGCTGAAGGCCAACAACACCAGGCTGAATGTGAGGTTTTAATCCCTGGGGAATGATCCAGAGCTGTTGAACAGAGAGCTGTTTCATTGAGGAAATGGAAAGTGTAGGAAATGGGAGTTTTCCCACCATTTCCCACATTCTGATTATCAAAGGGACTTAAATGGGCTTGCTGTGGGTTTGCCGGGAATAATTATGATGGAATTTTATAGCATTGATCCATTTTCTGTAGTTGTCCCATATTCCCTCCCATCCTGTGTCTTGCCTGACTTCCATTTTTACCTGACAGGCACTGTCTTTAGAGGGAGAGGCTGCTCTAGCATATGACCTGTAAGGACTTGTTAGACTGCAATGGGTCAGTTTATGGGAACGTTTTAAGTTTGAAGGTGAGAATAATCAAATGGATTTTTTGTAAGTTAAAATATTGTTTTGTCCCCTGCTGCCTGCTTGGATTTTTGCAAGGGCCCTGAAAAATCCTTAACAGCGTTTTCAGTTTAAATAAGAAAAAAAGGGGGAATTATAGTTGAGGTTTGTTTTGAATTATGAATGAGGTTTGTTTTGAGAAGTATTCTCTGATCAAGGCCGTTGGCCTGGAGACCAAGAAGAGAAGAAGAAGATAAGTAACAAGAAACCTGCAGCTGGGAAAAGTATTTTTAGAAAAGTTTTGTGGAAAACAGAGGCGTAGATAGTTTTACACCAGTCAATGTTATGTTGACAAATTGTAGCCAGTGAAGAAAGTGCAAACTGTGTAGAGGGTATAAAAGACAGCATGCTGTTGTAATGAATAGGTATTAGCCTTCTGAAGTATAGCGTGCCTTTTGTGTGTCACGCCCTTTTCACTGATGTGCTTGTTAAATACACAGATCCCATAACACCAAGTGTCTCTGCAAGGTTCTACAAAGCAGATTTTTGAAGGATTTGGATAACTGAAGGTACAGTTCAGGGCCAAGGCTGTTATTCAGCAGATGCAAGTTGCTGCACGTGAGCAAGAATAAAAAGTAGTGTCAGCATGGGATGGGCAGTGAGTGGAGAACCAGTTCTGGTCAGAGCCCAAAACAGCTGAGGCAACAAAAACAGGGCACAAAACCATAGCAAGGTTGCAAACTAGAACTCTGAGATTTGTGTGAGATCCTCTCTGGTTTTCCTGGCTGTTGCTGGAACACTGGGTCCAATTTCAGATCTGTGCTTCATGGAAAAGAAGTGTGCCAACTAAGACAAAGTAGTGAAAGCAAGGAGCAAGGCAATTGTAGTTTAGGCAAGAAAAGCAAAAATGTTGATTTTACGAGGCCTTGAAATCTATAAAAAGTTGTTTCCAACATGGAAGTAAGTCATGGTTTGAATTGCAGGGAGGAGATTCCAAAACAGAGATGATATTGTCCCTAATCTCTAATCTAACCCTGCCCCTGCAGTGGGAAGCCATTCCCCTCTTGGCCTGTCACTCCAGGCTCTTGTCCAAAGTTATTCTCCAGCTCTTGGAGTCCCTTTGGGCATAGGAAGGGTGTTCTCCACATGAACACCCCCAGCTCTCCCAGCCTGGCTCCAGAGCAGAGGGGCTCCATCCCCCAGAGCGTCTCTGTGGCCTCCTCTGGACTCAATTCAGCAACTCCACATCCTACTGCTGTTGCACCCCTGGGCTGGAGGCAGCTCTGCAGGTCAGAACATGGGCTGGAGGATCGAGCTGGCTGGGCACAGCAGGGCTACACCCTCCTTTCTGCAGCTGTGCTGCCCAAGCCCTGAGCCAGCAGCATCTGGCTCGTCTGCTTCCTGTCTCTTTGGTCTCCATGTTTAGTCTCCATTGACCAGCCTGATCTTCCCCAAACTCCCTCCACTTTATCTTTCCAGTAATGAACTGCCAAGCGTGGAGATGGATTTGACTTTCTCTTGCACAGAGACAAATGGTGTTTCCTCAGGCTCCAGTGACCTGGATCAGCGATGATGCTACTCTTGTTCCACTAGCCGTGCATGCAGGGGGAATCCTGATGCCTGCAGATCCCAGCCAGCATTTGGAATCCAATGTTTTTCCTTATACTTTCCTGGCCAGAACTAAATTGCTTTGGCTGCTTGCAGGTAGCAGTTCAGGGAAGGCCAGGAAGAGCTCCCAGAGCCTCTCCAACTTCTACCTCCCCAAACATTGTAACAGCCTTCTTCACCAGCATGCCCAGCACAACTTCTCCTGCTAAAGATCACACTGGGACAGTTGCGAGGGCCAGCTGGCAGAGGGAAATCTTCTGGAAGGAGCTGGTAGACTGTGGTCTGTCACCAATTCTGAAGGGCTCGAATCCAAAGCAAGAAGGACTTGGTCACAGCCCCAAGGCTGCCAGAACTCCAGGAGCATTTGGACAATGCTCTCAGGCACAGTGTGGGATTGTTGGGCGTCTGTGCAGGGCCAGGAGTTGAACTTGTAGGTTCCTTCCAACTCAGGATATTCCATGACCTATGATTTCATAAGGCCTCTATTTCAGAAGTGTCTTGGTTTGAAAGACAGGTATTTGCTAAGGAAAGGCAAGAACCCCTTTTTCTGAGATGCAGAGTGCAACCCCCTCCCTTCCAATTATTATAGTTTCAAATCAGAGGCTTTCAGGCAGAAGATATGGGGATAGGAATAACAGTTCTTTACTGCTATCTAACAAGGCAAACCGCAGAAACAACAGCTATAAAAATTGACAACAGAACAGTCTAGCTCCGCTCCAGTCCCCTTTGGCCTCAGGCCGTCTCCCTGTGCTCAGTTACCGGTGCTGTGGGCGCAGTTGAAGGGGCTGGAGTGATGGCGGCAGCGGCCCAGGGGTGAGAGGGATGGGGGAGCGACTCCCCCCTCACGGTGTCGGTCGTGGTGCTCGGAAGAGTGTCCGGAGGTAGTAGGATGAGGTGGGAGAGCAGCAGAGCAATGTTTGATGGCAGGGAACGTGGCTCCCGGCGCTGGGATGGCAGGGGAGGATGCTGGATCGGAGCACTGGTGTCTTCCTTTGACTCCACGAGCGAGCCGAGAGAGAGCCCAGGCCCCTGTCCCACCTTTCCTTTTCTGGTCTCCCCCTATCCCCCACCCCTCTTCTAGAGAAAACTATTGCTACTAAGGTGTAGCCACAAATACTTAGCATAACAATGGGAAAAATTCCACGAAAGAAAGGGGAACAATTCAACCCCCAACAATAAGGCCTTGTCTCTTCCTGTGGTATTATTAGTGGCTCTACGATTCAATCAGTACTGCAGAGGATCTCATAGATATGGTGCTGTTTTGGTTAAATTTGAGTAACTCAGCAAGAATTAGCAGTTCTGTAGATGGTGGGGGACTAAATCAGCACTCAGCACAGCTCAGAGCTTCCAGCTCTGCCTTTAGAAAACTTGCTCCCTCCATGACACACTGCTGGCACTACTGGTGGTTTTGATACCAGTTGATGCTGCTTCCTGCCCTACTGAAAATCCCACTGTACCCCATTTTTCACAGTAAGATCTATTCAGGGTCTTCTCATTGATATGCACAAGGCAAGTGCATATCAATGCATATCAAAACCTCTGCATTCCTTTTGCTTTCTGTAGTACTTCCATTAGGATACACAGCATTTCCACTAGGCAATGTATTAATCAAAGCCCTGAGCACATGTTTGATGGGCAGTTATGCCTCAATGCTTCATGCTGATGCTGAAATTTCCTTGCATTTCGTCTTGTTTTCCTGGCCTAGGAGACGGATGATGTGGCCATCCAGAGGAAGAGCAGTCTGGACCACGTGGAGACTCTACTCGCCTTTGTGTACAAGCGGGAGGAGCTGGACTGCGTCTTCCAGCTCTGTGCACTGCAGAAGATTCAGGTAGAGAGTAGCTGATAGGCAAATTTCCACAGTTCTGTGCTCTCATGGAACTGGTGTCCCCATCTGCATGGCTGGAGCTGGATATGCCTCTCTGACCACGTCTGTGTCAGTGTCACATCCAGACCAAAGAGGAGTTTGTTGATCTTCAAGGCACAAAAGCCACCCTCTTTTATAGAATCACAGACTAGTTTGGGTTAGGGGGGACCTTAAAACTAATCTCGTCCCATCCCCTGCTATGGGCAGGGACACCTTCCACTAGAGGTTGCTCCAAGCCCTGTCCAACCTGGCCTTGGACACTTCCAGGGATGGGGCAACCACAGCTTCTCTGTGCTAGGGCCTCACCGCCCTCACAGGGAAGAATTGCTTCCCAATATCTGATCTAACTCTGCCCTCTGGCAGTGGGAAGCCATTCCCCCTTGTCTTGTCACTCCAGGCCCTTGTCCCAAGTCCCTCTCTGGCTCTCTTGGAGGCCCGTTAGGCACTGGAAGGAGACTCTAAAGTCATCTTTGATCCTTCTCTTCTCCAGGCTGGACATACTCAGCTCTCCCAGCATGTTTCCATAGAAGAGCACTGTCTTTTCACCTCACCTTTTCCACCTCAGCAAAATCTTTCTGATTTACAATAAGGCT
Source organism: Acridotheres tristis (assembly GCA_037013685.1). Taxonomy (NCBI): domain Eukaryota; kingdom Metazoa; phylum Chordata; class Aves; order Passeriformes; family Sturnidae; genus Acridotheres; species Acridotheres tristis. The sequence continues at coordinate 20,462,530 of CM072897.1, read as the reverse complement.
TGCAAAACCCGAGTGTGGATGCTCTTTGCTTTTGTGTTGTCTTCTCTGCCCGATCTTCCTATCAAAGCTGACCCACAGCAGCTGCTGCTGAGAGCAGAGAGAGGCATCACTGGTCATGCATTGTTCTATTTTTCTTTGCTGCCTGGCCAGGGAGGCTGCTCTTTGCCCCGTCAACCATGGGGAGGTCAGACCTGCCCAGTTATTTCAGGTGGCAGAATGTATCACTAGGCTGTGTGCTTGCCTGAGAGATGAGCTCATGGGCTGGCCAGGATCTCCAGTCATCAGAGTAGCACTGCCAAGCCTGATCCAAGCTGTGCCTCTTTGGCACACTTCGAAACACCCTCAAACTATTTAAGACCATGAGAGAAGCAGAATTGATTGTCCCCTGACTTGTCGCTCCTCAAACAGCAGTATGCACCTTGTTTATACTTGGATTTTTCTTCCTTTGTTTATATTTGGATTTTTCTTCCCCCCCTAACACACAGCCAGTGGATCTTACACCAAGTGCTGCTCTCAAGCGGCTGCCTGGATCTGCCTACAGCAAGTTCTGCTTGCTCTGTACATGATATGCTTCAGCATATGGCAGTGCTTTCAGTTCTTGATTGTTCCTGGAGCTTTTTTTCTTTCCCAGTTGTTCTGCATTGCATTCAAGTGCAGACAGGAGACCTGGACCAGGCATTGCCTGCCAAAATCTTGTTCCATAATACATCTCCCTGCTCTTTACAGGTGTTTCAGGCATAGTGCCATGCTGGGGATCTGTTTTCAGGGGTTTTACTGCCATGAATGCAGTTATTCTCTTATTTCTTCATCTTTTATAAAATTCTAAAATAGTGCTAGGCTGTGAGTAGATCCCTGTGGAGCACTGCTGGTTAAACCTGTTGGCTTTTACAGTGTGAGGTGTGTTTTAGTTCACAGAATCTCAGAATGATTTGGGCTAGAAGAGACCTTAAAGTTCATCTCGTTCCACCCCCTGACATGGGCAGGGACACCTTCCACTAGATCAGGGTGCTCCAAGCCCCATCCAACCTGGCCTTCCAGGGCTGTAAGTGGTTCATGGTTTTCTCTCCTGTGTGCATTGGTCTTGGCCATGGTGCAGCTGCTCCTGCCCCTCTGTGCCCACATCCCAGGGGTAATGCTCGCAGTGACGGTGCCCTGATGGAGCTGATGAGATCCCACATGGCCTGATTTCAGGAGAGGTCCTGAAATCCTAAATCCATGGCTGAGGCCTGCAAGCGTCCTGAGCTGTACGAGTATGTACAGCTCATTTTCTCTGGCAGTAGTGTTGCTCCATCATGCCACAGCATGGGGCTGTGAGCCTGCACAGCAGCCAGCCAAGGCTGCTTTCTGGCAGCAGCAGTAGGAAAGCTCTACTTCCAATCTAATTCTCCCATTCACTTTGCGTTCTTTGTTCTTCCCTTCCAGACAGATGTGGTCCTGCAGTTGGATTTACATTACATCCAGCAAAGCACAAAACAGAAGACTTGTGAAAGCCTGCAAACAACCCTCCAGAAATCCCTGCTAAGGCAGTTTTTCAGCCAGAGGAGTGACTCCCAGCCAGACTCCCAGCAGGCTCCTGGCCACACAGACAACGTGTGCCTGCAAGATGCATTGACACTGAGCACTGACCCAAAGGGCCAGGGATCCCTGAGCTCTGGCCACAGCTTGCCCAGCAGCAGCCCCTCCAACTTCAGCAGCGAGCCCGAGGAGAATGATGAGAGCGACCTGGGCAAGCTCTGCTTGGCACTGCTTCAGGCTGGCCCAGGGCAGGACAGGCCCTGAGCCTCAGCCTTGGGAGCTGCTCTTTTAATTGAGGCCTCAATTTGAGTGCTAAATCTGTCAGAATTCATCATCTGCTTCCCAGTCTTGGCATCACCCTGTCTGAATGAGGCCAAGTCTGCTTTTTTGGAAAGGTTTCGCCTATCTGCACCCTGTGGAGTGCAGGGCCTCAATTCCCAGTGGGAATATTCCCTGTCCCATGGAAGCATCAGGATCAGCAGGGAGTCATTGTGGTGTCTGGCAGAGGACACAGCCACCCACTCATAACATTGCCAGGCAAAAATCAGTGTTGCTGCTAGGCAAGGGCACAGGCTGATGTTTTCTGCCTGAAAACAAATGTTGCTGCATTGAATGTGATGAGAAGCCCACAAACACTACAGACCCCTCTGACTCAAATCCCAGCCATGACTGCTGGATCTCACCAAGCTGTGCAAGGGACACAGGGCTGCATGCAGGGGACCAGGTGAAATAGTGTAGGCTCTCCATGGAGGCCCAGTGTGGTTTCCTTCCCATGCCTGTGTCAAAGCAGGTGTTAAGTAATGCATTTTATATATTTCTAAAGCATGTATTTAAAATGGGGAGGGAGACAGTAGCTTGCCAGGAAAAGGAATGTCAGGTGTTCCATTCAGTGTGTGTTTACACTGGAGGCTGGTGTTATAGCATCCAGGCAGGTGCACTTCCTGCCTGGTACAGGGGCATTGAAAGGTGTTCAGCCCTCTGCAGTTCCACGTTCTCAGGTGCAGAATGTCCTACAGGAGAGATAGAACATACCAAGACTGAGAAAGAATAACCTCAAAAAAGTTATTACTAGTTCAAATTGTTTTGTCTGAGTGCCTGTGTGTGCTGTGGGCAACCTCAAACACTACATGGAGAACCAGCTGTCCAGGGAGGGCCACAGGTGAACAGGGCCCTAAGGACAGCCTGGGTGGGCACAGGCCCCTCCCTAATTGCTTCCCTAATGTGTATTTGATAAAGGTGATTGCTCAGTAACAGCCAGTGACCATAGGGAAGTGTGGGGTCTACATCCTTGGAGGACAGTTCACTTTGGACTGCAGAAGGTGCCAATGACCTGATTCAAGCTGGCTGAGGGCTGGACCAGAGACCGCTGGAGATCCCTTCTGGCTGCTGTGGTCCTGTGGAAGGGCTGGAGGGCAGAACTTCTTGAGAGGTCAAGGGTAGCGGGGTGCAGAGAATGCCTGAGCTCTGTCTTGCTTTAAAAGAGGGTTGGAGGCAGAATTTTTTCAGTTTTGCTCTCCTTCAGCAGTGAAGATACATCTTTGTCTGTGGTGTCAGTTGCAGCATAGAAAAATCTGAAACGTTGCTTCCAGATAAACCATTCTACAAGTGCTGGAAACCTGCCCAAAGAGAACAGAGGAGGCTTTTATTCTTCTCACAGTGAGTAGAGCCAAGGGAAAGAAGAGTAGCCCCAGCTGGCTGCAGACTAGAAAATCTCCTAGAAGAAGAATCTAAAGCTCAAAAAAAAATTCAGAGGATGTAGTTTAAATAAGATGGGCTGATAGAGAAGCTAAAGCAGAAAATTATAAACTAATTTCAGGAAGAACCAAAGATCAACTCAGCACCAGCAGCCACTGAGGACAGATCAGTGGGAATGGCTTGGCAGGCATTTGGGAGGAGCTGGGGCTCTCCTTGCCTCTGTGAGGATTGTTCACACCCACCTGTGCTGTTGAGGCATAGCTTGTTCCTGGCTCACATTATCATGCCAAATGTCATCTAATGTGAATGTTTATCTCATTCAAAGCAAGCCTGGTTATTTTTTTTTAATAAAACACTATTGGTGTTTTTCGTGTACAAAGCTTCACGTGGCTCTGAGTTAACTGTGTTTATTTTCCCTCTAATTGCCAGCATGTAACTTAATATTGATCTGCTGGGGTTTCATGATTCCAGTTTGAGCTTCTAGGCTCTTCTGGGTGAGCATTGTTTCTTTTTTTAGGTAACTAACAATACTGAAGTTTGGATTTAGAAGGCAGATCAAGTAACTAGATAGAATGAAGTTATGTCAGGTGAAACACGTAGATTAAAAGAAGTCCTCATTCGTTGTGATTTGTCCATCTGCTTTGTAAGTGTGGCTCTGGTGGCATAGGTGGTCTCCTGTCTTGGTGGCAACCACAGCACTTTTCCCTGTCACCAGTTCTGCTCCTCCAAGGAGACCATCAGCCAAGCCCAGGGGAACCACCACATTCTCATGGTGGTTCTTTCCCTGAGATGATGGTTTGTCATGTCTGGGAACTTGCTGAATTGCAAAGGTGGACTTTGTGTCCTGGGCCTCAGCTGGAGTCCTTGTAGGAGGGGATGGAACTATGGATCTGACGTCTAGAGAGGCTGATCTGGAACAGAGACTAGACAGTTAAAAGAATAAAATTGGTATTCATTGAAACCTGCTGGCCCAGCTGGAAGGGTGGAAAGGGTGGAGTGCTCAGGCAGCAGCAGACAAAGAGGGATCAAAACATCAGCTCCAGTTTACATTCTCTTTCTACCTCCTTACCTTCCACAGCAACTGCCCTCCACTTCCTCTGTGTCTGAGCCAGTCTGTGCCTAGAGGCTACCTACAAACAGCACTTAGAACCATTTTTGTAGGTAATACAGGTGCTTTGCTTCACCCAAGTCTTTAAAATGCACCAAGTGAACTGAAGCTTTAAAGCAATATATGACGAAAATAGCAGCACTTAAATATTCAATAATTTTATTTTTAGATAGATGCCCTTCTTTTCCTCTCTGATAGGGCAGATATGTCAAAGGGAAGGACCTTAGACAACAGCCTGATATGCTCTGCTACAGAATTCATTTGGGATGTTGTTCTTGGCTCCTTTGCTGAGTTTTGGCAGTTCCTGACAAAACAAGGCAAGTGTACCCAAAAGGATTGAGGAAACAAGGCAGTGAAAATCAGATAAATCAGGGAGTCTTGAAAATGCCATTTCAGTCTGTTATTGGAAAGTCCTGAGCCCAAGTGCAGTCAAGAGTTTTGTTACATGTGTATTGGCAGATCCACCCCAGCCTGGCACCCTTCTGTTGGCTGCAGATTCCAGAAGGTTTGTATTCAGTTGGCATTTTTGTAATCGAAGGAAAAGGTGGATTTGTCTCATATGAGCCGCACTGCAGCCTCAACCAAAGAGAGAAAGAAACACAAGACAGGTCCTTCATTTCAGGAGTCATTTCTGGGGGAAAAAATTAATTATGGGGCAATGTTGAGTAATTTCATTACCAGCTCACTTAACTCTTTCCATCTTTTTGGAACAAATCCTTCTCCTTCACAGGAGTAAATCTGAATTTACTCTTATTTTCCACATTAAGAGGTTTTCCATGATGTACAGAACCTGCAAGATCATTTCCTACTCCACATTACAGGACAGAGTGCATTTTGCTGTTGATGGAACATGCTCGCAGTGTAATAAAACATGTAGAGGGACACACAGGGAAAGTCCAAGATTCAACAATATAGTTTTGGTCTTCTTTCCCTAGTCTTTGGAAGTAGCTTCTGATAGAGGCAGGAGAGATTCTGAAGGCATTCAAGGGCCGTTCACTCCCAGGGAAGGAAGGAGCTCCCCAAAGGGAAAGTTATGTGTTCTCTAGAAGTTCACACTGCCTTTCATGTGGACAAGGAGTTAAGAGAATGATCTTGTGAACTGATATGATATGGGAATCACCTGTTTTCTGAAATGCTGAGGGTTGCTTTCATTAGCTGAGGATGACTTCTGGAACACCAGGTACTGGAAGTCAACTTCCTTTGAGCACAACAGGACCATGCACAAGAGAGTAATGGGAGACCTGGGCTCAGTACTAGCGAGGAGGGAATCATTAAATCCAGGTGCTGCTCTCACAGCCAGTGTGTCACAGACAGCCTTTATCCATCGTGTTTTGCACATGGAGACATCTACAGCTCTGCTCTCCTCTCTTCCCAGTGCTGGCAACTGTCCTGCATCCAACAGAATGTTGGATTATGTCTCTCCCAACCAGTGCTATGGTTGTGCTACCAGAATACGCCCAGAAGAGTGCGTGTGTTCTGAGTGATTCTGAACACCAAACTGGGCATTTCAAGGCTCTGTTTCAGCGAAATATTCCTTCTCCCTGTCCAAAAAGCAAACAAGGACATTGGTCCAGTTTATCTGGATTCAAAACTTAAAAAACAAAACTCATGGCAGGGCAAGAAAATAAGGAAAAAGTGGTAAAACAGTTCATTTGAAAATGTCAGATGGTTCAGATTCAGTTCTTTCAGGCCTCCCCATCAGGTGGATGGTTCAGGAATGAAACCAGGAGCACAGTTTGAAACAAAAAGGTTAAGTGAAGCCATCCACTGTCAAGCTAATAAACCCAAGATGACTCATAAGGAGATTCACACTGCTGACCTTCATTTGGGAACCTCTGCAGAGACCTGGGGCACCTCTTTGGAAAGCAGAGGCAGGAGCAAGTCTGGTGTCACAGTGAAGCTTTCAGACCACTATTTTCTTATTAATGGTGAGAAACTATTGATAACACAGACTTTTCATGTTGTCCCAGAGTTCTGTCCTCTATCACAGGTTAATTCAATTACTGTTTTGCCATTGTTATTAATCTCTTGAAATTAGGTCTGTAACATCATGTGGCAGTGAAGAGAAAAACACATCAAAAAAAGGAGGCTCCTTGAAGTGCTTGAAATTGCTTCTTATCTTCACAGTGGATAACCTTTTGCATAACAAGCAGCAATTTCAAATATATTGGTCATATCATCCCCTCAAACAGATAGAAGACACACTTTGATATTACAGACCAGACTTCATGTGCAGGAGAAGAACTGACGTGGTGTCACACAGTAAGGAAGAGCTAATGTCTCTTTGATAAAACTGACTTCACTGAGTTGGATTTTCTTGCCACAGTGTCAGGAATAGTTGACGAGACAGATGTATTATTAAGTGGTAAAAATAAACAGATGGAAGAGACAAGTGAGGGATTTCAGCTGTGACTTTCCAGAATGTTTCAGCAAAGAATAACATCCTCATTTCCATTCCCTACCAGAGATGAAAAATAGGCAATAGTTACTCAAGGACTACATGGCTGGAGCAGTGGGGTGCCCATAGGTCCCTACTCCCCACCTGCCCTCAGGGCATGTGAGATGGGGCAGTTTGGGGTCCCAGGGAGGAGTGCTGTTCCTGACCTGCTGCTCCTCCAGATTCAAAGTCACCATTGTGGAGAACATTGGTGCCTGACCACATGAGTGCTGACTGCCTTGGGTCCTCCAGGGAATTGGAACCTATTTTTGAGACTTACATCTTCCCTCTCAGAGCCAGGAGGAGAGCTGGGAAAGGGTCTGGAGCAGCTGAAGGAGTTGGGTAGGGGGCTCAGCCCAGAGGAAGAGAGGTTCAGAGGGGACCTTCTTGTGCTCTGAGACAAGACAGTGCAGCCAGGTGGGGGTACAGCAATGCTCTCATGGAACAAGGGATAGGATGAGAGGAAAATGACTCAAGTTGTACTGGGAAAGTTTAGATTGGATATTGGGGAAAAATTCTTCACAGAAAAAGTGAAGGTTGCCCAGGTTGCCCAGGGCAGTGGTGGAGTCACCATCCCTGGAAGCATTCAAAAAAACATGTGGATGTGGCACTTGAGGACATGGTTTAGTGGCGGACCTGGCAGCTGGACTAAATGATCTTAGAGGGCTTCTCCAACCTTAATAATTCCACCATCCTATGATTCTATAAGACGTTTCATCCCCTGCAAATGCAATGGTACAGCACCAGCTCCTGCAAATGTGACACTGAAATAGGGTCAAGTGACAGCGTTTAAGTGTGGGGTAGCTGACTTTGTCATCTGGGGTCCTCATCACAGCAGGACACAACACAAAATCCATTTTTCTGAAGAGCTGATGGTCAAGGGATGTTGTTCTCAGACCTGGCTCACGTCCAGGCCATTGGGCCTTGCCAGAAGAGCAGAGGGTGGCTTCTGCTTTGTCACTGCAGCCACCTCTCGGCCAGCCTGCTTTATTCTTCTGTGTCACTTCATATAAATTATAAAATATTAAATCAGATAAATACCTCTAACCTTTCTGGTTGATAAGAAAAGATATTGTTCAGCCTCCTAAAATGCCTTTTTTTTTTTGCTGGAAAATGCTAATGGCATTATATAAAGGTTATTTCAGCCTCCTTTCAAATCTGGAGATGTGACAAAACAATCATGGTGCCCTTTGTTTATGCCTTTTTAATGATTGCTTTTACCTTCAGGTATTTGAGGCTTCTGCATCTTTTCAGGTGATCCTCTGAAAAGTCCTTTGCCTGCTTTTTTGTGGAAACATCCTGAGGAATGTAAATGTGCCTGTGATTTTAGAGGTCTTCATGCATTACGGGGCAAAATTTGTTTTAACATAGTCTTTACCACAGCCTGCAAAGGAATCTCAGCTCTGACGCTTGAAGCACCTCTTCCCTCTCCTTTTTCCCACTGACCTTGGTGTCACCATGTTGTTTTCCTCATGTGTTTTCACTGCCTCTTCTTCTCTGACTAGAAGAAAAACTGTTGCTCATAGGTACCTTTGCCAACAAGTTCCAGTAATTCAGATTCTTGCAGGATTTCACTGCGTCGAGAGGTCGATCTCGGTCTAGGTTCCGTGTCAGGGTGTCACTCACCGTGTTTTTGCTGCCAGCCGTGTGACCCTACTGCCATTGCGTGGGCAGTGGCAGCCACTGACGCTCTTTAACACCTTTTTTCATGCAGTGTGCCAGCAGGAGCAGCCACCGCTGCCGGCTCTGCCCTTTTGCCTGAGGCGCAGCTGGCCAGGGTGGCCAGGCAGGCAAGGTTTGCTGTGGGCCACGCTGAGGTGATGGCAGCCTGTTTTGATTTAGGGTAAATTTGGGAGGAAACTTTTGAATGGGATTTTTTTTTAGAAAATAGATTTAAGTAGTTCTTCCCCCAACTGGTTTGGGAAAATATTTCTTTGGAGAGAAGTGGAAAAAAAACCTGTTTATTTAACAGGCAAAGCACTTCCTAGCACAAAAATGAACAATACTAAACAGCAAAACCTCTTGCTGCTCCAAAGAGATGGCAAATTCAGAAGAGTCCCTTCTGTGGGTTGCAGCCTGGCTCACTCAGTCTGTTCTCAGTCCATCCAGAGCTGGGAAATGCCATGGCCCAGATCAGGCCTGGTGGGCCACAGGTGCGAACTCCTGGTGCTCCTCTGGGTTTTCAGTACAGAGCAGGTGTGAACATTTCCAAGAAAAAGGAAAAAAAAAACCACAGTCTAGGGAGCTTCTCTGCCTCAGCTAGCCAGAAACTAAGCAAGAGCAAAGGAGAGCTCTCTCCTGCTGTCCACTGCAGACAGCACAGTCTGTGTGAACGAGAGGGGGGAGCGAGTGCAGACTGGGATAACAAACTCTGCACCTCTGTTCTCCCCCTTCACTCCTGGAACCAGTCTTAAAGCTGCAGAACTCAATATTCAACATTAACAGAACTGATGCCTGGGGATACAAGCATTATAAAGTCACTCCAAGACACAGACGCAGCAGATGGCTGCACCCTGTGCAAGGAAGGAGAAGCCACCGCCCTGCCCCTGCCCTTTTGCCTGCGGTGTGGCTGGCTAGAGGAGAGGCAGCCAGGCAGGCAAGGCTTGTCACAAGCTGCACCAAAAAGGCAGCAGCCATGGTGCATCACCATGTGCTGCACCGGGGATGGCCCCCAGCTGCAGTGTCTCAACATCCCTGGAAAAAAGGCTGTGAGCACCGTTTTGATTTTCTTCTTAAATATGCCATCACAGAGGAGTTACCAACCTCTCTAATTGGGCCTGTATCATGCCTCTCTTCCAAGCCATCTGAGACTGGCTCCATTGGATGTAGTGGAAGCTTCTAGCAGCCTCTCACAGAAGTTACCCTCATGGCTCTCCCCCAGACCAAAAACCAGGTTGTGCCAAATCAACACACACTCCATGAGACAGAGTAAGTCCCTGTTTAATGCTCATCCATTGCCATGATTTGGCATCAGCCCAGTCAGCCCATCTGAACTCCTCCTGTAGGACATAAAGAAAAACATCACAACCCCCCAGCACATCAGCAAACTCCAGTGGCTTCGTTTGGGCCACTTCAGTGGTTAGAACAAAAAGACTGTCCCAGACACACATGGTCCCTGTGTCATGGGCAGAAGTGCAGAAGCTCTTTCTGAGGTCCTTGTGTGATGCATATCCTTCTCAAGGAATGTGACATATAACAATAGGGCCAGAGGAAATGGCTTCAAGTTGCCCCAGGGGAGGTTTAGGTTGGATATTAGGAGAGATTTCTTCACTGGACATTATATGACATGGAAAGATGCTCCAGGAGAAGATGACACATGCTACCTCCCAAAGAGGCCAATTCCTTTATTACCTGTTTCCTTCCTACCTCAACCTACTTATCTACCTGGAGGTTATAATCTTATCCTGTATACCTCATTGTGATTTTATTCTTTGACTTCATCACTGCATTAATAAGCCCTACTTATCCCTTTCATAGGAAGAGGTTTTATGATCCACAATGCAATAAAGCTGCTTATTCATTCCTGGCTCCTCTCCATTCTTTTCCCTCACAGGAAATGCTGCTGTTTCCAGGTAGGCTGCAATGAGAGTGCTGAGCACATTTCTCTGCTGCGCTGGCATGAGTCAATACGAGTTCAACCTTTGGAAAATTGTTTCTTGAAGGCCAGAGACATTTATTTGTCCTACAGTTAAACATCTCTCACTGACACATCAGAGCCACCAGAGCCCATCGTTCAGTGTCCTGAGTGACAGCCCAGCTTAATTGAGGCCCCACGGATGCCTAACACGATAAAAAAAGGACATGAAAGACTCTAATGTCTGCAGTTAAAGGGATCAGTGTGGGAGGCCCACATTTGAAAACTTCATTTTCAGATGACTTTTGACTATGCTATTACAGTGCTTTCTCAGCACTGTCTGTCATGTTTGTAAGGCATAAAAATAATTTTATTCTTAACAAATCTTACAATTGTTTTCTTTTTGTCATTTTTTTTCCTGGAAAGTCCATTTGTCATACCCCCTTATAGTTTCCTATCTTTTTTCCTTTCTCTCAAAGCTCGGTTTGAATAAAAAGTATTCAGAACCCTGCACTTCTTATGATACCCTGTGTGCTGATGGGACTAGGAGCAACTTGGTCTAGTGGAAGGTGTCCCTGCCTGTGACAGTGAGTGGAGCAAAATGAGCTTTAAGGTCCTTCCAGACCATTCTGGGATTCTATGACTTTCTAACTCTTAGAAAATTGGTATTGCATCTAATTCTGCTTCTCAGGATCTGCAGCCCCACAACATGTGGCTGACAGCTGTGACCTCTCCAGGAGAGTAATTCCTGCTGATTAATACCAGCCAGTCTCCAGTAAGTCTTTCACAGGGGCATGGAACTGTGTCCTGTGTGGCACCAGTATGGGCTGCCCCATTGGGCAGAGGATGCAGAACTAAAGGTGTTACAAGGGCCAAAAGCAAGGCAGGAATGAGAGGCAACACAGGAGGGAGAGAAGATGCAGGAGGCACAGGGGATACAGGAGGCTGAAGCTGCACTGACTTGTCTACATTAATCCTCCTGCAGTAGATATGGGGGCCTCTGCCCTCGTGTGAAACAATGCAAGACACAAAGTTGAAGGCAAGACATTTGTGTTAACAAAATTGAAGCCAAATTGAAAGATGAGCAGTTTTTCCAAGGTGCTGGTCTTTCCCTTGACTGAGAGCTTGGTGGAAGGATTACCCAGGGAGTGAGAGCAATAGAGTGCCCTGGAGCACACCCTGACTTCCTCAGGGGATATGCATTGTGGTACCATGCAGGTGGATTCCAGCTCCTGATCCAAATACATTAGTATGCCATTAGTATGACATTAATGTGATATTAATATGGCAGGGTGGAAGTCAAACACAGAAGATTTTTTGCCTCACATGTGGGAATCCTAGAAACTTGAAGGTTTGGAGAGCAAGAAGAAAAACCCTCTGGTTCCTAGTTATCCTCTTGTCCCTAGTTATGAAGAAAAGCCTCTGCCCCAGATTGGGAACAATTTGAAATCCAGCTACTCAGCACAGCTTCTGGGGTAAAGCCTCAGCATGTGCCACCCTGCCTGGGGCTGGACCCACCCCACTTGCCCCCAGCTGCATATTAAATTGCTCAGATGCCTCACAGTCCCCCATGGCCTTTTCACTACGCCACTGGGAGGATCAGCAGGGCTCCTTGTGAGCACCTGGGAAAGTGCCAGAGGTAATTTCAACAACCAGAAGCATGAAGAAGGGTAATTCAGTATGTAAGGGCTAGGGTAGAAGTGGCATGGTTGGGGGGCAGTGTGGGGAGGAGAAGGGGCCTGTGCACCAGACGCCCTCATTTCTGAGTTATTTTATCCTTACTCTAGTAGTGGAACTAGCTTCTGTAAATTAGCCCCTTGTTTAAGGGCTACGTTGCCCCTAATCTTTGTTTAACATCTGGAAACATATTCATATATTCTCCTAAATGCCTATCCTAACTCTGTGAAATAATTTGAAGCAGGATAATTTAATCTACTGACCTCTTCTTTCCTACCTTACCTTAAACATGGTTGTGTTGGCTGCCTGTTCCTCCTGTTGGGAAAAACATCCCACTCACCCCTCAGCTACACCTGTACCATGTATTGACCTTGTGCCAACATCTACAGTCCTATCCCTCTTCTTGTGAGTGTGCAAAGCAATTTCTTGAGCTTTCTTGGGGAAGTTTTTAAAGATACAACTGCACTGATACTGCTTGGAGTGTGCTACTGACAGTTTAAGACAGAGAGCCCTTACGGAATTATTTTTCCTGCAATTTTCTCAAGCTTTATTTAAACTTTTTACCAAAGTTCACGAGAGTTTCCAGGAGCAATGTGGGCTGTGGCTCAGTGCTGCTAGTCACTCTACCTCAGCAGCTCTCCCTCCAGCTGGATCCCACCTGGGAGTCAAGTACCTCAGTCTTCATTTTTGCCCACACAATCACTTGTCAGGCTATGTGTAAGCTGAACTTGAATCCTGAGGGCAGTTCTGGGCCTCTCATGACAAGAAAAGACATTGATGGGCTGGAGCATATCCCGAGAAGGGGATGGAGCTGGGGAAGGGGCTAGAACACCTGGAGCAGCTGCAGGAGCTGGGGAGGCTCAGCCTGGAGAAAAGGAGGCTCAGTGGGGACCTTCTGGCTCTGCACAACTCCCTGACAGGAGGGTGCAGCCAGGTGGGGATGGGCTCTGCTGCCAGGATGACAAGAGGAAATGGCTTTGAGTTACATTAGGGAAAGTTTAGGTTGGATATTAAGGAAATTTTCTTCACCGAAAGGATCTTCAGGCAGGCACTGGCGCAAGTGTCCAGGGCAGTGGTGGAGTCTCCACCCCTGGAGGTATCACTACCCAGTGTGGCAGCAACACTGGGACCAGTCCAGCCAGGAAATCCATGGTATAAATAGAGGAGCAGGAATGATGGAGTTGCCCGAAAAATAAAGAACTTTAATGGATGAAAAAACAAACTTAGAAACCTCATGATATGAGCGCAACCTCCAAAGAACCTGGAACCTGGAACCCAGGAATTACAACGATGGATAGGGTGGAGTGGAGGCCGCAGGATCCAATCGATAACGAGGATAAGAAACCGAACCAATTGACAACTGGCAGTCAGCCAACCATATATGGAAACTAAGAACATCACCTTATTTGTAACGAAGGGGTTAACATATTAGTCCCCAATTCTTTCAATTCTCTTGCCATGATGTAAAAGATGTCCTCTCTCCTAGGTGTCCCTCAGGGTCTGAGGTTAAAGCTCTCTGCATATGCAGGTGAAGGTAGTTCCCTGTCCATCCCCACCAGATCCACTTTCACAAGGAGGAATTTAAAACACAAGTGGATGTGGCACCTGAGGACATGGTTTAATGGTGAATATGGCAGTGCTGTATTAATGGTTTAGCTCAATGATCTTAGAGGGCTTTTCCAGCTGAAATGAGTCTATGATTCCATGATGAGGGATGATTCAAAGTTTAATTTCTTCCCTGAAAAAGTGTACAAGCCTGGATCAGTTCTCTCTGGTTCACAGAGCCATCCCACTGCCATTGCACGGGTCAAGTGGAGACACAAAGGCAAGAACAGCTCAAACCCTTGTCACCCTGGGATATGTATGGGGAAACCATGGTGTTCCCCAGCCACTGCAGACCCAGGGCCAGGCCCAACACTGCAGCCACAGGAGATGTCACTTCATCAGAAGAGAATCTTGAGAAGGTTCTCTTGCCATAGGCTGGAGTGTGGGAGTGAGTCGTTCAGAGGCAGCTGGAGAAGGAGGGGAGTCACTGTGAATCCCACTCGTGTTCGGCAGTCATGAGGAGCCCCTCAAATGGTCACATCAGCTCTACTCAGTCAGAGCAACACGGAGCCCAGGGGTCTGCTTAGAGGATTGCACAAAGGGTCCTTGCTTGTTCAGAGCTCAGAGCATGTCTGTAGTGCACTGGAGCCTGCAGTTCTCGTGGGTGAAGAAAACTGGCTGTCTGGAAATTATTCTCCCAGTCTTCTGGTTGAGTAGTAGAATAGGTTTGGTATTGCACCAGAAAAAGCTGATACAGGCAATGGGCATTCTTGGCATTTCAGCAGGGTTTGACTGCAACTTCCCTGCAAGAAATCCATCTATCTCATCATGTCTCCAAATGGGAATCCACCAAATTCCAACAAATTGGATATAGAAGCATGTCAGGATATGAAGCAGTCCTTCTCTATTGGGATTTTGCCTCATTGTGGTTCTTACTCCTGTTCCCAAACTCGCTGGGATATATGGCTTTGTTCTCTTAGATTTCACTCAGGAATTTAAGGTCAGGGCTCCATCACTGCAAGAAAGTATCACAACCACTATATGTTGTGCTGAGTGAGCATGAATGTGGAGCAGAGGCAGGTTTTCCTGTGTTTATGGTGGATCAGTGGTTGTAAAGAGGGATCTCCATAGAAGAGATGCATTGGCTCATGAATAGTTGTGTCAATAAGGAAAAACATGGAAAAAAAACAGTTTGAGGCAATGAAGAGGGCAGGCCCTGGGAGTGAGGGAGATCAAAAAGTCAAATTGATAAGTATAAATGGTTTTAAATGTATACAGAAGACACCTGTGTAATTAATTACCCTGATTTAAGTTACACCACTTTGTGTGTGTGTGTGTGTAGATAACACCAAGGACTACAGTGTTATCTTAGAGGAATGTTTGTGTCTGGGGATTCATACTCACCCTGCCAATAACAAATCTTCCCTGAAGTTTCTGAAATATTAATTATAGTTTTGTAACATGCAAATTTTGCAACCAGCTCAAGGTAATTCACTACAATATAGACCTCTGGCAAAAACAAATGAATTGCTGATGTGAAAACTGACAGTTGCTTAGACATGAATGCTCAGGACTTGGTGATGTTTGTTATTAAAAATAAAATGGGTCTCACTGTCCTTGCCAGCCTGCCTGCCTCCATACCCTTTTCAACACACTAGCACCTGGGAAGAACCATTTCCTCCAGCTCAAAAGCAATCACCGACAACCCCAAGCAGGTTAAGAATTAAAAGTTAAGCTCTCACATGTAGCTGGATGTAGCTTAAGAGTATTTCATCCAGGGGCTTCCCTCTCTGAGGTGCCACCAGCGGGTCCCACCAATGTTGCTCCCTGCTCAGGTGTAAGCATATCCCAAGAGCAGAGTGCTGCTCTGTACATCGTCTCCTTAGATCAATAGCTTTTGTCTTTTCCACATCAAATCACAGAATCCCAGATTGGTTTGGGTTGGAAGGGACTTTAAAGCTCATCCTGTCCCACACCCCTGCATGGACAGGAGCACCTTCTGCTAGATCAGAGTGCTCCAAGACCTGTCCAGCCTTGGACACTTCCAGGGGTGGGGATTCCACAACCTTTACAAAACAAGCCCTAAGGGACAAATTTAAACTTTAAAAGAAAAGCAAAGGGAAGGAAGATATTGTGCTTCCAGATTTGTCAAATCACCACGGTGGACTAAAAATAAGAAAAGGAACATGATTTTTAGGTCATGCTGAAAGACATAGACTCAAATTAGAGGGTTTTGTGTATCTGCTGCCTTGAGGAAGGGACCCCAGCCACTCCAGGGCTGTTTCTCCTCCTCAGCCATCTGAGGGATGGAGCTAAATTCCTATTGGTATTACATTTCTTAATTACCACAACCCTTCAAATTACCACAGCTTTCCGACAAGCTACGACTTGTTCAGAACGGTGACAGCTCTTAGTAAATTGTGTAACAAATGTCAGCTCTCTTACTAGATACAATTTAGAGGTTTTCATAGATATGTTCTAAAATTAGAGGCAACAGTTGCAATTTTGAAAATGTTTTCTCTTTGTGACTCCTTTGTCCTTTTGCTCGGTTTTGGAAACTGGCTATCGCCTCCAAAAGGAGGAAAGTGATGACATTGATTCAGAAATCAAGGATGTGAAGCTACATGTGTCAGTTAGAAAAAAAGATATTTTTTGCCCATGGTGACAAAGAAAAAATAATTATTTAACTAGATGAGAAACAAATGTAGTATGAGCAATGCTGTACACCTGGTACCGGGGGTAGATGGTTAAAATGTCAGTTCCCGGGAAAACAGCCTCAAGAAATACCGTTTATTTATTATGATAGGAGTGTGTATATCCATACCTCAATAGAAAATGCTTCACAGCATCCCAGAGTACTTGAAGTCGGAAAAGAACTCCTGAGGTCATCTGGTCCAGCCTCAATCTGGGCCAGCTAATGCTGGCTTCTCAGAAAATCCTGACTGGTTTTGAACACCTCCAAGGACAGAGACTCCACAGCCTCTATAGGCAACCTGTGCCAGCCTGTGGTTACCATCACAGAGAAAAAGTATTTCCTAATGTGGATCAGTGTATGCCCATGGCTTCCAGTCCTGGCACTGGGCATCACTGGGAAGAAGCTGGATCCTTCCTCTTTGCACCCTCCCTGCAGGTACTTGTAGACATTGATGAGCCCTCCCTGAGTCTACTCTTCCCTAGGATGAACGGTCTCAGCTCTCTCAGCCTTTCCTTACAGGGGAGGTGCTTCAACCACTTCATCATCTCCATGGCACCTCGCTGGACTCTCCAGTATGTCCATGTCTCTCTTGTGCTGAGCAGCCCAGAACGGGACATGAATGGAGAACAAACAACAACCACCACTCTCTCCTCATCCCCTGAACTTGCCATAGAAACAGTTTGGTTTGGAAAGGACCTTAAAGTTCATCCTGTTCCAGACCCTGCCATGGGCAGATACACTTTCCACTAGACCAGGTTGCTCTAAGGCCCATCCAACCTGGCCTTGGACACTTCCAGGGATGGGATAGGCACAGCTTCTTTGGACAACCAAGAAGGCCTCACTGCTCTCACAGGAAAGAATGTCTCCGCGTCTCCCTAACCTCTAATCTAAATCTATCGTTCTAGAAGTTTCGATGTAGAAGGCATCAGGCTATCAGGGATGTAATTCCTTTTTAACCTGTGCTGGCAGAACCCAGACACCTCCTTGTCCTCGCTGTGTTTGGAAACGGCTCCAGGGGTTATTGGCTCTGTCGTCTTCCCAGGGATCAGGGTGAGGCTCACCAGCCTGGAGCTCCACACATCTTCGCTCTCGCCTTTATGAGAGATCAGTGGGTCCATCAGTGTAACAGTGAGTAAACCGCCTCAGGATGGGAGTGGGACGCAGCGAGGAAGGAGTTGAAGACAAGGAGTGGAGACTGAAGCGGGAGCCGTACGCGGGGCAGATTTTGGTGAGGAAACCTTAGAACAGCGGGAGCGTGGGACCCCGGCGGCTGAAGGGGCGGCGGGACAGGGCCGGGCCTGTGGATGCCTCTGTCAGGAGCCTCCCGGAGGGCGAGCGGAGGCGGAGCCCGAGCCCCGGAGTGGCGAGTCCCTGTGGCGGGGAAGGGAAGGGAAGGGAAGGGAAGGGAAGGGAAGGGAAGGGAAGGGAAGGCGGTTCCGCTGTTCCCGCCCCGCCCCAGGCCCCACCCCCAGCCCCACCCGCTGCCGCCGCCGCCATGTTGCGGCCGTTGGTGCCCGGTGTGGGGTGAGGCTGCAGGGGCCCGGTGGGCCCGGAGGAGCTGCCTGTGTGGGTGAGTCCTGCCCGCCCGCCCCGGCCCGGCTGTGCCGGGTCCGCCCCTCCCGCTGCCCTCCGCCCTCTCGCGCTCCCTCCCTCCCTCCCGCCGGCCCCGCGGCCGGGCGGTGCTGCCGCCCCGCGGGCAGGGCGGGCGGCCCCGCCGCCGGCGCACCGAGCGCTGTGCGCTCGCACCGGCTCTTCCGGCCCGCAGGCCGCCACCTCTCCGCGTTCTTCAAGTCCCTGCCCCGGGTCGGCTGCGGTGCCCGCAGTGCCCCACCCCGGCCAGGCCCGGCCCGGCGGCGCCGGGACAAACAAAGTTCGGCAGGGCGGCCCACGTGCGGCGGGGCCGGGCCGGACCGGCCTGTCAGCGTGGGGGGCGGCGGGGCCGGCCTTTGTCTCGGGTGGGGACGGCGTGGGAGGGGGGTGATGTGTGTGTGGGTGTGTGCCTCTGTGTGTGTAGGAGTGCCACGGGCCGGACGAGTCCCCAGCCTAGCGGCCCCATTCGCACTGAGTACCGCACCGGGTTTGTGAAAGTTTCGCGGGTGTTGCAGCCCCGGGTCCCACCTGCCGTCGAGCCGCCCTCCGGTTAAGCCCTCCGCCAGCTGCGGCTGCCCCATGCCTTCTCCGCAAGCCTGACAGCCGATTCGCGGCTGCTTCCCCCATCCCTTGCCTTCCCTGCGCCTCGGCTCCCGGTATCCCCGCCTTCCCGTGGGATTCCAGTGTCATGCCGTCTCTCCCAGAGACATCAGCTCGACTTGAGCAGCCCTTGGCAGATTTTTTCCCATGTACACTGTTGTTTTGCAGAATTACCAATATTTGGTAATGGCAATATACATGATAAATAATCCCCCACAGCAGGGAATTGGAACTAGATGGTTATCAAGGTCCCTTCCAAACCAAACCATTCTGCGATTAATTTCCTTTGTATATCTGGCATTTCATGCTTCACTGTTAAGTGGCAATCTCAAACCTCCTCCCTAGTTTGAAAGCTGCAGAACATCTACTTCCAGTCTCCAGAAGTCCCTGGGAATAGTACGGCTAGCAAAAGGTTTGTATGGAGTGAGTGCAGGATATGGGTCCTGTGGTGCCTCTCCTTGAATTTGAAGCTTATCCGTAGTACATGGCCCTGGGATTTCATATCCTCCTCCAGGGTTTTTTTGGATGGCTTGGAGCCTTATAGGTTTCCTGATTCCTGGAGAAATGTGCTGTAGTGAAATACACTCTTTACTCCATAAGTCCTTCTTCTTTGCTCATTTTATTCACCTCTTCTACTGCTTTGCACATCTCAACCTCCATATTTTCATTGGAACCCAAGCTTAGGTTTGCGGTCCTTTGCACAAGAATGATGGAGTAAGGACAAAGGTCTTTTTTTAGCTTTCTTCACAAGCTAGTTTACATAATTTCCTTTAATATCCTTTTTCTGCTTGTTATCTGTGATCAGAAGTAAGCATTGTTAAGTCAAAGTTTAAATTTATGTTATTTAAAAATCACTTCTGTCAATAAGATACTTATTCTCTAGAATCTGGGTCAAAACTTAGCTTATTCTGAGAAAGTGTAGCTTTGTGTATGACAAGTTTAAGATGCAGTTTTGTGGAGAAATACTTGGGTAGAGACTTGTGCCCTCATGATTGCAAAGACAGTAAAATGGTGTTTTATAAGACTCAAAGATGAACACAAATGCTTCTGAAAAAGCAAGGTTTCATCCAAGAAAAGGATATTTTAAGATGCTGCAGATATGTCGGATTTATTTTGTCTTGCATTTTAAAACACAGATGCATAGAGGTGTTCCAGAGTGGGAAGGGGAAGGTCAGGAATGGTTGGCAGGCTCATTTTTCTCTGTACAAAAGTGATGCATGCTAGATTATGGAATGAAATGTCTTCCTTTGGAAGGATTTGTGTGCCAGAAATTTTGGGAGCTATATAGTGCCTAGCTCTCTCCCAGCTGGTACAAGTTTTCCCACCCAAAGGAATGGGAAGTTTCAGGTCCATACCTTTGCCAACTACAGTCATCTGTGTTGTTTCCAAAGTCCTTATCAAGTGCTGGATTTGGACTTCTGGGGATTTCCTGCCCAGCTGTGATTCCCTGAGGGATATGGTTGTAAATTATTGCATAGCCCTCTGGACCTTCATATTTGTGATTTAAGAACTAGTTTAAGTTCAGCCCCAGCACACTACTTTTAAGCCAAATAAAACTCTGCAGAATGTTTTGCAGTAGATTAACCAAAACAGCACCTCTGGGACTTGTCTGGAGCTGAGCTAAAGCTCAAAGACCACTGTGTCCCTGTGCTCCATTCTGAAGTGATTTCTCCTGGCCCAGGAATTGTTCCCCATTCCAGCAGCCTGGCCAGAAGGGTTGAACTTCGTTTGGTTTGAATGTGATGCTTGACAAACTTCTAAACTGAATGGTCAATAATGACAACAGCCTTAAATCAGGCCCCTTTTGAGAAGGCATCAAATGGCTTCTCTCTCTCCTTCTGCCTTGTCTCATGGTCCTGCTCTCTGCCTGCACCTCTCTTCGCAGTTCTTCCCTGTTGTCCTGGAATCCTGCCACCCCCTCGGTCTCCCTTGCTTGCTGCTGGCTTTAGCAGCATTGTTGCAGCCCAAGTCGAGTGTGGCAGGACTTACCTTGCCTGTAGATGCTCCTTGCCAAGCAGGAAGTGGTGCCCTGCTAGTTCTGTTGACACATTTTGGTTTTTTCCCCTCCCCCATATGCAGCATGCACCAGTTCACATAAATTTGGAGTTTAAATAAAATATATTAAAAGAATGACTCATTAAATGTTTATGAAGTCTCTATATTGTACCAACTTGAAAATATTTTGGTTAACAGTGTAAATCCAGTATCCCTGACAGTAGTGAACACAAATGTTCTAGTAATTTTGTGCTATCAGTTTTCATGCATCCCATCAGCGCTTGATTATTCCTGTTGTAGGTTGCTGTGTCGAGTGTTCCAGGTCCCCACTTCATTTCTGAAGATCTTAGAAAGAAAGAGCTGGCTGGGAACACAATTTCTTCTTGCAATTTGGATATAGTTCCTTATTCTATCTTTGGGCAGTTTTTGCTTCATATTCTAATTAAGGATTGCCCCTGTTTCAAATAACCCTTCTTGGAACTGTTGTATTGAAATATTTACTGAAGACTTCTATTATTTAAGTTGCTCAGGGTAGGGAGTCACCTCACTTTTCAGGTCTGTGTCTCACAGGCCACCTGTTTGCTCCTTCTTTTCTTCCTTGAGGAAGGACTGAGTTCTTCAAATATGACAATCTGTTGAGAAATCAGCAGCGATTGCTCCTATTAGCTCTATAAAAACCCCAGCCAAACAAAACTCCCTCTGCCACTGTACTTCAGTACCTTCTGTTGAGGCTCGTGATGCTGGCTGGCTTTGGATTAATGATGCACCTGGCAGGTTGAAAAGATGTCCCCTGCATGAGCTGGGTGTCGTTTCAAAGGTTGTGCTTGTACCAGCTTTGTTCTTGGGGATCCTGGGATAAGGGGATGCTTTCTGTCTCTCACCATGCTGCTTCAAGCACCTCTGAGGAGCAGCTCTGCCCACATCCCAGGCTTTGGGCAGCTGTGATTTTTGTCACAGAAGGTGTTGATGCACATGAGTCTTACCAAGTTTGTCCATGGGAGAAATGTACTTGACAAAGTATTTTTTGTGCTTTTAATTGTAGCTTTCATCATGGGGGACATGAAAACCCCTGACTTTGATGACCTCTTGGCTGCTTTTGACATCCCTGATCCAACTAGTCTCGATGCTAAGGAGACCATTCCATCAGCTGGGGAGGAGAGTGAGAATCACCTGAAGGCATCGGGAATGTGCGTCGATGAGAACGTGTCCTTATCCCACTCTCTGCCTCCCTCTGATGCACCTGTTGTGAGTGTGATAGTGAAGAACACAAGTCGCCAGGAGTCTTTTGAGGCAGAAAAGGAGGGGAATCACCTTGGAACTGGTCTGTTACACAATGGGTTTCGTGGCTCTGATCTGCCAGCCGAGGCTCATGCTTTAGTCCATAGTTATGGCAAGTTTGAGTCAACTTTTATTAATGGTGACAGCTCGAGAGGTTACTCTGATAAACTGGACGAGTCCAAGTCAGAGCCTTTGCCAACATTTAGTCAGTTTAGCCCCATTTCCAGCCCTGAACCAGAGGATACATTCAAAGAGAACAGTATTGGGGATAAACCCAAACATGCCCAAACTCCCTATTTTCCACCACCTTCAATATATGTACCAACAGGGGCTTCAGTCCTAGATCATCTTAGGAAGGTGCCAGAGCCCGAATTAAGCATGTTTGATCAGTACTGTAAAAAGGAACAGAAGACGGAAATCCAGCCACAGCATAGGCTGGAAATGAGCAGGAAAGAGCAAGACAGAGCAGTGGAGAGGTTTGCAGAGTCAAGCAAGGATTTGTTAGCTACAAGCAGCTTTCTTGGAGAAAGCTTGGTGTTTGGAGACCTCCCTCACAATAATTTAGGAGACAGCAAGGGGTCAGTGCCCGAGCTAAATAAGTCTTCGTCAATACCACCTCGGCAGAGGCTAAAGCCAGCTCATTCCAAGTTGTCGTCCTGTGTGGCAGCGTTAGTAGCTCTTCAGGCCAAAAAGGTTGTGTGCATTCCAAAAAGCGATCAGCCAAATTTTACCAAGGAACCTGGTCCTTTTAAAGACGGGACGAAGGGAAGTCCAAAAATGCCCAAGTCGCCAAAGAGTCCCCGAAGCCCCTTGGAGGTAGTGAAGAAGGCTAGCAAGCAACCGGAGAGTCCTCGGAGTGTGTGCAGTGACAGCAGTGGGAAAGGCTCTCCTTCCATGGCAGCTGGCTCTCCGCCAGCTATCCCCAAAGTTAGAATAAAGACTATCAAGACATCTTCCGGTGAAATTAAAAGGACTGTAACTAGAATTTTGCCAGAAAATGATGAGTTGGGCAAATCTTCAGAAGAGTCACCTGCGGAAACCTCTTCTGCCGAAGAGCTTATCAAATCTTTCCCATCCCCTGACACTAGTGCAGTTACAGAAAGTGAGGCTGGCAAGAATTCAACCAAAAACAGGGCTGCTGTGGCTATCCAGCTGTCAAATATGATGAGTCCTTACTCAGACAGTATGAAAACGGATATTGCAAACAGCACGTGTTCTGTGTCCTTGTCTCCCCTGCCAAACTGCGGCAGCGGTGCCATAAAAGTGGGGGTCAGGAGGCAGCAGCAGGGTACCATGATGCAGCCGTCCAACATGACCACCTCTAGCCTTCTTCCCAAAGCTATACACTTGGCAAATCTCAACTTGGTCCCCCACAGTGTTGCTGCTTCTGTTACAGTGAAGACATCGGCACAGAGGCGAAACCAGTCTCAAGTGACACAGATGTCAGTGCCACTGGTGCACCAAGTCAAGAAAGCTGCTCCCGTTGTCATGGAGGCATTCCATAAAGTGCTACACAGTGCCAATCCAGTGCCGATATATACTCCGAACCTTAGCCCCCCGCCTGACACTAGTATTAATTTACCTGCCTCTGGGTATTGTTGCCTGGAATGTGGGGACTCATTTGCCTTAGAGAAAAGCCTGACTCAACACTATAGTAGGCGAAGCGTTCACATTGAAGTCATGTGCACTCAGTGTTCAACTATGCTCCTTTTTTTTAATAAGTGTAGCTTGCTTAAACATGCACGAGATCATAAGAGCAAGGGATTTATCATGCAGTGTTCTCAGCTGCTTATGAAACCAATTTCCATAGACCAAATGTTTTTACCTTCTCCTACAAGCCCTTCAGTCTCTCCAGCTCCTCAGACTTTGCTCTCGTCCTCTCCTCCACCTAAGTCCAGTACTGCTTCAGGAGGCGGGGTAGGGATTTCTGTGAGCACTCAACCAGCTTTGCCTCTCTACACAGACCCACAGAGGCTAATCCGTCATGGACTTAAGTGTTTGGAGTGTAACAAGCAGGAGCAGGATTACACTTCTTTAGCAGCTCATTACCAGAGAACCTCAGAAGATAATGAGAGACTGGTAAGTCGTCATTTTAATGTTATTAGTTAAATCTCAAAGTTTAAAGAGATTGTCCTTAAGGGGAAAAGTAGGCATTGTGGTGGCAAATGAGTCTCTTTGCCTGAAAATTGCATATGGGGAAGATTTGGAATGCACATGAGCCTAGACATGTGCATGTGAAGAGGTGTTTAGTTTTGTTTGCTTGCCTTCTTTCTACCCTTTGCTAGTAAAAAGAGCATAGTAAGGATCTGTGGAGATCTTTGAGTATCAAAGAAAGGTGATGGAGATGAAAAGTGGATGAGGTGTGCAAAAAAGCTCTAGGGAAGGATCAGCACAGCATTACCTGAAACAAGTTTTTGTGCTGTAAGCGTGGCTGGAAGAGATCTAGCACAGTTTAATGTTGCGTTTCCTGGAATTGGTGCCAGAACCTTCTGTGTAACACATTGTACATCGGGTGTTATTGTTGCTGTTGGTGAGGTCAGCTGTGTACTGGACAGGCCTGCTGTGGTATGTGGGGTGGAAGGCTGGTTCTGGCTACTTTAGCCCTTTGGATGGTGTCATGGTGAGTGGGTGCCATGATTGCCTAGCAGGGTTAAAGACCCTCGTTAGTGGCTTCCTGCCTTCCTCCTGTGCTGCCCTGCTCAGGTCTCCACCACCTTTATGGACCTGGTTGGAATCCCCTTAAGTTAACCTCCAGCTTATGTTTCTCCTGATGAAGAGAAGATGATTATTGTTGTGTACCAGGACCATACACTTTGTTTATGGCTTTTATTTTGGAAGATACGGTCAGTCTTGTTTAAGTGTTAGCCAACCTGCAGCTGAAGAAGAGAAGGACTCCTTTCTTCTTATCTCTTTGGACAAGATGAAAGCTTTCCAGCTTGGTTTGGCTGCCAGCACAGCTGGCTTCCAATGCAAGGGCTGCAAAAACCAGAACTCCATGCCATCACTTGGGATGATGACCACATCTGTGCTGTGGCTGTCAGAACCACTGTTCTGACACTGTTGACACAGTGGTAGAACACTGTTGCACTCCCCAGAGCCTCCTTGTGCTGCTTGAATGGCTTGCAGGAGTATTGAGGTTGCTGTGGTCCAATTTAGATGCTTTGTAATCTTAAATTCATCAGCCAAGAAAAAAAATAGATTACGGCTGAATGGTTTTGATATTGTAAAAAATGGCAATGTGACCACATAATCAGGTTTCTTGCCTGAGGCAGGCAAGTGAGCACTGCGCTCTGTCAACACCCTGAATTATTTTTCAACTATAATTTTCAACTAAATATAATTCAACTATTTTTTAGGAAATGTCAGCAGTCTGGCATTAAAACTTCAAGGAGAAGGGATATAGTGAGTGCTCCAAAGTGAGCTAAAATGTTAATCAGTGGCATTAAAAATGTACTCCTATTTCTGTTGTGGGATTATCAATTCAAGAGCTCCTTAAAGATAGTATTTTTAGCTTTTAATCAAATAATTTATTCTGTAACTTAGCCAAGAATAGAGTTTACGCCTCTCACTTCAAGTAGTTCTGCTAGATGTGAGATTATTTTTGCAGTATTTTTCTGAAGAGAAGCACTGTAAAAAGAGGCAACTTTTGAGCTCCTGAAACCAGTTCCTCCCTTTACACTCCACAGGATGCATGCACTGCTCTGGGATTCCTTTTCCACTGTATCTGCTGTCTTCCAGGCTGCCCAGTGGTGCTCCATGCTGTTCCCAGAACATCTGTTTCAATAAAGTTACATTTCTAAAGGAAATAATCATCTGTGCCCCATGCCTGTAATTGTGTGTCTGGATTTAGCAGTAGCTGATGGAAGCCATCCCACTGCCTTTTACCAGAGCCAAGGTGTTTGGTGTCACTGGGCTGAGAGGTAAAAGGATGGGTGAAATTCAGTGGTCTCATAAGGGTCCCTGACTCTCTGAGCTGTCCAAGGGAAAAGGTATGGATGACCCTCACATCATACATCTCACATGAATAACACAGTGTAGCTCCCAGCAGTATCAAGGTCTGAGAAGCTGAAGGTTTTGCATATAGAGTATTAATGAATGTAATACTGTTAGTCATGGTGTGAGGAGGTTGTAGGTGAAGCTGTTGGAATGTGTATCATAAATTCCTGGAATAGGAGAACATGGCCACCCCTTTTCGAGATGATACCCCGACTCTGCATTAATATAATTCCTTGGATTGTTCTTTCTGTTTTGGTCAGAAAAAAAGAGAAATATTGGTATAAGCAGGAGAGGATCAGATTACTGATTTTGCAAGCACTTTCTTATATGATAGAAGTAGTTAAAAACTCCAGTGTCTGCAAAATTGTGCCAGGACACTTGTTTTTTGTTGCAGTGGTAGAAATTGAGTGTAGAGAAATTCTTCCCTGTGATGAGGTGAGAAGCTGTGGCTGCCCCATCACCATAAATGTTCAAGATAAGGTTGGATGGGACTTGGAGCAACCTGGTCCAGTGGAAGGTATCCCTACCCATGGCAAGGGGTGGAACAAGATGGTTTTCAAGGTCCCTTCCAACTCAAACCAGTCTGGGATTCTCTGATTCTCTGAAATTGCATTGCTGAGGAAGGCATTGATGTAACACGTGTATTGAACATCTGTTAGTGCCCTGGTAGTGTTTCAAAACCACTATGTCCGCAGGGCAGAAGGTGTTGATTTCCATACTGGTACGTCTAATTAAAACCACAGTCCACACCAGTTGTTGTGCTTGATCAACAGCACGCTGCAGTAGTGGGACAATCTGTCAGGATGCAGAAGTAGTATTAATTGTCGTGGGCAAACTTGGCTATGAACCACATCCCTATATCTCAAGAGACTAATTATCTAGAGTTTTGCCATAATTTTGTGCATTTTGAACAAATGCTGTGTATTTCTTCCTCCATACTTGATGTCTATCTCACTGTTTTGAAATGCTGGTTTAGAAGTGGTCGTATGGGGTGTGATTGTCATAGTTTCTTAAAGATGGCAAAAAACTGCACTCTGATAATTTGGAAAATTTTTGCATTTTTAAATTTATTATTCAGTCTCAGAATTCAGGCACAAACTCTTTGCCATGTCCCACCGAGAAACTAGGAAGTACTGATGCTTTCTGCATGAAGACATGGCTTGATTTATGCCTTCTGAGGAGCTTCAAGAAGTAGGAGGGCAGATCCTCTTTGTATTATGGCCAAAAGCTTTTAATCTGTGACTATTCAGATTCTTGGTACCAGATTGTCCCTAAAAATTGAAGATGCTTGGAAAGAGGAGATGAATGTATTATGGGAAGAGCAACTTCAGCTGAAGGGAAAGGGTAAAAGCAATTTATCTGCAGCACCTGGGTTTGTACTAGAAGGTGGAGACCTGTGGAAAATAAGCCAGGTGATTTTTGATCTGTGTTCTTGGAAGCTTTTCTGTTGAATGACACCAAATCTGGATGCACATCCAGTGTGATCGCTTTGAAGTGCTCTGCTATGGTGCTTTTAACTCAAAAACTGCATGGGTGCTGCACCTTGCTAAGAAGGAAGGGCTGATCCAATGGGGTTGATGGAGAAAAGAAATAGCAGGAAAGAGACTTACTTTTCAGTATGATGTTTTCAGTTACCCAGAAGCTGAAGGACGAGCAGCCTGTGATAACAGGCAGGAATGATTGGATTGGAGAGGGGGAAGAGCCTAAGCTGGCTCTGCTCAATGAGAAAACTTACCCTGTGTTGATACTTAAGACTTTTCACTTTAATTGGAATTTCTTACCATGACTTGTGAATTACTCAGACATTTTCAGGTTTCCCAGAGCTGCTTGAAAGGAGATTGGTGGATTTTCCCTTTCTTCCAGATGATGTCTTGGGAAATACCGGGTGTTACATTCCTACATGGCTGTGGGTAAATCCCACATAAATAAGACGGATAATGGGTAAATGACTTTCCTAGGTGTGGCCAAAATGTGAATGACATGGCTGGGTCACAGTTCTGTTGCAGGAAGGAAGAAAGATAGAAATGTGGTCGGGACAGCAGGGAAAGGAGGAGATTTGGAGAAAGTGAGAGGAAGAGAGGGGAGTGATGATGTGGCTGAGAAGGTGCTGTGGTTTTCTAAAGGAAAGACCTTTAAAAAATTATGGAGAGCTTGACCTTAACGTTGTATTTTTAAACATGTACATGATTGCAGTTGCTCAGAGTACAGCAGGGTTTATTTTGGTACAGAGTATGTGTAGGATGAATGCAGTTCCTCCCAGCTGAATACTGTGGTGGCATGGGATCTCCATGTCTTGCAGGGAGGATACAGGCTTGAATCATCCACTTCAGAAACACAAAGAACTGGATTTGTTAGATGTATGTTTTGAATGGGTCATCTTAATGGATCAGAATGACTTTGCCTTTTTTTGGCAACTAGTGAGGCCAATTCTGCAATTTTTTCAAGCTTGTGAATTAAGTTGCTCAGTGGGACCTGTGTGCTGCTTTTCTATCACTGAACTGCAAGAAGGAAGCACTGTGGGAATTTGAATGGCTGGTAGGTTGGATTTGTTCAAACCAGAAGCTATGCTCTATGTAGGCATTATACTTGTCCAGATGTTGAAGAGGTGGTTCCAGATGTTTCATGTAACTTCAGGTCTGTTTGGTCTGATACAATGGTGTGTTCTACGGCAAGATTTTTGGGGGACAAGAGGGGGAAGGATATTTAAGTAGGTGTAATTTAAGCCAAATTAGTCTTTATTTTTTAAATAGAGAAATTAGTTTATCCTCTTCTCCTTTATGTTCAACAAGATGGTTGTTAGAGTACTTCATGAAGAATGGATATACTGGAGAAATTCGGTTGTGAGGTTGGAGCAGAATCAGGCAAACTCCCAGAAATAATTGCAACTGGGATCAGCTGTTTTATGAGATCTCCTGAGGGATAGTTTTGGGTATCTGTTGAGTTAATATTTGTGTTAAGGAGACCTTAGAGGATGACTGTCTTAAAAATTTTGATGAACCAAACTAACAAAGTAAGTAATAGAAAATGGAGAGTATTTTACAGGAGGATCTAGATGACCTTGAAAACTGAGTAGGAGTGGTATGAAAGGCAACCAAAGGTAGGATTTTTGGTCTTGAGAAGTCTTTGAATAACTGAGGTGACACAACTGTGCAGGAGACTTACATAAATTTGCAGCACCAGTCAGGGCTGTGTCCCTCTTGCTAGAAATAACCGAGCTGGAGAGGAGTGTATTGTTTTGTTTATCAGGATAGACTGAAAAAACTGAAGGAAGAATGACCAGGAATGGAAACATGATCTCTTAAGGGGAAATTAAAACCCCTTTATGAGTTTAGCTTGGCAGAGGCCTGGTAAATGAGGGTGGGTCTCCTTCAGCACTGAAGCAGACAAAGGATTAAGGTGAGTATAGTGGCACTTTTTTCCTCCACCAGAAACTAAATCTGCCCACAAGAAGTACTTCCTGTACTCACAGGAATTGCTCTAGGCAATTCATCAGCATCAGACAGTTTTCAGGGGTCAAATTACAGGAGAGAAACAAAGCCCATGCAGCTCCTGGTGCCTGCAATTAGGATGTGCTTTTCATTTCAGAGTGTCCTCTGTATCCACTCTCACCCTGTATCTGGTGTGATCTTTCTATAAAGGAGCTTTTAAATTTAGGGGCAATAATGGTGCAAGAACAGACTGAAATAGATTTATGTAGAAAATCAGAGGACAGTCTGTAATCATCAGAGGAATGAATTCTGGAAGAGCTTTGCAGCAGAAGTAACAGAACGAAAGACACAAACTGATTTTGAGACAGAGCTTATTTATTTTCTTAGCAAGAAGAGATTAATGCACAATAACATGTGCAAGAATTAAAAGTACTTTCTGACCCTTGTGGGCATAATTGTCCATCTACTGGTAACCAGAGATGTTTAATCCCTTTTTCTTTTCCTTTCTTATTTGAATTGACCACCCAAAATCCACCAAGGTAGCTAACAACTCAAAGTACAAAACATAAACTCGGGACCTCTGAAGTTTCTTGAACCTTTTGTTTTCCTTACTTTTTTTCTTGTTATTTTCTCTTTTTTTTTTTGTCCAATAAGAATTTTCAATGAGTTGTGACGTGTCCTGTTTATGTACCACCTACATGAGTAATTTAAAAGCAATTTTATTGCTGCCTTTTCTTTTTCTTCTTCCTTCCCCGTCTTAAATCAATGCTTTATAATTTATTGGATAAAACTTGCCGCC
The DNA here is from genome assembly GCA_037013685.1 of Acridotheres tristis. Taxonomy (NCBI): domain Eukaryota; kingdom Metazoa; phylum Chordata; class Aves; order Passeriformes; family Sturnidae; genus Acridotheres; species Acridotheres tristis. The sequence goes on along the minus strand of CM072897.1, from coordinate 20,432,598 downwards.
CTGATAATTTCCCAGCAGCAAAAAAAGGCAGCAGCTTTATTTTTCCTGTTTTTCTCTTCCTTTCCCCCTTCAAGTTCATGTTTTAATTTAGAAAACAAGAGGGTTGAAAATCAGCAAAAAATTCCCTTGGCTCCCTAAAGCACTGTTTTCTCCCTGTCCCAAACCAAGAGTGATTAATGCAGTCCTTGGGTACTAGTGAGGATGGAAATTTTCCCTTTGAATTTTGTAGAAGCAAAGGGATGGAAGATGTTATGATGAAAGCATGTTGGGGAAATGGAGCTCCAGGTAGGGAGTGAAGACAGAGTGGCAGGATAGCAGAGCCTGCACCCAAGGCCAAACCAGAGCATCAGGATGAGGGAGGAGAGGCTGGTGAGGAAGAAAAGCCAGGGTGCAGCTCCATGGTCTGCTTAAATCAGTTTGTGATCCGTTGCCATGAGGCCACAATCCCACTCTCTCCTCCTTCCCCACCTATGGCTGGCCCTGGCCGTCCTGCAGCCCCTGGAGGACTGAGAACAGCTGGAGGGAAGAGGATAAGGAGCAGGGCTGTGAACTGCAGGCCCGGAGAGTGAAGAGGACGGGACAACTGGAGACAGGGGAGTTTGTCCTGGGTAGGATGGAAATGGGGCTGGAAGCTGGTGTCTGCTAGCACTAAAAGGAAGAGTTCTGCTCCTGCATTCTTCTTCCAGCTGGGCACCTATGATGCCCCAGGCAACCTGGAATTGTGACTGGGGAGCTCTGTGGGTGGCAGGAAGGAGAATGAGAGCCCAGGTAGTGGTGATGGTCTGCTCAATTGTGCTGTGAGAAGAAGGCGCCCTCTGAAGTGTCTAATGATGCCACAAACATCATGGACAATAAACACAATCTCCATTCCAGGGAAGATGTGGCTGCTGCATCCCTGAAAGTGTTCAAGGCCAGATTGGACAGGGCTTGGAGCAACCTGGTCTAGTAGAAAGTGTCCCTGCCCATGGCAGGAGGTGGAATGAGATGAGCTTCAAGGTCCCATTCAACCCAGACCATTCTATGCTCTGTGATCTGTGTGCAGGACTCTGGTTGTGCTGGCATCACAGGAAAGAGATGACATGTGTTGCATGACTGGAGTGTTGTGATGGAGGGGCACAGGCTCTCTGGGAAGGACAGGCCAGGAAGACAAGAAATTGGGGTGCAAAGTGCAAAGAGAAAGGAGAGCTGGGAGGCTGTGAGATGATCATCATGGATGGGCAGGAATCAACCCTGCAGGGTGGACAAAAGAGCAGAGGCGTTTATGTCACCACTGTAAGAAAAGAGAGGGAATGTGTCCCTTGTAGAATATGGGGTCACACTGGTGACTTGAAAGTGTGGATGTGAAAACTCATTTAATCCACTACGTGATCATTTTAGCAAGTGGGAGTTAACATTTCTAGTTGGAACTAAGTGCCCACCCAGCCTTCCTCCTCACACTCTTCAGCTGCTCCATCATGGAGTCCTTCCCATGGGAGACAGTCTGTCATGAGCAGCTTCGTCATGAGTCCTTTCCACAGGCTGCAGTTCTTCAGGATCTACTCTGGAATGAATCCTTTCCATGGGCTGCAGTCCTTCAGGAGCAGGCTGGAAGAGCACGAGCCTCCCACAGGATCACAGCTCCTGCCAGAAAACCTGCTTTAGCAAGGGCTCTCTCCCTGGGCTGCAGCATTCTTCAGGGCACATCCACTGTGGTCCTCCATGGATTAGAGGGGAACAACCTGAATCACCATGGATTCATCACAGTATGCAGGGGAACCTGCTCTGGCATCTGGGCTGTTACTCTCACATCTTCTCACTCCTCTTTCCCAGCTGCTGCACAGCATCTTTTACCTTTTCCTAACCTGTTATCCCAGCAATACAGCTCAAGGGCTCAGTCTTGGTCAGTGACAGGTCCATCACAGAGCTCTGTCTGACATGGGGGCAGCTTCCGGTGTCTTCTCACAGAGACCACCCCTGCAGCCCCTCCCGGCCAAAACCTTGCCATGTAAACCTGGTGCAGTGGGTCAAAAGAAAAGATGTGGAAACTGAAATTCCTGAAATTACAGCTGACATCGTAAAGAGAAAAGAGTTACAGATTTCGCAAATTCAGAAGTAAGCTGATTTGATGCAATATTGCCTAAGATATGTGATGCTACTGGATTTTTCCATTGCAATTCCACTTTGTTTCTCTAAGCTGTCAGGTTTCCAGATTTACACTGATGCTTTAACCAGAGATTTTTCCCTGTACAAAAAATGCATTTTGCATTTATTTAATAGCCTTTGTTTCCAGAGATAAGTGTTTATTGGACTGCCTTACTGAAGCTTAAGTATCCTGCTGTGTTGGGATGATTGAGATGTGTGTGTAGGAGTTGGTCTTGGTGCAGCTCTGAGGAGGACACTGGATTTGGGAGTGTTGAGGAGCTAGTGAGGTTCAGGGATACAAATAGAAAAGGTCGATGGAAGGAGGTGGGATACAGCAATGAGGCTGAGGGTGAATTGATGCAAGGTGGGAGTAAGCTGAAGGTAGAAGAGATGGGAGAAGTTTGGGATTAAAGGGTGTCTCGTGATCATGTCTTTTGGCTGAAGGTCAGGCAGGCTCCCTCAGTGGCATGGGCTCCTTAGGCTGACAAAATGGCAACTATAAGGAAATAACAGTAGCTGTTGTCCTTGGATATGGTTAATTAGGATAAAATCTCTGCGTTAGGGTTCTAGACTGTTCTTCTTCAAATTAATAATCTTCAGTTTCTGGCGAAGGGGTATTTTTCATCCATTAATTGAACATGTTAATGTGATGATGTGTGTTTATATTTAGAGAGAACCTGGGCAGGAGTATAGTTCAGTTATTACAGTGACAGTAGATTCAGTTCTCTGCCCACTGCTTCTCCTCAAATTGGTAAAACATTGTGTAGCAGTGCTGTAATCTGGATGGTTTAAATAAGTCAAAAATAGCCCTCCAAGCATCTGGAACTTGACTGTAGTGTGGCCCACAAACAGTCACCCTGGAAGGATGCAGGAAAGGGGAGCACAGGGAAGCAGAGATGGAGGTGTGCCGGCTGTCCTCTCAGAGCCAGTACATCGCACCACTATAGTCAAAGCATGCCTGCTGAGGGATACAGGTTGCTAGCATTGATCCCAGTAAGGGAGAGCTACTGAGAAGTTAAAGGTTAACTTTAAGTAGTAATTGGTCATTATTTTTTTTAATAGCAAGAGGATCCTGCTAATCTCTCTCTGTGATCCCTTGGCTGCCCCTGCAGCTGGCAGGGGATTTTTGGTTTGAATGTGTTAGGGGCAAGCATTCTTTAAAACATTAACAATCTGAAAATACAATTTCTCTTCCCCTATCACTGTTTACTTTTGAGTCCTTAGTAATTTTTTTTTTTTTTTTGGCTTGTGAATCTTTTTCCTAGCCCTGGTTCCATGCCATAAGGTTGGTGCCTAAGTGTTTTTAACTGAAGCTCCATGATGATCATGTCAAGGTGAACCCTCGTAGTCTTGGGGCAGCTCTTAAGCAGATGTGGACTTCATCACCATCACTTAACTCTGGAACAGCAAAGAGACTAAAACTGCTGGAATGTTTCTTTGCTCATGCCAATTCCCTTTCCACAGGCACTGTCTGGGGCAAAAATGTGTGTTACCATAAATGCCCTGATTTGCAAACACCTCTGTGGCTGCAGGGTTGGGTTTAACAGACAAACTTTTTTTGAGTGGTATATTTTTTCAATCTGCACTATATCTCAGTGAATATTTAATTTTTTTCCCCTTTTGAAGAAGCTAATAAGTAAAAATGGGAATCAGTTCAAGTATTCCAAAATGGCTGAGCTTCTGAGCATTTGTCTCTGTGTGAATGTGACTTGTGGAAGAAAAGCCCAAATGAAATGTGGCAGGCAAACCAGAATTAAAGAAAATTTGTAATAAATAACTCTTGATTAAAGCGTAGGCTATGGGAGTATGTGAAAAACACAGACATTACACAACTCAAGCCTGTTCTGGTAACATGTTTTAGAAATAACTGACTAATGAATGTCTCAAATTACTGCCAGACTTCTTTGAAAAGTCATGGAAAACTAGGAGAGAGATAAAAATGTGACATCTGGAACCAAGTTATAATTTCTCATATGAAACAGAAGAGTTGCAAAAGGAAGAACCACTCTGTGTCTAAGACTAAGCATTTGGTGGGGAGCCCAGCATGGCCGCACATTGGCTCCTGACAAGCGCAACAGCTCCTGGTGCAAAAGGGATGAGCAGAACCTCCTGTAATCCTCCTGGGCAGGATGTCTGGCCTCGTGTCTTCTGCAGGTGTTGAGAAAAGGTTGAGCAGGAAGATACCAGCTATGGTTTTTTTTCCATTGCTGGAACCTTCCTCAGCTCTAGTATGTTCCTTGCTTGGTTCATTTTATTACCCTCAGCCCTGCATGTTCTTTTTGCTGCCAGCCCTCATGGTCAGCCCTTATCTATAACATGCTGAGCTACTGGGCTATGATCATCAATCTTTGCTGTGTAACTTTCCCAGATACTTTGAGGTTATTTTGAAGAGCCCAAATGCCAGCAGAATTTCCTGGGGACCTTGCTTTGTCAAAGGACTGCTTATTCTTTTCTTCTAACAACTTACTTATTCAAGTAAACTCCATCTCCTATGTGGTGGTACCTTAGTTTCGTCAAAATCCTGTAGTGAAGGATTTTGCAAAGCTGTTTGTTAAATCCAGATAGCCTGACCCATTGCAGCTTAGATCTTCCTTACCCATGTGGTTGTTGACTCCTCTAGAGAGCCTGGATTGTTCCATGTGGCCAGAAGGGAGAAGCTACATTAACTTTTCCCAAGTCCAGAAGTAATGCTGCTTAAGGATGAGTTTCCTTATTTTTGTCTCATCTCTCTTCTTTGTCTATGTACTGCCCAATGTCTTGACTCTTCACAAGACAGTCTGCATTTGGAGGCTTGGGCTGGTTTATGTCCCCCCTGTGGTGTGTGGTGTCAGTGTAGGAATCCTTCTAGCTCCTTCCATAGTGTCCGCAGGAGCAACTAATTAATTTAGGCTTATCCTCACTGAGTCTTACTTTTTATTCCCATATCGTGTGTCTACACTTTCTGGCAGGCTTTCTGCCAGGTGTAAAATAAATGACCACAATTTTGGTGCCTCTTGCTCACAGTCCCCAAAATTTTCTGCCCTATGTTGCCATGGTTTTAGTCCCTGTGGAGCCTTTCACATAATGCAGGAGGTGACAGGAGCTAGCTGATTCTCTGACATCCCCAGACAGCAGTGCCCAGGCGTGGAGCTCATCAAATACAGAGTGGTTTTGGAATATTTTAGATCTAGGACAAGAACACACAGGGTCGTGAAAATTCAGGTTTCCAACACATGCTGATTGATTTTGGGAGCAGTGGGTATGACATGTGGAGGAGGAAGAGTCAAACTGACTTAAAATCAAAACTGAATTGGCTTTGACAAGGCAGGATCTGGAGAGTGTGTTTCTTACTGCATTACTAGGGCAAAGGTACTTTCAGTTTGTGGTTGTGCTGACTCTGCCTTACATACTAGTTGAGGTCATAACAAGAAGAGTCCCATTTTAACAATGCCAGGGAGATAAAGTTTTCATTGCAAATCTCAATCCAGTTAGGAAAGAATGTCTTAACCAAAATTAAACTGCTTTTACTTATTACTTACTGCTCTTATTCACTACGAATTTACTGCTTATTACGTACTTATTGTTGCTTTTACCTGGGGATTTGAGTGTGCATTGGAGAATTAAGGGTCCTGCTCAGCTTCTTGCAGAGAGATCCTGGGAGCTTTTCTATTTCTCATTTTCCCATTCCCGTGGCCCATTTGCACTGTTTGTCTTTGCTGAAATTACAGGACTTCAGCATTTGAAATGTTCTTGAGTTTCCTTTAATTGCACATGGGGTGTGTACATGGAGGTCCTGCCATGTGGTTTTTCCACTCATTTCTCTCCTTCCTGGAGAAGCTGTTTCTCCCCTAAACTTAAGTTGCGTTGTATCTCAGATTGCGTTGAAGCTTTTCCTGTATTTGGCAATTTGCAGTTTTCACTTTTGAGTGGCTAATTTTTTATTCCCTTCAACCCCATGAACCTTTCAGGTTTGTCATTTTATTGTAAGTGATGCTTTCTCTTACCTGCAGGGGTTTTGACAGATCCCTGGTGGATGTTATGTAGTGGAACATCACAGAGGTGCTGCATGAAATAGCAATGATACAGAAAAGGGAGTTAATTAATTTTTGTCAGATTTAGGGGCTTCTGTCCCATGTTTCTACCCTGGCTGCCAGCAGTTAAGTCCACAGAAATTATTTAGTTAAATTAATTGATTTGATAATCCATAATTAGCTGTGTGCTGTTATTAAGTCAGAGGAGTGATTTTGCATGGGATGAGAAATGTCAGAAGACAGTTTTTGCTCTTGGAGGGCTCCGAGTGGGCTGGGATCTGCTCCAGCTCTACTCCTGCTCAGGCATCCAGTAATGTGCATCCTACAGAGGACAAGTAGCTGCTCCTGGGCTTTGAAGGAGTACAGAGTCGAGACGTCTGTGAAAGGGAGCAGAGGTTTGACGACTGTTGAAAATGGGATGATACATCCACATAAAAACTTTACATGTCAAGTAAATTATGCTTCTGTAAAGAGGTTTTGATAGTCAGCGTAAGTGTAAAAATGGATTTCATTATGGATGAAACAGGGAGAGAAAGAGGCTTTGCATTATTGTTAGTCATCATGAAGTTTCTGTAAGGGAAGCACATTATTTGTGGCCTTGGAATGTTCAAATTTCATCTGATACAAAGAAATTTTGCTAGAGACACAGCAGTGGTTTTGATGGGGAAGGTGCACATCAGGACTGCACTGCCTTCAGCAGCAAATGTTTGGAGTCAGGCTATAATTTTCCTTTTTTGTGACATTTGGGTGTGACGTGGGCGCTTGTTGAGAAAAGGGCTCTCCTCAAGTCAGGAAATGAAAGTGCTGAGCATTCAGGACATCATCAGAGCTAAGAGGTGAAAGAGTTTGCTTTCCCTTTTTTTATGGGGGAAAAAAGGAAATAAACTATTGAAGATACGGTTTAAATATGGAACTTTTATTTGGAATGGTTAACTGTGGAAGATGTTGGGAAAAGATGATAAGGAGACTAGTTAAAGAGCTTTGTGGAGTTGATGCTGCTTCTAGAGGAGCATGCCTGTTCTTCCTTTAAACCTGGAAGTTTTCTAGGGTGAATTTGGGGGGAAAAAAGCCCCAAGTAGAGAACAACTAACTAATGTAACCTTTCTTCCATCAGACCTGTCAAGTGTGCCAGATGATGCTGCCCAACCAGTGCAGTTACTGTGCCCACCAGAGGATCCACGCTCACAAGTCCCCGTACTGCTGCCCTGAGTGTGGAGCCGTGTGCCGCTCTGCCTACTTCCAGACCCATGTCAAGGAGAACTGCCTGCACTACTCCCGCAAAGTTGGCTTCAGGTGTGTGCAGCTCAGACTCCCTGAGAAGCTGGGATTTACAGCTCTGCAATTTGGTTGTGCTTGTGAGGTTGTGGCTGTTCCTGTCCTGGCTGTCCTCCCTCCCAGTTTGTTTTGTGTGCCTTCTCACTGGAGGAGACAAACACACACACAAAAAGAACGTCCTTGACTTAGGATAAGCACAACTTAGCAAAAAACAAAATATCAGTGTGTTACCAATGTTATTCTGAATCCAAAACACATCACTATAGCAGCTACTGAGAAGAAATTAACTCTGTTCTGTCTGAAACCAGGACACCTATCTCTGGAAGTGTTCAAGGCCAGGTTGAACAGGGCTTGAAGCAACCTGGTATAATGGAGGGTGTCCCTGCCCATGGCAGGGAGTGGATGGGATGAGTTTTAAATCCCTTTCAACCCAAAACATTCCATGACTGTGAACTGTGTCTTACTTACAGCAGAAATGAAAGTGGATGTAGCTGGAGCCTGGCATGGTTTTCTGCATGAGAAAACACATTTGAAATGGGAAATGATTACTAGCTGGATTTAAGGGAGGTTTCTGAGAGCAGACATTATTTTGTGGTGTCTTTGAGCTGAAAAGCTCTTGTATTGAATTCATGTTGCAGCTGGATGTCTCAGGATTGATACAGCCAAAAGATTGCAGATCTTAATCCTGTAAATCTTCATAAGTCTTTAATTTATATTTATGTCAGTTGTAATGGGCTGAGGATGTATGCCTTTATAACAAGGGCATAGATTATTTCCTTCTGTGCCTCTGCAACTCTCCACACATTTCTCATGAGTTGAGGCAGGTGGAGAAGGCTCCCAAGGTTCTGGATGTAGTATGATGTCTTTTCTCCAACTCAATTTCTCGCTCTAGTAAGATGTTACTCTTCCCTACGAGTCTTCCCTCCTTGGCGTATTTAGATCAGCCAAGCTGCAGCACAGCTCTTAACACATGATGATTTGCTTGGGAGATGAGACTGGGTGATCTTTTGAGTTTCCTTAAAGTTCTGGTTTTTTTCTTGCTTGCAATTAAATACTCTGAGATTTCAAACAAACAGGGCAATTTCTGCTCTTGGAGATGTTCTTTTAAGATGTCTGCAAGTTCAGGAAACTCTGCTGTGTGGTTTGGTCTGAATCATACTGAGGTTTTCAAGGGCTTTTTCTTTCAACTGTCAAGACAAGAGGCACATAACAAACTGATTCCGAGTTTAATTATATACAGATAAGGATTTTTAATGTGGGATCTGGTTTGAGGAGACCCAGCCCACAACAAAGAATTAATTCCATCACATATTAAATGGCTGTGACACTGGGGCTGTTTGAAAATGAGTTAATCTGGGAAGGAGGAAAGCTGGAGGAAAGAAATGTTTTCCCTGAGATGGAAAAATGAAAATGGAGATATCAGAAAATTAACTTGGGTTGGTGCAGTTCTTGGGACTTCAGTGGCACCTGGGAATCCAGCAACGAGAGCTTCTATCTGTCTACAGATGTCATTAGCAGATGCCTACTGTCTGTGCCAGGGACATTAATGAAGATCTAAACAAAGGCAAAGCTCACAAATTATACTTATGGATTTTTTAGCTTTGCCCAACTTCTGTAAAAGCTGAATTTCTTTAACTTCTCCTCTAATTCACATCTCATGAAGCTCATCTGTGAAAGCTGAGTCCACTAGACTGGTCAACGTCTGGCTGTGCCATCCTTGTTATCCTGCCTGTCTCTGCTGCAGGGCTGATGTCACTGACATTGTTGAAAACAGAAGAGATAATTTTGGTAGCAGAACCATATCTAGATTATCTGTGGCATCTGCCCTGTAGTCATGGACTGACTTCATTCTTTTCTTTCACATTTCTTACTTGCAGAGCTGAAAAGCTGAGGAATTCTTTAAATCCCTCCTGAGATCACCTTGAGTTTCACTGCTTTTCTTTAGGCCCCTATTTTTCTTGAATTTCTGGAGCACAGGTTTGGTTTTGTGATAAGTCCTTATTCTCTCTCCTTTTCTGCTCATATCCCTATGCTTTCAATTAAATTTGGGGTATGGTTGTTTTATTTGGAGTTGAGTTCATGGCTAGTGATTGCACTGAAAATGAGAATGGTCTTCTACAGTTAAAAATGAAACTCAGCAAGATTTTCCTTAATGCTCCTTTCTACTTGGCTCCAAGTGTCACCTTCCACACTTTTTCCAAGTCCCTTCCAGCTGTCCCCACCAATTTGGGACTCGTTTTTCTGCTTGGTGCCATTTGGAGAATTGAGGGGCTGGAAAGTGATGGTGTAGTAAGAGTTCTGAGGTTTAAGACAACATCTTGTAGCTGTTATCTCCTCTCACAGAATGCCTTCCGAGACTTCTAGCCAACCCTCCTTACTCTCAGGGATCCAGCAGTGCTGGGGATGATAGCAGGATTTGCAACTTGCAGGAATTACATGGCAAGCCCCTTGACATCCTCTATCCACTTTGTTCAGCTAATTAGTTTATCAGACCTTGTCTTTCTGGCACTGGGATTCTTAATTTCAACGTGGCTGTTGTTTAGACTTCCATCTACTGTAAATTAAATTAACCTGTGATCATTTGACCCTGAGTTAGTGCTTGTTTCATTCCTCATTCTAAATGAAGTACTTCAAGCATCAGGCAGAACCATCTCTTTTTAGTTCAGGGAGTATTTGTGGAGGAAGCCCTTTAGATATTCGTGGATGTCCCAGCCATTCCTTACTGCCAGGATTAGTATTTGCTCTTCCATTTATACTTGGGGAATTTATTCTTCCATAATAACCTGGTTCCTGGTATAACTGTACTAGAAAGTCTCTCTCCACCTGTCTCATGTGGTTGAGAATCAGGCTTGAAGGCAGAACTACCCCAGCAGAATGTCTTCATGCTTCTCCAAAGGTGACACCAGCTTCTGTCACTGCTTCCCTCTCAAAATTTAAGAAAACAGCAATTTTGTGTTTTCTTAAAAGTGTGGGGGAGAGGATTTGGCTCCTTCAGGCTGGCTTCTGCCTAATGATCTTTTGAAGTGCAACTTCAAAGCCTGGGCTTGTTTCCTAAACGCTGTTGGGAGGCTGGTTCAGAGGGAAGGATATTTCAGAAGCTTGTTTGTTTTTGGTACGGGCTTGGAGCTGCTCCAGTGCACAATAGCTGGGGTCCATCTGTGCCAGCAGTGCTGAGCACATGTCCCTGAACAGCACTGTGGACAGACACAGCCCTCAGGGAAAGGAGGGAAATCAAGGGAAAACCTCTTTATAAAGTGAGAAGGTTATCCCTTGTGCATCTCTGATATCCCACGAATACAAGGTTGGTCCCTGCATTGCCAGGCTGGGCTCCCCTGCATAACATCTGTACATGCAGTGCAGGCTTAAGCAGAGTTCCACTGGTGTCATTTTGATGGAATATCCTTGGGGGAGGCTGTTCTAGTCCCAGATCAGCAAAGATGCAGCTATGGGATGGCAAACCCTGCGGCTGGTGTGCTTAGGACAGGTGGCTGCATCCTCACATTCCCTTGTAAGTTGGAGTATGGCACCTCTAAGAGCTCAGCAGGCAGATCTGGGGAGGAGTGTCAAAGTTAAATGAAGTCAGGCTGCTCATTGTTGCCATCTTGTGGGAATATTAGGCAAGACCTGTTAGAGGTGTGTGTCTGGAGGAGAGGCAGGCTGGGAACAGTGAGGTGGCCCTGCTCTCCTCTTGGCCTTGTTTTCAGCTGCTAAGAAGAATCCTTTTCTGCTTCTCCCTCTCTCTTCCCTGAGCACCCAGACAGCCCTTCCAGACAAGCACTTTCTAGGCAGCACCTGTATCTAAATGATTTTAATGAGCTGTGTCAGTTCCTTGGGTGTTTCTGTTGCTGTTTTCAGTATCTTTGCTCTTGCTGTTGTGATTTTCTGGAGCTCAATGGAGTCGCAATTTCTGACTGGATATTCTTTCTCTTTATTTGGTGCTGGGGACTAACTGGTATTTATGCTGTTTTTTGCCACAGAGAGATCTCATCAGGTACTTTTACTTGTGCCTTATGTGGGAATTGGCTTTCACAGGTATAGGGCTGGCATTCTGTTGAACCACATCTTTACTCTTTTTTGGATTGTTTTAGTCTCTGAAGGTTTTATAGATGTTGTTTGCTTGTTGCTAACATTTAGCTGTGAGTTCTGCCCAGAATTCCTGTATCATATTCCTCCTTGACTCTTCCACATTAGTATGCAAGAGATTGAACTGATTGAATCAGTGACCCACGACAGCCTAGTCCTTCCATCTGTGCCATTCCATAGGTGTGATGGAAGTGGTGCTGTGGCTGTAACTCAGCTCTTTGTTATGCCTCCTCCAGGTGCATTCATTGTGGAGTTGTCTTCATGACCCTCGCCATGCTCAAAGTGCACATCCACGAGAAACATTGTGAAGTCTTCCACAAGTGTTCTTTTTGCCCGAAGGCCTTCAAGTCTGCCGACAGCACCATAGCTCATGTGGCCAGCCAGCACTCAGCAGAGCCTCACAAGACTACTCAGTAAGTGTTTTGGCTTTATCTCTTCTCCTTCACTGGGTGGCTCCCTTTCCCTCACAGTTTTCTCTATTTTTGGTTTTTGTCCTTGTATAAGATGATCTGCTGCTTTGTCTGCCAGCAGGGGTCTGTTCCAAACCAGAGCATACCTTGGTACAAACACGGTCTTCTGGGTAGGAGGAGAGGACTTTGGTCAGGCAAGAGCTAAACATCCATAAAAGGAACGTAATTACCACCTCTTTGTCCAGCAGGACCTCCAGTTACACCTTTTAGTAGATGGCTCCAGGACAACTGCTGTATCTGGCACTTGAAGGGAAGAGGGAGAGTTATCCCAAGCAGTGTTGGCCCCAAAAATCACTAGAGAGAAGCCTCCTGATTTTTCCACTCTGTAGCTTATCTCTCCAAGGCTTGAGCTAATGTCAAAAATCTGTGCTTTAAGGGTGGAACTATGGAAAGGTGGGATTGAAAGCCATATGTAGCTGGCTGGTCTGCTTTGTGTTTGCTCCCATCTGTCCGTGCTCACACACACAGTTACACACACGCATAGAAGTAAACTTATTTTTAGCAAGCCGTGGTATGTGCCTGAGGCATTTTGATATTCTTCCCAGTTGAGTTACTGGTTCAGTTGTCCACATGGGTGTGTGTTGAAAATACATGGAGGGCACAGCTCTCCTCAGAAGTCCATCCCTTTTGGAGTTGCTGAGAAACGAGTAGACTTTTTACATTGTCTTCTTGAGGCAGAGAGACTGAATTTACTTTCTTTAATTGTTTAAGGGTGATCTACAAATGCTCTTGTGAGATGGTCTTTAACAAGAAGAAGCTGCTCCAAGAGCACTTCCAGCAGAACACCAGCAAGTTATTAGTGGGAGTGTTTAAGTGCCCACAATGTCAGCTGGTGTATATGCAGAAGCAGCAGCTAATGCAGCATGTTAAGGTAGGTAACTCTCTCCCTTACTGGTGCACAATCTTATTTTTTGAGTTCACAGAGAATTTACATCAACCATGTGAGGCAAGTGGTTCAAGAAGTGGAAGATTCTTGAGGAATATCTTAGCAAAAATATAGACTACAGTGATTCACAGGATGCGGAAATGTCAGTGGAGTGGTTTGTGTTTGTTGGTCTTAATGCAGGCCGTTCCTCTCATCTAGATGCATTTTAGCTGTATGACAAAAATTTGTTTTTACAGGTAAATCTCTTTGATTTTTAACTCTTCTACTTTCATATAACCACAGAATCACAGATTGGTTTGGGTTGGAAGGGACCTTAAAGCCCATCTCATTCTACCCCCTGCAGGGACACCTTGACTGTCCTAAGTTGCTCTGGGTGCTGTCCAGTGTGTTCTTGAGCACTTCCAGAGATGGGGAGTCCCCATTCACTTAAACTCAAAGAAAGTAATTAAATTCATGTGGCTGCTTTTTCTTTAGTTGGGAGACAGGAACAATTATTCTCTGCCCACAGTGTTACTGAATTTATATAGTGCAAGCTGAATCTATGGTTTTGGGTACTCACCTGGAGAGCTTTGGCCCCTTTGCAGCTGCCTCAGAGGGAGGTTTAACAGCCTGATTCCCTGCTGCTCTGAACCACACCAGACTGCAAGAGGGGACTGAAAGAGGCAGAAGTGATTGCCCTGGAGGTAGCAGCCCTTACAGGTCTGATTATCCCATAAATGTAACAGGGCTACATTTTTTTATTTTCTTACTTAGGATGTTTTTATGTTCAGCATCTAACAACACTCCACGAAAATCCTCTCAGAAGATTTCTCAGTGGCATTCTGAAGAAAGAGCTTGCAGTCTTCTTTCCCTTTGATGAGGAAAAAAAAAGGCTTTTTTTTTTAATCGGTGACTTTATTTTGTTTATACTAACACTGAGAAGGCTAGAAGATTTCTTAGCTCATTCCTGAAAGCAAAACCCGTTCAAACCTCCTTCTTTGCTCTTTCCCGTATGCCTTTAATTTGCAAATCTGGACGTGCTTTGCATGCAGTAATGAATTACAGTTTGAAGCCTTCCTGTGAAGTCAATGTTAGCTAATCTTGGTGCAGTATAGCTAGGAAAATAGAGTTGAGAATAAGGCTAGTGTTACTGCGCTCGGTACTTGCCGGATAGCGGGGGAGGGGTCAGAAAGAGAACAGGGCACTTTCCTGATCTCGCTCAAGGACATCAGTGTCCGTTTATTCATGGAGGCTGCCTTTTATAGGGGCTTCACAATTCATGCCCTGACCATATCATTGGTTGAGGTCTCGGTGCCGCCCAGCTCCTTTGGCCAATCATATGTGTGCAGCCTAGGTGGAACCTGATTGGATGAATATCCACTCAGGGGCGGGCCCATGGCAACCACCTATTACAAGCAACTTGTAGTGCAAAAATTGCCCTTTCCTTTTTTATTAAACTTGCAAACCACTTTCTATTACCTGTCTGCAAGAGCCCCTTGCAAACAGGGTGGCAGAAGACATAGGTCTGATTTTGAGATGTTTCTCACTGGAGCTGCAGCATTCATGTCTGAGGAGCTGTTAGGCAAGAACTGTTAATCACAGGCTCAGTGTTTAGAAGTTACAAGTTAAAACAACTTTAAAAACAAGAAACAATTTAACTCAAAATCATTTTTGCACCTTGAACAAAATTAGTAAGGTAAACTTATGCTTTACTATCTCCCAGGATCTGCTAAGAATTTTGATTTCCCTGTGAGGTTTGAGGAACCTCTTCTGGACGAGGCCTCCCTGTTTATCTCAAAGGAAAACGTTTTGGTTTTGCAAGGCCAAATTAACTGGTCAAAAACGACTTGCTGTTATTTTTGAATAGTAATGCCTGGAGTTTATGGTATATCTTGTTTATCAGTCAGGCTCTTGGCTTGATCAGGGCCAAGAACTTGGCTGGGAAAGGTTTCCCATCCTTAACTCTACAAACAAGAAAACATGCAACCTTTTAAAATGAAAATATAGAAGCAGTTTGTAACTAGAACTACAGTTTGTAATCAAATAAAATCATTTTATTAACGTTCACTTCAGGAGTCATAGATTTCTGTGAGGTAGGTAAACAGGTTGTTTCAATCATTGTAGTGATAGAAAATAGTTTATAATGACTGTGTCCTGGGACTTTTCTAAGACTCTCAAATGATTTAGTGTATAGATAGCTTTAGCTTGCTGTGTGTGGTCTCACCACTCATTCCTCTTCTTTGTTTTTCAAGTTTACATTCTAAAGTGTTATGTGCTCTTTCCATTATGGCTTGTCCTGTTGCTAATTTGGGGATACCAGTGTGGTGTGACACACGCCAGAGCTGTAGGAAATGTCTTGTTTTTTGTGCTGTGTATCCCCTCTGGCATTTCCCTCTGTGATGAAACTTGGTAAATTTGTGTGACTCCTAATGTGTGAGATATAATAAGGGCAAGTTCTAGATGAAAATGATTTTATAGACATTGTAAACAGAAATGACTGTTAAAAAACTCTGCAATTGAAGTTTGCTAATGAGACACCCTTTTACTAAATTAGTCTTTGTATGTTTGCTTTTCTGAACTTAAAATGTTAGAATAAGCAAGGTCTTTGAGTTTTTCATGTTGATTGTGTATGATGCTTGCCGAGTGCCTAAGAACAAAATCAATACACGTTCTACCATAAATCCTAGTACATATCCAACAAACCATAGTCCATATTTGCAACATTGGTGTAATATCTTCACAGTAACCGCAAAAAAATTGGTTAACAAAGAGGCATTATCTGAATTAATTTTGGTTTTAGCACATGTAAGCAACAATAACAAACATTGCACTACAAACCCGAAGACATATTTAGCAAACTGCAATCAATATTTGTAGCACTGCCATGACATCTCCACTGTAACTGCAAAAGAACTGGTTAACAAAGATAGTATTAGCTTACTAAGGTTTGCAAAGTATGAAAGTTTTGGCAGAGTTAAGGTAGAGGCAGGCACGGCAGCTGTAGGGCTCTGCTGAAGGTGAGCACTGCTGTCTGTATAGGGTAGAACTTGGTATTACTTTTGTCTGCATTGCCTTGGCCAGCATTGCTAAGGTTTGCCTCCTCACTGCCCACAGGCAGGGAGCTGCCAAAGTCCTGTTGCACTCACCGAAAGGATGGGCTGCCCTCTGTTGCTGTATTTTAGCTTTTCTATATGCTTGGTGACATCTTTTCAGCGTGGGTCGTTCACTACCGCTTCTATGGAGCCACACTCTTACAATCCTCCCCCCGCTGCTTTTCGCTCAGCAGGGCCATTGTAGGGGCTTTTCCCTCGGTCTTGGTGTGGGGGCAGGTGCTTGTGGGCCCACCCCGGGTGGCTGGTTTTTGTGTGGCTGGGGTTGTTTTAGAGTGCCATGCAGTTGCAGGCATCCTTTTGTAGATCTGTGCACCCCTCCCCTGCCACTCCTGTTGCCACAGCTTAGCAGAAGACATGTGGAAAGGGGACTGGCTGCTAGAAATGCCTCCCCTGGCTCCCACTGACGCTGTGTGGCATAGGGCTGCATGGGCCCTCTCCCGCAATTGAATCAGGGAATTGAAGGCCTCCTCCCACTGCCCTGATAAACTTACAGTTGTCAGTTGGAGGTGTAGTAAGGCTCAGAGGTGTGGTCTAAGGCTTGGCTTTGGAGCTCGCCTGCTTGGTCTCAGGAGGAGGTGGTAACTATTCTCTCACCTTTTGTTGGACGTTCACAGGATTGGCTGTGGCAATATTGTGGTGTTTCTCAGGAGGACAATGGCTCTGGCTTTCTCTGTTGGTATCCCTTGCATCCCTTGCATCCCTTGTCAGTATATAATCCAGGGAGAACTATAACTGCAGCAGGGGTGGTGCACTCAGGACAACGGCATTGATTTTCCTGGGCATTGCGTCTCAAGGATTTCCTGGTGATACATTTCCCACACCTGCCCATGGAGGCTGGGTCAAGGACAGAGCCACGCTCCCCAGAGGTTGGGTCAGGGATGGAGCTATGGCCCACAGATGAGGTGCAGCTTCTCTTGTCTTGCCAGTGGCCATGTGCTCACCACCATCTTGGGTGACCATGTCCAAAGCACGTGGTGGCCGCCTTCTTGGGGCTGTTCTGCAGGCTGTCTCTGTGGCGCGTTACTGGACACAGAGCCTAAAAATTACTCTTTCAGCTACAGCATGGGGAGTGTTGGAGTGATCTCCGTGTGGTCCCGTCCCACAGAGCAGGGCACCATGCCATGCTTACCCAAAGCAGCAGCATGGGCTGTGCAGGCTATTGTGGTCTCACAGCAGCAGGGCATGGTCCTGGCGCAGCCATGGCTAGCTGAAGCTGGTGCGGAGGGGTATAGAGAAATGGTCAGGCTGCTCCTGTGGCCTCACACAACTGCAAAGTGCTTAACCAGCATCCTGTCCCTGCCTGAAAGGGTCTTTTGATTCTGTGTGGGGTTTCACAGCCATTTGTGTCTTCTCTGCACATCTTCCTCCCCCTTTCATTATTTAATTGTTTTAGTAAGTTCAGGACGATCCTCCATGGTTTTATAACATTGATGGCTGCTACATTGCCATCTCCCAGGTTAATAAGTCTAAGGGGGTCCCTTCGGATACATCTATGTCTTGGTTTGCAAAGCAGCATGTAACCAAAAACAGGTTTTCTATCACCATCTGTTGAAACCAGGTGGGGCAGTGATCTTTATCTCCAGAGGGGGATATCTTCTGTTAATGGACCATCTGTTAAAACCAAGTGGGGCAGTGCTTTTTATCTTTTCCACAACCCATCCTTCCTCCAGGGAGATATCTTCTGTTAATGGGCCATTGAGTCCTAGTGCACAACTGATAAAATTACATCATCCCATTGGGAGATGCTCTACCCAGGGGGAGGAGCCAAGCATTTCCTGCCCAGATAAAATCTGAGATTTGGAACATCAGAGTCAGCTTTTTCCAGTGGATTCCAGAGGAAAACCGACCCTTTTACATCATCACTGGAGCTTTGGAGGAAAACTGCACCTTCTACAGGAGCGCTGCTTCAATAGAACCACATCTGTCACTCCAGGAGTACTGCAGCCTCCATTTAATGGGACTGCTACCAACACCCTGACTGACTGACAGGGTGTCAGGTTGTATTCTAACTGTCAGTGTTTTGGGTGTTTTTGTATTACTGTATTTTTTTCCCTAGTAAAGAACTGTCATTCCTATTCCTATATCTTTGCATGAGAGTTCCTTAATTTCAAAATTATAATAATTTGGAGGGAGGGGGTTTAGATTGTCCATTTCAAGAGAGGCTTCTGCCTTTCTTAACAAACACCTGTCTTTCAAACCAAGACAATCTAGTTCGTGGCTTTCACACCACATGAGCAGGGCTAGTAAAGCCCACTCATTGTAATTAATCTCTCTTTTTTTAAGAAATAAAGTCCATACCTTCAGAATGGGGTATTCTGGTGTAGAAACCCACGCTCCCATGGTCCTGATGGCAGTTCCAATCCTCTCGAGGGTTTCTGGAATCATGCGGCAACTCTACCGTCTATCGCCATCACAGCAAAATCCTGCTGCCTTAGTTGTATTGTACTGAATCTGCCATCTTTCCAGCTGTCTCTCGGCTATTCCCGCCGACTCTGCCATCTTTCCAGCTGTCTCTGCAGCAGATTCTGCTGCTCCTCTGCCTTCCCACAAATCCACAGTATATAAAGTGATGGAGTCTGTATTCTCACACGGGGCACCGCTTGTAACCGCAGTCGTTACCTTGTGGTGTTTGCTACGACGTGGTGGGGGAAGAGTCAGAGAGAGAATAGGGCACACTCCTGAGCTCGCTCAAGGACATCAGTGTCCGTTTATTCATGGAGGCTGCCTTTTATAGGGGCTTCACAATTCACGCCCCGACCATATCATTGGTTGAGGTCTCGGTGCCGCCCAGCTCTTTTGGCCAATCATATGTGTGCAGCCTAGGTGGAACCTGATTGGATGAATATCCACTCAGGGGCGGGCCCATGGCACTGAGCCAGGCTGCCATGGCAACCGCCTATCACAAGCAACTTGCACTGTGACAGCTAAGATCGATCTTCAAAGAGGTGTTCATCCCCAGGGCTAAAAAACTGGAGCTGAGATAGCTTGTGGTTCATTGTCAGATCCCATCCCAGGGACCTGCCTGCAGCAGTTTGTGCATCAGCACCTCGAGATCTTCACCACAAAACTTTGTGTCTTAACCTCTGAGGTAATTGAAGGCTTTTTGGCTGTGGCAGGGTAGTAATTCCACTCCCCCATCTCATCTGAGATCACCTTCATGCGCTAGAGTTTTTAGGAGGTGCTGTCTACTGTGTGCCTACATGCAAAATAAAGAATCCATGTGCCTCCTCATCTTCCTCAGGTTTAGAGCATTGCAGAGCAGGAGTTAGCTCTGCTTCCTGGTATTGATTCTGCAGAGAAATCACTTCATTTTTCCATGCTCCTCATTTATTTTACCCCAGTGGTGTAACAATGGAGTAATGGGCACTGAAACTCTCCGGAGATTTCCAAGTGGGGAGAAAGGTGATGTGTCTATGTTCTTGAGGAGCTGGCAGTGCCGTGGCTTCTGTGGTTATCTGCTGGGACAGGTGGAATGCACGCAGACTTCTCAGTTGAGACCTTGTGTTTGGAGATTTGTTTGGTGTCTAACCCACAGAAAGACTTCCAAATGCCTGGGGCTTTCATGTGTTGAAACTTCACCCGTTATTAATTACTGTGCACAATTAAACCTCTAAATTAGCCGTTTGTGTGGATGAACTGTTGTTCCTGGGGGAGTTTCTTGAGGTTTCTTTGGTATGTTGCTGTTTTACTTGCTTTTGCTTTCCCACAGCTCTTCATTTTTAGGTTATTTTCTTTATGTACAATTTTCTTTGTTAAAATAATTTTCTAGGGGACTTTTGGATTTTGGCCTCTTGAATAACCAAAGAGCCTAGAGCCATATTCCTTATAAGGCTGGTTCCTGGCTTTATGCTTGGTCTTATATGTCAGCAGCAATGTTTTGAACCATGAAAAATGTAAATATCAATAGATGGAGTGGAATTGAAGGAAATAGATTTGGAAAAACTCAGCATTTTCTCTTCCCATCCCTTGGGCAATGATGAAGCAGCTTTGGAGCCCCCAGGATACCAGCAAACATTTCATTCAGACCTTACCAAAGCTCTGTGTTTTTAGAGCTTAGGTTCTTGAAATAATGGCAGTTGAAATTTCTCTTCCATTACATCTTCCCTCTTTAGCCAGAGTTCCCAGGGCTCATCCAAAATGCTAAAAAGGCAGCACCAAGGAATGGCTGTTGTCATGCAGGAAACAGGAGCTTCATGTTTCTTGGGAAGATCTCTTGTCGGGGAAAGCACTGCAGCAGCTTCTAGGAGAAATGGGAAAACCTACAGGAGCAAGACAGCAAGACATTGTTTGGGCCACTGGGACTTAAATTATGTATTTAAATAGTAAATGGTATTTATTTAGACATAAAAGTGTGAAATATGAATTACATGTAATTGTTACGTGCTTTTCCACTATTACCGTTATACAGGGTGTTCATGGAGTCCCCCATAATCCTGAAGAGCTCTCAAACTTTCGGCAGAAGTCTGAGAAGGCTTCAAGGAACCAGGTTCATACCTCACCAAAGGAGCTTTTGGTAGCCAACGGGACTTCCCCCTCTCCTCTAACAAGGAAAGAGATGAGGGTGGAAAGGCATAATCCTGAATCCAAGTCCAGACTGAGAAGAACTGGTTGGACTTGCAAGGAATGTTCACAGTGGATCCCTGATCGGGAAACCTATGTGTCCCACATGAAGAGAAATCATGGAAGGGTAAGGACTTGAGTGAAATACTTGAGCTAGCAAACTGGGGAAGGGCACCAGTCTCGTGCATTCCAGGCCCCTTTGCAGAGCTGTTGTTACAAGAACTGCAAATCTCAATTTTTTGTGTTTCATCCAAGTTCAAGCCTTGCGTTGCCTTGACCTACTTTTGTCAAGCTGAAGCCTTGTCATTTGCAGAACATGGCCAAGATATTGTGTGCAAACAGATTTCTCAGTAGTTTGGTATCAGAACTTCTTGTTTGATATCCTGAGTCACCCAGTCATGAATGGGAATCCAGATCATGGAGTTTGAGTCCTTCTAACTTGATTTGAGAAGGGCTGGGTTGTCCCACTTTATGATGTCCTCACTTCAAGAAAAGAAGGTGAGGACAGGCTGAGTGCTGGATTTTCCCATTTGAATGTCACAGAAGTAGGAAATTGGCCAAATATTTCAGTTTAATACACATATGTATTCATTAAACAAGTCTAAGATTTTAACTGGAATGTGCATGCAGGTTACATAAAGGGCTGCAGGAAAATTTTGGAGGAGGCTGGTTACAGGACAGACTTTCTTAGAGGGATGTGGATATCATACATGGATTACAGAAGGGCCTGTGTGATGCTTTTTAGCATCTTGCCCTGTGCTGAATTACGAGGAGCGAGAAGGATAAGTGAACTTGTACTTAACTCAGGTCCTGCTGCCTTCTGGGGCTGAAAGAACCTTCCACTGAGTGAATTCTGCATGGGGTCCAGTAGAGAAATGAACCCACAGGAGAAGCATAATTCCTAATTAAAACATCAATAAAATCAAGCATGTGCTTTAAGTAGTCCTGGTTTTATAAGATCAGTACCGGTATTATCCAACTGTTGGGCTGAATCTAAGTGAGATCTCAAAATCTCAGTGATTTCTATCAGCAGAATTACATATTATGTATGGGAATTTTTGCATCTGAGAGGTAATGTCCAGGTGAAGAGCATGGAATGAGAATCCAGTCAGTGCCTTCCATGTCCCTGCTGTTCAAAGCTGTTTGTCTTTTCCTACCAGTCCATGAAGAGATACCCCTGTCGCCAGTGTGAGCGCTCGTTCAACGCCTCCAACAGCCTGCGCAGACACATCCGCAATAACCATGACACAGCAAAGAAAGTCTACACTTGCTGGTACGTGCCCAACGCCACTTTGCAAACTGCTTTTCAGCAGCAGTCTAATCCTTCAAGTTTGGAAGTTGTAATAACTCATGTCTGCTGCTCCTGTCTGCTCCAGACTGTAAGGTACTGAAGGAAAGTGAGGAGAAGATGTGTTAAACACGGGAGACTTAGCGGTTAAAATAAGACCTTGCTTTTGACCACACAGTGAATGTCTTTTGGAAACGTAAGGGAAGGTGTGATTTGATATCTGCAGGTGATAAATGAGATTTACATTTTGCTTCATTGTGAAATAGCCAATAAAATATTGGGCCAGTCTTTCACTGCTTTGTGATTGGTGTGATCATGCATCATTCTTGTGCCTTCTCCTTGGGTGGAAAAGGTATGTAAAATCCTAATAACTGAACCAGATCTTGCCACTGCTTTAGAAGGGCAGAACTAACTGCACAGGCTACAGGGCAATAGAGAATTAATCTTGCTGGAATTGCTTGGGAAGTCACACCTCAAAGTTGGAAGATGGATCTGGAGACTTCAGACAAGTTATGGAAATAGTGGTGAATAAAAATCATTCCTGGTCAACATACTTAACTGTGGATGCAATTTCAGTTCAGAACAAAGCCCAGTGCTTAAGAATCTACATCTGTAATACTGCAGAGAAAGTTGAATGCTGAGTGACCATGCATAATTCCTTCCTGTCTCATTCAGACACATCCTTTTGAAACAGGATTAAAGCACATTTGGGTTGGAAAAGAAGTTTACAGTGATGTAGGTTGGGGGATTTTTCCAATTTATCTAAAATTTTGGTTTAATGCAAGCATTTCTGACCTGTATTGTCACTTCACTGCACCCAAGTTGCTAAAACCTCATCTGAAGAGTACAAGTACATTCCTCAAGTACTCTTTGGACCTATCTAGTGAGCCACAACAGCTTTTAGTAAATGGATACAGCATAGGCATTACCAATTGGAATACATTCCTGAGACATTTTTTCATCCAGGACTTCTAAACTTTCAATTTCTTGTAACTCCTCTGACTTGGAACCTCTGGAGGAAATTAAATACTGGCTCCTATTGTGTTTCATTCAGCTTTATGTTTGTGGGTGATGGTATTGGGTGTAATGCTCACCTGATCTGTGTAAATCTGTTCTCTCTGGATCAATTGTTTTTCAAGTGGAATGTTTCAGGATCAAAATGAGCATAAGATGTTACTGGGAAGAAGGATTTGTGCAGAAATTCCTGACAGCCTAGGATATGCCAGCCTGCTGTGCATTACCTTGTTTCTTTTCAGAACACACAGCTGCAGATCCACTGGTTCACCCAAGGAGCAATGATTATGCTAGCAGAGGAAACACAGCTAGCAATCCAAGGAAATTGTGGTTGCATTTAATTCTCCATCTTATAGTTGTTCTTTCTCAAAATCTGTTGATGAAGTTTTAATTAGACAGCAGTTGTGCTCTCTTCAATTATTGTAGTGGCAGACTCACTGAAATCACAGCACTATGCAAATGAAACATCTTCCTTTAAATGCTGTCCCAGCATCTCCAAGAGCTGCTCTTTGTTTGGATCTGAGGTCTCTTGTGCTGTCTTCCATTTGATCCCTCTTAGATTGTAGGGCGCTGCTCTAAAAATCTTACCCTCCAGTCTCTGAATTCCTCCTTGACTCTTTTCAGAACTCTGTGAGGCATCACATGTCCACTGCTCCTCATTTCTTCTGGTTCTGGTGTCTCTTTTCCTTCTTCTTGTTTGGCATTTAGTATCACTCTCACCACTTAGTCTCTTCAGGGGTTGTGATTCCTTAGCTTTATGTCACCCTCTTCTCCTGGGTTTCCATTTGAAACGTGAATAAAATCTGTCATGGATCTGATCTAACATGCTTGCTTGTAGGTGACCTTCCTCTGGCTTCTAACATTTCCAGCTGTGATTTCCCCTTTCTCCCTCTGCCCTGCTTAGGTCTCTGGCTTTGGATAAATTTGTAGGGAGAAATCAGTGATGAAGGATTTACTTGAACACCTTCCTGCCGTGCTTGTCACTGGAGTAATTCAGGTTAGACAAGCATCTTTCCCTGCTCACATGAAAAGAATTCTAAATTAGGGCAAATTGCAAAATATTGAGATGTATTGCGTATTTTCTTTCATAATTCACTTGGTTATTGTTATAAGATCTTACTCTTCTTTTCCAAGTCTTAAGTGCAAAGTGTCTGAAACACTTGAATTTCAACGTTTGTTTTTGATAAATACCACTTAATAACGTCTCAGCTTTCTTCCACAAAGAAGAAAAATTCCATCATCATTAAATATTGATTTATCCTCTGAGCAATTCCTGTTAACATCCAGAAGTGTTCAATGAGCATGTCTGCGTTTTCACATCATTGCTGACTGTTGCTTAATTTCCCTCTAGTTACTGGAAGATCAGTAGGAATCTTATTCTGTCTTTTTAGAAGATGTCTTTGTTACCCAGAGACACTTTAGCTCCTCTCTGTTGCCCTTAATCCCATGCTGCCTCGGTCTCAGATACAATTAGGGCACTTCAGGGGACTCTGGTGTCACTTGTCCTTGCTCAGGTCCATGTGACCTTCACCGTGTTGTGCTGGCAAGCACCAGAACAGCATGGATACTCAGTTTTGGCTTTCTCAATTTCTCAACTGCTAACAGAGCCCTCTGTGCACTTCTGGGGGGCTGGTTTATGTCTGCAAAGGCTGGCACTTAGTCCAGGAGATCTCAGTCATCCAGGAGCGAAGGTACAGACAACACATCCCCTTCACAGCTCTTTTTTGAGATGTCAGCCAGCTCTGTAGCAGCTCTGGTGTCCTGTCAGGTTCGAACATGAAGAGTTACATGTAAGTGACATGTTCATGAGTGTTTCTGCCTAGATTGTTGGTATAAAAGTTGGAATTTCAGCAGTTTGGTGAGAATTTTAAGTGTTATCACTGTGCTGTGGTACAGCCTGGTGGATGTAATGCTGGCTTTCCATGTTACTTGAGAGTGCTGGTTGCAGGACTGGGTTGTGCCACAGGTCTCCTAGGTGACACAAGAGTCACCAGCTCTCTCTGTGTAGTTCTCTCATCTCAGAGTCCGTTTTTGTTGTTCTTCCATATATTTTCCATCCTGATAATTTATCCTCTTTGGCACTTGTCACAGGGTACCTGATCTGCACTAGTCCCTATATTTATTTAGCACTGTTAAGAAGACATGCCTTACTCTCATTCACGACCACTGTGGCAAACTCCAAACTGTTCTAGATTTCTCTCAGAGTAATGTTTTATTATTAAAATGATGCTTTGCTGTGTATTTTGGTAATCTAATGGTCTAATCTAATCTAAATTACTCACCAGAGTCTGTCTCTAATGACACCTATTTGGCACAATACAAAGGCCATATCCTCTAATAAATTGTCTTCCTTTTTTTGTTTCCAAGGTACTGTACAGATGAAAATCAGACATTTCCTCAACCATTCATGCTGGAGAACCACATCAGCCTCATGCACGGCATCAAAAACCCAGACTTATCCCAGATGGCCAAAGCAAAAGCTCCAGAGAGAGACAGAGCAGAAGTAACTGATACCTATTTTCATGGAAAATTAAATGTGCAATTAAATGTACTTGGCGAGTAGCTGTTAATTTGGGTGTTACATCAAGCTGTGGCCTCGTGCTAGTCAAACCCTCCCATCCATAGGGTAGATTTCCTTCCCTCACTGAATTCCATCCAGCCTTTTTCACTCTGGTAGGGTCAGGGCCAGCATTGCGAGCGCAGCTGAGCTGCAACAGGACAACGTGAATATGCATCTTGCATTTCTCAAGATTTTCTTGCTGTGTTTTACTGGCATTTATTCAGTCTGTTTTGTAATTTAAGTTTGTTATTTCCCTTGTTTTCCCTGGTACCTTGTCCGTGAGCATGGCACATTTTTCTTCTTTCTCCCTTATTTTTTCTACTAGTTATAAAAGATTTATTTTCTGTTTCAAAATACTTGCTAGATCCGTTACCTCTGAGAACTGCATTTTTTTAAAGTAGGAATGTGTGATTTTGTATAGCAAATATAACTGATTTTGTTTTGGATTGGTTTGGAGTGGAGGGTTGTCTGCTTGGGCTTCTTTGCTCCATTTATTTTAAAAATACACATTTTGCATATCACTGCAGGGGCATACTTAAATGAGTCATCCTCACGGGAGAAAAAGCTGCAGGATTCTAAGATAGAGGAGATAAGTTACTGAGAGATGCCACTAAGACAAAATCTGAGTGGAGGGGAGAATGTTCAGAGTTAAATCTGAGGAGCATTGTCTGGGCTAATGACCACCTCTGTGTCCCTCAGCTGGCCCTCTTCTGTGGGCTCCTCCTTCCCACACCAAAGTCTAAGTTGTTCCTACACCAAACCAAATTTTTACCTTGAGAGTTCATGGCTGCCCCATCTCTGGAAGTGTCCAAGGCTAGGCTGGACATGGCTTGGAGCAACCTGGTCTAGTGGGAGGTGTCCCTGCCCATGGCAAGGGGTGGAACTGGATGAGCTTTAAAGTCCCTTCCAACCCAAACCATTTCATGATTCCTTGATTCTAAACTATTTCCCCATCATGTTTCTGGCCAGCCAGCCTCCTAGCGTTCCCATCTCAGATCACAGGGCAGCAGTTGAAAGCCTGCCTGGTGAGGTATTTGGTATGGGTAGGGAAGGGAATGCCCCAGGAATCCCTAGGCATCACTTCACCCTCAGGCATCTTCAGACATGCATGTGGATTTTAGTACTTACTCTTCCATTGGTTCAAATGATAAAGTAACTGTTTAATCCTATTTTTTTAAGGCAAAATCTCCCAAGAGGATGGCACTGGATGAGCTGGGTCAGGCAGAGAGCACTGCAGGTTTGGATGTGCCACCAGCCAAAAAACTGAAAGCCCCCTGGAAATGTGCTAAGTGCAGCTTTGCGACGGACGTCCAGACTGAGTTCCAGGAACACATACCTCGGCACAAGACCGACAGCTCCACCTTCCAGTGCTCGTTCTGTGGCCTGTGCTACACCTCTCACATCTCTCTGAACAGACACCTTTTCATTGTTCATAAAGTCAAAGATGAGGAGGATGAGGAAGAAGAAGAGGAGGAGGAGGAAGATGAAAGACAGAAGTTACAAACAGAGATGGGTAAGAATGGACATGAGGACTACAATGGCGAGTTGTACACTACAGTGGAAGAGGACAACAAATACAAAGAGTGCAAAAGTGACTCATCTCTTTGTGAGCACAATCAGACGTGTGGCGCAGAAGGCCCCAACAGCACCTCACAGAACCATCATTCAAAGTCACTTAAGACTTAAAAGCAAAAAAAGCCCTTTTGGTTGATCGGGCTTTTTTTGTTGGAGGGTTTCTACTTAAAATATAGGGTGGGGACGGGGCAAATCTTTGAAATAATCTGTTGATTTCTTGGGATGGATGTTGCTTTCCGTTAACTCCTATTTGTAAGGGAAGTTTAAAACAGAAAAAACCCAAAACCAACCCTGCCATTGCATCCTAAGCACTAACTCCCTGCCAGCCCAGAGAGGTAAAAAGGGAAAGCAGAGCCAGAATCCTCAGTGGGGCTTGGCCAACTCCTGAGGATCCAGGAGCACTTTTCAGCTGCAGTTTCCTTCAGACAAGCTCTCCTCCTTTGAGTGTGCACCGCCTCAGCCTCTGCCCAGAGCCCCAGCCTTGGCTTCCCAATCTCCCTTTCTTTCTCCTTCTATTTATGGCTTCTTTTTTCTCTCCCCATCCTGCCTTTGTGTTACTCATTTTAACTCATAACACTGACTCAGGCAACTGCGTTTGTCAGGACCATATTGCCCAGTCTGGGATCTGTGTTACACAGGATGGGTTCGAGCTGTAAGTTGTGCTGATTATTCTTTAGTTGCCCAAATAACAACATTCTTTTCCAAAACACAGTTTAATGAAATATCTTGGACCTGAATCATCCTTGAAAGAGGAATTTGTAGTCCCAGTCCTCCCTGGTGAGTACAGTGTTTAGGAGGGCCTGGTCCACTTGGGGACATGTTGGCCGTTTGTGGAGTTGCACTGCTGGAAGCCATCCTGGGGTGGGTGGTGCCAGGCCCAGTGCTCAGTGGTTCATCCCAGTGGGGAGCTCAGATTGGCACCATCACCAGAAGGGAATAACATCCCAGTCAGTGGGATCAACTGGAATGAAACTATTCCAGAGCTTGCGATATATCCCAAGTGCCAGGGCTCCATGACAGCTCATTTTGAAGGGGAGAGGAGCAGAGCACAGCTCACAGAGGTGTTGGAACCAGTGGGAGCCACCGTCCCACAGCACAGCAGGGGCTGACACTCAATCAGCAGCTCCATAACTCCTCTCCTGCTGTGGCTCAGCATTACCTGACCTTTAGGAGATGTTTCTTTCCGTGTAGTCACATTGACTCTCTCTTTCCTCCCTCATTCCTTGTCACACCCATGCTTTGTGTAATACAATTACCTTCTATACTATTATTTTTTTTCATTCTGTTGAGCCAGAACTCTGCTTGTTATTGTTTACTCTGACGATGTTTAAATAATTTAAGAACTATTTATCTCCTTGCTTGGGCTCATCACCATCTGGTGTCGCGATGCTTGGATATGGCCCATTGGAGCTGCCTGGATGTTGGATGGTGTGCTGTTTGGATGAGTAAAGGTTGGATGTGGGGTATTGGTTGGATGCAGTGTGTTGGGGTTGGTTGGGTGAGGAGTCATATGGGGGTGTAGATTAGATGAGATGTTGGCTGAATGGGATGTGAAGTGTAAGGGGTGTCAGGTTGGTGGGTGTCAGGTGTTGAATAGGGGTTTGGTTCAATGGGTGTTGGCTGGATGGGACTGATTGGAAGAGGCATGGATGGAAGTGGGCATTGGTTGGATAGCTTTTGATAGAGTGGGGCATCGCTTGGATGTGGTGTTTCAGTTGGGTGGGTGTTTTGTTGATTGTGGGAGGCTGGATGCGGGTGTCGGGTGCATGGGGGTGCTCTCCCGGTGCAGATAAGCCGCGGCCCCCCTTCCGGCTCCACGGACGAGTGCTCCGGGGCCCCCTCGCCTGCACGCGCGGGGCGGAAGCGGCGGTGACGTGACCGCGCAGGCGGAAGCGGAAGTGGGGCTGCGCGGGCGGTGGCGGCGGTGGTGGCGGCGATGCTGTCGCTGGACTTTCTGGACGATGTGCGGCGCATGAACAAGCGGCAGGTGCCGAAGGGGCCAAGGGGGCCGGGGGGAAAGCCGAGCGGGCGGACAGGGCCGGTCCGCCTTGCCGTGCGCTGGTGGCAGGGCCTGACCGACCCCCTTCCTCCCCAGCTGTACTACCAGGTGCTGAACTTCGGCATGATCGTGTCCTCCGCCCTCATGATCTGGAAGGGGCTTATGGTGGTGACGGGCAGCGAGAGTCCCATCGTGGTGGTACTGAGGTCAGTTTCGGAATGCGGGGGCATAAACTCGCAGGTAGTTTCACCGGGCGGGGGAATCGTCAGGCCCCCCGAGGGAGATCCCCACAGGGATGGGTCAGACGGAGGCTCTTGCCACAGCCCCAGGGGGCGAGAAGCTCCTTAAGAATCCGGGCTCAGCAATAGCGAGGGAAGAGGGAGTGGGTATAAAGAGCATCTAACCTCGCTCTGTCAGCCTGGTAGAGGGCTGGTAAAAAAGAAGGAGAGGGACTTTTTACCCGGGTAGGTAGTGACGAGACAATGGGGTGTCCCGTTTCCTACTGCCAGAGGGCAGGGTTACATAGGTTAGTATGAAGAAATCCTTCCCTGTGAGGGCAACGAGGCCCGGGCACAGACTGCACCGAGAAGCTGTGGCTGTTCCTTTCCTAAAAGTGTTCCCGGCCATGTTGAACCAGGGCTTGGAGCACCCTGGCCTAGTGGAAGGTATCCCTGCCCATGGCAGGGGGTAGAATGGGATGATCTTTAAGGTCTAGTCCAACCCATCTGCAATGATTCAGTGAATGTCCATTACAGAGGTGGTCCTGAGCTTACAGGTTGTCACTGTCACTGTAGGTTTTGGGTGTCACACATTGTCCTCACAGTAGTGACATGCAGTGGGTGCCACTAGTGTTTCTCTCACCCTTCTGCTGCCTGGGACAAGCTCCCTGGGCTGCCATTGGATGCTGGCATGAATATTGTACCTGCTCTATGGCCACATTGACCTTTTCTTTGTGTTTTTGTGTCGATGTTCATGATGTAGAAATGCTGTAATGCCATGACCAAGTGCCATTTACCAGAACTCCCTCCTTATGTGAAGTATAGGACAGATGCTTCCCACTGCTCCTCCCACTGAGCAAGACAGGCGCCGTGAGTGATGTGATCTACTGTTCTGAACTGCATCTGCTGTACACTGTGAAGATAAAATACAAAACACAAATGCACGTGGTACTTAAAGTTCATTGTTCTGTTTTGCATTATTTATGTGGAATTAGGAAGGATAAGTAGTTGGTAACAATTGGCATTTACAAGACAGAAGAAAAATAGCTTGAGTCGTGGTAATGAGTCACAGTAACAAATTTTTGGCAATTCCCTTTGTCTATTTCAGATGGGAATGCAAGAGCCTGATGCTTTCAGTGCTTTGTTCCTGAGGATAATCTATCTATCTCTAAAAAATAAGTTTAAAAAAAAAAAAGTTTCCCATCATTACAGAGCTACCAGCATTGCCCTGCCAGTGGTGAGCTCAGAAATCAAAAGATAGTGTTTGTCATCAGCTTTTTGCTTATTAAAAAAGCTTTTCCCTTTGGATGTGCTTGTAACACCAGGTACTGGCAGTGCTCTTTTCCCAACATATCCAAACTACTGGCAATATGATGACTGAAATCGTGATTGTAATAGAGGTTGCACACTTGCCCAGTCTCCAAGGTGGCTTTCTCAGAAGCTCTTCATCAAGGTTTCAGCTTGGTCTTGAACACTTCCAGAAATGGGATATCCACAGCATCTCTTTCTCTTCAGGTTCTTGTGAGATTTTTCTTAAAGGGCCATGAACTCCAAAACCTGGTACTGAGTGTTTAAATATTGTTCAGTTGTTTCTCTCCTCTTTTTCAGTGGGAGTATGGAGCCTGCTTTCCACAGAGGAGATCTCCTGTTCCTCACGAACCGAATTGAAGATCCAATCAGAGTGGGAGAAATAGTCGTCTTTAGGATAGAAGGAAGGGAAATTCCTATAGTCCATCGTGTCCTGAAAATCCATGAAAAGTATGTTAGGAATCTGAGGGTTCTACTGCTGATGTTTCCCTAACTGATATTCTTCATCTCCCTGGGTAAATAAGTGGATGGGATGTCAATCATAAATATCCAGCTACTATAGGAAGTAACACAGAAGTTTCAGACAGACAAAATCTGTCCTACTTGGTTTACTTGTAATGATCATCCATCAGAAGGTACAAGCTGAGAGTCTGTGCCAGTGCCCTGGGCACTCCAAACTATAGAATCATGGAATTGTTAGGGTTGGAAGGGACCTTAAAGCCGGTCTCATTCCACCCCCTGCCATGGGCAGGGACAGCTGTCACTACCCCAGGTTGCTCCAAGCCCTGTCCAGCCTGGCCTTGGACACTTCCAGGGATCCAGGGGCAGCTGCAGCTTCTCTAAGCAGCCTGTGCCAGGGCCTCTCCACCCTCACAGGGAAGAGTTTAATCCTTTTATCCCATCTAACCCTTGCCCCTGTCATGTTTAGGGCCCTTGTTTGAAGTCCCTCTCCATCTCTCTTGGAGCCCCTTTAGGCACTGGAAGGCTGACACCACTTACTGTCTCCTGTGCCATCCTCTCTGTCCCGAGCTGCTGTGCTGTCTGCTGTAGCGTGGCTTCCTTTATATGTGAAGTGATTCTTGTTAGTGGGGCATAGCTGTGGCAGAAAGATATTTTGTGTGTAGCGTGTGCTATTTTAGAGCTTGTCTCTATGGTCCTGGTCTTTGCTGTCATGCAGACTCTGGGCCTTTCGTCTCTCTAGAAGGTTGTGTTGTTATCCTCAGTCTTTGTGTACTGTTCACTCTCAGCACTGGGGAAGCTGTGTGTCTGAAGGAACGGAACAGGCATTGGTTTCATGGCTGCAAAGGGCTTAGTTTTCCAACCAAGGCTTCCACTGCATT
Source organism: Acridotheres tristis (assembly GCA_037013685.1). Lineage (NCBI taxonomy): Eukaryota > Metazoa > Chordata > Aves > Passeriformes > Sturnidae > Acridotheres > Acridotheres tristis. The sequence goes on along the minus strand of CM072897.1, from coordinate 20,400,799 downwards.
CATGAGTTTTCCTGTTTTGCTGGATGGAACTGTGGCCCCTCGAGGCCAGTCTGTGGGGGTACAAGCCAGTGGTGTGAGTTGTTTGAGTGAAAACTGAATCTTGAACTGAATCGTTCAAGGCATCTCTGAGAGGCAGCAGCTAGTTGGGGTCTCAGCATCTGTTTCTGCTGAGTAAATGTTTTCTGGTGTGAGCTGGAGCTGTACCAGGTGACATCTGAGGATTCCTCTAGTTGAGATGTCAATGGGCTGGAGAGGGTCCCTTTGGTCCCTTTCCCAAAGGTGTTAGAATATTCAGACCAGTTTTCCGGTCCTACGCAAGGATGACCAGCCTTGTGCACATAAATACACAGCTGGAATCCTGCCTCTGAGGTAACGAAACAATGCTTGTCCCAGTAGGCAAAGCACGTTCTTTGCTGTTCAGATTTACTCTGTACCCAGAACTTTGAACAGTGTCAGTTTTCAAAGTGGTGTTCTTTGATACCACTGATTTAAAATAAGGTCAGTTTATGGGCTGAATTTGACACCTAATGTTGCATGAACATTTTTTGTGATGTTGTGGGAACTCTTTAAGTGAAATGCAGTTTTTCTCCTCCCCTGTTCTGTGCAGCATTTCCTGTCCAGATGTTGCCTACCCTTCTTTTTTTGCCTGGCTCTCTCTCTCGATATTAAGGTATCCAGCACTATTTTTTGTTTAAATGAAACAGGGCCACAATGCCACTTCTGGGAAGGTGAAACCATTCTGCAGTATTTTAGGTTTCATTTAACTGAAACAACCAAACACAAACCTAATCTTTTTATTAGGAGAGATAAACTGAAAAACCCATACTGTGACCTGAACCTGGGAGCTGAAGGCAGGATTTGGGTGTCAGTTGCTTCTTTCACTACTTAAAGAATAATTTTCTAGTGCCAGTTTGGAAGTGAAAAGTCTCTGCAAATGTTGACAGGCGTGTCTAAATGCAGGAAAACAGAAACAGTGTTCTCTATGATTTTGGGGCAACTCAGGGCCCAGTTTCACATCAATATTGTGTCAGTGAGAAAATGTGTGTTACTTGCTGGCCTTTTCTTCTTGTTTCACCCCAAAATTGAATTCGTTCTTTATTACTAACACAGAGTCTGCAGTCAAAATTTACTTAGTGGTTTTGGAGCAGGACAGCCAGACCAGTTTTCACTCACTTCAGACAACAGATAAGTGCACTCTGGGCTTCTCACACCACGTCGTGACAGAGCATTGACTCTGCTCAATAAGGTGCTGCACTCCTACATCATCACTCTTCAGATCTAAATGACATTATCTGCACCTTTGGGGATCTTTATCTTTTCCCAGACAGTGTGTCTCTTAAGCTCCCGGAATGTTTGTTGCTCCCGCACAAGCCAGATGTGCTTTGGAGAAAGCTGTGTGTTTTTTCCCTTTTTCCTTTCTAAGCTTCTCCTGTCAAGGAACCTGTGGGTGTTCAGGCATAATGAAAACAGCCTGAGCTCCAAAGAACTGCCTGCTTTCCTTTTCTGCATTCCATCTGTCATTTCTGTGAGAGCTGAGATTCAAACACTGAGGACGCTCCCGCTCAGCACCTGCCTGCAGGTGCCACAGGAAGGTGACAATGACAAATCCCTGAGAAGTGCCACGGGCTGCTGTCCAGCATTTGAACAGGAATGGCTGAGAAAGAATCTATAAAGCTTTTCCCTGGTTAAAGGAAAGATTCATCTGCTCCATGATCCCATTTCTGGCAAGCTAATTCACCTCAGGATTAATTAAAGACTAGACAGAGTATGTAGTGATAATTTTCCTGCTTTCTGCAGGTTACAATTTCAAGCACAAAGTCCTAGTTCTTTATGAATAGCCTAAGTTCCTCTTTTATGTGGAGCATTGGATCAATTTTTGAGCCAATATAATTTTTTGCAAACCAAAATACCTTGCAGAGATAAATGGTTTAGTTTGCGCTGTGGCTATTTCTGCATATCATCTTCTCTGCCTGGTTTTAACCCATTACTTCTGAGCTCCTTTTGATACCCTCTGGCTCTTGCATTGGAAGAGACAGTGAAAAGCTATTTGATTGTTCATGTCATTTGTGGTGGACTATGTCGTATCTCATATCAGTTCTGTCATTTCCAGGCTGGAGAGTCCTGGTCTGTAGCTTCTTGTATGGAAGTGGTTTCAGACTTTGTTAACCATTTTTCAACCTTTGCCACTTCTTCTCTCCATTGCAGAAAGGGGTCTGGGGGGCTCAGCACTGCCCAGAGCATTCCAGATGTAGGCACATCGTGAGTTCATGCAGTGTCTTCATGGTATTATTTGGTTTTTTTTCTGTCTGCTTTTCCTAATCAGTTCTAAGTTTCAGCTTGCTTCTGCCCACTGCTGAGTAGAGCTGTGTGCTTCAATCCCAACCTCTCCTTTTGTGTGGTGGCAGGGAGACCAGAATACAAGATTTGTGTGAAGCAAGAGAAGCATCAACACAATACGGGTCAAAAGCCAAGAGGCAATAGCTGCACCTGTACTAGAAATGGCTTGTCCTGCTGGTTCTCTTCTGAAACTCTGCTGGAAAGCTTGGCTGGGGCCAGAATTCATTCTTCCCGTGACAGTTTTTTCCAAACCATCTGCTTTCTGCTGCATTTGACAGAGTTTCCCTCTTTTATACTTCTTTAATTGTAGGACATGGTTGCTTCTAGTACCCTTGTGTTGGTCTCTCCATGCTTGTTGTAGAACAGCTTTTAACAAGTTTCTGACCTGCCTTACCTGACTGTCTTGTCTTTACCAGGCAAAATGGAGACATCAAATTTCTGACAAAGGGAGACAACAATGCTGTGGATGACAGAGGGCTCTACAAACAGGGGCAGCACTGGCTGGAGAAGAAGGACGTAGTAGGACGAGCAAGAGGGTAAGTGCAGTTGAAAATGATGGGGCTTTTCACACTGCTGTCCCCAAAAGCCATCTGGTAAATCTCCCCTTGTGTTGAACTATCCCAGCTGGGTTTTGTAACCTGCCTGAGAGCGTGAAGAGTTCAGTTCTTAGTTTGGCTTAGGCAAAGGCATCAAGTTGTGAGCTGCATCCTGGATGTTGATGCTGGATGGACATAGATGTAAGGGTAACGTGAGCTCAGACTTGATGGGAATTGTCATCAGATTTGTCCTGGGAGGCTCAGCATTTGGAGGCAAGTGATATCTGGACCAGGCATAGGCTGAAACACACTCTGGGGCTGGTTGTCTCTCAGCCCCTCTGCCACAGGGAGGAAGAAGTCACCAGCCCATTGACTGCAGCCCTCGGGATGCTTGCGTGGCTCTCCTTCTGCACCCTGGAATCGTGTTTGTTTTAAGAAAACCTTTATTCTTGTAGATTTGTGCCCTATATTGGAATAGTGACAATCTTAATGAACGATTATCCAAAATTCAAGGTAAGAGCTCTTCTATTTCCTGCCTGATTTTTCCACCCCAGCTATAATTCCTTCACGAGAACACAGGCAGAACCCTGTGCCCTCTATGTTTGCTGCTGTAGATGTGCAGTGTGCACTCCTGTGTCTTCTCTTCTCTCTCTTCCAGTATGCAGTCCTCTTTTTACTGGGTTTATTTGTGCTGGTCCATCGAGAGTAGTCCCTTGCACTGAACTACGAAGTGAAGGTGCCATGGATTTTTCTAGATGAACGTTTAAAGTAGCTGATGGTCCGATGTGCCAGGAGAAAGAAGAAAGCATGCATTTCAAAGCTTCTTGCCAGTTTGGGTTTGTTTTGGTTTTTACTGCGTAAGGGTGAATGTTTGTCACAGTATTTCCAATGGTTTGTCACATTTTAGCCTTTTTAGTGAATTTTTATATTAAAAAATTGAGCCAAAGTGTTTAGTGCTTGTACTTTGAAGCTGAGCTTCCTCTCCAAGTGCCTCTGGGACCGTGTCCTCAGTCTGTGCCTGGCCGGGCCAGGTGCCCCCTCCCTTGTGCTTACTGAACTGTCCAATGATGAGTTGTTACCATGACGTTTTTTTTCCAATTCAGAACTGGAATAAAGATTTTGCCTCTTGCCACGTTTTTTGTTATTGCCCTGAGGAGAGCAGCCTCTTTGCCCGGGTTCTGGGGGACACCTGGGCTTTGCTGTTGCACACCCCCTCCTAGAGCCACCATCTAACTTGTTCTCTCCTCACAGAGCAATAGCAGCTCCTCTCACCTCTTTTTGGAGAATAATCTGTCTTGAGCTGTTGATCATTCAGTATTTCTGTGTTTCTGTAAATCACACTGAAATAATCTACCTAAACACTGCAAAGTGTTTGGGGTAGAAGTTGGCAAAGGATTACTTTGTGTATTGTGGCGCTAGGTAACAAAAGGATTGAGATAGGAAATACCCTCAGCTGTGACAGGGATGATTTAGCAGGATGCAATAATAAAAATTGCTTAGTTTTGGAAAAGGGTTTCAGGTGTCCTGTGAACTGGCCACATCTCACAGCTCACCTGAAAGCTACAGGCTACCCTGGGGTCTGAAATAAAAAACCCACTTGTCACCATGTGCAGCAGCTATTTTTTCTGAGCTTCTCATTCAGGCTTGTGATCCTGCTGGTGGAGATGTTGTCAGAGAGAGCTCAGGGAAGAGGTGCAAGGCAGCGATATTGCAGTTTATCAGCTCTTCTCCATGACTGCTCCAGGATTCCAGAGCAACAGGAATCATTGCAGATGGTCACTGAAGCCAGACGCACAGCTTGTATAAAGCAAAAGCAGTCAGGAAAAGCAAGGACAAAATCTGCTGGCATGTTTATGGCTGTTTGCAGTTTCTTGCATATGTCTCTCATTGGGTTTTTCAGGCCTCTCCCATCTCTGGAGGTGAATTGTGTCATTTTGCTGATTTTCATGTTACCATGTGCTTTGTTCCCTATGTAAGATAAAGCAGACATCACCTGTAAGGGCACTGAAAGAATCTACGAACAGATCCAACCCCCAGCACTGAGCCTTGGGCCTGTGGCACTGAGTAATCATAACTTCATAATAAAAATGGTAAAATCTGTATCTCTTGCCCCCAGTGTTAGAGCCCTTGAAAGGAGAATGTGTAATTCTCTGTAATTCTTGAGTTAAGGATGGGATATTCTGTCAAAAGTCAAACCCAGGCAGCACTGAGAGAACAGATAGTCTTTGAGAGCTGCTATCACTGTAGAGCACCTTCCTGAGGCATTTCTGGCCTTGCAGCTCATGGGGAGCCTGAGTCTGTCTGCTTTGCCTTGAGAATTCATCTCTGCAGCCTGTGTTCTGCCTGTTTCCAGCTCTGTACAGCTGAGAATGTGGTTCTGTTACCTGCAGTTGTGAAATGGGGAGTTAACTCTAATTAGGATGAGAATAATTCAACAGTCAACCCCATCACAGCTCCAACACCCACCACCTCCTGTGCCACCTCTCACAACATTTCCTGCCTTCTAGCAGCACCTTTCCTGCCACAGGAGGATGAGAAAGTGTTAGGGATGAGCCTGCACAGGCTGGAAACTGGGCATATGGGAGCAGGATGACGCTGAGTTGTTGCTGGCTCCATCCCCACCAGATTATTCTGCTTTGCTGAGCAGAAAAGCCACAGAGTGAGCAGGATCTCTGGCTGGCTGGGTGCTGATGCTGAGGTGTTTGGGAGCACTTCTGAGCTCCCACAGAGCCAGATTGGTTTATGGTAGAACTTGATGTGTTTGTGTTTTATTTCAGTTTTGTGCCACTTTTTTTTAAAGGTGAAACTGGTTTAGGTAGCTCCAGCAGTCAGTGATACTGGAGGTTTTGGAAATGGATGGAGACCTTTGTGTCACCACAGGAATGGGATTTGCTTGTAAAGTATGTGGGTGTTGAAAGGTCTGGTTTATAAAAGGAGAAAAAAATTAAGGAAAAAGTCTTCCACGGCTGATTGCTCCTGTCTCTGTTGTGGTTGGTTACAGCCAAACAGAGCAGGTTTTCTGGTAGCAATTCCAGTGCTTAATTACAGTTCAGTCACATCCGCAGTTCAGGGCACAGATTTCCTTCATGGGCAGGAGCTGTTTTATGAAGCAAAGCCATGCTGGGCTGTGTCTGATGGCTGCTGAAATTCTAGTGGGTGATTTTTTTTGTATCAAACCTAAATGCATAAGCAAGAGCATGATGGTTGGGAAGTGAGCTGTGAGGGGTGGGTGATGTACTGCAAGCTGGAGCTCTGTGAGACAGAGGCTGTTTTTGTGTATTTATGATGCTTTAATTCATGGTTTTTGGTTGAACAGCAATGAGCATCACGGTGGTTCATCCAGATCTGTTGCTGCTTATTGCTTTGCAGGGGTTCACAGGGCTCAAGTTTTGTCAGATAGTCAGTTCCCCACTGTCTTTAATGAGATTGGGTGATTTCATGGTGATTTTCGTGCCCATAAAATCAGAACAGATCAGAACTGTATTTTTTTCCAGGGAGCATCTTCAAGAACAAACCTGGTCCATACATGAAGACCACTCTCTGCTGGAGAAATGCACAACGCAAACAAAGCGTGCAGCTACCAGCACGGCCCAAAAGTTTGCCAGGAGAAGTAGAGGAGACAGAGGAGAGAAGCAAGAGAGGAGGTGCCTAGAGCACATGCCTTGGGGATGGCTTCTGTGCCAGAGCAGGGGCAGTGCAAAGCAACTGTTGGTATGACCCATTCGGTGCTAGTGACTCAGTGGCTGAATCAGATGAGGAATGTCCTGGTTCCATCCTCCAGGAAGGTGCACTGGGGTGATGCCAGAAGGGCCCAGCCTATGCTGTTCCCACAGTGTCAGCAGTTCAGGGTGGGAGTTCATGTGTGGTGAGTGACTTACATGGCTCATCACTGGGAGAAGAGAAACAGCACCCACACTGTACTTTGAGCCAGCCTCCTGCCCCTTTTACGTCTTCCCAACCTCGTAACACTTCTGTCCCTTTGTCATCTGCACCCAGATTCTCACCTGTCAGGAGCCACAGGTCTCTGCTGGAATAGATCTACCACCCCAAGCATGTTGGATTCATATGGGACATGGGGGCTTTCCTGAGAAATCTACCTTGGTGGCTCTATTTTGCCCTAATTGGGTGGCTTTGCTGCGGGTTCCTAGTCTGCTCAGCTGTGAGAATCACTCTTCACATTTGCTTACTCTGCTTATCCCTCAGTTTCTGTAAAAACCCATCAGCTCCATCACACATAATCCTGGTTCCCCATGGAACAGGACTTGTCTCTATGTGCTGGCCTGCTAGTTGGGCACATTGTCTATTAAACCTACTCCAGCTCATGGGGAAATTCATACACTTGTTCAATTCTAGCAGGTCCTGTGAATGTCTGTCTAGCAGAGTTTCCTAAACCTTGGGGGAAATAAACATCTTCACAGAGAAGAACAGTCTAAATAGAGATGGACTAGAAATTCACCTTTTGTGATTCAGAACCTCTGTGATCCAGGATGGAGCAGCTGGAGCTCTCAGTCTCTTGCTTCTTCTCCTCCTCATTTTTTGACTATTTGTGCTCCTTCTGTTTAACAATTCAAAATTCTTCCTGCATCTCTCTCTGCTGAATATCTTGGTATCACCTTTGTTTTCAATCTCCCCTTTCCCCATAGAAACAGACCTGAAGGAAAAATAATATGGAGGATATTAACTTCTCTGAGCCTTTATTCACTCAAACTGGGATATAAGATTTCTGCTGTATAATTCTGGCTAGGACACTTCTGAGCTGGGCCTGGATAGGCCTGGAAGAAAACACGATTTTCTTCTCTAAGTCTTCTTGCAGAGCAGTTATTTGTGTATGTCCAGCAGTATGGAGTGAAGGGGAGGCCTCAGGGAAAACGCCAACTCATTTACAGCTTAAATGAAAATTGAAAATGAGTTGAAAACAAGATGTGCAAGATTTCAAATTTTATCTTTTATAAACAACAGCTATTGCCTGTGGACGAATGGATGTAACAGAGGGATTTAATCTTTGTAAACAAGAGAAAAATGCATCAAAATATACCCTCAGGCATATGTCAGGACCTGGCTTTGGAAAAATGGTGAAGAAGAGGCTGAAGCAACCTAACTGCTGCTAAGAGTTTTATTGGCACCAGGAGCTCTGTGAAGGAAACAAATAGGGGCATTCGATGACTTTGCTCTCTGTATTTGCTTTTTATTAGAGCCATCAGTTTGAGCACATATTGGCCTGCCCAGGTGGATATTTGCAGGGCGTGGGAAGCCTGAACTCCATAGCATGGAGTCTCTCCCTTGCAGCCTAGCTGGGGTCCAGAGTCAGTGCCAAAGGTACTAAAGCATAGAATCCCAGAATGATTTGGGCTGGAAGGGACCTTAAAACCCAGCCAGTCCCACTTCCCGCTGTGGACAAGGACACCTTCCACTAGACCAGGTTGCTCCAAGCCATGTCCAACCCGGCCTTAGACATTTCCTGGGATAGGGCAGCCACAGCTGCTCTGGGTAACCTGTGCCAGGGCCTGACCAACCTCACGGAGAAGAGTATCTTCCCAATATCCCGTCTAACCCTGTCCTCTGGCAGTGGAAAGTTATTTCCCCTTGTCTTGTCACTCCAGGCCCTTGTTTGAAGTCCCTCTCCAGCTCTCTTGGAGCCCTTGCAGACACTGGCAGGAACTTTTAGGTCTCCCTGGAGCTTTCTTTTCTCCAGGTGAGCACCCTTAGCTCTCCCAGCCTGGCTCCAGAGCAGAGGGGCACTAGCTCTTAGAGCATCTCTGTGGCCACATCTGGACTTGCTTCAACTGGTCCATGTCTTGGGCTGAGGATTCCAGACCTGGATGCAAAGCAGAGAAAAAACAAAATGGACCTTGCTTTAAAGCCCTTAAACCAGGGTATTTTCAGGTTGGTCTGTTACATTTGTTAGTGAGGCCCTTTTGGCTGGGCAGTTTTTAGATCCATTTGTTTTGCTTAGTTTTGATTTCCTTTCTTTACCTGGTGAAATCCTGCTTCATCTTTAGGTGCATTTAAAGGATTTGCTACCAGTGCCTGTTTCACAGGTCTTTTATCGCTCATCCCTACTTGGACAGGAGTTTGGTAAGGAACAGAACACCCTAAGAGTAGACTTGGAACTTATTGAAGGAATTTGGAGGCTTATGGGCAAGGTGAACCCACAGGGATCATCCACCTGGATTTCCCAAAGGTATTTGTCAAGGTCCCTTAGCAGAGGCTCTTGAAGGAAGGAATCAGCTCTGAAACAGGTGGCGAGATCCTTACAGGGGAAATTGTTTGCTAAGAGGTAATGAACAGAAGGGAAGAGGAAGAGACTGGGTAATAAAAAAGATGAAATTTAAATGTACATAAATACAAAATGGTGCACAGGGAGAAAAACCAATTTTAACTCTATTTATAAAACAACGGGTTCCAAGTTAAGTGCTACTATCTGAAACGTCGGGATTGTTACAGATTGTGCTGTGAAAATGTCAGTTCTGTGGTCAGCAGCCGTCCAGAGTAAACCGTGTGTGTCGATTGCTGGGGTAAAATAGAACAAAACAACCCCTGCTCCCTCCGGCTGCAGGCGTCTGGGGAAGCTGAAGATACCTGGAGCTTTGTGGTGTTTTTGGTGGGAAGGGACATTCCTGGAGGGTGTGGGGCTGTGCAGGGCTGCTCTCACCCAGCCCCGGAGGGTAAATCCTACAGAGAGGGGAGGGGGAGCTCTGTGCAGTCCCTCCTCTGCCTCGAGGACATAACCATCGGTACCATTTTCCAAGGAGTCACTTCTGGGGCTGCCAACAGCCCCATCCCCTGCACCACATGTGAAAGTTGGTGTGCTGACCTCTGCTATCAAAACTGATGTATAAAGTAGAATTTCTAAAGCTTTTTTTGATACGCAAGCTTTGAAGATTCCCTTGGGGGGTGGTAGCTGTTGGGAAGTTGAATCTCTGCTGAGTTGAAGAGAGCAAGTGGCAGAGAAGCACTGCAGTGTCAGTTCCTACCTGGAATGCTGCAAGTCCCAGCAGGCTCCAGGCTGGGTGTCTTGCTCTGACCCACCAAAGTGGGACAAAGGGAGAGGCAGAAAATCTACCACAAACCCCACCAGGCTGGTGACCAGGTTCTGGAGCTCAGGTCCTGGTGCCCTTCCCAAGCAGGTCCTGGGTGCCAGTTGTTTTCCCTAAAATTAGGAACAACTTATTTGTGAAGACTAGGAAATCCAGAAAAAAATCTGGTCTCTCTGTTGGTATCTGGGGCTGGTATTTACCAAGGCTGTGGAGGAAGGAATTGTTGTTCCTGAAGCCCTGCCTAGATCACAGCACTGCTGCTGCTGCTGCTCAGTGAGTGCTGAGCTTGGGGTCCTTTCACCAGTTGTTTTCCAATAAAGCCCCTGTCCTGAATTGTGCTCCCACTTCTAGGCTCCAACACGTCTCTGCATAGCTGTTCCAGTGCTCTTTCCAAACTTGAAATCGGGGTTATGGGCTCACATCTCCCACACACACATCATGAGGTCAAGCCTTAGTACTCAGCAATTAATCTGACATCCCCTCAGTTTTTGAAGGTTTACAATGGCACTGCAAAAGGGCAGGAACTCCCTGATTTCTTTTTTCCAGCCTTTCGCAAGCTTGCTTAGCAGTGCCATTGGGATAGAAAATACCTGTTCCTCTGCTCTCACCTTAGCTGAGATAACAGCAGCTGAAAAAGAAGGAAGATCTGTGTGCATTTGGTTGTGCATCTAATTAGAGCAGTGCAAAAGCCTTCATCCTGTTTGAAACCCTACAGCTTCCCACTGCTTATCCCTTGTCCCCTGGGGCTGCTTGTGAGGAGCACTGAAGGAGTGGGACTTAACCATGTCATGCTTCAGTTGGTGCCATAATTGCCCAGGGCTCTTTCATCTGCCCTCTGTAATTGGGATCACTTCATCTCTGGCTTCATCCTCCCTAATCCTACAGGTAACCCTTCACCTTGCTGTTCTCCACAGTAGAGGATTGCTGCTCAGCTTTCCAAAAAACACCCCTTCCCCAGGGTGAGGAGAAGCTAGAGTCAGCTGTGCCAGTGCTGGGCAGCACCACGATCTTCCTTCACATCCAGCACCTTCTCTGGACCTCACATACTCCTCCTGCGCTTCCTACATCCCCCACCTTCTCCAGACCATTCATCCCATGAGTGAATTCAGAACTGTTTTGAAGAAAAGGCTTGGGATAATACCTGTCCGTTTCAAGCTGTGTTTTATCAGTGCAATGGCAGTGCAGGACACTGGGAGAGGGACACGGACTGAGAGAGGAAATAGTGAAGGTACAGGGGTCTTTGTGTCTGTCCAGATGCAGCACTGGCATATGGGCACTGGGAAGGGATACCAGAGCCCAAGCAGTGGTCCCAGCCACCAGCACCACTGGGACCAGGGGCCTCAGGTCTCCTGTCTCTGCTTGACTCAGTGGGGGAGACAAAGCTGCCATGATGTGATTGTGAGAGTTGGGGCTGTAAATGCCACATCTGGGGTAAGCACTGTATTCATGCACCCTGTGGCCTCTTAAAGGGTCACCTCCTTGAGTGGCAAGCTGAGCACTGCCTGTTCAGCCATTCTCCTGCTGAACACAGGGAAGGAGCATGGTGAGAGAGCAGGGTGAGATCCCCCTTTTGAGTCCGGGACGTCCAGCACACCTGGACGCAAGGCTGGCAGAGGTGTCACACTTGGTGAGTGAGGGAGGAGAAGGCCTTGTCCATCACTGTGGCTCATCTCTGGAAGAGTAAGGGAGCCCATGCTGATCTGGCCAGCCAAGGGGACATTCACATAGTTTGGGAGGATGCCTGGTAACACAGGAACACTTTGGGATTTTTCTTCCTGTAAGCTTGGAGCTGAGTTTGCAGTTCTCTGCTGCTAAAAGGGAATGTGTCACCTCTATCCATGTTCTCCTGAACAGTAGCACATGCTGAGAAGAGCGTTACTAATGAATTCCCTCTGCCATTTCCCAGGAGAACTGGGTCATCTCATCCCCACCAACCAGCACCTCCTAGCAAAGTTATGGAATTGTAAATCCAGCAGAAGCTGCCAGGGCCTTTAGGACACTAATTAGCTTTCATGGCTCTCACCTGGGACTTCCCTCTATCCACATGGACCCAGGAACCACTTGAGCTCAGCCCTGGGCTTGTCGTCTGTCATTGATCTGTGTTGTGGGAGCTCAGAAGTGCCTGGCGTGACCTGGCCTCAGGCCCTCCTCATCACTATGGACCTTCCAGGACTATGTCTGACCCTGGTTACCCCTACCAGACCTCAGCCCAACCTGCTGTGGTCCCTGAGAGTATCCCTGCATAAATATGGAACCTGGAGGAATCCCTGTTTGCTGCAGGCAAGGGACAAGAAGAAACAGCACAACCTGTGCCTTGGAGCCCTCTGATCAAATGCTTCCAATTTCACGTGGAATTCACTTCACTTGAGCCCTGGGCACACAGTCTTGTGTCCCAGGCCGCCACTGTCTGTGTCCTTGGTATGGCTGGTCACAGCTCCATTCCATTAATGGAAAAGGAGGAGCGCATAGGGAACATGATTATCCATGGAAGATTTGGGTGTAGTAATCAGGAAATAATAGTCTCAAAATCTCAAAGGGAGTGGAAAAGGTGAGAAGTGATACACAGGCTCTGGTGCTCATGCTCTGCAATAAGTGGGATCCTCTGGGAGGCTACTCTGGAAAATGAAGGAGCTGGGCAGAGCTGGCAGGTCCTCAAGGACAGGATCCTCAAATTATCCATCCTGATAATCAGGTGCGCAGGTACCTGTATTGGGACATGGGTTTGAGCTAAACTGGAAATGAAGCTCATGGCTGAGCTCCAGTGCAAAGGAGAAGGTGGAAGCCTGGACAGGTCATGACGGAGAGATTTGGGAATGGGGATCAGACTCGGTGGTGAGTCTGTCACTCTTCACCTCAATAGCGGGTCAGTCACGTCTCCCGCGCGCCCGAGCGCTAGAGTGACACACGACGGGCACAAGCGGAGGATGGCAGTGTGTCAGCCCGGGGCGGGGCCGGGCTGTAGCGAGGTCCCGCCCCCGCGGGTATAACCGAGAGGAGACGGCGGCGGGCGCGGGTCCCGCGGCGGCGATGGCGCTGTGGTGCCTCCTGCTGCTGCTCTGCGGAGCCGCGCTGGGACCTGCCGTCCACCTCGACTTAGCTGAGCACCGCAGCCAGGCCGCCAAGATCAAGGTCAACCCCCGCGGCAACCTCTGGGCCACAGGTACCGGGCGGGGGGACACAGGGACACGCGGGATGTGCGGGGCACGGAGACCTCCTGCACTGTCCTGTGGCTGCCTGTGCGGAGGGGGATGCTGGCAGGACCACGATGGGCCGGGGGAGGCCAGGGCAGGCGTGAAGTCACCTCCACCTGCATCCCTGGGCAGCAGGTCCAACGTCTCCAGCAGACTGACCAGTATGGCATCCCTGGAATATGAGGTTCAGCATCCCTGGGTGGCATCTCTGTAACCTCAGAGATCTTGTCAACAGGAACAGAGAGGGAAGTTTTCAAAAAATCCCATGTGGAGTGAGGTCTTGGGATTTCTGTGTTTCTTTTGACTTAGCTGGTTTGGGCATTAGGTCACTTGGTGCTCCTTGTTGGTTCCTGCTGATGCAGGGTGGCCATTGACAGCTCAGCTGGAGCCCTGCATCCCCCAGACACGGTGTGGTGTTGCAGGTCACTTCATGGGGAAGAAGAGCGTCACAGGCTCTCCACACCTGGAGACTCCAGAGAAGCCTGCAGTGCCAATGGTCTTCAGTCCCTCTCTACGATCCTTGATGGAGGACATGATGGAACTACTGACCCGGGAGCTCCTGAAAATCCTCTTGCAAGAAAGGCTATTGGATGAGAACCAAGGGAAATACGACCTCACTGACCAGGTGAATATTGACTTAGGCGGAGGGAGATGCTCAGAGCAGAAAGGTGGAGGAGCTGTGCTGGAGAGGGGAGCAGTTGCACAGCTGCTACAGATGCATTCCCCTCATTACCTTCCTTTTAACCCTCCTTAAACCACTTCGTAAGACCAACCATAAAGGGAGAGAGCAGAAGTGTCCTGAGAGTTGTGTCTAGCTGGGCAGTGACAACTAGTCCCAGGTGCTTGGGAAGGGTGTGAGGATGAGCAAGTAACACTGCGATGGAGCTGTGACAGTTGTGGTCTCCAGGGCTTGTTAATAAGCATCTCGGTCTTCCTCAGCCAGATGCAGAAAAGGATGGTGCCCCCTTTTCCAAGGACAGGGAAATCCTTTCTCCCTTTTATTTCCACAGCAGGAGATCAAGAGGGACAAAGAATATAAAGGGAAAGGAATCAGTCAAGCAAAGAGCACTGGCTCTGTGTCAGCATGACTGGGATTCCTCGATGCTAAGGGCACAAAGCCTTGCAGAGGGTATATTGGTCCTCCTGCTGCAGAGCAGGTTTTGGGGAGCAGGAAGAGGGCAGGAGCTTCACTGGTTCCACTGTGTATCAGCAGATCCTCAGTCTTACTGCGGCTTTTACCTTTGAACTGACTTGGCTCCTAGTGGAAAATCTGCCCCTGGGAGCAATGCACAGGCACAGATCCTCAGGCAGGATGTAGAGATGGAATTGCTCAGTCAAGGAATGGAATTTCAATATTCATAGATGGAATTAGTCTGTGTGGCTCTGCTTGTCTGTTGCCTCCTGCATACTTCCCTGGGGTCTCACCCTTTCCAGTCACTGCAGGAAGTAACTGAGAGTCTAAAAAGGGTGAAATCCTCTTAAGTCAGTCCTGCCTGTGCTGTCCCACTTAGCCAGACGCCTGAGGAGCTATTCAGTAGCACTGCATGCAGGTAAAGCTATTTCTGCTGTGCAGGGTTAGGCAGGGCTTGCTCCTCTTTGGCACAGGTGGAGCAGAGTTGCAGGACTGGGAACCTGAGAGCTACTGATTGTTCAAGCCCCTTTTGGACTCACTTTCAGGAGATTAAGGTAAACTGATGCATCCCAGAGGGCTGTTCCCATTGGGTAGAGGGCTTTCCACGGTGAAGATACAACTGGGCATAGCTGAAGGCACCAGCCCACCCCACTCCTTGTGTAGTGAGCTGTGCGGGGCTGCTGCAGTGTTTGCTTCTCAGATGCGGCTGGAAAGGAGATGAGGGCTGTGGAGATTCTGGACCCTTCCCCATGCTCCCCAAGGAACCTCTGAGCAGAAGAGCACTTGTTGAGAGGATGGGAGAGCTGGTAGATGTGCTGCCCTGCCTTGTTTCTGAGCATGTAGTGTGAATTTGGTAAAGGTGCTCCCTGGGGCTATCCCCTTCAGAGATTGCTGCTCACGTTGCAGATGTGCCTGTGCAAAGGCTGCCCCGAGTGCTGATACTGCGCTACAGATTCCAGCTGGGTGCCAAAGCCCAGCCAGTACTCAGGGGTGGGTTCTGGCCAGGTATGGCACTGGGTGCCAAAGCTCTGCTGCTGGACAGTGATTTGTCTGTGGCTTGTGCAGGTGCTGGCCAGTGCCTGCCCGGTGCCTCTGTAGGGCAAGGTGGGATTCCGTACCCAAATGTGTGCTTGATGTGTAACTGGCTCCTGCCCCTCACTTTCTCTTCCCAAAGCCTGAAGCCTCTCCTTGGGCAGTGCCCTGGTCCCCTTGGTCATCTTGCTGGGTGCTCTTTCTGGTTTTGCTCCTTGGGCATCTCTGAGCATCTCACTTCCTCAACTCCTGCCCTCCTGCTCCTTTCTCCCACCCATACCCAGGGCATCCTCACATCCGTTCTGTTGTGAATATTACAGAACTGCTTCTCCCCAGTGCCTCTGGCTGCTGTCCACGATATACTGTTCTGTGTGACCTTATTTTTTTTTGCTCTTACGGTTGTCACAGTGCTAATCCAAATTCCTGCCACCCTGACAGCTTTCCCCCTCACCATGACTGTTGTTGGACACCAGGTGTCAGCACCCAGCCTGAAACTGATCTATGT
The DNA here is from genome assembly GCA_037013685.1 of Acridotheres tristis. Taxonomy (NCBI): domain Eukaryota; kingdom Metazoa; phylum Chordata; class Aves; order Passeriformes; family Sturnidae; genus Acridotheres; species Acridotheres tristis. Next base: position 20,385,029 of record CM072897.1, on the reverse strand, counting down.
GCCATGTTTCCACCTGTCTCACAGGCTTTTTCATAGCTCTGCCCCGCGAAACCCCCGGTCCAGGCCCTGCTCAGGATCTGTCACTTTCATCTCCACTTTCCTGCCATGTGTGGTAGACAAGGCTTGGTTCTCAGCATGCTGGGGCTTCACAGTGCTGTCATGTTGCTCTATATGTGACAAAGATTGGGCTGGCAGAGGAGGATCTTTCCCATCCTTTGTCATCTCCTTGGGTATGTGGCATTGATTCCCCAGGATGCAGAGACCATGTGCGTGGAATGGAACAGCTCCAGTGGTATGGAGAGAGCCCTTCTGCCTGAAGGCAGGTGCTGTCCTGCATAGCTCTGGGAGCTGTGGTCAGTGCCAATCCCACAGACTCCTCTGTGACTCTTCCCTGCTGTGTTTTCTGTCTCTTTTTGCCTTCTCACATTCACTGCTAAATGAGGTTCTCCCCTGAAGCTCAGCCCGGTGGCTGCTGCCTCACTGGGATGAAGTTTCCCTCTGACATCTGAGTTATGTTTCAGCCATTAGAGCATTGGAGCCATTGGATGGGAGGCTTCTGGCTCTGTCCTTCTCATGTGCCATCCCAAGCCACCCCTGAAAGTGCCATCGTGCTCCAGCATGGGATGTTTGTCTGATCTGTCCTATGGTACCCAGCATAGGTGGTGATGGTAGTGGTTGTGTGCATGACCTCGTGTCTCACCATTGTGTCTTGTTTTGTAGGAGACAGGGCTTTTAACGAAGGTGCTGGAGAAGTACTTTTCAAACTGAAGAGGTGCAACCAGGAAGGATGAGGTCTGCAAGGTCGGCTGTGTGTGATGAGCAGAGAAGAGCATCGTCCTTGTGGGTTTCTATAGCAACATCACTTTTATTTCTGAAATATTGTTAATAGTGATGGTATGTGTGAAAAGTGGAGCCTCCCTGTATAGTTCCTGTATGTTTTGTGTTTTCTTGATGTCTGATGTGCCTGTGTGAATAAAACTGGCTCTTTGCACAGACTCCTGTGTGTGGGTAGGGAGGCTGACCCCCAGAGCTTGTGCAGGGGGAATGACGAGCAGGAGCACCTTGGGGCAGGGTGAAGGGAAGTGCCTGGCTCTCAACAGCTCAGAGGGGCTGGATTCAGTCCCTGCAGCCTCTGCTCACTGGTGGAGACCCTGACATGATAAAACAGCACTCGTAGGTGAGCTGATCACACCACTCATCACTGGAGCATCTTCGTGACTCTTTTTGCTGGGAATATTACCAGCAAAATACTGTTTTGGCAGCGGTGGGATTTCTGGCTCAATCAGAGTCCTGGCCTTGTGGCACCTCACGTTTATTACAGGCTCATTGGCCTTGGCCATCAAACACTCAGTCCGATGATGAGGCTGCTTTGTGATGATGGCTTGGTGCACCCTCACCTCGTGCATGCAGTCAAACACTCACAGGGGCAGAGGTAGAGCCCCAGGGCCTTTTGTTGTGCAGGATGGCTAGAGAAGGGAGCTGGGACCTGGCTGAAATGTATGATAGAACAGTCCCATGAGCAGACTCTGGTTTTATACCTTCTGAAAGTGCTGCTCACAGATGCACCCTGTGGCTGCCAGCCACTTGTGGGGGTCATGGGATCATAGAATGGGTTGGGTTAGAAGGCACACCTTATGGCCATAGTCCAGGGGCAGGGACACCTGCTACTATCCCAGATTGCTCCAAGCCCTGTCCAGCCTGGTCTTGGACATTTCCAGGGATGGTGCAGCCACAGCTGCTTTTGGCAGCCTGTGCCAGGCCCTCACCACCCTCTCAGGGAAAAATTCCTTTCCAATATCTGATCTAACTGCCCTCTCGCAGTAGGAAGCCATTTCCCCCTTGCCTTGTCACTCCAGGCCCTTGACTCAAGTCCCTCTCCAGCTCTCTTGGAGCCCCTCTAGGCATTGGCAGAGGCTCTAAGGTGTCTACAGAGCCTTCTGTCCTCCCAGCTGAGCAATTGCTACTGTGTCAGCCTTTCCTTTGAGTATCTCCATGGTCCTGGGGATGTCCCCAGGAAGAGCAAAACCTGGCTGCAGAGCCTAGAGTGATGCCATAAATGAAACCATAAATTTTCACACTCTGTTCCCCACAATTCTGATGATAAATTCAACCTGATCCTTTGATCCCACAGGAGGAGAGCCCTTTGCCCAAGAACAGGAACCTCAGAGCCAGGTCACACCAAGCCAAGGGATGATCCAGCATCTGAAGACGCTGATAAGTAGTAGAGGGATCAAAACCACGGTCAGAGACCTTCCCACCATGCTCACTATCCTTTCAAGGATAGTTCAGATCCTGTGAAGCCTCCTCTTCCTCACTGGAGCAGTTGCTTGGCTGCAGCCCCTGGTGAACAGCCCATCTGTATCTGTTCCCTTTGTTAGTCCTTCATGGTCTCCTACCCACCAGCTTTGCTCAAGAAGTTTTCCACTGTCCTGCAATCATTCATGCAGGAATCCTCCCTCTAATGTCTACTTTTTTGCCCAGACTTGCTGCTGTGTTTTGGGATGTGGATGACCCCCAGCTCACCTTTTCATTAGCTGGAGTAAAGCCTTGACTTAAAACTAATTATTAGCAAGAAAAATAATGACACTGTGGATTGTGTTTGATACTGGAGGAAACCAGATGCCCCTCAGCCAGCAGTGTGAGGGACTGACAGCCTAATGGGGTTCCTGACTTGATGTGTTATGGGACCACTCTGTCAAGCTCACTGGAGGGGGAACAGGTTCCTGGCCATGAGGCACCCAGGTAAGATCCTCATTCTTCCTCTGACCCAGCCAGAACCTGTTCAGCTGCCTCTGTGTGTCCCCAGCCCTCAATCACTCTCCTCTGGGCTGAGATAAAAAAGAGTGAGGTCACTTGTTGACTACTGCTATGGGCAAAAGAGGCTTGCCTTGGGGAATATAAGTTAATTTAAGTGTTTGATTCAGGTTTTGGAAAAAACAACCCCCCCAAGCATTTTCACACCTGGGGAAGGCACCTCCCCTCCCCTTTGCTCGGCTCACTCTCAGCACCTCTCCTCCTCCTTGTTGTCACTGCAGGTGACACTCAGTCCCCCTGTAGAAGCGACAGCTGAAGGCAGGAGGGATATACCTGCTCTTTCATGGATGAGTCTTCCACAGGCAGTACCTTCCAAGGCAGTGGTCCATTCAAGGAGTGCATGTTCCACTGGGGAGCATCTCTTCATCCTCCTTCTGCTGCACAGATTGGAGCAATGTTGGGCCCCCGAGCCCTGAGTGCCCAGCACCTGCCTTGGACACCATCCTACAAGCACAGGATGACTCAGGCTGGAGAAAATCTCAGCAGATCTGTAGTCCAGCCATCTGCCCAAAGCAAAATGAGCCCTGAGCTCCGACTGGGTTACTCAGGGCTTGAAAACCTCCATGTATGAAGGCTGGGTCCACTGCTCAGCTGTTTCAATGTTTCTATTTCTCCCTCACAGGTAAACAGCCACTCAAGCCCTAAACCGCTATTTCCTCTTGAATTTCAATTATAAACTGAGAGAATCAGGAAATCTTTTGAAGAAACTCATAATTTTTTGACAATTTTCTGGCTCTGTCCTGTCATCCACCTTTCTGACATTCACCTGCTGGCACAGCATACATAGGCTGAGCACAATGTCCTATCACTCACCAGGTCGTGTTCTTGGAAAGTTCCAGCACCAATGCTTTGTGCCCAAGCTTAGAAAATGAGTAAATTCTTCACTTTGGGTTTTTTCACAGGTCTGATTTTTTCTTGTTGCTCCTCTGGTTTGAGGATAACCTGCCATGCTGCCACTGGTGCTCAAGTCCTTGCTCACAGCAGAACTTGCTGTTTCTGTGCACTGCAAGCAGAGAGGCAACAAGGCCCCTCAGGATCACTGGGACGACTTTCTTGGGATGTTCAGACCTGTGAACATCCCAGGCTCTCCCCTTTCTTTGGAAGCCCAAGAGCTCATTTACAGCTGTGACCATTGCTGTTCCTGGGCTTCCCCCACAACCTGAGGCCATGGCATGACCCCAGGGATGGGAAAAGAACTTGAAGCTTTATCTCATGAAGTATTTATCTCATGAAGTGAGATAAATAGACACAAGTCACCTTCACGATTGACATTTGTGTCTTTGCTTATAGGACTGACTCAGAGTAGGAGCTGTCTCAGAGGGATGTCAGTGAAAGTCCACTGCCACCACTTGGTGTCATTGCTGTCCCAGGCTTAGTGAAGTGCTCTCTGTCGTGCTCACTGACACTCCTCCTCCTGCTTTGTTCTTGCAAAGACATCATGCCCCACGTTGGGGTGCTCCCTCCTCTGATCTCTCTTCCACAGGAGACTCACAAGCCAGGCAATAAGGAAGGGAGGGAAGGAAGCAGGCTGCCATCAGGAAGCAAAACAGTCAAATCCATTGCCATCCCCCACGCTCCTCCAGGGAAAGCTCTTCAAATCCTGATATGAACATCAAACCCTGACCTGACCAAGGTAAATCCAGCCATGACAGAGACTGGGACAACCCCAGGAAGTGGATTTCCAGAGCTCGGCACTGTATCCAAACGATTTCCAGGGAGCAGAGCATCCTAGTGCAGAGGAGGTGAGGTTAAATGCAGTGTACAATCTCAAACCATGCAGAGATTGCAAGTGGCCAAAAAGGCGAACAGCAGCTGGCTTGTATCAAAACTAACATGGCCACAGCCCAGGACAGTGCCTGTGCTGGGCACTGCTGAAGCACCTCTAGCCCTGGGGGGAAGCTCTGGGCCTCTCACTCCAAGAAGGACATTGGAGGACTGGAACATGTCCAGAGAAGGGAATAGAACTGGGGAAGGAGCTGGAGGGGCTCAGCCTGGAGAAAAGGAGGCTCAGTGGGGATCTTCTGTCTCTCCACAACTTCCTGACAGGAGCATGCAGCCAGGTGGGGTTGGGATCTGCTTCTAGGGACAGGACAAGAGGAAATGGCCTCAAGCTGTGTCAGAGGATGTTCAAGTTGGACATCAGGAGAAATTTTTTCATGGAAAGGGTGGTCAGGTATTGAAAGGGGCTGCTCAGGAGAGAGAGTCCCCATCCCTGGAGGTGTTCAAGGAAAGACTCCATGTGGCATTCAGTGCTCTGGTCTGGTTGACAAAGTGGGGATTGGTCACATAGTGGACTCAATGGTCTTAGAGGACTTTTGCAACCTCAATGATCCTGTGATTCTGTTATAAGGCGTTCAAAGGCCTTTTCCTTATGATATGACCTACCAGCTCACTTTTCCCTATCATTCACCAGCCTCTGGAAAAATCGAACTGGTAAAGACGACACTGAGAGGGTGATGGGACCTTCAAACAACTGGGATATGCATTTAACCAGGGCCAACTACTGCTCAGTCAACATCAGGGGATCTGCCTGTTGGGCTGGCCCTGCCCAATCCAAACCTTCAAGTACAGTAGAATGGGATAAAATTCCTGCAGAGCACATAAAGAATATGCTGGAGAAAACAAACTGGGTTATTCTTGCCTCAGGCAAAGGCAAACCCATCTGTGAGATTCCTTTCACTCAAGGACCTGAGTGTACATTGTGGGTGATGCTGGAAGATGGGAAAGCCCAATCTGTGCCTCAAGGCAATTTGATCTAGGGTGAGAACAGCCAATAAATTCAATTGCATGAAGTTAGTTGGTACATAATGCTGCGTATTATCACTTCTACACACTCCTCATCCCACCAGGCACCTCACAGCACTGTCTGGATTTGGGGTTCTGAAACTAACTTCCCTCTGATCATCATATTAACAAAGGATGAACTTTGATGAAACTGGACAAATGCAGTGGTGATGGAACAAACTTTTGTTCCCTGAAAGACAGCTGGAACCCAATGCCACGGTCAAAATGAATTCAATGGACTTTTACAAGCATAGTCCATCAACTGAGGCAATGATCTGTGTGTGTGTATATCCATCAGAACACAGGAAAGGTGGTGGAGTCTTCGGAAGTGTGGAACATGGCATGCTATCAGTGATATGGGCAAGGGATGGCTACTGCCCTAGTTTTACTGGGATTTTTCCTCAGTAGCTGGTCCAGTGCTGTGGTTTGGATTTGGCACAAGAGTAATGTCGACAACACAAGGATGTTTTGGCTGTTGCTGAGCTTACTCTAAGTCAAGGACTTTTCAGTGTCCCATGTTCTGCCAGTGAGGAGTTGCCCAGGAAGTTGGGGGAAACATGGCCAGGAGAGCTGAGGGATATTCCATACTACAGAACATCATAATCCATATATAAACTGGGAGGAATTGGCCAGGAGCCTCTGATTGCTCTCAGGGACAATCTGGGCACTGATCAGCAGATGGTGATCATGAACTGTGTATCCCCTTTTTCTCTTGGGTATTCTTTTAACATTTTTTCTTAAATTACAGCTATAATCATTAGTAGTAGTAGTATGACGTAACACTAGTATTATTACTACTTTTATTTTTTTGTAATCTTTCAGCCATCAAATGTATCTCAACCCACAGAACATTTTTCCTGTGATGAAGACTTTCATTGCATCAGGTCCTTGGCTCTTGGCTGAGGCCTCAAGAAGAGATTCAACTAAAGATCAGAAAATGTGCAATGGTAGACAGTAAGGGACCTGCCAAAGGTCTGGTACATCTGTGGGAGCCCCAGCAGTCCGGAATCCACTTCGCACTGGAACAACAGTTCTCCAGTTTCACTTGGAAATGAGAAAGGGTCAAATTCCCTGGACACCAGCCTGTTCTCACTGCTCTGGTCTTTAGAGGAAACCCTTCTCTTGACCCTCTTTCTCAGCCCAGGAGAAATCCCAGCCATCTGGGATATGAAATGACTCCAAGTGTGGATGGTCCCAAGCTAAATCTTCCCCCAAGAAATGTGTTCACCCTGGCCCCAAGGAAACGCCTTGCTCTGGACTGGGATGGACTGTACTTCAGCAACTACAGCATGGACATCATAGAACATGGAGCATTGAAATCCTGAGTGTTCTCCTGCTGTGAATAACCCAAGGAAAGAGGCACGGGTGCTTGGCTGTGTTGGCAGCTACCTGCCTGCCCAGTCTGGAAGGTCTCAGGGCTGTGTCTGATCCAAAGCCCTCTATATTACTGTGCTCAGGAGATATTCTTACAGTGTGTATGCACCAAGTACTGCTCCTTAGAGCAAGAGATAGGGATCACCCCAGCAACAGACAAACAGATTCTTACTTTATGGGCTTTTTAATGGGATGAAAACAGCCCTAGAGCAGCAGGGACAAAACCAGCTGTGGGGTTCGATGCGAGCCCTTCTGCCACAGGACCCTCCCCACAGGACTCCCCAAATCATCAGGGTGCTGGAGTGCAGTGAGAGAAGGTCCAGCACAATCTCACTGCCATTTTCATTTCTATTCATTTTAACCTCCATACGGGGCTGAGAAGAAGCCAAGGATTCCAATACGAATAAGGTATTCATAATTTTTTTGGTTCTTCAGGCTCGTGGAGTATAAAGTACAGTGAACAGAGTACACCTGACGTAGCACTGGGAAATTGCACCAGCAACAGCTCATGGTCCTGCTGTGCTGCAGAGGAAGGTGACATAAGACACCTCCTACCATGTCCACCAGCCATTCTTTGGACTCCTTGCACAATGTTGAGACTGTGCCAGGAATTGTAGAGCTACAGAATTGCCATGGAATTGATGGATTTTATAAAATATGTGTAGGTCAGTACCACCACACTGAGGTGTTTTTCTACTGTGGGAAGATAAGGCAAGCAGTAATTCGGGCAAATCTTCCTAAAGGAGTAGGCAGAGGTGGATACGGTAAGACCCCTTCTTACTCCAGGTAGGATATAGAAAGGGTAAACTTAGGACACTCCTTTCTTTCCATTTCCTGCTCTCACTGTTCCCACAGCCTTGTTGACATGTCCCAGCGTCTCACATGCCAAGGAACACCTTTCCCTTCAAAACTGAATCTGTACCTGTTCCAAGTGTTTTCAAGCCAAAACCAGCAAACACTGGTTCAGGGTGGTGGCACTGATAAGGGAGCCACCAGCCTCCAGCACGGACTCAAGAAAGCAGCTCCAGCCTGGCCATGTCACTGGTATGAGTGGCAGCAACCTGCTCCAGGACCTGGATACAAGTGCCATGGAAAGGGATAAGGCAGCTCCCAGCAGGGCAAGAAGACTTGTGGGAATACTTATCTGGGATTTGGAAAAAGGGGGACTCTGTTTTTCTTGCCTGGGAACATTTGCATGGCAGACCTAGACTTTAAAAGACCCTGTCATTTCATGAAGGGCCAGCTTCCCATCTCTCTGCCATGTGTCCTTTCCCTGGAAAGACGGGAGACACATAGCCTGAAAGGTTGTAGGGAACCAGCTCTGCTGGGAGACCTGTGAGACTATGATGGAGGAACAGGACTTTCAGTCTCGTATAAATTCTGGTGGGGGACTACTGAAGGCCTGTGGTTCAACCCCTCACTCACAGCAGGACTGTCACCAACTGCAAGACACCATCCCAGGGTGATGTTTGGTGGGACAGGACCACTGGGAGGGTAGACCTCTGAACATCGTTGTCTTGGGGTGATTTTATAATGATTTTTTATTCTCTACCTGTCTGCTTCACGCCCAGGAAACGGGTGCTGTAGCTTTCAGATGGACCAGGGGGTGGCCTGGTAAGTTTTGGGCTCCAGCGTGATTTTGGTTCAATCTCTCTCCAGGGTGGACCAGGAATGTTGCACTGTTCTGTTCGTGGGATTAGTTTTTAGCTAGCTTGAAGCCAAAAGATTTTTTTCCCTTCCCTTCCCTTCCCTTCCCTTCCCTTCCCTTCCCTTCCCTTCCCTTCCCTTCCCTTCCCTTCCCTTCCCTTCCCTTCCCTTCCCTTCCCTTCCCTTCCCTTCCCTTCCCTTCCCTTCCCTTCCCGTCCCCTCCCCTGTACCGGGAATCCTCTCGGCTGCTTTTTCCCCCTTGAACTGTTTTCCACTTGGCTTGTTTTTCTTTTCAGCCCTTCTGGGGAGGCGGCGGGGGACCTCGGAGGAGCTGAACCAACATGAGAAAGGACTTTAAAATCCATCAACTTTGGCTGCTGTGAGAAGACCCACGCCAGAAATCCAACAGGTTCCCAGCTGCTGCGTGAATTCTTTTCTCCCTCCTTCTCAGAGACAAAGAAGGGAGGCCACCCATCTTTGCCTCTCAGCCACGCAGCGAGGTGGGGGTGGGGTATGAGGTTCTGTTTTCTTTTTTTCCTGCGGATATCTTGCTTTGTTAATAAACAGTTTTACTTTTCTTTTTTTTTTTTTTCTCCCCTTTCATCTCCATGTATCCATTTCTCTCATTGGCAGAAGAAAAGAGAGTTATTGAAGCCTTTCTCCTCAGAGGAAACACCCATTCCAGGGCATTTCCTCCTGAAATTTGTCTCCAGAGCAAAGACCATCATCCATCAAAGCTTTTGTGACAACCAGAACTGGTAGAGAACATGCATAGCAGACCTGGCCAACCCCAAATCTGCCTTGGATATCTTCCACCACAATGCTCACTCTGCTGATCTGAGATCTGGAAGCTCACACCCCTCAGGAAGAGTGTGAAGGCATTCCAAGGCTGGCAGAGAGATACAAGACAGAGGAGTTTCCATGGAAAAATGTTTATTGCTTAAAATTGGCCTCTAATGCCAGGGATTACAAGAGAAAGCTCTTTAAGATGCAACCAGGGATGAAAGTGCTAATTACCACACAGTGCATCATTAACAAGCCCCAGCAAACCTGGGAAAAGTTCAGCTCCCTGATGGTTACATTAAACTGGCAGGAAGGGCTGTCATGTGTGGGGACAAGGTTCCCCAAGCTGGGGCAGTAAAATCCCTGATAAAATGCATCCCACAGCTAATGCACTTCCCAAGACTGACACCAGGGCAGAGCTCTGTTAGATAAAGGAGACACTCTGGGATGAGTCTGGAGGGTCAATTTGGGAGCTGACAAATCCACTTGCTCTCTGATGGAAAAGCCTGTAACAGATGCAAGATGGTGACTTCTTCCCCTCCTCTCCCACCTCCCAAGGTATCAGCTTAGACCTGCCATGATCCCTCCCTGTATCCCTGTTGCAGAGCTGCCATTAGGGCAGCCTGGAAGGGCCACTTGGGGTCTGTCAACAGTAGCTGGGTAACCCCAGGAAGGAACAAGGGAAGGAATGGGACCAGCTCACTCAGACATGAGTCTTAGTGCCCATGGGGTCACACATGGAGTCCCTGGGTGGAATGGAGATATTTAGGAGGGCAATGGGACAGCTAGGTTTCTGTCCCCTGTATTTCTGAGGACACATGGAAACCTGTAACACTGGCAGGAGTTGAAAGGAACTGTTTGGGACTAGAAGTAGAGATGATCAAGTACCCAAAGTAAGAGGCTCTTCCTGTCATGTGCCACAGAAGGTCTAGAACATGTCCAGAGAATTGTTCCTCTCTTGGCTCTTGGAAGGGTCAGAGGGCTGAACACTCAACACAATTTCTAGATGAGGATTTCCTCGAAATGTGGCTGAAACCCCTCCTGTTTCAGTTCCCACCAGGATGATATGTGACTCCTGTTGAGCTTTGCCTCCATCTCCTGGCAGTCCTTTCACATAACCCTGAGCTGTCTCCATCACAAGATATGAAACCCACTGGTCAGTGTAGTGGGTAGCAACACCTTCTCCTCCTCTCAAAATGTGTAACTTTTGAGGGACAGCTATGGGGCAGAGTGACTCCTGGATATAAGCACCACATCTATCTTTCTGGCTCCAATGGGTCTGGCGGAAATCTTCCTGGTGCATCCCCAAAATCGCCTCCTTGCCCCGGCATGTACCCACTCTTTCCTCACTGCACATCCCGGCACTGAGGTGGTTGGTTCAACACCGAGAGAGGAGGGCTAATGCAGCACTCAACACCCGCTTGCACAAGAGGTGATGGGTGCCCCTCCCCTCGCCCCCACCTCTCCCCGGTGACCTGGATGAAATGACTCATCTCTAATCGGGGGATCCATCTCTCCGGAGGGAGTGAAGCAGAAGCTGCCCAAGGAAGAGGGCTGCCCCAGCAAGGGCAGGGTGCTGACAGTGGGAGAAGAAACTCCTTGGAAAATGTGTAATGTTCCCTGGAAACTGTGTGATGAAATACGCAGCTTTATTACCTGCAGAAAAGACTAAGAAAATTTAAAATTTAAAAAGGAGGAAAACACAAAAACCTAGTCGTAATAATAGCCTCTTCCTATATGCTGGGTGGGGGGTAAATCAAGCAGTTTTCTCACACTTCCAGAATATGATCTCATCAGCACTCCAGGGAAGGGGAGCATCCCACTGACACAGTCATGGCCCATGTCTGTCACTGCTGGGGACAGATGGGAGAACCACAGCATTTCTAGGAGCTCCCTGACGTCCTTGCACTCAAACCTTTGTGTTGCTGGTCACCTTTAGAGAAGAAGGGGAACTCCCTCCCCCTTGTTTTCATTTTTGGGAATAGGATATCCTCCCAAAGGACCTGTTTGTGATGCTTGCCTGAACAGCCCCAAACCCACCGTGCCCCAATCCCTTCTGAAGGTAAACTCCACACATTGGTTTAACCAAGCCAGTGCAGGGCTCATCCCTCTGCTGCCTCTCCCAGCTCCAGGGAGTGCAACAAGAGATGCTTTTAGACCCTCATCCCACACATCACTTCACATGGTTGTATCCTCCCCATCTTGATTAATTTCATCCTCTCAGTTACCAGCCACCTCCTCAGTTATCCTCTTCCACACTGGAGGGAGAGGTGGTTCCACCTTTCCAACAGGTCCAAAGCCCCACGGGTGTCCATGTGATCACCCTAAGGATTTGCTCTATTTGCTGTGATGTCCATGTCTCCCTCTGCTTTGCAGAGGCTGTCAGAGCTGGAGCTGGTGCCACGACCCCACCAGACAGCTCCACAGCACATCTCTGCACACATTCCCCTGCTACATCATCCTTGCCACCTTCTAATTTTTTTAAACAACTCTTGGGGAGGGATTCAGTGGTCAGACTGGATAAGACAAGTTGGGGATTTGAGGGGAAATGGCAAAGTCTTTGCCCAAAAAATGCCTTTATTTCCTGTTGGATATGAGTGAACACTTGTTTGTATCTCCCTCTGCCAAGGGGGTGGGTACTCAGCCAGCCCCTGTTCACTGGGATGCAAAAAAGAAATATCCAGGGGATGGCTATGCCAGTTTCAGAGGGAAGACCCCAAACATGGGTCAGGAGAGTGTTTCTGCCACGCTGGTCCTTCTCAGTATCAATACAACATTCTTCAGCCAACTAAAATGCCAAAGTACAGGAGCAAACCCCAAAAGTTTGGATTTCCATGATTTCCATGTCACGGCCAGGTTGCAAACCTGCGCATCTTCTGCATAGTGGGGCTGGGAGCACCTCTAGACACCTTGCCTGGGGACCAACAGCTCAGTCAGGGAAACTCCCGCAGGGATGGAGTCAGGAGCGGGGTCGTCAAGGATGCCATGCAGCCGCAGCCTGTGCTCAATGATCTCAGCTTCACCAGGAACCTTCACCAGGCAGTGCAGATGAGGGCTTTGAACATCTCTGGTCCCACCAGGGTCCAGAAGGGCCTGGCAGCTCCAGGGTCATCATGCTATATGGAACTGGACTTTTTACTGTTCTGCAAGAAAAGCCAAGGAGAAGAAGGCAAACCTTTCCCAGGACTGCGCCAGCCCATCGCTCCCCTGCGTGCCCAGGCAGTGCCGGAGCGACTGCTCCACTGTGGGTTAGGCTGGATGATCCAATCACCTTTGGAGTCAAACACTCTAAGAAACGCTGGGAGAAACGCAGCCGTGACTGCACGGCAGGCTGGCTCCTCGCCCGCAGCCTTGGCAGGAAATGTGAGCAGGCAGGCAGGCAGCATCACGGCTCGTTCCGGAGCATCACGGCTCGTTCCGGAACATCACGGCTCTTCCCGGAGCATCCCGGCGCTTCCCGGAGCATCCCGGCGCACGTCGCAGCTCCCAGTCCGGGATCGGCTGCAGCGGAGGTAGGCTCGGGGTGGGAAAGGGGATGTGGATGTTTATGCTGCTGCTGCAGGGATAGCCCCCATTCCAGGGGGATGCTGGGCAGCTCCTTCACAGCAGGAAAGTGAGTTGGTCAAGTGCTATGGTAAAAACGGCGTTTGGTCTCCTAGGCAGCGTCCTACTGTTATCCCCAGCTGGCTCCTGAGTGGCTGGCACACCGCTGACAGGGACAGGCAGTTTCTCTGTCCCCTCCGGGTTATTCCTGTTTCCTTGGACGATGAGGAGTTAACTTCACAGGGGCTCAGCGAGGAGCAGCCCGATAGGGCTCAGCCTGTATTTGTGCAGTGATGAACCCAGAGCCCCGAGCACAGCGGGGACCACAGTGGCGGGTAGGCTGTTGGATAAAAGGCTGAACTAGGGAGGGTGAGAGCACAGGGAAGATTTCGGGGATGGAAAACAGAGGAGGGTAGTGACTGGCCCAGGGATGTTTGCATGTCTTGCTGTCCCTCTTTAGGGACAACCTGAGTACTGCAGCAGATACCCTGGTGGCTCCAATCCATCTTTGCTGTGGGCTGTACGTTGGGAAGATGAAGAGTTCCCGTGGGAGATACCTGAGTGCATGCCCAGTGTGGGATTGCAGTGTCCACAGCACTGGGATGCACACACAGCCATGCCAGGGACAAGCAGAGTGCTGGCAAGGGGGCGGGAGATAGTTCTATGGAGAAGGCTGGTTGGAGTGGATATGTGGAGATGATTTTCTCACCACTGTCTCTCTGGGTGCCAATTTTGAGTCCTTCCAGGCAGCAAGATGACACTGTGGAATGGCTCCTACCCCTTCTACCCTGGAGCCAATGCCTGCTTCCCCTTTGACACTACCCGGGCTGTCATTGTCACTGTATTCCTCTCCATCTTGGTCATGTTCATCATCATCCTGCCAGGGATCCCGGGCAGGAGGGTAAGTGGAGGGGCAGGAGCAGTTCAGACCTCTGGCCCTTGCCTATGAATCCCACATTCCTCCTCCTTCCCAGCCTCCATAACAGATTTGGCAGGCAAACTTGCCCACAGGTTCATGGCCAGAGCTCTGGGATCTCTAGTGAGCCATGGGGCTGAGCTCCAGCCTATCCCAGCATGAAAACTCATCCCAGAGACACAAAACTCCACCACCCCAGATTGCTGAGGAAGCTAGATCTGATCTTGGCTGGGTTTCTCTGTGAACAAGCCTAAATGATTTCACCAGAGTGGAATAGCAGGGTGAGGCTCAAAGATCTCACCCCACCTTCCCAGAAACCTCAATAAAAGAAGGAGGTGTGTACTGGGCATGTCCCAGCACTGCTCACCGGGCTCTGTGTGCCCAACAGACCCTGCTATGAGCCACATCAGGCACTTGTTGTGTGCCTGGTCTTGCAGCAGGGCTGGTTGAGGGGCTTCTGTCACTCTACAAATACCTGATCACTCCTTTTTCCTACAGCTGTGGCCAGCTGTCAACATGTCCAAACACATGAGGTCTGGATAAGTGTGGAAATTGCAGCTGAAGACTGTTAGGGGCAATGTCTCCACTCTCTTTCACGAGAAAAGGGATGTCACAGCCTTCTCGAATGGGCTCTTTTGATCTTCTTCCTCTGTCTCAATCTTCCTGCTGCCTCCACCCCACCACAGCAGGGATGCCCCAGCCACAGGTGTACCCCATGCCACCCACCCACAAAGCACATGGGGTGACTCCCCAGGGGAGGGACAAGTCTATTCCTCACCACGTTTCTAAATTACATGCTTGGTGCTGAAGTCGCCATGGTAAGATGTGACTGACACCTCTCCCTGCACTCTGCCCACCCCTTACAGCGACTCTTCTGTTTCCTGCGGTTAGTGTTGGGACTCTTCACGGGAGCAGTGATCCTCAGTGAGTACTGGAGTCCTGGGGGGAAGCTCATGCATGCCCAAGAAATGGAGGGGAAAGGTGGGGGAGGGTAAATAGATCAGTCAAGGGCCAAGTCCAGCCTGTAGGATGAGTTAATGGGGAAGATGGACACATGTCTTGTGTCTGGGAGGTGGTTCCAGTAACTGGTGGAACACACTCATCTGCCTCCAGTCTGAAGACTGGTGGTGATATCCAGGGCAGTCACCAAAAGCCCACCACCAACTTTCACGGAATTCAGGCAAATTGGGAGGGGCTTAGATGAAAAGCAGTGCCCAGACAGTGCCCATCAGTGCCCACATCAGCCCCACTGCCACCAGGGTTAGGATCTGCACTGGGGCTGGGGAGAAACCAACACAAGTGGGGCTTTCAGGGTCATAGGTTGGGGTTGATATTGACATACAGGACTTCTGCCCCTTGGGGCTAACAGCCCATCCTTACCTTGGGGTGAGGTAAGTGATGCTCAGACCATGGTGACCGTCCTGGCAGGTGCTTCCAGCACCAGATATCTTGCTCTGAGGCTATAACTAACCCCGGAAATCTTCACAGTTGTACAATTCACCAGAGACTGGGAGACTGGCTGGGTGCAGGCAAACACCTCCTACAAGTCCTTCAGCCCTGTCCAGGTGAACACGGACATAGGGCTGCACATTGGCCTGGCAGGGCTGAATGTCACACTCAGGGGTAAGTGCATATTCCTACAGGAGGGGACTGGGTGCAGGTTTGGCACCCATGCACCTGGATACTGGCCCCACACCAGGAAGCCTCAGAGTTTCCTCCAGTGCTGAGAAAGGTCCTTAGTCTTCATTACCTGGCAGGAAACCCAGTGAACCAGATCAATGAGACCATCAACTACAACGAGCACTTTCCCTGGAACTTTGGAGCAGATTATGACCACAGCTACAACGAGGGGCTGAAGAAGGGGCTGCCCAGCCCCATCCTCTACGTGGCAGAGAAGTTCAGCATGCAGAGCCCGTGCGCCGTGCACAGGCAGTACCGCATCGCTGGCCACTACATGTCACTCAGCCTGTGGTGAGTTACAGCGAGGGGTCAGCCCTGTCCCATGCAGTGGGGAGCTGGGAAGAAACAGGGACAGCACAGGGAGCTTTATGGAGCCACTCTTGTCACTGTAAGGACGTGCCAAAGCCTTGGTTCTCTGCAGAATCTGGGGTTCCCATGCTTCCTGGGTCTGTCACAGATTCATAGAATTGTGGTATTATGGAGTGATTTGGGTTGGGTTGGATCTTAAAACTTATGTTGCTCTAACCCCTCACCCTGGGCAGGGACACCTTCCACTACCCCAGGTTGCTCCAAGCCCTGTCCAACCTGGCCTGGAACACTTCCAGGGATGGGGCAGTCACAGCTTCTCTGGGCAACCTGTGCCAGAGCCTCCTCACCCTCACAGGAACAATTTCTTCCCAATATCCCATCTAACCCTGCCCTCTGGCAGTGGGAAGTTATTCCTCCTCATTCTGTCCCTCCAACCCTTGTTTGAAGTCCCTCTCCAGCTCTCTTCGAGCCCCTCCAGGCACTGGAAAGGGCTGTAAGGTCTGTCCAGAACCTTCTCTCTGAACACTCCCAGCTCTCCCAGCCTGGCTCCAGAGCAGAGAGGCTCCAGCCCTTGGAGCATCTTTTGTTCACGTCCCCAGACTCCTCTTATGTGTCCTCTACCTTGATGTACAAAACTGCAGTCTGAGAAAAATTCATTGAAGGGACTCAATGGCAACTGTGGGACTCATGGTTCGAGATCCCTCCCAAGGACCAAGATAAAGAGTCCTAGTTAAATCCACTGGTGAAGGGTCTTCTTTTGCGTGCTCATGTGGGCACAGGCCTGCCTGAGGGGAGCAGGAGGGACCATCAAGAGGGTGCTCAGAGCTCATCTCTTGGTATGAAACTTAGATCCCTTGTGTGTGCTGTGATTGTGGAGTTTCAACACCCCCATGAGTCTCAGAGGTGATGGGAAAGGCACTGCAGGGTGAAGAGGGCCTTGCAATTCCCCCATGAATGTAGCTTCCAGGTCCCTGAATCCATCTCCTTTTTTTCTTTCAGGAAAAATAATTACCCCCACCCAAACATTCCTGCATTTCAAGGCAGAAATGTTAATGAAAACTCATTTCTTGTTTTTTTCTTGGAATCAGAAAAACTTGTTAGGCTCACCTCCCCAGGGAGCTAAATCCAAGCCCCAAGCCCAGGGCAAGGCTGGCAGCTGGGTGCACTCCAGGTGCTGAATCAGGTATGGGCACGGCTAATGGTGCGGTTCTCCAAACAAAGGTGTCCCTTGATGCCATTGTCCCTCTGAACACGTGGGAACTGCCTGGGGGTGACCAGTTGTGGACAAACATAAGGATAAGAAAAAAAAGTTACTTTGGCGGGACTGTTACAATCTGATTATTAGAGAGATCCTCTGCCCAAATTAAGGTGCAAATGAGATCATATGATGAAGTCAATAGTATGGATTTTATGTGACAGTAAATATAACGTAAAGATAGAAAAAAATAGAGAAGGAAAGGGGAAGGAGACGGAATGAGAGAGAGATAAGTAAAAAGATATTACCACTCTTGGAACCAGACACTGTCCTATTGATCCTCTTCTTCTGGTCTTCTCAGTGGTGGGGGTCCCACAAAACTCAGAGTTCAGACACTTCCCCTGAAGAGGGGGACTTTTACACTTTACAACACTCTGGATCTGTTGCAACGCTGTGGATCAGGTGTATTCCTCCGGTAGAAGGGCTCAGAGTCTCGGGGGGCTTTGGGGGTTTTCGATGGTTTATGATCCCTTCTAAGACACGACCCTGCCTCTCACGCCTGCGTTGAATCAGTTCTGTCCCCCCAGAAGGGATGAAAACCCTCAGGCAGGGGTGTGAATCTCCGGTGGGAATGGGACCTTCCCAGAAGGGAGGGGGAGTTTTTCAACTGAGCCAGTTGTGTAAGAGAGGACATTGGCATGATGAAAAACATCACCCTGCCTCTCCAGGGCCTGCTTCTTATCAGCTTTCTCCCTCATCTGGCTCCAAACCCAGAGCTTCTAGTGTGGTTCCTCAGTCTTATGCACATCATGCCACCACACACCCAAAACCCCTTCTTCCCCCCGGTAGGAGGGAACGTAGCCCCAGCAAAGCACCTGCTGCCTCTGCAAATGGCCAAATGTTTGAGCTATCAAACATTAATATTTCAATCTCTCACAGGAACCTCCAGAGATTTCTACTCCAGTCCCATACCCAGAGCAGGGCTGATGCCAAAGCCATACCAAGGTGCTTGGGGGCTTCAGGAAATTCAATACTGAACATTCCCGGTGTGGAGATCCCTCTCTAGTGCAGTGGAATCTGTCCCACAGCTCCACCACTCATGTCATTATACAATTGTTTGGGTTGTAAGGCATTCTTTAGATCAGGCTGTCCAGCTCTTTGTGGAAGCAAGGCCAGCTAGACGAGGCTGCCCAGGCTTTATCCCTTCATTAGGGTATGGAGAGGAGACCCTGAGTAGATACTCCAAGCCTGATGTTTTCTGCTCAGTTTTGTGGTCCTTTTGCAGGCTGGCCTTTTGCACATGGCTCATTTCCATCCTGCTCTTCTCCATGTCCATCCTGCTCTATGGTGGCCACATGCTTCTGCTCACTGCCACTTTGATCCTCTTCTCACTGCTCCTCTTCTCTACCATAAGAAACACCCTGAAGTGCCCCATCCAGTTCGGCCCAGTTTCCTTGAAAACAGACTATGGTGAATCCTTTTGGCTGACACTAGCGACAGGTGAGTGCTCAGCTTGCTTCTGGGGCTTTTCTTCTCCATCCCTATAGAGATGATGCCCCAACAGCTCCTACTCCCTTCTTTCTCCATGGCTGGTCACATAAGATAATAGTTACAGGTTAGAAGATTTTAGATCAGAATTACCAGGGTTGGGGAGAAAAAAAGATGAGCAGTCAAGAGATTTGAATGTTTGAAGTTACCTGCTGGATAGAGATTCCCTCTGCCTTTCAGGACCTGCTCCACTTCCCAGCAGCAATTGTTTCCTTTGATCAAACCAGAATTTTCCATGTTACATCCTCTCCAGGGAGACCAGCCCTTTTCCAGTAGCAGATGGTAATTAATTGCCCCTGGATATTCCTCTTTTTCAGGCTAAACAAGCCCAGGCCCTCTAGCCTTTCCCTGTGCATAGTGGGCTCCAGCCCCAACTCTCTGCCCCTGTTCATCGACCTCTCTTTTGTACTGAGGAGCCCAAAGTGATGCTAGAATTGAGATGGGGAAAGACAAATCAACACCTTTGCCTTACCTGCTGGGTGATGGCACATGTCCCTGGTGTGCAGCTGGATGGAGCTGGGACCCAGCAGGATTCCTCCAGTGGTGTCCTGTGTATCTCTGTGCATTGCAGGGCTGCTGTGCCTGCTCCTGGGGCTGGGCATCATCATCCTCAACTCCGTGCAGCCAGAGAAGCTGAAGCTCATCTTTAGCCTGGACAAGAGCAGCAAAGAGGAGGTGTGGGACAAGTCCTGCCTGCCAGCCAAGCCCAGCTGCTCTGCACAGGGGACTATAGTCCCCTTTGGTGAGCTCTGCCATGTGACAGCCACCCAGCTCTGAGGCACAGGGGAGGCAGGGCAAGGCCTGGAGATGCTGCTCCTGAATTCACCAAATCCATCAGGAGCCCAGGTGGGAAGAGACATGACAAGAATCAAGTGATGAGAATATCCAGATCTGAAAGAGTGTCTGAAATACAACAGTTAGTTTTTTTTTCTTTTTCTTTTTCCTTTTTTTTTTTCTGTTTTACTGCCCTTCCCCTTGGTCTATCCCAACAAACCCTGAGTCCTCCCCAGAACACAGAGATTAAATCAGAACAAACTGAGGAGAAAGCAAGTAACTGCAGACCCATAGATATGAATCAAAGAAGTAGAGCCCACAACAGCCCCCTCACACTGAAGACCCTCAAAAAGTCCCCCTGCCCTTGGATGCTCTTCCCATCAGCAGTCAGGAAGTGCAGATGGAGCTGTGCTCCCCAGGGTGCCCTGTACCCAGCACTCCTCTTAGTTAGAGGTAAAGAGCAGGATGGCAAAGAGGAGCACAATTTAGTAGGATGCTGGAAGTACCAGGCCAGGAGGGAGGGAAGGAGAGGAGGAGGTGGGAAAGGAAGTGCAACAGTGCCTTGGAGATCAGCTGTAACCAATTAGGGAGACGTGAGCAGCACCTCCAGTCTGGGTTCCTCCTGCTCAGCTGTGGAAATACTCATGTCAGGGGAAAGAGCCACTGACATTCTGCACACCCAAGGCAGCCACCCGAACCCTTGCCCACACAGGCAGGAAGGGTGCACGCTTCAGCTTTGCACCCCTGTACCTCTCTGATGATTTCACAACCCTTTCTTTCTGTTTTGTGCTCACTTATTTTCCCCTCTATCTCAATAAAGTTAGTTTGACTTGCCTTTTCACTTGCCTGTTGATAGAGGTATTCCTCTGAACACTGTTGCTGTGACATGGCAGTCACAGGGAAGGGATAAAGAAAAGGCAGAGCCCTTTTGTGGTCCTGAATGGTGCACCTAACCATGGTCAGCCAGCACAGGGCAATGAAATCAAGGCAGTGCACCCTAAATAGGGTATTCGAATATCCCCAGCAAACAAGCAGGGGGAATACGGGAGAACTTTAGTTTCTGGTGTGCCCCTGAGTATGTGGGAGGTTTGATGGGAGCTCCCTCCA
Organism: Acridotheres tristis; assembly: GCA_037013685.1. Classification (NCBI taxonomy): domain Eukaryota; kingdom Metazoa; phylum Chordata; class Aves; order Passeriformes; family Sturnidae; genus Acridotheres; species Acridotheres tristis. The sequence goes on along the minus strand of CM072897.1, from coordinate 20,364,555 downwards.
GCCCTGCAGAGAGGTTTGCAGAAGAAGCACCACGGGCCAGGCTCTCTGGGGAGGAGGAGCTCAGCCATGGCATCCTGTCCCATCCCATTCCGGTAGGAAGAGCCTTGAATGAGAACTTAGAGGATGCAACAGGGTTTGGAGCTGAACTCCTTTGGCTGGGGACATCTCAGCCAGCCCAAATGATATCCATCTAGATGGACTAGATCCAAGGTGCAATAAATCCCTTTGGTTTAGTCAACTGAAATTCAGGCATCATAAACCTTTCCTGTGTGTTCCTGCCTTTTAAGTTTTGTTTATTTGGGTTCATGCTCTTGTATGTCTGCCACAAGAGGACAAAGTTTTCCTTCTGGTGAGGATGCTCTTGGGCAGGAATCATGCCCTAAAGCAGGACCTGGAGAGAGCCAGATGTGATGGCCAAAAGGCTGGAAAACCTCCCAGCCTCCTGTGTCTTCAGGTCATGGGATCTGTCCCATACCAGCCCTAATAACTTGTGTTTTGCTGTACCATCTTCCCATCAGTACCTTCAAACCTCATGTGTCCAGATGCAAGAAATTCTCAAAGAAGGATCCTCCTTTTCCTATGGGAATTTTGCTGGTTCAATCTTACAGCTTTAGCCACAGCACTCAGCTAGTTAAAGTCCTTTTGAGGCTCTCCTACATTCCCGAAGCTCCTCACGACAAAGGTTTCTTAGTGAGTGACCTTGAAATGTGCCAACAAGACATTTATTCCCATGGGAAGGATGCTGCTGCTGGAGGCTTGCCAGAAGTGACCTTATGATGTGCCCCAAGGCTCCTTCTTAAGAAACCAGCCCCCTAAATGTCCACAGTGTTTCAAAAGACAGGAGTTTTAGTAAACTTTTATTGAAAATAATTCCTGCACAGAACAAACCACATTAGTGGCACACAAGTATTATCTGACAGAAATAAGTAACTTACCAGCAAGGATCTCAGAAAGAAAAGTCAAAATGTTGAAATTGTGTACTTTACAATTAATTGGAATGAAGGTGCCCAGCTTTCCAGCATTCAGTTATAGAATCTCAGAATAGTTTGGGTTGGAAGAGACCTTAAGGTTCATCTTGTTCCGCCCCCGACACGGGCAGGGACACCTTCACTATCCCAGGTTGCTCCAAGCCCCATCCAACCTGACCTGGAACACTCCTGGGATGGGGCAGCCACAGCTTCTCAGGGCAACCTGTGCCAGGGTCTCACTACTCTCACAGGGGCGAATTCCTTCCCAATATCCCACCTAACCCTGCCCTCTGGCAGCCAGAAGTTATCCTCATCCTGTCACATGGGCCCTTGTCCAAAGTCCCTCTCCAGATCTCTTGGAGCCCCTTTATTCTCTGGAAGGGGCTGTAAGGTTTCCCTGAAGCCTTCTCCAGGTGAGCACTCCCAGCTCTCCCAGCCTGGCTCCAGAGCAGAGGGGCTCCAGCCCTCAGAGCATCTCCGTGGCCTCCTCTGGACTCTCTCCAACAGCTCCATGTCCTTCTCTGGAGGCAGCTCTGCAGGTGGGGTCTCATCTGAGTGAGTCAGTGGGACAGATTACCCTCCCTCCCCTGCTGCCCAGCCAGTCTAAGTGTGCTCCAGCTAGACAGGGATAACTTCATTCTTCACCCTCCTACCTTTCCTATGGCATCTTTTTGGCTCACACTGGACTACAAGTTTTGTCTAATAAAGGCCAAATTTGAAGGTGAAAAGAATCACATCATCACATCCCCCACAGCAAACTCCATGGTACATTTACTCAGTGTGGAGCAGGGTTTTTTTATTCCAGCTTGTGCAGCATCGAGCTTGCAGAAGTTGGATCCATGCCTGGCTTTCCTAGATACACCTAAGCCACAAAATGTCATCTTTGGGAAAGAAATGAGCAGGGAGAATGCTCTCAGAGAGAAATGTCACCCATGAGCTGTTTCTCAGTTTCAGCAGGAACAGACCATTGGCAAATCCATGCAGTGCCCCATGGGGCAGGGCAGGGAGCAGGAAGGGCATTCCTCCTGGCACAGGGATTCCCAGGTGAGTGTGCAGCTCAAATCTCTGGAGCTGTGAGCTGCTCTGATGGCAGCTTGCCAGCACAGCCTGCTCCTTCCAGAGGGCACTGTCAGGGAGACACAGTCTGTGAAAGTACTTCCCAGCAAGGACCTATCCCAATGTGGACTTCAAAGGCAGTTGGACGGGGAAATGCATCTCTGGGGACATCAAGAAGAATTTGTTCTGCCCTTTTGGGTCCATCTTCAGGGAGAGAATGAAGACTTTCCTTTAGATGCTGTTGGTTTCAGAGGGCTGAGAAGGAGACAGGCCCTTGTTCATGAAATGAGGGTTGATGAACACCTCAGGCATTTCCTGGTACTCCTCTGCTTCGTCCTCACGGAGATCAAAGAAAGTTTTCAGCAGGTCCAAATTGAGGTGGTGCATTGCCACAATGGTGATTCCAACCACAAAACAGAGCAGGCCTGGAAACAAACATGCCCTCAGTTGGGTTCCTGTCACTCCAACAGTGTCCCCACCCCACTGCTCTCCTTGGATTGTCCTCTGCCAGAGGACAATGCCTTTGGTTATGGAAGATGGCTTTCTATTGTATGAGCTGTTCTGAGCATCCTTAAAACCCAAGCACAAGTCTAAAAATCCAGGAAAGTGATCCCATGTCTTTGCACCTCAGGAACTATAAATGTCACTATTGCCCTTGAGTTGAGGATGATGTTTCCCTTTTTCCTATCCCTCTCCACATCTCTGCCAGGATCTGCTTTGCCAAGGGACAGGCTGGGGCTCTGGGTAGCTGCACTTCCCAACTTGGGAAGGAAGCACTAGGACTCTTGTACATACAGAGGGACACAGTGATATGACCTGGGGAACCCTGATGTTCTTACCAATTGCTAGCATGAGCCAGAAAGATCCCCCATAGGCTACATGCAGGGTCCTGGTCCCAATCTGGATCAGGCACATAGGGGAGTTCCTCACAGTGGAAAACGAGAGCAGTGAGAAGATCATGAAGGCCCCTGTGACCAGGAACATGTATCCTCCATAAACGAGGACAGGCATGGAAAAGAGAATGTTGGAGATGATCCATGTGCAAAAGGCTACCCTGGAGACAAGAGAAGACCAAGAGATGAGTGGTATGAGTGCCATGGATTAGGATGCTCTCTGTGAGGATTTCCATGTGGAAGGAGGAATCTGGCCTTCAAGTGCACTGTACAAGGTGGAGGAGCTCTGTGGGCAGGTGGGAATGACCCCTAATCCCCACGCTGAGCAAGCACATGTGCAAGGCTCACACTGCTATATCCAGAAGGCAGAAACACAGATTTCCTCCTCCTATTGTTCACAGACAGTACCAGCCTCAAGGAGGATGTGGCAGCCCACTCAGTGTATCTGGACCATCCCAGTTTCCTGCCATTCCACATATGGGGCAGCGCAGACCCTGAGAGCAGCACCCACAACTGAGATAAATGCAGGAGCAGGCAAAGGTCATTTGCTCTGCACTTGCTGAGGAACTGGGCTACAGAGGAAGGCCTCAGCTATGACCAGGAGCTCTTGTTCCATGATATCGCTGGGCTTCTTCCCCAGTTTCTGTGTCCCCGCTGTCAAACACCAAGCAGGGAGAACAGCACTGCAATGGCTCTTGATGGCCAACTGTGGTGGAAGGGATCATGTCCTGCCAGCTGGGGACCAGCTCTCCCCCAGCCCAAGTGGGCAATGACATATCTCCGACCCTGTGAAAGAGTCAAGATCAACTCCACAGTAACAGCAGCAGCATCTTTTCCTCACCTGATCCCAATCTTAGATACAAAATCCATTCAGAAATAGGGTTGGGAGAGTTCTTCATGTGTCCATGGGCCTCTCTGGGCCACCACGGACAGCAGCTTCAACTCCATCCATGGGGATGGACTTCTGCCATCATCACCACATCACAGCAAGGACCTGCACCACTTTTCTCTCTCCTGTGCCCAGCCCTGTAGATTTGTCCAGCAAGGAGAATCATGACTTCTTCTCTGATCCTCCTAAAACATCTACAGTGCCTTGCAGGGACCCCTCCATACACACAGCTTCCCTCCTGGCAGGATGCAATCCCATCCATGCCAAAAGCCTAGGGGAAAGGTAGCCAAGCTCTTCACATCCCTGCATCTCCTGTAGCTGCAGCAGGACAGGAGGGCTCACCAGAGCATGGCCGAGGCGTAGTGGCCAGCGATGCGGTACTGCCTGTGCACGGCGCACGGGCTCTGCATGCTGAACTTCTCTGCCACGTAGAGGATGGGGCTGGGCAGCCCCTTCTTCAGCCCCTCGTTGTAGCTGTGGTCATAATCTGCTCCAAAGTTCCAGGGAAAGTGCTCGTTGTAGTTGATGGTCTCATTGATCTGGTTCACTGGGTTTCCTGCAGGAGAGACAAGCTGAGGTCCTGCTGTGCCAGCACCTGGAAAATGCCAGCCAGGAACATGGGCATGGCAGGGTCCCAGAAGCCTCTAGACAGACCAAGGGCCCCTACAGGGCAGCTGTAGACCTCCTGGGGCCATGGCCACTCCAGAGTTGCAGATGGGGACATCAGACTCACCCCTGAGCGTGACGTTCACCCCTGCCAGGCCGATGTGCAGCCCTATGTCCACGTTCACCTGGACATGGCTGAAGGACTTGTAGGAGGTGTTTGCCTGCACCCAGCCAGTCTCCCAGTCCCCTGTGAACTGGACAACTGCCAGGAAAAATAAAGCTGGGGTTAAAGCAGGTCCGGTTTCAGGCTTTGGTGTGCTCAAGGGGAGAATCATGGGTGAGTGGCAGTATTCCCACCATGGTACTGGAAGGGAGTGTTAGGAGGGCAGGAATGATGACTCAGCCACCAGGACGTGCCCCAACCAGCTCCCAGCTCCCACACCCTGCAGAGCTCAGGTCCTCCCCTTGCTAAGCATCCACTCCCTGGATCTGGGAGCAGAGGAGCTCATATCCCCAGAGATAACCATCATGACCTGATTTCTCCTTGGACATCCTCTCCAGAACTTCCCTGCAAGCTCCCCACCATGGCAAGAACCACACCACCCAGGGACAGGGTTCAGAGATGAGCTTGTTTGTCAGCCACAGGAACGGGGGTGAGTCTCATTTCACACATTCAGCTCCCTGAACTGCACTATTAGTGAACAGTAAAAATCATTGTCAAAAGGAGGCAGTGGAGAGGGGTGGGAAGTGTCATCACAGCTTGGGTAGTCATTCCAGCTGGGAAAAAAAAATTTGAAGCTTTTCTGGTATAGGTTTTTTGGAACAAGGTATCCTTTTCTGAAGCACTTCCACATTGCAGTGGGCTTCATTTTCCAACAGGGAAAGTAAAGCCGATTATTTGATGTCAGGCTGAACAAAACCTTCCTGAGAAAATGTTCAGTTGCTGAGTCAACTTGTGAGTGCATTGATGCAGTGGGAGCTCCACAGGAATGTTTTTTTGGCTGCAGGGGTGAGTGTGGCCTGCTGCTGCCAGACCAAACTCTAATGTTGGCTTCAGAACAATTTGTTCTTCCCATGTGCCCAAGCAGAGCCCAACTGCAGCCTTGTCACAGAGTGGTGCTGGAAGGCTCTGCAGGGCTGAACTGGGTATGGCTGTGGAATCAGGCCTGGCCTCCACCCCTCTGCCACCTCCAGCCTAGCACCAGGTGCTCAGGTGGCTCTGGTGGCATCTCCCAGAACCTGGACATGGCTCCCACACGCTGGGATGGTCCATGTGTCCTGCAGCTAGTCCCAGTCTGGCTACCTTCTTCTAGTGCCTGGTCAAATCAGAGCTGAATCTTTTAAGTTTTCATTATCCCTCTCCTTCTTCATCCCTCTCTGAGCATCCTGTAATCAATCTTGTCCTTCACAGCAGAAGGGATGCTTTGATTTGGGTCAGGACTGGTTTCTCTTGCCACCTGGCATCTTCTATCCCCTCAGTACAACTTTCCTTACCCATCCTGTTGCCCTGTCTGAGTTGGAAATCCCACTGCCTGCTTTCTACCATCAGTTATTACAGGAAATTTCCTGGTTCTTACTAAATTAAATCCTCTCCTTCATCTCCTCCGACCTTGTGGTCGGAGTGAGGTCTTTACCCCACTGCAATCTCTGCCTTGCCTGGGTTTTATTCCAACCTGCTCCCTCCACATCACTGCAAGGCTCCTCACAAATCTCCAGACATGCCTGGCTACAGCCCCAGGCAGCACAAGAGGGCTCACATAGCGGGGGAAAATAATGGAAAACTGGTGAGAAGGATTGTAAACACACTCAACCAATGTAGCTGGGGTGTAGAAAAACCCACTGATCACAGTAACCACTGGTCTAGTCTTGTGTGTTGGAGAAGTGGAACATCTGTGTTTAGACAGCTCAGAATCACCTATTGAACAAGTTTGCAATCCAGCCCTGTTAGAGGAAAGATCAAAGTACATCAGTGAACTACACCTGCACCCTGAAACACACGTGAAAACAGCAAATTTAGTGATCCTTTGGCACAGACTGAGCATCATGGTACTGGTCCCCTCCTCGTCTCTACCCAGTGCTGCTTTGGGGATCCCCTGGAGGGTGAGGTAATGAAAATAAATCTGCTCTGCATTTCATCCATGCTTTTGTGGTTGCTCCTGCATCCTGCCTGTGTCAGGTCGTACACATAGTTGGAGGAATATAGGCCTGTGCAGCCTGATGGAGCTGGGGCTGTTTGAATTACAGTCAGCAAAATCCCCAGAAGTAACCACAGGCACCTCCGAGTGCCCTCAGCCCCTGCACCAGGGAAGGGAAAGCTGTTTTGGGAAGCTGTGTGACTGCTTTGCAGAGCAAGGGTAAGGTAAACCCCACAACCAGCTGTGGTTGTGACTCCCAGCTCACATTTCCCAGACATGGACCCCGCCCCAGGGTTTAATCCTGCCCTTAGATCCATCCTCGAGGGCTGCACAGCACTTACGGACAATCACCACTCCCATGAAGAGGCTGAGGAGAATACGGAGAGTCCAGTACAACCTCTGCAGGGAGAGAGATGGGACATCAGGCAGGGAGGAATAGTTCTGGCTCTCTCCTCCTGCCTCACCCTAAACTATCCAGGAGGGTCCCAGCATCCAGAACATGGGGAGCAGTTGCCCACCCCCAGGGTCACGCACCGCCCGTCCACGGATGCCTGGGATGATGAGCAGGAAGCTGCAAGCCAGTGCCAGGAAGACCACGATGACTATGATGGCACTGATGTCGAACACAGCAGCCTTCCTCTGCTGTGGGTAGAAGGGGTAGACACCATCAAAAAGAGTCATCCTGCACCTCCAGGAGCCTGTGGGAGAGACATGGTCACAGCAGGGGCCCTGCATTTCCCTGCATGGATGCCTCCAGCCTGTGGCAGTTCAGTTCTGGAATAACCAGCTGAGGGAGGTTCACCAAAAGAGTCCCCAGAGGGACAAGGAAATGTGATGCTGCAAACAGGCAGGCAGACAGAACACTCCCCAGTAGAAAACACACCACCCAAAAGCCCTCAGTGGAAGAGACGAGGTGCCTGGGGCAGGGCTCCAGCAGCCTGAGGGACTGTGGCAGCCCAAGGAGCCACAAGCCTCTGTCCTGCTACAGTGTGAGGAGCAGCCCCAGAGAAGGAACCTGTTGAGCAGCTCTTGTCCAGACAGGGCCGGGTCTTTCCCTCCAGCAGGTGCAGCCAGGGCTTTCTACCTTGGGGTGAACTCTTGGGGGAAGTGCCCAAGCCAGAGACCATTGCAGAAGCATTTTCCTTCAAAATTACAAGGAACCACTGAAAATATGGATTTCACAATAGCAAAATTATCCCCAGCCAAGGACCAGCAGTGCTAAGTGGAACAAAGTCCACTACTCTCATTCCTGCTCATTTCCTCCAAGAAGTTTTCCCCCCAGGAGCTGCTGGTCTGATGAAGGAGGAAAGGGAGGATTGGTCCTGCACTTGGTCCAGAGGGGCCAGAAGCAGTCCCTAGTCCCATGATGAGGGTCCAAAGAACATTCAAAACCCTGTGAGCACATCTCAAGCCTAAAGGTAGCTGAATTACAAAAAATGAAAAGATGTGTCATTCCCACAGATGACTTTGAACTTCCTCTAGCACTCCAGTTCCAGCAATTACACACCTTTTCCCTGTGCCCAGGTTAGATCTTTTCTACCAAAACTGATAATATGCTTAGTCCTCCCTAGAGGTGAGTGGGGATCACAATAACTATCATAAAACAGTTTGCTTGGACAGCTGAATTGCTTTTCAATATATAAAGCAATATTTGATTTGAGAATAATTTTCTGTCCAGTAACCCAGATAATAACAACAAAGAGTGGAATGGAGATTTTACAACCGCTCTGGATCCAAATTTAGCTTAACTGTTACAAACTAAGAGCTGTAGTGTGCTCTTACAAATGTTTGGGGCTATTTTGCTGTAACAGCTTTGGGTTATTTCCGTGGAAAGCCAAACCTGGAGAAAGGCAGTCTTCAAGTGCTATGATTACCTGGCAAGCAGGAGCTGTAGCTGATTCCCAATACTACTGAAGTCCAGCAAAAGCACCCATAAAACAGCCGGAGCTGCTGCAAGAAAAGAAATAAATGAGTAGTTTAACTTAGGGCAGATTAAATCTTATTGGCCTGAATTCCTTGTTTCCTGGTTATCATTGCCCAAATTTCTTATGAGATACAATGAAGCAGAAAAGATTTCCAAGTCCATATTCACCAAAGCAAAACTCTTCAGAGATTAAAAAATTAAAAACCACAACATAACATGAAGAATACTCTCTTGTTAAATTTAGATTTAACTTTCAACCAACACCAATGGATGTTGGCATTTCCATATGCTGGGACTCATTTTATAGAGAATTTCCAGGGAAACAACTCTTTTGCTGTCTGCCCATCTTTCTCCCTTGATTGCCCTACAGGTATTTTTGCAGCTTTCAAGTGGAAAAGTGATGCCTACAGCTCACAGTAGGAGAAACTGAACTTGTTGCACCTTGGAAAGCATCCTCCACACTCAAGCACTGCTGTGACCTTAGAGCCCCTGTGGTTCCTTCTGTCACAGTGTATGGAAGAGGAGAAAACTGGAAACAACTTCAAGGAACAATCACCAGTTCAGCAGAAATAGATAATATAATCTTACATTTTAAAATATTCTGAACTTGGAGGAGAGAAAGGCAAAGGAGGGAGAAAGTTTGCCCAAACCCCAGAAGTTTCTCATTATAGAATCTCTATTTTCCTGCTCCAGAATGAATCGAGATAAAAGGATTTTTTGGAAGTGCTCAGCCAAAACCTCCCGGTGGCAGAACCAGCAGCAATCCTAGCTGTGTTCTCAGGGCTGCAGGTTGGTATTTTCCATAAGAAAAAAAAAAAAAAATCCCGTCCCCTGGAAACTGAATTATCAGAACTGCAATTCCCAGGTAGGGAAAGAGGGGAGAGGGGGCAACCTCGGTGCACTTTCCTGACCCTGTAACAGGGTGGAATAGCAGAAACCGAGGGTTAACTGCAGATGGGAAGCGTCCTCCCCTCGGAGCGCGGCAGGGCTGTTCTCAGCGAGAGGGAGCAGGGAGCTGCGGGAGCCCCCTCCCACCACCTACCTCCTTGTGCAGCGGCAGGCGGCTGGGGCGGCTCCGTCCCGCAGCGCGCTCTTATAGGCGGGGGCGGCGTGGCGGGCGCTACGGAACCCGCGGCACCGCCCGCCCCGCCGCATTCGGGCCGCACTCCGCGCAGGTGAGGTCACGCGTGTCACACCTGGGGGGACGCGGGTCGCTGCCTAACAGGGTGAGCGGAACACGCCTGTAGCCGTCTCCGTGGGGCATCGAAGGAGCCGCGGACGCTCCGCTTGCGTGGAGAAAAGGGAGATAAAGCGACTAGGAATACGCATGTCCTTGCTTTTGGGGGTCGCGGGGAGGGAACTGAAGGATTAGGGACACTCACTTTCCCCCTCGCGGGTGTGTCTGAGGGACCGAGGCCACGCGTGTTCCTGCCTGCGTAGGTGGGGTGGGTCCGCGGGATCGGGACCACGCGTGTTCCCGCTGCGGGACCCCTCTGTCCCCGCGCGGGGACGTGGTGGTCAGGGCCGTGCACGCTGTTACCTGCGGGGGGTTCTATTGTCACTTCTGGAGGGGACGGGGGCTGGTGCTGCTACTCCTCCTCATGCTGGGATGGGGCGTGCCGGGGGATGGAAGGGTTCGGGCCGTGTCCCCATGTCACTGCGCGCCGTGAGGGCTGGAGGGCTTTAGGTGGTGTGAGAGGGCGCTGAGATGGAACCATGCGTGTCCTCACCTGCAGGGTGCGGTGGAGTCACGCACGGGACAGAGCGTGTCCCTGCGTGAGGACAGCACACCGCAGGCACGGGCAGAGACCCCTCACGTTCCTCCAGGGGACAGAGTCCCTATTGTGCTCTGGGGCATTGGGGCATCTGGCCTCTGGGGGAAGCTGGAGACACCGCTCCTCCCTGTGTGCAGATTGCCCGTGGAGTGTGCACACGTCTAGAATACTCTAGGATCCAAGGCTGTTTTAAAATCTCAGGGCTGACTGGTGTGTGGGGAAAGGTGGCAGCCACCAGGTGTGTCCCACCAGCACTGGGAAGAGATAGAAATTAGCTGTGACTCACAAGGGTCACAGGGATCAGGCTCCAGGCTTGTGGAAGGCTTTGAACCTGCTGTCCTCTGGATGGCTACACTTAAATTCTGCCATGGGGCTGATGCTCTCTCGGGATGCTGGTGTGTTCCACAATCCCAGGTTACCTGTGGCTCCAGGGGGAGCCCAGGAGACTCTTGGAGGCTGAAGCCCTAACTTGAGGGGAGCCAAATCTGCTGGGATCAGGTGGAACAGGAGATCCTTACTCTGTGGGAAGCTGTGTGTTTGCACTATCTGACATACGGTTTTCGGAGGGGTGTGAAACTCCAGGCTTTGACAGGGCACGGGGATCCTCTCTGATGGGAGAAGACAAGGCTGACAAGCTTAATTTCACTAGATGCAGAGGAAGGGAATGAGTTTCCAAAGATGGCACAGGGAATCTGTGGAAAAGCAGAGTCTGGAGAGCTCATCATTACAATATTATTGGAAAGCTTGACGAGGCTGTGGAAATAATTCACACTTGCCAAGCTTTCCCTCAGCAAGCTGCACCCATGGGCTTCCAAGGTCAGTCTGCAAGATCACCACTGTTACTGTATCACATTGGCCGTGATTCAGATCAGAAAACCTCCAGTCTTGGATTGATAAAGCAATAAGTAGATTTTAATTTCTGGGGCATGAGGAGATAAAGGGTTCGTGAGAACTGGCATCTCATCTCACAGCTTGGGACAAGAGTAATTCCCATACCTGAGGAAAAGGGAGATGTACTCAGTGACAGAAGGAATTTTAAAACACTTGTTCTGCTGGAGCTCTATAAGAAGACCCAGGGGGAAAAGGGGAGACAATCTGTGCTGTGGCTGTGGCAATGTGATTTGAGCCTTGGCTTTGCTCTGTGGCACCTCTGACCTCACTCTGAATGGGGGTTGCAGCTGTACATTTGGATCCTTGGATGCACACATGAAACAGGGACAAAGAGCCATACTTAGTGGAAAACCCTGTCTTGGAGTTAAATCCAGGTTTGGCATTTCTGTGCATGGAAAGCCAGCGATAAGTGGTGGTGGAAGAGTCACATTTGTGACTCATATTAACTCCACAATTCAGTACTGGGAATCCCTCTCTTCTGTCAGCTGTTGCCTGGAATTTTAAATGTTCAACTCTCAGTGAAATCTGCTCTGGATCCAGGGCTTTTGTGGAAAAGGAGGTGGTAACACATCATGAGAAAGGGTGGTCAGGAGGGATGGCCATCTAATTAGCTCAGAGGGGACCGAGTTGTCTGTCTGCAGTATTCACACACTTTGGGATGTCTGACTGTGTGCTAAGGCTTTTCCATCATGTTCACAGCTGGATTTGCTTGGATGGGTCAATGCATGAAAAATTTCTGGCTGAAATGTGCCTGTTTCTTTAATGAAGGGCTTTCTGTATTGGAGAAGACACAACTAGATGATGAGCTGTGAGTCTGTAACTGGGGTACCCCAAGGCAGGGCTGCTGGTCCTGCTTCAGCAGAAAGGTGTTCTCAGGTCAGCTGACACATCCTGACAGAACTTTCCCAAGGGGATGGGGCCTCACATGACTCCTGCCAACTTCCCAGAGCCCAAATTAGGAGACGCTGCTGCTGGATGATGGCAGCAGTGAGGTTTTACCCAGCAGCAGAAACCACAAAAAGGAGCTAAGGTTTTGGTCTTTCCATGTTTCCAGCCTCCAGGAACAGCTGACCTCCAGCTCCCTCCCTCTCTGCTCCATTTTCAGGCTGCTGCTTCCAAAGACCCAGTGACTGATGGAACCTGCAGCAATGATGTTGAGTTTGGTTGTGGCTCTTTTGGGAGCATGGACCTTGGGGAGTAAGTGTGGCTTCAGGGAAGGGAACCCAAGGGGAGATCCTGGGTAGTTGATGCCCCTCAGGGGAATTTTCTCTGACCCACAGGACATCATATCAGAGCAACCTGAGATAGTGGAAGGTGTCTCTGCTCATGGCAGAGAGAATGGAACCAGGTGATGCTTATGGTCCCTTCCAACACAAATTCTATGATTCTATGATGCAGTTTATGATGAGATAAGAAAAAATTGGAGCAAAGTGCAGGTTGAGAGACTGCCCTATGGCAACTGAGATGAGTACACAACTTGTAAGCTGGAAGTCTTTGCTAGTATTAGCAAAGTAAAAAGTAAAAAAATTAACATGAAGCAAATAATGCTGATGCAAAAGTGCCAAGTCTTACCTTGACTCACATGGACATTGTTGGAGTCAGAAGTAAGGAGATGTTTCTGATCCAGTGAGAGAGAAGGAGAAAAGGAATGTCTTTTGAGATTAGACTGGTGGGTAAAAAATTGATCCCAAAAATTGATCATAAATTGATCTGAGGACATCAGAATCACAAGCATGAATTTCTAATTTTAGCTATTGTCCCTCAAAAGGAGTGCAAAACTTGTCTAAAAATCTGCATATTTGGGAAATTTCAGAAAGAATATGGGAAAAGATCACAATATAAATATAATTCTCTAGAGGTGATGCTTGTTTCATGCTTTTTTTCTTGCTGCTCATGAAGTGGGTTGTCTCTTCCAGGAGCCCAGGAGAGCATCTCCTGGGAGGTCCAGCGCTATGACGGCTGGTACAACAACCTTCTGCACCACAGCTACGGCTCCGTGGGTGAGTGCCAGGCCACGGGACAGGAATGGTGGGATGGGATGGGGTGAGCTGAGCTGCCCCTCGGGCATCTGGCTTGCTTTGTGGCTGAGACAGAAGCCTTTCTGACCTGAGCCTGAACCAGGCAGGTCAGCAGACAATGCCACCTCCCGTGGCTCTCAGTGATGCGCCTGACAACCCTGTTAGAGCAGTATGGAGGGGTCAGACAGCCCATGTCTGGGCATTGCCACATTTTGCTGCTGCCCAGGCACAATCTGCAGGTCATGCTGGTGTTGGATCAATCCTAGAGCAAAGCTGTGCCTTTGTGAGATCGCTCAGAATATCCAAGGCAGGGAGGACTCAGCTCTTTTCAGCAGGTGTTTCTGTGAGGGTCAGGGATCCCGGAGCTGCAAAAAAACATCTTTAGCCAAAATCAACATACAGTTCAACCAAGATTCAACACAAGGCAGAAGAGTTCATAGTCCAGACATGTGGAACCTATTGATTTTCTGCCCTGCAGAGAGCTGATACCAGTACTGGTCAGTACTGGGAGAGGCATTTGGGATTTCCCTGTGCCACTGGTGAACTGTTTCCCCTCCATAGGCCTACAGCCAGCCCATGAGCTCAACTCTAGATGTCCCTGAGCCAGGGACCAGGACAGATCAGGCAGGATCTTATCTAAAACATTGAAGATTCTGAATCCTCATTTCTGGCAGCCCAGGCTGGTCACTGCTCTGGTGACACACTGGAACAAGGTGCAGTGGCTGTTGCACAGCTTTGAGTCCAAAAGACTCTCCCATATGACGTGTGTCACCAGCTCTTTGATAACACCAAAGCCTGACAGGAAAAACCAGCTGTGACAGACCAGGTCTTCCTCTTCTAGAGCAGATAGATCAGACCTTAGCTTTTGGAAACCAACATATGGAAACTAAGCCACAAACTAAGGCAGAAATTCAGGATTTCCCCCAGTTCTGGAGAGCTTGAGTAAATGGAGCCCACCACACTGGTGACAAGCTTTTCAAAATCTGTGTGCAATGACCTCCTGCCTCTGGGCTTTTCAGTTTTGGGACCACCAGTGCATGCAAAAGCAGGGTATTTCTCTCTCATCTTCACACTTGTCTTGCTGCCCCTCTGGCTGTTCCCTCTCCTATTTCTTATGGTGCTGCAAACACCATGCTTTTGTAGGATTGCACAGTCAACATGGGACAGCTCAACATTGCTCCAGTTACTCACTGGGGCACCACCCCAGACCTCCAGGGGGCAACAGGGATGCATACAGACAAGAGAAGGACAACTGGAAGATGGAGGATGGAGTATCCCTCCTGGTTTTAAGAGTGCTGATCCCAGTGTTGCAAGAAGTTTTGAGTGATGACGCCAAAACTTGCATGTTCTTGGCCACTCTAAGAAGCGATGGTATCCTCTCGCTGTCTTCTGGGACCTGAACACACATCCATGTAGCCCACTCTAGCTGTGTCTCTCACTGGGTACCACAGAACCCATTCCATGTTTCTTGGTGCTGCAGGAGCAAGGCTGCTGCGTCTCCTGCCAGCCAACTACGCAGACGGCGTCTACCAGGCGCTGCAGGAGCCCCGTGTGCCCAATGCTCGCCAGCTCAGCAATGCAGTAGCACGGGGACCCTCAGGGCTGCCCTCCCGCAGGAACATAACTGTGCTGGCTGTCTTCTTCGGTAAGACCTCGGGCCCTACACCGACTGGAAAAACGGTGGTTTGGGTGGAAAAATGTTGGTTTCACGCATAGCCAAGGTCGTGCATCAGAGTGCTCTTCAGCCAGCCCTCCACAGCAGACCCACATGTAGATATCAGACCCACAATGCCTTGGATATGACTTTACCACAGCACTGTCCAGCTAGGAGAGTTTGTGTGGAGTTTTGGTGACCTTTGCCTGTTGACCCAAGTGCTGATTTAGTCTGTTGGGAACTTCCTCATTTCTTTTAGCAGTGGCGTTGCCCCATGGCGAAAACGCTGGACAGATCCAATAAGAGCCATGCTGAGATGAATTGCTGCAAGTTGGAGCAGTTTTTTCTGTCTCCCAGGAGCTCAGTAGGGTCTTAGGTCTCCAAGCCTGGAGATGTCTGTCTCTGGGAAATCATAGAATCCCAGAATTTTTGGGTTGGAAGGGACCTCAATGGTCATCTTGTTTCACTAGTCCAGGTTTCTTCAAGACCTGTTCAATCTGGTCTGGGTCACCCTTGCTGCACGTAGTGGTCTCCTGAGCCTACAGCTGCCCTCCCTGCTGTCCTGCTCCAGGTGCTGGCGGCAGTCCTGGCAGCTGCTGACCATGCTTTGGTGTCTGTCAGGTTTCCACGTGCTTTTGGACATCCTGGAGACAGAGAAACCCGGCTGCCCTGCTGAGTTCCTCAACATCCACATCCCATCTGGAGACCCAGTGTTTGACCCTGCCAGCACTGGAGATGTGGTCCTGCCCTTCCAGCGCATCCACTGGGCAGCAGAGACAGGGCAGAGCCCCAACAGCCCCCGGCAACAGGTAGGTGTGGTTTCCTCTGCTCTTTGCCTTTCGTCTGAATTCTTCTTCACCCACCGTTGGGGTCTGTAGCAGCCAAGATAACTTGCAAAAATAAAATGAGAGCACTACTCTGTCCCTAAAAGTACGCATCTCTCAAGTGTTTGAACCAATTAAATGAGCCCAAAGTCAACTTCCCAGTTTCACATCGAGCAACACTAGTGATTGCCCAAGGTCAAAGCATTTCCTGAACAAAGAAAAGGTAATTAAGTGAGTTAATTATCACACATTGTTTTAGGCACCAAGTCCTATCTTTAATACTGTATGAGAAAGCTGAGCTGACAGTGCCACAAAGTTGCAGTGCTTCCCTGAATTTCAGTCATTTTCCCCCAGTTTCTCTGGATTTTGCTGTTCTGCTTGTGCTCCCCAAATTTCTTGTGTTCCCCAGATTTTTCATGCTGGAGATCTTCCCGGCCAAAATCACCGAGGTGAAATACCCCCTTGAACCTTTCATGTGACAAACCCTGAAGAGACCAGTTTAGCAAGTCATGTTTTTATCAGCATTTAAAAGCTTAAAAATTGGAAACTCCAGCATGTTTTCAGAATTAAAAGTATGTTTCCATGCAAAGATTTGGCAGGGGAGATACTCAGCATGCTGCCAGGACAGTGGGACTTCCTGCTGTGAGACCAGAGGGGACAGCTCTGTTGTTTCCAGTTTCCCCAGAGATGGATTTAGTCCCTTTCCAGCCTGCACAGGGACTCGCAGATGTCTGCTTCTGGGCATAGTCAAAATAACCAGGGAAAAAACAATCCCAAATGTACTTTTGAAAAGCCTGTACCTGGTCTTTTCCTCTACCTGGCACTAATTCCTGAAGTTTGCACAGAAATTGTCTGTGTATTAATTTGCTTCCTGAGGGCTCTTGTTGAAAGAGGGCTGAAACAGACTGCTTTGCAAGAACAAAAAAGACAGACTGGGGCTTTCCAGACCTCTCTTTTACACCTTTCCAGTGAAATCCTGGTACCTGTTAATGCCTCTTCCCTGTGCCTGCCCTAGACCAACGAGATGACAGGCTGGCTGGACGGTAGCTCTATCTACGGCCCCTCACACTCCTGGAGCGATGCCCTGAGGAGCTTTTTGGGGGGACAGCTGGCATCAGGGCCCAGCAGGAGCCTCCCGAGGCAGACAGATGGGAGAGTTCCCATGTGGAAGGCGCTGGATCCGTCCACGGGACAGGGCGGTCCCCGAGGGATCTACGGTAATGGTGGCATTCCAATAGTTTTTCCTCTCTGACTGGGAGCAAGAGGTCCCTGGAGCTGAGCCCAGAGTGGACCCCAGGAAAGGGGAAAGGGCAGAAGATGCAGGGAGGCAGGACACAGGGGTCAGGAGGGCTGTGGGAGTTTCCTAAGGGGGTGGAAGATTTGAGCCCCAGAGAAGACATCCCAGCAAGGACGCACCAGAAACTCCAGAGGCCACATGGCCCAGGTGACAGTGTCAGAGACCAGCTCTGATCCTAGGTGAACTCCTCTGAAGAAAAGGGCTGCTGCTGATAGAAACTCTTTCAGCTTACTTTGAATTCCTCACCTGCCAAAAGTTTGGTCCGTGCTGGGGCCCTTCTCACTTGCTCAGGTTGTTGGTCTGTCTGGGGAGGAAGGAAGAGCAAGGAGGCAAGGGGACTCTGGGCTGGATCCAGAGGGCTGGCATCTCAGCCATGGGCAAAGCTAGATCCAGTGGTGAAATCCCCCACTGATGGTCATGGTGGCTCTTGCAGACCTGGGGAGTGCCTGGGGGAATGAGAACCCCTTCCTGCAGGCTGAGAGCATCGCCTGGTTTCGGTACCACAACCATCTGGCCAAAGCATTGGCCCAGAAGCATCCTGCCTGGTCTGATGAGGATCTCTTCCAGCACACTCGCAAGAGGGTCATTGCCACTTTCCAGGTGAGGGATGGGAGCCCCCAGCTCTGCTGGGACCCCCAACATCTTGCATGGTTCTGCCCTGACTCAGCTTCCCTGTTCCCTAGAGCATTGTTCTGTATGAGTGGCTTCCGACCCTGCTGGGCACACGGGTCCCGGAGTACAAAGGTGAGGGGTGGGCAGGAAATGGATTGTTGGAAACAGGGGCAGGGGGACTAGGGGAGCTGGTGGGTAGGGAGGAAGAGGGAGCTTGGCCCCTTTTCCCTTCAGCCTGGCTACTGCCCCACAGGTTACCAGCAGCACCTGGACCCCAGCCTCTCTCCAGAGTTTGTGGCAGCTGCAGGGCAATTCCTGGCCACCATGGTGCCTCCAGGTGTTTACAAGAGGTAGGAGCAGCCTGGCGGGACTATGGGACTGCAGTGCCTGTGTGAGCGGAGGGGATGCCCAAGCTGGGCTGGTGTCTGGGAATGGTCTTTGTTGGGATGGTCTTCTGTTCCTTCCGCATGTCCTGCCCTCAGCTGAGACAGCTAAGCCCTGACAGCTCCAGGCAGCACTGGCTCAGGGCTGTGGGTTGAATCCTTCTTTGTTGTTCCAGAGACACCAAGTGCCAGTTCCAGAATGTGTCTG
Organism: Acridotheres tristis; assembly: GCA_037013685.1. Classification (NCBI taxonomy): domain Eukaryota; kingdom Metazoa; phylum Chordata; class Aves; order Passeriformes; family Sturnidae; genus Acridotheres; species Acridotheres tristis. Next base: position 20,346,422 of record CM072897.1, on the reverse strand, counting down.
TCTCCAGTGGCTCGTTCCCAGCAGTGCGGCTCTGCAACAGCTACTGGAACAGAGAGGTACAGGGGAGGGAGCACGGGGGTCCTGAGGATTTGGCAGGCTGGCCAGGGGCTTCATCCCTTGCTCTGTGTTATGGGGCACTACACAGGGTTCTGCAAGGGAAATCGGGTGCAGAGCATGACAGCCAGACAAGGGGTGAGAGATCCTCCCATCCAGCATCCCCAGCTTTCAGCTGTGTCAGGCTCAGACCTCAAGGCTGACCTGATGTGGAGAAAATGAGCCTGGAAGAGGTCCCCGATTCCCCTACATGAGTCTGAGCCATGAGTCTGCGCCCCTGGAGGCACCATTTCAGGGTTGTGGGGCTACTTTTTGTCCTTCCTCATGCAAGAGGAATCACTTGCTCTTCCCATGCCTCTCAGAGCCCCGGGCTGCAGCAGGCAGAAGATGTGGACAGCCTGCTGCTGGGGATGAGCTCACAGATAGCAGAGCGGGAGGACAACATTATTGTGGAAGATCTCCAAGGTCTGTACTGCAGCTGTGCCTTGGTGGGTGACCCTGATGCCTGAGGCTGTGCTGGGGGTAAGGTGGGAAGGCAGGTGCCATTGCCTCCTCCATCAGCACCCAACCACACGCTTCAGCTTCAGCCTTTTTAACGGAGGTGCAGAGAGCTACAGGACACATTAAGCATGTCCACCCACAGATTACTGGTATGGGCCCGTGAAGTACTCCCGCACTGACTACATGGCCAGCTGGGTTCAACGTGGGCGAGACTTTGGCCTGCCAACCTACAACCAAGTCAGGCAGCATTTTGGGTTGAAACCTCTCCAAAACTGGTCAAACCTTGCCCCACACCTGGAGCCACAGGTAACAGGGAACCGGTCTGGGCAAAGAATGTATGTGGGCCAAAGGATGATGGGACCTTCCAGGCAGGAACTGAATTCTGCAGCATCATAGGAAGAGGGAGATCAGTGCATGTCCCACCCTGGCTGATTTTCATGTCTGCAGGGGGGTAACTGTAATTTTCATTCTTGCATTGGGGTAACTATGTAATTACATGGCATGAATAAACCATCCTGCCCTTGTGCTACACTCCTGTGCCACCATACCACCAGGCACTCTGCTCCTTCTAGAGCTGAGATGCTCTGGGAGTGATGCTCAGTTGCTCAAGTTCAAGCCATGAGCTCGAGGCTGTGTGAGGCTCAGCACCCTCTCAGCCCAGAGATGTGTGTAATGCCTGGAAAGTGCACATTCCTTACCTCTCCTAAGGCTTGCCAACACTTTCTGATGCCCTGGCAGAATTCCCTGTGCTCACAGATGTGTGGTGGGGGTTTTTCACCAGGTCCTGCAGAAGGTCGCTGCCCTGTATGGCAACAACATGGCTGGGCTGGAGTTGCTCCCTGGAGGCATGTTGGAGGCTGATGGCTCCCTCTTCTCTACCATCATCCTGGAACAGTTCGTACGGCTGCGTGATGGTGACAGGTTTTGGTTCGAAAACACCAAGAATGGGTAATGGCCTTGTCCTTATCTAGCAGCTGCTCTGCAAACCCCAGTAACACATGAAAACTGGAGCTGGAGGAAAAAGCATCCTCCAGCTTCCTCAGTTCCCTCCTGTTGCTGGTCAGTGACACCTGGGGCAATCACTTGTCCCCACATCCATATCCTCAGGCTCTTCACAGAGGAGGAAATCAGGGAGATCCGTAACACCACCTTTCACAGCATCCTGACTTCTGTCACCTATGCCAAATCCACAGACCTCCAGCCCCATGTGTTCACTTGGAGAGAGGGTGAGTGCACCATGCAATGGGAGGGCACAGGGAGGGAAAGGCTCCAGCAAGGCAGCAAGGAAAACAGTCAAGCCGATGACACAGCTGGTGAGTAAATGACACAGGGAACATATCAGGTTTGGAGTTTCTCAAGCCTCACACCTGTTATGACCCTAAACCTGCACAAAATGCAGGGGTTGCTTGTGAGCAAGACATTGATACGATACAGATGTTGAAAGAGGGCTGAAGTGCAGGCATGATCCCAAGGGGAAAATGCATATTGTTTGGCAAAATGCCTTTTCCTCTTGAGATCTTGCCACACTCTTCCCATTTACTGTAAGCATTTGATTTGGGTAACATTCCAGACCTCACAAGGCATACATTCCTTGTAATGACACAAGGAGGATTCCATCAGCATCCAGATGAGCGGAGGCTCTGAACCCCAATTTGCTGTGGCCCAGGGTGCCTCTTGGTCAGCCCATCCCAAGGAGAGGTGATGTTGCTGAACCTCCAGAGCACTTGAGTCCAGTTCTGTGCTTGGTTTGCTGTGGCAGGCAAAGGTTGAACCCAAACCTAAAGGCTGTGCCCAAGATCTGGAGTTTAAATCAAGTACCCCAATTCTGCAGTGTTGGGTCACTCAGCCATGAACTTCATCAACATCTTAATGCAGCGGCTCCTGGGGGTGATACTGGTGAGCTGGTTACAGGGTCAATGACACTCACTGCGTATTTCCCCCTTGCAGGGAACCCATGCCCCCAGCCCCAGCAGCTGACAGCTCAACACCTGGCCAACTGCACGCCCGTGATGGTGCTGGACTACTTTGCAGGCAGTGGTGCAGGCTTCGGGATCATCATCGTTGTCCTCTGCTGTCTGCCCCTGGGTTTGTCACTGTTTTCTCTTCCTGTCACTCCTCTCCTCTTCCACCTCTCCACCAGAGAAAGGGGCTGAGTGCTCATGGGCAAAGCACCTCCCAGCAGGAGCTGCTGAGTCCTGGTCACTAATGAAGTGCTTGAGCTGGCAGGGTCCTTGGGCACCAGGAAGGAGCCAAAAGGGGAAAGGAGCTTTATGATTTATCATGCCTCCTTCTCCCATGTGTCCCCAGTGACTCTGTTTGTTGCCTGGGTTGTTGCCGCTTTCCGCAAGAGAGATTTCAAGAAGCTGCAGAGGAAGCAGGGCACCAGTGTGTGCAGGGAGATGCCTGGCGAGGCCATACACGGTAAGGTGTCACTATCAAGTCTGTGATGGCATCTGGTGATGCTGCTGCTGCAGTCAGGGCACACACTGAGGCAGGGCTGGGCCTGGGGCTTTTACCCAGATGCTTTGTAAGGAGGAATTGTTTCCTCAGGAGCATAGTCAAGCAGTGGAACAGGAAGTCCAGAGAATTTTGTAGTCCATCCTATCCAGATAAAGCATTGAGCAGACTGACCTGTGGCTGGTCCTACTTTGGGCATGAGGTTGGGCAGGATACCCTTACAACCTGAGTTCCTTCCAACCTGAGCCATCCTATGCCCCTGTAATTCCAATTCTCCCCAGATCACACCTTGCCTGAAGGAAACCTCTGTAGACCAATTGCACCAGTAGTTCCAGGACAGGGACAATGTCTCCTTGCTCTGCACACTGGAAAAGTCCTGCCTCCCTGCTCTGTAGTTTGTACTCCTCCTGTGTGCGTGTGCTTGAGCTCTGCAGTTAGGAGATCATCATTATCCCTTTAAGATATGCCTGGTCATGAAATCACTCCCAAAATGCCTCTTGGTGAAAGAGGTTCTGAGATGGGAAGGAGCCTTTCCAGCTGAATCCTGTGCTCTCTCCCCTCAGCCATAGAGTGGCATGGGCCCAAGACAGACAATTCTCCCGTCTACATTCAGCTCCAAGCTGACAAAGTGCTCAAAGTGCTGGATAGCAGAGGATCTGTGCTCCGGAGCATCAACCTGAAAGCCTACCAAAGAGTGGAGGTGATCCTCTCCAACAACAAAGGGAACAAAGCTCTGCTCCTGAAGAGCCCTAAGGAATATGACCTGGTGAGTACTGTGGTGCCTGCGTTATGACACCTTCTGAACTTTTTACAGTCCTCTGCACCACTCAGCTGAGGGCACTAGGAGCAGCGTAAGTCCTTGAAGGGAGGTTGTGACCTCCTGAGAACCACTAGGTCCAGCAAATACCATGGAGCTGAGCCTCTGATGATCACAGCCAGTTGGTGGGTCCTTTGCAGGTGCTGCTCTTCAATGAGGAGGCCGAGAGGAGCATCTTTGTGGGAAAGCTACGAGACTACTTGAAGGAGAGCAGATTTGACCTGCATCTGTCTGAGATGAAGGAACAGAGCCTGATGAAATGGGCAGTCACCCAGGAGCAGAGAAAAAAAATTCTGGAGACTTTTTTCAGGCACCTGTTTGCTCAGGTGTGTAGAGGTGTAGTAAGCCCTGATGCGTGGGAGAAGGTATTTCTGTATTGATTAAGCAAGGAACATTGGGGCTGGTGCTCTCTGTAAGAGCTGGTAAGCCACACACAAGGAAGCTGCCAATACTTCCAAGGCCGAGGGATATTTTCCTTTGCAGAAGACAAAGAGAGATCTGCTGCAGTGATACAAGTGTCCAAAGTGGCAAAGAGACTACTGGGTGATGTAACAGGAATCTAGAGTGGTCAGTCACGTGGAGTGTGAAAAGTCACATTGTGTAGGAGAGGCACAGGACTTTCTCCATGGTATCTGCCCTGAGTTTTGTGCCAGGGAGCCACCAGTCTTCGTGCAATAAGTCAGAAAGGAAACACCAGCCTTCTGGTCTGCCATCACTCACAGCATTTCTTTTGTGGAACACAACCTGCAGGTGCTGGAAATTGACAGATCCGATGCCGGAGAGCTCAGCTTTGAATCTTCACAGAAGGCAAAGGAGTCTCTTATGTGTGAGCTGAGTAGGGCTGAGTTTGCTGAAGCCCTGGGGCTCAAAGACCACTCCATGTTCGTGGAGTCCATGTTCTCCCTGGCTGACAAAGATGGCAATGGCTACATCTCCTTTCGGGAGTTCCTGGACATCTTGGTGGTCTTCATGAAAGGTGGGAGCTGGAGCTGGAGCTGGTTAATGCCTCCATCTGCTGCCCTTGGAACTGTTTCTAGGCTCTGTCAGAGTGGAGGACAAGATTCACCCAGCAGGTCAACCTGTAGACACCCCTACAGATTAAAATTTCCTTCACTCAGGACAGCTTCAGCTTGGGTTATGGGACATGACACTGTAATTATGTTTTCTGGAAGATAGTTCATGAAGGGAGCTGTCTTCCACCACCGTAGACATATCTGCCCTTTCTCTTGAAGGGACTGTGCATCCTGTACTTGAGAGATCATAGCAACTGTGTCTGATATCTGATTCTCCCTAAAAGACCACTGGAATGGTGGATTGATAGGTGGATGTGTTGAATGCCAGATTCAATCAAAACAATTCCTAGAAAAATAATTGCTCTGCAAAAGCACACTTTTTGACTTTGAAAAATAATGCACAAGAAAGAATGTGTGTCTACCCAATATTTTACCTTGCACTTGAGAAAGTCAAGTGGAAGGGTGAGGCTTCACTGCTGCAGAGTCAGACACTCAAAAACAACATATGAAAGCATCTTTTTGATGAAAATAAAGTTGTTGTTCTTTTTGTTCTTGTTCTCTTGTTCTTACTTTGCCTCTTCCTGTCCCCATCAGGGTCTCCAGAGGAGAAGTCCAAGATGATGTTCAGGATGTATGACGTTGATGAGAATGGGTTCCTCTCCAAGGAGGAATTTCTGAGGATGCTCAGGTACTCTTCCTCCTCTCTCCTAATGTTTTCACAATGTTTATAGACATGTCTTCAGAAGCAGCTCCCAGTTTCTGTGCTTCAGGCCCCGTGAAGACCATGGACTCAACACTTGCAACCAAGAGCCCATTTCTCCCATGAAACTGGTCTGGGACTCAGCCCTGTGTTATTTGAGGGACTCAGCTGATGTTCCCATCTCTATAGGTCCTTCATTGAGATCTCCAACAATTGCCTGTCAAGAGAACAGGCAGAGCAGGTGACCGAGTCCATGTTCCAGGCCTCGGGGTTTCAGGACAGAGATGAGCTGACATGGGAGAATTTCCATTACATGCTGCGGGACCATGACAGCGAGCTTCGGCTCACCCAGCTCTGTGTCAAAGGTCAGTGGGCATGAGCGGGATACCGCAGGTCCTGCAAGGCTGGAGGCAATGGGCAGCACCCAATATGGAACTCTCAAATCCTGGCCCATCAATCTCCCCACTTCAACTGCAGTGATGGGGCATCAGCTTTTGCTTCATGTGTGACTTGTTGGGGTCGGTTCAGAGCTTTTCCTTGCCCACAGGAGATTCCTAAACTTTGTCTTGCACCTTCTTAATGGCTGTCCTTTTGTCTCTTCAAAGGTGTCCCTGAAGTGTTCAAGCAAAATCTGCACAACTGTGTCTCCTTCATAAAAAAGAAAGAGCCAAAAGGGTAAGCTCCCTTCCTTAGTGTCACTATTGCTATTCCTTCTCTTGCTGCCTTGGCTCACATCTATCCTTCACCCCAAGCCTTCCTACAAATGTTCCCACCAGATGTTAGAAGTCCCAGTGCTGGGGAAGGGATAGGAAGTGCATGCTGGATGCTGCAGTTGGGGCTGCCATCCTCCTCCCCAGGCACAGCCAGAAGGGAGGAATTGCCCCCTGCAGAGCCCTGTTGCATCCTCTGCGTGGAGATGAGAGTCCTGCATTGCTTTTCAGATGGAGGGGTTATCCTGGGGTGAATCCAGACCATTTGCACTTGAAGTTAATGTAGGCAGGCTTGTGGAAAAGAGCTGAACATGTTCCCAGCTGAGCCTGAGATGGGAAGTGGAGAAAAGGAAAATTTTTTGGCAAGCACTTCTGGCAAATTGAGATTTGGGCTAGACATAGCTCTATTTCCACAGAACCATCTCAGAGGAGAAGGACCCAAATCTGGACACCGTGAGTCACTACGTGGAGCAAAAAGGCCAAGAGCTGAGGAAGAGACCAGGAAGAAAGTGAGTCCCCTCGCTAGCTGTGCCTCTGGGGCTCAGGCTCATCCTGTTTGCTGTTTCTCACATCTCCATGTCAGACTGGGTAGCCCTCCAGTCAAATGCTACAAGGAGGCACTCAGTGGCCAAGGAGCTACAGAAACAGTCCCATCTTGGCAGGACAGTGCCATATCTGGAGCTGGGTGATGTGCATCTACAAAAAAAACCCAAAAATATGAAGTGGCCGACTCCAGAGTGGCATAGTGGTTTTTAGAGAGGGGTCTTCTCTGACAGTTCCTGCCTGTGCTCCTCTGCTTCTTGGGCTGCTGCTGGTTCACCTGGGCTGCCTACAAGAGCTGCAGGAGAGAATTTGGTCCTCCCTGCTGTGGCAGCAGCAAGTATTTCTTCAAGGAAGCAGTTCAGCTGTTGTTATTGGTGTCCAGAAAGTCTTGGTTTACCTTAATTGCACCAGTTAAGGAAATTCCCTTTTTGTGGATAATTTTTGACAGTTTAATATTACTGTGAAATTTTCTTTTACTGTTCTCGTCTACAGTTTCATTTGTGAGTCACACATTTGCTACCAGCTTTTGAGGGCACTGTAGAGCAGGTTGACCTGGGATCAGCCTCTGATGGTGTGCTCTGCAGGTCACCCCTGTTACTGATGTGCAGGGGTACTTCGAGAGGAAACCCAAACCTGGGCCCTGAGCCATTCCTTGCCAGGGAAACCTCGTGGTGACACCAGTGCTCCTGTATTTGTCAGGGGGAACCAGTACCAGCTGCATCTATACACAGAAGCACAACGGAAGAAGTATGAGAGGAACAGAGTTCAGCAGAAGATCCAGGAGTTCAAGCGCTTTGTTGAGAATTATCGGCGCCATATTGTCTGTGTCATCCTCTTCTCTGCCATCACCATCGGTGTCTTTGCTGAGAGAGCCTACTGTGAGTGCCCACCCAGCCCTGCTGTGGGGGCGTGGGCTTCGTGCCTCAAAGCTGGTGCTTGCCTGGGGCACAATGGGGACTTCACCGGCACAACTTTGGGCAACAGTGTCAGTTCTGCCCTGGACTGAGGGTCCCCAAAGGATCACTGAGGTCTGGTCCAATGCCCTGCTCAGAGAAAACCCTTTTCCAAAGATGAATGAGGCTGCTGAAGGCCTTGTCTAGAGAAGGTGTGAAGAGTTCCAAGGCTGGTGATTCCACCACCTTGGCAGGCCTGTGCTAGTTTTTGGCCAACCTCCCTGTGAAGAATTTCAAGAATTCAAACCTGAATTTTCTACAGTGAAACTCGTGCTCTTGCCTTACATCCTTCCACTGTCCCTCCCTGAGAAAGACTTGCTCTGTGCACCCATGACATGGCTGCAGACAGCCAGCTTCCCTGACCCATCTCCTCCAGCCTGAACAAGCCCATTTCCCTCAGCCTTTCCCTTACAATAGACATAATTCTATTATGTCCTCCAGCTCCCACTCATCCTGCTGGTCTCCACTGGACTTGTTCCAGTTTATGGGACTTATATTGGATTCCCCAACTGAGGCCACAGTTCCAAGGTGCAGATTCCCAGGTGGACATTCTCCTCCCTGGATCTCCAGGGACACTGTCATCCAGCAGTTCTGGGTCATTGTGCCCCTTTCCCCACACAGAGCCATCCCCAGTGTCCTGTTTTTGGTGCAGCCACACAGGTGGCTGTCCCCTGGTTACAGGAAGGGTCATGGCCTTCAGCGCTCGGCACATGACACTCCCTTCACTCTCTCTCCCCAGACTATGCCTTTGCATCCCCCAGCACCGGAATTGCACAGACCACCTTTGTGGGGATCATTATCTCCCGGGGATCAGCTGCCTCCATCTCCTTCATGTACTCCTACATCCTGCTTACCATGTGCCGCAACCTCATCACCGTCCTGCGGGAGACCTTCCTTAATCACTACATCCCCTTCGATGCCGCCGTTGACTTCCACCGCTGGATTGCCATGGCAGCCCTGATTTTCTCAGGTAGGTGAGCTGCTGGGGGATTGCCACCCACAAGCAGAGGACCAGCCCGTCACACTATGGCAGGACCAGGCAGAAGCTTAAAGACCTTGCAGAGACATAGATGCCTTTACACTACAGAAGAGGAGGAATCTCCAGGACCCTGGGGACATCAGCAGAGTCTGACACATCTCCATCCACATCAAGTGATGCTTCTTTCTCTGTGTTTTTGTCTCTTACAGTGCTCCACACTGCAGGTCACATAGTGAACGTCTACATCTTCTCAGTCACACCTCTCAGTGTGCTCTCCTGCCTCTTCTCCAGTGTCTTTACAAATGATGGGTAAGTGGAATTTGAAGCAGAGTCCAGACAGGGTGTCCTAGGCATGGACAGAAATCAAAATGGAAACCATTAGTCCATTCTGGTCACTCCATGGTGCAATCTCTTGTCCTTCTCCAGGTCACAGCTCCCACAGAAGTATTACTGGTGGTTCTTCCAGACTGTTCCAGGTGAGAATACCTAGCAGACAGACCTGCACACCTGTGTCCAGGATGGGCAGCCCTCTGCCCAGTCCAGTTAGAGCCCCTATGGGGCTGCCCTGTTTCTCCCCCAAGGGTCTCCTAGCTTTTCCTCTCACAGGCATGACAGGAGTGCTGCTGCTCGTGGTCCTTGCTGTGATGTATGTGTTTGCCACCCACCACTTCCGGCGCGTCAGCTTTCAGGGCTTTTGGATCACTCACCACCTCTACGTGCTGCTCTACGTCCTGGTAAAGGATTTGGGCTGGAGGGGAGAGATGGTGCTGATGCACTGCAAGCTTGTAGGTCAAGTCAGTGCAGCTGATGAGATGGAATAGCTTGAGGTAGTCCCAAAGGAGATGGTAGCCCCAGTCCTGGCTCCCCATTGCTGTTGAGCTGCCACCAGATCATCCCTGGGGTGATGACTCAGTTTGCTAAAGGGTTCTGCTCCCTGTCCAGGTCATCATCCATGGCAGCTACGCACTGATCCAGCAGCCCCGTTTCTACATCTACTTCATCATCCCAGCTCTCATCTACAGTGCAGACAAGCTGCTCAGCCTGAGCAGGAAGAAGGTGGAGATCAGTGTGGTGAAAGCTGAGCTCCTGCCCTCAGGTACCACAACATCCCTGGCCACACAGCACCAGCACAGCACAGGCTCCTTGCAAAATCATCAGGGGCTGCAGCTATGCAGGAACATCAACTCCTCAACATCTCCAACTTAAGGGAGCCCCCTCCCCATCTCCCCACAGGTGTCACCCACCTACAGTTCCAGCGGCCACAGGACTTCGACTACAAGTCTGGGCAGTGGGTGCGCATCGCCTGCATGGCCCTGGGCACCACGGAGTACCACCCCTTCACACTGACCTCGGCTCCGCACGACGACACGCTGAGCCTGCACATCCGCGCCATTGGGCCCTGGACCACCCGTCTGCGGGAACTCTACTCTCCCAAGAACCTGGCCCTCCTCGGCACACTGCCCAAGGTGAGCCCTGCACAGGATGTCACCCATGGGGACATCTGAACCAAAGAGCATCTCAGCAATGGGTCGTGCCAAGCCTGAGCAGGCACAGGCTCCAGCCCTGAGGGCTTCCAAGACCTGGGCAAGCAGAGACTTCTGCTAACAGCTGACTCCCTTCTAGCTCTACCTGGATGGACCCTTCGGGGAAGGCCACCAGGAGTGGAACAAGTTTGAGGTGTCAGTGTTGGTGGGAGGAGGCATTGGGGTGACACCCTTTGCATCCATTCTCAGGGATCTGGTCTTCAAGTCATCCATAAACTCCAAGCTGATGTGTAAGAAGGTAAGAGTAACTGAAAAACAAGCCCCCCTGAGAGGTTGGACTCAATGATCACAGAGGTCTTTTCCAACCTAATTGATGCTGTGATTCTGAGATGCCTCCTGCTGCTGCTGGCCTCTTTGGGGGTAAAATCCTCCATGGAGTCCCTGGACATCAATAAGGATGCTGGCCTCATTCTGGGCCTCATTCCAATGTGCCACAGATCTACTTCATCTGGGTGACACGCACGCAGCGGCAGTTTGAGTGGCTGACAGACATCATCCGGGAGGTGGAGGAGTCAGACAAGAACAGCTTAGTCTCTGTGCACATCTACATCACACAGCTGGCCGAGAAGTTCGACCTGCGCACCACAATGCTGGTGAGCCTGGATATCCAACAGGGAGGAGGCCAGGCCATACCGTGCCATGCCAGGCTGTGCAGGGCCATGCTGCACGTGCTGGGCCATCTGACGTGCACCAATGTCTCTTTCAGTACATCTGTGAGCGGCACTTCCAGAAGGTGCTGAACAAGAGCCTGTTCACGGGGCTGCGCTCCATCACCCATTTTGGACGCCCTCCCTTCACACTGTTTTTCAACTCACTGCAGGAGGTGCACCCTGAGGTCAGTGTCCAACTGGGGACAGGAGGAGGTGCACCCACTGGCCATTGTGGAGGACTGGTCCCAGCCTGTCACCAAGGCCCTGGAGACCTCAGTGGCATCTGCACCAAGAACAGAGTGGAAGGGGAATGAATCCTTTCCTGCTTTCCCTCTGGAGACAGGCTGAGCTGCAAGAGTCAGCAATGCCCCATACCCATGAAGCACCCCGTGCTACTGCAGGACCCCAGCTGCAAGCACTGACCAGAGGTGGGGGGCTCCCATCCTTCCTCCATGGCCCTGGCAGCTCCATGGGAATGTGACAACCTCCCCAAAAGCCTCTGGAGGCTGAGACAGACTGCTCAGCCAGCATCCGTGCCCAAAGCTGTCAGAGAGCAAGGGATCAAGAGGGGCTGGACTGTAGGGAGAACTGGTGCTGCAGTCTGACCCCTTTGACTCCCTCTTTCCCCAGGTGCAAAAGATCGGAGTCTTCAGCTGTGGCCCGCCTGGGATGACAAAGAGTGTGGAACAGGCTTGCCGGCAGATGAACAAGAAGGACCAGACTTACTTTGCACATCATTATGAGAATTTCTGACCCTACCCCACACTGTTCCACCCTCTGGCTACAGCTGCATTTTTTCACCCCAGCACCTAGCAACAATACTTGAAGTGGCCATGGTCCTGGACTCCCATTCACCATCCTCCCCAGATGAAAGCCATCCACAGATGAGAGCAGGGATACTGAGACCCACAGAGCAGAGACCAGTGTGCTAGTAAAGCCTTGCCATGCTATCACTGCCCTACATGGCCCCAGTTTGAGCCCCTGAGCCCAGGGCATCCTGCTATCATCCACACATCCCTGCAGCCCCATGCCCAGGGTCATGCTGGTGTGTCCCAATCCAGAAAACCCACTGTTTGAGTTAAACCCAGCTCTGCCACCTTAATCCCTCAAGACAGAGCTCGTACTCTGCTGGAGGACTCAGGCAATGTCTCTGACCAGCTTTGGGGAACAGCTTGGTGCCTGCACAACCTGAATTCACAGCACTTTGTTCCAAGACGGATGTGGTGAACAGATGAGGTGAGGAGCCAGCGAGCTCCCCGCTCTCCCTCTTCTTGAAACAGCATTCCTCATGTGCTCTTCAGTGTCTGCTTGTTAACTCTCCAAGCCTTCCCTGGGTTTGCATAGGGCCTTAGTTATGTTTGAACTGGCTTCTTCCAGCAGTGTCATAGTCCTTCAATCAGGAATCAGTTGTGCTTGTCTAAGTAATGCCTGGCTTTGCATCACTGCTGCTTTGGCAGGCTCTGGTTGAGCTCAAATAAAGCTGATTGAAGTCTTAAAACACTTTCTTGCCTCCTGTAGTTGGGTCTTGATCAGCGGGAGGCTTGTAATACTTGTGGCATAGTGCTGGCCTTGCTTCTAGCACAGAACATTAACTCCAGCCCACTGGAAAATGGGCTAAGTTGCAGAGAATTTCCCCTGCACTGGCAACATACATGGAGTCAGGGGTGGGGGACTATAGCCACAACCCCACTGATTATATCCACCAGACCTACTGCCCCCAGCAATGCCCCCACTCTGTCAAAGCCCCCAGCAAGACCTGATGAGGGAGCAGATCAGCCAAGGACCCAACGAAGCTCAGCTGTGGGGATAACTCTAGCCCTCAGGATGCTAAACAGCCCCCTAAGACTACAGAGAGCAAGTTTCCATTTCCCAATAAGAACAATCTTGCAATGGCCACTGGTCTTCCAGCCATGCTAATGGAGATCCCCAAAGGACAGGAGTTGGGATGGCCTTTGAATCCCCAGCCATGCCAACAGGGTTCCTCCCAGCATGGGAATGTGCTGAGCATATATTTTGACCACTTCTTCCAGCTATTGAAAGCTCCCCTTGGTTATGTCTCATCCCTGTAAAATTCAGCATGGACTTGGGGCCTTCCATCTTTGCCAGGATTAACTTGGTCACATCTGGAAAAAACATGAGATTTCATTTCCAAGCAAAGGGTTGTTTGAGGTTTCACAGTCCTGCCACCACTGAGCTCAACCTGCACACTGGTGAGGTTTAGGTCTGCACAGTCCCCTGCAAACCCTTCCAACCCACCACCCCACACCTCAAAAGACGCATCTGGAAGGACTCAGGCAGCCAGAATTTATTGAGGAAAGTTCAGTACCAGCCCAAGGAAGGAGCTGATCTCTCAGTACTAAAATTAACACGACTGTAATCAAAGATTAGATTTTTTCTACTTCATTAGTACCTTGTCTGTGGCTCACAAACTCAGCAGGAAGGCTTGATATTCCCAAATAATTACGATTTGTTCGCAGTGGTAAAACCTCTGAGTGATGCTGTCCCCTCATGTCTCACCTGTGCTCCCCTCCATGTCAAAAGCAGCAGTGCCCCCCAACAGCCCTTTCATGGGAGGCACATAAATACAGGACTCTCAGCAGTCCCAGTTTCCCTGCCTGCAGTGGTCCCACAAGGAGCTGCTAGGGATGACACAGCAGACGTGGTCCCAGCTGGCCTCCAAGTGTCACAAAAACCCCAGTTCTGAGCTTTGAGAAGAGCGTGGAGAGAATGACCTGAATGTGCCAGTGCTTCCCATGGAGTGGAGAGGGCCAGGCTTTGTTCCACAGGCTGTAGAGTCCCTGAGCACTCACAAGGGAAGGGGAGATATTCACATAGGGCTGTCTTGCATCCAGGGATTGCCATGCGGGAAATGCTGCAGCCAGGGCAGTGCGGGGCAGGAAGGGGGAGTGCCAGCACCTCCACCCTTGCTGTGCCACATGCCAGTGACACCCTCCCTGGCCAGGCTCTCCTGCACATGTGGACTGTGAAGAAGAGCCACCAATTCTGCAAACCATCATCTCGAATTCAGCATTTTGATTCAAACTATTGGCTGTCCATTTGTAGTTACTTGTTAATGCTCTAATGGTGAATCCCAGTGCCATTCACCCTCGTTACATGTGATTTTCTAGTTACAGACAGCAAGGATGAGGGCCAGGCACTAGGACAGCTCAGGGACTCTGATCAGTGGGGTCACACTTCAGCATGACTTTGACCCCTTCACCCCTCTTGGTGGTCTCAAAAGCCTCCAGAGCCTTCTCCAGGGGAAAACGGTGTGTAACCAAGGGCTTGACATTGATCCTCTTGGATGCGAGAAGAGCAATAGCCACAGGCCACCTGCAAGGGAAGCAGAGAGCAGGGGATGAGAGCAGCCAGTAGTTTGGAGTCTAAGAAAAGAGCATGGAGCAGCCTGGATCATCACAGTTATTTCCTTAGCCCAGAGAAGTTTTGCCCGCAAAGAATCTTCTAGGGAGGGAACCTCAAGTATCTGGTATGGGAGGGCCGACTGCTCTGGGCTGTTGAGCTCTGAGAAGACAGGCACTCTACATAGACAGTTGAGAGAGCAAGTGAAATCTCAGGAAACAAGTGAAAATCACAGGAAACTACTACTTTTGAAGCCCCAAATGAAAACTAAAACTGTCATGCTCCGCTCTCCTCTTGCCTGGTGTCTCGCCTGCACACTGACCATGGTGGAGCTCAAATTCATGGACTCAGTGCAGGGAGAAAAAAGGAAAAGCCTCAGTCAGCTCCCAGCCTCTTCTCTGGCACAGAGTCCCTCATATGGATTGCATTGCCCCTACATTTAGAATCATAGAAACATTGAGATTGGAAAAGGCCTCCAAGATCATCAAGTTCAACCATGAATGGGCCAAATTAGAGCAATAAGGATACAAAGCGATGCATCAGCTAATCTAGTTCCCAAATGGCCTACTTAATAACACTTCTCATTTTAAGAAGGAGGGTGACAACATCCCATAAATCCTTCCTGAAGAGCTACAGATTAAGAAAAGATACTTTCTCCATTAGCAAGAAAGTACAGCTCTGACAAAATTTAACTCGGAGACACATCAGCCTCCCTTGCACAAGACTCACGTGTTGCAGTAGCGGAATATCCCACGGACATCCACTTCCCGCACAGCAGCATTCACGATGGGCACTGTCACCATCTCAGGCCCCAGCCCCACCAGAACCACAGTCCCACCAGAACGAGTGGCCTGGAGAGCAAACACACAAACAGGTTACATTTTGCAAGAGCTTGTGCAGGGTCTGTCAAAAATAAAGCCACCCTTTGTGGCTGCAATGGAACTGCCTGAGGCACAGCAGAGAAGCCAGAGAGAGATAGGATGCTGTCAGGAGTCTATAAGAGTGGAGCACATGGTAATCAAAACTAAAAATGCAATCTTTTGAAAAGATGTGAAGGATTTTGGTAAGAATTCAAAATTCCTATTCTGAAAAATGGCTGGCATTTAGGACTACAGAAAGTACTTTGGGATTTCAGTGGGAGAGACTTAAAACTAAGATCCTGATGCTCTACTGGAATTTCTCTTTTTGCAGTTTGTCCCATTCCCCTCCTGTCCTTTCAGTATGTAACTCCACATTAACCTTCCCCCCATCCTCCTGATAGGATGTTCATGGTAGCAAAACATCCGTTTCTTAATTTCTTCTTTCATTGCTTCTGGAATTAATTTTCTTGATTATTCTTCTAATTTGGAGCTAACTTCAATGGAGAATGCTGTCCTACTTCCTGGGTTTGGGGATCTTACTGGAGTCTCCTTGGTAAGTGGTTAAGCACCCAAACTGTCAATTATCCCCATACTGATGTTAACACTTTAATTGTCTCTTTGTTTACAATCTAAGGAGCAGATTCTCTCCCCACACCAAGCCCACTTTAATTTAAGCACTGTGGGAGTGAAATAGCTCATTCACTGAACCATCCCAGAAAAAACAGACCAACACCATCACTGGTCTGCCTTTGGAACAAGTGGTACTCACATAAATTCCAGCCTGGATACAGGCTTGCACTCCTGTGCACTCCACGGTTATCTCAGGCATGCAGCCAAGCACACTTTCCACTTTGGAGGCCACCTCCTGCGGGGTCTCATTCTTCACCTGAATGGTGAAATCTGCCCCCATCTCCTTGGCTTTTTGCAGGCGAGAGGCAGATAAGTCTGTGGAAAGAAAATCAAATAAAGACCGGGAGCATTATGTGAAAGAAGAGGAAGAACCTGAACCTGGCATCTGCTCACTACATGCGTGCACAGGACAGTGCACAAACAGAAGTGGTGAAGATTCACTCCCTCTTGGCAAGCAGAGAATGATCATAAAATCCTGGAATAGTTTGGGTTGGAAGGGACTTCAAAGCACCAACCCACATGGAAGTTCTATTCCCTGGCGTGGGCAGGGACAACTTCCACTAGACCAGGGTACTCCAAGCCTTGTCCAGCTTTGAACACTTCCAGGGATACAGTAGCCACAGCTGCTCTGGGCAATCTCTGTGAGGGCCTCATTAACCTTACAGGGAAGAATTTCCAATATCTCATTTAACCCTGTCCTCTGGCAGTGGGAAGCTATTCCCCCTTGTTCTGTCCTTCCAGGCCCGTCATCCAAGTTTCTCTTCATCTCTCTTGGAGCCCCTTTACACACTGGAAGGGGCTCTAAGGTCTTCCGGGAGCCTTCTCTTCTACAAGCTGGACACCTCCAGCTCTCCCAGCCTGGCTCCAGAGCAGAGGAACTCCAGCCCTCCCCTTCATTATCTTCATTCTCCTCCTTTGGACCTGCTCTAACAGATCCACATCTTTCTTGTGCTGGGGGCTCCAGGTGATGAGGATGATGAAGGCCGAGCGATGAGGACAACTTAACGACACAGGAGATGCCAAAGGCTGCCTGGCTGCAGAAGAGGGTGTACTTCAAAGAGGCTGAAGCACAAACCCACAGATGAAACCCACACCATGCAGAGCAATGTCTGATTGAAGGAGCAGCCACCACCACTAGACTGGGGAAGTGTCTTCTAAGACCAACAGATTGTAGATGGCCCAGTTTCTCTTTGGTGCTGCCAGAACACTGAGAGTGCATCAAGAAAAAGCAGAAGCCCAAGTTTAACTCCAAAGGGCACTCACTGCAGGGACACCACAAGAAGGAACCAGATCAAGAACAGCTGTGGCCAAGCTATTGTCGTTATCCTGGTCGCTGTCCTGACACATCAGAGCAGAGAAATCTCAGTGCAGGAAAAGGCAAAATGCAGCAGGAGGCCAGGGCAGACGGGGCACCTACTCCACCTACCTAAACCTGCCTCTGTAGCTGCTCTGCCCAGTCCCTCTGGCAATGAGTCTGATGAAGCAGCTTCACTAATTCCCACTGGATCTTCATCCTCTAGTGAGAATGGACTGTATGAAACCCCATTGCATACACTCATCAAGTTAACCTAGGGAATAGCCTACAGTGAGGCAAATCTCCACCACTCTTGTATTTTTCCTTCTTGGCTGTCCACATTATTTACTTCCACCCTAAAGGACACCTCTCAAAGAGCACAAGCCAGGGGCAAGGTTGCTCTGACCCTGCTCCTTGACGACCCAGAAATCACCCAGCTATGGACAGCACCAAGAAATCTTTCCAACAGGAGACAACAGGCTTGGAGGATCATTAATGTGGCCATTTCACTTCTAACAGTACACAATAAGAACAGACCATGAGCTCTCCAAGGGCTTCCTCAAGGAACCCTCAGCACATGCCTTCAGATGAGCAAACTGCAGAATGCATTCATTGTAAACACTCAGTGTGTCTGCACTGTCACAGACCTGTCCTGCTCTTTACCCTCCTTGTAGCAGCTCTGAAGGATGCTGAGCATCTCTCAGACAGCCTTTGTCACAGATGATTGAGCAGGCAAGCCCATGAAGAAAAAAGGGAGTGGATCTGGTAATAAGGTGGACCTGAGACACTCCATTAACACGGAGCAACAAAGTTGGTGATGATAAACATCTCTGAGGGCATGGCTGTACTCCTGTACTCTGTTCTGAGGGATCTTGACAGGGCTGCCAGTATCACCTGAAGAGCCATGGGGGATTTGTACCACAGACCAAGCTGTCCTCCTGGGGCATCCCACATCCCCTGAAAGAAATCCACCTATTCCTCTCCAGGCACCACTGGTAACCAGGTCACCTCTGGAGATGAGGATGTGTACAGATCAGGAGAAGAGTGGGATTTCCCAGGAAAGGATCACCTCTTTTCCCTCCACTAAAGCAGTGGTCTACAGGGGTCTGCGTGCCGGCACTGGAAAAGATGTAACAGACAAGATTTCCTAAACCCAAAATTGAGGGGTAGTCTCCACCCAGAAGTCCTGGGCTTGAAGAGTCAGGAAACTATGCCTGTGCTAAGGGCACACACAGCAAAGAGGAGAACATTCCTCTCACCAGAGCAGAGTTTTCAGAGAAGTCAGAGATGGGGTGGGGTGAAAATATCAAGGGAAAGAGGAAGAGGATAAGACCAGTTCTCTGACTCAGCCACAGTCCTGGGAGCGAGTCAGGACAGAGGCTCTACCCTGACCATCCCACAGCAAAAATGATGGCACTTACTGGCAGGGCAGGGGATGGACAATCCCCCACGGGCAGCTGGAAGGCTCGGGATGCCAAGTGTGGGTATACCTACCAAGCTGAGCACCCAGAAGAGCTGTGGAGGGCATTTCAAGAAGGGGTAACAAAGGGTAATAAAATGCAGACAAAAGAAGAAAAGCCAAGGCTGAAAAGAAAGGGCAGCATCGCCCTGGAAGCCCCAACATGGGCTTGCTCCTGTGGCTACAGGAGTCACATGTGTCCCTCCCAAGCTCTTAGCATTGGCCATGTGGGGGGCCATGCTGAGAGACCTCCCATGCACCAATTACATTGCCAGGGGCCTTTTGAGGCACCTCAAGTGCTATGAAACACTTTTGCCCAGCATGGTTAGTATCTCCCAAATCTCAATGTAAGGAAAGGATTCTGCAGGGGTTCAACAGTCCTCTCAAGTAATGACTAAATTTCCTGTGAAGTTTGGTCTCACAATAGCAGCTCACAGCAGACACAGCTGGATTCTACCATTTTTAAAATCTGCTGAGTCACTAATGTATTTTAAATTATAAATATATATTTAAATTATTATATATGTATAATATATAAATATATAAAATATTATAGACATTCTATTCTATATTTTACTTATTTACATATTTTATATATTTCATACTTTCTCTCTGGTAGAAATAATCCACAGGCAGTGCCCTAGATTAAAAAGGCAGCCAGTGCATTTCAAAGGGCCACAAAAACACTCTCAGGAAGCAAAAAATCCCACATCTTCCCTGTAGTTGGCCTCTGGTTTGCTGACCTGCTCAGGAAGGAAGTCCTGGGTCTAAGAAGCACATGGAATGCAGCAGCAACACTGTCAGCCCTGGCCAGGGATGCAATAACATCTCAGTACACCTGAATCACCAGGAAGCACTTAGTGAAGCAGACAGACCTGTAGGTCACTGGATCGTTCAGAGCTCCAGGCACTTGTGAGTCTTGGGAAGGATCAAGTCCTTTGGACTTCAAACTCACACAGTTCTTGGGAAACTGGTCAATTAAACAATTAATGGCTTGCCTCTAGTCAGAAATTTGTTTTCACTTCGCAGCCCCTGGAGCTAATTAAAATTTTGATTGCTTCCAATGAAATTATCAAATTACCCTTAAGTTACTCATGATTTATGATTTCATGGTTTCATGGTTTATGAGCCAACTTAACAGGCAAATAAATAGTCTATTATTCTCAGGTTTTCTGTGTTGATCTCTTTTTCTCAAAGGAGCTGAGCTCTGTACAGTTACTCACCTCCCCTGACCTTGAATTCCAGGGTTTCTGGAGGCATCAACACCCAGAACTTCAGATTCAGATAGAACAAGGAGAATAATTTCCCTCAAGTAGGAATTATTAAGTGCACCTTCAGTGACAGACAGTGCAATGCAAGACAGCCCAAGATGAACACCTAAACTGCCCCTTCACTTACTGGGGAGGAAGGCTGATCTTTTGCATGTATCTAAGGAGAAAAGCAGCTTTTAAGAGCAACAGCAAGGCAGAAGGACAGGAGAAGGTCGCCCATAAATATCAATCACACCCAATCAGGAGTGGAGTGGAGAAAGACACAGACCCTTTGGTAGAGTAGATGAGGACCCATGAAACAAATTGGTCTTCTCACCCAACTGGCATCCATTAAATATATCAAACACTCCAGATGAGCCAAAGACAGAAGCTGTAGGAGCTGAGTTCTCACAAAAAAGCTTTTCTAAATATTTCTATACCTGTGAGAAGCTTGTCAAAACAAACACAAACTTTTAAAGCCATAAGTGCTGCACAGACAAAGTTTGTCACAGACACATGATAAGAACACAGGACAATGAATTCAAATAATCTGGTAGCAAAGTACTAAAGAGCCTCTGTGGGCAGACAGGCGCCTTACAGGTGTTGGCTCCTAAAGCCAAAACAAAATGCAGTTCCTTGAGACAGGCAGCAAAATCTCCAGCAGTAGCAAGCCAAACCAAACCCATTCCTCAGCTCATGTCACACGCAAATATTTGATTTGGGACAGAACCTTCATGGGTGTCTTTGAGCACCTCAGCCAAACCCCTGTGACCTGAAAGAGACATCCATGAGTCAGAATCAGCACCTAGGCTAGCACATGAAGATATGAAAGGGTAATTCCATGTATCCAAGCTTGCTGATCCTACAAACCAAGCACCAGGAACCTCCTGTAACATGTGACAGCCAGCTCAGCTGGCCCAAGGTCCCCAGCAGCAGCAGCTCCTGGTACTAGGGATACACACCCAGGCTGGAGCAGGAATGAGGGGCAGACTGAGCCAGCTGCTTCAGCCCCACCAACTCCAACTCACCAAGCCTTCTCCACCCAGGGAATGGGCCACCCCCAGCCCCTGCACCTGTCCAGCACCACCTGGGCACAAGGTTCCTTGTGTGTGATTCAGGAGGCAGAGCTGTTTTTCCTGCTACAGCAAACATCATCCTCAAATGACAACACAAAATCTGAGGTGTGGACCAATCATATTCATGAAGAACACACACCTGCAGGGTGAGGCCAGAACAGCTAAAAATGCCCTGGACTTGACAGCAAAAGGATTAAGGGAGGAGAAGGCAATAACATGCCTTTTGTTTTGACCTGTGCTACTGAAGGATGTTTCTGTGAAGGCAAGAGGGTGGGACCTGAATTTTATCTCTTGACCCAAAAATGGAAACACAGTAATGGAAAGGTCAAAAATACACCTGGCTCAAAGTATGGGAGGTGAGTAACAGCCTTCTGAAAGGTCCAGATCCTTTAGGGCTTTGACATAAAAACTGCAGCAATCTGTGCTCAATGTCCAGTGGGACCTCTAACTGCTCCTCCTGGCCATCACCACTCAGAAAGATTGAAGAGTACTAGTGGGAGCTGGAAACACCATTTCCAGACCCTGTTCAATTTCCCCACGTGGAAATTTCAACCAGAAAACATCCTGAGGTTATTCCAGCTCTTTATCCTTCTGGGCAAGATACAGAGAGAAAGGGCCTGAACCTTAAGAAGAGCTAGGAGGAGCTGGGCTTGGTTAGCATGGCAAAAAAAGGGGGGGATGGAATGGCTGTCTCAACAACCTGAAAGGCAGCTGCAAAGGTGATGAAGACTCATTTCAATTCTTGCATCAAGGGGAAATCTCCGTGAGTGACAGTTTGTGAGTGGACCCTAGAAAAAGCTTCATCATTAAGAGATGCAAAACTGGAGAAACTATCTAGAAAAACGGGATCTCCTTCCTCAGAGGTTTCCCTGACAGAAGTGGACGAAGACATTCCTGCAAGCAGCAGCTCATTGTCCAGGATACAGTTATGCAAGGAATGCCCATTTCTGAAATGCAGAGACCCCAAAAAGGCCATTTCAGTCACTGTGGATAACCAGTGAAAAATGAAACCCCCAGCAGGAGCAGACAGAAGGGCAGAGAAAGACAAGCGGAGAAGTACAGTGTGGCTGCACACAGAAAACAGTGTGCAAACACTGTCTGGGCCATCATCCAACACTATCAGAGACAAAAATAATCTGCCAAGATTAAACCTCCCTGAAAGGTGGTCAGGTACTGGAACAGGCTGTCCAGGGAAGTGCCTGGAACTGTTCAAAAAACATGTGGATGAGGCATTTATGGACAGGGTTGAGCTTGGCAGTGCTGGGTTTATGGTGGGACTCGATGATCTAAGTGCTTTTTTCCAACCTTAATGATTTTGTGATTCTGTATAGTGGGAAACAGGCACACTCTGAAAGGATTAAAAGGACTTACCTGTAACTACCACGGCTGCTGCACCCATCATCTTAGCAACAATCACATTAACAAGGCCGATTGGTCCTGGGTACAAAGGGGAGAAAGAGAACATGTACCACTGCCAGGCAGCATCAGCCCCACCTCTGAACATGCCCAGAGTTTAGTGTGTTCTAGGCCAAAGGAGGCTTTGGCAGCCCCAAGGTCCCCCTCATCATGCCTGTGACTCTGCCATGACCCACGCTTACAGCAGAGAGCAGAAGAAGAGCCTGAGCCTGCCCACCCCTCCCAGAAGGCAGGGAACCCAAGGATTGACTGTGACCACTGTACCAGAGCCAGATACGAAGACTTTGCTCCCCAGAGTGACTCCCGCTCTTTTGCAGGCATGGATTCCCACTGAGAGGGGCTCGATAAGGGCTCCTTCCTCAAAGGTGACATTATCTGGAAGCCTGCAAGAAGGAACAGCCACCAATGTAGTTTATGAGGGTAAAGACCAAACAGGGGTGTAAAACACAGTGGGACCGGTGTGTGTGTAAAACACACTGCCACCTGTGGTCAGAGAAATATGCTGGAATAGGCTTCAAGAGGTTCCATTGCTTCTTTACCTCCTCCGAAGCAGCATCAAATGCACCTGAACCATTTATCAGTGAGGTTTGCCCAAGCACCACACCCAGGGACCCACAGACTTCCCCACATCAACCCTCCAGTACTTGGTGAATCAACAAGGACTCCTTTGCCACTCATTCCTTTTGGAATAAACCCCCCAGCTGCATATGTACCACCCTGAAGCTGTCCTATGGCTCATCCAACAGTGAGCTCCCTCACCCCTCAGCAGGGTTGAATCAGCTTTTAGAAAACATCCTGCTGCCAAAGGTGATGCCACCAGGAAAGACAGCCAGATCCAGGTCTCCCTGTAACAGCTAGGAGGATCACCTTCCCTGATGCACCAAATGTTTTAACAAGTAGACTGGTCCCAGCATGCACCCTCCCAGCAGCCAGGGACAATGTGTGCAGTGGGTATCAAACACCTTTTGGACAAAAACAGCCCTGTAATGCAGCCAAACATAAGTGATGGAAAAAAAGCAGAGGAAGTTAAACCCTTCTGAACTTCTGAAAGAAATAAATGTCAGCCCCACAACACTGCCCACCAGCAAGCCACCGGTGTGGGTTCTTACGCAGCTCTGGGAGTTGTGCCTGCTAGGTGGGGTCTCTGTGACAGCACTGGGAAGCTCGAGGTCAGATCTCAGCCAGGCCAATGCAAAGCCAAAGAAATGGAAATGATGGCTGCAGGAAGACACTGTAAGATATCTGCATAACCCTTATTTCCAAGAGGATTTAAAGGTCTGACTCCAAGAGTTCCGCTGTCACAAAGTTTGGCATCACGTTTGCTACTTCTGGGTTTGGGCACTGCCCAGTCTACGAGGAGGGCAGCTTCACAGCATGATCCCACCTCCATCAAATTACTCAGAGCACCCAACACAGAATCTGTCCACCAGCAGGACACACGGTAACTGCCCAAATGTGCGAAAGCTCACTGAGCTCAGCCATCATCTCTTCTTAGGAAATTTGTGCTGGCAGAGTGACTGCATGCCAGAGAATCTGCTCTACATGAGCCAGTCACAGCACTGCTGATCTGAAACTGGGAGCACCAGGTCCAAGCTTTGCATCCCAAAGAAAAAAAAAATTAAAACAAATCAAACAGCCAAAGTAATATTTGCTCAAATTGGAGAAAAAAGCAAAAGCCTGGAAGAAGCCAGCTACAAACTGACCACTTGCTCTCAAGCAAAGACTTGTGTTGTTGTCAGAAAATGTTTCTTTGATACACAGGAAATCTATGACAGTGGGTCTGGACAGTGAGATGCTAATCTCATCCAGACCAGCACCTCATCCTGACAGCAGCTGCTTGGTATCTGTTTTGAAAGCTTCCTTCCTGAGGACTCTCAGGAGAAGAGCAGTCAAGTGCCTCCTTCTGACTGACACAACCCTGAATCCTTTCTGTGCAGACACCAGAGATGAATCCCAAGGACGTTCCTGCTCATGGAAGTACCAACCCCATACACACTGAAAAAGAACAAGCTCCACAGGTAGAGCAGCCTCAGGGGGACACTACTTGGGCTATTTTTAGCTCCTGGTTAAAGGCACTTAAGTGGTTATAATATCATACAAGTTTTTTCAGGTCTTTGGAGTATTTGAGGCCCTGGCACAGGCTGTCAGAGAAGTTGTGGCTGCCCCATCTCTGGAAGTGTTCAAGGTCAGGCTGAATGGGGCTTGGAGTAACTTGCATTAGGGGAAGGTGTCCCTGCCCATGGTAGGGGGTGGAATAGGAAGAGTTTTAAGGTCCCTTCCAAACCAAACCGTTTTGGGATTCTATGATTTGCCAGAGCGTTTAAGCACAGATTTGCTTCTAAGTAAATGTGCCAGTGCTGCCACAATTAATAACATATTCACATTTGCTGAACTGGACATAAAACCAGATATGTTGTAATGCTGGTAGCTTAGTGGAGGCACTCAGAGACACATGAAAAAAACAGCTCAGCAGGGCCACTGCTTTCTGTTCCTACTCTGCTCAAAGTGGGATGACTGCGTTTCAAACAACAGAGTGAGATGTCAGCAGTCACCCTGGTGTTTCCTGAAAAGCAGCAGCAAAACTCAGCTCAAAAAACCAGACAAAGACCTTCAGGCATCTGCCTAGGAAGGCAAGGGTATGAAAAGAGACAGGAAAGAAACCAAGAGCAGGGAGCAAATGGGAAAAGGAAAATAAATAAAGGGTAAACCAGCAGTGACATCCCAGGAGACATGTAAGAAATGCTTATGTCTGGCACCAGAGGGGATGAACTGCCTGCCTGACAAACCCTTTGCAAAGTGGCTGCCATGCAAGCTTAGGCATGTTATTTATGGATCAGAAAGCAATAAAACCTGTTGAGATCACATAAAGAGTGTTCCAAAGGGCCAAGAGGTGCTTGCTGCAGCTAATCTCCCCCCAGGGAGTACATATTTCTCTGTGGAGGGAGCATGGACTGACTTGTAGCAGTAGCTGGCACTGTGCTTGTAGTAGCGGCACAAGTTCCCATCGTCGGGGGGTGTGGCGCAGAAGAAGATGGTCGGGGACAGGTTGTAGCGCCCAGTTTTGCAGAATTCATCCATTTCCCTTGGGACACCTGGCTCGATGGCCACACGGTCACCTGCCAGGATGAAAGCAGACGGAGTGGATCAGGGACAGGGTGGCACACAAGTAGGAGTAGCACCAAAAAACCACAGAAACACTGGCACCATACAGGCAGGAGGGACATGAGGAAGGCCTTGCTGCACACACCAGGCTGTTTCCCAACGCTCCCTTCACAGCAGCCCCATCACTAAGATCTTCCCAGGTACTTGGAAAGAGATGGTGGCACAGAGGCACAGGCACAGGTCAACCACACACACACACACCTTCTTCCAGCTGCCTTGCAGCCAGCCTCGGCAGATGAAGGGGCAGCCCCCAGGCAATCATACTGTGACCAGATATTTTGATGAATCTGTAGAAGAGGAAATACTGAGGATAGAGCTGGTGAGCTCGGCTGGCCACCATGCTACCACAGATGGAAAGGGCTGTTCCTTGGGAATTGTAGAATCATGGAAGTATTTGTGTTGAAAGGGACCTTAAAGCTCAGCTTGTTCCACTTCCTACCATGGGCAGGGACATCTTCCGCTAGACCAGGTTGCTCCAAGCCTCCTCCCATCCAGCCTGGAACACTTCCAGGAATGGGGCAGTCACAGCTTCTCTGGGCAACCTGTGCCAGGGCCTCATCACTCTCACAGAGAAGGAAGCTTAAGGTGCAGAACACCCAGGAGCCTGGCAGGATTTTTCTGGGAACAGAGACAGCTTGGTGCTACAACAGAGTAGCCCAGGGTGCTGGAAGGACACGTGCCACAGGACAAAGAACTATTATTTAATTGCAGTTACAAAGCAGTATGGACCAGAGAAAAGAGGGTGAGTCCAGTACAACTTGCAAGTACACGAGGGACACAAAGCCTCACATTTATTTGGCAGAGGAATCAGAGCCAAACCTCTGAGCAAAGCCCTCCACCAACAGCCTTTCAGGCATATGTGGGGATAAGCAGGATGGAAGTAAAGAGCCATCTAGGTCACTAGATCCCCTCTGAACTGGCCAAAACCAGGTGTCTGACAGGACAGAGGCAGAACAAGCACATACTGAATACTCTCCCAGCCTCGCATTATACACAGTTGTGAGGCCTCCCAAGTTGCAAGTGGTTTGTTTGTATTTAGTAACACTCAACAACTTCTCCTCCTTCCACCATGTAAACTACATGGTCTGCTACATCTCATGCGAATGCTTCACCTCACTGTGCTTTGCCCTCATGCTAGAGCAACCAGAGAACGGGAAACCTGCTCTCCCAGCCCTCCATGAGTCCTCACATCCTTGACTTGTCTCTCTAGCTCTCAGCTTGAGTTCCTGACTTGGACATTTGTCAGAGATGCTGCTCCACATGTCATTATCTCCTTGTCCTTCTCTGAATCTTTCTCACTTGTTTTACATCCTTTTGAAAAGGAGGAGATCAGAACTGCATGCAGAGTTCCAGATGTGCACTGACATCCTCTGAGTCTCTGTCCCCTTCCTAACAGTGATTTGCATTTTCACTGCTGTGGAGCCAATGCTGCTATGCCCAGTGTCAGCACCGAAGGTCTCTCCCTTCAGCAGTGATGGTCAGCACAGCATTTCAGATATGAAGCTGGTTTTGTTTGTTCTGTCGTGGATATCCCTTTGGGTTTGCCTGCATTGAATCTCACCTGCATCTCACTGGTACCTCTCAGGTCTGTCTGTAACTCTTGCTGGCTCTCCCCCACGTCCTCTCCACCTTGCCGAAGTTGCTCTCATCAGCAAACTTTGCAAAATTCCCTGCTCAGTCCATTTTCTAGGATATTCATAGCGAGCTGTGGAGGCCCCACCACAGGGCCTGGAGCAGTTGTTCCAGTGACCTCTGCACTGCAGGAGGCCATTCACTCCTTCAAGAACACACACAGAGAAGAAACACTCACAGCAGGTTGTTGGCAAGAGCTACAGGTGTGGTTTCTGAAGGTTTATCAAGCTTCCTTAAAAGGCACCTTGTACCAGTGTACACTCTGCTCTGCATTAAAATACAGGCCAGCTCAGCTCAACATATCCCAGGATAAAGCTACCTAAGGAATA
Organism: Acridotheres tristis; assembly: GCA_037013685.1. NCBI lineage: Eukaryota > Metazoa > Chordata > Aves > Passeriformes > Sturnidae > Acridotheres > Acridotheres tristis. The sequence continues at coordinate 20,319,033 of CM072897.1, read as the reverse complement.
TCATATACTAGTGGCCAAGATGGGTGACTAATTGCAGTGCAATTACACTTTTTGAAGGAGGTCACACTGTGAATTCAGAACTTCAGATAAATATACCTGTTACAACACATTCTCAGGACTGATTAGGAGGAAAACAAACAAATGGGTTTGGTTCCAGGTACCTGGTTTCAGATGAGTCACCCCAGAGCCCACTTTTACGACAGTCCCGGAAGCTTCATGTCCCAACACCATGGGATCCTTGACAACAAAATCCCCAATTCGACCGTGCTGCCAGTAGTGAACGTCAGAGCCACAGATACCAACGGAATGCATGCGCAGGAGGACCTCTGCCAGAAAAGGAGGGAAGGTTCCTTGTAGAAACACTGACTTTCTTAGGCACTCAGAGAGCAGCACATGGGCTGTCCCTGGGACCAAGAGCAAATGTTAAGCCAGTATCGACAGATACAAATTTACTGGCATTCAATCAACACGCCAGAATTTTGAGTGTCACGTTCATGAGCTACCTGCTGAAATACAAAACTATGCAATGATTCACAAAGCAAGAAGGCTTAAAATAGGGTAAGAAAAAAGCTAATGCCAATAAAAATAAGGCCAACAAAGTAATACAAATAAAGAGGGATGTTATTATTGCTGGAGAAGGAATAAAATAGCAAGTCGATTTAATTTTCCCTGCTCCCAAAGTTATAATTTCAGCTCCAGAGAGTTAGTGAATCAAATTTCTATCAGCCCATATCCCCATCCTATTAATGTTTAGTCCTGCATAACATCACCTGACATGTCCCAAGCACCATTTACTGTAACATACATGAACTGATGCAACAGGAAACAAAAAAAGCCAGATAAAGGAGTTTATCTATGACTGCTCCAGCTCTTCTTTTCAGCTGGAAAAGCAGCATTATCTGTTTCAGCAACCCAATAATTTTTTGGATAATTTTGTACTTCCTCAGAAATATTGTATATTATCAAGAAGCAACAAAAGAGAATGAGAAAACAAAGAGAGAAGTAAAGAAAGCAGACAGAATCAATCATCTATAGACCTACCATTAGGACCTGGTTCTGGGATTGGACGGTTTTCCTACAGACAAAAGAGAAAAAAAAACCAAACATTTAGCTGCCTGTTCATATCCCTCGGAATATCTGTGGAAACGTAGCTCTGGTTAGCTCAGGTAAATCTATGACCAGACAGGGTTTTTGGTTCTGTCTGCTCCATAAGACATGGCTGTGCTATGTGGAGCCTGCTCCTAAGCTCCCCTCATTTTCCATGCTCAGTGGAATAGCACAGGTAGCTGCAGGAGTAAGCACGCTGCCAGCTTGTAAATCCACTCTCTGAATCAGTTTGCAGTAAACTCACTTTCTCTGCCCAGACAAGAGACACATACTAAATTTCCCTGCATTGGAGCAGCCCCAAGTTTCAGCTGAATCCTTCATCCATCCCACTGGCTGAAAAAAATCACCTTCTGTAATCAGGAAGATTCTGAACCACCTGTTCTATAAAGTCTTAATATTGCAGTGGCTTTATTATTATTTTAAATAATACAAAATTTTTTTACTTCATAATCATAGAATAACAGCATCACAGAATGGTTTTGGGTTGGAAAGGACCTTAAAGCTCATCTCATTCTACACTATCAGGGATACCTTCCACTAGACCAGATTGCTCCAAGCCACATCCTTGAACACTTCCCAGGATGGGGCAGCCACAGCTTCTCTGAGCAACCTGTGCCAGGCCTCACTAACTTGTGTCAGTAATACATAATTTACATATAATATTTATACATAATAATTTATAAATAAAATGTACATAATGACTTTTACCTATTAATGCATACATTCACATTCTCTTGTAATTGCCTTGGCAACTCTTTATGGGGTGAATTATGAAACTAAAATTAGAAAAGTGGCCCATATTACCCTTCCACCCAAACGGTGTGCAGGGCTTTTGCCCTCACCAAGCTCTCTCAGCTGCCTCAAAAGCCAAAGGAATAATTTTGCTGAGTTTTACAACATCAGGACAATACAACACCCACCCTGTCTAAGAAAAGACCCCCAGAGTAGTGCCAACAGTAAACTCTTAAAAAATCTTTTGCTGCTCAAACTTTGAGAAGCACTGTTCTGCATTTTAACTATTTAAATCCCCACATATTTCTCAACTCCTATTTTGTAACTCAGCATTCTAAACATCATGGAAAGACAAACTCTGGAAACATGCTCTCATATGACTCAACCAGCTTTTCCATGTTCAGACCGTATCTGCAATTTTTCTGTGTGGGGGAGTTTGTTTTGTTACACTGAGGACACAGCCCAGAGCATTATTTCTAAAAGAGGTCAATCTAGATGTAGCCTTTTATAGAAAATGCAATAAGCACAGGATCTGGTGACACACCAGAGGTAACAGACCACCTCAGACTGATCAGAAAGTCTACAGTGAGAGATAAAGCCAACTTCTATCTGAAAATGTGTGTGTGTAAAAATAAACTGGCCCACTTTTTTCTTTTTTTTTTTTTTTTTTTTTTTTTTTTATGGCAATAACAACTGTGCCCAGAAAATGTAGACGTCTTGGTGGGAAGTGAATTCTCCAGCCTGATTTGGAGAAAATAGGAGTGACCAAAGTGGAGAACACCAAAGATACAAATTCTGCTTGTTGTCTGCTGCTCACTGAGAAGTTCAGAAATGGTGACCAGTAAAGTAAACGCAACAAATATTTTCTGTGAAAGGAGACGTGGAAAGAGAGGCCATGGTACAAGTATAAAACCAATAAATCCTAAATGGACAACAAAGAGGAGTGTGTGCAACTACCTAAGGACAAGAGGAGAGTCAACAAAACTAAGCAAAAACATTTTCACACAGCTCAGGGATCACAGGGAAATGTGTCCAAAAATCAAGAAGGGTGTGGGAATTACAGGAAGATGGCTTCACCCAGCTTTGGGTATCAATAACAGATAGCAAGTTCAGAGTTCACGGCTGAGACTACTCCTATGACCAGTAGGTCAACACAGAGAGCACCACCCACATCAGGAAAAGGAACTTCAGGGAAGCCCAGGAGGATCACACAAGGTGCTGCCAGTGAGGCAGGAGGGCACTGGTGACCAGCTCTAAGGTCTCCAGCAGTACAAATATCCAAGGAAAACTCACATGTCTGGGTGTTAGCCAGTTTAGAGACCAGCAATACAGATGCGATGGAGACAGTGTCCACCTTCACAAGTCTCAGACACCTTTCTCAAATCACAGGGGTTTGGAAATGTGTTCTTGAACTAGAGGGACCACCTCAGTCCTCAACCCATTTTGATTTCTTTTGGTAGTCAGGCTACATGTAATTGTAGCGAAAGCAAAATTGTGTCAAAGGAACCTGAGAGCCACCTTGGAGCCACCAGGAGCCACCTACACAGCACCGCTCAGGCTTTGGCATGTGTTGCTTTAGCTAGGCAGGAATAGCAAAAAAATCAACCTCTTCCCTGGTAATCATTCCCTAAACAAGGCATGTATCTAAAGTCTGTGTGTTCCGCAGAGCCCTCCTGCCAGGACTCTATGTACAGAAAGCTGCCTGCCAATGTCTGCCCATAGAAACCTTCCTTCCCCTCTTTGGGCACTCGCCAAACGGGAAAACGCAGCTCTCCAGCAGCGCCATAGTGATTCAGCACTCAGAAAGAGCTGAGCATTAGCAGCCAGAGAAGCAAAATAAGCCTAAAGTACTAAAAAAGTACAAAATAAAAGCTCCCCCTGTCCAGGAGGGTCCTTCAGCACCTGCTCCCCCTAAACCCTCTGTCCTGCTGCTCACCTGGCTCCGACAGCCCAAAGAAGCAACAACCAGCCTCCATCCCTGCTCCCTGGAAGGGCCTGTCTCAGCTCTGAGAATGCGAGCAGCGGGTGAGGGTGAGGGGAGCAAGTTTTTTGGGATTCTGGGTTTCAGGGATAAATGTTCTCCACCCAGAGCTGGCAAAGATCTCAGCTTTGTCTTCTCCTGTGTCCTCTAAGAGCGTTCTGCAGCTGAAACTTTTCCAGGATTGGAAAAACAGAAAATTTACAGGATAAGATACACAAAGTTGCCAGAAACAGCTAAAAATAGATACTGTTGCATCCTTCTGCCAGCTGAATGAGTGTATCTATAAATTTATTTCCCTTGCAAAAATGTTGCACCTCCCAGGCACACGAGGGCTGGTGCATTTTTTCTTTTTTCCTGTCCGGGTCATTCCCCGTAAGGCTGTAAAACGACCACAGGCTTCCCCACAGAGGGGATGGGAGGGCTCCAGCCATGGGGCAGCTCCGAATTTGGGTCCCCGCTCCCGCAGGCGGAGCTCGCAGCGGGGGCCGGTTCACGCTGACACCCCTAGCGCTCAGCCCCAGGCCCGCGGGAGCCGCTCCCTCCCCGCCGCCCCCGCCCGGCCCCGGCTCCTCCCGGCCGTACCAGGCGCAGGTCCCCGGCTCGGTGAACCACCACGGCCACGTTCTGCCCCGGTGCCGCCATGGCTGAGCTCGGCGCGGCCCCGGGTTCAAGGGTCGCTGCTGGGGGGGCCGCCCTCGCCAAGGCCCCCGCCCGCCCACCCGCCGGGCCCGGCACCGCCCCCGGCACCGAGCGGGCACGGCCGGCTCCAAGCACGGCTCCAGCCCGACCCCAGCGCCAGGCCCAGCTGCGGCTGCAATTCCAGGCCTCAGCCCCTGCTCCCGCTCCAGCCCCACTTCCAGCCCCAGCTTCAGGCTCAGCCCCGACCCTAGCGCCAGCTCCAGCTCCAGGCCCACCTCCGGGCCCAGGTCCTCCAGCTCCAGGCCCCAGCTCCAGTTCCAGGCCTCAACCCTTGCTCCAGTTCTAGGCCTCAGCCGCTGCTCCAGCTCCAGCCCCAGCTCCAAGCCCAGGTGCAGCCACAGCTCCAGGCTCTAATCCCAGCTCCAGCTTCAGTTCCTGCTCCAGCCCTGGGTCCCGGTCCAGTTCCAGCTGTTAGAAAAAGGACTGCAGTATGGTATTGGCTTTCACATTTATATATTAATTTCTAGCATTGATCATAAGTATTTAGATATAGTATTATATATACCTTTATTTAGCTGTTTGTTAGTATAACATAACCTACCAGTTTAAATATGTACTGCATAGCTTATAGAAATAGTAGTGTGGTGAATATACGGTATTATAGGCCTTAACTAAACACTAGGTGCTAAAATACCTCTATGTAACCAAAACAAATGGTGTAAGGCAATCATGTTACCCCCCCCCTTCTCCGCTGACTGAATTCTCCAACTGATAACATAACCATGACACAAACCAGAGCACCAGAGGACAATTAGCAAATACCATGTTAAATTTAAAGAGGCCATACTAAGTCTTTATCAGAGGACATAAAACAACAGGATGGAGACACAAGGAGGAATAAAATATATTAACTTGACACACAGGACATCATGCAGATGAGCCAGAGTATGAAAAAAACAAACAGAAGGATTCCCAAAACATCAAATAGTTCACAAGAATGCTTGAATAATGTATGGACTGTATGAATATGCATGTACCTCAGCAATGTAACAGTATAGATAATATTATAGGGACTACTGGTGTATTCTTTGGCTGTTTGCCAAAGAGACTTTTGTCTCTTATTTTATTCCCTATTAAACTTTAAAAAAAAAATCTGTAGTGTTATTTTGTTTTTCACTGAGCCTCACTACCCCCCTGGCTCCAGGTCCTGGCTCCAGCTCCAATTCCAGCCCCAGCTCCAGCCTCTGCTCCAGTTCCAATCCCACCTCTGCTCCAGGTGCTGCTTCCAGCCCCAGCCCCATCTCCAGTTCCGACCAGAGCTCCAGCTGCAGCCACTGCTTCCAGGCCCAATCCCAGCCTCAGCTCCAGCTCCAGGTCATGCTGGTGACAGCACTACACCCTGCATTTTGACTAAAATATGCTTGCCTGCACATGACACAATTGGAATGTGGTTGTCTCAACTGCAGAAATAGCTTTTTAGGAGAAAAAATTGACATTTCAGGGATTCTGGGTTTTGGGGAAAAGAGTTTTTTCTGCTCAAATGGAGTTGGCAAACATCTCAAATAGATTATCCCCTCCAGTGTCATTGAATCATAGAATCATGGAATAGCCTGGGTTTAAGGTACCCACAAGAACCATTGAGTCCAAGTCCTGTCCTTGCACAGGACACCCCAACAATCCCACCCTGTGCCTGAGAGCATTGTCCCAGTGCTCCCATAGCTGTGGCAGCCTTGGGGCTGTGACCATTCCCTGGGGAGCCTGTTCAGTGCCCCACCACCCTCTGGGGAAGAACCTTTTCCTCATACTGAACCTAACCCTCCCCTGACACAGCTCCAGCTATTCCCGTGGGTCCTGTCATAGGTCACCAGAGGGAAGAGCATTCTAAGAACATTCTGTAGCTGAAAGCTTTCCAAACTTGACTTCCCTGGAAAAATAGAAAATATACAGCATTTATCATATAAAATTGTCAGAATCAGCTAAAAAATGGCCTGTGTTTCTAATATTATTTTGTCTTCCTCCTTGCATGAATAGATATATTTATGAATTTAGTTTCCTTAAAAATGTTTCACCTCTCAGGAACATGAAGGTGCCTTTCAGGGTCATTCCCTGGAACATTTATTGGAGTGAGAGTCAGCATCATCACTGCAGTTATTCTGAGAGAAGGGGAACAAGTTCACGGGAGGCTGTGACAAAAGACCTTACTCAGTGTTTACACAGCAACATAATTCCTGCCACATCCATGGAAGAAGGAATATTTGCATTTTATGGAAAGGTGGGGAAAAGCTGGATATACTTGTTTTCTCAAGGCACCTGCTTGTGCCTCTCTTTTTTAGGGTGTATTTGCCTCCAGATTTGACTTGCCACACAAATTATCTGCATGGGAATGACCATGAAATCCTGCAGCTCTACAGGCACAGCACAGACTGGTGCCTGGGCTCCCTAAATTGGAAAAAAATGCTGGAGCCATGGTGTCTTAGTTTGAAAAGACAGGTATGGTTTAAGGAAAGGCAAGAGCCCCTTTTCTGCAATGCAGAGTGCACCCCCCCCTCCCTTTTAATTATTTTAGGTCCAAATCAGACGCTTTCAGGCAGGAGATATGGGGATGTGAATAACAGTTCTTTACTGGTATTTAACAAGGCAGAAAACAACAACAGCTATAAAAATCGGCAACAGAACAGAACAGTCTAGCTCCGCTCCAGTCCCTTTTGGCCTCAGGCCGTCTCCCTGTGCTCAGTTACCGGTGCTGTGGGGGCAGGGCGGGTCCCGCGCAGTTGCAGAGGGCTGGAGTGATGGCGGCGGAGGCCCAGAGGTGAGCGGGATGGGAAGGTGACTCCCCCTCACGGTGTCGGTCGTGGTGCTCCGCAGAGTGTCCGGAGACAGTAGGGTGAGATGGGAGAGCGGCAGAGCGATGTCCAAGGCAGGGAGCGTGGATCTCAGCACTGAGATGTCAGGGGGAGATGCCAGAGCGGAGCACGGGGCGTCCTGTCCCTGCACGAGCCCAGCGAGAGAGCGTCCCCACCCCAGCCGCCTCTCCCACCTTTCCTTTTCCGGTTCCCCCCTCCCCCTCCGCCCACCCCCCTACGAGAGAACATTATCTATGTTTTAAGGTGTAGCCACAACTACTTAGCATAACAATGGGAGGAATTCACAGAAAGAAAAGGGGAACAATCCAACCCCTAACACATGGACTGGGAGCTTCACTGGGAACTCAGGGCTCTTGCTATGATAAAAGTTTTTTTGGGTTGTCACATCAGTTCCTTGCCAGCCTTTGGGCAAAAAGTGACTTTTTGTTGGGGAAGGGAAACTGGTTTCTTCAGCTCTTCTGCTCCTCCTTGCTATGACTGTCAGCACTTTGCCTTCAGTTTTCTTCCCTTCTCTTTCCCACTTCCTTTCTGAATCAGATTCACTTCACACTTCCATGTTTCCTCTGCCAGATTTTACTGCCTGTGCCTGCTGGGCCTGCTCTTCCTTCAGGACCACAAGAACTTCACCACCCACTACAAATCCCTCCAAGATCCTCCTTTAAAAGATGTTTTGAAGACGTCGCTAAGGTCCGTTTCTCTTGTTCTCCTTCAGCATTGCCTGACAAGACCTTTTGACTGCCACCCAAAGTCAAAACACACTTAGGACTTAGTCCTAATTAATTTCTCTTTCACCTATGTGTGTGGGTGTCCAGCTTCCACTGGCGAGGCAGCCATTCACGTTCCCCCAAGGCACACAAGAGCAGTGCTGTGGGATTATGTCATAGCCATGGTGTCACCTCACACAACAATCCTTATTACCAAAGCCATTTCACTTCATTAACTCAAACAAATGTTTACCTGTTTAGTCTATGATCAGGATCATTGTGGCCTCACTGGGTAAGGAGATGGGTGCTTTGTTGACATGAAAATAACTCAGTTCACTTGGAGCAGTCAAAATCAGTGTGTATTTTCCTTGTGTGCAAACTATAAAACACCTCGGAACTAACTCAGTGAGGAAAGGGGGGACATGACCTCAGGAGATGCATCCCTGTGTCTTGGAGGATGAACTCCCCAAAATAAAGAGCAGCATTGCACGTGACACACCCCCGACCTCCATGGAGGGGGAGGACAATGCTTGGAACCCAGGGATCCCTGCAGTGATCCTTCAGCAGTCCCACAGCCAGGGGAGCCTCAGGGTGATGTTGTCCTGGGGACCCTGTGTGGAGTGGCCAAATAACTGCTGTAAGTTCAGATGTCAGGGTAAGCCCCTGCTTGGTCCAAAATGCAACCAAAGGGCTGAATTCTCTGTAGCCTAGGCAAAATCTCTCCATCTGCATGAACTCTCCATCTCCATGCACAGATCAAGCAGGACTCACATTGGAAGTAGATGCTCCTCTTAGTTACCTCATGAAAGATTCTTGTGTTTGCCTTGGAGGTGTTGTCACCCTTAACAGGATCACTCTGGAGCTTCTTCCACATCCCAACACCACAATTTTATTTCTGACCAACTACATCAAAGTGTTTTCTCCTGAACTGATGCAGAAAATTCTAAGGTGCCTGTCCAAGATCTACCATCACCTTTGAGAGAGTTGGAAAAATAAGCCAATTAGTTATTACAGTACTAACTGTGATAACTGCACCTCAGCTGGAAAGCCACCATCCTGTGACAGTCTTATCTCCCCTCTAAACCAAAGGGACCTTGAGTGGTAGGGCTGTGTAAAATAGTGACCTAACACCCAACCTAGATTAGGATGAAGTTCAGTAATCCTAGGGAATAGCTCCAAGTGTGACAATTAGATTCTGAAATAATAATCAATCTCATGGAAGAAGAAGGCCCTGGAAGCCTTTGTGGCTGCTGGTTGTAAGTTCTTGCATTATTGTCCTGTTCTGGGTCAAGATTTTCATCCACTCCCACATGTATATGCCACTGCTCCCTCCACCTGTTCTATTAATGCCATGACTCCATCAGTCAGGTATTTACTTAACATGGAGTTGTTTGCATACTCAGATTTGTGGTTTCCACAGAAGCCATCCTCAGCCCTTACTTCCTTGTTCACCTCTGCTCTCAGCTCTACCTGCTGATAAGGCATGACACCTCATATCATCCCACCAATTAATATTTAACACAACTGTCCCTGGGGAAACACCGCTCAGGAAATCATTTGACATGTCCTTGTGAGGCAAACATTTAGGGACCAAGTGCCAGATTTTTTAAGAGTATGAAGGTGTGTGTGTGTGTGTGTGTGTGTGTGTGTGTGTGTGTGTGTGTGTGTGTGTGTGTATGTGTGTGTGTGTATTCCCCCTTCCTGGGAGAGGTGGCTGTTCCCTGCAGGACAACCACCCTGTCCCCAAGCCTGAGGTGGGACAGGAGCACAGTGGCTGAAGTCCCTCTGCACTGCACATTTGCCCCAAGAAATACAGAGCTCACAATCAAACTCTTCTGCAAATAAGCTTTGTCTGAATGGCAGTGGTGGATCTGGGACAGTAGTTGGTAGTTGACACTGGGGCAAGGTGTCTACCTAATTTTTTGCATGTACTTTCCCAGTAAATCCTGCAGCTGTGTGAGTCATGCTGGAGACTGGCAGGCTATGCCAGGGCAGGGTGCAGACTGCAGGAGTCACCCAGGAGTTTGATGGAGTTCAGGGTCAAGGTCATAACCCACAAAATCTCTGCTTTGCTTTGTGACTAACTCCTGCTCTGTGTGCCCACAAACAGCACTTCTCACTTCTCCCAGGTATCTGCGGTTTTAAAATTGCTTTACAATCAGCAAGATCTTATTGATAATCTAATTTGAAGCCTCCCAAACTACTTCCTTCCTTGCTCTGACATTGCCCCAAGAGCAGACAAATCCCACCCTTCCATGTCCATGCACCAGCATCGTTCTCTTGTGGTGTTGCTGTGCCCCCACCTGCCTGCTCTGATCCCCTTCTCTTTCAAGTACCAGAATTCCTCTGGCAACTTCATCTCCAGCCTCCATGGGAGTCAAGCACTGTCCCAGTTCCCCTCACGGGCTGCACGTCATGGACTATCACCAGAAGCATTTGGACAATGCTCTCAGATGCATGGGGTGATTCTTGGGTTGTCCTGTGCAGGGCAAGGAGTTGGACTGGATCCCTTCTGACTCAGGATATTCCATGATTCTGTGATTCAATGATCTACTTGTTGGTTCAAATCACCAGAACAAGGCATTCGGGTCAAGCTCTGCTCCTAAAGGCCTCGGTCACATAAGCATCAGTGCTGATGTAAAGCCTGTATTTGCTCTTCCCTAGAGGAATATTTTCAAAATTATCTAAACCAGCTGACCCCTTTTCCCCACAAAGAGTTTACATCTTTATTACATCTTTTAATAGTGACTAGAAATGTCACGGTAGCAGGAGATCCTAGAAAGGGAATAAAAGAATGCGATGCAAGAGAGAAGGGATATGTAAATCTGTCCAAAATCTATGGGAGTGGGAGGTAAGGAAGGTGTGCCTAGGAGCACTCTCTGGACATGAGCCTGTGTGTCCCTCTAGCCACAGAACTTCCACTGAGCAGGTTAGGGTTGCCCGTGTTTATCCAAAAGCTCTGCTTTGAGCAGCAGTGGGATTTCTGTGGGCAAGTCAGGGCACCTCACTCTCTAAGTACAAAACAAAGACTGCTGAATGCTTTCTTGACACCCAATTGGCATTTCCAAGGAGTGTCAATCCTTGAGATCTGTTACTGGGCACAAGTCAGGCCCCACATGGTTTGCTAGGCTGGTTCATCCCAGTCAAGTGCTCTGTTCTTTCTGGGATGGTTTTGTGGAACAGCTTGTCCAAGGGAAGGTGTCCTTCACTGCTCCTTCACCTCAGAGAGGAGATATCTCCTGTCCTTGCATTCTCTTTCATCATAGGCTCTGGAGATGCTGTCTCCCACTACGCCTAGCAGTGCTCCACCATTTGGCTTTTCTTCTGGGACTGTCCCAAAATTCTGCCTTGCATCCTGCCTCATTCATGCAGGGCTATGCTCGGAGGAAGAGACATGAAATTAAATGAAAGTAGCTACTACTAGAAAATTAGAGGAATGTTGAATTTGTCTTTACAAACAAGCTGTGGATCTGCTTGTAGATAAGGCTAGCACTGAGAGATAAAAGAAACAATGGGAAGGATTCCACTGATTGATGAATGGAAAAAGATACTTGCCTTTACAAACAAACTGTAGGTTTGCTGAGAAATGAAACTGGATATCGAAAGATGAAAGAAGCAACGGAGAAAACCCATAAATTCCATAAGAATGAAAAATTAAAGGGAGGGTTATACATTAGAGGGGAATCTCAGGTATCAGGAGTTCCAGGAAGTCTGCACCTCTCAAGTACCTCAGCCAATGGGGAAAGAGAGAGGGAAATGCGACCGGGAAATTGGGATAAAAAGGGAGGCTGCATCCTCCAAAAATTTGGGAAATGCCAGGGGAATGCCCCACGGCCTCTCCCTTTATTCGGAGAAAAAGTAAAAGGACTCCTCTGTCTCCTTTTTGGACATAAACCTCTGGTGTTTGTAAATTAATTTTCCTGACAAAAAATACTATTTTCCACAGTCTACTGCACAAAGCATTCCATGTGGTGGCTCAGGGATGTTTTAAACCTGAACAGCTCTGCCCAACTCTCCCCTTTCTCATCCTGATGTTGGCTGTGATCAATCCCTCTCCATCCTTGGAGCTGAAAGGTCTGACATTCATGCCTAAAACTTTGCCCAGAAAGGAAAACCCCATGGATTGTTTCCACTGAGAAAAACATGAGAAAATTATTTTTTCAGTGCTCACGCCAAAGCACCTTCTGTGTCACCAGCATTTGATTTCACTTTCTATCTCAAGAACCTTCCGTGCATGCCAGCTTTGCTCTGATCACATACACAAACACACTCTGCTGGGAGATCACCTTTTTCTTCACCACAACATATTTTCTTTAGAAACCCAAGGTGTACTTATTGGCTTGGGATTTGTGTGTCTGTTTGTAGTAATCTTTTTAAGGATACAAAAAGATTAAAAAGAAGTTCTTCCAGTTTTGTTTTATATTATGCTTTTATTTAAGGGCAGACATGAAGAGAACACCAAGAAGTGCTTGAACATTCTAGAAAGGTTTAAAACTTCTGGAAAACATTCTCTGCATTCAGTGTCATATATTTAATCCCTAAAATAATAGATCATTTTTCTTCTAGCTAGAAACTTTTTTTAAAGAAAAGGTATATGTTCATCCTCAGAGTGATAAATGACTACTGACTGTGACCTGAAAGACCAGTTTAGCCATAGTTACCCCTCCCGCCCCGCCCCCCCCATGCAGTGTCCCCTAAATTGCAAGAAACAAGGAAAGTTTGAGTTGGAGGCAATTCTGTAGGTCTCCAAGGATGAAGAGACCCCCTCACCACTGCTCCATACTCTGTCCAGTCACTCTGCTGTTCTCAATGTAAATTTTTTCCCTTGTATCCAACTGGAATTCCTCCCATTTCCCAACAAAGTTACTCCCTAAACATAGGCCCCTGCCATCAGAAATGAAAAATAGTAATTTTAAACTGTGAAATACTAAGAGAGGGTTTTTAGCCTTCATTAAATACTCACATTGTCTTTGAGGTTCCACCACCACTTTTATTTTTTACATATATTGGATATAGGCTTTCCATAGGTATTTAATAAAGCCAAATCTATCACAGGAACTCAGCATATCATCCCAAGAGATACCCTGAAATTTCTTTTTTTCTTTTCTCTTCTTTCACCCCTCCTTTTTTTTTTTTTTTTTTTAAGAAAAGAAAGCAAGACACCAGGCACAGTGGTCCCTTGGATTTCTAGGTAAACCTTTTCTTGGTAAATATTAAGGAGGTAGGCCCCTGTCAAAATGGTCTGAATGGTCAAATCCAGTTACTGCGTTTCAGAGGATACTGGCACAGCTAGGCTGATCCACATGAGAAAAAATTCTATCCAATTCCCAAAAATTGCCCCTAAATAGGCAACTACGTACAAGCATCAACTTCCATGGGAAAAGCAGCATTTCCTTGCTGATTCCCAGCCTACATCAATGTGCTACACAAGAGGGGCAACCTAAAATAGGGGTATTTAATTAATCACATTTTACCCTGTTTGGTCCTCATCAGCATTTAATGTGCTTGGGGCACAAAAGCAAGGCTGGAACAGGATCACAGAATTGTGGAATTGCTTAGGCTGGGAAAGGCCTCTGAGATGATCCAGTCTAACAGTTCACCACTAAACCATATCCCCAAGTGCCTCATCCACACAATTCTTGAACATTTCCAGAGATGGTGACTCCACTGCTGCCCTGGGCATCCTGTTCCTGTGCTTGACCATCCTTTCTATGAAGAAATTTTCCCTAATATCCAATCTAAGCCTCCCCTCCCATGACTTGAGGCCATTTCCTCTCATCCTCTCCCTTGTTCCCTGCAAGCAGAGCCTGATCCCCATCTGGCTGCCCCTTCCTGTCAGGGAGTTGTGCAGAGCCAGAAAGTCCCCCCTGAGCATCCTTTTCTTCAGGTTGAGCCTCCCCAGCTCCTTCAGCTGCTCCCGGTGCTCCAAACCCCTCCCCATATTTCCTCATTACATCCAGGTGGGATTTGGGAAGCAGATGTATAGCTGCAGATCTGTCAGGAGGGCTAGAGAAGCTACAGGAGGTTTTTCTGATGTGAGGGTTGTTATCAGGTGTTTCTCAGCCCATCAGGGGCCCTGCTGTGAAAATGAAGGCTCAGACTGTGCCTTGGTATAACTTGTTCCCGAGGAAAGGTGCTGGGATCAGTCAGTTGGCCTCCACCTTCACCAGCACGCACCTTTGGAAATGCCACATAGGGTCACCCACCAGGGCAGAGACTTCCTGGGGACATTGGCAGACATGAACCAACCGCTGGCAGGGAGGAGGTGGCAGATATTTGGAGCTGGGCAGCCATAATGCTTCTTACTGCGGGAAGAATGATCCAGCTCGGGCTGACACCAGGGACACTGTGGACAGAGTAGCTGACAGCCTTTCCCAGACATTGGCAAGGATCAGGCTTTTCTGCCAAAACCTTGCTCATGATCCTTAAGGGTGACAGATCCCTGGGAAACTCCTTCACATTCTGAGTGACTCCAGTAGGGAGTGGGTAGGTCTTGCTCTCTTTGCCACCAGAGGGAGAAGAGCACTTGTAGCTGTCCCATGAGGGGGAGCATGTTGTCATGCATAGAGCCCCGAGCAGCCAACCCAGCCCTCAGCACTATGCCAAGGACAGCGAGAGGACAAAGGGCTGATGGAAGTGATGGAAACACATCAGTGGTGGGACAAGTCTGCCCTGACAGCCAGTGATTGCTGCCATTGGCAGCGATTGGCATTAACCAATTGCTCCATTGGCTGTAACACGCTGGCACAAGCTGCCACTCTCCCTTTGCCTGCTGGAACTGCTGTCCTGGGTAAGCAGCATGGAGAGATTCAGGAGGTCAGACTCACTCCTGGCACCCAGAGGAGCATGAAAGGAATGTGTCAGCCACAGTTAAGCCCAGCAGGTGAAGCCAAATGGACAAAGCCCAGGGATGAAGCCAAATGGATGAAGCCCACCAGGTGAATCTCACCTGATGAAGCCCAGTGGATGAAGCCCAGCAGATAAGACATGCTCTGCCATGCCTCGGGAGCATGGGAAACGGAGGGAATGGGAGAACTCTGGCTTCCCATAGCAGGACAACACTCTAGAGACTCCAACCCATCTGCATCCCAGGGGAAAAGCTGGAATTTCTCCCAGTCTGAGCACCCCAGACCAAGAGAGCAGGACATTCTGGTCGTATATGGAGATCCTTCCAGGTTTTTATCAGGAGCTGGTGTTCCCCTGTCCCGGGGGTGGCTGCAGCTGATTCTTCTTGGTCTCCTGCCTGCGCTGGCCTGAGACCTGCAAGTGCAGCAGTGGCTTCTTCTCCCTCCAGGCATCCCAGCTTGTCCCGTACTAGTCTCCCAGTGCCATCTGCCGTCTGTCCCGACACACGAGGACACGACACACGACACCGAGGGGTGACGGTGGTGCTCCTGCCCATCTCCGGCTCACTCGCCAAAGGAGCTGCACAGGTTGCCCCGCGCCCCACGGGGTGGCTCCCATTCCCCATATGTACAGAGTCAAGTGTGTCATGGCTGTGTCATCCCAGAAGACATGACACTTCTTCTTTTTGAGTTAAATGAGTAATACCAGGAGCTATGCATGGGAGAGGCACGCAGAAGAGGGACAGCACCAGCCTCAGGGGATTCCCAGACTCAGATAGAGCAAGCCAGGACCGGCCTAAGTGGCGATAGTCCCACCTCAGCAAACCTCCCCCCACCACCACCCCATCCTGTCCCGTTCCAGCTCAAATTCGGTGTATTTTTGATAACAACTGTAACAGCTGAAGCTGACCAGAAAATATAAAATATTTTCCTCTATTAACTTAATATAGTGCTTCTTTGCCTAAAGTATCTCTGCTCTCCCCATCCCAAGGAGGAGAAGAAAGTGCATGACAGAATGCAGGCAGGTTTCCTCCACCCTCCCAAGCTGCAACCTGCTGTGGAGCTCCTGCTGGAGGAGCGTTATGGTTTCTTGTGCTCAGGTCTCGGATGCCACCTCCTGGCTTTCCTGCTAAACTGTACATGTCCTGACAGTGCAGACGGGGAGCGCATTTCTCATCACACTATCCCAAATAACAACGCCGTTAAAGCCTGACTGGCTCAGAGCAGCTTTTGTTCTTTGTGGAACTGACCCGATACCATGTATTTTTTACATCTCGGTGGAGTTACTTCCTGTAATTAATAACACTTAGGGTCCCATCGAAGCAACACCTTGAGTCCCAAGGCCTCTCTGGGATGTCATCCATCACTTTGGGGGTGGGACATGTTCCACCTCACCTTTCCTCAACAGTTATTTTTGGGGTCTATTTTGTTACATGATCCCTTTGGCATCCGTTGTTTATCACCTGCGTCATTCCACAGGGGATTTGGATGCCAATTCCAAGTCTCTACAGACTTGTTGCTGGGTTGGGGAATAATTCAACAAGTAGATGTTCGGCAGGGGGACAGCAGAGGTATTTTTGGAGCTGTGAGAGTGTGGTGATATCCAAGCAAAACTCCTGAGAGGGGGCACTGTGCAATAAGGAATTGTGAGGCAGCCACGATTGTCTCCTCCCTGCTTGGTGTCCAGCATTCTCTACCTCTTCCTGCCCTCCTGGTGATATTTCACAGGCTGAGCCTGCTTGTACACCTGCCAGCCCAACTTGCGCCTTCCAGAGGTGCTACTGAATTCATCCATCATTGCACATCTCGGCCAGTCATTTTATCTGGCCACATGCCGTGGGCTGGGCCCCATGGATGCTCCCTGACCACTCGAGACCTGCTGCTCACCCGCACAGGGGTGGACAACATGTATTTATTTGCCTGGGGAATCACAGCAACATTGCATGAGATGAAGCTTCTTGCCACTGCTCAAATCCTGTGTTCAGCTTTAGGCCCCTCATGACATTGAGGGGCTGGAGCATGCTCAGGGAAGGGAATAGAGCTGAAGAAGGGGCTGGAGCACCAGGAGCAGCTGATGGAGTTGGGGTGGGGGGAGCTCAGCCTGGAGAAAAGGAGGCTTGGGGGGACCTTCTAGGTCCCCACAACTCCCTGACAGGAAGGTGAAGCCAGGGGGGAAGTTGGGCTCTGCTTGCAGGGAACAAGGGAGAGGATGAGAGGAAAATGCCCCAAATTATGCCAGGGGAGGTTTAGGTTTAGTTTGGGAAAACTTGTTCTCTGAAGGGGTGATCAGGCATTTTAAGAGGCTGCCTAGGGCAGAAGTGGAGTCATCATCCCTGGAACTGTTCAAAGATGTGGTGCTTGGGAATGTTGCTTTGGTTGTGGACCTGGCAGTGCTGGGGAATGGATGCACTCGATGGCCTTAGAGGGCTTTTCCAGCCTTAAAAATTCTGTGATTCTACGATTCATGGAAATCAGCAGGGAGCAGTAGCTGCTAAATCCTGCTGCAGGATGGAGTTGGGGCTCTCAGACATTTCCTTACAGTTGTGGCCATTGTTCTGCCTGATGGACAAATAACAGGCAGGGCACCAGTAATGTTCAAAATTATCTCCAGCCATGACAGGCTTTAGCCTGAGAGAGGACAGGAAAGGGGAAAGTGGCACTGGTGCTGGCACAGACCAGCAGATGACAATTGCTGGGGTTTGATCCTTTACAAAAGCCTTTGAGTTGTTCTTCATCACATTTCCCAAAGAAATGGGTGAAAGGCACCTATTGTCACCTACATGACTGAGCTGCATCTGAGGGTCCCTTAACTATCAGCAAAGGTGTGTGGGACACGAGGGGAGCATCAGCACTGTGGGATGCCCCTGACTAAGAGACA
This sequence comes from Acridotheres tristis, assembly GCA_037013685.1. Classification (NCBI taxonomy): domain Eukaryota; kingdom Metazoa; phylum Chordata; class Aves; order Passeriformes; family Sturnidae; genus Acridotheres; species Acridotheres tristis. Next base: position 20,301,283 of record CM072897.1, on the reverse strand, counting down.
GGAGCTCCTGTGACCAGCACATCACTGGATGAATGCTGGTGTGAGATGACCTGAATCCCTTCCTACCTCTCTGGTCGCAGCAGGGACAGTTTTGGATGTGGCCCCTCTGGCTGGCTGTGAAGAGTCTAATCACCCCCAATGGGAGCAGCTTATCCAGTACAGCCGTGCCAAGAGGTCCTTTTACATCACAACAGCTGGAGTTTCTATTCCCACTGTGTTGCCTCAGTGCCCAAACCACACACTGTGGCAGAGCATAGCATGTTCAGGAGGAAAGAGTTCAAATGCTACAAGATTTATCTTTTGTCCCACCTTCAAAACAAGGAAAAGAGAAGGAGTTTCCAGTAAAGTGTAAAATGAAAGCATAACAAAAAGCAGCCTTTTCTCCCTGTATTTTTTCCAGCTTCAGTGTCATCTTCTCTATTTCCTGGTAGGTTTGTCACTTGGCTATTAGCTGACATGCCCAGGCAGCACGAGGACCAAAGGTGCCATGGACCTGCACCCTTTCCCTGGTGATGGCAACAGCTTGTGCCCCACCCAAAGCTTCCCTGCACCTAGAGAGCTTCATCCCGTCTGGTGATGTGGATATTTTGGGGGCATTCCGTGTACCCAAAGCACCTCCTAGAGCGTCCCTTTGAGTAGGAGCCCATCGGGAGCAGCCGGGGCAGAGCACAGACGGCTGAGCCATGGCACACGTGTGCCCACACGCTCCGGCCGGGGAAGGGATGCCCGGGGACCCTCGGAGCAGACGTGACCTACTTTAGCTCCGAGGCGAGCGGGGCCCAGCGCAAAAGCTTAGCAGAGCCGGGTGTAAATTATTCATGGCCTGGCCACGTTAATGCATGTGCTAAAGGCTTTAGAAAACAAAAATAACAAAGAATAAAACAAACAAAATAAAAACAAAAAATAGACAAACAAAACCCCCAAACAATCAAAAAAACCCCAAACAAACAACAACAAAAAAAAAAACCAACCAAAAAACCCACCCACGAACAGGAAAATTCTGCTCTATAATTTAAAGCCTTGCACACTCCCAGCACCATGCCCCGCTGCTCGCCGGACTGTTTCCACTCAACTGAGCGGAGCCGCGAGATGTGGCCAGACCCAGCAGGGAAGAGCCGGCCCACTGGAGCTGGGATGCAGGCAAGAGCCGGGGTGGAGGGCGAGAATCCCACGGGAAAGGGCTAGCAGCCCTTCTCTGGTGCGGGCAGTCCGCAGCGAGTCACTTCCCGCAGCAGCAGCACGAGTCCATTCCCAGGCACAGGGGCCAGGGGCTATTTTTAGACCTGCCTTTTTCTTTTACTAATTTTTTTCCTTACTTTCGCTCGGCGCTGCCCTTGAAGCCCTGGGGAGAGAGGAAAACACTGATCCCTGGGGCGGGAAGCTGCGTGGGAGGGAGGTGGAGGGCCCCAGCGCAGGGGTGACCGAGCGAGGCCATGGGGACTCCTGAGGCACAGCAGGGAGAGCCCCGGGCCCTTGCATGGAGATTCCCACCGGGAGAAGCAGCCCCTGCCCCAGGACTGCCATTCCCACCGCTGCTTTAGTGGGTACAGAGAAGGCCACAGAAAGGTTTGGGCAGTACAGGCAGCAGAGCAGGAGCTGGGCAGGCTAAGGCAAATGCTCCAGCCATGGAGAACGTTTGCCTTCTATGGAGATCTCCTTCTGCATTGCTGGTATGGAGGCGAGGCCCTCAACCTCCACAGACCCTGGGAAGGGAGAACAAAACACCCAAAAAAGCTCAGGGTTGCCCGGGCAGAAGCCTCCAGCAGAGCTCTGCACCACCCAGCACACGGCCATAGAGGCAAGGACTTGCCTTGCTCCCAGCAGGGGAGGGAAGATCCCAGCTGATCCTCAGCTGCATCCCAAACGAGCCTGCATCCTTCCAGCCTGGGAAACAGGACCCGGGAGGGGCCAGGCTAGGCCTGAAGCATCCCACACCATTCCCACAAGAAAACACCCAAGACCACAGAAAAAGTCACAGCAGCCTCTGGGTATATTTTTTCGTTGTTGTTGTTGTTGCATTTCATATATTATCCAGTTTCACATTCTCATAGGATCAGCAATTATAGAGCAACTTATTCTCAGCTCTTTTAATACAAGAGAGACAGCCATGGTCAGATAATACTTAAAGCACTTCAATACCAAGCAATAAGATGCAAAAACAAAAATTGCACAATTTCTTGTTTACTATGCCTCACTGAATCATTGGTACAGAAGACAACCCTTCTTTTTCAAGCTTTTAACTAAACATTAACTTATCTTACACGATTACAATTTCTCTTTAATAATAATAATTAATTGCACACAAACACACAAGAAATTCTTTATGATGCATAAATATTTCCTTATTACACATGGTACAAAAATACTCATACTTTTTTTTTGTTCGGTATTCCCATAAGGATGGCTGATTATTTGGCAAGACTGGATCCTCTCCAATCAAAAGAACTTGGGGAAAAAAAGAGGTTAGATATTTTACAGCTATTCTATATATAGAAGTCTGAAGAAGGAAAAAATATAATAACCCTGACTTTAAAATGAGCAGAATGGATGAGAACAAAAACCCAGTGCATCATACTTAAAGAAAAAAAAAAGAAAAAAGGAAAAAAAAAGGCATTTTTCAAATTTTTCTGGTCATCCTGAGGAGGGGAGGGTGGAGGTGGGAGAAGGGGTGAGACAAGGACAGTTAGTATTTCTCAAAGCCAAGTCTTCACCGAAGCAAGAGGAAAACCTTGATGGATCAATCTGTTGGGCCAAGACCTGTTGCTAACGGTTACACAAACGCTAGAACAAACAAACTTACATCACACAGACACAAGTTAAGTGTTTTAATTCATGCCAGAAAACATGCAAAACCCATATTGCCTTTCGATTCCTTCAGTCGAGCTGCCCCCAGGGCAGGGCGAGCCCGGGGAAGCCCAGGACCTAGCCCCTAGCTGGGTTTCAGTGCAGCCCGATGGCCAAGCTCAGTCAGGGAGGATGCCCTGGGGATGGCTCGAGGGAGGGATGAATGGAGAGAGGGATGCAGGCAGCGCACAGCCCACGGCTGGGGCACGATGGCTTCACAGTCCAGGGAAAGGGGTACTGGCAGCCCTGGGGACAGCGTGGTGGGGCCAGGTGCATTGTCTGCTGGCCACATACCAAATCCAGAGGGGTCAGAGCAATCGTCCCTGGCACGTCCCTCTGCGGAGAGACAGGGAGGAGGAACACAAGCCAAGAAGAGACACTGTGGGAGAGGAGCATGGTCAGCAGGGCCAGCTGTGTCCTGAGTGTCTCCCACAGCCCCCTCCTCAGCCCAGGGTTTGGGGGAGTCTCCCTGCTCCCATCACCTGTCCAAGAAACCTAACCACATCCTTGGATAGGTGTGTGGGGCTGAGCCCAAGCTCCCATCCCTCCCTCCCCCCAAGAGTCCAAGGAGCCCAAGGAAGAGTAAGACAAAGACCTGACTACAAGAGTAATTAATTACTTACTAAGGAACTAACAAAACTGACGAGACTTCCATCCTTGCTGGGTAGCTTCAGAGGGAGGATACCAGCGCATCTGGAAAAGAAAGCCACGGCAGAGGTCCATGATCCAGGATTACCTCAGCCAGAGTACAAACCTTTAGCTCCTTCAAGCCATGTGCAAGGTCTATGGAGCAAAGATGTCTCCCAGCATGGTAAAGGAGGCTCCAGGGTGACCTCCAAATACTACTTGAATAGCTCCATTGTCAACCAGGCAAAGGAGGCCATCTCAAGACCACACAAGAAAACCAGACAGACAATCTCTACAGGACATGTAGGGAGGAAGATGTGGTTCATCCACTACAGCAGATGCCCATGGAGTTTTCCAAGTCCCAACCCTGCTACCAGAAGTGACTCCAGGCAAACCACACCACAGGAAGGACTTGGCAGAGCTGAAAAGCAGCAAGACTTGGAGGCTTCCCTGGCAGGTGCTTGCTGCCACATCTATTTCTCAGACCTGTACCTTACCAAGGAAAGGGCTGGATGGGCACCTAATAAGCAAACAAGGAACAGTAACTGAACAGACACTTTCCAGCCCCTTAGGAGACACAGTAAGCTGGCAACGTCCAGCCCCCACAGCCTCAGACATCAAGATGATCCCGTGTGGTCAGCAAGGCCAGTGTGTCTGGTTGGGCTGCATCAGCAGCTCTGTGCCCGAGAGCAGCAGGAGACAAGCCCATGCCACTTGACAGAGCACAGGTCCAGCAGCTGGAGCAGCAACTGGAACTTGGTCCTGCTGCTGGAGTACAGCAGCCACCCCTTGCTCCTCCCTCCCCAGTGCCAGGAGAGAAGCACAGCCTCAGCACATTCAGGGCTCTGGAAACCAGAACAATGATGGACTTGGCTCTAAGACTGGGAGAAAAGTGGCAGAAACCCCCCTGGAGCCCACGTGGGCCATTCCCCTTGTCCCATTCATCCTGGTACAGCTGGTCCCCTCACCCAAACAAGCCTAGCTAGATGCTCCTCTCCCAAGGATGTGCAGAGACATGCAGCAAAAGGCTACAACCTCAGCACTGCTGCCTGCGCTGGCCAAGTTCTCCTCCCACAGGCACGAGGGCAGCAATGCCAGGATCTGCACGAGTCACACAAGCTCTGTCCTCACAGGAGCCTGTCATCAGCTCAGAACAAGGCCAGTTTGGACAAGACTTGGAACAACCTGGTCTAGTGCAAGATGTCCCTGCACATGGCATGGGGGTGGAACGAGATTGGTTTAAGGCCCCTTCCAACTTAAACCATTCCAGAGTTCCATAATCTGCTGGACTCTTTCCAGACACCTTCACAAGGCAAGTGGGTGCCACTAAATCAGCTCTCAGCTGGCTCCACACTTCACGGCACAGCATCCCAGTCAGTCCAGCTGTGGGAATCAAGGGCAGGGACATTACCAATACCCTCCTCTCCAGTGAGGGGCCCCATCTAATGCCAGGACTAAAGTGCCACACAGAGTGTGTCTTCACTTCTCCTTTAGCCTGGGAGAAGGACCTTTGCTGCCCAGTCAAGGCCACCACACTGTGCACAGGCATCACCCAGGAAGGCTTGGAATGGGCAGCAGCATCACTGACAACTTACAGGGCCATCACAGCAGCTGCCAGAGCAAGGACAGGGGTTTCTTGCTCCCCTCAACCCCTGTCACCAGAAGGTGCTTGCTCAGCAAAGCCACATCTCCTCTGCAGCCGTTCTCCCTGGCCAGTGTCTCCCACTCCACACCCCTCCCCTTGACAGCTGGAAGCAGTTTCCTTCTGCCCAGCAGCAACAGGAAACTCCCTTCACAAGGCTGTAAATGCTTAACCATGAGAGCCACCTCCACCCCACACAGGCTCAGCCAAGCAGCACAGCCAGGCCATAAATGAGCCAGTACAGACCAGCCTGGTAGCCCTCCATCCTGTCCTCAGAGCCATCTTCTGGCCCACCTGCAGAGCTTCAGTACCTCCACTTTCAACAGAAGTCCTGGTTTTCTCTTAAAACATGCACTGTTGCTCTGGTGCTAATAAACCATGACTGCAATTGACTACCCCTCCCTGCCTTCCTCCTGCAGGTCTACGCTCACATACCAAACCCACCCATCCTGACCCACTGTGGCCCTGCAGACCACTAGCCCAGCCCTGTATTCAGAGGGGTTCAGCCTAGAGCCCCACAGGAGCTGCTACAGATGTGACAACCCTGGGTACAATCCAAGGCTCTGAGATGTTGGCAGAGTGAGGGAATGATCTGCCAGGTCTTTCAGCCTACAGAAAGATTAAGGGCTTGGTGGGATGTGGCAGGAACTCAGTAGGAATGATGTTCCCAAAGCCAGCAGAAGGCACTGGAAGCAGTGGATTGGAGGCAGCAGACAGCCAAAAGGACAGTCTCTAGGCACCTGCCAAGACACTTTTCTCTTCACATCCCTCAAAATACTACATCCATCAAGGAGGAAGCTAAGACCTCATGGAGCTGTTCAGCACTGGGTGAGGAAAGCAGAGCAAGAGAGAGGCTTCTACTGGAAGAGGCACAGCTGTTTCTGGAGAGGCATTAGCTCACAGCTGGAAAGGAATCTGGTCACACCACCAAAACACCTCCTGCCTCGGGATGAGGCAGCCACTGCTGGCCAACTGCAGCAGCCTCATGCTGCTGCCTTCAACATCTGTCCCAGGAAACAGCTGGAGAGGAAAAATGAGTGCCTCTGCCTGTCACCTCCCAGAGGCCAGGAACCTCTCCCTTTCCGCAGTACACCACTAGCAGTTGCCTAAAAATCACAATGATATTATAAATGAGGCAGAGAAACAGCCCATCAGAGCTTCACTCTCCTTGTCAAAATCTCCTTAGTCTCTCCCATTTGCCTTCAGAATTTAAGTATCCAATTGTCCACCATCCTCATTGAGAGCAAGTCCTTCAGAAGGAAAGAGGGGAAGCAAGAACCAATTACACAGGTCCCTCCTCAGACCACCTTTGGCTTGGAGGACCTGCTTTCCCTCTTTAGCTACCTCTAGGTCTGCAGCCAGCCCCAGCAACTCCCGGAGATCTGATTTATCTCTACAGCTGGAATGGTCCCCAGGGACCAGAATGGCTCTTGGTGCAGGCAGGGACAAAGCACTCCTTGTGCTCCTAGGAGCTGGTAGGATCCAACTAACACATTCAAGAGCTGCATCTTGCTGCCACGCTGCTGAAGTGCAGAGCAGCATCTTCACTGGTGCTGCTGAGATCCTCAGATCCTCAGCTTGGCAAGCCAGGAGCACCTTGCAGGCAGCACCTCAGGTCACTGGGTGTCAGCCCTGGGCAGCCCCGGGCAGCCCCCGCTGGTGGCTGGCGAGAGCTGCTCTTCTCCATCTGGAAATACAGCCCACGGGAATGTGACCCAGGCAGGCAAGGACAGGCATCACAGGCACCACCTCACCCACTGGTGTGTGCTGGACACACACTGCTGCCCCAGCAGCAGGCACTGCACCCAGGCCACCTGCTCAAGAGCCCCTCAGGGGGCTGGTGCAGGGAGCACGATGAGTTGTGGGACCAGAGCAGCTCAGCCCACCACCAGGAAAACCAGATGCAGTGGGATCGAGCACATCCATCTCCCCAGGCAGCTCTGGTGAGGGAGAGCTGGAAGATCAGCACATCATCCCACACCAGAGCATGTGGGACAAGATAGGCACTGATTCATCCTCTTGCTTAGGAACAGTTTAACAAGCATGCATCCATCCATCAGTCCAATGCCTTGTACCCCTACGGCTCAGGGAGACACACCCCTCTCTTTCTGCAGCAAACAAGCATTTGCCCTTCTACAGCAAGTTGTGTTGCTTTCTTTTGGATTGAGCCAGCCAGGGAGAGCAACTGTTGGCCACCAAATCTCTTCTGATGTCCCTTTCACTCACCACTTAGTGAGGTCAGCTGCTTGGATGCTCAGAGCACCTCCAGCCTGCTTTTCCCTGGCTAGGAGGGAACTGCTGCCTTGGGGCTGCTTGGCCAGCTGTGCCACCAACTAAGCCACTGGAGTTTAGAAAGTTACCACAACCATGAACATCTTGAACAAGAGGCTTCACATCTCTGGGAAGCATGGAGCTCGCCCAGAGAGAAATAATCCTGGGAAGTCCCTGCACAACAGCATCAACAGCCAACAAGTTATCAGGGACAGAAAATTCATCACTGTCTCCAGTCTAGGGCGGGTCTGTACGCTTAGCCACAAGGGAAAGGGGGTTTGGACCTCTGCTTTCAGCAATGGGATTAGCTTCAACCCAGAGCTAGGAAGACCCAAGGTGCTTCCAGGCTCTTGCACAACCACATAGCCATGATCCAGGACTGCTCCCTCCACCCACCACTCACTGGGACATGTCCCAGAGCCAGAGACCCACCTCTGCTATCTCCTCAAGGTATCCAGTGGATGCTTCAAGGGAACCTTGGGCAGCCCACTCCCAAAAAGACTGTCATCTCTATGCCCTCAGGCCTTGACCTGGCTGACTGCCTTGGAAACACCTACCAGGGTCTCCAGGACTCCAGGTACCCAACACATCAGCTGTGTCCCCAGCAACACCATGAGGCCATGTTATTATAAGCCAAACCAGCATCCAGCCCCTGTTTTCCATGGCAAGTCCTGCTGAGAGCAGAGTCCTGCCCTCATGGGTGCTGCCATAGCTGGAAACATCTCTGCAAAAGAGCTCTAGAAGCATGGATAGCCCTGGCATCCCCTGCTGCCCACTCATAGCCTGGTTTAGAGGTACCCCAAAACCAGTGGTTCCACCTCAGAGACACAATGCAGCCCAACTCCATCCTACCAACAATGGATGGACCTATCTACCAGGACCAAGCAGAACAAGACAAGCTGTATCATTATCTCTATGCCTGCATCAAGCTCTTCCCATCTTCCCAGAAGGCTAGCTCTGCACATCCTTGCACTTCACAGTTTTCTAAGGGGAAAGGCAGATCTGGGCCCTCATGTTTGGTGTCTTCTTTTCTTATCATCACTTCCACTGAGAGAGGGAAAAGTCTGCTCAGAACTACTGCAGGGAGAACTGACGGAGCTCATTTCCTTCAGTCAAACATCAACCATCCCCCCACCAACCAATCCCAAGCCCTTCCCTCTTCCCAAGCTCCCAGTCTTCTACACCACATCCCTCTCTCCCAAGGCTGCTGATTCCCTCCATTACAGCTCACACAACCTGCGTCCTGCCTGTGATTTCAGGTTGAAAGAGAGAAGCCGAGCTCCAGGTAGGAACTGGCTCTGTTGCCATTACTAGAGAGGAAAGAGGTGAGATTAGACCCATGATGAAGGGCAGGGTCTGTCCCGGTATGCGATTCTGGAACAAAGTGACTGGCAAGTGCCGTTGTCTAAGGTGCCCACTAAAATTTAGTTGTGTGCTATCACTACCACGTCACTCACCTCCCCCACCATGTGCCAGGAGTGAGGTCAAGGTGTATTTCTGGTTGCCCTCAAAGGGTCAAGACTGGGGAGAAACCAGGTTTCTTTCAGGCCAAGTGGCAGGGTGGTCTCTGCTCCAGCTCAACCCGGCTGCTCCCCTCCCACCGGCAGGGCCTGGCCGAGCCTGAGTCAGCTGGGAGTAGCTGATGTAAGATGGTGCCATGCTGTGTGCGCCATGTCATGTGCTGCAAAGTTGGAGATGTGGGTTAGAAAGAAGGCCTGGCATCTCATTCCCCAGGCTCTGGTGGGTGGGTAGCGTGAGGCCCATGCACTCGGTTGCCAAGGAGATACGGGCTACAGAGATGGGCAGAAGCTTGCAAATCCCACAGTGCACCTTGGAGGAGAGATGGTTACCTTACCAGTCTTTCCAGATGTGGCTGCCATCATGTTTAACACTTCTAGGAATGGAGCTGTAGAACAGCCACTCCACTAGCTGCAATAAGGCATCACTAGGGCGTCCCATCTCCAGGGACAGCTCTGAGCTTCGGGGCTAGCCTGCGCTGGCATCATGGCTGGAGTTCACTAGGGACATCAAAGGAGGGATTTGAGAGAGTGTGGGAAGGAGGGAAGGCAGACGGGACAATCTTTAAGTCACCAGAGTCCCCAGTGGGGCAGAGTCAGGCTACAGGCACAGCTACAGCAGCCTGTTGCCTGCCCAGAGCATCACTAAGGCATGGATGTGCCAGGAGCAGCAGCCATTGGCTGGGAGTGGCTTACCGAGGGCTCCCGAGGCCAGGCCAGCCTCTCACCACCTCCTGCCCCTCATACCTCCTGCCAGCCCTCTGAGCAGCTCTTTAGGAGGCCAGGCCAGGCCACCTCCTCTTCCCCCTTGCTGAACTCAGCACTGCAAGAGGATGAGCCCTTCAGGTTTAAACCTCTTGTGACAAGATCTTGGTTTACTTATATCCTCCCAGCTTTTGGCTGCCTCAAGACCGATCACTGTGGAGCTGCTGCAGCTCTGGCCATCCCCATGGATGCTCTCCAGCCAACACCAGTTCCCCAGGAGGAAGAACTGTGACTGTTCTAGGGAATAATGCATAAGCCCACCACATGAGTGAGCCAGCCCCTCCCAGTGAGGGCAGAGGGATCAGCACACGGGGACAAAGGGCACAGCTTTCAGCCCAGCTTGTGAGCAAAAGTCATCTCCCTGTTGTGCTCCACCCTCAGCTCTGCAAGGGACAGAGCTCCAGCCCAGAGCTGCCTGCACGAGTAATGTTTAACCCCACTAAATTTTATTGGTAACATATCCTGTGCCAGGACATGCCCCTGTGGGGTCAGCACTGGCTCAGCACAGCCAGGAGCAGCTGGGACTGCCTGGCAGCCTCTTTGGAAAAGAGCTGGGTCCAGCCACAGCCTGGAGGGGCTGCACTGGCTCCCTAAGGCTTAGAGGCCCATCATCACCCATGGACCCCATTGGGAAGGGAGCTCTACCTACACAGGGAGCTCCTCAGAGTCTTATGGCGAGGCCAGACAACTTCTTTGGAAACCAATAGCTCACCAGCTGGAGGGCAGGAACTAAGACCCCAGAGGGAAAAGATGTAGCTGGAGGCCTCCTTAATACCCTCCGTTCTACAAGAGCAGGTTTACTCCTCCACTTTGCACCATAAAGTTTTGGTGTCTAACCCTCACACACTCAGGGTACCCTATACAGTCACCAGTGACTATCCTGGAAGAAACTGCAGTAGAAGTATCACCTCCCTCAACTAACTCAGACAGGCCAGAGGGTTGACTTTTCCTGGTCCTCCCTTTCAGGGACAATTCAACCTCAACGACCACCCTACACATACAAGGGGCAGGAAGACACCTCTCTCCTGGGCCACTGAGGAGCAAAGCACAGCCCTGTAGTTGTAGGCACCACCATCAACTTTTGGAAAACACCAGCAAGCACAGCCTTCCCCGTGAAGGACCAGCCTGGCTCTGGAGATCCTTGGAAGAACATTCCAGTGCTCTTCCTGGTCCTGTCCTGAACCTCAATGTACTTCTCCCTACTCCCCAAGGAACTTCAGCCCAACTACAGCTCACCTGTAGAAGGGCAGAAGCAGGAGAGGTCTGCAGGTGTGAGAGGGGCAGGACAGAGGACGGGAGGTGGCATCCACTCCACAGGGCATTTGGGAAGCAAGTTTGGCTTGAAGCTGGGCAGTTACCATCACAAAGCTTGCAGGAAGCAACAGGATGCCCAAGGGCCAACATAACTCACTGCCAGCCAGGATGGCAAGGTGAGAGGACACAGCTCCTCTTCCTCTCCATTTAAGCAGGGAAGAGTAGGAGTCAACACCCTGCCTGGCAGGGCAGAGATCAGAGGTTAAGCCCCAATGCTCAGTCCCACTGCCCCAGTCTCCCATGGCACCACGATGGGAGCAGACACAGAAGCAGGCAGAGCACAGCTGGCTGGTGACACTGAGCAGGGCAGGGACAGGGATTCCAGCTTCTCCTGGAACAAGTGCTTCAAACCAAGCACCTTAACTTGGAATTAGGACACTGCTACTCTGTTTTGACTTTCCCTTTGCATGTTTCATGGTTTCAAGGTTTATATGGTCTCTACACATTAAAGCATCCATGTCAGACCAGTACAGGCATCCCTACATCCTCAGCTGTCAGCAAGCAAACCTTGGGACACCAGGCAACTGGTTGCACCACCATCTGCACTTCCAGGGGCTCATGCATCGAATGACTCTCCTCACTAGCCTGTACCGAGGGTGGCTAACACCCTCTCCCACAACAGTTCCTCACTCTGGCAAGGCTCTAGTCACTCATCTCCTGCAGGACACCCTCCTCCAGCTTTGGAAGTGTTTGAGTCATTAGGCCCATGGGGTTCCAACTGAACCCCTCAATTTAGCATGGAGCTAAGCCCATTGCTTTTGCTGTGACTTGGGATGACACTTCATAGCTATGTTACTTGCTGGCAGGAAGTATTTCCTCCCAGTAGTCCCTCAGTGTAGCTCTCTGGCCATGGGGAACAACCAGAAATCGTGCCCTGACTTCCGCCCACCCGCCTGCCCCTTGCAGGAAAGCAGGCGGGACCTGCTTTCAGGGTCAGAAATCATCACCCAGCTGTGCCTGCTCTTAGCTACACAGACCCCTCTCTTGGGCTGGCTCGGGGCTGGGCACCCCTGCCCTGCAGCAAAGAGCAGGCTCTGCCTAGAAGCCAAGGTGCAGAGGCCAGGGTCAAACCGGCCAAGCAGAGACTGCTGGAATGAGAGCACCGTGGCAGGGAGACAGGAGGGCCCAGCCCAGGCACGGGAGGTGGGGAGCGACTCACCTGAGCGTGAAGAGCAGCGGCTGCAGCAGCAGCCGCCGGGTATGTGAAGGCGGCATGGGGGATGGCAGGGGTCAGCTCCGTGGTGTACAGCGGGTAGGGAGCCCACGCTTCTGGCGACGCCGGGATGAGAGCCGCTCCAGTCAGGTCATCTAGACACGAGAAGGACACAAGGGGACAGTGTCCCAGTAGCTGGCCCCAACAGCCTGCTTTGGGCACAGGCTCTGGATACCCCACCCCATGCTAAAGCTTTGCACTGCCATCTTGATGAGATGTAAAAATCTGTGTGCACAGCTGCTCCTCTGGCCTCCCACCCTTGCCAGGAGAAGCCAGGAATGTGCTGCATTACAGCCCCACGTGGCCTTTGGACAGACTGGTCCACACAGGCTGTAGAGGGCTGGTGCCACAGGATGCAGGACAAGGGGCTCAGAGTCACATTACAGGTCACCCCATAAGCCTCAGCAGGGCGATTCAGTCCACCAGGCTACATAGAGGGTGATGGTACAGGACTCATCCTTTATGCTTCACAATCAGGGATGCTTTAAAAGATTTATAGTATCACTTGAGCTACCAAACCCAACTTTCAAGTTTCAACAGTTCTATGTTGGCCAGATGCCTGTTATTCTCCTGTGGCTCCAACATCCTGCTGACCTCCCTACCCCAGGGCAGATTTCAGGCAGAGCAGAGGTGGGTCTGGGTTCTTTCCACTGTGGTAGCATTCACAGAGTTGGGCATCTCTCAGGTTGGAGCCATGACCTCCAAGCCTCTCCCAGCATACTCACAGGGGTCCCGTGCAATGAAATGTGCACCCAAGGCAGGGTGGATGTTGGTGGGGTTCGGTGTGGCCATCAGCTTGCTCTTGGCCATCTTTGTGTTGGCTTTAGCGAATTCTAACCGCAAGGTCTGCGGGTTCTCAGGGTCGAAGCGGATGCCCTGTCAAAGGAGAGAGCACAGGAGTTTCTCAGAGGTGAAGCTCCAGTCCAAGCACTGGCTGCAATTATTCATGGAGCAAAGCCCAACTGAGGAACCAAGCCCACCACACTGGAGTCATATGCCCAGATTTCTGTCACCTCACTGCAATACACAAGTTCCCACGTGCTTTTATTTTTATGTTTAGCTGGCCCAGGACCATTGTTTCTAACATGAGGGATACTGTTCTGCCCCTTATGTGTGGTTCACCAACCACTATAGCAGGGATGGCTGCCAACACAGGTCAGGAAAGGACTGTCTGCTGAAGCTGGGATATTGGAATAATCCCCACAGGGAATGGGAGGTTATTATAGCTTCCCCTGTGTGGGAGCTCCCATCGGTGGTGCCACTACACCTTCTGCCAGCCTCAGCAGAGGCACTAGCAGGTGTCACAAAGTGCAAGGCAAATTCTACAGCACGGCAGAACCACGTCTTGCTAACCAGATCCCACCAACACTCCTGCAGGATGGGGATCATTTTGCGTGTCCTTTCCATGTTGACCATCCTCAAGATATTTTCTTGAGTCACACCACGTCCCCACACCCTCAGAGCTGCCTTCCAGTGGTCAAAAACTACATAGAGACAGCTTGCATCCATTTGCCCAGGCTGATGTCAGCCTTGAGCAGGCCTCCTGCTTCCCTCATGGGATGCTGGAGGACCATTTCACTTTCATAGTCTGGGCACAGCTGGTAGGCCCTGCCCTTTCCCTGCCCTCAGCTCTGGGTCCAGCAAGGCATGTGGCCCCCAGCCCCCCCACACTTTGGGTACTCACATTCAAGGCATTCTTTGCTGCTTCAGCACCAGCCCGGCTGTCAAAGGTCACAAAACCCACTGGCTAAAAGAAAAAACATAACACCACTGATTTCAGTTTGGAAGACTCTTCCAGCTCCTCAGGCTGCCTTGCAGCAGAAGAAACCATCCTAAGTTGCACAGGGGCTTCAAGCAGAGCCTGGGTCATTGGCTCAAGATTCCTGCTCTGCATCTGCTCCCACTACAAATGCTTTGGCATTCTTACATCCTACACCACTCACCCTGACAAGCACCCAGCAAAGGTACCCCTGCCTTGATCACCATGGGAGTGGGGATGGAGCACAAAGCTTGAGGCTGAAGCCTCAAGTCTCACCCAGGGCAGCAAGGGAACACGTGGAGACATTCAGAACATGCTGGGTCAGTAGAACCCTGCTATGTAGCTGGTGCTGACCCAGACAGGGCTTTAGACAATGAAATGGGATTTTTCCCCTCTCTTCCCTCCTGGCACGTTCAGTTTGCTAGCAAAGGCCAAAAATACACAGGCTGGAAGGAGGTACCTGCTTTGAAGTCAGCTTGATCAGTGACCCCTCATAACCCTGCAGGAGAGAAGAAAGCAAGTCAGTGTCAGGCTCCTGAGAAGGCCATGTTGCAACCAAGACACAGCATAACAGCTTCAGGAGTTCTTGTGGCACCAAGCCCTCCATAGGGCAGAGGCCACAGTGGAAACAGGGACAATAACACTTCTTTTGCACCAGCAGAGAAGACTGGGGGCAGAGCAGGTATTTTAGCTGTTCCATCCTGGCCCTTTGGGAAAGAATCCCATTTTCTAGCTCTTCATCCAGCTACAAAGATGAGCACCCTGCCCTGGGGCTAGTGCCTAGAAAAAGCAGAGCACCTTCCCTGTGCTAGATGAGTACAGACAAGGGAACCCCACTACCCCAGAGACAGCCTAGGTTGTTATTAGAGAAGGATGGAGAGTTTGGGGGATGAGAACACATCCTCAAGGAAGGGCTGGTCCAGTTGAGCAGCAGGGCTGACCAAGCAGGTTTCATCAAGCAGGGAGACAGCACGATTCCAATGGCAGGCTCCAACTGGAGGTTCCCAGTTGAGCACAAGTCATGGGATCTCATGCTGGCTTCAGATTCCCATGTCATCCCTGAAAGACTTTTACTGCCAGGTCGTCCACAAAACAGCATATTTTTCTCTCCAAAAAACCAAATTTGAAGACCTTCTTACCTTGAATGGTCGGAAGAGAAGGTAGAGCTCTCTGGGTTTGATATCCACTGGAAGGCCACTGACAAACAGCGTCCGTACCTAGGGGAGAGGCCAACCAGCTGTACTGAAAGGAGATGTTTAATGCCAAAGCAGGAGCATGAGCACAGCTCAGGAAATTAAGTGCAGTAAGAACAGGACACCTTGCATCAAAGTCCACTAACCCTTCCCTGCATTAGGGGAGTGTTGTCCACGATAAAACACACCTAGCCCTTTGATCCTCACCTCTAAGGATTGAGGTCTTTACAAAAATTGAGTCCCTGGCATCATGGCCTGGGTTGATCAAGGCATGGGCACCACAGCCTGACGGGACCTTGATGGCTAAATTGGAAAAGACCACACACTGCCACAAGAACTAAGTCTGACACGTCTCAAAGGTCCAGAAGGGACCAGTAAAAACCCCAGTTCTCTCCAGATCTTTCTACAGATCACATACTAGATCTCCTCTGTTCAACCTACCCTGGTACTTTAATTTCATCACCAATTCAAATACCACCCTCAATTTTGAGAAACACCTTACTGTCCCACTCACAGCTTTTGACTTCTGCAACAGCCCCAGAACATTACTGCAGAAAGATTTTTGGGTCTATCCCAGCTCCCTCCCCAGCACACCTCAGACCCTTCAGAAGCTGCTCCCAAATCTACTCTCAGAGCAGTTATTCTGTTGTGCCCAGCCAAGAGCAGCTGTGCTGAGCCTGTAGGCATCTGCTCTACCTAGGCTGTTCAAGTCATGGGTGAAGTCCAAACACGTTCATGTCAAAGCAAAAAATGCAGTGCCAGGGAGGATTTCAATACATAATCCATTAAAATTATAGATAATAGTTCACTTGAATTACCAGGAAGAAGAAACTGCTGAGGGCTCAGGGCCTGGGAGAACTCTGCTCAGCAGTCAGACTCACCATGAGCACCTTCTCCCTGCACACTGGCTGGCAGAATACTTCCATAGGAAGCAGCATGATGAAGCTGCAGAAACTTCTTGTAAATCAGCACAGAGCTGGAAAGGGAAGTTATGCACAATCGAGGTCATGAAGACACTTGTCATTATTAACAAGGTGCAGGAGCCCCAAGCCAGAACTCATCTCCTGGCCTGCTTCCAGCACAGAGTGACCCCATTAAATTTGCAGGGCAGAAGGGCTCTGCTTCCACATTTTATGTTTTGCTCAGCCATCTCCCCTTCTCCAGACAGAGTGGGCTATATCCAAAACCACTTTTACCAACAAATTAAGCATCATATGCTTGTCCTGCTTCTGGGCTGGAGACAGACCTGGAAACACAGAAGCCCCTACCTCTGTCATTCTTTGGGGGCAGCCAGATAGAGAGTCAACCACACAGAGAAGTTTCTCTTCCAGACGAAAATTCATCTCCTTGAGCTCCTGTGCCCAGGACAGTCCTGGCAAGGCAGACAAATGGCCTTCCCAGAGTAAAGCCCCCATGACGAACAGTGATTGTGAAACACTTGGGGTGCTCCTGCTCTCTTGTTGTCCTGGGGTACAATGCAAAAATGTGTATTCTATTACCATCTGTTAAAATGTAGGAGGGGTGGTGATCCTTATCTCTGTGGGAGATATCCTCTGCTGATGTGCCATCTGATAAGATCAAGGGGATGATCATCGTTATCTTTTCACAGCCCATCCTTCCTCCAGAAGATATATTCTGTTAATGGGCCATTCAGTCCTATTGTGTGACTGATAAGATTACATCATCCCATTGGGAGATGCCCCAGCCAGGGGCAGGAGCCAAGCCTTTCCTACCTAGATAAAAAACTGGGGTTTGGGACATGAGGGCAGACCTTTCTACTGGATCCCAGAGGGAAGTCGGACCATTTCCACATCATCGCTGGATCTTCGGAGGAAAACTGCACCTTCTACAGGAGCACTGCTTCAACTGAACCACATCTGTCATCCAGGAGGACTGCAGCCACCATTTATACGGACTGCTACCAACACCCTGACTGACAGGGTGTCAGGTTGTATTTCTGACTTTGTTGGTGTTTTTTTAATTTTATATTATTGCATGTATTTTACTTTATTTTTTCTCTTTTCTCCTATTAAATTGTATTACTGACTTGGAGTCTCACACTGGTTTTACTTTCAAACCAACACACTTGTGCATGCTGAGACCAAGGGCTGCCGCTGTCCCCCACTAGACTAGTGCAAGGAGCCCTTCTCCAGCCCAGCACATCTCAGGAGCAGAACCAGAGCCTTCCCATCCCCTGACCCTTCAACATGGATAGCTCTACCATACACTCTTGCTTTGCCTTGCCTTGGGAAGCAGGATGCCACGTTTAGCACTCCAGGAATACTTTCCAAGCCCAGGCTTGGTCTGACAGGCTCCCCAGCCATCTCACCCCGCATATGAGGCTTTAAGACACCACTCCAAGGCCACCCCATGCGTGGACAGAGGGGACAATGCCACTGTTTCTTGGCTTGCTGGCTGCCTCAAAGACCTCAGCACTTGCCCTTCAGCATGAGCTCCGCAGAGCGCCCACAACGCACTCCCAGAAGACCCATGCAGGAGAGGACTGCAGAGTGTAGTGGCACACACATGCCTCAGCCACGTGAAAGCAGTGTCCCTTTTCAATATTTCAGGATCCAAGTGTGCTTAGCCCCTAGAATGGAATTTTCTTCCGAGTAGATAGAAATTCACATTCCTGTTGGGTCTGTAAATGGCTCCGTGATGCATCACTTGGTAAGTCCTTATGACAGGCGTGACAGGATGGAAGACGCGTGGTGGCTCAGGGAAGGGGAGCCAGAGCTGGAGCCCTCACATCAGCCTGAACACCTGCTGAGCAAGGTAGGTGCCCAGGAAAGCTCTTTGTCAGAGGTAACAGGCTCCCAGTGCCAGCCCCAGAAGTTGCTGCTAATGACAGGAGCAAGGAATCTTCTCTCGTTGGACAGAAGTTTCCCTTGACCTCTAAGTCCTGTTTGTCACCATCCACAGCATTGAAAAGGAACCCAAAAGCCAAGCTACAGCACCCATCAAGGGCTACCATTGCTGCAAAGCCCGGGCAATTCCAAATGCCACCAGCCAACCTCTCCAAAGAGGGTCTCAAGACAAACTAAGGAAGTCTCTGTTCAGAAGAGCTTGTTGGAAGTGACAAGACCAGGGCAGTTGGTTTTACAAGATCTCTGTAATTCAACACATCCATTAGTGATCTAGAGAAGGGTAAGGAAAGAGGAAGACCAAGTTATTTAGTGAAGGGAGGTTGAGGCTGATGAGAGACTGGAGCAATATTTTCAAGGGACAGAATGAGCTAAGCCAGAGGGAGCTCACTTCCATCACCAGGCATAAAGCAAAGGACATTTAGGTTACCCCACAGGAGAAAAGCAAGAGAGAGTTCACCAGTCTGAGCCTCTTGTGCACTGTGGGCAACCTGGCCCAGCCTCTTCCTCTGCTCCCAAAGAGAGGAAACTCTAGATGAGGGCAACAGGGTCTAGACAAGCATCTTCCAGTGGATCAACCAAACTGGGACTCTCCAGTCAGCTGAGGTCCTGCAGGCTTTGAGAGCCCAGAAGAACCAAGCAGGGCTGACAAATACAGGCATCCAGCCCTTACACTCAACATGCCATGACAGAATAATTTCTGCTAAAATATGCCCTACTTCAAGCTCCTGCCACCAAACCCCAAATCCTGTCTCCCCACAGTGCATCTGGAAAAGTCACAGGACAAAAACCACCAAACCAAAACAAACGAAAACACCATCAAAAATATCCCTCCAGGGCCAGATCAGGAACTGCCTGGGCCAAACTACACGTCCAGACATCCAGAAGGAGCAGATCTCCATGAATATCATATTCTTCTGCTCATTCTTAGGCTCTGCTGCCAGCTACTCAAAGGGATGACAGGTGAGAGCAGTCACATCTCACCCAGGACCGATCTGAACTGGACACATGGGGGAAAGCAGGGCAGGAAACAGCTCTCACCTAGGATAGCCCAATAGAGTCACACTGCTGTAAAGCCCCATCCCTGCCCCTCTGGGGATGTCCCCAGTCCAAACACCTGATAGAGATAGAAAAGAACCATGGAAAACAAGATTCATGCCAGGAAGGACAAGACCATGTAGGGCATCTCTTAGAGAGGGAGGATTCCTGCACAGCTTCCCATGCAGGGGGAGGGAGGGAAGGACCCGGACAAACCATTTAGTTATCAGTGTCAGTTCTTACACAGCTGCATCTCCCCAAAGAAACACACACCTTGGGCCAGCACACCCAGGAGCTTCACACCAAGGCTGCAAGAGAGCCAAGCAGCAGCACCTGCCTTTTGCTACCACAGCCCCAGTGCTGCCAGGAGACCAGCACAGCTCCCACAGCTCCTGGCCACAGCTGCTTTGGAGTAAGAGCTCTCAAAAGGGAGTTCTGAGCTGCTCTGCAGCCCAAAAAGGGTCGAGTTCTGTCAGGAGTGTCTGATGCAAGGGCACCCCCTGAGGCTGTAGTGATTGGGGGTTTTTTGTTAGAAGACTGCTCTGAATCCCCCTCCTGGAGCCAGCAAAACCAACCCTCCCCTTTGGAGAGATCAGTGCTTTAACTACATCACCCACAGTACAGCTTGAGCCACTCCAGCCCCCCAAAACTGGCCTGGTCCTGGACCCATACTTCCAGCACCTGCAGGCATATAAGCCTTTACCAGCAGTGGTTCAGAGATACCTGAGGACAGGTACAGCAGGAAAGTGAGCTAATACCTCCCAAACATTGTGCTGTTGGACATTCCCCCTCTCCATGAAGCCATTCCAGTCACATGTCAGTTCTTCCTAGAAATGAGCCATTTCCCACTAGTTCACACCAGTATGTCCACTGAGCCTTCTTCCTATGCCACCAGCCCCATGCCATCCTGTTGAAGATAGGGACAAGCTCTGCCACAGCATCCTAAAGATAGTATCCACTCCTGGCAGCCACTCGGTGGTGCCAGGAGCTCAGGGACATGGACCACAGCTTTTCCCTTTGCGGAGCATCTCAGCGGGGTGCCTCCCTGGCTTCTGGGGTCACCAGCGAGGCCAGAAGGGGACACAGAGCCCCGGTCCCGGCCACTACGATGCAGCCTGGGCCACTTGACGCGAGACCGCTGGAATGCGGTGATGCTGCGGCTGCCCCCGGAGCCGGGACTTATAAGGCACGGGAGCGGAATGGGGCGGCGAGCTTGCACAACAGGGCTGTGGGGAGGGGAACACACAGAGTCCAGCGGCGGGGCTGAAAAATAGGACAGGATCTTCCTCTCGGCGTCTCACACGGACCGTGGGGCTGCAGAGTCCTGCCATTGCAACCCAGGGCTGCTTTGGTCCACACCACAAAGTCCCGGGAACCACAAGGGAGGAGAAAACTGGGAGAGAGGTATGTGTGGTCTGTACGAGGGACAGCTCTCGGGAATCCCGAAAGAAGGGGCTTGCAACTGGCTACTTCACTGCGCCGTGCCTCAGTTTCTCCTCCACCAATCAGAAGAGGTGGCAAGAGCCGGGGTCTGCTGCCCTTCCAGCGCTCCGGTCTCCTCAGGCAGGATCGCACTGAGCCCCGATAAAGGATCAGACAAGGAGCTGCTCCAACCAGGAAGCTCCAGGCAGGCACAAAGCTTCCCACCCACTGGAAAGATGTTCACTCATCCCCAGAGGGGAAAGAGGGTCTTGAACTCCCCCAGCACTTGAAGCAAGGCAGGCTTCAGGCATTTCCCTCTGAAAACAGCCTTTTGCACAAAAGGCACATGAGGACCAACATGGCCCAGAGGGAAGAAGGCTCACCACAAGCCAGCCCAAGTGCACCAGCATTTTGCTCCCAAGGCTTCGGTGTTCCACACTGCTCACAGCTGGAGCAGCCCCTCCCCAGCACTGCTCTTCCCTCACATCAGGCAGGGGATGTCAGTGGGTCTCAGCCACCCCTGCGGTCAGAGGAGGAAGACACTCCAACAAGCGGGAAGCAGGGAGAGGCACCAGCCCCACTCCGAGAGAACAGGAAGCATTTGGGAGCTGATAAGTCCAGGCACAACAGGACAGCACCCAAGAATAGACCTTGGCCCTGCCAGAGGAAGCACTACTGGTGTGGCTGTGCCATGGATGCTTACTCCTGCTATCAAGTCCCATGACTTGTGTCCCTGCAGCATCTCACAAAAAGGACAGCACCCAGATGGGTTTTGGGGGCTCAAAGCCGATGAAACATTTGGAAAGGTCAGCCCCACAATTCCCAAGAGATTACTGTCCAATAGAGCAGCTCCCCAGCACAGAGAGGTGCTGGCTGAGCACCTTCAGGTTGCCTTCATCACCTTTCACCTTACCAAGAGGTCCACTAAGCCAGAGAGGACAGGCACGAATGCCACAGCCAATGTGCTGAAGGACACTCACATCCATGCTGGCCCTACCCAGCCACCACACTAAGCCCTAGTCTCCAGATACCCTCACCTGCCACTCTCTGGTTTGGGGACCTGCAGACACCTGTCACTTTCGGCTGGAGCTATGGACTTTACCTGCTATGGACCAGCTTTTTCTGCCCACACCTAAGCACCTGTTCTCCTGGCAGGAGACTGTGGTGAAAGGAGTTCCTACCAGGGACTGGCAGGAGACATGGGTCTGGAAGCAAGACCCTCACAAGAAAATGTTCTCACCTCAGATCTTTCAGTGATTACATCTGTACCTGCTTCACCCCACCACACAATGATTCCTGGGCACTTTGCAGTTCCGTGCCTCCCAGGACACACCCAGACACAAAGGAATCTCTCCTCAAGTCAACCCAATTTGGGGCAGCACACCAATGGCCACGTCCCAGCCCCATGCAGCATGTCCAGTACCTTCACAGTCCAACAAACAAGTACTCCATAAAATGCAGGTGATGGAGAGCTGAAAGCTCGCAGCAGCCCTTCACTGTGGACAGCAGTTATTGGAGTGCCACCCCCAACACAGAGAGACCTTTGGGGACACTGAGAGGATGACGACCACCCGCAGGACTAAGTCAACACTACATCAGTGCAGCTCTTAGCACGACAAGGCCACTAGACAGCAGGGAAGAGCTGTGCTACCAAAATATGGACCAGAAGTGCTAACCCAAACCCACAATATGCCCTCTGACTGTTCTCTTCCAATCCATGTTTCATACTGCACTTCAGGCCATTGCTGCAGGTGATGCAGGGCAGTTACACATTGAGGGAGACATAGGCCTCCTGTCCTTGGAAGTAGATGGGAAGGACACACATCCCCAGCCCAACAGCTTCTGACCCATGAACAAGACTGCCCCCAGAGCAGTGCAAGAACCTGTCACCACCTGCAGCACAGGAAGGAAGGCACCATCCCAGACTGGGAGGTCAAACATTTCCAGAGCTTCTCCTGTGCTATGCAGCAGGGCTGGAGAACCTCCACAAGGGTAAGACCACCCACTGGGCCCTCAGTTTCCAGCCACCCCAGTACATCATGACCCTATGGGGCAATGGCCAGAGCATCCTTGCCAAGCCTGTAGCACCCACTTCTGCCATGCCAAGGGCAGTGTCACCTGGTGCCACTACTCCCTCCTCATCAGATGTGCTGGGCTGGCTCAGGATCACACCTCAGTATGGGCCAGGTTCAGCAGCTCCAGTGCCAAAGCTGTCCCCCACTGCCCTGCCCCTCATCAGGTCCCTTCACAGGGCCAGGCACACAGCAGAACTTGGTTTTCACTATCCCACATAGTGCAGGAAGATGCTGAGTATTTTAGAGAGGTCTAACCATCTCACTTTTACAATCATGCCACAGTGACACTTCAAGCTGAAGCCTTTATTTCAGGCAGAGCTCCAGAATAGGCAGCAGCATTGCTCTGTGATCCAAGAAGCAGTCTCCATGATTTGCCATGGCCAGGACCAGCAAACTCCAAGGATCCACAAATTCCATAGCCTTCCACATTAAAATTCCAGCAGGAGTGACTCTTGAATTCCCACAGTGCCAGACCCTCAAGCAGAGCTCTGAGGAAAAACAACAAAACCTGAACTACTCTCAGCTACCTCCCAGACATCTCAAAGGGCATCCTTCCTACTTTGGTGAGGGCAAAGCAGAGACATAGCAAGGGAACCATTGAGTTTGGCCCTTCCTAACTTCCACGGGCACCACCAAAAATCCATTAATTCTGAGGCTAAGGAAAAGTCCTTCTCAGCAGCTCCTCAGATTAACCAAGGAGAAAGACTAATTTCTGAAGCTAGTTATCATTTAATAGCCCAGATGGCAGGAGAAAAAAGTTACCCCATCGCAGGGACTAACTGAATTGGGATGTCTACACTCAGACTCATGTCTAAGAAACTTAGATTTGAAAGAGTGAGAAAGGAGAAGGAAGCTTCTTCAGAGGGTATTCACAAGCACCAGGACACAAGGAGATAATGGGGAGATTCCCACATCCATCCTCCTGTCAGAGCAACTCAGTGCTCAACTCAAGACCAAGAGGATGTCTGGGAACACATCAGTTCCCAGAACTCCTGTGTTCATGGTGACTCCACGGTGTCTGCTTAGCCAACAATCTGTCACTGACAGAAAGCTGCATCTAACACTTAGGGGACTTTTGGGATGCATGAAAACAGCTCTGAGGCACCATCCTGCTTCAGCCAGGCCAAGTGCAAGAGGATTAGCAAGTGGTGACTTTAACTATTACAGCTTTGCATTCCTCATAGTGAAGAGCAGCATCAGAGGAGACATTTGACTCCAGAACTTACACTAACCTTATTTGTTTTCAGCTGTAGAGCTGGAATCCACACATGCACAAGGTATCTAGGTCCACTCAAGCAGAGATTACAGAAGTCAAGAGATGCCTGGCACCAGTCCATGAAGTGCTACAGACATCCAGCACACAACACAACCCATTCACCAGCAGAATTCCCAGGCAATTCCGGCAACCCTGGAGTGCAGCAGCTAAGGAAAAAGGGACGTAAGACTTACTACTGAGAAGGCTGTTTGGAAGCCAAGAGCCTTCTGCCTCTCCAACACAGTTTTCTAACCCACAGCCTTCCATGGACCAACAGGGAAGATCACAGAATTACAGAACGATTTAATTTAAACGGGATCTTAAAGACCATCTTGTTCCACTCCCTGCCATGGGCAGGGATACTTTCCACTATCCCAGGTTGCTCCAAGCCCCATCCAACCTGGCCTTGAACACTTCCAGAGATGGGGCAACCAGGGCTTCTCTATGCAACCTGTGCCAGGGCTTCACCCTACCACATGGAAGTATTTCTCCCTAAGATGATCCTCTCTGGCAGAGCTGAGCCAGGACCTCACCTGGGCTCTCCCAGCACAACTTCACATTTAACACTTTGCACCTTCAGCAGTCCAGGATCCCCAGGCTCTAACTCAAGAACAGCAGCCATCACCCATGGAGCTGCAAACAGGCCCTTCAGACCAGCCAAGAGGACGCACAGGATAACCACAGACTTCAACTGCCAGTTTAGCGGCATTTACGCAGCCAGCTCCAGATTTCTCATACTCCTGGTAGACCTACAACTTCCTAGTGACTTCGCAGGAGAGCAAGAACTAACTTCTAGAGTAGAACCAACATGTCTGCATCAGAAACTCCAGAGAGCAGGGTGAACACATAGGGTTTTATTGCTATGCAGCCATGGACACAACACAGTGTCCACGGGAAGCATGAGAGCTCCTCCAGCTGCTGGAAAAAGCTCCGCCTGCCATAGGGGTGGGAGTGCAGCACCTAGGCAGGTGCCTGTCTCACACTACCCTTTGGGACTTGCAGGAGAGATGCAGCCACGCAGATTGGCGGCTGCCTGGAAAATTAAACAGAAGATAGCAGCAAGTGGGGAGGGATCGCGTTTGGGGAGGTGTCTGGTGAGGAACAGCAGGGTCTGACATTAGGCCCTGTTTGTTTAACATTCCCGTTAACGACCTCGAGAGGAGCGAGAGGCATTCCTGTCCTCCGCATGTCACCAGCCAGGAAGCGGCTGCGAGATCCAGGGGCTCGAAGATAAGATAAAGGGAAAGACTGAATTTGGGAGCATCGCCCCGCTGTATGTGGGGCACACGGCACCCTTCTGTGAACGCTTGGGGAGGCAGTGAAGGAGGAGCACGGTGGGGGGGGGGGGGTGGAGGAGTGTCCGCAGCACCAGGATCCGGCAGTGTTATCCATGCAGTGTGGGAAAATATTCCAGCACAACCTCCTGCATATGTTGGGACTGAAGGATTTCACTTTGCACTGAATTTATTTATCACTCTGTATCAAAGGGAGCTTCTGGGAAAGAATTTGAGCCCCCAGACCATGATGGGATCCTGAACACAGGATCACTCCTTATACCTCTGTTAGCCTCTGCAGTGAGAAGCAGCTCCGGGTCAGCCATGAGATACTGGAAAAACAAACATTCAGAGTAGGCTCACGGTAGCCACCATGGAGCCCAAACTATGCTCACCACCCACAGCACTATTTCTGTTGGATTCTGGTGAAGAAAACTTTCCAACAGCAATCCTACCAGGGACTGGGACGTTAACTCCCCGCCAGTCCCAGCCTAACCAAGGCAGCGGGTCTTTTGCTGCAGCCCTGGGTGCAGGATGGCAGACACACCCAGCGAGGCCACAGACCATCCAACAGGGTGGACAGACCGTGCCCCTCACCACATACTCCTGGAGGTTGCACAGTGGAGAGCAGGACCCCTTCGGTCCAATCCCCACCCACTCTCCAGGGATGCCATCTTTAACTCAGTTTTCCAGCCATCAAGCTCCACTCCTGGGAGGACCAGCCTCTCCAGAGGGTGAGGATTTTCAGGCTCCTGAAATGCTCTATCACCCACTTTGCCAAATAACCACCCAGCAGTGGGAAACAGACCAGCTCTGGCCCCCAGCACCAGGAGCTCACCCGACCATCACCTGTGAGGCACCAGCCCAGCTGGAGCAACGCCACTGGGATGGGACGCACCAAAAGGCATCATCCTCAGGGAACTTTGCAGGCCAGTGAATAATTGGATCAAGGAGCCACACAGTCTTCTGTACGCACAAGCACAGCCTGTAAAACCTCCCAAGTACCAAACCTCCCTCCACCGTGAGCAGCACAGGGCCCCAGGTGCTCTGGCCCACCCACACCAGTACCACCCAGTGACATTGGGACATCCCACCAGCAGCATCCACATCTCACTGCATCATCACATCACTTATGCCTTGCTCCACTCTGCGGACAGAATCACTACAGCCACCACCTGCCAATCCATTCCACCCCATTACTCGGGTCACCCTCGCCAGGGCTGAAGCCCAGGGGACACGATAGCCCCAAGTCAGCTGGCGCGCAGGGCCCGCGCAGCTCTGGTGGGTGGTGGAGCAAGCCAGGCGCCATGTTGCGGCGGCGCGAATGCACGGAGGACAGCAAGGGGAGGGGACTGAGCACCTCCCCAGTCCTGAGGGCCAGGCGCAGAGGACTGCAGCAAAACGTTTCCAAGAGCAGGCATTTTCCAGAGCCCTCTCCAAGATGGAGGGCAGCTAGTAACTCGCTATTCCAATATCTGCTCCAGGGGTGCAGTGATGAAATCAGCCAATGGCTCCAACAGCCAAAGTGCAAACGTGGAGGGCTGCAAGCTCTGGCATGTGGCTATACACAATCAAACCTTACTAGCTTTTCCAGCCCTGAATCCAGCAGCATCCAGGCTCTGGCTTGCAGTGGTATCTGGGAGAAGGGGCTGCCGGCAGGTCAGCTCACAGTCCTCCAGCCCCAGCCAGGCTGCCAGCACACACGGAGCAGGGCAGGGGCTCCTCCACTATTGTCCAAGCGTCTCCTTTGCAGCCCACACGGGCAGAACGGTACTAGATCCAGGAGACCTCCAGCTACAGGGACTTGGGAACAGGACACCATGCCCACGGGCACCGGCTGCACTGGATAGAGTGAGGACCTACCAGCCCTCTGCCCCCACAGGGCTAGAGGGACACTGGGCTGCCCGACCCCAGCCCCTCCTCGGGAAGGCCCGGGGACTCCAGCACCAGCTCCTCAACACCTCCGTACTCTGGCTCCCACAGCAGCCCCGGCATCCGGGCTCCGGTTCCCCGACGACCTGGGGTCCAGCCCTGACAGGACCTCTATTCCCCAAGACGCGCTGCGCTCCTTCTCGGTTTCCTCGACGTTCCGCTGCCGTCTCCGCGGTCTCCGATACCGCTCTGCCCCATCTCTAATACCCCAGCCCCTGTTCCCCGACGCCGCCGCGCTCCGCCCGTCGCCCCCCGATACCCTGGCACTCCATCGCGACCCAGCCCCAGCCCGGTCCCCGACCTCCAGCCACTCCAATGTCCCAGTGCCGGCGCCGCTCCCAGTTCCCCGTCGCCCCATCTCCCATCCCCATGCCAGCGCCCACCTCCTCCTCGACGGTGCCGCCGCTGTTGGTGTGCTCGGTGTCCTTGTTGAGGTTGCTCATGGTGGGGTGCCGGAAGGGGGGTGCGTGTCGGCTGCTCCGGAGCTCCGCTGGGCTGAGCCGGGGTGCCGGTGTGGTGCTGGTGCGCGGGGGCAATGTGGGGCGGGGTGGTACGGCGCTGCCCTCCCGGCTCACATAAGGCGTCCCGGGACGGCGCCGATGTTAAGGGCCGGGCCAGGCCGGGCGGAGCGGGGCTGAGTAGAGCACAACGAGCCGCAGCTGTGGGGCTGACGCGCCCCAGCCCCAGCCGCCGCTCCCGGTGCCGCCACCGCTCACCGAGCAGCGGGGCCGGGACCCGCCCGCCTGCCCCGCCCGGGGCCGCCCCCGGCCGCCGCCGCCGCCAATCCAGGCCCAGCCCGGCCCCCCGGGACCGGGGGGAGATTTTTTTTTGTTGTTGGGCTCGAGTTATTTTAATTATTTTTTCCCCTCCTTTCCACAAAAAACTTTGTCAACTTTGATGAACTTTCGGGTTTCGACTTTCTTAAAGGGCCCGTCGGGCTCTGATCTCGCGGCGGGGACATGCCGTTCCCTCAGTGCATCCCCGGGGCGGGGAGACATGGCTCAGCCCCGCAGGGGCCCGAGAGCCCCTACTGCACCTTTGTGACCCCCGATGAGAACCCCGAGCTCCAAGAAAAGCAGCCGTCAGAGCTCAGGACGTGGGTCCCGTAACTCCGGGACAGCAGTCCTGAGCCTCAGGAGAGCAGCCCCAAATCTGCCCCGACAACATCCCCGGTCTCCTGGGGACAACAGCCTGGTTCCACCTGCCAGGTCAGCCCCACAACCATCCTCACGGACATCGATGTGCGCCCCGTGCAAAGCTCTGTTCTTGGGTCTGGGAGGAGGAGCAGGGTTGAGGCATAGAATCATGGAATCTGTGCGTGGCATGGGTGGGAAGGGACCTTAAATTTCATCTCGTTCAACCCCCTGCCATGGGTAGGGACATCTTGCACTATCCCAGGTTGCTCCAAGCCCCATCCAACCTGGCCTTGGACACTTTCCAGGGACGGGACAGGCACAACTTTTCTGAGCAACCTGAGCCAGGGCCTCACCACCCTCATCTTCTTTCCTTTCTCCCTGCCCACATGGGTGCCCAATTGGCCAGCACAGCCTGCAATTAGATAACATGAGCAGAAAATGGATACATAGCCTATTCTTCCATACTGCATCTTCCAGCTTGGTTCCTCTGTGAAGCATAAGTGTAAAACCCCAAGAGCTTGGGTCAACCTACCAAGTGAGAGATGTCCAGGCATCTGGGCTCTGTTATCTTAACCAGCATTTCTTGTGCCCAGTCGGTGCTGCTTCCCCAGCACCGAAGCCAGGTGAGAGAGGGGAAACATCAGCCCTGTCCTGCCCTGGGGGTCCCACAGCCCCTCCACACTGCAAAAGCCAAGTATGTTCCCTGTCCTCCATTGGCCTGGCTGGAGACACCTGTGTGTCCTCAAAGCATTGAATGTCACTTCAAAGTCAAACTGAGTCCACACCTGTCTCTCAGTGACCATTTCTTTCCAGCAGGAGCTCATGTGCATGTTGTGAAGAGGTGTGAGCCTGGCTGGGGGTAACCACAGCTGAGTTCCAACCACACCTGGGTCCACTGCCCTGTTCAAGCCCCAGCCTCTGACTCCGTTTGCCACCTGGCTACAGAGAGGCACCCTCTCTGTAAAAATGTAACCCTAACCTCAGCCATCCCCATGCACAAGTATCGTTCAGCACAACCCACAGTACTCGGAGTCTGGCACCAGAAAGGCAATACAGGAAACACCATCACCAAGATGGTGCCCACAGCCAAGTGCATGTGGGGCCAAGTAATTCCATCACAGGAGGTATGTTAGAGGGGATGAAACATCCTCCTGGGAGCATTACCTTTATGTTCCCCTGCTTTCTAGGTTATGGCTTTTAGCAAAGCAGCCGTTTGCATGTGGCACAGAGGGTTATGCATGGAGTCCTCATACAGAGGCAAAGTGACCACTTCTTTTTCCAAGGCTTTGTAATAAGCTGCTAAGCCAGAGAGCCTGATCCCTGCCAGGTCCTGCATGAGAGGAGAAAACTCCCAATTTTTGACTAAAATAACCCCCAATTTATTTTTTTAATGCTGTCCTACAGAAGGGTTTTTGAAAGATTTCACATACCAGCTCTGAGCACCACAGCAAGACCTCCCCTAAACTACCCACAGAATTCAGCACGGACAGATCCAGATCAGAGCAAGGACTTTCTCCAGTCTTCAGGGATAGTGCCCTTCACCATAACTTTGTCCCCAAGACTGGGGGACAGTCCCATAAGGCTGTGCAGGAATAACTCCCAGGAAGAGTGTTGCCTACCATTCCTCAAGGACTCTAAGAGAGTCTGACCTGACGAAGACCAGGAATATTTGCTTCCTGTGCTAATTGAGCAAAAACCAGTGTAACATCACAGCACTTTCTCTGTGTTTAGGCTTGGTGTTTCACGTTCTATAGACTTTGAGTGCGAAGCCTGAGGCAAGTAGAGGAAGGCACAAAGGGTGGAAGTCAGGAGCAGCAGCAGGTTTTCATCAGACCCCGAAGGACCCCCATGCTGCACACACATGTAGAGCAGATATTCTGCCTCTTCCAGAGTAGGAAAACCCTGGCCACAAGCAGAAGAGTTTCTGTACCCATCACACGGAGGCAGTAACAGTAGGTACACCACCTCACTACCATACTGGTGGCCACAACCTCTGGTTTACTTTGTAGGCAAATCCATGGTATTGGGCTGGAGATAGGTGTCCTCCTTGTACAGCCTCAGAGCTGTATGTGGTGGCAGGATCCCTACAATCCCAGCGTCTTGTGGGTCATTGTCCCTTTGCTATCTTCATAAACATTACACACAGGCAGCCTCTCCCCTCCCAAAGCACTGCAGCATGTGCTTCAACATATGTTGCCCTTAATGGTCCAGCCACCTGCACATAGAAGGGATGTTTTCTCCTCCCAGGAACTTAAAGGGGTGAACAGAAGTTGGGACAAATGAAGCCATCACTGCTACCAGCTTGTGCAGGTGAGCCAGTCCACCAGAAAATGGTGATGTCTCTGCAGAGATTTTGGCTGAGGATTCCACTTCCACCTGGAGATGCTCAGCTTTAAGTAAGTGATCCAAGGTCACACCAGCTGAACCAGTGCAAGAGCAGGCAACACTTCGGTTTGGACTTTGCTTGCCCGTGTCTTACATCATACTTTTCCTCCTAAAGTACCTTCCACTCAACAGATCTGGCTCTGCAGTCTGGCTAAGGACTACACCAGAGCTTTGTCCTTGCCATATCATGTCCACTAAGATGTGATAGTTAGAAGAGCAGAGGTGATGCTGTGACCCATCCAGCATCCCCTTACCTCTCCCACATCAATTCCTCATCAGGGTGGACAAGTTGACAGTGAACCTTGTGATAATGTCCCACACAAGCAGCTCCAACCATGCTGTCCTGCATGAAAACGATGGGAATGACAGAGCCTCACCAGGGAAAAGGAGTAAAAGCTGTGAGGTGCTCACAACCAACAAGGCTGGACTAGCAGGTCCTGAAAAGGGAGTTAACAAAGTACTTGAGACAGAAACAGGTTGAAATCAGCTGAGAAATCAAGGTAAGTCTTGAAATGACAGCCAGCTGTGGACAGTCTTGTGTTTTCCCACAGTTTCTCAGCTTTGAAAGGGCTCTTTCTCATTCTTGAACAAGCAGGTTTTCAGCTTGTTGGATGCTGGTTAAGGTGATAACAAGGGATGTCTCTCTCCGGCTGGGCTCCTGCATCCTGCCCACTCATTCTGTGATCCCAGACCTCCTTCACCCATCTGTAGCAAGGCAATGGATTTTATCTGGGGTATCATGGTGGTTGTCATGGGGGCACTTTAGGCCCCTGTTCCTGCTGAGCCCATCACAGGCAGTGCCACACTTTGGCTGAGATGCTGGATTGTTTTTGCTGTTTCTCACTGCTTATCTGGGACAACAGAGTCTTGGCATTTGTCCCAGGGCAGAGAGGATGCTCCCATGCCACTTCCAACATTTCTGAGGTATGGAGAAGGGAGGACTTCCTCTGCTTGCCACTGGCACCAATTTCTCCGCCTCTTGTCCTTGTCCAGGAGATCCCACATCTACCCAGACTGCTCTGCTGATTTCCTCCGTCCTCTGCCCATTCCAGCTGCTCTTGCCTCACACTCTTAGTCTTTCTAGTTAATTATTCTGAACTGGGATTTGCTATGCTGGCTGGAAAGAGGCCACCAACCATGGGAGATGGAAGAACACTGATTTCCAAGCAAGCAGTGAGACCAGACAACACCCTGTCACAGCTCAGACCAGTGACAGGCACATGCAAGCTGAGTGCGAGTGACTCTTTACAGGGCCTCATTTGAGTTCTCAGAGAACTTTGTAGCTACAAGCAGGCAAAGGCTTTGGGGATGCTTTTGGTATGGATCAGCATCCAAACATCTGTAGACTTGTTATAGCGAAGGTGGGAAGGGACCTCAGAACTCACGCATCCAACATCCTGCGTGACTGTCACTAGCACTGGGTCAGGTTGGCCCTGCCTTGAAAACCCCTAAGGATGGACCAACCCCACTTCCCTAGGTGCCCATCCCAAGGCGGCACCATCCAGTAGGGAAGAAGTCTTCCCTAATACCTATCTTGACTCTCTCAAGCCACCATGTGTGGCTGCTGCCCCATGTTACGTCATCTGCTGCTGGTATCAAGGAAAGTGTAACTCCACCATCTTTGTAACTACCCCTCTAGGGAGGTGTAAGCTGCAAATATACCTCTGGTCAACCACTTTTGGCCAGACTAACCCAGCTCAGTTCCTTGCTGACCCCTCACTAGCACTTTCTGTGATTCCCCCTCTCCCAGTCTGCATTTCTGCTTGACACAGAGCCTACCCAGCCATTCCTCCCACCCTGCAGCCTCTTTTGGTCTATCTGTCTCCAAACAGCAGGGATGGTACTTGGTCAAGGCCAAGTTCCCAACCCCTTGCCTGGATTTGATCCTTCCATTGGACCAAATGCCATGTGGCTACAACAACCCTAAGCACCAAAAAGGGCAGAGGATAAAAGGTGCAAGATTAGTACCAGAGACCACTGATACTTGAGTACCAAATCACAGGATGCAGTTAGCCCCATCCTGGGAGCTGTGCAGGACTTTGGGTGGCCCAGTGGGTGCAGGGCAGAGACAAGCAGCAGTGGAATTGCAGAGTTCATCCAGCATCACATACCTGGAGTAGCTGCTTTGAGGACAGCAGTGAGTGCTTTCAAATTTTAATTCCTTTCTGTACGTCACTGCTCATCTTTTCCAGCTCCGCCTTCCCCCAGGAGGACAAGCTGAAGCTAACTGAGAGAGACAAGAGCTCGGAGGTGTGCGCAAATGTTTGCTCAGACGCATCGGATTGCTGCAAAGCTGCTTTTATGGGCATTTCGGAGCAGCTCCTGGCAGCGCCGCCCAAAATGAGCTCCGTGGAAGCTGCAGTGCCCCATGACGTGAACCCACCAAGTGGGCTTCTGACCAAAAACGGGTGAGGAGAGCTTGTATTTACACTACTTGAATAAAAAGATAGCACCAAACAGAAAAGCCTGTTTGGAGCCAGGAGCGGGAACAATAAACCCAAACACTTTCTCTGATGGGTTGCAGATGCAGCATTGCTGGGGATCTGGTAGAAAAAACACAGCTTCATGGTGGGATTTGTCACTTAGTCATCTAGGAAATGAAGACAGGACTTTAGTCTGCCCCTAAACTCATACTTTTTTTGTCTAAGGATGAAATATAGAGAAGAAAGGGGGCAATGCTCCTCCTTGCTTGTGCAGCACTGAAACAGTGCACTGTTATTTCTTTAGTTTCATAATTAATGTCATTTGCACTGCCAGGCATATTAATTATGAGGGAATTAACCATAGAGAATTTGTTAACTAAAGGCCCCAAATCCAGTTCAGTCCTGTGCACGGGATGGCGCACACCTGGCTCTAGCACTCCTGCACTGAACTGCTGCCCAAGGGGCACGCATGGGTGATTTTTAACAAGGACTTTTTGAGGTGTGGAGTGCAGGCTGTTCCAGCTCCAGCTCCTGGAGGACATGTCGGAGCATTGGGGCTCTCCCTCTGTCCATCCCCCCCAGCTCTTTCCACCATTGTTCAGCCATGAGAGCAGCTGAAGCCACCACCGTAGTGCTCTTGTGGGCTAAAATTCTCATAGTGGATGGACCTCACCAACGACAGGATCATTCCATTGCCTCGTCCAGAGAGGAGCTGGGAGCTGCCCAGGTTGCTGCGGTCCCATGCCAGCTCTAATGGAGGGATTTCTGCTGTTGAATCTGTCTTTCCTCACTGGAGCCGCATCAGGAGCTGCCCCACTGGCAGAGGACAGGCTCAAGACTCCCCAGCCGCACTATCACTGCTCCTGGTCAGCAGACACAGCTCTGCTCTGGCACCTGGCACTTGGCATTAACGAAGTCTGGCATTAATGGCCGCCGGACCTGTCACAGCAGCAGGGAGGAGGTACAGCACCTCTGGCAAGTCCTGCTGGGCCAGATCTCACCCCTTCCCTGCTCTGCAATTGTTTGAGTGAGGTTTTGACCAGGTACTCAGTGAGAAATTGGCTTCAGTGCCAACAGGGGTGTGGAGCAGCAGGGATGGGACATAGCTTGACCCAGAGCACTAAGAGACAATCTGTGTTATTGATATCCTGAGCCCTCATGTGTGGTCCTATCCTCAGGATCTGGCCCAGGCCCCTCAGGGTGTCAGCAGATCCAGCTTTGGATCCCTCATCCAGGTGCTACCAAAGAGAGTACCATGTCCCATCCTCTCCAGAGCTACCTCTGACCATCAACAGGGCTCTGCAGGCCTCATCCTCTGCTACAGCATCTTCATCTCTAATTAACAGACATGGATCATAAGGAAGGGAGAAATACTCCCAATGTTTGCCATTAAGTATCTGTACAGCCAAAGAGGGCCACCTCTGTAAGGGAGGAGATGGACAGCTTTGACCTGTGCCATGTGATACGTCTCCTGGTCGCAGCAGAACACACCAACCCGAACTCCCTGAGAGGAAGGCGTCCCATTTTCACCAAGGTTATTAATGTCCAGCCCCTCTGCACACTGGAGACCTTGTCAAACAAAACAAAAGGACTTGTTGTGGAGGAATCCTTGGCAACACAACCAACATACACATGACCTTCCGACTTGGAAAACAGATTGTCAAAAACCCAAGTGAGCGATTCTGCCACATGTGGCATGGCTCAGCTCCCCAGCCACTGACACTGGCCTGGGATGCACTGCGAGTCCAAAAGCCTGCTGGAGCATGCCAGAGCACAAGAGGGGATGTGTGGGATGAGCATCACTCCAGCCTGGATGTGGTACTTTCTCTGTGGCAGCTGCAAGCTTGGAAAAGCTCTTTATCAGTTCACTTACCACGTCCTTCCCCAGGACACTCCCAGATCCCATGGGTTCCCCTCAGGCAGCCCTCTGCACAGGCATCCTGGGGTATGTGTCCATGGGTGCCCTCAAGGGTAGGTAAGAAGTTTCCTTGCAACTTTCTTCCTGCTCCCTGCTGTTCTCCACGTGCTGAGCACTGTGGAGGACAGCCAGGGACACCTCCATTATTAAACGCCCTGTGTGATACTGCCCAGCATGGGGGAGATCCCAGCATGGATGTGGCACAGAGGAGAGGGTGTTGACTCCAGCCTCCCATCTCCTCTTGCCAAGCAGGACCCATGCTCTCCTCCTGGAGATGATACTGCCCATTCAAGGGTGCAACCTGCTGTGTTAAAGCCACTGCCAGAACTCTGAAGGCTGTTCCTCAGCCATGTGAATAATGAGAGGTATTAAGTCAGGAGGATGAGAGCTAAATGAAGCATTGCCTTGCAAGAGGCTGCTCCATCCATCTTGCTTGTCTTTGGGCAGAGAAGGGAAGGCGGAGGGCAGCACAGGGGCAAGCCAAGCATGGCAGCACAACTCCGTTGTCCCTCCTGCCCTCCTGGAGCTGGGGGTACAATGAAAGACAATGTGCCACAGCAACACCCTTCCCAGTGCTGGTGCCTCATGGGGGATACACCACAGCCAAGGCTCCTGCACCATCTGCAGGGTTTTCACACAGTCCTCAGTTTGGCCACAGCCCAGAGTTCCCAACAGGCACATTAGTGGCCCGTCCCCATCCCCAGGGCACCCTAAGTCTCATCCCTTGGAGTTTCCAGCCTTGGCAGGAAACCAGTACATCTTCCCAGTTTTCAACCCCAGTAAGGCCAGACTTGTTTAAACTGGACTGTTTAGATGACTTGGTGTATGTTGGACACCCAGCCTGAAAGATTCAGCTCATGAGAAAAGTTTGGCAAAGCCCTAAAACAAGGGAAAACAAAGAGTTTTATCATGGGAAGCACTGATCCCTGAGATGAGCTGCAATTATTTCTGTCCTGCTTCGACCACAGTGCATAAACACTGAGGACTGATAGCACAAGGGCTGACTTTCCAGAGCTGATCCCTTCAGCTGATGTGGTAAGCTGTGGTACAAAGTGCCCATGTTCCTGCAAGGAACATGCTGAGCTCTCATCTGCAGTCTAGGCATTTCCCCCCAAATCCCTATGAAACATCCATTGCATCACTGACCATCACCAGTGCAAACTTCCTTGGAAAAATTCATTTTCACGCAAGGAATAAAGCTTGGAAAATTCCAGCCTCAGTGGGGAATGACAAGCAAGGGGCTGTGATGGAAACTATTTTGCAACCTTAATTATTTTACTCCAAAGGCTGGCAGCCTGTAATCACATTAGTCTCCTTGAGAAAGTCTGCCCCACCAGAGCCCCTCTTGATCTCTCATCACTTCCCCCAGGCCCCGAAAAGAGCTTGCAGGGAAGCTCGGAGGCCTGGTGAGCCCCTGCATGCAGCCTGCCAGGCGATCCCGGGAATGCCTGATTTACAGTGTTATGCTTCATTCTGTTTACGCCAGGCGAGTTATTTAAAACGAGGAGAGTGAGAGGAGCCCGGGTTTTGTTTAAAAGTCCAGCAAAGAGATTTGCCTTAAATAGTCAAGAGCTGAGGTTGGAGGGGAAGCCGCCCAGCAGCATGGACCTCCGGGATGGGAGCAGAGCTGGCACCCGCGGGGGGAGGCTGGCTGGCTGCGGGAGAGGTGGCAGAAGCCTCACATTTAACCCCGGGGTGTTAAACCATCCTTGCAGCCCCGGCTTTGAGTGGCCTGTGGCAGCGGGTACATGGTTCACCTCCACAACATGAAACACAGTTTTAGAGGAGAAACAGCATTGAACCCTAGTGATGGCAATCCAAAAAGCTGCTCTGCAGCCTGAACTGGCACAGTCATACCAAAGGAAGCCATGCACAGACTGGCACAGCCCCAGCTCTGAACCCTCTGGGCAGCCCCTGCCAGCCCTTGAGGCCTCCTCCTCAGAGCAAGGCCCAATGTAAGGCCACACTGCTGGAAGGGCCTCCCTCAGGGGACTGACATGAACTTGGTTTGCTTGGTGCTGAGCACAGATCTGATTGCTCTCTATAAATACATCCGGGGTCAACACCAGGGACGGGGAAGAGCTATTTAAATTCAAGGGGGATGCTGGCAAAAACAAAAGGCTATATATAAACTTTCCATGAGCAACGCCAGGCTGGAGGGAAGGTTTTAACTCCTAGAGCAGGGGGGTGGAGAAAGAGCCCCACAAGGAGTGGGGTGAAGCAATGTGATAGGGCCAGACATATTTCACTGTGTCCCCAGGGTGGGTAATCTCAGTTTCCCTCCATCCTCAAGACCAGTAAAACCAGCTGAGAGGTCAGCAACTGGCCTTAGCAACACAGAGAGAGCTTCTAGCCCCACCCCAGGAAGGACAGCAAGGGGCAAGAAGCTCTTCAGATGTTTTTCCACTTTCTTGACTTATTTGGTCAAAACTGCTGAGGAATTAATCAGAATAATCAGTAACTCGGGTGCTTCAACACACTCAGCAGCAAGGGTCGAGTGCTGAAAGGCTGAACTGTTGTACCAAGCCTGGCACCCCTTGCCTTTCCCTGCATCTTTGCTAATGCCTGCATACCACATAATTCCTGTTCCTCCTGCTCATCCTGCACCCCAAACTTCTGCACCCACTGTTTGGACAAGCATCATCTGCTAATCCCTAACCCTAGCAAGCTTGCCCATCTCTGAACCTCTCTGATCCCTGCACCCCAAGGAGCCATGGTGTCTGCTCCCAGTGTACCCATTGGATCTACCTGCCAGCTCCCTGAACACCAACAGTGGCTTGTGGGACCAGTTTGGGTGAAAAACATTGCATTTGGGAGGTGTTATGGAGATGGTGAAAAGGAGGACAAAGAGCTACGTGGTGGGACAGGCTGGTGTCATGGCCCCAGTTGACAGGCAGGTTTGTGGGACACTAACCTGACTTTTTTTGGAACTTGTCTCAGATGGAATTGAGGCCGACCCCAGCAGAACCATTTGCAGGGTGGGGGATGAAATACTCAGAGATGTTTAAAGCAATTCAGTGTCTCCCATGGAGGAAGGATGAATATTTCAGAGGAACTGGCACTCAAAAGAGGGCTGGGAGCCAACTAAGCATTGCAGCAAACAGCCACCCAGTCACCACAGCAGCCATGGTGTGGTCTGGCAGGGATGCTGCGGGGGATCGACTCAGAGCAGCCTATTGGAGCATTGGCTAAGGAGGTCACTTCTTCCAGAGGTGTACCATGTCTTCCCACTCTGTCCCCAGGGATGCAACAGCAGTGAAGGTTTGTTCTCATGCACACAGCTATCCATTAGGTATCCCAGGTCACCGCAGAGTGGCTTCCTGGCAAGCGCCAAGGCAGACCCCATCTTCCCAATTCCTCCCAGCTCCCCCATCTCACTCATCCCCTCTAAGCAGTGTGGTCACTGTGCTCCGACACTGTCACCCCACATGCTGGGCTCGCTGTAAGGGGAAGATGACAGCGGTTGGTACAGAGGACATTCATTCCATCATGGGAGATCCCTCTCCTCACCCCAGTCCACACGATCTGGTCCTTTCCAGGCTGTACAAGGAGAGATCAGACTACATGAACAGCGAAGTGTGGGCTGTACATAAGGCCCATAAACACTTGTCACTGTAAGTTAAAGCAGAGCTGCCCATATCTGCCACTGTACCAAATCCTCTAAGCCACAGCCCGGAGAGAAGCCTCACCAGCAGTGGTTTTGCAATGACCAGGGGAGTGTGGGGAGTCACGTCCTGGGTGAAAAGTTCAGATCCGAGCCAGGAGAGCTTCTAGGGTAGAGTAAAAGCTGTGAGATTTGGGAGGCACTGCCAAAGGATGCGCTGGCACCCCACTTCCCTACCTGGCACGGAGCTGCAAGCTGCCAACAGACACGTGCCCTCTTTGCTCCTAGTGGAGTCAGTGCAGGGCAGGACTCCAGTGTGCGGGGAACGGGTTTTAACTCCTGCTACATCCCCCGGGAATGGCAGCAGCAGGTCCAGAGCCAGCAGTGCAGGGATGTGGCTGGCTGATGGGAAACTTTGGGGTAGCAGGAGGGAAGGCAGCATGGCTGTCGGCACTGCTGCCACAGACTCAACCAGCACTGGGGCCACATTCCCCAGGGACAGATAAAAGCAACCATAAAAGGGGAGACCTGTCACTCAGGCTGGCCTGGCTTGTCTCAGCAGAGCAGGGAGAGTGGAGCACCACTCAGCAAGCGGGTGCCACCGCAGCTCCAGGAGCTGCGAGCCACCTTATCAGCTGCATGTCACAGCCCGGGTGCTCAGGAACTGCTGAGTGATGCCAGGGAAGGCACCAACTCACCAGGCACCTCTTAGCAGCCTCAGCTCCGTCCTCTCTGCGGTGGCAACGTGCAGCCTTATGTCTAGTTGGAGCCATCACATCCCATCAAGCTCCACTGGCCACTTGGTCCGTACATCATCTCCGTGCTACTGCAGCCCTTCAGTGGGAAATTGAGACGGCTCTGGGTGAGGTCAGGATTTCCAGGGGTACAGCCATGCTTGGTTCCCTCCATCACCCTCTGCACACAAAGGAGAGGGAGCTCAGACAAAGGGAAGGCAGGAGAGAGCAGCCCCCTCCAAATGGAATGAGGAATGAGACCCTCAGTGCTCCCAGTGCAGAGTATATCCAGCAGGAGCTGTCGGGGAAGCCACCAGCTGCAGCAACTTTTGCTTACGACAAGCAAAACACTCAAGATCCATAAGCAGGAAGAGGCTCTTTTGGAGTGAACTGCAAAATATTGTCTTTGCACAGCTAAACTCCCCCGCTTGTGCCTTCTCCTTGAGGCCTCGGCAGCTCTCGGGGAGAAGGTTCCTTCCTGCTCACCCCTCCACGAAGGGCAGGGTTCCTCCTCACAGTCAATTAGTGAGCTGGGGTCGGGGGTCAAGGGGCTTCCCGAGTTCATGGCGCCTACATTTGAACCACTGCCGAGCGACACCACCATCAAGTGGCATACACAGGGCAGTCCCCCTGGTTGTCCTGAGACACTGGGTACAACTAAACTGTGTGTGTGCCCCGAGATCTGCAACTTCCCCACCTAACCATCAACTGCTAGGTCCCCCCCCTGCACCCAGCTTCATTCCTCCCTGAACCTGACAGCCTCCAGCTGCCGGTCCAGCCCCCACACATCCCTCTGCAGAGCCTTTGTGGCTTTATCCCATCACTGGCAGGTTTGCAGGAGCGGAGGAGGAGCCCACATCTCTCCAGCCCCATCTCAGCACCACCACACTGACCTGGGCAGCTCCACTGCATGCCAGTCCCATTGTCAGCCCCCCACAGCTCCATGCCAGCCCCATCTCCTTCCTCCGCAGGCCACGCTGCAGCAGGCCAGTGGCCGCTATCAAATATTGATGGTACTGTGTGGTAAATAAGCATTATGAATTTATGACTTGCTGAATTAAACAGGCCGTGCTTGGGCTGGCTGCTGTTTGGTGAGGCGGAAGGAACAGTGGCACTGCTGGCACATGCAGCGGCAAAGGCACGGCCCCATGGCTGACAGCATTCAGACCCAAACCAAGGGTTTGGGAACACCCAGGCTTTGGGAACACCCAGACCCTGCAGCCCTGGAGAGCTTGCACCAGGCAAAGGATCCCTTCCCCTCCTGTAAATGCCTCGCTGCCCTCTGCATTTCAGCTCTCCCTAGGGCAGGTGATAGTACAAACTTCCCCCTCCTCAGACCTGCAGTACCTCAGAGCAGAGAGAAGGGAGTGAATTAAGGCTCAGGTTCACCAGTTTAAACAACAGTGAGTCCAGCACTATGATTATGTGAGTAACTGGGTTAATTAATAACACAACAACTGTTGCCCAACACAGGAAAGAAGCACAAAATTATTCTGCTTGGTACAAAGGCGCCAGTGGAAAGTCACCTGTGAAAACCCCAGGCAGTGGGAAGGAGAGATGTCCAGCTCTATTGAAAGAGGCTGGTTTGCCACAGCCAATCCAACATGCTGGATGCAAGGAGAATCATAAGACTGGTTTGGGTTGGGAGGGGCCTTAAAGCCCATCACCTTCCAATACCATGCCACAGGCAGGGACACCTTCCAGTAGAGCAGGTTGCTCAGAGCCCTGTCCAAACTGACCTTGAATACTTACAGGGATGGGTATGAGAGAGTGGCATGGCTTGACATCTGAGCCTGGCTGCCTCTCTGGAAGATGTTTGGGTATTCTTGTGGACATCTTCACAAGAAGTGAGATGTAAGGACAGGATGGTGGGAAAGGAGATGGGATAAACACTGCAGCAGCATGTGAGACATCACCTAATTTGGGCCAGGGAGGTAAGTGCCAAAGGAAGAGCCAGGGGATGGGATTTCCAGGATTGACACAAGAGGGAGCACAGGGAAGCTTAAAAGCAGCGAGAAAGGCTCCCTGCCAGCACCATTTCCCAAGGGAGCTCCAAGCGGGGCTGGTCATGTTTATCAGGACCATAGAATCACTGTTTGGCTTGGAAGACACCATCTCGTTCCACCCCTCCTCCCGCCATTGGCTGGGACGCTTTACACTAGATCAGGTCACTCCAAACTCCTTCCAGCATGACCTTGGATCAAGCCCAGAGAAGGAAATATTTTTGCCCATGCAAATATGGCCCTTTACACCTCCTAGCCATACGACAGATTGGTCACTCAGGCCTGGAACATTGTTGCCACCATGTCCCCTGTGAGGTGGCAGTAGGGTGTCACCAGGCCTGGCTGGTCTCCATGCTTAGCAGATGGGACCCCCACCCTCACTGTTAACACAGCAAATGATCTCAGCCCCCTTGGTATGCCAGGACTGGGGCTGGTTCCCAGCACACGGTATATCCTTCAAGGACCAGCACGGCCAGGCCCTGGTGTGACACCACAAAGCCACTATCGTGGAATTGCAAACTATCCTGTACTTGGGTTACCTGCTTCTCAAATTAGCCCTGGCATGTCTTCTCCAAGCTTCTCTTCCTTAAGTGACAGTGGAGCCACCAAGGAGGATCGGCAAAGGGGCTGGCTGGGGTTGTTGCTTTGGGTCACTGCTGCTCCCTTCCCACCCCATTTTCCTGTCTCCATCGGGTGTCCAGGGCTTTGTCACCTAACAGCAGGAACCATAGACACTCCTGGCATACTTGGCTCATCACACATCAGGCAGAGCCAGCTGGGCTCTTTCACCACCACTAAATTTATCCCTGAAGACCCCCTCCATGGTACAGTCAGTTCCCATCACTGGGTGATGCTTCACTCCCACTCCCACAGTTCCCCCATCGACCCCCCCACCTCCTCCCCCAGGCCAGGATATTCCCACATGGTTGCACATGAGCTGGCTTGCCTGGGAGCAGCCGCGTTCACATGGGACAGCAGTGGGGCTGGACCCTCTGAGGATGCTCCAGCCTGACTACCAGGGAAGAGCCTGCAGGCTTCAGCCTAGCGCCAGGGGGGACATTGCTGTACCCCCCACAAGCTGGCCCCATGCACCACCATGGCATCAGCTCCTCTCCCCAGCTGGGCAGGATGCCACAGGGTGTGTGCCGGCAGACCAGGCATGGCTTTGGTTGGTTGATGCCCTGCTCACACCAAGAAGAGGGGGAAACCAAACATGGGGTAAGACCTCCTCATAGGAAGCCCAGCAGAGCCCTGACATCACCTCCCACTCCCCCTCATGAAACCATAGAGGGTTTGGGGTGCTAAGGAGGCTGCAACGAATGCCATGGCATGTGCTCACGTATGACACCGTGCACTTAAGCCACATTACTCCCTCCCCACCGATGACAGCTGGGAATGGCCAGACAAAGAGCAGACTCCAGCTTCCTTGCTGGATCCACAACCAGAGATGGCCAGGGAGCTTGAACACTAATTTATCAAGCTTCCAAGACAACAGAAAAAGCTTATTCCTGCATGGCTGCAGTATTAAAATCGGAGATATGGCTGACCCTGCGTTTGTCCAGTGAAGAGTCCTGGGAGCTTGAAATCCCAGCCAGCACAGGATGCAATGCTCAGAGCTCGTCCTATTGGAAAGCACAGCTGGAGCTCAGGAGGAAAACGCTCGTTGTGAAAGAGTGACCCCAACTGTCGTGATGGAAGGAAACCATTGCTGGAAAGCTCAGCTGGGAACCTCTGCTGCTGCTCAGCTGTGTGACACCAGACAGCGAGAGCTGAAATCTCTGGGGCAAAGTGTAAAACCACTGTGGGGAGACACAAGACAGGAACAGAAGTTACAGAGTCTCGCAGGGGACTTGGCTCCCTGTCCTTCTCCAGCAGGAGTTTGCTGCGGGGAGAGTAAAGCAGGGTGGTGAGAACTTGGTTTGGCATTAAAACATTGAAAGATATATTTGAGTCCCAAAAATTCAGCTGGGATTTAAATGCATTGAGCTCTCAGTGCCAGCAACACTGAGACACAGCACTGTCCCTGGTGTCACCTCCTGGGACTGGTACCCTCCTGGCCCACACCAGCCATCCGTGCCCCTACAGAACCACAGGAGTTGACATGAACCCCAAAAAGGAGAATACAGTCATGCGTAAGAATGTAGGGGACAGAGGACCAAGGGAGGGACAGACCAGTGACATTGACAGGGGCTGCCTGGAGATGTGATGCAGCAGGAACAGGGTGACTGTGGGGTGAAGATGAAGCCTGGGCTTGGTCCCAAGTACGCTTCACCCTACAGTGCTGCCCTCCAGCGGCAGGGCAGATGGGGTACAGCCCCCTCAGCATCACTCTCACACCTGGATTCACTCTATCACAGCCTAGGACACCCTCAGCAACTGACACAAACCAGGGAAATATGGACCAGCTTGGGAACACTGCAGAATATAACCCACCAGCTGCCTGAAAATCTATCCCACGCCTGCCAGAGGCTGTGGTTGCTGTCCCAAGGACCAATGAAGAGGGCAACCACAGCTTTGGGTCAGAATTTTTTCACCACCACAAATAGAAATTTCTACAGGAAAAGCTCTGCATCTTGCCATTGCTTCCCTGCTCTGTTGTTACTCCCTTTGACTTCCAAGCAATCCCACATTCCTGTCCCAAATAAACTACCTTCCTCACACACATCCAGCCCCGCTGCAAGAGAGTGACTTGGAAATGCATAGAGAAAACAGGTGGAAGATGGTGGCTGGGCTGAATATCCCATAAAAGCTCCACAGAGCCGTTGGTGGAAGCAAGCCTGGTAAGGCTGTGCCTGGGACAGGGGACTGCTGCATTCATGTTTCCGGGGCTCTTCCTGCAGGATAATGGCCCCAGCAAGTCCTGGAGATCTGGAGGACAAGGAGCTCAGAAACATAGCCCTTTCTAACCAGTTGAAAGGAAAGCTTGGCAAATAGTTTTAAAAATGCTTTAACAAAAATGCTGTCAGGGCTAAAAGTGACACTTTAATAATTCCCAGGCACTAGGAGGTTTTAGTGCTCAGAGGCACCTCCTCACTTAATAAAAAGAAAGAAAACACTAAAAGGCACATGAGGTATTTCAGCTGGTCCATAACAACCTGCCCAGCTTCATGCAGCACCCAGTTCCGGCTCAGACAGGGGTATGGCGGGGGAGTGATGGCTGAGGAGGGAACTGGGTGAAGGGTGGGCTGGGCACCCACACTTTGGTGAG
Source organism: Acridotheres tristis (assembly GCA_037013685.1). Classification (NCBI taxonomy): domain Eukaryota; kingdom Metazoa; phylum Chordata; class Aves; order Passeriformes; family Sturnidae; genus Acridotheres; species Acridotheres tristis. Next base: position 20,256,867 of record CM072897.1, on the reverse strand, counting down.
GAGCACATGGGGTGCGATGATGGGAACATGAGGCTGGGCAGTGAGGGGCTGTGTGCCCGAGCTGGAGGTGTGTGTACCCTGTGCACCCCAGCTGCCCACGGCATTCCACAATTCCTGCCCAGGGGAGTGGAGGCTGTGTGCCAGGTGCTGCTCTTGGCTCCCGCGGGGCTCAGCCACCGATCGTCGGGCCAGTTCCCACGACCTGCTGCACTTCCTGTGGCTGGCGGCTGCTGGATGGCTCTGGGACGTGGTGGCGGAAGCACTGCAATTCGGGTGGAAGGAGAGGCCAAGAACCGGCCTCAGCCTGGGAACGGCCTCCATGTGGTGTTCCCCACGGCCATGACACCCAGGGTGGGATCCACTGGAGGGCAGGAACTGCTCTGCCTGCCTCCAGTGGGTCTGTGGATACCCTGGGAGAGCAGATCTTGGGAAACCCGGTCCCGAGTAATTTCTGCTCCATGTCCAGCACAAGGCTGTACCCCAAGCAGAGTCATTACGTGACTTTGTAAAATGCCCAGGGTTTGCTCCAGCCCAAAACCACATCCCCTTACTCCAGAAGGTCTGGATGAAAGGGGGCACTCTGGGAGGCAGGTGCTCCCAGCCTTGCAGTGGTTCCCATCCCTTCTTCCAGAGATGTGCAGGAGAAGGCAGGGAGCAGCAATGCTTCCCTGCTCATACTGGGCACCTGAGCTCATGCAGGCATCTATCTTAAGTATGTTCCACACTGACCCATCACACATGTGGCAGGGCAAAGCTATCCAAAAACTGAATTTGAGAATTCCCTCCATTTGTGTGTCTTGGGAAGCTTTTTATCAGTGTTCCAGAGCACTACAGATAGCAGCTGTTTGATGGGCATGTTCTTGAGTTTCTTATTGCAAAATATTTAGATTTTCTGGAGCTCAGGACCACTTGGAGGTTAAAACAGGAGCTCTAGGGACAGCAGGCTTCCCCTGCACATGGGGACAGCAATTACAGCCCAGCCTGCACCTGGTTTATGTCTCCTGAAGCAGAGAGGTCTCTGGAAATCTGTTTAGCTGTGGGCTCTTGAAGACAAACGTTTGATTTCTCAGGGACTCTTCCTGATGGTCAACTCACCAGGATGAATCCAGCTGGAGTCACCTGCAGCTCAAAGGTGTTCCTGTCCCAAATCACAGGCAAAGCCATGCAGAGCCTGGGAGGCCCTTTTCCTGTCTCCGTCTTGTTTCTTTCCTCTCCATTCTTTGAGCAAAGCTGTGTTCGAATAATGCTTCCATGGAACAAGGAGAACTGCAAGATAATTGGGATGAAAGGGTTTGGCATCTGGCCATGTTCTGAGCTGACAAACCCTCATCCTGTTTTCCACTGCAGGTATAACAATACTGGAAAACTACACTCAGAACACACCCTTGCCATGAGCCCCCAGGCCCAAGCGGCCATAGAAGACATGACTGCCCAATAGGCAGAGGAGCACAGAATATCACTGCAGGCACCCACAAACACTCATGGGAGCTCTGAGAATAAAAGATCCTTCTCTCCTACCTCATGGTGGCACAAAACCTTCACAGCTGTGTTCCCTGCTCCCACAAATACTCTCAGCTTGCCGTGGATTTGCAAAAAGATTTGCTGTCATCTTCGCGAGGTAAAAACCAAGTCATTCATCATCTATCGTAACAGGAAACTGCACAAGAAACTCTGATTTTACTTTATTTGTATCAGTTTGCCCCCAGAGTTCCAGGTGATGGGAGTTTTGAGCTTTTGAGTCTTCTATGATGGTAGTGTAGACCTTTGTCTGTAAAAGAGCTCATGGCATTTAGCTCATTCTTTTCCCAAACTGCCCTTCCTAAATTAAAGTTTCAGTTCCTCCAGAATCCGAGCTTTTTCTCTCCCTCTATATGCCCAAGCAGTGGTTTCTTGGAGAGATTCAAATAAAGAATGTAATTTTAAATTAATTGAATCTTAAAAAATCCAAAACTATAGTAACCTTGAATCGCAAGGGAAAGGTATATTCAGTGGGTTTGAAACAGGAAAGAATCCTAAGTTTATATTAGATGAAGAAATTTAGCATATTGTGAATAAATAAGTGAGCTGCATCACTTGGAAAAATATCCATTAGACCAAAAAGCACAACGTGCAAGGAGACAAGCACCTACATACACAGACATTCATAATAAAACTATCCAGAGTACAATTTTAACAGTATTTTGGATATTATAAAAGAGCTCATCTCCATAAAATGAGCAACCTGAGCTTGTGGTTATCACACTGCAGCTGCTGACAGGAGCCAGAAGCCAGAGCAGGGTAGGCAGCTTTTTCCTTCCATCAGCCCTTTGCCTCTGCTTGCAAATGATGCAGAGGGCGAACACCCAGACAGCTTCTGCAGGGAGCCCCCAGCGATTTCACTGAGACTGCAAATTCCTGTGGGGCTGCAAAAACAGGAGCTTTATGAATCCAACGGCACTGGAATAGAAATGTGCCCAGTAGACATCTCACACACACACAGGCACAGAAAGGAAGAATCCACAGAGATTTGGATGTTCTGCAGGGAGTGTATCCCCAAACCCAGCTGGCAAAAGCCATGTATGCACGTGTGACATGGAAAGAGAGAAACAACACTACCTTTTTTCCAGAGGATAGGACAAAGGCATGATCATGTTCTAGAAATATCTGGATCGCAGAATGAATCCTCTGAGTGAATCAGTAGAGTGAAACAGGCCTGGACACATTATTATGGCAGTGTAGAATTGAGAAAAACAAAATTATTAAAGCAAAAGGAGGTGTTTTGCCTGGACAGGTCCTTGAGCTTCTCGGTTCTTTGTTCCAACGGCTTCACCACCAGCACAGGAGGTGTCAACAGACAGGAGCTCTGCAGCCAGGGGTGAATCCTCGGCCCTGAATCACTGGTGCTGCCTTGCAGCATCCCCAAGAGCATGAGTCCTTCTGGAGGATGGAACCAACCCCCTGTGCTGCATCCATGGGACCCACTCCTTGGCTCAGTTGGCTTAAATCTAACATGTAGGGAGAACAAGGCTTAGGGTGCTGCCAGTGTCACCTCACCAGGGAGCACCCTCTGCTCAGGGAGCATTGGGGCAGCACTTTAAAGATTTCAGATCTGCAGGGACTCCAGATCTCCAGATTTTGGGATTTACAAGATTTCCTACTTTATGATACAGCCATAGGTTAAGATTAATTATGCAAAACAAGCTCCCCCAAGAGACGGTTCTGAGTTCTTGCCATGCGAAATTTATAAGAAGCCTCACTCAGGTACTGAGAATGCCATGGGCAGATAAAAGACTTTAATTTTTTTACTGTCCTTGCAGTGTGAAGTCAGCTTGTGGTGTTAAAAATGCAACTCCGAGAGGCCTTTTGGATTTTTGGCTGGAGTAGCAGTGGCTCATCACCATGTACCAACACACCACCCAGTCTTTTCCACAACTCCACCTCTGTTCATGGGAATGTTTCCTAAAGTATTGACCACAGAAAAACAGCTTTTGTGCAAGTCCCACTGCTCAGAGGCAACACACAGCCTGTTTTGGCTAAGTTCAGGCAGCTCCATCAGAAAAACCTCCAGCTCCATCCATCCCACCTACAAGCAGCCAAGACATGACCTCTTTTTCTCCAGAGGCAAGCAGCAGAACTGTTGTTCCCAGCTTACATGTGGATGACTACAGAGAGATGAACACCACCTGCCATGCCAGTACAGGGATGCACAGGGAGCAAGGATGTGCCAGGAAAGATGAGCTCATTGTAAAAATAATTGAAAGAGCTTTTAAAGGAATCAATAAAAAGCTCTGGCTGGATTCACCACCCAAGGGCTTTTCTGTATGCTCCTTTTTATCAATTCGTCCTTGATTTTATCCCTTTTTTGTCTCTTTGTGCCACCCACTACACCCTGCACTGAGTATCCTGGAGTGTGTTGTACTCCACAAGCGGCCAAGGAAAAGAGCTTCAGGCACAAAGCAGCAGGGATGATGCAGAGAAGCTACAGGCAGTGGAAACAGGGACAGGGAATCACAGAAGGATTTATTTTGGCCAAGGAAGAAGTGACCTCTGGAGCAAACCCCAGCGCCCACAGATACTCCTCACTGCCAGCTCGGTTGATGCAGTCCAGAGCTGGGAGCTGCATGCATGAACCTCTCATCTACACATTCCTGGCTTGCTGGAGGCTCTGTACTCCATAGATTACTTTCTCTACCACACACTGTTCCCAGGTTCTATTGTGCCAGATCACCATAGGTGGAGGAACTGCCTTTTTTTTTCAGTGTTTGTCAGTAAAACTCCTCTGCCTCTTAGGGCAACCCATCCCAACACTCACTGCTTGGAGGGACAGACAGTCATGCTCTGGCATGTGTTCCACATGGCCATTTCATAATAGCAGCAGAGTATTATGCCATCTCCAAAGGCATTGACACTGACCTAACAGCACCCTTCTGGAGCACAGGGCTCAACAATGACACAAGTTCATGGCAGACCCCTCTCATGGTGGGCCATCATGTCATATCACCAGCTCATTCCTCTGACACCATCCAGCTCCTCAACCCACCCCAATACCACCCAAATTCAGGCTGCACAGGAACACCTTTGCTTGGTGCTGATGCTCATCCCACTGGCATGAGGAGGGAAAAGACCTCCTCAGAACACAGCAGTGGGAATTCATCCCCGTCATGATTTCTAAGTTATCTTCTGCCCATTCCCTGGTTCCAGGCCTTGGACACGCCAGTTATCACCGTTCCCTGAAACAAGACGTTTCCTGACCTCCTTTTCCCTCATCACTAATTCACACCAAGCAGGTTTCAGCTCAGCTCATGCATGAACTCTACACTGGCACCACTTAATGGCTAAAGAACGAATTCTGACAAAGCTCATTAAAAAAGAAAGCCACTGATGTCAGCAACATGCCTTAAATCTGACCCTCAGCCCCAGGCAGGTCTGCCAAGAAATCAAGGCATCCTGCTGGAAATATAAAGGGAGAGAAGAAAATTATCAGTACAGTACGGAAGGAACCTCATTTGTTGTTACAGATGTGAAGCAGATCAAAGACACAGGTGAGTGACACAAATTTGACTGTTCAAATAATTAAAACCTACCTTGCAGATGGACACTCAAGACAATTCCAGATGCACTGATGGGCCAGCTTTAGGGAATTTATGCACAGCTCACCTCAAAACACAGGGAGCCAAAATTGCAGGAATGCTCCTGGTGCTGTTTTAGTTGTTACAGACACAGACAGGTCAGCACAGGAAGACCGAACTGGCAGAAGGGCTGGGACTGAGGTATGAAAACAAAATTCTCTGGCAGAGTTCACTTCTGTTTTCTCCTTAGGAAAACACTTCACGTAATTAAAAAAAAAAAAAAAAAAAGAAAAAGGCAGTCACAGAAGGGGGATAAAAAGGCAGTGTTGAAAAGTTAATTATATCCCCAGGTACATGTCCAGCCCCAGAAAGTTCTGAATGACACATTTCTAACAAAGTTTTTAAATAACTACAGGTTATTAATTACACTAAAATTTACCAACCCCTTCCCTTCTTTGTCTGGAAACCTTTGGAAGTGTTTTCCATTAGGCAACACTTTTAAGCACAGCCAGCTATGCAGCACTTCCGCAGGTACTGAGAAGCTGTCTGTGTGATGTGTGCTACACACCCCAATGCTGCCTGCACTCCGCTGCACGGGGAGGGCGCAGCAGCGGGGCACACGATCAGTGCTGCCTGGGGGAACGGAAAGGCTGCATGCCGGTGCTTCCCTGCTACAATCCCCTCTGCAGCAGGGCTGTCTCCTTTATCTGAATGGCCGCGTCATCGCGAGGTCCGCAAGATCTGCTGTGACTGCACGGCCACAGAGCCGCTGAGCCGGCGAGCTCACTCCTGGTGCTTTCCCACACACAGGCAGGGCCAGGACTGCGGCCAAGGAAGAGCACGGAGGGGATATTGGAGGGACGGCCTGCTCACTTGCCTCCATGGCCCGGAACATCTGGGCAGTGTCTTTGCTGTCAGCCCTGTGTGCTACTTGCACCCAGCGACCTCGCCTTGGCCTCGCCTCTCTCCCATCTAGCAGCTTTCGTCCCGGCGTCAGGCAGCTCAAGAGGCTAGAAGCACCTGCCCAGCCCAAGCCCACGAGTGTCACTAGCTCCAGGCACAGAAGGGCTCTGAGTCTCCATTCCCCTAGCTGAGGAAAAATGGATCACTTCTTTCCATAGTTTGTCCTCATGGAAAGTATTTTTAAGAGCTACACAGTCCATATTTAATCACAACAATTAAAGAGATGCTCAATTAGTGTTTGCAAGCTTCTAAAACAGAGAGGCTGCAGACTGCATCTGTTTTCCATCTAGAATTTGGGATAGTCAACTCCAGAACCCAGTGTGACAGAGTAAAGCTATTTGGAGATGTCTGTCCTTCATCAGACTGGCTGTGGCAAAAAGAAACTGTCCAAAAATATGATGCAACAGCATTTCTCACTGTCAAAATCCTGGGAAGGGCAATAAAACCTGGGGAGAGCAGGAAGGCCCTGAGGCACAGAGGGAATGGAGCAGTGCAGGACCTCAAAGGGCAGGGAAAGAGAGAACCAGGAGCATTGTGGGCAGTGTGGCCAGGTGACAGTGACAAGGGAGAGGACAGGCAGGACCTCAGTCCAAGCAAGGTGTTTTTTGCTCTGTGAAATACCTCCCTGCCCGGGGCAATGGGAGCCCAGGAAAGCTCCAGCCGTGCACAGAATATCCCACAGCAGCTCCGTGCAGGGAACAGCCTCACATGGCCAAGAACAGCAAATAAAGAACCTGCTGGCCTCTGCCGGCACTGGCATCACACAGTGACCCTGCACCCTGGCTGCCAGGCCCAGCCTCATGTGGCAGCTCTGCCACCCCAAAACTGTGGTGCAAGGGCATGTCTCGATGCCAAACCCTAGGCAGAGCTGGAATGATGAGGCCGTTGCTCCCAGCAGGGCCCTTGGTGTTCTCTCCTCTGCACTCAGGGGACACTGAGGCACAGAGCAAGCGATATGACAGGTTCTCCTAGGGTTTGGCACTGAGGCAGGGGCTATTTCTTGAGGGCGATGCCCCTCTTTGGGCTCCATCCTCATAGCTTGTCAGGACACCTCTCAATGCACCCAGCACCCTACCCAAAAGGGGCTCATGGGCACAGATCCCTAAACCAGCAGTGGCAAAGCATTGGAGAGCTGTAAGCAGCACCAGACACCTTGTGTTTCACACACTCTCCTCCTTAGCACAGATGGGGACACCGAGTGACATGCAATAAAAAATAAAAACCCTTCCCAGGGAGATGCAAAAATAATACTATGTACATTCCGGTTTCCCAAACAATCGCCTGAGAAGCCAGCACTGTGGGAAAGTCTCAGTTCACTCTTCCTAGGCATTATAAATAGAATCAGGGCTACAAGCAGGGCTGGAAGTGCGAAGGAAGGGGGGAAAGGCCATTTAATGGGCTCTGTTTGAACTTGGGCCCTGGCTGATGTCCAGCTTTCTGCAGAACATCTGGTCCCTTCCTGCCGAGCAAGGGGCAGCTGCACTGCACTGGGAACCGGGAAGCCCCAGTCCAGGGCTGCTTGTTGGAACCCAGAGCCCCTGAGCCTACTGGGGCATTGCACCTCAGGCTGCTGCGTGTGTCACTCAGGAGCCTGCACTGTCACTCAAAAGCTGCCTCTGCCATGCCCAGGTGTGAGACCAGGTGGGTCAGTGTGAGATTCTGCAGGACTCCAACCCTGGGGGCTGGCATCCACAGGGACTCCAGAGCTTCTCTTCCAGAGGGCTGCTCAATCCCTGACCTCATGTGAAGGCTCAGCACCCACCGAGCTCTCCTGCAGGACTGAAGCCCACAAGTTCTTCCATCTGCCTGGTTCTCCAGGAGCCTCATCTCTGGCTGTGTGACTTCTTTTCCCTTATGGATACAGTGCTCACCAAAAGCCCCTGCAGAACGTTCTCATGGGCAGCTTCATATTCTGGTATCCATGTGTTCATTCTTTACTCCAGCTCCTACTTTCCTGGGTTATGAGCCTGTTGTATCCCAGGCCACATTTTATGGATATAGATTCATCATGTCAGGGGATGGTTTGGGTTGGAAGGGACCTTAAATCCCATCTAGTTGTAACCCCTCTGCCATGGGCAGGATCACCTTCTACTATCCTAGGTAGGTCCAAGCCCTGTCCAACCCGGCCTTGGACACTTCAGTGCATGGGGCAGCCACAGCTTCTCTGGGCAACCTGGGTGCCAGGGCCTCACCACCCTCACAGGGAGGAATCTCTTCCCAATTTCTTACCGCTGCATCACCAGCTTCTTCTATGTGGCTCCACCACTGCTCAGCTACTCATTCCTCGGTCCTGTTCCCCAACCTCTTCACCCATCACCTCTGCCCCTGTTCCTGCCTGGGCCTTGTCACTTCCACAGCCCAGGGTCTGGGGGGAGAATCGGGAGCCCGAGGGGAGAACCGGGACCCAGGAGACAAACGGGAGCCCGAAGAGAGCCGGGAACCTGAGGGGAAAACTGAGAACCCTGAGAAGAACCAGGCCATGAAGAGATCCGGGGGCCTGGGGACGAAGGGAGTCTCAGTCACGCTCCCCTCGGAGACGCAGGGGGCGCGCGCCCGCTCGGCTCGGTGACGTCACGGGCGAGGGGCGAGGGGCGATACGAAGCGGGGGCGCGGCCGGGCGCGCGCCTTTGTTTTGGGCGGCAGGTTCCCAGGCTGCCCGCGCGCCGCGGGGCGGGGCCGGGGCCTGGGCCGGGTGCGCGCGGCGCGGGGGGCGTGTCCGCGCGCGGGCCCGCGGGGTCAGTCGGAGCGCGGCGCCGAGCCGAGCGAAGCGGAGGAGAGTACGGCCGGGACACAGCCAGGATACAGCCGGGCACCAGCGCCAACAGCGACCGCAGTCGCACCTTAGCGAGCGCACGATGATAAACACCCAGGACAGGTGTGCAGCGCGCTCCCCGCTCTCCTTCTCTCCTCAGCGCGGCGGCGGCGGCGGGCGGGCGGGCCCGGGGCGCGGGCGGGCGCTGAGGCGGCGAGGAGGCCGCGGGACGTGGGGAGGTCGCTCCGCCTTTTCCCGCTTAAAATCCCCATCGAGGTGTTGCTTCCCCCTGGAGGAACCCCGCGGGAGTGGGTCTGGGCACCTCTCGCTGCGGCGGGGTCCGAACGCTCCCTCCCCGCGCCCCCCGCACCTCTCACTGCTTGGAGGAAGGTGGTTTTTCCAGGCCGGTTGGGTGTCAGCAGGCACGAGCTTGCAGGATCTGTGTATTTTTCTCAGCTGACCGATTTGTCTTGTGTGTCTCTGCCTTGTTTAGAGTCCCCAAAGTGTCATTTTCTGCACCTCTGTCGCCGATAAGAGCCCAGAGGATGCGTATCAAGCAGCTTCGGTTCTTGTCCGTTGCCTGTGTGGGAGATGCTTGAACTGTGCTGTGTTCATCACATGGTTATCTACAATTTACTCCTCAAATCGGGCTCCTGGATATGTGTCTAGCAATAGCAATAATTGTTGTTGTTACTATTATTATTATTATTATTATTCTAGTGCAGCTGCATCTCCAGAGCTTGTTCTAGAAGGGGCAGAAAGGAAAACAAACAAAACAGTCATTTCTTCAAAGTCAGGGAGCTCTGTGGATCCTTCCACCTGATCTAACTGTTCAAAACTAAGAAAACCCCCAAAACACGAGGAAATGTGTTGATTTCAGCCCCTGATGTGTTGGTGGTGGTCTCAGCCCGGCTCTATGTGCCAGGGCTGCCTAGGAGCAGTGATGACGGGGTTCTGAAATTGCTGAGCTGCCCTTTGTACTTAGCAGGGACAGGGCACGGGGTTGGGATCGCTGGGAGCTTAGTGAGTTAAAATTACACCCGTGGGATGAGAGTGTAACATCGATTTCCAGCTCCCCTTTCAGGAAGGGCACAGGTGAGCAACTTATACTGAGGAGTTTCTCCACGGAAAGGCCTTGGTGATCTAAATGCATCTTAATTTCAACCAAGCTGCAGGAAAGCAACTTCTCCAAGGAGGACAGGCATCAGAAGGAAGCACAAGCATAACTTTTAAGCTCTAAACAGGCCTCAGGGAGAGTTGCCGTTTGCGCAAGGATGGATGAAGGGATCAGAAGTTGTTTGCATGAATTTCTTCCCAGGGAGCTGAAGTGCAGCTGGAGAAAGCAAAAGCCCTTTTAATTTGTGCCCCACACGCACTCTCTTCTCTGAAGGTGCTGCTCTCAGAACTCTAATCCTTGGGGGGAATAGTGGTGGTATGCAGGGACCCTGTTTTTAGGGGGGTAGTGGAGGTATGCAGATTTGGGCCAGGAATGTGCAGGCAGCAGCTGAAAGGGACTGATGTTTTGACTTTTGCATGTGCCAGAGGAAGTGAAACCGGGAAGTGTCTTTGGCTGTTTTTCGTGAAAACTGCCTCTCTGTTTCAATTTTTTTTTTCTCCCACAACTCCACTTCATTATCCAGTTTCTCGATTCCTTGGCTGCAAGTTGGAAAGAGCTATCAATAGTACATTGTTGGCTGGAGGGTAGAGGGAGGAGGGAAGGGAATAACAAAGCTGCCAACAGCTTTCAGGGGTGGGGACAGCACAAAGTGCTTTGTCATCCTCTCGACATCCACTACTACTGAACACACACTGGCTCATTGATAGCCCCAGGCACACCAGGGAGCACAGAACACCCTGCTTTGCCCCCAGACATCTCCTGGTGTATTTAAACTGACTTTTCTCCAAGAGATGCCTGCTCTAGCACATGGGAATGCTGCCCCAGAGCCCATCTAGCAAACCTCTGGGAGGGAATATGTGGAGGAAGAATATTAGTGTTTCCTGTACAAAGATGGTTTTGGTGATAGGTGGTAAGAAGAGATCCGTGGTGAATTCTGCATTGTGCATTTGTGAGTTATGTTTTTGGCAGTCAGAAATGCCAAATTTTAGTAGCTTGTTTGCAACTGGCACAGGCAAGTTAAAAGGCTAGGTTGATTGGGGCTTGGAGCAACCTGTTGTAGTGGAAGGTGTCCTTGCCTATGGCAGGGGAACTGGATGGGTTTTAAGGCCCCTCCAAGCCCAAACCAGTCTGATTCCATGTTTCTAGGTATTTCACGTGATTCTGACAGTGCAGCTCTGTATTTGGTGTTTGGGTACTTGAGCCTGTCTGCCTCGTGGAGAGGGATTAGAGTGGAAAAACACTGCATTGGGAACAACTTCAAGTAAGATGTTTCAGGACACACAGTGGTTGTCAGAACAGCTGCAGAATTTATCCACTTTAGCCCCATTCCTCACTCTGTGCTCATGAGAACCCTCCCTCACCGCATCGTTTTGACGGTGCTTCCATAGCTTTGTGCTGGTGTGTTTCATAATGGGAGCAGTGGAGAAGGACTCTTTTCCTGCATGGCTTTCACAGGCTGTGCTAGAGGAACATTGCTGGGCCTCAGCGCAGAGCTTTTGTGGTGCTGAGGGAGGAACCAAGGCTCCAGAAGTAAAATACTTGGCTTTGATGAGCTTCCTAAAAGCCAGAGCAGGTATTAAAGCCTGTGTCCAAAGCATTTGTGGAAGACCATGTATAGGACTTTCAAACAAACTTGGAAACTGCAAAGGAAATGTGTTTTCTTGCTGTTCAAAGTAGCTCTGAGGGGCGAATTTGTAATTTTTAGGGTTGGGGTGGAGGATGCTTGCATGGTGCTTCATGTGTTTGTGAAAATGTTGCTGTGGATGTTGTGGAGCGTATTGAAGAACCAACCCCTTCACTTCTCCTGGGTTTGATGTGAAACTTAAGCCTTCTCCTGGGCCCTGTTGATCTATTTGTAGGTATTTGTCTCTATAAAATGTGCGCTCATCTGGTCATGTGTTCCCAGCCATCTGTTCCTGGCAGCCTTCCAGGCCTCTCTTATTAGCATGAGGTTGCTCAGCACTCTCTCTGGGCTCCTGGCTCTAGCCCCTCCTCCATTCCTAACAAAACACGCTGGGTTCTGGTGCCACTGGGGCAGTGGGTGGTTTCAGTGTTGACATCTGGATGCTGTGGAGGAGCAAGGATATGAATGATTAGGGGTTTTGAGAAGCTAGAGCCTCTGAAACGTGATCCCTGCTAATGTAACACGGTGTTCTCTCTCTTTTTCTTGCAGTAGTATTTTACCTTTGAGTAACTGTCCCCAGCTGCAGTGCTGCAGGCACATTGTTCCAGGGCCTCTGTGGTGCTCCTGATGCCCCTCACCCACTGTCGAAGATCCCCGGTGGGCGAGGGGGTGGCAGGGATCCTTCTCTTTCAGCTCTGATATATAAGGTGAGAAAGATTTAACTTCTAAACATTGACCTGTACCTGCCTTACAACTGTGTTCAGTTCCTTTCACTGTCTGATGGGAATAAATGCAATGAACTCCAAGATAATAAGTGGGAGAACAGGTAATTTTTCAGGGACTGAGCTGCAGACAGGTCTCTTCTGCTTAAATATCACCTGTTTATTAAGAAATGAAAGACCATTGTGCAGCAGATCATTCACTAGCCTGTCTGCAGAGGCCTGCTGCAGCTGTTTTACACAGAGCCTGCATTATCAGAATGTGAAAGGGCTTCTGAAATGTCTTGCAGAGAGAGGAAGCGAGAAGCAGACAGGTGAAATGCAGCAAGGGAGGGGTTGATAAGCTCCTTCCTGTGCCCTGGTCCAGAAGGTGTAGCTGTCAGGGCCTGGGAGCTGCCTGAACCAAGGTGCTGATGGGAGAGGCAGCCATCCAGCTCCCAGACAGGGCTGTTTCTAGAACATGAGCACAGGCAGGGCAAGATCAGGAAGGGTTTGTGTCTGCAGATTTGCAGCTGTCTCATTTTATGTTCCTCTTCATTCCATGGGACCTTCCTTTTCAAATGAGGAGACCTGGCTGCTCCTTCCTGTAGAGTAATTGGCATTTGTGTGACCTGGCTCACATCTGTCTCCTTTCTGGGACAAGGGCTGCTTCTTCCATTTAGATGAGGCAGACTGAATTTATGCTCACCTTGCAAATTTGGCTGTTGAGCCAGGAGTGTTGTCATAGGTGATAGACCTGATTTTTAATTAACCTGTGCACAGCACACAGACATTACCTGATGAAAAGATACAGACCCTTTGGGCCACAGCTCTCAGAGTCTCCTCTTGGAGTTCCTGAGAGAATCACAGACCTCATGGTTGCTTTCAGAGTTTTTTTGGTGAGTTTTCAGCACTTTACTCGCTTGTTTCCCTTGCAAAATGTCAACCCCTGAGTTTCCAGTGACAAGGTCTCATCAGTTTAATGCTTGAGGTGAATTGTCACAGATGTTTGGGGGGTACAAGCTGCAGAGAAGCAGCACAGAGGGCTTCCTGTCACAGAAAGAAGATACAAAAATAGCTTCAAGAGGGCCCTGGACAAGTAATGAATCCTCTCTGGTTGGGAAATGGGACCCTGCAGCTGGAACTCCTGCCAGCCAGCTTTGCCAAGCCTTGTGTGTGCACCAGGCAAGGCCCAGAGGCAGAAAATGGGCTCAGCATGGAGGAGGAAGATGGAAGGAATCATGATTTGTAGACTTTGGAGTGTTTGATTCCAGTACAGCTCTGAACTTGCACAGATTTTGGCAGTGGTGTGTAGGCAGAGGGGATGTCATCTAGATAGCTGCATCCCAGAAATATGGATGGAATTCCTCCTGGATTTATTGGTTGACAAAACTTGAAGAATCTGTCAGAAAATCAGCCCCGTCTGTAACAAAGAATCATGGAATAGTTTAGGTTGGAAAAACCCTCTTAAGGACATAGAGTCCAACTGTTCTGCCAGCACTGCCCATATTCACCACTAACCTATGTCCCCAGGTGCCAAATCCACAGGGCTTTTAAACCTCTCCAGGGATAGTGACTCCATTCTCCATTTCTCTGGGCGGCCTCTGCCAGGGCAGGACAGTCGTTTCGGTGAAAACACTTTCCCTAATATCCAACCTTCTCTGACCTGGAAATGGTTGAGGTAATTTACTCCCATCCCATCCCTTGTTCCCTGGGAGTGGAGCACTACTCCCACCTGGCTGCACCCTCCTGTCAAGGAGTTATAGAGAGCAAGAAGGTCCCCCGTGAGCCTTCTTTTCTCCAGGCTGAGCCCCCCCCTAGCTGCTCCTTATCAGACTTGTGCTCCAGACCCTTCCCCAACTCTGTTCCCTTCTCTGGACATACTCCAGACCCTCAATGTCTGTCTTGGAATGAGGGCTCCGGAACTGATCCCAGGATTTGAGATGCGTCAGACCTTGGAGTGGTTACAGGGTTGTGTCTGTCCCCTCAGTCGTCTGCTCAGTCTGGCAGTGCTGTAGTTACAGCAGCTGAACTTTTCAGCAAGCAACCACCAGCATGACCTCGAAAGGCATATGGATCCGAAAGCTTAAGTCCTTTTTCCAGCTGTATCAGCTGTTCCAGTCCAAGGGATGACCTTTCTGAACACACCTGCCTCTGCCAGCGCATGCAGCACTCGGATACATCACTGCTATAAATCTGGGCTCCCTAGAAGTGTTGGCATTTTTGTGTTAAGAGACTTAAAGCTCAGCCTTCCTTCCCGGGAGCTTTGCTGGAGCTGAGAGTGCCACAGTGACTGGTGTGGGTGCTGCGCAGCTGGGATGTGCCCTGGCTGGAAGAACTTGTCAGGAGGCTGGCACAGGTGCTTCCACAGCTTTCTCCAGCCACTTGGCCAGGGTGGATCATAAGATCCTTCCTTCTGACCCTGCCAACATGCCAGGGCCTCCCCCCATCTTTCCTGGGACATCTGAGAAGCAAAGCAAGGCTGGAAAATCCTGTGCTCAATGAAGTGGAACCAAGTGGAAGTTGGTCCTTGTGGCTTTGCATTGCTGAAATGGAGCTGGAGGGTTGGGGAACTAGCTGCATGAAATTCAGTCTGGTGGCAGGGGACACAGGAACATGGCAGGGAGATTTTGTGTGGGGATTTTTCCAGGGTCAGCTAAAACTGAGTGCTTATTGTGTAAACAGGATTTTCCTTCGAGTGGCTTCCACAGAATTTTGGGCTGCTGTTGTTGCTTCACAGGAGCAGCCCACAGAGCCTTTCTCTTCCCTGGCATCTCTGTTTGGATGCCTAGAAATAAAGTGTCAGCTGCCCCAGCCAGGCAGTGTAAACGTAATTCCCACTGAGCCGGGGGAACTGGATTTGCTAATCGCTGTGGCCATACTGCCTTTGGCTCCTGGGCTATCACAGGAGGGGAACAACCTCACTGGGTTTAGAGCACTGGACATAACTTCTGGTGACAAGGAAGTTCTGAACCAAATGTCTCAGAATGCTTTTCCCTTCCTATGGCAGTGCCGGTCCTCCCACTCAAAAGCATACCTCCCATGTGTAAATCCCACCCTGCTTTCCTTACCTTCCTCACCCAGTTTTAGTTTTGTGAGCGTGGGAAAAGCATGATCTGTGAGCTTTTCTGGAGAGAAGGATGTTTTCTGGAACAGAAACACTTTCTGCATTGAAACAATAACTGTGAAAGGTCCTGTAAAGTCACTGCTGAATGATATGCACGTAAGACCCTTGGATGTGTTTCTTTTAAGAACCTCTGTATTCAGCCCTGCCTCTCTCCTGGCTCCATCACAACCACAGCTTGACCTCACTGGAGCAGCTCTCAGTGCATTTCTTGGTGCACTCAGCCACTCGGACTTCCTTCAAACTTCATGAATAAACTCGTTTCCTACAGGATATTTATTGTGGTGAAGTGTAAACTTGTTTTTCAGCTCAGCTTTGTGGGCTTTCAATGAAAGGCAGCTTCCTCTGCTCGGCTTTCTAGAGGCCAAGCCACCCCCAATTTGCACGTGGTATTACTTTGTTCACCCATGTGAATGTCCTCAGAGGCTTCTCTCTCATACAGTAGTCAAACCAAGGGGGATCTATTTTAAGACAGGAGGTAATAGGAATTAAAGTACTGGGACACTGGCTTGAGGAGCTTGTAAGGAGTTGCTGAATTAATTGCCCTGCTAAAATAAAGTACCTGGAGGCTGGACAGCTGCTCACCCAATGATCCAGTGGAGTGAACCACTTCCCACCCACCTGCTGTGGAGGAAGGGATGCAGGGCTCTCCAGGTGCTCTTATGACTTTGGGTATCTGCTTTACTTCTGCCCTTCAAAGCTGTGCATGTGCCTGTGAATGCGAGGGACAGGGACATGCGAGCTGTCACCAAGCACAGGGGACAGTTCAGCTTCACTGCAGTAACAGTGTTAACTCAGGGCTCTGCTTCTTTCGCTGGGGCTCGTGTCACTGAAACATGGAAATCATTACTGGGCAAGCCAAGTGCCTGCAGGAATTGTCTGAAGGAATGGAGCTTTAACCACTGAATTGTTTTCTAGGAACTGCTGAGCTGATCTCAAGTAATCTGCATGCTTGGCATCCTCATGGGGCAGGACTGGGGAACGATGTGTGCGTTTGTGATCTCTAGAGAAGACCTTCTCACAGGCTTCAGATCTGCTCTGGAATTTCCCTGCACTCTCTTTTCTTCCCTTACACCAGGAGGCAAACCATTGGTTATAAAATCTGGGAAAGCAATTTGTGGTCGCTCCTGGAACAGAAAGGTTGTGTTAGGGATAGGAGAGGCACCGAAACTGTTTGGGCTGTGGCAGCAGAAGCTGTGTTGGGTGTTTGGTCCAGTTGTGCTGTTGGAAGCTGTTCATGAAGCACAGTCAGATGTGGCTTGGAGCTTGCAGTGAGGGAGTGGAGTCTTCTACTCAGAAATTTAATATGATATTAATATGTAAAACTAAATTCCTTTAACAGGAAAACATGGCTAGAAATCACTCTGAGGGCTAGGAACTGTGTGATGTGCCACTGAGCCAGCAAAAAGGGAAGGGAAAAGCATAATCCTCTTCTCAGTAAAACCCTAAGACCATTTATTTGCATTTGCTTTCTCCAGTTGTCCCTGGGTGTTCAGGAATATACATTTTTCATTTTCCTAGGATGAGAAGATCACTGTTAGCCAAGATGTCCCAGTGCATGAAGGGAAGCCTCACATTGTCCACTTCCAGTACAAAGTCACAGAGGTGAAGACCTCCTCCTGGGATGCAGTGCTCTCAAACCAGAGCCTCTTTGTGGAAATCCCTGACGGATTATTAGCTGATGGAAGCAAAGAAGGGTAAGTTCTGGACCCTAAAGGGGAAGCCATAGCTCCTGGGGGGTAGGACTTTGCTTACATAGGTGATTGTGGATGTACACCATCGCTAGAAGCGTTCCAGCCAGGCTGAATGGGGCTTGGAACAACACGATCTAGTGGAAAGTGTCCCTGCCCCTGGTAGTAGTTGGAATGAGATGAGTTTTAAGGTCTCTTCCAAACCAAACCATCCTGGGATTCCATGCTGTGTGGGGGGGAAATGGGCTGTGCAATGGCAGTTCTTTTTGTGGTTTGTGCACATTCTGCTCCCTGGTCTGCAGAGTCCCCCATAGGAATATTTTCCCCCTAGTGATATTCCAGATGAGTTACCATTTTTTGAGTCCCAACACTAATGAAAAACAAGCAATAAATGAGCAAAGTTTGTATCTTTGTATACTTAGGTAGAGAAAGCCAACGAGATTTTCTCTGATATTTTATTAACCCTATCTTGGCAGGTTTTCCTCTCTTTCAGGGAACTAAAAACTCCCCCGGATGGGGATGCTCTCCTCATCAGTAGGTGGGTCTGCTCTTGGAGCACTGCCGCACTGGCGCCAGGCTCTGCCAGGAGCTCTGATTTTTCTCTTGGCAGAATCCAGTCATGTTTTGTCCAGACAGCTCTGCTATGGGAAGCTTGTGTAAACGCAGCTTCCAGAGCAACTCCTTCCTGCCAAATGCTGTGCCAGAGGTCTCCGATGCAGTGTAGATGTGGCTTTGCTAGATTCCTCTGTAGAGCAATCAGCTCCTCCTGAATCTCCAAGTAGGCTTCATGCTTTAGTGACACAAGCTAATTCAGGAAAAACTCATCACTGGGCACCTTCAGGAAGTGGCGGTGTTGTTACTGTCTCACACTTGTCTCATTTGATTCTGAGTCCAGATAAATATTTGTGTAGTTTCTCCAGTTGGCCCATAAATCTCTGGGCTCTCCCTGGAATGGGTCCTTCTGGGAGGAAGGACACTTGCTAGTGTCATTGTGACTTAAAGTGCAATTTTGTCAGGTTATTTTTATATATGAAATGTATATTTTATTTCACCCTTGGCTGGGTGAAACAGCCAAGGAGAGGCCAGAGGCCATAATTAAAGTAGTTCATTAACATATTAACAGAACCCTTGCAAATTGAATCTCGTGTGCTGCGCTGACAGCTGGTTACTGAGATGTGGAGTGAAGGCCTGTTTGTCACTGCTCTGTCAGCACCAGTGGTTCAAAGTGATAGCAAGTGTGCCACCCTGGAGGCTTGCAGAAGGGTTACTGCAGCACCACTTCCATCAAGAGGTGGCAGAAATAATCCAGCTGGAAAGGCAGGAAGCAAGGATTCAGGGAGTAGCAGCTGTGCCATCCAGCCAATGTGCTCAGGAAATGGCTTTGCTTGCGCACACATTCTCTGGGGATGGTTTGTTCTCCTTTTCTGCCTGCCATGAGCTTGGTTCTGGGCAGTTTCCCTTTCCAAAAAGTACAGAACTCCCAGATCCCCCATGTGCATTGCCAAGGAATGCAGCCTGGCCCCAGAGCAGCTGTGATATTCCGCTTCCTGCCTATGAAGGCTTCAGTCCCAAAGCAACACGGGTGGGGAGGGTGTTTGTGGCTGCGAGGACAGGAACTTACCCTGACTCGGAGCAAGGACAGCTCTTGAATCTGCAGGGCAGGAAGCCCATTGTTTCAGCACCCATTGTTTGCTGGAAGGGGGCTGTAAACAATCTTTGTGTCTGAAAACATCCAATCATTTGATAATTCGATAATGCTGAGAGGCTGCCTCAGGACAGGACTTCCCAGAGCTGATGTCCTTTTGTCTTCCCCCTCCTTGGCAGGTTGTCAGCACTGCTGGAGTTTGCTGAAGAAAAAATGAAAGTCAACTATGTCTTCATCTGCTTCAGAAAAAGCAGAGAAGATCGAGGTGAGGGCTGGCCCATGCTCGGGATTGCTCCTGACATCATACACGGTGCTGCTGAAGCTGTAAAGAACTAATCTCAGGGCAAGACTCAAAGGACCCTCCTAGTGCAAGGACTGTTACGTGCATAATTCTTATGGGAATAGTTTTGTGTAGAGGAAATAAGCCCTTTTTGGAGGGTAAGGGAGTGTTGTGGTTTCTGCAGCAGATCTGCTGGATAGGGCTTGGAGCAACCTAGTCTAGTGGAAGTTGTTCCAGCCTATGGCAGTGGGGTAGAACTCAATGAGCTTTAAGGTCCCTTCCAGCCCAAAATCATCTGGGATTCCATTCATCTGCTTTGCTGCTCTGCCATTAAATACTCTGGTGCAAAAAGCTGCTCCTAAATGATTTGAGGCAATTTTCTCATCTAGTGTCAGTTAACATTTCCCTTTTGGTGAGCAGTGAAGTCTCTGTTTGGCATCAGGCTGCTGTGACATGGAAGGTGAAACTAGGGAGGAGTTACCAGATGCAAAACAAGCACTTAGAGCCTGTTGCCCTGAAATTCATCACCTTTTTAAAGTTCTCCTGGCACTTCTGTCCTTTCCAGGCTTACAGGTAATCCTGGCCATGGCTCAAGATGCTTATGGCTTTGGGGGCTGCATTAGGATCTAAAGATAGACCAGCTGGGTGAGGGATTACAGCCCAGGGGGCTGGGGGATGTACCAGGCTGTCACTCTAAATCCCGCCAGTCAGGCTGTATCCTAGCAAGTAATTCCAACCCCAATTCTAATTTTACTCCATAGCTTCATGAGCTGTCCCAGCTTCTCCGAAACGAAAGGCCTTAGTAAAGCTGAGCTGAGCCCAGGAAGATGTCATCATCCCTCATTACCATGCCTGGAATAATTTCCAAATCAAGTCCTGTTATGTCACCACTAGCACCGGTTTTGTAGGTGGCTGGGGAAAGAGTGCCAGTGCCAGGGGTTGATGGTAGGAGTTCTGGAGTGGATCCAGGTCCTTGTCTATGCAGCTGAAATTCAGTGCTGCCAGAAATTATCTTCAGGAGCTTTCTGCATGGTCACTCAAGTGTCCTGGAGCTGTTTGCCCAAGGGTGCCACAGGAATGGGACGCTGCACCAGGGTGTCACAGGGCAGCCATTGCTTCAGTGCCACAGGCATGGTGCCACAGAACCGTATCTGTCTGGCCTGGCCCCACTCTGAATTCCCACATGTAACCCAGAGTGGTTTTCCTAAGGTCCCACCACGGCCTGTGCAGAGCGGTCTGGAGTTTCCACTGAGCTCTAGCACCTCCTTGTGGAGACAGCAAATGTCTGCCTTGTCCCAAAGCAAATTCGTCTTCGCTGCTGTCTGTCCTCTTTCGGCGCTCAAGGGTGCTGGGGCAAGACAGAACCTACAGGATGGCCACATGCATCCTGGAAAGCAGGGATGTGCAGCTGGTGCAGGCAGACAACCAACCACTGCTGTTTCTCACGGGGGATGGAAGCAGCGTTGCAGCAGAGACACGGACAAAATTGCTCAGCTGCACAGCTAAAATCCCTTCACACTTAGGAGCAGCTGCAATGAGCACAAGAGGAGACAAAAAGCCCTGCTGGAGAGGGCTGTGCTTCTCTGCATAGGAAGCTCTAGATGCACTCACAGGGAGTGTCCCATGCACTTCGATATTGATGGGAGAGGTAAAGAAAATTCTTCCTGGTAGTAACAGATCTCTGTCTCTTTGGTAGCTCCACTCCTGAAGACATTCAGCTTCTTGGGCTTTGAGATCGTGCGGCCTGGCCATCCCGCTGTCCCACTGCGGCCAGACGTGATGTTCATGGTGTACCCCCTGGATCAGAGCTCTTCCTCCGATGAAGAATAGCTGCAGAAGGCAACTCCAGTGGGACCCTAACATGCTGTGGAGGGGAGAGAGGACCACCTCCTTTCCTGAGGAGAGGGAAGCAGAGCTTCTCTTGGACTGCAGGCACATTTCTCATTGTTAGATTGGGCTGTGTATCCCCAGAGTTGACTCTCATCGAAACATGTTGCCTAGAGAACTGTCTATCACACATGTAATCATCACTAGGAAAAGGAAGATGTTTATGAACTGGCATAGGAGCTCTTCCCATGCAGCTGCATGGTGTGGGAGCCCCGAGGTTGGTACCACCTTTGGGATTCCTCTGAACCCCCATTGGTGCCTCCTGCCTGCCCAGCATGAGCTCAGCTGGGACACGACCCATTCATTTCCAACTCAAGACCTTAAAAACAGCCTGGCTTGGTGTGGGGCACATGCAGGAGACGCTCAAGTTTATCCTTTAACACTACATTAAACCCCCCATGCATCTCCACTCCAATGCTGGTTTAACTGGCCTAACCTTTTTTTCCAAAACTTCTTGCTCTTCCAGCTTTTGTTTTATGCAGTCTTAACCCTGTTCCGTGTTTCCACTACACTATCACAGCATTCAATAAAAGGGGCATTCAGATGAACTTCAAACACCTGGGGCTGTTTATTTGGGAGGAGCAGTTTCCTGACTTGCACCGTGATGGTTGGCATGGTCCAAAGAGCCAAGAAAAGCTCCTGCCTTTACCCTCTGCCCCAGGATGGATCTGGAATGACCCCAAGCCCTCACCTCTGTTCCTGCTCACCTTCCCACAAGAAATGCCACTACTGGCTGTATCCAAACCAAAGGGTTGTGTGGGGGAAGGTGCTGGGATGCTCTCTCCAGGCTTCTCCAGGAAGGGGCCATGGTGCTGGCAGTAGGTCATGGCTCAGTCCAGCCCTGTCCCTGTACCGTGGCACTGCATCCTGGCTGGCTCTGTCTGACAGGCCCCAGGGACGGGGGATGTGCTCCAGGGCCATGTTCTCAGCTCTTCCTGGCCTGGCTCCTTGTTGTGGGATTGTTCCTGTTGCACTTTTGCCCATCAGCAGATGATTCTGTTGGAAGCTGGACCAGAGTCATTCCATATCCACCATGGTGAGTGTTTGGTTTGGGAGAGGCGGGGTTGAGATTTGAGTGTGTGTGAATAAATAATTATAAATTTGGGTCTCTTTTTCCCTCCTTCACCTCCATAAAACCAAGAGGGAAAGGAGCTCTGCTCCCTCCAGCAGGGCATTAGACCCTCTCAGTTTAAAATCAAATGGGCTGTCCTCTGAAAGAGGAGCCTCGGGAATGGGTGTTCCCTGGCTAAAACTGCTGAGTGCTGATTCTGGCTTGCAAAGGGTGCAGTTTTATCCCTTCTTGTAGCTGGAGCTGCCCTTACTCTGGCCTGAGACTGGCAGGTTCCTCCTGGGTGTCCCGCTATGTGCCAGTGGCCAGCTGCCACCTCATGGTGCCCCAGGCTGGCACATCCTGGCTGATGGGATGGAAACCACTTTGTTCCTTCTTACTGGTAAAATTGACTGGTAAAGTGTACAATTCCGGTCAGTGTAGGAGCTGGAGTGAGGCTGATCTGAGCTCTTTATTGTGCTGGAGACACGAGGCTGTGCCACTGCATGTGCTTCTCTGACAATTTCAAATCCTCTCCTGCCCTGTCTCAAGTAAAGGAGAGCAAATGTGGATTTCTCAGATCACCAGATGCCTTCCAAAACACCCTCTGGAAAATCTGGAAGGTGCCTCTGATGTCCTTGGGTGCTGCCTCCCTCATGGATCACCTCCATGGCAAAGCTGCGTCCAGTAACTCCTCTACCCCTGGGCCATGGTCTAGGGCAGGGCTTTGGTGCCCAGAGGTTCAAGTCTGGGGGGTTCTGCCTCCAATTAGCAGGTCTGAGCTCAGCTGCAGCACCCATCGAAGCTATGAGTGCTGGGGCAGAGGCAGATCCAGGAGCACAGGGCAGAAGCCTCGGGTGAATGAGCATCAAGAAACCTTGTCAGATGCCCAAGATGGGGAAATCCCCTCTCCCATCCCCAAAAGTAACTGGCCACATGTTTTGGGGATAAAGGACCAGACTTGAGGGAAGAGGAAGAAAAAGCAACCCTCACAGATTTGTGATTGTCTCTTAAAAAGATTTATTCTCCCTCCTTGCCTAAATGTACAAAGGCAAGAAGAGTACAGTTTGTATATATATATATTTATATATATATATATAAAAAAAAAACCAAGGAACTCGGTAATAATGTACACTTTACAGAAGGGCAGAGTCAGGAAGACTGAAATGAAACCCAACACAGCAACGCCAATGGAAACGAGCTATAAACACCAACGGTCTGACACCAGGGCTGGGGGTGGCCCCGTGGGCAACAGCTGGCCCAGAGAACCCAGGAAATGTTGAAATGTCAAACCTCAAACCTATTCTGCATAAACTGTTGTTTCATTTAACACCTAAAGGGACACTCAACTGGGACCCAACTGGGAAGGTGGACAGCAGCCCCCCGACCCCATCCGACTGCCAGCAAAGCCTGTGACACCCCCCAACACCCCCAGGCATTTCCTCTGCGCTGCTGGAGCCACTGTGGGCCCTGGCCATGCTGGGAGCCCAGCTGTGCCGGGCTGGCCAAGGCTGGAGGTAGGAGTAGCCAGTGGGATACTCCTCCACGGGTGGGATGTGGGGCTCTCCAAAGCACCCCGACCCCACCAGTCCCCAGTCCCGTGGCTGCATTTGACTCTGTGACAGGTGTGGGGTGGGTCCATCAACCCACCCTGTCCCTGCAGAGTGTGCCGGGCCATGCGGCCCCGTCTCCTTCCAAACAGAACATAGAGTGGAAGAAAAATGAGTCAAACAACAAGAGCAGGCTGAGGCCACCGTGCTGCTGGCACCTGAACCGGGGCCAAGAGCAGCCAGTGCCTCCTTTCCAACTGGGTACAGTGGGATGGGGAAGAAACGGGGAAAGAAAACAAAACCCAAAACAACAGCTTTCAAACAATTGCTTTTTACAGTATGTACAGAGCCCAGCAGGCAGAGCATCCCCGTACAGCGGCCCTCGAGGCCGGGTGGAACACAGACACGCACAACGGAGACTGATGGCCCCCATGTCCCCCGGCCAGACAGTGGGAGAGGTGGGGGGAGAGCAGGGACGGCCTGGCCGCTGCAGGGCCGAGGTAGAGTGTCGGCCTGGAGAGAGCCGCTCTGGGGCTGGGGGCAGAGGACCAGAACGCCTCTGTCCTCTGAGCTGGGGAACAGCCAGAAGTGGGGACCATCTTCCTCCAGGACCTGGAGCCCCCAGCACTGGCCCAAGGCTGGAGCGGGGACCGGCATGGCCCCACGTGCCTCTTGAAGAACCTAAGTGTGCTTGTTTCTTGCTGCGCCCTGCCTGCAGCCTGGGGAAGCTGCCCTAAAAGCAAAGGATGAAAAGGGGAGACACAGCCCACACAGCAGGATGTGCTGTCCCACGGTTTGGGGGGCACTTGCCATGGCAGTGGGGCAGAGGAAAGGCTGGGATTTGCACAGTTGCAGCTCAGAAACCAAAGCAAAAGCCATGGGCAGGAGCTTCAGGCAGGTCTGGACTGTGCACGGCCTGGGGGGCCCTGGCAGCCTGTGGGGTGACAGACGCAGCCCCCAGCTCTGTGTACCCTGCTGCCCCCAGCCCCATGGAGCCTCAGCCCCCAATGGCAGAGGCTGCTTTGCTGAGGCTAAGAGCTTCCCCAGCCCCACTCTGGGGGCCACATTGGCCACATGCTGGCGGCTCCTGCCCATAGGCACAGACTTGTGGGTGCTGTGGGGTGCAGGACCAGATAAGAGACGGGGAGAGCCCCACAGCTGTCTCCAGCCAGGCTGCCACCCACCTGCTTGGCCCACACCAGCCCCTTGACACCACCTAGGCTCTGTGAGCCAGTCCTTCCTTCCTTTCCTGAAACTGTGGCCACACGGCAGGCTCGGCCCCCTCTTCCAAGCCCCCCCCACCAGTCCTGTCGTGAAGCAGCAGCTCACAGCCACACGGCAGGGTCCCAAATTCATCGAGAAACCTCAGTGCTTCTGTTTCCTCTTCATAGCAGGTGGGTCACCTCCACCCTGAGTGCTGGTGCTCAGTAGAATAAATATATCTGCAGGTACCAGCTCACCCACTCACCAAAGAGGGGTGGGGTGGGGAGTCAGTGTGTGTCCGACCAGGGGAGAAGACAGAGTCTGCCTCGGATCATGGCAGGAACATCAAGCAGTACAATTAACACCATTCAACTGATGTCTAAAGGAGTCTCCAGCGCTTCTCCATGTGAGCCAGTCACATGTCTTGTACAGCCCAGGCATCCCGGTGTGTCACATCCTGCCACGACCCAAGGGCAAGTCAGCTCCCGTGAGCCCCAACGCCATGGGCAAACCCTAAACCCTCGAGGGCATCCCATGAGCGCCCAGCCCGGCCGCCCACGTGGAGGTGCGGCAGGAGCAGAGCCTTACCGTTCTCACCTCCGGGGCGGTGGGTATAGGGAGGGAGCAGAGCCTTGCTGGCTGGCAACGATGGCTGTGGAGGAGAGACCTGGAGAGGAGAAGAGGTGTCAGGAGCTGGAAGACAGGGCCAGGCACCTCGGGGACAGTGTGAGGGTCCCATGGCCCAAGGGCAGGTGCAGCTCCCTCCCAGCCCAGCCCCACTCTCACCTGTTGCATAGGGCAGGTTGTACTGCGCTGGCAGCAGCGAGTACCCGAGGTGGTGGTGGTGGTGATGTGTCGAGAGCAGGCGCTGGGAGGGCGACGTGCGGGGCCGGTCGCTGCTCCTCTCCCCCGCACCCGCTCCCCCGACGCTGCTGCAGCTCCCACCGCCCCCCACCACCCCACAGCCACTGCGGTCCCGCTCCTGAGACGTCTTCTCACTTATCTGGAGAGGAGAAAGCAGACACATGCTGAAGGACATGACTAGTGACCTCAGGGCACGTATCAGGATACTCCCCCTGCCTTTGCCCAAAAGGTTCCCATGATGCCGATGAGAAGTAGGGTGGGATGGCCAAAAGCCATGTGGAGCACACAGGGCCTGTTTCAGGACAATTCTTTCCTCACAGTGTCCAAGCTCTGTCTCCCAGTTCAGCCCAGGAGGAGCCACGGGATGGAGACAGCCCCCACATCCCACCTGCCAGCTCCAGGGCTGAGGACAAGTGTCACCTGGTTGCTGCAGGGCCTGGAGAAGCCCCAGCACTGGGGCATAGGTTTGGCTGGTCCATTCCAAAGGATTTGTAATGTTGGAATCCATGGCTGCAGGTCTCCCACAGCAGCAGAAACAGCAAAACCACACAGCAAGCAGAGCTGCTCCCACCTCATTATAGGATCCAGGGACTATCCCACAGAGCTGGGCGAAGCCAGCACCCTGCTGACCCTCACCGTAGGTGATTTGCTCTTGTAGTGGCTGGCATGCTGCTGCAGGATGTCCAGGGCCTTGGACTCTGAACTGGATTTACAGCTCACGCTGGGGCTGGCTCGGGACTTGTCACTGTCATCGCTGCCGGACGCCTTGCTCCCATACGGAGAGAAGGAATAGCTGGAGGGTAGGTATGATCCTGGGGGAAGAATAGCAGTCAGGGCACTGGGAGTATTCAGGCAGCACAGTGGGAGCATGTGGCTCTGCCTGTGTGTGAGGATGTCCCACAGCCATCCCCCACCCTGAGAGCAGAGACAGATGGGAACAGACACCCCTTGAAGCCCCCGGCTCCCTACCTGGGTAATTCTGCATCATGACGGTGGGCATGGCACGGTAGCTGGGGTGGTTGGGGTCATACGACTGGCTGTAGGAGTAGCCGTGCATGTACGGGATGTAGGACTGATGCTGCGTGAGGGGTGAGGACACGGGGACGTGGACACTGGGCCTGGGGTCCTTCCCCACCATGCGAGCCTCCTCGGTGGGGGTCAGTTTGCACTCGGAGCTGGTGCTCTCCTTCCCGTCCTCCTTGGACGAGGCTTCTTTGCTTCGATTTCTTTCTTCCTTCAACTTTCGGTCCCTCTCCTCTTTCCATCTCTCATCCTCTGTCTTGATGTCTGAATACTTTGCCGGGTACACATAGGTCCACATCCGGGGCTCAGCTTCCTGCAAGAACAGCCAGCCGTCAGAACAGCTGCCTCCCCGGGTCCTGCCTGTCCCAAAACCAGCCTGCGTTTGGAGGAAACTGGCAAACCCCACTCCCCTTCCCTGGGCTCTCCGTGGCCCATCTGTGGCCTCTGCTTCCCGCAAGAACAGCCAACCACCAGAGCAGCTGTCTCCCCACAGCATCACCCTTCCCAAATGCAGGCTGGGTTTGGAGGAGACCAGCAAATCCCACTCCCCTTCCCTAGGCTCTCCCTAGCTCGTCCATGGCCTCAAAGCCCCACCCTTTTTCTGGCCCCAAGGGAATCTCATGGAGTCCCACCACAAGCAGAGGACAACATGTGTTCTCTGAGGTGATGGTCCCAGCAAAGCCTGGTGAGTGGCTTCCTCTAGGAGCAAACCCAAGGCTGGGATGGCAGACAGAACAGGGCATTACCTGTCTGTACCAGAGAACAGGGTCCACCTCTGCTTGCCGGCCACACTCGGAACCAGCCTTCGTCTCAGCCGTCTCCTTCCCTAGATGACCAGCCTCACTCAGCTTCACCTTGAGCCCCTCAGCAACCTGGCTGCTAGACAGTTTGGACGAGTCCTCCAGTTTGGGGATGATGACGGATTTGGCCATATCAGGACCTCCCTGCTCCTTGGGCTTGGTCAGGCCCGACTTGACAAGGTCCGTGAGGCTCGGGGCTTTGGTCAGTGTTGGGGGCATGGGTGGCTTCTGCTTCCATTCCTCTTTGAGTGCCACCTCCCTCTCTTTCAAGCCCAGCTCCGCCTTCTTCTCCAGCCCTCGCTGCTGCTGCTGCTCCAGGCTCTGCCGCTGCTTCTGCTGTTCCTCGTACTGCTGGCGGTAGGCAGGGTTGGTGCTCAGCAGGTGAGTATGGTAGCCCTGCTCACTGTAGCCATAGGGTGGCACGTAGGCGTACTGGTTGTAGTAGAGGGACTGCATGTACATGTTGGGGCGCTGCTGGATGACCGAGGGCTGCTGGCTGGAGCCACTGCCGAGCTCTGCCTTCTTCTCTTCGCAGCCTTCACTCTTCACCTTAACCTCTGGATTCTCCTGCTCCTCGTCCTTCTTCAGCTTCAAGGTCTGTGTCTCAGCTGCAGACTGCCCGCCAGGGTTCAGGGGTCCTGGGCTAGCCTGGGGGTAGCCAGGGGAATAGTAGGTTTCAAAGCCTTGGTAGAAGGGAGACTCTTTGCTCTGTGGTTGTGGTGGGAAAAGAGCTTTTTTGGCGCCTTCCTTGACCAGCTGCTCCGGATCCTTTGCCTTCACGCTCTCCAGCTTGCCCTCCCCATCCTCCCCAGCATCAGAGATGTCCGAGTAGGCAGGGCTGTTGGTCTTCACTGAGCTGGCCTCTGCTCCATTCTGGGTGACAACGTGCAGTGGGGTCAGGGGCTGGGCTGCATTGGTGTTCTCCAGTCGGCTGGCCCCGCCAATGGAAGGACTGGGTGCATTGTCAGTGAAGCTGTAGATTTTATCTGCCTCGGCCTTGATGCTGGCGAGTCGGCTCTGGTGGGGGTCAGATGAACCATTCAGCAGCCCCTCACCTTTCATGCCCAGCTCGCTGGATTCCCCCCGGAAAGGGCTCTTACCTTCCTCCGCTCTGCAGGCTTTGCCAGGAGTCAAAGGGTTTTCCACCTCTTTGGGCTCTTTCTTCTTTTTGTCT
The DNA here is from genome assembly GCA_037013685.1 of Acridotheres tristis. NCBI lineage: Eukaryota > Metazoa > Chordata > Aves > Passeriformes > Sturnidae > Acridotheres > Acridotheres tristis. Next base: position 20,228,376 of record CM072897.1, on the reverse strand, counting down.
TTCTTCTTCTTCTCCTTGGAAGGGGTGAGGGCAGGGTTGACAGTGAAGGGCTCTCCCATCACTGTTGGCTTGGGCTGGATGGGTTTGAGCTGAGGGCTGTTGGGCATGGTCTGGACCACAGTTGTGGCAAGGCCAGTGGAGGAGCCAGGGCTGGCTGTGGTGAGCGTGGCAGTCTGGAAGGTGTAAATGGGCTGCGGGGGGACAGCTGGTGCAATGGGTCTGGCAGACTTCAAGCTTTTGGAAGGAATCTTCTCCTGTTTAGCACCAGAGGCCTTCTTTGACTTGTCCTTATCCATGCATCGCTTCTCCAGAGAGTCAAAGTCATCATTACTCGTCTCATCGGCCACCAAGGGACCATCCTCAGAGCCATCATTGGACAGAGCACCCAGGTCTGTGTCCCCTTCCCCACCCACCTTCTTCTTGCAAGGGACCTTGGCGCTGAACTTGCTGGATGGGGAGGGACTGTGTGGCTCCATCAAACGCACCTTGGGGGTGGCCGAGCGAGCGGGTGAGAGAGAGCCCTTCTGTGTTGCAGCAGCACCATTGCAGCTCCCGACATCTGCATGCAGGGAGGGCTCCTCGCCATATTCACTGTCCACATCTGCCTCTAGCTTGCTGTCGTCATCCGTGTGTGCGTGGGCCTGGTGGTACTTCAGCCCATTGATATGCTTGTACTTCTTGTTACAGTTGGGGTGGGGACAGTCGATGAGGATGGGAGAAGGGCAGTTGCGCTCCAGAATAGCTGGCTCCACCTTGACTGTGGCAGGTGGCACTGTGGCCGAGCCCATTGAGTTTGTGCGGATGCGCTTGCTGCCCTTGGAGTCCTCCGAGCTGGAGTTCAGATCCATGTCGGAGAGAGGTTTGCTCTTCCGCTTGGTGACAGAGGAGGGACTGGCCTTCACATCCTCGGTGGTACCACCAGGCGGGGTGCGGTGGTCCGAGGAGTTCTGGCTGCCCCGGCGCCCCTTGCTGTTGGCTCCTGCCCGGGTCTTGCTGCTGTTGCTGGTCCCCTTGCTGTCCGAGGCAGTGGCCGTCTCGTTGACTGGTGTGTTGCTGTTGGGGCGCATGCGCTTGCCCCTTCCCCGACCGTTGCGCATCTCCAGGTCACTGGTGGGAGAGTCACAGAACCTGCAAGGAGGAGGACACAGAGGTTTTAACAGAGAGATGGCTGTGCCGGGCTGTGCTGTCCCCAAGGCACAGTGGGGACCCCCTTACTCCCCTCACTACCAATCCATAGACTTCTCCCCCTACTGACCGATGAAGAGAAACCAGAGAGGTCCCCTGGAATGTGCTAAACCACCTCCAGGCCCCAGGACAAGGGACATGTTACTGTAGGGGCAAAGTGTCGTGGGAGCAGTTGGGTTGGGCAAGGAGGAGATGCCAACTCCTGTGGCAGCCCCGAGGCAGAGTGTCTGGTGCTGTGGGGGCCATACAGGGCTAGATCTGCCCTTGGTGCTAGGAGCCCAACAGAGCCCCCCACCCACTTACCGGGGAGGTGCCCAGTCATGCTGCGTGCAGTCCAGCAGCGTCCCCACATACGTCTTGTTTCTCCAGGTGACATTGACCACCAGCATCCCTGCAAGGTGAGGGAAAAGGATCAGACAGGGCCAGGTGTGATTCCACGGTGCCAGGAACCTGCCCCTTGAGACAGGCAGGATGAAGATCTTAGCTCTAGGGTTGAAGGAGGGTGGACAAGGAGTCATGAGCTCATAGAAGAGGTGAGACATTGGGCTCAGGGCTGGAGAGGCACCAAGATGGGAGTTGGAGACTCCCAGCTCATCCCTTCCATTGGCATGTCTCACCTAACCCCTCTTCCTGTTCCCTGCTTTCATGGGATGTTAAAACACAGTGACCCCCAAAGGGCTGTGGGATTTCAGGGGAGACCTGAAGATCCACACTGGCTCCATGTGTGCTCACGTAGGGTAGAGAATGTGATCTCCAGAGAGAAAGAGCTGGGAAGCCACTGGGGAAAATGCAAAAATCCCCTAGCAAGGGTGTGGATCCCAAAGTGGAGCTACAGACCCCCCAGCAAGGCTACAAACCAGCATGGCCATGAACCTCATGACCCTCTGGGAAAAGCTGCTACTGCCACTAGATGGCAAGCTGAGCCCAGCATTCCTGCTGAGGTGACTGTGCCTGGCAGGAAAACCCAATCCTGGCAGAATAACCACTGTTACCCTAGGCCATTTTGCTTCAGCACCTCCAGGGGCATTCCTCTGCCCTGTATTTCCATCTGGAGAGCCATCCATGGGGCCATATCCTCTCATCATGGAGGAAAGTCACTGACCATTCAGAAAGTATTAGAGTTTCAGCTTTTCCACACTAATTCAGAAGAAGAACTGCCTGGCTCACACCCACACTGAGGCCAAGGACCCTCAGCACCTCTTCTGGGAGGCAGAGAGGTCTTCCACAGCATCCCTCAGCATTGTAGGGTCTCCTCCTTGCCACGGATCACTCTGATTTCCACACAACTGGAGCAGAGACTGTTGTGCCAGGCACATTTATCCAAGCAAGGTGAAAGTCGGTAACGCATTTGCAAGGGTTGATGAGCGCAGCAAGATCTATGGCCCCGGGAGATGAGTGGAGCCGAGGGAGCCTGGAGCAGCTGTGCCTGAAGTATGTTTATAAATCTCAGCCCACATCCCCCGTTGTGCTATGCCAGCAGCCAGATGCAGGCTTCAGCATGGATAATACATGGAGCCAAGGTCCAACACGTGTGGCTCCTTCAGAAAGAGAAATGAAATGCAGACCTTCTCTTTGTCCCTTTCCTCCTGGAAAATGTTGCCAACAGATCATGGGAAAACGTGGTGCCAGCACACGGCCAAGAGCCACAACCAGCTCATCCCAGTGAGCAAGAGAAGCTGGGTTCTCCCTTCAGAGGAAGGTGCTGGAGACTTGCCTTAACAAAGACATGACCACGATGTGATGATGGAGACAACCTGAGGGAGAAACCAGCTGCTGGGAACTCACAGCCCCACACACGGAAAGCTCAGTGGGAACAGTGGGATGCTAGTTCCAGACATCCCAAAGAGGTCACATGAAATGTGGTCTTCTGTTCTTCCTAATGCAGCAGTTTTTGGCAGGCAGGAGCCTGTCCCCCTTTCCTTAAACACAAAGAAGCTCCTGGCTACATCCTACACTCCAACCCAGCCCCACCATTTCCAGGACACCTCTGGGGAGCTGCTGTGGGATCCTCCCAGGAGCTGCCAAAGGACCAGAGAAACAAACAGCACTAACCCAGGCCCCATCCCACCCGGTCCCTCTGCTCTCCCTACCAGTTCAATCCCTCTGAAGGCAGAGAAGACCACGTGAGCCACTGGAAGTTAATTGTATGGCAAACCACTGGAGTGTCTTGTGCATCCTGGGGCCAATGTGTGATACTAGAAAGGAGGTGCTGGCATTTTTCCTCCTGACCACCACAGTCACAAGAGAGAGGTGAAAAAGGAAGGGGCAGAATGAGCTGCCACTGTCTCTCCTTCCCTATTGGAACACTAGACCTCCAACACACACCAGCCTATATTTAACCTGCTGCAACCAATCATTCCAAATCCCCTCCTAATCCTCCAGCAATAACCCAGGACAATTTAAACCCCAGGATAGATCCTAAGCAGCTTTATTCACCCACTGTGTCCCCCTCCCACAGCAGGATGATGAGCAGGCACAGGCATGACAAGGGCAGCAGTGAGGAAGCAATGCTTTCGCATCTCCAAGAATGCAGATGCTCCTGAACAGAAGGAATCCTGCTTGGGTAACTCCCATCCCACCTGCTTTCATGGGAAGGTGACATCTTTGAAGCTCTTAAGGAATTGATACCACCCAAATCTGGGTGCAAACCACTCAGCATCCTGCTCACTAAGTGTTCACATCAGAGTTGCATCCTGGCTGGAAAAATTAAGCGTTGGTGATGGTGCAAAGTTGCTATTCAGGAAGGCAGTGTATGAGAAAATCCTAGGATTATGTGGGATGGAGGACAAGGCTGTTGTGGGCACCAGGAGCCATTGTAATGGGGCACATTTCCCCCCACCCTTTCCAAAAGTGAATCCCTCAAGCCCAACCAAGAACAGCTCCATGAATTTCTCCTCCACATGCATCACTTCCAGGATGCCCTGGCTTTGGGATGCCCCTTCTTCCATTAATTTCTTCCCCAGCTGCATCATCTTTGAAATTATCTTTGTCATTTCTCCTCCAGCTGCATCACTTTCAGGATGCTCCAGCTTTTCCATAAGCCCTGCCCATGTGCTGAGATCCCACCTGACCTGTAGTGCCCAGGCTTTGGGACACAACACCCAAAGCTATTCATGGCCATCACACTCCTGCCAGGAGACAGGGGACACCACGGGGCTGTCCAGCACAATTGTCACCTCACCCAGTGAGGAGAGATCATTCACCAATTACCATCACGGGCAAAAGAGACTCACCCTGGGGAAACTAATTTAATTTACTGCAGATCAAATCAGAGTAGGGTAATGAGAAATAAAACCAAACCTTAAAACACTTTCTCCTGGCTTCTTCCCAGGGTCAACTTTACTCCTGATTTCTACTTCTCTGCCCCCAAACAGCACAGGGGTATGGGGAACGGGGGCTGCTTTTTCTCCACTTCCTAAATACATTATCCTAGAGGCACTGCCCTCATTGCTGATAGGCTCGGCCTTAGCTGACCTTGTCCAACATGGGGGAACTTTCTTGTGTCTTCTCACAGAGAAGTCCCCTCTATCAAACTTTGACAGGCAACATGAACACAGTTTCCCCAGAAGGCCCAGAGGGAGACAAGATCATCCCATCATACCATGCAAGGATGGATGCTCAGATGGCACATGACTGTCCCTGGCCATCCAACTGCTTTCCAGGGACAGCAGCAACAGAAAGATCACTGCCCTGGACTCCAGGAGAGATGACTTTGGCCTCTTCTGTTTGACAGAGTGCCATGGGATAGAGCGCTGAAGGGAAGTGGGACCCAAGGAAGCTGGTTGACGTCCAAGGCTCATCCCTGAATTCAGGAGCAATGTATCCCAACAAAGAGAAGTCAGGTGGAAATGCCAGGAGACCTGATGGATTAACAGGGAACTCTTGGAGAAACTCAAACACAGGAAGGAAGCCTGCAGTCAAGATAGCCCACAGCTGAGGGGCTCAATCACTTATTTGCCTTGATCTTCACCAGCAAGTGCTCCAGCCACACCACCTGAGATGGAGGAGACAAAGACAGGGACTGGGAGAAGGAAAAACCATCTGTAAGAGAAGTTCAAGGTGCATAAGTCCATGAGACCTGATGAGATACATTCATGGTTCCCATGGGAACTGGCAAAGGAAGAGTCTAAACCACTATCCATTGTATTTGAGAGGTCTTTGCTCTCACCCTCCCGTCTTCTCCATTCTATCCCCATCTATGTCATTTCCCTAGTGATCCAAGCAAGGACGCATCCACACTGGCATGTGCCAACCCTGGGCAGGCTTGTACTCCATCATAACCTCACAAAAAGTTTGCAAAAGGACAATCCAACTGTCCGGAGTACAGAAATCTGAGCCATGGGTAACCTGCCACTAACGTCCCAGGAAGGAGCTGGAGGAAGGGATGTAGAGTGTGCTGACATTTTCCGGGTGCTGTCACATCATGATCCTCATAGCTCAGAGGGTTTGTGTTTGTTTTGCTGCAATCAGCACTGGTGTGGCACCATGGGGAGGTGAGGTGACATGGTCCAAGCCAGGTGACACCAAACTTCAGGGAGGGGGATGGAGAAGACCTGGCAGCTCCTGAGGCAGCAAAGAGAGCAATGCTTCCCGATGTGATCATATCAGTTAATAGTTCCTGAGGATCAGAATTACACAGCAGCACTAGGGAAGCTCCTGAGACAGCTGCTCCCCACTGAAAACATCCTGATAAAACACATCCCTGCTCAGCAAAGGGACGGTATCACCAGCACGGCCACAGGAGAGCATGAATAACAATGTTCACTACCAACTACACCACACCTTGGGCCAACGCCAACCTGGAATAGTGGAGGAGAAGGTGGACCAAAAGTCCAGAGCCAGATGGTTGGTGGTGGGAGCCCTTTGGGATGCCTTTAGCGGGGCTTATGGACTCATGGCAGATTTTCTAGGGGGAGATGAAGACAAAGTTGGTTCAGGGCACGAAGGACATCATCAGGTTCATTGGAGCTTCACATTCCCATCTCAGATGCACTTGTCCTTCTTGTCCAACTTATCCTTCCAAGCACTGCCAGGTTTTGGTTTTAGAAGCTTTTCTCCATGATTTTGCAGCCCCACATGGAGAGAAGAAGGCTGCCTTCAAGGAGACCTTAGAGTCCTTTTCAGTGCCTAAAGGGGATCTAAAAGAAGGCTGAAGAAGGACTTTTTTCAAGTCCAAGAAGTGACAGGCCAAAGAGTAATGGCTTTAGCTGAAAGGGGGGAGATTTAGACTGGGTATTAGGGAAAAAAAGCCCAGTTCATTCCACCCCCTGCCATGGGCCCGGACACCTTCCACCAGCCCAGGTTGCTCCAAGTCCCATCCAACCTAGCCTTGAACACTTTTAGGGATGGGGCAGACAGAGCTTCTCTGGGAGACTTGTGCCAGGGCCTCACTACCCTGTCAGGAAGGACTTAAGGTCCCTTTCAAATAAACCATTCCTCAGTTCTGTGATTCTAAACTTGACACAAGCCAATAGCTACTCCACTGCTCTGGGGTCTTTCCAAGCAGTCCAATGAGGCTGCTACATCCCAAAGTGCAAGGGGAGACATATCTCCCTCTGGAGCTATTGAGCAGAATATTCAGATGCTGGAGCACCTCGTCTGGCTTTGCAGACATGTCCGTAGTACAGCTTTCTCCTCTGTATCCTTTGGGCAAGCAGAGATGCTTGCTGCATCCCTGAATATTTCACAAGCTCTAGCTTTCAAAAGCCAGATCCAGCATTGCTCCTGACTCCATCTTTGACAATGGGAAGGTAGGGGAAAGATGCCAGGCAAAAAACAGGGAGGGCTCCCCTCTGCCTTTTCACTCAAGGACGAGAAGATGCTGTGTGACCAGAGCCAAGACACACAGCAGACCCGAAGAGATCAAAGGCAGTATCAGGGCTCGCCTCTGTGCAGGACTGGATGTGAAATCCTTGCTCCTAACAGTGGCAACCATCAGCAGCCGGCAGAAGAAAATCTCTGTGCGTTCACTGACCACAGACTAAAAATATCCAGGCTGTGGGAAATCACAGGACACCTCCAAGGCATGCTCCAAAATGGTGGCCGCGGAAGTGAGGGGTAACGCAGACGGACAGGCAGACAGGCATGGAGCTCATGCTGGGGTGAGGAGCAGGAGAAAAGAACAGCAACCGCTCCCATGGCAAAGCCTCTCAATCAGGAATTGGCAGGGAGGGATGTTCTTGTGCTCCCTGCCTCAGGGATGCTCAGTTCATCCATCCTGACACGGCCACTGTGACCCTCTCCTGATTTCTACCCAAAACCACCATACAAGGCCCAAGCTCTCATCAGCTTTGCTGCTGCCTGTGGGGCTCTCCAGCAGCTCTGGGATTTTCAGATAACTCTGCAGTTCCAGGGCTTTTGGGTTGAGTGAAGTCACACCAGGACAGCAGGCTGATGGAGTTCGGGAGATGAGGGAGCCCCACAAATGGAGGGTGCCAATATTTCTCTGTGCTGCTGTGTGTCCCAAAACCCAGCCCAGCTGTGTCTCAGTTTTCCCAGCTGAAGGTGTTATATCCTACAGAGTGACCAGGCTCTTGGAGACACTGATCACACAGTGCTGGGGAGGTGGTAGATCAGTGCAGACCTTTCACAGGTTTCTTTGGAGCAGATCCACCCTGCAGATCCCCTGGCCCTGGCATGTGCAGAGCAGGGCTCCTGAACTCTCCTGCTTTGTGTTTCTTCTCACAGATTTTACGAGGCATCCTTCTGCCTTGGAGCAGCAGAAAAAACACATAGCTCCCAGCTGCCTCTGTCAGGGTCAATTTTTTTCCCATATGGGATGGACAGTAATGCAGAGGAGTGTGGAGGTCCTCATCCCAAGCTAGACATCCCAGTCTTCCCCAGTATGGTCTATCCACTGCTCTCTTCCCAAAACAGCTCAGGTGCTATTTCTCAAGATGCTTTTTCCAAAGGGAACAATTTCAGTGCTCACACTGGCAGCCACTGCAGCATGTGGTCCTGTGCCAACCATGGTTTCAAAACCGATTTCCCAGTAGGAAGAGAGAAAAGGCAAACTGGACCCAACCCCACCTTCCCAAAGCATGGGACAAGAAAACCTCACTGGAAGCAGCTCATGGGAATAGAGATTTCAGCTCAGCTTCCATCGCAGGTAATAGTCTCAGTGAGAAGTGGCTGGGATGAAGGCCAACAGCTTCATTCTCCGCACAGAACAGCAATGGAAGAGTGGGAGCAGATTTCCAAGAGGAGCACATGGAAACCTGGCTGAGATGACCCATCAACAGGCTCCACCACCACAGCTTTCTCACCTTTGTGCTTCTGGACTGTTTTTGCTTCGAGACACAAACACAAGGAGCTCACCCCATGCTTCCCCAAGGCAGAAACCTCCAGCATCTCACTGAGGTTAGAGGGAAGGCCAAGTTCAAGCACTTGCCATGGGCCACTGAGCCACCTATTCATTCCCTGTGTTCCTTGGCAGAGCCCCAAGAGCAGCAAAAAGCCATCAAAGGACCTGGGAAAGCAAACCAAGCTGTGCACGGATGAGATGAGCTCCAGTGGAAAAAAAAAGACTGGCTTGGTTTGGCAAGAGACCCGAGAAGCTGATCTCCCACTGAGTCAATTTTGAGAGCTCCGTTGAGGTTTTTTAATCCAGCAGGAGATTTCTGCTGCCTCCCAGGGTTTGAGTGTTTTTGTGACAGACCTGCGGGTTGCCAAGCAAAAATGAAGTCAACTCTGTCAAATTCCCGTGCCGGCTGGCACAGCCTTTCCTCTGGCATCTCCAGAACAAGTCAGCTCTTGTCGAAGAGCAGAGAAATGGCAGCTTAGATTTTCGCCTGCTTTCTGGGCAAAGGGATAACGCAACACATGGCACTGACGCAAGTATTGGCCCATTACTCCCTTTGCTGGATGGATTATGGACTGTTCTCACACGGCTCCTCTGTCCTGACCACCCAACTGGTGGCAGGAAAGCCCAGGACATGCCAAAGAACGACACAGCAGGGACATGGGAAGAAAGGGACTGCTGTAACTCCCCCGTGACGCTGTCAGAGAGCAAGCAGCTCTGTGACACTCACCGTCCTCCGTCTCCTGCCAGACAATGCCCTCCAGGTTCACGCTGGTCCCAGGCTCGCAGGGGCCCAGGCACTCGGGCTCGGTGGCCAGGGCCACATCGCAGGTGTTCACCCCCACCGAGCGGGTGCGTACCATGATCTGCTCACACGGCGACGAGATGTCGTTGTTGACAACAGGGACAAGGAGGTGCAAGGGCAACACTGCAGGCGTAGAGACCGGAGATTCCATCTGTGGGGAAAAAGAGATACATGGCCACCATCAGGAATACTGTTGGGAACACAGAACGGAGAGCAAGTATCAACATATTTACATTCCTGGAGAACCTCAAACTCAGGACTGTTACCTTCAGTTCATGTCCCACAACCCATCAGAGGACAAGGATCTCAGAGGGCTCTCCTGCCCTGGCATGCCCATACCCATGTAACCCTGTGGAGCTCTGTAGTCACAGAGATCACACCCAGAAGTCCTTGTGTAGGAGTTATCTGTGCTCCTGCTTGAAAGAGCTGTTGGCTAGTTCCTTACAGACGGCTTTTGTAATCATCCCTGGTGAGGATGCCTCTTGGCTATGGCTCAGATATTAATGCAGTCAATGACTTTGGGCCCGATTGCTCACTAGAAGAGCTTCTGCTCAACCAGCGGGACAGGACAAACGAGTAGCAGACTCCCTCCGGCACCTATGAAAACCAACATCCTTCTCCTTCCAGAACTACCCTGTGACCACCTGCAGACACAAGCACTTGGATCATATCCTTCTTCTCTATGCAAGTATCTTCTTCAGAGCCTGATCCAGCCATTGTGCTCTCTTTGCACATAGAAACCAGATCCCACAGCCAGAGCTGGGCTTGGAAAGCCAACAAGCCAACATGCCAAGTGGAAGCCTGGCCAAGCCACCCTGCTGCTGAGAAGCCAAGGTCCTTGGCCGCTCTGCCACGCAAGCAGATTACAACACTGTCAGGAGGAGGATGGCTGATGGGCTGATTCTGTGGCTGGCCAAGGCAAGGGCAGGGTGGAGACCTTCCCATCCTTTGGGGTTCATCAGCCAAGCCAGCCACAACCAGCCACCCCTGTATCTTGGCTTGCAAGGACCTACAGCAGCTCTGGGGCGAGTGGCTCCTCCTCAGCTTAACCTCCTCTCTTTACTATTTGTGATCTTTAGACACTGGGCTACCTCAGAAGAGAAGCAGACTGAGGAAACTCATCACATCAGCAAGAAATGCTGCCCTAGGTTTCAGTTTCAAGCAGGCGAAGATTCCTCTAGAGCACCCAGTTTACTCTCAGACCCCCTAAAACTCTGCTGAGAGAAAACAACAGACATGGAGAGCCCAAGTTTGTGGTTACCAAGTGTGGACACGGGTCCATGATCCCTTCCAGCCTTGCTGCTGACTCCCATCCCGGTCCTGACCAGCTGCCAAATTCGCCTGCTCCCTCTCTAGCTCACACATCTCTATCCTTCAAGAAAGGGAAACAACTCCAGCAGAACCTTGCACGTCCAAACTAGCCTGTCCCACCCGATAGGGTGCCCACAACCACAACAAGTGCCTAGAGCATCCCACCGCCCCACTAACTCCTGACTCACAGACTCTCTTCACATTCCTGGTGACACAAACCTCTAGGCAGAGGAGCAGAGAGAGAGAAGGATAGCACATTCTGGCTCTCTGATACGGCAAGTGGATTTGCTCTTCCAGCAGAACACAAAGCACTTCCTGATTGTAGCCCTTCTCCTCATCCTGCATCCATCCTCTCTTTAGACAGCTCATGAGAGCAACATGCAGCCCACTCAGCACTAAAGATGGCACGGAGATCTTGAACAACAGTGGTTGAACCCCACAGTTCCCTCCCCAGCAGCCTCCTACAAAACCATCTCCAATCTCCCACCAATAGAACCAGCTCTCCCCCAGGAACCCATCTCCAGATCACCCACCTCCAAGGCTGCCGTATGGCCAGTGGCCCAACTGCATCCCATGGGATTCAAGAAGGGTGGTTTTGGCATAAAACCACCAGAAGGCTGCCAGAGGAGCTTCCAGAAGACTCCCACAGGAAAATAAGCCCCCAAAACACAGCAACCTCATCAGCAGATCCAGGGCAAGATGCTCCAAGGAAGCATGAGGCTCCTTTATGCCACATTCTGCAAACCACAAGTCAGTCTCCAGCAAAGGAAGAGCCAGGGAGGAACCAGGCAGGGCTACCTGGCTGGGGTGGGCAGCAGGAACAGCCCAGGGAGCGGCAGGGATCACTTGCCCCCATTGCCTGGGGAGCAGTGGCTGTGTGTGCACATGGGGGACCTGCTGAGACCGTTCAGCTTCCTTCCACTCTGCAACAGAAACCACAGCGCAGCACAGGAGCGTTTAATTACAGTTCCAGCTCTGCTAATTATCGCCCGGTCACATTCGTAATCTCCATTATGCCATGGTGCATAATAAGCAGCTCACTGAGATCTCTAATAAGCAAGGCAGCTTGATGGGATTTCATATCTCACCCTGCTCTGTAACAAACAGCTTCTTTCAACAGCTGTGGGGAGACAAGGCAGCTCTCCTGCTCCCTTGCCTGAAGCTCCAGAGCAAAATAAAAAGGTTCAGGATGGTTCTTCAAGGGTGAGGGCAGGAGCAGAGGTTCCCCACTGGGACAATACCAAAAAAAGCTGAAAGATATGCTGGAGGAAAAGACATATGGATTAATTCACCTCCCTCTCTATGTGTATCTTATCTCCTGTTGCCATGTTCTTTTCACCGTCCTGCTTTCTGGGCAAGGTCAGGAGATGCTGGATAGCTGGGAGAGCCCTACATACCATGGGGCAGCTCCTCTGGCTGCTCTTCCCCTTGGAGGGAGAGAGGGAGCCCAGGACGATGCTGGCCTGGGGGTGGTGGGCAGCACTCACACCCCACAGCAGTGAGTTTCACATCACCTCCAGGGCTGTACTAACCGAGCTCCCTGGTCCAAAAACAAGCCTTGTACCTTCTGGCCACCCCCTCATACCACTTCTGGGCCCTAAATCCCCCTTGCAGAAATAAAATTTATTCTTCTTTCCATTCTGGGTAGGCTCTAAGATTAAATACTGGCTACACTCACTGCTGGAAGAACCTGGTGTGTCTGCAGCCACTCCTGTGGGAGTTACATGGGGTGAAGCTTCTGCGTGCTAGTGCTGGCCATCCGTGTCTGCCTGCCACTGCCTCCCATAATGAAAGCCCTTTGTGTTTCTGGTGGAGGCTTTCCCATCATGAGGAACGTGCTTTCACCACTGCTGAGGACAGAAGTGGAACAGAGCCAAGCCTGGGCGGCAGCAACCAGCACAAGCTCTGCTCAATAGGGGAAACACAAATCCACTGAGAGTCTGGGGTGATGCCAATGGCACCATGGGATGCCAGGCTCTGGGGGATAATTAAAACCTACTCCTCGTTATAGCCCCCCGGGAAGGCGGGACGGGGTCCCACATGAAGGGAAGCACGGCACTGGGTGCTGGCATGGGGAGATACAAACAGAGCAGCTCCTGCCATCTTAGCAGCACTGGCTCCTTAGCATCAGCTGCCCTCAAGGGGACATCACAGCAGCAATTACTAATGAGAGAGATGGAAGATGGCAAACCAGAAATAAAAACACCACACTGGTTTTAATTTGACTCCCTGGTCCATCCAGACCACCCATTCATATTTATGAGAATTTTGGTTTGTCCACGATAACCAAAGTCAGGCAAGAAAAATGCATTTTGGAGAGATAATAGCCAAAAGCAACACCAAAACCCGAGAAGAGCAACCAGCAGATATCTGTAGTGCATCTCCAAGGGCAGAGAGGGTATGAAGCTGTAGAGCATCCCCAGATCTGCACCCCATCTGTCAGTCAGGACTCAGGGTGAGACCATCAAAGCATCTGAGACAGTTCTAGGCTCCAGTGTATCCCCACATGCAGCACATGGATCATTTTTCTCACCTACAAGGTCCTTCCACTCCTACAGACAGAGAGACAAGAAAAGCCAAGAGGGAGCCTTGTTACTAGTCACAAACTCATGACTGTGTGTGTCAGGAGACAGAATATGGACCAAAGGTCCGTCACAGGAGCACACCTCAAGGCTTGCAGTCAACATGTCCCATGTCACTGACCAGCTCAGCTCAACCTTTGGGAGCTTTGATGTTCTCACTCCTGTCCTGGTCTGTCACTACATGCCCCACAGCTTTGCTTTTTCAGAGTAGGAACTGGGACCTTTAGCTTCCAGCTCCTTGGAGAGAGATCCTCAGGGAGCAGATCCATCCACGTGACAAGCATCTTCAGTGGGAATTTCTAAACCCCAAAACCGCAGCACCACAGTGCCTCTTCCCCTCTGCTGACCTTGGTAGGAATTTCAGAGTCTTCTCCAACCTGACCCCCAAAGCCAGGTATTCAGAGCCTGAAGACAAAACCCTTTCGTTGGCTCTGGTGCCCACCACATCTACGATTCCATCTTAAATCCACCTTCAAGCAGATCTCCCAGTCACATCCCTCACCAACATCTGCTGTCGTCCCAACACACTGGAGGTACTTAACCTCAGGCCATGTGCAACAGGCTCCAGAGAATCCCCCCCCAAAACAGTACAGCTGCCACTCAACACTAGCTGGATTTCTCCATCAAGAAAGCAGCCAACAAGAGCTTCCAACAAACACCCACATGCAGGGAAATAATGGTGGCACAAGCATCAGGTCCAAGGATGGAGCCAGGAGTGTGGTCTAGTGCACTGATCCCTATGCTGCTCCCCATTGCTCTTCCCTTTTGCTATAGCAGAAAGTTGAGGTCGCTGACATCAAGATGTGAAAAAAGAATTCTGTCCTAGACAAAAGTATCCCTTCCCTGGATAAACACAAGCTCAAATAAACAAAGCCAGTTATTTCTACAGACCATATGAACACTTGGGGAATATACTGGTTCCTTAGTTGGCAAATCTGAGCCCACAGGGCAACAGGGCAACTGCTCCAAGAAAAAAGGATTGACATTTGTGACAGCCCCCCCACTACAAAGAAGGGCTAAAGGCCACAAGGAAGGATTAATGCTTCTATGTGCTTCCACGTGTGCAGAATGGAGTGGGCTCAGCATCGCACTCCTTGAGTTCACTGCCCAGAGAAGACAAGAGAGCGTGGGACCTCCTGGCCAGCACCACCACCAAATGCACCATGCATTTCAGCTGGGAAATAAGGAGTTTTAAGGAGCAGAGGTCCCAAATTCCCAGCCCCAGGGCTCTTTGCATTCCCCTAAAAACAAGCCAAGAGAGGCTGATTCCCCACCACTCTCCTTCACAACTTGTTCCCAGTGCTCCTCACCATCTACTCCTACCTGTCAGACTTGGGATTCATGGCACCTCCCTTGGCTGTTGATGCCAACGTGTAATGGGAATGCTCTACCTACAAAAGGTGCCTCCATGTCCTTTCGTGGCCACGCCAAGCACCTGTACTCCAGCTCTGAGATCCAAGATGGGGGCTTTGCCTCCATCCCTGCAAACACCTTCCCTGGCCAGCAAGACCCTGCAGAATGGCCACAGCAGATGGTACTCAAAAGGACGGCCCAATGCAGCACAATGCTGCAGTTGGCAGAACATTCCAACTCGGACTCATTTTTATCTGGACACTTTGGGGCGAACCTGGCTGAGGAAGTCTGTTCTGTGGCTGCAGGTGAGTGGGCCACAGGAACCAAAGCCCAGAAGAGGATATCTGCATAAAGCTCACAGTCCCACTACCAGCACCACCAAAACTGGTCCCAGTTAATGGGAATATTGGGGTGAGACATCCCACCCAGTGATGCTGGAGGTACAACCTCCCACCATGCCAGTGATGGGGGATTCAAATACCCAGTTATGCAGACAGCCAGATACTATCAACCTCAGCCACATTGTTGGAGAAATGCAAATACAACCCAGCATGACTTACGATGAGCTGCTTTCCCTCTGCAGAGGAGAGGGGAATAAAATCGCTGCTTGAACACAGCCAGTCTTATCTCAGTGCTTGCAGTGTTTTGAGATCAAGAGGAGGCAGACACCGCAGAGGCACACTCTTGCATATTACTGTGTGTTCAATAAAGCCAGGAATAGTATCCAAGGCAGACGTGTTGGCACCAAGTCACCTGCTCCAACCACTTACAAGACTATCAGATCTGCTCCTGGAAGGGAAAAAACGATGTCTCCAGCAGGAGAGAGGTAGTGAAGAGCAGTGATGAAAGGGGACAGGTGACATAAGTGAGAGACATGGAAAAAAAATCTAAGCTGGGACCTCTGTGCATTGGTCCCATCACATGCCATTGGGTCTCTGTTCAGCCATCATCAACCACAGATATCCCACAGATGGGCCATGGGTCTCTTCATTTAGTGAATTAAAATGTGAAGCAGCTCAGTTGGTGGGGAAAAAGGGAAAGATCCTATGTGGGAAAGCACTGGAGATGCACCTGTGTCATGGGAGAGCAGAGATGATTAGAAACATAGAGCTGACCATGGACGGCTACAAGCATTCTTCACAATGACCAACCCAGGCTCCAGCCTCTTCTTCAACACTGCTGCTGCCATGGTCACCATCCTCACCTCTGGCAGCACTACCTGAGCAGGAAAGCTCTGGTGACAGCAAGTGACTTCCCACTGAGAACACAGGTCTCCCATTACACCCCACAACGTGCACCCACCCTTCTGTTAACACAGCTATCGCAGATACGTTTGACTTCTCATACTGCTGCTTCTTGCATCTCCATCCCCCAGCATCCCCTGCACTGCTGACACCAGCCATCTCTCCTGCAAGTCAGGTTTCTACGTGGAAGAACCACTGTGAGGGAAAGTCTTGCTTTTGCTTATTTTCTTTCCACCAAAATAAGAAGGCAGCTGCATCCAAGATCCAAGCAGTGCTCAACAGCTGCAAATAAAAACACTTGCTGACCAGCACATTTAAGCAGGCAAAGGAGAACGTAAAAAGTTTCACAAGCACCTCAGTGCATCTATCTCCCAGAAGGAGGATACAAATACACGAGACCTTTCACAAACCACTGGCAGATCCAGCCACTGTTAACCACCAGGTCAACAAACCTGGCCTAATGACACAGAGGTTGAAATAGCCAAACTAGAGACATCCCTAAAACCTGAATCTCCAAGGCAGGCATGAGAAATCAGATGAAAAAGCAGGATTTTTGTGGCAAGTGGCTTTAACCTGCCTACAGAGTCTGCCTTGTGCCACACAGCACACTCGACAGCTACACAAAAGCTACCAACAAACTTTGGCCAGGATCAACAGCGCCAAGGACTGCAAGCCAAAGCTGACACTTGGTAGGGCAGGGCTGAGCACAAGAAGCTGGCACAGCAGCTCAGCTCTTTGTCAGGGAATAGCATGGCTCCAACTGCCTGCCTCAACCTTTCCTTCAGTTTTTTCTCCCATTTTTTCCTCTACCTCAGTCTCACAAATCTAAACACTAAAACACTGAGGCTGCTAGGCCTCCAGCAATTAATGCCAGGACACGGCCATGCCTGCATACACACCCACACACATCCCCACAACACTGGATGCAAACTCAGAGCATTAATAATTCAATCACTTTTAATTAATGCTTATCCAGGCACGAAGTCCTTACCTTTGAAAAGCTGCAGTACATAGGAGTCAATCAGAGGAGAGACAGCTCGGGATTTACAAATCATTTCAGTACAAAATTGGATTCTTGTAAATGTAGACCAAGCCTTGAAGTAAAAATGAGCTGGGCTCAGACCTGTCTCGTCTAGGATGGGCTCCGCTGCTTGCTCAGCGCACAGTCCAGGGACCAGCTTTGTCCACATCCATCCCAATATCCCATGCCCACTTCCAGGTGAGAATGGACAAAGCCACTGCAACCACTCTGTCACTCTGGACCCATGGTAGACAATGCAACCACGTGCACGGATGTGATTGTATTACACCACTAAGAAACCAACTTTTAAACTTGAAAAGCACAAGAGATGATGTGGTAAAAGGCCCTAGTATTTTCAGAGCAGAGCTGAGAAAGAAGAAATGGAGTGTGGGGTAAAAGATGAGCTTTGTTTGGGAGTGTTTTGATCAACCAAGCTGTGAATGTGGTATGGGGACAACTGGACCTTCCACAACAGCCAAAGCTGTGGCATTGGATTGTGCCTCCAAGGACTCAAAAAGGGCCAAAAGCAAGTGTCACGCACATTCAGAGATACTGTGCAAGAAACAGGGGGAATATGGAGTTACAGACATAAGTAAAATAGTCAAGCACCATCCCAAGATGATCCTTTCAGTGACCTAGAAGGGATCATCTGCAAGATGCCATCTTAATATCTCAGAATGGTTTGGCTTGGAAGGGACCTTAAAGCTTATCTCATTCCATCCCCCTGCCACGGGCAGGGACTCCTTTCACTAGTCCATTCATGACAGAAAAGGACACAAGAGACAAAATGAAGGAATTTCAGAGACACAAAAATAACAAGGCTGAGGGGATTGGTTTGAAAGAAGAGATTAGAAGAGCTAAGTATGGATGGCTTGGTTCAGTAACAGCTATGTGAGGACACAGCTGTAATCTACTAATACATTGGAGATGAAAACATCAAAGGAGAGAGAGGAATTACGCAGAGGATGATGCAGAGGAGCAAGGAGGAAATGGGATGAATCAATGAGAGGAACGTTTAAGACAGACATTGGCCACAGCTTTCTGGCAGGAAATTTGTTCCTAAGTACTGTTTGTTCCTAAGCACCAGTATTTTCCAAGTGAGAAAATTCTTCATCCTTCCATTGCTCTGCTCCTTCCCTCTTTCTTTCCCATAACCCTCCATTAATATCCTACAACATACATCACTTCCCACAGCACCCCCTAAGTGCTGCTCACCCCAGATCCACCCCGTGCCAGGCTCTGAATCGCCAACAAGTAACATTCAAGGTTTTCCCAAGACACGGCAGCAGTCCTTCTCCTTTTAGAGAGCCAACATTCAGCAGCTTTGGAACTGTCCAAGTTCAGATTAGATTTGCCAGGTTTTGGCAGGGTTTTACTTAAATTCTGGCAGTTATCTTTTCTTGATGTTCTTCCACCCTGCAACCATGATAACAAGCATCTCTTATGAGAGAGCAGCTTCATTTCTATGGTCCACCTCAGGGGGAGGATGGTTTGTAAGGATGGTGTTGAAGGCAATCTCCTCCGATGGATTACAGCTGTACTGATTACCTAGGAGTGGAAACAGCCTTGCCTGACCCATGAGGATGCGTGTTATGAAAGAGCAGGTTAGCTAGTTGTCAGTCAGTTGGAGATGGAGTCTTGCTGGCTGTGCTGTAAGGAAGAAGGGCTGTGCAGGTGACAGACAAGGTAAGATGTCGTTGTGAGGGACAGGATGGCGTTAACCGGTCATGCAGAAGGGAGAAGGAACCTCACAGAGGGAAGGAGTCAGTGCTGTGCGCAGCTGCCAGTGAGAAACTCACAGAGAGAAGGTGTGAGGAGTTTTTGAGATAGTAAGGGACAGACACCAGTGTCAATCATGCCTCCACTGTCACACCTCCATGGCTGGACCAGGAGGTTTATGGTCAAGCAGGTAAGAAAAAAGTCCTCTTATCCCATCAATCTCTCAACAAACGGCAGTGGCAAGATGGAGAGTTTTCTAAGCAGTTCTGCACAGGAAACTGTCTGCCTATGGCAACAAACGGCATTTGTGCCTGTGGATTGCAGATGAGAAGCCAAGCCAGATGCTCATGCCTGTTAAAATTTGCTTGGGAAGGGGACAACACTCAGTCCCTGTAAAGCAGGGTGCAACTCCTGAGGCACCCACACAGCTCCTGGAGGAGGTCTAGCACGGGGAGGGCACCAGAGGACCACGGCTTGACACTTATTTTAGTGGCACCATGAGAAGCATCATGTCCAGAACATGTGGTGCACGTAGCTATGGACTGGGGGAAAAAAAGAGGCAAATCCATTCATTGGATGCTTCTCCCAGAGACCTTCTATCACATGCCACATACACCATGAATACCAGAGCATTTCTACACATGGGTTGTAGCCAGGTATTGGCAGATCCTGGAGAGGCTCGATTCCAGGGTGAGACACACATTTCAGATGCAACAAGCAGTAATGTCTACGAGGAGTTTCAGACCTATTTATCCCTCAGGCAAAAGGAGACATCTTCCTTCCATCTATTTATATTAAAAACCTGCTTTGGTGTGATGTGCACATCCCAGCCCCCACAGGCTGCACGTTTAGGAAGCCACCCACTTGGCTCTCATCTCCTCTTCTTTGTAGATTTTGCTCCAGTTGCCAGGAGAGATCCTGGTGCTTTCCAGACACAAAGCCAGCTCTGTTCCATGGCCCGATGGGGAGGTTACAAGAGAAGAAGAGAGAGCAAGAAATGAGCCCAATCACATGATATGAGGATGTGGGTGAGGAAGATGGTGTCACCACATGTGTCTCATACCAGTGGCCACAGAGAGGGAACTGGTATCTGGAAAGTGCCTCTGTCTCCCAGCACACAAAATGGAAACCTCATGCTAACATGCGAATGACAAATGTGCTGTGTCCCATGACTGCATCAGACCCCACTCCCCAAACCCCAGTTTTCCAGCAAATTCTTTCAATCATGCGATTTTTAAAAAGGCACAAGTCGATATTTATATTCTGTCTGATAAATGCTGGGCTCACCCCAACCCTTCAAGCAGCAGTTTGCATCCATGTCCATCAGCTCCCATCAGGAACATGAAGGAAACAGTGCCTGCAGGACACAGCAAATTTCATAGAAGTTTTTCAAGCCAATTACACCAAGGTTTTATTAATTACTGAAATCAAGATGCTGCCTTACTATTCCTGAGCAGAACTGACCCCAAAGCAGCACAACACATGCTCATATGGCTGTGAAATCTCTAGATGAGCTGTAAGAGGAGCAGGAGTGAACTTTCCATATGAACCCACAGGCTCCTATCAGCTACTCTCACTTTGGACTTTAATTCCAGCCTTGGGGATGAAAAGCAGTTTTCCTGCCTTGGCTCAAATGCCTCTTGGTGCCTCTGCTCTGATCACAGAGTCACAGACCAGTATGGGTTGGAAGGAATCTTAGAGCTCATCTAGATCCAAGCCCCCACTGCAGGTAGGGACATTTGCCAGGAGGAGGCAGAGCCAATGCTCCTGTGGGAGCCAATGCCTGGCTGCTGGACACAGCTGGGCTGTGATGCCTGAAGATCTCACCTGGCAGGTTTTGTGCTGACGACCAGCAGCCGAGCAGCAAGGCTGGGGAGGATCGATCGCTCCCTGCAAGGAAGCTGAGCAGCCAGGGAGAAGAGGAGTTGAGCCAGAGCCAAGCCAGACTGTAACTCATCATCTGCAGGCCACCTACACCCAGAAGAGCCACAGTGAGGCTTTCAGTATATCTCAGGGAGCAGAGGGAGCTTCGTGATTCGCATCACAGGACTGTGCCACCCGCAGCCATGCTCCTCCTTGAGAGTACTCCACGTAAAAATGGAAAAATAGCTTCAGGTAGCTGCTTCATCAGCTCCTCCATACCATACCAAGGGGAAGAGCTTGCATCTGTAATCCAAACCAGCCTCCACCAAACAAGGATGGATGCTGACACCACCCACGATCGAAGCTTTCTGCTAGTCCAATTAAGCTCCAGGAAGGTTTTTAGCCTCTAACCTCACGTTTCTCAGGCTACATGCAGGAATACCCATGGGTCACCAAATTCCAGCTAACAAGAAATTGTTCCCCTTTGCAACAGAACAAAGCAAAATGAGAGAGAAAACAGTCACCACCGAAAAAACACTATCCAATGCCAGCAGTCACTATGCTTCCTTCCATCCAACAGCACCTTAGACAGCACATAGACATGCAAAAATGAGATACTGGGGCTGGTGGGCACACAGATCAGGGAGTAGCAGGGCCAAGTTTATATTTAATCAACACTAGATTTTTAGCTGCATCCCTAAAATAATGCAAGGATACTGCTGGAGTTAGACCCAACATAAGCAAGCACAAATCTTCATAAATTTCATTTCTTGCCTTGCCAAAATTTCTTCAAATTACCAGCCAGCTATCACAGAGAAATCCTAATGGCATGAGGAAGAGTGGAATAACAATAAATAAGGGAGTTTTAGCCATGCTCAAGTCCTGGGGTCTGCTGGCCACTGCAGACATGAACCTGATCACACACCATTAAAATTCAACCGTTCTCCTGGAGGGCCAGAGGGACCACGGTGCTCTCAGCTCAAACACAAAGCCCATGGAGGATAACACAAGTCCTGTTTGGAAAGACACAATCAGCACCTGGAAGGTTTTCATGCCCAGCAAGGGAGTCATAAATAGAGGGCAAGAATGGGGAGTGCCAATGCTGTACCCTGGTCATCCTAGCTGGCCTGGGAAAGCAGCCCTGAGCTCAGCAATGGATTAGCCTACATTGGTCATTCAGCACCCCCACGCCTGCAGGCAGAGGGTCCTAGCTGCAGAGAGCTCTTCCAAGGCAAGAAAAGTCAACAAGGAGCTCAGCACTGGGCTCAACAACCTGCTGGATACATGTTTCCAACTTCCCTCCTGCCTTGGTGGGAGGTGGGAAAGGATCAGAGGGAGCTTCACATCTCCTCTCCAGGGCTTTCCGTGCCCAACGGCTGGCTTAAAGAGATGATAAAAAGAGTAATTTTGACCAAGAAATGCTGAGGGTTTGGGGTCACATCCATAAAAAGGATGTCCTCAGCACAGAGGAAGCCATTACCCCACAGGTCCACATTTCCAGGTTCTTCGGGAAGATGGCACCACAGTGTTGCAAGTAGGATAAGCAAGATACCAGAGTCCCTCCCAGGAATGCCACTAGATCAATGTCATGATCTAATTACCAGTGGGACAGCCTTCCACAACCTAGTCTGGAAGTTCCAGGACCCCCACGATGGTTGTCCAACAGCTTTTGATACCTCTACTCCAGCCTGAAGCAGCCAAAAAGCATTTTTGTCTGTAATAAACCCATCCGACCTTTAATCACACCATTTCTACTGAAAACACAGCAGCAGCATGTCCATACACATCCTCTACTCCCACTCATACCTGAGGATAAAGAGCAACAGCTTTTTACTGACAATAATCAAACAAGATGTTGTTTGGACACTGGGAGAAGGTTCCCATTCTCTGGGATGGCCAGGACATGATAACGAGTTGCTGGTCTGCAGGGCAGGGCTAGGAAAGCAGGCACTGGTCAGGGAGAACCAGGGCTTTGTGCAGCTCTACAATACCCAGGAGCAGGCAGGAAAGTGCCTATGAAGGCAAGATGTGGATGGATGGATGGATGGATGGATGGATGGATGGATGGATGGATGGATGGATATTTGTGTAACCCCTGTACTCAGAGTGGTGTTGGTAGCAAAAGTCCTCCTTGCACACCCTTCCCATCATTTGGGATCTCTGTTAACATCTGACCTGATGCTGGCTTTTACCAAGCCAAAGCAGGTGACTGGTGCCTGTCTGAACACCACCCAGGTCTTCTCTACAGCAGAGACCATGGCAATGTCCCTTAAACATCACATAACTCATGTGGGGACAACCAAAGAGCTTCCCAAGGGCCTCCAAGAGGCTCTTGGTGAAGGAGAAGGGTACAGCTGATCCAGCAGATCCCAGAGATACTTTGTGGCCATGAAGACTAAAAACCAAACACTGGCATTTGAAGGGCAGTGTCTCAGAGAAGGAAGTTGATGACTGCAGGGATGAAAACCTGAGAAAAGCTGCATGTGCACTAGGAAAGGACCTGGGAAAGGGAGGGGCTCAACGGGATTAAAGAGTTGAAACTTAGTAAAAATCACTCCCTTTAGGAGGGAGGAACACCAAGGGACAGGGTGAAGGAGGGGCCTGAAGAGCATTCCTGGATATGGTAACAGTAGCTAGGTAGATAAGTAACAAATAAGCATGGGAAAAGCCAAGGGGACACACCAAAACCAAGGGTCAGCGCCGGCGGAGAAGTACTGACATCCCAGAGGAGCAAGTGAAGGGACAGAGGTGGAACACAGCTGGAGTTATGCTGAGTGCCCTGCCTTGGGCAGTCCTACCCAGTCAAGGAGAGACATGGGAGGCAGCCTGGCAGAGGGAGAAAGCTTTTTTCCATCACATCAGCAAATTCCCATCCAGAGGGGAGCAAGTGCCCTCTGTGCCGGCAGTCTCCATAGCTGCCATCCTCAGAGACTGCTGAGCCAGGGGGTCCTGTTCCTTCAGCTGAGCATCTCCCATGGTCTGTGACTGTCATTCTCTTCCCTTGAAAGCCCAGAAACCATAATTCATCGCTCAGCTGGCTTTAGCTGCTGTGCAAATGACCCCCAGCCTGGCAAGACATCCTGCCCATTAGTCGTCACCTCAGCCTGGCAGCTATCACTGTTACACATCAGCTGCAGGAAGGCAGACGGTCTCTGCTCCAGCCTGTTTGCATCCTTGGGAGCACTAGGAGTCATCTAGCCACCTCCTCAGACTGGGAGAGACAGCCCGGGCTTAGCCACTTCCCTCCTCCGGGGATCACGGCTATGGGCATGAGCCAGCCAACGTGGAGACCTGCCCTTTTCTGAGCCATCAGCTCTCACCTTCTTGCACACAAGCAGAGGAGTATCTCGGAGAAGGGAAGCAAGTGCCACAGCTGCAGACACATATGGTTTTAATTGCATCAGCAAACCCTAAGCAATTAATGGCAGGGAGGAAGAGGAGGAGGAACAGGGCACTGGGAGAGAAAAAGGGGTACAGCAAGCAAACGGAATCATTTACTCCTTCCCTAAGCAGAGGGGCACTATATTACAGCCGGAGCTGCAGTGGCCTCACCGGCTGCATCCCACTCCTGGAGCATCTCTTGTTCTGAATCCGGATCACTACCATGCCTTGTTTTGTGCTTTAAGTCCTATAGTCCCTTAACCAGTTATCTCAGCCCCAAACAGAGATCTCCAACCCCACCATATCCACAAACCTTTCCATATGCTTCCCAAAAGCCACAAGCCAGGCAAGTGCCCGTGCCAAGGGCAAACAGAGACTGGAGACAGAGCCTCCCACCACCATTCTGAAGCTCTGGTCTGCAACGGCACTATCACTCCTACCCAAAGCAAAGCCCACTCCCCATCATTGCCCCTGCCCGTCCCAAGGACCGCAGCAGGAGACAGACACTTCTTCCTGGGAAATGTCATCCTGCAAAGCCCCCATAGCTTGATCCCAGAGATCACAGCTCCTCAAACCCAGCCTGGAAAAGGCAAGGTATCGGGATGCCAGGAAAGCGTTGCTGTGAAAAAGCAGTAAACCAAGTGCCAGGATCTGTGACCACCTTTGCTGCACCTTCAGCCACAGGAAGCAGAGCTTAGGAAAAAGCCTGAACACAAAAGCACCAAAAGCTGGGGAAAAAAACCTTCCAGGAAGGGGAAATCAAGGAGATAATGGCCTGATCCCCAGCTGGAAAACTCAGTTCTGAAAGGAAGGCAGGCAAATAAGGAAAGCATCCATGGGAAAAGCCTCCACCAATGGTTTGCAGCAGTCTCACCCCTAACTCTACTCTTAGACCCGCTGGCAACCCAGCTCGCTCTGGGATGGTAAAGCCAGGCAGAGGCAGCCTCCCCTCTCAGCTCTGCTCGCCTCTCCTCCTGCTGTTGGAATAACACACTATGACATTTTTTTTCTCTGTTTAGCGACTACCAGAACCGCCAGCACTCAAAAGGCTCAGGGCCTAGCTGTGCTCCCTCCAAGCATACCCTGGGCACTTCACCCACAATAGAAAATAGCTTTTGGATCATTAACAAGCTTGTGTCAGGATTAGGGGATTCATTCCCTCTGCCACCTACAATCTCAAGCATCCCAAAACTCAGCACCAGTAATCCCAAGGGGAGGGTCCAACAAAGCCCCTGGCCAGCTCCCAAGTACTCCTCCTGTTCATGAGTAAACCCCAAAAATCCAAGGAGCTAGACTGATAAATTCAGGTGTGCTTAGAGGAGAGGCATGAGGCACTCCATGCTGGAAAACTGTTCTGGCAGCAGCAACTTCTCTCTGAGAATACCTCCAGGAACGGACCGTTTGGCACCCACAAAGGGTGATTTCACTGCTTCTAGAAAAAGGCTCAGCAGCACAGACCTTGTTCCCAACATGTGGCCTGCTCCCGGGACAGCTTGGGAATGAGCACAACACAACAGTAGAGACCCAGGTAAATTTAACCCCCATGAAGTAGAAACCTGATGCACCTTACGACTCAGCACGAGCAATTAAAACCTAGAAAACCCAGCCTTTATCACCAATCCTTGGCTTTTAAAGACTCAGGCCATTATCAGTAGGATTGGGCAGGAGTCCTGGTGTCTGTAAGGAGCTGTGCTCCCCAACACATGGAACACAGCAAGACAGCAGTTTATCCAAGATATTTTCTCTGTCTGAGGAATGGCATTAAAGGAGGGGAGGGGACTGGAGAGAAGCCTGCCCTGCCTCCTTGCCCCACGCAGACGCTGATCACATGCTCATCCAGTGGCGAGGAGCCATCCAGAACCCCGCTGAAGATATTGAATTTGCCAAGAAGCTAAAGAGAGGTGCAAGGCACGAGCAGCAGCAGGCAGTGATTTATGGAGCTGATGTGCCTTCCCAGGTCACACATCAATAGGAGCCTCACCTCCTCCACAGGCCAGCAGCCAGGCCGATTATCTGGCCCATGCTGCAGGATGCAGGGCCAACAGCCAAGTGCAGATCTCCTAGCTTGTTTGCAAAAAAAATAATAATAAATAAAACCCTGTAGATCCAGGTGACCAGCTTTTGCTCAAGCCCATGCTTGCCAGTGGTAAACGATCAAGCACACCAGCCTGCAAGAAAGCATGTAATGCCTGGAGGCTGACACTCGCTGGAGCTCCTGGAAAGCACAATGGCAGCCAGCAGCGGGAGCAGTGCTCATGTGAGCAACTCTGCAGCTGCCTGGCATCTGCCCATGGGTGTTCTCCCACCTCAATTCACCCCAGATTCGGCCCTAAGGTCTTCATGGTGTCACAGGCATAGGGATAGAGCTGGTTGCTCCATGAATCCTGACACTGGCTAAGAAAGCAGGAAAACAGTCCCTGCAAAGACAGTGCTCACAGGGCCACGTGCAGAAGCCACATGCCTTTTACAATTAGCCTCTGCTGACAAATGCACTTTTTTTGAAAAAAATCAATTTTAAAAAATAAATTTTTCAGAAATTTAGATTTAATATGGTATTTCCTCAAATCCCTTTTCCTCTAGTAGACCTGAGGGATAAGCTGAGAAGCACCGGCACTAAAGTCACCAAGCTGTATCACAGAAATCTGAAGGACATAAGCTTCTGGAGCTGCTGGCTGCCAACACTGCATTAACCTTTTTTTCCCCTTCCTTATGTTTTACTGAGTAAACCCCAGATGCAGCAACTCGGCAGCAAGATGCCATTCAGTATTCCTCAGGGAGTCTCAGAACTTTCCTCCCTCTGGGATCAACAGTGGAAAAAGGTTTGTGGTTCTTGTATGACAGTCCTGTAATGAGAATCCCATAAATTCCAAACTGTATTTCATCAGGAGTTTTAAGGGAGAAATCAAATTTCACAGGAGAGAAACTCAGGATGTGGGTTGAGACTCTGAGAAACCATTTGTTCTCTTGGATTCTGCCAAATGCCTTGGAGGATGTCAACTTTTGAAGGAAGGTATATTCAGAGATCCTCCAAAAGAAGCTGTACAACACTGAAGCTCCTAATCTAATCACCAATGAAAATACAGCCCAAAACAGTGACCCAACTTTGTGTTTTTACAGGAATGAACAAACTTGAAAGAGTCAAACAGTCATGTCTGAGAGCAGAACAGCAGAGATGTGAGAGTTTGGGTGCAGACAGGTGAGCATGACCACAAAAATCTTTACTCTTATTTTTTTAGCCCATTTTGGTGCCATTGGCTGCATGTCAAATTCATGCAGACAAGAAACACGGCCAATACACTCTGTCCCATAGGACAGGTGGCTCTTTAGAGAGGTGAGACTTCATCCACATGGAATCTAAGGAACATATTCTCGCCTGTGACTTCAAATCACCTAACACATCTGGAATCCATCATTACATAATCCAGAACCTGAATGTTTTTTACACCTCAGATACATCACAGAAGGCCACAAACATGCATGAGCCATCCATTGCTCCATAGCCATGGCAAGAAGCCTACAGTGCCAGCCAAAACTGGGACCAGGAAGGACTGGAGGTGTTAATCTGGTAACAAAAATGAAACCTTGAGGTTGCAAGCCAGGCTCTGTCCCAGCTGAGTTTGCGTGCTAGAATTTTAAGAAGGAGGTTGTTTGCTGACAGCTTAAAGGATTTATGGGAAGGATTAACCATGGCTTTGCTGATGAGGAAACCGGTGGCAAACTTGGAGCAACCCCACAAGCATGGGTAGAAGCTGGAAGAGGACAGGGAAAGGGCGGATGAGCCTACGACAGCAAAAACAATAGGGACAGTTTCTTTTGCACAGTGAACTCGACTGGGAGCAGCTCTTCCCAGCATTAAGAACCTTGGTTTGGTGCCCACCAAACACAGGACAGCCAGTTCTGGAATCCCACCTTCACAGCACTGGATCATTGCGGTAATTGGAGATATCCAGAAGCCATACCAGTGAGAACATCGCAGACCTCAACCATGAGGAAAGGCGCCCAAAAAGAACAGAGCGTGGAAGGCCTGGAGGGGAAGGACATGGTGGTGGGAGTCCTGCTGTGGAGGAGTGGGAGGAGGGAAATCTTGCTGTGAGTAGCAGGCAGAAAGGAATCACAGATCTGCAGCACTGGTTGCTTCAGAAAAGCTTCGTGTTGCTGCTTAAGAACTCCGTGAAGTGTCTACAACTGAGTCAGGCTTATATGCAGGTGAGTAACAGAGATAAAAAGCAGGAGGCTACAGATCTGCTGCAGCCTGGCAGAGGAACATGACCCTAGAGGGGTTTGCTCCAGAAAGCACAGGATGCTGGTTACCAGAAACACACACAGACCAATGGGCTTGTCTGGCAAGCTGGAGCCCAGCAACAAGAGCATGTTTCAACTGGGAATAGCTAATCCACCCTCTCAACCCAGTGCAGCTGCTCGGCAAACAAGCACGGTCCCCTTAAGAGAAAGCACAATCAGCCCAGATTTAGCTGGAGGAGGGTGGGGATATCGCTGAGCTCCAAGCCATGGTCTGAACCTTATCTGCTGCTTTAATACCTATCAGTGTTGATACAGATTAAAGGATTAGTCAGGATTACTGAAGGCAACCCTCCCTCGCCCCAGGCAGCGAGGATGGGCATGGGTTCTGTGCAATTCGAGTCTTCCCCTGCATCCACAGCCCTTGGCTGCACCCTTGAAGAGAAGGAGCCTGAAAAATATAAGAGGCTCTCCATGAGCAATGGCAGCCATGAAACAGATGCAAGGGAGGGAGACTGGGCTCCCCGGGGAGAAAACAAAGACTCACCAGCCAGAATCCAAGTGAGAGTTGGGTTTGTTGTCCCTACGGTTGCCTACCAACACAGCAAGCCTTCACGGACCAGCACCACCACCAGAAGAAACCATCTCACTACAATCCACCCATGGTTGCTTATTCCTGCTGCGGTCCAAAGCCCTCTTTCCCTAACAGAGGCATTTGTGGACTGTCAGGAAACTGCTTGGTTTAAACCTGCTTTTGATGTCACTCAGCTTTTAATTAGATCATGCCCCTGACCCAATTCCCCACATGGCTGCTCAAACCCTTGAGCATCAATGTGGGAAGGGGTGCTCAGGAGCAGGCAGGACACCTCCTGGGGGAGCAGCAAAGCTCCAGTGACTGCACAAGGAGGCAGGAAGGTTCCTGTGCCCACGTTTAGGCTGAATAGAAACCTGTGAGGAAGCTCTCCTCTGAGATCTCCCACCTTCTCCAAGAGATTATCACCAAATACCAGCTGTGTCCAGAGAGCTTGGCCCTGAAACCTGGCGAGGCTGAAAGCAGCTCAGGACAATGGCAAGATGAGAGATGCCACAGAATAATCCCCCAGTTCTGCCTCCCATCACCATGTATTCTGCTCCCTTCTCCAGGCAGAAGCCATTAAGCAAAGACCATGGCTGTCACCTCCTGGATACCAGGACCTCACATCCCAGCCTGTCATCCAGGAAAGACAGACTCTCAAAGGACACAGGTGGAGCAAAAAACATGTTGTCCAGGTGGAGAGTGCCCAAAGAAGTTGTGTCTGTCCCATCTGAGGTCAGGCTGGACAGGGCTTGGAGCAATCTGGTCTAGTGGAAGGCATCCCAGCCCACGGAACAGGGTGGAATGAAGTGAGTTTAAAAGAGCCTTCCAATCCAAACCAGCCTGTGAGACTATGAAACACTAAGATGGAACCAAACCTGGGTCCTCCAGCTTTCTTGCTTCTCACACCAAGACAATGGAAGGGAATGGCAGAGGCACTGAAGCTGCCTCTGTCAGCAACAAGATAGGCAATGCTGGGGCAAAGACCTGCAGAGAAGGACAGCACTGACCTGAAATGATCATCTGCAAGAGTCAAACTGACAGAACCACAAAAATGTTTGGGTTGGAGGGGACCTTAAAGCTCATCCAGTTCCATGCCCCTGCCATGGGCAGAGACACCTTCCAACTTCTCCAAGTAATGCATTCATATCCATATGCCAACATCCCACATCCTGCAGTGATTCAGGGATGAAACTCTGCCTCAAGCCCAAGGCAGTACCCCTTCTCCACCCCCACTTCTCCCAAACCATCTCCTCTGCAGGGTGAAGTCCAGGCAGCTGCTTTAGCCATTTGTTTCTTCCCACTAAAACACTTCCAGGCTACACATGGCTCAGGAAGGAACAGGGAGCCCTGGCCACACAAAATACATCCCAATAAAAGACTCCTTTCCCCTGTGCAGAGAAGATCTGAGTAAGAGAGAAGACCAAAACTTTCATCAAATTGGTCACACTTAACTCAAAAGCACACACAGTACAATCACCTCACCATAAGAAACAAGCTGAAGACCTGCAGTGTTGGAAATTCAAATGATACTAAGAGTCTAACTATGCTGAGATGTTAGTTTTGGTCCCATAAAAGCAAGCAGGGTTTCATAAAAGCAAGCTGCACTGGGCATTCGGGAGCCAACAGTAGTAAATCTGACACTGGAAGAGTGTGCCAGCCCAATGCCAGGACAGGGTGACAAATTCTTGGCCCAGATGGAAGAGTGGCTACTTTCAGCCTCATTGGGTCCCAAGCCAGCTGGAGCCCTTCAGTGAGTCTCCACAGCCAGGCCCCCTATCCTGCACCATGACCTCAGGCAGCAGCCAGAACGGCTCCCAGCCAGCACAGATGCGTTCAGCCCATCCTGGGAATTTGAGAAGCTCCACAGGAAGAGACACCAAGGTGGTTTTTGATTATGCTTTCTGATGGTGCTTTCCAGAGTTCCTGTTTCTAGACCCAAGAGATCCCTGAGTAGGAACACTATCTCCTCCAAGCTAATATAACTGTTTATGGAGTCAAGCCTACCAGGAGTTGGACTTGATGATCCTTGTGGCTTACTTTCAACTCAGGATATTCAATGGGTCATGACTTCACTCGTCTGCTCACAGGCCATGGTGTGATTCCCAGGTGGGATACACAAGCCACTAGCCAAGAGCCTCAGAGAAAGTCCTCCTATGAGTGTGCTTTTAATAGTGCCTTGTTAATTGTGAATTCACTGAACTGACCCAGAGCAGCCAATCCCAGGTCCTTTGGGAGAGGCATAGGGCAACATACAGCCCACAGAAGCGTGTTAAGCTTCCTCCAGCAGCTCTAATTCTGCCCCTTAGGAAACAGATGGCATGCAAACAATATTTTGCTTCAGAACCATGCAAGTTTGGAGAACACATGCCATGTATACCTACATATCTCATCAAGGAAGAAGTTCAGCTCCCTGTCACTGCACAAGTTGTCAAAGTCACAGCATACAGACATGTGATTTTTAGCGAAAATACTGCCAGAAGGAGAATGACAAAGGGGGCAGCGTGAAGGCTGCTGTGCTCTGCTGTGCTCAGCACCTGTCAGGTGCTGAGAGCTAAACTACTCCAATGAGGCACCAACCTACTTTCAGATGAATCTTCATACAAAACCTCACAGATTATCTGTATCACACTGCCACAATCACATCCTCAACACCTAAAGCTACACGAGCTATCACCCTCATTACATCAGCTCGTCACAGGAGATGACAACCCATCCATGAGCAATCCATTGAGGGGTGTGAAGAAGTTGGATGTGTGCATCAGCAGTGTTCCCATCAGTCCAACCACACTGCATGCAGATCTCTCCTCTCAGGCATTCAGTCACCTCAGCCAAAACTCCAGAAACTTCCCTGACTGCTATCAGATCACCTCAGGCAGCACGTGACAAATTCAAACACTTGTGGAAATTTCATAGTCCTCCAACCCCCCCAGCAGGAACAACGATCTGGAGCATTCGGAGCTTCCTAGGATGGTACTTCGTGCTCACCCACAAATTGTTTTACAAGACAAAGTCCCGAGAGCAGTACTTAGTCTCCAGCAAAGATGATTTTTGGCAGCTTTATCAGAACAGTTGTCACTCCCTTAATCTCTCCTTGGATGAAAGCATATTTAGGAAAACAGTCCAGATGCTGGAATACCAATAAAACAAAAAGCTGTGGTACAATGCAGTCTTGAAGAGCCCTTTACAAATAAACACAACTTGGGGGGGTTTCTGCTCAGCAATGCCAAGCCCACACTCATAAACTAGAACTACATGCTCCCCTCTCCAGGAATCAGAAAACAAAAGATGGTTTGGGTCACCCAGCTGCAGGACACACATGCAAGAACAAGTTGCTCTTGCAACTCTCCTGCCCCTAAATGGCCATGCTACTCATACCACTCCATGGATTTTTAATCAAATACTCCAAAAATAACAATTTACAAAAGGAGTTACAGTCGAGCCAAGAAACTTGGGCTAAGAACATGTAATGGGAAACTCACCATCAGCTCTAAGTGAGGGGCTGCAGAGCTGATGAAATCACCCATCACAGCAACAGGTTTGTCCACTCCTCACACATCTTAGTTTAAAACTGGACATCATCCACAAGGGCTTTGAACCTCATACCAGCATTTCCAACAGCACCCACCAGCAACAGCTCAGCACCACTGAATCACAGATCAGTTTGGGTTGGAAAGGATCTTCAAACTCATCTCTTTCCATCCTCTGCCATGGACAGGGACACCTCCCACTAGACCAGGTTGCTCCAAGCCCCGTCCAACCTGGCTTGCAAGACTTCCAGGGATGATGCAACCACATCTTCTCTAGGAAACCTGTGCCAGGGCCTCACCATCCTCACAGGAAACTATTTCTTCCCAATATGCCATCTAACCCTGACCTCTGGTAGGGGGAAGCCATTCCCCCTTGTCCTCACACTCCAGGCCCTTGTCCAAAGTGCCTCTCCAGCTCTCCTAGAGCCCCTTTAGGCACTGGCAGGGGCTCTAAGGTCTCCCTGGAGCCTTCTCCAGGTGAACACCCTCAGTCCTCCCAGCCTGGAGCCACAGTAGAGGAGCTCCAACTCTCAGATCATCTCATGGTACTCTCTGGACTCCCTCCAGCAGCTTCTGATGTTGGGTTCTCCAGACTGGAGGCAGCTCTGCAGGTGGGGTATCACCCAAGTGAGGCAGAGCCCCCTCCCTCCACTTGCCAGATCCACGCCTCTGGATGCAGCCCAAGCTGGCTTTCTGGGCTACAAGCACATTGCCAGGTCACATCCAATTCGTCAGCCACCCGTATCCCCAGGCCCTTCCCCCAGGACTGTGCTCAATCTATTCTCCACCCAGCCTGTGTTTGTACTAGGGATGGCCCCAACCCGGGGGCAGGACCTTGGACTTCACAAGGTCCCCACAGACCCACCTCTCCAGCCTGCCAAGATATCTTGAAGAAATCCAACCACACCACAAGACTTCCTCGAACTCCAAGGCCACTATTAGTAAAAATTACACCATCTCCTCCTCCTGAACCACACTGGCCATCTCCAGTAGGTCTGGGATGACTTTCATCATCTACTCCCAGAGGACTCCGCCTCATTTCCAGCTGACAAGTCTCCAGTATATTGAAGGCTTATTTTCCCCCTCCCCTCCCGGGAGGGCGGGAATGACATCCCATTAAATGAGCCAGAAGAAACCCAACCCACCCAAGCCAAGGCCCTGTCTTTGCCCTTCCCATTCATTGGCAATCTCAGCATGAAGTGCAGTTGTCAGAAGATTTCTTGGGTTTCCTTAAATTCTTCTGCCAAGTTCTGATTAAAATCCTCCTAAGTGGTTTTCTCTTCATTCCATTTCCTAGAACTGAGAAGCAAAGCGGACCTGAGAGCAGCTCTGAGTGCTGGAGCTAACAGCCCCCAATACAGCCAAGCCATCCAAGTCTCCCACACCGGCTCATTAGGATCAACGGAAATTGAAAGCAATGCTCCTTCCATCTCCCATATCAGACAATCAGCTCCCAGAGGAAACTGGGTTTTAATGGCCTCACTCACTGGCAGGAGGCTGGGATTGCTCAGCCAACAGGGGCTGCCGAGGCACCTCACTGGGTGCTGCTTCAGTGTCATGTGTGAAACGGGTCAACCAGAAAGGAATATTCCCAAAGGCTTTCAGGTAACACACAACAGTGGAGCAGTGGGAGTAAAACACTGCACTGTAACACATCTCCATGCCCAAAAATATCCAATTTACTCCAGTCTCTCACCCCTATTTGACGTGCTCTGGTTCATGACGGTAGCTGCGAAAGAGAAGGCAACCTCTCATCACAGGCTCCTTGTGCTATCAGCTTGAGATCTGCACCAAACTGGATTCCCTCTTTGCCCAGGAAAATCTGTCTGCTTTGGTGGCCTGGAGGATGAAACCATTGGTTTCTTGCCCAGAAATAACAGGCACCTGCAAGTCCAGTTGCTCTCATTCCTGTGGCCGAAGGCTGGAGGCTATCGGGTCACCACAAAGATGGCTCCTGTCCTCCCAGCCAGGAGTAGCTGAGGAGAGCCCCTTCCCTGCAGGAAGGCAGATGCATTTGGTCCCAGGATTCAAGCACACTGAGAGCACTGTACAGGGGTGGTGCAAGGGAACCCCAAAACAGCCTCTGTTCATACCAGAAAAACCAGAACCAGATGTGTTGCTGCCCTCTCTGCTGTGTCTTCCTCCTTTGCAGAGCCCCACATGTGGAGCTGCTCCTGCCATAGCCAAAACATTACTGATGAGTACCCAGCCTGAAAATCCCAATACTTCCATTTTTTAATGCCATGAACCTCTTCATGGTCCCTGGGGGAACAGGAAGACACTGACCCTACTGAGAGATCACATGAACAGGACACACACTGGCCCAAGCTACCATTGAGGGACCTTATCACAGGGAACACCAATAGCTCCTGTTTTCTTGGTCTGGAGGAAGCAGCAGAGGGGAGCAAAGGCTGTGAGCCCCAGTAAAGCAGGACCTTTTCCTGGGATGTGGCTCTTCTACCAGCCAGGCAGTGATCTGGCAAAGCCATGGCATATTTGGTCACATTTGGGCGTGGCTTCATATGCAACCTTGGCTTTTTGTATGCAAGATCCAGACCCAGCCTGAGAGCTAAATCACCTGCTTTCCCCACTACTAAAGGGCTTCAACTTTTCCCCCAGGTCCAGGCAGCTCTGCTCGTGGCCATAGGGGTTTGACCAAAAGGCTGGTTTCCTTCAAAGGGCCATTCACCACGCAGTCCCTCCAGCTCCCTCACCCTACCCACAAAGCAGAGCATTAATAGCCAGCCTGTGAGACCATAAAACACTAATGCCCAAAGAGTTCCTGCACCTTGAAATGTTAATGCTGAGCAAAGAAAGAAACCTTCTGGTCAGCAAACCAGGTCCATGATACATAAACACAGTCACCTTCTCCCCCTCCAAGCCACAGAACAGCAAACAGCCCTGGAAACCCTGAAACCTCGCTCTGTGTACAAGGCACCCCATAGATCCACTGAGAGGCTTCGCCAGCAGGGGACAGCTCTGCTTGATGACTTTGTCACCACCTCAAAGAGCTGCCTGGTGCCCAGCCATCCTCTCCTTTCAGCCTTGGAAAGCAATTTCCCCTAGTCTTTGAGCACACAGAGCCCAGACTCAGTGCTCTCCTGTTCTTCCAAGCCTCTCTCAGCCATCTGATTCCCAGAACTTGACTCCAACTTTCACAGATTCCTAAGGGCTGAAGAAGACCTCCAGTGGCGGGATCTCTAGTCCAGTCATTAACCCAGTGCCACTATGCTCACCACCAAACCCCAAGTGCCACATCCACACACTTTTCAAACACTTCAGGGATGGTGATTCTACCACTTCCTTGGGCAACCTGTTCCAATGCCTCACTACCCTTTTAGCGAACCCTTTCTTTGTTCCCTTCTCCTTCTATAGGGGCATCCATTCTTTACACCACAGTGGGTCAGAGGGACACAGAAGTGCAGACCTGGGGCTTGGTGTCCCACTGGGGAAGGCAGGTCAGGATCCCAAGCTGGCAGGGCAGCACCAGCTGGAAATACTTGCTTGGAGCTGGTGTAGTCACAGTAGCCATGGCTCTCAGCGTGCCCCATGTCTGGTGTGGAACCACAGGGACATCACAGCCTCTCCTCTGCACAGCAACGATGATGGAGCATCCCAGCTGCAGTGGCACCAGTGATTTTTGGGATGGCCTTCCCTTTCAGGCAACAGACCCCAGGACTCCACTTGCCACCATCCACAGATGACCCACCAGGCAGGTGCAGATCTCCCTCCTCCAGTCCAGCTTGAACACAGGACCAAGACTCAATTCCAGGGTCCTTTTTCTGAGCACTGATCCTAGGATGGTGACCACCAGCCACAAGGCATGCAGTTGACTCCAGAACATGCCACACCTGTTAACCAGATGAGAGGGCCATTCCCAGCGGGGGAGCCAGTGTACCTGCACCTTGACAAGTGGAGAGAGGGGTGGGGGAGTGAGCGGGGACAGTCTGGGAGCAGCATTCGCTTGCATAGGACCTGGGGAAAATATCACAACACTGCATTTCCATGGCTAACTGGGGGAGCAAGCAAGCTTCTCGGAATGAAATTGGTTTTGGGTTCTTTTCCCAAGCCAGAAAGTAATTGTGCCACAACCACAGGACTTGTAGCTGCAACAGTGCCTTCTCTACCCAGAGCACCTTTGTGCTCCCCCCAGCAAAACTCATGCTCAAGCCTAACAGGAGCAGCCAATCCATGCAGAGAAAAGGGGAAACTGAGACACACAGGCTCCAGCATTTGCATTAAGGGAGGGCAGCCCAGGGGGTTCTCTTACTCCCTCAGCACCAGACAAAATTCACTTTTGAGCTTTATCACATCCCATCCCCTCACCAAAATACGGTGACCTCCACATCCCAACCAAAATTGCAGCTCAGGCCTGCAAAGCAGGTATGCTCTCCACACTATTCATCACAACACATTCCAAGACATTCCAAGTGAATGAGGGCCAGACAATATTTTAAAGTAAATCTAGATACCAAGTTTTAAAGCCACTTCAGTGTCAAAGGAAAAGTAAGCAGATGTGACTACATGCCATCACCACATTGTACAAAAGCTTTGTGGTAGCATCTTCCTGCAAAGGGATTTATCCTGCCCACAAAACACTGGGATGGTGCTGGCACCGTTCAGTTGGCAAGGCTGGGGGCACAGGAGGAGGAAGGATGGGGAGCACAGGCATCATGTGCTTTCCTGGGTTGAGCAGAGCTCACCAAAGCTACTGTGAGCCCTGTGAGAGGCCAGTAAGCCCCTAAAACCTTTACACCACAGCAAAGTCCCCATCTCCAGCCCTAGGTGCCACCACCACCGCTGTGCCCCCACCCCCACTGTAGGTGCCACCATCACAAGCCCCAGATGCCACCATCACTGCCATCTCCAGCCCTAGATGCCACTATCACTGCTATGCCCCCATCACCAGTCCCAGTGCCAGTACCACTGCCCATGCCCCATCCATCCTAGCTCACCTATCCATGCCAGCCCACAACCGGAGCTCACCCCAGAAAACCCTGAGCACATTTATTTACATCAATCAGTTCCTGGATCTGGTCCGTGGGCAGGAATGAGTAACAGGGACAGGAATATATCGAGCAGATGTTGTCACCAAATACAACATATCGTCAGGCTGCTGGTGGCTTTAAATCATTCCAGAGCTTGGCAGTTGCTTCCCAGCCCTGGGCTGCTCTCCCAGCTGCTGCTCAACAGCTCTGAGCCCTGGGGTGGCTCCTCTTGCACCCAATGAGCGCTCAAGCTCCAGGCACTGATCACCACGAGGTAGGAATGTCACAAAGCCACCCCAGATAGTCCATAGCAATCACCACTGCCTTTTCTCTTGCCCACCTTCAGCTCTGGAGATTTAAGTGCCCTCTTGCCCAACACGTCTCCAGGGTTGCCTGCACACAAAGATTCACAGGGAAGATGGATTTCACAGCTCCAGCCCAAAGCACCCTCGAGAGTAGCAGCAGAGCAATGCAGCACTGTGAAAGCAGTGGCACAGAAGATGTCGTGCCTGCAGAAAACAGGGGAAAGGCAGTGAATCCCCAACCAAGCAGCCTTTAAAAGCATATGAGGGGAAACACAGGCAGCCTGTGCTCTGCTGCCCTTTCCCATGGCCTCCCTGGCTGCCGGGTGGAGAAGCAGCTTTGCTCATTAGCAGGTTATTCCTGGCACACTCCCCCTGCATCAGCTCCCCGGCAGGGCTGCGGGAGCAGCTCGCAGTGTTTTGAAGCCTTCGGGGTTGCACAGCGCTCCAGAGGCGCAAATCTTCCTTTAAAGAAATCTCCCTCGGCAGATAAATGGTGCTGGGTAACAGGGGTCATTAGGCTAATGAGCAGCTACCGCCAGCCTGGAAGCAAAGCAAAAAACCAGCACAGAGTCTACCAGAGCCCGTTAGCCTCAAAATCTGACCCATCTGCAGCAGCTGCCGTGGCTCTCAAGGGAGGAATCAGGTCCATGAGTCAGCAGGATCAATCACCCGCCAGCCTTCCCATTAAAATCTCTCATCAAAGTACTGGGGGAGCAGATTTGCAGGTTGCTTGCACCAAGGAAGTCGAGAAGGGGCTGTTCCTCCTCTGTCCCCTCTCTATCAGCCCCTTCGTTACCATGATGTCATTTCGCTCTCACGCTTCAGGAGTGGGGAGGTTTTTTCTTTCCCAGCGCTGCTCCATTTCCTACCACCATGTCCTTGACGGGGAGCCACATGTCCTTTTGCCCATTCTGGTGGAGACTGGGCCAAGTTTCGGCATGACAGCCAATTCACGGATACAGCAATGCTGATGGGTCAGGCATCAAAGCTAACTCAGCCTTTTAGTCCTTCCTAACACTGCCATCTGGGAAAGCAACCAGGGAGAGATGCAATTTTCCCCTTGTAGAGCCTTCAGAGGTGGGATCAGCTGGAACTCCCAGCCTGCTACATCCAGTGGTTATAAAAGAAAGCCCACATATAAATAACCTCTCAGCAGGAGCCAAAACTCCAGCACTAACCCCAAGGTTTGAAGTGAAGGAGGCTAATTTCCTCCTTTGTAGCTCTTGACACATGTTGGCTGTATGCCTCTCTCTTGCCTTGTTCCTAGAGCAGAAGGCTCTGGGCAACGGAGCCAGGGACAATAAGGAAACGAGTGGTGTCATTCCCAAGGACTCCCAACACAGCTCTGTCAGCAGCTCTGGAGGCAGCTGATGCCAGCATGGAATCATGGAGAAAAAGAACCATGGCGAGAGGATCAGGCAAGAGCTGTCTGCACGCCCCTGCCACCTCCCTGAGCTGCCCATGTCAAGCTGGCTGCCATTCCCCGGAAAGAAACAAGCCCTCCAGAACAAGGACTGGGAAACAACTTCTCCCCAAGGTTTTGGGCATGAATAGGTCCCTACCCAATCACTGGGCTTCTCACATGCCCTAAAAATCCCAGGGGAAAACAAAACACAGGGTGAACACCAGCTCCAAAGCCAGCCAGCAAGCTCCACCCAAACTCTGGCCCCAAGACAAGGAAATCCACACCAGTCAAACTCCCAAGCACATCTTCAAAACAGAAGGCTGGGACCACCCCCAACATCTCATCCTGGTTCTCCGCCATATCAAGAAATGTTCCTAAGAGTGTCTGTGCCCATCTCCTGTACGGCTTGGACCCAGCACAGGGACTGAGAGATCTCACCTCTTCAAGCTGGAGTCACACAGGAATCCCTCACCCCAATCCTTCCCACTGCATGCAGAACCAAGCTTCATCCCCTCCCCCAACAATGGGAAAATGGCTAAAAAAAGGGCAACCATGCTTTCACTCCAGGTAAAGGATGAATGGTGCAGGACACTTGGCACCTGGGAGTCCATCCCATGTCCCACTGCGGCTGTAGGACCAGCACTGGAGGCACCACGCAGGTCTGCATCCTTGGATTAGGGCAAGAGGATCCACAAAGGTGACATCAAAGCCACCCTGAAAACTTCTAGGTAAGCCAGCAGCAGCAGGGACAGTGCACAGATGTATTTTTTGGGTGTATTTCATTTTTTGGCAGCTGCCATTGGTGTGGTGTCACCACCCCACTGTCTCCATTGCCACCTGACCCTAAGAACTCCCTCTGCTGCCACACTGTCCTCCCACAGAACTGCAAGGGCATTTTCTCACCAGTTTTGGTGTGAGCACACTGCAGCGTCCCCCATCTTACAACAGTCCCTCTTTATCAGGTCACCCATAGCAGGGCTGTCTGCTCTGAGCACGCAAAGGGCAACACCACACTGTGTGTAGGGAGAAATTCAGGAGAAAAAAATGCACCAGTGGCTTCCACCCCCTCTCCCGCAGAGGGACACGGATGAATCTACCCTCCTGGCTGCCCAAAACCGCAGCGCACGTGACCCAGAGAGGCTTTTCAGGAGAGCTGAGTCTCCAGCGGCTTCTGTTTGCCTTTCCCTTGTCTGCAGCAGCATCACATCTGGACGCTTGTCAGAGGAGAAGGGAAAAAAAACAACCCTCCCTCCTCCTGCTGAACAAGCTCTCAATCAAAACAAAGCCGGAGCGGCAGCCAAGAGCTGGGAGGCTCTTTTGTTTAATGCTCAACATCCCCCGGCTGGGCCAGCACGCCTCAGAGTGCCGGGAGCGGGTGCAGGGGCCGGGTGTGGGCAGTGTGGTGGGTGCAGGGCTGGTGAAGAAGGGGCCAGCTCAGCCACCAGCCCCTAAGGCCAGCTTGGCCACGCGATGGCAGCTGGTGGGGCAAAATCAGCTCTGCTCCTCCGTGCACAGCCATTTTGCTGAGCTCAGCTGCTAACCAAGAGCTGCTATCCCCCCCAGCACCAATGCCCAAGCAAAGCAAACCAAACCAAACTAAACCTCAACTTAGCTCCAGTCATCCCCATGACCCAGGGACTGACCCAGGGACTGGTCGCCATGCTCATAGGTCCATCAGCACAAGCTCTTTTTCCTCCCTGCTGCAAGTATTATAAGCTCCCACTGCTGCCCCTCCAAATATTTTCTGGGGCTCCAAGGACCTGCCCAGGCATTGACCACAGCCAAAGGCAAACCTTCTTGAGGGGATCAGCCCATCCCAGAGACCCTGGAAAGTCTCAGCAGGGTTATAACCAGTGGGTTTCATCAAGGTCAATCCCATCCCTGGAGAAGTTATCGCTTGTGCCCCAACACACTGATGGCATCGGGTTTGAGGAGAGCATGTAATAAGCCAGGACACAGTCAAGATCCACACCAAGAAAAAGGATATTTGGGATACTCAGCTCTGGAGGCTTCATCCCAGGAAGCAGCAACCAGAGCCATGGGGTCACACTGGCAAAAACACATCCCGTGGTGCCCAAGGGCCATGTCTACGGGCTCCTGCACTGCTGGGTCAGACATGGGAGCAAGGGTGAACTCGCCTGTGGACAGAGCCATGGAACACTGGCTGACATGGAAAACTGTCTGGCAAAGCCCAAAGCTAAGCTCCTTCCTACACCCATCAAGGACTCGATGGCTGCCGAATCCTACAGCAAGATATTGGAAGAACACAAAAGGAGAAGTAGAGGCAAGTGGGGTGAGCTGGGTGGGGCAAGAGCTGGCTGCTGCATTGAAGCACCTCATCAAGGAAAAATACTGCCTGCTAAAGTGCTTGTTATTCCAGCTATGGAGATACAAGAGAGTCTCCTGGCTGGCAGCTATCAGCTCAGCACACATCTCTTTTGTCTGACCTCCAGGGAGGTCACCCACCCCAGGCTTCAGCAGTGGAGGGACAAACAGTCTCCCTTTCTTCATCCACAGCTTCCCTGCCCAAAATGGAAGCAGGAGCAGTACAGGGTTAAGCAAAGGACAAGCTGACAGAGACCAAAGGTTGGCTGAGTCATGCTGTGGCTGTTCCTGTTTCAGTCTGAGCAAGTTTCTCGCTTCCCAAGCAGGGTTTGTCCCCAGGGCAGAATGAACCTGCCGCCTTAATCCTCTCCATGCACTGCCTGGAGGAGCTGCCCTCCCTCTCACAGGCAGCACATACCTCTTCTCTTGGCTTGTCCTTTGGACTCCACATGCAGTTTTTTGGGACATCGCTACAACTTTCAGGAGACAGGACGAGCCCAAGGCCACATCCCCCATTGCATCCCATTGGTCCTCCACGCTGCTCCAGGCATCCACCCAGCCTTAGTCTCTTCCTCAAGACAGAAAACTGCTTTCCCACCCCTTACCATGCAGATACCTTTCTTCTCGTCGCCCACGGCTTTCCCAACCCAAAGGAAGCCATCCAGGTGCCCCCAGGATGCTGGTGAAACACAGGCAATGCTTCCTCTTAAGTGACGCATGTTCCTGAAGATCCAGACATCAAATCCCTTCTCCAAACAGGGATCAGCCCTCCAGCCTGAGCTTTCAGTGAGGGGGTTATGCTTGAATCTGGACAAGTAAAATGGCAGAACCGTCCTCACCGGGTGTCAGAACAGAGAAGATAGAATCATTTGGGTTAGAAGCAACCTTAATGCCCATCTTTTTCCACCTCCTGCCATGGACAGGGACATCTCCCACTAGACCACATTGCTTCAAGCCCTGTCCAGCCTGGCCTGGAACACTTCCAGGGATGGGGCAGCCACAGCTTCACAGAGAAACCCGTGCCAGGGCCTCACCACCCTAACAAGAAAGTGTTTCTTCCCAATATCCCTTCCAACCCTGTCTTCTCTAAGTGGAAAGCCATTCCGCCATGTCCTGGCACTCCTTGTACCCACTCCAGCTGTCCTGGAGCCCCTTTAGGCACCTTTAAGCTTCCCTGGAGCCTTCTCCAGGGGAACACCTCCAGCTCTCCCAGCCTGGCTCCAGAGCAGAGGGGTTCCAGACCTCAGAGCATCTCCAGGGCCTGCTCTGGACTCACTCCAGCAGTTCCACATCCCTCTTATGTTGGGACCTCATGGCTGGAGGCAGATCTGCAGGTGCAGTCTCACCTGAGTGGAGCAGAGGGGCAAAATCCCCCCCCACCTCCCCTGCTGCCCACACAGGGGGATGAGCCCAGGACACAGAGGGGTTTCCAGATGCCAGCACGCATGACCAGGGTGTGTGGAGCTTCTCGTCCACCAACACCACACATCACATTGGTATCTCCAACTGCAAAGAGTTTCTGCAGTTTTATCAGCGAAAGAAATAAATCTTTAATAGTAACAACACAGCAAAGCTGTGCAGGGTATGTCCCAAGGTCCAGTCGGCTCCAGTGCTGGCTGTCACAGCAGCCGGCACAGATGGCTACAAGGGAACATAACAGCCAAGCATGTTGAGGTATTTCCCAAACCAATTCCCAAGCTTCTGTCCTCCTCATGTTTTTCCCAAGCCAAAACACATTGCCCTGTACACTCTTCTGATGAGTTTCTCCTCCACAAACCCACCCAGGTGCCCCAAATCACAGATGGACTTCCAGCATCCACAGCTTTTAGCAGCAGCATTCCTGACCTTCATGCAAAAGAGCATTTGCTGCCCTTCCTGGTTTCATTCACTCTGGTTCCACTGCCAGAACAGACAAAGGAACAGAATGTCTTCACACCACTCCTGAATTTTACAGGCTTCAATCACCTGTCCCAGAAGTCTTCCTCTTAAGTGGAGGAAGCACCAACCTTATTTAGCAACCTTTGTCCTAGAACCATCCTGTGGCTGACCATCCCCACCATATACTTTTCTCCATATATGCTCCCAAACAAGTCTCTGGTCTCAGCACCTCTCCCAACGCCACTTGCCCTCCCCACCCATCCCAGTGTCCACACTGTGATCCCCACGTCAAAGCAGAAATCCTCCCAGGTTTCTGGCACCTCCCAGGGAACCTCTGGCTGCAAATATGGCGATGTTACTTCTCATACTCCCCAGCCACTCTCATGACACTCTGGCACATATTGATGGCAATAGGGCCAAGCTGACCATAACACACACACTTGTGATGCTCACCCTGTGCATGACATACACACGTCACGTGGTGACACATGTCACCAGGCACGCACCCCACATGCAGCTGGCCCGGAGGAAAGCACAGACCTCCACATGCTCAAAGTCCTCCCCATGTGAACCAGAAATCACATCAGCCACTGTGATTGCTCAGAAACCAGCGAAAAGTCCTGAAAAATGGCCACGTCCAGACACAGCAGCGCAGACACCCAGAGTCCAGTGCCACGCAGAT
Organism: Acridotheres tristis; assembly: GCA_037013685.1. Taxonomy (NCBI): domain Eukaryota; kingdom Metazoa; phylum Chordata; class Aves; order Passeriformes; family Sturnidae; genus Acridotheres; species Acridotheres tristis. Next base: position 20,184,686 of record CM072897.1, on the reverse strand, counting down.
GGACAGGTGGCCACCCACCCCTTTGGTCATCTGCCATTGGCAGGGCTTTTCATGCCCTTGGTGACCTGGAAGAGGCTTGGCCAGCTCAGCATCACTGCCAAATGTTAGTAGAGGAGTAACACAAGGCAAATATCATCCACAGCTACCCACCAACCCTGGATCACCACCCCAAGTGCAACAGAGCCCACGTACCATCGCCAGACCCAGGAACAAGGCGGTGACTCCTGTGAGCCCTGCTCCCTGTGCTCATCTGTATGCCCATGCAGATCCCACATCTACCAACATTTTAAGGGATCCTTCTCTGCACATGATGCCACTGGAGAAATAAATTCCTTCAGGAGCTGCAGGGAGCCTTGACACAGAATGTGAAGCCAGCAGAACATAGAGCACAGCACAGACTCTTTCTGTCCCCTTGGGAGATGTAGCAGACAAAGCACCAGCACATCACCTTGACTTCAGAGTGATAGAGGTCAGAGAGGCCTGGACCCATACAGCTCAGCCAAAGTGCTGAAGAAAACCAAACCTCAGGGGCTATAGCAGGATGGTACCTAGAACACAGTGTCTGCAGGTGATCACATGGCTCCCAGAAGCCAGGCTTGATCAGTGTCATTCCACTGCCACATCCAGACACCAGCACATCACATGGCCAAACCACCTTCACGCTAAAACCAGCCACACATCAGTGCTGGCCCCAACAGTACAAGATACACAGTCCCACTCTCGTCACCCACAATGCCATGTCACAGCAACACCATGTGAGCAGCAGCAATGGTACCCATGCCCCAACACCTTTCTTACCTTCTCTGACTTCACCTTTTTCAGCTGCCGGCACTCACTTTCTCCATCCTCCAGCTCCGACTTTACTCCCAAGGGATTGAGTGCAGCTCCTGTGTCAATAGCTATACTCCCAAGCTGCTCAGCAGCAGCAGGCTCTGTCCCCTGGCCCCCATCATACTGTCCCACCCTTACTGCCAGGGCCAGGGGCTGCAGCACACTGGGCTCCTTCTCCGCCGAAGCCCCCACACCCTCACTCCTTTCCTTCTTGCTTTTGGATGAGCCGCCCTCCTTCTCCTTCTTGGAGCCAGCCACACTGCGAGACGCCTTGGCCGACTTCTCCGAGTTCTTCGGGGTGACAGCGGGCACCAAACCACCCGAGTTCACACCATCCCCAGAGCGTCCTTGAACCTCCTTCTTGCCACCAGCTCCCTCATTGGGAGTGAACAGAGAGGACCCTGGGGTCGGTTTCCCACTGTCCTTGCCAGTCTTGCTCCTTTTCGACTTTGATTTGCCCTCCTTGCCTTGCGGGCCTGGCACCGGGCTCACAAACTTGATGTTATCCGGCAGTGTTGCCACTGCATTGGGTGCCGGGAGCCCCACCTCCTTGGAGCCCGACATTTCCAATTTCTGCTGATCCTTCTCCAAATCAGCATCAAGGTCAATGATGAGATTCCCTACGCCAATGTCCCACTCATCCCCACTGTCATACGTCTCAACCGGGTTTGCATCAATTCCTTTCCCTCCGGAAGCTCCGCTGCTCAAGGACATCTTAGAGTTAACGGCCCCTCACAGTCAAAGGCTCTTCCCTGCCTCTATGCCCTGGGGGTCACCTACGTCCTTGGGGGGCTTCCAGTGGTCGGGGTCTGCCCAGGTGACGGCATCGCTGCTGGAAGGGAGAGAAAAGAGAGCAAGGTTACACACAAAGAGCCATGGGCAGACAGATCATTGACAGCCACATCTGCAGGCAGGAGAGATCTGGGGAGAGCAAAACCCCCAACCTCCCAAATCCCCCTCACAGCATTCCTTCTGCCATCCCCTGGGCTGGGGCTGCTCCACAGCCGCCCCCGCAGCAGCAGCCATCTGGCACTGGTCCTCGATCAATACCAGCCCTGGCAGGTCACGGCTCTCGGCTCCAACAAGACATTACTCACACATTTCCCCGCTCACCATTTCCCTCTGAATTATCGAGCGCTGCCCCAGGGAGGGAGGATTGATTCCTCTCCTGCCAATGCCACCCAGAGTGAGAGCTCCTCTCCACACCAGCCTCGCTGTGAGGGACAAGAGCTGCTCATCAGGCAAGTCAAGTGCCTTGGTGGGAAATAAATCCCAGTCTTCAGAGTGCCTGTGACACTTGGGACGTGTCAGAGCAGTCACCAAAGGCCAAATCGCAGTGGGAAGCATAAGGGTTCCCATCCCACACCTCTGGGCAGAGCAACACAGTACCCAGATTTGGAGTGTTTAACACCACCACCTCTGGCCAAGCCCAAAAGCTTCCAATGGGAAATAGAGATGCAATTATGTAAATACAAAGTCTTATTCAGGATGAGAGGGCTCAGCCCTACCTGCCCACGCCACAGCTGACCCCGGTAAGCCCAAAATATCTCCTCCCTGCTTCCCAGCCTCTCCCCCCAGGGAGGGAAACAAAAAAGACACCCACGCGCAACCTGACACAGCACCCTGATGAGACATAATTAACACATGTAACAGCTTCTTCCCAGCACCGCCCAGCAAGGCCACCTGTTCTCCAGAATCCTTGAGAAATCCTTGACCACCCATTTGGATGAGGCTTTTCTCCACCACCATTGTCCTCCCCTTCCCCACCAAGCTCCAGGCCTGCTTGCTCCTGGTACTATTTACAAGTGACATTTCAAAAACAAGTGACTTAAAGAGAAATGAGAAATAAAAAAAAAAAAAGAAAAAAAAAAAAAAGCAAGGAAAAAACAAACAAACAAAAACACCCAAAAACAAACAGCGGAAAAACCCCACACCACACACACACAAATTTCTTCAAACCCCAGCAGGAAGGAGCCTGGAAAGCAGCTTCAGTGTGTTTCCAGAGACACAAACACTGTAAAAATGCCAGGGATTCTTTCATCAGCTAGGCTGCCGCAGCCAGACCATTTTCCATCTGCTCCCCACAGCATCCTCGGCTCTGTACAGCTAATAATCTGCTCTCTGACAGGTCATTACGGAGATTTTTAACCCCAGGAGCTGGGGGACTTGCGCACAAGCTGGAAATGAAAAGCACTGACCTCTCATTTCAGCAGCAGGGAAAGTGCCGAATCAGGAGATCACTTTGTGCACCGGACTCGCTAACAGCTTCCCAAAGCTGACCTGTGTGTTTCCATGGCCTCCTCCTCCTCCTCTTCCTCTGCCCCAGCACCTGCTCCCCAGTTCCAAGCTGGTGTGTCCAACCCCATCAACATGCCTCTCCAGAACCTCTCTCCAAATCACCGATGAGACTGGCAGCAATTGGCAGCGACCATCTCACCCCTGCACGACAATCTTCGTGTCACGGATCCACAGCAATTCCTTTGTGCGGGTGGGCAAAGTCAGTAATGAGCTGGATGGACTAGATTTTTGGCTGGTACCAGTCCCTTCCCAGCCCTAAGCTGAAGCATGGAATTCAGGAACAATCCCAATGAACCAGTGGACCACCGATGACCACTGATGTGCAGGAACAACCCACAGGAGGATGGAGTTCAGTTCAGTTCAGTTTCCAAATCCAAGAGTTGCCGACCCAAAGTTGGAGCAGGCAAAGAGCCATGGTGAGCTCAGGTCAGAGGGAAAAACAGACAAGGATCTAACCTTGCGGTGACAGGAAAATGACAGACAATCCGCAGGGCTGTACTGCAACATGAATAGCATCACCTGCTCCATGCAATACCTGCATGATGCCAGCTTGGCCAGCTCTCCACTCCCACCACAGAATTCACGTTGCTGCTCCAAACGTGCACATACGCACACACATCTCCTTAAGTATTATTTATACATATGGAATAAGGAGAGCAGATGAGCAGGACCTGGGTCTCAAACTCTGCAAACAGCAGCGGTTTTGCCAATTCCTACCACAACAAAACGAAGAAGGACCCCAGAAGTCCACTGGCAATTGGAGAGCCAGGAATAATCAAAGGGTTAGAAAACAAGAGGAGCAAAAACCTTCACCCTACAAAGGAGGTGCTGAGGGAGTCCAGGATCTGCTAATGCAGACAGAAGGGAATCACAAACAGGACGGACAGGAACATGCTGGATTGGCAAGAGCAGGGGAAAGGCACGTTGTGACGAGAGGGAGGCAGAGAACTCAAGACATGCCACTACAGGAAGAGGGACTGGGGCAGGGATCAGCTCTTTCCAGAGCAGAGCTGAAGGCTGGGACCCTGGAATGTGATCTGGGGGGATCTCCTGAAAACGCTCCATTGCATGTGGCTCTAAAGCATACTCCACAGCTTTTTCCCCTCCCCAAAACTCCCATCCAGTTCCCCATCTCTCTACTCCACCACTGCAGTCTCAACCTCTGCAGCCAGAGGAGCATTTGGAATCCCTCTCCCAAGCCAGACCCGCAGGGACCCCAACCTGACACACCATCATTATATTGGGTGCATAGGAGCCTCTGGCTACCGCACCCCGTGGCCCAGAGAAAGAGGTGCCTTTCCCACTGTCTCCTTTGCCTAAGCTAGAGAAGCACCAGGTGGTATCCAGATCCTTCCCACTCTCCTGCCGGGGAAGTAACGCTGCCACAAATCACAGCATCTCAGAAAACAGAGCGAGGAGATTGATTCAGCTGTAAACGTGTCCTTCCCCTTACCTCCTGCCATCACAGGATTGATCCCCGCACAACATGAAAAGCATGTGCTCACTTGTTGGCCTGGAGACCTGCCAACAAAGCATTTTAAGAGCAGTCCTGGAGCGCAGATCCTACAAGGAGACAGCTTTCTGCTTGGGAATGCTGCACACACACAGCACCAGACATGAATAATTCAGCTCCATTAGGTGCTGAGACCTCTATAATCCACATCTACAGGCTGGGACAGAGCCAAACCGTATTCAGAGACAAACCTGAAAGTTCACTTTCAGGGCTGCACACACACCTAGAGACAGCTCTTCCACCAGAACAGCTCCATTTCCAAAACGCAGCAAGGAAACTGCACCAGCCCCTGGCTCTATGTGCTAAAACCAGTGCAGGATGCTCAGAACCCGCTGAACCTGTGCCACTCCAGCTTTCTCTGCTGCTTACTGGAGGCCAGGAGACCAAAGCTGGCAAGGATTGACTGCCCAAGGGCAGCAAGATGTAGGAGAAAGCTCTTCTCCTGGCAGCAGCCAGCCCACACATAGGGAGACTGTCTCACAGCCATGTGCTCCAGCCTGCAGCGCTCCAGGATTAGCCTCTGGTGGCTTCCAGACATGACTGACTGCAATTTTCACCCTGATTAACTTTCAGGAATGCCCACAAGAAGGAGCGGCAAAGAGGACAGGGAAGGGGGGAGAAAATCTGCAGGATGCAGCATTTCCTCCAGCAGGCAAGGAGCAGAAGGTTTGGTGAGATGGCTGCTCTGGCCAGCAGCAACCCTGGAGAGCAGAGCCCTCTGCTCCCTCCCGAAAGAGCCAAAGGCAGTGGCATGGAAGGGATGCTGCCCCTCCAGCTTGCCAAACCCCCAAAAGGCTCCTCACAAGCCCCCAGCTGAGGCAGCAGCACTAGGGGCTGCAGTGCCGAGGCCCTTCCTACAGCTGCTGGCAGCCAGTCGGCTGCTCTCCCCATCCACTGCCGCTTTATAAGATCCCTTTTTGTTTCCTTTTACGACTAATGAAACTTGGGGCAGTGGGCGAAGACACACTCCCTTCCCCACGCTGCTGTGCTCACTCCCCACTCAGCTCCTACTGCCGCGCCTTGTAATCCCCCAGCTGGGCTTGTTTGGGTTGGATTTTTGTTAAGTAACTCCCATGTCTTTTCTGCAGATTTCTTTTTAAGATGTTCCCTTTCTCCCCGCCCCCTCTCTCTAGAGCTGGGGGAGAGAGAAGAGAAAAAAACGAGAGAGAAAAAAAGAGAAATGTTGAACGCGAGCCAGCTGGCACAAACAAGAGGAGACGGAGAAATCTGCACAAAGGAGCTTCCTCACTCACTTGCTGCTTTCAGCTCAAGAAATCACACAGGGGAGGAGGGTTCACTCTCCCCCAGACATCAGTCAGGCTGTAGCACACAAAGGAGATTTGCCATGACACCCTCCAGAACTGCCACCCAATGGGGGCAGGATCCTTCCACCGCCTGCACCCTGCAGGAGTCCGAGCTGTTGCAAAACACGCCAAGGCGCAGGGCTTCAAAACACGCACAGTTCAATGTGGAATTAAGCAAGATTTTGAATGGAGGAGTTGTGCTCCTGCCTCTGTGCTCACACAAGGCACCCGAGGAACTTCAGTGGCTCTCAGGCCACTGAAGTGGGACAGCGTCAACAAGCTGCCAGGAGGGAGAAGGCTGAACTCAATTTGAATAAAATGGAGCCACCCTTCTTTTTTTAATATGGAGGTGCACCCCATCAAGACTACATCTTCCAGCATGCACTGCAGCCAGAGCACTGAAAGAGACTGACAAACTCAGGCCAGGACTCCCAAGTTTCTGAAGGCTGAGCCTTGACACTGGAGATGAACCTGAGACAGGTCAGCACTCAATCGATGAGTCACTTTGAGGGCATTCTTGAGAAAAGCTTGAAATACTTCAGTCCAGGCATGACAAAAGCAGGACACCACTGGAAGAGGCTAGAGACAGAGGAAAGTGGAAAGATGAGCAGAGACCACCTTGGTGCAGGGCAGCCAGGCAATCACCCTACCTGAAGCTAAGCTCCAGAGACTTCTCAGCAACAAAACCCCACCTGCTCCCAAATAAACACTCAGGCCTCAACTTCACATTCATCATCAGGAAAAAGGTGATCCTGGGATCAAAATTCAACGTCACCTCCACTCCCATTCACTCATGACCTTAAAACATGACCTTTCTAGCAAAACTCCACACAACTCCAGCACATGACAACGTCCAGCCAAGTTGTCAATATAAAAGACAGAAACACGGTGCCAGTGCGTTTGAAGAAAATACCAGAATAGCTAAAACTTAGTGTTGCTTCTTATTGACACTTCTATAACCTCAATACTGTGAGGATCAACTCGATCTAGGGCTGAAAAACCCAGCGTTCCTGAACATGTCTGACTCGCAAAGACACCCTTCTTGAGAACTCCTCATTTCCCTCAACTCCCAACAGCCTACATACAGCCCTGATACATGAGACAAACAGAAAGGGTGAACACAAAGAGGACCAAGAGTTTCAGGCTTTCCTTTATACTGTGAAATGGAGGAAACTGGAACAAGTACGTCTCTAATCCTCCCATCAGTTTTCAAGTGTCACCACCGAAGTCCAAATTTTTTGTCTATTCTTTCCTTCAGACTCCACATTTCTTCAGATTTACAATTATTTGATTTTGATGTCTCTCAACTTGTGCATTTTTTTCAAGGTACCACTTCTGTATGTACTTCAGAATAAAACACAGCTCACATTTCTTCCACCAACTCACAAGGAAGTCTAAGAGCTTCATATTTCAAGAAAACTATCAGGAAGAGAACCAGCACATGGTCTTCAAGTCAAGCAGGAGGCACACTGATACCTACAGACCCACATGAAGGCACCAAACCCTCCATTCAGTTCCTGTGAAGGATGGCTGGCAAACAGTACCTTCTTGGAGCATCTACTCACTCTCTGCCAAATTGCACTGTTGGAGTCACTTCTCCACTGGGAAGCTGAGCAAGCACCATTGTTACACACAAGCTTGAACACACATGACTCAGGTCACAGAACCGTAGAACAGAGCAGGTTGGAAGGGACCTTGAGAGGTAACCTGCTTCAACCTTTTGAGAAGAAGGGAGATCAGGTGAGATTACCTACCACCCTGTACAGTCACATCTTGAAAACCTCCACCGGCATGGACTCTTACTGTGTCATGGAGGGGGTTGTTTCAGGGAATGGCTGTAAAAAATTTCTTTCTTATGTTGAGATGAAACCTCTCCTGGAGCAATTTTTATCTGTTGCCCCTTGGTTTCTCCATATGGCTCCTCTTTGTAGGTGCCCCTTAAGTCCAGGAATGTTCCTGCAGACACAGCACCCCTGCAAAGAGCTGACTGACCTCCTTCCTACCAGGCAGGAGCCAGGTTTGCAGGAAAGGCCATGGTGATAACACAGTGGAATGGACTGGAGGAGCATCAAGCACAGCATAAACAGGCCAAGAGTCATGCCAGCGCTTTGTTACAGCTCTGACAGCAGGGTCCTGTGTGAACCACATCCCTTCCCAAGCCTTTGTCATGGAGATGAGCAAGCAGTAGCAAGGCTCAGGCTCTGGATCACAGCCTCTCATCCAAAAATGCCAAGATAGACATCTTCCAGCAAGCATGACCTTGCAGACTCTAAAATCTTAGGCAGCTGAATACGGCCAAGATCTTTCTAAGAGAGCACAGATCTTACCCAAATTCACAAACACAAATAGGTGCTCAGTGTCTAAACTTTCTGCTGTATAGGGAAAGAGGAATTAAAAAACCCACATGTGTCAGAGAACTAGTATTTGGCAGGTAAAATGACAGAGCAGTTTCCTTCGTGCAGGCTCAGCTCTCAGATCTACCCTGAATCAGGGCTGCTCAACAAGGATTTAGCCCTCACTGTTGTATCTGCATGCTGGAAGACACCCCTGAGTAACTGCCATGCTCAGACCTGCACGCAATGGTTTAACAAGAACCAGAAACACAGCCCCATCTTCACCCAAAATCTGCAACTCCTGCTCGCCCCATGGTCCTCATAAGTGTCACAGCATCACTGGCACCCAGCAGGTGCCTGGCAGGTGCTAGCAGTGCCAGAGGAGTAGAGCAGCGGTGCCACAGAGTTTGGCTGTCTAAGGCCGACACACAGACCATTGGCAGCTATTCAGCAGCAAAAGCAAAGCAACACCATGAGCAATAACCAGCCATTGGTTTGGTTTGGAGACTTTGGGTGAGTCTACCCCAGACAAGCTAGTGCACTCCAGCAGCATTAGACATGGCCCCGCTGTTCCTCTACCACCACAAAGGCCATTCTTGAGCCCAGCCAGCCATGCCGCTGCTGGCTGGTGCCAAAAATAACATTAAACACTCAAAACAAGACACCTGAGCCAATCTGCTTGGCACTGCAATACTTCCTATAGCGATAAACCTGGGGAATGACTGTCCCTTGAACAGAGCTGGTTTCAGCTCAGAAAGTGGAAGAGCTGTGTGGATTTAAAACCAGTGCAGTTACATCCTTGCTAACCCCAACACAGAAGTGAGCTGATTTATGAGAGGCTTAAAGGTATCTGAACTGGTGGCCTGTCCTTTAGCACAGCCTAGAAGAGAGTAGAGGGCACATAAAAACAATCCAAGAGGTTCCCAAACTTCAGCACTCCATGCAGGCTGGAAGACTGCCAGCAGTGAGAGGAAGCAGTAAGACAGATGTGACCAGGAAAGATCCTTGAAGCATTAGCCATTGAAATGGGAAGAAAGAAGACCTGGCAAAGACCAAAGACAACCAATGGGCATAAAAAAACACTGGAGTAAGTACCAGAAAAGGGAACTTGCCCTTTTCCCCAACGCTGTCAGCAGGGATGCAGGAAGGCACCCAGGTGTTGGCACCATCTCGAGCTCAGGGTGTTGGTGGGAGCAGGGTGGTCACTACTGAACCGGCCATTTGCTCCCGTTCCTTACAGGGCTCCGGAGGCAGCGTGGCTCCTCACCTTGCTCCCGGTCTCCCTGCTGTCCCCCAGCTCCATCATGAGTCCAGTCTCAAACTGGGTTCTCATGGTCTCAGAGATGCAAGTATCCAACAAGGATGACCCTCCACAAAGGAACAGCAGGAACAGCAAACCATTGGCTGCATTGCCACCCTGCAACAAAGTCAACATCTCTTTTCCATCTTCTTCATCCAAAGGAAGAGCACCAGAGTGATCCCAGCTGAGCAGTGTCTCCCAGCCACAGCCCTGCCTCGACAGGAGAAGAGCAGAGAAGCGCCGGTCAGAGAGGATGGACAGCCACTGGTTTGCTTGCTCCTAGAGAAGGAAGAGCTTCTGGGCTTTATTTGCTTATCTTTCCTTTTAGGAGCAGACCATGCAGCCAGCCTTAGCTATTTCACAGCCTTCAGAAGACGACGAACATCTCTCCACCACTCTAAAACCAGAGGAGCTGCCACTTCACCTATAATTTGTCTTTAATTCCCTTCATTCAATAACCAATTAGGGCACCTTGGCTCCCAAAGCTGAGGCTCCCTTTGTAGCAAGGCCAGTGCGTGCAGCTGTAATCCCTCTTCCTGTCACATCATCAGCCTGGGAACACTTTGGGAAAAAAACAACCAGACTGTGAAGTAAAGGAGGAGGGAAGGCACATGCAGACAGGGACAAATGCAAGTAGAGCAAGCACCATGCCGAGAAATCCCTTTTTTTTTTCCTGGGAGGGATAATAAATAGGTGTATCTCCCAGATTAATACAGCACATTTGCGGTGCTCTGATATCCATCAGAAAGTTGCTAATTTGTGCTAATGACCCATTGCAAATTGCCGAATTTTGTGAATTAGCCAGTGCACAGGAATACAATAAAACCCAATGAAAACCATGCATCAAAGTGGGCTGGGCTTATCTGGGGAGTCCTAGTGCACTTGGAATTACTTATGGCAATGGATGCAGAAGGAAGGTGCAGATTAGATGTGAAACCCCCTCAAAGACAAACAAGAAATCCTCAGGACAAGAAGAAATTTCAACAAGACTACAAAACCTTTGGGAAAGGAGAAGTAATTCTCTCAGAGATGAGCAAGACTCTTCCTTTCCTATTGGATTCATAGTGTTTACTGTCAGTGAAGTCATTACACACCTCTTTTTCACTCCTTTAAAGCACACTCCTCCTGATCTGATCTTCATCCTCCTAGAGAAGCACCAGGAAAACTCCAATTCAAATCTTTGGACCCACTTGAACCAACAACGCTCTGCTAATCCAAACCACAAATGGGCTCAGCAAATTCATTAAAATCAATTTTGTTATCATTAAATCAGGATAGCCCCATCATACATGATGGAGAGATCTCATGAGACATCTCATCTCACACATGTAGAGATCTCATCATTCCAGCCACTGGAAGAATGAGTGGCCCAAGAACAGCTTAGAGGAAAAGTCCAGTGTCACAAAACCTTTCTGTGCTTGGGGAAACAGGAGCATAGAGCAACAACATCATATTTCCTTTTCTGACACCATGAACATGGCAATGAATTGTAGAAGTTGGGCATTTCATGTTTCAATACAAAATATCAAGGTTGTCCTGAAATTATCCTTATTCATCCACAAAAAAACTGCACTTGTATCCTTTCATACCTCTCACACCACATCTGAGCTGACGTTCAGCAGCTACGTCAGTGGGTTTTGTGCATGTGAAGGACACTCAGCTGCAGCAAAAACAAAACAACCTCTTGGGCTCGTCACAAAAACCGATTTTTCACCCAATTGCAGATGGAAATTGGTTTCCTTTAAAGAAAAAAATCAACCACAAAGACAACTGGAGTCCCAGAGCAAGTTTCCTGGTCAGGCAGCCATTCCCTATTTTCTTACTGTAAGATTGTTCAAGCTCAGCCTCACTCCTTCCTCCAACACAATGTCATACCTCAAGGCACCGACCTTCAGGAAAGTGCATCTGCATGGCAAAGTAAGCTATATCCCAGTGGGATCTCTTTTCATGCCCTATCCCAACACAAAGCAACACCCTTCCTCATCCAAGTCAACACAGCATGGGGACATAAAGCAGGCTGGCTGCTGCCAGGTTGGCCAAAGCTCTGGTTCAGGAGCCATACGCGGCCACCAATGAGCTCCCAGCATAGTTGTATGCTCTACACCAGCTCATCTACCTACCCCTGACCTTAGAAAAGGTCCTTCACACCCACATGGGCTCCTCAACACACCACTACCTCAACCCCAAACCCGGGGAGAGTCAAGTACCCCCATGCAATGGCATCCGCATCCATCCACCTACTGCCACAAGCACCCAAATTAGGATCTTCCCAAGTAAGCAGGCAAGACCCAAGTAAAAATGACAAGCTCTCCTCATGCCTAGAGAGCCCATGAAGCATTAGAAGAGGCATCACAGAAGAACTGCAAACAGCCCAGACCACCTCCAGGTGCTTCAGAGACTTTGGTGCTTCCCAAAAAATATCTCCACAAACTACTATCAGTTGCAATGGAACACAGACTTGGGAACAGACACATAGCTCTCCCATCCCCAAGGCCATATCCTGCAGGAAGCCTGCTATGATAACCATGGGATTCTCCATGGCCTCAGTGGGCAACCACCCACAGACTCCAGCACTGATCCCCTCGCTGCCTTCATCGTGTACAAGCAACTGAGCACGGTTAAACTGTCACCAGCTCCTGGCAAGGTCACCCGCAGCCTCGCCTCCTCTCCGTAGGGAAGCAGCATGTGACACACTCCCCAGAAGCATCTGCCTGCTCACTACCTGCCCCCAGCAGGTCCCTGTCTCTGGCCAGGAACACCAGCGAGGGAGCCAGCACCCAAAGGGCATCACTGCGCACGCAGGATGTCACACAGCCCCGGAACAACATACCTGGGACCATAAATACCATCTTATTTACATAATGCTCTGGATAAAGGGGACAAAGAGGCTTATTGCATTACATCTGGAACTAGTATTGCATCAGCGCCCACAGGCCCTAATCCCAGTCAGAGCCGTGCTGCGGAGGGCGTGGTGGGACAGGGCCGAGGTGCATCCCCACTCCCAACCCAGCCAAAGTCAAGCTCAAGATTCTCCCTCTTCTCACAAGCATGCAGAGAAAGAGCCCTACACTCCAGAAATGCCAATTAAATCAGGCACAACACGTGACTTTGGTCCTCAGCCACTATCAGCTGGGCCCAGAAGTGGGATCCCAGATGTGGGATCCCAGATGTGGGTCTCCCACCTGTCGTGGCCTAGACACAACACACAGACATCGACTTTGTCTGGGGAATGATGATCACATGGAAGTGCTAGAAAGACCAAGAAGCTCCTGGTTTTCTTTAATTTATGCAATCACAATTAAGAATACACTGTAAATATAACCTAGAAGTGACTTTTGATTCAAGGCAGCCCTGTTCTGCAAGGGAATAAACCAGACGGAGTGAACTCTGGTCTGCCCTTCTTGTTAATTCAAAATAAAGACACACATACAAGGTGTTGGGTAGATCCAACACCACGCGAGAGCACTTCAACCGCCTTTGTGAGCCCTTTCTTCCCAGAAATGCACCTTCTCAGCTCAATTTATAAGGAAAAAGCTCTTGAGGCAGAAGAAGCGATGCCATCACCACCGACATAAGACAAGCCAGGTGCAAAGAAGTGCAAGGGGACTTTGCAACTGAGGCAAGGGAGAGATTATTTGTGGCTACCACCCAGCACAGGGCTCCAGACAGACAGATGGATCCCCCCAAAAAAATCACACCGCTTTCAGCACACAGAGAGATAACAAGTATCTTAAGAGACACATCCATGAACACACACACTGGCCCCCTGAGGCTAGCGAGCAGCCTAAATGGTGACTCACCAAACACACAGACCAAGTCTGAGTGCCTGGCTTGGAGAAAGGAATAAAATCCGCTCCCTGTGCTCTGGCCATACTCAATTACAGGTCATTCCAACTTGCTTGATAATTAATTTCCTCCAGTAGCTCTAACCAGAGGCAGCCCTTGCCCTGCATGCCAGGCCAGTCCAGGTGAAACATTAAATCCTTGTCTTCTCCCACCACAGAGATGCCACGTTCCTGGTGCCATGCACATCTCCCTTCTCCTTATAGGAGAGGAGAAAACCTCACTGGATGAACAAGGGCATAAAAGGGCAAGGATTTGTGTTTTGCAACTGAAACAGCCTCAAAATAATAAAATAGAAATTATTTTTGGTCAAGAGCTAATCAATAAAATCAGCTGCCTGGATTTTCTGAGTGCCGTGCATGTGCGGTCGCATACTGCCAACAAAGAGCTAGAAATGTGCGGCATAATCTGATGCTGGAGTCATCGCACAAAGAGTGGAAACAGGTTTTCCTGAGGATGTCCAGGAGACGAACTGCCTGCACACGATGGAGCCCAAAATCCAGCCCCAACACCGGCATCCTTGCATACTTCCCCGAAGCGGGGGGGGGGGAAAGAGCCCATGGGGCTTTTCGGTGCACACTTTAGAAAATGAGTGTCTAACACCTCCTCCAAGGGAAAGGGCCTTCCCAGAAAGGGAGGAAAAAGCGAAGGAAGGCAAAAGGAAGGCTACTGGGAGATGGAGGGAAGCCAAGTCTCGCAGACCAGACCTGAACCTGTGACCTTCCCCGTGTACACAACGGGCGGGAGAGCGCACGGCAGGAGTGCTTGCCCCGCTGGCCGCCCCAGCCCTCGCGGGACAACCGGCCGGTCACCTCCAGATCGGCCCCGCTGGCCAACGAGGGCTCGAAGGACCTGAAGGAGGGCGGCTCGTCCTGCGACACCCGGCCGCCAGCACACGGCCCGGCCCCAGTGGTGTCGCCCGGAGGGGCTCCGCTCTCGGGGTCTGATCCGCCCCAAACTCACAGGGACTCGCTAAACGCATCGGGGAACATTTAATCTTCCGGGATTTGTGCCGAGAACCCCCTACCGGCACTACAAAAGAGCTGGGGTCAAGGGAACCTCCACTCGCGCTGCACCTCTGCTCCTGTGCCCCCAAACCCTCCCTGCACAGAGACGGGGGTCAAGAGGGGTGACCCCCACCTCCGCCCAGGAACGCCGCTATCCTCTCGAGAGCCCCCTCTCCGCCTGCATCACTCCCCGCAACCCCGATCCTTCCCACAAAACCTGGCATGGCGGTGACCCCATGCAGGGAGACACCCCTTCCCTCCAGCCGTGGGAACCCCGGACTCTGAGCCCGACCCTCGCGACGGCAAAGGCGGGGCCTCGCACCCCTCGGGGGGACCCGGCCCCCAAACGGCCACAACACCCGCGGGGGCTCCTTCCCAACGGCCATAGGAGGGACCCACAACCGCCCCCGCGGTCACGGGGAAGGGGGGGGACGAAGGGCACACAGATCCTCGTCCCCAGCGGTCCCGGAGGGAGGCTCTCGGAGCTCCATCCTCACGGCGAGAGATGAGGGCGGGGGAGCCACATATCCTCGACCCCAGTGGTGGCAGGAGTGGGCAGCACACAGACTCCTCAAGGGTCCGTGTGGGGGAGCACAGCCCCATTCCCAGGGGTCACAGAGGAGGGGGGTGAGCACTGAAACTCCCGTTCCCAATGGTCCAGGGGGAGGGGTATCCAGAGCCCCGTCCGTATGGGTCACGGCGGGGGGGGAGGGGGGGGAAGGGCCACAGCCGCGTTCCCAGGGGTCACAGGAAGGAAGGGGGGAGGGCACGTATCCCCATCCCGGCGGTCATGGCTCACGACAGCTCGGGCCCATCCCGCGCGGAAAGGGCAGGGGGGATGCCCGAAGCCCGAGGGGAGCCCCAACCGCCACCCCCCCACACACCTCCCCCCGCCCGCGGCGGGGCGGCGTGGCGCGGGGCCGGCCGGGCGCGCACTCACCCGGTCGCTGGGGTATCCGCCCTAGGTGCGCTCCATGTGGGTCGCGCCGGAGCCGGCGCTGCGGGCCGGGGCCGGGCCGGGCCGGCCGAGGCCGCCACGCGCTGAGGCCGCGCCGCGCAGGCCGCGCCGGGTCCGCCGGGCGGGGCGGGGCGGACACGGCGCAAAACGCGGAGGGCGGAACGTGGAGCGGCGTCCCCGGGCGGCAGGAGAACACGGAGCGGAAATCCCGCCTGAAGGATCGGGAGCCGGAGACAGACAAAGCCCGGAGCGGAGCATTCCCTGCCTTAGGAGCCGAAGCCGCCGTAGATCCTCCGCGGAAATGGCGGGGGGAATCTTTTGGGGGTGTTTCACGCTCTAAGCGGTGTCTTGTGAGGCCTCTGCCCGGCACGGACCCCCCAAGGCCACGCTTTTAGCTCCCTCAGCCAGCAGAGAAAGGCAGGTGGCGGGAATAATCACCACCCCGGGGCATCCACACCTACCTCAAAATCCACCACATTGTGCCCCACGCTGCCACTTTTCCTTTCCAAACACTCTTCTGGATGGAAAGAACACCTGAGTCCCCAGCCGTTCTCATGCCCTGGAGGTGACATGTCCCCTAAACTCTCCCCACCCAAAA
This sequence comes from Acridotheres tristis, assembly GCA_037013685.1. Classification (NCBI taxonomy): domain Eukaryota; kingdom Metazoa; phylum Chordata; class Aves; order Passeriformes; family Sturnidae; genus Acridotheres; species Acridotheres tristis. The sequence continues at coordinate 20,168,701 of CM072897.1, read as the reverse complement.
CCTCAGCAGCAGCCCTGATTACCGGGGAGGAAATTCAAGCTCATCTCAACCCTGGCCCCTGGATAATCCAAAACCTCCGCTCCTTTTCCCAAAGCCTCAGCATCAAGCCCCACTGTTCGGTGAGGAAATTTCGGTTCACCTCAGCGGGGATGTCCCAGTCCTATCTCCGTAACACCCCAAATCCAGGAAGGTGAAGCAGTACAGAAAGCTGTGCCAATTGGAGATAAGATGCAGGGTCCAAGCCGGCATCTGTCAGTGCTGAGCATGGAGCAGGAACATGCACGAATCTGCAGGTCCTGCAGATGGAGAGGGGAGCACCAACTCCATCCACCCAGCCAGGGTCTACTCTAAGTATTCCAGGCCAAAGAGGTGGCACCATTCCTTGAGTGTGCCACCATCCAGTGTGGCTTCAGGAGAGCACCAAAGGAGATGCCAAATTCTTCTGATGCTTTTTGCCCCAAATAAGGACAACACAAGACCCAAATCCCTGGCAAAGGAAAGGAGGTGATGCCGAGAAGGCCAGAGGTTTGGGTGTCTCAACGCTTTTAGGGCTGGAGCAGGTGGGAGGGAGCCAGAAGATGTTTAAAGCAACAGGAAAAGAGGGGTGAGAAGAGAATTCTTACAGCCCAAAAGAGAGAAAGAGGAGAAATCCTTCCTTATCCTGATGAGGAGAAACTGTTCTTGCACAGCACAGAGCCAATGCTGGCAGGCTCCAAGACAACCTGCATTAATAAAACCAGATCAGTTTTTACTGAAGTATTTTCAAGGATTGGATAAAATGTTTTATGGGCATTTGCTGTTGATGTTCATCAAATCTCAGACCAGGAATGGTGCTTCCAAAGGTGGAAAAACAGCATCAGACAGGAATGCAGGCTGAACCAGGGGATGGGTCAGTGCATCTTTCCTGGCAAAATTGTGATGCCATAAATACAGGAGGAAATAAAACGCCTGCCAGGCAAGGCAGTTCCATTGGGAATTATCTCAGTATAGCTCCAATGACATGTTTTGCCACGACCAAGAGCAGGGCCTGTGCTCCAGCCTGCCTGCAGCTGTCAGATCCCACAGAATCCAACAGACGATGGTGGACGTGAAACCCTCAGGAATGAAACCTGCAGGCACCAGGTAGATGTGAGTTGTGAGTGACAAGGCAGCAGGGGTGGATGCAGGAAATGGATCTGGTTTAATATGGAGCCAAATCATGGGCTCATATTAAAGCCTAGCTCAGGCATGGGATGGGCGATCCATCTGGGGAAGCAGTACCTTGGGATGGAGATTTTAACAGGCACTAGGTGTGATGGGAAGGTGGGATTTTGTGGGATCACAGAGTTGGTACAAGATCCCACTCTGTCATGGTCTTGTCTGATGGTCTGATGGCGCTGCACTCCTGGGACAGGAGCTGCACCATCTGGAGCCAGCCTGGCACCTCCTCCCCTGGGTGCTGACTTCCAACCCTCTGTGTCTCACCTCTCTCACACAGCCCACAAGGAAGGCCCCTCCTGCCTCCTTCTTCCCAAGGCACCAAGACCCTGGGATGACTCCCCAAGCCCCCCATCCCTCTCCAGCTCTGCTCCTATTGACACCATATATATTCTCCATCACTCTGAAGGGACATCCACCAAGACAGTAGGATCTCCATGTAAGAAAAGTGCAGGGAAGTCTCTAGGAATCCCAGCACAGCTGACTGGACCATAGTGGTGGGACACAAGGGATAGAGCAGATAGGGGAATGCATCCAGAGGAGGAAGGAAGGAGGAGAATTCCATCACCCTTGGCATTGAACAGCAGCTCCCACACCATAAACTCTGTGCCAATTGCGGGCAGCTCAGAGCTGAAACACCCGTAAGGGTTTTCCCACTGAGGAATAACTTGGGTGGGTGTTGGATCCAGCACCTCAGAGATCCCACAGGAAGCAAATGGAGCCAGAAGAAAACTCCCAGGGCAAAAGGCATGGGATGATTTCCAGCGCTACAGCACAAAGGCTTTGCACCCTCCTCCTCCTCTCCCATGGGCAGAGGGCTGGGACAACCTACACCCAGGGACTGTGCCAAGCAGTGGAGCTGGCAGCTCCCACTGCATTCCTGGCATTCCAGGAGCTCTTAGACCATGGCAAGGCAGAGCCTGGAGCACCGAAGCACAAAGGGATCGAAGCCCAGTATACACCAGTGCACGATGAGCATGGACATGGTAATGTCGGGAGAGGCTCAGTGTGAGGGAGTAGAGAAAAAGGTAAAATTCCGATTATTCCAAAGGTGTTCTACACACAGCTGCTGGGGGCCAGGTCATGGGGGCTGGCTGCTGTTTCAGTATAAATCAGCAGAAGAACGTACGGCTGGGCACTCAGCAGTGATTCCAAAGGACTGGAAGAGCACCTGTGAGTAGGCAAAGAGCCCACCTCTAATCCCAAACTTCCCATGCCCACTTCGCAGGGTTCAGGCTCTCTGACTATTGGGAGCCATCCCCCTCACCTCCTCAGCTTCTCACCCTTTTCCTCCCATAGAGCAAAAAACACCTCAAGGCACTTTTTGGAGAGGAAGATCCTGCCAAAGCCAGGATGGAGCTGGGCTGCCTGCTGCCCGAGAGGTCCCCATGATGGTTCTGGGATCCACTGCTCCTGGGGGTGCCAGTAATTGTCGAACTACATCCTGTCAAGCTCCACCTCCCACCCACCTTTGTCTGCAGCACGGGACCTCCCTGGAAGCACAGGGCTGTTGGGCCAGGTCTTGGTGAAAATATCTCTTTTAATAATACTTTTGGAATACAAGAGATAAAGCAATACCTAAAAACAATCTGGGATAAGGGATCCGTCTTGCACCTGCTTTTCAGAGCTGAAGACCATCCTGGCACCCTTCAGAGGCAGTTGGGTGCTTCATAGGAACCAGTGCTGCTCCCCGGTGCTCACCCCATGGCTTTCTGCTTCATTAACCCCTTCTTTGCTCCCTGATGGATCTTTGCATCCAGCTTCCCTGTAAAGAGGGGATTAAAGAAAAAAGAAAAACACAACAAACCCTCATCACTCTTTATTTTTAAATGCTATTTGCAATGCAAATGAGCTGGAGGCACCGAGGTCTCCTAGTTAGTGTGTTCCTGTCACATCCAATTATCCTGCTTGAGGAGCCAGGCGTTTCCAGCTGCCACAGCCTCCCTTCGCAGGCGTGACACCGGGGAGCCAGGGGCAAGCGTGTCTGATGCGGCCAAGAGACGCCGGAGAGGGGGAAATTCGAGAAGAGTAAATTAACATCCAGCACTTGCCTGCCACTACCAGGGGGGAAACCGATCCCTGTGCCCGCCTGCAGGATGCGTGTTGATACGCTCGGAGGAGATGGGGGACTGTCTAGCAACGTGTTAGGGACATTTTGCAGCGAAAGGCAGGACTAGAGACAACAAACCCTCAGCTTGGGATGATGGTGCAATGTGTGCATCACCCAGTGTGATGGGGGCATCTGCTCCATGGTGCCACATGCTAAGTTGGTGGTCTCCAAGGCCATCTGCTGCCTTTGCCACCAGGGAAAACCTCAGCCAGCAGCTCCAGTGGGACCTGGAGAAAACACTGCTTCTCCTTGTCCTTCACAGCCAGCTCTGCTTTCCCACCTGGGAGAGGAGCAGGACACGAGAACATGGGATTTTGGGCAACTCCTGATGAAGAAGCCAGAAGCCAGGCATAGCAATGTACTCCGTCAAAGGAGCATCCTTGTCCTCTTCATCCTGCCTGTAAAAATGCAAGGATGCTCCCACTCTCCCAGCTTCCCAGCGACGCTCTGCCAGCAGCCAACACTGGTCACCTCCTCTAATGCCACGTCTCCCCAGGACTTGCCTTCCCGCTGCTCCCCTGTGTCTTCCCATCCTCTAAATGCCACCCTTGTCCTGTCTGTGTAGCTGGGAACAGAGATAGGGCAAGATACACCAGGGTCCAAAGTTCTCCTTCAGCCACTGCTACAAAATCTGCTGGTAAATGTCCATGTGCCATAAGAAGCAGGTGTTTCTCCAGAGAAAATGGATCCTAACCAGCTAGTGACCATCACTGCCTCTTCAAACCAAGAAAACGTCTCAATTCCAGTTCAACAAAGACGGTTTGCAGATCACCATGCCACAGATCCACAAACTGAAACATGGGTTGGAAGACATTCTAGGAGATCCTCCATCCCCTTGGCCACTCCAGAGAAGACTTTCCCTCCACCGTCTAAGGATGGGGAAGAAGGCTCCTCCTTGCAATTGCTGTTTCCAGTCATTGGCACTTAAGCAGGCTGAGCCAGCCCATCCAGAAGCAGTGTGTCAGACCACCCAGTCCCCACGCCAGGAGTGGTTTTGGCAGGAGAAAGGCAGCAAGTTCACATTCCCCCAACTCTACCTTACTGTCACCAGAGCTGTTGTATTTCATATGCCTGGCTGCTTCTCCTGGACCCCAAAAACACTGTGAGGCTCCTCTGCTCTTCCAGCTGGCAAACACCACATACTACACAAGTAACCTTTAAGAAAAAGCTAAAAATAAGGCAAAGCCCCAGGGTCCCTTGCTCTTTCTGCTCAATGATTCAAGGCCGCTCATCTCACACCATGTATTCTGCTCCTCTGCATTCTTCCAGCCACTGGCTGTTGGAAGGAGGTTCCTAAGTGATGCTTCAGGGTAGCTTTGCCTGGATTCAAGGAAATCTCCCATAACAAAGGCCAATGAGCTTTGTCCTCATGCACTAAAACTACATGGAGACGTATCTGAGGAGAGCTGTGCTCCCAGATGCAACACTGTGCCCATCCCTTCCACAAAAACAATGACCCTGGCAGCAAAAACTGAGCCATGTCAGGGTTTTTTTCCCATCCCCAGGCTGCTAGAAACAAGTAATTTGCAACAGAGAAGCATCCGGATGTCAATGTGGCAAGGTCCATGCTGTTATCTGGCACAGAACACTGCTCTGGCTTGGCTTTCCAACAGGACAAACTGGCATTTTGTCATGGTTTGAGCCAGGTTTCAAGGAGACCAGGGCAGCCAGCAAGCCCAGGTGGGGATGTGAGCTGGCATCTTCCCTCTGCTCTGCTTCCAGCTGGGAGAATTAAGCTTCTGACTGCCTGGGATGCAATGCCAGCTTCTATTAAAACAGCACCTTGCACTGATGAAAGGTCAAAGGCTTCCTTGCTCCTTCCCTAGGCTGTCATAAATATCACCCAGACGGACCCTGTCCCTTCCAGGAGGTGAACGTGCAGCTCCACAGCCCCCCTGCGCTGCTCCTGTGACAGCTCCTATTGGGATGGAGGGCAGGGAAGGCAGGGCCAGCAGTGGGAGTGGGAGCACAGGCAGCCGCCAGCACAGCCGGCTTTCTTCCAGGCTGTTAGACTGATCCTTCTCCAAGCAAAGAGTGTCACAACACAAAGGAGATGATGTGACAGATGGGGAGGGGACTGGCAGCACCTGCACCCGGCAAGGCAGATGTGCAGGAGCCTCATAGCAGCTTCGACCTCTCCCACCCATGGCCAGGCAGAGGCAGAGGTGGGAGTGAAGGAGCACGAGAGCCTGGCAAGAGCAAAGGAAAGGTTAAAACAAGGGAAAAAAAAGGATGCAGTGGCTGTGTCAGCACGCAAGAGCCACAAGGCTGTTCCCCCACAGCCTAGATTTTCATCCTAAATAACTCCTGCCTGCTCACTGGCACTCAGAATAACCCATCTAGGGGGAGGACCACAAGCAAGATTCGAGTGCTTGCAGGTCTCTAAGCACTGGTCTCAATCGGCTGAATGCACCTCCCAGTTGCTGCTCAAAAAGACAAGGAAGAAACCAAATGGTTCTGCAGGACATCCCAACACCCAGCTGTGGGAGAAAGGTGCTTCCCTGAGCAGAGAGGGAAAAATCCCTCAAAGCCAACAAAAATAGTCCTCTGCTGTGCTCCAAAAAGCCCTTATTAAACAGTCCTGAGAAATCCCAACACTCCTGAGCCCAAGGTACTAGCCCAAGGATCCATGTAGAAAGGAGGGAGATCACCCAGTTGTCAGCTCTGCTAAATAAACAGCCAAGACTCTTCCTGCTTCTGCTGCTTTTAGCCCGTCAAATTAATTTTTCACATCCCCTGCAAGCGCATGCGGTGCCTTCCCCAGGCTGTGTGGTGGGGAGGCTGCTAATAAGGACAGAGTTGACTGCAGGCTCCCCAGCTGCCGCATCCCTCCTCCATCCTTTTTATAGCAGCGGGCAGGAATAACTGGCAGCCTGCGGAAGGGCTGGTGGCTCGTAAAAGGGACTAACAACGCTGGCAAGCGGAGCGCAGACAGATGCTGCGGAGCTTCCCTGTGAGTTCTGCCAGGACATCCCATCCCACCGGCCTGCAGATGGGGAACATCCATCTGGCCCTGCAGCTCTTGCTGTTCAAACCCTCACTGTCCTCAGGGCAAGAGTGTGATTTGGAACTACAGGACATGGAGGTTGCCTGGATCTGCCTGGGCATTGCTGTGCCAACTCCTGTCCTGACCCAGGCTAATGCCAGCAGCAGATCAGCCACTGACACAATGGCTCTTTGATTCCCCAAGTGTTTGCAGAGGCAGGAAGAAGCATGTATTTGGAAGGAAGCAACATCTGGGGAAAGGGGAACCAAAGACAAAAAAAAAAAATACAGATGTATTTGAGCCATTAAACAAACACCTCCAGATCAAACAGCAGACGGCAAAGGTTGGGAACTCATCTGGCAACGGCAAGCTGGGGTGGCAAGGGGAGCTGGCTCCGAGGGCTGGGAGGGGCATCTGGGGAAACTTTACTACTTACAGATTTTGTGTTTGCCTTTGATGGGAAACTTCAGAACCATCTCCTGGGGATTAGTGCAGATAAAGACAAATGGAGACCCGGACTCCTGGCTCAGGTCCGGATACTGTGAAACACGGAGAGACACAGAGAGCAGAGTCAGGACAGCTGCATGGATGCAAAAAAGCTCAGTGTGCAAGAACAGAGGGATCTTAGCCAAGATATGGGTTATATGGAGGCTGTAGGAGCTCAGCTCAAACCACTTCAAGAACTTTTAATGAAAAGAAAAACCAAACAATTCCAGGTTTGGGTCTTATTCTGCAAGCCCCTTGCTCTGGCTCTTCCCACTGCGCCTCTGCTGAAGCTCGCTGCCTCTTTGGATCTATTCACCTTGGGTGTTCCCAAACCCCTATCAGCCTCCTTCAGCTCTGACCTGTGCTACCCCTGTGGTTTCACACTTGATTTAGGTTGATCAGAACCGTGGGATGTAGAGAGGGAGGTGGCCGGGGCCCTACCATCACCAGCCCACCTGCTCACTGGGACAAGCAAGGGACAGATTTTCAGCCTGATGCATCCCTGGATTCAGATGACTCAGAATATGAGTATTCCCACTAATCCCTAACTGGTCATGGACAGCACACCAGCACCTCAACCAAAATAACCTGCCAAACCCAGCCTGAAATGACCACCAGACGGGTGGCCACCACCAGCTGTCCCAGCTACAAATACATCCCCAAATGTTCCCCACAAAGCTCAATCCCAAACGCAAGGATTTGAGATTTGGAGAGTGTGCACTGTCCTGCTGTGGGACACGCATTCCTTGATATTCACTTGCATATAAAGGGTGAGCAACACACCTGCTACATACCAAGGTGATGGCTCAGAGAGGCCAGCTCAGGGCTGGCTCCATTCACAGAGTCAATGGAGGGAATTTACCACACTGAAGACATGGGAGAATTTTATAGGAAGAGAATCAACAGATTATAGAATCATAGAAGAATTTAGGTTGGAAAAAGACCTCTAAAATTGTTTCTCTCATTAACCATGTGGAGAAAAAGGAGAAAAAGCCCACTCTATGCAGGAAGCACATCAAGATCCTGCTGCAGCTCAGCCTCCCTGGCATTCAGAGGTGAAATGCAAAACAGTCATAAAAAAATGTATATCTCAGCTCTCACCTCAGATCGTCCACAAGCTGCAGAGCTGGTGCTGACAGGTGCTGAGGCCAGCACATGCCACGAGGATGCTCCAGCTCAGGAAACCCTGCTCTAACAGACTGCGGAAGTGGTTTTCCTTCCATGGGAAAACTGCCTTCTTTTTTTTCCTGCTCCCCTGCCTTCCTTGAGCAGATCCGTCAAGGCTGCTTGAGGGGACAGGATGCCAGACCAGATGGAGCTGCATGTCCTGGCAAATCCCCCATTTGTTACTAACAAATGACTCCTAGGCCGAGTGTTTGAAAAGCTCTCACCGACCTGCCAAAGTGAGTTTGGATTTGCCCTGGAACAGCTGGGCACGGCAAGGGAAGCAGGGAGCAACCTGCTCTCCCCACACTGCAGCAGGATTTGGCAGCATTGCCAGCAGTTCAGGGAGATTTACAGAAGCCCAACGCTGGGACTGGATCAATCAGGGGAAGCATTTCCAAGCCCTCTCATTTTACAAGAGCATGTAAGAGCTGGGCACTGAGTAAGAGAGAGGTACAAGCACTCAGCTGCTCCACGCAGCTCCGTGCCGGGGAGGAGCCTCACTGATCCGCATCATGCGCTGATGCCCAGCTGCACTGACCCAGGCTCGGAAAGGTTTCTTCCTCTCTGTTCTTTTTTGGCTGAGTCACTTCACTTGACTTGCTTCCACCACTCCATGCCCATGCCAAGGATTTTCATTTCCCATCTGCAGGGAAGGAGGATCCTAGAAGGTTAGGATGTGAATATCCCGGGCTAACACCTGGAGAGTGAAATGCTGTCACTGCTTTGTTGCTCTTGGCATCACCCAGGCGACTGGTGGCACCTCCGTGGCTGGAAGGCCTGAGGACAAGCCAAAGGACCAAGGTACTCCAAGGCTGGAGGACCAAGGGCTACCCAAACCTGGCTGCAGAGGTGATCCTTTCCTGCTCCACTACACCTGGTTCAGCCCATGGCTTCTTCAGTCAGGTGAGGCAGCCAGGACAGGCATGTTGCAGAGGTCCTGCTGCTGGAATACAGCTGCTTCCCAAACCCCCTCAGCCACTATCTCCCGGGCAGACCTGGACAACACATGTCCTCCTCACACCTCTTACAGCCCCATGCCGGGAACATCTCCCAGACAGGCATCAGCAGTGAAAGCAATAGCCAGTTGGTTTCTCCACTGACAGCTTTCATTCATAACCAGAATCAAACCTTCAGCTCCAACAGCTCCTGTTCAATCTGATCTCAAGGCCAAGGTGGATGCCACAACTGTGACTTGAATTCCTGCTTCCACACCACAGCCTTTCATCTTTGCTCCCAGGGTGCATTTCTATCCGTGAGCCAAATCACTTTGGGCTCTTCATTTTAAAAAGCTTTGGTCCTTCCTCTGGCATCTCATTCCCAGGAGGCAGGGAAGGAGCCCCTCATCCAGCCACTACATTTAAGGCTTCTTATTGTACCTACTCCAGAAACCTCTTATCTCATCCAGAGATGAACAAAAATCCAGAATATTCCTGCAGGCTGGAACCGAGAAAGAGCCATAACCCTTTCCTCTGCCTAGAGTCAGGATGCTCCCAGGTGAAGAAGATGAGGCTAAGCCAAGCCAACAGCCCAGTTCCCTTCTGCCCCCAGTCCCTTCCATGAGTACATTCCATTCATTCATCCCACAGAAATTTAGGAAGCTTCATTCTCAGCGCAGATGCTGCCTCCAAGACACCAAACAGGTTTGCCTCCATTACATTGTCCAAAGCTGCCCAAATTTAAGTACCAAAACCTAATTTCTCACTGTTTCTACTGTGAAAGGTCAGTCAAGTCACTCTACTGTCTGCAACGCAGGAAGTTTAGGAGATGGGGAAAAAATTTATTCCCAACTACTCCACCCCACAGGCAACCTATCATCACTTCAGTAAACCTTAGCTTGGAATAAAAGCCCAAAACCCAGAGCTGGTGTGGCAGAGGGAGAGCACAGAGCATATCCTGTCATATTGTTCAGGTTGGACAGGGCTTGGACCAACCTGGTCTAGTGGAAGGCATGTTTCACCGCACGGCAGGGGATGAAATGAGATGAACTTTAAGGTCGCTCCCAACCCCAACCAGTCTGCAATTCTGTGATCCCCAGTAAAGACAAATCTCCAACAGCAGTTTTTCAAATAAAAGGTCAATTCAGAGGGAAACCATGCTTCCTCTCTTCCAGAGACCAAGAATCAAACCCAACCAGGAGACTGATGAGGGATGTCCCTCTTAAATTAAACAGCACTCATCTTTCTCATACTGGGGGTGTTAATAAGATAGGTGCTGGTACTCCAGGCTTTACACTGCCTCTACCTGGAAGCAACTTGACATTTACAAGGTGGCTACAACACAGTCCAGAGACCAGATTATCCCTCAAGAAGGACCAAACCTACCCTTCTCCAATCCTGCAGATGACCAGGGAAGCTCAAAAGAGAGGGGTGATGCAATGCAATTACAGTGTGAAAAAAGATTCAGTCTCCTTTCAGACCTTCTGCCAAGTTGTAGTCAGCTGGCAACAAGGCAGGTGGGAGGGCAGTGGGCTCTGTGGGCTGCAACAGCTGATGAAGCTCACCAAGAGCTGCTCCTCCCACTGCTCCAACACCCCACAGACACTCTCTACACACGGCCTCCATGCAACCACTGCCCCCCCTACTCGTCCCACCTCTCCAGCTGGGCTTCAGTTTGCTGCTAACAGGTCTGGAAGATCCCAGCTGTGAGGAGATTAGGTGGGAGGGAAGAGAAAAGCAGATCTCAAGGCAGCTTAACACCCGCAGGAAGAGCTTGAGGTTAAATTAAGCTGGAAAAGGGAGCTTAACGCTGGGCTCCTCCAAAAACTGGTCACTAGACTCACCCTCACGCCAGAGCCAGCACTTTGAACATGTATTAAGTGGCTATCAGATGTCCCCAACAGTCACCCAGCTCAAGCTGCAAGCAGGGATAATTGCTAATGAATGTTCCCTACACTTTGTTTTCACCATCCCTCGTCTCCCATCACCAGCTTGTCACCACCAGGAATAGCAGCAGGGCTGCCAGCCTCCTGCTCCACAGCCCACAGCAAAAGAGCAAAGGAGGGTATGAGCCAGCTCAGAGCCAGCAGACACGAACCCACCTTCTCTGACATCTGAGAAAAAAAAAAATCCTGCTATATTTTTCACCCCACACCAATCTGTTACATTTTTTCCCCCGATTTAGGTAAAGCCTGCAGTAGGAGGCTGGGGCCATGCAGGCTCACCCAGCATCACTGGTACCAACACAGTATTTGGAGCCCTTTGCTCATACTGATTCCATCTCCACAGGAGAAAAAAACATTGAGAAGGCCATCCCAAATCCCTCGATTGATGCACCCCTCCCCAATAAACTGCACCGGCTTGAACCCAGCTGTCATGACCCGAAGGCAGGGGAATGGAAAGAGCAGAAGGAAAAGGTCCTGGGGGGAAGCCAAACCATCACTAACGAGATGAGCTCTGCTCCGGTGCATCCGAGGCAGGAACAAAGGCACCACGTGCACGGAGCAGCAGCTCTGCACAGCACAAAGCCCAAGTGCTCCCGGCAGCTTCTTTAGCGACCCTCCAGGAGCATTCTTACTCTCATTAAGGCCTCGGGACACAAAGGGGTGGGAATAGCCCCGGTTTCACACACCAGCCTATGGAGCCCTGCAGTGCAGCCTGAGCTCCCCTCTGCTTTCCTTGCCATGGAGCGCACATCCCGGTTAGTCGGAGCAGCGGAGAATTGCACGCTGGAACCTGTGGTCCTTCCCCTGGTCGCTGCCACTCTCTCCATCTTACAGCTGCCAGGGACACTAGCAGTGAGGAGGTGCTTGAGACGCTCTGCAAGGTTCATGATGGAAAGAGGTGAATCATTTTCCTGGCGTGGCTCCTCAGTGAACAACAGGGAAAACACGGCTTGCTCTGCCAGGCAGTGGCGGGCCAAGACACCCGCTCCAGCCTTCACTTCCCTGCTCCTCTCCAAGAGCTTTGGAATAAAAGAGGCAGCACTGGAAAGCAATGCTGTCTGGAAAAAGTAAAAGCAAGCAGACCCCATGTGTTGGCAAGAGAGTTCACCATAAAATGTATTCAAAGGGGGAAAAAAATCATCCTGGTGGAGGCAGCATCTCCTCTGAAAGAGAGGGGCTGCTGGATCCAGCAGTGGCAATAAATCATTTCCCCCAGCAGGAGAAAACACACACTGGGCTCTTCCTGGGTGTTGGAGACACTCCTTGGCCCTGTGCAAAAAGAGGAGTGGGATACAAGGGACCCCCTGGGAGCCCAACTTCCTTCACCCTGTTTTCTTGGTGATTTGTGGGACAGGCGGATTTGCTCTTCTTTCATGCCTCATAAGCTTCATCGCTGTCAGAGACTCGTAACAGGTAATTAACTACTAAACAGCCATTTTCTTCTCCTCTCCAGAGGGAAATTGCTCACCATCCAGCTAGAAAATGTTTCTTCAGTGGTTTGCAAGAGGGAAAGAATGGGCAGCTTTTTGGGACTGATGGGGAGTGCTGCGGCCAAATAAGGGCACTTGCAGCAATGCCTGCACCATGAACACATGGATGGAGGAGAAATGAAGCCATCAGATATGAGAGATAATGCTTAATTGGATGTGGGTGCCACAGTGCCCAAGCCACATTTGGCCTGTCACTTTTCCAAGGAGAGTGGCTTAGCAGCATCAGCTCCCTGTCTGTTCCAACAACAGTGGTCTCCATCATCTTTTTACAAGGACATTCTCTTTGGGGAAATATCCAGCCAATTTTCCCAACACAGCCATCACCCTGAGTGCTCCAGGACACATTCACCCAAAGGTGACACCCAACTGCAAACAGCAGATCCAGTTTTACCACTGTGTGTTACCACTGTGCTGCGTCGCCTCCTTATTCAGTCCTCCAGTCCTGAAAAGCACTTGCAGAGTTCCAAGTGCTTCACTCCAAGTTTTGAACACTGTCATGACACAGTCTTGCATCACACTTCCAACTCTAAGCACGTTCTCAAGCACCATCTTTTTAAGGTCATAGGCCAACCAGCCTTTGGCCCATGAGAAATGTAACATTTTCCTAAACAGAAACCCCAAAGCAGATCCAAGCTTCTAGAAATGCCCAATTTTCTAGCTTGAGGCAGAAACATCCAAAGAACACTACAAGCTGTCCTTGGCCGTGGAAGAGCTCAGAGATGCAGCAAAGCTGCTCTACAGAGGTTGTGTTAGCAAAGGGATATGCATCAATGTTCAATTCAAATCAACAGAACACGGAAAGAAGGAAAAAAAGTAGGATCACAAAGAAATCCAAACAAAAGCTGTCAGCCAAACTTTTGTTTGAAAGCCTGTCAGGTCTAGACTGCAACGTGTGAGGAAGGAACAGCTCGAAACCACAGCTGCTAATGGTTATGGATTTGGCAATCAAAATGTCTTTGTTAAAAAAAAGAGAGAAAAAAGTTAACTGCCTGACTATTGAGGCTACAAACCGCAGCCTTGATGCATTGTTGCAGTCAACATCCTCCCTGCTGTTCCTGAGCGCTTACAGCTGCTGCTGGCAGCTCGTGTGCTGGCAAATGCTCCCTGCACCAGGATGCACAAGGAATTTTGTGAGCCTGCCTTCCTTTCTCCTTCTTCCCACTACAATGCCTGGCATCCCTCGGCTGCTCTGTCCCTTGCATGCCTGACTGGTATGCAACCAGATCCAGGCACAGCAGGCTGGGATTGCTGCGGGATCCTTCCCTGGCCGGGCGGATCCATCCGGTGGGTGTTCTCCGCCTCCAGCCCAGAGCCCGGCCCCCATCGACGTGTTTCTACACCATACGCTGTACTTTGATTTGAAGGGCAGGGGAAGCGATTAAAACATAGTAAGCAATAACAGGAGTTTGAAATGTAGATTTAAAATTCAAACTTGTGCTGGTGCACTCTGAGCAGTCTGCCAGGGCTCCAGTCTGCGGGAGGCCCAGGGGACCCAGCAGTGCCAGCAACAGCCTCTGCCCCAGCTCCCCCTGAACCGGCATCGCAGGACCTACAGCCACCAAGAGCCCCCTACGGCTCACATCCCAGCCCAGGACAACACCCGCCCACAGTAAACCCTGGAAAGGCTGGAGCTGTTTATAGAGCACCTGACGACCAGTTCAGGAGAAAATGGGTGGACTTAGAATAATATTTGGAAAGGTACTAGGCTGAAAGGGCTGTTTTCATCCTCCTGTACCAAGGGACAGCAGGAGCAGGGCTAAGCTCAGTTCCAACACGTCCCCACTGCCCACACCACTGGACAGACCCGGCAAGGAGAAGGGAAAAGCAATGGGGAGGAGGAGATGAGGGAACCAGGGTACCTCATGGAGCTGCACCTGGCTAGATACAGTCAGACATTAAGCAGCTGCACAAAGTCCTTTCATAATCAGAGCCGGGAAACACAGGGGTAGGACACGCAACCAAGCCGGAAAACCCAAACACTGGGAACACAGCCCTGTGCAGCTGTGTCCTGCCCTGCTTCACTTGGGCAGCTGCCTCTCTCCATGCTGACCCTTACTGCTGCTCCCCAAGGAGGTATGATGCCAGCACCTGCTGCCAGGATTGATTCAATCCCTCAAATGGAATGGGATCTCTCACAGGACCAGGAAACGCATTGGAGTGACCGGTCTGTTCAGGGTTAGGAAATCAATGACACATCAACACAAGCTTAAGCAAGCAGGGTCCTTGGGCACTCCACTCCACATGTAATGTAATGTAAGGGTTGTATTTTGTATTTTGCAGCTGACACATCATTTGGGGTCACCATGGAGAGAGTGGTCATGGCTGGACCTGGATGGAAAGGCAGTGGGGCACCTGACCTGGCGCTCCAGGTCAGTTTTTATCTAACCCTCAGTTTCAGGATTAAATAAAACGCAAACAATGAGAAGGCAGCAAGTATCAGTGACCACATCTGAGAGAGGGAAAAGGCCCTGCCAGCTCATGTGTATTTTGCTGAAATGGTAGCAGAGGCAAAGTCCACAGTCATCATTAATTAAGTCATATGCTTCAGCCTTGGCTTCACTTTCTCCCTTGGGTCCAGGAAACCAGAGGAGAGGGCAAGCAGGCCTCTTATCATTCGATTTCTTTGGCATGCTAATGCATTCCTAAATTAATCATCATCAAGTGACAATCTCTCCTTCATCTTAACAGCCTGAGCAGTGGCCTGAGCAAACCTGCTGGCTTATGCAAGGCAGCTGGAGCCTCAGAAGAGCCTCTGATGAAAACCAAAGCACTTCTCATATGGAAAAACTCCCCCATCTCTTACCGTCTCTAATCCAAACCAGCTGCATTCCTGCTCTGCTCCCAGAACCACAAATCAGGGGATTTTGTGGGGTGAGAACCTGAATTAAAGACATGCATCACCCTGTAAGCCAGCCTAATGCCGGACACCACTGGATCTGGCATCTGGCTCTACAGAAAAGACAAATTCAGCTCAGGAGAATGCAGGGCCCTGTAAAGTTCCAAGGCCTTTCATGTCTTGCAGTCATTAACAGCCACCTAGACTGCTCCAGAAGGAAGGATATCTGACCTAGCTAAAAATCCTTCACTGGGAGAGGTGCCTCAGGAATGAGAAGGCAAATATCCCGGTGGTGGAGGCAAGGAAGATGCCAGGACAGCCACAGCACCACACAAACAGGCATTTGTCTCACTCGGAGCCTGCACTAGGAAACCTCTCCCTCAGGGACCAGGTCCTCATAAAAAGTCTCTATGCATTTGTATTGTTCTTAGAAGTACACATCAATGTCTATGTTTGTGTTTCTCCCTCCCATTAACTCCTTAGGAAAATATTCCCAGAGGGCTACTGTTCCTTTATTTGGAAATAATCTGAACAGGCACCTTCTGGAGCCTAAATATAGAAAATCTCTACTCTTCTTCACTCCTATTTGAGAATCTAAACCAAGTTCTGCACACTGGGCACCTGAGTCTCATTTTTCTATTGCTCTTTTCACCAGGGAGGGATGAGGAGGCCAAGAGTTTAAACCCAAATTTCTTGAGTGGGAAAGCTGGAACCTATTTAAATAATAGTTGCGATCTCGTGGAACAAAAATAGCTTCTACATGTTCCCCTGTGCAGATTTAGGACACTAAGTGATCACCTAGAAATGAAAAATAAACACTTAACTCCCATCAAACATAATTAGCCAATATTTCAGCCTGGTACAATAGCTCCATCCAGGTATTGGTGTGTATCTGCACTCAAAATAAGCCAAACACACCTATCAACCACCAAACAGCAGCAGGAAACACTCTTTTTCCACTTAAACAGTCTCTCAGATCAAAGTCATTAGCAAAATGAACATGGACTTCAGGGCACATGGAAATGGCATCAGTGTAAACACCTCCCTGCTGGCTTTAGTCCTGTGCCCCATCCCCCAGATCCCAAGTGGGCATTGCTGAAGTCGCTGATACCTCATGCAGGAAAACAAGGGCAGCTCCTTGGTCTGCTCGAAGTGTCAGTGACGTCAGCTCCGGAGCAAGGAAAAGCTGTAGCGAACACTTGGATCTCCAAGGGGGAAAAAGTTTCCAGGTCACCTCTAGCTGAAAAGTGTAACAAAGGAATCATTCTGGTCTTGAGCAGGGATTTTTGGGTTGCTGCCAGGAAGAGAAGGAAATGAGCCCAGAATGTACTCTGAGGAGGGGCAAGATGTGCAAAGCTCTACTGGATATCCTGAGATTTCAGAGGGATCTCCAGGCAACCAGGGCTGAGTTCAAGAAGCAGCTCCTGCTACAGCTCCCTGCAAACAGAGCAACACTGATACCTGGGCTGGACCCTCCTACCTGAACACAACTTCTCCTGCCAGAGCAGCTCCAAGCCAAAAATCACAGCTTGAGCAGTAAGATGCAGTGTAAATAACCTCTGACTGGAATAATTACTTTATTTTCCACGTGGGAAAGAGATCCAGAGGAGCAGATTTAACTAGTTCATGCAATAGGCAGCATAACCAGGATTAGGGTACCTGAAGTACCACTGATCCTAATCCCAAGGACATCTCTACTCTTCCCCTGCTCCCTGCCAGCTCCAGCACTCCAGATCCTGTTCTATCATCACTTCCCACACATCCTCAGGTTCTGCAAACCATCTCAAAAACGTCAGTCGGGCCTCAAATGCTGCAGGTAGGGCAGAGGAAGGTAGGACCGCCCCCTCTCAGTGGTGATGAAAGGCCAGGCTTACATGTGCAGTAAAAGTGTGGATAAATAACCCCTCCCTGGTCATAATGTAAGAGTTCTGGCAAGGAATGGGGCAGCATTGCTTAATTTTGGTTTTTTGAGCACAAGTGCAAAAAAAAAAAAAAATTAAATGAGGATAATGATAGAAAAATACCAGCAGGGTACCACAACATCTTCATTAGCAACCTGAGAGAAGATGCAAACAGCAGGGAAATTAAATCTGCAGACAGTGCTAAACAGGGAATGGGTGACAGCAGTGAAAGGTCTGAGAAGTAATGGAAGAGTCATAGTGGGGACAGACCACAAAACCATGGAATCATAGACTGGATTAAATTGGGAAGGACCATAAAACTCATCTCATCTCACAGGGAACAATTCCTTCCCAATATCCCATTTAACCCAGCCCTCTGGAAGTGGGAAGCCATTTCCCCATGTCCTGGAACTCCTTGTCCCAAGTCTCTCTCCAGCTCTCCTGGAGCCCCTTTAGGCACTCAAGGGGACTCTAAGGCCTCCTCAGAGCCTTCTCTTGTCCAGACTGAACACCCTCAGGACAAAAAAAAAAAAAAAAAAAAAAAAAAAAGAGACCTAAGACCAGGAAGAGTCTCCCTTGCCTATGGGAACGAATAGTCACAAGAGTCAAACCAAGCTTCTGTGGCTGCCAAAAAACACTGGATCACCATCAACGCACCATGAGCAAGCCAGGAACTATTTAATTCTTGCAATGTTGGTATAACCTGCAAGCAAGGCTTGCCCTACACTTGTGAAATGATTTCTTCTGGAACATGCAGGAGCCTCAAATAGGAGGTGGTGAGGAGGAGAGGTGTGAGTCAAAGCACAGCGCCTGGAAAAGCTCCACGAGAGCTCAGTTCCCAAGAGGTCTCTGCTCTGTATCACCTCCCCTTGCCTGCTCACACATTCCTTGAAAATACCCAGTGTTTCTGCACGCCTTTAGTGGTGAAAAAGCATAATATTCCTTGCCTTTCTCCCTGATCTACAAGGAATCTTTGCACACCAGGAAATGGCTGGATCACACTGCTGATGCTTCTGATGAACTCGGGCTGAAACACCCACATGAGCAACAGGAACTTCTTACTCCCAGTGAGACCCAAGTCAGATTTCTGAGCTGGTGCTGCACACTTTGTCATCTTGCTGACATTTGCAATTAAATTCAGCTCAGCTTCCTTCAGATGCACTTGCATCTCCTGAGAGCCCAAAAAAAACAGACATTTCCTCACAAAGCAACTGCAGAAAGGCTTACATCTCTGCATTTTAGCTCACAAGTGAGGGAAATTACCGCTGCCTAAAGGAATCCTGGGAAAAAGAGACAAAATCACCATAAAAAGTCAGGAAATTAAGAATTATAAGTAGTTTGCAACACAGGAGCAGCAAAAAGCCAGAGAAATGCAACCCAGGAAATGCCACAACATTGAGGAGAAAGGGAAATCTGTCATTAATAGGTTGGATAATGGTGCTCCTGGAATACACTGCTCTGCCTCCAGTGCCTCTGCAGCCAACAAACTGGGAGGGATTTTCAGAGAATGTGGCTAATTGTGAAGGTCCTCCATGGGAAGATTAAAGCTAGTTACCTACAGCACAATTCCCAGATTGGAGATGCTATCACAGCCATTCTACCAATGCCTGAAGAACACATCCACAAAAGACGAGGAGGGATTGTGACAAACAGAACAGTACTTGTAAGAGACCAAGAGCTATTTTTCCACCACTGTTACAGACAGGAGGAGATGGACAGGAATCTCCACTGAAGCCCAAACTGCAAATTAGTGGATGCTACAAAAGAAAATCCCTACACTGGCCTCGGTGCCCCTTCCTCTCTCTCTCCCAAGGCTTGTTCCCGTACAAAGCCAAATACTCCTGTAGGTTTCATGCTATTCCAGTCCCAAAGCTCCCTCTGCTGCTCACACTCTAACTTCTCTGCCTTCCTCCTGTGATTAAGAGACACAACCTCATCAGAAAGACACTCCCTGTCTTTCCAGGCATGTATCCCAGGTAAAAACCTCGCAGGGTTCGGGAAAACCAGAGGAGCACTTCCTGAAAAACAGCCCCAACTCCTGCTGCCTCTCCAGCTCTTCACAGTATGATCATCCTGGTGGATTCCTTCCCAAGGAACCCATCTATTCCACCTCACAAGATGGTTATGGTTCACTATCAAGTCCTACACGGTTTGGTGATTCCCCCCAGACCAAACCTGATGTGCACAAGGGGCAGTGGAGAGAACAGGGATGAAATGGCATCAGGAAACAGCCATTCTGTGCTTGGTGCTAAGTGCAGGTTTTGCAAGTCCATAAAATGCACCCCAAGGAAAGCTCCTGCTCCAGACTTTGGACATGCAGTCAGTCACAGCATCAGACTTAGGTCTCAGGTCTCTAGTCCAACCTCCTAACCAAAGCAGGGTGAACACTGACTTCAGGTGATGCTGCTCATGGCTTTATCCTCTTGGGTCTTGAAAATCCTCCCAGATGAAGACTCTTCAACCCCTTGGGCAATGCCTGCCCCACTGGCAGGGCCATCCTTATGGTAATTTGTTTCCTTAAGCCACATTGAACCCTCCCCTTTCAATTTATGACCCTCCCGCCATGTAAATCAGAACAGAGCCTGACTCTGTCTCCCAATAATCTCCTTGCAGGAAGTGGAAGATCTGTCTCCTGCCTCTCCTCACAGGGCTCCAAGCCCCTAACCACCCTTGTGGTCTCTTGGGATTTGCTCCAGTTTATCCACAATTTTATGGTGACTCAAGTATT
Organism: Acridotheres tristis; assembly: GCA_037013685.1. Classification (NCBI taxonomy): domain Eukaryota; kingdom Metazoa; phylum Chordata; class Aves; order Passeriformes; family Sturnidae; genus Acridotheres; species Acridotheres tristis. The sequence goes on along the minus strand of CM072897.1, from coordinate 20,148,919 downwards.
CCAGATGTGGTTTAATCAATGCAAAGAGGAATAATACTTCTACGGGTTATGATTCCTCTGGGATTCGTGCCTACTCCAGGACAGCAAGTTAATAGATAATCTCCACTCTATCTATTGGATCCAAGAAGGTTGTCAGGTTAGTCAAGCATGAGTTTATTCTTAGGTAAATCCACACTGGCTGTTCCTAATGTCCTCTTCCTCCACGTGCCCAAAACTGGTTTCCAAGAGCAATCTCTCTAGAGGTTCCCAGAGACCAAGGTGAAGCTGACTGGTTCAAGTATCCAGATCATCCTACCTTCCCTTTCTAACCACAGGTGCAACAGTTACAAAGAGTCCTTTCCTGGTTTCCATAACCATCCCAAGCTAAGAGTGGCCTCACAAGGCCAGCTGCCAATGCTCTCAGCATATCTGGACACACATCATCACCACCCATGGATATTTATGGATTGAGATTTCTCAAAAGATTCCTGATTCCAGACTTGCTTCACTACAGGTAGTCCTGTGGCTCTCCTGACCATCCTCCCTGGTGGGAAAGAGCTCACCTCTTTCCATGGCTCCATCCCAGGTCACTCAACCCCAGACAAGGCTCAACACTCACCAGCTAGGCCAGTGTGACATCACCAGTGAGGCCACTGTGACCTCCAGCTCCTGTAAGAAGCACCAGGCAGATCCAGCAGCTACAGACCATGATCCCTCTGCACAGGCCAAGCCTCTCTCTCCTACACTAGGGCACTCAGTGCTGCTGGCACCACAGGGACAAAGTCCCACGGCACAGCACCCCCACTGCAGCAGAGCTGTCCACGTCTCCATGCTGTTCTGAGTTGCCAGGCCCTCTCATGTCCTCTGCCACATAAACCCCAGCAATAACTTGTGTCTTCTCAATACAATCTAAAATTTCCACTCAATGTCTTCTCCAAAGAAAGTTCCACTACTTAAAAAACCCGCTGGTTAATGCAAGCATGGAAAGGTTCATTTCTGTACTCACCTGCTCCTGAAATTGCTCTTGTGATAAACAATCAGTCACATCCACACAGCCCAGGAGGCATCCTGAGGGATAATCATTTGGAAATTCCACATCTGCAGCAAAAGAAACATCTCTTCAGGGAGCCCATATTCCCACACGCAGCAGGGGTCTTACAATCCCCAAGTGCCCTTCCCTCTCCTCCAGGCATGTCTACCTTTTGAGGCACAAGAACACATAGAGCAATTCTAACACTTTTTTTGTACTTTTTCCAGGTCAGGATCTTCCCCATGAAGGACTAGGGTTCGGAAATTTAATTTTATATGTAGTTTTCCCTGCTCACAGAGAGGATTTCTGACATTGCTCATTACATGGCTCAACAAACCAAATCACTGCAAGAACCAAGGAGAGGAGTTCACCTTTCTGGAGTAGCATTCTGTAGCTGGCCTCCAGTTCAGAGATTTCCTGAGGAGAAGGTCTTTTAGCAGTAGCTGCAATCCATAACCTCCCTCGATGAGATGTGTACCAGGTCCTGCCCTCCACCCTAAAGAACAGAGGGAAATGTAGGACTAAAACTTCAGCAGAAATCACCCACATGGACAGATTTTTCATTCAAACATAGACAATTCCTGCTGCTAAGCTTTGCCCTGATTATCCCAACTCAAGCAATGTGTCAGAACCACAAAGAAAAGCTGAGATAGGCAAAAAATAATGTCACATATAAAGCAGAGTGTGTCCTCAGGGCTTTAGAGGACATCAATCCCCAGCAGGGCCAGCAGAACACATATACAGGACACTCTGCTCACAGAAGTCCCTTACAAGTTCCCAAAGTCACACAGAACAGTCAAGGGAGCAATAAGGGACTAGGTCTCTGCACGGAAAAGTTGTCTGGAGATCCCGGAATTCTGCAGCTATACCAAAGTGGCTGGAGCATCCCCAGAATGCCTGGATGAAGAATCCAGGCACATTAGGATTTACAGCATCTTTGGCTTGGGAAGTGAAAAAGCTTTGGTCTCCAAAATGAGAAATGTGGTGAAGGGAAAAAAAGGCTAAAGAAGATTCTTTGTTCAGCATTAACAGTAGCAGCTTCTTTTTGTAATACATGTCCCAGCCCAGTGGAGGAAGGTAGTGGCAGGTGTTGGGTTTCTTTTAAACAAGGCTTAGTGCCACTGTTGCCTTCTTTATGCTGAACAAAAGCCCAGAAGAACATATTTCAAGTGATTATCTTATCTGCTTTTCAAATTCCACATAGGAACGTTCCAACTATAGCAGTAAAATCTCAGCCTCTCTCTACATTCACCCACTGTGAAGAAACTTGTCCCTTACAGGTTAGGTACTATCCCATTGAAAAAGATTCTCCAGCTCCTCAACCCATCCACCCACTGGAAGAGGAAGCACAGCTTCCACACCTGGAGCTATCACAGGTATCAGTCATTGCACAGAGCCAGTGGGTCCACAGAGATCCTCTGAGAAACGCAACTTCCCACTTCCCCTGTGGAGCAAGAGCTGCCTGGGGTACCTTCACCTTTTGATTCCTCTCACAAGCAAGGAAGCCCAAGGCTGGTGCAGGCTGAGGCACCAACCATCATCCGAGATCTCCTGCAGCTCTCGGTCCTGAATCCGCAGCCTGTTCCGCTCCAAGCCAGACTTACTTCCAGTCTCCACACAATGAATAGTTTTCCTTTGTGGGAGCAAACCAGTTTGGTCCACCCACTTGAGAGCGTTCAAAAGAAACAGGGAAAAGGTTAGCACCTCTCCAGGAGTAATGTGTATCAAGTGAAAATCCTATTTGAAATTTTCCTTCATTATCCTTATGCTCTTTGTAAAATGGGAATCTGGCAGAAAAGGCTTCATGAAATAGAGCTGAAAGGGTGACATGGCCTTAGGCTGACTCTCAGAAACTCTTCTGCATTCCTGAAAAGAAGGCAGGATGCTAAAACTACAGGAAACCAACCCACTGGAAGCAGGGCATTGTCAAACCTTCTCTATCCCAAACTGAGATGGCCAGTGAGGGACACAGGGGAGGAAAGAAAGGGTGAGAAACAAGGGGAAACAGGGGGAATGGCTTCCCACTGACAGAGGGCAGGGTTAGATTAGATATTAAGGAGAAATTCTTTACTGTGAGAGTTGTGAGATGCTGAAGCAGGCTGTCTAGAGAAGTCACCCCATATCTGAAAGTATTCTTGGCCACATCGGGCAGGGCAGCCTGGACTAGTGAAAGATGCCCCTGCCCATGGCAGGGGATGGAATGAGACAGTCTTTAAAGTCCCTTTCAACTCAAACTATCCTGTGATCTTTTGTAGTTCTACAGACAATTTTCAAGCTCAACTCTCCCAAAATTAGTCACTACTCTGGAATAAACCACTGAAGCCCCACTGACCAAAGGAGCAGGCTGGAGGAGACGTGGATTCACCAAAACTCCAGAGTTTGGTGTCATCTCTGCCCCAGGGCTCCTGGCTGGTTTACTCAGTGCACCACAGCTCATGGCCTCAATGGTCTCATCCAGTCTGCAAGCACAAATGAGAAGAATGAACATTCCCTGCTTCCCCTGGGGACATCTCCCTTCTCTGTACACAATCCGACTCTAAGCATTTTTTGCCCCATTCCCCCCATCAGATTTCCTTGCTTGGTCTGATTTCCAATTTGAGCAGTCACTGCTCTCTAGTGCAGAAACTCAGCTTGGTGTGAATTTGAGCTGAATTGGTTCTGTTGAGACTTCTGCAACACCTCTTTCCCAGGCAGCTTTAACAAGCATGTCAGACCACTCTCCGTAAGGATTTGCACATCCTTGCTCTCGGGCACGCTGCCAGCCCTCACTCACTTGCTGTGGTACTCAGCCATGCTGTTGTCTTCCTCCACGATCTGCCTGCCAGCAAAGTCGATGGTGATTTTCTTGGCAAGCCGAGAGGCATGGCGCAGCTCCTGCAGCTCCTGCTCCCTCTTCTGGAGTGCTTCCCTTTCCTGCTTGGAGAGCCATTGGTTGGAGTCCGTGGCAAAGTAATCCAACTCATCATCAATGACTTGGGTCCGACGCACGCTGGGAAAGCAACCCCCACAGGAGAAAATGAGCACAGTGGGACCATGACAGAGCCTCAAACCCACCCTCCAACCTGCTCCTTCCCCATCTCTCTGGAGAGCTGGACTGTCAGGGACAAAAGAGCAAGGATACCCAAAGGGGATCCATTCCAGAGACTCACTTGTGTCCCACTAAATTCCATAGTAAAGGTGTCTGTGGCTGCAGTCTGGGTTTTAGAAGGAATTCCCAATGTTTCTGCTAAAGGCACCTCACCTGCCAGGTCATTTATGCTATTCATGACAGTCTCCCAGTCTCTAGTATCTTACCTTGTCCTATCAAATTCCAACAGCTTGTCTTTGTGCTTCACAGCCATCTCCAGGCCTGATTTGAGCTTCGCTTCCTGGTGAGGCAGCAAGCCTTTGCTTACGTCATTCAAATTCCCTGAACTTTCAGCACCTGGGACACAAAACAAAGCTCAGTAGTCAGGGTGTTAAAGCCATTTGGGTGGGCCAGGCTGCAGAAATGCACCCTAAACTAAATGCCATGCCATGAGCTAAAAGTACATCCTTGCAGCAAGATCAGCATCTTTCCGAGGAGGCTGAAGCCACAATTTTCACTCAAGCCCATTCCTCCAAAGAGGAGGAATCATTTAAATATTACAGTGATAAAGTCTGGGTAGAATTTAGGGAGAAGCTCTTGGTCTTTGGTTCTCCTTCACCCTTCCATAACAATTCAGGCAGTCAAAATTCCTCCCATCACCAACCACGGGCCTTGGATCATAGAATCATGGAATGGTTTGGGCTGAAAAGGATATTAAAGCTCATCTCATTCCACTCCCTACCACGGTGGAACACCTTCCACTATCCCAGGGTGCTCCAAGCCTCATCCAACCTGACCTGGAACACTTCCAGGGATAGAACAGCCACAGCTTCTTTGGGAAACCTGTGCCAGAGCCTCACCACTCTCACAGAGAAGAATTTCTTCCCAATATCTTATCTAAATTTATCATATTTTAGTATAAAACCATTCCTTCTTGTCCTATCACTATCTGCCCATTTAAGTAGTCCCTCTGCCTCCTTTCTCGAAGCCCCTCTAGGCACTGGGAGGGGCTCTAAGGCCTGGAGGCTTTTCTTCTTCAGCAACAGCCCCAGCTTTTTAGGAGTTCCTTCCTAAATGCCAAACCCTTCCCACAGGTTGTTACCCCCACAAAGAGCCTCTTGCCCAGGACAGATTCCAGGAAGATCCAGAGCCTTCTGCTGCTGTTTGTGCCTCCCACAAACAATATCCTATTCTGACACACCACACCAGATTCCCCAAACCAGCTGATTCCAGAGATGGAGAAATCTATTCCCAGCAAATACTTTTCCTTCTTAGCCCTCCTGGCTCCGGGCCCAAACTCAACCAACCATCAGGGAACAACCAAAAAACCCCCACAAAATGTTTGAACCCAAGCCATGATGGCACAAACCAGTGTATTTCACCACACTGGGAAATGCCCTCATTTCAGGGAAACAATTGCCTATATTTCCCTTTGGTTGCTGATCCACAATTTTTACTCCCAAGACAAACAGCAAACCACATTTACCTACACAGATAACAAAACAAGAGCTGGCAGGGGCAGGAGGGAAAAGAGATAAAACAGGTAAGATAAGGGATCCTGAAGTACACCAGCACCTGAAGTACACCTGTACTGGAAGGATAGAACAGACTGGCTGGTGCTCTCAAGGACTTCCATCCTCCTGCCATCTCCACAGCTCTAAGGAGAAGCCCAGATCTGGAGGAAATATTTCCCCAGCTCCTCAGCAAAGTGTAATTTCCAGCCAAGAATATCATGACCTCAGCTGCAGTTCAGCTAAACTCAGACAAACATTCCCACAATGCACAAGTCTTTGCTGGGACACTGGGTAGTATTTCCTCTTGCTTTCCTTGGCTCTGCTCCTATTTTTAACTCCCAAGGTAAGTGTGAGACAAGAAGAGCCATTAGAAAATATTAACCACCACCTCTCTAAGCCCAGCAAATCAGACAGCAGCACTTCATCTTCCACAGCACGCATTCCACAGGAGACTTATCCTAATTTTCAAGGACTGCTACAATGATCCAGTTCATGTGATTGATTCTGGAATGCAAATGAGCAGCCTTGGGGCCTCAGGGAAAGGACACCACGTGCCACTCACCACTGTCACCTCTGCTGAAGCCTGGGAATGCTGAATCCAAGGAACTAACCTCCAATCCATCCCTTTAATGGCTATCACAGACAAAGGGCAGCAATGAGGGCAAGTGGCTCAGTGAAGTCTGAAGGAAATAAAGCACACAAACCATTTGGATTCATTCTGTTCCAGGTATGGAATAGCTACTGACCTGCCATGAGCTTCTTCAGCAGCTTATGGCTCCTGTTGGAGTCCCGCTGAAGAATGTCCTGCTCTTCTTTAGTGCACACCTGAGGAAAAGAAGGAAATGAAGGCTTAGGAAGGACATCACAGGGGAAGGATGTCACAGCTTGACCAGTTTCAGAGCCCTGGACAACATTTCAGGCTGTTTAAAGTGGCAGTGACAATCCACACCTCCTTCTTTTCCCCACTGACATGGGGAGAACCCTGGAAGCTTGTTCATTACTAAAAGAGAAACGTAGAGTTTGATCTCTCCCTGTTCTGTGGGTGGACACGTTGCTGACTGAGCTCAAAAAACAAGAGATGAGCTCAGAACCATCCCAGACAGAAACAACAACCCTTAACTCGGAGTTCTTCTCTCCTTCTTGGCCACTGGGAGTTAAACTGATCTTTCAAAATAGCAACCAACCTGCTTGAAAACATTTTGCTCTACCCAACTAATATTTTCCTCTCACATGAAGAAGAATTTCCTCTGCTATCAATCACTTATCCCCTTCCTCCAAAACATGCCCTTTGAAATGAATCCGGATGTTAACAGGTATCCCAAAGGATCCTTATTGCGCAAGAGTGGAAGGAAAAGCAGGACACTGCTCCTGACAAGGTGACCAGGGATGTGCCTGGGATGGGGCTGAAGCTCTGCAGGGATTTTAGACACTGGTGTGACACACAGGAGACTGTCAGAAACCAGACAACCTCCAAAGCCACGTAAATTATGGGGGAAACCTCCAACAGGTTCTTTCCTTCCCTGCTTTAGAACTCTGCAACAGGAACTTCTATCTAAAGGGCTAATTCAGCCAACTTTTCCAGGTCCAGATGGGGCAGTCACTCCCTGGTTACTCACCAGGGCCCCGCAGAATAGGCAAAGCCCAGAGCCTTCCTGCTCACAGACAATGCGCCCACACTCCAGGCAGTTGTTGATGAGCTTGTGCTTCTGGCCCAGGCACTCGCAGGTGTGGCGGCCCGGGAGGAGCACGGCCAGCCTGTCCTGCCCCTCCCTTGTGTACAGGCTGACATACTTGGGCTTCTTCTTAGAGGAAATACTACTGTTGCTGACTCCAATGCTGCTCTCCTGGGCCTGGGAAGGAAAAAATAAACAAACAAACTGTGCTTCCAGTGCAGCACTGGCAGCAGAGAGCGAGCACTGACCCCTGGGCAGACCAGGAGGCTCACACAAGCGTTATTCTGCCTCACTGGAATGGAACTTGGACCAGACCCCAGACTGAGGGGAAACACAAGCTCAGGTCTGCCAGAAAAGCTCGAAGGAATCCAAACAAAGCTAGTACATCAGGATGCACTCGAAGTTTGCCACCCATGCCAGCTGGAGCTGCTGGGATTTGGGCAGCAAGAGCTGCTTGCTGTGCTCCACACAGCCTCACTTCTGTTTAACAACTCCAAGCAGCAGCTCAGCTACTCCCAAGTTCATTTCCAAGTATTATTTAGACTCTCTGTTTGTAGCTGTGCACCCTGACTGTGCTTGTACCCAGACACAGCTGGTGGTGGCAGCAGGGCTGCTGCATTCACAGCCATGTCATCTCCCAGCAGCTTCCCCAAATCCCACCTGACACAGCCACCTCAGCAGGAGGGTTCAAGTACTGAGCTGTAAAATAAATTCTGCTCCTCATTCTACAATCTGGCCTCAGTCATTTAATGATTCACCTCTGAGTTTCAATCTGGTTTACTGACAAGCAGATGCAGTAAAGTCCAACTGGTTTTAGTGCCACTGCCAGATTCAAACACTGCCACCAAGATAAAGTGACTTTGGCAGATCTTTCTCATTTGTTTTTTTATATTTTAATTAAGTTAGAATGTAACTACAAGGAAATGGAATATCACTGTTCACTTTCAACCCACCAGTTCAAAAATGTTGTGTTTTATCCTATAAACACTTTTACCAACACTTTCAGCCTTTGCAGCCTCCCTGCTCTGAAAGTTCCATTCGAAAACATGAATTCAAGTTCCACTCGTTACTCAGAAATAGCAGCATTTCTCGAGTTTTAGTGTTTCTATGCTCTTATTCCACAGTTTCTTTCTGAAGTATTTCAGTTGCTAATTAAAGCTTTAATCCGTGTGACTGAGATAGTTTAAATACAGCAGGAAAGGATTTTCTAACCATTTGGTGGCTTAAATTCCCCACCCTCATATCTGATTTAAAGAAATCCATTTTATTCCTAGTTACAGCCTCACTTCCTTCACTTGCTCTCTCTTCTCAGGCTTTCTGGGGGAGAAAAATCCATGCTGGCATATATGCTACCTGATGATTATTTTACTCCCAGTTATAGACACAAACAGACATAACCTTTCTCCCCGGCCTGGGTATCATAGAAACATCGAAATGGTTACGTTGGAAAAGCCCTCCTAGATCACAGAGACCCATCATTAATTCTCCCTCCTTTCCTCTCTCTCCTCCTCCCTCCTTTTCCCTCTTCCTCCTTCCCTTCTCTCCTTCCTCTCTCTATCCCCCTTCCTCCCTCCCCATGTGCCACATCCACATATTTTTTTAATCCTTCCAAGGATGGTGACTCCACCACTGTCCTAGACAGTGCATTCCAGTATCTGACCATCATTTCCATGAAAATTTTTTCACTAATATCCAACCTAAACCTCCCCTGGCACAGCTTGAGGCCACTTCCTCTCATCCTGTCTCTCGTTTCCTGGGAGCAGATGCCAAACCCCATCTGGCTCAATTCTCCTGTCAAGGAGTTGTGCAGAGTCAGAAGGTCCTCCCTGAGCCTTCTTTTCTCAATGCTGAGACCCTTCAGCTTCCTCAGCCACTCCTGGTGCTCCAGCCCCTTCCCCAGCTCTGTTTCCTTCTCTGGAAATGCTCCAGGACCTCATTGTCTTTCTTGTGAGGAGCTCAAAACTGACCCCAGGATTTGAAGTGTGGCCTCAGCAGTGCCGACTTGGCATCCCAGTCTGGCATGTCCCGGACACTCATATCCACTTTCCAATCACATATTTACCAGCATCTGACACACTCTTTCCCCAGGTTCCAGGTTCCAAGCCTTTCCAGTGACTCCAGCCTCCCTGGCATGGCCCCCACACTCACCTTGGCCAGGTCCAGTGGGGTTTTCACCTCCTCCCCACGAGCACTGGGCTCGGTATATGCCAGCGTCTCCTGCTTGTTCCGCCCTTTGCGTTTCCCCTTCTTCCCTTGGTCCCCAGCCCGTGGCACTTCTGAAGCCTCTGGAAGTGTGAGCAAACACAGAGGCTGGGTAAGTGCCAGCAGGAGAAAGATGTCCCTGGGCTCTACTTCATGACTGAAAATGGGCTTTAAACTGTCCCAACAATCAGGAATGGGACCAGTATCCATACAGGGATTCATGGCATGGAATTGTTTGCAACCACAATAACCAAGTTTATTTGAGAGTTTCCACTCTGCATCACTCACCGTCCTTTTTCCAATATGCTGGGAAAGGCTCAGAGGGCAGCTGGGCAGATTTTCTCCACCTGGTCAGCAGTTCTTCCACAAACCAGCTCTTCTTCCCGTCGGTGCCCTGAACAAGGTCAACAACGTACTCCCGGATCTCATCCTCGTTTGTGATTGACAAGATGTACCTAAAGGGGCCGGAGTGGATAAAAATGGGTGAGGGGGCAGATGTTCCGAGGTCTAATCCAGTGGTCTCATTGCACAGGCGTGTCATTTATCTTTCCTTTTCGGATAAGATTTCTGTGAAGATCGTGTTAAGAGCATGGCAGGAGGTGGAACGATATGCCCTTTAAGATCCCTACCAACTAAGAGCAATCTGTGGTTCTGTAACCCCCCCATCCTCCCGCCAACAATCCCCGCCACTTCCCCTCCCCAAATCTTCACCGGAGCGACAGATTCCCGACAGCTGCTCAGACACACCCTGTTTCCTCCGTGCTGGACCGAGGAGCCCCTGCAAGAGGGCAGGAGGGCCCCGCCTGTCCCCGACCCCGCTCACCTCACCACGTCCTCGCCCACGTCCAGTCCGAAGTCCCCGCGCAGGTGTTGGACGCACCAGGCCAGGAGCGCGCTGGGCGCCGCCATCTTCCGCGAGGGACGGGAAACGGCACCGCACCGGCGGACACCCTCCCCTTCCCTTCCCCTCCGGAACGCGGCCGCGGAGTGACGGTTCCGGGACCGGTTCAGAGTGTCAGGAAAATTAATCTACAAACACCAGAGGTTTATGTCCAAAAAGGAGACAGAGGAGTCCTTTTACTTTTTCCGAATAAAGGGAGAGGCCATGGGGCATTCCCCTGGCATTTCCCAAATTTTTGGAGGATGCAGCCTCCCTTTTTATCCCAATTTCCCGTCCGCATTTCCCTCTCTCTTTCCCCATTGGCTGAGGTACTTGAGAGGTGCAGACTTCCTGGAACTCCTAATACCTGACATTCCCCTCTAATGTATAACCCTCCCTTTAATTTTTAATTCTTATGGAATTCATAGTCTTTCCCCATTGCTTCTTTCGTCTTTCAATATCCAATTTCATTTCTCAGCAAACCTACAGTTTGTTTGTAAAGGCAAGTATCTTTTTTCCATTCATCAATCAGTGGAATCCTTCCCATTGTTTCTTTTCTCTCTAGTGCTAGTTTTATCTACCAGCAGACCCACAGCTTGTTTGTAAAGACAAATCTGTCATTCCTCTCAATAGAATCCAGGAATAGTTTGGGTTGGAAAGACCCATAAATCCCATCCCATTCCAAGCTTGTGCCATGGGCAGGGACACCTTCCACTAGACCAGGTTATTCCAAGCCCCATTCAGCGTGGCCTTGAACACTTCCAGAGATGGAGCAGCCACAGACGTTCCATGTCAGGTCCTCACTCCCCTCACAGGGAATTCCTTCCCAATATCCCGCAGCCAGCAGCACCAGCAGCCTGGAGTAGGTGTTGGGGCAATGGGAGACATAAGTTAGGGAAAGCAAGTTTTGATTATTTTTTCTCTGTGGCTGTGAAGCTCTAGTTCATCTTTGAAGGGGCAAATGACTGCTGACAAGTTGACAGCGTGTCTCCCGATCTCTGTAACCTCATGGAAATTATGTTTCTCAGCAAAGTCTGGCAAAGTTTTCAGAGACCTCATCGAGGTTCCTGAAAATGGGTGGAGTAACTGGTAGCTGAAGCAGGTTCTCACTGCTCAGACGTAGCTTTGCCAGCAGAGCGAAGTTTTGGAAAAGCTTAGGAGAACACTAACAACTTATATGTGCCAGGAATTGAATGGCTTTTCCAAGTTGAAACTTCAGAGTTTAACCCATAGGCTGCACTACTGACTAAAAGGCAGCAGTATAAAATATTGTCTTACAGACACCCTGTTTTCTATAGAGAATCTTGGGTTGAACCTCCATTTTCCCACCAAATATAGGTATTCTCAAACTGCCAGGGGGAGCCTATAAGAATCAGCCCCAAACTGTCCTGCAGGACAAGCAGACAAAGGCTTTTAAGTGAATCCTACCTGTTGGTGAAACAGAAAACGTTTGCTGTAGCACAGGAAAACTTTCATCCCTTTAACTTGGAGTTTGTTGGGCCAAGTAAGAATAAGGTGGTGAAAAGAAAGCACAGAGTTTCCCCATCCAAAACAGTTTGCAGCTTCGCAGTGAGTTCTGGAAAAAGTAAGAACTGTACTCGTTCAACTGCACAAGCTTTTTGTCCTATAGTTAGTCAGGTGGAAACTCAGGTGAAACTTTCCAAAGAAAAGTGTGGTCCTTGAGGTCCAGGACATGCAGGGACCATCTAGGGATGTCTTAGTGTGGAATGCTGCCTTTCTGGTTTGGAAGGAATGTCTCTGCAGCTGCATCTGGTCTCTGAGCACTCAGGATAAAGTAAGCCTGTGTCAGTCCTGATGCCTCAAGCTGCTATCTGAGGCTAACTAAGTCATTTGGGTCACATAGGCATTGGGGAAAGGTTTTTGTTAGCCTTTCAAACCAGAGTAGGTTTCTGCTAATGCTTCTGAAATAATGCTCCTTACAGAGCTTGGCCCCTACCACTGGCTCCTGACAAAGATGGAGAGTGCTTGGAGGAAGAGTAGATGTGATCTGACCCTGATTTTCATGTTAAAATGCTCTTTCTACTTGAGCTGGGTTTTGTGCATTTGTATGATTTTTTACAATATTTTATTGCTTCCTTTCAGCTTTTGTATAAGACTAAAAGTCTGAGAGATGGCACAAACACTGGAGAAATTATTTTTTTTTTTTTTTTTACTGTTTGGCACTTAATGTTCATTGTAAACCACTGATTTAGTTTACTGGTTTTGTTTTTTAATCTTGGTTTGCTTGAGTTCCTCCAGCATGTTGGGCAGCTTTTGTCTTTCATGTTCTGACTGCCTTGTGCTTGTCCAAGACTTGCATGATCGTGGTTGTTCTGTTTCTGAAAAGCAGATCCTCATTTTTTTAATAAACTGAAGCCTTCTGACCACACACCTATGTTATGTCTTGTAGTAAAAGGTGTTAATGAAGATTTCTTTGTCCGAAGATGGGAAACTGGATTTGAAAAGACACTGCAGATGTGGGTGGGCAGCTGAAACTTGTTTTGATTAGAGGTGAAGTTTATTTAAAACAAACTGGTTGTTCTAAAGAATCAGAACTCTGAAAGCTAGGAGAGCAGTAAGTGGCTAAAACTACAGAAAACTTGTTATTGTGGCTGTTATAATGTTGCCACATAAGTTTTGGGATAATTCATAGGAAAAGAGCAAGGGGGCCTTGTGATAGGTCTTAATATCAGGGGTTCTGCTTTTGCTCTTCCTCAGAAGCTCCCTGAAACATCAGAGTATTGTTGAGCAGATGAAAACGGGAGTTTAGGAGGAGATTGAAACTTAAGAGAGTTTAGTGGCAGCTCTCATAGGTCTGCCTGGTGGGGAAAGTGGTGAATGCTGTAAAAACCTCTTCCTAAAAAGTGTATTGATAAAAAGGAGAGTTCTTATAGAAAAGCAGTTCATTTGAATGAGAAGTAGCAATTGATTTCTCCTTAACAGAAATTTTTAAAAGATTATATAAATTTAGGGGAAAAATCTGAACAAGCCACAGACTTCTTTGCCCTGACATCACACAAAACATCATCACAGTGACAGATCCCATGGTGGCAGTATTGGCAGCTCTTTCCTGTCCCTTTGACCTGCCAAAACAGCCTATCCTCAGTTCTCTATTTCTCCTCTAAAAATGCCTGGGAGACAGTAAACACCTCTGGGCTCTGATCAGATCTGCTCGTCACCTGCATCCCCTCAGCTGTTATCCATGATCAGCTGCTCCATGAGGGCTGTGCAGCTGCCAGGTAGGAAGGGGGGAAGGATGAGGACCTGCCTGTCAAGGAGCAATGGCTTATGGAGGCCTGAATCACAGATCCCAGAATGGTTTGGGTTGGAAGGGGCCTCAAAGCTCATCTCATTCCATTCCCTGCCTTGGGCAGGGACACCTTCCACTAGCCCAGGTTGCTCCAAGCCCTGTCCAACCTAGCCCTTACACACTTCCAGGGATCCAGGGGCAGCCACAACTTCTCTGGGCACCCTATGCCAGGGCCTCATCACCCTCACAGGGAAAAATTCCTTCCCAATATCCCATCTAACCCTCTCCTCTAGTAGTGGGAAGCTATTCCCCCTCATCCTGGCACTCCAGGCCCTTGTAAATAGTCTCTCTCCATGTTTCTTGCTGTTTCCTTCAGGCACTGGAAGGCCACAGTTAGGTGACCTTGAAGCTTCTCTTCTCCAGGCTGAACAATCCCAATTCTCACAGCTGTTCATCCCAGCAAACCTGCTCTATTCTCTCAACATTTTGGTGCCTCCTCTGGACTCACTTCAACAGCTCCATGTCCTTCCTGTGCTGGATTGCTCTCACACATCATTAAACAGATAAAATCTGATGGAGCTGAAACACAGGAGGCTGTGGAGTAATGTGAGGTGCACAGAAAGAGGAGCAACTAGACTGCTTTTGCCTCTAATAAATAAATATGCTTCCTCTGCACAAATAAAATCCAAATGTTTACATCAGGACCTGCAGTTTTAAGCTGAGTTTTTAATGGGAACAGAATGCAGAAGAAGGTGTTTACTTGGCTGCTTCCCTGCCCCAATGGGAATATGGGATGGTGACCTTCAACCCACACTCCCTGGGGCTGGAGCTGATTTAGCTCCAGCTGTGCCCCTGCTGCTAATCTCTGAGTCTATAAAGGAACAGAAAACCCAGCTCTTCCGAAAATAAGGGAAAAATTCAGAAAGGGAGGGAGTGCTAAAGCTCAGGAGCTTCAGACAACCCAAAATAAAATGTATAGGTAAGACCACACTTTTAGGAGGTTTCCATGTTCAAAAGCTTGCCTGGTTGTTTTTTAGGATTTTTTTTCCCCCCAGCTGTTGTTGTTTCAATAAAAATCTCCTTAAAATGGCACTGTGTGGGTCTTAGAATGCTGAGAGAGCTGCACCTATGCTGATGGATTTCCATCAATCTCAAGAAGTACTTCAGTCCAACAATATAATTAATACTGAAGTTTAATGTGGTAAAGAGGGGTCATGCACAGTGTTGAAAATTAATTTACAGATAAATTGTCTGTATCACTGAAATGGGTGTAATGTTGCAGCAGCTAACAGACCTTCTCTGTGAAAGGAGATTTCTACAGTCTTAGGGCAAGAGGTGTGGTCCACAGAGCCTCCTAAGGGGAACAATCAGCTGGAAATCCAGTCAGTGTTACTTTTATATCTTCAGAGCAGTTTTCACTTCTGAGGTAATTTCTTGTAATTTTAAGGGATTATTCTATAATGATGATATTTTGGTTAAATCCGTATGAACACCACAATCCTTCCAGTGCCTAAAGGAGCACCAAGAGAGCTGGAGAGAGACTTGGGACAAGGGCCTGGAGTGACAGGATCAGCAGGGGAGTGGGGGAATGGCTTCCCACTACCAGAGGGCAGGGTTAGATGGGGTATTGTGAAGAAATTCTTCCCTGTGAGGGTGGTGAGGCTCTGGCACAGGTTGCCCAGAGAACCTTTGGCTGCCCCATCCTTGCAAGTGTCCAAAGCCAAGATTGATGGGGCTTAGAGCACCCTGGGACAGTGGAAAGTGTTCCTGCCCATGGCAGGGGGTGGATTGAGAGGAATTTAAAGATGTTTTCCAACTGAATCCCACCTGTGATTCCAACACTTTTAAACACCAGTACCCCAGGCTGACCATAGATGTCAGCAGCATCTTCAGCTACAAACGCTGGGCTGTGCCAGGGACCAGACAAGGCACCTTCTGCCTTGGACCAGTTTATTTAGGAAACGTGAAAAGAATAGATAAATGTATGGATGAGAGACTGGAAGTGCTCATTTCCTGAATCTGTGTTATCTTGCCAGGTAAGGAAATGGCTTCAACAAAATCACTCAGTGTGTCACTGGCTAAATCCCTGTGGCTCCCTGAAGCCCAGCAGTGCTGGACAGTCAGGAATGGCTAGTGAGGGCAACCCACTCCCCCCAGCAGATTTTTTTCTATCCCAACATGTGACATTTTCTTCCAATAGTCCAAATTATTTATCTGACCCCTGACCTTGAGAACATCACAGCCCTGACAGCACCAATAAGCAATAAACTGTTCTCAGCTGAGGCTGCTATTCATGCCCGAAGGTCCAAGGGCTCCTTTTGACCCAGGCTAGGGCACCCACACTTTCCCCCAGGGGATGTTGGATGTACCTACATCACAAATGAGAGCTCAGGGGTTCACTGCTGACACAACTGGGCATGTGTTTCTGCAGGAGCTCTTGGATGCTCCAAAAGCAGCTGCAAAGTGAGCAAACAAAGTGTTTAGGAGAGGAGATGGAAGTGTTTAGGAAAAAAGAATTCCTGATGGCCTAATATATTGAATTTTAAATCTTATGGGGCAAAATGATCTTTGTTTGGGCAAGAGAGAATGATGGAACAGATGCCATCCTATCTCATCCCCATAGCCCAAGGCTTTTCCTTCTTCTCATAGGGAGAACTACTACTGCTGCACCACAGCACCTTTGAGTTTTCCTGGCAGACCCCTTCTCCCCTCACGTCCGAAACGGGAGAGATGGCACATTTCTGTTGGATTTAGCTGGAAGGAAGGCTCTCCTGCTGCTGTCCTTCAGCCAGGGCTGCACGGGGGACAGCAGATGTCCGGGCCATGAGGACACAGACGGAGGGCAGGGGAACAGCAGGCGGGCTGCTGACCTCTTACCCCATCATGGGAAATCCAGTGCCAAATCTCAGTGACTTCATCCCCAGATGAGGGGGTTTCATAGTTTTTTCTGATTTTCAAGGCTTTTTCTAAAAAAAAAAAAAAAAAAAAAATTAAAAAAAAAAAACAAAACTGTTACCAGACCATGTCCAATTTATAGCCATGATTGTTGAATTCCCAATCTTTGGAGTGCAGCCTCCTTGCTGTGGACACTGTGGTTTGGAGTTCAGGTGTTGCCTCCTTATATTAAGGGAGACACACTCGACTCATTCTACAGCACTACTAATTTTGGTAAATTCCAAACCTCTTAATATATATTCCTGCTCTGGATTGAGTGGTTACAGAGCTGTTTCTATTAGAAGAGAGAAGGGTGAGACCTTGGTACCTCCTTGCTCTGCATAGTTGCTCCTCTGCTCTCACCTTTCTGCCAAAACATGCACTTTTAAGCTTTCTTTTCCCTTTGACTTTGTTTTTTCCCCCTTCGGACATTACTCAGAAGGATCCGAGGTCTGTGTATGCAGGGTCCCTCCTGCCCATGCTGGCGTGTCGGGTGGTGCCTCCCTGTGCCTGATCTTCAACAGGAGCTTCATTGTCCTTCCCACTGCTCCGGACAAAGGGGAATTGTCCTTCCCACCAGCTCCAGTCGCCCTGTGGCCACGAGCCGCTTCATCCCAACTAGAGATGCACGAAGAAAAGCAGGATGCTTCCTTTCTGTTCATAACAAGGCGCTTGGGAATTGGGCTGGAATCTCACCTGTCTGGGTGAGGATGAGGAAGCAAGGAACCTCCGCTGGGGTGCACCTCACCCACCCCAAACATTTTCGGGTCAGCTTTGACCCCCCTTCATTCAACACACAGGCTGGTGTTCAGATAAACTCCCAGGGGATTATCGCAGGGCTGATAAGAATCCACGTGTTTAATAGGACTTGGCAGAAGAACTACTTGGACTCAAATTGATGATACATAATTTTTCAGAATTAAGATGCTCCTTGGGAATGCCCAGATGGTTCAGAGCAGAAAAAATGGGAGCCAAATCGCAAAAATGCCTCTCCCTTTCATGAAAGATATTGTCAATATTGTGATATCCGTATTATTATTTTCCACAGGTAATAGCACAAAGAATAAGCAAAATAAACTCATTGTGGAGGAGAGGCTTATGGTAGGGTTTGACAGGATGCTGCCAGGATAGGCTTTTCATGTGGCTGGATTGAGACATTCTGCTTTTGATACTGACAGCTTAAAAAGTTCAGCAAAAAATATTAAGCCTTTATTAAACCTGTATGGAGTCAGCTGAGTGCATATAGCTCTAAAAGGAGAAAGGAAAAACCTAAAGTGAAAGGTTCATTTTTATTAGAACTGGAATTTGTTTTCAGGTTAATTATCGCATCAGAGAAAAATTTCCAAGCTCGGCCTCAGGATTACAAGGTAGTAGGGAAAGTAAGTAATTTTGGACCTGAACACATTTTCCAAATAAACCTGTGGTTCATCCTTGGTGGAGCCCATATGCTGGCAAGCTGTTCTGTATATGGCTGGATAATGGGATTGTCTCCAGGCCGGAGGCCTGAACACCAGAGAGGAAGGTTTTCCTCATGGTGTTTTTAACCATTTTCAAGGAATGGGCAACCTACTTGGGTGGAAGGTGTCACTGCCCATGGCAGGAAGGGAACGAGAAAGTCTTTAAGGTCCTTCCAACCCAAAGCAGGCGGGATTCTGTGATTCAATAAACATGTCAGTTTAAAACATCCATCTGGAAAATGCCAAGTTCTTCACCAGAATCAGCCTGGGAGCATCCCGGTGACAGTGGGTTTCTGCTCGTCTTCCATAGAATCAATGAACGGCTTGGGTTGGAAGGGACTACCCCCGTGGGTGCTGAATCCCGGAGGATGCCGAGTCCCACCGGAGTGCCAAGCTGAGCCGCGGCTCACAGCGAGCCCCGCCGGCAGCGGAGCCCCTGCGGCCGCTGTCCCAGCGCTCCTTGTGCTCGCCGCTTCCTCCTGACAACGCCACGCGGTTTCCAGGGCCCGCGGTGCCCCGGAAGCGGCGCGGGCGCGGAGCGGCCATAGGGCGGAGCCGCGCGGGGCGGTGCCGGCGCTGAGCGCTGCCGGGTCGGGCTGTGGCCGTCGAGTGCCGTGAGGGAGGAGCTGCGGTGGGCGCGGGGAGAGCAGCGGCGGCTCCGGCCCGGCCCAGCCCGGCCCGGCCCGCCCGGGGAGCGCGACGCCGGCGGAGCAGGTAGGGCCGCGGGGCGCGGGTGGCGGGGCCTGGGCGGGGGCGGTTCTCGCGGCCCGCCCGCGGCGGAGGCTCCGCCGGGCTCGGCGCTCCAGCCCTGCCGGTGCGGTGGGAACGGCGCCGGCCGAGGAGCGGAGGAGCCGCCGTGGGGCGGCCCGAGGGACCCCGTGGGGGAGCGGCGGCGGCGGCCGGGGGTCGCAGCTTCCCCCGGGGTGTGGGCGAAGGGAACCGGGGCGGATTCGGGGTGCTGGGCTGGTGCCGCCGTGCGGGGCGGAACGGCGGGATTTGAGTCGGGGGAACGCGGCAGCCAGAGCTGAGGGGCTGTCTCGGGAGTGCGGGGCGGGGACCTGCCGAGGAAGGAGCTGGAGGTGCCTTGGGAACTGCTGAACCTGGTGGTGTTCCCAGTCTAAGGACGCGAAATGCTCTCTGTAACTGGTGGTGTATTAGCAATTTATTTGTGTGAAGAAGTTATATATCCCTTCTACGTCTGGAAAGTATTTCCTTATACTGTTTGGCACAGTGTGGAACTCTAAGGGTTGGGGTTTGTTGTCTTATCCAGATCGTGGAATCGGGATGGTTTGGGTTGGAAGGATCTTAAAGGTCATCTCATTCCACCCCCTGCCATGGGCAGGGACACCTTTCACTAGACCATGCGGCTCCAAACCACGTCCAAGTTGCCCTTGGACACTTCCAGGGTTGGGGCAGCCTCAACTGCCTCAGGAGGTTGACATCTTTCCTTCCAAATGTTTCACTGCTACCAACAGTCCCCTTTAGCCTTTCTCGACAGTGACTTCTCTGTTCGTGGGAAGTCTTCTGAGCAGAGTCTAAGCTCTGTTGAGCTGCTTCCCGTGCCTGACTGTATGACATTTTCTACATTCCTCCTTTCTGGGCTCACCGTGACCTGCTTGAAGTTCCACTGTC
Source organism: Acridotheres tristis (assembly GCA_037013685.1). Classification (NCBI taxonomy): domain Eukaryota; kingdom Metazoa; phylum Chordata; class Aves; order Passeriformes; family Sturnidae; genus Acridotheres; species Acridotheres tristis. The sequence continues at coordinate 20,129,301 of CM072897.1, read as the reverse complement.
ATGGGTGTGACCTCAGACTTGACTTTTTTTTTTCACTAGTGACCTAATGCTCCCCAAGTTTTTCAGGACCTGCCTTTTCCTTCTCTCAGCTCCCCAGCTGTCAGCTGTGATTTACCCAGATAATCCTTCTCTACATCCCTGGTTCAGTGCTGTCTAGGTAACTCAGTCTCTGTTGGGAGAGGATGATGGGTGAACTGGGAATCATGAGCTTTGTTCCTCTTGAGAAGCTCTTAATAAATATTAGCAGCATTTTCCCAAGACACATTCCAAAAAAAACAAAGAGTGCCTTTGAGTTATGAGTTTGCAGAGATTCAGCCTGCAAAATTCCTCAATGCTTGCCAGTGGCTCAAGTTTTGAAGGTGCCACCTGGGTGATGAAGTGTTACTGGTGAGAGAATTTGTGTTTCATGACATTGCTGTTGTAGAGCGATGCACACACTGGTTATTTCCACGTGAAGCTGGGCTCACACTGGAGCTCTTGGGAGTCAGGGATGAGCTGGAGGTGCTGCCAATGATGAATATCAGCAGGAGTTCTTGTTCAGGGAAGGTCATTGCTGGCAAGGTGTGACCAGATAAGAAAAGAATTTAAATATCATGGTGTGTAATAAAAAAATCATTATTAGTAAAAAACCATGCAGATGTACTTAGGAAGAGTGGAGGACGCAGGTGAGAGCTGTCAGGGAAATCTCAGTTTCCATGTTGGCCGCCGATGTAGCAGCATCCCGGCACTGCTGGTATTCCAGCCTTTTGGCAAAAATCTTGCTGACTCCAGTGACATTTTAGACTATTGGCTTGATAAAATCAGGGCTTTATGCTTCCACCCTGCATAAGCACCTGAGCTTTTTTTTTCAGATACAAGCGTTTCTTTAAACAGTTCCTTCCCTCAAATCACTTTTTCTGGACTTGGCTGGTGCCTTTTTTATTCTTTAAGAGCTGCTGGGTGGTGAGCAAGAGGAGTCTCATCTCTCTGCGTTCTTCTGCAAGTTTATAACTGTGTGTTTTCAACTCTGTGTTTCAACAACTGTGTTTGTCCTCACAAATTTGGGCTCCTTGCTGTGTTTTGTGTAAGTTCTGTTTTCTGGACATGAGGGCTGGAAACCCACTCCAGGTTCTCACAATAAATTTATCTGTGGCTGGTACATAGCTGCCTGTGTTTATGCCAGAGTTGCTTCCTGTAAATCAGCCCTTCTCTCCTGCTTTTGGAAAGCTTGGCCCAGCTGTTGGCTCCCCATTTTCAAACCACACAGTCACTCTTTTCCATGTTCTCTGTTGCTCTCCTCCCTGCATATGTTTACTCAAAGCTAATCCCTGAGGGAAGCAGGGCACAGAAATGGCAGGAGAGAGCTCTCTGGGATGCTGTGCCATGAAGAATTCTTTTGTGTTGGTGTCCTTCGTGTCTAAGACAAGTTGGCGGTTCACAGGTCATGGCAACAAGCTAATATCCTGTCTCTCTTTTTCCTTGGATTAAAAAGCTTTCCAGTTCATAGTAGTGTTTCTTGTGAAGTCTGAAGTGTGTGACCTTGCCTCATTCCAGCCCATATATCTTGCTCCTCCATAGGAGTTTTCATACTGTTCCGGTTCTCTGTATTGGCAACAACTTGGTTTCCTGTGCCAGAGTCACCAACGGAAAATATTCAGGCAGATTCAGAACTCTACTGTGAGGGGCGTTGTGAGCTGGGCAAGATCCTAAGTCCATCCTAGTCCACAACCACTTGCTGCTTTCCCTTCCCTGATGCTGCTCCTTTTTCCAGCTCTTAGGGAGCAATCAGCCGCTGTGTATTTTCAGGTTAACAGATGAAATCCTATGTAATGCCTTAAAAAGTGCTACCAGATGAGACCAGGAATCCATCTGGCCTGGTATCCTGCTCACTGGTAACCAGAAGCAGATGCGTGGGAAGGGGAGAACACAAACACAGCAGATCTAGTCCAGGGAAATAGTGCTTTATTTTTCTCTCTCCAACAGTTCATGACCTCCCTGAGCCAGGTGTTGAAATTAGAAACCTTCACACTTCACAATATTCATGATTTTAGGAGAATACTTTTCCATTCCTCGTAATCTCTTGGCTGAATTGTCCTCATATATTTAGACTTCCTGTGGCTCTTCTTGTTTTTCATGTCATTGCCAGCTCTGCTCCAGCCTCCTTGAGACAGGTAAGGCAGGAGGGGTGAGGCATAGGACAACGGGGATGTTGACAGATGTGTTGGGTTATATTTATGGTGGGACTACCTCTTTAGAGGTATTTTATCCTGTGTTACTGTCTCTGTAATTACAAATGTTGTGCTTGTTCATTAGTGATCCTAAACCATGGAGCCATGGTTTTTGTGGAATACTCTGCTGTAGGCCTGCTTCCTAGGGTTGGCTTCATTTCAGTCTGTCATGTTTCTTGAAGTTGATGTTAGGGTGGTTGTTCCTGATGTGCTGCTCTGTGAATTGTATCACCCACTCATATCATGAGATTTTACTGCAATTCCTTGGAGTCATGGCTCATATTTACTTCTCATCCTGAATTATTCAGAGTAGCAAATGTTGTCATCTTAGTAACACAGCTCAGTGTAAAGCAAAATCCTTTGGTGAGTCCCTTCTGCTGCAAAACGGACTAGTGATACGTTCTTCCCCCTTTTTTACCAGTTATTTATGTACATGAAGGATTTTTCCTTTTATCCCATAGTTTTTCTTTCCAGAGAGCTTTGATAGATTCTGCCATGTAGTAATCTTGCTTTTTTCAGTGGAGTATATCAGCTGCTTTTCCCTTGATGTGCTCTGTCCACTGCAAAAGGAAGAAGGAAAGGAATAAAAACTACAGGAGCCCCTGACTCCTGAGACATGGCTTCATTGTGTACAGTATAATTAGCCGTGCAGCAATTTAGGCTGGTCTTTAGGCCAGCTCTGGTTTGCCCAGCATGGCTGCCTGGGCTGGGGTGGCCCAGATGCTGCTGAATCGTTCTGTGAAAGCTGGGCCAAGAGTCTTGCAGGTACCAGCTTTAATCAAGGGCATTTCCCCATCTCCTCCTGTGTGACTTTGGGGTAAAGTGGAGCTGTTGCTGTCACCTCATCTTTTGCCACCAAAAGCCTTACTTCTGAGGTCAAGCAGGGAGAGAGGAGATGGCCAAACTCGGCAGAGTATGTATAAGACACAATTTTAATTTTTCGGCGATGTTATCTGATGATTCATTAACACAATAATAGATCATGTAGCTTCTAACTTTTTTCTTCCTAAAAGCTTATAAGTTTAGATTTTGTTTTCTTCTTGGATATTTAGCTTTGCTGTGCAGATGGGTTGGCTTTGATTACTTGGTCAGATCGCAATGTAAGGCTCACACTAATATTCCAACTGCTATCCAAGGTGAAGGTAGGAATTAGATTAGATGTTAAGATGAAATTCTTCTCAGTGAGGGTGGTGAAGGCCTGGCACAGGTTGCCCAGAGAAGCTGTGGCTACCCCATCCCCTGGAAGTGTCCAAGTCCAGGTTGAACAGGATTTGGGGCACCCTGGGATGGTGGAAAGCATCCCTGTCCATGGCAGGGGGTGGAACAGAATGAGCTTTAAGGTCCCTTCCCATCCCAACATTCCATGGTTCTATGAGTTGCAGCTTTTCTCATCCACTCCTGGGGAGAATCACTTTTTGCTGTTTAAGAACTTGGTCCCGGTGTCACACACTGACCTGGCATTTGCTCTGGTGACATGAAGAGATGTGGAGCCTGGCTGACACTGTGTGTCCTGTTTGTGCAGCCCACTGGTGACAGTATGACAGCTGCTGCTCTGGTGTCTGAGGCTCTGTTTTTCTGGTTTAAACTTGTAATTCTGATTTATAGGGGATTTCTTGTTAGCACAAAAAACTTGAGTTGCTCAAATGATGGTGTCAGCTTAGGTCCTCTAAATGTTTGCTTAGTCTTTCTGTTTTTCAGTGTGTGGTGGCTCCTCTCCACGGTGTTTTGAATGAACTTGTTTTGTCCACTTACAAGCCAGACATTTGAGTTTTTCTATCATACTTTTAGACTTCCAGCATTTGTGAAGAAACACTCCTGACCTTCGTTTTTGTCTTTCCATCTGACTTGCACTGTGTTGATTTTTTTTTTTTCCCTAGCTATGGATTTTCACATGGCTAATTCTTGTCCCATCTGTAGGAGTTCTTGAGGAGATGAGGCTCATATGAATCACCTTCTTTCCCCCCAAAGATGCATCCTCCTCAAATATACTCTTCTCTGGATCCGCTGGCTTTCTCTGCTCCTCTTCTGCAATGTGAGGGGAGCCTTTGATTTTGGTTGCAGGGGCCCCAACTGGGGCAGTCATGGTGCTTTTTGATCCATTTAGTCCTTGTTCTTCTACAGGCTTTCAGTTGTCCCCAAACCTTCTCAGATCCTAATGAATCCAAACCCGAGTGTGGGAGCCGTTCTTTGAGATGCTGTCCCACAATTCTTGCTCATTGCCTTCTTATTCTCATCCTGAATTTTGCCTCTGGACACTTCTCTCCTCTTTTGCTGGCTGTACCCTTGCAGACAAGAGCCTGGAGTGCCAGGACAAGGGGGAATGGCTTCCCACTGCCAGAGGGCAGGGTTATATGGGTTCCTGTGAAGAAATTCCTCCCTGTGAGGGTGGTGGGGCCCTGACACAGGTTTCCCAGAGAAGCTGTGGCTGCCCCACCCGTGGGAGTGTCCAAGGCCAGGTTGGACAGGGCTTGGAGCAATCTGGGATAGTGGACGGTGTCCCTGCCTATGACAGAGGGATGGAATGGGGCTTTAAGATCCTTCTAATCCAACCCATTCTGGGGTTCTATGAAGTGGTGAAATCTCAGAATTGTTGTACCTACTTCATCTCTGTGTTCCACATTAACACCCCCCCAGCCCCTTACCTTTGTTTTTTATTTGAGGGAGGAGGTATTTGAGTTCCTTGTTAAATGGCTCATTTAATTTCTGGTTCATCAGACTCTCCCTACCTTTTAAACGATCCCTTTTTTTCCTAGAAATTGGCAAAAGCATCAGTGAAAGTCAATAGGGCTGAAATTATAATTTTCTCCTGGCTTTTGGTATGTTCTTCCTTCTTGTCAGATCCATTTGGAGCAGCCCATCTCCTGCAATGGATAGGTGTCTCTTACCTGTCTGAATCTTTTGGTTTGCTTTACTCGTCTTTGAGCAAATCTCTTCTGGAGAACAGCTTAATAGCCTGAAAAGTTGACAGTGATTCCACCGTCAAGATCAGCCTGACAGTTTGGGTGTTGTGGAAGACAATTGAATAGCTTGGATTTGCTACTCTGAGCATTTAGTGCAGGAATTGGGGATATTCACTGGGGGTATGGGAAAATTGTTTTCCTGTCTGCCTCTGCTCGCCTTCTCATTTTTTAATTTTTTTTTCTTTCTTATGGTTATATTATGACATTCCTTTAGGCTGGGAATATTGTGGCTGTTTACATATATGTGAAGGTGTATCTGCAGTCCCAAATCTTTTTCCTGAGGTCATTGTGTCTCTGCAGCTCTTAGATGAGTTGGCCACGTTGTCTGTGGTGCATTAGAGGAGGCCACATCATTTATTAAATATCCTGAGTAGCTGCTGTCCTATGTTTTAATGTCTAGTGATAAAGCCTGGGGAGTTCATGCAGTTTGTGCTGAGGCTAAGAAAACTCTGAAATACCTGCTTCCTACAGAGCTACTCCTTTTTCCCAGCCCACAAGGAATCGTTGTGTCAATGCCAAAGGTAGTTAATCAAGTTGTAGGAGAAACCTATTTGAACTCTGTGAAACTAACCTCTCTGATGTGTTTCCTGGAGCTATTTATTTTATGTTAGAAAAGGTGGTCTCTTCCATATTATTGATTTGTTGTGGAGCTCAGTTCATGATTTAACCCATGGCATGCCCTGGGCTGATTCCATAGTGTGGGCAGTGGGCCAAGGGGGATGGGATTCTGTCCCTCTGCCCTGCTCAGGTGAGACCCCACCTACAGAGCTGCCTCCAGCTCTGGGATCAAACATCAGGATGTGGAGCTGCTGGAGCCAGAGGGGAGACCAAGGGCTCCAGGGTCTGGATCCTTCTGCTCTGGAGTCAAGCTAGGAGAGCTGGGGGTGTTCACCTTCAGAAGAGAAGGCTCCAGTGAGACCTCAGAGCCCCTTCCAGTGCCTGAAGAGGCCCCAAGAGAACTGAAGAGGGAGTTGGGATAAGACCCTGGAGTATCAGGACAAGGCAGAATAGTTTCCCACTGCCAGAGGGCAGGGTTAGATTTGATATTGAGAAGAAAATCTCTGTGAAGGTGGTGAGGCCCTGGCACAGGTAATATCTTGTTTGTAGAAATAAGCCAGACTCGGTGTTTCTTTGTTTTGCACATTCATTTCTGAGTTACGAGTTAGAGGATAGATTCAGATCATTTCAGTTGTCGTCCTTCACGTGAATGGAGAGCTCACAAGGATAACTAACACAGGAAATCTGTCTGCATCTGTCTAGTCCTGCACTAATCAAGGAGAGGTATATAAATTGACCATAGACTCATTGACTTGTTCAGGTTGGCATCACCTTTAAGATCATTGAGCCCAGTCATTAACATTACTTCTCGTATATAAAATTCTTTAGGTCAGTTTTGGAAGAATAGCAGTTTGATGTCTCTCAGACTTGCTCCATCTTCGAGCTTTTATTCCTTGTCACTCAAATTTCTTCCAGATCTAGCTGCTGTTTGTTTGAGTCTATTGAAACAAATGAGAGGAAGTTCTCTAAAATGCAGCTTTAATATTGTTCATCCACGGTGGCAATTCTGGCAAGTGTAATGGAAGAGTTTGACTCTTCTCAGGGTTGGAACAAGCTGCTTCCTTGTGCAGCAGTCCCATCCTGCCCCATCTTGGCTGTCCTTAGTTACCTTGTAACTGTCTTCCTTTGCAACGCACAATGCCAGTTTCATTTCTGCAGCTTATTTTTATTTCATAGATCTTAAAAGAACAAGTTTCAATGAGCAAATGAAATTTAAGAACCTTTAACATCTTATTTTAATGAAGCAGAGGCCACAGGCTTTGTAGTTGTCTCTTTTCAAGTCCGGGTTAAACTTCAAAGGTCTCGCCTTTAGGAGTTTCATGCCAACTCATTCTTGCTGTTCAATTTTGGCAGGTCACAGCACTCTGGTTTGTGCTGCAAGAAGAGACTGGGGTAGCACGTGCTTTAAGTAACTTCTTAGATGGAAATGAACGCTTCTAAAATACCTGCTGTGTTTCATTCCTCCAGGTAGACAGGTTCTTGAAAGTGTTCAAGGCCATATCGGATGGGGCTTGGAGCAACCTAGTCCAGTGGAAGGTGTCCCTGCCCATGGCAGGAGGTGGAACAAGGTGATTTTAATGTCCATTCCAACCCAAATCAGTCTATGATTTTATGATTCTTCCCCACCCTAAATGATTTTCACTCCCTGGTTGCTCTCTCATTTTTCTAGCCACGGCCTACCTCAGCTGGCTTGCGTTTAGTGCTGGGTTGAATGCTTTGGAGGCCCTCAGGTTCTCCAAATGATCATCCTGCAGCTGACATCAGGCCTCTAGCCACTTTGGCATCTGATACTGCTTCCCAGCTGTCCTTTCTTTGGAAAGGTTTTGACTGGTTCTGTGCAGTGTTGGCAGTGCTGAGGCTTCGGTTTGACTTGTGATAGCTGCAATGCCAATGTGGTAAATCATTGCTGGGCTGTATTTTGCATCTCTGGGGGGAATATCTCTGCTCAGCTCCCTGGCATTCTATGATTGAAATCTAAGACTGGTATTTAGGCTCCAACACAATTCACAGCTCTTTGGTTTTGTGTGGATTTGCTGGGTACAGCACTGGTACTTGGTGTTTTTTATCCCTTCTAAGGAGTGACTGGGCATGCCAGAATGCATTTGCCTGTCAAGATCCATGACTGGGAACAGGATGTTTTGGAACCACTTGTTCTGTTCTTCCTGATGCTTTGACTTTAAGGAGACAATGTGATCAAAGACAAGGGTTTAGGAGAAACTTGGCTGCTGTGGTGATAGGTACAGGTTTTGGCTGGGGGACCTAAGGGTCATGGCATCCTCCTGGCTGGGGCCTCTGCAGGGAGAGATTTGGTAGGATGCAGGTAGGGTGCAGGATGACTGTTGGGTGTTCAGATATTCTTCTGTGGCACCATCTGTTTGCAGAGGCATTTGGGGATGGAGCGTGACTTCCAGGTGCCTTTTGGACCATATACACTCAACATCTAATGCGAGAAATCTTGTGCCTGGTTGGACTTGGTGCAGTCATTTTAGTAATCCTGTCTTTGTGTGCTTGAGCTAATGCTCCTGTTTGAGTTTCTGGCATCAAAATAGATTCTTGAACATCTCTGAAGGCATGTAGGGCTGAGGCAGATAGTTCAGAAATTCTGCAGTGATATCTTGAAATCAGATTCTTTAACTTGTTTTTTCTGATGGGTAGATTCTTGCAGTGATCCTGGACATCAAACCTCAGTTGTGACTGCTGTGGTCCTTCCGTGGGCTCGTGGCTGATACTGATCCTAAGACTTAACACAGTTGAAGAAGCTGAATCACCTCTGCCTCTTTGGCTTGGAAAATTATTAAATGCTTGACAAAACCGTTGCCTTAGATACTTTTTGGTAAACTGAGGCTTGTCTTCACAAACCATTCAGCCTCCGCTAACATTTACAAAAGCTTGGAATAATCCCTGAGTTCTTGTCTATTTGCTCTTGTGTAGTTGTTAGAACTGTAGTGTGAGGTAGAGGAGGAAATGTGCTTGCTAATGGAGTGTGCTAAGATATATTTGTGCTGAAACCCCATCTGTTAAATCTTCTTGAGCTCCTCCTGCTGACTCTGAACGTAGTAGTTTGGACATTTGAGTAAACCAGCCCTAACAGGATCACGGTGTCCTGGTGCTGAGTTTGTAGGATTCTCAGAAACAGTTTTTCTTTGATGGACTGGGATCGGGCGCCCCGTTAATAGCTTCAAGATAATTTGCCATTAAATGGAGTCAAGTCTTCCATGGCATTTACCCCAGCACCAGTGCTCCACACCAGTATCTGAGCTTCCCATAACTAACAGACTCGCCTGAGGCACAGGTGGCTAAATTTAGTCTTCCAGCAAGCTTGGTATGACCTTGTGCTGTAAGGACTTTCTACTTGTATCTCTCTCAACAAGTAAATGCTGTTTTTGTGTGGTGGATGGAGCTTTGAGGCTCGATGATGCCAAACAGCTTTTTGTGTTTGTCATTGGATAGCACTTCCAGTGTGACTATTGACAGGAATTAACTCTGGATCTGAATGCAGTGCAAAAGGTTCACAAGTGATCTACTGGTACAAAGCCATGCTCACCAATGGATATTAAGGCTTCAAAGGAGACCGACACAGTGTGGTGCGTAGAGTAGATTACTTGATAACAAACATTTCTAATTGATAGCTACACTGAAGATGAGAGCTTGAAAGTGGAAGTTGAATCAAAGCAGCTCCATACAGATGCAGTTTCCAAGAGGTAGGAAATGTAATGTTTGCCTTCAAGGTAACATGAAGCTTATCTGTGCAAAATAGCACTTCAGCTTCTGGGAGAAGTTTGTAGTATGTGTGAGATGGTGCACAGAGGTAGCCAGTTCTGGCATGTGCTTCCTTGCGTGGGTTTACCTCCTTGTGTGAAGTGAGACTTATCCTCCATGTTCAACTTCAGCAACTTCTCGTTGAAGTTGTTTCTAATTAAATGCATAATTCAACCTACAAGCATAATGAGGAAGACACCTTCAATGTGTACTCAGGAGTACTCAGCGTACTTCTGGAGCTCTTCTGCCATCCTCCAAAAATGCCAGACTCCTCTGAAGTTGGCAGCATGCTGCCAGCTGAGTGGGAAAAGTTGCTGGGAAGCCGAATAGGATTTTTGTGTGTCTGCCATGCTGTTCAGGAGCACAGTGAGTGATGTGCATTTTTTGCCTTGTGAAAGAAGCTCTTTTGCAGGTGAGTGGGAAAAGCCCTTTTGGTTGGCATGGGCGCATGGCACAGGCTTGGAGCTGTTGGGATTCATCTCTCTGGCATGGACTCAGTTGTTGTTGGTTTCTTGCTTGCTATAGGTAGTACATGTTTTATTTTTTGGAAGGCTCAAATATTAATCTGATTAAGGACTAGGGTCTTTGAGTAATACACTGAGTGAATTGCAGTGGGTGACTGTGTGACTACTCCTATTGTGTTGTGCATTTCTGGTCATTGCATCTTCTTGCAGGGTGGGAAAACATATGGAGAGAGAAAGTAGAGTTGAAGGTGGATGAGAAGCTGCCTATCCTGGGCAGCCTGAAGTGCCTGAGACTCGGGATTGGGAGGATTTCTTTAAAAAGCCGGCAGCAAACTTCTGAATGTTGTTCTGGAGCTGTGTAGAAGCTGTTGGTTTAGGAAGCTGGACAAACAGAAAAAGTGATTAGACAAATCCAGGCATGTCCATAAAATGAATGCTGGTAGGACTGGACAGTTGTGTCCATGCCAACATCTGTAATCCAGCTGTGGCAGATCCTGGAGCAGATTGCAGAAGTTCGCTGCTCCCTGGATCATCCTCAATTGTCGTGGACAGAATTGACACAAGTGTTCTCCTGCTATTAGTTCCACCTTTATGAACCTCCTGCCCTTCCGGAATCCTGGGGCAGCATGAGGTGGTGGTACTTCTGAAGAGCTCTGGAGGATGCCTTAGGGATTCTTACAGGAGGGGAAATCTCCAGCTGTTTCCAGGATACTGTCCATAGCTACAGGCCTCCCATGCTGTGCTGTTCAAAGGAGATGTGCTGTACAATGTACTGAGGCTTATGAGTAAAGGCATTCCGGGGGGGATAGGTAGAAACGGAGGGAAATAAAATTAGAAATTGGGGATGAAAAAAGAAATTGATCTCCATCCCTTTAAAAGGGAAAAAATTACTGAAATCCCACCTTTCTATGCAGAAACATCTGGGAGGAGGTGGTCATAATGCCTCTCTTCAGCTTTCCCAGTGTGAGATTCAGCAGGCAGCTGGGCTGGCAATCAGCTGGTAGCCCAGAACGGGGCAGGGATAGCCAAGAGTGAAGCAGCACAATTTAATGTCCTGTTCTGTGTCATACTAATTACATGCAGTGTATATATATGTATGTATATATATATATAGGGGTGATCCCAGTATGTCCCTGGGGCTGTTTCCCTTGTGTTCATGGCATAGCTGACCAACTGTGGGTTGCTTTGTTAGCTTCCTAATTTGTGCCTGCTAAAAATCTAGTTTTAATCAGACAAAAAAATTAAAATTACTATTAAACTAGTAATTTTAAGCACAGATGAGGAGCCATTAATGTAGTTTCATACTGAAACATGAAACTTGGTGTTTCAATACTTTCTCTGGGCTTGAAACATCCTATTGTGGAACGTTCACAGTCACAGCTTGAAGTCTTCTTTGTTACCTCCGCAGAGGTAACAAAAGGGCTGCTGTGCCCAAAAGGGGAGATTTTGTCCTGCCTTTCCTGTATACCGCTTGTCAAACCTGTTCCTGAACTGCCCTGAGTTTCTAACCTGGCACAGAGCTCTCCCGGTATTGTTGGGTTGGTTTTCTCCTGTTGCTATAATGAGTTAGACTTGCTCAGCAGTGGGTCTGATAAGGGGACAAACCGTGAGGGGTTCCTGCACCTCTGTGGTTACTCCATGTTACAAAGAGCATGTGCGGGTTTTCCTTCAGAGATGTTTCATCCTGGTGTCAGTTCTAGGCTGCAAGCATCTTCCCAACTTTTGGGGCACATGTGGATTGTTGTGGGGTTCACACCTAGAGGAGAAGAGCCAGGAGGGAGAACCAAAAGCAGCAAAAAAACTGAGGTCTCTTGAAAACTTGAGCATCAGCAGCAGAGGCCCTGAAGAATGGAAATTACTCAGCTTAATTTAGTCTCTCTCCCTCTCTTTAGAGAGCCAAAGTGTCACCTGAGCATGTGATGAGCTTTCTGAATCTCTCAAGTAAGGAAAAAGGATCTTAAATATCTGCATTTGGGTTACTGGCTTGTGCTTAGATATGAAGAGGGGTATGAGCTGAGCTGGCTGTTTCAAAGAGCACTAAATCAAGAATCTGTTAATGATTGAGTAAACCCATATAGTAATGGGGGAATGTGGAGCAAATCATCATTGCTGTGCAGGTTGGGAGCAGCAAGTGCTCCAACAGCTCTGTTATCATTTCTTTAAAAGAATGTGAAGATCTGAAGCAGCTCATCTTCAGATGTGAATCAAAAGGATCTTACAAGAAAACTCCTTAGACTAGATGGGATTTTTTTTTTAATTCAAAAAAAGAAATTGAAGTATTACCTCATGATGGTCCGGGTTGAGATTGACACCTGGAGTGTAAACTCGACCATGTCTGACAGCAAATACCATTTAGTATGACTTTAAATTTAGGAGGGCTTTATCCTTCTTCCCAGAGGTACTGAGAGTGGCAACATTTATTGTGCAGATGCTAGAAGGATATTAGCTGTGTGATTCATGTAACCCATAAAGGGATCCTTGGAAAAGAAGAAAACAATAATAATACAAACTATGAGCAAAGTGCAGTGTGATAATGGTAATAGAGAGTGTGTGCTTCAGAGGGGGATATAAGGTGAGTGAGTGCTGTGTAGAGGCACTTTGGGCAGATCATGATCAAAGTCTTCCTCAAAGCCTTTTTCCATAAGATAATGAGAGTTCAAAATCCTACTATTAAATATTTTTCATAACTCAATGTTTAGTCAAGGTGGATGGTCTGTTTCGACCTTTCTCCATGAACTCAGGGCACCCAGACCCTTACTGTGTGCTGTTGTGGGTACCCTCTGCTCTTGCTAAAGGGGAAGCCAAAAGGGAAAAACTCAATTTCTTTGCAATAAAAAAAAGAGTAAAAAGCAGATGTTTCATATTAAGATATGTGCTTGTTTTTCCCTGAGCCACACACTCTCTTTCATCCAGACTACTGTTCCTTGTATGGTATCTGCAGCTGCTGCAGGGGAAAAGGTTAAATCATCTCAAAGTGAAAAGTAAAATACTCCTTGGGGGGGCTTTCCCTGTTTGAGTTTCAGGCTCTGGAAGCTGTACCAGAGAGCTCAGGGTTTGGGAGCATAGGCTCACTTTGAAAGGATAAATTAGAGTTCTCTTCATGAGCGTCCTCAGCTGAGCTGTCACATCTCTGTGCTCCCAGGCTAAGGTGTCACCAAACCACATCATATGGAATGATTGCTGCTGGAAGCACGCAGTGCAGCTCCATGCTGGGAATACCTCAGGTATAGTCAGGGAAAACATGTCATGAAACTTAATTTAGAGTAAGCAAGCCTCTGTTCCTGATGAATCAAAAGGTTGGAAGGATCTCATTCCATGATGTTCCTGTATTGCAAGTAGACTCTACCTGAAGTTGCCTTCATATTTTCTCTAAATTTTTTATTCTCATATTATTTGAGGCACTGTTCTGTTCCCATTCATCACAAAGATGCTTGGCATCAGTTTTGAAGCCTTCAATATTTTGCTGCTAGTACAATGTTGGCCCTTGTTTAGGGGACAGACAGGCAGCTTACTGGGAATATCAAACCTTCATGTGCTGGGATTGCATTGGGCATGGCATTAGGTAACTCCAAAGAATATTTGCTGTTTTCCTTTTGTAAATGCAGAATTGAGATCTAGACTTGTTTGCAGCATTTCCTTGTTGTGTTGGAGGCATGCAGGCTATTCATGAGTTAAAGGAATTAGGAGAGATGTGAAATGGGTTTTGTAAAGCCACAGGCTTGTATAATTTCATTTTTTACCTTGGTGTGAGATGATAAAGGTTGTTCTGAGCAGTGCCCAAGTACAGTATGGGATAAAGGCTGACTCTCTTTTTCTTCACCTGAGCAGAATGAATGTATATACCAGCTTTGGGGTGTATTCAGAGAGGAATTTGCAAATTACCGAGTCCAAGCAGGAGCTTTGCTTCAAGTGCAGTCATGAAGGCATTCATCTTTGTGTCCAGCTCTTCCTCAGGCATTGAATGTGCTTGGTTTTGGCAAAAAGGCAGCAAAATGTACTCAACAACGTATGACTTTTCCCCTTTTGACCCTGCTACATTCCGTGTTTTGATGGCAGACAGCCTTAATGTATCGTTGAGGTCCTTTCTGCTTCACTGCTGCTCTGCTGGTTTTGATATCTACTGATAATCGGCAGATAATATCGGTGATTTATTCATAGTAAAATGCTGTTTATCGAGTCTGTGCAGTCAAAGTTCGTCTCTCTTCCTCCCCTGCCAAGAAGTGGTTATTTATTTATTTTAGTAGTTATTTAGACCTGTGTGACATTAAAGGGTCGGCAGGGGCTATGTCAGGTCCCAAAACCATCACGGGTGCATGTGGGAGAACAGTCCACTCCTGCTGTGCTGAGGTCCAGAGAGGGTTAAATGGAGCTGACAGGAGGTGGGTTCAGATGTCGTTCAGGTAGCCAGGGACTATTGCGGCTACAAAAACTTGGTGTGAGTCTGGAGAAGAGCTGGATATGCTCGTGAAGAGGCTGCTCTGAGTGTTCTTGATAGAACTGTAGGGACCCACAAAGATCAGCAAAGTCCAGCTCCTCACCTTGCACAGGACAATCCTAGCAATCACACCCAGAACACTCAGATGCCCAAACTGACTTGGGGAGGCCCAGAAATACAAACCACTGGAGGTGGAAAAATGGATAGTATTCTTACTCTAGTCCCTTCCCAAACGTACGTGCATGGTGCTGTTCCAAACTGGAGGTCAAGCTAGCTGTGCCCTGTTCTTTAGTTCACCTCTTTGGCTCTTGGAGGACATGACACGAGGTGTTTCACCTCTGAATTGGATTATCAAATCCAACTCCTGGTGCTGCACAGACACCCCAGCAATCCCACCCTCTGCCTGAGAGTGTTGTGCAAAAGCTCTTTGAGCTTTGGCAGCCTTGGGGCTGTGACTGTTTCCTGGGGAGCCTGTTTAGTGCCTGACCACCCTCTGGGGGAAGAACCTTTTCCTAATATCCAGCCTAACCATCCCCTGACACATAGCTTCAGGTTCATATATTTAAAGGTTTATGCTGAAGCTGTCTGGCAGAGTTGAGGTGTCCTGAAGGGGCTTTACCACACACTGGAAATGGTCTGCAGAGACCTTTTATTTTTCCATATGGATGTGGAATGCTTTGATTGAGAGTCTGCTCATGTGAACCCCCACTGATCCAGGACTGATAGGTTGCTTTTCAGGTAAGTCACTTGTTTCTGGAGAATTACACCTCCTATTTCCAGAGAATTGCATATCCTGGGCACTACTAAGCTGTGGTTCTCGTTGTCTGAGCTTAACGCAAGTCATCGTGTTGGCTCTTGAGGTTCTATCATCTAATGGTGGTGGGAGCTGTTGTACCTTTTCTGCTGTGCTTGATGGTGTGAACACTTTGGGGTAGGGCAGTGTCAATTAGGTTGGAATTTGAATATTGTTCTCCTGCTTTAATTTGGGGAGAGTACAAATACCTCGAGCTGAAAGATGAGAAGCTTTTTCAAAGTGTTACTTAAGAGTTTTGTGCTGTTAACTGGTAATAAAATAATAATGAGCTGAAGATCCAAAAACTGTCTCTGTACCAGCTTCCTGAGAGAACCACGGAGAAGGGGATTTGTAAAGTCACCTTCCCTGCTATGGCAGAAGTCATGCCCTCCTCGGGGAGTCAAAAAGTGGCTGTGCTGTACCCTCACCTTGGAAGCACTATGCCGCAGAAGTCATACCTCCTGATTCAGGCTGGCAAGTATTTCCCTGGCCCCTGGAGGACATGAAGGACCTGGTTGTGTACTCTAGGTACCAAATACTAGCTTTTCACGTGGTGCCTTCAAGGACATTAGTTTTTACTCTGAAACTGAAACAAACTTCTCATCTGCTTCTTGTTTTGAAAAGTAATGTGGAATACTACTAGCAAGGCTTAAAGCTTCTGGTGGAGCCATTTTCTCTCACACTGACAGCTCAAAGAGTTTTTGGGGGTCTTTGTGGTTTCTCCAGCTGGTGTGGTGGTGTTTCTGTGATCCTGTGATATTCAGATATGGGCCCTCAAAGCTCATCTTGTTCTGACCCCTACTGTGGTCAGGGACACCTTCCACTAGACCAGAGCCCTGTCCAACCTGGTCTTGAATACTTCCAGGGATGGAAAGTCCACAATCTCTCTGTTCTAATGCCTCACCTGGAAGAAGTAAAGAACTTCTTCCTAAAATGACCTTTGAGGGCTGACCAACATGCTGCTTGTTGGCCATGTACTGGGAAGAGGCAGCTTTGCTGTGGTTCTGTTGACTGATGCAGAGGGGCTTGTCCTGAGTACAGATGTGTAGGACCTGTGCCCAGCTCCCTGAATGTTTCACGTCCTCCTGCCTTTGGCACTCTGGAGAACAAGTAATTCTTCTTACTGAAGTGCCTGGTATGAAGCAGAGCATCCTCATGGAAGGAGACTGCACGACTCCTGCATGGTTGTAAAACATCAAGGCCTGTTCAGCTCCAGGTGTGTGTCTCCGGGCCTAAGGCCTTTCTGGAGCCATCCATGCCAGGAAATGGGCTCAGTATCTGAAGGTGCTAATTAACTGCAAAAAGAGTTAATTATTTGTCAAGAGCTAGAAAGGGTCCCATTTGCAAGTCATAGTTTCAGACTTCCTCTTTTGTAGTCGTTTTTCATTCTTCCCTTCACCCAGGGAAGCGGTCCCTGGATTCTCAGGCTTTAGGCATCAAGGCTGGATGGAAAGGGAGAGGCTGGAGCTTGTTACCATGATAAACTGGTGCTCTAACTGGGCTGTCCTCATATTCTCACTTGCCAGCCATTGCTTTCTGCTGCTGCCAGAGGTGTCTTTCTGCTCCATGCCATGCTTGTACCTAAACGAGGTTCCTGGCTTCCTGGCCACATTTAACATGGGCAGGGTTTCTTGGTGTATGGCCAGGGAAAGGGTGGAGAACAAGCTCTGCATTTTGAACCTTGAGTTCTCTCAAGACGCTGGAGTCACATCTCTGTGAATGTGGGAGTCATGTTTGCTGGGCTTCAGGTCAAAAGCTCTGTAAAAAAAAACCTTGAATGAGGTGGGGATGGGTTTTGTCACTTGGCCTTGCCAGTAGGAAGTGGCAGAGTCTGACCAGCGTGGGTATTTTCCCATGTTACGCTTTGATCCATCCTCTGTAACGTGCTGGTTGTCGTGTTCTTCGAGCAGAACATGAATAATGTGTAACTCCTGGCTCAAACCTGAACCTTAGGATGGCACGAGATGAGTTATTTACCTTTATTCCTAAAGTGAATCGTTGTACCGTGGAGTGTATTATAAATAGTCTTCTGTTTGGCTTCCTTGTTTGGAGTCACCACCAAACATTGGGATTGGTGTAAGGAAACTGAGTTTCTGGCCAGTGAACCCATCTGGAATTTTTATGCACAGGTTTTGGTTTTCTTTCTAAGTTTAAGTAGGGCATGTTCCAAGTGGCAAGAAAGCAGACCTAAAAGGGTGTTCAGCATTTAAATATGTGGACTATCATGTTAATGGGATGCTCCTTTTTTTTGGCCAGGAGTGAATGACAAGTGACTAAATAAAGCTGCAATCCCTGTTTTCCTGTGAATAGGTGCTTGTGTTTTTCTCTTTCTTTTAGGTCTTGGTTTGGTACAAGTTTGGCTGGTTCTTTCTTGCTGCAGCCTCTGACCTGGTCAAGTAACTTGGGATTACTTTAGTATCAAGTAGAACAAAAGTTGGCCTTAAATGCTTCACAGTAAATTTTATATTGAGGGCTACATTCAGCTCCCTAATGCCTTTTCATTTGAGGGGAGTGAGTGTCACTGCTTGTACACTGGAGTAGTGGTGTGTGTTCCTCACGCTGGTGGTTGGCTTCATTCCGAAGCTGGTGCTGGATAATTACAGAGGAGGATTAATTAATAATAGCTGTTAGGAGCTTGTGGGGATTTTCAAAGTCCACCACAGCCCCACTGAGCAATCCTTCAAGCTTCTCAAGGACAGAAACCATGAACAACGTCAGAAGAGCATGGATGTGACTTGGACTGGACTGTCCAGAAGCTCCTGAAAGGACAGGGCAGAGGTGGACACCAAATTCCCACAGGCTTCAGTCAAAGTGGTGTAACTCAGCAGCACAGCCACAGCGGCTTTGGTCTTGTCTTCATGTCTTGTACTTCATGTTGGAGAAAGCAAAAACACCCTCTGGTTTAAGATATTAGTATGGACCTTTACTGTTACCTTGCTGTAATGGTTGGAAAAATAAGGATAAAGTGCCAACTTAGTTTGGAATACCCATTTGGGAGCTGGTTGCTTGTAGCCTGTGTAAGGGAGTCTCCTGTGGTTTTTCAGTAGAATCTTCTTTAGGTGACAGTCAGAGCTTCTCAGAACTTAAAATTGCTTTTTAAAATTTTCACTTTTGTTAAAACTATCCATGTGTTTTCTTCCAAAGGACATTACATGCCCAAGTTTTGAGTGCAGAACTGAACAGGCTGTCTCTGGTTGCTCTGGGCAGAGTTACCCAGAAATGGTTTCATTTCGGTTTGACTTCCACACCTGTCTTACAGTGTACTCCCCCTCAGAAATTGCTGTTTGGACCTTGTGCTCTGGAGGGTATTTTTTAAGGAAGAAAGTCACAAACAAGTAAAAAAACCTTGTTCTGACTAAAGTGCCTGGGGCATGGTAGGAAATGGAGCCAGACCAGGCATACTGCATCAAGGGAGTTCAGGTTTGGGAACCTGTTTCCCAAGGTGGGAAAACACAGTTTACCAAAAACGAAACCTCCAATTACTGAAGAGAAAGAAATACTTATTTTTTAAGAAAACACTGTCTTCTGAACTTAAGTTCACATTATTTATTGCATAGAAAGCTGTGAGTTTGCCCTGATATAGGGTAAGGAGAATGATTTTCCTGTGAGGAGTAGGGTTTGGCTCTGTTTCACCCCCTGTACTTGGAAGCTGCCATATCTAGCTGAAACCAAACAATGCCTTTTTTTTTTTTTTTTTTTTTTTTTAGCAGAATACAGTAAGATTGGAAGTCACTGGTGTGAAGTGTTGCACGGAGACTTCCTAAAATGTGCTTTTTTCCTTACCAGGTTCAGTATAGATATGAGTGCCTGGCTGCTCTGCTGCTCCCATGCCCCAGCACTCGCTGCCCTAAGAAGTGAGTCACACATCGTGTGGTGAGTGTCATATGCCTTTGATATTCTGGAGTGTCTTAGCTTGAAGCTCAAATATTCCTTCCTAAAAAACCCAAACTCACCTGTATTTGATGCGAGGCACCTCCGTTATGGGAACAGGGAGAGCTGAAGCTGTTCAACCTGGAAAAGGGAAGGTTACATGGACACCTCAGAGCACCTTCCAGGATCTGAAGGAGCTACAGGGAAGCTGGAGAGGGACTGTTCATCCAGAGCTGTAGTGACAGGACAAGGGAAAATTACTTCAAACTGAAATAGAGGAAATTTAGGTTAAATGCAACTAAGAAATTGTTCCCTGTGAGGGTGGTAAGACCCTGGCACAGGTTATCCAGAGCAGCTGTGGCTGCCCTATCCCTGGAAGTGTCCAAGGCCAGGATAGGGCTTGGAGCAGCTTGGTCTAGTGGAAGGTGTCCCTGCTCATGGCAGCGGGTATAACAAGCTGATATTTAAGGTCCCATCCAACCCAAACTATTCTAGGATTCTTTGATCCTCTAAATAAGGCAAGACACTAAAAATCTAGTAGCTTATCTGGACTATCAATGAAATATCTGTTGAGCCTATGGAAGGATGCTTAGAGACCCAAATATAAGTTGTTCAATTCTTATTCCTTGTTTCCGTTTTGATGGTTTTTTTTCCTCTCAGTTTCGTTAGCATTTTTCATCTGAAGTAACTTATCTGGGAACGTACATCCCTGATTTCCTTTCCTTGGCATTATTTTTAGAAAGACACTTGTAGAGCTGAGAAGTAGGTAGCTGCAGTGTTGTTTGTCAGTGACAAACAAGGAAATTGGATAGAATTAAAGGCAGGGAGAGTCCAGAGTCTTTTGTGGTGAACTGAAAGCAGAGTTCTTGTGTTCTGTGTCTGGGTGTTTGTGAGACAAATAAAATAAGGGCCAGGTTACCTATTCTGTAACAGCTCACCTATGGAATGAGCAGAAAACTCAGAATTGAAGTCGTCAGGAAATTTTCCTCTCCAGAAATCAAATGGAATAGTATTTGCAGGTGAGAGTGTTGGACTGATTCCAGTGGAGGTAGATGCCTTGATTTCATGAAAATTGTCCCTGCTAGGCACAAGGGGTCTTTGGGGTGTACATAAAGGCTGAAACTGGCACTAGAGTTCCCTTTCTGGACTTCTGAAAAAGGATTTATGTAGTGATAAACTTTTATTTTTTTCTTTGTGGACGAAGTGATCCTGATTAAGTCATTGGGATGTTTTGTTTAGGGCCATAATTGTGCAGCATCCTTTGGGAATGTTGTTTCTATTTTTGGCCAAAGTGATATGACAAAACAAATTCTTTTAAAATTGTAATTTCCATTTCCAATTTTCTGTGCAGAAAGTTTAATGAGCTCTTGCCTTTTGGTTATTTCAGCTGGGGGTGGAGGGGACACAGTGGATGGGCTGCAGTATCATCCTCTCAGCAGCTTCCAGCCTGGAGGAGAAATCTGGTTCCAATTTTGCTTGATATTGTATCTCAAATTATTTTTGCAGCTTCATTCTCTAAAACTAATTTGTCTATTTTTGGTGACAGTAGTAGGAGTATCATTAGTTGTTGAAAAGTGTTTAGTTTGAGCAGTTCAGGCTGGTGCAGTACAGTGCTTTAATATCTTCAATGAGCCCAGCAGAGGCTGTGCCATCTGCCTGGACTTTCTTTCACATTATTATTTTTCTCAAAGAGAAGCTCCTGAGGTCTAAAACTTTGCTGTTGTGATGTTGTGGAGGGTTTCTTTTGGAACTGAAGTCACTGGCTTGTTTGTCTATATCCTGCCTATAAGATGTCTGAGATCTTGGGAAATCTTTTTGACTCAGATATACTTATTTCCCAAGGTTTGCATTTGTAGCATGCTTTTTCACTTGGGTGAAGCTTGTTTCCTGTTCCTGCCTCCTTTTATCTTTCTGTGTATTTTAACTTAATATTTAAAGAGGTACTGGTTTTCCCATTCTATGATTCCACAGGTGCTATTGTGAGCCAGCACTCTGCCTTGTGCCATTACTTGTCTGTATGTGTCCTCACCTTCATGTTCTCTGCCTCAGGATCCCCAAGGTGCACTGTCCTGACTTCTTCCCAGCTCCAATGAAACCGGTGCCAGATGCTTCCCTCCCACATTTGTGCTGCAGAACCAGACATTATCCATGTGAGTGAGGAGCTGGCTCTTGGCACTGCCATAGTGACCTCAGTGTGCTCAGTCAGCCACATCCAGCTTGGGGAATTTGACCTTAAGTGCAAAGTTTTTTCCCTGGATGGCATAAATGAACAAGAACAACAGCATCTGCAGTCTCAAGCTGATGTCCAAAACCAGGGAGATAGCTGTGAGGGCTGTAGGTGCCTCCTCTGTACCGTGCTTGCATCCTGAGAGCAGCCCTGGTAATGTGGGGAAGCCTCAATTTCTTTTTGTACACGGAGCGTTCTAGTTGTATTAGTCATCCATCAGGCTTCTGGATTATTTAAGTGCTTAAGCATTCCTCAAAAAACAGCAATATCTATTTGTAGAAAGGTACATCATGTGAAGTGCAATTCCAATGTATTGGAGCTGCCTGCTGGAGATGTTCTTGGGAATTTTGTCCCTCCAGTTTTGGGACTTTAAGGAGCTGGAGAGCCCCCATCAAAGATCTGAAATCTTAAAGGCTTCTGATTGGCCTTGTGGACGTATATGGTGATACATTAGAGCTCTCAACTTCTCCCATGAAATCACTCCTCCTGTTCAGCCCAATGCAGCCTCAGCTGGTCGAGGAAAAGGTGATCTGTAGCATTAAGGAAAAATATTCTTCCATTAAGCATTGGAAAACTGACTCAAATAGTGAAAGAGAAAAACCCTCTTCTCTAACTCTTGAACTTGTTCTGTTTTGAACTAAGTCTGAAAGTGCCTAAAGCTGAAATGGTCCATTTTTAAGCTGTAATTCATCTGTCTGTGCTGTTTGCAGAAAATCCTTAGGACAGTTCCTAGCTAGAAAGTTAATTCCAATATAGCATGATGATATCCTCAAACTTAGAGAACTCAAATCTTCATGGGTTTTGTAATGCATGTAATGTGAGTTGATTTCATTGTATTCTAACCCAGAAATTAGATGTGAAGTTTCATGTAAGGTTTTGAGATTCACAGACTGGCAAAACACTTGTCCTTGCTTATGCAGTCTGGCTTTTATGTAACTGATAGTCGGTTTCCTCTAGCAACAGCCACCAGATGTTTTGCTGAACAAGACTTAATTCTTTAAAATTGACCTGTGAGAAATGTGTGAAGGCGAATGGGGAGGCGGAACAATTGTATGTCAGTGTGATTTCCATTTCCTTGCTAAAATCCCACTGCAAGCCTTGCAGTTTGATTGCAGTTTGGATCCTGATTTTTGTGATATACTATGAAGCCTTGTCCGTGGTTTTTAGTGTTTCCATAAATGTGATATTGGGAGTGGGGGGATGGGATCAAGCTATCGTACAACAGTGTTACTTGGGCAATTAGCACTGTATGGATTAATTCTATTTGGTGGATATGCTGCTGTGGGAATCTTGCTGTCTACAGGTCTTCTGTGATCAGCCTTGTGCTTTGCTAGACTATTTCCTATTTCTCTATTTCCTATTTCCATGGGAAACCAACTCCTACCTCAGTTTTCCAGCTGGGGGAAGAGAGTGACCCAGTGGGGGTGAGTGGTCCTGGTGGTCACTGCAAGAAGTTCCCAGCAGCTCTTGTCTCTGAAACACCCCCGTTCTGGGGTTTTGTCCTGTCCGTCGAGGACCACTTTGTGTGGGAGAACAATCCCTTTTGCACAAGGATTGTTTGCTGAGAGTGAATTATCTCCAACTTGGATTTTTGGGTCTGTTGTTTTCTTGTCCAGGTCTGCAGAGACCACATAAATCAAGCCAGAGCTCTGCCATTTCCCTTCCCCACAAGGATGTCTTGCTCCCATTGTGCTGCTTCTTGTGCAGTTTGGACATGGAGCTATGCACTGGACAGGTGATCTTCAAGAGGAAATTTACTGGTCTGTAACTGGGGGTACTGGTGAGAGCTCTGTACCTGAGAAGTACAGCTATTAGCTCTGTAGGTTTTGGAGACCAAAGTGTTTGCTGGTTTAGGCTAAAGATGCTTCTGCTTGAAATATGACTTCTCCAGTGCTGGAAATGCTTCAGGACACAGTGTGGATGCTCCAGTCTTCAAAATTAGGGGTTTTGGTACATGTTGGACTTTGTTTTGGTGATTTTCAAGAAGTTCTAGGTATCTGCCACAAAATTTTGGTGCCACTTAAGCCAGAGGTAACTTGAAAGTCCTTTTCTTGTAGTAAGATGTGTGACTGGTACTTGAAATAGCATTCCCTTGTGCTGCTTCTTTCAGTTTTGAAATTCAGCGTTTCCTGTCCTGTTTTCTCTTGATGGGATGGTGGGGAGAGGCTGTGCTACATCCCAGTGTTCCAGAAACCTGTGAGGGTGGAAGATGTGGCTGTAGTTTGAGGGAAAACTGTTGCTGCTTAACACAACCAGTATGTTAAACATAACACAAATGAGAGCCTTTATGTTCTGGCATTGTTATACAGAGCTACTGAAAATTACCAAAGGACAGGGGAAACAACTCCTTAAATTCCTGTGTTTATTGTGGGGTGTTAGAAGAATCATAAATGTCCAATTGTCTCCAAATTCCTTCTTTGTCCAGTTAATGCAGCAACAGTGTGTGACAACCTGCTTCTACCGAGAAGGATGGTGTCATCTGCCTGTGCCTTTCCTTGTGCTTCTGAGGCTTCTTTTAACCTCTCACTAGGATGGTGAGGCCCTGGCACAGGTTGCCCAGAGAAGCTGTGGCTGCCCCATTTCTGTAAGTGCTTAAGGCCAGGTTGGACAGGGCTTGGAGCAACCTGGGATAGTGGAAGGTGTCCCTGCCCATGGCAAGGAACTGGGTGAGCTTTAAGGTTCCTTCCAGCCCAGTCCAGTCTGGGATTCAGCTGGCAGCCAGCCCTGCAGTTCTGGTGTTGACTCACTGAGAGGTAAAACAAGTGCCAGAGCTGGTGAAAAGGAGAGACTTGAGGGTGTTTAATGGACGGAGGACCAGGAAGGTGCCTTTTGGAGTAGCTGCATGTTAACTGGGGTACACATCTGATGTCTGTGTACCAGGCATGCCTTTTTGGTAACCTGGGGACTGTTCAGCTCTTCAGTCAAAATTATCTCATCCCAGAATTACAGAATCATTTAGGTTGGAAAAGGCCTTTAAGATCAAGTCCAACTTTTGACCAATTGACCTTTTGAACTAGGACAGAACACTAAGTCCTGCCATTAATCATTTCTTGAACACCTCCAGCAATGGTGGCTCCACCACCTCCCTGAGCAGCTCGTTACAATGCTTCCTAACTCCTTCTGAGAAGAAATTCTTCCTGATGTCTAACTTGAACCTCCCCTCACACAGATTGAGGCCTTGTCCTCTCATCCTGTTGTTCCCTCAGCCCCAACAAGACACCTAAAGCCTGGCTTTGCCTCCTACTCTATCCTTCCTCATTGTAACCGTGCCAGTGTGGGGCTCTCACTGCTTGTGAAGCTGCCCTCTCCCTCCCAGCAGTGTGGGAGGTGTGACCTTGACCCATGGATGCCAATGCTGAAAGGCTTCAGTGGGGTGGAGTTGCCTTGTCTTTGCCTAATTCCAGCTTTCAGCCTGTTTCAGCCTGGCTGCTGAGCTACTAATGCTCTGCTCATGGTCTCTTACATCCCTGGAATAGGCTGGAGGAGCCTGAGCTGCTCTGTGCTGTAGAAGCAGTATTTCAGGCCGGTGGGATGCTGTGGGGCCATTTGGGGATTCACCTGAAGGCAGCTGCTGGGAAGTGCTTGTGGGTTGGATAGAAGGTAATAAACTGGGATAAACTGGTTTTTATCTGGAAAGGTTTCCTTGCAGCTCACTTCCTTTGGATCATGAGTCTAGAGATGTAAACACTTAATTGTTTCAATTATAAATATTTGGAGCTTTTTCTCATCACCTCAGCCCCCCTTTCTGTGCTTCAGCACTTGCAGGTGCTTGAGTGTGAAACTCTTTCCCGTGTGTCTGAAAGACTAAGATCAAATCTAGAAGGGACCTTTCATAGTGAGTGGCATCCCTGCCCATGGCAGAGGGTTGGAACGAGATGAGCTTTAAGGGCCCTTACCACCCAAACCATTCCATGATTCCACGAGGATGTGGATTGCTATGCATATGGAGCTTTGACTCACACCCAAACTCTGTGGTTGTGCTCTTGTAAATAGAGCCGAGAAGGCTGGTTTTGGGCTGTGCTGGAGGCTTGGTCTCTTGCTTTCCTGGGAAAAAGCCCCACTACCAGGAAAACTGAAGTTGGATTGCTGAGTTTTGTACCTGATTGCCACCTAGATCAGGTGTAAGCTGCTTTTTGTATGTGTATGTGAATTGGGAAAATTGTCGTATGGTACCAGTGACCTTTCCTTGGAACAAACAGACCCCACTGCTGGCATGCACCTATTGCAGTAATCCAGAGAATAATCCCTGGGAATGACTATAAAATAGTATTAATCCTTTCATTTTCTCAGCATGCAGGTGTGTAAGTGATGTCAGAGGATACCTGGGCATCTTCACCTGTATCTGATAGTATTTCAGGGGACACTAGAGGAGCTTGGCTCCTCAAAGTAGCCTCTCCAGTTTCCTGTCAGATGTCCTTTGGTGTGAGTGGTCCCAGGTTGTGCTGTGCAGCATGTGCACATGTGTCCTGTGGAAGAGGAGAGGTCAGCTACAGACAGGGACTGTCCAACCTTCTTTCTGGCCAGCTGGCAGGTGATGTGATTTCTACAGACAAATACATGGCTGTTGTAATCTTCTCTTCCTCAAGCAGCAGCAGAGGTTTGCAGGGCTGTAAATCACTTCAGAGAGAGCAGGTAATGAAGTCAGGTCCCTTGGGGACATCAGACTGGTACTTTATAGATGTGGCCAAGCAATGATTCATCACAAACAAGGGGTTGATTATATTTAGGTAGGTTGTTCCCTTTTCCATGTGCAGCTTCAGCTTATCCTGAGATGCAGCCTGGGAGGGATGATGGCCAGACCAGCATGGTTGAGAGTTTTTAACATTTCCTGTAGCAGGAGGCAGATGGCCCTCAATTTCCTTCCCACCTAAGCTTTCTTCTCCAGATGAATGAGAAACAAATCTGGGCAGTTTCTGTGACAAAACAGCATTCTTGCAATCTTTGTTGTCCCGCCTATCAAAGGAAATGTAAAGTGGGTTAAAAAGACCTTTCTGATGCAGATGTCTAAGTTGGCCGTGGTGAAATTGTATCAAGTTTTGCTTTTTCTGGAATGCTGTCTTTGGGGACATGGAGCTTCTCCTGTGAACAAGGGTAGTGATTGACCTCAAATGAGCTCTGAAGGTCACAGGTTCAAGAAGGGATGAGCTACCTTGCATGGCCTAAGCTGTAGGGTAGTGTTTCATGAGCTGTGGGAACGGGACACTGCACAGATTCACCTGGAGCAGGGTGAGTTCAGTCAGGTGTGGAAAACCAGTCCAGCACTGTTGCATTGATGATATGAGGTTTTGAGATATTCCTTAAGTCCTTCGCTCCAACGTGGAACATTGCTGTGCTCTTCCTGTGCTCCTGGGAACTTGGCTGGCTGGTACTTGTCCATCACACCTGCACTGTAATGGCATCGCTTGCTCACTAATAATCTGAAATGCCCTTGTGCCACCTGCCTGCTTTCATGATCTGACTGAGAAGACAGCCAGGAAAAGCCTGAATTTTCTTCCACATGTAGTGATTCAAAAGGGTGTTTTGTGGCTGAGTACAATGCCTTTTTTGAGTTTCAAACCACAAAAGATAGTGTTTGAAAAAGCGTCTGAAGTTACTGGGCTGTTGTCTAGAGATGCGATCAAGAAGTGCTGTCTTTTATTGTTGAAGAACTACCTTGTAGGCAGAGGAATTGCGCTTGTTTTTCCAGCTTTCTCAAGGTCGTGTTGTTGGCATGGGAGGGGGGAACAGGTGCTGTAATGGAGTAGTTACTCTTGGAAATACAGTTTAAGATAGCACCTAAAAATGGGAATCTGTGGTTGAGGGAGGCAGGGTTCCAGCAAAGGATTCTTAGAGCTCAGCCTGTATTTAGATGAAGATTTGGTGGTGGGGGAGGATTTGAGATGGGAGGTTGGACCCTCTCAGAGGGCAAAGAGGCTCTGTAGAAACTGACTTCTCCCATGGTTTGGAGGTAAGTCCTGCATGGGACAGCCCCCCATGTCTTGTTTTAGATGATGGTGTTAAAACTAGTAGGGTGGGAAAAGGTGTTGTGCCTCTGCTCAGTGAGGTTACTGCTTGTGAAATAAGTGCTGAAGTTCACTGTGAAGAAATGGCCCAGCTGTGGTTAGTCCAGGACCATGCAGTGCAGGATAAAGGAATGTTATCATCAGGATGTGCTTCCCTTGGCTACAGATCTCTGTGAGTACCTGTGTGGCATCTCTGCTTTGTTTTAAAAGATAAATTTAACTCTGAACTCCAGATGAGTGTGAGAGGTAGAATAAACAGCTTTTTCCTCCAGCTCCAGAGACTTCCGCTGATCATCACTTCTTGTTCAGTGTTTTCTTGCAGGAGACTGGCTTCAGTTTCTCCCATTGCTAATCCAGTGAGTCCATAAGGTGTTTTCTAATCTCTATGCACCAGATTGTTGCTATGTCACAATTGTGGTTCTTGAGGAACCTTTAGGCTTCTCTCTGCAGCGCCACTAATTTTTAAGTCATTCTAGGATGGGAAATACAGTTTCATGGAGTTACACACACTTTCTATAGCTTCTGCTGCTGGAGTAAGTGAATTCAAGGATGTCTTAGGAAATGCGGTTTCAGTTTTCGGATGATCCAGTATCTAATAAGGCCCAAGTTCTGAAGCTTTTTCTGTGGACAGGGATGAGTGACTCCATTCCCATGTGAATTCCTTTGTGTTATGCTGCTCAGCTTCCTTATTTTCCTCACTGAGGAAATATGTATGGATAGGTCTCCTAGGACTTTATCATAACGGTGGAGAAATTCAGGGTATTTGAATTCTTTGTTAAGTGAGATTGATGCTAGCTTTATGTTGTGGTCAACAGGCTGGTGGGAAGGGATGGTATGCAGAGGGACCTGGAGAGGTGGGACTGTGGGAAACTCATGGAGCTCAAGGCCAAGTGCAGAGTCCTGCCCCTAGGGCCAGGGCCATCCCGGGCACAAGCACAACCTGGGTGGAAAAAGGATTGAACACAGCCCTGGCAGCCCCAAAACCCCAGTGCCCTGGGTGATTCCCAGCTTGGGAAGCCGGGGAGGGGCAGATTCTGCCCCTCTGCCCCGCTCAGGTGAGACCCCACTTGCAGAGCTGACTGCAGCTCAGGGGTCCCAGCAAAGGAAGGACATGGAACTGCTAGAGCCAGTCAGAGGAGGCCACTGAGATGGTTTGAGGGCAGGAGCCCCTCTGCTTTGGAGCCAGACTGGGAGAGCTGGGAATGTTCATCTGGAGAAGGCTCCAGGGAGACCTTAGAGCCCCTTCCAGTGCCTAAAGGGGCTCCAAGAGCTGGAGAGGGACTTTGGACAAGGACCTAGAGGGACGGGACAAGGGGGAATGGCTTCCCACTGCCAGAGGGCAGGGTTAGATTTGATATTGGGAAGAAATTCTTCTCTCTGAGGATCGGGAGACCCTGATACAGGTTTCCCAGAGCAGCTGCGGCTGTTCCTGGATCCCTGGAAGTGTCAGAGGTCGGGTTGGATGGGGCTTGAAGCAACCTGGTCTAGTGGGAAGTGTCCCTACCCATGGCAGGGGGTGGAACAAGCTGAGCTTCCAACCCAAACCAGTCTATAAACATAGGAAGTGGTTAGAAACTTCTGAAACGGGAGTGTCAATACATAAGTCTAATGCCTTGAGAAATGCAGTAAAATCCTTCTTTTTGTTAAGCACAAGCCTTCACTCTTGTCCATACCAAGTGGGTATTTATAGTTTTTGTGGTGTGTGCCTTGTCTTTTCTTCCTAGTGGATTGTTGGACCACAAGTAGGTGGAAGATTTGTTTGTTTTGGTACAATATTCCCTTTACATAGGCATGTCTGGAGTTTAGAGCAACCGAAGCCAGGCCGTGAACTGTGCAAAGTCCTTAACATGAGGGAAAGGAGAGAAGCAGGAAGAGTTGTCATGTAAAATTACCTCTCAGAAACGGAACCATCCCTTCAGCTTATTTCCCTGCTGGTTTACAGGCTGCTTCCTTGAGCTGACATTGCTCCATTGGATGCACCGTGAGCTTGAGCATTTGTGTCAGCACTGCCTGTTCCCGCCACTTGCCCTCCCTGGATGTGCTGTGGCTTGGTTAGGGCATTGAGTAGCTCCTGTGGTAATGCTCTTCTGGCTCAAGCTGTAATGGATGTAACCAAAACAGCAAGGTGGCCTCAGAAAGGGAGCTCAGGTGTTCACTCACTGTTGAAGTGCCTTTGATTGACCTGTCAGATAAGCATCAAGTGGTGACACATTGCTGAGATGCACATAAAGGGTTATCAGTGTCAGTGGCAGAAGCTGATATGAGTTGAATCCATTGCCATGACCTTAACATGGCAGCATTTCCAAATATTTGGCTTAGTAATGAAAATAAATGTGCTGCTGAAGCTGGATATGGGACTTCGGAGTTATTGCTTCTGACTTAGAAAACCATCGTTTATGGAATGCCCTGAGCTGCAAGGGACCTGCAGGGATCATTAAGTCCAACACCTGGCCCTGTACATGACACCCAATAACCCCATGTCCCTAGGAACATTGTCGAAACACTCCTTGAACTGTGGCAGCCTTGGGCCAAGACCATTCCCTGGGGCACCTGTTCAGTGCCTGACCACTCCCTGAGGGAAGAATTTTTTCCTAATATCCAACCTAACCCACCCCTACCACAATTCCATGGCATTTTTCTCGGAATGCAGGGATTTTGGGGATTGCAGATGTCCTTAGGCAATGTAGGCATTAATACCCTCTTGAGCACATTGTCCATCACCCGGTGCAAAAGCAGGTAATGCCTGACCACCCCTGTCTGCCAGCTTGTGTTCAAAAGAGCCAGGAAGGGATGGTGATATCTCAACCAGGCTGATCCTTCACGAATTTAACTTTTTCCCTTTACTGTGAGCTTGAGGGGGGAATTTTCTGACCTTGGTGATGCCCATGTGAGAGCTGGATGCGTACTGACAGAAGACGTCTCTGAAACTTCTCCAGACTGTCACTGTGAGAAACCAGTGTTTGTTGCCATCTCTGGTGCTGCACATGCCACCCAGATGTGTTCTGGTGTGTAGGATGGCTTTACAGGAATGCCAGTGCAGCGACTCCATCTCTACTGAAGCTGCTCCATCTGGAGCACATGGACCTCATCTTGGTGTCATTTTACAAAGAAGCTGCACCTGTGAAAGCACAGGTAGAAAAATGATAGGTGTGGGATGGTGCTTCCTAATACACCTGGAAGGAGCTGAAATACCCATGCAGCGTCTGAAGACTTTTAAGGAACTGACAGCTTCAAATTTGAGGAAGAAAAAACCCAGAAAACCAACCAACAGCACAAACCTTCAAGTATTATGATTTTTTTAAAGCCATGTGGCTGCTCTTGGAGTGTTGGTGGCTCCTGCTTGGCTTCCTCCTGCGGGCGGGTGCCCCAGGCCACTTCCTTGACAGATTGAGAAAGGAACTCGGCACAAACATTTATTTTCTGTGAACAAATGCAACTGTCTGACTGTGTATTTTGGGATTATGGTGCCTAATTGCCCTACTGAGGAAGTGTGGATTTTTATGGAGCTGATGGTGTTTGTGTGGGTGTAGCCACCAGCACAGAATTAGACTAGTAACCAAGACTGGACCTTGCACTGGGGAGGAGACGGTTCAACTGCCAGCAAATGGAGTGACCTTTGCTTCATTTAGAAATAAATAAAGAAAAATAAATTATAATAAATGAAAACTTCAAAGGCAGGAGACAAGATCTAAACATCTTCTGGCCTGCCTGCAAGGCAATTGTGCTTCTCCAGTGGGTATTTTGCTTGGTCTGGATGTAATTGCTAGCAGCTTTCAGTCGCATAGGTAATCCAAATCCTTCTGACAGCTGAACTGCTTCATCAGGACACAGAGTGGGGAGATCTGGGAGATGTGGGAGTCCTACATCTCAGAGAAGAAGGAAATGATAGCTCTTTATGTGCCATGAGGATGCTGCCTGTGGGATAGGTGGGTTTTGGGATGGGACAGCTTGTTTTGGGGCTGCAGTGTTGACATAATGGAGTTTTTATAATCCCATACCGAAAGGGGAGACAAATTGCTGCAGAAGGTTTCAGGCTTTGAGTGTAACAGTGCTTTAAATCTCAAACTCTTGTCAGTTTTTAATGGACATTATCTATCCCAATAAAAAAACCTTCCTTTCCTATAACAGAGGTGTCAAGGAATCAGGATGCTGGCAACAGCATTGGGTTGCTTAGACTGAAGTACTGTTTTTTATTAAGCCCCTATTAGTAGGATTTATTACTTAGGGGTTGTGGTTCTTACCTTTCCAGCTCCCTTGTGCTCTAAGCCTCATAAGCAGTTGAATGGTTAGTCACCCCTGTCTGACAACAATCTGCCTCCAAAAAAAGCAGCCTATTAAAGGCTGGGGCAGATTTCTCTCCCTGTGTAGGTCTCCGGTACATAGTTTCCTCTTCAAGACATGGTTCAGTTGCAAAAAAAATATGTAGGTGATGTCAGTCAAATTCATGCCGAATGTCTCATTATATGACGAGACCGTGTGGTCTGCTCCTCTCTCCACGACTGTTGGAAAAGACAGTATCTTCACAAAAGGAGAAGGTATAGTTCAGGAATTAAAAAGAAGAAATATGTACATTAAATCATGGACTATCAGGTTTTCTTGTGTTTTCCCTTAATACACTCCATCTCTCTCCTGTTTGCATCATCATTACTATTTTTTTTTTTAACAAGTGCTGCTGTTCCATCTCTTCAATCATTATGTTTCCAGTTTATTACCCAGCTCTTACAAGGAGTTTTTAATGATGAGCAACTTCAGATGAAGTCTATTGAGCACTGTCCAGAGTCTGTGGGATGGCAGAGTTCTCTTCCCCATTTCTTGTGGGGTGTTTGGGCTTTGCCTGCCAGGCCACGTCTTGAAGTTCATCTGCACAGAGTGTACTTGAGACTTCTACTCACTCCACTGTTCTTGGGCATGCTCCTTTCTTATCTTTACATCTTCTCTTCGTATGAGGCTGTGTGATGGTGAAGAACAGCTGCTTGAGTTAGTTTGGGGTCATACTTGGAATCCCAGAAGAACATGGATGCACAGTCTCTTATAACCATGGGAGATGTGGCTGGTGGCTGCTGTTCATCCCTGCAGGACACACCTGAGCCAGGCTGAACCCTGCCCAATTTGTGGTGCATTTGGCGCTCACTGACTAAGTCATCACACTGAATTAGGTACTTGTGTGAAAATCCCTTTCTGAAGCCCTCATAGCTTCATTCCTGTTGCATGGAAGTGGAATTTTCTCCAAGGCTTTGCTGCTCTGTGGTGGACACTTGAACACTAAGAGAGCCCTTACACCCATGTTTAGAGCTCAGTGCTGTGAGAGTCCAGATGTTTTCCTGTCTCCTGAGCCATCAGGTACAAACACTGGGCACCAGCAGGCTGATCTTGAATCTGAGCAGTAGTGTCTGAAGATCATTTTAGGAGGTGATATGAGACTTAGCAGAAGTATGGTGTCATATTAAGCTGAGGCAACAAAGAAACCATTCTGCTTGTTTGTCCTCAGCTTTTGGAAATGCTCTTAGGTATTGGTGGGACAGAGAGGAGACAGCCTGTTCCCATCAAGTAACCACAAGCCAAGCCTGGGGACCTGGAGCTTTCTTAAGTTGGAATACAAAGATCCTGCATCTGAATCTCACCTCACTGCTGGTCTGTTATGACACTTTTTATGGATACTGGATGGCACTTGACACGAATGTGTCCTTCCGTAGGGGAGACACATACCTGTTGTGTGCTGGATTCACTTTGGGACAGGGCCAAAAGGCTCTCAGCACCTCAGGGCTCCCTGTTATCCCAAGCTGGCTTCCACAAGCGCAGCTTCTACCCACCCTTGCTATCAAGGTGTCTTCAGTTTTCTTTGGCCCATCTCTTCAACGTCACAAGGATGTTTCTTTTGATGAGAGGCTTTTCCCCACCCCACACACACTGTGAAAGCTGCCTTGGCTCTAAACTTGATATTTGTGTTCCTTTCTGAAGCAGCAAAAAGCACTTTGTGATTTGGAGACTACCAAGGTTTTTGGGGATGGAGGGAAGTTGTGTTTGGCTGCCAAGTTCACCAGTCTTTTCAAGCTGCCTGAGCCTGTCTGTCTGCAGTTAATCCTCTGTGCTGCTTTTCCTTGCCAGACAGAGTACAGATAAAACAGTCGTAGATGATCGAGGTGCATCTGTGTTAAATTGGGCTGTAAATCTGTAAAAATAATGTTGCTGCCAGTGATCCAAGGCTGCTCCAGAGCCTAAGCTCCCATGGTGGTCTTGTCAAAGACTTTGATGCCATTAACTGCAAACTAGTCCATCAACCACCATGGATGCACCTGAATCCATGTGCTGTGGGTTATTCCTTGATGATGGATGCACATGGTTGTCTAGAAGTCGTCTTTGCCCTTTTCTTCTTCAAATCTATTGCCTGGAAGGAAGGGGATGGTAGAGGGACAGCTGCACCTCTCTTTTTGCTGTTAAACAACCTGGTATTTTAAGAGGAAAAATAAACCTACAGGTTTATGATGCCTGGATATCAGAGAAGAAAACTTCTACAGGATCTGTTGTAGAGCTTTTGCTGCTGGCAGGTTCTTCCTAATTTCCTCTATAGCGTCCCCGTAAATACACTTTTATGCTGAAATCTGGCCTTTTCTGACCTTAGTGATTCTAAACACTGGATTGTAAAGATGGAGTCAGTTGCTGTACTGTCAGGAGGTAGATCCCAAAAGTGCTGTCGGTGTGACAGTCCTCTCCAGGCAGGGATAGCAGGATGCAGGACCCCCGGGATGCAAGGATTGTAGCCCTGGGGCTGGTGGGAAGTATGGACTGAGCACCTGCATGGATCACAGGGATGCGCTGCTCACAGCCAGATGTTGGTACTTGGATGGGATTTGTACAGAGGGGTGAGTATTTGACATTTGCTCAAACCTCAGAAGATACAGGGGTGCTGATCAGGTAGTTGCACTTCAGCTTTTTCTCTGCCCAGCCTCAAAAAAACAAAAACCAAAAAACCCAAAACCAAAAAAACAACAACAACAAAAAACACCCGAAAAGAAACGTAGAGCTCGGGTTTAATGAGGGGATTTTTAAATTTTTCATTTTATTCCTACATTTAACTGTTCCTTTATCTGTTCCAGCATAATCTTCCTCTTCATAGACAGCACTAACCCTCCTTTTCTGACAGATTATGGTCTCTAGTACTTTTTACATCTACAGGAATGTGCATCCCTGGCTGCTAGCACACATTTGGCTGGGACTCGGTTGAGGGAGAGAAGTCAATGAATTGATCTCACATCACACAAACCACTCCCCTGGAAAATGCTCTATGCTTTGTTTTGACTCTGCTCATGTGGAAGAACTAAATTTCCAACTAAATTAGTTATTCCCTTCCAAACATTCCTGGCTTTCCTGCTGAGCTTCCATAGAGGGGATTGGGAGCAAAGTTCAGGAATGAGCTTAGAAATGGGTGCATGTATCATTCTCAGTGAAACAATCAACTGAGATCACCTGGAAAAGTAACTTGCCAATGTATTTAGTTGGGGATTATACAATTAATGTGTTTTAGCATGTTCACAAGGTCTTCAAGGAAAAGAGCTCTTGGAAGTTCACTTCACTTGGATGAAAAAAGGCATGAATTCGTTTGGGTTCATCCCTGTTTGTAAAAACTGTAATCAGAGGATGCAAACTTGACAGTCCCTGGCATTCATGAGTAGTGAATGAGTGTAGTGATCCTCAGTTGTCCATCCTTCTCCCTTCCCAGCAATATAGACTTAAATATTGTTTGTGTGCCTCCTTATTTTCTGCCTGTGAAGCACTGAACAAAACTAACTGCACAAGCTGAAGATTAAATTGTGGGGTCAAACAGTTCAACAGAAACAATTCATAATGTTTAAAAGGGAGCTGTAGCCTCCAAGGTTGGGAAGAATCTCCCAAGTGATGGGCATCTGACATGACATGCACCTGCTTGCTGTAGTTGGCAGCCAGCTTTTCACTGCTGTTCTCAGCTGTAAATTGCAACAGAGAATTTTGACCTACTTTTTCAGTTTTTCTGTTTTTTTGCATAACATTGAGGACACTGAACCCAGGTCAGTGTAATGCTGATTGGGGAAGCACAGATAAATGCTGATCTCTGTGTGGAGATGCTGCTGTGCTACAGGGAGGGAGTTGGAATACATCCAGTGGAAGATCCTTGAAGTAACCAGAAAGCTCTTGAGTGGGAGATGAAAAGGCAAAAAAAAACCCCCAAAAAAGATATTTCTCCTGTCTGAGTGTGGAAAGTATTTGACCTTCCATCTTCCCTTTCTTGGCTTGGGTAATAGCCAAGCACCAGAGCAGGGCCTTCTTGCAGGTAACACCAAGAGAATGGATCTGCTGGAGGGCAGGAAGGCTCTGCAGAGGGATCTGGACAGGCTGGATCCAGCAGTGTGAGGGTCAGTAGAGCCAAATTCTGGGTCCAGCACTTAAGTCACAACAGCCCTGTGGAACGCTTCGGGCATGGAGTTGGTGTCTGGGAGGCTGCCTGGTGGGAAAAGACCTCTAATGATCAACATGAGCCCTGGTGTGCCCAGGTGGCCAAAAAACCAGCAGTATCCTGCTTTGTGTCAACAAGAGTGTGACCAGCAGGACCAGGGTAAGGATTGACTACCTGTACTGGGCACTGCTGAGGCCACACCTGGAATCCTGGGGTCATTTTTGGACCTCTCACAGCAAGAAAGACACTGAGGGATTGGAGGGTGTCCAGGGAAGGGAACTGAGCTGGGGGAGGGGCTGGACCACTGGGAGCAGGTGAAGGAGCTGGGGAGGCTCAGCCTGGAGAAAAGGAGGCTCAGTGGGGACATTCTGGCTCTGCACAACTCCCTGACAGGAGGGGACAGCTGGGGAGGGGGAGTTCAGGCTCTTCTCCAAGGGAACAAACAACAGGACAAGAGGAAAGAGCCTCAAGCTGTGCCAGGTGAGGGTCAGTTTGAATACTGGGGAAGAGTTCTTCATAGAAAGGGTTGTCAAAGATTGGAACAGGCTGCCCAATGCCATGGTGGAGTCATCATCTCTGGAAGTGTTCAAACGATGTGTGGATGTGGCACTTGGGGACATGGTTAAGTGGTGGCCTTGGTCATGCTCGGTTAATGATTAGACTTGATAATGTTAGAGAGCCTTTCCAGCCTTATGGATTCTGTGATTCTAAGATAGGATATTTGATAGTCTGTTTATTTGTCTCCTCAGGAGCAGGGCAAATCTCAAAACTCTCTTATTTTCTCACCATTAGAACAGTGACTTTGCCATGAGTAAGTAGTGGGATAGCTGCAGAAGAAAATTTTGTTGTGGCCAGTTGGAAGGGCAGAAGCAGGATAAGAAATGCAGTGTCATGAAAGTAGGGAGGTAAAGGCAGTGGGATGAGAAGGGTTTAAGGGAATGAAGCCTGTGGAGATGTGTCCATGCAGAAGAGAGCAGAGCTGGGAATGAAGGCTTTACTAATTGCACTTTAATAAAGGCAGAACATTGACACCTTGGAAGCTATTAATGCACACAGTGAGGCAGAGCATCAGCTTGATCCTCTAAACTTACAGTTGTAAGCTCATAAAATTACTTGGTAGATGTTAAAAACGTGAGCGAACACATCGTATATGTCCTGGTTTCAAAATGTTTCTCCTCACCTGCAGCTTGGCTGCTCTCCCTTTTTCAGAGGCTGAGCGCTTTATCCCAATCTGTGGCAAAACCAGGAAAGTTTTCTGCTGCTGAAGGCTCTGTGTTTTACACGGTGTGAGGATGGAAGCTGGTGAGCTCATATCTGTGTGTTTATAACACGTCAGTTGAGAGCCCTGGAGGGTTTTCTAGTCATGTGGGAAGTAGCAGATCTTGTCTGGAAAGTGCTCTCCACATCAGGAGACTTACCAGACATATTTTCACAGGCACTTGGGGTGGATGTTGGAAAACCCAGTGGGAAGGCATGTGCCTTGTCCTAAAGCGATGATCTTGGAACTGCTTTGAGGAATTGTGGTCCTGTGTCTGTAGGGAGTGGGATAAGTTCCCTGAGTTCACCCATCCAAACACAAAATGGGGCTTTCTTGGATTCTCTTCTTAAAAGATTTTTAAAGGAATTATGGGGCTGAATTCCTGCTTTTTAGGGTGTTGCTTCATCCACCAGGCATTTGCAATTTTTTTTCTGGCATGTAGTGACTCTTCCAGAGATCAAAACCAGACACAGACGTGGACCAGGCCTGGTTTTTTCGATTTGAAGAAAAGGATGTTCATTGACTGTTTCAGTTTGGACAGATTTCTGAAACTGTGCCATAAACCAAGACTTTGACAAAACTTGTTCTTATCATGAAAGGGTCTCCCTAGTAACCTAAGGAGGTCAAAGAAGTTTTGAGTTCAAGGAAAGTGAGTTTTTCCTTTGAAAAATGGCAGCAAGAATGGCTTTGGCTTCTTTACACCAATCTCTCATTTGCAATGTCCTTTTCTGCGTCTGAAGGGCTCCCCTGAAAAATTGTGTGGCTATGAGCAGTGTCTCCGTGCCATTTATTAAACACTCCTTTACACTGGATTGTGGATATCAACACAAAGAGCAGCTGCCCTCCAGGGCTGCCTGGAATTGTTCCAGTCCAGGTTAGACCAGGCTTGGAGCAACCTGGTCTAGTGGAAGGTGTCCCTGACCATGGCAGGGGGTGGAACAAGATGAGCTTAAAGGTCCCTTCCAACCTAAACCATTCCATGATTTAACACCACCTGGAAACTGGTTTCTAGTTGTAGTGCTGTGGGTTTTTTCAGTGGAGGAGAGGTCGTGACATAGGTTTGGGTCTAAATGTTTGGAAGCATGTAGGTTACAATGCTGTTGTTTTTTACTTAGCTTACTGTGCTGCAAGTAATTTCCTTTCAAGCCTGTCTTTCATTAAATAACTGTTCCTGTGTCTCCAACTGTATTGTAGTGAAATCAATCCTGGAATTGGGCTGATTCGCCATTAGGGAAAGATCTTCATGCAGCTCTATTCAAATGGAAGTAACTTTGAGGAGCAATCTTGCAGAGTGGGTGGGAAGGTAGGAAGGAATCATTATAAAGGAGTTTGAATCATGGCAGGAAGTCATCCTGGTATTCTGAGCAGCCTTTAACTATTAATGTGACTGACGGTCTGGTCTTCATTCTTCTGCCACTTCCCCTCCAAAAGAGTGCTCTGCTGGTTCTCAAAGGCTGTATTTGATGCCATATTTACTATTTACACTTTTAATAGGTGGTAATGATGGTCTAAGATCTTTGTGTGATCCGGGGTGCCAGCAGCTGGGCTCTGCTCCTCGGCTTGGCTGTGATAAAGAGCTTCTCAGAGGCGTGGTTCACTTATCTATTGCTGCTCTGAATTCCTGTTTGCAGGAGGCTTTTAGCTGAGAGAGGATGGTTAGTGTTTGCAGACTGTCAGGCGTGACCTTTCCATCCTTCTCCCCAGGGAGACCTGATCCAGATGGGGAGTGGGGAAAGGACGGAGGCATAGGAGCCCATAACCATTAACATCTTACTTTGTGAGCCAGAAAATGTGTGGTGGGACTTGTGCTTAATTTGCCTGAGGATAATGGGGGTTGCTTGTCCCATCTGAGATGTGCTGAGCAAGGTATAAACTGGGCAGTTTGTGTTCTTGCAGGAGATTTCTTTCTGTTTCCATTTCTGAGGCTGTAAGTAGTTCTTGGTCATAAATTATTCAGTCTTGATTAAAATAACGTGGGTCTCCAGGGGAAAAAAATTCTTCTCTGGCTTTGGTGAGTTTGAGTGTGTTTTCCAAAGTGTTACTGGCTTTTTACTCATAGAAATCCTGCTCATCTTTCTTAGTGATCCAACCCTAGGAACACTCCAGCGTCATGGAATCGTTTAGTGAGAAAAGCCCTGTGAAATCACTGAGTCCAGCCATTCTCCCAGCACTGTAAAGCCCATCACTAAGCCATGTCCACAAGTGCCAGACTCATGTGTTGTGTTGCATGGAAGATGATCACTTGAACTGGAAATAAAACATTTGGTGGAATGTTCTGTGTCTACTTCTCTTGCCATAGCAGAGATAAATCAAAACTTTTCATGCTTCAATTTGATTTTTCAAAATTTTATCAGAAAAACCTGTGTGAGCAAATCCACCTACTACTAGAAGTCATTCTCGTGTTTGGTTTGAGTTCAGCAGTAAAACTCCATAGTTTCACTGATGGCTCTTCTTCATGTTGTTTGTTTTGAAGCCAGTCTCTCCTCCCGGGACAGCCTGGGGTGGGGTCCAGTCATTTTCTGATATCTGATAGAACCTCATCACTGTTCCTGCTGACTGGTTTCACAGGGCAAACACAGCTCTACTGTGTCTGTGCCAAGCATGGCAGCTGAGAGTATGTAGGGATGTCTGTGATGAAAAACCAGTTCAGCCAGTTCACTGGTAACAGGTGCTTCCTGCTTATCCATATTCAGTTCTGAGTATTAAATCTGGAAATAATTTGAGGGATAAATTTCTTGAGCATGATCATCTCCAGCTCTCTTGTCTAAGCCAGAAGTGCTGAATCACAAATGGTGTTTCACACATTGCTTGGGAGCATGTTGGGAGCTTGTCACTTTGGTTTATGACCAAACTGGTGGTGTGGCTGAGACATGGAGGTTCTCAGGTGACCCAGTGATTGTCAGACCTCCTGGATATGCTGCAGACATGCTGTGTTTTCTGCAGGGATCCACTGCAGGGATCTAACTGTCCCGAGTGACAAGGAGGATTCCAGTACCTAAAGGGGATGGATGTATGGGAAGGCAGAGTAGGGGCTTGTTACAAGACCAAGAAATGATAGGAGGCTTTAAGCTGAAAGGATGTGTTAGGATACTGGGGAGAAATTCTTCCCTGTGAGGGTAGTGAGGCCCTGGCACAGGTTGACCAGAGCAGCTGTGGCTGCCCCTGGATCCCTGGAAGTGTCCAAGGCCACGATGGATAGGGCTTGGAGCACCCTGGGCTAGTGGAAGGTGTCTCTGCCTATGGTAGAGAGTAAAATGAAATGAGATGGGCTTAAAGGTCCCTTCCGATCCAAACCATTCTGGGATTCTGTGATTCTATAAATACTCAAAAACTGGAATTTCCAACTAGTAGTTCCCTGCATTTTGTGGATCCAGCATGAGCGACTTCTATCCATTATCCATTCCATATCCAGGTGCCTTAGGTCAAACGAAAAGTCTCCAGAAATAGAAGTGTTCCACAGCTGGAGGCCAGGGAAAACATAGTCAGATTTCAGAAGGGCTCATGCTTCTGTTCTATGTGGATGGGTAATAATCCTTGTCTTTTATTTTTGGATAACTGGAAGCAGGCAGCTTAGCTTCTTCCTCTGGTGGACCAGAGGATCATCACTGAATGGGCCAGTGCTGGGTTAATGGTTGGACTTGATCATCTTGGAGGTCTTTTCCAACCTTAGTGATTTCATGGCAAAATGAACAGAAGGAACTCTTGCTAAGCCCTCTACAGAGGTATTGCTGCAGGAGAATTGAGCCAGTTGCCTGAGTAAAGTAACTTCTGAGCCCTCATTTACATGGTTGTTCTTCTGGGTGTCCTTCCACAGGACTCTTGGTTGGGTGGTCTCATTGTGCACTTTTCTGATTGCTTTGGAGGCATTGGAAGTAGGACACAAACCTTGTTGGTAAAATTACACAGTAACTGTTCTATTCACATCTGGAAAATCTCAGTGCAGGAGTGTTCCTGTAGAGCTGCAATCCAGCACGTTTTTATCCTGGGATATGGGGGTAGTTCCAGGTATGTTTATTCTAATTCTTACTCAAGAACTGCACCCCAAGAGTACCTGATACCATCTCCTGATGCAGCACCTGTGCAGGCAAGACATCCTTCAACCATCATGTTGATTTCTTAGGAAGTGAGGGGAAGCTTAACCATTATGCTGGTACCTCTGGGCTGTCCTTGTGGGGCAGGACCTCCTGGGTCCTTGCAGCTCTTGCCAGTCTCCTTTGGTCTTGTTCCTGAGCACAGAAGAACCATTTGGCTTGCAAAGGTTGAGAAGCATCTATGTTTTGTCTCCTTTTGACTGAGTTACCAGCTTTTAAAAAATAACTAATTGTGCTTTGGCTCTTCATTTTGGTCTTCTCTGTAGGACAGCAGTTTGAATTAGCAAATATATCTGAGGTTCATTTGAAGTTGGACTTCAGTGATCCTTGTGGGTCCCTTACAACTTAGGTTATTCAAGATAATCTAGATCAGCTTGGAAAGAGGTAAATGCAAGAAAAATTTTATTTAAGTGCTACAAAATTTTCTACTCTTGGCACCTTTCATTGGCCCCCTTGTATTTTTTGTCTGGCTTTCATGTAGTAATTGATACATGTATTAAGTGAGGAAAAACAAACCTATGCTTCACAGGGGCTTTAAAAGTGGGATGCAATTTCCTCGGAGTGTCCACCTGACGTGCTGATGTAGTTGGAATGGCTTTGGTTACTGCATGTTGTGTCAGTCATGATCACTCCGGTGGAATAATGGAATTACTGGTTTGGGTTGGAAGAGATCTTAAAGCTCAGCTGGATCCACCCAAAGCTAGGGACACTTTCCACTAGACAGGTTGCTCCAAGCCCCATCCAACCTGGCCTGAGACACTTCCAAGAATGGGACAAGTAGCAACAGTGGATTGTTAGGCAGCACTTACATTTCTTTATGACATCAAGGCTTTTTATCAGAAAGTTGTAAAGAAAATTATAAACTTCTCATATAGCTGTTAAATTCCTCGAGGCCAGGAAAGTTCTGGACATTCAGGAGGCCCTTTTGTACCTTTCTCATCTGGTATTTTAAAATAATGATATTTATTTAATGTATCTCTTCTTTTCCCCAGGTAAGAAACCAAAAGCAACCTGCCTTTATTGAATTCTCAAGAACACAGTCGACCCTTTGGTACGTTATCAAGATGCATTAGGAAACTGGATCCGGTGCCAAAAGAGCTCCATGAGTTTCCATGACTCTCTTGAACTCCAGCGCAGATACTTTTGGATATAAATTTCTGTTCTAAGGAGAAGAGTGTGTACTTCACCTCCTTTCTGCCAGCTTTCTGGCAGAGGTATTTCACTAAGATCATGGACCATCCTAATAGGGATAAGGATGAAAGGCAGCGGAC
Organism: Acridotheres tristis; assembly: GCA_037013685.1. Taxonomy (NCBI): domain Eukaryota; kingdom Metazoa; phylum Chordata; class Aves; order Passeriformes; family Sturnidae; genus Acridotheres; species Acridotheres tristis. The sequence goes on along the minus strand of CM072897.1, from coordinate 20,086,978 downwards.
AACGAAAGGAATGCCAGGAAGGAGTGGGCACGGTTCTCGGCCAAGCTCATCAGCGTCTTCCGGCGTTCTTATGGTGGGACCCAACTTCAGAGTGGGCAAGAAGATTGGGTGTGGGAACTTTGGAGAGCTCAGACTAGGTAAGAAGCAAGCATTTTAGTGGCCTGCATTATGCAAATTAGCATTTCACCACTGGAATATAAATACATAAAAACCTACCCTGGCTTGACGTGCACTGTCTTGTTTCCCAAGTATTGAGCTGCCTTATCCGAAGCTTCTGACTCAGAAGATTAACTCTTAGCATGATTTTGATTTGCATAAAGTCAAAAGGAATACACTGGAGAGGCCAAGGATGCAAATTTTGAACAATCACAACAAATGACGACTGTTCACAGTGCTGTATGTGTTACCTAGGGTGAAAAAAGAACCTGTGAATTGCAAAATCTTGCTCTCGAGTTTTTATTTATAAGCTAAGACTCTCATTTAAAGGGATGGGTGACACTCTTTCCCAGCACTCAGACTCAATTCCATGTCCTTTTCTAACCCCACTGCCCTAATTTCAGCCCCATCATTCTCTCCCTGCTCTGTCTGTGTGTTGGACTTGCTGGCGAGGAGCAGGATGTGCCGAGTGGCCATCTGGCTCCCTCAGCCAGCCTGGCAGCGCAACATTTGTTCATTGTCTGTTGGTTTCCTAACCACATCTTGCAGCTGGTTGCCCAAAACAGGTGGTTACACTGATGCATTTTTTGTTTAGGACTACTTAAGAGACCAATTCAGAGCAGTGCACTGAGCTCTTAAGTCATCCTAAAAAAACAATGGTTGTGTTTTAAATGAGGTGGGGAAGCAGCTGGTGTTGCTTCGTGTAACTCAATGGTCATAGCACTATTGATAATGTCTTTGTACATTCCTGCTCAGAATCTGTCATCTTAAAAGAATCTGTGTGATTTCCCACTCTGAGGTTGGGTTATTGCATCAATACATATGCTGCTGTTCCATGGTGTGAAGATCAACCAGCTCACTTTTGATGTGTCTCAGTAAATGGGTATTTTGGTTTCAGCATTGCATCAGAGAAGTTTTATTGATTCACCCAAGCATAGATAACATTCCTAAGGTGGAGAGAAACCAAGGGCAAGAGTGGAAACTCCCACCTTCCTGCACATGAATATAATTGGCAGCTAAAGATAAATTTGGATCCTTACAGTGACATAACAGGAATTGCTCTCTTGGATTCTCAAGGCCCCCCCAACAGCAAACGTCACGATCTCAGGATCCTCAGGGAGATGTTGAATTGCTTTGTAATCCAAGTTCTGCTCTAAGGTTTAGCAGCTGTAGTGGATCCCTCTGGATATATGGTTCTTGAGTTTATTCAGCCGGTGCCCAAATCACAGAATCACAGACTGGTTTGGGTTGAAAGGCACCTTAAAGCTCATGCCATCCCACCCCTGCCATGGGCAGAGACCCTGTCCACTATCCCAGGTTGCTGCATCTCCGTCCATCCTGGCCTTGGACACTTCCAGGGATCCAGAGGCAGCCACAGCTGCTCTGGGCAACCTGTGCCAGGGCCTGCCCACCCTCACAGGAAACAATTTCTTCCCAATATCCCATCTGACCCTGACCTCTGACAGTGGGAAGCCATCCCCTCTGTGTCCTGTCCCTCCGGGCCCTTGTCCCTAGTCCCTCTCTAGCTCTCCTGGAGCCCCTTTAGGCCCTGGAAGAGGCTCTGAAATCTCCCTGGAGCCTTCTCTTCTCCAGGTGAACACCCCCACCTCTCCCAGTCTGGCTTCAGAGCAGAGGGGCTCCAGCCCTCAAAGTGTCTCCATGGCCTCCTCTGGGCTTGTTCCAGCAGCTCCGCATCCTATTGCTGTTGGACTCTGGACTAGAGACAGCTCTGCAGGTGGGGTCTCACTTGAGTGGAGCAGAGGAGCAGAAGCCCCCTTCCCTACTGCCCACACTGCAGGGAGGCAGCTCCTGTTTCCATGATTCTTTTCCACATTTCTCAAAATTTTAGCAGTATTGGGTTTGTGACTCATGTACACTATCATGTCATGGACTTTACAGAAGAGAATTCACTTCTGAAAAGGCCAGTTTACAGAGAAATTCAGTTTTAAATTGCAACACCTGCTAATTGAGTGTTTCTTTTTTTTATAATACATGTATTGTTAATGCTCGTTTACTAAAAATTTAGGCAATGAGCCACACGTACTGATGACAACAATTTGTTGTAAGGTTCTTACAGAAGCTGTATTACTTTTTTTTTTTTTTTCATTTCTCACGCTTTTTGCTAGTCACTATCACTTTAAGAGCTCCTGTTTGCTCAAATAGCAGCTATTTCTCTTGCACAGCCCATGGTAATTATCGCTGGGGGGAAGGAGAAGTAGCAACTGAAATCGGAGCACACAGGTCTCTGATAACAGTTTTGTCCTGCGAAGATGAATGATGTGCCCTCTGCTTTTTGCCTATTTTTTATGTGGTTTCAGAGCAGTTAACCACCAATATCACAGGCAGAACAAAGTTATGCACTGATAAGCAAAGGGGAAAATAGGATTTTCCAATTCCTTGAAGAATTTATCTTTCTTGAGGTGTTGTGTTTTCAGTTTAAGCTGCTCTTGTTTGATTCTTCAGGAAGGAGATGGCACTTAGCTAATGAAGCTGTTTGCTGTATATATCCAGCTCACCGCTCAGGGTTGGTATTTCTTCCTGAAAATAGAGATTACCCAAGGATATGACCTTTTAGGAGCATGTGGGAGCAGTATAGTTGGATTCCAGCCCTCAAGGAGCTGAGATGAGGAGATGAGCACAAAACTTAGCATTTGATAGGACAGGGGAAATGGCCACAAGTTGTACCAGGGGAGGGTCAGGCTGGATATTAGGAAAAAATTTCCTCACTGAAAGGATGGCTGAGCATTGGAATAGGCTCCTCAGGGAAGCATCGAAGTCACCATCCTTGGAAGTGTTCAGAAAAGGAGACGTACCACTGCACAATGTGGTTTAGTGGGAATGGTGGGGTTGTTTCAAATGTTGGCCTTGATGATCTTGGATGTCTTTTACAAACTTAATGATTCTGTGATCTGGCCCAGAGTAATACACTGAAACAGGGTAAAGCAATGGCTCTTTCTTCAGACAGGCTGCAGAGTGGGGGGTCTCCAAGAGCTTTGGTTTCCAGTCTGGCTCAGTGTACTAGCAGGAATATAGTGCCAGTCCCCATGTCAGACCCTGCATGGATTTGGGGGTTCATAGGCATTTGACCTGTTGTATAGAGTGCTATGATCAGCTATGGCTGTGAACTCCACCAGAGACATCTCCAGCCAAGCCTGTGAGCTGCCCTCTTAAACTGACTCAAGAGCTCATCTAGGAGGTATTCCTAGTATTCTCCCACTCCTTAACCATGAGCCATGGTAGGGATTAATAAGGCTCTTCAAAAGTTCTCTTTTCTCCCAATGTTTGGCACCCTTGTTTAAGTAAAGCAAATAGTAAGTACTAATGTAAAATTATTACTGCACTTTGAGTAGGTTGGAGGGATTTCTAAGATAAATGTTAAGTTCTTGTTACAGCAGACATTTCTTTTAATCAGAGAATCACAGAGGGGTTTGGCTTCAAACTCATCTTTGTCCACCCCTCTGCCTTGGGCAGGGACACCTACAAGTATCCCAGGTTGCTCCAAGCCCCATCCAGCCTGGCCTTGCACACTTCCAGGGATCCAGGGGCAGCCACAACTTCTCTGGGCAACCTGAGCCAGGGCCTCACCACCCTCACAGGAAAAAATTTCTTCCCAATATCCCACCTAACTCTGCCCTCTGGCAGTAGAAAACCATTCCCCCTTGTCCTGGCACACCAGGCTTTTGTGCCTGGTCCCTCTTCAGCTTTCCTGGAGCCCCTTTAGACCCTTAGGAAGAGGCTCTGAAATCTCCCTGGAGCCTTCTCTTCTCCAGGTGAAAACCCCCACCTCTCCCAGCCTGGCTCCAGAGCAGAAGGGCTCCAGCCCTCCCAGCAGCTCCATGTCCTTCTAATGTTTGGGGGCCCCAGAGCCATAGACTGGAGCCTAGATATTTTTGCTCTAATAGAAACATCATCTGGCATTTTCAAAACAGTGTGTTCAGGTATCATTTTAAAATGGCAGTTAAAACAGTTTTTCACCCTGCTGAAAAGTGGAAAAATGTTAGAGAGTTGCAAACCCGCAGAAAAGCTGCTTCTCTGTAGCTTGTCGGGTCAGAGTAGTTCCACTGGCACTGGGAAGGTGCTCCCAAAAGTGAGAATCACCTAGCTGCCTCTCAGGCTGCAATTTGAAGCTAGGAACTCTGCTTCAAAACAAGTAAACCAGTAAAATAATTACTTAAACGTGATAATAGCTTCTGATACTGGGGCTGTAATTCCAAAATAACAAGTCATTATTTGATTGGAATAATATTTGATATGGAGGACAGGGCAGGAGTAGATCCTGGGAAGCACCTACACCAGGAGCTGTTAGTTTCAGACCTGCTCTAGAAGAGACAGCAAATCAGGCATGTCCCATGTACCTGATGATCTAGTGTCTGTGCAGATACATCACTTAGGAGGTGGATAATTTTGGGCTTTTTTCTGTCTCCAGTCCATCTGTACATTCACCACATCTCACTGCCAAGGCCTTGAGAAATCCTCTCGGGGAAGTTTCCCACGTGAATGCTGGTGATGTAATGCATCACTTCTCCTTTGGAATATGGAGTTCATAATTTTCAGTGGAACTACGCAAAACTGAGGCATGGACTTTGCTCCATCAAAAGCATTGCCTCACCTTGAAAGGCTTTTGCCAGCACAGTTACATCCCCTCACTGTGCTACGGATCTTTGGTCATGCTAAGTGAAGGTGCAGCTACTGCTCAGGGCTTGTTTCAGTGGGCAGGTCACTGTCTCCTGTAAGCCTTTGCTCTTCCATGCAACCTGTTCTGCCTGGGAGGAGGAGAGAGAGTAAACCATTGCAGCTTGAACAGTGTGACAGCAAAACCAAGGGAGGGATCTGAGTCTGGAGCAAGCCAGCAGAGAGATTTTGGGGATTTACTTTCCTAGAGCAGCTGGCAAAGCAAGCATGTTGGACTGCAGCTTTGGGAAGGGTTTGAAGTTCAGAAGCTAGACCCATTTATGTTCAGAATCTCCCCATGGCACGTGCTCCAAAGGGGATGAACTGGAGGATGAATTAGTTCATTTACCTTTGGCTGCTGGCCTGACATCCCAGGTTGGTGTGCCGCTAATCCCAGTTATTTAACTGAGGAATTTCATTACCAAAAGTATCATCTGCCTATTCCTCAGCCTCATTAAAGAGACCATAATAGACTGGATTATGGCTCCACATACATGGAGGGTGTTGGCCATGTCCTTCCTTGCCTTGGAAGAGCACTGTTTTCCCAATGCCATTATCCTGCATTAGTGGGAGAGCACAAGTGTTGATGGAAGGTCTGTAGGGCATCATTCCCTGGATGGAGGTGCATCTCCAAGGCTGTGATGGAAGTCATGGGATCCACAGAGTGGAGTTCTGATGCTTTCCTCCTTGGGGTTTTGTTTTGCTCTTCAAAGCATCCAGCTTCCTCAGGGATTTGGGCTGGAGCTTCCAGGCCTTGGTGTCCTCAAACTGAGTGTCTCCACCATGTCCTAAGCTGATCCCTCACTGTAGACAGCAGGGGAGTGGAGGATTCTGCCCCTTCTGCCCCACTCAGGTGAGACCCCACCTGCAGAGCTGCCTCCAGCCCCAACATCAGAAGGGCATGGAGCTGCTGGAACAAGCCCAGAGGAGGCCATGGAGATGCTGGGAGGGCTGGAGCCCTTCTGCTCTGGAGCCAGGCTGGGAGAGCTGGGGATGTTCACCTGGAGAAGAGAAGGTTCCAGGGAGATTTCAGAGCCTCTTCCTAAAGGGGCTCTAGGACAACTGGAGAGGGACTGGGGACAGAGGCCTGGTGTGCCAGGACAAGGGGGAATGGTTTTCCACTGCAAGAATGGAATATTGGGAAGAAATTGAGGGTGGTGAGACCCTGGCACAGGTTGCTTAGAGCAGCTGTGGCTGCCCATGGATCCCTGTGCAAGGCCAGGTTGGACTGGGCTTGGAGCAACCTGGTCTAGTGGGAAGTGTCTATTGCAGGGGGTGGAATGAGATGGGCTTTAAGGGCCCTTCCAACCCAAACCAGTCTGGGATTTTGATCTGAGGAGGGTAAGAGGCAGTTTCAGGGAGCAAGATAAAGCTGGAGCTGCCAATGGGGCTTATTTGCTGGTAGCTAATGTAGAGCAGATAATCCAAGTGTATTTAGATTTCCTTCCCTTAATGTCCTCACGTCTTCTCCCCCCCACAGCTGCTGGCTGGAGCCCTGGTCTGCCTTAGAGAGTAGAGGGGTTTATCTGCCACCTGCTTTTTTGTGGATTTGGCCTGTGAGTCCTTTCAATGCTTCCTGGTGTTGGCAGGTTCCTGATGAAACTGCAAAATCTCCTTTCTACACTTAGTTTCCTGTCTGGCCATAATATCATGTATTTTTCTAAAATATTGAAAGAAATACATGGAACCCCCCCCGTATGTGAGGGGTTAATGCTGGGGCTCAGCTTTCACCTCTGCTGGTGGAAAACACCCCCTCTGAGGATATTTACCTCACATTTATATCCCTTGTCTTGTGTTAAAGAACATCACCAGATACCTAAACAGATTTGAGCTACGATGTCTTCTATTCCTGAGGGATGTTAAAACAATCTGCTTAGTGCAGACTGGGCTTGGGAACACCCAATCACAGATTTAGAAGCTAGAAGTACCCTGAGTGATACAGTAGGGAAAGCATCAAAAGAAGTTAAATGCAGAAAATATGAAGCTTTTATCAAGTAAATTAAATTCCCCCGATATTTCAGGATTTAAAGATGACTGTGGGTCTTCTCCCATGTTCATAATGTTCATAATGTCTTTAATTTTATTGAGTCTCCCTGTGCTGTTGTATCCTGTGCTGAGGGGGACATGGCATGTTTTTTTAATGCCACCATGTGGATATGGAAGAGCTGTTCCAGCTCCTGCCTGCTCTGAATGATGTCACTCCCTGTCCTGGGCTTTCTCAAGAGGTGGGCTGTCCAAGCATCAATATCCATTACAGGAATTGGAAAATAAATGAGTAAGAGAGCTGAGCAAAGCTGATGCTACAAATAAGCCCTAATAACTTCCCTCCTGGATTGCTCCTGAATTTTGGAGTTGCTCAGTAAAAGCATGCCTTGTTCTGTGATACTGATGACAAAGGTCTGCATTTCCCTGAATAAATCCACAAGGAGCTTTTGTGGTGGGGGCTTCCTTTCTCCAAGGGGACTAGAGGGACTAGAGGAGGTCAGGAGGGTGTCAGGATGGTGGGACAGAGGAGGTCCAGGAACTGGCCAAGCATCCTTCTCCGTTGTATCTCTTCCAGGAGAGTTTGTTGTCAGGCATGAGCCAGGTGGAGATAGAGGGGGAGTGATTGCTCAAATTCCCTGGCAGAGGGAAATTCCGAGGCAGAGAACGTTGAGTGATACAATAACTGGCAGCGTCAAAACACAGGGAGAGATGCTCCATGACACGGAGCTGTGCATCACTGCCTCAGATCACTGAAGAGGCCCAGGGCTTGATTCAAATACCAGACAGGCTCCTGGAGGAAAATTCCCCTCCAGCTGTAGCATGCATGGGTCCCAGCTCTGCTGGATTTGAGCTCAACTAGTTGTGCTCATCTCACGTTCCTGCTGTTCTTGCTTCCCAGAGCATGATCAACCTAGTGAAACGCCCTGTACATCCCAGGATGAAATTGTTCAGTGTCCAGCAGATCCAAGGCATTTCCAAAAGCAATGACATTCTGACTCTTCATTTTTTGTTCCCCAGACTTTTTTGGCGTTGTAGATAATGAAGCCTAGTGTGTCTGGGGTACCTCCTTTAACATGTGCATGGAGCGAAAGTGCTGCCATAAAATAAAATTACCTTGTGCTGAATGGAAGGTGTTATTTGCCTGCCCTGCTAAACTGCTGCAAACTGTTCATTATTTTGATTATTTTCAGGCTTATACTTTGTTAAGGGCAGGAACTCCAGGGGGAATTGGGAAAACAGCCTTTTGGCATCAGTGTCACTATTTTGCATTGTGCCTCGAGCTGCAAGAGTTGAATATGGAACTAAAATATTTTTCTCTTCTCCCTTTGCAGGTAAAAATCTCTACACCAATGAATATGTAGCGATCAAACTGGTAAGTAGTAGCTTCAGGTGTCTTTAAATGATTTGTACTTCGTGTTAAAAATTCAGACCAAAAGCAGGTTTTTCAATTTGGGCTCTCTCAACCTGAGCTGGGAATTATCTTGTTAAAACTAAGATAGGTTCTTAAAAGCACTAAAAGCAGGGAAAAAAACCCATCCTTCCACGTGCTGAAGGTTTTTGGTACCTAAAGGATCTGTAGCTGTCTCAGAGCAGTGAGAGCCTTGTTCCTCTGCTCGGGTCCCAGTGAAGGGCACTGGTAATGGGATTGCCACCTCCTGCTGCTCCATGGCTCAAGCCCTTCCACTCAGGACTCCATGAATTCTCTAGCTGTCAGAATGTTTGGCTAGGAGCATGGCACTGTGCAGCCTAGTGGTCTGTGTATCTGGAGGCAGGAAAGAGGGTGTTCCTTTGGTTGAAATTCTCTGGGGGAGCAGAGCACAATTTGGTCTGGTGTGATACTGAGAGACTGCAGGCAAATCACGATCCAGTTTGGTGAAGGTCAGTCTTTCCACTGGCTGCCTTGGGTTGCAAAGAAGATACAGTCTCATCATCTGTGGAATCTGGGGGATAGGGAACTCCTTAACTTGTAGCTCTTCCACATTTATAAATTCGCAGCCTAGTAGTTTGTGTTTAGGCCTTAATTTTTCCTGTCTGTAAACTCAGACTTTCATTAGTCCTTTTGGGTTTCAGATTCGATATCTTCACCTGATGTGCTGAGTTCTCATGCGAACACTCTTTAAACATAATCCAAACCCTAAAATCTGAAGTTGAAGTTTAAGTTGTGGTGCTAATTGGATACTGCAGCAAACTCCCCAGATTGCCCACTTGATGCTATCTGGCAAAATGACAGGAATAACTCTGGTGACAGAAAATCAGGATGGACTTGGTGCATTAATTGTGATCACATTCAAGTGCCTCAGATTCCATATCTCTGGCATTCCCCTTATGATGTGGTTTAGATGAAAAATAATTACAGCTTTGCAGGAGGGACTTATTTTCATACCTGTTGGCAAATGTCAGAAGATGTTTCCCCAAGTAAATAAATAAATAAATGCAGAGGAATTCAGGAACATAGTATCCCAGATGGGTTTGCGTATGCTGAAAAGTTCATCTCATTCCACTCCCTGCCATGGCGGAACATCAAGGACACATCAAATTATCCCAGGTTGCTCCAAGCCCCATCCAACCTGGCTTTGGACTCTTCCAGGGATGGGGCAGCCACAGCTGCTCTGGACAACCTGTGCCAGGTCTCTAACCCTGCTCTCTGGCAGTGGAAAACCATTCCCCCTTGTTGTGGCACTCCAGGCCCTTGTTTGAAGTTCTTCTCCAGCTCTCCTGGAGCCCCTTTAGGCCCTGGAAGGGGCTCTAAGTCTGCCTGGATCCTTCTCTTCTCCAGGTGAACACCCCCAGCTCTCCCAGCTTGGCTTCATAGGAGATGCCCTTGATAGGGATGCACATCAGAAAGAATTGTTGCTTTTAGGCAATAGAAAAATGTATTGTGTACACAGACAAGGTGTTTTATTGAGCCAATAATGCTTCTAATTTGCTTCCAGAGATAATCCCACAGAGTTGTTGCATTGGAAACCATAAGGTAAAACACAGCTGTACTAGTCTAAAGGGTGCTTTTTTCTCTCAAAAAAGTGGCTGCAGTGACACCTCTCAGTAACCTGAAGCTTTTCCATATGGCAGGACTCAGCGGCATTGCCTCCTAGCTGCCTCAATCTGACCTGTTTTTCTGGTCACATTCTTTCTTCATTTTTCTTACTATTTTTTTTCCTGAATAACTGAGTGTTAAAGCAGTTACTCTGCAACACTCTCCAGTTTCATTTGCCCTGTGATCCAGGCTTAAAAATCTCAGGTCCTAGTTGTGTGAGGGGCTGGAATTGCCATCCCATGGCCATCTAGGTGTCCATATACGTAGTCTGTTTTGGAGAAGTTTAAGGAGGAAACAGCAGGAGAAATGGGAATTTCTTGGTCTGCTAATCTTAGACAAAATTCTACAGGAATAAGAATGACTCAACCTCCTCAGTAGCAAATACACTTCTCTTACATGCGGACTTAACTGCTATTTTCTTTATCCTTCAAATAATTTGTGGATTAGTGGTGGAGTAGCTGTAAGACGTGCTTATAGGCAACATTTTCTTTTATCTTCATTGTTGGACCGAGTCAAAGCACTGCTCCAAATCCTTCAAGCTGTGAGGTCGTCTTCCACCACTGCAGCCCTGCTGTCTCAGCTATTCCTGCCTCCTATCACAACGTTAGAGCTGGGATACGAGAGAAATGTGTGATGGATACCAAGAGCCCATCAGAAAGTGCTGTGAAATTCCATGCTAATGCCTCATGATTTCTTTTTGGAACTGAAGCTACACTTTGGAAAACTGCTGGCAGTTGTTCCTTATGTTGATTTGTGTGGTGTCACCATGTAGCTCCTGGTCCTGCTCTCCAGCTGACTTATTTGGTCAGGAGCATCTGGTTTATTCTTCTGAGGGTTTTCAAAGCTGCATTGCCCACAGTAGGAATTTCTTTGCTGGGAGAAGCCAGCCTGGTGCCATCCAGCTGCAGTACCAGCTGCACAAGTACCAGGCCATCCCCTTGCAGCAAGGATGAGGCCGTTGGTTCGAGCTGTGGATTTTCTCCGTTAGGCAGTAGCAATTCAGTTACTTTTACTACAAACACAAAATCTGCCCTCATCCCTAAGCCCTTGGCCTACAGGACAGCCATCTGTGCTGGCATGATCTTCTCAGAAGCTGCCATGATTCTGGCAAGTGTCCAGAGCTCCAGCAGCTCCTGATGCAGAAGTGGATCAGGGCTGCCTCCCCTGATTATGTCATGCACAGCATCATGTCCTGCTACATCAATCCTTCCCCTCTGCATGTTTGGGTAAATAAACTACTCCCTGAACATGCTGAGTTCTTGTTGCCCTGAATCCCTATGCTCTACAGGTGTCTATAGACTCTCCCTCAAGCCACCAGCAACAATTGTCTTAATTTAAATGTGACTTATATAACAAACTTGTTTGTGTGTTGCTTTGTATTTGCCTTTGGTGCAGGTTCAGTTTTTCCTCCAGAATAATTTTTCACATTGCACATTGCTGAGTATTTGGTCATATTTGTCTTCTGGACCTTTAAAACATTAGGAATTTGGTGACCTTGGAGGCCTTTTCCTACTTTAATGATTCTGTGATTAAGTTGAGAAGTAACCAGGAGCGTTTGTTCCCGTTGCTGGGAAATGGATTGGGTGACTTGATGAAGAACAGCTTGGCTGCAAGTCAAATTGCCTGAATTCCTGTGCAGAATTCCTTCTCCACACTTAGAAAGAAGCCTTGACTGTGGAGTTCACGCCCAGTGTGGACATCAGTCTTACAGTGCAGACTGGAGGTCAACAAAAATTGAAGCCAGTATTAACTCCTGTTCCAGGCTGCCTGGGCACTTGGTGAACCCACATCCATGCCTATCCAAAGTACACAGTTTTATTGCAAATGTAATTACTCCAGTCTCTTAATCTTCTCCATATAAACTTTATATTTTTAGAACCTCTATAACTTGCACATTAATGCCTTGATGGATTGTAGGCATTAAGTCTTTTATGTATAGCGTGGATGAGTAAAAGTTAATAAATTAGATGGTTTGGGTACATGGCAGACTTATCCACTTTATGTTTTTGTATTTTGTGAATAAAAATAAATATTATTGAGTGTTTCACGATGTTTGACTGACACCTGCCACAAGAAGGGAGAGACTTCCTCCTTTTTCCCAACTGTCTGGCTGCACTGTGGTGCTTGCTGTGAGCGACTGTAGTCTGATCTAAAACACTCTTGTATGACTCAACATTTTTCAAAAATACAGGCTGGAGACCAGTAAAAGCTCTGTGGGCAATCACAGTGCCCACAGAGTGAACTGGGGTTTGAGCTTTTGCAAACTTGACTTCCCTCTGCCAATGTCCAGGGTTGTTCTTCAAGGACCAGGAGCTTTGTGGAATGGTTCTTGAATTTCATTGCAATGAATGAGCTTTGTATTTAAATGAGGAGATTATTTCTCTACCAGAGAGCAAATCTTACTGCTTTTTGTTCTCTTCTTATTTAAATAACGTAATGGTGAAGTCTGTTGTTAGAATTTCAATCTGGGATGATTTAATTATGCACAAATCTTCAAGTATAGGATAGAACTTCTTTTAATCAAACTGATTCTAACCAATTTATTTATTTCTGTTCTAGGAACCAATTAAATCCCGGGCACCACAGCTTCATTTAGAATACAGATTTTATAAACAACTTGGAAGTGCAGGTGAGTACCTATCTTAAGCTTATCAAAAGTTTTATTAAATTTAATAAAGGGATTTCTTTATTAAAACACCAGCATAGTATTTTTTGTGTAACTCTGACTTGAACTTAGGGCTCTGGGTCAGTTCATTTAGTCTCACACCAGTTTTGGAAGTGATTTGGTGAGAATGGGATCATAATGGAGATATTGGGTAATTGTGTGGACCTAAAACCTTGAGTTCGTAAGGATTCGCTGCTACAGAAATAACCCTGTAAAGTGTTTGTAAAAGATAGGAATTGTCAATGGATGGAAAGTTATTTGAGAGAATACCCTTAAGTAGGTAATCTAAAGTCTTTAAACCTAAGAAATTGTTTTCATTTTCACTTGTTAAATCATAAGAGTGTCCACAAGCCCTATGGCTCCTCTGTGCAATCATGGTGTACAGCAAATAGGAGAAGAATAGAGCAAGATTAGCCAAAGGTGAAATTTTTTGTACGTTTTTTTTTCTGGCAGTCTCTGATTTCTCTGGTACAGAACTTGAATTGTGTCTAATAATGTTTGGATTTGTCTTCCTTGAATTTATGGTTGTTTTTTAAGCCTGAAGAGCCTTTTAGCATGTGGTGTTTCCCATGCCAAGGATTTCCACAGCCTCGTGCAGGGTGTTCCACTGCCCAAGGAAGTCTCTGTGAAGCAACAGCCTTCTCTGCTCCTTCTGTGTCTTGATCATGTATTGATTTTAGGTTTTGATAAGTTTCTTACATTACTGTAGTTTTTTTATACTTCTGATTTTCGTTTTCCTCTTTTCCCTGAATGGACCCAGCTTCCAATTGCAGAGGATGTCTGATGGACATACAGAAGTACTTTGGTAATAATATATTACCAAAATACGAAGTTGAACTTCCTGCTTGAGTTTTGTTGGTGCTTGTGATTTCTGGGATACCCCAGCTCACATGTCTTGTGACACATGAATGAATCCCAGTCTGCTTTTTCTACACACTTGACTTCCACTCTTTAAAGATGTTATTAAGGATTTATAAAAACTGATCAAAATTTGAAGGAATGGCTTTATTTTGCTCAAATTAAGTATTTTTAGGTTTTCCCCTGTTCCTGAAGAATTTAAGCTTTCTATCCTGTAATTCTTACCCACTCAGAGTATTCATGGAATCACAGAATGGTTTGGGTTGGAAGGGACCTTAAAGCCCATCTCATTTCACCCCCTGCCATGGGCAGGGACACTTCCCACTAGCCCAGGGTGCTCCAAGCCCTATCCAACCTGGCCTTGGATCCTTCCAGGGATGAGGCAGCCATAGCTGCTCTAGGCAACCTGTGCCAGGGTCTTACCACTCTCATAGGGAGGAATTCCCTCCTAGTCTTTAATCTGCTGTCTTGGAGTATTTGTCAAGGGACTGTTGAGAAGCCTCCTGAACGACCTGATTGTATTTCTCTCTCTCTGTAATCTCACGGGTGTCACACACCCAGCTCTGGTGAGCTGGTGGATGCCTTTGTTGGATGCTTAGAAGCTCTTGTGCTGCAGTTTTGCTAAAAGTTTGGAAATCAGCCAAGACTGGAGTGGAGGATGTGAAGTACAATTCTGGTCTCACCATGAAACCTGGAATCCAAACAAAACAAATTTTGGTGGAGTCAGGCTGCCAGGAGCAGGGAGGCTTGACTTGGTGCCTGCACCAGGGATGAGGGGAAGAGTGTCTGGCTGGAAAAACAGATAAATAAGTGCCAACGTTGGGGAAATAGTGGGGTTTGTTCTCAATGATGTTGCAAGTACCAGGCTCCCCATAATGGTTCTTGTACTGGAACTGCTCAAACAGCCAGGCTTGAACTTCCAGTAGGGATGCCTGGTTACCTGGAATTGTCATACACTTACCAAACAAAGACTAGAAGTGTCCAAATACATGGTGTGCATGACTCAGAGAGAACAACAGTAGTGTTCCATGTGACATTCTGCTCAATAAATTAACGAATTAATCCTGCCAAATGACGTGACTGGCTGCAGCTCCCCCTGCTAGCTGAAGGAGAGCAGAGGGAGCCTGTCTGTGACACTGTGGAAGCCCACTCCTCCCCTCAACTGCGTGGACAGCCAGATGGTCCCAGCTGAGCTCTGAGATGTCAACATTGTCATTACCTGCAGCTTTGGGAGAAAAATGTGGGTGTTTTTCCTAATAAGAAGAACTTTAATGGTGATTTCCTTCTTGGATGTTCAGAATAAACATTTTTAAATGTGTTACTATTTGATATTAGTCAGAGGCTGGAAGGGACCGACCTCCTTGGCCAATGCCTGAAAGGATGTATGTGGGTATCAATTACCTGCTTCACTTGACATAATCAAAAGCTAGTGAAAATAGTCCTTTTTTTTTCCTTTTTCTAAGCTATTCAGTCAAGTTTTGCATTTCCCTTGGTGCAGTTGGACAGAGTAGCAAATAGCCCAGTAATTCAGAAGCTAAATCCTGACATCAGCTTTTGTGTGAGATGTTTCCACATGAACACAGGATAACTGCCTCTTCCTTTAGCAGTGGCTAAAGTGACTCTGTGGCTCCCTGTGCCACGTGCTCCATCAGCTTCAATGTTCCAAGACTTTCTGACAGGGCACTGAAGTTGCATATGTTCCCTCCCAGCACCACCAGTTTCTCTGCCTGCCACATGGCTCGGATGAGGATCCCTAGTCAGCTTGGATTAGCAAAGAAGCAGACTGGATTTCATGTGTCTCAGACATCTTAAGATGCTTCACACTAGATTAAGTGATGGAGCAGGGAGAAGTTTGTCAAAGGGATCTAAACTGTAGGAATGTGGCTCTTCTTGGTGCTTCTCAGAACAGCTCAATACTGGTGGATGGATCCAGTGGATTCAGAGGTGAAGTCCTGAGTCAGAAGTAACCAACTAACAGATGTCTCTGATGTGCTGCTTTGGATATTCACTGCCGTCTCTGATGTTTTAGTGCCTCCTTGTTTTAGGGAAACTAACAGCTCCCCTGTAATTCTCTTCCTCTAACTGGAGGAATGTTTGTGCATAGAAAGGGATTTTCATGATTGTTCCTTGAATTTCTCTCCGCACAGAAGTTGAGCAAGGCCCTGCTGCAGAGTGACCATCTGCTAGCTTCTTCTTTCTCACTGTGGAATTAAATATCTAATAATCTAAAATAGCATCTAAGTGTTTTACCTTGTGAACAGCAAAACAAAACAGCAAAGTGCAGGCATGGAGTCAGAGACCCCATGGTCAGTCCATAGGGTGTCTCAGGAAAGCACATCTTTCCTTTAGGAAATGTAATTCGTTTAGGTTTTAGGTAGTCTGGGGTATGATCCATTTGCTCACCAAGGTAACTGAAGTAGTTTTAATAATTTCTGTGCAAACTAGTTGCTTTGCTCTCATCAGTCCTCTAATGCCAGTGTGGTACTGAACTGTTTAATGATACTGTTTTTTGTCCTAAAAGCCACGTGAGCTTGCACCAGCATCCTGACTGGAGTCCTGGTCTGAGCTATCCCTGGGATCTCGCTTTATGGGTGGTGGCACAGTCAGTCCTGATGGCAACACCTACCTGAGCATGAATATGAGTAGCACAGTCCAAATGTGATAGTTATTCCCCAAAATTAGGCTCTTGCTCTATGACCCTCCTTGAGGACTGGCTGTATCAGGTGTTCCTTCCTTCCCAAGGCTGATTCTCTGCTCCTGGACTTCTCCGTGCTCTGATGCTTCATACAACTGCATGAATCCACTGCTTCCATACCCTGGGGACAAGAGGAGCTCCCACTCCAACTTGACCAGATGCTTTGGCATCTCCAAGTGCTGCCAGAAGCAGCTCAAGTCTCCAGCATGTTTCTGGTATTGGACAAGTCACTTGAGCATGTCATTTGTCCACTGTGATGCCTTAAGATTTAAGTTTTCCTGTTCTCCTTGGATGTGCTTTTGTGATGTGCTAGGGTGATGAAGGCAAAACAGTCCTATTCTAGTTAAGAACTCAAGGACAGTTTCTCCAGACTTCAGGCCCTAAGCACAAACAACATGGAAACGTGGAGAGTGGGTTCATGCAAATTAACCAGAACCTATCAAAGTGTAAGATTTTGTGACCAACCCCTCCTTTGCTTCCATCTTGGAGCCATCCAGGCAGGGGTCACAACTGTAGCACTCATACTGCTAGGGTGTGGCTTTTGGAGGCCTTTCGTGGCCTCTCAATAAATACCCATTTTATTCTCCTTAACTCTGTGTGTAGCCTCTGTTCCAGCTCCTCAAGGCATCACCTGTACTTGAAGTTTGTGGAATAAACTAAGTTACTTGTCCATGATCAAACAGACCGAGCTCCCGGCTCCTGGAATGGTTCAACTTCCTGGGCAGTTACCAAAGGACAAAGCTTTGGCTTTGCTTGAGCTGCCCTCTGCACACCCAGCAGGATCCCAGGACGCTCCTGCTTGGTTTGAGATGAGTAAAAGCAACTGCTTTTCCCATGGCATGCAGGAGTCCTGCAGTAGCAGGGTCTCAGTGATTCCATTGGCTCTGTCCTGTGGGCTCTGTTTGCTTGTGGATAACAGGAATGGTCTTATTGTTTTGAGGGTGATTCCAGATTAGAAAAATCTAATCTATTCAGAAGATGCTGGAACAAGTACAGAAGAGGGCACAGGAATGTTTCAGGGGCTGGAGCTCTGCTGCTCTAGAGCCAGGCTGGGAGAGCTGGGGGTGCTCACCTGGAGGAGAGAGGGCTCCAGGGAGACCTTAAAACCCCTTACAGTCCCTAAAGGGGCTCCAGGAGAGCTGGAGGGGATTTGATACCTTGGAGTATCCTGGAGGGCCTGGAGTGCCAGGACAAGGGGGAATGGTTTCCCATTTCCAGAGGGCAGGGATAGATGGGATATTGGAAAGGAATTATTGGCAGTGAGGGTGGGGAGGCCCTGGCACAGGTTACCCCATCCCTGGAAGTGAGCAAGATTGGATGTGGCTTGGAGCAACCTGATCTAGTGGAACATGTCCCTGCCCATGGCAGGGGGTGAAATGAGATGGACTTTAAGTTCCCTTCCAACCCAAACCATTCTGGGATTTGTTACCACATTTCAAAGCACCTCTGGTATCTCTCCCTGTTGAGCCGTATGTAATGCCTTCCCTGTAAGCATCACCTTTGGAAGGTAAAATAGAGCACTGTGTGCTTCCATGTTTCTTTTGGCTGCATGGAGCTGGTGCTCAAGTTTCCACATAGTGATAGCTTCTGCCTGTGCACATCGTGTGCAGAAGTCATGCATTTTTGATTCAGTAGTAGTTTATTTTTATATCAGCTGGTAGATGAATCACACCTTCCCCCACCCTTCACAGTCCCACCTTGGCACATGTGATTCATTCAGACACGTGCTGCTGTGCACTGAGTTCTGTGCCATGGCTCTGTAGCCAGTGGTCGTTCCCAGCATGGGGAGGTAACACTGCCAAGTGGATGTCGGACGTCATGAGCCTCCACACTGGCATGGTGGGGAGCAGAAGAGGAGTCTGATACGCTGGAGAATCCCAGGAAACCGAGATCTCTGCTGTCCCCAGCCCACGCAGTGGATGAGTCACAGTGTAGGAGCAGATTGTTCTGAGTCAGGGAGGGGTATGTCAGTACATATAGAATATTGACGGATTCAGTGGTTTTGTTTTAATTCTTGCTCTGTAAACAAGTTCACCTCTAATGAAGTATGGAGTCTGTGTGTTTACTTTGGGACCGCTCCGTGTTGTGCAACTCACCAGAGCAAAGCAGTCTGTTTACTTGTCGGGAGGTAGGACTGAGGGAAATGAAGGTGTTATAAATAACCAATCCTTTGCATAGTCAATATTTGCATATATATTCCCCAGTGTGGCTGAGCTGTCTGCTCTCCATGCTGCCTATGGAGTTCTCCTGTCGAGATTGCCTGCGTTGAGCACCTTTTTCTGTGTTGCTCTTTCTTTACCCACAATCACTTTGTATGTATCGGTGTGCTTTATGAAGAAATTCTTTCCATTCCAGTTGCACAATGCTGTCATTCACATGGCAATTATGGGTCATTTTGGTAGAGCTCATTATAGGATGGATGTAAACAAGTCGCCTTGGTTGAGCTGCCAGCAGATTTTACAGGGAGGTCGTTGTGCACAACACTCTTCCCCAAGGAAGTGGGAGTAACTGAAGCCATGTGAGGGAGGGTTAGTGCAAGTAGTCCCCACCCTTGTTTAATTAAGAAGTGTGAACACATCCATTAACAGTGGCCACAGTCAGTTTAATTTTCAGAATTCCCACTCATATTTGCCACCTGGATGGAAACATTGCTGTGGCTGAGAGCTGGCCCCAGATCACCCCTTAGCAGGGGGCTGGTTTGAGGGAGATGGAGCTGCTGGATGAGAATGATCATAAAATCATAGAGTGGTTTGGATTGGAAGGGACCTTAAAGTTCATTTTGTGGCCATATGGGCAGGGACACCTTTCACTAAACCAGCTTGCTCAGAACTCTGTCCAACCTGGCCTTGGGCACTTCCAGGGATTGCCCTTCTGCACCCCAAAGTGAGTTTGGACTTGTGTGGAGCAACACGTGGCTGTCACCTGAGGTATTTTGTGTCCTGCTTATTGTATGGAAGGGATTGTTCATACCTGTCACACAACAGTGCTCTGGATGAGCACTGCAGCCTCCTCCTTTGAAATACAGGAAATATTTTAGATTGCCAGTGCTCAGTGACTATGAGTATTTATCAAGTGACTCATCTGTGCAAGGTGATACAAAACTGACATCTCTTTCCAGGAATACAGCTTTGGGACACATCTCATGCCAGTCATTCCCTATCTCAGATGTTTGCAATAGACCCCAAGGTTTTAAGATGTTGGGTTAATTTTCTACCAGTGAAGAAAAATGTCTCCATTCTCAAATGAGGCACAGAAGTGTCCCCTTGGCCACAGGTGGGAGATGTTCAGCAATGGAGATACAGTTTCATTCTACTGAAGACTGGTTTTTTAGGCAAAAAGTGGAGACCCTCACGATGAGCTGCATATTAAGGAATGGTGATCAGCAGCTTCATTGTAAAGTCAGGGTAGTCCAAGGACTTTAACTTGAGGGATCCTGGACTTCCAAGCATTTGAATTGCAGTATGAAATATAGTGGATTACTGTAAAGTGCTCAGTTAGACCCTGCTGCTTTCAGACTTTGCTTGCTGTTGATCTCCAGAGAATTATGTTTCACTATTTAAAAACACTTGGCTTTCTTTTCATGTGGCCATTCCCTTGTTAGGAAGGGCTTCCTGGATGTGCACATTTCAGCATCTCAGCATTAGAAGTTTTGACTTCCTTGGGCTAAATTTAGGTTTTGTCGATTGGAAGTTATCAGATGCTTTTAAAGCAAGGCCATTAATATTTGAATATGAGATTAAGGCAGTTTCCTTTTTATATTCCAGAAACTGCTCACGCATCTCATACCCTTCCAGTATTTGTGGCAGTAATCACAAATCAAACGCCAGCAACTCCAGGCAGCATGTGAAGGGGAACAGCAGGATGCTGAAGAGCTGGAAAATGCCTTTCCTGGAGACACTTTTCCTTGAAGCCTGACATAGCCATAAACCTGTAGCAGCCAGACTCGTCCAGGCCATCCCAGATGCCTCACTGGCTTCTCCTCATAGTCAGCAATGTCCACTAGGAGCAGGTTGTGAGTTGTAGGATGGGCTACTGCTCTGGGGATCCAGCAGGACTCAAGAAGAGGGACAGACATTTAATCATTAATGTCTCTGTTCTGCTTCTGGTACCTTCTAGCAAACCCTGAGCTGAAGTATGTCTTGCTGGCTATAAGCCCAGACTGTGCTTGGAAACTGCAGTGCCTCAGCCATTTGAATAAGGAGGTGAAGACCACAGAAGCACAGACTGGTTTGGGTTGGGAGGGACCGTAATGCTCATCTCATTCCATTCTCTGCCATGGGCAGGGACACCTTTCACTATCCCAGGCTGCTCCAAGCCCTGTCCAACCTGGACTTGAAAACTTCCACGGCTGGGGAGTCCACATGATACATGATGTTTGAAGATAAACTTTGGAATTTATATTTACATTGAATGAAAAACCCGGTTTGGCAATGAGGGCCAGGATAATTAATAAGGATTAGGAGCTGGTTGGCTGTTCTGCTTGCCCCCCTTTCCTATCCCTTCTGTGAAGATTCATCAACCCATGGGGATGCTGCACTTAGAAACTAATTGAGGTCTAAAGCTATGAAATCAGTTTTCAGGGGGGCTGCTCTGTCAGGTGTTGAGCACTGCCTTAATCCAAAGCTCTTTCCCCGTTGGAAGGTGGGTGCCGGATTTAGTGGGATCCCTTCCAATGCAGCAGAGGCAGCCTACACACACTGGAGATTTCTAAAGTGAAAAACTGAGCTGTGCCAGGGAAGTCCTGTTATGGAGGGCTGCCCACCTCCCATACAGGCTCTCCAGTGGGTTTGAAATTTGTGTTTTGGAGTTGTGCCCTGCCTGCTATTGAAAAACCTTCTTTCATTGCTAAAAGATAAGCCACAGTCTCTGATAGGTCAGGCTGGAGTTCTGAAGTTTTGTAATAAATATTCTGTCTGAAAGTGGCAATTTTCCTAGAAATTCCATTCCTACCTGCTCCTACTTGATTCTCTTAAGGTGAAACAGAGATGATGTCTGGAGGTAGGATCTGATTTAGCACCTCTGAACTTCTGTTTGGCAGCAGATTCTCCTGTGATAAGAGGGAGTGGGAGGTTTTCCCTCAGGTTGGAAGGACTGTGTGGGTAACACTTTCCTACTCATGTGAAAAATCCCTTTTCCCCTCCAATCCTACAGTAGTGATGGGATGGATGGATGCCAATCTCTTGGCTTGTTGTGGAGAGTTTACGTGCATTTGATTCTTATCCATCACTTTCTAGTTTGATGCTGCTACAGGGGCAAACCTGCAAAAATCCACCCTCCCAGTGGGACCAGTATGAGTATTGGGGGTCCAAGTTGCACCCACAGCTTTGCGGGGAGATCCCAACACAGCTCTGGGATGACACATATGGCTGTGCTGCCAGAAATGGCACCGGATTGTCCCACCACAGCCTGATGGGAATCTGGCCTTAGATGCCTGAGCAAGGCTGAGCATCATCTTCCTTGCGAGCACCCAAATGTATGTGTCCAATACCACTGCTTTATCCAGCTGAATCTGACTCACTGATCTGCCATCCCGGTTAAAAAATGCTGTTGGATCCATGACAAATCCTGCTTGTTCTATGCCCGTTTTGCCTTATGTCACTGTACTGTCCTGGTGAGACTGACTGTGGCCACTGCTCAGTGCTGTGGCTGCAGCTGAGCCGCAGCTCAGGTTGTCAGACCCTCCCTGCATTGTCACTGTGGTAGTGTCACCCCAGTGTGCAGCTGGGGAGGAAGCAGGGAAAAGCTCTGCCTCCAGCCAGCAGTCTTCTACGGAGATGGGCTGAGGAAGAGCAGGGGCCAGCCAGCACTTGGTGTGATCAGACTGAAATGGTTCTCTGGGCAGCAGGGGAGCAATTCAGCACAAGCAATTTGTTTTTGCTCCTTTCATGGCATTTTTCATCTGCCCATAAGTAGCCTCTTCCCTGGCACTGCTTCTAGAGTTAAATTTGTGTGCTGCTGAGCAACCAAGAACTCTTGTTGATTTTTCTTAAGATTATACCTGTAATGTTATTAACATGCATCACTTCATGTACATAACATGTTCTTGAAGGACAGCTGAGGGGCAGTTCTGATCTCTGCTCCCTGTGACCAGGTACACCACCTGAGGGAAAAATTTGAGCTGTATTGGGGAGGTTTAGGTTGGATATCGTGACAAGGTTCTTCCCCAGAGGGTGGTGGGGCACTGAAGAGGCTCCCCAAGGAATGGTCACAGCCCCAAGGCTGCCACAGCTCAGGGAGTGTTTGGACGATGCTTCAGGCACAGGGTGGGATTGTTGGAGTGTCCTGTGCAGGGACAGAAGTTGGACTCATTGGTCCTTGTAAGTCCCTTCCAGCACAGGAAATTCCACGATTCTATGAATTTGTTGTCAAAAGAAAAGAAAATTACCAAGGGCCCCATTATTTCATCTCAACTTCTCTGTTACCTGGTTCAAATGAAATGGCCCAAACCTGCCGCTTAACTCCCTTTCAGCAGGTAGGGCTGAGGAATTGCACAGCAAAGGAAAACTGATCAGGAACAACTTCCAGTTTCTCCTTGGATTTTTTTTGGGGGGGGGTGGTGTGGGGAGGGAATTTGTTTCTTTGTTGGTGTCTTTCTTTCTTTTTGGTTGGGTTTTTGTGGGAGTTCTTAAGCAGCAGAGCCCAGTTGGCCATACAAATGTGCTCTGGCAGAGTTCACATGGTGTGTGACCTGCAGTGGAGCAGAATCACAGAATCGTTTAGATTGAAAAAGAAGCCCTCTCAAACCATTGAGTCCAGCCATACGCCAGTGCTGACAAGGCCACCATGAAGCCCTGTCCCTGGCTGTCACACCCACGTGGCTATTAAATCCCTCCAGGAATGTTATTGAGTGGCTCTACCACTGCCCTGGGCAGTTGTTCCAATGGTTTTCTTTCATCCTTGCCCTTGCATTGCAGGTGTGTGGGAAAAGGTAATAAGGATCGAACTTAAGCTAGAACTTTTTTGGGTGCTGCCATCATCACTGGAGCAAGACGTTGCGTTGGATATAAAATCCAACGGTAACATGAAAATGTGAATGCAGTAATTTCCCCCAAACCCTAGAAATGTGGATTCAGTCTTTTGAAACTTGCCAAAAAAACCAGTTTATTGTGCTATGCTTTATTCTTTCATGTTTGTCAAGAATAGAAACAATTTCCCTTGACTAACTTAGTTGTTAGAGCTAACAAACTGCATGTGAATGCATGTTACTGAGTGAATTTCACAGATTTTGAAAGTTTTCCTGCATTTGACCTTTCCTGATAGGGCTGATTCTCCTCCCAATCTGTTTTTCTCTTTATGAATACAAATATGAATGTCTCCTTGGTACCCCCTCTTCAAGTGCTTCTTGCTTTGTAGATGTGAAGAGTTGTTTAATAAAGTTAATAAAGTGAAGCCATGGTATCAGGAAACCGGCTTGTACCACTCAAGAAGATGAAATGCCACCCTGTTCTAATAACACAGCGATCCTGAGATTTGTTTTTCTGCAGTTGAAGTAAAAATCAAATCGTTTGGATTTTTACCAGCAGCAAGAACAAATATGTTCTTCCTTCTGTCCTTCCCTGGTCTGTTTTTCTGCTGTTCCTTTTCCCGTACCTTTTCTTTTTGTAGATTCAAATACTACCAAAATGAAACAAAACACAGCAGGGATTAAATACATTCTGCATATCCTGAGATAAGCTGGAGTGAGTCTGGAGTCTGAGAGTCCACATGGAACTCCTTGGAAATGACAGTAACTCTGTCTCCTCACAGCTCATACGCAACTGTTGCATCATTACGTGCCTAGTGTCATCTCTTCCCATGAGCAGCTCAGCTTTCTCTGCCATCATCAGGGGAGAAGATGTTGATCCAATACCTTCCTGTGGCTTTCTCATCCCTGAAAGTGTTCAAGGCCAAGTTGAATGGGTCTTGGAGCAACCTGGTCTACTGGAAGGTGTCCATGCCCATGGCAGCTTCGAGGTCCCTTCCAGCTTCTGATGTTCTCCATTGAATTACTTTCTCTTGAGTTCAGAGAGTGTTTGAGCTGCCCCTTTTCCACATCCAAGGCCAGGAGTAGAGTCTTGCTCTGCCTCTCCTCTTCCTCACCCACCGATGGGCTAAAGCAGAAAGTCCTGCTGCAGAAATTCCTGCTAGGCAGTGGTGTAAGAGCGTTCAGCATTTGCTAGGAGAAATGATTTACTGCCCAAACGAAGCAGGGAAAAGCTGGCAGCAGAGAGCCAAGCATCTGGCAGCAGTTGGAGCAAATGGAGCAGGGAGATATCTGGGGTCAGGAGATATGTGAGGGGCTCTGGACAGGTCTGGCTGCTCTTCACCTTGCTCAGGTGAGTGAAAAGAACTAAAGGTAAATTGTGGGCTCTCAAACCACAGTATCAGAGCTCAAGAGCAAGGAAATGATTGAGGAGCTTTACAGGCTGAAGCACTAATAGCATGGTGGTCATCTCTGTGGACATCACTGGAGCTGCCACAGTGCCGGCCGTCCTCCGGCTCCTCCAGCTCCACTTCTCCGTATGGATGTTTCTGTGTGTGGTTGTTGGATCAGATCACTCTTTTTATCCTTTTTCCCTAATCTTAGGCCAGTTCAAGGTTTGTGAAGCCTAGGAGTGGTTGGTGAGATTGTAGCAGACCTTTTCCACCACTTCTTTTTCCATCTGCAAGTGAGCTGGTGCTAGAGTCACAAATTGTATTTTCTGCTTGTTTTCCTTCACATCTCAACTGCTGTTTCTCAAACAAGAGAAGACACTCTCAATCACCCAAAATCTCTGTCCTTCCCTAAGCTCCTCCAGGTGAGATTGAAGGTGAAGGACTGTATTATAAAGCTTTTGCAGCTGTACTTTGAAGGAAGATACCTCTGAAAGGCATCCAATCAAATATATAAAAGATCCTTAGGACAAGGTTATTCCCAATCACAAGCCCAATCTCAGCTTTCCTCCCATCTTTCTGTTTTTGAAGCAGACTATTCCGAAATCTGAAGGGCAGGATAAGTCTTTTTACTTCCAGCTCACAGAAATAACCTGTTAGCTAATGTGCTCAGGTAGATTTGTAGGGGACATGTCTGAAGAGGTTAAAAGCTGAGATCTTGGTCCAGTCGGTGTTGATCACAAATCTCTTTCACCCAGGATTTTATTCCTATTTGAAAATTAAGAGAAGGGTAGATCCTCATTAGTGTAATCAGGTTAAATGGGTTGACTTCTCTAAAGCAATTTGTTTAATTTGTTTGGAATGTGTTTAATTTTAGGTATAGATATTCAGCCCTCTCACAGTTGCTATTTATGGTGTTCGTTGTGTAATTTTGTGTTCTGTGATTTGTAAAAATAAACTTTATGCTCTGAATGAGAATTTTGTGACAATCTACGCCCCATTCATCAGAGCCTCTTCAAAACCACACAGAACTTTCTGTGCACTGATGTTTCTGGTGTGTGTCTGCATCTCTTTCAGTGAGAAAGAGTTCTTGCTGCCCACACAGAGCGTGGGTTAGCATCAAGCAAACCCTTTGCTGGGCCTTGGATTGCTCCCCCCTCCCTGTGTCTTTGGGTGTGGACTTTGGGGCTCTTCAGGAGTGTTTCCCCTCTGCAATATAGTTCAGTGTCAAAACCTGCATGAAGAGAGGGTCTAAATTTTTCTTTAATTCTTGAAATTGAAGACATCAGCTTCTCTATTTGGCTACACCTCATCGAAGGGCAACAACTCCCCGTGCAAAAACCATGGTGGTTCAAAAACTACCGATATTGATCATAACCTCTGGATTTTTCCTGATTTGCTGTATGGGAACGTGACACTTGTCCTTCCATTGATGTAGATGCCACGTGCAGCTTCCTGCACTTGCTCCCTCATTCCTCCTTGGGTGTATTTTATTTGCTGTAGATGAGGTTTATTCAGAGCCTCTTGTGATGCTCACTCAGAGCCTCAAGCCAGGTGCTCTTCTGGAGCAGGTGGGTTCTGCTTCCTGTACCTTCCATGCAGGGCAGGTGCTGCAAACTGATTTCCCTCAGACATAACCTTAGATTGGCATCTCTGCCCATCGTTGTTTCATAACCAGTCTTGGAAATGGCTTTGGAATGTCTGTGTGCCTGAACTATTGTGTTTTTTTGGAGTATGTTGGATGTCTGAGGAGTTTTGTGGCCATTAGTCATGCTGTAAAACATATGGCAGCAAGATAACATCACTCAAATAATCTGCGACACTTGATCTTGTGTTGGAAGTTTCTGAAAGGTGTTGTTCCAGGTGTTTATCTGGCTCAGATGAAACTCTGGAAGATCAGTGATCCTGCTCTTTGTTACTGTTCCCATTCTTGTGTTCAAGCTCAAGCCAAGTGTTTTGGGGTTGATCCAACATACTGCTCAGCCACAGAGCATGAGGAAGGATGGGAAAGTCCCTTTTGGTGGCAGCCCAGGAGCAGTGAGAGTTTAGCATCCCTGAAAGACCAAGGCCAGTCTCAGGAGTGTGGGGGAATCAAAGTCTTGAGTTTTTGGCTTTGATGTCTGCATTTTCTGTCATTCCAGCAATGATGCTTTAATCTACAAAATGTTTTCTAGGTTTTCGCTGTGCTCAGCTTGAATTTCTTCCAAGGCATCACTCTGCTGAAATAGCAGAATTTGCCTGTGGATTCCAGTGCAGCAATCAGTCTGTGTTTATTGGGGTGATAAACTTCCTGTGAGAGTGAGGGTGGAGTGGGCCCTTTTCCATGTAGCTGAGCCAAATCACTCAGCAGCGAGACCAAAGCCGTTAAGCAAATTGAGATGATTTCAGCTTGCAACAGTCTCTGCTGTAATAAACTGGTTTTCCTCCAAAGGAGAACTTGCACATATCATGCCTGTATTTTCTTCCATTAGTGTATTGCTCTTGTTTGATACCATGGAGAGATTCCTAGTTCTGATGTGATTTCACAATTAATTGCATTAAACAGATCATGGTTTGTATTTCAAAGTGTGGAGTTCTACCTTTGAATCCTCAAGATGAGACTCTGCTCTGCTGGTGGCTTTTCATCCCACAGTCTCTGAATTCCAAGCTGCTCACCTACAGCATGACACCGTGGCTTTGTGTGATCTTTCCAGTCCTCTTCTAATACGATTACTCTCCATTAAAAACCTCAATTCAACTGCCCAGGCAAAAAAGTCCTTTTTCCTCCATCAATCTCTTCAGTTGGCAACATCCTTCTTAAGTATTTACAGATCTGCTGGTGATATTTATGGAGATCCTGTGGGTCACTGTAACAATGGACTTGGCACCAGGACACAATGCTTTTCGCTGAAATAGAGCCAAGCTATGTCATAAATTATGCAGATGGGCTGTGACAAAATCCAATTTGATGCAGATTTTCTTAGGCTGACCCTTTTTACTATTCATAATGGCTCTGGAGCTGCCTGTATCTCAAGTTTCACCCAGTCTTATCTGCCAGCACACCCATTAATGCGTACATCAAGTTCATTTTTTGTGCTTTTCCTCTTCCCAAAAAGATGTTGAACGTTGAGTTGAGTTTGAGTGAGCTGAGGATGTGTGGCACCAAGTCCCAACCAACTTTATTTCCATAACTAGTGTGGAGCTGAGGATCCTTGGCTTGGGCTGGGAGATTCACAGCGCTCATCAGCGCTGGATCCAGGACACAGTGGAGCAGCCTGGCTCTGGAATTCAGAGAGATGTTATAGCAGCTTTATCCTGGCAAAGGCAAGAGGGAAGTCCTTGACTGCAGAGCTGGCAGTCAGGGAAAACCCTCAGGGAAAAATCGAACCCTAAATATACACCTGAAGCCTCTCCTGTATTCTGACATTTAGGATGCTTCATTTATGTTCTTCACTAAGGCCTCACATTGTCAGAGCTTCCACAGAAAGAAGAGCCTTCCTGAGGGTTTAAGACGAAGAGGGTACTCCTAGCTCTTGGCTGTAAGCTCTCAGTAGGTAAAGCTGAAGGAATTGGGATCCCAGAGAGCACTAAGTAGTGTTGCTTCCTTCCCTACATGAAATTCCCACCTATTGGGTCTTGCTGCAACTTGTCTTCTGGTTCTTATGCCCAGCAGGAAATTCATTTTAATTGCAATGCTCGTTCCTTACTGAGTGAGGCTGTAAATGTTCTCATCTTCCCCTGGTCTGGGAACAGGATCCTTCGCCTTCCTTAAGAAGGAAGGAAAAATTGCAGAAATTCCTTTCTGCAGTTTTATTCTCCTGCAAACCTTAGTTAGCAGAGTCCTAATCCTAATTCCTTCCTCAGTTCCACTCTTTGAGACTTGTAGAATTTGTGATAGAGGTACTCATTGTCTATCTATATCTAGAAGCTATAATGGGCTCAGGTTTAAACTTTGCATAAAATATTCTGTTATTCTCTTATTCTCTATCATTACCCGATTATTCTCTAAAAAATAGAGATGCTGATCTTGGTGTTAGAGGTGACTTTGTAACTAAGTCCTTATCAGACTTAACTGAAAACTCAGTGGCTCACCATGAGTCACTTCAAGAGCTGTTGCAATTATTCCAGCCTTCAGCACTAAGCTGATGACATTAAATTGTCATTTGTGTTGATTTGGGGATATTTGAAGCATCCTGGAGCTGCCTGGATCATATCCCACCATTGTTTGGCTTTCTGAATTGCTTCTGCATCAAACCATCCTGTCTTCCTAGAGGATTTAATAACTGTTGCTACTTCCTAAAGCATGGAGCTCTGTTAGGAGCAGCAGCCTCCCAAACCCAGGTTGGGTCAATATTTTACATGGGACACAGAACACTGGTTAGACAAGGAATTCCTGCAATGCTCTGTAATATCCCATGAATGCATCCTGGTGACAGATTCCCTGAGCCATGTGAATCAATGAGATTAAAACCCTCCTCGGGTAATCTTTGTCAAACTGCATTTTGTACTTTCAGAGCAGTACTTGGGAGCACAGGTTTTGTGATATTTAAGCTTTAGTGATCTCAGTGCTGCATTTGTTGCATTGTAGCCAGACTGCAAGTTCCGAGTGCCATTGGTTTAGTGAGGTTCCCCTAAATCTGGAGTAGGACATGCACTTGTTGTGTTCCTGACACGCACCTCAAAGAGCTGACACCAAACTGTGCACTTAATTATTCAAGTATTTTGCTGTATCTAACATTGATCACTTATGCAAATCCAGATGTGTGCCTGCACTTGTTTAAAACATGCCATAATATTAATAGTCACAGTGTTTTCAGGTCCCATGTGCTATAATTTGTGGATCTCTGTGGGAAGAAAGGCTGCACACGTAGCAGTGCTCCTCGTGCTCAGCCTTTACGCTGAATAGCAGGACACTGCATCTTTGGGCATTCAAGCAAATATTTTGTTTTGACATAAGATAAAGCCCTATATTTCAAAACAGAACCTTTCTGTTGTGTTCTGGAGCTGCTTATGAAGTGTAGACTGGAAATACATAGAGATTTAAACATGTTACCCAGCTTGGCGCTGACACTGGGACGCCATGTGCTGGTGCAGGTGCTGATTAGCAAAATGAGCAGTTGGGCCTGCACTAAATTCCTCCTGTATGGGCTGCTGTGGTCTCCTCTTTGACTCAAAGTTAATTCCAGAAGTGCTCTGCAGCTCTGTGAGTCTTCCAGCATCAAGGCTGTTTTTCTCCCTTTCCTTCTGATGCCTTTCAGAAAGCTGATCCACCCAAAAATCTCCTGCCAGCTGAGTATCAACACTGTACTCCCACAGAGCAGTCTGTTGGGTGGGAGGATGGGCTCTGGCTCCTACCAGTTCGATGTTGATAGTTGCATGTGCACATATGCTAATGACCATGATCACCTATTTTTGTGTGGTGATTGGTCAAAATTTAAAACTTTTTCCTGTTTTAAAGGAAAAGTGTTTTTTCCTTTTTACTGAGTGTAAGTTTTGTGTAAGGTTGTGCTGAAAAACAAGGGCTTTGGTGACAAAGCAGCCCTTTTATGGCCATGCTTCATTTTCTCCAAGGACTGTCATCTTCCTAACTGCTCCAACAAGTGCCAGCCCACATCTAGGGCTGTTCTCTGCCTGGTGTTTAGTGGAACACAGGGAACTCTGTGTCTTGTTCCCTAAATCTAAGCCTTTAAGCTGCCAAAGCTCGATGCTTTCAGGTGGTCTTGTTAATTGCTCTGGAATCCATTTGTCTGTCCAAGCTGAGTAGAGCCTGCACTGGTTTGGCCTTTGGTTCAGTCACAGTTTGTGCTGGAACTTATTTCCCTACTGGGCAGGATCAGATAGAATACTCAAGAAGTGACAATAAAACTCTGCCTTACAAAAGATGTGCACGTGGGGAGAGGGGAATTAACTTTGTCCCATTGACTGATTCCAGTTCTTTTCCTGTTCTTCCAGCTGAAGGGCTCCCCCAGGTGTATTACTTCGGACCATGTGGAAAGTACAATGCCATGGTATTGGAGCTCCTTGGTCCGAGCTTGGAAGATCTGTTTGACCTCTGTGACAGGACGTTCACTCTGAAGACGGTGTTAATGATCGCCATTCAGCTGGTGAGTGATGGTCAGGGCCCTGCCCTGGGGTCTCCTCGGGTGTCCATCCATCCTAGAGTTGGCACAGTGCGAGTTTCAGGGCTGAAAGAATCTTCTTCCATCATAGAATCACCGGGTGGTTTGAGTCGGAAGGAACCTTCAAAGATCTAATCTCACCCTCCCTGCCAGGGGCAGGGATACCTTCTACTAGCCCAGGGTGCTCCAAGCCCTGTACAACCTGGCCTTGAACATTTCCAGGCATGGGGCAGCCACAGATTCTCTGGGAAACCTGTGCCAGGGCCTCACCACCCTCACATTCTTCCCAATATCCCATCTCACCCTGTGTTCTGGCTGCAGGAAGCACTTTCCCCTTGTCCTGTCACTCCAGTCCCTTGTCCAAGGTCCCTCTCCATCTTTCTTATAAAAGAAAACTCCTCAGGGATGAGAAGGACTCCTGCCTATGAAGAGAAGGTCAAATTATGCTTATGAGAAACTGGCTTCCTGCGCAGCAGAACCAGTGAAGCTGGATTCCTATGGACTTGTGTCCCACGTCCCCTACACGCCCCTGCCCGGGTACCTGCCCCAGCTCCCTCCCTGTTTGGACATCCCAGGAGCATCTCATTTCTCACCCACTGCACGGGACACACAGAGCACAGCACCCGCCCACACTCCTACCAGTTCTGCTGATTTGGTGCTACTGGGCTGCCCATAGACTGAAACCTCACAGGGCAATGGGAGCTAAGCCCTCCTTAGCCAAAATACAAGCATTTGGGGGCTCTGCCTTGGTAAAATTTGGTCAAAAATTTGGTCAATCAAATGGGTTTAAATTACTGACACTTGAAATATAATAGTTCTATGGGCAACATCACAGAGCCTTTAATGTACCTGAAAAGGAAGGGAAATCAAGCTGGAAGGGATCCAGGCTTGGATTTGGGCTTGTGTTAAAAGTGAACAACATGGAAGCTGAGCATACTAAATGTGCTGCAGAAACTTCCACAAGTCAATGGGCCCAGCCAGTCAGTTTGGCTTTTTTATTTTCAGACTGGTTTGCAGATTCACAAGTATCTAAATATCTGCAGATATCCAGATCTTGAATAGCCAGATATCCATGATATCTACTTGGATAGCCAGACTTTGAGATCACCCAGATACTCCACAGCAGAGCTGGAATTCTATATTCACATTAATAGCTCTGCAGATAGAAGCATGGTAGGGAAGAGGAGATGTAAGGGATGAAGAACACAATTCTCTCCAGATAAACTGAAATTTGACACAGCAGAATCTCAAATGGGAAACTGAAGTCAGAACTGCAGAAGTTTGAACAGCACCTGCCTGGTACTGAGGCCTCCTAGAGCAAAGCAGTCAAGTTCTCTTGGTTTTGAGTGTTTCTTTATCAATGGAAAACCAATTTATAGTATTGGCTTTGATTAAATCAAGTGGCAACAGCTGGAAAAGCCTCAGATACGGCTTGTGTGACCTTTGGAGGGAAAACATAAAGATGTAAATTCATTCCCTAGGGACTTCTGGGGAAATCAAGATTGTCACAGCCATGGCTGCTGCCTTTTGCCAAATCCCGGGGCTGCAGCTCAGCTCTGGGCTTGGATGTTCTTCACTGGCATCACCTGTTGATCCTGTGGCCAGGCTGCAGCTTACCAGGGTACTGGTGCCAGTTGGAAAACACATGCTGAGGCTGATGCAGGGGTACAGCAAGAGCAGTAGGAAATGGAGGAGCTGATGTTCTCTCATGGCTCCTTTGGCCATGGGGATTTGTTGTAGGGCCTTCTCAGTCTCCACAGGGAGGTTTCGTGAGTTGCCAGCTTGGAGGGTGCACATTTAAGGAGACAGATTCAGCATCCTCAGGCGTGCCCCATCACCTGGCCCTGGGAGAAGTATTTTCCAAAGGGGCTGGCACTGCTTGAATGAAATGAAAACCCTTTGCTCCAGCCACAAGGATTTAGGGAAAACTGTCTTTCGCCCCCACTAAATGGTTGCAGTCACTGTGTCACGCCCCAATGTGTGACACCACAGAAAGGAAAGCTGGACTCTCAGACTGCTTGGGTTCACATTCATGAATTACATTTTGTTATTGCTTCTGAGTGGCCAAGTCTGCTTAAGCTGCTATAATTCTAACCACGGGCATTTGTCCCCCGATGTTTCTCCTCATACTTAGGATGATCCCCATGTCTGTAGGAGCATCCAGTCCCGTGGTCAATTTTTAACCAGAGACATCCTGGAAAGATATTTTTCACTACTTATTTGTACTTGGCTGGTGTGAATGAGCTTGACAGGTTGCAGCATCTGGGGTGGATCCTTTGCAGATGTTAGAGGAGAAAAAGGAGTTTCTCTAGGAAAAAGAAGGGCAGTGTCTCTTAAGTGCCACATGGGATTACAGGAGAATTCAAACATAGTTTTACATCAGGAAGGCTCTCCTGGCTGAGGGCAAGAGAGACTGGATGACAGTGAGTCTTCAAGAAAGACAGCCTATTTGGGAATTGTTCAGACTCGAACTGTTTCTCCATACTCCACATGCAGCTGAAGACATCCAGTAGATCAGCTCCAGTGGGTGAAGCTCCTGAACAAAGCCAAGCCTGGCAATTAAAATATGGTCAATATGTCAGTCCCTACAGCCCATAAATTGGGGGAGAATTTTTTTTTATGCAGGCTTCTGTTTTTCACTCTTGCCCAGTCCAGCCTTTATGATGCTCACTAACAGCTTATAACAAGCTCTGGTGTGCCACCAGGCACTGGAAAAATACTCTGGATGTGATCTGGACCAAGTTGTAGCAAGATGTTTTTCTACCAGTGACCATCAAAATTGCCTTTAATGACGATTAATTTGATTCTCTGCTGATCTGATGTATATTAAGTGAGTGATGTGTGGAAGAAGGGTTCAAATTTATCAGGAAGGTCTAGAGATGGAATTGCTGTCAAGGTCAGCCCCTTAAAAGTTACCTTTCTGGGAGAAGAGGATTTGTTACACTTGCTGCCTTGGCAGGAGGAAGGCAAATGAAAGCATGGGTTTCTTTGGCACCTGCTAAATGTCACAATATCCTCTCATTTCTCCACTGCAGCACAGGGGTCCTGCTTTGTGCCAAGGGATTCTCCCCCCTCCTAAGGGTTTCTCTGACATCTGAAATGGAGATTTACAGCTCCAAGGATGGACTCGGCCATCCGTGGCCATGGAAATCCCTCTGTAATTCAGAGTCTTCCATCTACCCTAGTTGCTCCCATGCTTGCTGTTTTTCCAGTGTTAGAGCAATTCCAAGTTAGTCCCAGTTCCTCGAGTGGTTTCTCTGCCCCTAAAAGAATGAATTCAGAGTGTCTGAGCCTGTAGTTCAAACCCAAAGGAGTGGGCACTGCACCTGTGCATGCAGCACATTTGTGGAGTGGGAACTCCACTTCCCCTCTCCTTTGGCTGTGCGATGGGTTTGATGCCGAGGCTGTGCTGCAGCTTATGTGTGCTCAGGCAGGGTCTGGAAGGGAGATGCAGCCCAGACACTCCACATCACAGCAGCCACAAGCAGGGAGAGTGTCTTGTCAGGGTGAATAAAGCATGGAAGCTACTCCAAGAAACATCTTTTTTACTTGGAGAGCGTCTTTAGCTGCCATGGCTGAGCAAAGCTCTCCAGCATGAAGCATCCAGGCAGGTGGAAGTAAAGAAGGAATACGAGAGACCCCGCAACAGCTGTGTGTGTATGGTGGAAGTAAAAAAGGCAGGTGGGAGGAAAAAAGGAAAAAAAATAAATGCTGCATATTTTACCCTTGAGTGCTGCTAGAGCATATTGGCTCATCTGACACCTCAGCTGTCCAGGTTGTTGTCCTGCCTGCTGCAACTTGCTGAGAATTTTTAAAGAAGAAAAAAATGGGCCCTTTTCAGGTTCTCTAATTGCTGTTGGGATTTCAACAACTGAGCTGCTCTGGTAGCAGGAACAAATCAAATGAGCCAGTCAGGCTCTGCTTGGAAGCTTATTATGTGTGGAGAGGCAAGGAAACTCTTTGTTCCACTTTCAAGGGTTGCATCTTCATTTGAATTGCCTCCCAACATGGCTTTTTGTCTCACAACCTTCTGCTGTGTCCTGTAGGTGATTCAAAGTGTGAAGAATGATTGAAGAGCATCTGCTCTGCTCTCTACCAGCCTGTAATTGATTGGAAATAATGACTGTTACCCATGAAACCCATTTTCTCGGCACATTGGAATCAATCACTGCATTGAGGGGAGGGAGCAGCAGCACGTGCTGTTCCCTTCTTTGAAGAGTCTTTGATCAAATTCTGTTTTTTCTGATTCACCTGCAGCCAATTTTTTTCCTGTCTGCTGCCCTCTCTGTACAGCTGTTTATTTTATAAGGAGGGCTGCCCCCTCCTGCCTGCTACTTTTTTCTGAGAGGTTGAAATGCAGCAGATTTTCCTTTAAAATAGGGTGCATGGTAAAAGCCTGGGAGTGTGCTGGAGGATCACGTGCATGTGGACTTTTAAAACGACGTGTGGTTCCAAGATCTGTAAAGAGAAAGAGTGGTCTCAGTTTGCTAGCTGGGAATGTGTCTGGATTCAACGAGAAATGAAGGAGCAGTCAGGATCTGCCAGCCCAACGGAGTGAGCAGAGGGGTTGGAAGGGCTGATGGGGGGTCCCTGCTGCCTGGCTGGGGGAGAGTTGGCTCAGTGACCCAGAGACTCCAGCCTGCAGCACTTTCCCACCAGGATCCACCCAGTGGGGGTGACCAGCTGGTGGCCCTCACCCTGGGTGTCTCCTGGCATTGTGGCACTGTGCTGTCCCTCAGAACAGTGTGGCAGTGACCTCTGGGGACTGAGGCTTGTTAGTGTAAAACTGGGAGTTGGTGGAGCTTTGCAGAGGTTTTGTAGCATTGCTGGCCCATAAATATCTGTGTCAATCACAGTAGCCTTTCCAAAGAAGCATATTGTTTAAAACCACTGTGCCCTCTGGCATGCTGGGCAGCTGTGACCAGGACAGCCATAAATGGGGGTTCATGTGTGTTCATTTGAAACATAGAGGCAATTGAAATAAATGAAATGAAAATGAGATTTCCAGTTGGAACCATCTCCTAAGTTCAGGACCCAAAGGAGAACTGCTTGACAGCATGTTCAGACACCTGCAATATGTTTGGTTTCAAAAGCAGTTTTATTATGAACTTCTGAATAAGGTGTGTTGTTAGAGGCACTCCATCACCTCAGAAGTGGGATTCCTTCCCTTTCAACCGTCCTGTTCAAACTTCCAGAAAAACATTAGTCAAAAGCTGAAAAATATTCCAGCTATTCCTAGTTGACAGCAATGAGATTAATTATTATTTTAGTCAGCTTTGAAGATGGTAAAGTTTCTGCCTGTCCAAAAATCCCCCTCCACGAAGAATCTGGCATGTCTAAGACAGCATATGGGTTGAGGGAGGAAGGTGGTAAGATACAGCAACAGGGGAAGGCGGAGGGCAAGGGAAGAGCTCTTGGTAAGTGGTTTAGTATGTTTAAAATCAGTACAAAAAGGCTGCTGCAGCTCCCCGTGGCATCCTGCCAAGAGCTGCATCCCAGTGGTAACGCCTCAGAAACAGCCTTTGCCATTTCCATGGGAATAAAGCAGAGAGCACAGCATGATAGCCTTGGAAAGGAGAGGATGACAAATTCCTCTTGCCGCTCTGCTGGGAGCCAGAGCTCTGCTCACAAGTAACATTTCCCTCGTCGTTTTGCAGATCTCTCGCATGGAGTACGTGCATTCCAAGAACCTCATCTACCGGGATGTGAAGCCGGAGAACTTCCTCATTGGCCGGCAGGGCAATAAGAAGGAGCACGTCATTCACATCATAGACTTTGGATTGGCCAAGGAGTACATTGACCCGGAAACCAAAAAACACATTCCCTACAGGGAGCACAAGAGTCTCACTGGAACAGCGAGATATATGTCCATCAACACACACCTTGGCAAAGGTTTGTCTGCGTGGGGGGAGCTTACAGAGTATCCTTCAGGCTGGAAAAGCTTTCTGAGGTCATTGAGTCCAACAACTGACCAGCACTGCCATGTTCACCACTAAACCATGTCCTCAAATGGCACATTCACACATCTTTTGATCACTTCCTGGCATGGTGACTCCACCATCTTGGGCAGCTTGTTCAATCCTTGACACCCTTTCAGTGAATTATTTTCTCTAATATCCAACCTAAACCTTCCCTGGTGGTGCTTGAGGCTGTTTCCTCTTGTCCCATCCTTGTTCCCTTGGAACAGAGCTCTCTTCCCCCACACCCAGCTGCCCCCTCCTGTCAGGGAGTTGTGGAGGGCCAGGAGGTCCCCTGTGAGCTTCCTTTTCTCCAGGCTGAGCCTTCCCTCCTTCCCTCCTTCAGCTGCTCCTGGTGCTTTAGCTCCTTCCCTGGCTCCAGTGTTCTACTCCCTTCCCTGGACACATTCCAGCTTGCCATTTGAATCCTGTAGACCTCTCATATCATCTTGGCTCAGTTCTTCTGCACCCTTGAAGCTATTTGTGAACCTCCCAATGCTGTTTACAGTTGTGTGGCGCTTTTTTTCTCCCCTCTTTTGAGGAACTGAGCCAGCTGAAATGTTGGAAGCCTCATAATTACAGTTTTTATTAAGAACTAAATAACTGGGAGCAGCCCTGCACTGATAAAAGACAAGCAGGCAGGCGGTGATTGCTGCACTGGATGATAGACAAATGGATTTTTATAGCACAGCACTGTCTCAATGCCTTTCAGTTCCAGGTGGTAGAGTTGGATGTTCCCTGACCTAGTAATTGGTTGGAGAAAATGAATTATTTAAATAACTATAAACCCGGCTTTCATCTCCTCTCCTTGCTGCTTTCTTTCCTACCAGAAGGTTACATTTCTGTGGCTGAAAGGCAGAAAAAACCTTACTAAATGTTTATATTCTCTTAAATCCATAGAAGCAGTGAGATAATGGAATATTCTCCAGGAGGCCTCCTAGCATATTTGCTCCCACTTGGAGAGCTCACTCTCTTTGGGAAGTAAGGAGGGATGAGCCTAGCTTCTAATTTTGGAAAGGGAAGAGTCAGGCAGGGATGGAGGAATGGGAGGGCACAGTGGGAAGCTGCTGGTGCAGGCGATGTGGAGGGAAGATTTGTGTTTGAAGTGCACCATGTGCCTTCCTTAGGACCCATTTCCCACAGGATTTCAGCTCCCACCATGGCTCATGCAGGGGAAGGGTCCTGATCAGTTCTGGGGTTGTATTTGAGGGGGCTGCCCAGAGGGGTTGTGAGGAGCTGATGCTTCGCTGGTGAGACCAGCCCAGGTGGAATCAGTCCTTTCACATTTCAGACTCAGGAGTCTGACTGCACCTTTTCTGAGGGACAAGTGTACTCAATTATCTTCCTGCAAGTCCATCTGCATCACTCCACTAAATTACCCAGGGCCTCTTTTTTTTTTCCCCCTTTTATCAGGATAACTGCAGGAACTGTCGTTTCAGTTCCTTTCTCCTGAGTGTTCCCACTCCCAGCATCTCCTGCAGGTTAAGTGGCCACAGTGTCGTGGGCTGGATCTGCTCTGGATGGTGGAGCATGTTGTTTGGAGCAGGTGGGGTTCAGAGGAAGGGAGGTTGCACCAAATGAGTCCACGAGCTCAGTGAATCCAAGAATGCAGCTCAGCCCAGCCCAGTGTCGCCTCCACATTTGTTTTTCTCTTCTGTCCTCCCCTGGGGTTTTGGATGCATTTTGGCAGTTTGTTTTCAGATATTTTTCCTTTGGCTCTGTGCCCCTTTTTCCCCCCTTCATTTATAATTATAACATCTGCATGGTGGCAGCAGCAAGTGTTCCACAGCACTGGAACTATTTTTGATCTGCTCTGATGAGCAGCAGAGGCAATTCAGAAGGGGTTGGCACTGTGCAAGGGTAGATCCCTGCAGCTGGTTGTGAGTATCCTGTTCCCATTTAGTCCAGAGGAAATGATCCAGCACCACGTGGCACCACTGACACTGAGAAAAATTGGGGTACTGCTTTATTCCTCTACAATTAAGAGTTGTCCACTCTATCTCAGGATGGATGTGTGTTGTGCAGTTCCCATATTATCTCATGGCTTCTGGCTGATTTTACACATTTTCTGGCTTTCTGAAACAGCTTCTGGTATTGCACAAGATCTGAGCAGCAGACAGTGAGTGAATGTCCCTGTGGTACCTTTATCTCAGATACAGGTGTGGCTGCTGCTGAGATCTCAGAGCCGTTTTTGCTTCTGCAGCAATAATTTGTCATCTCTTTTAGAGCAAAGTCGTCGAGATGACTTGGAAGCCCTTGGCCATATGTTCATGTATTTCCTCCGAGGCAGCCTGCCCTGGCAAGGACTGAAGGTAGGTTTGAGCCTTAGGTTTTGTCCTTTAAAACTTTGGCTAGTCTCTACCCAAAGGAGAATCTGCTGGGGAAACGTTGGCAAAATCCAGTCAGAAACACTGTCCTCTCCTTTGTGTCCTTGAAGCCTAACACTGAGGCATTAAGTTTAGCTGCAGGGAAGATTTTAAGGTAGAAATACATTAGCTGGCACTTCAAGTTTCCAAATTGGTACAGTTTTGGAGAGAAGGTGAACAGAGAGACAGGGACAGCAGTGAGAGAGCTGTGATTGGAAGCTGCCCCGGACTGGAGCGTGACTGGGACACAGCGATTGTTTATGAAATTCCAGTTACAGCAACACAATCCCCCAGCTGCATCTGTGATCCATGTTTATAATGGGAGCAGTTTGATGGGTTTAGATGCACAGATGGACTTCAGCTTGAAAAACTGGTTTTCTGGCACAAGTATTTGGCTTGGCTTCCCTCCACAGACACTGGACAATCAGTGCTGGGGAGTTTATGAGATGCTGTGTACAATGTGGAGAGCTGCAAGTAATTGAGTTTCCGACTGCCACCAACATCCATCAGCTGAGCTAACAAGGAGTAAGTCATTTACTGGCTCCAGAGCTGTTGGAAGCTGCATCTTCACTTCTCCATCACCTCTCTGACGATAAAGCTACTGCGTTCAGCTTTGGAATTGAAGGGAGTGAAGGGTCTGATCAGGTTAGGTTTATCAGGCAAGACAAGAGCTCCTGTTGGAAAAAGGAGCCAAAGCTTTGGGTTCAGGAGCTGCTTGGCAGAGCTCTGCAATGGTCAGTGGGTATAGACCCAGTTGGGTTAATAGACCTTGTTCAGCTGTTTTTCACCACCTATCCAGAGTTAGTCTTAGCTCAGCCTCATCAGGCACATGCCAGAAATGTTGGCAACAGGTCGTAAAAGCAAAGAAGGGTTTTTCAAGCATGAAATGGATTGTGAAAGAAATCAGACTCTCTCTTATTTTATGTCCACGCCTCTCTTTAAGTGTGTTATTCTAGTACATATTTTCTTTCTGGCTTAGTTGAATTTTCTGGCTAAGTTGAATTTACCTGCTGTAAATTAATCCTGTAAATTATTCTAAAATAATTCCAAGTTTATACAAGGTTCTGCAAAAGTTTCTCAGTCCAGTGCTGAACTTGATAAGAATTAGTTGACTCCTTTGTGAGGTTCAGGGCAAACACTGACTCTCCAGCTGGATTTAGAATGTGGCATGTTTGCCCTTCTAGGTTTCCTCGGCTTACACTTCTGGTCTGTACTGTCAGAGAATGTTTACAGTTCTCATTATGCTGCTGCCAGGTCTAATTGACATACTTTGAAATGGAGGCAAGAAACCCCACTTTTAGGGTGACAGCTGGAGCAGAGTTCTCTGCCTCAGGTTGATTTAGGTGGGAAATCCAGCTGCAAATGGTTTCATTTCCTTGTTGACCAGATATTAAACCAGTGCTGAGTGATGGAGGGTTTGGGGGTGAAAGGAAAGGTGTGAGAGCAGCCTAGGATTTGGGAGAAGTGTGACTGATGTAAAGTTGTTATCAATGTAGTAACATCGTGTTGCACGGAGGAATACTCAAATTGCTGTGTGATGGGTCTGTTTTGCAGTTGTTTGTGAAGGCAGCTCGATGGCCCTAAGTCTGGGGAGGTCCTGATGTGCCATCACAGTTCATGCACCTTAATTTCCTTCTCCCATGTAACCTTCCCTGCACAATCCTCGGGACTGGGCTATGAGAAATGAGCCTTGCAAGACACTGATAAGGGTCATGCCTTTCTTGAACAAAGATATTTTGAACATCCTTGGATGTTCCCTCCCAATAGCCTGTGAAATATTCCTACTAGTGTTGTCTAGGATGCAGCTCAGTTACAAGTAACATCTCTTGATGTCACCCAGAATGGGCATTAAATACCTTATTTTTCTTCCCATACAGCATGTCCTTTCTCACATGGTTGAACTCTTTCTCCACAACTGTTTTGTCTTTGTGCGCTGCAGGCTGACACCTTAAAAGAGAGATATCAGAAGATTGGGGACACAAAGAGAAACACTCCAGTTGAAGTTCTCTGTGAGAACTTTCCAGGTAAAGCCCTGATGGGATCATGTGAGTGCAGCTGGAGGTGGCCATACCTTGTCAAATAGGATGGGCCTGCACTCCTCCTTCAGAAAGTATTGAATGACGTGTATCCATCATGTTGTTTTTTAAGCTGGCAAACAACTGGAACTGCTGCTATAAATTAGCAGGGCCTGAGGTCTTAAAATGAACAAAACTCTTCTCATCAAGGAGGTTGGACAGTGCCCAAGGGCCTTGTATGCCTACTTTACTTCTTGGCTTCCTTCCGAAAGAGCTCTTCATTATTTTCCCTCTCCCAAATGACCATGTTGGAAACACTGAGTTAATTCTTTTCCAAATGGAAGGTTTTACAGGTGTTGCAGGTGTAGGTGGCCAGCTTGGAAAATGAGATGGTCTGTCTGTCCATG
The DNA here is from genome assembly GCA_037013685.1 of Acridotheres tristis. Taxonomy (NCBI): domain Eukaryota; kingdom Metazoa; phylum Chordata; class Aves; order Passeriformes; family Sturnidae; genus Acridotheres; species Acridotheres tristis. Next base: position 20,045,718 of record CM072897.1, on the reverse strand, counting down.
AATTCCACCTTCTGGAAGCTGTTTTAAGGAGAGTGTTACTAAAGTGTGCTTCTAGCCAAGCCCAACACCTGATCTCCAGTTAAACAGACCATGGAGCTGGGAGAGCAGGATACAGAGTTAGTGCCTTCCCCAGGGTCCCCTGGCCACAGAGTGAGCTTGGGAGATTTCGTGGGTGTTTCTGAAGTCCTGACACCAGGGAGAGCACCCAGAATTAATCCCATTTCTGTAGGAGCTGTTGTGCCACATGGCTCTTTCCTGGCACGAGGAGCAGCAAGCCTGGAATGGGATCATTGTTCACTCAAGTAATTCCCCAGATGTCTCGTTCCAAAAACCACCCGTTTCCAAGCAGAACAGCTTCAGGTTGTCTGTTCTCATCTTTTTGCCAGTACTCCTCCTCATAGCTCCTTCAGATCTGGGCTGATGGGAGATGAGAGAACTGAGTTTTGTCCCTTCCTCACCTGAAACTGGTTGTTATCCACCTTCTGGAGGTACTTAAAAGAGAGGATTCTTTCTTCTCCTTTTTTTCCCCCTGTTTTACTTCCATGGAAGCCACAAGCAATAGACAGAGTTAAGTATCAATAAGTAGTTCTTATTGATAATTCTTATTTTTGTCAGCTGAAGGCAAGACGATGAGCCAAGGGAGAGCCGGGAAGAGGCAGGACATGAGTTCCTAGGGCTCAGTATTCTTTGCATGCAAAATGCAACCCAGATGGAGGAAAGCAATTAATTAGCTTAACACCAAACCCTGGTCTGTAAATTAACCCTCTTCAGGTAAATTCACCTTGGAGCCTCCCTCTCTTAATATAGTTTTGAATATTCAGGTGCTGCCAATGTCATGATGGGACACCTTCCACTATTCCAGGGTGCTCCAAGCCCCATCCAACCTGGCCTTGGACACTTGCAGGGATGGGGCAGCCACAACTTCTCTGGGCAAGAGCATTCTAAATGTCTGTGAGCAGCCTGTTGTTAGGTTCAGTGAGTTTATTTCTCGCTTTGGTTTTTTTAATGCAAATATATAGAATAAGTCAAGGTGTGGATGGATCAAATTTGAGCAGAGGTAAGACTTCCATCTTTGCTTGAGAAGCGTTTGGATTGTTTTCCATTGAGGACTCTTTCTAAAAACCATGACTTGTAGGAGAAAAGCCAGCAGTAGCACTGGCAGCCCAGATATTGGTTTCTAACAACTCATTTGGAAGATTCAGGATAAAAGCTGCTGCTTTTTCCCCTTTTCCAACAGAGGAGATGGCCACGTACCTCCGCTATGTCCGGCGATTAGACTTCTTTGAGAGACCAGACTACGATTACCTACGGACCATCTTCACGGAGCTCTTTGAAAAGAAAGGCTACACCTTTGACTACGCCTACGACTGGGTTGGCAGGCCAATTGTGAGTTGTCCCTGCAAAATCCCATGTCTTGCCTTCCAGGTGCTGCTTTGCTACCATTGCCTTTTTGATACCAATAATCCAAATTAATGCCAGTGAGTTTAGGATCAAATCTTTCTATTCTCAACATACTGAGATGTCCTGACCTTGTGTTCAGAGGGTTTTTTGCAGTGCCTCGCAGATTTCCTGAGGGACAGAGGCCTCATCCACCTCTCTGGACATACAAGCCTCTTTTTCTCATTTGTGACAATGGACATGATGAGACTGAATTCCCTCTAGTCTAGCACAGGATTGGAAACCAGTATCTAAAATCCATCTTAAAGCAGGAGAATCATAGAAAGCCCCTATAATGGTCATGTTCCCATCAAAAAGGTACAGGAGATCTAGGCAGGGTTCTGATGGATGTTCAGCAAATAGTAAAATCCCAGAACGGTTTGGGTTGGAAGAGATCATAAAGCTCACTTTGTTCCAACCCCCTGCCATGGGAAGGGACACAGTCCACTATCCCAGGTTGCCCCAAACCCCGTCCAACCTGGCCTTGTCCAGGAGTGGGGCAGCCACAGCTTCTCTGGGCAACCTTGCCAGAACCTCACCACCATCACAGGGAGGAATTTCCCCAAATATCTAATCTAAACTTGCTCTTCTGAACTCAGAATATCTCAGAGGACACTCAGAGGCTGAATGAGCTCTGTATAGTACATGGCAAGGAAATGTGGGAGAAACCAACCTCCATTTAGCCATTCCATGACTCCATGTGAACCATGACCCTGAATTTGTTGCATCACTTTTATCATCAAAACCCAGTTAAACTCTGGAAGACCTTGGCCAAAGGATGTGTCATGGGGAAATATGGTTGAAGAATCTAAACCTCTTTGTTTTGGGTCATTCTGCTTATGACTCACCCCTGAGATCAGTAATGACATCTGTAAATGAATTGTCACTGGTCAAATGCCATCAGTGCTAAACTTGTTACCACTGTCAGTACTTTACTGTCCCAACTATATTTAGCATTCCCAATGCTTACTATGCTCAACAGAGTTCCTAAGAAATCATTCCCTTTGTGAATCAAGATTTTATCTTCATTTTTATTTAATTACAAAGGCAGTTGATAAAGAGCACCTCGTATGACAAGCATGCTATTGCTGACAACCACCGTAGTTGCCATGGAGATCTCGATGTTGGGAGCAGGGATTATGACTTTGGTGAGAAGAGAGCAGATGAAGCTTTAATTTTTACATGTCCTGTTTCTATGCAAGTGTGATTTTTAGAAGTGGTGAGACAATGGGATGAGGAAAACAAGTCTGTGTATTTTCTGTGTGAGACGCAATAGGTGTGATCTGACATTGAGACAGACACCTAACTATATCTTCTTAATTAATTTTTATACAAGACATTTGGTGCTGGTGTCCACCATCAAATTCCACGTCTGTAAATCACAGGGATTTTATAGCCCTGTCCTTGGCTCCTTTGGGCAGCGTTTTGATGTTTTTCTGCATCCTACTGGCTCAACAAGGTAGGTTTGAGAGTCTTCACTCTAACCAGCACCTTATTTTCCAGCCTACTCCCGTGGGATCTGTCCATGTAGATTCTGGGACCTCTGCAGTGACAAGAGACAGCCACATCCACCGGGATCGGCCATCGCAACAGGCCCTTCGCAATCAGGTGCATTGCTTGGCTCCTCTCCTCTGGCACTGGAGGAGCACATGGCATTGTAGATGGCTGAGGCTGATTCTTGGTCATACCAAGGAAAATTTGTGCCTAATTTAGAGATGGTGATATGAGGAGAATTTTGTCAAAGCAACAGATTGTTGAAATAAGGTATCAACGAGTGGAATTCCTTGGTATCATGAGTCAGCCAGAGTCCAGTTTGGAATGGGGTTGTTTTTCTATAGTTTGTGGGTAAACAGGTTAAAGTCGGTCATCCAGCCTGGTTAGATTCCCTGACTACCACGTTTTTTGAGGTGCTTTTACTCATAGCACATAGACCATGGAGCAGAATGAGAGTTGTGCTGATGGCAGCCTGTTGCCAGGTGCCCTCTGCCCACGGAGCATGCAACTCTTACAAGGATGTGTGTCCCAAGAACATCCCTATGTCCCTCTCAGAGTGTCCAGTTCACAGTGTGAGTGTTGCAGAGCACAAAAGACAGGCAGGGCAGAACCCTCAGGAAGGCATCACAGTCTGGATGAACTGCCACAGGGAAATTTAATTTCCCATTTTTTTCCTTTCTTGTTGTACTGTTTTGGTGTGGAGAGTTTGGATTTTCTGTGTTAATAGTATTTTCAGACTTTCAGTAGATCTCCAGCTGCAGCTCCCAGCTGGAGCTGTTGCTGTTCTAATTCCCAGGGAGTGATTCTGGGCTTATTCTGCTCCCCTAAACGCCATGTTCTGCCCAGTTCCTCGAGCTAGGGTTTGTGGGTAGAGAACCAAGCATGATGTGTAGCAACCTGTCTGGGTTCAGCCTTCCTGGGCTCTGAAGGGTCACATAGCTAACATAGGGTAGGATACATCCTAATCCATCAACTACAGTCAAGATGACCCCTCCTTGGGTAGTGTTGCTGTAGGAAGCTGGGTTGCTTGCAGCACATATGCATGGTGATTAGTGTGGCCTGGTGTATGAGCCCCCATACAGTCACCTGCTTTAATAAATTCCCTGATGGATGCAGTAGCCCCCTGGTTTTGGGGGGAATTGTTCAGCCAGTCTCCTCTTGTCCACCGTGGCCACAGACCTTCATGTTGTGTATGTGTGAGGCATCATGTTTCCTTGACAGCACAGTGACACCTGGCTTCGTTTTCAGGCATTTTAGTTCAAAAGGCCCATAGAAATCCCAGGCTTTGTTCTTGTTCTTCTGAGCTGCACAGATAATCCAGTTCGGGATTGCACAGCAGCTTTTGTCATGTTTTCACTTAAACATTACTTAGGGTGATGAATTATTTAATATAACATGGGGGAAATCAGGTTCTTCTCACCAAAACACAAACAGCTCTCTTCTGAGGGATGCTTCTTTAAAGTCTTGAGCAAAGCATTTCTATAAGGGAAAAAGACAAAAAAATAAACATCATGAGAAGTGAATTGGAGGTGTAAGCTTGGGTCTCCAGTTTTAATGGCCTAATTTTTGTTCTTGGATGTAATAACTGCAGATTCTCTCTTACAATATTTGACTCCTAGTAAAGAGCTAATCTCCTCTTTGTAGTCTTTTCCACTGGAAAGTGGGGAGTTTTAATCAAAGATGAGTGAGCTCTTCCCTCTCTGTCTTTAGTCTTGCCGTGTGATTTGGAAGCTGGTAGGAGGGTGATGAGTATGAATGGGAACTTGATGCTCCCAAACTGTATCAGGGAATATTTTGGTTGGATATCAGGAAAAGACTCTTCCCCCAGAAGGTGGTCGGGCACTGAGCAGGCTCCACAGGGAATGCTCGTGGCCCAAGACTGCCAGAGCTCCAGGAATGTTTGGACAATGCTCTCAGGCACAGGGTGGGATTGTTGGGGTGTCTGTGCAGGGCCAGGAGTCAGACTGATAGTCCTTGTGGGTCCCTTCCAGCTCAGAATATTCTATTCTATTCTATTCTATTCTATTCTATTCTATTCTATTCTATTCTATTCTATTCTATTCTATTCTATTCTATTCTATTCTATTCTATTCTATTCTATTCTATTCTATTCTATTCTATTCTGAATTTCACAGCATCACTTCCTCAGTGTCACTCCTTGAACTCTGTTGAGTTCAACTCAAGCCAACTTCAAACCCAGTTTTTCATGTACTTTGCTGTAGAGCTAAAAGAGACAAATCTGGCTGTTGTGGCTACTGGAGCCATTCCTGGAAATTGGTTCCAAGTGGTTACTGCGCTGCAAAGAGAGAGAAAGGACAGTAACACACACGGACTTTTTTGGGGAAAAAAGGCCAACTTTATTGTATGGACAGCCTGTATTTAAAATGTGTTACGTGCAGCTAGGACAGGACAGGAGCTCATTGGACAAGTGGGAGAAACATTCTTGCGACAGTACTTCAGGATTGTATCCCACGGGAAAGACACCAGGTGTTAATCTTTATTATGAACTTTACTTTGGTTTTCACCATGTTATTACCCTGGGAGACTTTCTCCCTAACTGAAGCTGCAGTCAGCTTGTCAGCCTGGGAATGGAGCTGAGAGTCAGGAGAAATCCAGGCCTGAAAAGGATTCCCAAGTTGTAATTCCCTAGCTCTCTAAATGTGTGTGTGTCCACAGTTCCAGGCTCTCAGGCAGGAGCCTGCTTCTCTCAGCACTGGTGTAGCTTCATTCCCTGGGCTAATCAAGCCACCTGATGCTGTGGAAGAATAGCACTTTCCACTAGCTCATAAAACTTGCATTTAAATTCTCCAGTTGTTCCTAATCTTGTGAATTACAGCCATTGATAAAATATTCCAAGGTAGATGCTTCTTCTTTGGATGTCACCAAGGACAAGAGGTGTGAGCAGCATCTCAGGCTGATGGGAGAAACGTGTAGTGAGAATATTTGATAAATCAGATGATCTTAAGGTCCCTTCCAACCCACACTGTTCTATGATCCTATGACAAAACCACCTCTAGAGAAATAGCACTTAGTTTTGGTGCCTGCTTGGAAGGGCAGCCCCATGGGTCACTCTGGGAGGCAGGCAGAGCAAATGGAACAATAATGGATGTTTCATGGAGACTTCTCTTTTAATTCGCCTGTTTTTTGCATGTGCTTCTGCTCTAGCTGAATGATAATTTACTAGTGATTGTTGAAGTTTATTCTAAGGTTTCTGGAGTCTTTCTCTGGGTGCACTTTCACTGCTCACAACTTGGGTTTATTCACTGGAGCCTCTTGTTTCCTAGCTAGATCCATGGTGTCTCATTCAGCTGAGGCATGAGGCCAACACATATCTGTTTGTCCCACACTTCCCAGTCTTGGGAAGCATTCTTCCCACTGGCCAGTTGGGTTCAGGTGTGCTGAGATCCTCCTGGGTCTTAGGTGAGCACTGGATGTGTTGTCATCAAAGCTGGGTGATTGGCTTGGTTTGAAAGACAGGTGTCTGCCAGGGAAGGCAGGAACCTCCCTTGGAATGGAAAAAACATGACCCTCTTCCTTGTGAATTATTATCACTTTGAAATTAAGGAGTTTTCAAGCAAAGATATGGGAAAAGGTTTAACAGTTCTTTACTAGTACGTATATGTATAACAAGGCAAATAACAACAACAGCAGCAACAAGAAACAGCAGCAGGAACCCAGTGCCAGCATTCTCTTGGCCGCGGGCACTTTGCCCTTTGGTGCAGTTCCGGTCACAGCCGGCAGGGGCGCTGCTGGCTCCCGGCTGGGCAGGGCACGTGCGATGATTCCCCCGCGGCTGCAGGGGGCGCTGTGGCGCGAGCTCGGCCGCCTCTCCCTCCCATGGTAATGGCGGGCCGGCCAGGCAGAGGCTCAGGGCTGCAGCAGGAACCTCGGAGGGCTGGCTGCAATGGATGGGACAAGCGGATCCTGGAGTAGTAAATGAGCTGTGGGGTGTCCTGGCAGGCAGGTGAACATGGCTGCGAGAGGCTCTTTTGGAGGGGGGAGGGTGTCAGGGTCCTGTTTTTTTCTCCTGAGGCACTTGAGTAGATGGTGAGGGTCCTTTCTAATGTGGTAGGGTGTTAATAAGGTCCCAGTCCTATGACTGTTCTTACAAGCAAAGGCTTACCCGCAGTAAGGAAGGAGCAGTATGGGGCTGGTCTTCAGCAGAGGCAGTGAATCCTACAGTAAGCAACAGCTGGAACGTTCTCCCCCATGCTGGCAGAGACAGGGAGGGAGCTAGGAGCTGCACCCCACCCTGTTCTCCCCCAGCCTAAAATCTCATGGTGACTTTGCCCTTCCCAAGAGAAAATCCCTCAGGTAAGACAGTAGCCAGCTGCACCCTTCCTCCTTCTCCTTCTCCAGATGGGACAAAATTCCATGACAGAAAGAAACATAAGGAAGAACCCTAACCCCCAACAGTGACCCACCAAAACTTCACATGCAAGTGTAATGTGATTCTTCTAAGAAAACAAATGAAGTTCTAATAATTTAAATCACCTGTTCATTTGTTGGGGGCAAAGAGGAAACTTGTTAGCCAAAGCTTCTTATCTACTTTTCTGCAGAAACCCAAAAAGCCCCCAACCCTCTCTTCAGTCAAGCAGGTGTGGATGTTTCCTTCTGCACTGCACAGGTGAATCAGTGTGTGGAACTGCCTTTGGGTGAAATTAATGTTTGGCTTTGGTTTATATTGCAAATTTTAGTTTAAAAAGATGTATTTGAGGGAGGTTGAGCTTGTGAATCCCATCTTGCTGCCGTGCCAAGTGCTCTGGTGTGTGTGGCCTGACATAGTTAAATACTGTCAGTGTAATTGCAGATGTGCTGAAATCCATAGAAGTGAAGCTGTTTTAAAGAAATTATTTCCAGAATTGATCTTTCCCTTCATTCAGCAGCTAGAGGAGATGAAATCCACTCCCACTGTCGATCACTGCAGCCACCATGGAAGTAAATAATGAGGTGCACTTGCTAAAGGGGAATTTTAGCCCACCTAAAAGTGTTAAATGCCTTGCTTTCTTCAAATAAACTAACTCACTAACCAATACACCTTTATTTCTTCTCCTTATTCACCTTTTGCGCCCTCTTCTGTTTCTTTCGTGTTCCTGAACTCCTGAGTAGGCGTCATCGGATCGCAGAGGAGAGTGGGAGATCCAGCCGAGCCGGCAGACAAATACCTCATACTTGACATCTCATTTGGCTGCAGATCGACATGGAGGATCAGTGCAGGTACCTCTTCCTTTTGTGGTATGCAGCCTTTGTGTTAAGCTCCCTGAATTTTTCTTGAATTGCAGCAATGTTGTGGTCAGGAGAGCAATTTTACTGGTCCTGTCACGTATGTCATGCTCAAGCCATGGTTTGGGAGGGACCCAAGCTGTGATGGCCAACACCATGGCTTTTACTGTTTGAACAAAATGTTTAAGCTGTTTTGAACCCAGATTGTTAAACTGAAAACAGAAAGGAGTGGCATTAGTAGGTCTGGTCTATAAAGTACTCTCTACCCTATCTTAGAGGTGCTATAAGGCAGTACAGGCAGCTGAAGTAGGATTTGTTGTATGTAGGCCCCATTAATGCTGGGAAAAGAGTTGAACTGTTCCAAAGCAGATCACCACCAGTTTGAGGGCATGGTGAACACAAGGTGGATCTCCAGAGGGTTGCACTGGAAGGAAATGAGCAGAGGATGTGCAACGGACAGTGTGTGAGCTGGCATTGCCAGTGTTTTTAAATTCCTGAAAAATTCCTGTTGGTGAAGCCCTGCCTGTCCTGGTTGTCACTCAGGCTTGCTGAGGGATCTTCTGGCACTAAAGCCAGGTTGAGCTGGCTGGACAAGCTGGAGAGAAGGTGCAGGAGTCATTCAAGCAAATAAGAACTCTGCTATCGCTGCCTCTTTGGCCGAGCTTTACTGTGAAAGCTGGCTCTGCTGTAAAACACAACACCCTGAACATTGGCTCTGGTGAAATGGGAATTAGAGCTTGGAGCAGGACAGAGCTGAGCCAAGGAGACAGGAAGTGCAGGATGTCCCTAAGAAAAATGCAGATTCGGTTGACATTTTTACTTATTCCTGATAAGTTGTGTTTAATGTGATTTTGACTTGATTAGCCACGATCCTCTTCTAATTTAAAGATATTTTACTGAGTGCAGAGAAGCAAAGATAAGGAGGACCTGATGAATGTGTAGCTCTGGTCTCAGATGTGAGCAGAGAGTAACCTGGAAAAGTGCCCAAGGTCAGGCTGGATGGGTTTTGGAGCAATCTGTTCTAGTGGAAGGTGTCCCTGCCCATGTCAGGGGGTTGGATTAGATGAACTGTAAAGGTTCTTTCTGACACAAACCATTCAGTGATTGTACAACTTCAGCACTCAGTACAGAGTAGATGTTTTTATTTGTATTTTTTTATGTGAGCATCCTGTTCCGCAATAAAAGGGGGACTCAGGAAGGATTCTTTTGATAGATTTCTCAGATGAAAATAAAGTGCCAACACAGAAATATTAAATCTGAAGACTGTTCATTGATAAAAAAGGGTAAGTATTCCTGCTAAGGGGGGAGAGGAAAAGGAGCAGAGAGAGGAAAAAGAGAGACGGGGAGAAAGAGAAGACAGGGACAGCGTTACCACAAGAACCCCAGCTCTTTGTTGGCATCAGCTTAGCAGGTGGAGCATGCGTGCTGCAAACTGTGGTGCGTTTGCGTAGCTCCTGTGGCGGGCTGGGTGCAATTTCCAAACAGAAGCAGGCTGAGTGTTCCTCCTGTCAGTGGGGAACAGGCTGCCGTGGTCATGGGTGAAATCCTGGAGTAGCTGCAGGTTCCCAGGTTTGGGACGCGGCAGCTGCGGGCACGACCAAGTGCAGGCAGTGGCGGCAGGCTGGTTGCTAAGGGCCGGTGCTATGGCAGATTGGTGCAGGTGTGCAGCGCAGGAAATGCAGCGGTGATGGTTCTTGCAGCTGCATGCAAGCGGGCTCGTGCTGGGTGCACACTGGCAGCAGCGGTGGCTGTGCCCAGGAAGCATGATGGGGATGGCTGGCTGCAGCAGCACTCGCTCTGCCAGAGAGGCAGCGGAGCTCCAGGTCATCACAGTGACAATCTGGTTTGCGGAACAGTGAAGCAGGGAAGCAGGACAGCAGGGAGGAAGAGGCATGGGGAGGAGGGGGGGCCGAGTGGACCCTACAAGAGGTCACTCACAGTCCAGTAATGGAGGCTTTCTCTGCCCTGATTGGCTGCTAGGAGAAGTGTCCCCAGGGACAGGGCTGCTAGCACAACATTGTACAGCTCTTACAGGAATCTTTCATCTCATATATAACATACATTCAGGCATAAATAAAAATCAGATTTATCCCTCTCAGTGAGGAGAATGTTTCCTTGTGACAGCAGCACTGAAGCATCCCTAGGAGTCGGATGGGAAGAGTTGCCAACCTGAGCAGTTTACGAGCTCCTTGTGCCACTGTAAGCACTAAAATTCTGCTTATCTGCAGTTGAAAACAGGGAATGTGCTGTGTGTGGCTTCTAGGCTGCAGAGGCTGGAATTGTTCCTCAGCAGATGCCCCAGCTCATACTGGACCTTGGCAGGTCAGCAGCTTCAAGTCACCATTTCCTTTAAGGCAGAATTTCCCTCATGAAAATGAAGTGGTGGCACGTGAAAAGCGAGGAGGATAATCAAAGCCTTTTGTAAAATGGAATTTAACAAGTAGCTGAACAAAGTGTGAGAAGAACCCTGGGAACAATGCAATTAAGTGCTAGTGCTGTGCAAATCTGCATAGGAAGCATGGGGGCCTGGAGAACCTGGAGCACCCCAGGCATGATAAGGGAAGGGGTGAAGACCAAGGAGTTGTCACTCAAGGAGAGCTCTGAGCATCATGTAAGCCAAGTTCTGACCTGTCCTGGCAGAGCCCAAGGGACCTGGTTGGCAGAAACAGCAGTTCCTGGTAGGACTGAAGTGTTCAAAATTAATGTAATATGCTGACTAGGGGACATCTGCTCCAAGGGCTTCCTTCCCTTCAGCCCTGGTGGTCAGATCATCCAGAGCCACCAGGAGTTCCGGGTACCACCCCTAATCCCCCACCATGGGAGATGCCTCCTCTTACCTTGTAGAAAGACTAAGAGGAGGAACAGGGCAGGGAAACCAGGCATCCTTACAGCTCTGGAGCCAAGAGCAGCTCCCGGTTTTCACAGAAGGGTGCAGGAGCCTGTGCTGACATCCAGGTGAAGCATGGAAGGGTTAACCGAACTTTTGTCCCATGCAGAATGCTTTGGGGGTTGTCGTAGTAATGGAGCAGTGATTAGTTATTCAGAAAATTATGTGGATATCTTGGTTTGAAAAACAGGTGTCTGCCAGGGAAGGCAGGAACCTCCCTTGGAATGGAAAAAACATGACCCTCTTCCTTGTGAATTAATTATCACTTTGAAATTAAGGGGTTTTCAGGCAAAGATATGGGAAAAGGTTTAACAGTTCTTTACTAGTACGTATATGTATAACAAGGCAAATAACAACAACAGCAGCAACAAGAAACAGCAGCAGGAACCCAGTGCCAGCATTCTCTTGGCCGCGGGCACTTTGCCCTTTGGTGCAGTTCCGGTCACAGCCGGCAGGGGCGCTGCTGGCTCCCGGCTGGGCAGGGCACGTGCGATGATTCCCCCGTGGCTGCAGGGGGCGCTGTGGCGCGAGCTCGGCCGCCTCTCCCTCCCATGGTAATGGCGGGCCGGCCAGCGGAAGGGATGGAAAAGAGGCTTCCTTTACAAACCCCCAGGGGCAGCCAGTCTTGGTGCCTCTCCAGAGGGTGAAATTGGCTGTAGCAGGAAGTCCAGAGTGGCAGCTGGAATAGCAGAGGAGAGCACATCTTGGCTTGGCAAACAAAATGTAGCAGAAACTCCACCGCCATAGCAGCAGCTGCAGGGTGTCCCAGCAGTCACTGGGTGCCTGGTTAAAGTGCAGCGAAAAAGCCCCAGGCAGCAGCAGAAAACAACCGGCTGTGCCTTGGTAGTCACCACACACAGCCAAGAGATGTGCCCTCCGGAGAGAGGGAGGGGCTCAGGGTTCCGGTTTTTCCCCTGAGACACCCAAACAGATGGTGAGAGTCCTTTCCAGTGCAATCAGATGTTAATAAGGTCCCAGTTCTTATGAGCAAAGGTTCACCCACTGTAAGGAAGAAGCAGTACAGGGGGGGCTAGACTCCACAGTGGTAGTGAATTCTCCCAGCAGTAGCAGCAACTCAAACGTTCCCCTCTGATCTTAGAGAGCAAGGGATGAGTTGAGGCCAGCCCCTCACCCTGCCTAGCCAAAATCTGGCAGTATCTCTGCCTTTCCCAAGAGATAAGCCCCCAGCTAAGAGAGTAGCCACCTGCATGCTTTCCCCTCCTTCCCCACTTATTTTGTTCTCTTAAGTACTGGTCTCTATTGCCTCTTAGGCAAATTCCCTGAGAGAAAGAAAAAAAAAGAAAATCCTAATCTCCAGTAGTGGAGCTGCTGGAAGCTGGTGAGCTGGATGGTTATCCCTGTAATGGAAAAGCTGGAGTGATCCATCATTGCAGGTGTGAGGCAAAATGAGATGAGAGACTGCGTCAGTAGCTTTGGGTGGAGGACATAGTTTGCAAAATCGGCTGTGTAAGGAATGAGACTTAAGGATTGAGGCTTCTCCCCACAGTACAGGCAGCAGGACTGAGCTGCTCACCTGTGAAAATGTCAGGAGAAAACAATCAGCATCATACAGCTCGTGTATGTAGATAGGGCTGGTAATCAGTGCTCACGCCAGTGCCTGCATTCCCAGAGGGGCCTCTCAGTGCCAAGTCGTGTGCTGGGAACAGGTGTGTGAGTTAGGGAGCACATACACAGGCCCCTGCCTGCTGCTCTGCTTTGGCTGCTGCAGCCTGGAGACTCTAAGACACCCACAAAACTTGGCAGCCTCCTGAGAAGGTGCAAAGAGACAGGAGCAAATGTTTATTCGTCAGATTTCCCATTGCCTCAGCAGCCCTTGCCAGGGAGCCTCGCAAACGGGGTGTTCCTTTGTGTTGCAGGTGGTGAGCTCAACCAACGGGGAGCTGAACGTGGATGACCCAACAGGAGCACACTCCAACGCACCCATCACAGCGCAGGCGGAGGTGGAGGTGGTGGAGGAAGCTAAGTACGTTTGCTTTATAACAGGCTTTCCACTGGTTGGTCATTATCCTTCTCCTTGGAAGCGAGTGGGGACATTTTTCTGTGACAAAGTCCTCAATGCTCGTGTCCCATGCCCTTTTCCTTGCATATTGCTGCTTTTGTGCATGGTGCCTTCAGTGCTGCTGCTGCTGCTGCTTCTCTTTGACACTTGTCATGCCTGGAGAACATAACTCTTACTCAGAGCATGTATTGCCAGATATACATTCCTGTAACACAGATACCAAAATACCAGGAGCTGATATCAGGAATCCCGGTGAGCATCCCCCACTGCAGAGGGAGAACACACTGTGTGCTCTTGTGAGTGTAGGAGTAGCTTGAGCACAGCTCAGCAAAGAGATCATTGGTCTGAGTTGTCACTTCATTTCTGGCTGTGAGAGGTGGGTCCCAGGTATCCAGAACAGTCTGGAAGTAACTCTTGCACAGATAGGTAGTTCTCCCTGGGGGTTCTCTTGGTCCAGCCCTGAGAAACTGAGTGAGAAGCAGCTTGTGGAGGAGAAAGTGCTCCCTCTAAGTAGACTTCTCCTGTAGCTTGTGGTCAGATGTGAGAACTGCTGTCAGAGCTGCCGCTTTGACCATTTTAACTCCTGTCCTGCATCTGGCACCATCCTGTCACCTTTTGCACCTTCTCGCCACCTCTGAACGAAACCAGGACCTGTCACTGCAGAGTCACCGTGGAGTTTTGGCACTCCCCAAGCGAGGGGCCAATTGGCCCAGGGCTGCCTTTGAACTGGTCAGTGCTGAGACATGGCCCAGCTGCCTGGTTATTATTTGACTGGGTGATACTGGTGCCACTTGGCCCCCATTGTTTGCCTCAATCTTTGCGGGCACTTCTGTATGAAGAGGAAAAGTGGCAGATGCAAGAAAGGGTGTATGGATGGAAAAGGTCCCTAGGTATGTCATCTGTGCTGTTTGTCCTGAAGGTATTCTGCTCTCCATTCCCCAATCCCTTGGGGATTGCACGTGTGTGGGATCTTGCTCACTGGTAGCTGGCCTGGCCTTGATCCCAGCAGCCACAGACATACCTTCTCCTCCCAGCCCAAGAAGCCTCGGATTTGGTGCAGGCTCCTCATCAAGCTGGGACGATGGGAAAGATCTTGAAGAGCAACTTCCAGAATGGGCAACATACCTCTTAGATATGGCTGTGGCTGACAGAGACCACCAGTTTGGCATCATGGGCTCTGAAGAGGGTCTCCCCAGACATGTGGCTCCTAGGATGGGGCAGATTGTCAGCCTCAACAGTTCTGATCCAACAGCCCAATGTAAGGAAGAATTGGGAATATCTCCAGCTCATGTTTGTGCAGTGAGGCCAGGTCCAGGCCCCACTCTGTGTACAGGGGAGACATCAAGCCAGGTGGGAAGGAGCTGTGCCACCCAGGCCTTATCCCACAGCATATGGAGCTGTAGTGTCTCTCTCCAGCCCTTGTTTGTGTGCTCCCAGATTGGTTTTGGAGGTGCTGGGAAGCAGAGCATAAGCTGCCTTGCACTGACAGGTTTGAAGTCTCTTGTAATTCCTAAGGAGAGATTGCTTCACTCTGCTTGCCACGGGGAGGGCTTTGTCTTTCCTTACCTCTCTGATCACAAATCCCCTCAGGCACACAAGAAGGGCAAAGGACTTTGGGATTCTGCTCTGCAGAAAAGGGTGCCAGAGAGACCTGGCAGGAGCTGGAGCTGGAGCTGGGCTCTGTGTTTTGAGATGATGTGCAGTAGTGGGATAGGTTTTCCCTGGCACTCCATGGACAGAGCCATGCCAATGCTTCTGCTTGGAGTGTGCTGGAGAAAAGGTCTGGATTCTGGCAGTGGGTGTTGCTGGAGGGCAGGTCTCAGGTGTAGATCCATCATCAGGCTCTTCTGCTGCTGGAGCTGCAGGGGACAAGAACTGATGGTGATCCAGAGTCCCTTTCTGATCCCAGCTCCAGATAAGACACCTGAGGGGTCTGGTGCCTCCGTGGAAAATGGGTGTTTGTCAGAGGCCTTGCTCCCCGTGGAAGAGGTGGCGAGGGCAGAGTGGTGTGAGTGCTGGGGCGGGCGGCGGGCAGGCCTGGTGTGTGTCTGCCGGTCTGCACTGCATGTTTGCATGGCTGCAGTGACTCGCTTCCATCCCACCTCTGTGAACTAATCGCTCTTTCTTCCTTTCTGTGTTTTTTCTCTATACTCTCTGTAGCTGCCTGAAAATGCTCAACTTGTGGTGAGTCCCTCTCTCCAGTCCACATGCAAGGGGGAGCGGACCAGACTATACTGGAGTTGGCAAAACCAAACCCACCAAACACTAAAAAGGCACAAAGTCAAAGCCAACCCAGAGCTGTTTTGATTTTAGGATCATTTGCACTATTGGGGAGGGCATGGGCTATGTGCAACTGGCCACATTAGGCTGAGGGATTCGGCTGATCTCTGAACGAATGGATGCAAAATCAGATTTTAATCCTTTCCTATTTGGCTTTCCATCTCCCCCAAACGTCTATGTCCGTGAGCAGATGATGCCTGATGGAGTTGGGCAGAGTCGGGCCTAGGCTGGCTGGGCCTCTTGCAGGAATTCCTCACACAGACGATTACAAAGGGAAAACCCTGCACCAACTGTTGAGGAGAGGGGCCAGATGCTTCCTTGGAAAGTCTCATCTTGGAGAAGCAGAGGCCAGAGAGGATGGAAGGACAAGGCCAGGGAGTCCTCATTAGTAACAGAGCCCCTACTAGAGAGGGTAGCTGGGAGGTGGCTCCTTTCCAGCCAACTGAGGGGCAGGTGAATAAGCTTCTCCAGGAAAGAAGGGGTGGAAAGGTTGGGATTAGCACTGCTCCAAGCCCAGCTTGGGGCTTTATCAGGGTTTTGAAGCTGTAGCTGTAGTGTCCCAGTCTCAGGTTGTCCCAGGAGGTGCCCCTTGGCAAAACCACGTCCCCAGTAAGTGAAGGACCAAGCATACACTCAAATGACTTTGTAGGTTCCAGAGTAGGCTGATGGTTGGAAATTGCCACAGAATGAGGGGACCAAGCCCATGTGTGGCGAGGAATATCCTTGTTGGATGGGAGACTGACTCTGCCCTGCTCTCCATAGGCATCGCCTCCAATACCTCTGGCACCTCTGGCTTCTCTGTATGTCGTAGTCTGGGGCTGTTCTCTTGGGCATCATCTGCATGCAGAGAGATCACATTCTGTAACTGTCAGCCTGCCTTATCCTTTTATTTTGGTGTTTTGCCTTTGCCTGTCTGAACTGCCAGGACTTCCTTTCCTGAACCCTTCCCTGGACCTCTGAGTAAGAGCCTAAAAAAGACAGTTACAAGGAAAACCAGCCAGAAGTCAGTCAGCTCCCTTTGTTCGGTGTCCAAGGAGTTGAGTGCTGCTCAGCCCCTTCTTCCCTTACCTGCTGCATGCAAAACCATCTCTCATGCATCCTCCATCCTCTCCCTGTGACGTCTCCCTTACTCACCATCGCAGAAGCCATGAAGGAAGGTGGCTACTGTGGGAGAGAAATACTGCAACAGGCTAAAGTAGGAGATGGGGGCAGATGGCCCGGGACAACAGAATGCCAGAGCAGTCCTGGGGCAGGGGTTCCAGCCTGGGACAGGGGTGCTGAGGTGGCAGAAGAACACCTCAGGATGGATGGGCAGCAATGGAAGCATCACTTGACCTTCAAGGACAAGGGCTTTGCATTTCTCCTCATCCCACCACCATATTGGGCCTAGAGACCAATCATGGACTTCAGTCTGTGCAGTGGGAGGGGTCCCTCCTCCTGGGGAGCTGTGGGAGCTCTCCATGTCACAGGGAGAGTTGTTTGTTCTGCCAAGCAGTCGATGTGTGCTGGCAGGCTCAGCTCATGGCAGGTTGTGCTCACCCATTGCTTTTGCACCCCAGAGTAAGGCTTGTGCACCCAGGGACAAGCATCTGGGTGAGAGTTCCTCCAGCTCTGAGAGGACAGGGGTGTAAAGCTGACATTACAGTGAAAAATAGTTTGGAGAAGATGTTAGAGTGGTTTGGAATGTTTTTAGCCTACAACAGATGGTTATAGGAAAAAATGGTCTTTGCATCCTCATGTTTGCCTGCCAGAGCTCAGAGAGCATTTGAACAACATTCTCAGGCACATGGTTGGATTCTTGGGGCTGTCCTGTGCAGAGCTAGGAGTTGGACTCGATGATACTTGTGGGTCTCTTCCAACTCAGGATCTTCTAAGACTCGGTGGTTTACTCTGGTTGCTTATCCAGGCATCCCTTCCAGCAGCCTGAAAGAGCAATCTTCCAGCATCACCTGGGCTTCTCAGGGGATGGCTGTCCCAGCAGATGGAGAAAGACACGTAGCTTGGGAAAACTGACACAGATGTGCAGAGCATTCCTGACAATGGCCTGAGGGTAATTCAATGCCAAAGAATTCTGTAGGAAGCCAGGAGGAGTATAGGATCTGGACGACTATTCCCAGTGTATCCCACAGGGAACCCACCGCTCCTCACGGTTCAGCTGTGTTGGGCCTTTCTCCCCCCACCTCAGCCTCCACTCTCCATCCTTGCTACCCCTAATCCTGTGCACCACCCTCACATCAGATGGGGGAAGAAGCAGGGGTTCTGCATCCCAATGCTGAATGATTGATCTAAGGTGGAAGCTCTGGTGAAAGGTTCAGTAAAGAAACCTGGTCCCTGAGCCCAGGTCTCTTTGGAACTTGTTTTTTTAGTGAACAGTGGTGAAAACCGTGTGTCTCGTGGCTGGGAAAAACTGCCAGAGCTCACCATCCCAGTCCACTTCCTCTGGGATGGGACAGAGGGAGTGGAGCACCTGGGTCCCTGCTTTACCGCTTTCCCAGATGGCTCCTTGTGTTTCAGTGGAGCCTGAGCAGGAGAAGCCCGGCTGGGAGGGAGAAGCCTGGCTGGCACTCTGGGGCCTGGCAGTGGGACACCCCAGCTGGCTGTGGCTGGTCTCCCAGTCCGGGCTGGTGGTGTCATCCACCCACCAGCACCTGCCCCCCATCCCGGCAGTGTGGTGGGGCCCGGGCCGGGCAGGCAGAGATGCTGTTGCATGAGAACAAGCAGGGGGGATGGCGGGGACATCACAGGGACAGTGCAAACACATCACGGGGACATCGCAGGCTGCCAGGCAAGGGGCTGACTCTCCCTCCTTGTCCTTTGTGCCTCAGGTGCTGCTGCTTCTTTAAGAGGAAACGGAAGAAGACGGCTCAGCGTCACAAGTGACCGGTGCCTCCTTGGCCTTGCAGGAACCACCACGCCTGCAGCTCCTGCCCTGTCTCACTGGAAGGGGCTTCTCTTTAGGAGGGAAGAGGAGGAGGCATAGGAGGAAGAGAGAAAAACGAAAACAAACAAAAAAAAAATCCAAGTGACATTTTAAACCAAAAAGAGAAGAAAACGTTCCAAAACAAACCACTCTGGGGTAGATCTGCTGAACGGTTTCCCTCATTCACTCCAAGCCTGAAGCTCCTTTTGGGACCAGGACTGTGGCTGGCTCAGGTCTTGGTCGCTCTGGGAGGGGGGCTGGCTGGCTGACCCACCTTCCTGTTGTTTACGGCAAAGGCATCGCGTTGATGCAAACCTGAGGACTGTGCTTAGTTCCTGCTCACTTTCCTCCCCTCCCTCCCCTGCACTCTGCTCCTCTGTCCTCCTCCCTCCTGAATTAAGTGAAGAAATTCCATAGGCTCAATTGGCTGTGGAGAAGGCAGGAGGATGCAGGTAGGAGAAGGGCCTGACTGCTGCAGCAGGAAGAGACAGGTTCTCTCTGTGGCTCCTTGGGAACAGTTACACTGTAATGTGCAAGCTGTGAGAAATTTGCAATCTACTGTTCCAATTAGGGGTTTTTTTCTGGCTCCCTTGACACCTCTCCCCTCTGACAGTAACAGAGCAGTGTGGATTGTTTTAAAGAAGCTGACGTCGTTGCACTTTTTATTATTTTTAACATTTACAGATGCACATTGTATCTGTGGATCTCTGCATGGCCATGCCAGCACAGGCAGACATCCAGCGAGGAGGATGGTGGGGTGCACGGAAATGCCCTTGAGTGGGGATGTCCACAACCCTCGTGCCAGTCTGGGGATCCTGATGCCCACCTTGGGCCGCGCGCTGAGGAAAGCATACTTGAATTTCCAATCACCCTTCCTAGCTGCCAGGAAATGTCCTCTCCATGGTTTCCTACACCATGCCTGACCCAGCTAGCCGGGGGATGCAAGACTGATGCCCATCGTGGGCTGGAGGGAGCAGCATGGGCTTTGCCAAGCTGGAGAAATTTGTGCTGGTTTAAGAGGTAGATCAGGATTGAGGTTCCTGAGAAACAGTCATTTCCTGAAGCGTGGGCATTTCTTGGTGTGAGCAGCCAGGCAGCCTTCCTAAATCCCTCCTTGGGGTGGTTGGGAACCTTCTGCAAGGATATATTAGTGGGAGCAAAGCATCCCCAGCAGGGGAAAGGATACTTCATGCCTTAACACTGATCCCATCTCCCGATGGTCAGATAGATTTGACTGGAATCGCCTTCACATCCTCTCTGTGAGCATGGGGCAGGTGCAAGTCCACCCACACCATCCCACCCCTGGAGCAGCCACGGTTTTCCTGCACCACTTTGAGCAAAACCAGTATGAAGGAAAGGGCTTGGGGTGCTTTGCACACCCAGAAAAAAGTGAAATCTTGCATCCAACTGCAGCGTTTCCCAAATTGGAGGAGATGAGGCTGCCAGCGGTTACTGAAGAGGTGGCAGGGCTGTGGGAGAACATGAGCAGCTTTGGGGAGATTATAAGTAGGTTTGTTCGACTTTGTCCTTCCACGTGTGACCAGATCAGGCTAGAATGGTTCACTTGTCATAAACTTGGGCCTGGCTTAGGCCAAAAACCTGGAGAGCATGAAGGGAGGAAAGGGAGACACAAGATCTCATTATTGTTTATTCGATTTAATGTTAATCTGTGTAGCTTGGAGTTCACAGAGCAACATTGACAGAAGGTTCAGTTTCCTTGGCTGGGTAGGAGCATGCTTAGAGGGCAGGAGATCAGCCTGGGCAGTGAGCTCTGGGCTTGCTCTTCATGCATTCTTGAGTTAGGCAGACACTGGTGTGGTGCCAGGGTGGAAAAGCCTCCCTCCTGGCCAGGATCCCTGCAGGGCATCTCTTCTCCATTCTCTGCTGCATTCTCTCCATGCCTTATCCCACTGAGCACGATGGAGGTGCAGAGCCCTCGGCTCAGGCATGCACCTCCTCCGCCCTTAGCAAAGCGCTTTCCTCCGGTCCATGGGCTGGGGCAGGAATAGGGCAGGAAGGGCCCCACACACCTCGCACAGGCACATGCCTGCATGCGGCCCTGTCCCCTCCTGCCGCAGGGAGGACACAGCCGTGGGCACATACCACCTTTCTCTTTCCAAACTCCTCCGCTGCCAGTGGCTCCCAGAAGCCACGTCTCTGGCACAGGTATTCCTCTCTCTGCTGTAGGAAACCATGGTTTGGCATCTTGGGAGGGGGGTCCAGGCGCACAGGCGTTCCCCAGGGAGACACCCTGGCTGCTGTCGATGGAGCTGGGCCCTGAGACACTTCTGTTGCTGCCCTCCCAAGCCCCACTAAGTGCCTGTCACCAGAACTCAATTCCTTCTGCATCTCCTGCCGTGTTTGGTCATTCCTCGCTGCCTCCACTCAAGGAGCAGCTTGTAGTTGCAGCATATGTAAGTGTTTGCAGGGTGAGGGAGGGCGGGGGGGGGGTAAAAGGGCCATCTCAACAGGTTTTGTTTCTAAATGTTTTTGGTTTCTTTTGTTCCATTGTTTTTTTGGAGGTTTGTTTTTTGTTTTTTTTAAAGTGAATGTATTTGATCGTTTAGAAACTTTCCTGACCTTGTTTTTAAGTGGGTTGGTTTGAAAGCTGTTTCATGGTGACCCACTACAGCTTCTCTCCGGAGATACGTGTTCTTTTAATCCTACAATGATGTGTTTGTAGGGGAGGACTGTCCCCCCACGGCATGCTGGTAATGCTCACTTGTACCAAGCCCTCTTGCACTATAATCGTATGGTGGACTCTTCAAAAAAAAAAAAAAGGGCAAAGATGTGGGGTGGCTTTTTAACAAAAAATTTTTTAAAAAATTAAATAAAGCAGGTTACCAGCAAGTCCTGTGCTTGAGGGAACCACTGTCCCCAGGGAGCTGTGAGGTGACAAGGAGATGCAGCCAGACTGAGCCAGCCGTGCTGTGGTAGGATGTAGGGCATTAACCTGAGCAATCCCTCCTCTCCTTGCCGGGAGTGGTCGGCAGCCAGGAGACCCCAGGCAAGGGGAGGGCTCTTGGGGGCTCCCAGCACAGATGCCTCTGACGTGGCTCTCAGCCCACCAACGTTGCGATGCAGTCTTCTGAGGTATCAAGTGAGATGATTTTTTTTTTTTTCAATAAAACATTGCACTGCTGCATTGTTCTCCATTAATAGAAGTATTTATTACCTCAGCCTGACCATGGCACTTGTGTTTTGTCTTCCTTTGGCTCTTCTGGGCACCTGTGTGTCCCCTTGGCGGGGGACAACACATGGGTGGGACCTTCTCAAGACTTCATGCTTTACAGCCATGGGCAGTTCAGCCCTACAGAGTTAGGCCAAGGCATGGTGGCACTGATTTCCCTTCTCCATGAACCCACACATTCCCACTTCAGGCATCCTGGAGTGCAGGATGCCTTGTCCTGAGGAAGCCCTTGAGAAGCGACTGTAGGGAGAGGGGTACTGGGACGTATCTTCCTGGCAAGGCTGTGGGATAAAAACTGAAGGAAGGAGTGAGAGAAGCCCTAATGCCTCTTAAATACCAGGAGAGGCTAGGCTGGAAACACACAGGGTTTTCTGTGGTGTTGCAGATGCCTATGTTCAGCTTAGCATCATCACTGAAGGTGTCACTGCCCATGGCAGGGGTTACACGTGTAAAGGTCCCTTTGAACCCAAACCAGTCTGTGATTGCAAATCCTGGAGTTACTTGAACATGTGGGAATTAAGTTTTCATCAAGTCTAGGTCAGTGTCAATCCCCAAAAAGATAAATCTCAGAGGTGGAGATGTGGGTTCCAAGGCCCAGAGAGGGAACCTTTGAAGTCTCCACGTGTCCCCAGACAAATTTTTTGGAACAGGAAATGAAAGCTCATGTTCAAAATGTTTCATGTAAAGCTGGAAATTAGGGGAAAAAAATGTCACAAGAGAGATCCCAGTGTGCAGCAGGTTCCAAGCGTGGGAACATTTTGGTTAAGGTGCAAGTGTATCTGAGTGAGTGCAATGCCAGCTGTTCTCAAAGGTGCTTTGGCTCTCGGGTGGCATCTCCTCAACGTAACTGCTCAGACATTGACCCGCAGCCATTTAGCTCGCCGGAGGCTCGTCTCGTCCTCCTGCCGCGGGCAGGGACACCGAGCGGTCACCGGCTTCGGGGGCTCGATGTTCCCCTGCCCCGGCGGCCGCGGCTGCGGCTACCGGGGACGCCCCTGGCCCTGAGGCCACAGCGGGGACGCGGCGGAACAGCCCCGGCTTGTCTCAGCTCCCGCCCTCCGGCCGCGCCCATTGGCCACCACCACCCTCGGTCCCGCCCCTCTCCCGCCTCCTCCCCTTCCATGGCCAATCATCGCGGCCTTCCGCTCCTGATTGGCAGAGCCGCGGTCGCCCCGCGAGGGGCAACGTGGCATACGCCTGCGCCCGGCCCGGCCGGAAGGTGCTACCTTCCCCCCCTGTGACCGCGGTTGGTCGCGCCCAGGCGGGCGGAGCGGGCGGGCGAGCGGCGCGGGCGGTACCAATACGCGGTGCGGGCGGGGGTGCGCGGCGGGCGTGGCCGGATGCCGGCGGCGCGGCGGGCGCTGTGGCCGGGCTGCGAGCGGCGCAGGATGAAGGTGCTGGTGGCGGCGGCGGCGCTGGGCGCGGCCCTCCTGCTCCTGCTGCCCGCAGCCTCCCGCGCCGACGAGCGCAAGAAGGGACCCAAGGTCACCGCCAAGGTCGGGCGGACGGAGGCGGGGCCGGGGGGGTTGGGGGGAACTGGGAAAGACTCCGTGTTGGGGGAGCCCGCATGGGGCGAGGGAGACCTGGGGAAGGGGGAATTGAGGTGAGGGGCCCTGGATGGGCTGGAGGAGTCTGGGATTGAGGGGACCCAGACCGAGAGGGTGGGGTAAGGCCGTGAGGGAGGGAGGGTCCAGTGTGGGGGGTGTCGGGGGCACCTGAAAATGGGGAGGAGGCCAGGGGACAGCTTGGCCCAACTCTGGGGAAGCCGACTGGGGAGGAGGGGCGGGGCTGAAGGCCTGGGCTCGGGAGAGGGGGACGGGATCCAGCTGGGGTGAGGTGTTAGGCTGCTAGGGGGGGATGCAGCCAGGAAAGTGGGGCACCAACTAACCTCACCTAGTGAGGTTTTGGGCCTGGTTGGAGTTGGTGAGTTGGACTTTGGGGGGTGGATGGGTGGGTCCAGAAAGGTGAGTCTGGAGCCCCTGATCCCCCCAACCTTCCTCCACCCCTTCCCCCAAGGTGTTCTTCGACCTGCGGATCGGTGAGGAGGATGTGGGCCGTGTTGTCATCGGACTTTTTGGCAAAACAGTGCCCAAGACGGTGGAGAACTTCATGGCCTTGGCCACCGGAGAGGTGAGGGGCCCATGGTGCCCTGGGTCTCACCTGCCCCAGCTCGGGTCCTGCATGGTGCCCTGGGGCAGCACTGGGGCCACAAAGCTCTGGTCTGTCCTTTCACCTCACTCCATATTCTCCCTCCACACCCCCAGAAAGGATTTGGTTTCAAGGGCAGCAAGTTCCACCGTGTGATCAAAGACTTCATGATCCAGGGAGGAGACTTTACCCGCGGCGATGGCACTGGAGGTAACGTGGCAGATCCAAGCCACTGTCTTGGAGTGAGACAGTGGCCACAATTCCAACCACTGCAAGGCCCTGGGACCAGTGTAAAGGTGGAGCTTGGTGGAAACAAATGGGTTTGGAGCTCAAAAAGAAATAGCCTTGGAGCAGAGCTGAGTGCTGGGGTAACTGGGGTGATGGGAGCCTCCTGCTCCAGTCCCTTGGCATGAGGCCCCTGCCCAGTTCCTGGGGTGTTCCCAGCGCCGTGCAGCAGCCCATGTCTAATGTATCCCTGTGGCATCAGTGCTAGCCCCTGCTCTGGACTTGCTCATTCCTCCACCTGGCTTGTGTTGGAGCTACCATCACCATCACTGACCTATTCCACTATGGCTTTTTGTCCCCACGTTTAGGAAAAAGCATCTACGGGGACCGTTTCCCTGACGAGAACTTCAAGCTGAAGCATTATGGGCCAGGCTGGGTGAGCATGGCCAACGCTGGCAAGGACACCAACGGCTCCCAGTTCTTCATCACCACCGTGAAGACGCCGTGGCTGGACGGGAAGCACGTGGTGTTTGGCAAAGTGCTGGAGGGCATGGTGAGGGACGGGAGAGGGAAAGGGGTCGGTGCTCTGGGGAGAACAGGAGCGGGCAGGCCTTGGCCAAGCTGGCTCTGCCCACGTGTCCCACTTTCACACTCTGCTCCACCCAGGACGTGGTGCGGAAGGTGGAGAACACAAAGACAGACAGCCGGGACAAGCCCCTCAAGGATGTCACCATCATCGACTGTGGCACCATCGAGGTGGAGAAGCCGTTCGCCATCGCCAAAGAGTGAGGGGACCAGGCCCTGCGGGGCTATGAGGGGCTGTGGAATGGGGGCTACCGTGCTTCCCCTGCCCTGGGGCCACTGGGTCCTGCTGTGTCCCAGTGCCTGGCCCGTCTCCGTGTTGCCTCTCAGCCAGTGGGGACAGGGCACAGGCTGTTCTTCCATCACTTTTGTAAGAAGCACATGCACCAATAAATGTGACCAATGTGTTTTTTAAAGAGCTGCCTCTCCTGCCTTCAGAGGGGTGCAGATCACTCTGCATCCCTCATCCAGATGTACCCCTCAGCCTTCCAGCCCCCCTTCCAACCTTCCTTCTTCCACATCTCATCCAGCTGGGAGCAGTGCAACAGTTGGCCCTGAGTTTGCTTTGCAGAATTCCACAGCATAGCACTTTGCCACTCAGTCAAACCGAGGAGATTTATTGCACCAAAGCCTGGATGCAGAGAGGATTTCCAGCACCATTCAGCATCCAGAGGCTCGTACTGTAAGCCCGAAACAGCAGAGAGGAAAGGCAGAGCTCCTGCTCTGCCAAAAAAAGGCACTTTGTACGGTGGTGGGGAGAGCAGTTCCCAACATCCCTTTGCCTTCTCCCCCTGGCCCCTTGGGTTGTCTCACCATTTCCCTGCCCTAGCCCAGCAGGGAGGAGCTTGTTTCACCACAAGGATCTTTTCCTCACCACTGCATCCCTGGGTGCTGGGTGGGTGTCTGGGAGCTCATCATTCCAGAGGCTTGGGGTGCTGCCTGGCTGGGGACACGGCTCAGGGGGAGGTAGAGGCCCTGCAGGACCCCACTGAGGATGGTGTTAGGGAGCAGGTCTGCGAGGAAATGGGGGTGCTGTAATAGCTTGTTCTCTCCTGGGCCCCATTAAAGGAGAAGCACCTTTGTAGGGCCCAGAAGAACCTTTTAGAGGTTTTGGAGACCTGCTCCATGGCCCTGCTCCTTACCAGTGCCGCGTGGCCGCACATAGGGATCCGAGCAGAAGCTGACAATGGCGCGCTGGGAGGGCAGGAGTCTGGTGCTGCTGTGGAAGAGGGGACATCAGCCCTCAGCCTGTCCCCACCATCCTCAATCCCATATACTCAGGGTGCCTAACACGGGGCGGGGGACAATCCCGGTGCTATGTAAGATAATCCTGGTGCTGGTAGAACTCATCTACTCACGGAGGGGTGCTGGCCTTGGGATTCTGCTGGCACTGCCGCACCTTCAGGAAGTCCAGGACATCTTGGGGCAGCTCCTTGTTGTGGCACAGCACACCCTGCAATGCCCCAGGGGGGTCAGCACCCCAAAAACCCATTCCAAACCCACCTCACCCCTAAAACCCCACCCTGAACCTGCGGTACACTCCTCACCTGCAGGTAGACCTCCAGGCCCTGCCGGCGCTGCTCCAGCACTTTGGGCATCCAGTTGGGAACATGGCGTGGGGGGAAGTCAGGGACTTTGCAGATCTTCTTGATCTGAGGAAGAGTGCGGGGGTATCAGGGCAGGCCACGGAAGATGAGGCCAGGCCTGCCATTGTCTCCTTCCTGCAGGGCTGGGGGCTCTTACCTGCTTGTGCAGTGCCTGGAACTCACTGTAGCGCTTGGTCACTGTGTGCCGCCGGCCATTGCACAGCACCTCCACCCGGAACACCTGCAATGGGAACAGACACCGTGTCCTCCTCATCAGCCCCAGCCTCACCATCCTTGTTTCTCTCATATCTTCATCACCCTCACCACCTTCACCATCCTCACCAGCCCCAGCCCCCTCACCATCTTCATCATCCTCATCACACTCATCAGCCTCACCATCGTTACCAGCCTCCCAGAGGAGGTAGGAGCCACTAACTCACAGACCTGCGAAGGGCACTTGGGACACTCCACCCCCACTTCTCTAGGACAGGCAGAGACCTCCAACCCCCAGCGCAGACCCCCAACACCCCCATGGCCAATGGGGGACACCATGGGACCCGGCAGGACTCCCAAAAAAAGCAGATGGGACACAATTCTCCCCTCCCGAGGAGAACACAGCAAGGTGTGACAACCCAACCCCCACCAAACCATACCAGTCAGTTGGGATCCTGGAGCTGGCAGGGACCCCGGAGCTGGCAGGGACCCCCAGCACCTTGGGGTGTGCAGGGACCCCAGGCACATGGGGACCTCAAACCAACAGGACAGAGGGAGACAACCCATCTTTGCCGAAGGCAGGTGAGACCTCCTAGGGACAGTCATGGATCTCCACCCTCCAGGGGAAGTCAGGAGAATCCCTTCTTTCCCCAGATGGCCAGAGCAAACCCCCAGACCAGGGGTCCCCCCCACTCCACTCCCCAGGGCCAGTGGGGATCCCTCAGGCCAGGGACAACCCCTGCTTTCAAGGGTGAGGCCCTGAGGCACCTCCATCCCACAGTGACACAGGGGAGCCCCCAGGCCAAGATAGAAGGGCAGAGGACCCACCTCAGAAAGGAACCCTGTGGGGACCTCTGCCCAGCACCCCCTGGGCCAGGGACCGCCATCCCCACCCCTTCAAGGGTTTTGTGTCCCCCTTGCCAGAAAGGGATCCATGAGGACAGCTGGGGACATCTCTTCCTCAGGGGAGATGGTCCCATCTGCCCCTCTCTCCCCCCTGCCTCCTCACTTGCCTGGATAGTTGGGACCCCTGGGAGGAGGTAAGTGCTGCTGGGAATCCCCCCAGCACTTGGAGGATGTGGGGACACCCTGGTAGGCACATTAAGACCCCCACACGCTCCACCATCCAGGGCAAGCAGGCACCCAGAGACAGACAGGGACCCACGAACACCCTGGGGCCAGGGGGGATCCTTCCAGGTGTAAAGAGTGCTCTGACAAGGACGCCTCAGGGGCACTTGGATCCTGCATTCCTGGGGGAAGAACACATCCCCATCCTGGGTGCACAGGGATATGACAAGGACCCCTTGGGAACAGAGGAGACACCCTCGCCAGTGATGCCCCTTCCCCAGCCCTTCTGGGGTAGAGGGTCACTGTCTGTGCCTCCCTCTAGCCTCAGCAGGGATCCTCTGGATGCAGGCAGGGACAGCCACTCCTGGGCTTTTGGGGACACCAGGGGAGGAACTTGGGGATATCCCACCCCCAGGGCAGATGGGGGTACCCAAGGATAGACAGGGAACCTGTAACCCTCTGGGGTCAGAGGGGATTCTCAGGATAGAGGAACACCCCCAATACCAAGGATAGAGGGTGGCCCCTGGGCTACCCCTGGGACAAGTGGTAGTCCCAGTCAGTCCCTAACGCACAAGGAAATACCCGCCCAAGCAGGTGGGGACCCCGTAGGAGTGACAGCCCCAGGGCAGGCAGGGGCAAGTGGAGGCACCCCTGGGATGTGGAGACCCCTGGGGATAAGGCAGGACCTTGCACCCCTGGAGCGAGAGGGAAGCTGTGGGACAGACACACTCCTGATTTCAAGAGCAGAAGGTGCCCCCGGCAGGGACCCAGGGCAGGCAGAGACCCTTGGGGCAGGTAGGGACCACCCAAGGATACTTGGGGATCTCCAACCCTTGAGGCTGGGACACTTCAGGGTCTCCTGGAGGAACGAGGGGATCTTCAGTCCCAGAGCAGGTGGGGCATCCTGTGGAAGGAAGGGAATCTCCCCCCAACCATGGGGGCTACAGGGACCTCTCTCCCTTTCAAAGGTAGAGGGTCTGTGCTCCCACCAGCTGCGACCTTCCAGGAACAGGCAGAAGCCTCCAGTCCCGTGGCCCTCCCCAAGGCCGAGATAATCTCACTTTTCCCATGTCCCCCATCCCCTTCTTCAAGGGCAATGGGTCCCCATCGGCAGCGACTCCTGTAGGGACCTCCGCCTGGAACCCCTGGGTCAGGGACCTCCCCCCCCCACCGTATCTGTCAAGGATTCTCCCAGGGGTATTTGGGGTCCTCCAACCCCAGGGCAAAGGACACCTCCACCCCGGGGGCAGACGGCAATACTCGGAGACGAACAGGACAGGAGGGAGATGGGACACGCAGAGCCCTCCAGCCCCTGGGTTAGGGTGGAAGCAACCGCCGGGCAGGGAGAGATCTCCGGGGAGCGGTAGAAACCTCCAATCCCCACAGCCAGCGGGGATAGGCGCAGGCAGGATCCCGCACACCCGGGACCAGAGACACCCCCTTTCAAAGATCAGAGTCTGCCACCGGCAGGGACTCCCGAGGGACAGGCAGCGATCTCCACTCCGAAGCCACGTGGAAGACCCCTCGGGCACAGGGAGACAAATCGTCCCTGGAGCATAGGGTGACTCCCCCTTGGGAACTTACGGGCCTCAGGCCCTAGGGCAGCTGGACCCCCCCAGACCAGGGACACCGGCAGGGACCTGCACTCCCGGGCGGGGTGGGGGACGCTTGGGGACAACTGGCGACCTCCAGTTGCCAAAACAAAAGGAGACAGCCTCGTCCACCCTTCGCTGTAGGCAGCCAAACCCCCACCCCCGCGGCAGGGGGACCCCAAGCCCCGCACAGCCCCGTCCCTCACCGTGTGCGCCCGGTCGGGGCTGCGCGCAGCAGCCGCGGTCTCCACTGCGGCGACGGACACGGCGATCATGGCCCGGGGCACGGGGGGGCCGCGGGCGGGACGGGCCCGGGCGGGACCGCCCATGGCGGGGACACTGTCCCCGAACACCCTGGGACCGATCCTGCCGCCCCAGTCCAGCACAGGGGGAGGGAGCAGTGGAGACGCCGCAGGGACCCGGTTTACAAGGATAAGGGGAAAAGAAAGAGGGAAGTTAGCACAAGTTGCCTTTTCTCTTTTTTAACGCAGAAAGGGTATCGGTTTTGATAAAATGCACACGCGAGGCTGGGGAGGGGGGAAAGGGGCAAACCTACCCCTCGGTACGGTGAGGGGTAGGAGCACCACACCCCTAAGAGCTCCACCATGGATTTCTGGTGAATGCCACAAAGTGAGATTGCTACAGAGCACCGCTGAGCTCAGATCCTAAAAACGGCTTCTGCCAGAAGAAAGGCAGAGAGCCAAAGCCTAATCAAGAGCGGCGACAAGTGCCCAGAGTAGTGTCCAAGGTCACCTCTGTCCCGTCACAACACGGGGGAGGTTCTGCTGCTTCCCTTGCCCTCCACAGGATACACCGTTACCCCTCCCCACTCACCACCCTGAACACCCAGAGCCTGTTTGCCCTGATAGAAGTTTTATTACAGAACTTTAATGGCACTGCAGGAGTAAGATAATTCATTAGAGCCTTAAAACCCAGCCTGAAAAATAGATATTTGCCAGATCTCATTAATCCCCTGGCTGCGGGTCTGGTCTGGAAGCAGGAAACTAGTTTCTCTTCAGTAAGAAAATATATGTTGCTAAATGAAAAATATACAGTTAGAAGAGTTACTGGCTCACAAGCTGCTCATCTAGGGGTGACACCTCTACCAGATCCAGCATGTGGAATGAGGGGTCGATCACGTGGAGAAGAGGAGGTATAGTGTATATATTAAAAAAAAAAGGCAAAATTCAGGTTTGTTTTCTCAGTCCAATTAAGAAATAGCCTTGGCTTCGGGCAGGAATGCTTCCCAGTACTTCACCAGCTGCAGGGAGAAGAGGGAGAGAGTCAGGAGCCTGCAGGATGGAGCTGCAGTGCAGGGGGTCATGCTTGAGGGATTCACAAGGTTGGCCTGAACTTGGATGCAAAATCACATCAGGGGCCACTCACCTGCTGCTGAGAGTTTAATAACGTCTCAAGGTATTTCGTGACGTGGTTTCTGAAGTCCTTAGATTTCTCTTTCTGCAAGAGACAGGCATTAGGCTGGACGAACCACCAAAACCCTCCAGATTTTGGGAGGGGGAAGGAGAAACCACCAGGATTTTCCTGTTCCTCCCGGGGTCCCAGGAGGAGACCAGCACACCGGACACAGAGGATCTTTGCCCACCCAACTTCATTTTAATGGATTGCCCCTAAGAGGGGAAGCCTCCTCTTAGCCAAAAGCCCTCAGCGATACCCCAGCTCACACATGTTGGGATTTAGGGATGCTGCTGTGCCAGGAGGAGGGGCAAGAGCCCAGGTCGGCCCCAAGGGCTGCCCTAAACATACCTCAAACCGTATCACTTCCTTGCGGATGACAGCCGAAATCCGCTCAAAGTCCCTTTCGTACTGTGTCACCCGGGACTCCCACTGCAGAGACAGGAAGTGAGTGCACTGTTTGAGGGCAGGAGAAGGAACTCTCACCCCCCTCTCCATGGGGGCTTGGAGACACAACTGTACACGTGAGAGGTGCTGCTGCAGCAGAGCTCGGTCTTTCGAGCCCTTGTCACCACCCTGGCATGGAGGTCACAGGAGGCAGGACCACGAGTAGCCCCTCCTGCAGCCTCTCTCAAAGTTGGCTTAGCCCTGGTTGCAGCTTGGCCACACAGCTGTCCCTCCTACTTAGGAGGTGCACTCCAGACCACAAGGTTCCTTCCCCAGCCCAGAAAGTCCCCCACTGGAGCATGGAGGGCAGGAACAGAGCAGAGATCCCACGCTCCATTCCCTACCTCTGAGATCTCATCCTTGGCCTGCTGCAGCTTGTCGGGTTTGTTTGCCCACAGCAGCCTGGCCTCCATCTCCCTCTTCTTCTGGAGCATGGCCTGGGCATCCTGCCACCGCTGCCAGGTCTTCATGCGCTGGTCAAAGGCTCCCTGGAGGGAAGGAGAGGCAGATGTCTCCTGAGAAGGGGACACTTACCAAGGGGACACTGGAAGTCCTGGACCAAAGCTGAGCCACAAGACAGACTGCGTCCTGCTCTGGAGCATCCATAGCTCCAGACGACCAAGGATGTGGTGTTCTGGCCTCTGTAGCAGGATGTGTTTAGGGCAGGAAGGGGTCAGCCTGCTGGGCTTGCTACTCCCATGGGATTGCTTCTTCCCAGTGCACCAGTTGGGCTGTGTGGACTTGATGCCCAAGTTCAGGAGCATCAGGACTCAGGCTCTGCTGCAACAGGCACTTGGCTGGTCAACTTTCACCACCTTTATCACAGGTTACCAGCTTACAGCTTCAGCCTTCACCTCTGGAAGAGCTGGGGTCACCCACATGCCATGAACTTGCTCCACATCCCCTCTGGAGAACAGCAGCAGGCCTCACCTACAACCTAACCAGTGCACACTGGGACAACCAGTAAGTTTTCCCTCTGCCTGAAGAGGCCATGCCCTGCATGCCCTCTGCTATGTCCTGTGCTTGAGTATGGAAGACCTCCT
This sequence comes from Acridotheres tristis, assembly GCA_037013685.1. Classification (NCBI taxonomy): domain Eukaryota; kingdom Metazoa; phylum Chordata; class Aves; order Passeriformes; family Sturnidae; genus Acridotheres; species Acridotheres tristis. The sequence continues at coordinate 20,013,950 of CM072897.1, read as the reverse complement.
GTCATCCCTAAGCCTAAGATGGGTATGAGGAGCAGGAACAAAGGAGTCCTTACCCTTACAACCGAGAGCAGGCGGATGTAGTCCCCCAGGAGCTCAGCCAGGAGGAAGAAGTCATTGTTAGCCTGTTCATGGTGCAGCTGCTCAATCTTCTCCTCCACCTCAGCCAGCTGGGACAATGCCCGGGATAGGGCTGTGTTATCCTCTGAGCTTCCCAGCATGGCCAGACTCTTGGCAAACTGGGCTGTGTTCAGTGCCAGCTCTGGGGAACAGGACAAGGGTCAGGAGATGGGCCTGGCTGCATCACCTGTTCTGCTGAACAGCAGAAGGTTCAGCCCTTGAAGCTGCCTTTCCATAGCTCCAGGAGATAGCAGCTGGAAGAGCCAGCACTGGCTCAGTCAGAGCTAGCAGCTTCCAGCCATGAGGAGAGGGGAAGCAGCCAAGCAAGAGGACAGGCACAGCTTTGCAGAAATCAGTCAAAACATGCACAGGAAGGAAAACATCCCCACTCCCAGAGGATGTCTCAGAAGGAATAAGGTCATCTCTGCTCAGGTTTGCTACAGCAGCCTTCAGTCCCATGAGGATAGGCTAAGGGAATTAGGGTCGATCAGCCTGGAGAAGGGAAGGTTCCAGGCAGACCTCAGAGCCAGTGCCAGTGCCTAACGGGGCTCCAAAAGAGCAGGAGAGGGGCTTGGGACAAAGGATGGAGGGACATGACAAGGGGAAACGGCTTCCTACTGACAGAGGGCAGGGATAGATGGGATATTGGGAAGGAATTCTTCCCTGTGAGGGAACTGAGGCCCTGGCACAGGTTGCTCAGACAAGCTGTGGCTGCCCCATCCCTGGAAGTGTCCAAGGCCAGGTTGGATGGGGTTTGGAGCAACCTGAGATAATGGAAGGTGTCCCTGCCCATAGTGGGGCAGGGGGTGGTATAAGATGGATTTTAAGGTCTCTTTAGCCCCCAAGCCATCCTGGGATTCTATGATCCCACAGGTTCCCTTCCACACTACCATCCCAAGCTTGTGGAGCTGGACAGAAGAACTGAAGTGACCATTTTACATCTGTCTCCCAGGAGGATGAGACAGAGAGTCCTTTATAACACTGTCCCACCTCCTTGGAAGTGTCCCTGGGACACCTGGCCCTGGTGACCCCCTCCAGGCATGGCACAGGGTGTGACTGTCCCAGCCCAAATGCCAGAGCACGGTGCTGATCTGGTCACCTTTCCGGTGGTTCACCAGGGTCTCCACCACAGCGTGCAACTTCCGCAGCCGCTGGTCCTCACACTCCACCTCCTGCAGCTTCTCCTCGAACCACTGCAATGGGTAAACCCAGAGCTCATTCCCATAGGTGAAAAACCCCATAGGTGGGGTTTTCCCTGCACCCCAAGCTGGAGCTGGGAAGAGCATATGGCGCCGGAGTGAGGACAGGGACAACCCTGAGGTGCCCCAACACTTACCATGTCCGATTCATTCATCTTGATGGTCATTTTACTGACAGCATCTGTAGCTTTGTTGAACATCTTCATTATTCCTGCTCCACTCAAGGTCTGGGTTCCTACTGCTCTTGGGAGCTGGCAAGGAATAGAAGAGTTTGCTTTGCTATAGGAGATGGAGTCAGGCTAGGAGAGCTGGGTGTGCTCATCTAGATAAGAAAAGGCTCTGGGGAGACCTTAGAGCCCCAACGAGTGCCTAAAAGGGCTTTGGAGAGCTGGAGAGGGACTCTGAACGAGGCCTGGAGTGACAGGACAAGGGGAAATGGGTTTCCACTGACAGAGGGCTGGGACAGATTGGACATTGGGAAGAAATTCTTAGCTGTGAGGGTGATGTGGCTCTGGCACAGGTTTCCCAGGGATGCTGTGGCATCCCTGGAAGTGTCCAAGGCCAGTGGATGAGCTTGGATAGTGGAAGGTGTTCCTGCCCATGGCATGGGGTGGAATGAGATGGGCTTTTTAAAGTCCTTTTCAGCCCAAGCCATTCCATGATTCTGTTTTGCACATGAGGTAACTGCTGAGTGGTTTCTCCCTGCCCTTACCTCAACCCATAAGCCTTTTGTTTATTTTCTCCCTCATGTCCAGTTGAGGGGATGGTTCAGCAGCTTTGTTGGGCACCTGGTGTCAACATCAGTTCCCACTCTCACAGGGCTCTGCCACTTCCTGCTGAGCTTTGTGGGATCCCATCTCATTAGCTGCTCAAGTACCATTTCCTTCAGAACTTCCAAGGATACCTTACTCCACACTACTGACCTCCTCCTTCTCCAAGAACTCCCTGACGTCCGGGTCCTGCAGCATGGTTGGATGGCTGACCACTCTCCGTAGGTATCTGTGGGAGGAACAACTCCAGGAGTTACTCTGGCTGTAGCAAATTCAGCTCTGAGCCATCACAGTGACACAGCCTGGTATTTACTCCAGATTAGCTAGGGAGCTGGAAATCAGTGCCAACAACTGTTCTAATTCATACACCAGTTTTCCTATGTCCCTGGGGAATTTGGTGATACCAGCATGAAGACCAGACCTCTCTGAGGTCCCTCACTCAGTTCAGGGACAGCCAATGGGGTCATACCTCTCTAGAGCAGCCCGACGTTTTTCTAGGAACTCTGCAGAGGAGGAATCTTCTTTCCCAACTTTCACTTTGGTCATGCCTAGCACAGAAAGATGTGATTAATGAGCTGCTCTAAACTCTATACACAAGGTAAAGTGGTTTATTACAGACTATCAGGGTGTCAGTGGAGGAGAGGAATCTTACAACAGGAATTAGACTTTGGGAATTTGAAATCTGCTCAAACGCAAGGAACTAACATTCAGGAAAGAGACAAAGCAATGGGCTGGACTCAAGTGAACAGCAAGTCAGTGACATCACAGAGGTCAGGTGGGGAGGCATCTGTGAACTCCATCAAGGATTTAAGTCCAGAGCTCCCAGTATGGAGCTAGAGCTTTGTCCGTGCCACAGAACCCAGATTATTTTCCCTGTCTACTCTGCAGCTTCCGTGTGAGCTCTGAGACTGGTGTAGGCCAAAGAGCTCGGACAAAGAGCTCAGGAGGACTCACAAGAGCTGTGAAGGACCAGCACTAGTGCTGTGCAGCTCCTCACTCACCTATTAGGCTCTTCTCAGGCGGTGGAGGGACAATGAACCCATTCTGGGCATGTTTCTCCGACAGCTTCTCATAGAGCCCCAGGAAGTCACTGAACCTCCTTTTGACTGAGAACTGCTTGCTCCTGAACATCGGCATGCTGGTCTGGGGAAGAGATGACAGTTTGGTCACATTCCCCCAGGAAAGCCTGGCCCTGCCAGCTCTGCCAGCTGGCACCTCTGGGATGAAGTGGGACAGTACCAGCTCTGCAAGACGTGAGCAGTGAACAGAACAAGTTTTGGCCCAGGTTTTCCACAGTTTCCCTCCCAGCTGGGTTCTCCTTGGAGCCAGCAGCAGCATTAATGGCATTAAATAATGAGCAGTTATTCCTGCAGCATAGGCTGCTTAGTAAGCCCTGCCCACTGTCTAATCCCATCATCCCTGCTCCACACAGGAATAGGGACATACCCCTCAGGTCACCTAAAGACCACAGGGCCACCATTGCTTTGGACTGAGCTTGAAGAGCAGGAATCAAGGATAACAAGTCCTCTAGTCTCTTCTTCAGACCACATGTTGCCTGTAGGCCAGCAGCCATGGTACAGGCAGTGGGAGCAACTTTCCAGACTGCAGCCCAGGACTCCAAAGCACTGCAGCAACTGCATTTCTCATGGAAACTGAGAGGAACAGGTCCTGATGTAAATGCAACTACAGCAGAGCTCTGCAGAGAGTGCTGAGCTCAGGTCAGCTCAATCTAATGTTGTCACTGGCAGAGAAACTTCAGCAGCAGCCCTGGGATCAGGAACTCTCCCAATGGATGTCATTCCTGCTGCTCCCTCCAATGCTGAGCATCCCTATCAGCCAAGGCTGCAAAGAGGTAACTGGCTGTGAAAATAAAGGCAGTCTCCTTTCAAATAGATTCCAACCCTATTCCTCAGCTAGGCTCATCTTTTGTGGATGATAAGTTCTGAATCCACAGAACGAGGCATTCAGGCCTCCTGTTTATTTAGGTCACTGCTGGCTTGGCTAAGGACATACAGTTCAGCTGCCTTTAAGCATGGAAAAACAATGGAAAATTAGACATTGAGGGGTTAAACATACCTGTGTTGACACTTTGTAGGCTACGTAGGCATTCATGCCATCCCCTACGCAAAACAGAAACAAGGTGTTGAGATCACAGATTAGCAATTTCCACTATTCCCTGAACACAAAGCACAAGGCTCCTGACCTTTTCCTGCCTTGGTGATCCTGATTTTGGAGGACTGATGGAGCCCTGGATCTTCCTGCAAAATCAAGAGGCAGCATGCTGCTGCATGGCCCTGGACTCCTGCCCAGCAGCCACTTCTCAACCTGCTTATGCCTCCCCACACTTCCTACAGGAGCCAGCACTGATAATTGGGCACTTGTTGTGCCAGCAGCATCTGGGCTGGCTCCACACATCTGCTCAGACCTCAACAATTCGGAGGCTGTGGGGCACATGAAACAGTCTATTCACAGGATGCAAGTCAGGCTGGATGGGGCTGGATCCTGGAACACCACAGGCAGTTTGCTTCAGCTCACACAGAAATCCCCTTGTTCACCTGGCAGCTCATCTGAAGGGCATCCTCAGAGCTCCTCTGCTACTCTTAAGATACATCTGATTTACACCTACCAGCTCCAGAGATCACAAGCCATGCAGTGGGGAGCTGCCACTCGTGAGGCTGCTCTGCTGGCTGGGATCAGATGTCACCTTGGGTTTTCTGCACCCCGGGAACTTCCACATGGCTGGTCATGACATTCTGACCCCTCTTTCAATAGACAGAAACCCTCTTGCTTCTCATTTTGAAGCCAGAGTTGTTTCCTTGGCAAGCTCAGCTTCCAGGGAATGTGCCAGAGCATGGAATAATGCACTCAGTTTCAGGTTAAAGGAATTTTGCTTACCCCGTGCCAGCTCTACACAGGGCAGTGCTGACTGGAGGTCATGCCAAGTTGGTCACCATAGTGCCAGGCACCAAGAATCCCAAAAACCTGGCTCTGGGCTTTCTAGAACCTGCCTCTGCCTTGCTTGTTCTCACCCTAAGCTTTGTGCAGCATGATTTCTTTAAGATACTGGAAGAATTCTTGGAGATGTTATTCAAGGATCAGGTTTGTGCTTAGAGACAGCTCAGAGGCCAGAGCTGGTTCCCCTAACCCTTTCACCTTGCAGGATGAACTCACCAACTTTCTCTGGGTCACTCACTCCCACAGTCAGGTCAAATTTGTCCTCCTGCTCCTCTTCTTCCAGCTGTTTGGAGAAAGCACACAGGGACAGCGAGTCAAAACCAGGAATAGGGGTTCAATCCACCTTAAACCATTACAGTAAGCTTGTCCCCGTTGCCAGGGCACCTCCAGCACCTTAGTCTGGCCAGGACTGTTTTATAAAGCTTTCCCTCATCGTGTCCAGGCAAGAATCCCAAACTGGGTTTGTCATTCCTAGCCCACTATCTGCCCACACTGATGCACAAACTGCTCAGCCCCAAGAAGAAACTGCAGAGCTCCAATTCACAGCATGGACCCTCATCCAGACCCACCACTATTATAGCTCTGGAAGCAATCTGGACCTCTACACGAGCAGGAATACCACCAGGCTCACCTAAGCCTCACTTCAGTGGTATCAGTCTCAGACTGATACAAAGAGATACAAATCAGGACATTCAATAAGGCAATTACATATTAATTATATCATTTAAGATTCATGTTTACAACTGAGTACATGGAGGCATTCCTGCCAAAGACAGTTTGAAACTTGCGGGACAGTTTGGAAGAACGATGCTCACCTCCTCATAGCTCTTTGAAAGGTTTCTAGAAGAACTTGCTGCTATGTCTAATGAGGGCAAAGGACTGGATGCTTTGGCCACCTCCTTCTGGTTGTTCTGAGTGTTGTCAAGGGATAGCTCCACAGTGGCATCTGTCAAAAGAAGTTTGCAAGGGTCAGCCTCTCTCTTGGGGTTTCTGGAAAGGCAATTACAATATTATCTGACTCATGGGATCTAGGAAGTAACAGTAGTCTTAATTAGCAAAGAAATCCATAGGGAGGACACTTGTAAACACTGGGAAAAGCACAACAAAGCATTGTCACTGCAGTAAGAGCATTTGATCAATCCTGCTGGAGAACATTATGTTAATCCAATGAACTTATTCCAGAAGGACCGAGGCATGAGCTCTCACTGATCACCTCTTTGCTGTGTGCTAGAGGAGCTGCACCCTGGAACAGCTAAAGCCACACAGATTTTACCTGGTACATGGGCCAGCCTGGGAGGAAGGCTCCTTCCCAGGTCACTTCTCCACTTGGAGGATGTAAAAACTTCTACCTCTTAGCAGAATTTTCTAGAGCTGACTCTCAGCCCATCATGCCAGGGCTGGGGAATGTCTGACCCTCCTCATTTTCCCCTGCTGAGGGGAACTGTGTTTCCTTTTCCTTGGGAACAGCCAGGTCTCTACTAGAGATGCTTCTGCCACTGGCTTGGAGTCAGAAGGTGGAGAAGGAAAATCCTTTAACTCTGAGGAGACACTCACCATCTCAGTGCTTAAGGCAACAAAAGCAACCCTCATTTTAATCCTCTCCAGCTCCCAAACAGTCCTGTGGCAGGATTATCCTAGAGACCTGGCAGAGGCTGCTACGACGTTCCCAAACATAACACCAGACCAAGCAGAATCAAACATGTTTTTGAGATGAGGACTTATGATCTGCTTTTGGCTATAGATATTTTAGTAGTGTCACTCCAGGCCTGGAGCTGAGAGAGGCCCAGTGCATGCAGACTCACCTGCAAATAGGTCCTGATCATCCTGCTCCACATGAACTCCGTTCTCTTTGGAGGAGCTGATCACAGGGAGAGGAGATTCTGCTTTCAGGACTGGGGAGTTGCTCTGTGAGAAGATTAAAAGGTCAAAACCAGGTCATTTACACATGTCATCGTCTTTGTCCACCACCCTGTGCCCTTCCACTCACCCTTCAGCATCACCCTTTCTGCCACTTTTAAGGACAACAAGGGTCACACCAAACTCCGGAGCCAGTTTCCACCCAGGAAGGACCATCCTGGCTGCTGGGAGCAGGCTTGGGGACAAGGGGACAGCCCACCCAAGAACTTTTATGCCAACCAGTCCTCCCCACCAGAAGATAGAGCTGCTTCAGCATTCCTGTTACAGATGCCTGCATCACAAATCATCCCTCATTTTGCAGGCAGACAGCCCAAGGAAGAAGGGGACAGCAAGTGCTATTCCATAGGTCTCAGCAGAGAACACAACAGGTGTTTGATGGGCAGTAAATGGAGCTCTATTAGAGACTCCAAACCAGCAGCTCCTCAGCACTCTCTCCAGCAAGGAAGTACCATCAGATCACGTCGCTCCTGGAGGAGAGAAGCCGTGCTGAGGCAGCTTTTCTTTGAGGTGGGCTCATGTCTTCGTGTGGTAAAAACAAAATAGCCATCAAAACACTCACTTGATGGCAAGAGCTCCTGTATTTCAGTATGTTTTCCTAGAGAAGGGACTGCTCCCAGCTTGGATCACAGCAGTTAAAGGCACGAGCTATGTTTGTTAGTGATGGAGAGTGGGGAACAGAGACCCTCCATGACAAACATCCCCCCAGGATCCTTCAGACTAGTGTCCAAGCCAAGAAGAGGACTGGTATCAGAGGTTACCTATGAGGAAAGGGTTCACATAGCTCCTCTGCTTCCCCAGGAAACCTTTAGGCTCATAAAGAACCCCACTGTGCATGCACAAAGTGGTTTTCTACCACAATTGCTTCACGGTTTGCCTTAGACTTAGTTCCTCAGACATGAACGTACCACACCCTGTTCCTACTTCTCCATCTGCTGCTACAGAGGAGCTGTAGCCATGTAAGATCAGTCCATGACATGACACCAGCCATCTCTGGGGCTGGATTCAGCACTCCCCGACATCACATGTGCGGACAGAGGTCCCCCTGTGCCAGTCTGACACTCACCACAGGGAAACAGAACTTGTCTGAGAAGAGCTCATACTTGGGGACATCCCTAAAAAGGACCGTGGTGACAAACGGATCCAACCTCTGTCAACAGACAGATGAGGTCCATGTCTGGCTCTACTCAGTTCTGACCCAAACAATTCCTTGCTGGCAATGCCCAGGTGCTGTTGAGCCGCCTGAATGCTGGCAGCCAGACAGATCTGCCTCCCTTGCTTCCCAGAAAGTGTTTTCCTAACATTCAAGGGCAAAGACAAGCAAAGCTACCAGGTCACAAGAACAGTCACGTATTAGATATGACAGTGGCTTCCACAAGAAAACCAAACACCTGATAAGCTGCTGTGGCTGACCAGCCTCCCCTTCGAGCACAGGGATGTGTGATTTCCATGAAATCCCACGGCACTCAGTGCTCGCCACTCTTGGTGGGAACACAAACCATTAAGCTATCTCCTACATCCTCCAATTCTTCATCAAAGAAAGGTCCTGTGAAGTTCCAGACCATCTCCATGACCTAGTACCTGCCATAGGTACCAGCACCTTCCTCTTACAAGGCCCAGGCTTGAACTTTCCCAGATTTCCAAACATACAACCCAGCTGCTGTTTTGCCCAGAGCAGAGTGAGTTTCACCCTCACAAGGTCACAATCTATCCACATTCCCCTTAATCACCTGCTGCAAAGGGGAAACACGAGCACAGCTCACAGACATCAGGCAGGAGCTGCACAAGAAGTAGGGCACAGACAGGCTCCAGCTTTGTGTCAGTGGCAGGAGAAGCTTGGCCAGGTCGTTCCTAGCAGGTTCATTTGGTCATGGCCACAATCTCCTGCTCAAGGGCTCCCTAGGCTAGAAAACTGCAGAATGTTCCTGGAGAACTTCCTGCCACCAACTCCTGTGCTGCCAGCTAGATCAGGCATGCTGGAAAAAGTCTGGGTGAGGTAGGCAGAGGCTCTTGTAGCTCAGGGAATCAACCTCACAGCATTTCAGCCTCCAGGCTGCTGGAAGAGCTCCTGCAGCTCCTCTAGCTGAGATCCTCTCTCCATGAAGATGCTTGATCCCAAGGACCAGAGGCCAGTGGCTGACTGGGGAAATTCAGCTTGGAAAAGCACCAGTCAGTGTTTTACCTCCCCTCCTGCCTGATGGTCACTGCCTGGGGCAAACCTGAGAAAATGCCAGCACGAGTTACTGCCAACAGCCTTCAGCAACCTGGACTTCCTGCACAGGAGACTGTTGGAAACAAGGAAAGACACTGACAGTCTTCACACCTCTACCTTGAGCATGGATTTGTGCACGGTTTGCTGAACAAGTACCACCAAACCTTCCAAGACTCTCCTGCAGCCCAGCACAAAGCCCTAGTGAGCAGAGGACACCGGATGCCTCCTGTCACCTCACCCTCCACGCCACCCTCAATCTCAAACTGAAGGCACCATGGCAGCCACGCCTGCACCCTCTGGATGTTGAAGGGACCAGAGCTGATGATGCTGGGGGAAAACAGATGGGGCTTCTTCTCCCAGTGAAGCCGCACAAGCTACGCAGCAAAGAGCTGTGGCTGCCACCGTAGGATGGTCGTGAGGGACCTTGAAGCCCACCTTGTTCCAGCACCTGCCATGGGTAGGAACACTTTCCACCAGAGCAGGCTGCTCCAAGTTCCATCCAACCCGGCTTTAGGCAGTAGCTCTGCAGGAACAGGGAGCAGCCGAGCACAAGACTTTTTCAATCCCACAGCCACGGGAGCCACTCTATGACCCCTATCCGGCCCCGCGGCTCCTTCTCCGCAGCCCCTCTAGGAGGTTGCCCCTGAAGGGGCATGAGTCCAGAGGCATCGCCCCCCCCCCCCTTTATTCTGAGGGATTTGGGGTGTTTCACACTATTTTCACCAATCCCAGAGGACGCCCCGGGCAACCCCTCGCACACGGGCCCGGCCCCGCAGCGCCCCCGGGGCGGCGCGCCGCCCGCGGCCGCACTCACGCCGCCGGTGAAGATGTCCTCGCCCTCCGAGTCGCTGTCGGGGGGCCCCAGCCCACGGTGCTCGGGGAAGGGCGGCGGGCGGCGCTCGGCCGGAGAGGGCGAGCGGGACCCGTGGCTGCCGCCTGACGCCATCGCCGCCGCTTCCGCCCGCACCCGCCACGCCGGAAGCGCCCGCCACGCCCTAACCCGCGGGGCGGGGCCTCGGCTGCGGGCCGGCTTTCGATTGGGTAGTGTCTCAGCCCGCCCCGCCCCCGCCGGCAGCGACAGCCAATGACAGGCGCTGGCAGGCGCCGCGTCGTCACCATGGAAACGGGGGTACCGGCCGTACCATTGTGCCGGCGGAAAGAAGAGCATGTCCCCTCCGCCTGGAAGTAGTGGTTGAGCTCAGAACGCCGTGTGCCCGAGGTGGCCGGGGCGCCTCGACGGCCCGGGCGGTGAGCCCGCGGTGGCGCCTCGACGGCCCGGGCGGTGAGCCCGCGGTGGCGCCTCGACGGCCCGGGCGGTGAGCCCGCGGTGGCGCCTCGACGGCCCGGGCGGTGAGCCCGCATCGCCCAGGTTGAGCCCCTTCCCCCCAGAAAAGCCATCTCAGGATGAGCCCTTTATGCCCTGAAAACATAACCTAGAGGTGTCCCAGCATGAAACGCTGACAAGACACCCCAGAATGAGCCCTATACCACTCCAGACATGGCAGGATGGGCCACATACCTTGAAAATTTCCCAGGATGAACCATATTCGCCCTTAAGATGTTCCAGAATAAGTCCCAAACCCCGACGATATCACAGGATGAGCCCCACACACCACCAAGACATCCCAGGATAAGCCCTAAACCACTTAAGTTATCCCAGGATGAGTCATATACCCACCAAGATTTTGCAAGATGAGCCTCAGACTTTAAAAACGCCCAGAATGCACCCTATATAGCACCAAGATATCCCAGGATGAAACCTATACCCCTCAAAGCATATCAAGGTAAGTCCTGTATCACCAAAAACATCCCTAGATAAGCCTCATAACCCTGGAAGTAGACCAGGATGAACCCTATAACTGCCCCAGGATGAGTCTTCAAGATGCCTCAGGATTAACCCCATACACCTACCAAAACCTCCCACAATTAACTCCATACTCCCACAAGATATCCCCAGATAAACCCTGTACACACCCCCCAAGGAATGCCAGGATGAGACACACACCTTGAAGATGTTTCAGGATTAACTCCATACAATACCCAAGACAGCAGTGGATGGGCTCCATATACCCCAAAACATTCCAGGGTGAACCCCATACACCTTTCCCCCCCCAAGACAGTGACAACCCAGAGTCATGGGTCACCACGGTCCTGCAGGGTCAATGCCTCTCTCAGGAGAGCAGCAGGAGGTGGGGGGCAGATGAGACACCCTAGACTTTCATCAGCTTCGGACTAAGGGAGAACATCCAGCTGCAGATGAATGATCTGGGGGTCCTTGACCGGCAAGACATCCCTCAGTAGGATTCATTCCTGAGTGCTGCCCCATGGAGAGGGTCTGTTTTTCCAGGTGGGAAGCACTGGGTGTTATGAGCCACGTGGCTGTGGGAGAGTGACAAAGAGGTTTTCCTTCTTTTCCCTCAGCTGTCTCCTGTAATGAAGCAGCAAAATCCAGCAGAAATCTCCAACCTTCTATGCTAGAGAATTTGGTCAAGTACATGGTTGCAGCCAGGTCACACTTCCATCTTTCATCCACAGTAGCTGCCAGGCAAGGAGCAAACAAAAAACAGAACACGACTTATCCTTATCTGAAGGACTTGCCAGTGTCCTTCCCAATTCCTGCTATCAGTGAGCAGCTGCTAATTCCCTCCTACCTCAAATTCTCTCTGGGATTTGTAACAGCAAGGTCTGTTCTTTCACTAGCAGGTGAGACTCCACACTGGAATCCTCTCAGATTGCCTCAGTGGGTTTGAAACAAGACTCACCCCATGAGGCACCTACCAGTATCACTCTTCTAAAGAGGATGGCTAGGAATGAACATGGCTGTCCAAAATCTCCCTCAGGATACAGCATGAGAAGCATCTACATCCTTTAAGATGAGCAGGAGAGGCTGCAGGAGGAGATACAGCTGCCAGGAAAATTGAGAGGTCCTGCCTCCTGGACTTCACATTTTGATGCAGAAGAAACTGAACTACCTTGATGAGCAGTGGAGATAAATCTCACCCAAGCCCTCACAGCCTTATTCTCTGTAAATTCTCCCTTTGGCCCCTGAAGGATGCCCTTTTAAAGGAATAGTTTCATCCACTCAGGGTTAGACCTTGGGCAGTCTGAGGATGAGACAACTTTCTGTTGCAAACCTCTTTTGAATACACACCAGGCTTTGGGTATCAGGTTTAGACCTCTGGCTGGGTGGAGGTGGCCCAGTCCCAGCTGTCCCATAGGATTAGGGGAAATCCCATCATAAAACCAGGCAGGAGCTACCAAGGGTCCCATAGTAGGAGTAGACATTGCACACATTCAGCCTCAGATACAGAAGTAAGGATCAGCTAGCTTGGGGTAGTCAGAATTGCTTCCAAAAATGCCTCAAGGTACTTCACTGTGAGCACAACTGGAAGACTTCGGACTAAATAGACTTTGGGAGCTTGTCAGAGACAAGAGGTGCTTTATTACCCACCCTCATATGTTTAAGACCTCCCTACATGTTGACAGATGCCTGCACAAGTCTTTACTTCCCTATCAGGACAATCTCGGACTTATCTTCCCCACCACATCTCTTCGGTCCCAGCCCACTCTCCTCCCTGTGTGCTCAGGTGTGTGGGGCCTCTGATCATCTCTCCAAGCATTCCTTTCTCCTCCTCAATCCTCTGAGCTTCCCTCCCTTCTCCTTGCCAGACGCCTGTCCCAGGCCAGGGGTCTCCCTGCCCAGCAATGCCCAAAGGACCACTGTGCATCCAACATAAGCTGCCCCCAGGAGCCAGAGCAGCTCATTAATCACCTTTTTATTTTATTTCAAGCACTGTACAGAATGTGCAATAGACAAAATCCTCCCCCCAGGTGCTCCCAGCGCCCCTGTGCCCCGCCTTGGTCCCGTGACCCAGCACTCACCACTGCAGGGGGAAGGCCAAAATAAGTTACACCCACCCATCCCCCGGCACCAGGACAGGGTAGCATCCGCCCTGCCACTGCCCGTGTCACCCAGAGTGCCCCGCACCAGGGTAAGTGTTCACTTCCAAAGCCACAGTATCGGGCCCTGCCCGTTCCCGGCACCACCAGCTCTGGACTCCATCCCCAGGGCTCAGCAGAACATGTCAGCTTCCGTGGGTAGCGGGGAGCATCTGCAGGAAAAGGATGATGTTGGATGTTGCTGATCTGTCCCAAAGAAGTGGGAGGAAAGGCACCAGGATCAGCTCAGCCCAGTTAATATCTGGAAATAATTCCAAGGGAGGATGGAAGCAGTGAGCCCCCAGTGCTGTCTGCTCCTCTCCCCCAGGAGGGATCCCCAGGAGAAGGGAGCCATTCCAGGCAGTACTCACTCAGCCACCTTGGCTGCCAGATGGTAGACAGTCTGCTTGTCCAGGTAGCGGCAGAAGAGCAGGACAAGGTTGCTGGGCAAGACAAGAGGCTCTGCCAGTGAGGCTGTAGGCAGGCGCGACAGCTCCTGGGACATCAGGTACACTGTGTCTGTCCTGGGGGCACCAGCACAGGGGATGAGCACCCCATGGAATGGTGACAATCCCCCCCCCCACAGCTCACACAGTCCCTCACCATGCCTCAAAGTCTCCTCTGCGTGGCTTCAGTGGCACATGTGAGGACAGCAGCCTCTCTCCATGGCTCAGCAGGGAATAGAGCAAGGAGATGCCAAACTGCAGAAAAGCACCAGGAGCGTCACAGCCAGCAGCAGTGGGACCCCAGGGACACAATGAGGCTCAGGGCCACATACCTGGTTCTTCAAGGCCATGGTAAGGGGGAGTTCCGAAGACTCGGGTAGAGCCTGGGTAAGCTCCTGTAGGACCTCGATGAGTTTGCTGAAGGTCATCTCTCCCACCACCTCATTCAACGGGCTGAAGAGCAGGGAGAGAGACTGGGCAGGGCAGAGGGGAGAGCAGGAATCTGAGATCCTTGGACCTGTCATAGCCACATCTCCATCCCAGCACTTGGAGAGGAGGGTCAGTGCCACCAGGACTGACAGTGGGTGACTCCTAGAGACCTTCTCCTCCTCAAGGAAGAGGCTCCTGTCCCATGCTAACCCACAAGACAGGCCTCCCTCGTTGCCCAGGGTGCCACCTCCAGCAAGGACAGAGGAGGAAGGAGACAGCCCAGGCCATCCCTGCCCTGACTGAAGGTGCTTGCCTCATCCAGCATGTCCTTCTTCATAAGGAAGGGCAGGTGGTGGATGATGGTCAGCAGGATCTTCTCCCTTTGCTCTCTGATCAGGTGGGGCAGCAGCCGGGCCACGACCTTCTTGCCCTTGCGCACACACAGCAGCTGCAAGAATTCATCTTCTGCCTCCCTGGGAACAAAGGCTCAATTGGCACAAATCCCAAGGGACCTGGAGCATCTCTGTCCATCCAAAAGGACCAGCATCAGCTCTACTGGAGGACGAGGTTCACAGGCAGGGTCAGCACTGGCTGTAGTGACACATGGAAGGAAGGACCCGATCCTCCTGTGACCCAGACCTGCCCATCAATTGCCATCATCTCAGATCAACGAGGACCAGGACATGCCTGCTCCCCTCTCCCCATAGCACAGACTCACTCTTCGCTGCTGCAAGCCCTGATTTTCAAGGCTTGGTAGATACTCTCCACTTTTTGGCTCTTCTGCTCCTGCCTTTGGGGTTGTTGCTCCCTCAGGGCCAGGGACATTTTCTGTTGTATCTCCTCCACTTCCAGCAGCTGCAGGAAGAGCTGGACAAATACACAGGGTAAGGAGGAAGCTTGGAGCACTACCAACTGGCTATCCAGGACCCTGCCTAGGTAGGTGTCGGCTTAGAGAAATCCCCAGATGAAAACAGAACACCTGGACCATCCTGCCGTTCCCCAAATCACCACTCACTCACCTTCTCAATCCTGTTCAGCGCCCGTAACCGGCGAGTCCCTGCGGCCTTTGGGAAGATAGAAAGGAAGGCACAAAGGTTACAGCCATCCCCAGACACTGCCACCAGCCCACTGCTGGGCCAGCTGCTCCCTGGGGATCAGTGGTGACTTCAGGACACACAGCAGTCCCATGGGGAAACCATGGTCAGCTACAACTGACCAGAGTCCAATCCCACCCCTGGCCAAGCACAAGCTGCTACTGCTGAGGTGGCATCTCCTCCAACTGTGTGCCCCATCCCACTGCTCAAGGCAGCTCCAAAGGCAGCATTCCTAGCAATTCAAGGCCCCAACCAGCCGAGCTTCCCTTCACCTACCTCCTCCTCCACGAGGGCATGGTGCACAGCATCAATGGCCCGGCGAGGGCTGTAGCAGGTGGACACCGTGACCTGGCCCAGCGACCCAGCAATGCGCACCACTGCGGAAGAACGGGAACATGGTGACATCACACCCCAGAGCTCATCGCCCAGCCCCCCGACACCTGCCCCAGCATCTCACCAGAGTCATAGGTCTCCACTTTTTGGATGAATGGCGTGACCAGCTTGGGGGGTTTGTTACGTCTGCCCAGCAGCTCCTCCTCTGCCTGTTTGTGCTCCAGCTGGTGGTAGTAGGTCTGTAACAGGAAAAGCCAGAAGTCCCCACTACCAGTCCTGGAGGGTTTCTCCAGCTCCCAAAGCCCCACCCTGAGGTGAGCAAGCAGCAAGTGCAGCCAGAAGGAGCTCACCTGGTAGTAGTAGTCATCATCCATATTCTTACTCTGCAGCTGCATCATCTGCACCTTGACAACCCAGTCCTTCTCCTTGGAAGTCATCAGCCCAGCATAAGGGTCTGCTTTACGAGACCACAGCTTCTTGGGGGAGACACTAGCACAGGAGAAGACCTCAGCTCACTGTGACCACCCAGAGTCCCCCCCTGCACCCAAAAAACCCCCCATACCTCTGCGCCTGCCTGCCCTGCTGCTGCATCAGGATGCGCTGGTGCTGGGGGTGCAGCTGGGTCATGTGGCTAGGTGTGCTGCAGGGGACACCAGACAGGAGTCAAGGGGGGTTTTGAGACACCCCAGAGCGAGGTGACCCCCAGCTAATTTGTAGGGCCCTCCAGTCCCACCCCAACATCCCACTCCTGCTACCTGAAGTTCAGCTGGCCCATGGCTGAGGGGCTGAAGAAGAGAGCAGGGTCCAAAGAAGAGGACATGGGCCTGAAGCACACGCCCAGGGGTCGTGGTGGGCTGCCCACGGTGGGGGACCCAGGCTGGAAAGGGGTCGGAGGTGCATACCCTGCTGTCTGAGAGTGAGAGAGGATATCAAGGATCTGAGCCTTCCCCTCTGAGCATCCCAGAGGGGTCAGCCAGCTCTGTGCTGGATTCCAGCTCCCATTCCTCTGGCAAAGTGCTACCCCTAGATACTACCATTCTCTCCTGCTACTCCAGGGCCACCTCAGTGGGCCCATGGCAGTAGCTTAAAGCCCAACACATTACCTGGTTGGGAGTGAAGAGTGGAGGGGGTCTGCAAGCTGGCGGGAAGGGTCGAGGAGAGCATGGGGAGCGAGGAGACATCACAGGTGCCTGGTGCAGAACAGGAGACAAGGAGTGTAACTCAGACAAGCCTGTACTAGAGGCTGCACCTCCAAGGTGGGGAGGTAGAGAAAGAAGGGATGCAAGAGAGCCCCCAAACCTGTTACCTGATGGAGAAAGCACTGGGGGAAAGGCTTGGGGGACATCAGTCTAAAGTCAGGGCACTTGAGCTGGGGAGAGCTCCCATAGCCCCTCTGCACAGGAGAGCCAAGGAAGTCGACGGCCACGTTGGTAGATGGTGGAGGTCTCTCCAGGACCTGGAGGATGGCTTTATCCTGCTGGAAGGAGGAGGCAGCAGCAGGTGGAACAGGGTACAGCTGGAAACAGTTTAGTTCCCTCAGCAACAGTCAGCTCACTAAAACCTTTGGTGATTGCTCAATCAGGACCATGCACCAGCTGGGCTCCCACCCTGGCCATGTGGAGCAGCTGGGGACCCATGGGAAGACCCAACATGGAGGTCCCAGTCCCCCCAAATTCAACAACTTTTCCTTCAAACCCAGGCTCTGCTTTGGGTGGGCACTCACAGCCTTGGCACTCAAGATATATCTGTGCACCTCCAGGTGTCCCAAACTCCCCTTGTGTGACCCTTGTCCTAGAGTAGTGGGAGCCCTTAGCCACCCCCTGAAGGCCTGGCTAGAGGTACCCACCTCCAGCATGAGGTGGTGTGAGACACTGCCAGGGCAGGAGTCCCACGCCGTGGGATCCATCGTTAGCTGGAAAACAGGGAGATGTTGGCATGGGGCAAGTGAACAGGAGGAGGGAGCAGGGGACACCACAGGAGCCACTCCACCTCATCACCAGATGGGTAGGGACATTTTTACCATGTCCTCCTTGCCAAACTCTCCCCAGCAAGTATCAATCCTGCTGTCCAGCACTGCTGAGTCCTGGCTCTGCAAGGAAAGGGGAGTTAAAAGGTCTGTCTTCCTGCCCCAGTGAGACAGGACCCACAGGTGTGTGAAGGGAGGGGGGAGCAGCAGGATCCCCTGTCCACTCATACATCACCTCCAGCGTGGGTTGACTCCGCACAGCTCTCATCACTGCTGGGTCTCCCAGTTCACCGGGCTCCTCAAAGCACTCCTGATCGTCCTCCTGTTCCTCAGCACCCAGCTCTTCTACCTCTTCCTCCAACTGAAAGTTAACCTGCTCCACCTCCGGATCTATCCCGCCTTCCTCCTCGGCCAGCTCCTCCAGCTGCTCAGCCGTTCTTCCAGTTGCCTCTACCAGTGCTTTGGCCACCTCAGGATTTATCTCTGGTACCTCCAAGAATTTTGGGACATCCTCCTCTGTGGAGTCTCGGTCTTGGAGGGGGGGAAAGCAGTGCACAGCAGGGCAGGTGAATGCCTGAGCAGTGCCCACCAGGGTGTCTGCTCCCTCCGGGTGCTGGCAGGTCTCTCCAACACCAGCACCCCCTGAGGTCTTACCTAACCCAAAAGTCATCTCGTTGTACAGGTCGAGCTCATCATCCTCCTCAGCCATCTCTTCCAGCAGAAGCGCATCTTCCACCAGCAGAAAATCCTCGAGAATCTGGATTTAGAAGCAGCAGATTCCTCGCTAAGGGAGAGGTGACCCTAACAAGCTCCCAAAGCCGGGGGGGGGGGGCGGGGCACCCAACCTCCCCCTCACTCTGCTGGTGGTGCCAGGCAACCCACAGGGCTCACAGCTGGAAAAGGGAAAAGCAGGAGCCAGCGGCACTGCCAGTGAGGACAGGACCCGCAGGCTCAGCCCACGGAAGCTGCCGGTACCAGCGAATGCCGGCACGGAACGGCACCAGTGCGGCTGGGCTGAGACACCACTAGGCTTCAGAGTGAACAGCCGCTGCGAGGGCACGAGAGGCACGCGAGCACGAGGCAGGGAAGAGCATCCCACCAGCACCTCTAGGGCAGAGTCTGCTCCGAGACCGAGCAGCGCCAGCCCCGGAGAACGAGCACCGCAGAGGGAGCGGGACGCCGGGAGGCGGCAGCGGGTAGCGGAGTAGGGCAGGCACTCACAATGCGCTCGCCGCCCTCCGCCATTCCACGGTGCCTCCGCCTCCCGCTCACCCACCCGCCGTCCGTCCTGGGTCCCTCTACAGGACCACGCTGCCCCCGCCGCCCCTTTTATGGGCCGCCTCCGCCGCCCCGGCATGCGCTTGCCGTACAGCATGGCGGCTCCCAGCGGCGTCCTGCGCCTGCGCACTCGCCTCGCCGTGCCCCCCCACGAGGAAGGGCCGGAGCTGAGAGAGGAGTGAGGATGAAGAGGTCTACTGACTCCACCTGCGGCTCTTGGAGCACAGAGCACTGCAGCCCAGCTTTTCCCACTGATCGCGTCGCTCCTTGACTGCCGTGGTGTTCTCAGAGCTGATATCCTTCTGAGGAGTTATGGAAAACTGGTGGGATGTGTGCCTGTCGGGATTGAATACTCTGGTAGATAACAGCGGGCACAGCAGTCAACACTAACACTACAAATTTCTGCATCCCACAAAGCATAGCGGGTTGCCCTTATCCCCCTGAATACCAGGAGCACTTTGGTCATGTCACTCACTCCCAAATAATTCTTCCAATATTCTGCTAATAAAAGCAGAAATATCCCAAAAGTGGAAGATTTGGCTATTCTAACCAAATCATTGTGGCTTTTTATAAACATCATGTGGAAGAGTTGTGCTCCTCTTTACTGAGAAATTCTGACAGGTGGTGTGGGTTACAGTAGAGTCATTGCCAGGATTCACATCCCAAAGGGCCTGGAAAGGATCCATGTCCTGCCATCCTTTCCCCGAGCCGAGGGGAGTGTCCACTTGGGCAGAGCCAGATTCACCCGTGGGACAGCTGGACCGGGGTGGTGGCTCCTGATGTGGTGACCCTAATAACAGCTCTGCCACCGATAGAGCACTCAGGGATTATTTCTGCCGGAGCCCTGAGATCCTTGATAAGGCTCTGGCCACAGCTGCATCTGTTTATCCCACACTGAGAAAAACATTGCGTGTTTTCAGCTGCATGGCTGGCACTGGTCACTGAGTAGCCAGCAAACCCAGCAGGAGCTGGGCCAGTGGGAACTGATAACAAGTGTTTTCGAAATTTTCCCTTGCTTGGCCTCTCTTGATTTGCCTGCTGCCTTTGGGATGTTCTCCATACATGCTTTATTAATTTCGTTTGTGTTTTAATGAGTTGCATTAAGAGGTGCACTAAGAAAGCAGGTCCTAAAGGGACTTAGTGTTTTGGTACTTACACCATCCTGCTGTTTTCTCCCACTAGTAGTGACTTTCTTTTCCCTTTGTTTTCCTTTCAAGCAGCATTACTGGAATACTCAATAGCATTCTTAGCCTCGCTGGACTTTGGTGGAAGCACCAGAAAACCTATTCTTTTGGTGTTAGAATTCTCATGTTTTATGTCAGGGAGTCTGTGCAGTGCTCAAACAACAGTCAGTTTCTCACCCTGCAGCTGCTGGAATGAGATATTCCATGCAGGTTTTGAAAGAGGTTCATAAAGGAAGGTGGACAGCTTGCTCCACCATAGGCTGTTGGTATAATACTGGCCCTGGATGCAAAATCTTCTGCAAGAGGTGACTTTTACCCCCATATAGGTTGGAAAAGTTCTCTGCGACCATCAAGTCAAATCATTCCTCCAGCACGGTCAAGGCCACCCGTGTCCCCAAATGCTTTTAAATCCCTTTAGGGACGAGGACTCCACCACTGCCCTGGCAGCCTGTGGCGAAGTCGGACAGCTCTTTCAGAGAAGAACTTTTCTCTAAGATCAAATCTAAACCTTTCCTGGTGCTACTTGAAGCTGTTTCCTCTTGTCCTCTCCTTTGTTCCCTGGGAGCAGAGCCCAACCCCCCCTGGCTGCCCCCTCCTGTCAGGAAGTTGCAGAGAAAAAAGGTTCCCCCAAGCCTCCTTTTCTTTAGGCTGAGCCCCCTCAGCTGCTCGTGGTGCTCCAGCCCCTTCCCCAGCTCTGTTCCCCTCCCTGGACACGCTCCAGCCCCTCGATGTCCTTCTTATGGCGAAGGCTGACCCCAGGATTTGGGGTGTGGCCTCAGCAGTGCCCAGGGGACGGGCGCTGCCCTGGGTCTGTGGCCACACCGGGGCTGGTCCAGACCAGGTGCCATTGCCCAGCCGGGCTCACGTCCAGCCGCTGTTGGCCGACGACCCAGGGTCTCCGCCCGGGTCTCCGGGTCTGTCGCCCCGCCCAGCGCGGAACCGAAAGCGAAAGCGCCGCTCTGGCTCGCACAACCCCGGACCTCCCGTTCTGCTCGGAGACCGATGACGTAGGGGCCTCTCCTCGCCACGATTGGCCGTCGGTTCCGGAGGCTATAAAAGGCGGAGTGCTGGCAGGGGTGGGCCATTCCGGGAAACGGCGGGACAGCGAGGAGCGGAGATGGCGCGAGGGGCTCTGGTGCTCGGTGTGCTGGCGCTGCTGGCGCTGCTGGGCCAGGAGGCGGCCGGTGGTGAGTGCCTGGGGCGGCGCGAAGGGTCCTGACGGGGCTGAAGGGCCGCGGGGTCCCGGCGGGTCCGGGTCACTGTGCCCGGGTGGTTGGGCGAGTGTTGGCATCGAGGCGATGCCCACCGCAGCCCCGCTTCTCACACGCCCTCGCCCTCTCTCCAGAGGCGCCGAAGGTCGAAGTCTACGCCCGTTCACGCGCCGAGGAGGGAAAGGAGAACACCCTCCACTGCTTCGTCACTGGCTTTCACCCACCCAAGATTGACATCCAACTCCTGAAGAACGGGAATTCTATTCCCGACGTCAAGTACGGAGACTTGTCCTTCAACGAGAAGTGGCAGTTCCAGCGCCTGGTCTATGCGCCCTTCATCCCCACAAGGGGTGACACCTTCAGTTGCAGGGTGGTGCATTCTTCCATGGCCGAGCCACTCATTTACCGATGGGGTATGCTGTGCCTTCCCTC
This sequence comes from Acridotheres tristis, assembly GCA_037013685.1. Lineage (NCBI taxonomy): Eukaryota > Metazoa > Chordata > Aves > Passeriformes > Sturnidae > Acridotheres > Acridotheres tristis. The sequence continues at coordinate 19,992,471 of CM072897.1, read as the reverse complement.
CTGCATGTGGGAGCTTCTTGCTTTATATTCATGCTGTCTCTTTTCCTGGGAAGCAGGGTGTTGTAACGGAGTGGGGTTTGAAGGTCTTGTGTTAGAGACAGAAAATTAACTTGGTTTTATCTGAAAAGGCTGTTACATGTGCCTGTGAAGGATTCAGGGAGGACACGCGTTGGTGTTAATCCATAAGGATTTGGTAATGCCATGTCACCCGATCTCTGCCTTGGTGACTTTAACTAGAAAGTGATGGGTCATGCAGTGAATTTTTGCTTTATGTTGTGTGAATATAAAGAAGGATGCAGCGGTTGGGGCTGATGGTGGTAACCTAGCCTCAGCTATAGCTGAGGGCAACTCTGGTTACCACACTGGGGCTGTTTCCGGGGGGAACCTTGGTGAGGACAGGGGAGAGACGGTGCCGTTTGCCACCAAGTCTAATGCTCTGTGCTTCTTTCCTGCAGAACCAGACTTCTGAGCTGTGTCTGGGATAATTCATGGTGAGTTATTCCTATAGTAGCATATGCCATGCTAGTAAGGGATACACACATGTATGTCTGTAGGGGGGGAGGGTTTGAAAAGTTGAGGACCGGAAGCAACTGCACTCAAAAAGTAGATCATATTAGTGCTGGTTTGGGACACAAAACTCTTCCCACGCCCTTTCTGCCCACTATTTTGGTCTGGTTTTGGCCATCCTATACCTACAAGAGTCCTTTGCTCCAAAAGAAAGAGAACTTTGGAGGGAATCTTCTCTGCATGTTGTTGCTGTGCTAGCTAGATACCGCAGAGAGATGTCGCAGGTCCCCTAAAGCTCCCTCGGGCCCTGAAGTGCTGTATCCTGTCAGGGGAGGAGCAGGAAGTCACTGTACTCGCGATCTCTGTGCCACAGGGTGGATGGCAGGGCAGCGCAATGTGGAATTCATGAAGCACAAACCAGAAACACTTCTGGGTTTATTCACCAGTGTCTCAGTCTGAGGGCTCCAAGTTCTTCAAACTGTCTGTTTATCTGGATTTAGCAATGGGGAAATTCTAGTTTAACACTTGATAGGGAAAAGAAACTGAATATGTGGCCTGGCTGATGTAACCCTGGTTGAAATAGTGATTAACTGTGCCTGGAACAAGCCTTGACAGGACCCTTACATGAAATGCCCCAGTTCCTGCAGAGCTCTAAGAAGTTGTATACAGTCACTTCTCTGCTTTGTCACTCACCTTTAGGCAGTGAGGGTGCAAACCTGGCCCGAAGGCTGGGTTTGGAATGTGCTGCGCCCACACAGCACCAAGGCTTTGGTTGGTGGGACGCTGGTGAGGGATCACAAGTCTGGGTGGAGGTGGGATGTGGGTGACTTCACTGTGGTCTGGGGCCAAGGATTTACTGAGCTGGCATGGAAAGAGTTGAGAGCAGGACAAACTCTCTGGGGTAGAGAACAAAGGATCCTTCTTTGTTGAACTCTGAACTCCACCAAGGAGGGGAAAGAAAAGCAGTTCCTGCAGGATTTTTACCTGAATCTCACTGGAAAGTGGTTCTGAAAGGACACTGCAGTCAGCCTGCTCTGAGGAAACTGGTTTTTAATCCTAAAATAATTACAGTTACAGGTGTCACTAGAGTGACTGATGTCAATCTACTCTCTCCATGCAGATCTTCCTGCAAGCCAGAGTCTTCTCAAGCCTGTGTCCATTCTTCATCATATGCACAAGAGTGATCAGCTTCCTTTCAGAAATTCGCTAATAAGCCTTGTTAAAAATATCTCTTAGCCACAGCATCAAGGGATCCCTGCAGACTTTTTGAGCATATAGCTAAAAATGCCCACATTACTGCTTAAAAAAAATGGTAGCTCTTCACTGCTCCAAATGTTTCAGGGTGTTTATACCTTAATAAACTGCTAGTCCTTAAAATGTGTCTTCAGAGTAATTTGACTTCCCAAGTTGATTTCACAGGCTCTGATGGGTTGTGGGTGGGTATGTAGCCCTGGTGGCATGATGGTCAGTTGTGCTTTTTTTTGTCCCACTGAGAAGATGCAAGAGCACTTTTCCATCAATAAAAAGAGAATTAAATATTTTCTTTTTTTTTTTTTTTTTTTGCTGGTATGGTATCTGCCTGGCTCCTGCGTGGCTCTGAAGGAAAGGCACAAGGCTTAAAAAGGGGTAAAGAGCCTTGGGGACATAGGGTGGGACACAGAAGGAGCAATGGCAGGGAATGGTGCTCACTCCAAGGGGTAGAGCTCCAGCTGATGCATCTTGGAGTGTGTGGTGTAAAGCTGAGCCTGGGGGAAGCAGATGTGTGTGCTGGTGAATTTCAGTTCTGGTTTTCTCTCTGTGCTTGACCCCATGGAGAAGCGCAGCTGGGGCCAGTCCTCTGTTGTACTGTGGGGGATTGGTGACGCTACCCAAAACCAATGCTACTGCCATCAGCTTATTTTTTTTATGAAGAAATCAGAATGATTGCTTGAGGAATATTGTATCCAAATGGATTTAACCAGGATCATGTGTATGGATCAAGGGTTCCTAGTGACTCAGGACCTCTCATGTCTCTTCTTGAGTATATTAAAATTTGCTGTGATAGCGTCTCAGTACATCCGCTTGAGATTTTTGATGTTGTCTTGTTCCATAGCTATTTTCATTATAACCATTTTTTTTTTTGTTAGGGATTAGGAAAAATCCAGGCTGTTGCAGTTCCAACATTCTCCTGGGAAGTTGCTGAAGGGCAAGGCCATGTTATGGGGATCCCTTTGGGTTCACCAGAGGGGTGTTCAGCCAGGACAGGTGGGGCTGTCATGGCTGGGTGGTTGTGCACAGTGCTAATCACTAAGCATGGGGCAGCAGGACACAGCACGAAGTTCTGTCTGCAGGGATGCGCTCTGGGGACCAGGCAGCCCCAGCAGTGGTCCCTCTGTGAGAGAAGGTGGCCTGGGAGAGGGGAAAAGGTTTCAGCTTTGGCTGACACACCACAAACTGCTGTGTGAGCCCAAAGAGCTGTGGAATGTGTCCTGGCCTCCTCCTATGGATTATGAAGGACCACCAAAGTGCTTTCCACCACCTCAGCTCCACCTTTCCTATCCTCAAGAGCCCCAGAATAATGGCTGGCTAACCTCTCCACCAGGAGAGCTTCATCCTAATTAGGACAGGAGTGGAGTCGACTACAGAAACTGAAGAATCTTTGGAGGCAATGTGAAATGACCCTGTCTCCAAAGGACACATCATCTTCCCACAATGGAGAAGTCTGCCCTGATTGCATCTGTGGGATTTTTATGTTCTTTCTTAAGAAATATTTTGCTGGTTTACTCAAAAATCCCCTGTCTGTAGGAGAACAACACATGCCCACACCAGAAGCTGATTTTAACAGTTGCATTCCAGGACCATGTCCAGAAATACCTTCTCTGTTTTATCCAGCATCCTTGGGGTTCTGAGATACTCGGGATGCTGCTGTACTGCTGCTGCTGCTGGCAACAGTTCCCAGGGGATGGGCGATCCTCAGAGATATCCTGGGAAGCTTGAAGCATGAAACAAGCCTCATTTGTGCTTTATGAAATACAAGCGATTTTTCTGCAAGCAGTTTCCAGAGTCAGCAAAACGCAAGGGGTTTTTTATATAAAAAGGCTCGAGTCCAACTCCTAACTCTGCACAGAACACCCCAAAATTCCACCCTGTGCCTCAGAGCACAAGTCCAAGTGCCCTTTGAGCTCTCTCAGGTTTGGGGCTGCCCTGGGGAGCTGTTCCAGTGCCCGGCTACACTGTGAGGGAAGAACCTTTCCGTAATATCCAGCTTAAAACTCCCCGACACAGCTCGGGCCGTTCTCCCTCTCGCCGGGTTTTCCCACCGCTGCTTCCTCTCCGGGCAGTTACCGCCTCCGCGCAGGCCCTCAGGGCGGTTCCTGCCATCGTCTCAGGGCAGTTCCTGCCTCCCCCCAGCCCCTCACGGCCGTTCCCGCCTCCCTCCAGCCCCTCAGGGCCGTTCTCGCCTCCCCTCAGCCTCTCACGGCCGCTCCCTCCATCGTCTCCCCTCAGGGCGGTTCCTGCCTCCCCCCAGCCCCTCACGGCCGTTCCCGCCTCCCTCCAGCCCCTCAGGGCCGTTCTCGCCTCCCCTCAGCCTCTCACGGCCGCTCCCTCCATCGTCTCCCCTCAGGGCGGTTCCTGCCTCCCCCCTGCCCCTCACGGCCGCTCCCGCCATCGTCTCCCCTCAAGGCGGTTCCTGCCATCGTCTCCTCTCAGGGCGGTTCTCGCCGCGATGTTCCGCGGACGCCGTGCTTGGTTCTCGCAGAGCGTCAGCCCGGGCCCGCGGGGGCTCTGGGGTGAGCGGGCCGGACGACGGAGAAGTCCAGGGGAGCCCCGGGGCACCGAGCTGGCAGGAATCCGCGGGGCAATTGGGAGGAGCACAGCCCTGTCACCACTCAGGGGGAATTAGAAGGGCAGCACAGCCCCGTAATTCCTCAGCAGGACACAGCAGTGGGGGCACAGCCTTGTCACTCCTTCGTAGGTCTGAGACCCACACAACAGGGCAGAGCATGAGTTTGGCCAGTCAGTGGTGCCCCCACACTGAGGAAAAACCCCTGAGCAGCCCTCAGGGGAGCAATGGGAGCTATCACAGCTTCCACTTCAGGGCCTGTCTCTGCAGCCTCGCAATCAGCTGTCCCCATCCCAGGTCACCCCGAGGTGGGAACCCCCTGGCTGCCCACCCTCATGTCACTCCCTGTTCCCTGCAGCAGACGGTGGCGGGACGATCACCCACTGGCTGGATGCTGACTACCTCTTCAGCTGCGACGCCGCTCACCCCGACACCCGCAGGTGGGCAAAGGAGGCCTTAATGTATTTAGCGGAAAGTATTACATGGATAATACTGACATCCCGCAAAAATCAAGGGGGTGTTTTTGAAGTCATGGTGTGGGTCTGCCAGGATCTCATTGCCCAATGGGGTCAGTAAAACTCACACACACACTAAGCTGTAGATTTCTCAGGATAGAGAAAAATCATTCATGTGCTGAGAGGGGCTTAACTGTGATAAATATTAAGTTAATTGTGCTGGTTTCTTGCTGGATGTGAGTTATCTGCTGGAAAATCAGCATCTAAAACAGAGGTGATACAATTCCCAAAGAAGGAATCTGGTGCTAAAAAGCCAGTGTGAATTAATGCTAAAAGGAAGCAGAAATGGATGGAAAAGGGCTGAAATGCTTAATATAAAAAAATAGAGAGGTATAGAATATTTGTACAAATATAAGGAAAGTTTTCAGGATCTTCCTCACTTCCTCAATATCAGTGAATATTTGTATTTATTCATTATTTAGTAATGTAAACATATTTATGGGAAAGGAAGCCGTAATGTTTCTTTTAGGCCTTGCTAGGCTGGACTAAGTAGTTTCTTTTTAACACACCAGTGCTTAAAACTGGCTTCGAATTTTGCAAGCTTTCAGCCACCTGCTTCAGCTAAGCAAGGGGAATGCCAATAAACACAGAATAACAACTTTTCTTCTGCAACTACGTGCTGCCAGACCAGCCTGTTCCTCCAGGGGAATTCTGGATAATTTTTAAAACATATATATTCAATATATATATTTAGATAGTTTCTCGTGAAAAAATGTAATACTTATACACATCCTTATACCCAGCAAACAAGATTTAATTCCCCTCTAAGGAGGACAGTGAGGGTTGGAGCACCCTCCACCTCCGCTTCCTTGCTCGGCTGTGTGAGCAGGAACCAGTGTGGTGAAGGATAATTGCAGAAAAATCGTAGCTTTGCCCTCACCAAAGTGATTTCACCTCAAGAGCAGAATGGGACTGTATAATCCCTAAATATACGTTTACCTTTGTCCCGTCTCCGGGCTGCTCCTGGGAGGTGCTGGCAGCCGGGACTATAACAGGATGTGACTGGTAGAGTCTCACAGCTGGAAAATCGCAGAAAATTAGATGCTTTTGGCAAAAATATCAGAGCAGATTTAATGACAATACTCCTCTAAACGTTTCAGTTTTGTTTTGCTTCCAGGTTCCCCTTTGGACACCAGCTCTCTTTCTCTTTTCCAGCATACACGAGAGCCTCAGTTACTTGGAGGGCAGAGCCACGGTCTTTCACTCCTGTTACCTCTCATTGTGTGCAGACACTGGCACCGGAGAGAAGCCCCCAGTGGTTCTGGGCCACTTCGTCCTGCCTCCTGCCTGCCTGCAAGAAGGTCAGGCAAAAAAATAATCTGGGGATATTTTCCCAGGGAAATCCCCCATGAGTGCAGCCTTGGTGCAAACTAGAGCTGTCAGTTACTTGCCTGTAGGGAGGGACTTTTCCTTCTGCTTGGGAGTGGCTCTTCCTCCCAGAGGGCAAAGTATGATCCACAGAATGGCTTGACCTTGAATACTGCCAGGGATGGAGCAGCTCAGCTGCTCTGGGCTACCTGTGCCAGGCCTTCACCACTCTCCCAGTATCCCATCTAATCCTGCCTTCCGTTTGAAGCCTTTCCCCCTTGTCCCATCACTCCAGGCACTTGTCCCAAGTCCTTCTCCAGGTCCAGCAGCCCCTTTAGGCCCTGGCAGAGGCTCTGAGATTTCCCTGGAGCCTTCTCTTCTCCAGCTCTCCCAATCTGGCTCCAGAGCAGAGGGGCTCCAGTCCTTGGAGCATGTCCATGGCCTTCTCTGGACTCTGTCCAGCAGCTCCATGCCCTTTTGTTGGGTCCCCCAGAGCTGGAGGAGTACTGCTGCTCCTGAGTGGGCCAGAGGGGCAGAATCCTCTCCTTACCTGCTGCCCACACTGTGGGATGAGCCCGGGACACGTGGCTGGGTCATATCCATGAGCTTCTCACCTAGCAATACTCCCAAGTACTTCTCCTGAGGGCTGCTTTCAATCCATTCTTGCCCACCCTGATGTTGTGCTTGGGATTACCCTGGCCCAGGGGCAGGACCTTGCATTTGGGCTTGTCCCCAGAGGCACCTGCAGGGCATCACAGCGACCGCCACAGTCCTGTTCTTTGATGCTCTCACAGTCACTAGTTTTATTGCTCTTGGCAGAAATCAGAAGGAAAATTGGCTGGTTTATTTGGGAGAAGGCAGATGCCCTTGAAGAACAGGTAAGATGAAAAATTTTTACTACACATGTATGTGCTGGAGGATGAGCTTGCACTGATCAGGGAACTTTCACAGGAATTAATGAAAAAAAGACATGTATCACCTTTGGGAAAAGGGGCAGGCAACTCAGGAAGTGTTTAAGGATGTCCTTAGGTCACGCAGAAGGAAGAAAAGTAAGGAGGTGAAAGCTCAGTTAGAACTTAATCTGACCACTTTTGTAAAGGATAATACTTTTATAAATATTAACAAAAGGAGGGCCAAGGAAAAGTGCCATTTTTTATTGGAGTGCCCATCACCAAAGACTAGGAAAAGGCTGAAGTACTTAACACCTTCTTTGCCTTAGCCTTCAACACTAAGACGGCTTGTATCAGGACAAATGGCCCCCTGAACTGGTAGACAGGGACAGGGAGCAGAATGGACCCCCAGAAATCCAGGAGGAGGCAGTCAGTGACCTGCTGTGCCACTTAGATGCTCACAAGTCCGTGGATCTGGATGAGATCCATCCCACGGTGATAAGGCAGCTGGAGGAAGAGCTTGCCAAGCCACTCTTCATCATTTATCATTAGTCTTGGCTCACTGGGGAGGTCCCAGATAATGAGGTATCAGTGTGACACCCATCCACAAGAAGGGCTGGAAGGAGGATCCAGGGAATTACAGGCCTTTCAGTGTGACCTGTGGCAGGGAAGGTTATGGAAGAGATCACCCTGAGTGCCATCACACAGCACATACAGAAAAACCAAGGGATCAGACCCAGCCAGCATGGACTTAGGAGGGGCAAGTCCTACCTGACCAACCTGATTTCCTTTCATGATGAGGGGACCCACCTGATGGATGAAGGAAAGGCTGTGGATGTGCCTACCTGGACATCAGCAAAGCTTTTGGCACCGTTTCCCATCTAAATGAGGGGACTGAGTCCACCACTAGCAGAAAAACAGCTGACACCACGTTGAGTGGGAACGTGGTTCTACTGAAGGCTGGGAAGGCTCAGCAGAGGGACCTGGACAGGTTGGATCAATGGGCCAAGGTCATTTGTATGAGGGTCAACAAAGCCAAGGTTTGGACCCTGCACTTTGGCCACAATTATCCCTGCAGAGCTACAGACTGAGATGAGTGGCTGGAAAGCGGCACAGCAAGAAAGGTCCTGGGAGTAATGATCAACAGCAGCCAAACATGAGTCCAGATGGCCAAGAATGCCAAGGGCATCTGGCCTGTGTCAGGAGTAGTGTGGCCAGCAGGACCAGGAAGTGATTTTTTTCCCCTGTACTGGGCACTGCTGAGGCCCCAACTTGAGTGCTGTTCAGTTCTGGACCCCTCAATTAAATTCAGGAAGGCCATTTTGGTGCTGGAGCAGGTCCAGAGAAGGGAACAGAGGGTCTGGAGCACCAGGAACAGCTGAGGGAGCTGAACCTGGAGAAAAGGAGGCTCAGAGGGGACTTTCTGGCTCTGCACAACTCCCTGACAAGAGGGTGGAGCTGTGTGAGGGTCAGGCACTGCTCCCAGGGACCAAGGGACAGGATGACACCACCTTAAGCTGCACCAGGAGAGGTGGAGGTTGCACATCAGAAAGAATTTCTTCCTGGAAGGAGTGATTAGGCATTGGAATGAGCTGTCCAGAATCACTGGACACAGCACTCAGTGCTCTGGTCTGGTTGGGAAGGTGGTGATTGGTCACTGGTTGGACTCGAGGGTCTTTTCCAACCTAACTGATTCTGATTCCTTGTGCTTGCTATACTCAGTGTCCCTCCCAGCATGACAGCACGAGGGGGACAGCAGTGGAGATTGTCTCCCTTGCCCGGACATATCTAGTCTCCCAGGAGAATACTGTTCCAGGGACTCCAACTGCCACAGGCTGCCCTTTGATGTGTTGTTTTCCTTCCACATGTCACTGCCCACGCTCCCCTCAAAGCAATTTCCCAGCACTCTTGAAGCAGGAATGCCCTTAGATTTAAAATTTAACTCTGAATTATGCTTGAAATCGTGAGCCCTAAAAATTAATGGACTCAAGAGTGTGTCTCAGGTGCTCTGCAGGTGACCCAGGGCACAATTGTCACTCATCCTTGCACTGATACTCCCAGCCCAATGAACATACGGCAGAGGAACCAGAAGTGGCAAGAAATGGCAGTGAGGAAGAAACAGGGGAGGAAGTGCTAGACCTGGCTGAGAGGTATTTTCCTACCTTGGGTGGTGGGATTTGTATGCACCCCCGATTCCAAGCAGTCCTAACAAACAGGAATTAACACACAGATTTTTTTCCCTCCTCATATAGCAGTGAAGAAACAGACTCTGAAGCACCTGCCCAGGGAGAATTTCCATACCGTGCCCTCCAGGAATACCCAAAAAATAACATGGTGACAGGTAAATACACCTGGAAAGGGCTGCGGAAGGGGCAGATGGAGCAGGGACTCAATGTGTCCATTTTCCCTCCACAGGCTATGCCTCTGCACGGGACATGAAGAAATACGAGGGGGAACTCCATGACTTTATCCCTGGCACCTCAGGCTATGCAGTGTACTGGGTTCAAAGCAAAGTAAGCATTTACTGCAAGACCAAAAAGAAGAGCAAATTTTAAGGAACAGGTGGTTGGAGCAGCAAAAACTTCACTGTAAGAGCTGCCAGATGATTTATAAATTATCTGACTGCAGCTCAGTTTTCAATGTGTTATTTAAGTACTGGCTACAGTTATTGCAGTATTTGCTTCTTTAAGGAACTACTTAAACTAAATTCCACAACAAACATAAATACAGACATTCCTTCTCAAAACACAAAATATTTTGGTGGTTTAAGCTGTGTTTAATTGGTTTAAGCAAGTTTTCCTTGGAGGAACACACCAAGGAGACTCACTTTCATTTAATCAAGGAAATTTAACACTTTTCATGTAAGCACTTGAAAGTGACCAGTAGGGTTATAAAAATCAACTTCTGTTGAGGCACAGCCTGATCCCTGGGCTGTCCACCTGGAAGCACAGATAAACCTAGGACAGGCTCCCATAAGATCCAAGGAGCCACCATGGTTGGCTGCCCCAGAGGCAGGAGAGCCTCTAAAATAACAGCTTTGCACCTCACATCCAGAACTGCCATGAAAGAACCCCAAAAGATGCTGCCACACAGAAACGTGTTGAATCCTCCACATGCTCCAATGCAGCACCCCAAGAACCCACCCTCCCTCATCCCCTGGGTGTCTAAAGACCAGGCAGGCTGAGATGGTTTCCTCCCGTTTATTGGAAAAGTGACACACAGGGACAGACTCAGAGCGCTCCTCGGGGTGTCTTGAAGTTCATTCCCACTGTGGGCTGTGTCACCTGCAGGTTGGACAGGCTGCCAAAATCCTGGAAAACAGCATGGGAACAATGGGATCAGTCACAGCATCCTGCCCATTGACACTGGAAGCAAGTTCCTCTGGCAAGGTGTGAAAAGTGGGAAGGTGCTGTGGCAGCACAAAGGGTGACACAGGTTTTCTAAGAAGGGGAGACCATCCTGCTCTGGAGATTGACTCCCTGGTGAGGGAATTATCAGAATGGAGGACAAGGAACATCCCCACCCTACTGGTGGAAAAGCCCCCAGGCCTCTGCCCTTTCAAAAGTCATACATGAATTAATCCTCCCACAGGACCCAGGGTGGAAGGATGCCCTTAACACCATCCAGCCACTCAGGGGAGCAGGAGCTGTGGCAGGGATATGCCAGCAGCTGGGCAGGGAACAGTTGTGGTCACTAACCAGGAGCTTCAGCATTTCCTTGGTGTCCGGGTCCACTTCAATGATCTCCTGGTCAAGGGCAGAGACCTAGGGACAGAGAGGAGAGAAAAGGTATGATCGATAAAAAGTCCCACAGCTACCTGGGTGTCCCCACAGCCACTCTCATCTCAGCCCAATGCTGTGGGGAACAGTTCCAGCAGCAGAGCCAGGTGCATCCTGATGGAACACAGCTTTCCTGACTGAACACTGCAAGAAACCACTGGCAGTGGAGAAAAAACCCTGTTTTATGGCAAATCTTTGGAAACCAAGGCCCAACCTGCTGCAGGCCAAAGCTGCTAAGGAGCTGGTGCTGGACCCTCAACTACACCTGTCCTCGCAGTCATCAGTGACACTCACATCTGCCTTGTGACACGAGTCCACCATGGTGCCAACAAAGGCTGTCCCACCTCCAGGACCTGTGCTCTCCTGCTCTTTAATCCCACCAAAATTTCCTCCAGCACTCTCCAGACCCCAAAACTACAGGTTTCCTTCCCCAAGAGCTATGTAACACCAGGATTTTTCTAAGAACCAACACAGTACAGGTTTGTGTGCTGACACTGCACCAGCAGCTACAGCACAGACACTCCTCTGCTTGGACTCCCTTCCCTGTAATGCCTCTTTGGTGCCAGCACAGAAACCAGCAGCTCTGCTAGGAGCCGACTGGGAGGTTCTGGGAAAGGGGCAAGATGTGCTGCGCCTGAAGGCTACAGGATTTAGGAGCAACGGGATCATATTCCTGGAACAAGGGAAGTCCTTCTGGACCATCTCACCCAGGTGGACAGGTGAAATCTTGACCCCGTCCAAACAGGGCTAAGGCAAGGGGGTTTTATCAAAACCCTCCATTCTGGGGATGCTGGCTCCAGGGCAGGTTTTCAGCCACTCTGAAATATCATCCTGCTTCCCATCAAATTATTTTTTTCCCAAATTTTAAGTTAGGCAAACTAAACCACGAGAAGCCAGCTGCCCTTCCTGTCGCAGGTAGCAGCTTTGGAGGGATCCACCTCAGCCCCCTTGATCCAAACCCTCCTCCTGGCTGAGGATTTGTTTTAAAGAAAGTCGGGACCGTTTACGGAGATATAGCAAGGCAGGACAGTGATGGGGAACCCGGAGCCTCACCTCCGGGACGTAGTTATCCCTCCTCTCCCTCTCCTCCTCCTGCAGTTTGATGGAGATGCCGCGGACAGGGCCCCTCTGGATTCGCTTCATGAGGTGGGTGACATACCTGCGGGGACACGGGGATGTTCTGGGCTTTCCCAGAGTTCATGCCACCCTTCTCCACACTCTAAATCCTGAAACCACAGCAGGATGAAGACAGCTGCCACCATCTACCCCGGCCATGTCCCACCACTGACCCCGGCATCATCCCACCACCTTCAGGGGTCATCAGAGACAAAGTGTCCGACAGCAACAGGGTTTGGGGGAGACAGAGACCCCCCCAAACACGGGAAAACTCTCGCACTCCTCTCCCTGCACTATCAATGACCCGGCCACGGGCGGGACCGTAATCACTTTCGAATGCAGGGCTCAGCAGAAACCCCCATGTCGTACCCGAATCTTCCCGCTGCCCAAACCCCTCGGGACATCCCCAGCTGCCTAAACCCCACCCGGGCCCCCGCGGTGCCCGAAGCCCACTCGAGGCCCGCAGTCCCTCACCCTGCAATCTTGTTGCGCAGCTTCTTGCTGGGGATGATGGCGATTTCCTCGCACACGCGTTTGTTGGTGTGGAAGTCATTCCCTAGGCGGGTATAGTACTTCTCGATGATCACCCGCGCCGCTTTTTTCACCGTCTTCGTCCGAACGCGCCCCTACGCGAGGTGGACGGGAGGGCCGCCGGTCAGGCTCCGCCGAGCTCAGGCCCGGCGCCCCTCGCCTCAATCTCCCTTATCCCCAGCCATCCCGGCTCCCGCTGCCCCCCACTGCCCCTCGCCCCGGTCCTTTTCGGTCCCCCCCGCCGCTCCCCGCCGCGGGGGACGCGGGGCCGCCTGAGGATGGCGGCGGATAGCGAATCCCGAACCCACCATGGCAGCTGCAGCCGCGGAAAGAGAGCGGAAGATGGCGGCAGGCGCCGGAAACCAAGGCCGCCCACCGCGCCCCCTAGCGGCTCGGAGGTCTCCAGCGAAGATGGGCGGGGCCGACCAGAGGCGGGGTCGTGGCGCAAACCTGAGCGCTCCGCCCCGCGCCCCGGATGGAGGAGCCTGGGCCGGGAATGTGACAGACCTGCGGTGACAGTGGCACCAGCCCCTGACAGAGGACACTAAGCACTCACAAACTCACAGCGCCCGTGGAAGCAGCAGCCAGCTCTAAAGGAGGAGGTGTGACCACAACAAGGCTGCTGCAGAGTTACGTTATGGGATGTGGAAGGAGCCCAAAGCCTTCCCTGTTCCAGGCACATGGGCACAACAAGGTGTCCACTGCGGCAGCCTAAGTCCAACTCAGCCCTCCCCAGTCCCACGGACAGGAGCCCTGGGGTCCCTCTCCCCTCACCGCCACTGCCACAGTGGGAGAACACAGGCCCCTCACTTCAGCCTCATTAGCTTCTCGCTGCAATTACAGGAGCTCCAGCTGGAGCCCAGGGGCCCACAGAGACCTCGGGTAAAGAGAATCTAAAAATGCATTGCCCAGCAGGTAGAGCTCCCTCCCCAATAAGTCATCCACCCACAGCATCCACAATTCATAGCTCCATCCATCCCTCTCCCCAAACCACATCCATACCTTCCCCCACACCTCCAGGAAGTGACACCACAGCCCTCCAAGCTGTAGAGATCTCCCATGAAGGACACAAGGCACAAGAAAATTGGGGTTTTTTTTTGCTGCAACGTGTTTATTATGTGCCAAAAACTACACCACAGCTTACTCCACACGTCTGTAGGAGAGTGCAGTCTTGCCTGCATATACTACAATGAGGTAGAGACTTCACACACAGCTTCACAAAACCCCACAAAGAGCAGCTGGGATATGCAACAATGCAACATCAGCTCAGCAGGAAAGAAAAAAAATCATAGTAAAGAGGGAAAAATTATGACACTGGTTCTTTGGCACACAGCTTCCAATAGAGGGGAAAGTAACAAAATAATAATGATCAGCATAATTAAAGGTCTCAAATCCCAGCAGCAGCATTTCAGTCGACTGCACTGATACTCCAAACATCTCGGGAAGGAAAGGAAAATTACTTGTCCCCTCTAAGAGGAAAGGGCTCCCAGGAACCTTCATCGTCCACCAAAACGCAGCCCTTTTTTAGCTTGTTACAAAAGAAAAGGTAAGTCCTGTGACTTTGTGTGATTAAAAACCTCTATCAACCCCCCATAAGTGCAACTTAAAAAAGTGCAACAAACTATTTAAAACTATATACAGCAGCTCAGAGATCCTCATCCCGTCCAGTTTCAAATCCAAAAACAAAAAAAAAGCCCGGCCTGTCCCGTTGCAAACCCCTGGATTTACAACGTCCTGCCAGCAGCCCCCAGACACAAATTGCAATAATGTTAAAAGCTGCCAGGAAAAGAAAAAAATCCCTCATTTCAAACGACTTAAAAACTGTTTTTAAGAGTGTAAAAAGGAACTCGTAAAAACCCTCGAGCGTAAAATATGAAATATGATTTGGTTTAAATGAAGAGCAAAGTCTCCTTGTTGTTACAGTAAAAAACGCCAGCTGAACACCCAGGTCACACCATCCAGGTGGGGGTAAATGAATGGAAAGGCACTGTATGGCAACAGCAAAACAATGACCAATGAGACCTGCATTCTCTCCACCAGTATTGCAAGGAATGTAAAAAAGCGCCTTTAAAAAATAAAAAAACCAGGGCAGAGGTGCCTGGGGCGACACCTCTGCGACACATGGCCCTTGGTTGGTTGGGTTTATTCATTTTCGATTTTTGCTTCTCGTCAGCAAACCAGGAACTAAAGTCTGGGAACTGCAGAATGGCTTGAGGGGCACTCCCCCTCTCAAAACACCCCTAAACAAACCCCAACAAAACTCACTGTGCATTAGTGCAGAAACAAAAAGACCAGCAAGTGCAAACATGAATGTAAGATTTTTGTTTTTTCCCCGTCAGTCCTCAGGAAGAACGTTCCCAGCCGGGCCTGGCTCCGGCAGGCGCTGCTGCGCTCTCCTCGTAGCAGGTTCTCCCCGGACTCTGCCCGCGGCAGCCCCGCACCACAGCGGCCCCTTAGCTGGAGTCCCGGTTCTTCTGGTTGCGCATCAGTGGGCGGTGGTGGCGCAGAACCTCCATGGAGTGCTGCCAGTGCCAGCACGAGCGGCAGAAATACTTGAAGCAGATCTGTGGGCAGAGCACAAGGGCCACACTGGGGTGTCTCCAGCAGCAAAGGGACACCAGCAGAACCACTCCTCTTCCTCGCTGCCCCGTCTTGCAGCCCCCACCAGCAGCACACTGGATCCATGGGCTGGAGAGAACGAATACCAGCGATGCTGTGGAGGGTCTGTTGTGCCCAGCTTCCATCTTTTGAACGGGTTTGAAAATCAGGCCTTGGACACTGGGGCAGCAGCTGAGCTCACCACGGCTCCCGTCACTCCCATGGCATTCCTGCCACCTGCTAATATCCTAACCCAGCTCTGCGGGAAGCTGCCAGAGCCCAGCCAACCTCCTTTGCCTGCAGCAACACGATGTCAGCCCAAGTTCCCTGTGCCTAAGCCAGTCCCAGGGGCATGCACCCCAACCCCAGCTCATCATGGCTCACAGAGCAGCAGCCTCCTCTCCTCTCAGGGGCACCAGTACTTCCCACACTAATTCCCAGTGCTGGTATAGCATCAGCAAACTGCAGCATCCCTGGCTCAAAGCCAGGTGGACATTGCCTGCCTGGGCCTCCGGGCAAGCAGCAGAGTTGCCTCTCCAGGAGGGCTGCACCTCCTCCAAAACAAGGCCCCCATCTTGCCCACTGGGGAAGAGCCAGTGTATAGATCCCCAAAACCCAGCAGCAGGGCCTGCTCCTCCTCAAGGAACCCCTTGAGCACAAGCCGCAGGAGAACTGGCCTTACCTGGTCTCTGCAGAAGAATGGGCCAGGCTGGGCATTGCACACTTGGCACATGGAATCCTCCAGGTACGGGTCAATCTGAACCTGCAGGAAAAGGAGGCAGTGGGCATAGAACACCAGGTTGACTGCCCTCTCCCTGGGTACCTCAGATCCATCCCCAGCAGCCCCACTTTGCGCAGCTTGAGCAGGAATATGGGGCAGGCTCCATGAACACTGGTGCTCCCAGCAGTACCACCCCTGACACAGACCCCTCCATGGGCTGTCTCACCAGCACCACTCACCTTCTTGGTAAACTTGGTGGTTTTGATCTCCACAAATGCAGCAGTCACAGCCTTCAGGTAACTGCGCTGGTTGTTGAAGGTGACACGGCCTGACCCTGGAATGAGCCAGACCACAACAGCAGAGATCAAGATGAAATCATTGCCAGCACCACCCTTTCCCCAGTGCCACCTGGACAGGGAAACAGCTCTGACAGGGATGTAGTATCCAGGGCCTGGGGGCTCCTCCTGCTTCCTTCTCCAGGTACCATATTCCCAGGAGAAGCAGGAGTACACACTACAACTGAAATATGCTGTTGCTGAGACAGCTCAGCAGCTTTTACTTCCAGCCTCCCCCTCACCCCAGAGCCTTGTGTTTTGCAGTCTCATTGCTAGTCAGCAGCATTCCAGCACCACTTGCTTCCAGCCAAATTCTGTTAAGCTCCAGGACTGACACTAGCAGATCTCTTACAGCTCAGTCACAGGACTAAGTGCCACCCAAAACCCATCCATTCCCCTCCCAAAGCAACACACAGGACCGCAGGCAGGAGGGCCTGGATCCAGTCTGGAGTTACAGGAAATGCCCTCAATCAGCACAACCAACCAGGGCACAGCTTAGTTACCAAAACTGAGCTCTGATTGCTGTGACTTTAGGACAGCTCCAAGGGTGGAAGTGCCTCCGAGCTGTTGGGAGATGGTTCTCGTCCACTTGGAGCAACCTGGGCTCCGCATGAACCACAGGAGGCTGGGGTCATGCACTGGGATCTCACAGAGCCAGAACAGGGAAGTTCTGTGACACCTCATCCCCAGTTACACTGAAAATTTGTCTGAAGTCTCATACTCCCATTCCCACCCTCCTTGAGACTGTCCCCCTAAAGGCACTTCAGGGGCTTTGTAGCACCACATGCATGTCCTAAACCTGAGCCTTGCCCAGAAAAGCCTGACTGCTATCCAAGGACAGTGACCACACAGTGACAACTCTGCACTACCAAGCTCTGACAGTGTTACTGCCTGGCAACACTAGGTCTCTCCAAACCTGTAACCTGCTGCAGCCTGAGCCTGGAAAGCTGATCCTCAGGCACAGGCTGTGGGGTTTTTCCAACAGACCAGCCACCTCAGTGCTGTTCCCAGCTCATGAGGTGTCCAGGGAGGTACACATGTCATGACATGCCATGTTTCAGCTCTGGTGACAAGAGCCCAATAGTGGGTTAAGACTCACAGTTGTCTCTGCCCTGGGAATGGACAGGCAGCTACAGCAGCATCCAACAACCACTGACAGCATTGAACAAGGACAGAGAAACCTCAGCAATGGCTTAAGGCCTAGTCAAAACTTCAGGCTGCACTAGAATGATCCAGGACCTTCCAATTCCCAGGCATATCAGTCCTATTAGCCCTCCCCAAGGCTGGTCTTGTCTCCCCAGGGCCAGAAGATAAGAAGCACAGACTGTAGAAGAGGTTGGACAGCATCTGCTCTGCAAGCCTGGCACCTGAGCAGTCTTCCAACTGAAGGACAAGCCAAGGGCACACTGCAGCCTCCTCAGAGCATGGCAGGGGTAACCACCAACCCCAGTGGAATCATCACTTACCTATGGGATACTTGTGCTTGTCAGTGTCAATGCCAGCATAGACCACCCCTCCAAACAGGTCGTACATGACAGCTGCCAGGGCCTCTGCGTTGAGCATCCCATGCAGGGCCCCCACAAACACAGTCTTGCTGGGGTCCAGCCGCTGCGAGGGGCTGCGCACGAAGTTGCTGTCAGCCAGCACCCATGGGATCACCTGCACCTGCAACCAGGAGCACCCCCAAACTTCAGATTTCAGCCCAAGCTCCAAATGTCATTTGTTATTTATTGCTGCTCAGGGTCCACATCCATCTAGAACTCCAGAGAGCCCACAAGGGGACAAAACCAACTCTGCTTCCAGCCAAACTACAACCCAAGCCAGCAGTTTCTTGGGGGTGGCAGCCAGGGGACAATCCACATCCCTCCACCAGTATTTACAGCCCAGTCAGGTACCTCCCAGCACAGGAGCCTCACGCTGGAGTTGGAAGGGAACACTGGAATAATCACCCACTGCCAGCTCCATCATGAGTTCCCATCTGCTCTGCAGCTGATGGAGGTCTCTGGAGAGAAGCTTCCAGCAGAACTAAATCACTGAGCACAGAAGCACTTCCAATTGCCAGACACCAGGAGAGCTGTCTACAGCACAATTAGTTTGTGCCTATCTAAATTAAGAGCTACATCTCCATCCTGTAACTCCCTGAACTCAAGCAGCTGTCCATGATCTGAGATCCCCTGTTTCCTATAAGCCCAAGCAGAGTCTCTGGCATCCCCAGTACCCCCAAAACACAGGTCAGCCAGCTAAGGCCACTCTGGAAAGCAGCCTGGGATCCAAAATATCTGCCTGCTAAGCATTTGTTCTGCAAGCAGAGGAGGCCTGACAAAGCACCTGAGAGATCCCAGTCTGCCTCTGAAGCAAAAGGTGTGATGGAAGCAGCACAGAGCAGTCAAATAGCTGTTTCTGTGCTCTGTCCCAACTAACTGAAGTCTGAAGGCAGGGTCTGTCACCAACCCAGGAGCCCCAGGTTGGTTTGACATAAGCTGTTGTGAGGGACACAAACGCTGAGCTGACACACTGATCCCTACCACAGGCACAGAGCACTCAGCCAGCCAGGAGGCAGCATGCCTTCAGCTGCTGTTCCAGCCCTGCTCTTCTTTCCTCTAGTGCTCTCCTGCCACATGCCCTGCTCACCTCTTTGCAGCGCATCCTGCGGCTGGACATCTTGAAGTAGTACTCACTGAGCCCGTCGGGGCTCAGCAGGTCCTGGGAGCACGCCTGGAGCAGGGCACGCACTGACTTCTCTGATTCAAACACCAGGTAGACATATCCTTGTGAAGGGAAGGGAAAGAGGCAGCTGTTAGAGCTGTGGTGGAGGAGGAACAGATCATCCCAGTTTGCAGACATCCTCAAAATCACTCTTGGGTGCCACCTGAAGTATCTGTGTGGTAGCTCTTGCTGTTCCCAGCAGACTCTTACATATAAGCCAAGCTGGAAAGAACCCAAACCTAAGCACAGCACAATGAGCAGGATGCCCAGGTCCAGGGCCATGTGGGCCACAGTCTGTCATCCACAAACTACACCTGGACATGCCACGTGGGCACCACCAGCCTGGCCACAACGATATATGCAGAAAAATAGACCCTACTTCATATTTAGGATGGCCTGGCTCAAATACAGTCCAGGGTTTTAAAGTCCCTGGATGCCAGGGACCCTACCTCACATTGCTCTGGTGACTGAATGAGGCCATCAGGCACTATGGGGCCTCCAAACCAGCCACTTCCTACCCTGTAACTAATTCCTGCTTACACAATATATCAGCCCAGCTGCACATGCTGGCAGTGGAGTCAGCAGCTGTTCTGGAGCCACAGCCCTACATGAGGCTCCAGAAACACCCAAAGAGGGTTCCCCCAGCCCACAGTTCTGTCCAACCCTGCTACAGATAGGTGAGGACGCTGGGTTCGGGGTGCCAGTGCTCTGCAGTTCAGGTGCAGACCCAAGTGAGGGCAGGACATTACCCCAGTGCTCTTTACCAACCAGTCACCAGCATGCAGCTGTACCATCCCAGCATCCGTGCTGTAATATAGCATGGGAAAAAAGTAACCCTACCGTGTTTGGTATTACCTTTAGGCATATTACCTTTGGGAGGACAGCGTGGGTGTTTGCCATCCTTACCAGGCCACTCCACACTCAGGGAGCCAAAAACACGGAAAGTGTTGATCAGCCCAGCTACAGACAGGAGGAGAGAGGTCAGTGTCCCCCACTGATCTGAAAAAGCTCTGTCCTGCACCCTCCCAATGTCAACACTCAAGGGCATGGTGCAGGCCCTCTCACTTTTCAGGGGCTGCTCACCTTCTGTAATGTCCCATGGGACTCCTCCCAGGAACACTTTGCAGGAGTAGACAGGGTTCTTGTAGTTTCGTGGAGGCAGCTGCCCGCTCCAGGTGCAGGTTGCTTCGTTCACAGCTTGGAGAAGACACCAGTAATATTCAGTACAGGATCACTTCCTTTCCACCCTCAAGCACGTCTCCCCATATTCCCTAACTACAGGCTGAGCAGAGCTGCACAGCCACAGGCAGCAGCCCAGACCCACCTGTTCTCTTAGCAGGTAGAGCCAGAGTCAGGCTCATGCCTGGAACAAACTCCATGTTCAGCCAGTGTCTACAAAGAGGCCACCTGCCCTCCCTCAAGTGTGCGACCATCCCCTGGAACCCCCTCTCAACTCACCTGCTGCCTGCCGATGAAGCCGGGCTTCTCTTTCAATATTGAAGGGGTCTTCTGGAGAGTCCAGAAGATCCCAGGAAGGCCACGCAGATGCTCCAGGCCATCTTTTCGATGCACTGGCCGGGGAAGAAGTTACTGCAGCCAGGGCAGCTTGATCTTGATCCAGCTGGGATCCCACTCCCATCTTCAAGGGGTCTCTTGACACCCCACTGAGAGGCAAGAAGGGCAGAGGAGGGGATATGCGAAGGCTTGACTGAAAGAGAAAGGCCACACTGAAATCCACCTCTGAGTAAGAGCGTGTCATGCCATTGATGAGGCATCACACTGGAGGCAGGAGAGGGAGCTCTCAGGGATCTCCTGAGACCCTCTGAGGCCTGGCAGAGGCAAGAAAGCAACCATCCCAACACATCCTGGCACCCTAGGAAAGGCCTGGGCCATTCTCTACTGAACCCATGCCCACAATCAGCAGCAGGGATTATTAAGCAGGAGTCACTTCACAGACCACCAAGTCAATAGCTATACAGCCTCAAGAATAGTATCACCCCTGGGGAGCACCAGCCACCCCAGAGGGAGCCCCAGGCTATGTGCTGTGCCTGCAGTGGGCAAGGCTTGTTGGAAGTGCCCATGCGACTCTGCAAGCACCAGCTGGATCTCATCCTCACAGCCCAGCTCCAGGGCTGCCTGACCAGGGAGTGGGCACCATGGACCACAGCCCCTCCTAGGGCAGGAGGAGGGAAAGCTCAGATTAATGGAACAGCAGGGAAGCAAGATGCTGCACAGCTCAGTGCCAGCTGCACTGCAAATCTGTCCCTGGGCTGCCACAGCAGCCACCCACACCAGGGCCGTGCTGAGAGTCCTGCCCTTTACAAACAAGGCCAGCACAGAGCCCCTGTGTCCTGCACTACCTGCCGCCATCATTGCCTGGGTGCTGCAGTCACTTAGCACGCCCTTCTTCTCCAGGGTGGATCATAGCAGAATTAACCCCACATCGAGTCAGCTTGGTCCTTCACACCCACCCCAACACAGGGGTCAAGGCCAGAGCCACACTGCAGCAGAGCCTGGAGCAGCTCCTGGCTTTATCCTCCTGTGCCAAGACCAGGCCATGCAGTAGCACTCCAGAGCTGGCAGAAGCCAGGCTGTCCTGCTGGCACCCAGAGCTGCCACTTGCACCCACCATAGACTCAGAGCAGACTGGGGCAGCCAGACAGACACTCACTTGCTTCCTGCCTTTCAAATTTAGCTGCGCTTTAGGGAATGGGAGCAGGCTAGACCCAGTTTGCTCTAGAAGAAACCACCCTGAGATGGAGAAGTGCAGACAGCAAACAGGAAGAGCAATGAAAGTCAAGGACAGTAGCTCCTGAGAAGTCCCAGCAGGATCAACCACCTCTCTGCTGGGATCAGGGCACAGACATCACCCTGCCACACACCAGCTCAAGCACTCAAGATCCCTCTGGGAGCTACTGTAACCCAGTAGGGCTGCAAGCACAGACCCAAAAAGCCAGAACATTAGCTTAGAAAATATGAAGATACTACTGGCTTGTGCTGAAGGACTGTATGAGTAACCTTTCTCTCAAACCCTGCCCTGTGCCAGTGTGTGCACAACAGCTCCTCCCAGCATTCCCTCCCATTCCTGAGCAGGCAGGACTCTAGCTGGCAGCTCCACTCAGCTATTCTGTGTTCCCCAAAAAAACCAGCAAGACCCCAGGACCCAAACTTACAATCAAGTCTGAGAGGTGGTCAGAACCAGAGCTGAACCCACTGGTGTCCGAGTCCGAGGGGCTGCTGGAGCGGGAGTCCAAGAGGGAGCGGGAGTTCCTCAGCGATGGTGTGGAAAACTTTTCTGGCAGGTCTGAACCAATGGGGTCTAAAGGCAGAAAACCCAGCGGGGGCTTCCCCAGGACGTTCCCAAGAGGGTTACTCAGCATACTGAGAACTGCAACAGAGAGGGACAGAGTCTGTCAGGGCTGCAGCACAACACTGCTCCTTCCTCCTGTAGCCCAGGAGGCCACACAAATGTCAGCTCACAAATGTCATGTCTGCGGGGTGGCACCTCTAGTGTTTACCATCACTTGAACCATGGTGCTGCACAGAACCCAGAGCAATCTGGTGTGGCTGACAAATATGAAGGTGGTTTGAGAGACAGACTGGCCAGGAGAACCCACTTAATCTGGAAGAAGTTCAGAGATCCCGCATCCCAGATTATGGATCTCAGAAGTGCTCTGGCCCTCTGCCCAGTCCATGCCATTCCCTGCCACTTGTCCTGGAGCAAGCTGGCTGTCAGGGGAATAGCTCCCCAGGCACGGAGGCACACACCAGAGGCAGGCACACCTGGCCCACCAGCACAAATGTTCAGATTCTGAGGTAGGACACTGCTCACATCTTTGCCAGGAGCTGGCTGTGGGCAGCCACAAAGGTGCCAGCCTCGGCTGCTGACAGACAGGCTTCACCATCCCTGGTCAGTCCTTGCCCCAGAGCCTGCAGACAAGGATGTGTCAGACTGCTTCCCTCACATTGCAGGTTTTCCTCCCACTCAGGAGAATCCAGGAAAATGCCTCCGTACAAAGAGAGCTGCTTCTGAGTAGAGGACCAGGCCATGCAAAGGCCATAAATTCACATCCTGGTCAGTCATGTGGGGCAGCCACCACCCACAAGAAGAGGGAATGTAGGGCAGGAAGCCCACAGGGGCACAACACCAGCCAGTCTATCCAAAAACAGCAAGTCTCAGCAAGCTAAATGTGTACCCAAACCAAGTGAAAAGAGCAAAGCATTCAGAAACGGTTTTAATTATTCACAGGCTACAAAACAAGGCAGCTTGCCCTGAAGCTTTCAGTTTTCAGCAAAGGAAATTTGGGATCCACTTTAAATCCTCCAAGCCCCAACTGATCTCAGCAAGCTGAACCACAAGGTTTTAACCCAGATTTTCAGCAGCTCCTATGCAGATGAGGATTAATAATCCAAACCACCAGACAAACCAGGAGAGTGACAACACCATCGTGCTTGAGCGCACTATGGTCAGACACCAGTACAGTGTGATGTCAGCACCAGGGAGAGCTGCTGGGATGTACCTATCCCAAGCTGCATTATCCAATGGCACAGTTGCCGTGAAGCTGGCATCTCCAGCCCACACCTGGAGGAAAAGCCTCACCACCCCAACAGTGACTTCACACAGGTACAGGTGGGTCCTTTACTTGAACCATCTTCTTCAACCCAAGGCAGAACCCTCAGCAACAGTCACAATATCTTCCCACATTTGCAGAGCCTCCTGCCTGCAAGAGTCCCCTATTTTGGCTACACCATGGGACTAGGAACTCGCCTCTGACCACACTGAGAAAGGGCCCTCCTGCCCTTCGCTCTCCTGGACAGGCAGCACCGGAGTTGACACCCAGCCCTGCAGCCACAGGAAAATACTGGCCAGCCCAGCAGTCTTTACCTGGGCAGAGCCAGATGCAAGAGCCCTGGGACCAAGGAAATGTGACACAGCCAGGGTCTTCCCCCCTAGTCACAGCTCCAAGCAGGACACAGCATCTCCCAGCCCTGGGCAAGCTGCACTCGCTGCTCTGCTGACTTCTGAAGCCACATGAGGTGTTTAAAAATACAGCCGGTTTATTGTTCTGGGGAGACCGCTGAATCTGTCCAACAGGCTCCAAAATCTCATTAGTCACTGAACTGCACAAGAGGCAAAGCAAAGCTGATCCCACAGCCCCAAGCCTTGCTGCCAACAAACGCTCCCGCGCTGACACCCTCCTCCTTCCCTAGCCAGTGAGAACCGTGGGTTTGGAATGCTGGCAGCCTTGTGCTGACCCTAGCTGCACAGCATTCCAGAGACATGGAGCAGCTAATGCTAGCACCTAATGCCATCCTGCCCCATATCTACTCGTTAGCACACATGTGGAACCAGAACTCTACTTAGGATGCAACAGCAAGGGTGTGGGGGCTCATTGGAAGCTCCCAGTGGCATTACAGGGTCCAGCTGCTCTGCCCTCATATCTCATCATGTGACCCTTATCTCTGCCACCATATATACATTTCTCCCATGATTTCTCAGCTCTCACAGCAGCTACAAAACCGGTAAGGCCAATATAAGCACACCGAAGTGGCAGGATTACTGGCCTTTAAAAGCATCTACTGTCTGGGCATCTACCACCACACAAAATCCTGTTAGCTTCAACTGCCCTGATCCTAACCTCATGTCCTAGAAGTGCTGACATCCTGCTGTTAACATGGATGGATTCCATCCAATCCAGCAACTTTGACAGCTCTGCACTGGCAGCACTTGATTACACACTCTACAGGACCAACTAAGCTTGTGGAAGACCCCAGATCACCCCAATGGGCCTGACTCAGCTTCACCTGGTACCCACAGCTGCTCACAGGGACATTGGGAGGAAAAAGCCATGAGCCAGACTCAGCATTTCCTCTTTTTTTCCTTGCTGAGTGACCAGGCTGTGTGCCCTGATTGCCTAGGTAGCCTAGGAAACACCTGCATGAGACACCCAGATCCTATTCCTCAGCACCACCTCAAAGGCAACCTGCTCTAACTCCCTGCTCCAACACACCTAACCCCTCCTGAGGAACGAGGCACAAGAGCCCAATACAGGCTGCCCACCTAAAAAAAGCCTTCAAGGCATCGGGGTCATACTTCTTCCTGGGGAGTTGGCTTTGTCTCCCCTTCCAAGCAGACAGCTCGTGTAAGGGAAAAATCATTCAACACACATGCAAGATGCATCAGCAATTCACAAGTCAAGAATATCCCTGAAAGTCCCAAAGTGAAAAAGCAAACATCATGGAACTACTCAGGGTAAGAAAAGAACATGAGTGCAAAGAAGTATTTTTCACACCTAGAGGGGAAATTTTAACTCAGGGGTCAACATGACACACTAAGAGCTTCTGGAACTTTTCCTGTCTCTGCTCAATGCAGCAAGCAAGACACATAGCAATGCTCCTCTGCAGGGGACAGCAGAAAAGGAGCTTTTAATAGAATCTGGGCACTGACTTTTGACTCACTGCTTCAGCTCTAACACCTGACACAGAGCCAGCACACTCCACTCCATCTCTAAGCATGCCAGCCCAGCACTGGCAGGTTTGAGCTCTGTGGAACAGCCATGACACCACACAGGCCAGGCCCTGGAGAAGGAGCATTTTTTCAAACTCTTCCTTAGCTAAGCTTTCCCTAGTAACCACTGTTTGGATACACCATTTTTCCTGCATCAACCCAGGCCCTGAAAGAGGCCCAGGGGAGCACACTCAAGACTCTCAGACCCATTATACCCGAGCCAGACACTTGACAGAAACAAGCAGCTACACAGCCTACAGTGGTTTCAACTCTTGAGGTCAACTCTACTTGCAGACCCCAAATTACCCTTTAAGTCCTGTTACCAACTACTGAACTACCACACTGAATGTGAGTTTACCCTGTCTCAAGCAGATTGCTCCACCAGCACAAGCTGCAATTCAGAGCATACTTTGGGAAAGTGTCCAACAGCAGGATGGACCAATCCAAGCACTAAGAACAGCTTTGACTATTCCATCCACCTATTAAGACATACAATTTAAGATTTTTCAGCACCTGCCCAAGACCTTGGAGCACACAGCTGTGAGTTACAGTGTGCAGGGAAAAACTATTTGATTTGCAGACCTTCCTAGTAGCTTTGCCCATGCCCACTCTGTAAGAGATGAATGCAAAGATGAGCCCCAAGGATTGCTGGTGCCAGCAGCTCAGGGAAAGAAGGGCTTTGAGAAAATAACCACTATGCTGATGACAAATGACAGTTTATTACCTTGGATAACACCTTAAGAACAACAGGATCACTTAGGTTGGAAAATACCTCCAATATAGAGCTCAACCTTTGACCAATCACCACCTTGCCAGCTAGACCAGAGCACCAAGTGCCACATCCAGACATTTCACATGGAGCATGCACTGAATTTATGCCTGATGGACAGAGCTGACCAGAGGCTCAGCCACCTCCACACTGCCCTTTGAACAAAATGCTTCAGCTCAGTGGGAGACCACCCAGCCAACAGCATATGAGATCAGTGCTGACATTCTTCACTCCCTGGCACATGAGTTTAGTCAAGTTATCCAGAAACTGATCTTGCCCAGAGCAAAAATCCCTCTTATCCAGCAGATGCCCAGGTCCTTCCGCTCAAGTTCTTTCTCCACACTCAGAACAGTGTGAGCTCTCCCATGGCTGAGAACAGCATTTGCCACATGGTCACACCCCTCAGAGTCTGGAGACACATGGAGAGTGGGCCAAGGAACTTCTGTTGCAGCAGCAGTGTGCCAGGCCCAGTCTTTGAGCTGCCAGCCATGTCTGGCACCCATGGACTCTGCACAGACAGCTTGACACCATGCTGGCCACAGCCCCAGGGCCAGGGGAGCATACACACTTTTGGAAGTTATGCTCTGGAGATGTGTTCCAGCCTTCTGAAACTCACTGCAGGGCTGGAAAAAACATACTTTGAAGAGTCCAGGACTTGTCTGAGCAAGGCCTTCAGAGGGTGTCCTCTGCAGGCTGGCATCCCCAGCAAGGTTCGGCAGAGGGACACTGCCATCTCCAGAAGTTAAGCTGCTCGGACATTACTCAGAAGAAGGAAGGCAAGCTGTTAAGACCTCTCCGTGCTTCCACCAACTACTACACAGGCTGGAAGTCCACCTTTCTGCCTCCATCTCCCTAAAGAGATCAACAGGAATGCCCTTGACCAGGAGAAGTAAGGCAGAAGAGCCAGGTTTTGGTGACACCTGCCATGCCCAGAGGCTACAGCACCATATATAAATTTGGGGTGGGGCAGCAGAGGAGAGAAGCAGTGTGACTGAGACCCTGGAGACTGAATACAGTGCACTTTCTTTTGTCATGCATCAAATAAGCTTGTAAAGTTAAAAAAAAAAAAAACAAAAACGCTGATGTCCTAAACAATAGCCTGCTGCAATTCCAGAAAAACAGCTTGTCTGCAGTTTTTACCACCCAGCCAAGCTCTGCCCTGGTGGGGTGGGAGCAAGCTGAATGTTTTAGTCAGCCAAAAAGCAGTACCTCCTACAGACACTGAGAAACTCCGTGGCAAGAGAAACACTAGAATGTCTAAAAAGCAAATGGGCACCTCAACCACCTCCTACAGCTGTAGTTCAGCAGTAACACAGCCAGACTAACTGCCAGGGTGAGCTTACCTTCCTCACACACAAGCATCAAGTAGCTCAACTCTCATAGCAGGGAAGGAGTGACCAACATTCCAGTCTAATCCTAAATGTTAGCACTTTCTCACCTGCAGTTGTGGGAGCTAGAGCTGCCTGCAAGGAGCCCACACAGCCAGCCACAGCACAGGAACACTGACTGAAACACGGCCAGCAGCAGCAGACTGAAACATGGCCAGCAGGACTGGATCACACAGGACAGGGACAGGCTTTGCTCGGCACAGGGAAGGCAGACACTGGATTCTCCCTGTTTACCAAATTCTTACAGGAGAACCAAAAACCCAAGGAAAAGCTGCAAACAAGAGCAGTGACACAAAATTTTCTTCCTCAAGTGGAGCAGTCATGGGATAAGGCCCAGAGGTAGAAGGAACTATGTCCTTTCAGCCCTGGAGCTCACCTGAGCAGCACACTGAAATCCAGGGGATCTGCCCAGCTCAAATCCTCCAAATCTCATTATATTCCCATTATTCCACTGCAAAAAACAGTCAGTACTTTTATTAGAGGAGTCATGCAAAGTCCAAGGCACACAGTCCTCTCCAAGCTGTACCACCACAGAAGCCCAAATAATCTTGAGCCAACTACCAGCTCTGGAGAAGAGCAGTTCCCAGAACTGCAGATGTAATCAAACCAGCAGAAACTGACATCTAAGTAGGACCTACAGCACAGCCCATGTTTTTCCTGAACTACAAAAGAGGAACCTCTGCCCTCACAGATTCTTCATTTGGGGCAAAGAAAACTGAAGATATTCAGGCAGCTATTTCTGGTTTGCTAAGAAGGGGGCAGGGGAATAAAAAAAGGCAGCATGATCCCACTGCTGAACCACAGAATTAGAGTTAAGACACCTGAGGTCTATTCTTGGTTCTGGCACCAACATGGTAAGTCACTTGCCCTGAAAAATGGAAACAGCAGCATAACTAGGAACAAGCAGAAGATTACTGCATTAACATCTGAGAGCAGGACCCAGCTAACAACAAGGATCACAGCTTCCTGAGGCAGGGAATTTACTCCTGTGTGTTTCTAGGAAGGGAAAACAGCTGCCCAAGGTAAAAATAAAAACCAAAAGAGACAGCTAAAATGCAATTCAGGATTACAAGTGCCCAGGTAATTGCATTCACTAAGCAGGCTGCCACAACCACAGTTGTCTTTAAAAAGATCAGAACACTGAAATAGAGCAGGTTTTAACATGTATCGGTCCCAGAGAGATTTAAAAGCCAACATATTCAGGTCAAATTCTGCACAACAAGCTTCAGCTTCGCAAGGCTCAAGAACAAACACTTCTATATTTAAGTACCAAACTCCTCTCAATTATCTGCTGCAACATCTAGGGTGCAAACTGTGCTCTGTGTGTTACCTGACGTGACAAGGGCGAGTGACTCATCCTCAGATGCATCACAGTTTGGGGATGTCAGGGCCAGGATACCACCTTCAGAAGGGGGACTGTTTGGAAGGGGGCAGGGTGTTGGCCAGACCCCTCTGCAGGCTGCAGTGAAGGAGAAACAACTGAAGAGAGACAGAGTTTCGTCCCAAACTCAACTTCCTTTGGGAAATGGCACACAAGCCTCACTAAGGCCTTCAGCTGACATAAAGCCACTGCTAGACTGACACTCCCAAACCCCACCAGTGATGCCTGCAGGTTCCCAGTTACCTTCCAGAGGTCTGTACCCCTTAGCATCACAGCTTGGGAGCTCACCTCACCTTCCCCTGCACATTTTTGGGGAGAAAGCTAGGCAGAGGGGCAAAGAGGGAACCAGCACATCCCCATGGACATCTCAAATGCATGGCACCAGCTGCTGTGCCCGAGAGCAGCTTCTGCACTGGCAACAGCACAGACAGCACCTGTGATTCAGCTGTTTTGCCAGCGCCTAAGGGACCAGGCACTGGGGGAGCAAGCTTGGAGATGTGGATAGAAGGTGCAATCCTGGCTGGAGATGCCTTTCCCAGTGCCCCAGCCCTACAACAGCACCACTCAGCCTCTGTGCAGGGACAGCCCAAGGACCATCAGATCCTTTGGAAGGGGAACATTTCTGAGCCAGCTCAAGGGAGGTACTCATTTAAAAGGGTAGTTTTTTATGGAAACACCAAGGCAGAATTACTTTCTGCAGACTCCTTGGGCAACATTATTTTTTCCACCCTCCAGCAGCTTTGCTACCTCTGCTCTGAGCAAGAGCTGGATTGGATAAACATCAAGAGGTCCCTTCCAACTGGAGTCGCCTGAAAAACCCCAGCCTGCCAAGAGCACTGCAGAGGGCCCACAAGTCTCTGCTACAGGCGCACTGGGAGAGCAGGTCCAAAAGCTGTTCCCTATCCAGCTCCATGTAGAAGCACTCATGTCAGCATGTGCGGTGGAGCTCGCAATAAAAGGCACCGAGTCAAAAATACATTCAAGGCCTCTTCTAGAGAGCTCCCATGCTCCTGATGGAGCTGCAGCACAGCCTTTTGGGTCAGCTCTGTGCAGCAAGGAACCATCACATCCACTGCTTAGATGCTTAGCAGTGCAAAGACTGGAGGAAAACCTCTCTCATTTGACTGGTGCAACTTTGGGGATGACTCCTACTCCAGGCCAGGGCTTGCACACACTAAACCACTCTCCCTACTGCTACCTCCAATATCAATCACAGGAAAAACTAAGCCATGAATTGTCTGGGACAGTTCAGACCCACCAAACAGCAGGTCCAATGCTCTCCTTGGAAGGGAACATGTCCTTTTAAGGCTCAATTCCAGAGTAAGCTGAGAAAAATGCTCTCCAAATCACCACTGGACAGTGCCACAGGGCTGCTCCAAAGGCCATAATCAAACACCCCTCTCTGACAGAAGCTGAGGGGAAGGTTTTGGGTGGTACATGCCTGCTCCCACAAGTTGCCTTCAGCACAGGACTGGAGCTACCCTGACCCACTTCAGTTCTGGCTGGATACAAGGAGAGATGCTGGTTGGGTTCCTGTTCTGGTTACTCCTCTATTTGCATCTTCTGTTTTACAGCATCAGCACAGATAAAAATAAATCTGTTTTAAGAGAAGCTGCTCAAATGGAGGCTTTAAGAGTTAGATTGAGAGTAACTTCCATTAGAGACCAATTGCAAGCTCAGGTTTGATACTTTTTACTTATTTGATACATATTTTATTCCGTTAAGGACCAAATACAGCTGCCACACGAGCAGTGTGCAGCTATTAAGTGCTTCCCACTCCCCAGCACAGGTGGCTGGAGCCAAGCACTGAGAAATCAGCCTACTGAGTGTGAGCAGCTCTTATGGAAACACATTCAAGGAACAAGGGCCCATTAAGCACCCACATCAAGTAAGTCCTTACAAGCTTAGGATGGGATGGGACAAGTTTTTAGTAAGGCTGCCTCAGGTACTCCTGGAATACCAGCACCAAACAGGAGACCCAGAGAGTCAAAGCAGCTCCCAGCTCTGTGTCCTTATACTGTTATTATCCACAGCCTTTGCAGAGGAAGCAACACCATCACCATATCTGTGCTTCCATTACCACACTCTGAACATCAGCAAGCTCCTCCCAAAGAACCAGGCTGCTGGGAAAGCCCATCCTCCTTTCAAAGGAACAAAGGACACCAAGAACATGTAATTCAGGACCACCACCAAAATTCTGGATACCTATTTTCCTGAACCTGGCACAGGTCCAAGGTCAGAAGGAGTTGCCCTTCCCTCTTCATCCCAGCAGCCACATTGCCAGCAGCACAAAGGAACCTTCCACTGCATCTTCTAGGCATACTTGGGCTTAGATGGAAGTAAATCTCACTCAGCTGAAGTGCTCTCCCCCCACACCAAACACACCCCTTTCATTACAGAGCAGAAAATAAAATCATCCTTGGATATTCTGATGCCAACCTAATGTTGTCCAGACACTGAGCTCTCCATCAGGATGAGCCTCTGAAATCTTCCTCTAGCATAAGGAGAAGGATTTACACACAGCCAAGCAAGAATACACAGGAGCTGAGGACACACCTAGGTCTTCTGACACAACTTGTCCAAAAGACAGCAGGAAAAACAGCAGGGAGAGACCTGGGCATGCACAAAGGAGAGCTCTGTGGAGATTAGCATGGGTTAGCCAAGCAGCAAATTAAACAGATGGAGAACTGGGGACTCAAATCCTCTGCCCCAAGCTCTGCATCGAAGCACTCAAACAAGCAGCTCAAGGAAAGCCAGTGATAGCCATGCTGGAGTTATAAACAGCCACCCCAGGTTGAGCAGCAACTCTCCCCTGGGGGCTCAAGTGCCCTCCACCACACACAGCATTTAAGGACGCTCTCAGAACAGCCTGACCTTGGGGAGAAACTTACGAATCCTTCCTGCTGTTATCAAGAAGGAAAGGGATCCATGACTACAACTATTCTTCCTGTGCAACAGGTCTTTTATCTTTCAGACAGGGTTTTGCCTTGAAGGCTTCAGAGATTCGTGTTCTGAGGCATCACTATCTGCCAGGCAATGCACAACAGACTGCCCACAGCTCCAGCCTGGCAGACTTTAAGCAACTACAGATAAGCAAGCTTATTGCAAAAATGAGTTGCTGTGCTCTGGGAAGCAGAAGAGCCAAGGACTGGGAAGATTCAGTAGCGTTTTCCTACCAGGGGCCATTTTCCCAGAACAAGAGCAACAGGAGCTGCAACCTTGCAGGATGGAGAATGAGACAGCAGCAGCCACCCCGCAGAGGGCACAGATGAGGCTGGAGTTGCAGTCTCAAGAAAAAAAATCCAAGGAAAACCTCAAATCTGTTGCTGCACCAGCAGCTTCAGGATCACACAAAAAGAGAGGCAAATACAGCAAGGTGCTCCATCAGATGCCATCAGGAAGATGAACCTGCTGGGCTCATCTAGAGAGCCCAATATCCTCTCCAGAAGACCTGATCCTGCTAAAAACACTCCCAAGTTAGCACTGCACACTTAGTGTTAACAGACTAGTTTTAGGATGATTTCCCCATGGGCAAGTCTGCTGTCCCACATAGGGACAGCTCCCAATGTAGGGCAGGGCAGACCAGCCAGACCAAGCAACAGGCACGCAGGCTGAAAGCCAGGCAGGGAGACCCAAAATCTGCACACACACCTGCTGTGCACTGCTGTTCTCCACGCAAAAACTGGATCGAGACCCCATCTGCTTGTACCCCTTGAGAAACAGGGCAGCAAAGGTAAAGGATACCATCAAGGGCAATCACACCTCACTGCCTCTTAACCCCTCCTTGCCTCTGAACTCTGATATCTCAGCACACATGCCCGCCTACTGTGAGGCTAAGGACAGAGAAACACTGCCTCAAGAAATACAGGATGGAAGGACTGGAAATGTTAAAGGCCAGTTTCCTGCACAAGTTCCTCCCCAGGTCACAGAGCAGGTTGCTGGGACTTGCTAAAGTATTTCTAGCCGGACAGATCTAGTGGCAGAGGGTTTGAGACACTTTGCCTGCTGTGAGACAGCAGTTCAGTCCTACAGCCAGGAAGTGCCAGCAGCTCAAGCCTGCAGCAGCCACTGCCTCCAGAGAGCTTCTCCAGGCACCAGCAGTGCCTCTGGCACGCTCCTCAGAGCTCAGCACACGCCCTCCGTGCATTACAGGCCAGGTGCAGAGGGAAAACGCCTCACAAATAACCCTGAGTGCAAGGGGTTCAGTGGCCCTTTGGGAACAGGGGATGTAGGCAGGATTGGGGCATAAAAATCAGCCCCACTGTTCTGACTTTCAATCAGCATGCATTTTTTGCTCTTACTGCACCAAGGCTGTGTGGGGACAACGCCCCAGGAGCACAAGGTGACACCAGAAGGCTTTGCAGCCAAAGGTCCTTCCCAAGCTGAGGAAGCTCCCTGCTGGCAGGGACTACGCAGAGGAAAAGAGGTCCCAGATCATCAGTACTCAAGCACAGCACTGCAGGAGACCACAACAGCAATATTTTTAGACTGATTGTTAGCTATTTTGTTGCATTTCCACCCTTCCAGCCACCTCTCTGTGGGTCCACACAGCTGAGTCACTGCTGGAACCTTCCAAACGCTTGCCTGCCAGTGGCACAACAGCTTGGCCTGGCAGTGCCAGCCCTCCCCCATGTCCAGCCACAGCCCAGCACTGCCGCAGCCTCACCTGCCTGCAAGACACCCCGAAGGAGACCCCAGCCCTTACGAGCTGGGCCAGCTGCAGCCTCCCAGGCTTCAGCAGCACTTAGACACAGCAACATACTCTCTACATCCTCCCTCTTTCCATCATAGCATGGACAAGCCACCTGGAAGCACCAGCATCTGCTGGTTTCTTAGACCCACACAGCTTTCAGACACAGGAGACTTCTCTGCCACCCACAGTGTTCCATAACCTCTCAGAAAACATTCTTGAACTATAAGCTCTCTGCTCCCAGGGAGCTCCGCTGCCACTCCTCCAGGCCCCTGAGGAAGGGCTAAAGGCCCCACAGAGACGGGAGGTGTGGGTAGCTCAAGCAATACAAAGCTATGCACAGGATCAGTCTTTCGTCTCCCCAGTCAGCACATACTATCCCCATAGCTCTCAGAGCAGGAGAGTAGCAGCAGCCCAGACCATGAAGCACTCCTGGCCCAGCCGCTGCTCGCCAGCTAAGAGTGGGTGGGAGTGAGAAGGAGAACATTGTCTCAGGATCACGACACCCCAAGCCACAGGGCACTGGACCCTCTGCACAGCCACTGAAGGCCAGAGGCTGCTCTGTGCAAACAGTACAGCTGCACTTGGGCAGGTCTCACATCCCAGCCACCCCCTCTTTGCATACTAATGGCAATACCAGGAGTCAGAAGTGAAGAAACAGGCCTCTTCAGACAGCACCGGGTGCCATCTTCCACCAGCTGTTACCACACTTGCCACAATCATCCAGAGGGCACAGATCAGAGCCCAAGGCTATGTCTGAGGTAAGATCCTTTCCACAGCTCTACTCAGGCCTCTGCGGCAGGCAGGAGCTCCAGCACAAAGCACTGCAGTCAGTGGGGGCACCTGACACCAGATACATTCTCTGTGAGCACGGAGGTCACCAGAGCACCTTCAAATGCTCTCCAATTCAACCTCCCTCCTGAAACCAGCAGCCCCTTCCACCCCCTTAGCAGTAAACTCTCATCACCAGCACGGTCATGCTAGCCCCACCACCCAACCACCGAGGCACAGAGCCCGCCCCGGGCTCATGCCAGCACTGCTCATCTGCCTGCCGGAGCACTGCAGAGACATCCACGCCTCTGCCAAGGCAGGCTGGCAGGAAGCTGGCCAAGAGAGCTCTGGAGATGGCTACAGAGGAGCAGGTGGAGCTGGGACATCTGCACCGAGTGGCTGCCTTCACGTGTGACAGCCTCATTCTGCAGCGCATTGCGCGCTGAGCCCAGTGCCAGGGCTGTGAGCAGAAGGGTCGCTCCAGGGGATGTCACATGCCCCAAGTGTGCTCTTCATCAATTAAAGACCCTGTGACACAGGGAACAGCAGGCCTCCAGTCTGCCAACAGCCAGAAGGGGCTCAGAGCAGAGCTCTGAGGCACCTGGCTGGCCCACTGCACACTAACAACTTTGTTCTCCTTCCTCCTTCAAAGTCTCAGCTGGCATTGAAAGTACAGGCAGGAGTGTGTGGTATTCCCTGGTTCATTAGGGGAAGCCCATAGGACCATGTGGAGGTTTGCTCACTGGAGCAGAGCAACGCTTAATAAAGCTACCGCAGCTGGGCTGCAGGCAGACCTCAGGTACCCATGCCAGGCCCCACATGTCAAGTCCTGTGGATATTAAATGCAGAAACTCAAATGAGCTGTGCAGATCAAGCTGTTCAAACTCTGCCACCCCACTATTACTTTTTTTTTTTTCCTGTTTTACAACTCATGCAGCAACTCAGGGCTGTGTCCCAGAAGCTCTTCCTATGCTCAGGACAGCACCCCTTGCCCCACCAAACATCTACACAGGCAAACCCCACTGCCCAGCTCCCCACTCAAGAAGCTATCTGTACTCCTGTCAGCACCAACTCCATGCCTGGGGCCTCTGTGTCACCCAAGTCTGCGTACCAAATGCACTCCCCTTTTAACAAAGCGGGAGCATGCTGCTATAAAGGGATGAGTTTCTGTAGCAACCAGGCTGTAGTCGTACAAACTCTGCCAAAGCACTAGATCTTTCCACAGATTGATACTTGAACGAACACACTGTTTGTGAAACTGGTTTTTACATGCCTCAAAGGCTATCAAGTGAACTCTTTCCTGTTTTACCCCTCTGCTCCAATACCAGGCTTAGAGGATGCATTAAGTTTATGCATGCAGCACTCCTTTCTCCTGGGACTTTACAGGGAAGGCAGGTGTCTCAAACAGTTAACTAGACCCCACATCACTCCGGGGGGGCACCCAGCATCCCTGGAATCCTTCAACTGATCCCAGCTGCAAAAGCAGACTGGAGAGGATCAAGGAGGGAAGGGCACACCAGCCAGCAGTGCGTGGCTGCAAGCCCACACCCTGCCCATCATGTAGGTTTGTGCTGGGCCAGAAGAATTAAAACAAGAAGCCATTCCACTGCATCTCCAGGCACAGCCCGCTATTTCTAGTTGAGCCTGGAAGTGGAGAAGGATCCCTCCAAGTCTCCTACTCAGCTAGGGAGCTCCTGGCTTAAGTTGTTGGGTGCTGGTTGTACCACACCCCACAGCAGAGTTGGGCGACTGAGGCTGCCAGGACTTTGGCAATCGGGCACGGGGGGCACTCCGCAAGCACACCCCCCCCCCCACCTGCAGAGCTCCCTGCCACCAGGGATTTCCTCAGGCTGCTGGAGTGAAGTTCAGCCTCACTCCTACCCAGCGTGTTCAGCCTCCTAACACCACACCCCCCCACCCACTCCCTCCAAACACAACAAGAGGATTTCTCCTCTCCTGGTGAGGTTATTCCTCCAGCAGCGTTACAGCTCTGAGCAAAACAACCCTGGGCATTTCTCATCTGCAGTGAGCTGACAGCAGAGCAGAGGGGGCTGTGGCACAGGCAGCCACAGCCTCCCCAACTCAGCTGTCACATTACACAAGCACTCAGCTCAAGAAGCCCCCATTAGCCACTGCCAGCGCCCTGTTACACAAGCACACTGCTCCACGTTAGCTTGAAACCAGCCAAAAACACACACACAAACCAACAACTGTTGCTGCATGTGTCAGCAGACTCACCGGACTGCGTGCTGGTTTGTGCTGCAGTGTCAGTGTCCTGGGTGCTCCAGGGTCTATCCCACCCTGTCAGGTTGAGAGACTGCAGGCCAAGGCACAGATCGTTGGTGTCTGGGAGGCCACGGGAAGACTCTTGCGTGGACGTAGGGAAGAGCATCCTGCTTGCCACTGCTTCTTCAGAGTCCTGGTTGTCTGCTCGGATGGAGAACAAACAGAAGCTTGAGAGTTCAGGGCTGCTTTTTTCTTTTTAAAGCACAAGTTTTCCAAAGCATTAAGCCCCAAGCCAGGTCTCGTGTCGCTCTGAAGCCACAGCTCCTGCAACCAGCAGTTGCACCCCAAAAGGGAGGGCTACCATATGTCCAGAATCCAGCCCCCCACCCCCCTCAGCCCTTCCACCTTCCTATCCCGTCTGCATTACTGACTGGGTCAGCATGTGACCAGGCTGCTGATGCTTACTGTGCTGACAGTGACGTCACTCAGCCATGCAAGAGAACTGCATCAGCTCTTACAAAATAAAGGTAAAAAGAAAGGATAAGATTTCCCCTGACAGTCAAGATGTAGCAGGAAGAAAGAGGAGCAGTTCCAGTAAATCAAGGGAGGCAGGCAGCACAAAGCAGGGCTCTTCGGCACAGCAGACACCAGGCTGGAGGCAGCAATCCCCCCAGCAACGACGAGAGCAGCAGCAACAGAGCACAGTTAGTTTTAGTGCTACCCAGCTCTCCTGTCCCCGCCTCCCTCCACCCACAAAACCCAAAAACACTTTAGTCCTGGCCAGCTTCCAGCTGCTGGCTCCAATTCAGAGCCGATGCAAAGCTTCGCAATTCTGCTGGCATAATCTGTTTGGTTGAGCCTGGCCACTGTGCCTCACTGACTCGGCATTGTTTACCCCTGAGTAACAAGGATAACCTTCAACCCCCACTACCCAGAGAGCAGCCCATTATCCCTGGTCCAGCCTGAGCTGGCACATCCTGCTGGTACAGGAGGAAGGGGACTGAGCAGACCCATTTCACATCAGGAATTTTTCATGGCCTGTTTACCTTTCGCCTCCCTTTCCCAGCCCTCCCCTCCCCTGCAGGGTGTTCACAAGCCTACAGGACTGGAGATGCAGATTCTCTGGTTTAAGCCCTTGCCAACAGCCTAAGGAAACACAGCAGGTTCATAGTCTGAGAATTCCAGTTTAACGCAGGGATCTGGGGGCTGGTGAAACCACAAGATGCTCAGCTGTGCTACCCAAAATCTGAGTCAGAGGGCATTTATAAGCCAACTCCCAAGCAGCAGCAGCTGTCTCCTCCTCCTCCCCCTGCCCCCACAGCCTCCCACTGTGCCATCAGATGTACACCTCGCTCCACACACCGCTCCCAGCTCTTCTGCAGGCGCTGCAGTCACTCCAGCCTGTCACATTACCTCTCACGTGTCATCCCAGCCATCCCAGACAGGGTTCCTGGCCTCCTTTTCCACATCCACATCCCATGCCACTCGCATGCCCACGGGCAAAGTCCAGGCAAAGGCTGGTGGCAGCTGGGTAACTTACACGTGACACAGGCCACTGTGGCCAGAGGCAGGACCCTTGCCTTCATCCCATGGCAATTTGGGAGCACCAGCATTCCGAGAGTGGGAACTGAGGCACTGCAGGCATAACCAGAGCATTTAAAACCATAACCTGCTGGCAACATGGCACCTTCCCCCTCCCAGCTGCAGCCTCCTCCACATCATTCCGCCAGGTCAGCATCCACCAAGCGTGTTTCTTACTTCTAGTAGTACTAGTACAAGCTGCAGTGCCAATTCAGTCACATTACTACCAAGCACCTGTAATAGCATCTATTCCTCTGACAGTGTCACACTGCATCTCCAGCATAGCATTTCACTGCATCAGTTCTTCCCAGATAGTTTTTTGATTGCTTGTTTTGGACATCACCAACATAGGGAAGAGAGGATCAAGACACAGTGCTCAGCCAACTCAGTTCCCACAGCAACCATAACTTGTCCATATGAATATGTAACATTCCTGCCTTTATGAAAACACACAAGTGCTGTGCACAGATCCCTGGTAGCAGGAGACTCCCTTCCCTTTGGGGACCAGGGATCTTGCTAGGTCTCAAAAGAATAATTCCCACCAAGCTTCATCTTTTGGGAAGCATGGACAGAGAGTAGTGACACACGGCACAACTTGAATCCCAACAGCTTGGAAGAAAACCACAACTGAAGAAATAAGGAAAATAGGGAACAAATTTATCTGTGACACAAAACACTCATTCTGCAGCATCCAGCCATGTTTTCCCTCACTATCCACATTTTTCAGGAAATAAACCGTTTTGTTTAATTGAACCAAATCAGATTGAAGTAAAAGATCCACAATTCCCTCTAATGACTTCAATCCACATTAAAAACGAACTCCTTGCAATCCAGTTACAGCTCTAACTGTGGAAGCACAGAGGAGAATTCACTCTGGTAACCAGCAGTTTTTAATTAGACCTTTTCCCATCAGAAGCCAACAGCCAGTCCAAGCTGCTTCCCCTTTAATACTCACAAGCCAGGCTGAAAGATAGATACAAATCATCCAGGCAAAACATCAACTAAAAAAACCCAAACAACTTAAATAGATTTCTGGACTAGTTATTTTTAAAAGTCAAGTGTCTGGAGATTTGTTACAAAGCAATCAATTGTAGGCAGAAAAAAAACCCAATCAGATACTAGAGCAGGAAGAATTAAATTTCTGACAAAAATTCAGTCTAAAGAGTCATAACTTCAAGTTATTAATAACTAAATGTCTACCAAATACTAAACAGCTTCACTTTGCAACCTGACACAGCCCAACCTAAATGCTTTACTGCAGATTTTTCCAAGCACTAACCGCCAGCACAAGCCCTTCCAACCTGGATTTTTCCCTGGAGTTGCCACTGGAAGCCAACCATCCTGGCAGAGGGAGCAGCACTGTGCTGGGCTTGTGCCCCGAGTGTCTGGGAGAGACTGAGCTCCTGCTTCCCAAGCCTGTTGGGTTTGATTTCAACAGCATGATGAGAACAAAGTACTTAACAAAACACTCCCTTGCTGGCCTTGGAACAAGTGTCTCTCCTGGGTGACTCCCTCCTGCCCGTCCAGGAGATCCCTATAGCCAAGCCACACCACAGCACAGGCTGGACAGCTTTCCACACCACTGCCCACATGGAAAGCTGCATTTTCCAGACTTTAACCGTAAGCCCTGGATTTAAGACATTCCAAAGATTCTTGAAGGTGAAGATCTCCAGAGCTGATCTCTCACCTGCAGGCAAGGACAGATACCATAGCCCCAGCCCACCCTCACCACTCACACCTCTTTAGGCAGGTGAGCTTCCACACAGGAAGCTGGGCTGGGGAGCTCATCTGGTTAAAACCAAGCCACAGAGGAGTTAATTTTAAGCCTGGTTTGCTCCCCTGATCTGGTATGCAGCATGGCTGCACCAACCAGGCACTTCAAACAAGAAAATATTTAGGAAATTACAACCTAAGCCTGCTTTGGAAGGATCCACAAGGCTTGGCAGCAGAAGCTGTGATCCACAAGCAGGTTGTGGGTTAAAGGAGCAGGAGGAACAGAGATCATGATTCAGTTCCCAGCCCATAGCAGCAGCATCTCTGTGCCATCAGTCTGGAAAGGTGGTGCTACAACCTAGCACAAAGGCTTTCAGATAGCTGAGCTTTCAGATCTGGGAAGGCCAGCTAACAATCCAGCAAATAGGGTTTTTGTTACGCTGTTTTCTCAGAATGGTTAAGCAAATATGAACCAAGTCAGATCCTATTCCTACCACCTCCACAGCCGGGACAGCTCTCCATTTGCTCCCACATCTGGTTTCCACCAAAGCCTGAATACAGATGAAACCCGTCCCTGAATGTGGGCCCCAAGCAGCAGAATGGTAAGCCCAGCTCAGCTGTAAGTTCTCTTCACTGACAAAACCAGATTTACCCCATGGACTAGAGCTGACCAAGGCTGAAGTTCCAAACCAAATCGAAAGAAGGCAGAGGAAGAAGCCTTCAGATGACAAACAGGAAGGCAGCAGCCAGCATTCCTTTGCCTTTCACACGTCTCTGCACCTCTAATTGTAAAGGCTGGGAATTCCATCCCTGAAAATTAAGCCTCTCAAGTACTTCCTGCACACAAGACAAACAGATCCAAGTGAAAGCTTTCAGCTGAGCCAAATGTATTCCCAAAGTGCAGTGGAGGTCATTAGGGACTTAGAAAAGTACTTGTTCAGCATAAACCTACTAGTAACAAGAGGTTTTTCTGCAACACAACTAAGCATCTCCCCTGTAATTTGAAAAGTTCCTGAAGTGGAGACACTTGCTGCTGCATGATCTCTTCCACAGCCAGATGAAGGAGTCTGCCTTATTCTATAACCACAAACACTTGAGCAGCTTGCGAACAGCTACTTCAGAAACCAAGAAAGAGGCACTGCAACAGTCTTGCTGCTCTACCTCTCCCAAGAGTAACAGAGACTGTCACAGAATTGCAGCACCAAAACCTGAGTGACAGAGCTTAGTACAAATCAGAAAACTGCTGGATCTTCGGGAACACTACCCATCTGTAACCACAGCAGAATACAACACCTTTGGCCAAGTCCCTGCTCTGCAGAACACGGACCTGCATCTATCTGCGTATCTGCTACAAAACCCAATTACTAGAGCCACTTTCCAGTGGAGAGAAGCACTATGCTTGTGTAGGCAAAGACCCGGCAATGTGACACTTCAAGTCCAAAGGCTGACAGGAACAAGCAAAATAAGTGTGCATCTTCTGGGGCATAGGTGTGGAATTTCCCTATTCTGGATGTGTATATGGCATCCAGTATTTCTTCAGGGCAGGCAGAATGGTTCTGCAGCTTCAGGTAAACTCTTGCAGTCTCACTCTGCCTCAGTACCTCCAAGTAAGCAGAGCTACCTTTTGGGTCTCTGCATCCTAGAGCATTTTGTTCCCTGATTCAAGACCATGCATGTTGGGTCAGCTGCATCCAGTGCTATCTGCAATGTTTCCTTGGGGCTGCAAGGAAGGAGGAGCAGAAGAATTCACATTACAGGTATCAGACACTTTTTGGACAGCTACACAAGTGATAGGTTGTTAACTGCAATTGACTGCAGTTAAGAGCAAGCAGGAAGCCGATTTAGTCATCGGGTAGCCTGATTTTGCATTTGTCCTTCAGTTTTCCTTAAATAAAGCTGCCACAGAGTCATTAAAGCCTGATGGGGCACAACTAACAGCCTTTATACACTAAACTTGGCACCCGAAGCCTCTCACATCCAAAGGAAGTAATATAAGCATCTCCCATTCCTTCACAGAATGGACTGTCAAGTGAGAACAAAGTAACAGCTGTTTTGTTGCTGTTAAATGAGTAGAGCTTAATGACAGATCAATGTTGCTGGGACACTTGGGGTACCTACATGTCTTTGAAGTTCCTTTTAAACAAGGCACTGCCTTCAGCTGAAACCAGCAACAGGCATGCAAAAGCTCCCGTGGGAGCTTTAATCCCAGTTCTAAAGCTGGAAGTTGTGCCTACAGTTTCAAAAACTGGTGTAGGTAGCAGCACCTTCCACCCAGCAAGGCCCAGCTTTAAAGCCCGGCAAACAAACCACCAGCCAGTTAAGAAACTGGCCTTGCTCACATTCTTATTCAGAGAAGTGATAAACATATGCAAGAGCTTTTAAACCCCATTCCTTGCACAGTAGCTGCTCCAGCAGCACCGTCAGGAGATGCAGATTCCTGCCTCTGTCAAGGCCACACCATCTCTCCCATCTCCAGCACCACACGAAAAGCCATTAAAGGTTAAGGCCTGCACTGAGGAGGCTCTGCCTTTCTCCAGAGAGGCCTGAGGCAGCCGGACAGGCTGTAGTTGTGAAGCACCATGGCCCTGTCCCAGAAGCCACCAGACAAGTTCTACAATGACAGCTTTCCTCACACCCTGCACCCCACAGTTTGGGAGAGCACCCTGAGCCTGGTGCTCAGAGGGCTCCTGGGGCAGCTACCCACAAACCTCAGGGGGGTGGTTTGCCTGGGCATCCCAGCACAGCTGGCTTTGGCAAGGCAATGAAGCTCACCATGGATTATCATCAGCTGCAAACTGATCTTTACAGAGATCCAACTTTAGGTATGGCAAGCTGAACCTGCAGCAGCTCTGCCCACAACAGGATAACACTCTGACTGCATGGATCCAGGAGTGCTGAATCAGCCTATCCTCTCACATGCTCAGGCTGCTGCTGAACTGATCCCAGCATGGCTTCACTTCAGCCCAGGAAGGTGCCTCCACACGTGCTTCCCCCAATAGTATTAGTGAAAGGTCATGAACTTCTGCCATCTCTTCTCCACCACGTGTAATCCTCTTAGTGCTCAAAGGGGCTTCTTCAACAAAAGTCCAAGCCAGGATAAATTTATTTTGACTTGAAGATGACAACTGAAAAGCTTGAGGGACCACAAATAGATTAAAGTCCAAGCATTTACTGCTGGAATAAAGTATCTTTCCCAAGCTCTGCCATTAAAAGAGTTTAAGTTGTAAAAAGACAGTCTTTTCACCTGTTATAGATACTACATTCATGGTGGATCTCAAGATTCATTAAGCCTGCCCAAGCAAGGAGTTTCATCATAATCTAGTCTAACTACAGTTGTTCCTGCACAAAGTAAAAGCACCACAGACTCAAGAATTATTCAGAAGTGACTTAGAGCAATGACAAAACACCACATGAGATGAAGGATCTCTGCTCCATTGGTCATCTACCCAGAAGTTCACTCAAGGGCAAGGCAAACAGCTCCAACAACCTGTTCCAGGTTTAACCACCTGCCCAGGTACCTGCACTATATTCTGAGTTTCAGCAATTAACTGCTTTTTAATTACAGCCATCAGGTGTGAATTTCTGCATAACCCAGGCCAGGGTCCAGGTGTCAAATTAATTCCCCCCTTTATAGATCATAGATGCCCCAGGATTCACATCCTTGCTGACACTGACAGCTTTTTTATGGAGAAAACTCATTAGCAACCTATCAAATATTAAGAGCAGCTCCTGCACTTTCCAACTTCAAAGACAGGACAAAGCTTGCAGAGCTGCCATATTCAGGCCCTCCTCACCTACCAGAGGTTCCAGCTCCAACATTATGGAAACAAGGCTGGGACTGCAGGAGACCAATAACTCTGAGCAGCTGATGCTTTGGCAGATGCTGACTCATTCATGAATTTACAGCTGATAAGAGAACAACCTGGGCCAGCAGTTATCAGTACCTTCACATTTCCATTAGCCCGAGGCAGCCCCCCTCAGCAGGGCCCAGTTTCCTCTGGGAAGTGAGGAATTCTTTCCTCACAACATCATAAACATTTGTGTCGCTATACAAGGGATTTGACACAAGCTAAAACCCTCCTGTCTGAGTAGCTATTGCTGAGCAAGGCCTCCACACTGGTTCCCAGCACTCACTAGTAAGACTGGTCTTCAGCTGCCAGAGCAGAAAAAAAAGCTGCTTAGGGTGCCCCCAAGGTACAACTTTGATTACCCTGCAGCAAAAATAACATTTGCTAGAGGAAGGCACTCTTTTTTACACAGAAGTGCCGGTGTACTTGCCCTATAAAGGTCTTTCACAGGACTTAACTGATCACCTGAATTAAGTACTTTAACACTACCGGGAAACTCAAGAGTTTCCAGACAAGGCATCACCAGCAAGACACTAGTACAGCCATCTCTAGGAAAAAACAGAGTAAGCAACAGAACAA
Source organism: Acridotheres tristis (assembly GCA_037013685.1). Taxonomy (NCBI): domain Eukaryota; kingdom Metazoa; phylum Chordata; class Aves; order Passeriformes; family Sturnidae; genus Acridotheres; species Acridotheres tristis. The sequence goes on along the minus strand of CM072897.1, from coordinate 19,948,188 downwards.
GCAGAGATTTGCAAGCAGCACGTCAGTAAAAAGTTCTGCTTCAGTGCCAGACAAACATCCCCATCCCTCAGAGATGAGTTTTCAAAGTCAAATACAGCACTGCAAGTTAAAATTGCAGTGCCAGCTCTTAAGCCCAGGCCCAAAACCAGAACTAAGCCACACCTTCACAGGATCAATCTGCTCTAGCAGGCAAAGACATCTCCTTTATAAACTAGGTTAACTTTGGCAAGCTGAAACTCAATCAGGAAATACCATGAACAAGGAAGCCAGAAATAACTCTTTCATGAACTTGCTGCAAGGAGATAAAGGAAAGCATTTCTGTTTATTTACCCTTTATACTTCCAGCACATCCAGATCAGATACAGCACTAGCTACTACTGCGACAGGAGACAAAAAAATAGCCAAACCAGCTCAGTCCAACAGCAAATCTCTAAATATGCACCACTAATCTGAACTGGTTAATAAACCCTAAATCATTGCTCAGGAGTAGCCAGCATAGCCCCCAGTGCCACTTTAGCAGGCAGGTTTCAAGCAATGCTGGCCATGGATCCAGGCCTCGAACCAAGCAATTCACTTCCTGTGGTATTTCTGCAGTGCCAGCATGGGATCACATGGCCAGATCAGCCCCCAGTCAACACTGCTAAATCCTCAAATACCCAGGAGATTAAGCTGCACTGGAAGTCATCTGGTAGCAGTCATTTTGCTAGCCCAGAACAAAGTTGCACTGTACAGGCATCAAACAGATCCACACGGTGCCCAGACACCCATTTAGAGCTTTTCTGCACACCCATTTGATTAAACTTCAGATTACCCATCAGGCCAAGGAAACTCTGTCTCCATGTGACTGCAGAGAAACCTGCTCTGCCCATGGCACCCTGCAGGGTCATCAGCTGGGGAGCCCTTCCCACCTTCTTTTGAGACATATCCAGAGGGACCAGTTTGTTTGCAGTAATGCCCCAAGTATTTCCTGACCCTGTAATTCAGAGCCTGGAGAGGGAAGAGCAATCCCCTTCAAGTGCCCAAATCCCTGGCACAAGCACTGCTGCTCAGAGGCGTGCTGGCAAAATGAGTATCAGGCACAGGTACATGTACTGGCAGATGTGGGCTGCTGCAGAGGGACAAAATCACATCCTTCACTTGGATAAAAATAAGACCAGATCAAACACTCTCTGTTTTGGCACAAAACTTCTGTCTTGAGGCAGAACATGCCCACTCCCCTCAGCCTGGAGGAAAGGGAAGCCTGCAGCACTGATTTCATCACACCAAGCTGGCTTGGCAGGGAAGTCTGCACCCACCTGTGCTCTTACATGCAGGTTAACTGACCTGTGGCAAATATGGTTTTTCAAATTTCTTTTGCAATTTCAATGTATGAAGCAACTCAGCCTCACTAACCTTGAGAGCAGATGAATCCTGCCTCCAGGAGAGGCAGACTAAACGAGTCTGCTGGAGGTATTCCCAGCAGGAATTGGCAAGTAAGGCAGGGAGCACTCACATCCTACCCACAGTGACCCACAGCACTACAGGGAGGCAAGCAAGCCTTCCCAGGCACCTCCACGCTGACAGGGAATACATGGATTATTCATTTCAGGCACACAAGCAAAGCCCCCCAGTTCCAAACATGCCAACACCCACACTACTGAGGATTACCACCACCTGTTCACCAGGCCTCACCAAGTGCCTCCCCCCTCCAGCAGCCCCCCTTCATCACCTGGCAGGGCATCACATTTGGTTTTTGTGACAGGCGTGGTGCAGACTCCACTGAAATCCAGAGAGTTGTCCAACATGGCATTTATTCGGCGGAATATATTCGCATTGCTGCAAGTGGAAAGTGCAGGGGTATTCGGGCTATCCCAGCAGTCTTGTATGCTCCTCACAGGATCTTCTTTCTGATAAAAAAGAACCAGTATGTATGTCAAATAAGCAAGTACTCAGCTTTCAACATATTGTGGAAAGCCTGGACTGCCTCCAATATTTACATTAGCTTAGATCTTAGCAACACTCAAACCCAATTCTTGGCATTAAAGAAGCAGTTAAGCAAACCAGTCAGCAATCTGCACACTGGATCAGACTGCCCATCACACACAGGTACCAGGGATGGACTTTAGATTGACAGCCACACCAAACCAGCTGGGTTGCTAACACAGCTCCCTGCTGTTTTTCTCTAGCACATCACAACACCAGCAGAGATCTGATTAATGAGGGCAGACACCTTCTACTCCAAAATCAGTTTCCTGACACCAAGGGACAAGTGGGATGCTCATGGCCCAGGGCACACACTACAAGGAACTGCAGCAGTTCCTCTTACAGCACAGCAAGGCTCACCTCACTACCCATCCTGGAGATCTGAAGATTATCTTGGACTGATCCAAGTCAGCGGCAATCAAGTTTGCAGAAAAAAAATCTGAACACTGCTTCTCAGCTAATCAAACAGCCCCAAATCCTGAGGAAAGGCAGATCATCAAATCCTGATCTTCCCTTCAGGCAGCAGCCCCTGACCTCAAAGACAGTAACCCCAAACCAGCTCTGCTTTAGCACAACCCTCCACAGACAAGGATCCACCAGCATCAAGGTTTTGCAACCATTCTAAAAAAGGATGACCTACGTAAAGCTTCTACCTTTCTCATCTTCTGATGAGAAACATCAAACCCCTCCGGCACCGTGATGCCAGTCCAGAGAACTGGGAAGAGCAGCTGCATTCCCAGCTCTGCTCACAAGCCACTGACACGCAGGCTCGTTCGGGAGCAGCTGCACTACATTCGAGCATCTGACAATTTAGAAGCTGCTAAGCTTCATCGCTACCAACGTTTTGAGGCTGGGGACAGGCCTGCCCACCACCGAACTCTGCTCCCAAACATGCTGAGCAATCGGTATCACCGGCATTTAAGACCTGCTTTAAAGAGAGGAGCAGGGAGGAACAACTCTGCCAGTCCTGGCCTCTGGAGCAGAACACTGGTCATTAAATCAAGTTAAACTCAAATCTAAAGAACTGAAGAGCATCAAGTCTGGCAAACGAGTTCCTGCTCCTCCAACATACACCGAAGCTCTAAATTGGACCGTTTGTACTTGTCAAGAAGACACTTAATACAGGCACCTCTTGGACATGCTACCGCAAGTTTCAGGTGCCTCACTTACCTCCAGCTCTGCTTCACTCAAAAACAAGTCTGAAGCGCCAAGCCGGTTTTACTTTCAAATGACCCCTTGCCGATCATTCAAGGAGGCTGGTCTAAACTGAACTTCACATGGAGACGGGAATATAAACCCAGCCCATGCCTGGCACTTACATACCACCCTCAACCTCGTCATTAGACGTGCATGATCTGATCGTTTTCTCCAACGACCCACCACATGGCTAAAAAGCAAAGGAAATCCAGTCCTGGAAGCAGCAGGAATAAGCATGGTGCCTTTTCAGGCTCGACCTGAACAATTGCTGGAGAACTCCGGCCGTTTAGGACTATCAGCATCTCTTCAGCGCTAAGGGCTGGCTACTGAAGTGCTCAGAGCTGTGCAGGAAATCACGCTATGAAAAGCCAGTGCCCATAAAGGAGACAGAGGAGTCCTGCAACTTCATTCGGATAAAGGGAGAGACTGTCCACTGGGGCACATGCCCACAGGGTTTTCACTCTCGGTTTTGGAGGGCCCAGCCTCCTTTTAGCCTAAACTCCCAGCCACATGTTGCCCTCTTCCTTTCCCCGCTGGCTGAGGTACTAGGAAGGTACAGCCTTCCCGAACCGCCTACCACATATTCCCCTTTTAAACACGTCATTTCCCCCCAAAGTTCAGAAACTCAGGCTTGTACAGACCCATTGTCTGTTCCAGGAGCCAGACTACCTGGGTTCTGTAACAAACCTGCGGCTTGAAGTTGGTAGAGACATTAAGAACCATTTCAAAGACGTTAACACCCATACTCTCACCCATGGAGTTGTTTGCAAATACATGAGCACACATCAGAGCCCACCGCCAGACAAGGCACCCGTACTCTGGAACATTTACAAGAGTGAAACAGGTAAGGCTAAAAGCGAGCTGCAGGCTGAGAGAACAGGCAGAGCGTGCTTTAAGTCGTCTTTATAAAGAGCAGCTGGAGTACAGAAGCTCACATTACAAAAGTATTGCCAGTCATCTTTAATAAAAAGGAGTGCCGCATCAGGCTGCCTTGGCACAAGCATGAAATTCCGCCATTCTACTCCCGTTCCTGTAAAAGGACCACTTCCAGCGGGAGGCAAAGCTTTTCCCTAGGAATCTGCACTAGCGAGACAAAATAACCCGGAGCAGCCAGCTGAACGCCCCACCCATTCCTTCTCATTTAGCCTCCACAACTGGCAGCACCAGTCCTGCTCCAAACAGGAAGCAGCGAGAACACAGCCAAGCCTTTCCTCAAAAATCCCTTCTGCTAGAGAGCTTTTAACCCTAGACTGTCACGGATATCCTGGGGATACTGCAATCATCCTGCACACAGGGCGGGGGGACCTTGCAGCACTGCAACCCCTTGTAGGAACGCTTGGGGCTCACCCCCTCCTCCCTCAACTCTAAAATAAGATATTCCTTTGAGAAGAGCTCCGCAGGTCTCCAGAGCACTTAGAGCCCAGAGAGGATGCTAGAAAGAGTCTGGAAACTGGAGAACCCACCCAAGTGCTTCCATCTCGGAGTCCATACCAAATTTGGCCCAGTGAAACACCATACCCGAGACTGCATCTCCAGAGTCGGTACCGCTCTATCACCCCCAGCGCCAAGACGAGCAACACAGCACTCCAGAGCCCAGGTAGGATTCGCTTTCCCTGTCCCACCTGGAAGGATTTGGCAAATTCAACACACTGCCTCTCCAGGCTTCCCTGGAAGCCCTCCACACCGCAGCTACAAATTACAGATCCCCCTGCTTCCAGAGGTACAGCAGCACTGTACAGAGTAGAGTTAGAGAGTGCAGCACTGGTAGGTCCTCCTGGCACCACGTGAGACACCCTGGGGTGTAAACAGTGACCCAACAGCCATTCCATCCTGCTACACCTCACAATCCCAATCCAAGTGGCACCGACAGTTTTATCAAGGGATGAACAAGTCAGTGGAGATGATAATCCAGCTGACAAGTGCTTTTAAGCCACCAGGAATCGAACACCACTTCCTAATGTCTAGTAAGACACCCAGTCTCTTAGACACCTGGAAGTTTCTAGGGAAGCCTCTGGATCAGAACCAAAGGAGAAGAGCAATTCAGCTGTCTGCAGCAGGCACATAGTGCCACAGAGGAAACGATTCTGAGACTGTAGGTTAAGTCACTGGAGGTCAGAAACACAGACCCAAGCAGCATCATACACAGACACACAGCAAGATGAGGTTCAGGCACGAGGGCAGTCCCCCACATCCTGACTCAACTAAGAACTTACATTCAAGCAGGAAAATACCTCCCCAGAACAACAAGGTTTCAAGGAGGGTACTGAAAGGCTCCAGACCCCTCCTACAACCTAAACACATGGAATTGAGAAAAGGAGTGTCAAGAACAGGGAGGAGGTCCCCTCCCTGAGGGTAACAGAGCACCAAGCAAGCCTTACCACTATGGCAGAGAGCTCTTGTTTGCCGGCTGTGCATCGGGAAACTAGCAGGTCCCTGGAGTTCCCATCCCACTAGCTCCAAGCAGACCCCACACCCTGCAGAGTTTACCTGCAGGAGGGCCCACCCCAGGCATAACCAGCAGCACTCGGTGGCACAACACACACCTGCACAGCAAAACACCCCGAAGTTGTCTAAGGTCAGTGGAAATGAGGAACCTCCACAGCCCCCAGGCACACACACACCTGCAGGAAACCTAGTGATAATGAAATCCCAGGGCTAGGCAGAACCTGCAGCATCACAACAGCACTGGCACAGGATTAGGATAGTCTAATCCTTAGGGAAGTCATTAAATACAACTTGGCTGCCAATATGGCCAAGATGTGCATTAGCTCCTGGGGATGCTGTGGAACAGGCAAGGCTCATCCACCTCAGCTACAATCCAGCCTTGGCTTTTTACATCTTCCATAGAAATCTCACCCAGGCAGTGCCATGCTGATGCCCAGAGGGTTGTTAGAGCTGTACCCAAGAGGGCCTTCAATCCCAAGGCAAAATTTCAGATGCTGTTAAAATGGTGCCCATGTCAAAACAACCAAGCCAAGATGGCTCCATACTTTAATAAAAGGCAGCTCAGAAAATCGGTTTTTGTTGGTATGTTTTGCTTCCCAAGTTGAAGTCAGCTACACCCATGCAAAACACAATATTGGTGTAACTGTTTCCACCAAGCATCCCACTCCCACCCCATCCCAAAAGGGTTAGGCAAGGCTGCACCAGCTCTCCCACCATCAGCAAGGCTAAAGTTAAGCAGCTGTCCCAGGGTTTACTGAGTAGAGGCATCTTGAACACACCTGGTTGGAATTAAGACTGGTCTTAATTCACAGGGGAGCACTGACTTCACAACAACTCCAGTTTTGCCAAAACCCCTGGTTTTAAAGGCATTTCACTATTAAGGCAGCTATTTTTCGGTATTCTTTTGAAACAAAAGAGTTTGAAGCCATCACTCACAAGCAGCTTTGTACACAAGCAATACCCAGAGCTTCCTGTTGCAGCAGATTGTCAAAGCGGAGTAAGGTTTTAATTGGTTTAGGGAGACTGTTCAACTGTTACTGCAGTTGAGACAAACTGCAGTAAAGCAACGGGGTCCTGGAGCTCTTCCCTGAGCTCAGCTGTACCTGAAGCCCCTCACCAGCACTCCAGGTGCCAGCAAACCTTGTTAGCCCATGACACAAGCACCAGTAATGAGCATTAATTGGTCTCAGATGGGGAACAGCAAAAGGTCAAAAAAAACCCCTTGTTTTTCAACAGACTTGTCTCAGAAGAGTCACCTTTGTCCATACTCAGTTATAAACTGAGTCTCCTGTGTCACTCCCCTGCCCCAGCCAGACACTACACAGAGCTTACAGCATATGGTTTAATTATAAAACAGCACCTTTGGTTACCTTATGCACTAAAAAAAAGGCAGCTTAAAAGTGAGAAAAAAAATACAATTTGCATGAGTACAAGTGCCCACTCCAACCAAAACATGCCCCATCATGCAAACCTAAGCTCAGCACCTCCAGCCCAGCTTCCTCTCCCTAAAACCCTAGAAAGAGTGGAACAATAGGTTACTAGGCTAGGATCCATTTTCCTCTGGCGTTTCCCTGAAGGCAGCAAGGGGTCATTTGATGGCTTGCCTGAGCTCCTTCAGAGCCCCGCGTTCCTCGGGGGTACCTCAACAGCAGGACCCACTTGAGGCCAGTCCAAACGGAAGGGGGATCCCTTATCAGCGTTCCAGCAGGAAGTGGGGGGAGCCCCATCCACTGCTGTCCTGAGGGCTCAGGGGTCCGTCCCATCCCCTCTTCACACGGGTAAAACGGGCGGGAACACCACCCCCCCCCCACAGCAGCACCGCCGCCTAGAACCACGTGGCGGAGCGGCCTCGCGAGGCGGCACGTGCTCGCACTCACCGGCGGGAAGGCCATCGGCGGCACTGTAGGCGGGCGGTTCCGGAACGCGGCAGAGGAGACACAAGAAGACAGCAAGGACGGCGAGGACACCGGGCGCAGCGAGGGTTCTGGCCCAGCCCGCGGCTTTTATGGGCCGGGCCGGGCCGCGCCTGGGGTGGGGGGTGGGGGGTGGGGGCACGGAGGGAGAGGAGGGGGCACCGCTGAGGGGCGGGGCTTCAGCGCATGCGCGCGGCCCGCGCCGGCCGCGTGGCGTCTGCCCGCCGCCATCTCCATCAGCCCGCTCCCGCCATCGCCGCGCGGAGCCGCCTCGCCCCGGGCGCCTTGAGGGGATGGGGCTCCCACGGGTTAACGTGGCGTCACCCGAGGGATTCCGTCAGCCCCCCTGACGCATGAGACAGCGGCGGCGGCGGCGGCACTGTGCTGTCCGGCTTCAGCCACCCTCCCAGGGACACCTCAGAGCTGCCAGCTGCCACGTGCAGGATGTGGCATTTGCTGTGCCCCCTCCGTGAGGGGAATGGGATCCCCTAGGCATTAAATTGAGGTCCCCAAGGGCAGGCTTAGTGTCATCATTTCTTCACATGTGAGTTGTGGTACTGACTCAGCCCCCTCAGCCAGGATGGAATCCCTGAGTGGTTAAATCAGCCCCTCTGAATGGAATGGGGTGGTGGTGGCACTGTAGTGCCCAGGTGTAGCTCCTCTGGGACACTTCAGTATCAGAAGCTCTCCACTCATGGGATGTGGTGCTCATGGAACATCCCAGGAGGGAATGGGTCTGCTGAGGGGTTAAGGCCCTCAGGGAGTGGAATGGTCGTGGCACTGCCCAGCTGGGGCCCCCCGGGGACATCTCAGCACTGGCAACACTCCATATTCCTCTGAGGAGAACAGGACCCCAAGGGCTAATGAGAGGACTTAAGAACTTAAATCAGCCCATCTGAGGGGTCTGGGATGGTAGTGGTTCTGACTCTTCGCTTTAGCACCCCTGGGGCCACTCACCACATGTACGCTGGGTGCTCACTGAGTGCGCTTTGAGGGCATGCAGAAAACACACTGTGAAAGGCCAGTGCCCATAAAGGAGACAGAGGAGTCCTGCAACTTGGTTTAGATAAAGGGAGAGATTGTCCACTGGGGCACACGCCCACAGGGTTTTTCTCTCTCGGTTTTGGAGGGCCCAGCCTCCTTTTAGCCTAAACTCCCAGCCACATGTTGCCCTCTTCCTTTCCCCGCTGGCTGAGGTACTAGGAAGGTACAGCCTTCCCGAACCGCCTACCACATATTCCCCCTTTAAACATGTCATTTTCCCCCCAAAGTTCAGAAACTCAGGCTTGTACAGACCCATTGTCTGTTCCAGGAGCCAGACTATCTGGGTTCTGTAACAAACCTGCGGCTTGAAGTTGGTAGAGACATTAAGAACCATTTCAAAGACGTTAACACTCATACCCTCACCCATGGAGTTGTTTGTAAATACATGAACACATATCTTTCCTGTCAAGGGGAATGGGGTTCCCCAAGAGCAGCCTCAGTGCTAGCAACTCGCACACATAGGCTGTGATGCTCACTGAGCCCCTCACTGAGCTTAAACCAGTCCCGCTAAAGGGAATGCAACGGTGGCATTGCCTGGCTGGAGCCCTTCTGAGGATGTCTTAGTGCCAGCAGCTCTCCATGCATGGGCTGTGGCACTGGCTCTGCTCCTTCTGATGAATGAGACCCCAAAGGGTTCTCAAATGAGCTCCCCCATGAAGTGCCCAGCTGAAGCCCCCCAGGGACACCTCAGCACCAGCACCTCTCCACACACAGGTTGTATCACTTGCTGAGCCCCCTCTAAGTGGATGGGACACCCCATAACTAAAAATGGATTTCCCTAAGGGCACTTCAGTGCTTGCAGCTCCCTACACATGAGCTGTGGCATTCACTGTGACCCCTGTGAAGGGATAGGACCCCCAAGGGGTTAAACGAGCCCCTTTAAGGGGAATGGGACGATGGCACTGTGGTGCCTGGATGGAGCCCTCCAGGAGACACCTCAGTGCCAGTAGCTCTCCACTCACTGGCTGTGGCACTCACTGAGCACCCCATGAGGGAATGGGACCCTGGAGGGATTAAATCAGCCCCTCTAAGGAGAATGACATGGTGGTGGTACTGCAGTGTCCATCTGGAGCCTTCACAGGGACACCTCAGTGCTGTCAGCTCCCACACACAGACTGGGTGTTCACTGAGCCCACTCTGAGTGGAAAGGAAAATGGGGTGGTGGCAGTGCTGGGGTGCCTGACTTTAGCCCTTCCGGAGCCCCATTGGCTCCAGCAGCTCTCTGCACATATGCTCAGAACTCTCTGGGCTCCCCATGGGAGAATGAGACCCCTGAGGGCTTAAATCAAACCCCTAAGGGGAATGGAATGATGGCACTGTGATGCCTGGCTGCAGTCTCCCTTCCGGGGACACCTCAGTGCTGGCAGCTCCCATGCACAGGCTGTGGTGCTCACAGATCCCCTCCCATGGGGGAATGGGACCCCCAGGGGGTTAAAGTGGGGTCCCTAAGGGCAGTCTCAATGTGCTGGCATCTCTCCAAACACAGGCTGTGGTGCTCGCTGAGCCTTTGAAGAGATAGGACCACAAGGGTTAAATCAGCCTCCCTAAGGAAAATAGGGTGGTGGCATCGTTGTGGCTCCCAGCTGCATCCTGTGGGGCAGCTGTGGCTTCACCCCTGTTCTTGTGGGAATGGGCTTTTCCCTTTGGAACAAGCACTTGACACCCAGTGGTTGGTGCTGCTGCTCCAATCCAGTGGCAGGGATTCCTCACCCATCCGAAAGGAAAGATTTTTTTCATCTCTTACCCGGAAAAAGCAGAAAGCCTCTCACCCTTTTTGTGGCAGCGGAGGCAGTTCGGGGTTCAGGCCTTCCTGCATGTCCTTTGCTCATCCTCTGCCTCTGGTGGCGGGCCTGGCTCTGTGCTGGGCTGCAGCTTTGGATGAAGAGAGCCAGTGCTCACTGAAATCCCACCCAGCCCGTGCTGGGAGGAGAGATCTTAATAAAGAGTCCGATTTTTTTTTTTTTTTTTTTTTCTGTAATCCCAGTTTGGAGATGAAAACCCTTCCCAAGCTGGCCCCAGGAATCTTTCCAGTGACGCTGCAGAACAGACCCAGCACTGACATAGCAGATATTTCTGCAGTTGAAGCATGAGCAATTCTGCCTTGAATAAACAGCTGGAACCCTCCCAAGACTCCTCAGATGCCTGGTCCAACTGAGCACCTCCTGCTCCAGGGGGTTCACCCAGACGCCATGTGCCAGGTTTTCTCCAGGACTCAGCAGCCACCCAGCCCTGGGAGACTCTGTATGTTTCCAGTCACCTAAGGGATGGCTGGTCCCCTGTGGGCTGCCCTGGGGAGGCTGGCAGAGCCAGGCATGGGGGGAATCTGGGGTTGATGTGCCCACAGAGCAGAGGAGGGAAAAGGAGCAGGCTGGAGAAGAGCTTTATTGGGAGATCCTGGACATAATAAATAAGGGTTACATTGGGAGAGGATGGTGAGGGACTGGGGGCACACTGTGCTCCACGGGGGCTGAAACTGCTTCTGCCCTTCCAAGTGGGACACCTCCCTGCATCCCATATGCCCCATCCTGCTCCTTCCACCCAGCAGCAAAGCCGGCCCGAGGGTTGCTGTCTGCTGCCCCTTTTGGGATTGGGGCAGGGAATAACCTGGCAGAAACGGGGGCAAGGGAGTGTTTTAAGGAGCAGCATGGGGCAGAAAGGGTGGGAGGGCAGGGCCATAAGTGCGGCAATGCCCGGCTGTCATTGTGCCAGGGCCTGGATGATGTCCTTCACCAGCATGGTGCCAATGACCATCTTCTCACTGTTGATGGTCAGCTGAGCCGTGGAGCCCTCCCGCCGCTCCAGGGTGATGAGCACCAGGCTCCCGCTTGTCACCGTCTTGGCCGCGAACCTGTTGGGTGGTGAACACATGGCTTCAAAGCAAGCTGTCCCTTGTCACCCTCTGGTCCCATGGGATGCTCCAGTGGGGACAGGCAGGCGCCGGCCACCCACGGCCACTGTCACATTTGGGTTCATGCAGGCTCCTTGTCCTAAAGGAAGCCCCGAGTGTCCCCGCTGTGATTCGGGTGGGAATGGAGAGGTGACAGCGCCTGTCTGATCCAGGTGGGGGGGGTCCGGCTACCTGTACTCATTGCTGGCACCGCAGGGCACGCGGCCCACGTTGGCAGCCGAGGTCAGTTGCTGGACGATGGTATGGTCATTTTGGCATTTCTCAGGCAGCGTCAACTTCTCTGTGATCTCACTCATGCCCATCAGCTTCCCTAGAGCAGGTAACAGAGGCACCTGTCTATCTCTGGCCACATACCCTGCTGGGCCCTGCTTTGACATGCCCAAAGCAAGCCCCTCCAGCTCCCTGCGTTCAGGTTCCCCATGACATCCTGAGCTGGCTGCTCTGCTCACTCTTGGCTCAGGATTCAGTGGTTTTGGGAAAATCCTTCATAGCCCTTCCTGGGCTCATCCCCATATCCCTGTCCAGTGGCAGCAGCCATATCCCTGGGGATGGGCTCCTTTGGACAGTGGCAGCAATGGGGCCAGGTGCTGCAGGGCACCAAGCACCCCCACTCAACACAGACCCCCATCCATGGGGTCAGGGTGGGGATGTGCTGATTCAGAAGCACGAGAACACAGGGTGTCACTCACCAGACAGTTCTGGGAGCGCCAGGGGTGGCATGAGCCCCTCACACTTTGTGGGGATCCAACAAGGCCACCCTGGCACCAGGGTGGTCATCCCAGCCCACAGGCTGGGGGTGCAGGAGTGGGTGAGGGGAGCAGAGCTAGTCTAGGGGCCAGCCGAGCAGCCACTTACCCTCACCCAGCCGTGCCAGGTGCTCTAGGGCCACACCGAGGGCGGCAGAGGGGACAAAATTGGGGGTGACTGTCAGTGGTGGGTGCCTGTGCAGCACCCTTTATCCATCCCCGGCCCCACTCACCCTGCTCCTTCTTGAACTCATTCTCACTCATGAAGACAGGGGCCATGAGCTCCCCCACAGGTGGCTGGATGGAGACGTAGAACTGGCGTGTGTGGGTGCTGGGGAGACAGGCAGTGAGACGAGCATGTGCTCAGAGTATGTCCCCTCTCCATGTCCTGCTTCTCATCCCTGCCCTGGGTAGGGGTGACTGGGGGAAACAAAGGGCTGAAGAACGGGGGGAACCTGTCAGGCTGGACCTGGAGCTGCTGCTAACTCCTTGTCCCCTGCAGGGAGGCCTGTGCATTTCCTGCTGTCCCCTGACCACCCCATGCCCATCAGAGTGTCTCCCCTTCCCTGGAAGGACTCTGGTGCCTGTCCTGCTGTCCTCCATCCCCTGGATACCCCATGCCCTGTTTCTGCTGTCCCCTGCCCCTGCCACATGGAGGGATGTTGATACCTATCCCACTTTCCCCATCTCTGGAGCACTTGATGCCCTGATCCCTGGGGACACCCATCCCACCCTGCCCGGTGCCAGATGCTCACCACAGCTGGAAGTTTGCTGCCTGCGTAGAGTCACAGAAGTCGATGCCCATCACCACACTGGCTGTGTCCCCTGGCGCCAGATGCTCTGGAACCACAGGGCTGCCACTACATCCCACATTCTCACCCAACCCCTGTCCCCATTCTCCCACAGCACCATGGCCATGCCGTGCCATGCCATACCAATCTCAGGGAACTCCCGTATCCGCATGCCAGACAGTGGCTTGGGTTCATTGACTCGCAGGTTCTTCACCTCGGTGTCGGTATTGTTGGAGATCTGGATCTGCACGGCCACCATGTGGGGGTCGCCCGGGAAGGGCCGGCGGCTGAAGCAGTACTCAACTGCAAGCCCCTCGCCTGCCATGCGGTGCAGCAGCTCATAGGTCTTCACTGCACTGAACGCCGGGCTCAGCAGCTGCACCAGGGGACAGCAGGGGCTGCTGAAGGCTCCCTGCAATCCCTGTGGGTGGCACAGGGCTCAGGAGCCCCCATAGGTGACAGGGGGCCTGGGATCTCCCCAGGGAGGGCATGGGGGACACTTACAGTGGGTGTCAGGGAGGTGTCAGTGAGAGTGAGGCCCTCCAGGTCGGTCACCAGGCTGGTGGAGATGATGCTGCTGGAGGGAATGGGCTGGAGAGGAGGGGGAGTAACTGCAGGGTGGGGAGAGGAAAGGGTTAACAGAGCTCATAGCCTCATGGCTGTGAGCACAGCCCCATGGGGACACCCACACAAGGACAGTTCTAGTGGCTCAGCTCCATGGGGACAATAGCATGGGGAGAGCAGTGGTGAAACAGTGACACGGGAACAACCACATGGGGACAGCCATGTGGGAACATCCCTGGTGGCACAGTCCCAAGAGGACAAGCACATGGGGACAGCCATATGGGGACAGACATGGTGGCACGGCCTCATGGGGAGAGCCACACAAGGACAGCCCAGTGGCATAGCTCCACTGGCGTAGACATAACTCTGAAGGCTGTCCCTGTGCATTGCCACATGGGGACAATCCAATAGGCACAGGTACCTGTCCCACAGCCATCCTCTGGGGAAAAGGACCCCTGACCACACCTGTCCTTGTCCCTACTCTGCAGCTCCCAAAGGATCCGTGGAGTCCTGATAGCACTGGGGTGAGTGCTCATGCCTCAGTTTCCCCAGCACCACCAGCACAGTAATTTGCATATTCCAAGCAGCCACTCACAGTCATCCAGGTCAAGCAGGGAGATCTCCTTAGGGCTGGCCTTGCTGCTGAGGGGCTGCAGGGGGGCAGAGATGGGGAGTTCAGTAGAGGGTACAGGTATCCCTGTGCAGCCTCCCATCCCAGCCCATCCCATCCCAGCCCTCATCACCTTCCTCTGTTTGGCCTCTGCCTCTGAGCCCGAGTCGGAGCCAGAGGAGCTGCTCTCAGAGGTGCTGGCCTCCTCTGATGAGGTTTCGGCACGGCCCTTCCTCCCCTGCGGAGCCTTCTTCTTGGCCTTCTTTGCCCCTTCCTCCTCCTCTTCCTCGCTGGGGCTGCAGGGAGAGCCCAGCTCAGGGGGCTAGGGTGGAGGTTTTGCTGGGAGCATCCCCTGCCTTCCCAGGGTGTACCTGCCCGTGGTCCTCAAGACTGCCTTATGGGAACCTTCCTTGTCCTTCCTCTTTGGCCTCTTCTCCACCTCTTCCTCCTCCTCCTTGTCCTCTGACTGCTCCCCGCTGTCTTCCTCCTCCTCTTCCTCCTCCTCCTCGGTGCCAGAGCTGGAGCTGCCAGAGCTGCTGCTGCTGCCATTCTCTTCACTGCCAGACTCAGGCTCTGTGGGGGCACAGTTCAGCCCTGCTGCTGTGTCCCCCAACATTCTCCCATCTTCCACTTCATCCCACTACATCCTCCATCGTCCCACTACATCCCACACCTGCTGCTGCCTCTCTACTGCATCCTCCCACTTCAGCCTTGCATAGTCTCACGGCATTCCACTGTGTACTCACTGCCCACCACTGCATCCCTCCACATCTTCTGCCATGTCCCTCCCATGATGGGATGTCCCCACTGTCATGTCCCCTGTCCAATGCCCCACCATTGTGGCACCTGCCTGATGGCCACAGTGACCACTGCCCAATGTCTCATGCCATCAGGTCCTCACCACTGTCTGCCGACTCAGTGGGCCCCGATTCGCCCTCTGAGTCAGAGTAGAAAGGCTTCTCCACCTTCTCCTTCCTCTTCTCCCGGCTGGTGCACTTGGTCCACTCAGGAACCTGCTGGCACAGGGTTGATGGAGCAGGGCCATCACCCATGACTGGGGGATCCAAACAGCCACCCTTGTCCCCCCATCCCCAAGCAGATGTATGAGCTTAGAGAGGGAACTTGGACAGGTGAGCAGTACTTGGGTACCTTCTGGGGCTCTTCCAAGACCTTGAGTCAGTGTCCCCACCATGGCCCCTCCTTCCCCATGCACCCAGGGTGCTCCACGCACCTCCACATTCCTCACGGAGGGGTCAGGGGCCTCATCCGGCCAGTCAGGCAGCTCCTGGTAGCCCACAGCCTTAGCGTTGAGCAGATGGGACAGGGAGCCCAGTTGGAAATGGTCCCGATCTACAATGAGGTGAGAGGAGGCAGCAACTCAGGGACAGCCATGCAGCATTGTGATGACAGCTCGCCCCATGTCCCAATGCCCTGTGACCAAGGTTGGGTACCTTTGAAGGAAGACTCCAAGATGGGAGCCGGTTTTTGGGCCAGGAAGAGCTTCTTGGCATACTTATTGAGGGCCCCACTCTTCTCAGTGGGCACGATGAGCTGGCGGATGAAGCGAGCCCGGTCGCGGATGTCGTAATTCTGGTCATACTTGGCCAAGTTGAGGACGTACTGGGTCAGCAGCTTGCTCTGTGTCAGATAACATGCTCAGGGCTGGCCTCTCCCTCCCTGACAGGGAAACTGAGGCACACCCTAGGATCACATCCCCGGTACCTGCTTGGAGTTGGTCAGGTAGAGCTTAGCTGCCAGATTGATGACCTGCAGCTTGACGATGTCCTCCTCGTTGGTGAAGGACTTGGCCATCTTGCGCAGCACATCAGGCGCGATCTTGGGCACGTGCTCGCAGTATTCGCCGATGAGCCACAAGATGCTGGCCCGTGCCATTGGCACCTGTAAAATGGCCTCGGACATGTGGCACTGCTGCCATCCCCTCTCCTGTGGGTCAGCAACACCCCAACCAACCTGGATGTTGTCAGTGAGCTTGGCCATGTGTTTGATGATCTCGCTGTGCTGGGCTGGCTGCATCTGCAGCAGCTTTTTGATGACCACCACAGATTCGGCCACCACCAGTTCTGTGGACAGAGAATCAGCCTCAGTTGCATCCTGCCTTGATAGCGGTGACGCTCCCATTTCACCCCTGCCGTGTGTACTCACCATCCCTGTTGGAGAGGAGCTGGACCAGGCCATTGAGACAGGTGTCCCGCACCTTCCCGATGTTGGTGGCACAGCGCCCGATGGCTTGGATGGTGGCTGCCACAAAGTCCTTATCCATGCTGCGGATGTAGGTCTGCACAGGTATGGAGGGCAAACATGACATGTCACCCATGTGCCAGTGCTGGACATCCCCCCTGGCAGTGGTCACACATTGGGGCCTTTTGGAATCACTGATGGGATTGGTATGGCCTCAGCCCACTCCTCCTGGAGGGGCTCTTCTCTGCCCCCTCCATAGTTGTAGTTTGGCACCAAGAGCCATGCCAGGGTGGCAGCCTCAGTATGGCCATGACATACCTGGAACTCTCGCAGGATGGTGGAGATGTTGGTCTCGTTGGCCAGGTTGGTGAGGACCTCCAGCTGCGGGAAAGAGGAAGAGATGGGCAGCACAGGGGCATAGTGACAGGGCATGGGGCCTTGATGTCCTCCTGTCCCCAGGGCATTAGGACAGCTGAACCAAGGAAAGGGCTTCATGAAGCCCCAAACCCACCCCTGTTTCCAGCTCACCTTGAGGATCTTGATCTGTGTGGGGTCCGTGGAGCGGATGTAGAAACTTTTCAGATAGGGCTCAAACATCCCCTGCATGCACAGCTAGACATTAGTATCATCTCTGTCTCCCCCACCTTGCCAAGGTCATCTCCAGGCTCTGGTGACCTTGCTGGCTAATCCTCATCTCCCTCCAGAGTCAACAGGGCCAACTCCTCCCACACCAAGTCTGAGACTCACCCGCCGCTTGATGGACATGGTGGCCACATTCTGCAGCACAACATACTGCACCTCACTGTGGGGACAAAGAGGGGACCATGATCAGTGGGGCAGGGCCAGACGCCCTCAGCAAGTCCCTGTGAATGCAGCCCAGGACCCACCACCAGGCTGGTATCACCAAGATGCTGTCACCCCATGTCTGGACTGGGCCAGCCCAAAAAAGCCTCCAACCTGATGTCTTTCCAGGGATGGGCTTTTTAGGGGTCTCTCATGAGGTTTTGGAGCTCCCCATGGGAACCAACAACTGGGGTAGAGGGGTAGGACACCACCACAACCCAGGTGCCACACACCTGTGACTCCGCAGAAGCCGTACCAGTGCCTTCGCAATGACTCCAACCTCTGCCTTGGGTGCCAGGTGGAAGTAGAGCTGTGCCACGGCCATCACCACCTATGGACACACACCTGAGCGTCACCTGGTGGGAAGGGGGGACACCCTGAGGAATGGTCGTGTCCCTCAGTCCCATTCTCAGCACTTGGAGGTAGCATGACCCGGAGGATACCCATCCCTGGGTGTCCCTCAAGCGTCCCAGTGAGTCCTTGACCGTGGGGATATCATAAGCCCAGGCTGATGGATACCACCAGCAGCCCTGGAAGGTGAACAGGGTGGGAGTGAGGGTCTCACTGCGGCATTGCGGCTCTGCAGCAGGGGCTTGGTGTTGCGCAGGAGCAGGCGGTGGTCGGGGTCCATGACGTAGGGCTTGCACTTGGCCAACAAGGCTGCCTCTGCCTTGGCATCCTTGGTGTCCTCCTCCTCAGAGCCATAGAAAGCCTTCTCAGTGTTCTCCTCCAGCAAGGACTCCTGCTGGCAGGTGGGACCCTTTGTATCCCCAAGAACACTCCCCCTTCACCCTACTCCCTAGGGGCTCCCAGGACACCCCAAGGCTCCCAGGGCATCCCGTGCTCCTGAACTCACATTTTGGTTGGGGCTGAGGAACTGGGTGCGGGCATAGCGGGTCAGCATGTTGATGATGACCACCTGCCCCCACTCCTCCACATCGATGAGCAGGTTGCAGAGCTTGCGGTAGTTCTTGTGGATGAGATCTATGCGCTCTGGGCATACCTCCTCAAATGCCATCACCACGCTGCCAGCCACCAGCTGCAGGGGGGAAAGCCCGGGATGACTTACTGGAGTGCTGGCATAATCTACAAGATGCTGGTTTGGTGGGGATGGTGGCATCTCCATGAGGGTGCTGGTTTGGTGGGCAGCCTTTCCTTGTAGGGATGCCACCTCAATGGAGTTGGTGAATTTCCCATGAGGATATTGGCCCAGTAGGGACAGCAGTACTCCCAGAAGGATGCCAGCTCTCCAGGGATGGTTTCATCCCCACAAGGACACCAATTTGGTGTGAACATCTGCATTCCTGTGAGGATGCTGAATCAGTGGGGACAGTGGCATCCTCATGAAGATTCTGTCTTGCTAGGGACAGTGACATCCCCACAAAGATGTTGGTTTGGGAGATGGCTGCATCTCTTCGTGGATGCTGAATCAGTGAGGACAATGTCATCCCATGAGGATGCCAGCCCTATGGGGATGGCTGCATCCCCAAGATGACACCAATTTGGTGGGAACATCTCCATCCCCATGAGGGCACCAGGCCAGTGATGTTCCCAGATTTAGAGGTGGGGGAGACACGACACCCTGCTCACCGTGGTCTTGTCAGCCAGCAGCTTCTCGATCACTTCGATGAGCTGGTCCTTCTGGTCTGAGTCGAGGCTGTGAGGGAGGAGCAGGGCAGGTGATGCTGGACCAAACCCCTCCCCATCCATGCCTGTACCAAGCAGCCAAAACCCTTATTGATACCCTAAATTTAGCAGCTGACTCCCCCCGTTACCTGTACAGCTTGGGGATGGCGTGGGCGGCTGTCTTGCGCACGTATGGGGACATGTCTGAGGCGGCCTCCTTGATGGCCAACATCATGATGGGCACGATTATGGGCACACGGATGCTGGACAGGACCCGCAGGGCACTGGCACGGATCAGCTGGTTGGGGTCCTGTGGGGACATGTGAGGGGCTGCAGTGCAGCTGTGACAGGTTCAGTGCTCCTCCAGACCCCCCCGGGTCCTCAAACCAGCGCACCTTGAGTCCTCGCTGGAAGGTGGAGATGGAGAGCAGGGCCAGATCCTGCTGTTCCTCTGCATAGCGCACCAGGTACACATACACCAGCTTCTTCACCTGCAGGGTGAAGGTGCCACCTCAGAGCTCTCCAAACTCCAGCCAATTCCCAAAAACTGGTTAAGTGCCAGACCCTGCGATGCTGCCAGGGCCACCCAAGATCTTCCTCACCTCAATGTTCTTGCAGGCAACGTTTTTCACCACAGCTGGGAAGAGATCGGAGGCGTTTTTACCACGGGCAATCATCTAGGGGGAAAAGAAGTAGTGTGACACTGGGCAGCTGGCACAACAGGGGCCGGTACAACATGACACAGCTCGGACCAGCAGTGGTCCCCACTAGTGACAACACCCACCGCCACAATCCTCTTCATGGCTTCCAGCTTGAGTGAATCCTTGTTGCTGTCGAGCATCTCCTTGAGGTCATCATGCCTGAACCACACCGGGGGAAAAAAAATTCCCATTTTCACATTTTTACCTGTCTTTTTTTTTCTGCTCCCAGCCTGCCATCAGGCTGACAATCCAACCCTTCATTGTGAAATATTTATGGGGACAGGAGTTAGGTTACAGCCAGGTGAAAGAAGAACCAGAGGGACTGGCGTGGTGCTAGCACCCAGTGCCATCCTCATCCCAGGCACTGAGACAAAAACCTGTCCCATCCTGGCTGTGGTTGTCACCCTACATTGTCCCTAAACCACAGGTGCCCACAACCAGCTCCATCCTGGCTCGGTTGGGTGTCCTTTGTCCCCTCATGGACATAGGGGCATTGATTTGCCAGCACACCCTGATGCAAAGCCCTTCCCTGGTCCCCTCCCTGGACTGGGAAAATGCCACCAGCCTTCTGTAAAGTTGTCACCACTGTCCTCTTTTCTAAGGGACACTGGTCCCCCCCTAAACTGGGGACATCTGCAAGGCTGCATCTACTTGCAGCAACTGAAGGTGATGCCCATGGGATGATGCTCTTCCAGAGCCACCATCACCAGAGGGTCCTGGGGGCGCTCCTTGGGGGAGTCTTACCACGGTGGTGTCCCGGTGCCAGTGTCCACTGCGGGCTTGGTGCCAGCGAGGGGCTGCAGCTCATCAGCTCGCAGGGCGCTGTAGCAGGTAGGTTGTCCAGCCTCGGTGGCCAGCACCGGGCTTGTCACCTCCTCGGCCGTATCACCACCCTCTGGTGTTTTCGGCCAGCCAGTCGGCCCCACTGGTAGCTGCCGCAGCAGCTTCTGCACTGGCGGCAAGGACATCATAGCTTTGACTGGCAGTAGTGGCCCTGGGGATGGTGACAGGGCTGTGGCCCTGCTCCTCTGCCCAGCACAGTGGGCTGAAACCTGATGCTGTGGCTGGGGTTGGGTTGCAGCCTAGATCAGGATGCTGTTCCCAGTAGAGGAGGCCAACTTGCGATATCACGTCCAAAGTGACATCTGACCTGCTGGTGGGACTAGGGGACACTGCAGGGAGCTCCTTCCCCAGTGCTGAGTGGCTCAGTCCTGGGCAGGGAACGCACATCAAGGTGGGACACTACCTGGGTGGTAGGGTGGCATGATGGGGCACCTCTGGGTGTCCGACCTGGGAGGTGGGGTCACACTTAGTGCATTTGTCTTGCCCCATGTGCCGTGGATGCCATGGATGGCTCACAGGGGTGGTAACAGACCTGGTGTGGCTCTGGCAAAGGGCAGTATGCAGATTATAGTGACACTATAGGTGTGGGGGACACTGTGGGTGCGGGGGACACTGCCAGGAGGTCAGGGGTAAGGTAAATACTGCCATGAGGGCAGTGACACTGCCAGAATGGGAGGCACTGGTGGCAGATCACTGAGGTAACCTGGACAGACCGGGGGTCAGGTCAGGATGTAAGGGCTGGGGGAAGGAGCCAGAGTGGGGGACACTGCCAGTGGGGGTCAGGAGACACTGTCAGACATGGGAGCAGGGGAGCACTTCCAGCCCAGGAGACATTGCCAAGGAGGGGTCAGAGAGGGGGAGACTTGGAAAAACTGGGAGACACTGCCAGGGGTTCATGGGAGGAACACACACTCTGAGATGGGGACACTGCCAGTGGGTCATGGATAGAGGGCACTGCCAGACTGGAGGACACTGCCAGTGGATCAGGGTTGAGGGAAATTGTCATACTGGGAGACACAGCCAGTGTTACACTGCCAGACAGTGGCAAGGGACACTACCAAGGTAGTGAGAGAGGAACAAGGTAGGAGAAGGGGGGACACTATGAGATGGGGACATTGCTAGCAGGTCATGGATGGAGGGCACATCCAGAGTGGGGGACAGTGCCACAGCCTCAGGACTGGGTAGACACTGTCATAGTGGAGGACATTACCAGGGTATCAGAGAGAAGGTGACACTCCCAGGGGTTCAGGGGAGAGGGGACCCAGTGAGATGGGGACACTGCCAGCACGTCACAGATCAGGGACACATCCAGAATGGGTGACACTCTGCAGCATTAGGGAGGAGTACAGGGAGAGGACTCCCAAACTCCCAAAACTGGGGAGTACTCCCAAACTGGGGACACTGCCAAGAGGTGAGGATGGGGTACACATTCAAAGTGGGGGACACTGCCAGGGAATCAGGACTCGAGGGACCCTGTCATATGGGGGGATACTACCATAGGGGCAGAGATGGGGGGACATGATGGACTGGGGGACACAGCCGGGGTAGAGAGAGTGATGCTGTCAGACACTGATTCAGCGATTTCCTGCTGGGCCAGCAGGAAGGCGGGGACACTGCCAGAGTGGGGGACACTGACATTGGTAGGGAGGGCCAAGAGACATTCCTGCAGCTCCAAGAGCACACCCCCCACATTCCTCTTCACTCGTGCCCACCCCTCCACCCCCGCAGGAGCCTGTCCCACGCAGGGGTGACATTCCTCAGCAGCCAGCCTCCCCAGCCGCAAGCTCCGCGCCGGGAACCTCGATGCGGCGGGGGAAGGGGGCTGCCAGTCAGGAGAGCCACGGGAGCAAGCCGAGCCCACGGTGGGAACACCGCGCCCGGGATGCCCCAGCCCGAGGGTGGGAGGTTCAAGGGGGATCCCCGCACATCTCCCCCAGCCGCACCATCTCCAAAATACTGCGGTGTTCCCACAAACCCCTCTCCGGCCTTTGCAACGTGCAATGACGGTGACGAGGACAGTGACCGCATTCCCTGCCCCATCCCTGTCCCCATCCTCATCCTTGCCCCTATCCACATCCCCATCCTCATCCACATCCCCGTCCCTATCCCCCTCCCCACGTCGGGGGCCGCTCCAGCCCCGGCTCGGGCACCACTCCCCCGCCGAGGACGGCGGCGAAGGCCTGCAGCGGCGGCCACACGGGCAGGCTCGTCCTTGTCCCCTGCGCCCGCATTGTCCCCACCTCTTGTAGTCGGAGGAGAAGATGCCGCCGCTGGCGGGGTCGTGGCCGTACTCGGGCTCGCCCAGGCTGGAGGAGCCGCCCTTCTCCTCGCCGTAGGCCGGGCTGGCGGCCATGGCGGCGGGAGGGATGCGGGATGCGGGTGCGGGGAGGACGCGGGAACTGATGTCAGCGCGGGCGGGGACGGGCCCGGCTCCGGCCCCCGCCCGGGGGCAGCGCCCGCCCGGAGCGACCCCCGCCACAGAGAACGGGAGATCTGCAGCCTCCGGGTCCCTGCGCAGCCCCCACCTGCGCCGGGAGCGGGACACGGGGCGTTCGAGGAGGAGCAATGCTGGGGACATAGCTGTCATATAGCGACTGTCACTGAGCCGCACACGTACCAGTCCAGAGCCATGAAAAGCTATAATTATAGTAATAGACATCATTGTGTAGGATAATAATTAGACATATTTAAAATAGATTACATTATAGTAAATAATATGTTCGGATGTTATAACATGTATTATTTTATCCTACCATATTACATTTTATTATTATTTTATACACTATTATTTTATATATAATACTGTATGCAGTATACAGAATATACGCTTACTTATATATTGCATATCATTTATATATTTTATTACATGCTGCATACTGTACACCATATATTGCAAATTATTTATTACATTACATTATCATCTATTACAGATGTCACTATTTATGCAATACTATATATTTTCCCTATTCAATCATACTATATTATAGGTAATTCATAAACCATTCTACATTCTACCGTTTATATATAATATATGCAATATCTTCTGTATGCTATAGGTCATACTATGTTATATAGCAGATTATATTAATTCTATTAAGTATTATATACCATATAGTATATAGTATTTAGTGTATTACATATTGTGTATTATGTATTATCTACTGTATACTGCATTTTTAAGGCACAAGTTAAAGTAATTATTTTTGTCTTTTGTGTAGAGGTGTTTATTGGTAAAGGTCTAGACTTGATTACTTTTTTGCAGGTGATGACTGCATATTTGGCATGTTGCTTTTTACTGATGATGTAGCTATTTTTATTAGTGGACTAGGTTTTTGCATTATTAAGGGGGGGTGGTTTTGAGGTTTGGGCGGTTGGAATGGATGGCTTTGATGGTTTTTAGGCAGTCATGGAGTACTGGTTTCTTTTGGTTTTTATTGAGGAAAGAAGTCGGGTTGATAATGTTAGTTATTACTATTTTTACATTGTTTAGTTTTGCTATAATGGTTTGGTATTTTAGGAATTTTTGTGGGGAAAGCTAGCGTTTGCTTTTTATTTTTAGTACTGTGGACACTGTGTGAGATACTAGTACAGTTATTTTTTGACGCAAGGTGAATTTGCGTGCCTCTTTGGATGTTTAGCAGAACTGTTGCTATGGTTTGGAGGCATGCATGATACTGCATGATAAAATTCAATATTTTATGATCTGTATTCCACATGATAGTATATGTGATGTATGCTATCTGAATTATTATATATATTAGGTATGGTATTAATTTATAATATTGTTATAGATATTATTATAGATATTGTAGTTTATATTTAATATTATTATCAATAACAGCATAGGAATTATTATATACTAGATATAATATATTAACTATACTACAGATGTTAAATAGAAATATTATTATAGATATGGCCATGCATATTACGGTGTTTCATATAGTAATATATATGACTATAAATAGTATATAAGATATCATTATTGATATTATTATAGTTGAGATTTTGTTTGCATTTCTTTGATTTATTTTTTCCCCAGGTACTTTATACTATTGGCAGATATTCCCCCTATTATTTCTCCAGCCAACTGACCAGTCCTGGAGCTGGTGCAGATGGAGATGCACTCACCCCATCCCACAGGAGTGAGGCAGCGAGGGAATATGGCCATGGTTCAAGTAGCAGAATTGGATAAAGCATCTAATTAATGGACAGCAATTAATCTTCAGCCCAGAGACACACTCACTCCAGCCCTCCCTGGGATCCCACAACCCTCCCAGGAACCCCAACCCTGCTTGGATCTCAGACCTTCTGGGAACCTGCTGCTCTCCTGGAGACCCCAACCCTCAGGAGATACAGAGAAGAGCCAGACTCCACCTTCTTCCCCGCTATAAACACTGATAAAATCCCACTGGACATTCCCTTCTCCTTGCTGAGCTGCCCCAGCTCTTTCAGCTTCCCTTCCTACGGGAACTGCTCCAGACCCTTGGTGGCCCTTTGTGGTGTCTCTCCAATAGGTCCCTGTCTCTCTCATGCTGGAGAGCCCAGCACAGGACCCAGCACTTCAGGGGGATCACTGTGGGTTGGTGACTCACTCCCTCTCACTGCAGATACACTCTATCCCATCAACTGGACCAGTAATGAAGAGGTTGACCAGGACTGGACACAGAGTTGACCCCGGGGTACACCACCAGCCTCCAGCCAGACCTGATTCAGCCTTTTGGCCCATTTTCAACACAGCAGTTCACAGAATATTCATTTTTATGCTCAAAATTAAATGCCAGCAGTGAAAGAGGCAGATGTTTGTCTCAGGAGGCCATGGGGAGCAGAGAGTAGCCTCTCCCTTCAAGGTGTGTCAAGGTGGGACATCACTTGACAGTGGCTTCTGGGAAAGTGAGAAAACAACAAATCAAACAGGGTTGGCACAGGGTTTCCATGCAACTGTTTATTGCCACACAAGAGGATTGACAAATCACTGGTGCAGTTCCAGGCGAGGATGCTCCAGCCCCACATGCTCCCCAGGAGCACCGTCACCTCCATCACTGCAGTGCTGGGTACACCTGGGAAATAAGACACTTGGTGACACTTGGCAGGAGCAGGTGCCGAGGTGTCCCAGATGGCACCTGATCTGGTGGTGGCACCCACCATGGCACCAGCAAGGTGGCCCAGCCCCAGGAGGGCGAGGGCGAAGTGGACGCAGTTGCAGGTGATGGTATCGTACTCCACTGGCTGGTCCATGGCCGCCCGGATCCGCCGCTGCAGGGCAGCCACGTCCAGCCCCCCCTTCCTCCGGAGCACCCTGGCCGGGCCCCGTGTCCGCAGGAGGTGGCTCTTTCCGTGCTTAGCCACGATGCCTGATGGTGACATCCCTGAGCTGCCTGCAGGGCAAAGTGGACTCTATACCCCATGTCCCTTCCATGGAGATGTCCCCGTGCCATGACACCTCCTGGGGCTCACCTTCCAGGTGGATGATCTCCCCATCACCGCAGTAGATGCCAGCGTGGGCACCCCACCAGCCAGGGCCCCCAGAGGCCAGTGGGAAGAGGAAGAGGTCCCCGGGCTGGGGCTCAGCCACCCCGTTGGGGACCATATTGAAGTGTTGTCCCAGCAGCCCCTCGCAGAGGAAGAACCCTGCCGTGGTCACTGCCCCAGTCACTGCCTGGGGACCCAGCCATGTTTCAGGGCCACCGGTGCCCTGGGGACACTGGCAGCATCACTGACCTGCTGTCTTATGCCACATCCTTGGTGGCTTAAGCACAGCTTGGGTCTAGGGTCTCCATGGATGGAAACCCTCTGGGAAGGGGCTGCCTCCCCTAGGTGCTGAAGCACCCGTAGGTGCCGAGGAAAAAGCAGGGTGTACAGGATTCATCCCAGTTG
Organism: Acridotheres tristis; assembly: GCA_037013685.1. Taxonomy (NCBI): domain Eukaryota; kingdom Metazoa; phylum Chordata; class Aves; order Passeriformes; family Sturnidae; genus Acridotheres; species Acridotheres tristis. Next base: position 19,921,919 of record CM072897.1, on the reverse strand, counting down.
TGCCAGGGGTGAGACAGGCAGTGCAGGGCACAGGGGCAATGCCAGCACTTACCTGCCTGGAGCTGCCCACCTGGAGGGACAGACACCTTGCATCAGCCACAGTGGCACCTGTGTCATGGCTCAGTCCTGGCCTGGGCTGCTGCCACCCCCTGCCCAAGCACCTGGCTGGGATTCTCATGCCAGCACCCCCAAACCTGCCATACCCAGGACTCCAGCCAGTGCCAAGGCTGGAGGAACAGCCAGTCCGGGGCTTGCAGGGTCTGAAGGAAGGAGCTCGCCTGTGGGGAGAGGGGGCAGGGCAAGACGAGGGAGGGCCTGTCTGCTTCTGACACCCATCCCCTGCCACCACCCATCTCTGCCAGCAGTCCAGTCTAGCCCAGCCTCCTAGGCCACACATCCCCCTCCCCCCCTGCCCAGACCCAGCACCAGGCAGGTCCCAGCTGTGGGGTCCAGGGGCACTGGGTACCATGGCAGAGGAGTGGGATCACCTGGATGCAGGTGTCCTTCCTTCCGACTCCCCCTTTACCTGGGCGAGGAGATTCATCTGCAAGGAGAAAACACGATGTCCCACGAGCTGGGGACAGGTATTCCATACCTCGGGGACTTCTCTGTCCCCGCAGTTGTGGTGACATGTCACCTTGCTGAAACCCAAGCTGCAGCCTCAGTGCTCGTTCTGTGCCCTGCTGCTTCACCTTGGGGTCACCTCCAAGGTCCCCTCACTCCACTGTTTCCCAAGCTGCTGCTGCTCCAAAGGTGGCTGCGGGGCAGGACCTCAGCCCGCCCCAGCAAGCACCACGGTGGCTCTTGGCACTGGCACGTGGATCCACCAGTGCCTGGGAATGTGCCCAGACCGGCTGCACCGTGGCACTGTGCCCATCTTATAGGGCCAGTCCCAGGGGGACAAACCCAACCTGGTGTGACATTTCATCCACAAACGTCTTGAGTGGCCCCAAAGGAAACAGCTCTGCGGCCACAATGCCCTGGTAACCAGTGAACACTAGGTTTATGACAAATCACCTCTTGGTGCCAAAACCCACTGGCCCTGGGGGGCCATCAGTCTGTACCCAGCACTATGTCCTAGGGATGGCAACCGGCCTGGCCCCAGCCCTGTCGCCCCAGAATGGTGCATGCCCGGGGTCAGCTCCAGAATCACATTAAACTTTAATCCTGGTGCCGAGGGTCAGTAAGGCTTTAGCAGGGCTCAGGTGGGTGACTGTCACCCTCTGTCATCGGGCAACCTCCAAAGAATCATTTATCAAGGAGCCTCCAATAGACAAGAGCTGAATAAACAGGTGAAACCCGAGCCTGGCCTGGACCCAGCTCAGTGCAGGCGGCCACATTAACCCTTCCCAGCCACCTACAGTCCCACATCCACCCTTCCAGAACTACATGTTATCTTCTTGTTAATCTTGTCCCCTTCTGATCCTGGTCTCTGTTGTCCTGTCCACGTGTACCCATCACACCCTTCTCATTCCCATCCTCCCCTCCCAGTCCCCAATATCCCATCTCAGTCCTTATTATCCCCTCATGATCTCCATCCACCCCTGTTGCATCTCTCTTCCCCCTCATAATCTCCATCACACCTTCCTGATCCCCATCATCCTCACATGGTCCCTATTGTCATGTCCTGGTCTCAACCATTCCTTCCCGGTCACTGCTGTCACCTACTGCTCTCCACATTTGTCATTGTCTCCGGGTCACCATCAAAACATCCAGGTTGTCCCCTCCTGATCCTCATTATTGCCTCCCAGTCCTCATCACCTCCTCCTTGTTCCCATCAACCCCTCCTGATCCTTGTGATCACCTCTTAGTCCCCATCATCTCCCCTTCCTCCCCCATTGGCTTCTCTTGGTCTCCATCATTCCCTCCTGGCCTCCAATATCTCCCCTTGGTCCCCAGTATCCCTCCTGATTCCCATCATATTCTCTTTGTCCCCATTGTCTACTCCTTGTCCTCACTGTCCTGTCCCATTCCCCACCACTCCATGCTGTCACCAGGAGGAGTGGGACTGCCAGGACAGTATTGCTTCCCTGGATCACTCAATATCCCCAGCCAAACTCTCCCTGGCCAGGGTGCATCCACCAGCTCCCCACAGCCAGTGGGATTAGGGTGACTGGAGCCCTGGGGCTGCTCCTGACTGCAGGAGCATGGCCAGCATCTTTGGGTAATTAGTAAATTACTAATTAAACATTCTCTGCCTGCTGGAGGGAAGGGGGGCAGATCCCAAGGTTTTAGGCTGGGTAATCCCATGGCATCTGCCCCAGCATCTGTCACCGAGCCGAGTCACGACCCTGCCTCGGGCTTTAACATTTGCTCCTTCACCCCCACCCACCACCCACAGCCCCTGGGCCGTGGCCTTAGGCCTGCTTATGTCGCACCCAAAGCAAGCTGGGTTGGGCTCCCATGAGCGCCCAGTTGGGTGCTCATGGAGCCCTCATCCCTGGGAAGAGGACAGGGTTCTGCTTCACGGGAACCTCCCATAGGAACAGCACCCAGCTGGGTGTAATGGAGAAACGGGGTGGGAAACCATATTTTTGCAATTATTGGCTTTCCTGGGGGTGCTGATGATTGGCTGGCAGCAGATGGTTGGCCTAGCTAATCCCCCTCCCAAATCCCTGCTCCAGAGCTGGCTTTTACCAAACGGCGAGGAGGGGATGGGCAAATTAGCCGACTCAGCTGTATTGCCATGCTGCCTTCTCCCCTCTGCCGCCTGTGTCCCCATGGGTGGGCTGGCATGCTGGGATGCAGGTGTTCCTGGCACCCCCAGGTCGGGCACTGGGGAGTGTTTCACCCATGGGTGTGAGGTGTGGAGGCACCCAAGGGCCAGGCAGGGAGGTGACAGCTTGCTCCCTCCGCATTAGCCCAGCGTCATAATTCTGCCGCAGGAGGAGGCAGCCACTGCCGCAGATGGTGGCAGTCAGAGATCTGGGTCAGGACAGGGGGCTGTGGGTGGGACAGGGGACCCTGGGGAATGGGGGATCCCAGCGTGGGAGGGGTCTAGGGGCAGAGGGCATGGAGCCATGGTGCAGGCAGGGATGGGGTCATGGTGCAGGCAGGGATGGAAGGATGGTGGAGCAATGTAGAAGGGTGACGGTATGTTGCTGCACACGGGAACACCGACACATGGTGCGGGCAAGGCTGATAAAGTGAGCCACAGTGCAGACAGTTAAGATGAAGAAACGCTTCAGGCAAAAGGGATGGAAGTAGGTTGTAGGCAGGAGGATGGAGCCATGCTGCAGGCAGGACAATGCAGGAATGCTGCAGGCAGCGGAGATGAAGCCACACATCAGTCAGGGATACCGGAGGGGTGACCCCCAGCCCCTGGATCACTGCTGCCAGCCCTCAGCAGGGACCTGCTGCCAGTGCGTCTCCCCTGGGACACCTTCAGAGCATCAACACCCCTGAGACCCTCTGGAAGGGGCTCAGCAGGCCGGGAACCTCTGTCCTCAACCTGGCCCATCCCTGGGGACAAGCTGGGCCCGTGACGGTGGCCACTCGCCACCCCCCTGAGCGGGGCGGGCGGGGGCGGGAGGAGGGGGGCTTTGGTTTAGCGGCTAAAGCCCACAAATCCCAAATTGTGCTGCCCTGTCACCTCGAGGGTTTAGCGGTGGTTGCGTAACCCCGGGGGCCACTTGGCCCCCACCCTCTGCGGTGTCAGCAGCCCCAACATCCGTGGGGGCCCCCGTCCCCGGGAGAGGATGGTGAGGCACAGCGGGGCCCCTACCGAGCATCCCCCCTCCCCTCGCCATCAGGGCCTGTAATTAATTACTTGGGGGCAGGGAAATTACCCCCCTTAATTACCACTTTTCGTTATTCCCCTCTAACCGCCTTAGTGAAGGGCTTATGCGCTTACAGGACCTGGTGGGTCCCGAGGGTAGGACGATACATATGGGGGGTCTCAGCCCATCTCCCACCTCTGCCGCAATCTCGGCCTCGCAGTGCTTGGGGGGCACTGGCAGGGAGGCACCTCCACGGTGCCCGCGGCGGCACGGGGGGGTGGCTTGGGTGTCGCGGGGTTTAGGGTTACAGGGCTGGGGCTCAGCACCTTTTTAATTCTTCATCGCGTGGCTGATTGATCCCCCCCGCCCCACGCAGACACTAAAGATTAAGAGGGTGACAAAGAGGCGGCTGCTTACACAGCGCCCGCCGCTAAGCCGCCTTGAAGAGAGCAAGGCAAGAGCCCCGCTGGCCGCAGAGCTGCCGGAGCGCCCAGCGCCTGGCCAGACCCTCCGCAGGGATCCAGAGGGACAGGACAGGGATAGGTCAGGAACGCCGGGTGCGGGATGGCTGCGTCCCCGGCGGGGTCGGTGGTGAGCGCCGGGCTGGATGAGAGTGCCACGGGTAAGAGGTAGTTCCGCTGAGCCGGGTGCGATATGGAGGGACATGGGTTTTTCTGTGGGATGGCTGGGCCCCCGCTGTGGTCATTCCCCAAGATGCCTGGGGGTCTTCTTCATGGATCTCCTCTGGGATATTTGGAATCCCCGTAATGGTCAATCACCGAAATACTTGGGGTCCTCCATTGCAGTTTTTCTCTGAGATGCCTGGGATCATTATGGCCTTCTTTTGAATGCCTTTAGTCCCCATCGTGGTGCTTCTCTGTGATATCTGGGGGTCCCTATTTTGGTTCATCTCCAAGACACCCAGTGTCCCCATCATAGTTGTTTGGGATGTTTGGGTTCTCCATTGCCAGCCTTCTCCAGAATGGCTGCCCTTCTCTTCATGGTTCTTATCCTGGGTGCCTAGGGTCTCCATCATAGTCCTCTAGGATGCCTCTGGTCTTCAGCTGACATCCTTCTCCAAGATGCTGAGTCCCTCTCATGGTCCTTCCCTAGGCCAGGATGCCTGCAGTGCCCAACCCTCTCCATGGTATCCATGGTCCTCATTTGTGTTCCTTCTTCAGGATTTCTGGGGTCCCCAGTCAAAACCCTCTCCTGGATATCCTTGGTCCCTGACCATTCACCAGGATCTCCAGAGTTCCCTGCTGTGACTCTTGTCTAGGGTGCCTCATGTTTCCAGAGCTGTCCCTTCTCCAGGACACCTCCCATCCCTGATTGCAGCCCTTCTCTGGGATGCTCAGTCCCCTTCCTGGGACCCCTGGTGTCCCCATCCTAAGAACACCATTTCATCCCTTTTTTATTTTTCAAAATTCCTATGAGAGCTCATCCTGCATCACTCTGTTTGCTGGGGTGTGGGAAGATGGTGAAGTGAACCCCGTGTGGAGTCCCTGAGGTGTCACCATTCATCTCTGGGCTGAACCAGCTGAGACAGGGGCCACCTCATCTCCAGGATGCTGGGAGGCAGCAGGGTCTGGTGGGCGAGATGAGGGATATTGGGATGCCCAGAGTCAACCCAGACATGACGGTTCCACTTGCACAGGGCTGAGCCCGGCCCCCGGGAAAGAGCTGAGTCCGGTGCTGCTGTGCAAGGTGTGCGGGGACACGAGCAGTGGGAAGCACTATGGAATCTACGCCTGCAACGGGTGCAGCGGCTTCTTCAAGCGCAGTGTCCGCAGGAAGCTCATCTACAGGTGGGAACAGGCGTGGGAGTCCCATGGGACAGGGAATGGGGGGAGGGCAGCCAGAGGGGCAGGGACCCTGCGAATGGGCGTCCAGGGAGGCAAGAACCAGGGTCCCATGGACAGACACCATGGAGGAAAGGACACCCTGCAAGGCAGGGACCCCAGGAATGACCACCTAGGGAGTCAGGGATCCAGAGGATGGACACAGTGGGGCAGGAGTGGGGGGAACAGGCACCTAGCAGAGCAGGAACCCCATGGGACACCCAGCAAGGAAGAGATGGATGCCCTGTGTGACAGGGACCTTGCAGATGGATACACAGCAGTACAGGGAGCTTGGGGGCAGGCACCCAGTGGGGTAGGGTACCCTGGGATCGACACTCAGCAAGCCAGGGACCCCAGGGCATGGGCAATGGGTGGGGCAGGGGAACATGCAGGCGACAGATGGGCAGGGGGAGAGGCACCTGTGGAGAGGGTGTCCAGAGCCCCCTGATGGGGCCAAAACACCCATTGAGGCAGAGCATTCACTGGGACAGGGCACCCACTGGGGACAGAACACCTCTTGGGGACAGGGTGCCCACAGTGGTGGGGCTCTTGTTGAGTGGAGGGAACCCATGGAAGGAGACATGGTACCTATGGGAGAGGACCCTCCTCCGCGACAGGGGCCACCTCAGGGGCTGCAGCCAGGTGCTACCTCTCCCCATAGGTGCCAGGCGGGGACGGGACTGTGCCCAGTGGACAAGGCTCACCGCAACCAGTGCCAGGCCTGCCGGCTCAAGAAGTGCCTGCAGGCTGGCATGAACAAGGACGGTAAGGTGGGGGAGGATAAACAGTGATGAATAGCAGGGGGTGACAGCAGGGTGGCCGGTGCTGATGCCACCTTCTCTGCACCAGCTGTGCAGAACGAGCGCCAGCCCCGCAGCACAGCCCAGGTCCAGCTGGACAGCATCCAGCTGGATGCTGAACTGCCCCCCGAGCACGTGGCCACCACATGTGAGGTCCCCCCATCACCCTGTCCGGCTCCTCGTGGTCCCAGTGCCGTTGTCACTCTGGGTCCCCAAACGCCCACTCCACCCACCAACCATCGCTTCATGGCCAGCCTGATGACAGCCGAGACCTGCGCCAAGCTGGAGCCTGAGGACGGTGAGCGGCTGCCAGTGGAGAGAGGGGTGGGCGGCAGATGTCCCCATGGTGTGGTGACAACCAGTGTCCTCTTCCACTCCTCCAGCTGATGAGACGGTGGATGTGACGGGCAGTGAGCCGGAGCGGGCGGCTGGCGAGTACCAGGTGGCGCCGTACCCGGCAGCCAGCCCTGAAAACATTTATGAGACCTCAGCACGTCTCCTCTTCATGGCTGTGAAATGGGCCAAGAACCTGCCTGTCTTCTCCAACCTGCCCTTCCGTGACCAGGTGGGGTTGGCAATCTCCACGAGGAGTTGGGGATCTGCCCAAGGGGCAAAAGGAACCCCCAAAAAAGTAGCAGCCAGTTGAGGTAGCTGGAGCATCTCCGCAACATTCTTAGGGTTCCCTTGCAGTTGCTCCTCAGCCCAACCAGCTGGGGTAGCTACAGGTCCTGGAGACTTTGGGGGTGACAGGGATTTTGGGGTTCCCTGCCCAGGTGATCCTGCTGGAGGAAGCATGGAGTGAGCTGTTCCTGCTCTGTGCCATCCAGTGGTCCATGCCTCTGGAGAGCTGCCCACTCCTGGCTGTCTCAGAGCCGGCCCCTGGGAAGCTGCTGCCAGCCACCCTGGACATGCGGGCGCTGCAGGAGACCCTTGGCCGCTTCAAGGCATTGGCCGTCGACCCCACGGAATTTGCCTGCATGAAGGCCGTGGTGCTCTTCAAACCAGGTGAGGCCACCCCCAGCACCCACCACTGGCCATCCCCCATGCCCCTCCCCAGCCTGTCACCCCCTTGTCCCTGCAGAGACCCGTGGCCTGAAGGACCCTGAGCAGGTGGAGAACCTGCAGGACCAGTCACAGGTGATGCTGGGCCAGCACAACCGTTCCCACTACCCTGGGCAACCTGTCAGGTACTGCTGTCCCCACGTCTTCACGGGTGACACCGGGGTGGGACACCCACCCATGGCCACCGCTCCATCCCCCAGGTTTGGGAAGCTGCTGCTGCTCCTCCCAGCGCTGCGCTTCATCTCCTCGGAGCGCGTGGAGCTGCTCTTCTTCCGCCGCACCATCGGCAACACCCCCATGGAGAAGCTGCTGTGTGACATGTTCAAGAACTGACCTCCCCGCTGTCACCTGGCTCGTTTGTCACCCTGCGCTGGCACCCCGTCACCCGCACCCTGGGGTGCGAAGGTGTCCATGTATCCCATCTCTGGGGCAATGGCCAGGACTGTGGAATGCTGCTGGCAGCTGGGAGGTGGGACCAGCTCCCCTGGGAGTGGAAGGGGGATGTCCCCAAGTTAGTGCACAGTGCACTGGCAGCACCTCAGCGGGGTCCGTCCCGATGGTGTCCCAAATGCTGGAGGAACCCGGGCAAAGGCACCTCGGCACCATGAGGACCTGCTGCCACCCAGGGGTCACCAGCCTGGGATGGTGCCAACCTGGGGCACGACATCAGCCAGGGATGACAAGGGCCAAAGGTGGTGCCACCTGGAGGTGACACCAGGCTGGGACATCCTCAGGTTGATCCCAGACCAGGGCTGACACTGGACAGGGGTGATCCCAGCCCGGGGTGACACGCGGTGACAGACCCTTGTCCCTGTGCTCCGGGGTGTCCCACTTGTGTCCCCCATTTTATACTCGGAATAAAGAGAGTTTTGCAGCCAGAGTCCCTGTGCAATGACTTGGATCCCCTTGGATGGGGGACTGGGGAGGACCAGCTGAATGTGAATAACCTGAGTAGGAATAAATAAAAATCAATAATCTGAATGTAAGTACCTTGAAAATAAATTATTTGAATGGAAAGAAACGAAATATAAGTAAAATGAGTATAAATAATGTGAATTAAATAATCAATATAAGATAAATAGAAAAACAGGAATAAAAATAAAATGAAAATAAATAACCTAAAATTATCTGGATATAAAAAATATAAATATAAATAATCTGTTTGGAACTATTCTATTTGAAAGAATCTGAATGAAATTATTTGAATAGAAATATAATGAAACGAAATAAACCGAGATACTCTGAATAGAAATTAACTGAAAATAAACTATCTTAATATAGGTAGGTGAATATGAATACTCTGACTGGATCAAATGGGAATTAAATAGTACAAATACAAAGAAAATGAAATTAAATAATCTTAATGGAAATAAAATGCATGTAAATTATTGGAATATAAATATCTGCTTTGAAGTCACCTTAATTAAATAATCTGAATAGAAAGAAAATAAAACAAAGTAATCTGAAATAATATAAATAGAAATAAACTGAGAATAAACAAACTGCAGAGAGAAACATAATGAATCTCATTGGAAATCATCTGAATTAAATTATGTGGACAGAAATCAAATGAAATAATCTGAATAGAAATAAACTGGAAAGAAATTGTCTGAATATAAACAGTCTATCTAAAACTAATCTGAAATAATCTGAATACAGAAAAATTGAAAATAAATTATATAAATATGAATGAAATATAAATTATCCGATTAAAATAATTTGTATATAAATAATCTGTATATACATAAACAAAAATAATGTGAGTAACAAGTAAGAGAGATAGAAATTCTCTGAACATAAATAATGAGAATGTGAATAACCAGCATTAAACAATAGGAGGGAAGTGATCTGGAGCCCTGGCTCCCCATCCCATTTCCTCCATGCACACGGGATTGGGGTGTTGACCTGCTCCATCCACATGGGGATCGGAAAAATCCACAACTTCATCACCCCATGGAAGGAATGGAATAAGCCCCAGCCTCCCGGGCTATGGGCAGGGGGTGGCAAGAACAGCGTCCCACTGGGAGTTCTTGGCCTTTGCAGCATGACTCTTTTATTTGTCTGTTTTTGTCAGTTTGTACAAGATTCCGAGCACGGGTGACGCGGGATAATATATCCTCTTACATACAGACTCTGTTTAGTTTACAAGCAGCGACTTTATAAATTACTTAGAAAACTTTTCATGAAAAATAACAATAGTTCCCCTTGCAGCCCTCCAGTAGTCAGTACATTCAGCACTCTGAAAACCCTCTGGGACCCCAAATCCTACCAGGGAAGGGCTGGGAAGGAGTGGGGGAGATGCTGGGGGAAGGGGACCCTGGGACGTGCCATTATCCCTCCAGTCCTGCTCAGCTCCAGCCAGAGCTGCATTTTATATTTATATATATATATATATGTATATATTTCTTTTACATGTGTTCTTCTTTATACATATAACCACAAATATATTATAGATATATATATATAAAGAAACATATTTTCTATATATTCTATATATATTCCATACATTTATCTATGTCAAGAAGTCTATTTTCTTTGTATATTTTCCCTACATTCCATACATTTTTATATATATGAAGAAATAGAGAAAATACATTTCTTTATATATACTATATATTTCCTTTATATATTTCTTTACAGAGAAATACACTCTTTATATAAAGAAATATATAAATATATGTGAAGAAACATATATAAACACACATATTAAACATACATTAAATATATGTTTAAATTATATAACATTAAATATGTTTCTACATAGAGAAGAAATACATTAGAATATATATAAAGTAATAAATATTCTTTATATATAGCACGTATCTTTTATATACTTCCTTATATATAGAAATATGTAAAATATATACATAAGGAAATATATAACTAATTTCCTTTATAGACTTCTTTATATATAAATATATAAGCATATATACATAAAGAAATATGTATTCTTTATATATAGAATATCTTATATATTTATATATAAATACGTACTATATATAAGAAATAGAAAATACATAAATTTATTTAGTTTTAATATTATTTTATGTATTTTAAAATTATACAATATTTATTATTTTGTGTGTATATTTTCTTTATATATAGAATATATATTTTTATATATGTTCTTTATATATATAAATTTCACTTACATCTATTTTCCTTATATAGAGATCAAATATATATAAGGAAAACAAATATATTCCAAAAGAAATTAGATACATATACACATACATACATATACATATATATATGCATATACATAGACTTATAGACATATATACATATACACACATAGATATGTATACATATATATGAACATATATATATATATATATATATGTATATGTATGTATTTGCCTGAGCCAGAGCTGACGTCCCTGCTCCCATCCCACAGGGATGAGGCACTGAGGATGAGGCTGGACTCTTCACCTGTCCCCATGATCTCCTCCCCTGGGGCCATTTTAGGGGCAGTTCTGGGTTTTTCAGTTCAAGAGGCTCAAAAGGCTGGTTTGGCACCAAGCATTCGGATGCTCCTGGCAATCTCAGCTCCCAGAGAGTCTGGGGTGGCTCCCCAGCAGTTTCCACTGCTGTGGTCACCATCCACCCTTCCAGTGCATCCGGGTTGGTTCCCAAAGCCCTATTTTCCCCTCTGGAGCTGGGAAAATCCCATTTTTCCCCATGGATGGGGGTGATTGCCTTGGTCTTGCTCCACTCCCAGGAGGCAGCGCTGAGGCCAATGCTGTTCCCACTCTCCCGTGGCATCTGTCACTTCCTCCGTTGGAAAATAATTAAAGATAACATGAAAAAGAAATCAAATTTCAAATATAAGGTAAAATGCAACCCCAATAAATAAACCATCCCTGGAATGGGCAGGGGGAGAGGGGACCAAAGAGCAGCTTGGCCAAACACAGGCACGCTGGGAAAAGACATAATACTCAGGAATGCTCAATATCTTGCTCAATTTTCCCCATTTTTGATGGCATTTTGGGAAAGGACGAGCCCCAGCCTGCCTAGGAGGACAGATCTAGCCTTTATAAATCTAATTAGCACCCTGGAGGTCCTAATTTTGCCTTTCCAGAGGTTTTCTGGTACCCAGAGCCTCCAGATGCCACTGAGGATGATGATAAGACGACTGGGGAGGGATTGCAAGCTGAGTCATCAACTAGCATCATTAATTAATCCTGTGATGGGTTTTGATGGTCTAATTATACCTCCAGGGATTTCTTGCTGAAAATAAAACTCCATGTTTTATTGAGTGAAGGCCAGTGACACCAAGGATGGCTCAGCCAATTGTTCCCCTCATCTCCAGCCCAATAATATTAATAATAATAATAGTAATAACAATAATAATAGTAAAAAAAAAAAAAAAAAAACCAAAACAAAAGAAGTTCTGTCTGGGGAAAAATATAAAAAAAAATTAAAAATATATATTTACACAAAACTCCAGGAACCAGCATATAAACAAATATCGCTTCAAGTAGTCCTCAATTATTATTAAGTATTATTATTTTTTAATACTGATGACCTCCAAAAAAAAAAAAAAAAAACCATAGGAAAGACGGTTAGGTCTCATTAAAAAATAAAAAAACAAAGGGAAAAGGTGATTTTTGGCAGGTTTGAACACTTTTCCATGCACTCGGCGTTGGTGTGGATGAGGTGGTTAAAGCGTGGAGGGCTCGGCTGCAGTGGGGCCAGCTCGGGATGCTCCTGTGGGAGCTTTAGGCTTGGCTTGCTCCTGCCAACAGGCGATGGCGATTCGGCACAAGGATTTGGCGGCGGATGCTCCGAGATGTGGGATGCTCCGAGGGGAAGGGCCAGGAGCCGGTCAGTGCCTCCCATCCCCACCCACCCCCCGGCCACCTGAAGGCCTCAACTCCCCCCAAATCATTAAGGCCACCATTAAAACCATTCCCTCCCGGCCTTTTTAATTAAGAATTCATCTCCTGGTGTTATCAAGGAAGCCATTGGAGCACTGCCAATGGGGAGGATGCCCCGGCATGGACGCGGCTCCAGGGTGGAACATCTCAGACCATGAACTCGTTGCTCCCCAGGAGGACAAGGGGTTGGGTGGCGGCACAATCAGCCTCAGGGTTCCTCTTGTGTCCCCCTCCAGGCCCCCCATCTGGGGGCTCTTTGGTTTTTGGGGGGGAAGATTTCACACTCTTCAGTTTCTGTTTGCCTTTCTCTGGGTTGAAGGTCCCGCGCGTGGTGAACTGTGGCCGGTCCTCGGGATAATGGAGAGGCCCCGTCAGGCCCTCGGAGCTCGCTCGGCTTTCAGGGCCCTCACCGTGTCCCCCTGCTCGGTAGAAAGGCGATTTGGAGTACATCTGGAAGCGCTTCCGGGGCAGGTGGGGCAAGCAGGAGGTGGACGATTGGGAGGAGGAAGAAGAGGAGATGGGGGTGTCAGTTGGCTCCACCGGCTCCAGCCGCATCCTGGGGTGCCGTCGCAGCCGGCTCGGCCCCTCGGCCTTGGCAGTGCGCAGGGAGGTAAGTGCTACACTTCTCTCTGCAGGGGCAGAAGGACCATGGATGGTCAACACCCGGACATCACTCAGTATCCAGACACTCCTCTCCCTGGGGACACATGCAATTGAAGCCAGGGCAAATTGCCAGCATCTCTGTGGGGGCAGCATCATCCCAGACGATGTGGCAGTGCTGGAAGGATGTTCTCCTCCCCACCTCACCAACCCTGGCTGCTCCCTCCCATTCCCCCAGGGCCACGTGCTTGAACCCTTAACCCCCCTCTCTGCATACATTTAAACTGTCGACTTTAAATAAACTTGAAAATCCCAAATAACCCTACTGAAAGCGACAGAAAAACATGGTGGAAGGTGTCTCTGCCCATGGCAGGGAGATGGACCTCACGACTTTTGAAGGTCCCTTCCAACCCAAACCCCTCCATCATAAACCCAAGAACAACTGGATTTACCTGAGCGATCGGAGATGGCTCCTTCGGAGTCGAAGTTCAGATTTTCAGAGCTGTCGGCTGTGCCGATGGATGCTTCAGACTCGAGGGTTTCATCGTCGGAGGCGCGGGGCTCCAGTGTCAGCATCTCGAATGTCAGCTCCTCCCTGCAAAGCCAACCAGCCCCATTGACCCAACGGGACCAAAAAGGTGGAGAGGAGAAAGGGGTGCACATGCACCTAGAGATCATGGAGGGGTGGAGCCCTCCAGTTATCAACCACATGATATCAAGCAACATCCAGAGGCTGGGGATGTGGCTTGAACCCTCAGCCAGACTCACTTTTCCTTCTGCAGGCTCTCAATCTGCTCAGTCAGCACCTTCTCCTCCTGCTGCATGGCCACCTGCTGCTGCTCTGTCACTTCCATCTCCATGGCCTCCTCGCTGCTCAGGGTCTCCTCAGGGACGTCGGTCACCGAGGGCAGGCGCCCGGGGACAGGGGATGCGGGGCTGGGGAAGGCGCCGCGCCGCACGCGTCCTTTGCCCTGAAGAGAGACAATGGTGTCACCATCACCAGCCGAGCTGATGGGGCAAACACTCAGGTGCCAACCACACTGCTCTCCCAAGGAGTGAAGAAGAAGGCCCCAGACATCGGTCCTCAGTGTGCTGCTGCTGGATGCACCCTGGACCCTCCAAAACCTCAGGCTGGGAGAAGTACCAGAAGGACTCAACACACTGGAGGGGATGGGGATGGAGGTGGTGAGGAAGGCAGTGCTGAGGATGATGCTGATGGACCAAGTGCAACTTGGTCCAGGTCCAAGCAAGCCCAGCTGGCACCGGGCTGGGTTCCCACAAAGCCCAGAGCCTGTGCGGTGGCTTTGGGTGGGAGCATCACCAAGGCTTTGATTTCAGGGTACCTGACTCCCATTTTATCCTTGCAAATGTCTCACATCCTTCCCTCATCCACCCTTGGTACTTCCTGAGCATCACAAGGGTCTCACTGACCCCTTCAGCAAACAGGAACTCCCACCTAATTATGTTGTCCATGCCCTGCCATGTCTCATGTACAGGAGATCCAGAAACCAGGACCACTTCCAGTGGTCCATTGTAAGACAACCAATGTGGATCTCTGTGCCCACAGTTGAACTTGCTCTGATTTAATGCAGCTCTGAAGAACTATCTCATTTTTTTAATACTGAAACTGAAAACGAAAAAGGAAGCAAATGATAGTGGTACAGGTGAAGAGATACATATGCAACTGTTTTAATCTTCTGAAGGCTACAGATCTGCTCCACAGAGCAGAAGAAAAGGAAGGGTTCTTGGGGATGAGGTACATGGCAGAGATTGAACAGCTTTTATTTAAAATCATTATCATGACCAGACATCTCATCTTAAACAATCCAGATCTGACATGACCAGGACTGGGAGATGTCCATCACTTGCTGCCCTCGCCTGACAACCATCACCCAGGAAGAACCGGCATCTCCTTGGGGTTGAAGAGCCTGTTGCAGCTCAGTTTTGCTCCCCCTGTTTAACCCCTGCAACTGTAGTATCCCTGAGTCTTCCTGACCATGCAACCAGAGCAGATTTTCAGGATAAAGGATTCTCCTTTTTTCCCCTTTAAAAGCCAGATTTCCTCCATTTTAGCCCTTTCATCTTTTAACGTCACATCTCAGAGATCTTTCTCTGTCAGCAAAGCCTCTCCTGTGCCCTGGTGTTCTTCTGATGACACTTTCACGTGGGCTCCTGAGCTGAAGCACAGCTCCCTGAATCCTATTAGCCAAAAGCCCCAAGATCTCAAAGATCCCACTGGCTTGTGGACTTAAGCACCTGAGAAATGCCATACTCAGGGGAGCAGAGCTCAAATTTTGTTCTTCTCCACCTTCTGACACTCATGGATGTAGAAGAATGGGGGGAACCTGAGGGAATTTTCGTCATGGGCTGAGCCTATTAGGAAAGGAGACAGCCCTATGAGCATTTCCAAAATCCTGCAGGTGCTTTTCTTGCCTGTCACAATCTCTTAGAACTCAAACTCAAGCTGGGATGGATTTGGGGAATAGAGGACTTTCCAGACTCCTCCTCATTCAAACCTGGGTGTCCAGACCTTGTGTTCAGGGTGGTGGTGCTCCTCCTCCAAGAAGGTGGAGGAGACCTTTGGATGCCTCGAGGGTTGTATTCACCATCTTCAGAAACAGCAGCGCTGTGAAAGCAACTTGATGCTGAAACGCACCCTGAGCGAGGAGAAGTTGAGGTGGGAAAGGAAGGGATGTGTCAAGCAAAGTAAAAAAGAGGGAAGCACAGGATGGAAAAAGAAAATAAAATAGAAAATGAAAGTAAGTAGGAAGGGAAAAGGGGTGGGAAGCATATTTCTGAGGAGCTGCGTGCAGGCATGGCCGAGCGCCAGCCCCAAACTCCGGTGCCCGGGGGACCTGCTGGAGGAACGGCGGCTCTGAGGAGCGGCAGGAGCAGACAGGTCACGGACAATGGCCAGTGGGACAGAGCTGGAATGAGCGACGGTGACACACAACGAGGGAGGCGGCAGCTGCCGCGGATACATACCGGGATTGAACTGCGGGTTATGCTCATAAATCTAACTGCAATTAGTACGGGCTTCTGGATTAGAGAGGAGATGAAAAGGAAAGCAGAAGGTTAGAGTGCACATGCCGCCGCCCCTCCAAAAACCCGCTTTGCTCAGTTTGAGGTTTTTTTGGTTAACTGAGATGAGTGGGGCAGCTCTGCAGCACCAGCTCCACAATCCTGGGCAGCCCCTGCTTGGATTTCATCCCCAAAAAGCAGAAGCAATGTGTCCCTGAGGATTACAGGGGGCAGGTCTAAGCAGACGGGCCGCTTGGCTCCTCAGCCCAAGCCTGTGCTGATGGTGCTATGCCAGGTCCCTCTCCCGCAGCCCAACAAGCCAAGGACAGGTGCATCTGCAGCTTGCAGGCCCCCCACAAGCATGGAAGCTCAATGAGATGGGTTTGAGGCTCCCAAAAAGGCAGTGCGGGAGCAGGGAGACCCCTTGGGGAATCAATTTTGGGTCCAGATAATGTGACTGAGCACAAAAAACAATGGTCCAGGTCACCCATGGGGTGATGTTGAGCTGGTCACTGAAAGGTATGACTCAACTCAGGACCAAACAAGCTCAAATGAAGGTGGAAATGCTGATCAGGAACATCTGAGCAGGAGTGACGACGTTTCCATGGACTGTTCCCACCTCCTCGTGCTTTGGTATGACTCCCTGCAAAGGTGAGGAGCCACCACGGGGCTGAGGGTCCCTGTCCTGGCGGAGATGGTGTAGGAGTTTGCAAGAGGTTTGGGAGGCTGAGATAAGCAGGAGAAGATAAGGGAGGGTGGCTTCAGGGGCAAGGAGAGGACAGGAGAGGACAGAGAGGGTTTTGGCATCTCACCATAGATCTGCGGATCAAGGAGAGGCGGCTCTTGGCTTTGTTCTCTGCGAATTCCAGGCTGTTGATGTCTTTGAGCCGAGCCTTGTACTTGTTCATCTGCTCAATGACAATTAATTCCACGCAACTAAGGGAGAAACCCAAAAGAAGACAAAATGGGAAGAGGAAGCCATTTCATCTGATCTGCTCTCTGTCTTGTCTTGGCTTGACCTTCAACAGGATTTCCTGGTAGCTTCTCCCTTAGCTCCAGCACATCCTCTCATTTCGTTGCAAGGAAAGGATTATTTTGAAGATAGGATTATTTTGAAGATCTGCCCTGATGGAAGAGTACAGAGGAGAAAGCACCAGCTGGAAGTCAGAGGGTGGTGAGAATTCTCCTAAAAAGAGTGATCACGGGCTACGGATGGATTGAGGAACAGCCTAGAGATAGTTAAGATTGCCAAGGATCCCACCAGAGAAATTTACCCCCCTTGGAAGAGGGAGTGGTGGAATACAAACCTGGAGAAGGCAGGCTGATTCCAACTCAGTTGCACACAGTAACTCTGCAGCAGCTTGTGTAACTGAGCCGACTGTTTAATGTTGTCAGGAGGGTGTTTGGGGAAAAAAATAGTCCTTTACTTGTAATAAAGTGAGAGGATGTGCTGGAACTGAAGTGTGAGGCAGAAGCTACAATGAAATCCTGCCAGCTGGATCTCTAAACATGTTCTGGTCTTCAACAACTTTAATTCGTACGAGGTAAATGTTAATATGAGGAGGCAAAACCACCTCTTTCAGCAGCCCAGCCCTTCAGTGGAGGGTTTTCATTATTGTAATTGACTCGAGTCTCTATTTTAAAACCTTTTTAGTATGAGCCAAACTGAATCTGGGCAAGTGCTTCACTTTTTCTCTGTAACACCTTTTCAGTTATGGCAAACACCATAAATTAATCTAAGTATATTAATATTACTATTGCTGCAGACCAAACAACTGACCTCCTTCAGTAAAAAAGCCAAAATCAAGTAAGAATCAAGATCTGCTTGCTAAAAATTAACTATGTAAAGTATAAAACCATGTCAGCACAAGCTTCACCTTTTCCTGCCAGGCAGGAACAGAAGCTTATCCACTCTTGGGGATTCTCCATCACTCAAAAATCCTCATTTCACAATCTTGGGGATTTAGAGGATTTGAAATATCTTCATGCAGATGCATTTATTTGCATTTAGATGCATAAATTACTATGTGTTTATCCCTTCATGCCAAAGCTCTCAATTTTTGAGCCCTTTGGCCATCCTAGAGATTACCAAGATGTGCCTGGTGATGTAGTGGTGCAGCTAGCTCACCCAGCCCCAGGCTCTTACGTGGTGGTTTTGCTGATGTCCTGCACGCTCTGTAGTGGGTCTGTAGTGTCGGGGCAGCGGAGGATGCAGGGAGCAAACACAATGGCCAAGGCGTTGGCTGACATGCGGTTGGTCTCTTCTTGGAGGGCAATCCTGAAAAAATAGAGATTAAGAGAGAAGTCAGAGGTGGAGGCACTCCACTGCACCTCTTGCACATGGTGATGAAGAGAGGAGATGATATTTCTATGGTGCAATCTTCCATTGAGGGAGGAAGACAAAACCTCAAGACATCTCAGATATTCCCAAGGCAACAACCAGCCCCTTCTACCCAAAAGCACGTCCTGTAGTGGTGAGAGGCATCACAGAGCTGTAGGAACCACAAGTGACCAGAGCACAGCAGAGGTCACTCATCAACTCAACATCCTTTGGAGAAACAGCTCTACAGTCACCTCCTGGGACACAGAGCAGATGCAAAAGCCTCAGCCATTCTGGTGGGAAGGATGCCTGACCATTCTGCCTTTGCCTAAAGCTGCCCAGGCCCAGCATACCTGACCAGGTGGAAGATGAGGCGCTCCAGGGTGCTGAGGTGGGTGCGGGAGAGCTGGTCAATGACCGAGTACACCCCACGCACTGTCTCCTTCCTCTCCTGGAGGCCTGTGGAGAAACCACCAGTGTTTAGGGGAAGCTTCTACTTCTTCCTCCTATTTTAAATGTTACTTCTTCACACTTAAAATTACTACTCAAAAGATGAAACTTTGGGGCTGAAATTAGCTGAACCATTATGCAAAAGCCACCAAACTGAGACCAAACTGCCTGCGGTTTCACATAAGAAACCCTTTATAGACAAAAAATCAGACTTTGAAACCAGGCAAATACAATTTGGCAAAACCAACTGGTTTGGCCCCAAAGAGTGAATTAAAAGTTTGGCACTAAAAGTGGCCACCATTTCCCTCTACCAAGGGAATGGGATAGTGAGGGAAGCTCCTCACCCATCACCCGCAGGAACTCCTCGTAGAGCTCAAAGGTCATGAGGGGGTTGGGCAGATCTCGGAGCCACTGCTTGAACACGCTGGCAATGACGTGGATGTTATAGTCGTCTAAATTCACATTATCGATGTCTGGGGTTGGCACCAGATGAAACAAGAAGGAGAAGAACAAGAGACAATGATCAATACTAAGCCCAAGGCTGGACAAGGTGACCTTTAAAGGTCCCTTCCAACGCAAACTGTTCAGTCATAAAGTATTCCAAAATAAAAAATGTTTATGTGCCTTTAATGGCAACAAATCCAGCACCTGATTTCAGCTCCACATGGTAAAATTAGAGATAAATACATTTTCCAGAACAAATAACTTCAGGTGGGACCAGGATTTCTTTTCTTACTGATTGCTAGGGTGTAAGGCAACACTTTCCCTCAATTAGAATGACTCTGTTTTGTGGATTGCTTCCCAAAACCCCATGAGTCGGTCACCTGTGTTATGGCTGCTAATGTGAAATCATTCCTTGCACAGCCCAGAGTCAGGAATGCTGAAGCATTCCGCCTTCCTCCCATCCAACTTTGCTGCTGCAAAGATTTTCCTCCCCATGCAGGATCTTTTCTCCCCTCCTCTCACCTGTATCGAGGCCTTGCCGCAGCTCCTTGATCTTGTTGGTGGATCCTGATTTCCTGTAGATGCCCTCGGTGTAGAGCCCGTGCATTTCGATGTAGTTGATGAGCTTCTCCACCAGCAGCGGCACCGCCCGCTCCTCGCTGGTCAGCCGGGACAGCTCCACGCCAAACTGCCGCGGCGAGAGCTCGGGGTCGTGCTGCACAGGAAAAGGGGAAAAGGGGAAAAGGGATTCAAATCCTTCTGCCGTGCAATGCTGGTGCAGCTTTGGATCCCACTATTCAGAGTCCTCTGGCAGATCCAGGAGACGTGCGAGTCTAATGGAGGACAGGACAGGACACAGGTCTTGCAATGCTAACCTGGTCTCTGGACATGCACCTGAAGGCAAGTTTGGATTTTCTTTCTTTAACCACCCCACTGTAGTTATATTCTCAGCCTGGCAGAGCCAATGCAGTTGGGCATGGTCCTCTTCCACCTCCTGTCCCTCTGGCACCATCTCCAGGGATGATTTCATCTCCCAAAGATGCACGAAGCAGAATAGGCAAATCTGAATCTTGCATGTTTAGATCAACTCAAAGCATTGACAGTTACAAAATATCAGTGAACAAACAAGATGCAAAAAAAAAGAACTTGAAAAGACCTGTCTACCCCTGTCAGGAAGGGCCCTTTTGCCAGCTGCAAAAGCTCACTGTAGAGTTGATATCTGGCAAATTCAAATGTGAAGACATTCTGGATGGGAAAAGTCAAAAGATCCAATAAAATATTGACACAGATTCTCAGCCCTAGCCAAAGAAAAGTGAGATGCAACTCCGCCTTCAGCAAGACAGCAAGGCAATCACTCCTGCTTTTTTCCTTTTCCCACTCAATGTCATCCTTTCATTGATCCTGCAAACCTTAAGAGCAGATGTTTGAAAGGTCTCCATGTTGTTTCTTTCTCATGACTGGTTTGTAGCTCCCTGTCACTGAGAACAACCCTAAAACCACAAATTCATCAAACACAAAGAAACTGGAGCCTTCCTAGAAAACTTCTAACTGCCCAGTGCAAAGCTACCCATGAAGACACAGTGAACTCGCTTCCTTGGGTGCAGCACAAAAATTTCCTTGTGCAAAGAAATCACAACAGAGAAGGTGGGTCCAAGAATGTCTGAAAAAATTAATCAGAGATTTCAATGAGCTTCCCAGATTTCAGAGTACAAACACTTATGAGGCATTCCCAGCTCTTGCAGAAATAGTGTCAGAAAGGGAAAGAGTGGAAAAAGTTCTATATATATTCAAAATACAAATACACACACACACACACACACACATCTTCAATGCATATAGTCAAATTATTCCTTGGGAAAAATGGACTCATGCAGCTTTCTGGGGGCTGTGTATTATGGAGGCTGTTCTCCCCTGAGAAGCCTTCCAGGGAGCTGATAAAATTTTCCACTCATTATTATCCTGACTCTATTTCCTTCTTTTGGGCACAAAATAAGCTATTTAAAAAAACCCCACCAAATCTTGATGAATCATTATTAGCTGGGATGACCTGCTGCACTCATTCCCTGTTCCCCATACCCTTAAATCCAGTAAACAACATTTAATTCCCCTCTAAAGAGAGCAGTAAATATCCTCCACTTGCCCTTCCTCACTCAGCCGTGGCAAGCAAGGACCATTGGTGTGAGAAAAAGCCTGTATTTCCAAGAATAACCCCACATTTCCAAATCCTTAAAAGCTACAAATCCAGGTAAATTCTTCTTATTCCGTGTGGTTACAAGGCAGGGAATGATACTGCAACATCTGCTGCATGACTGGGCAGATCTACAGTGACTCATCACTGTGTAGTTCCCAAAATATCTACAAAACTCTGGTTAGAGAGACCTTGGGGATCTCTGGTCTAAGCTCCTGCTGAAAGGAGGGTTATTTCCATCATTCTATCAAGCTTTGCACCTCCAATAATTTTTGTACAAACTTGGGATCTTTGTCTCAAGGTATTTAATGAAAGCAAAGCAATGAGAGACACTTACCTTTTTGGAGCACTTGGTCGTGGTTTTAAGACAGCATTTCTTGTGACAAGCGTATTTACATACTGCAGTGGAGAAAAGGAGTGTTTAATTATCCCAAAAGCCACATTGCTGGAGAAACAGGAATTCATGTGAATTGAGTAGCACTTATCAGAACTACCAAGTCAAAAGCATGTTGGATTTGCAGTTTCCAGGGGCAGACTCTGTATTAGACCCACTCAAAAAAAATAATGGAGCCTTTAAAATTAAAGGTGCCATATTTACATCCGTGAAACATTAAACCCTCCCCCCCACACAGATCAACTCTGTTGACAAGACTGTAATCCATGAGTTGCTCTGAGCTGTCAGACACAGACACCCTCAGAGAGTGGAAATGGCATTTCCTTCCTGCACTGGGCCTGAAATGCTCCAGGGCTGATGCTACCCACCTAATCACAGAAATGGAGGAGGGATGATGGAAAAGGTTGATCCATCTCTTGTTTTTTTCCAAGAAGAGATGGATCAGGCATTTCCATCATCCCTCCTCCATTTTCCTATCTCCCCAAAAATTCACATGCCTGGAGGCCAAACAGGCAAAGCCAATGAGTATGCCAACGTCAGGATCCCCACTGGCATCCTAGGGACACATTTCCATACCCAACATAACCATCCTTCCTACTGTGACAGTTAAATGTGTCTGACCCTATGGGACAGCCACACGACCTGAGGGGATAAAGTGTGTAACACAAAGATCATTAACTGTGCCAGCAAGGACTGCTGGGATGGACTCACTAGCTGACTTCAAAAACCTTAAGACCTATCCCTAAAGCTCTTCAGGTGTTAAAATCAAAATTATTTGAGCATGGGGTTGGAGGAAACAGCAGTAAACACATATCAAAATCCCCAAACTCAGCACTGTGATAGAAGAAAAGGATCAAAGAAAGGATGCTTACATTTACAAACAGAAGCCCTGTCCATGATCCAGATCAAGGAGGAACAATATTCACAGTATGTTGGGATGCTGTATTGGGTAGCCTTGAAAATGTGACCATTGTGCTCTTCCACCTGGAGGATAGAGGTTGGGTGGTGAGAAAAGGGAGCTAGTGCTCAGTCTGCTGCAAAATGGAGACATGAACACAGATAGCTCTTTAACTTTAGCTCTTGCTTTTTTTGGAATTTTTGTTTCCTTTTCAGCCCAGCAACCCCACAGACAACCCAAACCAACATCCATCTTTTAGGGGAACCGAACCATCATGGAAGCAGGTTGGAAACTCTTTAACTGAGATTGGCAGGTCAGCTTCTTCATGTTAAGAAGGTTTTCTGTGCATCTGTTTTGGCTCTTTTTTTGGCTCTGCACCTGCACCCTTCCTAGTACCATTATATCCATTAGGAAAACAGGAGATGTAATGTCCTCCACGTCTTATCCCAGAGATGTAAAACACATACTAGAAACTTATGCAGAAAGCTGGAGCAAGACTATTTTGCTCTCAGCCCTTTTCTAACAACACTAGACGTTACATGCATGTCTTGGCTGATGAGGGACGTGTTTTCAGAGCCAATCCAAGTGATCCTTGATCAAGCAGAGCAAATCCACCTCGAATGTTTTTCTAACGTCCTTTCAGGGCTGATGTTCAGATCTCAGACCACAAGCTAGTCTCTTGACGTGTCACAAGCTAGTCTCTTGACATTCTGGCCCCAAGGACATTGATTTTTTTTAATGTGCAGGCTTAACTCACCACATCTGCTTCCTTTTTTCTTCTCTTTTTTCGTTCAATTTTTGGCACCTGGTGAGGGAAAGAGATTTAACTCAATATTTGGGCAATTTTGCCAAGTAAAGAGTACAGAGGGCTCATATCTAACATTGTCCAGTGCCTCCCACCCCCATCCTCCAGTGCACCTGCAGCCCCAGAAGAGTCACTCTAGAAAATTCTCCTATGGATCACTCCAGTTTTGGAATTTCCCTAGACAGCTCTTCCTATCTTCATCTTGGAGCTGGGAGTAGCTGCTGCTCCAGCTCTGACCCCAGCAGCAGTGACCCAAGGGAATATTATGCTCAGCCTGCTCAGAAGAAAACCTGCCTGGAGAGGACTCGGAGCAGAAGAGCCAGGAAATGGGATATTTGTAAAATACACACCATCTCTCAAGCCTAGCCTCAGATCCCTTGATCGGCCTCGAGGACAACATGGAGCAGGAAGTGAGATCAGGTCTGTGACACAGTCAGGCTCTTACTGCTCTAAGAATGGTACCTGACCTGAGCCACTGCCCACGTCCCCTTCTCCTGCAACCCAGCCCACAGTGACGTGTATGGTCACTTGGGAAGTGGTCAGGAGACCTGAGAGTGTGCACCTCTTTCAGAGTCCCTCAAAGTTTGAACAAACCCCCCAGAACTAAAGAAGCACCACAAGCTGCCTTTCCAACCATCCACGGCTGGTGGCAGCTGTGCCCTGGAGATAACATCTAATCCTTGGCATTGACAAGCCCAGCTCAGCCCAGCATGATCTGGGGTTGGCTGAGCCCAGTGACACACAACCAGTGAGTCACACCTTGCCTTGTCCAGCTCAGCTTAAAGCAGAGAACACAACAGAGGGTCCCAGGAGTCTACAGTCACAACCCCACAGAAACATAGTTCCTAAACCTTCAAGGGCGTTTAAGAAAAGTTCTGAGTACCTTCCCCGCAGTGTAGTCCAGGGGTTTGTACTCTATCATATATTCATCCAGGAAGACTTTGAAGGTATTGACCCAGACTTTAACTGGAGACTCACTCCAGTCCCTCTGTTCATGCCTCATGGTCTTCTCCAGAATCTGCTCGAATAAGGCATAGAGGTCCTTGTAGCGGATGCTTTTCCCATCGTCCATCTTTTAAGGAAACAGAAGCAAAAATAAAAGGGATTTTTATACAGCCCAGATTTTTCCGGAGAGCTTTTCCTCTCCAGACAATTACTTCAGCCTCACTGACTTCCAGCTGCTTGGGGAAAGTCCAAGTATGATAAAGAGAAGGGAAAAAGGATTAGACATGTCCATGACTAGCAAAGGTAACACAAAGGTTTCCAGGCACTTTGGGTGACAAATTGGAGTTTATTGACTTTTTGTCATCTCCCCTTTGGCTGGGAGCAAAGCTGTAATGAGGATCAGGAATGTACACCCAATATATCCTGAGAGCTGGCTCATGAGGAAGAGTTAATCCAAACTTAATCGTGGGACTACAAAGGAAGCACATCCATTCCTTGGGATGAGCAAACCAGAAATGGAGGGCTTGGCAACACTTGTACCACCAGGAGGACCCAGAATATCCCATTTCTCCTGGAGGTGGAGAAAATCTGGTCACTTACCGCCAATGCTGAGGAGTAAAAACTGAAGATGTTTTGTCGGAATTCCTTCAGTGCTTTCTTGAACACGACATCCACCAGTGTGTCCTTCTTGCTATCCTCATTGTCCAGTTCATTCATCTGGGAAAACAAGGGGGTTTTTGCACCCATGTCTCTTTTGGTGCAGCAGAGCTGGTGTG
Organism: Acridotheres tristis; assembly: GCA_037013685.1. Lineage (NCBI taxonomy): Eukaryota > Metazoa > Chordata > Aves > Passeriformes > Sturnidae > Acridotheres > Acridotheres tristis. The sequence continues at coordinate 19,896,776 of CM072897.1, read as the reverse complement.
AGATGAAGCAGCACTAAGAAGAGGCCGCTCCACCATGATCACCAGGTGGTTTCTCCTCCACGAAAATCAGAAACTTCTCTAGACCTGCCCTGACACCCTTAGATGAATTATTAGCATTACCACAACTACCCACAGGATCATTTTTACTTTATTGCTTTATTGCCTCCGTGTGTCTCTGTGCTGATGTAAGGAGCAGGAGGGCAGGAGTTACCTTTTTCAGGAGAAACTCATCCATGCTCTTCAGGTCGCTGGCACTGGTTATGATTTGCAGGGAGTCGTTCTGCCACTGCACAGGCTCCAGAGCCACGTTGCTGATCTTGACGCTGCGCTTGCGCTTCACTTTGGGAGAGGGCTCCTTGTTCTCCTTAAACTCCCGCCGGTAGATGCCTGACAGCTCAGGACTCCGTGGGGGGGTCAGCTGATGAGGACCCAACTCTGCTGGTGACAAATGAAAAGAGGAAAAGAGATTAAAGAGATTGAGGAGTAGATGAAAAATAATTGCCACCGGAAAACAGGGAGATAGGCATTGGAATAAAGCTGTGGAGGAGAAAAGCACAGTGTAGAACTCACAGGAAGATTAAATGTCATTTCTACTTTGTTAGGTTATTTCCTCCCTCAAGAGAGGAAACATCTGTCCATGTCCAGATGGTGTCTGGAAAGATTAGTGACATGGAATTCCTTGAGATCCATGATGGATCTCACCCTCTAACCTACTTGCCATTGCTCTGGCTTGACACCACCCACAAATCAATACATAAACCAGCATGGATATATCCCAATTTCCCAACTCAGTTTCTCTCTCCTTACAACTAACTGGTCCCATGTCTCCCCACCACGTACCTTCACCAAGCTGCAAGCCAGGAATGGCCTCCCTGCCAGGGGCTTCCTCTTCTGCATACAGCTCCAGCAGCTCAGACTGGGTAGCAAGCTTCTCCCGGGGGGTCTTCTTGTCCCCTTGTTTTCCCTTCACCCAAAACCTCATCTTGGCTCGTTGAGGCCTGGAAAAAAGTCATGGAAAGAGGAACTGCCTTAACTAGGAAAGGTCTTGCTACCCAAAACTATCTCAGTCTTCTGGTCCCTCCTGAGAAGTTAAATCCACGCATTTTCTACCAGGGAAACGTGGCTACTCATCCTCAGCAAAGGCAAGAAACTTCAGTTTCATGCATGGGATTGGGTGGTTTGTGACAGGACATGTGGCCCATATCACCAAAACTTAATCGTGGTGTGAGCCAGACCTGATTGGGCCTGTCCATGGTTATGTAGAAAAGGTGGGATGGGTAACTCAGGCTGCAGGTGGAGCTCCAAAGGACCCTGGGTGGCTCAGTAAGGTGTTGGGAGAGCAAGAGGGACACAGGAAGGACTTGTCTGCCATCTCCAGCCATGATTCCTACCTCCCATCTGGAATCAGACTCTTCTGTGTGGCCACCAGCTTTCCAATCTCCCCCTGGGACATGGTTTTGTGCAGTTTGGCCTGGCTTTCCCCCGAGGTGAATCGCTGCACGGTCTGTAACGATTCCAAGCATGAAGCATTTAAAAATGAGACGGCTCTTAGGATATCAGGTAACTTTTTTTTTCCCTATCAAAAATCAGCTATTTAATCTCCTATGTCTTTATTTCTATTTGCTGACAGGTGAAAACCTACAGTCCTGATGAGCCCCTAGAGAAATATTTTAATGACTCCTAATAAAGAGAGGCATTTCCCTTGCTCCAGTTCTTCAACCAGGTCCAACCTCCTTTTTCCTTGAGCAATCCATGATGAAAATCAGTTTGCAGCAAGCCATGAGTCCTTATCACTCAGCCTGCACAGCTTGTCCACTATCTTCATCCAGACATTCCAGCTCTCCACCCAGAGTGTCCCATTAACCACAGTGAAGTGATTCTCCAAGGGAACTCCAACTGTTGCTGAGCACTTTACAGAAAAAAGACCAAAGTGTTTGTGCCAAGGACACACCAAAAGGAACCCTTTAATGAAGAAATGGTGCAGCTTTAACAGAAAATATCTCCACCTTTGCCATCATTTAAAATGCCCTTGGGTCATTTTTAAGGGTGGGATGAATTTGCAGTAATTCAACCTAACAGGATCCCATGAAGTAGCCTAGAAATAGACTTGCCATATTTTAAAAATACCCAAATTTTTGTTCTATTTTCAAACTGCAGCTGTGATCTGGGAGCTGGACTCCTGGAGGGGAAACTTTCAGCGTGAGGAAAGTGGAGAATCAGGTTGTATGGAAGGATTTGGGAGATGATGGTCGAATATCTCCTGTAGCTTTCCTATCACCCCAATTTCTCAACCGAAAGCTCTATATTTTAAAGCAATTATTTTCCTTCTGTTAAAATATTTAAGTAAAAGTCTATAAGAAGTATGGAATTTTACTGCAGGGGGAGTCACATTTGCCATATTTACTCTTTTTCCATGTTTTATTTCCCCCTCCCCCAGACTAATATCTCTTGCAGCCAGGAGATGGCAGCATGCAAGGCAAAATTACCACTGGGAAAGTCAGGAACTGCCTAGACCATGAAAGAGATTTTGTTCCTGTCATTCTTACATTTAGGTGATGATCACACAGAAATTGTGGATGGATACTGGCAAAAAAGCAATTCAAAACCTATAAAAGTGATCTCCATCCAGCCCAAACCTACTACTTGTTTTAAAAATGATCTTTTGCCCCCAAAATATGGTTTTGTTCTTGAGTAATATCAACCTTTTGAGTTTCCAGCTTTAGTAAATAAAGACTAAAAGGCATTTTTGGCACAAGATCTTCTGTTTGCGGTTCTCTGACAGGAAATTCTGAAGGGAAAGGATGGGAAACCTTCTCAGATGTCAAGATGAGCATCTGCACCAGAAAATACCTGCTAGGGAACACCACAAAGCATCATGAGGGCAAATGGCAATAACTGGGGGTTTGAAGTTGTCTTCTGGATGAGGAAGGGACCAAGTATTTTTCCTCTGACAGAATAACCTATGTTTCACCCATCCATAAGGTAACTATGGTCAAGAGACTTGTCCCAGGAGGCAGCAGTGCTGTATGCTGCATAGAAAAACTTCCTGAAGCTCCCTCTGAATGGCTTAGGACAAGAGATCTTTCATTGCTGGCTCTTCAGCTGTACTTGGGATCAGCTGGTGGCAGGTACTTGGACTCATGTTTGTCAATTCATGGCTTTAGTGTGGCAGGTGATGCAAAATGACTGGTTCATTATCCAGGTCCCACTCTCTAAGGATGTTTCCAGAAGGTATTTCTGGTGTGATTCCTCTAGCCAAGGCTTTCCATTTATGCAGCTGCTGCAGAAAAGCTCTCCAGGCTTAGGTGCCAAACAGAAGCGATGTTAACATGTGCTGACAAGAACAGCCAGGAGCTGTTCCTCTCACTTGTGTCTCACTGCAAGGTAGGTTAATCCTTGTCTAATCACCAGCCAAAAACTTGAATCTTGGTCTTGTCAGGAAGCCCGTAATCCTTAAAGAACCTCGGAGTCAACTGTACCTGCAGCAGCCACCTCATGTACTGGTGCCCCATGGGTTTCAGCTCTGGCTGCAGATGCTTTGGGTGTTTGATGTTCTGGGATACCCTGAATGGGGGTCACGAGCATTGGATTCTAGTGGGCCTCTACTCATGAGCTGGGGCACACAGTCAGTGACTTGATGACCAAGAAAAAATATGGGCAAAGCAGGCAGTGCAGCTGGTTACCCATCACATGCTCGGCTCCACAGGCTGCACGCAATCTCTCGTTCATCCAGCCAGTAGCGCCGGCTGCTGGGCAGGCCATGGAAAGAGGCTGCTTTGGAAAGTCAGAGCTGGAGGCAGGAGCTGTGTGAAGGAGCTGCTCACTGGCATGGGAACCATGCACATGGCAGCTGCCAGACTCGCCTTCATGTGACTATCACAAGACACAACCAAAGTGTCTGCACAGACATCAACTTCTGTACCTTTGTGTTTCTAACCCAAACAGCCCAAGAGGCACCAGTCCAGCTTTATCACAGGCTTCTCTGCCATCTGCAATACCAACTGGGCTCTGCTAATAAATACGAATAAATAGTCCCTGAATTTTGCTACTTGTGATGATCCTGACCCAAAAAGCCCCATGCCAAAGGGCTGGTCCCAAACCTGCAATACAAAATACAGATGGAAACACTGGACACATCATCAGGACATACAGACGGAGGGTAGCGCAGAGCACACCACATCAGGGGTAGTGTTGGCCTAGAGAGCAGAGCTTACCACACCAGGGGTGAAAGTCCTGGCCACCAGTTAGAGCCAGGGCTGGAGAACAGAGGAGAAGAGGGACACAGCAGAGACAGGAGAGAGGTGACACCTACTGCTACTTGCATGCGGTGAGAGCTGTTAAATCAGATGAGCAGAGTCCCAAGGAGCACTTCCAAGGAGTAAAGTGACCCAGGATGCTCCCAAAGATGGAGCTTGCCAAGCACCAGCACAGCACTTTTCACACCCCAGAGGGAATGATTCCTACAGCTACAATTCCCTTTGTACCTGGGCAGCCTCCAGGAGCACAGCGAGGTACTCTAGGTATGGGCATGGGGGGCCATGGTTTGGTGGTGAACAAGGCGGTGCTGGGTTTGTGGTTGGACTTAGCGAACTCAGAGATCTTTTCCAACTTAAATGTTCCTACAATTCTATGTTTAAAAGTACGTTTTAATACACAGAATTCTCCCTTTCCCAATCCACAAGCAGGGACTTGCATAAAGGTGCAGCCAAGTTATCTCAGTCCACAGAGATGTGTCTTTGAATCAAGTTTTGAGTATTCCTGTCTCAACCCCTAGAAAACTTATTAATAGCAGGTTTAAAAAATATAAGGAATTTGTAAATCTCTGCCCTCTTCCAGTGAGGAAATTAGCCTGAAAAAATTATCATTTATAATAAGAGCTGCTAAAAGAAAAGTAATGAAAAGCCTTCCTTGGCCTCCTGCTTTTCTTGGAAAAGCAGCTTTTAGGATCTCACAGGGTGTTTGCCAGACCCACCGTATTGCTGTAGCACAAAATAAATCTCTGGCTTTGGGTTTCATGCTTTTCTTTGGTTTTATACTCAGCTCCACATCCTGTACTGCAGCTGGAGGAGAGGAAGATGGCAGCCCTACCTAGCACTCCACCCAAACTGTCACAGTGGGACATGATTCCTGGTGTTTCCCTACACTCCTATGGGGACATCTCCACCACCTCAGGAAAAAACCTATGAACAGGTTGGAATCTGTTGGCCTCTTCCACTCCTGAAACTTCTCGGTTTGTGATTTTCCAAAAGCAGCTTATGTGGGTGGGAGATTAGGCTTGAGATGTAAAAGTTCACTGCGCTGGCTCCTGTCAGACCTGCTAAAGGATACTCATCACTTCTTGGAAAAAACCACTTAGGTTGGCTATCTTTGTCTAAACCCACTATTTCACTCTCACTTCATTTTCATTGTCCCATTTCCATGGTTTTGCTTTCTCTGAGCTGCTGTCTGCCAGCATCACTCTGATAATTGAGGACCAAATCATCATTGGATATTGTGGCTAAGGATAAAAAATCAAAAGTAAAAGAAGCTGCAGGATTTATATAATTTTTTTTGTCTGTAGCTTTTTGGACAATATTTACTTCCATTTTTTTTACAGATCTAAAAAATTTTTAGATCAAAATGTTCCAAGGGGAGGACTGAGTTTAAAGCCCCCAAACCAGGTAATTGTGCAATACAAGTTGTAATGCTCCAGGAAAACTATGAAACTATGGGAATTGTGGTGGATGTTTAATCAACCCAAGAGCAACAAATAGAGTTTGGATGGAGCTCTGAGCACCCTGGTTTAGTGGAAGATGTCCCTGCCCACGGCAGGGGGTTGGAATTGAGATTGAAAATCTCTTCCAATCCAAACCATTCTGTGATTTTGTGATTCCATGTTTTTGCCTCTGTTTCTGCTGTGTTTGCCAAATTTACCCATCTACAGCATCCTTGGGAGTGGGAAAAGAAGCAGTGGAGGGATGAGTGCAGCTAAGGTTAGCAAAGAAAGGCTCCCACAGCTCTGCTCTGTCCCTCAGTTTCATGTCCCCACCACATCGGACACAATTACCATTTCGGAGTCACTGTAACAGGCCTGCCCCAGGCGGGCCGGCACCGCCTCGGCGTGAGGAGGGTGCTCAGAGGAGAGAAGGAACTCAAAAGTGCCATCGTAATCCTCTTCCTCCGTATCCCCCTCCCCATCAGCAAAAGTACCTCTAGTCAAGAAATCGGAGCGCGTCCGCGCCATGCGGGCTTTCTTTTTATGGCTCGGTCTGGGCACCTGCTTGACCAAAGTATAAAACAAAACAAAACAAAACGAAAAGAAGGGTTTTAAAGTAAAAAGGAGACTCTACCCATGTAGCCTTAAGACATCTCTGAGTGCCACTGCACCCCATGGAGGGGATGCAGTATTATGTCTAGTGAAAATAGCAAAGGACCAGGAAGAACAAAAACTAAGACAGGACGGTGAAAATGGACAATCATGGGTGTTACTCAAACGGATGTTAAACCAAACCAAGACAAGACGGCGTTGGACAGTGTTTGCCATCAGGATCACAGGATCCTTTTATCCAGAGCTGCTACAAATTATTCCTACAGGGCTTTTTATTTTAAGAGAAGGTGTGGAGGTTACTGTGCTGTCATATCCCCCTTCCCTACCCATGTCTAGCAGCCCTTGTGCTTCAGAGTTCACTTCTTTGAAGCTTTTGAGGGAAACTTGGCAAAATAAATTGTTTCCCCCTTTTCAATAAGTTATGTTTTCCTTTTCACGGAAAGAGAAAATAAACAAGTCACAACTCACCTCGCCTCTGCCAGACCCCGGCATCTTAAACGGCTTCCGTGCTAGTTCGCCCTTGGAAAGGCACTGATGATTTGCCTCTCTGCTGAAACACAGCAGAACAGAGATCCGTCATCCTCTCCCAAAAGCCTTCCCACCACGCTAGCCCAGCTCCTGGGAGCACACAGTCCAAACAGTCAAGACTAAATTGCAAGTCTGAGGTAAAGGGGTTTCAGAATTGCTTGGAATTCTTCGGGATTGGATTTAATATCACAAGGCAAGAAAAGAAAACATTCTTCCTGTCAACTTTATACAGCAAGGTGGTTATGGACTGTACCTTTGTACTTTGAGATTCTCAAATGTGACTATTCTGTTGCAGAGCAGAAGTTAAAATATAGCAATTCTTAATGTCTTTTTCTTCCTGTTGCTTGTTCACGTTGCACATGAACCAGGAAAATAAATTTTCAACAGGAATCTTCTCCTGTCATAACAGCACAGAAACCACAAGACTACTACACTTTGAGGTACCTTGAGTTACCAAAAGTCATTCACTGGGAGCTTTTGCCTTGGAAAGGGTGCAGCAGGATTTAGGAGGGGGGTGATTTATATCCTTTTTGAGCTACTCAGGCAAAACCACCCCAAAATTAGGCAAGGCACCTCAAGCAACATAAAAAAGTGGGAGCAAACGTTGTCCCAAGATCTTGCTGCCATCTCCAGACTCTGGAGCAGCCCAAGGTTAAGCAATGTGTTGGATCTGAGCAACTGCTAAGTCCATTACAGGTGTCATAAATTACATATGTCAATGATACAGTCTCCAAAGAGCATTCACTCCCAAACTCTCTCTGGAGAGCTGGTGTTTTTTCATCTGCAATGGTCACATGTCCACATGACTTTGCTGGATGTATTAATTCTATGGTAAACAAGGAAAATCCTGGAATTTTTTGCCTCATTGAGTAATTTCTATTCCAATTACCCAAAATCCTTACCCAAAATAACTTATTCGTTTTTTACTTTGAGAAATAAACTTCCATCCCTGTTCATATAGGGTAAATAATAACAGTATTGAGCCTGTTTATTGACTCTCTTCACCTGCTAATGTCCATGATTATCTCCCCTGGATTACATAACATTGTAAGAGACTGAGAAATCATATTACAGGTCTTCTTCCTTTCCCTCTGATCTCTGTCTCCTCATTGCTAGAAGATCAAGAACCCTTTGTTTAACTATGAGGTTTATGCAGACTCCAGAAACAAAGTTCCAGATACTTTGTACAAAAAGGTCCCTAGCAGATGAAAGAGACAATGGAGAAAGCCTATGGAGAAAGCCTAGGAGAAAGCCTATGGAGAAAGCCTATGGAGAAAGCCTAGGAGAAAGCCCAGGAGAAAGCCCACAATGTCTTTACTCACTGGAGGCCGAAGGGATTGTCTTTTGGTGTGAAAAACATGGAGCTTGCCCTCGTCTCCTCAGTGGCCTGGCTGGGCATCCGCGGTTGCCGGAGGCGCTCTGTCCTTGAGAAATGGCTGCCCGGGTGGTCCTTGGGGTCCAGAGCTGCTTTGGAATGGCAGCGGGGCTCCAGACCTTCTCTTCGCTCCACAAACATGCTGACAGGTCGGTCCCTGGGGGCACTGTGGGCTGGAGAGCTGGCCCTGGTCCCAACAGTGAGACCCTTGATGTCCACTGCTGAGGCTGGAGCCATGCCTGGGCTGAGGCTGTGCTCCCCTCTGCTCTGGGCATGCAGGATGAGGACTGACTGAGGCCGGCTGTCTGCTTTTTTGGCTGGTTTGAGGGAAGGGTCCTTCATTCTGCTCTGCTCTGTCCTCTGCAAGGCCTCAACCCTCCCTTGCTGCTCGAAGGCTTTGCGTTGTCTCTCCAGAATTTCCTTCTGCTGACGAATCTGCTCCATCATCTCCCTCTCATTTTGCAGCTGAAGCTGCTTTTGCCGTTCCTCTTTCTCCACGTTGAGCTTTTCCAGTCTCTTGATGACAGAACCTGGAGAAAGGGCCCGTGCTGCTGTCACTGTCCCACGTTCCTCTCTCTTGGTAGAGGGTTTATCCTCTTCCTCATCTTCTCTCAAGGCTTTGCCCTGGTCTGGCTCAGAGTCCTTCCTGGCCTTGGAGAAGGTAACTGTCCTTTCCTCTTTTTCCACTGCTTTATTCCTCAGGTTATTCTCCACCATTTTCACATTGTCTTGTGGTGGAACGTAGAAAGTCGGGAGGTTGCTGGAAAGGAGGGTTTCTCTTGGATGAGCCTTTATAACATTCTGGGGGCCACTCACCCCACGCTCCTTCCTGGTGAGGTTATTGGGCAGCACTGTGTCTGCCTGGGTCTGTCTGCAGCTGGGCAAATCATTGTTCCCATCTGCTGCATAGAAAGGCTTCTCCTGAAGCTGAGCCTGGGGACTGCTGGGCAGGGACTCCGTGGAAAATGACTGTGCATCATGATTGTCTAAGACTGAGGAAATGAGTTTATTACTTGAGGTATCTTCACTGCTTAACAACTCGAAGCTCCCTTGAGAGCTCTCGCTCTCTGGGGTTCCCTGAGGGGAGTGCAATGCCTCGGACACCAGCTCCGTGGACCAGAGCTGCTCCTCTGAAGGTGACAGCCCACCTGTGGAACGGACCTTGAGCAGCTCCAAGCTGAATTTCGCCTGTTCCAGCTCCCGCATCCTCCGGCTTTCCCTCTTTGCACGAACCACTTTTTTCTGGTTGAGATCCTCCAGCGACTTGGGCCTCTCTCTCACGATGATCTCCTCCTTGGTGTCCATCCCACTCTGGCTGCTGGCTCTCTCATGCCTTTTGTACAGGGAAGTATCCAGTGGGTCCATGTGATTCACCCGATTATTCTCCATCAGTGAAATATGTTGTTCTACAGCTCTCACTCGCTCTTCAAATGAGCTGTCCTCCCACTTAGATGGGTCAGAGCCCTTAATTTCCAAAACATCTGCTTCCAGTCCATCCTCTTCTCTACTTGCCAGGCCATTCTCCAGCTGCATCTTTTTTAACTGCTGCTCTTTCAAAGCTCTAAACCTGGAAGAAAGCAGAAAACCAGGATATTCAGCCCTATGCCCACTCAGGACCCTTCAAGGCACTGCACTAGCAGCGTCTTATTACCACCACCACCACCACCACCTCACCACCAGCAGCATCTCAAACGACCCTGCTTGCACATCTGGTGCAAGACAAGGCAAGGCACGTTTGGTTTTGAACCTTCTTCTCCTCTGCCACCTTGCTACTGAAGGGCTGCCCCAACGCACCTGAAAGTTCCCCTCGTGCCAATGGCAGCGGGTCCAGACTCCATCCCTGGTCTAGATCCTTCACAAGCTGTTGGAGCCAGAAAAGCTTAACCCATCACACCCCCTTGGTTTCTCCATCTTCGCCATCCTGCCCGGACTGCATCTGGAACAACTAGCAGGGATTTCTGCCTGGCACCAAGAGCTCTCTGCAGCTCCCAAATGTTCCAAGTGACCTTAAGGTGCTCCACACCTTGCAGGCAGCACTGCTGGAGAGTGAATTGTGACTTGCCTCCCAGCCAGAAAGCCAAGGCATGGCTGGAAAGTCTGTGCCCTCCACAGCAGCTGTCTCCAGTATCCCTTGTCCTTGTGAGCCAGCGCAGCAACCAGATTGGTGAGGCAATCTGAGTTAAAAATAGGCTACTTAAACTGGTGCTGCTGCCAAGGGGGGAAAAAAAAGCCCTTGCAAGTATTTACGGCCTTGGCTTTACACTGCCTACGTGATCCAACCTGAAATAGGCTCTGCTTATTCCAAGAGCAGGACATGAGCTAAAAGGCCGAAAGCGTGGGCAAACGAAGGACCAGGACAGGTCGGGAGAGGGTCATGGGTGCTACGAGGGGACACTGCCCTGTGTAGTGCCCTGATTCACACCAACCACCTTCCCACCAAAAAACATGTTCCTCTTTACCCGAGGCCAACAGTGTTACCTTTGCCGTGCCAAATAGCCCCGGCACGCCGCCTGCAGGCACACGGCTCTGCTCCTGCGGGCTGTGTACGCCTGCCGGCTACGGTGTCCCCGCCAGGCTGCCTGGATGCTGGTGGCTGCGGCGTGCCGGCGCCTAGTGTGCTCCCGCCAGCAGCTCTGGACGAGATGAGCTGCAAACTGCATCTGCAGGAACCTCCGCCGCTCCACGAAGCCTCGCCAGTGGCTCTGCAGGATGACAGCGGCTTTGCTGAGAACCAGAGGGTCTGGGGATGGTTTGCCTTTTTTTCGGCTCTGGTAGCCACGCCAAAATCTCTGCAAACACAGTGGGGAGATTCCTTGTAACAGGTGTTGTGTGAAGATGGGACAGCACCTGCCCTTCATGCAGCCTCTCCAGCTCCCCCCCACTGCCAATTTGCACTGGAATGCAGCACGCACCTGTATGCTGATGGCCGCATGCCGCAGGCTCAGGAACTGCCTCCTGCAGAGCAGGCTGCGGAACCAGCGCTGCAGCAGCGTGATCCTCCGCAGCACCTCCTGGTGCAGCAGGTCTTGCAGAAGCTGCCGCTCCCGTTCCTTCATGAAAACCTGGACAAAACAACCCAAAAAACACTAGCATGGAAAGCTTCCCAGAGCACAAGTCAAATGATTTAATCCTCCTGGTTTCTATGTCCTGGATGCTCCCAGGAAAGCTGAGGAGCTGATTTTTCTGAAGGCACTTCTAACAGGTTTCCCAGCAGCCTGTGACTGTCTAAGCTCTGAATTACAGAGCTTTCCCATCAGGGAAGGCAAAATGAGGACCATCGTATCAAGCTAAGTGTACACATACACAGAGATTTTGGAGGATATGAGTTTTTCGAGGCTGCCTCATTACAATCAATAACAAAACAATGTTATTCCTTACTCTTTAAGTTAATAATATTAAAAGTTTCGTTTAAATCATTGATTTTTGGAAAACAGAAGAAAAATAGTATCATTAAGTAAAACCATATATAGATATTAATTTATCAGACAGAAATACAGGCAAACGTTATATTTGTGTCTTAAAGGCTGAGCTGGGGATGAACATTTACCATTGTTCTTCCAACTTGGTAATTGTCTGGAACAAGTTTTATCTTCCGGAAGAAATCCTGGATATTGTGCTTAGACGGGCTGATCCCTTGTGGCAAAAGGACATGGAAATGGTCCACAAAATCCTGAGAAGGAAAAAAAAAAGCAGCACCAAGATTTGGTTAGTTGGGTCCTACTGCTTCTTTCTCCCATAAATAACAGATTTGCTCCACTGGCCACATGAAACGGGACCTCTGGAGTAAGCAGAAGGACAGATAACATTTTATGCACTGGGGAGCACCAAGTTTCATCCAACATTTGTGGTTTGATGGGAAAGACATCAAAGCAGGGACCCAGCAAAGTTCAAATGCTTTTCAGTGTGGGAGGAGAGGTTCTGCAGGAGCCACAGGGTCAGTCCCAAGCAAATAAATGCTCCACATCCCCAGCAAGGGCCACGATGGAAGGAAGATACCAATATCTGTAAGACATCTCTCAGATGCTCCAGCCATTGCTGCTGTGAGGATTCAGAGTGAAAGAGATACAAGAGGATAGATCCTCCCAAGCAAGGTTGGGAGCCCTGCTTCTAGCAAAAAAATTTTGAGCATTTTTCTTTTTCTAAACAGCTGCTGTGCAGAACATGACATCTGCTCCAAAGCAGCCGCTAGCAGGAAACCAATCAGCAAAGCATGAAAGGACTGACATGTACACAAAACCTGGCAAACATATGGAAAAGAAGAAAACAGGAAAAGCTGGCTAATTCTAGCAGTTCAGAGGATGCCGATCACCCTCCTGATGGGACACAGCCAACACAACAGGACAAACACTCCTCCCAGTAATTCCAGATGCAGAAGAGAACGTGCAAATCAGACACTATTCCCCAAAGGGGAGTCCATGTTGCAAAAAAGTACTGGTTTTGTTCAAAAATCATGGTGCAGGGGCTCACAGCCCTCCCTGAAATCTAGATTGACTCATAGGCAGAGAACAGCCTGTTACATCCACTGCCTTCTAAAAGCTAGAAATTAATTACCCTGATAAAAAATGAACCAGCAACACTCAGACAACTCTGCTAATGATGCTAAAGGTGAAGGAAGACAAAGCCTGCTGTACTCAACCTGGAAGGAGTATTTGCAGCTGTATCCTGACTGGCGAATGCGCACAGTCTCCAGCATCCCCGTGTAGCGTAGCTGCCGGAGCACCAGGCTGTCATTGAACCGCAGGGGCAGCTGCAAGGAGAAAACCAGACCAAGGATGAGCAAATATTTCCTTTCACTGAAGCTTTTAAGTGCATGGATGGGTAAAGAGTTCAGCAGATGCAGCACATGTGCGTGACACACGCATTGTCAGTGATGCTACAGGAGGGAGGGAATGTGGGTCCCCAGGAACTGAACTAATCCCACTAGGATCAAATCCTGTTTGCTTCTGAGAATTTCAAACAGTTAACTAGAGAAATAAAGCCGTAAAAAAAGATTTTTTGCATTTGAATAAGAATAAGACCTCCCCCCAAGGGCGCAGTTAATGGGTAAGATGTCGAGCAGCTAAATAATCTCCAATACAAAAAGCTTCATCTTTAAATGCCTGGGTAAAACTCTGAAGGATTAACCCACAAAGCATCTCCACATTGTGAACATTGGGTCCTCGGTCCATGACACAATTATGTAAAGTCAAATTTACAAAATATGAGCCATTGTGATCAATGTAGTACATTTTAAAAGTATCTGCTTTTACTTATGGAAACTTTATTTTAAGGAAGCTTTAGGACTCAGACCCAGCACAAGTGAATTCATGGTTCTATAAATCTCTCTTATGGCTAGTCAGAAGCCTCAAAGTAGTCAAATTCATTTATCAAAGTCAATATATTTTTCATATAAATTAAAATAGTATATTTGCATACATAGGTTTCTACAAATATAAAAGCCAGTGCAGTTTATCAAGAATGACACCCGATAATCCATGCTTCCCCTTGCTCAAATCTTCTAAATCCAACTCCATTTGAGGATTTGTTTCCTATCTAACTCCCTGTAAAATTGGACAAAAGATTCTCAAGCTGATTTCTAGCAGGACTGCTTTCACAGGATGGCATTTACCTTCTCGGCGTTGGATCGGATGCACTTGACAAAATATGGCTCTGCCTGGCCAAGGGTCTCCATCAGTTTGTTGAGGGATGCCTGCAACAGAGGAGACAAAGGGAAGGGAGAGGAGACCACAGTGGATAAGGAAAACGCAAATGTTTAAATCACAAACCAACATAAACTGGAATTAATTATGAGTAAACGAGGCACATGGGAAATTATTCCCCCAATTGAGTGTTTTAGCACAAGCAACTTGGCTAATTTTGTCTTTGCCCTCAACAAAGAAACCAAAGATAAATATAATGCTGGGCTGGATTTTCAGATCTCTAGCTCCCCTGGAGCCCAAATCCTCATGCCACTCCACATCACAAACCTCTTCCAGCCATAAGTGGGAGCTCCAAGACAAAAATCTACACCTGGCACCACCACCCACTGATGCTTTTTAAACACAAATCAAATTTTCCTTTATCAAAAGTGATTCCAGGCAGGATTTGCTCCTGACTTTTAATTGTCAAAACTTTACTGTTGGCCTAAAAATGAATTGTTTTTAATGAAAGCTTTGCCAAGGGAAAATCGTAAATTCACAATAATTTTTGAAGCCTGCAAGTGTGAACACTTCAGAGGTTGTTTCTAGAGAAGAACTTCAATGCTGGCATGTTCCTGACTGAAGGATCACTGAGAATCGAGCAGTTTCCTGGTTCCATTTTACTATTTCCCCTTATTTATTCATCACCATTAAAAGTCTCTCCCATAAAAAGGAATTTACATTGGCATCACTCTACAGCCAGCTGCTCCAGTGGGATGTCATGCTCAGTTATCCCCTCACCTTGCAAACCTTTGACTTTTTGGGATGAATCACAAGCTCTTGGAATAAAACCAGGCTGAAAACCAGAGTGTGCCGGGTCCATTGCTGCTGGCCAGGCTCCTCAGCCACATTTTTTTGCTGTATATTTTTGGGTCTATCTAATTGCTGAGCACATTACAAACATGACATTGGTAAGGTGCTACAGAGTTGATTACTCTTGATTTTAATAGAGTTTAAAACTCTGTCATGTAAAGGATATTCTGTCACATTTACAATAAGCAGAGTTATAAATTTTGGAATACAGGAGTTAATAAACTGGTGTGGTATTACAAAGAAGCATTTTGCCCACTGCTCACAGGAAGCCTTTTTTTCCTTCTGCTCACTTCAAAGGCATCTTTTTGGGAAGCCTTTCATGTTTAGAAAAATTGATTCACATCCAGGATTTTGGAAGGAGCAAAGGATAGATCTCAGGCACATGGGATGCAGCTGTGTTAGGTACATTAACTTCATGCAAATATTGCTTCTCCTGTCCCAGGAAGCAGCAGGAATGCCATGATGTGGCATGCTCCTACTTTTTTTAAAATCTGAAATTACTCTTTTTTACACAAAAGAAGCCTATTGGGTGCTTTCAATCAGCTGCAGCATCCCACAGTGCCCCCACGGGCTGGTGGGAGGGAAAGGGGGTACCCCAGGGACACAATCCCTTTGCTAAAAGCCCAGCAAGCAGAGTGCTCCAGTGCTGGAAATGGTGGGAATGGGATGTGCTGGACCCATAGGAAGGGGCATTTCCATTCCCTCAGCACCATCCTGTGTGAGGCAGATGGCCCAGGCACCCTCAGCCATCTGGTGGTTGGGAATCCTCAAAGGACGTGTGAGGTCACTGGATTAACCCTGGACCCATCTCCTTTGTCTCTCTGCCAGTAAAACTTTCCAGCCACCCACTCCTTCACCACCTGTACTCAGCCTTTCAGGAACTGTTCCATCCCTCTCTCCAGGGCACCACCTCATGTGGGTTAAAGGGGATGTGGGTTAAAGGGGAGCTCTACAGTTTTAGGTCTGGGTGGTTCAGCTTTCCATCGTGACAGCCATCCCTGCTCAGGGGATCCTGCATCCTCAGCACATACTCCAAGGCAGCTATTTCCCCTACAGATTACCCTAAGTATAGGGATAGTGGAATCCATAGGAGATGGAGCAGCTGCAAGCCTGGTGTTGAGGCATTAGACACAAAGCAGCATTTCTCTGCAAAAAAAACATGATAGGAAACATTTGTGTTTCCTGCCTGTGACCCAATTCCATGCAATTTTATTAGTTTGCTCTTGATTAAAAAAGCAATACTGCTGCTTTGTCTCTCAAAATGATTCTCTTTAAAAAGTGCTCAATGAAATTAGAGGTATTTTATTTGAATGTGCTGTGAAAATATACAAAAAAACATCAATTGTGGCCCCCGAGGCTTTTCAGAGTTTTGTTGAGAGCATAAATAGGTCTTGGGAAGGCCTTTCACTCCAAGACATCCCCGTTTCAACCCCTCCATGGCTATGAATTAAACTCTACAGGAGTGAATTTTGACAAGAATACCATTAGATTAAACAAAGCTGAATATATAAATATACAGATGCGCATTCTGATAATTATACATATATGTGTATGCATATATTTTTAATTATTTAATCTTACCCACACCTACACACAGAGACTTTCTAAATATAAATATAAACCACATCTCCAAAAAAAAAAAAAACAACCCCAAAGCAGTGAAAATTACAAGTCAAAACCAACCCAGACTTGCTTTTAGAACCCAGATTTTAAGTGAAAAGCTGCTTTCTATTATTACTACCTGCTTGTGCACGTCTTGTAGCAGTTTCCAAGCCATGATGCACATATAGAACAATCACATTTAGGTTGGAAAAGACCTTTAAGATCATTGAGTCCAACTGTGAGCCCAGCACTGCCAAGTCCTTGGAGGATTATTTTCTCTGCACCAACCCCGGGGATTGCTGACTGGCAAACCACACTGACAACATAAGATCGATCCCTCCTCTGAATTCCCCTGCTCACCTGGAGATAATGCAGCAGGATTCTGACTTTACTGCCCCTATTAAAATTCCCATTCTGTCTCAGAACAGATTATACTGGATGAGAGTAAAAAGACTGTAAAAAACATGATTTAGGGATTTTGCAGTTTCTGGATTTGGGGGAGAAAGCAGCACAATATGAGGTACCAGAGGCCAGGGATGCACCAACATCTCCCTCTGCAGCTCATCCTCATGTCCCACCCTGCTCCACCATGTCATTCCTCATGATACCCATCCTCACTCTTATTCCTCTCCATTTGCACCCCTTAAATACCTGCCTTGTCCCCAGTTCCCTCAAGCCCTCAGTGGGATTCATGGCCTAAATGCTGCAGAGGATGGGAGAGGACTGTGCCTGGAGCAGGTAATTCCCCCCTCTCCATCAAAGGAAAGGGCTCACCTGGAACTGGGCACTGATGCTGGGTGGTTTTTTCTTCTTATGGAGGTGGAGAAGGGATTTGGTGATGCGGTCGTGCAACGTCAGGTTCGTGAGATGCTTGAGGGACTTCACATCCAGCAAGTGCTGCAGAAAAAGAGAGAATCCATAGAAAATCCAGATGTTACCATCACACCATCTGCTACATCCCTCCTTAACCCTTAGAGGGCTTCCTTAAGTGAAGTAATCTCAACAGGGAGCACTGACAGATGGCTTCCCTGTGAGGGTGGGGAGGCCCTGGCACAGGCTGCCCAGAGAAGCTGTGGCTGCCCCATCCCTGGAAGTGTCCAAGGCCAGCTTGGAGGGGCTTGGAGCACCCTGGTCTAGAGGAAGGTGATCCTGTCCATGACAGGAGGTAGGAGTGGATGACCTTTAGGGTCCTTTCCACCACAAACCATTCCATGATCCTATGATTCTCCTCACTGTTAATGTTCACTGATCAATTGCATTGGTGCCACTGCAGGTGCAAGATGGACATAGAGAGGAGTAAAAACAATGTTTGCTCCTTTCCTGGTGCTCTGTTCCTGATCACAGATTCAGCATCAGGGAGGACCACAAAAAGCATTATTCTTCTAGGGACAACAGATCTCCTTAAAATATAATAAATATAGCCAAGAGGGAGGGAAAGCAACGAGGCTGTTGTCTATCAGGCACTAGCTCTCCTGCATCACTTACTTGCTCATTTTAGTTTAGAGATTTAGCTATTAAATTTCACCAGCATGTACATACTCCTTCTCAGAAGAAGGAAAAAGGAGCCAGAGCAGCTCAAAGGGGGCTGTAAGTGCTCGTATCTCTCCCAGCAGAAATCAGGGCTGAAATCCTTTGGGTTTATATAAATTAATGAGCCCTGAACAGAGCTGAGTTGACCAAAATCTTGGTGTAGACATAATGGTCTTCTTCATATCTAACAGCATTGCATTACTGTGCTACAGCCTTAACCCACAGAACACAAAGGAGAAAATGTTGCTTCTTACTCACCTTTGGGAGACTGGGTTTGGCTTTGAAGTTCTTATTTCGCCTGGGGAGATAATAAATGGTTCGGGTTAATCCACAGTGCAATTGTGGAATAGAGGAGTTTATGAAACCAGCCCCTCCAAATCCCCCTAAGCAGCTGCTGCCCCTAGCTGGCACTGGAATGGGGCTGCCCCTGCATATTGCAGACTGAGAGGAATGGACCCAATTAATGGGAATGGTTACATTGGAAATGATGGCACCTTGGGGATTTGGGAAGAGCAAAGAAGCTACCTCACAAAATGATTGACCAGCCTGCTGATTTCCAAAGTCCATGTTCATCCCAGCCACTCTGGGATGCTCCCTGAACCTTTGAGGAGACTGCAGTGTGAATCATCAACATCATCTGCCCAGATAATTTATAATGGAAACTTTGATATGATATTAAAAGTGTGACTGCATTACATGGCTGCTGTATCTCCAGACTGGTGTGACCAGCAGGTTTGTTCCTTCTCTTTCTTTCCTTTTTCTGTCGTTCTGAATGAACGAGATGAGTTAAATCAGACATGTCAAATGTGCCAGAGCTGCTTTGACCCAACTGGGAAACACCTCCAAGTCTCCTTGGCACTCTGAGAGTTTTATATCCTATTTACATTCCCCTAGCTACCCATGCTGCTCATTATTATGCTCCAGGAGTAAAGCTCAGCTCCCCTCCTGGGTACTGACATGAGGATGCCATGGGCCCTCTCCAGCAGTTTGCTGTTGGTGGTGCTGACGAATATCCCATCTTTGTCCAGGAAGGTGCCAGGGCTGGCGAGCCTGTTGTGCCTCATCCCCATCCGGCCATTCCAGCCAACTGCAAAGGCATCCCTGAAACACCACACACCGTTAGGAAGAGAGAAAAACCACGGTTCTATGATAAAAACAGATCATGAAATAACTCACTGGTAGATAATGAGCTGCTGCTTTTTTTTCCCACTGTTCATTCACTCCCATGGGATGAGTCCCTGGTACTACACAGCACATGAAGCCATAGTCTACTAAAGCACCTCTCAAAGATCAAATATTCACAAAAGGAACAAATTATCAGCAGGACAATAACAGCTTCTAGCTCTCCCAGACAGAAACCTTCAGTCTGCAGATACCTCTAGGTACCTTTGGTGGTCTGAAGGATATGAGGCCATGACATCTAGTGCAGACTCTGTCTCCTTACATTCACACAATCATTCCATCAGGAAGAGAAAAACAAATCTAATTTGCAATAAACTCATTATTTGCCACAAAGATGGATGTCAGCCCCAGCTGGATGGATGGATTAACTCTGAATCACTCTCTGGGGCCCGATTACAAATCAGTCACTCAATTTGGTCCCCCCTGCCATGGAGCATAACTGCTGTGGTCTCCAGAAATGCTCACCTGGCTTCAGAACGGCTAAAGAGAATGAGGAACCAGAATCCCACCTTGGAGAGATGGAAATGGATACTTGACCAAACTGCACATCAGGACAAGCAACTTCCAGAGATGAGGAGCCTTTCAGCGGTGTCTGGGCAACATGAAGCCTCTTATGGACAGCACCCAAACAAAATACTTTTGGCTTGGTGGGTTTTTGGTGGTCTGTTGGGGTTTTTAAACTCTAGATTTTTTATCAGCCTTGCAGAAATCATCATACAAAATAAAAGCAATCTAAGGATGGATGTGGGGGCTGCAACGTGCCCCCCCCCCCCAGTTATCTCAGACAGGAGGAAAAGGAACAGGAGGAGGCTCTAGGCTGCACTAAGTCATGAGGATGCAGAAGGATATGGTGGTTTAAACATGGCCTCAGGCACCGGCTACTTCTGAGGTCCGACACAAAGGTAGTCCTTTGCCTTAAAGACCTGATTTGGAGGAAAGACAAATCTCAAGTGCCACATGGAAATTAAAAAATAAAGGATGTAAAGCTGTATGTTCAGCCAGCTCAAAACCTGGAGCCGGATCCTCAGAGCAATGTCACCTCACTGCCTCATCTGAGCACTTCCCAAATTCCTTCCTGATCCTATTAAATCAGCATTTTGACATGCACCACTACTATAAGGAGGGATCAATCACAGCAAAGTAAAACCCCTGGCTAAGCACTCCAGGACCTGCTTTCTTAAGCATTCCATTGACAGATTGTCAGTGAGAAGCCTGAATATCCAAGTGATCCCTCCTGTTCACCTTTCTTCTCTTTACATCTCAGGTACTATCCACCAAAACCCTCATGTCTGCAGGTGGGAAAAAATACCACCAGTTGATGGGAACCACTAAAGCTCAACAGCCACTTTTGGGATGAACAACACCATTAAGCCTGGCTAACCTCTCTGGAAAACCTTAGAAATTCCCATGTAGTTTTGAAAAACCCAAGAGATAAACTGTCAGCTCTGTCCATTATGGACACTTTAGGATGGATATGTTCACATGGCAACAGATACAGGCTTTTGGTAGTTTGGTGTCCATCACCTCACCGAGTCCAGCCAGCTGTTTCCAGACCAACACCTGCTCAGACAACCCTGCACATAAAAGTGTCACTAGTGAGCACCAACCAGCAGGATCCCAACCAGCCCAAGTGGTTTTGGTTAGGCATGGCCTGGCCTTCATTTCTCAGCAGCTGAGGAAGGCACTTGGAATGCTCTGCTGAAGCCTGGTTTCCCCCCCCAGCATGTGCAAACCACGCGTCCACTTTCCTTCCTGAGATCAGAGGAGAGCACTTGGCTCCCTAAACCCTCCACAGTGACTTCCTGAGTGATGTCATGCCTGAAGACTGCTTTTAGAAACAGGCCCCAAACTATCCTCTAGGTTGGATGCACAACCAGACTTATCAGCAACCACATGATCATGAGATGGCTTTGAAAGCAATTCCTGTTTAATTTGGAGCCATAAATTGCTTGCTGGGAAGCTGCTAAAGCCAATCTCTCGTCCAGAGTGTCACCTGCACTCCTGTGCTCACCTCCTCTTGCTCAACAAGTGCCATCTACCTGAAATACCAACATTCATCAAGTGTGACATGACTCTCCAGTTCAAAGATAGCTACAAGCAAAGGGATCAAAATCACCTGCCTACTCTGAAAGCTCAGGCTGGATCTTGGAGATCTTATGAGACACCTGGTTTGTACTTCCAGAAGGAAGGGGTAAAGGTGACATCTGAGGACTCATTACTGATGATGCCCAAAGGAAGTGAAGATCATGAACCATGCTATCAAGGCACCACAGAAGGAGGAACACAGGGGTTAGGATGACTCCAAAAGCACTTTTTCTGCAAATAAAAGCTCAGATTGAGGCTGCTGGTAGAACACAGCTGCTGAGGATGAGGAAGGAAAACACAGTTCTTCAATTCTGGCTGTTTAGGCTGACTTGTCTGCTGTGCTGGCATGGGTTAAACCACATAACTAGTGTCCACACACTGAACTCCTTAGTAAATAAACACATCCTCCTCCTTGCCTGGGTCAGGAGGAACTTCCCTGCCTTTACAATGTCCCTTTGCTGAGATAACTGAAATATTTTGAGCTATGAAAATGTTGGCAGCCCCAGCTCCCACACTAAAGTGCCTCCAAAGCTGGAGTTAGTCAAGAAAAGCCCTGTCCCAGTTCACGGATTGTTGGGAAGGACAGGAATTTAATGGAGAAGTTTTGCAGATATACAGAAGGTTTTATAGGAATGAAAACAAGTTTTGATATAGAAGAAAAGAATTGTTGAGCTAGTTTTAATGGGTAACTAGAAAACAAAAAGCAAGTGAGTTAGAAGAGGCTTTTATGGCTTAGAGCAAAGGATAAATCCACCTCAAACAAAAGGATTTTCACAGGCAAACAAGAAAGCCAATGTTGCAAGTAAAAAAAAAAGATCTCAGAAATTTCCACTGCAGAACAAGTCCCAAAGCCTAACATATAATTACTAACTCTGATGACTGGCTAGTCACTAACATAATATGGTCATTTTAGCAGTTTTGATAGGTTATATGTAAATGTAAAAGGTATTGTGTATGATGTTGATTGGTAGTCATGTATTAAAACGCTCTGTAATGAAAAGTATATAATGAATTGTAATATAAATAAAATTTGGCTTCAGGACACACAGCTTGCCTATAGCCAGCAGCTCTAGGCTCAGCCACCACCCTCAACTGCTGTAACCTCATCTACACAATAAACAGCATTTTAAAAGCTGGCTAAAGCCTCCTTCTCTTCATCAGGCTCTTACAACTGATATTCCTCATGTGCCAAAGGCTGGATAGAGAAACTGCAGGAATCCTCTTATCTACAGGGGAAAACCTCCAAAGGGACAAAGTTTCATGTTACACTATCTTGAGGGAAACTTGCACAAGCAGAGGTGCTGGAAACAGCGAACGTCACCTCTGGAGACACCAACATTCTCTGCTTTGAGTGTTACCAATGACCAACTGTTGTCACAACCCAACCCATCAGAGCCCCAGCAGCTGCAGCATTATGAGAAAGGAAAGGAGGGTGGCACAGACTGGGGTGAGGACAGCCAGGGTTGCATCACCTTCCCAGGACAGGGTGGCATTGCTTGTACCAGCTGGATTTCTGCTCAAACTTCAGAAGTGGCACAAATTTATGAATTCAATCCCACCATTTTAAGCAATTCCCATCCTCTCTAACCACTGAAACGGACTTATAATGATGTGAGACCATTCAGTTCTCCTTCAGTAGGGTGCCACTGCCTCTCTCAAAGGAGAGGAATTCAGAGGAAGAAGGACATTCTATTCTCGATGGCACTCAGAGAGCACGCGGTGAACAAAACCAGGCAGAAGAAGCCACTCTTCTTTCCCTAAAAAAAGGAACAATGTGTATCTGATTTTTGTTGTGGCTGTTTGGCATTAAAGCCATTAAAAATGAGCCTTCATAATAATTAGTTCTGTGTGGAAGCCATTGAGATGCAAGGACTGATTTAATGGACACATTAAATGGAGACAGACTCAGACCCCTCTTGACTTGTTCTGGGCTTCTCATTAACCTCAGAGCAGCCATAAAGACACACTTGGATATCCACAGCTCCAAGCAGTGGTTGTAGGAGCAGAGGGTGCTCCTATCATTCCTTCCCCAGCATACACCTGCTCAGAGGGAAGTGGGTATTGGGAAATCAGACCTCCTGGGATGTGGGGAGGAATAGCACAAGAATAGCTGGGAAAAGGACCAGTGCCCAGACATGCCTTGGAAATGAAGACTTTGGCTTCACAAGCAAGTTAATTCTGGAATGGGGATGGAGAAGGCTTTGCAGAAGAGGCACAGATCTGTATCTCAAGTGTAGACCTGAGTCTTATTCAGTAGCTGCTTAAATGGTCAGAAACTTCAAGGAACGATTTAAAAATAAAAATGTACATAAAACTGTAAAAATCAATCAATTTTGAAGCAAATGTGCTTTTTTTCCCCCCTGAAAACATGCAAGCATTTGGCAAAGTACCATCTCAAACCCCATAACTTCCAGGTTTTCCACATTCCAAAGTGCCTGGAGCCACCACATGCTGTATGCAGTTCTGCATCCAAATCTGTATTCCTTGAAAGACTATTTCCTTGGTATTGGCACATTCATTCATTTTTTTAAGCTTCTTATCCCCTTGTACACCCAATACCACCAACTGCTGCCTTTGACACAGGGAACTTGGTTTCCCTGCCTGCTGTTTAGTCAGGAAAGGTGTTTAGATCCAATCACAAGGCAGAGAAAGAACAAAGAGAAATCAGATTGGTAGGCAAGACAGGAGAAATGTCAATACAGTCATTTTTAGGTACAGCCAGTGCTCTCTCATGCCAGACCCCTGGCCATGGCAAGGTAAAAGCAGGAGCCTTACCGTGGGCTCCTCTCGTTGATGGTGTTGACTCCCTGGAGGTCTGAGAGCGGCGTCCTCGGGCTCTTGCGGGTGATACCTGAAGCAGCACATGAAGAAGATGTTTCCAGCTGGCTGCCACCCAGCACACAATCAGCAGAGCCATGGCTCAGCCCTGACTCTGGCGTGCAGCAGCCGACGTGTCCCGGCACATTCCGGGCACAGCCGGGTGCCAAGGATGCCATCCCGGTGCCACCTCCCTGCCAGAGCCATCACCCCTGTGAGTCACGCTGTTTGCTCCAGCCTCTCATTCCCCTCCCACAGATGCATGAGGTGTTGTAGGGACACGCTGTCCCAGCGAGCAAATGGGGTGAGGGAAGGAGATGATGGGCAGGGGGGGGAACAGTCACTCGTGTTCTCCATGTCCAAGAGATTCCCAAGCTTTTCACCAGCTGCATGGGCAAAACAATAATTAGAATGCTTGGGAAAATGGCCATTCATTCCTTAGACACTTCTCTCCCTCCCTCCAAATATAAGGGCATGTGCAGCAAGTAGGAAATACTTTATATATTATTTTATAAAGGCTTGATAGCCTATTGAGACTATATCCTTTGATAACTAGAATAATTTATTTGTAAATAAATAAAACATCTCTAATAAAACAATATATTAAATAAAGTATCTATTTTGTACTCAGCCAAAGAAGCTGCCACACATGGTTACAGTAGCAGCTGCTATCTCTCCCGAAGTGGAAATGTTTTGTAACCAAGCACTTACAAAGACAGTAGGCAATTTTTGTAGACAACAAATCACTTCAAGTCACCAAACCACAGAAATGTAAAGATTTGATAATGTGGAGTTTGACAAGAAAACAGTTGAGCAATTTTATAACTGTCTCAAAATCACTGCTGTGAGACAGGAAAAATCACAGTTCTCACCTCAGCATGGGGAAAATGTGTTTTATTTTACCCTGAGACATCTACAGTGGGGAAAAAAGGGGGGAAAAAGCTTTCTAAAAAGAAAAAATTCTAAACTATGGTTTGTAGCAGAACAGGAGGAAGCAATGGCATATCCCCTCCTTCCCATATTTATAATTCCACTATTTCATGCAGCCCAGGTGCTGAGATAAAAGGTGTCCTGGTGATTTTTTGTTCTGAAAGATGAACACAAAGCAAATACGCTGAGACCTGGGCCTGTCCTGCTGTTCTGAGCCTGGAATTCCTGAGGAGAAGATGAATTCCTACCAAAGTCAATGGTGACATCACTTTAACTGGACATTTACCACCCTCCTTGTCCTATAAAGGTGTTGTAACAGCTCATCTTGAAGCTCAACAGGAGAATCTGTTCATCGTGAATTGGGCAGGAGATCCCTGAAAAGGCTGATGGTCCTGCTGGTTAAGTTTTTGCATCAAAAGGTTGCCCAAATATTCTGGAAATGTCAACAAAAGAAAATTTGAGGGTGTGCTGCTCCAGGTCATCTTTGAACCCTGCCTGTGTTCCAAGGCAGGACCAACCAAATCACTCCTGCTGAGAAGGTCTGACATCTCCAGCATTGGAGGTTTTTGAAAAGCAAGGCAGGTAAAGCATCTGAGTGCTTAACAATATCCAAGCTCAAAACCCTTTCCAATCCCTCTTTTTGCCATTTAACCCATTTTTGGCTTACAATTATTGCCCTAGGATTGTTCTTGTGCCTCTTTCAAGACTGGCACTTCTGTGTCTGAAGTCCTGATTTAGAGCACAGAAACCCAATTGTAAAGAGGGAAAAATCGGAATAACCAGGAATCTGCTTAAAATGTTGCATTAGTACTTTATGTAGCTAGTTTTAGATGAAGAAAGCACCTAATGTCTAGCTAGACCTATTTTTAATATAGATTAAATATATTTTAATATACCTGGATACTCCTCTATTAAGGCCCAGAAGGCTTTTCTTGTCTAAAGGAGTCCATGAAAAACAGTATTTCACTGGTATTTCCAAGATTTTTTTAAATGCATACCCTTCTTTGTGGAGCAAAACTGTCTTCCTACCCCTTCCTGCACTCTCCACCAAAGAAAGAAAAGGTCCAAAACACCTTCCAACCCAACAAGTCAAGCTGAAGTGTTGAAGACAAGGTTGTATCAAATTATCCCTGCATCCACACCTTGCATTGCTCAGGAAAAGGGAATTTCTATTTCAGGCTTTCAGGTAACAGCTGCATTTAAATTGCATCATGGTTCTGCCAGCTCAGCACCTTAAGTTACTTGTTGATTAACAAAGGTCACAGTGCACAAGTCGGGTTAAAGAAAAGTACTTTAGGTGCACCAAAGGGAAAGACTTTTCGACATTGTGCCATCACTTGGCTCTTTAAAGAAGGAATACAGCCAAAAAAAGCTGTAATGTTGATGTGAAAAACCCTTTTCTTGGAAATAAGAGGGATTTTTATAAATAGAAGGTAAAAAGGTCTTAGATTTCAGCTGGTGACTTGCACATAGCCTTGAGAATTGTGTATGGTGAATATGGGCTATTAAATTGTAGGAATTGAGACACAGCAGGAAAGAACAATGTGGCAACAACCTCTCACTTCCTTCATCCAGCCCAGACACAGCCTCATCTGGTTTACACTTCAGGCAAAAATTATTCAGATTTTTCAAGCATATTCCCTTTCCTTCAGCTGGAGTGTTTCAGAAAGATGGACTGATTTACCTAACAAGTCTTTGCCCTTGTTAAGAAGAGTTTTGGATAAGCCCTGTCTACTCCCTATGGATGAATGCCAACCAGCAGGGCTCCAGTCTTGAATCAGAGGTGTCTAAACGCAGTGCCTTGCCCTGGAGGAACTGGTGGACTCCACAGCACCAGGGAAGGAGCTGATGGTAAGGGAAGGGTGACCAGTTGGCTCCAGAATACCAAGGGACCTACAGGTTATCTCAATAAACTCATCAAACCAATTTTTCTCTCTTTGTTCAGAACTAATTGCACAGTTCAAGACAAGGAGATGACCTTGGTTCCTGCCTCAAGGATGACATGGATGTATAAACTCATCTGACTTGTGGGAAAAGCCAAGCTCACCTGTGGGGCCCAAACCCTGATGGATTCTGAACGGAAAAGTTACACAGCTCCAAGCCCACTTCAGCTTGCCAAGGGAGCCTGGGGAAGCAGGAGCACATCCCGTGGGAAGATGGGAAGGATCTCTGAATGCAGAACAAGAATGACTTGCTTGCATGGTCTTCTTAGACCCACACGTTGGATTTATTGTGAAAGATCCCAAATTGTGTGGACTAGTCTATATTAGTGAGGTTTTGAGCTCAACATTGAGCTCAACTTCCTGCTTCCCACTAAATTAAGGCTCTAAGTATCTCTTGAGTTGTACGATTTTCCTTTTCCCCACCTAAGGAACTGCAAACTAAACCCCCCAAAATCTCCCATATTGTGGAGCCAATTTAAAAATTAAAGTTACATTGATTCATTTATTGCAGGTAAAATTACTCTGCTGATAACTATCTTCCTTTCCAATAGTTTCTTAGCAGTATCAGTAAGGTCACTTGGCACAATTCCACTTAATAAAATCTGAAATCAAATAAAATTTAGTATCACGCCTTTATATTTTCTTACAGCGGTGTTGGGAACTTGTAGGGGAAAATAAAGTAGTTAAATTAATAATGAAAGCCTAAATTAAGACCTAAACCACCACTGCTCCCCCAACCCCACATGCTGCAGGAAGCACAGACATCTGACAGAAGGTTTCTAACAGGAAAACCGCATTTATGAAGGTTTAGCATGCACCTATTGTACTTACTGTCCTCAGCTCTACAGAAAAAAAAGTGGTTTCCACTTACACCTAAATTTCATGAAGTTTAAGCAAGTTGAGCTGCCCATGCAGAGCAGCTCTATTTCCATCAGTTTTAACACACAACATGAAGAAAGAGAATAATGGTAGGCAAATAATATATCTAAACATGAGACCACCAAATATCTATTTAAATATAAAAATAAAATAGAGTAGTGCAGGCAAGAGTGTCCATGTTGTCATGCAGGATGAGTTTATTACATGACAGAGGAGTGAAGATGAAGAAATGGAGACCAAGTGCATCATTCTGTAAAATAACATTGACGATGCCTCTGTTTTAAGTAAAAGCCCTGGGAGACAATATTTTCACAGGCTAAAGATATTTCTGAAGTCCAATGAAATCCAAATTAAGTTGAATTCCAGCTATACCAGCCTTGTATCAGGAATATTCTTTATAAATGTCAGTGAGTAAATAGGGAAATTGCCAAAAAAATGATTTTTGCAAGATCTCAAGAGATACGGGTTTGCTTTTAATTGGACTCTTCCAACTCTGCCTAATCATTTCCCAATAGGCTCAAAACTGATCTAAGGCAGCTGGTTTGATCATGGAGGGCTCCTCAGGCGCTGGTTTTTATCCTTTCTACATGGAATGCAGCTGGTTTCCATTTCTGGATGTGTGAGTGTGGTATCAGAGGGGGGAGGGTGGTGGAGCCTTACTGTACTTCTCCTCCTTGCACCTCTGCAGGATCTCTAAGCTCCTCTGGTGAACTGGGTGGTGGAGAAAGCTAAAACTATCCACACTTTTCAAAACCGCACATGGCACTGCATCATCATGCCCTTGGGAAGCAAAATAAAAACAAACAAAAAAAATGGAGAGAAGAGAAAGATTTAATAAGCAGAAATCAGGAGAGGGGAAGGAACAAGCCCAAAGGAGCTCAAGGGTCACACGTTTTGTGCTCGACACAATTCAACCGTGGTTTCCTCTGCACTGTGGCATGGGAGCAATGGGCTGGACCATGTCCCAGTCCCAGTTATCATCCTCATCAGACAGAGCACAAACACTTAATAATCACTCCAAGATTATTTGGGCAAAAAGAGGATGATTAGATAAATCTTTACTTCTATTAACTTATTTTTTAAATCCTTTCCGTGTCTCTGCCCAGTGTTACCCACAAATCCCTGTCCAGATGCTCCATGAGACAACCACCTGGAATTTTCATCTTGCATCCCAGTGCTACATTTTGCTCAGATTTTGGCATTTAAAAGGGAAAATGTAAATTATTTGCATTAAGCACCATTTCTATATTCGCTGAGGGCAGAGGACACAGAGCCTGGAGTTCAGCAGGATGGGTTTGAGTTGGAAGAAACCATCAATGTGTGGCCAAGGGGACTTCTGATGGGCCAGCTGTGAGCACAGGGTAGAGGAGAGGTGATGCCAGTGACAATGTGCCAACACACAGCGCCTCTCTGTCATTGTTGGCCAAGTCCAGGATGTGCCACACTCCCAGTGAGGCGTGGGGAGGTCACCATGGAGTCACTTTGTGCCAGCAAAGTGGAGAGCATTTCATATCAACACATCAAACCATTGGAAAGGACTGATCTGAATTTTACAAGGGAACACTGTCAAGGGGAATCTGCCTCACCACCAGTGAGACCTCAAACACCAAGCTTTTGGTTGCTGTCACCTTTATTTGGCAAATGCAGTCTTTTTATTGATTATTTTGAGGGCAGTGGTTTTTTGGGTGATCAGCTTCAGGAATAAATATGCAGAAGCCAGTGGGATTATTTTTAAGCAGGAATTACCCAAGGAGCAACCCTTGTTGACCAAATCCAACTGCAGAGCCCATCGAGGACAGGCACAGCCTCAAGACCACAGGACCTTCATCAGAGCAAGGATTTAGGTCCAGCAAAACCAAGTTTCTGCAGCCTAGTTTGTATGAACAGCACCATTTTTTCCATTAAGTTTTTGCCAAGAATTAGACGGTTTTGCATAATAAATGTGTATTGATGACAGCAAAAAAAGCCAATCAGCCAATATTCTTTCCTAGAAAGCTTGACAGTGTTCCTTTAATCCAAGTTCACAAACAAATCCAGCTCTAACATGCAGTTCTATTGGACTATTTCAATACTCATTGATAAACTTAGTAATAAAAAGAATTAAAAACCAAATTATTGAAGAGTTCCACCCTTCAGCTAAGTGCAGCTCGTCTGATCTTGGCATCTTATATTCGAGGAGAGTTGGCAGCACCATAAGAAGAAGCATCACTCAGGCAGAACACAAAGGTACCAAAGAAAATCCACAGTGACACCACTTTGCTGCTCTTCACCTTCAATTTAACGACGACAATCTCACAATCACCAAAAGCTGCACTAGGAGGGTATCAGGAGCACAGGAAAAAGAGTCCCTAAAGCTAGCACGAAAAAATGCTGATTATCCTTCCAGAAGCATCGACTTGGCATGGAGGAGACAACCAAAAGGATGATGTGGAAAGGAAGCAGAGAAGAATTTTGCAGAGCTGCTTAGACATAAGCCAGGGATTTTTCCAGAAAATCCCTGTTGGGTATTGCAAGTGTAAAAGCATGAGAGATCCAGCTGAGGTTCAGACAAAGAGTGCAAAGGGCCTTTAATGAAAAGAAGCACGTTTTGGATGTTTCCCTGCTCCCTCACTTCACCTGCCTGAGGGATGGGGAAAGGACCTCAGAAATCAAGAACGGGCAGCACATCTTGAAAAAACACCTTTACAAATGTTAAGTGTGTGCATGTGGATGACTGTGTGAGAGAGGCTTTTCTTACTCTACCATCATTTTGTCAGAAGCTCCACATCTGTGGGCAGGTAGATGCTCAAATCAGGCTAATTAAAGCCATCAAGTTTTGATAAAAAAAACAAAATAAACCTCAAACGTGCTGCCTTTGGTTCTCTGCTTCTATCAAGATGGGAGAACTTTAGTGATACTTTGATAACTCAGAAATGTTTTCTGCCATATGCCATAGATGCAAAGCATCAGTTTGGGGCATTTGCATTATTTTGGAGAGAAGAAGGGAATTCCAGCATCTGACAGTGGATGCATCATGCTACACCAGCCCGTCACACTGTCCTGACACTGGCTGAGCCTTCTGCCCATGTCTACCTCTTCCATAGCCACCTGCTTTGGTGACAGGATTTTGGAGGAGGACAATGGAGCAGGGGATGGGTGTAAGGTCACACCAACAAAAACACAGTGAAAACACTGCTACTCATCTCACCTTGCTAAGTGTGACCTGGGCAAAGTCAGAATCCCAGAACAGGTTTGAGTTGGGCAGGGACACTTTCCACTAGGGGTTGCTCCAGGGCCTGTCCAACATGGATGGTCATGCTTGACCATGGTGGGTAGCTCCCCAAAGAGGGC
Organism: Acridotheres tristis; assembly: GCA_037013685.1. Lineage (NCBI taxonomy): Eukaryota > Metazoa > Chordata > Aves > Passeriformes > Sturnidae > Acridotheres > Acridotheres tristis. The sequence goes on along the minus strand of CM072897.1, from coordinate 19,865,777 downwards.
AAGGAGAGTGATCCCAGCTCTGCCACTGCTTGTAGGCTAAGTTTTCCCCACAGATAAGGTGTACCTCAATATGGAATACAGATTTGGGTAATCACCTCCCAGTAGTGTTGCCTGTATAATGGAGACTTTCTCATGACTTTTTCCCAATTTGGTGCACATAAAAGTTCAGGGTATAAATGATCTGAAGATTGTTGGTAAGTTTAAGACAAACCTTATCTGGCTTTCTGAGGGCTTTGTTTTTTCTTTGACTCAAAACCCAGAGGGTACAAAGCACAAAGCAATTTGAACACGGGATAAAGGACATGGACAGATAATGGAGCAGCACCATGAAAAGGTTTAGAAATTCAGCCATCACCATGTATTAGTTAATTTTGGTATGAAAGAGACCTCCTGGACTCATGCACTTATCTATCTATCTATCTATCTATCTATCTATCTATCTATCTATCATATCTATATATTGATATATAGAAATAGAGATATAAGCAAGTTACTGCTACAAACTCTGGACTGAAAAGTGGGAGTGAGGAGACGAGCACAGCGGTGTGCAGCATCAGTTGCCAGAGACACAAAAAAGCAAAGCAGGGCTTGAAATCAGCTCTTACTTCCTGAGATTGAATGATTTTTTCTTATCTTCTGGATTACTTCATTTGAGTTCAGCCTGGGGTTTATGCAAGACGAAAATGCAAAGATGGATTTTGCAAGCCACCTCTTTATCCCAGAGCCAAACACCTTTGCCATCTCCTTTGGTTACTCTGTCCAAAAATGCTGCCTTGATGTGCCAGACAGACCAAGGCTCATGAGAATCAGCTCTTCTCTTACACTGCATGTGAGAGGAGTCAGAGGGAGAACCTCAAGAGCTGAAGGTTGATTTTTTGCCTTCTGTTCTTCTTGGGATTTGCTCCCAAGAAAATTATTCTTTCTGCTTGAAGAGTTCGCATCCCTGTGCTCCTTGTCCCAGGCTTCCTCACTCTCCGTGATGCAAAACCTCACTGATTACAAAGTAATTCATGGTGCAGCTCTGCATTTAATTTTAACCCAGCTGACATGTTCCCTGCAGAGGCTCTAATTCCATCACGGATTTCAAGCCCTCTTGTGCCCAGAAATGAATAGTAATAGCTTGTACCCATCTTTCCAAAATTGCTTTATGCAGAGAAATGGTCTAAAAGTACAGCTAGGTCTTGCCTGCCACAGCATGATGATGCACCATCACTTTAATTTAATGCCCCTGCAATACGTGGTTCTGGATGACTGCAAAGCCATCCAGATGAATTTTGCTAGACAAGAGACATGCTCTCCTGCAGCTGAAAGAGTGAACAGCTTGGAAAATGATAGGAAGATTTACTGTCTTTTTTTGTTTCCAGATATAACTCGCAGTTCAAGAATTATTTAAAAAAAAATTATCTTTTTCGCTGGATAATTTGTATGTCTCTGCTTGAATGACTTGGGTTTTTCTATCCATGCGTCCTAAAAAAAGGAAAATTTAAAGCAGCAGTAAAATGAAAATATTTCCTTATGATATGTTAAAACCCAGATGAACCTTTAAATGTGACTTCTGCAAAAAATCTACCTGTTGTTTCAATGAGTTTCCTAACAGATTCAAAACTCCTAATAAGTCAGGCCACTTCAAACAGGGTAATAACATATTAGACCCAAATTGCTGCTGAGAAACAGGCTCCAGGACCGGGTGATGGGCACACATACCAGTTTTTTTCTCCACGTGTCGTTTTCCAGCCTCCCTGAGGGCGACCATGGCCCTGAAAAAGGCCCTCAGGACAGCCCAGCGGAAAACAGCCACGGGATCAACGCCGACCATGCCACAGATGAAGGCGTTCCTGCTGCTGCGCAGGAGAGCAACGATGTCCGGGCGCATGTGATCCGTGTTCTTCTCTCGGAAATCCTAGGGGAGGAGGAGGAGGAGGAGGAGACAGGAAAATAAACAATACCCACATGATACTCCACGTAGGATCTTCTGGGCCAGCACAACTATTGGATCCTGTTTCTTTTCCTCTCCTGCTCCCATATCAGATACCTCTTTGTGACCGTCATCTCTGATGCTTATCACGTGCATTTATTGCATCAGAAACAGGATGAGAAATTTGCAGCTGCAAATCCCGAGGCTGTTTCTCACACAGGCTCATCTGGCCACTGGAATTCCTTCTGCTAATAACTGGCCTGAATAGAAATAGGGTCAACTTTGGAATCATTCATGTGGGATTCCAGAAAGTACCTGTGGCAGTGGGATGCTGAGACTTAAGCACACATAATCTGTATTAAAAGCAGCTAATGATGAGGAAAACACTGCATTTTCTACACAAACCAAGCCCAGAAAAGCCACCAGACACCCAATTTTAACTTCTTGTTGGGGTGTAGCACTAAACTCAGTGTGCATCCCTAAATGCCCACATAGAGGGGAACAGGAAAACCCTTTTCCTACCACCTTTTCATTTCCCCAAACACTTCTCTCCTGACCCTCCCATCTTCTTGGGCCAAATCCTCTCCAAAACACCGCTGTGGAGCCTCTGGGCCTTTCCTTCCCAATCCCAGATGGAGATGAAAGCTGGGAACAGCTGGGTGACAGACCTTGACTCCGTACTTCACTTTGCCAGCATAGTGTTTGATGATGAAAGCTGGCTCCATCACAGCTGGGAATTCAATGTAGGAGCTCCCTTCGTGCTGGCGCTTGAATTTGTCCAGCAGCGTCTGGTTTGTGGCTTGAGGAAAACTGAGTGGAGACAATGGAAAGGAAGAAGCTGTAAACCCAACGGGAAAACTCTGACACTTCTTTCTTGGCCACAAAAGGGAAAACAGAGGCATTCTGAGCTTCCACTTCTGTGTGTGCTTCAGCAGAGCCTCTTGTTAAGAGAAAGCCAACCCTCCACCCTCAAATTTCATGGAAATCTGCAGCATGGAGATGCATTTCACACCTTTACCCAATTTGTTTTATCCCAGTACAACACCACTGGGAGAACATCACTGCTGGTCTCTTGTCAACGAGACAAGAGTGCAGGAGAAATCTGCAAGGCAAATGATGGGAGAAAGCTGCATGCCCCTGGTCACGTGGATCTGAGGTGACCTCAGCAAAACCACCTAGCTTTCCCTGCCTTTCACAGGGAGGAAACTGGAACGAGCATCTGATAGGAGAATTCCTGCTCCAAAGTTTCCACACCAAAGCAGTCCCAGAAGCCACATGTTCACCCAAGAATTTCTCCCGAGACAGATGGATGCAAACAAGGATGCAAATCTGAGCTAAGTCCCTGATGCCCATAAAACCCAGTGGAAATGCAGCCCCTATGGATGAATGCTCTCACTTCACTCTGGTTCAGTTTTTACCAGTAAATTGATAAGTCCACCTTATATCTCAAAAACAGCACCTACACATCCTGCTTTAACTCATGCACTTGGGTTCAGCACCTTCACATCATCACATCCCAAGAGACAGGGAAAGAAATGAAGAGAGAAGCAAAGGAAACCTTTTCCCTTCCCTTTAATGGAAAAAATTCTGGAAAGGAATTTTAATTATGATTTTTAAGGGTTTTTGCTCAGCTGGCTGATTCTCCACTCTGTGTGTTACCACCTCAAAAGCAATACTAGAAACACCAATCAGCCAAGCAAGCTATTAGCAACTTTTTGGGAAGCTGTGTTTTTTTGTTTTTTTTTTTTGGTTTTTTTTTTTCTTTCAGAAAACTGAAGAATAAGCACATTTTATCAGAAGAAGCAAATCTCATTTCCAAAGCCAGCATTTTCCTACTCACTTGCTTTCCTCATCCAGCAGATGGAGCAGTCCCGTTGGCTTCTTGCTGATCAGGTTGATGCAGCTGGAGTTGTCTATGTAGTCGATGTTGTGCCAGCTAATTCCTTCTGCTCTATATTCCTCCTAAAAAAAAGCCCCACAGATGACATAACGATGATTTGGTGTAAGAAAAAAATAAAAGACGAAATCCAAAGGGTTTTGTGGAAACTGATACACTGTTTACCAAAACAGACATCTCTCCTGTAAATATTCCATCAATGCTTTTTGTGATTCCAAAGAAAAGGATAAAGAACCTCTGGAACAACCTGAAACAAAGTGAACCACAGAGCATTTCCCAATTTCAGATGCACCAGACATTTGTTTGGACACAGGGTGGCTGTGTCCAGTTCAAACCTGCCAAGGATGTCTAGCATGTGTAGACTTCCCCATTGCTTTTACTGGATTGTTTCTAAATCACAGCACAGTTTGGGCTGGAAGAGACCTTAAAGCTCTTCTTGTTCCACCCCCTGCCACGGGCAGCAACAACTTCCACTAGTCCAGGGTGCTCCAAGCCCCGTCTAACTTGGCCTAGAACACTTCCAGGGATGGGGCAGCCACAGCTGCTCTGGGCACCCTGTGCCAGGGCCCCACCACCCTTACAGGGATCAATTTCTTCCCACTATCCCCTCTAACCCTGCCCTCTGGCAGTGGAAGCCATTCCCTGTGTCCTGTCCCACCATCCCTTGTCCCCAGTCCCTCTCCAGCTCTCCTGGAGCCCCTTTAGGCCCAGGAAGAGTGTCTGAGGTTTCCCTGGAGCCTTCTCTTCTCCAGGGGAGCACTCCCAGCTCTCCCAGCCTGGCTCCAGCCCTCAGAGCATCTCCATGGCCTCCTCTGGACTCTCTCCAGGAGCTCCATATCTTTCTGATGTTGGATCCCATGGCTGGAGGCAGCTCTGCAGGTGGGGTCTCACCCGAGTGGGGTAGAATGGCAGATTCTCCTGCTTCCCATGCTTTGGGATCTGGGGGGTTTTGGGGTTCCCAGTGCAGGTGAACTTCCCACACATCCGTGTCATACAATTTGCATCAATTAATATTTAGTATTCAGTTGCTGGAAGGAAATTGTAGTTCAACATATTAATTAAACAGTAAGCCTCCCTTTCCTGCTTCCCTGGGCTCTGCTCTTCCATATCTCCCACTATTAATAGCTGGTGCTGTATGGGCTAATGAAGAGACTTCCAGCCATACAGAGCCACTGCTCCAGGACCAGCAGAACCACCACCCTCTACAGCAACTGCCCCCAAATTCAAGCTGAGGCAAAACCAGCTATTCATTTTACACCAAAATAGTTCTAACCCTTGCTCTCCTATAAAGGTAATCTCCTCTGAGACATGCTTGCAACTGGATTACTTCACGAAGTCTTATGTAGAAATTATTTTTAGGGCACCTAAATGAAAGCAGAATTTAAAAATCGTAATTTTTATCATAAGTTTGAGGACTTGTTACTCACTGTCTAAACAGAGACATTGGACCATGCACCTTACTCCATGTGCTGGACAAAGTCCTGCTGATCCAGCTGCCTTTTTACTCCTCTATCACAGGACATTTTGATGGCAGAATTGAAGATAGAAAGCAAACAGGTTTCAACTCCTGACAGGATGCATCTTTCTAATAATAATAATCAGATTACTATTGCTGCCTCTGTCTTTATTTTTAATATGAGCAAACAACTTTAAAAAAAGTATGTCCATCCTCATCCAAAATTAACATGAACTCCACAGATGTTCTTAGAAATAAAGAGCCTAAAGAGCTTTGGACATTTCACAAGGAAATTTTTGCTAAAACAACCCCTAGAAGGTCTTGAATTCAGTATTCAGTATATTGGAGACATATAATCAACAACAATACAGACAAATACAGATGTATGCTGCTTTAGAAGGAGTTTTTAACATCCCTAAAGTCTTCGGGATTCAAAATGTACAACATCCCATTGGGAAAAAAAAATCCTGAAAATAAGGAATGGCTCTGCATTAGGAATTTTTTCTCCTTTTATTTTTTAATCTTTTACCTTCAGTTCTTGCCGAGCATCCAGAACACAGCAGGACCTCACAACAGCATTCTCAAGTCCCTGCTGAACTGTAGGCAGTGGTGGCATTTTCAGTGCAAGCCAGGAAGAAGCTGCTCCCGAGGGATTGCCCAGAAAGTCCCTGGGAATCAGCACCATCCATCAACTGCCTGCTTCCAACAGCCCCTTCATGGACTGCAGGGTCCATTAGGCCCAGCTTTGCCAGCTCAAGACTGGTCAGGAGCATGCAGAGAGCAATAAAACCTTGGTGTGATGAGCCAAGAGCAGCATTATTTCAGTGGTGACAGGCTGATGTTACCAGACTCGTGTATTATTATTATCATCACTCTTTGTTGAAATACTTGTTGGGGGGGGTTTTCATTTTTTGCCCCCCAAAAGCCCATAAATGTTGAGTTTTATGTATCCACACATCTAAGCTTTGCTCTAGAAGGCCTCTAGATATCCATAATTCCACATGGGACATGCAGCAGCTGCACAGCAAATGTGCTGTGAAACTCCTCTGGCCACATAAAAACCTTATACTGCTGCTGAGATCAGTGCAAAAGCACTAATCAGCAATGCCAGATATGGAGTTTTTAAAAATAGTCTATAAAAGACCAAAAAAGACCAGAGTTCAAGGTCTCTACTTCTCATTTTCAGCTGTTTCACAGACCTGATGGTCAGTCATCAGGCCCCTCCTGGCCTAGTTTTCTTCAGCTGCAGGATTTTGGCTAATTCTCCCTCCTCTGCTCCTTTTTTCTCTGGGCTGGGTCAGAAACACTCACTCCCAGGCTCTGGGGTTCTTCCCTCCCTTCCATCCCCAACACAACCTGTTCCCACTCTGGCCAAATGAGAAGAGGGATTCAAGCCCTCAACAAACAACCTTTTCCACAATAATTCACAGATTTGCTCTCATTTCAAGACAGGCAACAGGAACTATTCCAGAGCAATTGCTCCAAAGCTTAAAGAGAAATAAATCCCCCTTATTCCTTTTTTCCTAGCATTTTTCCAGTTCTTTGTTTGGTTGCCTTCAGGATCTCAGATCAAGAAATACAACTATGGCTTTGGGATGGCTTGATGTAATTTCTGGGGCATTTGCTGGCCTGTAGAACACCCTACAGATTGTGCACAGAAAGACAGAAGCTAAAGGATAAAATCATTGCTGTCTTATTCAACTTAATTAAATTGCAGTTGTTAATATTCCATATGATTTCTATATTTGTCTTCTAAAGACCATCTTCCTGCAGAGTTCAGGAGATATCCTTAAAAGCTACCTCAAAAAAAAAGCTCCTTCATCTCTGAGTATGACAACAAAGCCTCTGCCATCCTTTGATAGATACAGGGTCCTGAGCACTGGAATATTAGGGAATTCCATTCAAACAACATGAGGTTTTCATTTAACAAGACAAAAACAACATAAAACACTTTCAGCCCATTCAAACAAAAACTCCTCAAGCCAGAGGTTGATTAAAAATCAGCTTAAACTTATACCTTGATTTAAAACCAAGTCATGTTTAAGGGCACATTCAAATCTCCTATTCCTGGAAGATCATCTTTAAGAACAAAATGGTTGACATTGCCACTGTCTGCAAAAGTTTCTAGTGCAGTGAAGTCCACAGAGCCCCAGTTTTGGCATCCTTACTTGCAATAAAAACATGAGGATTTAATCCTCCCGTCCCTAGGTACCTGAAACCTGGTGTGCTGGAAAGAGGAGCAATGCAAGTTCACCGGGGAGAAGACCACTGAGCTCTCAGACTCAGCAAAAGAAATGGAGCAAAGAACTGAAAAAAGACATCAGGGTTTATTTTAGAGTCCAGTAGCTCCATATTTTCATTTAATTATTGGGTAAGATGCTACAGATTGTTCTCCAGGTGACCTCTATGGACTCCACGAGGAGATTCTCACTTCCCAGGTGGGAATTCAGAAACAGCTTTGCTGTCCTAAGCATGGAGAGACACACTGGCAGTATGGCAGTGTGGAGTCACTGAAGGGATCTGAATAAAACATAGTTTATGATATTCAAATATATTTTATAAAAGATATAAAATGGGGATGCAGACTTTGAAATGCACATGGAATATGAGAGTAAATCTTCGCTCTCATGCAGTGTGAGCTGAGGCAAAGCAGCATGTAAAATTTGGGGTATCAAACAAACAGAATGGGACAGAATATCCAGCATTTTAGAGTAGGAAAATTACTGGAACTCTAGGAAAGAGGGAGTTGTTAAAGCTCTGCTAAAGAGAAACTCTGCCTGCCTACACTGACCTAGAGCATGAATGCTGCCCATGGCACAGAATAATGAATTTAAAATTAAAACACACATGCTGAGCGTCAGGAAAACCTTCCCAACTGGGCTGCAGGGACTGATGGAAACACTCCTGCTAAGAACAGAAATATCCTGTAATTTTATAGTTGGAGTGCTTGAGAACCAAGTCTTGTTATCTCTACAGGACTGTTGGACCAGTTCTGTTATCAAGACTTTTAGTGCTAAACCAAACCAAAACACTCTAATCCAGTGTGGAACTAAAGATTTCTTTATCCTGAGTGGGAGAAAACACCCACAAGTCCAACAAAATCTTGGATATGCTGGAAAATGTCTTTACACCTCCACATGTGATCATCAATAACTCCATATTCAGTCACAGTAGTCAGTAAATAAACCCAAATGCTAAAAAGCACAATTAGGGGAGAAAAGGTTAAACATTATTTTTAAACTCACACTTCTCTAGATATGATATCTGTGATAAATATGATATCTAAATAAGATATCAAAACTCTCTTTGGAGTATCATGGTCCCTGGGTGCTGCTGCTCCCCACGTGGTAAAATTCAGAGGTGGGGAGGGAGGGACCAGCGGCTTGAAAAACTTCAGAGATGAGGAACTGCAGAGATTAAATGAAACAGGAAACATGATAAAAATACAAAATAAAAACCGTAATAAATTCCCCATCTGTCTAAAAGCACAAAACTCAGAGTTTAGGAAATCCAAATCAAAAGATGGTAAAAAGTCCCATCTAAAGATAAAGGTTTTACCATGATATATGAAATTTGTTGCCCTATCATGAGACATCAAAAATACAAATTTTCCCATGATTTAAAGAGGTCCGGGGGGCTTTGGGCATCCATCCACACATCCTGCAAGCCAAAAGCCCTGAAAATCCTCAGTGTTTCAGTGCCCTGGAGGCAGATGTCTTATCCCACAGGGATATTGCCATTAGTCACAGTGAGAATTGAGAAATAGCTCCAAAAATAAGATTCACAAACCCAAGAGCAGCAGAAACCTCCACCAACTCATTCACCTCCTCCCAGGCAGAGCTGGACCAGATCCAGGAGTTTATCCACTCCAGCCTTTCCCTACTGAAGCACAGGAAAACCTTGTTTACACAATGAAAATTCCCAGATTAATGTGAGAAATCAACTGAAAAATCCCTTTTCCCAGTGTAACTCCACGTGGAAACATTTCCCATTGCACTCCTGTCACAAAAACTCATGTAACCCAGAGCTATACAAGCAACAACCAGCTACTTTGGGATGTCTAATGTATATATTTGGCATAAAAATTCCCAACTCAACAGAAGGGTGTGAAATTCTTCTCTTCTTGCCTTGCACACCATCTGCTTCAGCTTCAGGCTTCTTTGCAAAGTGAGAAACTCGGAATTAACCCCCCTTCCACATCTCTCTCAATTCCTAGCTGAACTCCTCAGTTTAAAATAATCCCAAAATACTTTTGTATTGTATGTTAAAAAGGGTCGTTGCTATATGAAAAATTGAAGGAGCTAAACCTCAAAAAAGCTCTTTTCTGGTTATGTATGGACACATTTGCATCCTAAAATCCATCCTGGGGAGCTGGGGAAAATTTGTCCACAGCTGGAAATTGCAACAAGGTGTGAGAGAATCTCTCCCCTGAGGATTCATCCATCCAGACATGAACCCATCCCATGGAGGATTAATTGCTTTTTCAGCAAATGGGCACTGTGAGCCAGGCCCAGCAGGATTATCCCAGCACAAACTGATGATTAAAATGAGCTTGATATGATAAATCCACGGGATGTGCAAAGTTCCTAAATGAGTGAGACCAATGTCTGGTCCTTAGTGTGCTTGTGCTGCAGACAGAGTGGATGCCTCGAGTTCCCAACATCCCTCCAGGAAAAGATGTTGAGGATGATGGTTACATTTAGGAATGAGGATTTTTATGTTTGTTCTCAATTTCAGTAGAAAAGGAATTTATAGACACAGACATAAATATAAATATATACCACATATTTTTTTACCATGTGCTCACAGACACAACAAATATAAATACTTAACCCTGTTCTCTATGAATACCTGATATAAAAACAGGTTTTTAAGGCCCCCTCTGTCCATGATAACATGAGGCAGTGCAGGGGAGCTGATGAGCTTTCCCTTGAAGCCAAGGTCCTCCTTGAGAAGGTCTCCTTCCAGGTCACTATTTCAGCAGCTCCTCAGTAAATGCTGTGTGAATTTGTCTTTATTCTGAGGCTGATGCTTCACCCACTGATAACCTCCTCCCTGCTGTACATAGGCAGATTTGGATTTATTGGAATTTGGACTCCCCATCATGAAAGTGTTTTAAACCAGCAGGTTCAGCCCAGAAAATCATGTGCCAGCTGCACACCATCCATCTCTGAGCTCAAATCAGCTCCCTGAACTTCAGTGGAAACAGGGTTTCAATCACAAATTATATTTTGCTCTCAAAACGGGCAGATTTTGGTTTGCATGGTTCAGCTGGCAGCACAGACACATTGCCACGATCCCATGGGTTCCCTCTGCACAAGCTTCTTCTTCCCAAGCTGCCCTTACACAGCCAGGAGAAGTATGAGCTTAACATTGTTATGTGATCTGGTGGATCAATTCCTTTAATTTCTTGCGATCAAAATTAAAGAGGAAAATAAGTATCTGTATCTGCATCTGTCACCACCTTGAAAGATAGATCAGAGTTAGAAAATATGAAGGAATCTCCCCAGTGGTCATGGTGAGCACCAGACTGGTTTCTGAGGCTGAACATCTCCTCCCCCTTTCAGTCCCACTCCGCACTTGTGTTAACTAACACACTCTCAATTCCAGTCCTGCCACAATAAGACAATTTTTACGTCAGTTGAAGTATTTCAACTTTTAAAGATTTTAAAGATTTCTTGCTCATCATCTTGCTTAAGAGGAGAGGTCACATTGCACAACTCTGTCCTATGAAAATCCAGCAACAGAAACACAGAATGGCTGGGTTGGACGAGACCTCAAAGACCTTCTGTTTCCAAAATCTTGTGGACACCTTCCACTAGCCCAGGTTGCTCCAAGCCCTGTCTGACCTGTCCTTGAACACTTCCAGGGATAGAACAACCACAGCTTCTCTGGGCAACCTCTGCTAGGGCCCCACCACCCTCACAGGGAAGAGTTTCTTCCCAATATCCCATCTGATCCTGCCCTCTGGCAGTGGGAAACCATTGTCCCCCACGGGAAGCCATTCCCCCTTGTCTTGGCACTCCAAACCCTTTTTATACCATTAATAAATAAATTTTTTTATCTCTGGCATGGTCTGTGCATTTATTTAGCTAATACATCTGAGTAGGAACCACAATCAGCAGTAAACATCATCTACCTGGAAAAAGGAAGGAACCAGCTCAGAGGAGAGGAAAAAAGCCCAAAGGATCATGGGGACTTGGAGCAAGCACCTGTGACTTGGAGAGTTACAGCAAGGAGCATAGGATGAGGGATGGGCTTGCCAGATGCAGCACTTCTCTGCACTGGGATTAAATTAAAGGTTAGGAAATTACATATCAGGAGAATTGGAACTGGATGATCTTTCAGGTCCTTTCCAATTCAATCTACTCTATATCAGAGGATATATAAATAATATAACAGATTAGCATATATCCTATTACATGTTTTACATTACATTATATTATATTTATATATTTACTGTTCATCATCTAGAGAAACCCAGAAACAAGCGGGTGGCAGATGAAGCCCCCCAGCCCCAATCCCAGCCATGACACATCCATGGACTCAAGGATGCTGGAAGGACACAAGACAAAGCTCTGGGGGACTGACAATGGATCCCAGAATCAGTGAGCTTGGAAAAGACCTCCCAGACCATCGAGTCCAACTTGTGCCTGATCCCCACCTCATCCTCAGCCCAGAGCACTGAGTGCCATGTCCAGGTGTTCCTTGGACATCTCCAGGGATGGGGATTCCATTGCCTTCTGGACAGTTCCAGTGCCTGACCACCCTTTCTTTCCATGAAGAAATTCCTCCTGACGTCCAACCCGAGCCCACCCTGGCACAGCTCTGGTCAGAGATGTCCTTCATTTCACTAATGTGCTTTGAAACCTTCCTATCCTGCTGATACCACTTCAACAGCTCTTGGCATATTGATTTTTATTAGTGCAATTTATGTGCTCTAAGCATCATCCTCTTCCCTCAAACATGAGCTGCATTTGATGGCATTCTGCCAAATAATAAATCAATAACTTGTGCAGCTTGTTCTTTCTCCACGGGTCATGTGGCCAGCAGCTGACAGCAACATTTCTCAGAGGGCAGCCACTCTCCCATCTCCAAGGAAAACAGAAATTTGAACCCAGCCTCCCAGGCATCAATGGTTGACTTCTGATGGTTGGCTTTTGTCTTCAGAGGCAATAAAGAGGCATTAATGCCTAACCAGTGATGAGATACAGAAAAAGCCCTGGCTGGAAGGGCAGGAAGAGTGTTCCAAGCAGTAGGAGAGAGACCCTTTTTCATAATTTATTTTAAATTTAAATATTTTAGATTGATGCTTTTTAAAATTAATTCACTCACAGATTAATTTCTAAATCTAATATTTAAGTAAAATATCTAAACTCATTCTAGAGTGTCATGTTCCCTGGGGGCTGCTGCTCCTCAGAATCACGAGGTGGAATTCGGAGGTGTTTGAAGGTAGTGACCAGACCTCCAAGACCATCAAATCACACCTTCCACCAAACACCACCACAATTTCGTTCAGACTATTGGATTTCTCCACCTATTGCACAGGACCAGTAAACCCTATAGACCTCCCTAAATATTTACAGAGCTTTGGATGGCTGAGCAAACATTCCAGGGGATGCATTATCCTCATGAAATTCAGTTTTTTTAGTCTGAGCAGGGTGAGATTTGCTGGCTGGGACATCGAGCTCACCAGGGACCCCACCAGAAAATAGACTTCACTGAACACCTGAGCTCCTACCAGTTGACTGTACTCCAAATTCTGTAATTTTTTCAGCCTCAACCTTGGTTATTTATCGATTTTTTTAAACAATAAAAACATGCCCTTCAAACTGAGGTTTGCGAGTAAGAAAAAGCTGGAAAAAGAAGTAGAAAAGAACTTTAATAGCAAGACCTGTGGGATGAAAACTACAGGATGAGTCCTCAACCTTTGCAAAGCATCAGCTGAAACAGGGAAATGTGGGTGAGGTGGAGAGAACCAGATGAGCCTCGGCAGGGATGGGAGAAGATTGGTGAGGACAAAGATGGCAAAGTCTAGAGAATGGGATACATAAAGAAATAAAAACTTGTATTCCTGGCCCTTAAACTGCCAAAGATCTGGAAACTTGGAGGAAACTCAGATCATGGGTGGTATGGTACTGGTGACCTCCAAACTAAATATTCACCCACAGCAATAATTTAGCACAATGCCCTAAAAACACTCAAACAAAAGACAAGGTAGAATGCAAAAATGCTGTTTTCCTCTCCCAGAAGCACCTGGGTGTTCTCTGATTTTCAGAGCAGCTCTGGGCTTATCTGCTCTGCACAGGAGGCCATTTGATGAGGGCACAGAGATGGAGCTGGGCCGGGGGACAGAAAATCTCTGCCAAGGTGATGCTCTGACAGCACCCAGTGAGTCCCAGAGCAACAGGGACATGTCACCCAAAGCCACCAGCCTGAGGGAGGGATGGCAAAGGACTCCCCACCCTCGTGCTGCCCAGAGTGATGAGGCTGCAGCTGGAACCTCCAGGAATCTGCAGTGCCCAGGGAGGAGAAAAACACCTTTGCTCCATGACAGGGCAAGGTTACAACTCCTGCCATCTATTTCTACATTAATAAATAGATGATCACCAATCCAGATCCAAGACTAGGCTAGGATTTATAAAGTCTTTACCCTCATCCTGTGGTCAGCTGCAAGAGAGGAGTCTGCTCCTGCAAAAACCCCCTCAGTCACAGTACAAGAGCTGCTGTATTTTTGGGAGAAGCTGAAGAGAGGGGATGCCATTGAGGATGCCTTGGTGGTTGTTCGCAAATCACTGGAAATAGTGTCATCTTCAGACAAAAGGTTTAAAAAAAGATTCACCAGACACATTGTATTAGATTTCACCATGGAAAGAAAAGGGAATAAAGGTTAAAATAATCCCAGGGCTCTCCTAGAGGACTGTGGTGGGTATTTTGGTTTCCATAATATCAAACAGCACGTCATGGCAACAATTCCATCATGGCTAAATGCAGTTCTGGCAGACAAATTCTATTAGGATTTCAAGAAAAACACTTGGTGACTATTTAATTTTGTCACTTATTTTTTTGGCAGAAGTGTCTGGGTATCTCAGCAATCTCTCTTCAGCCTCCTGCAAGCTTTGGAGAGCTGAGGATTCAGAGAAGGATCTGTGCATTTCAGGTCCCCATCACCAAGACATGAAAGAAACCCTTAAAAAGACACAATCACCTCACATAAATTCGTATTTTGAAGTAACAGAACTATTTCGCTCCCTAGAAACACAATATTAACTCCCTGGTCTTCATTTGTAGACTCGTGACTATCATTAAAAACACCTTGGGCCAGCGTGAGGAAGGAAGGACATTCTGAAGGCCCAAGATCTGAATACGTATCCTTGAGTTTTCTTTCCATTTTTTCTTTCTGCACTCCTCCACATGCAGATGGAATTCCAGGGAAAGTAAATGGTTAAACCACCTAATTCATTCACCCAAGGATCAGCGTTCATGCAGCTGCACAGATTATTTGTATTTCTAGACTCAATCTATGCCAAGATGTCTGAATTTTCTAGCAGCAGTGCTCCAGCAGGATCCAGGAGGATGACGTGCTCTGGCATTAAGAATTGGAATGGGCCCTTTGCAGTGTGATGGTTCCACAAGTGCTCCTCCCATCCACACAGCATCCACTGACTGCAGCCACTTCACATGCTTGACAGATTTCCATGAGAAAGCTCATTAGCTCTGAAGCTGCTCCAAGAAGAATTATGGATTGCTGCACTCAGGACCTCTGTGTATCAGAGTGCTTGGGGGGAACATTGACCTGCTAAGAAATCCCAGCCCAATAACAGGAATTCCCTCATAGGTGATGGCATCTTGGAGGAGGCTGCTGAAACCCCACCTCATGGAGGAATCATCTGTCTCCAGCTTTCAGGAAGGATCTTCCCTCTCCGAGTCTCTTCTAGGAAGTGTATGGTAATGTTTATAAAAAAATCCAGCTGGTTTGGCTTTGTGATAATATCAAAATTTGCATTTTTATGGTGGACAATGGAGTATCTATTGAGTAGGGTGCACCTGCACACAAAGGCCACTTAAAAAACTGAAATTAAATGGCTTTGAGCAGCTCTGCTCCACCTTATTGATCAAAACCAGAGATTAAACAGAAACCACCAAACTCATGAACAAACACTCCCCAAGTAACCCACTCAGGGATATATCACTTGTTTTTTGAATATCCTCATATTCAAGGCAACTTTTTCTTCTGAATTTTCCAATCTCTGGAGAAGTCCAAAATGAAACTATCAGGGTTTTTGGGAAGGGCTGGATTATTTCTGTAATGATGATAAGGAGGGTTACTCCTTGGCCTCCCCCAAGAAGGATTTCACCTGGAGAGAGGACATGCAGCCTGGCATGTAAAGAAAAAGGCATTTTGAAGGTCTCTAACATATTTCCTGTGTTACACAGCCCAATAATAGTTGTCCATCCACGAAACAACACATGGATGTTGAAGGAAACTTTCCATTTTCTTGTCCTGCTTGTTGTTGGAAAACAAATGAAGAAGCCTCCTCCCATCCATCTAAACCATCTTGTGTGTGTTACCTGCTGGACTGCAGCCTGTGTTTTTGTTATCTCTCTTAAGTGCATTAATTTCAGGCTAGAAAGCAACACCCTGTCTTAAGAAACGTAAAGCAAAGCCTAAAGTTCAGTCTTGCCTAATCTGCCAGGGCTATTGAAGGTCATAATGCTCTCAAGTCTGACCTTAGAGAACACATGAGAGTGACATTTCCCCTCCCTCTCCACAAATCAACACTGGAAGGCAAAAACCACTGGAAGATTGGGGTGGCTTTTTCACTAGATATCAAAAAAACCTTTTATATGCTATCACATAGTATGGCAGCATATCCAGGCAAAGACAAGGAAGGAATTGCTCATTCCTTGATGGGCCCTCTGAGCACATATCAAGGAGACAACAGAGCAGTGGTTAAAGTCTTCATGATGTTTTTGGATGCCAAAATATTTATTTTAAACCATCAAATGTGTGGCTAGATATTACTTTACAGGGGTAAGTTCATCATATGGTCAATTAGAAGTTAAATTTGAATAATTCAGTGTACACTCCTTAACAAAACATAATTAAAGGGACAATTTCAAACTTTATCAGGGCCACAAAGTCATGTCAATACTCACTAGCATCAGGGAGTAAATATTTCTGGACTTACCTGTTCCAGTTTAAAGATGTGTTGGTTAAAGTAGTGCTGCAAGCGCTCGTTGGCAAAGTTAATGCAGAATTGTTCAAAACTATTGTTTTCATAGTCTTCAAATCCAAAAATATCAAGCACCCCAATAGATAAAGTCTGCAAGAAAAGTAAGAGTGAGGATTAGAATAAAATCACATAAAGTGGATTATTTGTACACAGTACCTGATCAAAAGCACGCAGGCAGAATTAAATATACTTAATAGCAGGAATTTCTCTGGAATTGTTGATATTGTGCCATCTGGAAGACTCCTCCAAATCAGAGAGACAACATGTAACTTCAGATATGTGACAAAAGGGCATGTTCTAAGAGAAAGCCTTTCGAGAGATGAATTTTTTTCTTATTTACTAACAAATGGCCATCTTTGAAGAAACCTCAACCCTGTTCCAAGTTATTGTATTGGATTTAAGAGTATTGATCTTCAGAGAGGAAAATGGGGATAGGCTTGGGAAACAAAGGCTTGCACTGTGAAGACAACCCACAGAAACACACCTCCAAGGTGGGTGCATTGTCCAAGCAAACCTCAAGAAGAAACTCCTGCACATCATGGCTTCCCATGGAAATAATCTTTACTTCTCCTGGTGAAAACTAAAATAGTATCACAAATAAAGCATCCACCTTGTTTGTCAGATGGATCAGACAGTGGACTGATGTTTGGGAGCACCGAGTCACTCCTGCCTCACTGAAAGGGGGGAATTAACACAAAAATAATAATGCTGCTGAAAAAGGGAGTCCAAAGCCCTGACTAACACTCAGCCCTAACTGCTGGCCCAGCCCTGCCCATGTGATCTTCCCCTGGGACACCTGGCAGTGTCCCCATGGCTATTCTGTGCTCTGGCACCTTTTTCCACCAGCTCCTGCCAGTTTGGGATGAGGGATATGGATGAGATATGGAGATATGGAGAGACACCTCTGTGCTCCTTTAGCTCATGGGCAAGAGAGGTGTAAAGAGGGACCCATCCCATTTTTTTTGAGCCCATTGGCACTATGAGCCCTCCATTCTCTCTAATGAATCTCCAGAATTTCACAACAGGGAAGCTTTTTCTTTTAAGTCCATAACCCATAATATAAATTGCAGGATTTGGTGAGTTATGATTCTAAATAGCCTTTTTTCCCCATCACTTCGATGATTTTGTGAACCTCAGCCATATCTCACCCCAGGCTTTTCCCCAAATTGAAGAGCCAATGCCTGTTTGGTCTCTAATCTACAATTACCTCTTGAGATGCTCATTAAGATGTGGGTGCACCAAGGTTTCCCATGTTGGCAAAGTGAGGTCAATGGTGCAGTGAATTCCCAGCTTGCTTTGCATCCTCCTGCCCCCTCCTCTCCCCACACCAGCCAGGCAAGGAGAGGCAGTGGACCTCTGGCCAGGTGTATGCTGGCCCACAGGTGAGTACAACCCATCACCTCCTGGCTTGATGGGAGTAGAAATGTGGAACTTTCTCCTTTGTGTAGGTGCTGGTTTTCATAAAATTTGAGCCTTCTGCCTGTCAGATGGATTTGGGAAACTCAGAGGAAGAGGGACATGGGGATGTGTCAGCAAATAAACCTCATCCACAGAGGGAGCTGGGGTGAAAAACAAGCTCAAGATACAGTTTCTGCGGCAGCTTCCAAGCCTGTACATGACTGTTGTGTTAAACACCTAACTCGTAAATAAAACTCATATTGTGCCTACCCAGAAAGGCTGCTGTCATCACAAAAGGAGTGAAGAGCCTGGAGGACTCACTGGGGGAATTCCACCAGCAGTTGTTAGCACATCCTGCTCTGGGATCCAAACAAAGCCACCTCACCTCATGCAAATACTCCATTCACCCGTTATAATTCATTAAATAATTAATAGGAGAGGTAAAAGCATTAGCACTGGTCAAATGAGTCAAACCTCAAGTAGGGAGGAGAAATATCCCCTCCCCTCCACCTCAAAGGACCCGAGAGCTGCCAGGTGCCCTGGTTTTACTTCTATTGGTGTTACCTGCACTCTGGATTTTCTAAGACTTCCTTGCTAGAGACTGGCTTAGTTACACTGCCAGGAATATAAACCAGACTGTCCACAGGCCTCTCCACACTACCTTTTGTCCATTTTCAATGCATCACATAATGTAGGAAGAAAATATTCCTTCCTCAGCTGTGAGCTGGAGCTTTGTCTGGCCTGTACTCTGGCCACTGGGACAAGCAAAACCACAAAGCATTTAAGCACAAAGATAAGTCTCTAACCCCTTTTCCAAGAGCTCCTTTGACTACTTCATCCTTTGTCCAGGCTTTTCTCCCTGTTCCAGGGCCAGTCTCTACCTCCCTGACGCCGTGACAAGGATGAAGGCCCTTGGCCACTTTCCCAGAAGTTTGCATCACTTGGCAAAACACTCATGAGAAACAGCTCCTTGACCAGAAGATGGAAACTGGGAACCACTGGACCAAGGGCTGAGCCTGGCAGAGGGATTCACTTTCACCCACTGCTTCCTGAGGTCCAGCATCTTCTCCTGCTTGTCCCAATGGACGTGGCAATGTTTTTGTTCAGAAATCTGCCTCATCCTTTTTAAAATGCATCTTAGGAGGAATTCTTCTTAAACACTCTGTATGATTAATGGATCACATTTTATCTATATTATCCATGGAAAAACTGATGACGGAAACAGGACAAAGTGACTTTTTTACATCTGCCTTCACATCACCCTTGCAAATCCTAACCCAAACCACCCCACTGCTGTTCAAGCTCAAGTTCCAAAAAATTCCTCTACATGAAAGTCTCTATTCCACCATATACAAACCAGACTTGGAAGATAAAATGCTCACACTCCAGACTATTCATGGATTTACTGACACCAGCTTTCAAAAGCATCGTGTTGATGCCCTGTGGAAATAGTTAAGCCCCTGCCACGAGTGAAGACTTTAAGCTGAACAAGGTCTTTAAGCTCTCACAAACTTAATTTAATGTGAAACAACTGAGCACAAAAACCCTCTCCCTTTTTTCCAATCCTGGTTAATTTACTGCATTGAAACTCCTACCAAATACATTTCAATGTGGGCGTGGAAATACAGTTATAAAGCAAAACAGAGGAGTCATATATAGCAAAAAATAGTCCTGTCAGTTATAAAAGAATCTTATGGAAATATTATATTTTAAAGCTGTGTTTTTACAATTTTTTTTGCTGACACCTAAAATTGAACACACACAGAACTACAAAAAATAATCTGCATTTCACAAAACCACTGCAGGTATCAAACCAATGTCCAGGAAGAGGATGGTTAATTCTGCTGTGGTTGCTGTACAGAGTAAAACAGCATTTTTCTCACATCCCTGTGTTTGTAACTCCCGAACTCCTCCAGAATACAGATTTTAAACTGTGTGCTTTTCCGCAGAGTTTCATGCCAGAGAAATCCAGGCAGAGCTCTGCAGTGAAGCAGTCATTTGTCCTCTGCCACAATGCTCCCAAAAGAACGAGGCCAATGGATGCCACTTGGGAAAACTCTAAAACCTGAGAAATTTGGAATTTATGGCTGAGTTTTCTGTTCTCTGTCCCTGATAAAGCAGCACAAATGTACTAGTACAGAGTAAATTCTTGTAGCAAGGTGAAAAAACACCATTTCTATTGACATATAGAGGAATTAATTTTGCTAAACTGCCTGTAAAAAGTGTAATCTGGGTGGGTTTAGGATGAAATTTGCAGCCCAATATTTTAAAAAATAATCAAAGGAGTTTAACATTTACAAATCTTTTAAGTCTTCAGCTTCAAATCTATCCTTTGAATAGGTGCCATGAGGAAACCACATAAAGATAATTTAGACCTCAACTTGCCAAGTCTAGTTTGTGTGTTAATGCTGTTTCTTTATCTAAAATAATATATAAAATTAAAAAGTGTGACTGTATTCACTAGCATATCAAAATTCCTGTGATTAAAAGTGTATATCTGTGAAGATTTTTAAAATTTGGGTGAACTCTGGGTCAGTGAGCACTTCTGCTTGCAATGATGAAAAATGACCTCATGCTTTTCTTAAAATGTCTCAGCCATGACAACATTTAAACACAGAGCATGAGTTTTAAGGACTTTTGGCAAATGATGGCCTTGAAGCTCCGTGCTCTCCAATTCCCAAAGTGCCAATAAATAGGGATCATTTGAGCTGATTTATGTTGCCCCATTGCATGCTGGTGATGTAATTCCACCATGGAGGTATATTTTGGCAATCACAAATAGGTTTGCTTCAAATTTAGGGGGAAAGAATCTTGTTTATTACTCTTTTTTAATCTCTTTTCATTTTAGTAATTTCTTTTAATTTACAATATTCCAAAGCTGATACTGTAAAAAAATCTCTTCCCAAAACAGCCCCAAAATCCATCACCACTTCATCCAAAAGGACCACTCCAATCTACATCACCCCAATACACATGATGACCTATTATATAAAGTGAAAGGCAGTGATTTGCTACAAACTTGGAAGCTGGGACCTAAATTTAATGAACTGATGCACATTAAATACATTGCATGTTCAGCAATTCTTCCTCTGCTTCAGGTCAAAAAGCTAAGAACTAACTGGTTAGTTGAATTTGAATGAATTTTCTTCATGGCCATGAATCCTTCATGAATTCAACCAGGAATTTTTCTTCATGGCCATTAATTGTCATAAATTTTCTTCATAGCCATGAGTTCTTCATGCATTCAACTGCAAATTTTTTTCATGGCCAATAATTTAAATTTTCTCCCCAGCCCTGAGTTCACCATCACCTCCACGTATGCAGCACATCATCCAAAAACAGCAGCAGGGTGATTTGGGAAGAAATTAAGACCCTTCACAAGAACCAAACGGGAAAAGATTAAAAACACCCTTGGAAATGCCTTTTGATCCACCACTCCATCATCATTTGAAAAAGTGAGATGGACTTCTAGCAATTCCTAACCTGATTTATGGAAGGGGAATGCAATAAGAGGCTCTGGGAGGTTTAGTAATCTCGTTCTCAAGAGAAAGAAAAGTCTCCAACCTCATTAATAAAGGTCACATTTCAGACAGTTTGTAGGGAATCATGAGAACATAAAAGGAACTAAAAGAAATTGAGAGAAGATGAAGAAAAAGAGAGTCAGAGCAAATCTGACCCATGGCAGCTCTGCCATTACCATAAACCAGGAGGTATCAAATAACTTATTCACAACTCAGATCAGAAATAATATGCTACAAATCCTGTCACCAAGCAAGATAAGCCAAATCCCACTGTGTTTTCCCAAAATATTTTACTGTACATTTAACTAAATTTGGATATCAAAGGTCTGATTTACATCTTGCAAATATTTGCTGGACAATATGGAGGAACAACAGCTGAGTGTTTATTTTTCTTTGCCCAGCTTCATCTTTTGATCGTCTCCTTACTGCTGATATCAAATAAACACATATTGGGATCTGAAAATTATCTTGGTTCCCATTGTCCCACTAAGATCAAATCTACACTCATGAAGAAAGAAACTTCTGTATTAATTTTTCTTCTAAATTTCCCCCAAACATACTCTGAATTGAGATGGTTTTGAGTCTTGTTTTACCTCTGCATAATGTGATTATTATAAAAGGAAGCTCTGTGCCCCAAATTCATCATCTGACACTTTCTGAACCTTCGAAACCTGCAGGAATGTTTCAAAATGTATCTTAAAAGTCAGAGGAATATCAGTGTCAAGCATGGGTTGGGATTGATCTGGGACATTTGCCACAGGATGAACCACATATTATTTACCCACTGCACACTTGGGAGTTTCTGAGGTGCTAGGCTCTATTTTGCTCTCATAAATCAGAGACTTGATCTGTTGAAGTGATATTTTTTGGCTGGTGGATGCCAGGAGGGAGATGTCATCCAAGTGCCGAGGTCTTGCCTTGCAGCAAGGGGGTATTCCCAGGGTTTGGAGAAGCCACTGCTCCCAATTCACCTCCCAGTTACTCACTGGTGGTGCCCAACCTCGAAACAACATCTGGGAGGCTAAGAAGAACCTGCATCCTCATCTGGGGTTTCTCCAAGAGCGAGCTGAAAAGGATTTCAGGAGGACTGGGAACGGGCAGGAAAAGCCATATTAGCCATGGTTGGCTCCATTTCTCTGTGGTGGTGATTCTTGGTTGGTGCCTCCATGGCAGCTGCAGAGCCCAG
This sequence comes from Acridotheres tristis, assembly GCA_037013685.1. Lineage (NCBI taxonomy): Eukaryota > Metazoa > Chordata > Aves > Passeriformes > Sturnidae > Acridotheres > Acridotheres tristis. The sequence continues at coordinate 19,843,167 of CM072897.1, read as the reverse complement.
GATGTCCTTGGACACTTGTTGGCAGCAATGTTATTCCTCGAGGGCAAAGGAGCAGCTGCTCCCAGCCCTGCCCAGTGCAGGGAGACATTTCTGCTCTGCCTGTACTGAAACAACCCAAGTTGGGGGCTAAAAATAGGGCTGAGGAGGTGACATGGTGGAACTGCTCAAGAGAAAATTGGCTGGTCAATGTTTAACGAAGCTGCTTTGAAATGCACATAAATCTCTTCTTTACAGTCTCCACCCCTAAAATGGGGAGGATTTGGGCATTTTCATGATTTCTGGGGAATTTGTGGGAATCAATCCAATTAATAGAGGACTCTGAAGATAAACTGAACTACACTTGTGCCTACTGCAGCACACATTTCCTGGTATTTTGTGCACTGCCTTTCTGCTTCAGAAACTCTGGCCCAAGTACAGCCTAGGATTACCTCCCTGGATCTGGCTACGAGCACATTCCTGCAGCTCAGGGTGCTGGGCATTTGCCAGCATGGATGTGCTCTGGCACAGAGGCAACCCCACTCCCAGCTCCTGGTGCCTGCTGTCTGACCTGGATATTACCGTTACGATTTGGGGGGGAAAAAAGGGTCAGAAACCTGCGAATTGTGAATTCATGAGAGGACACATGGAGGTGGGCAAGAGGGAAGGTGGTTACACTCCATGGGAGTCTTGGCTGGAGGAAGCAGAGGGTTAATGTGCAGCAGAAATGCTGGAAAAAAGCAGGAATTTGTGTTGTTCTGGCTCTTACCTGCTGAGATTTAAGGTTGTGAACAAAAGTTTAATGGCCCATAAACAGCTACTGTGGTGCCTCACTTTCACAGCCATGCTGAGTAAGCATACACGAGTGTCCTAGACTGATTTGTATTTAAATATTATAGAACAGATAATAATTTTAAAAAAATCATTGGGTCATTAATAAAAAATAATTAGCATTTGAGATGCATTTTCTTGTCAAAACAAATCCACTTTTCTGCTTCACCAAATATGTAAACAGTGTGGTTTGTTTTTTCCTGACAAAACTTTAGATGACTTGGAAAAAAATCAGGAAAGGACACAACATTTGTGGTAAAATATTAAACAGAGGGAGAGGCAGCATGTGCAGTCAGGAAGCTCACTGGATGCTATCACTGTAACAACCCTTCTTTGTCAGAAAAGCATATAACCAGATTTCATAGGCATGTTTTTATTTCCAGTCCACAATTACACTGCACAAGCCTTTTTAGGAATTAAATAAAGGAGTGACCACACTGAGAGTCTCTGCAACTTCAGTCCTATGGCACAATCCAAATGTCAGGGCTTAGTGAAAATCCTCCTTTTGGCAGCTCTGACCTTAGTTTGGATGCACAACCCCCAAAAACCCCCACATGCTGCTGGACCATGTCCCAGATTCCCAAGCCAAGGGGAGCTGGAGAGCTGGAAGTGCTTGTGTGCATGGACACAGATTTTGGGGTCAGTATCCCCCAGTCACGAGGAGTGTGGATGAGTACACAAGAGGGTTAGAGAGGATGTCCTGGGTCACAGCATCCAGACCCTGCTGTTGCAGGAAACTTCATGTCATTCTTTCCAATAATTCTTTGGGAAGGTGGTACAGCATTGCACTGGCTCCACTCTTCCCATCGTGACTTCTTTTCCTTTAAATTAATTTTTCTACCATACTACCTCAGTACCTACAGACACCCAGCTCGTTCATCTTTCCTCATGGAGCAACTTCATCAAAATGTGGCAGCAAGAATTCCCTTTATCTTCCCTCAATTATACATGGTCCTCTAGTTTTACACATTAGGAGGAAAATTATTTGCCATTGCTCCTGGAGTGGGTGGGGGCCCTGGTTTTTGTGGCTACAACTAAATCTCCTCCCTGGTTGCTTTGAGCTTATTACATTTAAGGTGCTTCATCCTTCTCAGCTCAGCAAGCACTGCTTAGAATAATGATGTACTCAGTTATGATCCGAGGAAAAATTAACTTCATGTTAAGCAACGTGCCTGGATAATGTTTTATCACTAAGTTATCTATTTTAAAAACCCAAGAGAGGAGCCAAAAGAACTGGTGAGATGTTACCTTGGTGCTTTCCTCCATATCCTTGGAGTTGAGGAGTGCATGGTTGATCCTGAACACGATCCAGTCAAACAGGGCGCTGTACAATGACTTGGCCATGGAATTCCGCACGGTCACAGCCTGAAACAGAAAAGAAAAAAAGGTGACTGGAAATGATTCCAGCTCTGCACTGAAATGGCTTTTGCTTCTCAAGCTCCCACATCCAATGTTTGTATTTGTCCCATGCCAAAGCTTTCGTCTGCTATTTTAATTTATGCCACGAATGCCAACAGTCCTGACAGCACCGGGAACTGGGTGTAATCCCAGGGCTGTGGGATGTCACCCTGACTTTGGCTTGGCTTCTTTCATGCATTCGAGTGGATGATACATGAAATCACACCACGAATCCCATCACTGGTGGTGAAAGGAAAGAAAATTAATACATACATTAAATATAAATATAATAAATTCACCAAGATCCTTGAAAGGTTTCCTGAGGGAGAAGGAAAGAGAAGTGTAGATATTGCACAGGAGCGACAGCAAGCGATGTGAAACCATGGGCCAGGATGCAGAAGAGCATCAGCAGAAGAGGTGACACCAGCACCAGCAGAAGAGCTACAAAAGGGGAGGCTAAAAACCCCTCTAGTAAATCTGAGGGTTTCTGAAAACTTGAAGTTTTTCAGGTACCACCAGCGGGAGCTACAGATCACAGCAGGCAGGTTCAGTGCTCCTCCAGCAGCTCTCCCAGAGAGAGGAATACCAGTGCCAAGGAAGGGTCATCCCCACCATGGCTGGGATCAAAGAGATGCTGTTTGATGGCATGAAAGCTGAGATCAAAGGAAGATCCCTGGGCTTTTGGACAGGCACCTACATAGAGACCCAGACAGCAGGAATTCCTATTTAAAGGTTATCTTTGTTCTTGCTGCTTGGGATTCTTCCTTGGTTTCAATTATCACCTTGAGTAGAGCTTTGGTATATATTAATCACCTAAAAACTTATGGTACCAGCCATGACTGCTACATTTTGGTTCGTTTTAGCTACTGCAGAAGAATAAAAAAGGGACCAGAAGATTCCCACAAAATTATTCCAATCAAACCCTGAACTGTAACAAATCAGTGGTTTGCCACACATTGTCTTGAAATCCTTCTCACCAACACTCCCTTCGAGGAACATCATCTGAGTGGCCTCATGTCCCTGACCCCAAGTGAAGGAATAAAGCTCACGTAGCATCATTTATCTTCCATCAGCTTATTCCTCCCTCTTTTTTCCTTGATTTTTGGACATAGCAGCATTTAGCGTGACCACAAGCCATCCTGCCAATGTTTTGCTCTTAAAACGCAATTAAGCACATGTTCTCACTTCCTCTCCCTGTCCAGCTGGAATAGGAGAAAGGATTAACACAGTCCATGCCAGGGGAGGTTTAGGCTGGATGCTAGGAAAAATTTATTCATGGAAAGGGTTGTCAGGCATTGGAACAGCTGCCCGTGGCAGGGGTGGAGTCCCCATCCCTGCAGGGATTTAACAGATGTGTGGATGTGGAACTTGGGGACATGGGCTAGAGGTGGCCTTAGGACTGCTGGGGGATGGTTGGACTGGATGGGCTCAGAGGGCTTTTCCCACCTGAACAATTCCACGGTTCTATGACTGAGGATGCTCACAGCCTCGGTACGCTGCTAACCATAACGTGGTGGCAATAAAAAGTGACACCACGAGGTAACTACAAAATATGGCCATAATTAGCAGGGAATTCCTCACCCAAAACACAAGCAAAAACAAGTGTGTGATGCAAAAAGGTGAGCAGCAGGACTGAGAGGATTTTGGTGTAGCTCAGACCAAAACAGCACTTTTAAAGGGTGAGCTCTTGAAATGCCTGAGTTCTCCAACAAGGGCTGGAAAGCAGCCGGCATTTCAAACACAAAGAGCTCTAGTTCCCACTAACTGCTTTTTCTTCCCTTTACTGATGAAAAGGGTTTGGGGAGGGTTTTTTTGGCTGTTTTTATTAAAAGCAACACGGGTTGTTTGGAGGGGGGAGGTTGCTGTCTAATTTATTTTTTTTAATTTCCTCAAATGTGAGAGAATATTTCAGTGATAAATAGAATATTCAAGGCAAATTTTCTATCCCTATGCTTCATCTATACTTTTTTTGATTAAGCTGGAAGACAATTAGTGCCACTGTCACACCAGAAAAATCAGTCTCTGGGGAAAGACAAAGGCTGAGATCTAGGAATGCCTCTCACTGCCCTAATGCTTTGTCCTGGCATAAACCAGCCCAATCAATTGCTCCAATGTGCAATTAAAAACAAACTCCATCTCTACTTAAAGCCAACAAGAACATCGTTATTTCTCCTACAGCATCATATACAGGTTTATCTTGCAATACTTTTCATTACCTTTTATTAGAGGCTAGAGGGATGTGCAGGACTTCCCCCCTGAATGTCCCTGTTTTGTTCTTTTTCTCCAAAATAAACGAGGATATCATTAAGCCTGCATCACTCCAGTGCTGAGGAATGCTGGGAGTGTGACTGCCACGAGTGTCCTGAGAGGTCAGACTGGGATCCCTGACACCAGCACTCCCAGCTTCCTCCAGAGTGTACAGGGTGGGGGATCAACTACTGCTCTTATTCCCAGGGTGGTCTCTACATGGAAAGCTGGGAAGCCCAGGAAGAGGTGATTTCCTTGCTATGCTTGGGTCCCACACTCTGTGGCCCATATCCCAAAGCTACTTTTAGAAGTGATGGTTTAATCCTAAGAGCTGGTAGGAAACTCCTGGCAAAGCAACATACTGGGAAGACAGGGTGGAGCACTTTGTCTTCATCCATTTAAAAAATGCTTGCATTGAAATGAACCTGTTTTAAATAACTCAGAGTTTAGGGGGGCCTTTCTTTGTTTGAATTTTTAAATTTCATCTCAATAAAATATTTACTTTTTAGAAGAGATCTTCACTAACATCACATTTTAAATAAAGCCTCTCGCTATCCTAAACAGATTCCAAAACTACCCAATCTGAAGATCTGAATAATATCAGGGAAGATTATTTCTTTTCAAATTAAGAAGCTGCAGCAGAGCATTTAAAGTAAGATTTTATGCTTTATTTAATGAGAAATTATTTATTTCTGTACTGTTCTACATATCTTAAATCAATTCTAGTCTCTGAACTATATCCCATACATCACATACAACTTGTCTTCAGGTCAACACCTAAAGCTTTTGGTCTCTTCCACAGATCTCCTTATGTGACATTTAGGCAGATCTGGAACATGGTGATACTCATCAAACCATTTTTGTTTCCCTCACACAGCAAAATAAAAATAGCTGCTGCAATGCCAAAACAAATCTCTGGGGATCAAAGGGAGAGGGACATGTTGCACCCACTCAAAAATATTGCTGATTCCAAACGGAGACAGATCAAACGTGCTTTGACTTGGCATGCAAGGAAATAAGCTACAGACAAGGTTTTAATCGATAGTTTCCTGCTTATCAAGCTAGAAAGGATCTATATATTATTTATTATATGCCAGAAAGTCCACTTGTTGGGTTGGCCAACTTTTGTTAAGATTCTGATGTAACATATTTGAGTTTTTTGTAAGATTTTATTGCCAAATTAATTGTTCTCAAAGTTGTCATGATCAGCATCAGATTCAGGCCACCTTAAAAATAGATAAACTTCTGGAAACATCTTCTGTTGAAAGGAACAAAGGGAAGACAGGCTTAAGAATTAAAATCTGCTTTTGAGTGCTTTGGAACAAGGACTTACAGTTCCAGCAGCAGCAGCCTGTGTTTTAGAGGCTGGAAAAGATGTAATCTCAGGAACCCAAATTTGCTCAAATTAAAAGTCTCTGTAAAACACATTTGTACACATTCAGGAGATTCTTAAGAAATGAGATTACAAAGTTACTAAATATATTTAAGCAAATCTGTCCGCTGCCATCCCACAGCACACCCTGCTCCAGGCAGATCCATCACTCCTGCCCTTCTGCACTCAGCTGAGGGCTGAAATTTCAAGATGGCATTATTCAAAATATTTTCTGGCACCCAGAAAAACCAGGGAAGGCAAGAGGGTTAAAATCTCCACCAAGTTTAGTCATTGGAAACTACAAGAAAGACATTGTGGGGCTGGATCCAGAGATGGGAAGGGAGCTGGGAAAGGCTCTGGAGCACCAGGAGCAGCTGGGGGAGCTGGGGGGGCTCAGCCTGGAGAAGAGGAGGCTCAGGGGGGATCTTCTGCCTCTGAAAAACTCTGACAGGAGGGGACAGCCATGGGGGAAAGCCGGGCTCTGATCCCAGGGAATGAGGGACAGGACAAGAAGGAATGGCCTCAATCTGTGCCAGGGGAGGCTCAGGCTGGTGAGACACTGGCACAGGATGCGCAGGGAAATGGTGAAGTCTCCATCCCTGCAGGGATTTAAAAGCTGTGTGGATATGGCACTTGGGGACATGGATCAGTGGTGGCCTTGACAGTACTGGGGAATGGTTGGACTTGATGATCTTAGAGGTCTTTTCCAACCGAATTGATTCCATGATTCCAAGATGCTCAGCTAACTTTTTACAGACATTTTCACATGATTTTGCTGGAAGTTCCCTCCAGGTTCATTACTGGATTCAGTGTTTTTACTGCTGACTAACCTAACATGAACAAGAGCAGCAATAGCTCAATTTGAACAGTAAAACCTCAAATATTTATACATTTTTCAGACTAAGGAGAATAAACAAAGACCAGAGAACAGAGGATGGGTGAAAGCAAGAGCTGAAGCACTTTGAAAGGCAAAGAGCAAAAATTGCAGCAATATCCCAGTGACTGAATGTCCCAGGGAGCAGAAAGGACAGAGATCCCACTGAGTTGGACTTGATGATCCTTGTGGGCCTCTTTAATTCAGGACACTCTCTGAGGACAAAGCTATCAAGATGATGCTGGAAGCTCTGTGGTTTTAGTCCCACCCTTCCATAGACAGGAGAGACATTTTCTGGAGTGTGGACCCCAGTAGCCACAGTGAGATCCAGAGTGGGACTGGAATAGAAGAGACAGACCCTCTTCTCAACGACTCCATTAAACCAACCCACACAAGGACATATCTGGAACAGCAACCGGCCCCTGGTGTTCAGCTTTAAGCATTTTTGACCCAAACAAATCCATGGATGAAGAGCTCTTGTAATCAATAAATACTTCCTCTAACATTTTGTTCCAAAAGAGTCAGGCTAAAATGAAGAACTGTTTCTGTTCAGGGCATTGCTCGACACAGACAATCAGAAAATCAGAAGACCAAACAAGGCAACTTTTGCATCACTTAAGAAGAGCAGGGTATTGGTGCACTGGGCAATTCCTAGTAAGAATTATTTCAAAGTGGCATTTACAAGACAGCTACAGGTCTCTAAAGACTTCAAACATCTCAGCTCATTGAGAGGTTTGTCCATCTTCCCTCATAACTAATGTGGAGAGCAGCATAGACTGAGCCAGGATGGAGGAAAAAGATAGTGGATGGATACCTGGGTTTGGGCAGCTCTTATGATCATCAAAACACAAGTTAATATGACACTTGCACAGCCATGTATATATTGGAGTTTGCCTAGGAGGGTTCTGAGCCTCATTCCATCACTGAAACCTCTGGAGTGTACCTGGCACCACATGCTCCTCTCTCTAGAAAAGCAAGACCAAAAAACCCAAACCTATTTTTATAGGAAAAGACGCCCTTTTTACACACTCACATTGGACATCACAATCTATTTTGGGTCACTGCTATGAAAAATGCACCTTAGGAAGGGCACAGAGCTCAGAGCTGGGGTTTAGACCCCAGTCCCCGAGCACAGACTCAGTTAATGAGAAGTGGATTTAAGTACAGCTGGAAAGTGAGTGAGTGTGAACATCAAAACAACTGAAAGCCCTAATGAGGATTAAACACCCGTGGAGTTTATTAACTGTGACAACCCTTATCCCATCTCTCAGCATTATGCAGATCCAGGGAGCACCCATAAAGCTGTGCTGATAGACTCAGCTGGTCAACACAACATTATTGCACCTTCAACAGTTCTGGCCAACATAACATTGTTAAATCCCAGTTTTTCACTGGTGAAACCACAGATGTGAGGGCAAGGTCAGTACACCCACTCCAGATTTTCTACAAGCTATGAGAACTAGAAAAGCTTATATTTAAATGACATTTTTCAAGCACTACTCTGGAAAATTCCTTGGCTCTAGAAGAGAAGACTTTTAAGAAGGCAGCCTGACTTGTTAGCCCCAAAGGCGCTTTGCTGTTTCAGCCCACAAGGCTTGCTGAATTGTTGTTCGTGGTCCTTTTGACCTCCAGTTTTCCAGCATTTTCCCAGGAGACTGTGTATGTGTATCCCACTATGGATACTATAGATGCTGTTTGTTCACACTGGATAAACACTTTGCCAGCACCAGCATTCCCTACCAATGCAGTACTCCCCCCCCATCAAAAAAAATACAGTTTTGCAAGCAATACTCCTTGTAATTTTCCCAAGAACCTGCAATAGCTCCAGAAATTCATTTGTTAAAATAGGAGTGATGTTGATACAGCCACAGGAACTACCTAAGGATTCTTTCTGTCCTGGTGACCCCCAACTCTTCCAGAACATGAGAACACGTGTGTGGCTGTTTCCTGCACTCCAGGAGGAAAACAAGCAACACGTTCCCCTTTCAGACTCTTATCAACAAATACTGAAAAATTACAGTAATTCCAAGATGATAAGAAATGTATCTTTCCAGGTGTGAAGTTTGCAGGATTTGGTGTAAAACATAAAGAATGTCTGTTCAATTACTTAAGTAAAGTTGGGCACCACAAAATACATTTTCTTCTGGTGGAGAGAAGAAACAGAGATTCCTCTTGTCTTCAGGAAATCGGATCTGAACATAGGAAGAGAAGAAATATCCCCTTTTCCCTTAGGGTCTTTGATGGGCTTCCTATAATTTCTATACAAGGATGAAAGGTGCTTCCAATGAAATATTTGGGACAAAAAAAAAGTAGCAGTAGAATTCTTCCTCTTCAGAAATCCCTCCAAAAATCATATCTGGATATGTGGTTTTAGTGGCTCTATGGGAACTTAATTTGTTTGCTTTTCTTTTAATACATGGAATAAATTTTCAGCATGTTCTCTGATTAATCAACTGGTGCTCCTGCTCACAGGGATTTGGCACTAAATCCCATGAACCTGTTGACACTCTACTACAAAAATTATTTAGCGAGCTATTATCATACACAGGATTTGATTTTTATTATCATTTGATGTCTGGTTTGAAATCCTTATCAGTCATTCCCATTTTCCCCCCATTTATTCTCTAAGGTGAAATTTGGCCTCAAAATTACATTTGTACTTACTTGTAACACAAATGTCTTATTCCAGTATGACTCAGAGGAAAAAAACACATTTAAAAACCTCCTGAATTTTACCCATGGTATTTACCTATGATTTTCAGATGAAAATCTCCCTCCTTCAATCACTTCTGTGGGTTTGAATGAAGTATTTAATTTCCAAGTAGGGGGAAAATCAGGAAAAGAGTGTATGTGTTTTCTTATTTGCTTCAAAGTACCCATTCAACAAAATCATGCTGCATGCAAGCAAATGATTAAAGGAATCTCTTTCTATTCTAAAAAGAAAAAAAAAAGTATACTTGCTTTTTTGAAAAAATACATATATTAATATTGCTTGGCCACTGTGAAGAGGGATAGGATTTATCCAAGATTAGAACAAGCAAACACAGGAGGAATTCAAGCTCTCCTACTGCACTTGATCTGATCACCTAAAGGGATCTAATGACCAGCAACAGAAGCCAAGGCCCCATTCTCAGTGAGCCTTGGATGTGCAGACAATTGAAAACAGCCCACATGGGCATCTCAGAGATGATAACCTACAGCAATCACTAATTAAGAGATTTTAAAAACCAAAGTGAAAATACATTTTTATTCGAATAGCACTTGGGGGTGCCAGATACTACTCACAGTGCTCGTGTTGGAGGAGTAGCGACCACATGTACTAAAATACTATAAAAATCCAGTTTTTATCTCTGACACTGCTACTGCTCCATGAGGGCTGAAAAAACCCACATGGAAAGTGGCTGCAGCTTGGGTTTGTGTTTGTAGGGAGAGAACTGCTGAAGGTGCTTTGCTGGGTCTTACATTCCCGTGCTCAGATGGAGGAGAGATGAAGGAAGGAGAGGCGTAGCTGTGAAAGCCAAATTAGGGAAAGAGCAGAAAGCGAGGAGGATGGTGAGGAAGGAGAGCAGCACCACACACAAAACCTGCTGGAACAGCTACAGCTTGTCATCAAAACTGGGAGAACATTTCTGGGTTTGAAGGAAACAGATAGAAACCTCTCAGTTGCTGGAATCAGACAAGGACTACATCCCTCTTCTGGTCCAAATGCAGGTTTGTGCCTCATTTTTAGAATCCCCGCATGGTTTGGGTTGGAAGAAACCTTAAAGATCATCCAGTTCCACCCCCTCCCATGGGCAGGGACACATCCTGCTAGGCCAGGCTGCTCCAAGCCCCATCCATCCTGGCCTTGGACACTTCCACGGATCCAGGGGCAGCCACAGCTGCTCTGGGCACCCTGTGCCAGGGCCTGCCCACCCTCACAGCCAGGAATTCCTTCCCAATATCCCATCTATCCCTGCCCTCTGGCAGTGGAAGCCATTCCCTGTGTCCTGTCCCTCCATCCCTTGTCCCCAGTCCCTCTCCAGCTCTCCTGGAGCCCCTTTAGGCCCTGGCAGGGGCTCTGATGTTTCCCTGGAGCCTTCTCTTCTCCAGGGGAGCACCCCCAGCTCTCCCAGCCTGGCTCCAGCCCTCAGAGCAGCTCTGTGGCCTCCTCTGGACTTGCTCCAGCAGTTCCACATCCTTCTGATGTTGGGGACTGCAGAGCTGGAGGCAGCTCTGCAAGTGAGGTTTCACGAGGGTGGAGTAGAGGGGAAGAATCTCCTCCCATGCCATGTGTCCTACTCTATCCATGGCCAGCAGGAGGAACACACTAATCCAGGATGAGAACATTGTGATATTAAAATATTTTAAATTATTTTTAGAAATTAGAAAAAAAAAATACTGGTGGTTTACAATTTCTTAGAGTTGCAAGTAAGCAAGTAGCTTTGAAGGACTTCCTTGTCAACCTGATGATATGTTGACATTGGAAAATTGTCTCTCTGGATAATCTTATTGAATTGACTTGTCCCATCAGGATTTTTGGGAGAGTGTTAGAAATCCCCTTAAAATGCCTCAGACTAATACAGACTGGCAGGTTGGAGAAGGATCTTTGTCCAAGGAAGGTGATTGTGAAGGTACCAGTTGGCCCAAGGTGATCGTGAAAGGTACTGAGAAACTGGTACAAGAGGAGGGAGAGCACAAGAAGAAGTAGAAAAAAGGTGTAACATAAAATTTGAAACGAATACCTAAACCCCCTCTATGAATGTGAGAACTTTACATCTGATTAAGTGACAAAATCCTGAAGTTCCTTTGTGTTTGAGCATTACACAGCATTGTATGGCAATGACATTACAGGCTATTTTTTCTCATTGGAAAATCCACCCATAAGGTCTGGAAAACATCACTGACACTTGCATCTCTTGGCTAAATCTCTTGTCCATTGGCAGGACAACCTGCTGCCTCCCTGTGATGCCGTGACACCTCCCATCTCCAGGGTGATAGTGGAAGGCTCCTGCCAGAATGTGGCAGCCAGCCAGGAGGGTGGGAGCCAGAGACAGTGCAAGGCTTCAGTGCTTTGTTGTTGTTTTTTAAAGTATTACCTTTGCAGGTACATTTATAGAACTAAAGGATAAAAATGAACCTCTATAGGAATGTTCAAACTACTTTTAAGCAAACTTTTCCTCTTTTTTGTTGTAATAAAAAATTTTAAAATGCATTTTTCATTCCTTTTCTTTCAATGATGACTGTCAAGATATTTTTCCTCCTCCTTAATTGTACATGAAAATCATTAATAAACCTCTTTTGCGGGCTAAGGCCAGAGTGGTGCATTGATGATCTGAATTCTCTCAGGGAAATGACCCAGGAGAATGCCAGGATTTTAGTAAGATATTCAGATAAAATATGAGTGTGGAAAATGACATCATATTTCTCCTGCCTGAGCATGATATAACACTCCTGGATGCCAAGTCAGGGATTAAGCTCGAGTCTGATATCCTGCAAGAGCGCTCTCCTCTGGGTGTTAAGCCTCTGTTTTAAAAAAACCCTAATCCTGCTTGTCTCAGCCCATGCTCTGTGAGCCAAGGGGGAACCCCAAAGGATGCCCAGTTCATCCCAGATGCAGGACATGGATGTGGATAGAAACCAGATGTGTTGGGTCACAGTGGGAAAGGGGGTGGAATAGCAGGAAAGCACAGTTCCCTACACACACGGGTGACTCAGGACTCACTCAATGGGCTGAACATAGTGGCAGATCCATTTTGGATCATGAAAAGCTCAGTGTGAGCTGTCCGTGTTCTCTGGCAGCCCTGAGCTCTCCCATGCCCTGAGAGCTGATTCTCCAGTGTGGGCAGCAGGAAAGGAGGATTCTGTTCCCTGCCCTGCTCAGGTGAGACCCCACCTGCAGAGGTGCTTCCAGCTCTGGGTCAACATCAGGAGGATGGGGAACTGCTGGAGCAAGTCCAGCAGAGGCCACAGAGATGCTCTGAGGGGTGGAGCCCCTCTGCTCTGGAGCCTGGCTGGGATTGCTGGGAGACCAACCACTCCCATTTCCATCCCCATCCCAGGCCAGAGCCTGCCTGCTGTTTATTTTTAGAGACGATTTCAAGTCTTGTCTCTGATATTGTAACTTTGCAGCTGATGACTGAACACGCTGCGGTTACACTTTTCAGAAACAGTCCCCAAGTACAGCCAGGAGCAAAGGAAACCAACACAAATCTTGTTAGAGATTTTCTCCAAATCCCAACTGCAGAGCCAGGCAGTTACGAGCATCTTCCTAAAAAGATTTCACTCAGAACCTTTGGATTTGGGCTCTGTGGTTAGAAAGTGTCATCTGTAACAAATCAAAACTAAAAAGAAAGGGAAGAAAAACACTCTCTTCCTGAAAGGAAACCCTTCCAGAAAACAATGCTGCAGTTCTCACATCTCCAAGAAGATGATGAAAGGAGACACGTGAGACATCCTTTAGGGAAAGGTCCTCACACAGAGCCATCCTGAGCCCACCACAGAGCTACAGGAGAACTCAGCTCCCAGGCAGCCAAGTCTGAAGGGTCCACTGATGACAAAATGTGTTTTCCTCCACCTTGGTGCATCCAGAGTCTGTTCTGCCAATGGCACAAACTGAGCTCCCAATCCACCTGTTTTCACAGTGAAACCAGTACAAAAACCGATTAATAAATTACTTTGTGGCATGAGAAGCTGTGTGACTTGATGTGAGGAGGCCACATTTAGGGAAATTTCCTCAGCATTTACAGGCACAACGTACCAGGATCCTCAACAAGGTGTCCAGTTGATCACCAAAACCAGCCCTTGAGCCTTTAAAAACCAAATTCTGCCTTTAGATTGGTCCTTTCCAAGCAGAGGGCAAGTGCAGACAAACTCGTTCTGCCAGTGCACCGTCATCATCATTCCAGGTTATTTTTACCTTTTTTTTTTTTGGCAAGGTTCCTCAAAGAGAAGTTATTTCTCATCACACCTCAGCTGTTAATGCTCTAGAGGCAAAGTTTATGCAACAGACCCTAGCCAGTTACAGAACTTCTACAACTACTCCTCCTCCTTCAGTCACTGACCAACAGCCCTGGGCTGAGGAAAAAAATCAACCTGAATTTATTCAGATTTGGTTTACACATGAAAAATCCATATTCCAAGCAACTGTGGCAAAACGACATCCCTTGTGGGAAGAGCTGCCTAACTGACCCAGGAGCAGTTTGCATTCCTTGAAAACTTGTCACATGATTTTAGTAGAAATGTAACTAAGAAAGGTAACTAAAATAACTCTGTGACATTAAAGCATCTTTTGAGTAACCAGATGTAATTAAAAGAATCCTTTAAAGAGTTGAGGATGGATTTGATTTGAAAGGGCAGCTGGAGTGGGCTATAGGCAGAGCAGTCCATGGAAAGTCGGCATTTCCCTTCCTAAAGTCCTGATCCTGGACTTTGTTCAGGAATTTTGGAATCCCAATGTCTTCCTTGTATTCCCAGACATCAGTGCCAAATGAATAGCAGGAGCACAGTCAACACACAGGAATTTCCATGGTGGCATGGAGCAGGAGAGTGACTGCAGCAGCTTTTGCACATGAGGATGTGCATTTCCAAGGGAACAGAGAGAAACCTCACCCCACAAATGGGTTTCTTTTGAAGTTCTACCCTGCCAGCTTGCCCTCATGTCCTGAAGCAGAGACACTTGCTTGGCTCTTAAAAGCTTTGTGTGGTTTCAGTTTTATTCCATTAATATTTTTCTGTGGATTCTGAATCCACTCATCAACAGAGCAGCTCTTCAAAGGGCCTCTGCTGAGCTCCTCACGTTAATAACCCGTGATGACAACGAGTCTCCTCAGCTAATGGGTTTTGGGATAAGTGGGTGCTTCCAGCAGTTCTGCTGCTTTCTATTCCTTTAAGTGTCCCTGTCCTTTTACCTCAAGACTGAGAATTTTCATTTCTTCATGCTATTAATTATTTTGTCTTCTTCCCGCTTTCTCTCCTTGAATATTTTCGGGCTCGCGATTAATTGCAACTATGATATTTTCCTTTTTTTTTTTTTTTTAATATCTTAGGTAATGTTCTGCCATTTGGCCCTGAAACTCAATTTCTTCTCCCTTTTAATGGGCTGAAAAAGGCATCAGCCAGTCCCACTACAAGGATATAGAGCATGAAACATCACTCAGCTCTTTGCTGGAATGAAATACTTTTTCGACTCATTACAGTTCACAAGGCTTCTCTAACTTGTGTCTCTGCCAATTAACTGTTACTGGGCTCAAAATTAAGTGTTTGTGCTGCGAATGAAATGTTCTCCCCAGTTTAAAGTCCTTAACACAGCAAAGTTTATCATCCCAAATAACCATCCTGTGATGGTCGTTCCAAGTGTCTTGTATTCCTCAGCAAAAATTCATCCCAGGTGAAGAAGGTCCAGGTAAAGTGACACTTGACGATGTGAAAAAATAAAATCTAATGGTAGAAGATGTGCCTGGCCCACCACTCCTGGGCAAAGGTTCTCTCTTCTTCTCACAAAGGACACAAATCCAACTCTCCTCCCACTCCAAGAAGCCTCTCTGGCTCTGCTGAGCCACCACAGACCCAGAGAAAATGAACCTGAGAGGATGGAAGGAAAACGATATCAAAGCTGTGGAGACCCCAGTGAATGTTTCCAGAAGACCTGGACTTTCCTCTCCTGCTTTGTTGTCACCCAAAACACAAGTTTCAATGCTTGTCACCCCCTGCCTAATCCTGCACGTCTCAGATTGTCAGGAGCCTGAATATTTTGGTTTGTAAATCTGACCTGAATTGCATCACTGCTTTTCTAACTAATTATGAGCTGATTTCACACAGACTTACAGCTATTCCTATTTATGCAGAATAAAAAGCATTTCACAGATTTAATTGCAATTTGGGTGCTCTGGACACAGTCATAGAACAATCCCATGGTGACCTTCCACAGCCATGTAACAACAGCATGGAGCACCCAGCTGCCAAAGAGCATCTGGCCTTTAGAACAAAGACATGATCATGGAATGCCAGGCAGGTTTGAGTTAGGAGGAACCTACCAGGTCATCCAGTTCCACTCCCTGCCATGGGCAGAGACACCTTCCCCTAGCCCAGGTTGTTCCAAGCCCCATCTAACCTGGCCCTGGACACTTCCAGAGATGAGACAGCCACAACTTCTCTGGGCACCCTGTGCCAGGGCCTCACCAGCCTCACAGCCAAGAATTCCTTCCCAATATCCCATCTGACCCTGACCTCTGGCAGTGGGAAGCCATTCCCTGTGTCCTGTCCCTCCATCCTTGTCCCCAGTCCCTCTCCAGCTCTCCTGGAGCCCCTTTAGGCTCTGGCAGGGGTCTGAGGTTTCCCTGGAGCCTTCTCTTCTCCAGGTGAACACTCCCAGCTCCTCCAGTCTGGCTCCAGAGCAGAGGGGCTCCAGCCCTTGGAGCTTCTCCATGGCCCCCTCTGGACTTTATCCAGCAGCTCCACATCCTTCTGACATTGGGGAGCTCAGGGCTGAGATAGCTCTGCAGGTGAGGTCTCACGAGAGCAGGGCAGAGGGTCAGAACCACCCCTCTCTCCCTGCTTCCCAGGCTAGGGGGGAGTTCAGGGCTGCTGGCCCAACATCTGTCCCCCAACAGCTGCTTGCACTGCCTTGCTGGAGGTATAACTCAGTCCCTTTCAGTTCCCCTGAATTTTCAGACTCTCGTTTTCCACTTATAATTCTGAACCCATATTTGGTTAAATACAGGGCATGCTTATAGTGAGACCCATCACATCAAACAACCAGCTCCCAGCAGCTCTCCAGAATTAAACAAAGGCAAGAATCAGGTCAGTTGTTGACCAAGAAGTTGTCTCGCATCTTTTATTTCCCTTCTGTTGCACAATTTCACATCAGATTTCTCCCAAAAGTGTGAATTAGCTTTCTAACCCTTAGGGTAGAATGTCCTTGATCACAAATGGCTTAAAATTATAAAGATTAGTTAAAACAACATCTATTAGCAAAGTCACTTGCTTAAGAAATACCAAACATATTGGTTAAATAAAGTTAATGAATTGAAAACAGAATGGAATTTTTTTTTCCTGGAGGAATATAAAACAGGACTCGCTAACAAATGTACTTACTTTGATAATGAGTTTTTTCTCATTGGGTGAAGACCAGGGAAAAATTGCAGAGACTGGTGAAAAACAGACAAGTAGGTGCTGGACACCAGCCTGATAAACAGAAGAGATGAGATGGAAACCAGGCAGGGATGCTTGCAGAGCTCAGCCACAGGCTTGTCTCCATGATGGAAAGGGGATGGAACCCCAACCAAGATGGATTTGAGAGAGTTAAATGAGTGGATGAATCAAGGCATACTCTAATGGCCTTAGAGACCTGCAGTGAGCAGAGATGGAAAAAACCTGAATTCCTTTCTTTATTTAGATAGAAGCAGGAAGACAGATGTGGCTCAGGAGGGCAGCTCCTCGCATGGATTAAGATGATACTCAGATTACAAACAGGATCAGGAGAAAGCTTTTTAAGAACCCTCAAGTTCTCCACAAAGATGTGACTGAAGTGCTCAGCTCCCTCATGTTTCCTACCAAACATCAGTCAAGTCACTTGATATTCAGTGCATCTTTTTTTTTCCTTTTGAATACCTGAATTGTGGCTTGTGAAACTTTCCTACCTCAGTATAACTGCAAAAATGTACATAATAATATATTTAAAAAAAAAGCCCAGAGCCTGGAGTTGAAGGGCACTTTGGGAAGGACAACAGCAACCCACAGCATGTTACTTTGCTGTCGTTAAAATCCAAAATCCCATTTTCCCCTTTTTCAGCTCTCTGCCTGCTGTATTTTACCTTATCAAGGAGAAGACGGCTGTGGCTGCAGAGATGCCCAATGCTCAAGACAGATCTGAATCAAAATAGTCCAATCACCACTACTACCACTGATGGTTCCACTGCTCCCATAGTCTTTTCCAAGAGTCCTTCCCATTGCTAAATGAAGTGGAATTCTCCAGCTCGCTGTTACCAAACACTGCACTGTGATTTCTCTGGAAATCCATAAAGTGCTGCTGGCTCCATTAATGCACCATCTTGCTCCTGATAAAGTCTTTGGCAGCTGTTTTGGACAACAGCCCAAGACCTCAGCACACAAGTGCAGCCTTTCATGTCTGTGAGGCCTTTTTCCTAAGTTTATCAATGGCCTAAAGCTTCTAAACCTTTGTGCTCTCCCAAACTGCACAGTCATTTCAAACACTACATTAAAACAACATCCAGTGCTATAAAAGGAAAAATAGATGGTTCCAGGAGGCAGCTCCGTGGCAGATGAGCCAGTGTGGCTCAGGAGATAAGAGGCAGCTGCCAGAGATGAATATAAGCATTATTTATGAATGTGATGTTGTTGATTGCCAGAGGTGCTGGAGGTGCAGTCAGAGAGGTGGCAGCTCCCCTGCAGGGTCTCAAGTCAGGCCCATGTCTGCCATCAGTGCCACAGCCATGAGAGAAAAAACGAAGTAGTCTTGGTTTTTCCCTGCAAAACCAGATCTCCCCTTGACTGCCCCCTCCTTAATTTCAGAAAGAGCTGTAGCTCCAGTGACACGGGGATGTACTCGAATGTTAATACCATGGTCAGACACAACCGCTAAACAATAAACCATGAGTTACTGAACAATGAGAAGAGCTGATGGCAGGTTATGCTTTGTAGACTCTTCCTGAAAAACCACATGCTCATCCTATAATCCCTGTAACATCTCAAGGACGGGCACTGACTACACACCATGAATCCCACCCTGGAGTTTGGCTCACAACTATTTATTTGCTCCTATCTATGGCCCTGCTTGAGCAGGTGCTGCTGCCACACACCTTGAACACTCCTTGCTAAAATAAAGTAAAATGAAATCTCTTTGCTGAGAAGAACTTGCTCAGCTGAAGACAATGGCACCAGCAACTGCTGGCACACAGGAGGCACCAATTTTAATTGCTGGAACCCCACCTCCTCACTGGACTTCAGTGTTACATTTAACCTGTTACCTGATCTACATCAAAGACTGAGCTGGGAGGGACCTTAAAGTCATCTCATTCCACCCCCTCCTATGGGCAGTGACACCTCCTACCAAGCCAGAGTGCTCCAAGCCCTGTCCAGCCTGGCCTTGGACACTTCCAGGGATCCAGGGGCAGCCACAGCTGCTCTGGGCACCCTGTTCCAGGGCGTCACAGGGAGCAATTCCTTTCCAATATCCCATCTAACCCTGCCCTCTTTCAGTTTGAAGCCATCCTGTTACTCCATGCTCTTGAAAAACTCACTCTGGGGACTTCTTGTAGGTCCCCTTCAGGTGCTGGAATCCAGTCCTAGGATCCTCCAAGATCATCCATCAGAATAATTATATGTGGGCAAGAATCAAAAATTCTTGACTTTATTAAAAGAAACATAGAGTCGACAAAGTCAATATTTCTGCTTAACTTTAAAATGGCAAATTATTCCTGAGGGAAAAGCCCAACTCAACTCCTGGGGCAAAGCCATCATGAGGCACTCCTAAGAGAGGAAGTACAGTATGAATAAACAGAGAGGAGTTGCAGCTTCTCCTTCAACACTGCAGGCTTCCAACTGATGGGAGAATAGAAGGTTCCAGGGAAACCTCAGAGCCCCTTCCAGGGTCTAAAGGAGCTCCAGGAGAGCTGAAGAGGGACTTGGGACAAGGACCTGGAGGGATAGAACAAGGGGGAATGTCTTCCCACCACCACAGGGCAGTTAGATGGGATATTGGGAAGGAATTCCTGGCTGTGAGGCTGGTGAGGCCCTGGCACAGGGTGCCCAGAGAAGCTGTGGCTGCCCCTGGATCCCTGGAAGTGTCCAAGGCTGGACCATCCAGTGCTTGGCCTGGCCTAGTGTCACTGCTCATGGCAGGGGGTGCAATGAGATGAGCTTTAAGGTCCCTCCTAATTCAAACCCATCTGTGATTCCATGATGTCCATCCACAAGTTGTCCCCACTTTGCAGTACCTTCTACCCAAAACATGCCAGAACAAAAGATGCAGTTTTACCCAAATTACTGCAAAGATGAACAGAACCAGGACCAGTCAGTCTGGTATCAATTCATAACTGAAAGAGAATGTTTCAAGCGAGCTGCCAAGCTTTCAAACCACTGTTTCTGAAAAAAAGCCCCAAACCACAGGACTGTGTTTCCAATCAGTGCACAAGAAGAAGGCAGGAGCACACAGACAGCCAGGAATGTGACATCACTGCAAATCCAACAAAGGCAGTCTCTCCATGTGCAGCTCGGGAAAGGGGAAGAGAAAAGGTTTGGCTTGGAAAATAAAACTCCAGTCTCAGCTACAAAGTACCAAAGGGAAGGATCCCTTCAGGCCAACTCTGCCCATTCAAGACTATTAAGGGGGGTGACAGTTGTCACAGCAGGACCCTGAGGGCACAGATCTTTCAGGAGCCAGGCTGGGATCATGGAATGATCACACTCACTTTCCATGAAAAGCATTTCTGAGTGGAGTTGTCATCTCCACATACTCCAACACTGATGAAAGGGATGGCAAATGTCAGCCCCTGTGTTGAGCACAGAAAGTGAAACATTCCAGAGTGGAGCAGATGCACATAGGAATCTCATCAAAGCTCAAAACCCATCCCAAACTTAAATCTCGAGCTTTTTACATGGAATCCCAGACCGTTTGAGCTGAAAGGGATCTTAAAGCTCATCTTGATCCATCCTCTACCATGGGCAAGCCCCATCCAACCTGGCCTCGGACATTTCCAGGGATGTAGCATCTACCACCTCTCTTGCAACCTGAAGACTGGTAGATCCAACCTGCTCTTCTTGATGGTGTAAAGAAGCAAGGACATGCCAATATGGCATTATGCAATCCTTTTTTTGAGAGCTTGTGGAGCAGAGTCTTTTCCAGACAAACTTCACTGAAACTTTCAGTGTACCAAGCTATGAAAAAGCCCACAGGCATCTGAAGAATAAAACAGCTGCTGTATCCATCGGGAAAGCAGCTGCCCACGAACTACAGAGGTCATGGTAGGAGAGCCATGTCTGAAAATCCTCAAACCCTCAATGGCTCCATCCATTGGAGCCAATTATAATGCTCCTTTGTTAAATACACAGGAATAACCAGCCTGATGATTCCCAAGAGTCCAGTGAGTCACGAGTGGGGATTATAAGACATCAGTGGTCTTTGTGAAGTCCCAAAATGTCAAATGAATCCCACTCTTCCTGATTCAGACAGATCTGAATTGAAATCACTCCTCCTACTCCCTGAGCCAGAAGAAGCAGGAGAAGGCTTCTTACCATGGGGAGGTTCAAGTTGGAGCATCTCAAATTCTGCTCTGTGAGCAGTGAACCTGCTTCTAGAGTGGGGTCACTTCTGGATAAAATTTGGTGGTCAAGATACCGATTATGCAAGGAGGTGAACAAAAAGCATGTGAAGTGCTTATCTTAACACAATTCACAGCTTCTTCCGAAAGGATTTTATCATGGACATCACATCAACCACTCCCTAAGGAGCCTTGCACTCCTTTGTCTTCTCCCACAGCCACCACACCCTGATCTTTCCTTTCTTCTACTGATATTGGTGATAAACCTTTCTAAGGGGACACCTGAGATTTGGGAGCAGCCATATCACCAAAAACATTTGGGAAATCACTTGAGAAACTCATGCTGATCCACTCTAGTTCTAAAGAGGTTTCTTCCAACTCAACAGAAAGAGCATCAAGGTAAGACTGCTCCCAGCTGTGTCAATACACTACAGATGCTGGGCACCAGGTCAAGGGAGGGAATTTTGCCTGCCTTGCTCAGGTGAGACCCCACCTGCAGAGCTGCCCCAGCCCTGGAGCCCAGCACAGGAAGGACCTGGAGCTGCTGGAGAGAGCCCAGAGGAGGCACCATGGTGATCAGAGGAAGGGAGCAGCTCTGGTTTGAGGAAAGGCTGAGAGAACTGAGAGTGTTCAGCCTGGAGAAGAGAAGGCTCCAGTGCCTAAACGGGTTCCCAGACAGCTGGAGAGGGACTTGGGACAAGGGTCTGGAGGGACAGGACAAGAGGGAATGGCTTCAAACTGACAGAGAGTAGGATTAGATGGGATACTGGGAAGAAATTGTTGGCTGTGAGGGTGGTGAGGCCCTGGCACAGATTGATCAGAGAAGCTGTGGCTGCCCCATCCCTGGAAATGTCCAAGACCAGGCTGGATGGGACTTGGAGCACCCTGGTCCAGTGGCAGGTGTCCCTACCCACGGCAGGAGCTTGGAACAAGATCATCTTTAGGGCCCCTTCCAATCCAGCCCACTCTATGATACCATGACCCTAAAGACCCTCCAGCAGAAGGGTAGTTACAGATCAGTTCTAAACTTTTCTAGCCATTTTTTTAAATGTCTGTGCCTAAGATGAAAGAAAAAATTAGAAACACCACATTGATTAAACGTGCATCACAAAGACACAGTGAGAGCCCTTTCCTGCCCTTTGTTAGGGCACATTTCAGCTTCACACAAAGGCAACACCTCCAAAGATTAAACACATCCACAGAGTGGAAGAAAAGATACTTTTTTTTCTGCCCCCTGGAAAAAGAAGTCAAAATATCTCCAGCTGACCCCAGTGACAACACTGTTTACTTATTTGTGACACAACAGGCTGCTCTTGAGATGCTGTTTAAGGTGCTAAATTGTGTAAATTGTGTAAATTCTCACACAACCCTACGACGAGAGGGAATGGAGGGACCAAGCATGGTGTGATGCTCAGTGCTCCTAATCTGGGAGATACAAGATTAGAGGCAGAAATAGCCAAAACAAGTAGTTCAGCAGAACAGAGCTTAGGTGCTTCGAAGAATATAAGAGGAAAAATTTGTTTCTCTTTACCAGCCACAGGATAGAATTCAGAATTCCTGAAAATCCCATTTAGATCCCATGTAACTACACAGGAGTCTGAGAGAAGCTGATGGAGTTGTGGCTGCTCCAAAGCATCACACAAGGGCCCAGGTGAGGGGTCTGAGGAAAAGCTATTGGGAATCTCCTATGGGGATCTGCAGCTCCTGCCATACAAGAACCATCACTAACACAGGCACTCAAGAAGGCAATAAAAATTTCCTGGAGTCCTGAGTCAGCACTGTGCTGTGGAATAAGTGCTCCAACTTAAGGAATGACACCTGGAGATGCACCCACATACACACCCAGAAATGCACAACTGTGCTTTGGACAACTCTCACACAGCCACAAGTCATTAAAACACTTACCAAGCATCAGAATAAAGTACAAACCTGCCTTCCAGGGATGGAATAGAAGAAAAGTCAATAATTTCCTAGATTAGGACACCCATTAGCTTCTCTTACATTATTCTGACATATATAAATAAAAACTGAAAGAAACTCTGAGTGTGCATCTCAAAGTATTGAAAACCATTCCAAGAGTTGCCTTTTAATAACAAACATCATGTACTGACCTCTGCCAATTTGTATGGTAAGATCAGCTTCTCTCCCACTGTCACTGTCTTTCTGGTCACCAGGGCCTCAAAAAGCATCTCTTCTTTCACCTAAAACGAAAGTACAGATGTTGATTATTCTAGTGATCTTTTTTTATTTAAAATCCAGTTAAAAAATGCTAACACTTAAAGGTAACAAAATTAAAATTCAGTGGAAACACATTTAAATTTCAAAATTTAATTAAAAAATATGAAACCCTTTTGCCAGCCCTTGCAGAGTTAAGTTCAATGGGTAGAAACATGCCATTGGGAGGAGCCAACTCAGCACATAAATCCAGCATAGAAACCTAACACCAGGGTATTCAAAGGAACCTGATTTTCTGCATTCAGGCATCCCAGTTGTAGCAATTTCCCACTGGTTTCTTTATTTCCAGCGCACCTCCTCCCTCCCACACTTTCTCTTGGCAAAATAAGTCAACTTTCTAGGGTTGTAAGGATGAAATCATACAAATTACTCCAGAATAAGCCAAGCAGTGTCATCAGTTTGAGATATCCAAGTGGAGGAGGGGTTTTGTTCCTGCTTTTAAGGGTGAGGAGGAGTCAGAAGGAGGAAAAAATCCTTGGAAAAGCGCCTGATATTTACTCTGCTATTAGCAGTGGATGTTTACTCCCTAAGCCCCAGTTCCTGGTGAAGTGACAGTTTTTAAACAGCCCTTACAGGTTTGCAGAACAGAACTCATATTGTTCAGATTCCTCTGTTGTGTAGACACAGACACTGCAGCAAAGAGGGAAACGGTGCTGACAAATTAAGTGGTACCTGCAACTGTTGGGGAAAGCCACTTTCCCAATCTATCTCAAGACTCTCTTTGAGGAATTCAGAAGGTGTCCTCTCTCCCAGAATACTCAGTTAGACCTAAAGGCTTTGAGTCATTGACTGATCTTCACTAAATTTCCAAGTCAAAACAGACATCACGAGTCTGGGTGAAAATCTTGGAGCCCAGAATTAATGGATGTGGATGATACAGAGAAGCTGCACTGAAGTCTCTGCAAACTGCTTATCCTACCTGAAAGAATCCATGCAGGCACCAGACCTCCTCTGGACATCTCTGTTCAAAATCCACATTCCTGAAGCCATCCAAGGCCATACTTTTATCACAGGGAAGCCATTTATGATTTGACATGGAAAATGTGAAATGCAGAGGTCTAACAGTTGGACTCAGCCATCTTAGAGGTCTTTTCCAACCAAAACAATTCTATGTATGTACTTTGACTTCAGGGTTTAATCCAGGAATTAGTATGAAGAGGAAATGCAAACAAGACAGGGGAAGATCAGGAATCTCACAAACCATAGCAATAATGATGCCCTTCTGTACAACAATCTCCTTCTGCTGAAACTATTATCATGGGAGTCTCCCTGATAAAACCCAGGAGTTTTTATATAACTGATTCTTCCTGCAACAAGAATTTGTCTCTGTTGAAATCACAATACATTAAGTCACCTGTATATGACTGTCACCTGCCAGCAAGGTCTCTATCACTGGAAATGACATTTCAAGGTTCACTTCTTTAATGCTCAGCACTACTCAGGAGCCCTCAGTGCCTACAATTCAATTTTACCTTTCAAAATCAAGCAAGGAAAAAAATAATCTCCCGATTCATCCAGAGAGCCACAGCATGATTTCACATTTAGTTTCTGTTCCTCTACATTCACCAAAATATGTGATTTTGTAATTTTCAGCTCTGTGGTCGCTTTTCCAGCAGCTCTTGACTGCAGGACCATCGGCTGCTCTCCCTCAGCTGTACAACTCGGAACAAAGGGAGTTTCACACCATGCATTATCCCACTTCAGGGATGCTGCAAACCCACAGCCAGCACGCCAGCTTTTTTTAATTACCCAAGGCAACAAGGCAGAGGGGTGTCAGATGGTTCCTAATCAAAACAGTCCAAAGAAATATTCCTCAACAACATAAACACTTCCAGGTCCCAGATTTGTCAGCAAACACAGGGATTTTAAGCAATTTAAACAACTACCCACGCCATCCCCCACCATCCCCATCTCATGGTCACTCCAGTTCTTTCTCCTCCTGCTCTCTGCATGGAGGGAACCTGAGGATGTGCATCCTTCATCTCCTGACCCAGGGAGATCCCATTGAATCATCTTATTGCACAAAAACATCCTTGGCAAGGATGGGAATCCCTGCATCTCCCCAGGCCCCTGCCTGCAGGTACCACCCAGTGGAGCTCGATCCCGATTCCTTCACTGCCTCTGATGAACACCAGGGGTGCAACCAAATCGTCCTAATCTGCATTCAAGGTCACAGTGTGAAAGTGGCTGACTCCTGGTGCCAGGGAGGAGCCACTGGAGCTTTCTAAAGACAAACTCAGCATGTGCTGAGGACATGGAGATACTTGCAGCTTCCCCACATCCTATACTTCCTCCTCCAGTAAGTGTAAAACACTAAAATAGGGACACCCATTGGTGCTGAGTAGCAAAGAGGAGAACACCACTTATTCTTTTACTTTGTGCCCTAGGAGTTTCACTCTTGGATCACATTTCATGGAATTTTGCTTCCTGGTGCTAAAGGGCATGGCCTGCTCTCCCTCTTAAACACTGCCTGCAGGAGTTTAGATCTTAATTACAGGGACAAAATGCAGATTTAAGACCTCGTTGCCACAAGTGGGCCCAGAGAGGGCTGGAGGCCTCAAGCTCCATGAGTCAGAGAGAGATGAATGGCAGTGCCACAGCTGGGAGCAGCAGTGGGGCATGGTAGGAACAGGGAGCCAGCAAGGACTGGGCTGGAGCCAAGGCAGGCATTGCTCCACCAGTAATTCTGGGCTATTATATTGGAGCAGCTGAAGAAAAAGGAACCATTTCCAGCTGGAGAGCAAGAAAACATCAGGTTTTGTCTCTCCTTCCATATTTGAGAAAGGGATCTCAGTGCCGAGTGCTTGCTCTAAAGATGCCTTGTGTGGAGTAACAGAAAATAAATTCAGATTTCTATCAGCTGTTCTTGTAAAAGAGCTGAATCTTTTCCTCAGACTTTCTTTCAAATAACCAGAGAGTTAGAAAGGATGTGAGGGAATGGCTGGAGGGGTGTTAGGGAGGTTTAGGTTGGATATCGTGACAAGGTTCTTCCCCAGAGGGTGGTGGGGCACTGAAGAGGCTCCCCAAGGAATGGTCACAGCCCCAAGGCTGCCACAGCTCAGGGAGTGTTTGGACGATGCTTCAGGCACAGGGTGGGATTGTTGGGGTGTTCATGGGATTGTTGTGCAGGACCTGTGTCTGTGAAGGGCCTGGAGTTGCACTCAATGGTATTTGTGGATCTTTTCCAACTCAGCATATTCTGTGATTCTCTGAAGTTTTCTTACTCTAATTCTGGCTCAATTTTTTTCACCTGATGATGACATCCCTACTCATTGCAGGGATGTTGGACCAGATGAACTTTGGAGGTCACTTCCAACCCCACTCATTCTGTGATTCTACAAAACATCATCTGGAAAACAGATCCAAAAGAAAAAACTGGAAGCAAGCACTGTCTGCTTTATAATCCTCACCCCCTCCCCAATTAATTTCCAAGACATTTATCACAGGAGCCCCTCTGGGAAGCTGAAGGCCATTATTTTAGTGGAAGAGGAACTTGAGCACATAAATCTCCTGCAGAGGCCAGCTTTAGCTCCAAACACAAATGTACACTGGGAGATCTGGCAAAACTAATTTGGGACACTTGATAACTTGTGTTTACCTGTATTTTCATTGAGGTTAGGTAACCTAAACCTAAAAGCTGAATACAAAACTGAGCAAAGACAGAATTTATCTCCTTCCTCAATGCTTCATCCATGGAAGTAATTTCCCATTTTAGTAAAATTAAATTAAAATGTTCCTACTGTTCCAATGGAAAACAAAAAGTCCTTTAAGGTCAACCAGATAATCTCTAATATATTATTTTTGCTAATAAGCCCACAAATGAGCTTTTTCAAGTTTTTTCCCCAGAAATGCAAAGGTTTTACCCAGTTTAGCACAACTCTCTATGATTTCTGCCCAGGCCCTGGGATATTTGCAGAGCTTGCACAGGACTCCACGTCTGCTTGATTAATCAGGCAGCCTTGACATCACTCCCCAGCACAGCATTTCAGCAGAGTTTAAACAAAGGCCCTGAAAAACCTGCCAAAAGCATCACATAATCCACACGCTATGTCTATTCCTGAAAAAGAAAAAAAATGGAATCGGGGTTTTATTGTAAATGAAACAATGATCTGCAGAGTCTGGCCAAAATCCTATACTGCAGTTTCCATAAATGCTGCCCTGGATGGTTTAATAAAGCAAAAACATATTGGATGGGGTTGTTGATAGCTAAGGAAAAGCAAATCCATTGCACATCATCATCTCCTTCCAGATTCCTTCAAAAAAATCTCTGTATTAGCTTCATCTTCTAGGGACACAAATCTCATTACACAGAGGGAGGATAGCTGTGCAGTGGTGTTGCATTAACTGCTGCATCAGGGAAATCCCCCCAGTTATCATCAGAGGTTCCAAAACAAACCAAGCAGCTCACGAGAATTTGGGCCAGATTCCCCTTTTAAGTGGGAGAAGACCCTAGTTTTGCCTAAATTTTTAATTTCAGGCAGGCTGGTGGTTCCCCTCCTGCCCTTGGAGGCTACATCCCCACGGGAGCCATGCTGGAGCACCTCTGCATCCCCTCTTGGCTGCTCTCAGAGATGACCAACACAGCTCCAGTTGGATTTTTCCTCCCCTTTTCCATGTCAAATCCTTGACTAAACAAATCCAATGAGTCATTTGAGTGTAAAGATCAAGCCAAAAGTTCCCCCAAGATAAGGAAGTATCAGATTACAGATTCTTCCATCCCTTTGCTGTTTGTCCCACCAAACATCCGGTGACCACAGGAAAGGAAGTTCAACTCTTTGTCAACTCATATTACTTTTATTCTGAGATGATTTTTCAGTTATTAGCATCTAATGCCAAGATATGGAGAGGGGATTAACAACTTCTTCAAGCCAATTCATAATTTTAGCAACAATGAGAAAAGCAAAACTGTTCAGTGACCAGGAAAAAAAGGAATGTAATAAAAATAATTACCCAAATGAATCAAAATACAAAGTGTTAAATGGTTTAACCAGTATTTTAGGTCTCTGGCTGAATAGAACTCATTGTACTTAATGGGGAGAGTTGTAAGTAGCCAACTAATGAATAAAGAGTGGTGGCTGCTCTTTGTAATGATGTTTCATCTGTTCAAACCCTTTGGTTCTTCCTTTGGGTCAAATTTGAATAAGCAGCAGCATCTGTTGAGGTCTGCAAAGAGAAACGTGGCATTTTGTAAAGGGAAATCAAGTGTGAAAATGAGATTATTTCCTTTATTTCAGCTGATTTCAGTGGGTCTGTTGAAAGGTTTACACTTGGATGCAGCAAATACTTCCAATGGATCAATGATCATCTAAATGCAACTTAAGGGACAAACTTAACCAAACCCAGCAATGCATTTCATCAGATCCCACCTCAATGCAGCAAGCATTGTCCCAATCCAATTAACAACCACTTTATGTTCTAGATGGTCATTTAACTTGCAAAAGTAATTACCGAGATTAATAGAAATCTATCAATTTGCTCAGCTACATCAGATCCTAGTGGTTTGGTTGTTCTGTTTTTTTTTTTTCAAATGGTAAAAAATAAATATACTTATTTATTTTTACGTCTTGTTGACACTACTTGGGGGTGCCATTCCAGCCCATGGCATTAAGGCACTGATGGATTGACATGGCTCAGCCAATGCCTCATTTCACACAATCATGTGTAAAAACCACCCCATGACCTCCCCACGTGCAAATGTTGCAAAAGGGTTTGTTTGCAAAGGCAAAGACCCAAAGCCTGGAACTTTTTCAGATCTCTAAGTCGCTCTCTTACTCAAAACTTTAAAAAAAACAACAATAACTTAACTGACTTGGCCACATTTAACAGGGTAAAATCAACAACATTCTCCTCCCCACTCATATTTTCCTTCTGTTTATTTTTGCGATCTCCCAAGGCTAAGATGCAAAGAGCATCCAGCTGCTCAGACCATATTTTACAGAAGCTTTCCCCTCCCTAAATTCAAAGCATTAATGAAGTGCTATGAAAATCCCTGAGAGCCAATTCCCAAGCTAGGTAGGGAGAAAACACAACAGTTATTCAATGGAATGAATGGGAAGAGCACCACGTGTACACAAAGGGACAAATTGCCTTCTGATTTGACCATAAAATCAGCACAAATTCACCTTCCAGACCACTTAGGGAGTACAAAAGGGTAAAGATAATTGTTGATAAATAAAAGATAATCAACTGCAAGAAAACCATTTCAGCTGTAAGAGGTTTAGAGCATTTCAAGTGAAGTGAGATAGCAATGGGAGCTTCTGGCCACCTCAATCCACGTCAGGAGGTTTTTGAGTTTAGCTCTTGAAGGCTGAAGGCCAGCAGGACAAGTTGGCTCATTCAAGACTTTTCATAATTTCATAACTTCATAACTTGCTTGGGCTGACAGAGCAGATCTCCTAAGAACTTATTCCATGCTTTTGCACTGATTTAGAGAGCTGGACATGGCCTGGGCCAGCTGGGCAGAGACCTACAAAGCCTTCCCAAGGGACATCAGCACAGCAGTGGCTCACAGAGGCCAAGGTATCAGGTCCTAAACAGCAGACAATCAACAGAGGCACCAGACAACTCCATAGCAGGCCCATAAATAAGGACTAGAGGGATGAGAGGGGCCTCCAGCATCTCAAACCCAACCCTTGTGGAATCTGGCAGGTAGTAACAGACAAAAAACACTGTGAGAGAGCTCAGCACCTCCTACAGCCTGCATGAAACCAAAACTTAGGGCTATGGTTGTACAACTGCTCAAGTTCCTCAGACAGACTTTGGAACAGGTTTGAGAGCACCAGCTGATGGCTGGCAATCAAAGACACTGCTGTGTTGGACAGCAGGTTTGCTTTGCATCTAGACCCTGCAACCTTTCACATTTAATCACAGAAACAGGATTTTCAGTCAATGAAATCTGAAGCTGAAGAGCAGGGCCAAAAACCCTACATTAAAAACCTCTTAAAGAAAGTTCCTGTATCTTTTCCCTGGCAAACACTAACAGCCCATAAGAATGGAAACACACAAGAACTCACTCTTTGGTCAAACTGGAAATAAACTGTTCAGGGTGAAAGTTTCAGGAGGGAAAGCAGAGCCTTACCTCCAGCAGCTCGGACACAACAGGAAGTATTTCAGGGTTACAGATGTCGATGGAGTCATCCCTGTAGGTTTTCTTCTTGTAGCGGATGTTCCCCAGGTGCAGGATGGCCGACAGCAGAGAGAAAATCCTAAACACAGAGAATCCATCTTCACTCGGTTTTTCATACATTGAAGAAGCAAATTTCACCCCCAAGAGCCATGTCTCTCTTTGGCTCATTCTTCTAATTTTCAATCCAAAGCATTCACTTTGCCTCATGTCAAAAAGATTTTCATTTAGTCAAGTATCAAACTTGCATCTGTGCAGTTTCCTTGAAAATTCTTTAACACATCAAAACCACACTTACAAAATTACACCTCATGTTGTAAGAAAAATAGAAATCTTCCAGTAATCTTGATATCTAGATTAAATATTAATCATACAATTGCCTAAATTAAGGGATAGAGTGGGCAGGTGATCCCTCTTAGTCCCCTGGGACACGTGTTTTTGTCACTTTTTGGATCTAGTCCCAGCCAAGAACAAAAGACTGTACAAAACAGTATAAATGTTTTTATAATATCTAAGCAACTGAGGCAAAGAAAAGATGTTACACTTCAAGTAAATTTATCTAACCAATTTTTCTATTTTGGAGGGCATTTGGTCATTTTTAAGTTATCTCCCCTCCAAAATAAATAGGCTCAGACACTCAAAGAATATCCTGAGTTCCACAAGGTTCATCAAGCCCAGCTCCTGAGCCATGGCTGACTTCAGCTATAAACCATGTTTGTCCCTATTTCTACACTTCCCTGGGAGCTAAAAATTATTAAACTCAAATGTGATTCCTAGCTATGCCACCAGCTTTTCTGGACAATACACCTTCACCTCTCCAAGTCCTCCCTCCCTTATCTCCAAAACAGGGATACTGACTCCTTGTTGCGAATTTCAGGATGCAATTTTATAAAAATTGCTTTTCTCTGTTTCCACAAAGGTGAAACTCCATGTTGCTATAAAGAAATTACTTTTTAAAGTATAGTAGTATTTAAAACATCCTTCCTATATCTCAGCTGAAGGTGGTTCCTTATTTGTGCTGCAGTTGTATAACGCCAAGCAAAATAAATCTGCCTGTGTAGTGAAAAATCCACTTTATTTCTGACATGCAAAATTTACCAGGAGCAACTTGTGTGCCAAGAAAAATCATTGCACAGTAAATCAGAAGTGAGAATTTACTGCATCACCCGACCCTGCTCAGTCCTGACACTTTCTGATTGCTTTGCTCAGGCAATTAAACCCCTCAACAGGCTTTAGACAAACCTTGTCCTGAAACCTGATAAAGCAGCCTCTGACACAGAACATATTCACACAAGTCTGGATCCTTGAGTTTATCCACGTGTGTGGGGAAGATGGAGAAAAAGCAGTTTTAATTTCATAATTGATTCGTTCCAAGTGAGGGATAAAGGACGAGCTTCCAAAATTTCTCAGCTGTGTGAAAATATCTTTGAGGCAATTTTTATGTCAAGTTCTTCCCAACCTACTCAAGCCTTTCAAGCTAAAAGTCAACACAGGGGGGATTATTCTGTGGGTTTGGTTGGAAATAACCCTTATGAACCCTCTAATTCCATGGCGTCAGTGGTGCTGCAATCCAGCTAAAGTCCCGTTTTCAAACGAGCATGTCCAGTGAATTAGTGAAAAAGACCAGTTGGAAATGAGTTTACAGATCTAGAATTGCATGCAAAGGGTTAAGTTTGATGAGGGATAATGAGGACTTCTGATTAAACCAAGCTCTGGATTCATGACATGCAGAGTGAGGCGTGATTATTCATGAACACTTGAGAAATACTTCAAGATGTCAACTTCTGCCAACGCTCCATGTGCATGAAGAGAATCATTAAGTACAGCAATGATCATGGAATCACAGAATGGTTTGGGTTGGATAGGACCTTAAACTCATCTGGGTCTGTGGAGGGAGCAGAAAATACAGAAGAAAGTCTTCCTGCATCCTCAGAACAAGCCCCTTGGAAAACCATAGCTTAGAGATAAGAAATGGCTGTGAAATGACGAATACAAAAGGAATCCAGCTTCCCCCCTTGGTAGACCCTCTTCAATATTAGTGGCTCATTCTCTTTTAGTATCCATAGGCCAGCTTTGAATGTAAAATCCCTCAGGGATTGGTTAGAAAGCAGAATTCCCTTGGTAATTGGTGCAAATTGTAAAACCCTCAAAAGAGATAAAACCCCTGTAAAACAACAGCCATGGGTATATGCTGGATAGGATGCCTTCATAGAATAAACCGTGGATTTGTGCCTTTCTGCATATCCTGGTCTCTTCACCCCACTGGTCTGAGAGCTCATCGTGAGCCAAATTCCATCTGGGCAAGGCTCGGGAACGTGCTCTGTCACCGAGGGCTGCAGAAGCAGCCTCAGGGATGCCAAAGGGACCCCAAAAACCCCCAGCCAGTGCCATGGGTCCATCCTGCCAGGGGCAGGGACACCTCCCACTGACTGCTCCCAGCCCAGCCCAACCTGGCATGGGACAGGGATGGGGCAGCCCCGGCGCCTCTGGACAATGTCCTGCCAGTGGAGGTGACATTAAGCAGGATAATCTCCAAGCTATTAACATGGGAAATAAACTCACTGTCTGCGTGTCTTGGGCAGGAACCCCACCATCTCCATGGCCAGCTGCAGCCGCTCAAAGTCGTGCTTCAGATCCTCCCCTTCCACGGAGAAACAATCCTGTGGGGTCAAACACACAGAGGAAGCACTGCCACAAATTCACACCAGATCAGGTCCACACGGCCAAGTCAGCGCTTCATAAATATCACTGAGTGATCTCCAGGTCTTGTATCAGCAACATTTCCAACCTGGCACTGGAAATACAGCATTTTTGGCTAATATTTTGGCTAATACATCCTTGTTTCCCAGGTTTAAGCTCTAAGGAAAGAGGTGAGTCACCCCACTCCAACAGCACGGTGAGAGCTGGTCAGTGTGGGACACCTCATACACAAAAAGGAGGGGAAATAACAACAAGATGAAAACTGTTCTGCATTTACAGGCAGCTTATTCCACATTCAGTCCTAAAACTAAAGAGGAAATTCAGTTTTTAGATAGAATTCAGGTAACTTCATGCAAATGATCAGTGCATTAAATCCTGCGTGGGAAAGGGAAAGCTTTAAATATATTTTTCAGTAACTTTATGTGAACTACCAAGAAGTAATTTCAAAATTGGGATAATTTGAAATCCAGGATGTTATATTTCTTGGAGGCTTGTGTGCCTGAACAGTTTGGGTTTTCCTTGCTATCGGTCACTGATGTTCAGAAAAATCCAGTGACATTCCAGATCCAACCAAAGTTGTCCTGCACCAATATTTAGGGAACAGAAATGCTCTTTAAATGAATATATAAATCATTAATGCCAAATTTCTCCTGCTTTGGCTCACTGTAAGCCTCCCATGGATTATTTATTCTTCTCTCTGCCTTCCTAGCCTATATTTAATATTCTACCCATGCTGCCTATAAAAACTACCCATCTATGAATCAAAATTAGATTATTGTGTATCACACAATATTTCTTTAAACCTCAGAGTATTTTACTAACACTTAAATCAAGACTTTCTACAAGTAATTAGAGACTTTCAAAAACTTAATCCAAGTGTAAGTAAATATAAATACAAATTCTATAAAATTCTATAAAAAATTTATTAAAATAATAAAAATTAAAATTGTATCTGCAGTTGGAATGAATTAAACATAGTTTAATTTGATCATTTCATTTGATCAATAGCACATAGGTTATTTTGATCATTTCCTGAACATCATATTTATCATACAAGCAAATGTTCAAAACTTTTGCAAAAATAATTAGGAAAGTCTGCTTTAAACAGGGTTAATGTAAATCATTGAAAAGCCATTTGTACTCACTGATAGTACAGAGAATTAATCATAAATACTGAATATACAGAATGAAGTTATTTTATAATATCAGCTTTGTGTTTTACAGCATTTAAAGCCTCACAACCATATCAACAAACTTCTTCATCCCACTCCATCATTACAGTCATAGTTATAATTAGAGTGGAAATTATAGTGGAAATTAGACTGGAAAACCCTTATTTAAGATATAGATTTATTTATATTATTTATATATTTAAATGTTGATATTATTATTTATTATATTGCTTATGTATTTAAAATATTTATTGCGACATAGGAGATTCCCACACAACTGCACTAGAAGCCAGAGAAATGCAATTGGACAAGAAAATCGAAATTTTTTTATCAATTGTCCTCAGGGACAAGTTAATGCTCCATGGGCAAAGTGAATTTGGAGCTGTTGAACAGTAAAACCATTTAAAACCATGCACAGCATCGATGAAGGCAGGGATTGAAATTCCAGGAGAAAATACCAGCCTGTTTTAGGAAACAGTCCTTGGAAAAGGGCATTTTCACTTTCCTTTAGGAGGTAATTGGAAATGACCCCATTCCAGAACCATCCCAAGGAACACAACAAGGGCATCACCAAGAGCAGGGACATCACAGGCCCCAGCACTGATTATTCACAGCACAAAACCTCAGGACAAGACCTTGTCCCTCCTAAGCTCCAGCCCTGGCTTCCTCAGCCCCTGCACTTAAACTGAGAGTTCAGCAGAACTTCCCACCCTTGTTCTGGCAGGACAACAACACACCCACAAATCCTGCAAATTAGGCTGCGTTAAAGCTCTTTTTAAAGACACCAAGTGGTGCTTTTAGTGGCACTCCACATTCCAGGAGACATTTTCATTTTCTGGCATCATTCCTCCAATATTAAGTCATGAGTCAACAGCAAAATACCCCGGACAGCTCCGAAGTGGCACAATCTACGCCGAAGGCAATTTAATTAATGATTTACATAACAATTGCCCGACTCATTAATCCGCATGGAAAGACTTTTAGCAAATTCTCTACTTAAAAGCAGATGCTGTCTGCAGTTGTCCAGCATGGCACCACTTCCTAATGGATGATAAATGAAGGATAATTATAAAATAGAGGAGTGTCCTTGATATTAGAGCAGACAAGCATCACAAAGTCCATCCCCACAGACCTAACTTGCTGTTAATATCCTGCCAGAGCAATTAGTTTCCCAGCGAAAGTGAGTCCCCTGCTTCCTACAGTCACATCGAAGCAATCCATGGACTTCCATGGAAAATTTAAAGAGGATAAAACAGAGTTTCTTTATAAACTTGGTGTCTGCAGCAGGTTGAGTCCATGGGTATGGGGAGAAATCCAAGGCAGGCTTAAGAGTGAATCATCAACTGAAGCCAAGATGTGATTTACCAGGACTGTCACAGAAAATGATCACAAATAAAATTATCCTAAATAAGTTAACAAATAAACAGCTAAATGGTAATGATATGTGGTTTTCTTGTGCAGAATAAGGACACAGACATGGCAGCCCACTGGCTGGCAGGGTGTTCTTGGTCGTGCCAGGAGAAGGAACTAAATTTTGGGGTTGTTTTTATTTTAATTCCTTCAGCAAATCGTCCCAACCCATCCTAAAGCAATTAAGGGCTTTCCAACTTCTAAAGGGTATTAAGGTCTAGAACAGCACCTGCTCATCACTCCCTGCTCCTGCATGACCCCTAAGGATGCTGATGGATGAAGGATGCAATCCAATATTCAGTATTTTTAACCTTGTGAGGGCAATTCCCTCCTCCCCTCCTAAGGATTGGCAGGGAAATGTTGCTGTTAAGACACTTGTTTAGCCTGAGTGAATCCCAGCTCCTTCCCAGATCACCTCTTACACTTCCAGATGAATCAGCAAGACTTTGGCAATCATCAAGCACATGGGAGAACTAGCAGGAAGGACAAGCAGCTGATGCCAAACATGCTCCCACATGCAGGACACACCCACGGGGAGCACCACGAGACACCCAGACACCCAGAGGTGGCATGGGAGGAGCAGGGAGGGGGGAGAAGCTTCACCATTCCCTTTTGTGGGGCGATCCATTTGGAAAGGATGATCATGTCAGCAGAAATATTTTAGGAGAAGGAATTGTTTTTGCACTCTGAACAATATCAGGATTTGATTTTCTCACAGATGGCTGGAGGGATGTTTGTCTGTTTTTTCCTGGAAGCTGGAGAGCAGATACACCACTACAACCAGCATGAACTGATGCATCTCTTGGGGCTTCAAGACACTGATTTGCTGTTTTATTGGAATGGAATTTCAATTTTCACATTGCTGCCACATCACAATTTCCATTAATCATCACGTATTCGATCAGGAAGGAATGAAACCCCCCCCTTAGTTTTCTAAAACTGAGATGACTGTAGAGAGCACCATCTCCAACTGCTGAAGAAGCTTTCCAGATGGAAGGGACCATAAAAGGGCAAGGGAAAAAAATCTTTACTGTCACAAGCAACACCACTGCAGATCAAAGGGTGGTTAATGGGTTAAACTTCATTGGATTTGGCTTTCTTTGTGTCCCTAAAACACTCAAGTGAGAGCAGCCCTGCAGCAGCAACACGGAAGAGGCAGGTTCTTGTACTGACCGGCTCCGAGTCATAGCAATAATCATCCCAGCTCTGTCTGAGGGGTTTCTTTGTCATCTGAAAGCAAGGCAGAGCGGGTTAAGTGGTGTTCCCACCCCAAATCACCTCGATGACCTGCTCCCTCACCAGGAAAATAATTGTTATTCTGCAGAGTCATTCCTCAGTTTTATTTGTTTTAAGGGAAGATTTATGATGCTTTTGCATTCCTGGTTCTGGTTCCTGCTCACAGTGCATCAGCGAGGCCCTCTCAGCAATAATCCTAATGGCTACTAAAACCTTTTCTTCTCTTACAGAGCTGGGGAAACCCTTGGTTTATCTGGAGCTGAAGAGCCACTGATGCCAAAATCCCACTGAAGAACAGATTTGGTTTGTTTCTGCTCTCGACCTCTGCTCCAGACCAACACAAGTACAGCAAAGTGAGATTCTCCAAGCAACACTCCAAAGCTTTTTAGGAAATTATGTCTTTTTCCAATCAGACAGAGATGGAGTTGAGAGAAGTCAAAGCATGTGTCAGTTCCCAATCCCAAGAGGGAGAGAGACTGCACTGGAGTTCCTGAGGAGCTGAAAATAATGATCTAAACCTGTAAATGATTTCAACATGGATGAAAGTTAACAAAAGGTACAGAAAACATTCAGTGAGCTGCAGGGTGTGCAGCACTGGGTGCACCTGCCACTGGGGGAAAGATGGAAAAGTCCCCCATACACAGGGGATACTTGGAGTAAATTTGCATTTAAAAATAAATTGAAATCTTTATTTTCAATCTGCTCCCTGCATTTACAGGGCAGATTTTGGGAAAATATCTGAATAGATTATTTCTCATCTGCAAAGCAAACTCCCCATTTCCTTTGCATAACAGAAGAGCTGAGGAACCTGGGAGGAGGAAAGTAAAGCCTGATTCAGGACTGAGTCACTCCTTCACTTCAGGGGCCTGGTTCAATATTTTATGGCTTCTCTATATGAATATTTAATTTTCAGTAAAGCAGTTCATGTCTGAGCTGGTTCTTTTTCCTTTTAAAAAGGCAGAGTCTTCTCCAGGACACACTTAAGAGACTGCAAATATTCAAGGGTCATTTTATATGCTTTCTCTTAAATATTTCCCAAGTTTCTTGTTCCATTTCTCTACCATCTCTTTTTTCCTTTTTCTCCTTATTTTTCTCTTCCTTTCTCCTGCAGGGCAGGGAAGAGCTGCTACTGCACTGTCAGATGGTTTTCATGTGACCACATCTAAAGGCACTGTTTTTCCATAGCTGTCAGTGTTAAAACTCTAATCCTAATTATTAAAAAATTACTTTAAAACCTACCAAAAACTCAGAGTGTCACTACTGTCCATACACTGTGTTCAGGGAAGTCCAGAGTCTGCTTCCCTGATCCACTGGACTGATCTTAGCAGCCTTCTCCTGCTTACTTGCCCCACAGCACCTTAATTAGGATAAAATAAACACTTCATCCTAAATCATAATATTCCTATTGGTTCCTCACACTATGTGCCATTAGATTTTTAATTTTCCTTTAAATACAAATGCTCTTAAACTGCTATGTAAAAGAAAAGGACTGTACATTAAAAGCAATGTTTTCAACTAACAGAAAGTGACTGGATGGCCCAACAAAACCTGGGAATCCGACAAAAAATTCCATCTTGGCATCTTCCCCCTGCAGAAGTGTGGCACAGATGGTGCTGGAGATCACAGCACGTTCTCCAACCAGCACCTGAGGCACAGAGCCTCCAGTCCTTGGAGTGTTCCTCACGTGGGAGCAGCTCCCAGTCCTGTGATGGGTGTGTGGGAGTCGTTAATATACAATGGATTTATTTGGGTGTTGATTGCCTGCTTTAAAAAATCCTTTAAAAGTCCCTGGTAATTGAGAGCTATTCCTTAGTGAAGTTATATTTTTGACAAGACTAAAGGCTATTTGGGTTGGGCTGTGAGTCCAAGTTTCTCTCCACTTTAGGGGTTATATCACCCTTTATTGCTCCTCACGTTTCAGCACCAAGAAAATTGCAATTAGTTAAAATCAACATGTAACTTAACTCCTTTTCCACATATTCCTCCTCTTTTTGGTCTTTTTGAAGTCCCTACTTGCAAGAGTCACTGAATAACTGCCTAAATACCTGAAGTAAATCACTTTATTATAAAATTATCATCATGTAAACCAAGTTTATTTGGCTGTTGGTAACACCTCTCCATCACTAATTCCCAGATTTTCAATGGCTGCTGTGGTTTTAGTTATATTAGACTTGATCTATTGTTAAAGGCTGCTGTGGTTTTAGTTATATTAGACTTGTTCTATTGTCAAAGGGTTGTGCTAAAAGCCAGCCAGAAGCTACAGAATTAGGACTTCCTCATGCAAGATGTTATATCCCAGTATGCCACATTTATCCCTTTTCTCCTGCTCAGGAGACAGATATTAATGAGTAAATGACATTCACACAGAGAGCAGGAAATTCTGACTGTTTCTCCCTCCAGCAATCAAAAACTCAATATATTTAACATATCCCAGGTACAAAAAACACTGATTATTTTTTCCCTGAAACACTAACAGGTGTTCAGATTGCTAATGCAGAATTATTCCAATGATGGAAGACTTCCTATAAACTATTCAAATCAACTTTTACTGCTCCACACCTTTAAAAAACCCCACTTTTACTACTCCACATCTCTTCTTTATTAGCATTAAATATCAGCAGAAGAAAAGGCAAGACCACAGATTGTATTCCTGTATAGTACTCCCACCTGGTTAAGGTAATGATATTCCTCTGGCTGCTTCAGGTGAAATGCTGATCTCTCCTCCTCACTTGCTCCTGCCAGGAGGTAATAAAATACATGGTAGTTCCTGGTGACAAATGAAAAACAAAAGCTGTTAGACTCAAAAATGAGCAGCAGCACTGAGCAGAGGCACTTGGAAAGCTCCCAACCTGATTTTCCAGCTCTCAAGCTCAGGTCTGACACTGTTTAGAGCTGGCCTGTACCTGCTGTGCAGGGATGGAACAGATATTTCAATTATGTCATGGAGAATGAAATCCCTCTTCTCCATCCAAGGACAGCCACTGCCCCAGAATCTACTTGAAGAATTTCTAGCTGGGATGATCAGGTTTTCCTTCAGAACCATGTGCAATGCCTACATACTTCACTGAATCTCATCATCATTTAGGCAAGAAAAGACCTCCCAGACCATCAAGTCGAACCTGTGCCAAAACCCCACCTCGTTCCCAGCCCAGAGCACTGAGTACCACATTCAGGAATTCCTTGGACACCTCCAGGGATGGGGACTCCAAACATCCCTGGGCAGCCCCTTCCAATGCCTGGCCACGTTGTCCCAGAAGAAATTCCTCCAGTGTCCAACCTGACCCTTCCTGGCACAGCTTGAAGCTGTTTCCCCTTGTCCTGTCCCTGTCCCCTGAGAGCAGAGCCCGACCCTCCCTGTCTCCTTTATTAGAGCCCAACCTCCTTTACCACAACATATTTCCTTGCAATGCAGAAATTATAATTTTTCATACCTTGTTACCATTAAAAAGGCAACAACTTTGCAGTTGCAGTTCCATGAGACACGACAAAAAAATCTTCATGAATTCAAAAACTCAAATTTTCAAAATACCTGAATAACAGTAATGCTAAACCCACCCCTAGGGACTCATCTGTTCTGCTTCCAGACAACTCTAGCACAGATTAACACCATTTCTTTCTAAAATTAAAACTGTGCTTTTATGTTGGATGTTTTCCAAGAGGATCCAAGTTTAATCATCTTGCAACACCCAAGAGGACATCTGTCGAGGCTGTAGATGCTCTTTCACTCCAGGAGTAGCCCTGGAGCATTCCAGAAAACTCACACATCTGTCTCCAAAGGGAAACACAGTCAGAAGTGCCAAGAGTTGAAAGACAACTAAAGGCGTCAAAATTACTTAAAAGTGGAATAATAATTACAGAGAGAGGAATATTCAACAAAGAATATGCAGCAAATTAGGAGAAAATACTTCACATAAGTTCATTCTCTATATAATTTTGCCTCTTTCTAGAGGCTCTTCTGAAGGCTTCAGTGAACTGCAAAGAAGAATGAAAATACCATGTTTCTCCCCTAAAATGACATATTAAGCAGTTCACAAGTTGCACAGGAATGAAGTGCTACATAATAATCTATCTGCCATAAAGACAATGAAAATTAAATTAAATGTAGTGGAAGGTACTCTGCTCATGGCAGGGGTTGGAACAAGAGGATCTTCAAGGGTCCTTCAATTCAACCCATTCTAAGGTTCCATGGTAACTCAAAGATTGTTGATAAAATAATGGAGTTTATTCCCTCCATTAGCACATTTCTCCCCTAAACAACAAAACATTCAAATATAAAATGCATCATTAATATTTGCAGCCC
Organism: Acridotheres tristis; assembly: GCA_037013685.1. Taxonomy (NCBI): domain Eukaryota; kingdom Metazoa; phylum Chordata; class Aves; order Passeriformes; family Sturnidae; genus Acridotheres; species Acridotheres tristis. The sequence continues at coordinate 19,802,035 of CM072897.1, read as the reverse complement.
AGGGTTAAGAGCATGAAAATCCTGATGCCCTGTGCCAGCTCCAAGAGGGATTTAAGTTATCTGTGCCACATGTAGGAGTCAAAGCCAAGCCTTGGGCTAAACAGAGGCACCCACCGCTCGTTGTGCTCCTGATAGACCAGTCGGGACTTCTCCAGGAGGTATTTTTCAACATAAGCTCTGCAGGGGAAAAATCAAAGCATCATTAATTGACCTGATATTGAGCTTCAATGAACACAGCTTTACCAGGGACTTCAGCCTTGGTACCAACACAAAGAAGTTTCAGCCTTGTTTCATGTAGTTATATAAATTTCTTCCTCGGCAGAACAAGCCCAATATTATGCTTGGCTTTTGAGGTTTTTTTGGTTTGATACTAAGCCAAAACTAACTTGGATGTGAAAAACATGATCTCAGATGCGTCAGCCTATGGGCAAGAGAAATGCTGTCTGCAAGGAAGGAGCTCAGATCCCTATTTCATCCAAAGCCAGCAAAATCCCATTGCCTGCAGCTCAGGAGCCATGCACGTGGAAATATGTCTGCATGCAGAAATGTGCAAGATGCCATTTCGCTGCAGAATCAGTCCCCAAATCCCCATTCCTTCTTCCAGAAGAGCCACTTCTCACCAAAAATTTGGGTTATTAACTTCTGGCTCCAGTAAAAAAAAAAATAAATAAATAAACAATTGCGAAAGCTCCTCATTGCAGTTTACATTTTCTCCTAAGAGTCTCGACAACAAACATGCTCAATCTACATATTAAATACTTTTTTCAGGTTTGTCAAGTTAAACAAAGCTTCCACAGGTTTTTTTTCTTCCAAACAAACCTAACCAGTAATGACAGGGATTTAGAAGCTGGAGTTCCAAGTGACAGCTGGGATGATGAAGCTGTGCTTTTCTGGTGACCGATGCCCAGCGACGTGGCACCGACAGCTGGAGCTGTAAGAATCAGGAAACCAACGAACCTCAGGCATGGTGGGACAAGGAGGTGCTTCCACACTTTCTCCTCCACCATAGATGGGAAAGCCAGATCTAATTATTACCTCCAAAACAACTTTCTCCCTTCCTTTCATAAAAACTAAAATATAAATCATTTGGACATGCTGCAGAGGTTTCGTGAAAATTCTTACGGCAACTCTTGAGAGAGGCTACTGGAAGTGGCAAATCCAACTCCCCACAGGATGATGTTGCTGGACAGGAGGAGTAAAGGAAGAGAGACAGCAAAGCTGTGTTCCTGTTTATTTCCTGGGAGAAAGCTGGGAACAGCCTATGGATACTCCTCACCTACAGGTTGATGTGGGTTTTATGTTCCATTTCTAACCTGAACCCGATTTTTCCTTCCCAAGTCATTAATTCACTGCAGGGTCAGGGAACACATGAATGAGAGCATCCCAGAACCCACTGGTGAGATCCCACTGGATAATGGCTCAGACACTGCTGTACAGCAACCTGCAACATGTCCATGCCCTTCATCCCCACCCTGTCATTTCTGCTCATATTATAAACCACCCCAAAATCATTCTTAGGCAATAAATTAGATTGGAAAGGCCTCCTGGAGGTCATCTGACCTGGAGGTCAACCACTATTTAAATCAGGGGGATTTCATTTATTTATTTATTTGTTTATTTTAACATTTTAGATTCACTTTTAAAATTTTATTTTAGAAAGCTTCTATTTTTAAAATTTTATTTTCTATTTAATTTTATTTTTTTAATAGATGCAATTACAATACTATTTTGGTAAAATGCTCCCTTTATTAGTGCAAAGGTCACAATGAACCCATGTCCCAAGAACAACATCTGTCCCTTCTTGTAACAGGATAGTGAGTAGGAAAACCAGCTTATGTCTTAATAAGTTGATGTCTTCAAATTTCTTTTTATCTACCATTGTCAGCAATGGCAGTTCTACCTTTAAGAGCAAAAGGAGCTCTAAGGGAGTGATCTTGTGTAAAACGCTGATTTAAGCACAGAGAGTCTGTATTTCACAGGTCTTTGACTTAAACCCCTCCTAGCTGGCTCTAAAACCTCTCCCACCTGGCTCCTCTGCCATTTCATGCACTGTGTCAAGGCTTCTGACCATCTCATGGGGACTGAGCAGGTTGCAAAGACTTCCAGGTCTGGCTTATCATGGACCAAAATTCAGGAATGCCCTGAACTGCAGCACTGCTCCTGTTCCATCAGTCTGAGAGACCATCCAGGACTTCATCCTACAGAGTGGGGTTGGGTCCTGCTCAACCTCCTGCCTGTTCCATCTCTTCAAGTTTTGGGTGATTATACTCAGAGGGGTTGTAAGCAAATATTCAACTGCTATTTTCAACCTCTGAAGAGAAGAAAACTCTGATTTGGGACTGCAATTTATAGTTCCATTACCAAAGCTACTGATATGCAGAATACAGGGTGATAATTGATTGGGGTTGTGCTAAAAAAGTATAGGCTAAATTTTTACAAAAATCTTCTTTCACAGGAAAAAAAAATATGAGTTTGTATGCCACATACACTTTTTGTTTTTAAACTGCTTATATTTTTCTTTAAACATCTTTTCTTTTCACTGGGGGAGCACTGCAAGCTCATAGCACAGTACAGTCACATCACTCTGTGCAACCAAAGACCAAGAAAGCTCATTTTTTAAAAAGCAGAGAAAATTCCTCCTATTTTATGAACTAGAATACATGAATATAATGTTATTTGTGCATCTCTGCCAAATAAAAATAGAGGCCACAACCACAGTGCTGCTACATCATGCCAAGGTAATACATAGTTAAGGCATTTGTTGGATTCTTGTTACCCAGGAGGTATTAAAAAAATCAAATTTATCCTTTTAAGAGAACTGTGCACCAGAATTAAATAAGGGGGGGAAAAAAGAGCATCAGATCTGATGTAGGATGCAAAACCAGTGGGAAAGGACGTGGAGTACCTAAGCTCACTGAAAAATTAACAGCAGCTCTTTGTGTGATACTGTTCTGCTGGAAAATAAGAAAGGAAAAAAAATTTAAAAGCAATTTTCTAAAATAACAACAAAGTGCCAGCAAGAGGTCTCTTAGCCATATGCAGAAATTATACAGCCCCTGAAATGCTGCTTCTACTCCTTATTTTTCCAACTGGCTCAGTTAAACTGGACAAAAAGGGAAGTAAACGAAGCCCTGTTCATTTGCAGCTCCTTGGTGACGATCTGACACCATGGAAATTATTAAAAGCCAGAGAAAAAGCTGGGTTTAGGTTCCATCCTTGCCATGGGCAGGGACACCTTCCACTAGACCAGGGTGCTCCAAGCCCCATCCAGCCTGGCCTGGAACTCTTCCAGGAATCCAGGGGCAGCCATCAGGGCAACCTGTGCCAGGGCCTGCCCACCCTCACAGCCAGGAATTCCTTCCCAATATCCCGTCTAACCCTGCCCTCTGGCAGTGGAAGCCATCCCCCCTTGTCATGACACTCCATCCCTTGTCCCCAGTCCCTCTCCAGCTCTCCTGGAGCCCCTTTAGGCCCTGGCAGGGGCTCTGAGGTTGTCCTGGATCCTTCTCTTCTCCAGGGGAGCACCCCCAGCTCTCCCAGCCTGGCTCCAGAGCAGAGGGGCTCCAGCCCTTGGAGCATCTCTGTGGCCTCCCCTGGACTTGTTCCAGCAGCTCCACGTCCTCCCTGTGCTGGGACCCCAGGGCTGGGGCAGCTCTGCAGGTGAGGTCTCACCTGAGAGGGGCAGAGGGACAGAATTCCCCCCTTTCCTGCTGGCCATGCTGATGGATCAGACCAGGCCATGGGGGTTTTCTGGGTTTCCAGTGCACATGTCCATGAGCTTCTCATCAATCACCCCTCAAAATTCTTCTCCTCGGGTCTGCTCTAAAATTTCCAAAGCTGAAATAAACTGAGGAGAACCACAGTGGAGACAAGGATCTCCTTACAATGACCTGGGAGGAAAAAGGGGCCTTCACTGGTCAAGGGATGAGTTAAGGAGAGACTTTCAGGGAGAGCCTGGGGGGAAGCAGGCAGAGAACAAGAAGAGCGTGTGTGGCTCAATGGCCTCCAGAACTCCCAGCCAGAGATTAAATCCTCCCCTTTGCTCCTGAGCCTGAGCCAAACCCTTCACTCCACATCTACTGCTCAGCCCCCACCCCATCCCAACTAAAACATTCCCTTTTTCTGCCTTAACTCCTGTCTGAGGGAGAGACGTTGCTTTTCAGCTTCATTAAAAATTTGACATCAGGATAAAGAAGAGCTCAGGTGGCTTGAAGGCAGCTCAGGTGTATCAACACCTCAGCACCCACCTTGGATGCACCAATATTTCCAAACCAACAGATTTTAATAAGCTAAAACCTTTGAATTTTTATTTCCTATCTCCATTTTGGGAAGGATACTGGCCAAAGCAGTTAGCACCCTACTGCAGCCTGTTTAGCTTTGGGTACATCCAGCACCCTCCCCCTGTTCCCACTTACCCTCGCACGGTGCCTGTCTCCTGGTAATTCACTTGGATGAATTTGCCAAAGCGACTGGAGTTGTTGTTATGGGCTGTTTTTGCATTTCCAAACGCCTGTGAAAAGAGGGAGATGCCATCGTTATGCTGGAAAAGCCACCGCCTCTGATTTCCATGGGCGTCACTCACAGCTCAACTTGGGGGATTTTCCTATCATTCCACATCCGAAAAAAGGAGATGGGGAAAACTTGTCGAGTAGTGCACAAAATAATCCAACGAGAGGACCATGTTCCTTTGCAAGCTGGTGTTCATGAAGGGAAGTTAAACACTTTAAAAATAAAGTGTGAGCTGCACAGAAGAGATTTAATGTTTGAAGTTATTACGGTCTGCATTAAAGCTGTGCTTTATTCATTTAAATAAATATACAAGTACACTGTTCCAACAGGACTCTACATTTTAATGAGCTAGAGGAAGCTGCTTTTTAATTATATGTGGAATTAGGGGGGAAAATGCTTTGAAGGCTACTCAGACATTAGACGATGTCATACACAGCACTGGCATCACCCAGAGTATTTTCAGCATTTCAGACACCCTTGTTTCCATTTGCAGCTGTTGCTTTTCCAAAATCAAAATGCTTTTAAGTCTTTATTATGCAAAGCTTTTATTCCAGCCCTGCCTTACTAAAGCACTGGCTGGAGAGAGTAATTTCTGCCATTTAAAAGAAACCTCTGAACCGAAACTGCCGTTTTCACTTGTGCCTAAATCACTTTCATAATCATCTGGACCACAGTGACAGAATCTGCCAAGCCACCAGCTCCAATTAATGCTTCATTTATTAAACCAGTTTTCATAATCACACACATAATAATTTCTTCTAAGTCAAATTTATTTAAAGTAATTATAATTTCAGAGATAATTTCCAAGTATTGCTCATGTATGGGCATTTTGTGCTGAGGCTTAACATCAGAGCCCAGCTCCCAATAGATTTATTCCCTGCTCAGCTATTTATTAGAAACGATTAAAAGGGCTTTCCATCTATAATCTGAAGCTTTTCAAATGACCTTTGTGGATTTAACTTCCCAACTAAAAGCAGAATATAAAGGCCAAACGAAATGAGACCTTGGAGAAAGGGCATTGAACATGTCCCGTCTGTGCATGATCCGGTCCCTTCCCGAGCTGATTTATTTCCCAAATTGCTCAGATTTAATGATTTAAGAACCCACAGAGATTTGCCATGGAATAACAATGTGATTTTTTCCCCATCTGAATACAGGGATTTGTTTAAACTCCAACTATTGCCTATGAATCTGCTTTAGTTGACTAAAGCAGGTTCTGGGAGACCTGCCGAGCAAACAGGTTATTCTGGAGGGATGATTCCAGAGCTGCAGCTCAGGAGCCCTGCAGAAGATTCACATCTTTTCAGGCTGTTCACTTTTTTCCTGCTTATTCACCCCAAAAATCCTCCCTGCACCCAGCATCCCCCCTCAAGCCACCCTCCAGAGGACATCAAAGGCACCCACACCTCCCCTGAAGCCCCAAATCCCTCCCAGAGATGAAAATCCAGTCAACCTCTCCCCAGACCAGGAATTTCGGTATTAACAGACAGGATTCTTCCAGGTATTTCAGCGAGCAGAGACACAGCAAGAAGCTTTTAAGCAGAATATTCAAGAAATGCAAGTGCATCACCTTATATTTAGGTATTAGTTTTAAATTGTATTAATTAGGTTATGAGCATTTCTCTGCTATGGGATCACTCATGTTCTAAGAAACCATCTTAAGGCAATGAGATAAAAATTTCTATACACCTAATTAACATTGCATGTTAGAGAAGCAGCAAGATGAACCTGAACAAACCAAACAGGAGGCAGTATGGTTTTATATTATCTCATATAATAAATTTTCATAAAATTTAATAAAGAATTTAAGCAAATAACAATGTTAAGCAGATTTTCTAGTCAGATTCCCTGTATTTCTACCCTAAGTAATTGCTCACAGAGACAAACAAGGTCTCTTTATTAGGATTTCTTTGGGAAGAACCCTGCCCAGGAATCAATTTTTCTTATTCTGTAGCAAGGAAATTCAGAAGAAAACATTTCAAATATAGGAGTGGGGAACAGTGAGATTCCTCTTTTTTTATGAGCTTTTTGGGGATGAATGTGCCAGACCACATGATATGTTAAAACCCAAATGCCTCCAGAAATCACAGCCCATAATGTCCCTCTTTCATGCATTTTTCTTTCGTGCTGATATAAATGAGAAAGGTCTTTGGATCCCTTCTTGTGCAAGCTTCGGGTGACTCTCCAGGCCCAGCACGTTGGGAATGGGCCAACAAGTAGCTGGAGAAATGTTTGGTGTTTGATTTGAGACAACTTAATACATTTTTGTTTGCTTTACTCACAGGGTTTCTTTAGCAGGACTGTTGGGCTATAAAAAAGTGCTATTAATTCAATTTATACGTGTCTAATCCATACAGACCCGAACAGAACACACTGTCCCCTGCAAGCGGGGCAGAATATAATAGTTCAACTTCAGAAAACGAGTTATAATTTCTCTAAAACAAATTATCTTCTGTTCATTTGATTGCCCTTTACTGACTCATTGATTCGAGGCTGCTGAGCAGCTCAACGGCCAAAACTCCATAACAGCATTCCGAGGATTCTTGGGGACACCAAAGCTTTTACTGGCCAGGGCTCAACATTTGGAAGGAAACAAAATTCAATACATTCCTCTGTAGGAGCTGGGAGTCCCTGTGGACCTGGAGGGTGATCCAGCAGTTTGGAGAAGGCTGGAGAGAGCAGCTCCATTCCTCCTCCTCCTCCAGCCCTCCTGCACAAAGAGAAGTCTATTGGGATGAGGGGAAAAAAGGGATTAACAGTTTCCTGGCTAAATGCTGCACGTTCCTCCTGATCCCAGAGCCTTGCAGCCTCCTCGTTCTCGACTGAATGTTGATGCAATCTGGATTAATTCCAGATTACAGTCAGAATAAGGATTATTTTAATGTCTTTCCTGAAAAAAGTTTGTTTTCCAAACCTCAGCAACTTGGAAAACACTGTGGTGACTTGTTCTTATCTGGCAATATAACACTGTTCTATAGATCATCCAAACTGAATGTTATTCCTCCATAGAATAGCAGCAATATTCTCCAACAGAGTAACAGCTGCATTCCCTCATGGAATAACAACTTCTGAGGTGAAAGAACAAGTGGAAATACAGGCCTTTTATTCAGCATATTTTAGGTCCCGAGCCCTCAGAGGAGCCTTTAGCTCTCACCCTTAGAGGGAAAAATAAAAACATCATCTTTGCTTTGCTGTACAGGATAAGAAATACATTAATATACAAGAGTTTTTAAATGGTTGCCCATTAACCTGAAGTGTAAATTGAATTTTTTAGAATGCCATAGCATGAATATACCAGGAGAAAAGCAAGTCAACTGCTTAAATCTCAACTATGCCATTGTGGAATACTTATATTAATAGTTATATTCCATGGAGGGACACAGAAGGGACTGGGAGCAAAATTCCATCAGGCTCATTAATGCCAGGGAGAAGAAACAGGTTAATATCAGACAAGGCAGTGCTGGAAGATCCGTATTCCCTGGTTTACTGTGAAATTTGGGAGTTCATTAATCAAATGTATTCATAAAGTATGAATCACTTGCAACTGTGTGAGCACGCTGGGAACAGCTTTGCTAAAAGCTATTTCCCACCAAATGTATAAATACATAACATACAAATATAGAAATAATATAAATACAGAAGGGGCTGGAGCACCAGGAGCAGCTGAGGGAGCTGGGGAGCCTCAGCCTGGAGAAAAGGAGGCTCAGGAGGGACCTTCTGGCTCTGCACAAGTCCCTGACAGGAGGGGACAGCAGGGGAGGTCCCAGCAACAGGGACAGGAGGAGAAGAAATGTCCTCAAGTAGTGCCAGGGGAAGTTTAGGTTGGATATTAGGAAAAAAATTTCCACATAAAGGGTTGTCAAGCATTGGAACAGGCTGCCCAGAGATGTGGCGGGCATCCTGTGTTGTGATGTGACAACAGCCTGGAAGAGTTCAAAAAAAGACTGGATGGGGCACTTGAGGACATGGTCTGGTGATGAACATGGTGCTGGGTGATTTTTGTATTGAAAATCTTAAAGGCCTTTTCCCACCTTAACCCCCCAGGATTCCATGATGCACATCAGATGTGCATTCCCGTGCTTCACCTACAGCTTCTGTTGGAGAAACCCAACGTGTGCATCCACAGAGTGGTGCTTTCAAACACCCCCTGTAATTTAGTTCCAGATCTGAGGGCTGTATGTCTCAATATTCTATATGTTATGCTTGAAAAAAAAATTAAAATCCATAAACCCCTTCATTCCAAATGAAAATAACCACACAGGGAAGAAAAACAGTGTATTGGAATTTTTCAAATTTAATGTAATTTTTATGTGTCCAGGGCATTCACAAATTTCTTCCTCCTCCTGAAACATATACAGCAGGATGATAAAGATCATTTTCCCTAGTTTTCATTCCACGTGAAACCAAGCTCCCAGCACTCTTCTTGCCCTGTTACATTGCTTTTAAACAGAAATATATTGAATTATGTCCAGAACATAAACTGCACGTACACTACTTAAGTTAGAGCCATGCTAAATCCCTTCCCGTTATTGCTCCTGCCCTGGGAAGAGCTTTTAAACCTGCAGCTCCCACCTCCTGATAAAATCTTCCAGCCCAAATTGCTGTGCTAAAACAACCACACTTTGATGGATCTCTCAGACTTTCAATTTCCATGAGGAGCCACCTCGATGCAGAGAGATCGTGGCCCCTAAGAAAGCACCAAAATCGAAAGGTATGAGGTACAACTTGAATTGCTGCAAAGAAAAATAGCTTTTATGGGAACCTCTGAAGCTGTGGTTCAACAGTAAGACTGAAAATCGAATTTATAGCAGCTAAACACGAAGCACCAGCACCTCGGGGTTTTGCTCTCTCGGTTGTGGCTCCGTGTCCCACACTGAGGGATGAACCCAGCAGTGCTTTTGTGGCCAAAAGCACAAACCACAGATTATTTATAGTGTTGGCGCTGCAATGCCTGAGCAGGGCCCGAGCCTGCCCTACAGCCCTGAGCTGCCACACACTGACCTTTACAGACCTGCAAATGTTCCTACCTGGGGTTCTTTGCTTCAAGGGGCCATTGCAGCACCGTGAAGAGTAAACATGGGTTTTCCATTTCACAGAACACAGAACCACAGGGTGGCTGGAGCTGGAAAGGACCTGGAACAGCACCCAGAGCCACCCCCTGCCATGGGCAGGGACACTTTCCACCAGCCCAGGGTGCTCCAAGGCCCATCCAGCCTGGCCTGGAACTCTTCCAGGGATCCAGGGGCAGCCATCAGGGCAACCTGTGCCAGGGCCCCACCACCCTCACAGGACAGAACTTCTTCCTAACACCCAATCTAAATCTCTCCTTTTCAGTTTAAAACTGCTCCCCCCTTTCATGACACTCCATCCCTTGTCCCCAGTCCCTCTCCAGCTCTCCTGGAGCCCCTTCAGGCCCTGGCAGGGGCCCTGATGTTTCCCTGGAGCCTTCTCTTCTCCAGGGGAGCACCCCCAGCTCTCCCAGCCTGGCTCCAGAGCAGAGGGGCTCCAGCCCTTGGAGCATCTCTGTGGCCTCCTCTGAACCCTCAAACCAAAACATGACAAAAAAACTTAAATTCAAGGTGTATAATGACAAAATACCTTTGTATTTTTGTTTAAAAATTGGTGATATTTGTCTCCAGCATTTTACAGAAAGCTGTCCTGGCTGTGGACATGAACAGAATCTAATCCTACACCAATCTTTGACAGCAAACACAGCAGAACATCTCCTTGGTGGTGTTCACTTTCTGTGGTAGCTGGATATTTTTGCTTATGAGCTTCTCAAACCCATGTAGGTTCCTGTTTCTTCCCATAAAATCAATACTCAATTTCTAAGCAGGTGCAGCAACCAAAAGGTGCATGCCTGTCCTTTACTCTTTACTATCCACAAAAGAACCTTTCAAATACATGACCTATAAATACTTCAGATAGGGAAAGTCCAGAGGATAAAGACACTTGGAAAGTGCTGATGAGACCCTTCCTCTCCCTCCTGCTCCTGTGGAAGACACGGAGAACAGGTCCACAGGCTTGCAAAGACTGCCCAAAGGGCCAAGACCTTACTTAAGGGGTCTCCCCACACCAACCAAATGTACAATTTGTTGTATTTATGAAGTTTAAAATTCTCTTCATTCACTGTCAATGACAGCATAGCCACCACTACATGGAATTAAACTCGGCGGGATTCTTCCAACAAAAAGCACACCAAATCCTTCATTCCAGAATTACAATTACTGAACAGCAGCCAAGTGAGTTCTACCCATTAACAGACAAACCCTCTTGTAATTAAACTGATGTGTAAAATACAACTGTCACAGTACAAACGACAAAACATCTTTTAAAATATTTTTTTTCTCATTACAGACAGTTTATGCCAAATAAAAATGTCTTGTCATGGTAAAACACTTACACTGACTCTACCTGAGGTGAAAACTGAGATTATTCAAGGACAGCACCTTCCCCCTCTGGGGAATCATACCAACATCCTGGAATGGAGAATCATAGAATCGTGGAATATCCTGAGTTGGAAGGGGCCCACAGGGACCATCGAGTCCAACTGCCATCCCTGCTCAGGACACCACAATAATGCCATGTCCCTGAGAGCCCTGTCCACACTGCTGGGGCTCTGGCAGCCTTGGGGCCATGACCATTCCCTGGGCAGCCTGTTGAGTGCCTGACCCTGCTCTGGGGGAAGAACCTTTCCCTGATATCCAGCCTAACTCTGACACAGCTCCAGCCCTTCCTTCAGGTCCTGTCCCTGGTCCCCACGGAGGAGCTCAGTGCCTGGAGAAATTAAACAACAGATTTTTGGCAACAACTTGTCTTAAAATACAGGCTCAGTTATGACCACGTGACTTTGTGCACATCAAGTTCACACTCCCCAATACAAATATGGAAGAGAAGGTCTTTTGATGGGAGAGCAGGGACTTAGAAAAGGTTTAGGAGTCAATACAGTTGAAGTGCCAATGTAATGGAAATATGTAAGAGACAAACCCTATAAGCATCACTACAATACACCCTTGTTTGGGAGATATAGTTCAGAGCTCTATCAGCTATGTAAGAAACAGGATTTAGTGTCTGCATTCCCAGCAAACACTTCAGTGTTGGCAGAATATTCATCCTTTTCCCATATTTAAACACAGGATCAGACCACTGCAGCTTCTTCCTTTCAAGTGATGCTCTGGAAAAAAAGGAATTACCACGAAACCACAATGCAAGAAAACAAAACCCCAAAACCCAGCTAAAGCCTCCAACCTAAGTCCTCTTCCCGAACAGGGACACTTTTCCTACACAAGTGCAATAATGGGAAAAAAAACCCGGCTGAGCTGGCAGCCACCAGCAAACGCCCGATCCTGGAGGCAGAGGCTGCCAAATCCCCACGGTCTGACCGACATTCCTGCTCCTCTGCTCAGACATTCATGTTTTTGTGAGCAGGGTGGACAACGCTGGGAAGCCAAAGGCTCATGTTTTCCAGAAAACTCGCACACACTGGCCAGAAAATATTTGGGTGGAAAAAAAATCTTCATCCTAGATTGAGCTTTGGATTTAAAGAAGCATCTCAAAATGAAGTTGGGAAATTTGGTGTTATTACAGTGTCTCTCCAACTCCCAGCATTCATATTCTGCAGTCAAATAACAGATTTTACTCTGTCAAATGCAGGCAGCAAGTGTCCAACAGGTGCCAGGACTGAGCAAAATCTCTTTATTTGTGCTTCAAATGATTTTTTCATAGGATAAAGACAAAAAATAATAAAACAGCAATAGCAGAAAAGTGACCAGCTGGAAACAAGTCATAGCTAAAGGAGGAGGTTTTACACTCCCTCAGTCAGCAATACAAGGACTGGAAACAAGCACTGCAGTGGGAACAAAGCAGCACTGATAGGATGACAATAAAAACCCATTAATGTATATATTTCAAGGAATGACCGAGGAGGGTATAACCTATATAACGGGTTATATTAGGCATTGCAACATCAAGCCATATCACGATTTCCTTCTCACCTTTCATAATCCCCACATGCAGAGCTGGATGAAGTACAGCAATGCAGCATAAACTGCAACTGCTGCAAATGAAAGTTGTCTGCCATTGCTAGAAACAGCCTGACACAGTGCCAGGAGCACTTCTGGCTTCCTTTACTTTAACCAAAGTAATACTGCAAATAACGGAGTGAGAGCAGCCCCAGGGGGAACTTGGGGATGTTGGTGGAGGAGAAGATGGACCTGCTCCAGCAGCCCCAAACCTGGCCTGGGCTGAACTCACCATGTGGGCAGCAGGGCAGGGGAGGATTCTGTCCCTCTGCCTCACTCAGGTGAGACCTCACCTGCAGAGCTGCTGTTAGGGGCTGGATTGTTCCCCTTTTTCTTTCTGTGAATTCCTCCCATTATTATGGTAAATAGTTGTGGCTACACCTTAAAACATAGATAATGTTCTCTCGTAGGGGGGTGGGCGGAGGGGGAGGGGGGAACCGGAAAAGGAAAGGTGGGAGAGGCGGCTGGGGTGGGGACGCTCTCTCGCTGGGCTCGTGCAGGGACAGGACGCCCCGTGCTCCGCTCTGGCATCTCCCCCTGACATCTCAGTGCTGAGATCCACGCTCCCTGCCTTTGGACATTGCTCTGCCGCTCTCCCATCTCACCCTACTGTCTCCGGACACTCTGCGGAGCACCACGACCGACACCGTGAGGGGGAGTCACCTTCTCATCCCGCTCACCCCTGGGCCTCCGCCGCCATCACTCCAGCCCTCTGCAACTGCGCGGGACCTGCCCTGCCCCCACAGCACCGGTAACCGAGCACAGGGAGACGGCCTGAGGCCAAAAGGGACTGGAGCGGAGCTAGACTGTTCTGTTCTGTTGCCAGTTTTTATAGCTGTTGTTGTTTTCTGCCTTGTTAAATACCAGTAAAGAACTGTTATTCACATCCCCATATCTCCTGCCTGAAAGCGTCTGATTTGGACCTAAAATAATTAAAAGGGGGGGGGGTGCACTCTGCATTGCAGAAAAGGGGCTCTTGCCTTTCCTTAAACCATACCTGTCTTTTCAAACCAAGACAGCTGCCCCAGCCCTGGGGTCCCAGCACAGGGAGGACGTGGAACTGCTGGAACAAGTCCAGGGGAGGCCACAGAGATGCTCCAAGGGCTGGAGCCCCTCTGCTCTGGAGCCAGGCTGGGAGAGCTGGGGGTGCTCCCCTGGAGAAGAGAAGAATCCAGGACAACCTCAGAGCCCCTGCCAGGGCCTAAAGGGGCTCCAGGAGAGCTGGAGAGGGACTGGCGACAAGGGATGGAGGAAGAGGACAAGGGGGAATGGCTTCCACTGCCAGAGGGCAGGGTTAGATGGGATATTGGGAAGGAATTCCTGGCTGTGAGAGTGGTGAGGCCCTGGCACAGACTGCCCAGGGCAGCTGTGGCTGCCCCTGGATCCTTGGAAGTGTTCCAGGCCGGGTTGGATGGGGCTTGGAGCACCCTGGTGTGGTGGAAGGTGTCCCTGTCCATGGCAGGGATTGGAGCAAGATGGGCTTTAAGGTCCTTCCAACCCAAACCATGCTGTAATTCCATGATGATAAACAGGTAACAACATTCTCAATTCTTTTTCTTCTCAAAGTTGAACCTTTTGAGTCTCCAGAGCTCTTGATCACTCATGTCTCATCTGCTCTAAAGCCCCTGATAAAGAAAATATGATTTTTCTATTTTTAAACAGTCAACCATCCACATATTTCAGTGGTCTGCAGAAGACAGGGGTAAATTCCTGTCTCCAAAGCATCTCCTGGTTTTTAGAGCATGGAGCATTACATGCAGCTGTAGAAAGCCCTTACCCATGGCTTCACATCCTTCCAAAAGTAACATGGTTTGGGTCTTTTTGGCCTGTTGTCCTGGAAACATTGATGTTTCAAATGACACAATACACAAACCAAGTGCTACTTTTTAAGACATAATTTCATTATGCAAAAACATCCACGCAGGAAACTACATCCTGAGAACACTGTAGGACACTGTAGTGTTCTGCTGAGCTCTTGTGCCTGTTGTAGCACTCAGACTTGCTGAAGCTGTGACTCACTGATTTTAGGAACTGGTGATGACAGGTTGCCATCGCTGGAGCCTGACTGTGGCTCTCACTACCACAGCACTCACTTCAGGTGGAGCAGCCGTGGACCCTCAGGGCAGGTCTGGAAATAATCCATCAGAGTCCTGGGAGATCGTCTGGAAGACACAATGGCAACCCCAGGTGGAGCCACAGCCTCTGCCTAGCACAGAAATGAAACATCATCCACGGGCAAGAGACTCATCCCTCGCAGAGACATCTTCACCAGCTTCCATCCCCTCCTTCCCAGGCATCAGTCTCAAATTCAGGGAGAGGGATGGGGTCTGGTGGACAAGCCTTGGACACTCTCCAGCCCTGGAGGACTCCAAGTCCCTTCAAAACTCTAGTTTTTTACTCTCTTTTTAAATATAATGATTCAATGTGGGGCCATAAACGCTTGGAAATGAAGTTTCAATTTCCTATTGCACACTTGGGTAGCCCAAAAGATGCTCAAAAGCAAAAAAAAAAAAAAAAAAGCAGCAGCATTCACTGCACACTCTGGGCTTGATATAAGTTTTCCTGCAGTTTGTCACCAAAACTAATGCCACAAAGTAAAAGGCAGGAGAAAGTGTCCCTATCGTAAAGCTCCCCATCTGGAACCTCTTAGCAGAGGCACAGAGTCTTGATGTATATTTGACACACAGTTTTTCCTGCTTTTCCCAAGAGAAATATGTGTAATGAAGAAAAACAAAAACACGTTAGGCAGCAACCAAAACATACCAGTGTAACCCGAGCCTCAGCTTGGCTCCTGCTCCTGCTGTCCTCCCTCTCAGACCTCAGCCACTTTCTGCTTCTTACAGACAAAAAATCATCCACACCCTCCCCTCCAACAAACAAAACCCAACCAAATCAGAGCATTGCCATTAAATCAATACAATAAAAAACACATTTCTTTTCTGCCATGTAAAAAAATCTCTTGAGTAAGGAGAAGGTTAAAAGTGAATCCACACATCTCCAGCCCTTCCTTGCTTTTCTGTGGGATTATATAAATAATCTACAACTCATCTGGATGCAATTCCAAAATTTCAAGCGCCATTGAGCAGCAGCATAAAATCTCTGTGCCTCATACGCAGCTTGGATGAGTGGCTTCCATCACGGCAGCACTGCTGGGCTCGTGTTTTCCAGCTTTTGTAATGTTCCAGTAACCATAGGCAGCTTAGGATGTCTGACTGATCCACAAAAACACCTTTTCTCTTCTTTCCACAGTTCAAAGGGTGAAGTAAGAGCTTAAAAATTCTTATTAGTAAGTGTTGGGATGGACCATAACACTTGCAGGAGTCAGACCGAGGCATAGCACTCAAAAAATTTTTATCTCATTGGATTGATGGAAAGCATTGAAAAAGAATTGTCTTATCAGGGACCAGAATATTCAATAAGTACCATGAAAAACAATAGCTGGCATTGGATTTTTTTAGGGAGCAAAAGAGAAGTCTCAAAAATCAACATGTTCCTATCGGATATTCGTGTTAGGAGAGGGTATCTGTTTTCAGCTGTTAGGTAAAGCAGAACAGGACAATTCAGCAGGAACCGCGTGTCACCTTCCCAGAGGAATTAATTGCAGGTTTCCTTGAGGCCACCATGGAGAGGTTTCCCATGAACTGAACCAGGTTCCTGGGCTGAGGGTAAATCTGACACCACTCCATCCACTCTCTGCAGAGGAGGAGCAGCTGCGAGGCGAGCACAGAGCAGCTGATGGCCCGCGGCACGAGATGGGCACAGTGCTGCAGCTCTGTTTGTCACGGGACAGCTCTGAGGCAGGGAAGGAGCTCCCACGTCCAAAGTTATCCTGCCAAAAGCACCTGTTTGGCTTTGTGCAATGTTCCTCACCACTGCCAAGGCCAGTATTTCTGAGAACAGTGTTTTGAGCTTCAAAGGACAAGAAAATTCAACCAAAAGAGGAAAGCACCGAATTAATGAAATTAAGGGAAACGTGGTGAGATTTTATATTCCAAGTTTCCGCATCGCAGAAAGCGTTTCAAAACCAACATGGATATTTTTCTGCTGTCACCTCTTCCTAGCCAGGCTCTGCAAAATGCCAAGTGGTTGGGATGGATGTTGGGAGCGTGTTTTCCTTTTCCTTTTTGGAAGGGCAGGAGTCAAAATGAGCCCAGGCCTGGTGTGCCAGGGCAGATGTGCTGCCAGCATGCCAAGGATGCAGAGGCCTCGCTGCTCCTTCTCTCTGCACCAAGATGAGCAGCAGCTCCTCATCATCCACCTCGGCCAGGCAGGACACATCATTTGAGTGGGGACTCAAAGCGCCTTCCTTCAATTCCGTGTTTTCATGTGTGTATTAAGAAATGTAGTTTGAGGTTGTATATTCCATGAAGGGGCAGGATTCTTAACAACACTTCAAGTATAAATTTTTACAGTGGCCACACACATCCAATCTCACTGCAAGACTTCCAAGAGTAAAGACCTGGCCCAAACCATTCACTCTGCATTGATTTGACCCAAAATAGAGCAAACCAGAAGAAGGAATGCAGTCCAAATTTTTACAGCAGCATCCAAGTGCCACTGAAGTTCCATCTGGGATCTCCCCTCACCAGCTGCTGAGATCTTTCCAGATGTGAGGAGGGCAGGGAACGGAAGCAATAGGAGGATGCTGTGTCACTGAGAATGTCTTAGAACAAATTAAGTCTCCAAAGGCATTTAACAGCATTTAATTTTGCCACCTCTTTAGTCTTTGTGCATAATATTTTGGGGAACACCAGCTTTGCAAACCTTCCTGCCCTCCAGAAGCACACAGGATAAGATGTATGTGCAATAATGCATCAAAAGTACAAACATTTCAAAGAAAGGTGTATTGGATGAAGTGCTGGTGACCTGCTGTGTTGGGAGCTGTGCACAAGTGCTTCCCACTAGAGCTGCCAGCAGGAGAAACACAGCAGATACACTGGGAAAATCCACAGGGGCATTGCCTGCCAGAGCAAACGGCAAACCAGACTTCGTTATCCAATTAATTTAATGGGAATATACAAGGCTTCGTTAGAGCACACCCTCATTAACTTCTCCCTCCTCTGATTTCCTGAAGTGCTGGTTTCCAGTACACAGGTATTGTACATCTCATTTCTTTTGACACCTTTTCTGTTCCCTTGCCACCACACAGTCTGACAAACCCTCCCTGATTGTTCCCTCCTCTGACGATTCTCAGTCCCTCTCCATCATGGTGTAACTAAACAAAACATTTACAACTCCCCTTGTAGAAATTTGTAGCCTCTACAACAGTAAAATTCAGAACAGCATTTCTTCGTTCAACCTTTGAAGAATCACTACAGTGTGTTTAAGCCCTTTAGTAAATCTGCTGTAATTAAATATATAGCAAATAAACTAAAATCACAACCTGTTGTTGGCATCAAAGTAGCTGTGATAGGACACAGAAAGAGGTGGGAAACTTTGCAGACAGATGTAAGAGTACCTTTAACCAGCCTGACTGGAATAGCTGGAATACCCAACCAGGATTTGACTGCATGTCTTCTGCCAGGCTGAGACAAACTGCAAAGCTCAACTACAAATTCAGAGTACTTTTTCTCAATTTATCAGGAGATTCATTGGTTGAACTTAAAGGGAGAAAAGGATCCTTAACCAGAGGAGCCCAGGGATGTGAAAAGGCAGAGGAAAAACAAGCACTCCCTGTGCTGAGTGGCAATACATAATTTATGACCCAAATAAAGCCACATTTCCATCTATTATTTGGAAGCGAGTGGTGACCTAACACACAGCAGCACAATGAAGAGTGGGCCATTACAAATTACACTTGGTTTGTAGAAATGAACAGAGAACCAGAGTTTATGTGCAAGGAAAGGAGCTGTTGGCACTATGGCACTTGCTGCAGGAGCAGGCCAGAATGCTGGAGCATCCCTCCCTGCCAAGGGCAGAATAATGCCCAGAGGCACAGCCCAGCTCCCACCCAGGACAAATGTCACCCTTGCATGATAGAGCATCTCCAGAGGGTGAATGGCTTGGATCACAATGACTGACCCAAAACATAACTTTGTGTTCTCAATAAAAAACATAAGAACACATCCAAACCCATTGGTTTGATGTCCTAAATGTCCCTTCATAGGGCAGAACAACTGAGGTAATGGTTTACAGGATTTTAGTCAAGCTCAGATCACTGTAGTGGAGGAACCAGACATACCAATGAGAAACAGGCTGGAGGGAGACTTAGATCCAGATCTCACATTTTCCAGCACCTATTAGCCACTTCCAAAACCTTTATTCCATACGTATAAAGTCACAGCTGAGAGGCAACAACCTCATCATACACCACCCAATTCTCAAGATGATGAGAAAAACAAGGACATGATCACTCAAGTGGCCAAAATATCTCCACAAGTATCTCCCAGAGGGATAAATTCTTGGAAAGATTTTATGGGTGTAGAGATAAAAGATCCCTACCTTAAGTAGCAATGCACACATCATTCACATCATTATCCTGAATAAAGCAAGGAGTTCAACCATTCCTGTTGCATTTGGGATGTGAATTTATTATTATTTCAACCTTCTTTAGTATTATTTCTTTCCTTTTTGCATTAAAAAAATGCACGTGGGATGTAGCAGGAATCACTGGATTGCATTTGTTTATCCCAGCAGGGGAAGATGGGGATGCTGCTCCTGCTGGCTCCCTCAAGGCAGCTTTATAAATCCCAACAAAAACACCATCAGTGCCAACTAAGGAGGGATTTGTTTGCGTCTTTCAAGAGAATATTAAATATATTTCTTTATTGACCTTAATCAGCAAGTAAAATACCACATTAAAAAATTAAACTCATGTGAAAACAGCATTTCTTCTCTAAATAGATCTGCCTGCAGTTCAGGAGAGGGTGGAAAAGGAAACTAAAACACTGACAGAAAGGAAAACCACAGAAATAAACCTCTCTTTCTCTTGGTGAGCCTCATCCTCTTGTTTATAACTCCCAAGGAGAACAGCAGCACGATTGTCCTACCTCATGCTGGCCGGATTTCAGCAGGAAGGCTTCGCTCACCCAGCCTCCAGCATCCCAGAGTGAGGCCTTTCCCTGGCCAGCTCTCCTTTTGCTGCCCCTTCTTCCCTATCTCCCCCACTTGGATGGCATCCAGGATAGGGGAGCTACTGATAATTCACCAGCTGCCCAGGCTAAAGTCACTATAATAATTAAAACTCAGGTGGGGATTGAAACAAGGCATGGAAAAATAATCCCACTGTATCAGGGGCTGGGCAAAAAAAAAAAGGGGGAAAAGGAGAGAATTGGTGCTAAGGAGCTCTAAAATCTAAGTTTGATGGTAAGTGATGCTGAGAATCAACATCACCTTCAGAGATCCCCACCTGTACTCTTCTGTTCCCTGGGACATTTGGCACAAATACATGGGGACACTATTCCCAGCTGCATCAAGACCCTGATCCAGCCTACAAACATATGGTTTGGGGGCTGCTACTGCATTAGCAATCCTTCCACTGCCACTTTAGAAAACAAATGCATCAAAGATAACTCATGTAAGAGGTAGAAAGAGGGAGGGAAATATCCATGATGAATTATCCATACATTTAAGTCGTGACTCATTGAACTGTTCACCTTCTGCATCCTCTTAACCCCATCTCTGGCACCACCCCCCAGCAAGATGCACAAAATTAAACTGAGTTGATCCCATGGCAAGGAATGGGATGCGAGAAAAAAGATAAAAGACCATGATTTTTCCTGAAAACACTTAGCAATTGCAGGTACCCTGCTCCAACTGCCTCCTTGTCCAAACAAATTTGGCACATAAGAAACTGAAGTGTGGCTCTGGCAATCAGGGATGAAGATGAATTAACCATACTTTGAATCCAGTTTTGTTTATTTAAAACAAAAGTCCTTCCAATCCTGCCCATTCCATGGTTCTATTAAATGCAATGACTTCTCTCAAAGCAAGAAGCTTAATAGTAAGCTCAAACCTATTTTCTATTTTGAATTTCCAGTTGAAAGCTTAATTAAACTCTTTGGGAAAATTAGTGGTTAAGATCTTATGACATGATAACCATAAAGCAATTTAAAAATTACAACCATTAAATCAAAAATACAGACTTATGGCTCCTCCAGTATTTGCTCTCACAGATCCTCATGCCTTAAGCCAGGAGGTGAGACATCCTACTTACTCAAAAAGCTTCTCCCAGCTCCGTTTCTCTTACTGAACAGACACGATTAACATGGAAAACCAGAAATATTTTGCTTACTCATAATTCTATCTTAATAAAGCTTTCCCAGCACCAAAAACCCACTGAGGGGAGATGATCTAACAACCCACAAAAGTTTTGAAGCCTAGATGGAACAAAAAGCCTGCCTATTCCTCAAGTATCCCCTGCCTAACAGGGTCAATCTGTGCAGAGCAGGACAAATGTTCCATTTGCTGAGAGCTCAGGGACATCTTTAAAAGCTCAGTGATCAACAAAGTGCAGTTAAAAAACTTAGTCCAGGAGAGCTCTGATGTGATGAGGATGAAGCAGATGCTCGTCCACACTGGTCTAAACTTGAAAATGGACCTCAATGACAACTTTATTCGAATTTAGAGGGACAGACAGAAAGAAAATAATGCATTTTTATTTCATATTTCTATATCGTATGTATATACAATCCCTATTTTATATTTTTGTATCTCATATGCTATCTTTTTGTTGACATATCTTGTACACCTATTATATATTTATTTCCTTTCAATACAACCAGTATTTGACAATTTAGGGAATGCATTTTTGTTGTAGGCTAACATGATGCAGGTATTGCCACATCCTTATTCCCAGAGCAGCCATGGCCAGTCCCAGTAAGCCAAGGCTATTCCCATCAGTGAAATTCCCTCTGTGCCCCAGCACCCTGCTGATTCGTCACCTGGGGGATGCACCAAAAATCAGAGTAATCTCAACTCACATTATTTATCATTTCAAGCTCTTCCAAGGAAAAACGTGGTGCTTGGCCCTCGTTAATCACATTGTCCCCTGGATGATGCATTAACTCAAGCATCCAAGTGAGCGTCCACTCTGTCGATAAACCCTGCTGATAAATCTAATTAACGCCAGCTGAAAACCAGGCTAGCATCAATAGTTGTCTTTTTTCTTTTTAAAGCATTATGTTTTCTCCCAGTTTCATTGAAATTATTTGGCTTTCCTGCAGCAGATGAAAACCAGATGTTGCAGAGCGGGAAGGGCTGTGCGAGCCAGCACAAAAACCCAGGACGGCAACAGGCAGGTCGCACCCATTCATTACCCACATACTTCCCTTCAGCCAGGAGGTTATTTCTATTGCATCTCTGTGATTACAAATATCATAATTGTGCTGTAACTCTAGAAAGCCCTGGGTCGTCCCTCGCAGCCCAGGGACGCACGCGAGCCGAGAGGCGCCGGCAGAGTTTCTTTGTGCTGCGTAAGCACTTTGGAAAGCCTCGCTCCCATCTCCCAGCCTTAATGCCAATATAATGCTTTGTAATCCCTCCTGGAGCAGCCCAAGACCAGGATGGATCCAGGTTTAAGAGTTCTTGGATGCCCTCTTATTACAATGAGAATATTCAAGAAGGCAAGGAGTTTGTGTGCATGGACACAAGGAAATTTAGGACGTTTCAGTCCACAAAATTGAAGGGGCATCCCCATTCCCCTGATTTGCAGCTCAAGTGGAGGAGCAGGAATTGGGTTATTTATTTATCATTTTCAGCAGCTACGTGATGCAAGAATGGGGAGCATGGGTGGATTACAGCTGAATTTAGACTGACTGCACCAGCAATGGAAATGGCAGGTGACCCTGAGCTGAATTTTTAGACGTATTTCCTAAGCCAGAAAGGACTTTGAAGTTCTTTCTCTTTCCACAATACTATTTTTTAACAATTTAATTTTAATGTGTCTAGCAATAGAGTATTCTGATTTAAAGCAAACATCCGGTGGCAGGTCTTCCTGAGCTTCAATTTGCAGGAAAGAGAAGAGAAGGAAAGGGGGAAAATAAACCTTGTGCTGGATTTGCTACACAAAAATCACCACCCAGCAACACTGACAGCACTGCTGGGAATTACACATCATCAGCATCCCAGTGTTGAGCAGCTGCTGTTCCAAGGAATCCACTGAAATTCCTTTAAAACTGGCTTAATTCATATAAATTTCACATCACAGAGATGTAGCCATGTACTGGAGCAGCATCTCCACTCGTACCAAACGTGCAACAAACATACCTCACCTTTCATTAACAGATGCAATAGCTAACCTATTGGACAAATTTCCCTTGCTAAATACTCTCAAAAACATGTTAACTGTCCACCACAGCTGTGCTTTTCCATAGCATAAAGGGTGTACTTGTGTTATAGCTTGCAAATTCAGTTTAAAAAAGGCTTTTTACAATCATGTTAAGCCACGACCCAGAGAATGCAGTGGGGTTTTACCTGAGTAATTGTTTGGGGATTCTATATGACACCTGATTATTATTATTATTATTATTATTATTATTATTATTACTATTATATGGAATTATGAAAACCTATGACACCAGCAATGCAGATCTGTTTTTGTGTATATGTATATAGATATATTGCTATTACATAGCAATATTATTATAGGACATATTATATAAATTTGGACTACTCTGAGTCACTTGCAATGCAGATTGGGGTGTGTGCATATATGTAATTACATTATTATCACATATATTATTACAGCAGATATTATAATATATATATTATTTGGTATGTGACCTGCAATGGAGATTTGTGTGTGTACTCATATAATTAATATATATATATAGCAGTATTATAGGAGATACTAACATTTTTTTTATTATTACTATAGGAGATATTAACATATATTATTGCATGAGTTGTTATTGATTTGATTTTGATGTGACAACTGCAATGCCCATGTCTACCTGCCTGTGTATGAAGTGTCCCAAAACTTCCAAAATCCCATCGCAGGTTTTCCTCTAGCTCTTATTTGGAGAAACTAAAAGGAACTGCTCATTATCCTTTTCCCTGGCTAGCACATCCTGGTGCTGGCCATCACCCACAAGGAGCAGTGAGGCTTTTGCAGGCTGACTGTGAGCATTCATCCCCTCCCCATGAGCAGGGGACATGGAGAGATCTGCAACGAAACGCCACAAAACAACTCCCAGGGCAGGTCTGGCAGCGGGCTGGGATTAGATCACTGCCAATCCTGGCTTAAGGAAAGCTCCAGCATGAATTTCCTGACTAAGGTAAAAAAGCCTGGCTCAAATTTATGACCTGCTGGCAAGGTTACCTCTATCCCAGAGGCCTCCAAATACCAGGAACACTCTGGCCCAGAAATGCAGAGTTCAGCCTAATAATTCAAACACATTCCTCTGAGCATCGCCAGCTCCTCGGCCGTAGCCTTGGAGATAAAGACAAACTCCAATGCTTCCAACTCCACATTTTTCAGAGCCTTAAACTAAACCAGAAGAGTGTATTTCCAAAGTTTGCAAAGTTCCCTTTCAATGAAGAAGTGCATATGAGCCTTGTAGAGAAGTTTGTTTTAAGGCGACAACATCAAATCTTCCCCATCTCCATCAGATAGAAACCACTCTACCTGTATTTGCTAAACAACAAAAAAATATTGCATTTTCTGCCCTCCAGGACAATTTTCCAAATCTCCTTAATTAAAGGATAATTCAGTTTGTAGATATAGGAAGAAAACCCTCAGCTGATCCCCACAATTTCCCACAGGAGAGACTCAGGACTACTCCTTACACCTACCAGAATGTATGTAGAATATCTGGAATCCTGAAAGAGCACTAATTCTTAAAAAAAGAATTTTGTGTTATGAAATCTGCTTTGTCTCTTTTTCTTTTGTTTCTTCATTTATTTCTTTTCTATTTCTTCTCCAAGCATGTCAGATGCTTTGCTGAAGTCTGCATCTGCTCTGCTTTGGAAAGCACTCAAGCAACAAATACTTGGGGGATAGCTCCCAACCAACCCACCAAACCAAAACTTTGCTCCTCAAACCTGTTGTTTCTCAAAAAAAAAAAAAATTATTTCCTCAGTGATAAAGCAAATTAAGTTTATTTTATTCTTATGTTGGACATGAGCATTTTTATCCAGCTGCTTTTCTTCTCCTTTGTTATCCTTCACAGAGATCCTTGGCCAAGATTTTTCTCCCAGTTAAAAATCTTAAGTAAATCTGCCATTTTGGAATAATCAGTAAATCTTTGGTCTCTACCACAAAGTCAGTGTACAGGAATCACGTTCTTTTGTTCTAATTTCCTCCTTTCAAATGAGAATAGTGTGGATCTGGAGAACACTGACCAAAAAAAATTTAGATTTTTAAAAAATTACATTATGGGCAAAAATTGCTCAACTTTTCCCTTTTTCAAATATATATACATAGATATGTTCTGTAACTATAAAAAATGTTTTTCATAACTGCCAACAAACCTGATTTGTCTTGTGCTAAGCTAAATTTTAAATTATTTTGACTCTTAAACAATATTGTAACATCTTTTCTTCTATTCGTTTTCCTTATGGCCATTGATAGTGAAGCTGACCAAAAAAAATACCCATTCAGACTTATTAGCTGAAGATTGTGCCAGTTTAGGAGATTCCTGAGCTACAGTTGCCTGCAAGTGGTGGCTCTAGCAGGCAAATCTCACCATACCCTGCCCTCCCAGGACTGGGATGAGGATGAGGAGAAGCCTTCCTCTGTTGCAGCACTGAGATCCTTGCTGGACAGGAGGAAGTCCTCGCTCTCCATGGCTCCTCACTCCAAAGCAGGAGGTGCTTCCCTTCAGCTCAAGGTTTCACAGGAGCAGGGAGTGATGGTCGGACACCAACCACCCAAGGAGAGAGAACTTTGTTAACTCGCTGATGCAAAATGGACATAATTTGTTTTTTATACTTTACATGTTAAAAAGAAATGATCTACAAAAGATTTTCACTGTTTTAAACTCTTCAGATCCCGCTTGTCCTTTCATCTTCCCTATCGCAGCCTCTGCCCAGAGAAGTCCAAATCCCCAATCACAGTGACAAAGCCAAAGGCTCAACTGTCTGGCACAACGTTTATCCCTCATCCATCTTAATTAAGGGAATTGAAGGGAGCTGCAATCTGCTGCTGCCGTTAAGGCAGATCCCTTCTGCAAACACGGCAAACAATGATTTTATTTGCCTACCCTGAATTGCTGCCATGAGCTCCTGCGAGACTTGTGCAACGTGGGATTGGGAGAGGATTGTTCCACCGCTCTCTGCCGAGCTTTAACTTAACCTCCACCTAATATTTAACCTCAAACAGCAAACAGATGGAAGCAGCTCCCTGCCTCTGCCTCCCTGCAGTGCCTTACTTCTTGTAACTGATTCCTCTTGGATTTGGCAAAGCCATTGGAGCACTGTCCAGAGAGGCTGTGGGGTCTCCCTCACTGGAGATATTACAGAGCTGTCTGGACACAATTCTGTGCCCTGTGCTCTGGAATGGCACTGCCTGAGCAGGGAGGTGGGACCAGGTGACCACTGTGGTCCCTTCCATAACTAACCACACTTTGTCTCCCCACCCTATAAAATAAGTGACAATAACAATGTCTTGTTACAAATAGCAATTCCTGCCCTACAAATAAGAAGGGGAATGCTCTCTCCCTTGTAGATATGGAGGAC
Source organism: Acridotheres tristis (assembly GCA_037013685.1). Lineage (NCBI taxonomy): Eukaryota > Metazoa > Chordata > Aves > Passeriformes > Sturnidae > Acridotheres > Acridotheres tristis. The sequence goes on along the minus strand of CM072897.1, from coordinate 19,775,888 downwards.
TACATCAGAAAATTGTATCTGCTCCCTTGGGATACAATTTCTGAGCTCAGGAGGACACTGTCATCGAGCAGTCAGGAGAAGGATTTGCTCCTGGGGCAGCAAACCCAAATGTTCTCCCAGAGATGTTTAGGGGACAGCACTCACATTCTGGGCCCAGAAAAGCCACAGGGATGGCAGAAACCATTAAAAAGCCCAAATTTGCCAACTGATACCCCCAGAGCTGGGTGTAGTCCCTATCCTACAAAAGCTGCTTGTTCCCAGGCTCTTCTATTCCCCACCAAGGGCTGCAGCACAGCACCCACCTGGCATCCACCCAGCACCCAGCCCAGCGTGTCAATCCCAATACAGGCTACCCAGACACACGAAAAGTCAAAAGGGTCTCAGTAAATGCTCCTGAAAACAAAACAAAAATTGTATTTTGACAGGGAGGAGTGGGAGCGGGGAGGAAACAAAATCCCTACTAAGGCATTAACTTCTCACTCCATGACTAGAAAAACATGGTGCTGTATTAACTATGTACATTAGGGATAAAAAGTCCTTGTCTCGGTTATTAAGTCTTCATGGAAGCCTTATTGAACAGCAGCAACATGACCTTTGATCGAAAGCATTATTCATCAAAATGCTACATTATAATTATAGCATTTGGTAAATAGAGAGAAAAAAAGTTAAAAATGCCAGAAAATGGGCGCTTCCTTCATGTTTTGTTAAACGTGCACCTTGATACTCAAGTCTTACCAAAAAAGCAGAATACAAACTCAAGTACAGACACACTGGTGGAATAAGATAGAGAAAGATATTTTAAAAATGGTATTAAGAAAGTAAATTGTTCTCTAATACCATATAATGATGAGCATCATCTGGATTTTGCATGAACACATGGTCCCTGCCAGGGTCAGATTCAGGGTTATATTGTATAGACACATAAATATTTATAGAATCTGGAGAGCTAGAGATCTTAGGGGTCCATGAAGTCTGGCTATCTTGCAAGGTGAGCACTCCACCCAACAAGGGCAGGGTTTATTTGGTATTTCCCTCCTGGAAACAAAATAGCTCCTAATTCTTAAGGGTGGAGAAAGAGCAGTTTCATACAAACCTGCTTTAATAACAAATCCATCTCCCTACTGTCATCTCAGAGCAGAAACACCAATTTTTTTGCCATTCAAGCGCAATAATCTGGACTTTGGAATAATGAAATATTTGTTGAAGATAGCACGTAATGAAAAATATTAACAATATCAGACCCAGGCACTGATACAGCCCATCTGGATATGGCAGGAAGACTCTACAGTGAAAATATTGAATAATTCAGTGCCAGAAATAGGGAAGAAAAAGACACTATTTGATACAGAGCCTAAAACTGTAAAACCTCCCCAGCTGAAGAATCCCAACATTTTGCAAGTGCTGGTGAAAAGCAGTTGGTGCCTGAGCCTTGCTGTGGGAGTCCTTTGTGTCAGGCCTGCACAAATTCTTCCCACATTAGGCATCAGCTGGATGATCTCCGTGTGCTGCTCTCTCTCTAACATTTCCAGGCACTGGGGAGGCAAGAATGCAGAGGGAAAAAATCCTGGCTGCTGCATTCACACCTACCCCAAACTCACATGGCAGTGCAGTGATAATTGCATATATCGTAGGTTAAAAATGAGCAAAAGTGAATAATGAACAGAAAAATAAATCTTCCCTCTCCCCTTCAAATAAATCAATTTTTATAGATAAAAAGCTTTTAGAGTCACACTATTTACTTAAAATTACTTAAAATCAGTTACCCAATTACTTAAAAATCAGTGTATTAGAAAATGAACATTATGAACTGAATCAGAGAATCTATTTCTTTTGTTAAATCCATTTTAATGGAATTTGGTTACCTCACATTAATACTGTTCCAAGTAGGGGATAAAAATGTAAATACACTTAAATTTTATTTCCCATTACTACTACTGTTTCAAGCTGGAATAGGGAAAAAAAGGGAATATAGTCAAAGTTTACATGCCATGCATTGTTCCAGGTAAAAATATGAGTAAGGTCAGTTTGCAAATGTCGTTTCTCACAGGCAAATAATGGTGCCTTAATTCCTCTATGAATCAAGTGTTCCCTTATCCTGGTTCCACAGACAGGAGTTCAGGGTGTGGGATGTGCCCAGGATAAGTGCAGGTCGAGCACACACAGGAGAAGCAGTGCAGGCCTTGTGCACAGGGAGCTTTGGCCCCTCCATGTTGTCCAATGCTACCCAAACCTTCTGGAAGTCCAGGACACGCCTGATCATCCCAGTTAATTGATTTTTTTTATACTCGACTCAATGGCTCTTTGTTTGGCTCTGGAAACATTCAGCAGCATCCACTGCAATTCCAGCAGTGTGGAGTCGTTCTGCTCACACCTTGCAGGGCCTCAGCTCCAGCTGCCACACTGAATTCAGCTAAGAGGACCCTGTGCACGAGCACAAAGTCCTGGAAAATAACATCCAACATCTTCTGGATGCTGCTTGCATTTCCCTCTAACAACCCCATAATCAGGATTAAAGAAATAAGAAAAAATAAAGGCTTTCAGCTTCCCAGGCCTTCAGGTGGCAACTCTGACCTCACCCGCAAAAGCAAAACACACACATTGCACAATATTGCTCCAGAAACCAAAAAGCAACTCCAGCTGCTGTTCCTAAGGTTCCTGTGCAAACTACCACCATTGGGAATGCAAATAGCAGGGCCAAGTCTACAGAAAGCTCTCTGCAGTTCTTTCCAAAGCAATTCAAGCAATCAATTCCTTTTTTTTTTCTGGCAGAGAGGCTACAGATGCATATCAGCTGTGAAGGGCAGCAGCAGCTCCCCTTGGCCACCTCCTGTGCTCTGAGGCCTCTCCCAGGAACACAGCTCTTGGCTTTTTTTTTTGCTTTTTTTTATAAGCAACTGAGAGATCCCCACTGGGATGTTTGAAAAGGCAAATAAACAGCTGCTCAGACAACATATCTGCTGTGTGTAGCTGCAATGGCTGTACTCCTGTGACAAATGAGATGCTGGGAAAGGGACGGATGGTAAAATAATCTGGTGCAGACTCCTTTAGACCAAGGTTCATCCAATACCTGTTTGAGAACCTTTGGGCATACCTAAACCAGGGAGGAATGGCTACTGAGAGGCCAGGGAGGAATGGAATCTAACTTTTGCAGTTTTATGCAGAATTGAAAAAGAAATTAGCAAGATGTAATAAATTAATAAATTAACTTGCTTTCAGAGCTCCACAGAAAGCTGAAAAATGTTTCAGGAGGATGGAGAAGGATGCTCACAGACTGTACCATGTACCACTACAAGGTGATGAACCCATCCACATCCCACCTCTGAGAATTACAGTCCAAAAAACAAGCTGGGATTCCAACATAAAGTTCATTTGGATGTTTCTAGCTAATCTAATTAAAGAGAAAACAGGATTCTAAAACACCATTCCAAGCTCACATCAACAAGTTCCCTAGATCTGGGATAAAATATCCCTGCAGGGATAAAACACAGTTCTCCAGGTAGAGCACAAATTGAATCATGGCATGATTTGGATTGGAAGGGAACTTCAAAGCTCATCTAATCCAACACTCTGCCCTGGGCAGGGACATCTTCCACTACATCTGGTTGTGTAACCTCTCCAACCTAACCCTGAATGCTTCCAGGGATGGGGCAGGCACATCTTTTCCAGTGTGAAGAAATTTTTCCAACCTAAACCTCCCCTGGCACATCTTGAGTCCTTTTCCTCTTGTTCTCTCCCTTGTTCCCTGGAGCAGAGCCTGACCTCCACCTGGCTGTCCCCTCCTGTCAGGGAGTTGTGCAGAGCCAGAAGGTCCCTCCTGAGCCTCCTTTTCTCCAGGCTGAGCCTCCCCAGCTCCCTCAGCTGCTCCTGGTGCTCCAGCCCCTCAGTATCTTGTTGATGTGTGACACTCTGGGCTCCTGACGGAGCATCAAGCTGAGCAGATGTTTTCACCTCGAGTATTGCATGGAATCAGTCAGAAACAGAATGGAATTGTAGTACGTGGAACTCTTCCTCAACTAACTACACAAAACGATGGATTTTGAGAAGCTCAGTCTTGAAACTAAAGAGAAGCAGAGTGCAAAATTTTCGTAAGCTCAGATCTGCTGAAGAAGCAAGTTCTTATAGGGCAAAATGTGCTTTATAAGAAAATGGGGGAAACTGAGGAAAAATATAAAGAAAATCACGTTTTTAAAAAATTTTGAATCTTGTTACTGGAAAAATTAGTATGGTATTTAAGGAATATAATTTATGACAAATAATACATAAAAATGCAAATATTTTAAAATATCATTTATCACCAAAAGGAGCATATTGCAACCATTCCAAGGAGCACCACTACAACAAAATTTTCCTATTAAATCCCAGCAGCGGAAGAAGAAAATCCATAGGATTTACATCAATACACTTTAAAAGGACACGCCTGGTCTCAGCACACACCTTAAACAACATGCAACTAGTGAATGATGTCACCATGTTTAGAGGGCAGTAACAGCTTGTCTTGACAGCTGTCCCCAACAGTCCAATTTGGACAAGACCCAGCAATCTCGTGCAACAAAAAAAAAATCCCAAACAATAGTCCAAAGCTGCTCAAGAAATATAAATTAGGAAAACAGAGAAGCTACAGAAAAAAACCAAAAATCTTAATTTTGCTCCACTTCCGCTCCTGCTGTGCGAGCATGACAGCACAGGCATTCCCAGGAACAGGAGGTTCCATGCACTTGTCCTGCCAGAGACACTTTTCAAGCTGAGAAAGAAATCAACGGGTCCAAGTGAGCTGTTGGTTGCTCCATTGCCTAAAGCAGAAGTTGCAGCACACAGAGCTGTGTCACTGCCTCTGAAAGACAAACCCGAGGTGAACACAATCTTATCTTAAATTTGCAAAGGGAAAGCAAAGGGAATGCAGAAGGTGTCTGGAGGAGAGAAGAAGAAAAAAGGTAAAGAAGAAAAAAATCTCCAAAAGTTTGGCATCTAAACTTCCAGAGTTTATTCCATTTATTTCAACCACAACTCAAAAGGTCAAATCTGCAAACTGTTTGCAGAGTAATGCAACCCAAAGCTCTGCTCTGAAGATCTCTTTCTTCAGAAATTCTAGGAAGAGAAGGAAAAGCAGGAATATAGCCACTTTATCTTTCAGGCTGCCTGATTTGTGACTATTTGGGACCGGTGCTGGCAGAGCAGAAGAAATTCTGGATTACCCCCACTTTTTCCAAGAGGTCTGGAAGCAGGCAAAGCACAACAGCAGCCATCCAGCTGCCAGAGTGAAGGAATGCAAACTTCTGTTCCAACAGAAAAAAAAAAATATAACAGATATGATTCAGGATTTTTTTCCCTCTAAAACAGCTGCAGATCTTGTGAAAGGAAAACAAAAGACTGGAGTGCATCCCTGCCCTCCACCTCATCCCAACACACACAACTCAACAGTCACCAGGGCTTTGAGCAACCTCATCTCGTGGAAAGAGAATCAAGGGGAGGGACCACGAAGGTGCTTTTTAAAGGAAAAGAATATTAAAAATTAGGAAGGAATTCTTCCCTTTATGGTGGGAGGCCGTGGCACAGATTGCCCAGAGAAGCTCCAAGCCCCACTCCTGGAAATGTTCCAGGCCAGGTTGGACGGGGCTTGGAGCAATCTGGGATAGAGGAAGGTGTTGCTGTCCATGGCAGGGTGTGGACTGGGATGATCCCTTCCACCCCAAACCATTCTGTGAATGGTCCCCAGAAAAAGTGAGTGGACACCACCAGAGCAGGATTCCCAGCAAAATATTTTGATGCCTCTCTCCATCCAAGAGCCAAGCAAGTAGACAACCTATTTCCGAGAAAAGTAGAATCTAAGAAAAAAAACAATTCCCCAAACTTCCTTCCACCTTCCCTTTCACAGAGATCTCTCTTCTCCACCTCTGGAAATTTAACCTAGACAGAGATGCTCTGAGGCTGTTAAAGAGAACTAGAAAATTACCCTGGTCCAACATTAAGCAATGAATCAAAAACTAAAGAGCATGGAAGTGTTTCAAATAAATAACAGGATTGCAGGTGGAATAACAGGCCTGGAGGTGGAATGCAATAGTCTTCATACCAGTTTTCTGAAATTAATGTGGACACCAATGTGGTCACTGCAGTAACCACCATTAACTGCAGAGTATGGGAGCCTGGTCTGAGGTGTTCTCATTAACTGAGGAGAGGCCACAGCCACCAAACCACCTCCATATATCATAGCTTCCACGGACAATGGCATGGCTGAAGCAGACACATCACCCATGTGCAGATGGGCTTTAACTAACAAAATTCTAACCAGCAAAGCTAGCAATTCCAAGGAAAACCATCTCAAAGACTATGGGACAAATTCAAGACAATTAATGAATCTTGGTATCTCACCTCAGAGTTTCATACCTGAAAAGCTGATGGCACAGTTTATCTAACCTCTAATACACAGGAAGAGTCCTCATAAAGTAACCATTAAGTGGCCAAATCAACTACTCATGGTTAGAAAACACAATTTTGACCATGAAAGTTACATTTGATTTCTTTCCCAGCTCAAAGAACCTGAATGCACAGAATCTCCATAAATACAACATTATCAATACCTTGTGTGCAATGAATTCTCTTTTCAATATACTAGAAAATGGCTACTGATAATTCTCTTTTCCCACTGAGAAACCACCGAGATAAACCAGCATTAAGAAACATTTGAGTGAAAACAAAGCATTAACAAATTTGGCGGCAAGCCATCTGCTGTACTTCTATTTTTCTCCTAATTTTTTTGGAAGCAGGTAGGATTCTATAGGTGGAAACACAACCTTCTCTCATTGTTAACGCTGTTGGCATTTTATTAACAGTATTTAGCAGATAACCTCAGAGTAAGTGTCACAATAAAACTCCGGCTACTCAGGTTTGGGTTTTTTTCACCGTCAAAACATTTCCACACTACTATCGTTCCCATCTTACCTCAAGCACTGGGCCAGCTCCAAGAATAATCTGTTCTACTCCACTGGCAAATCCCTTCTGGCTGAGGGCGGTGAGGTGATGAATCAGAAAGTTGGTGCTCTGTGTCTTTCCCGAGCCGCTCTCTCCTGAAATCACAATGCACTGGTTCTTCTTCCTCTGGAGCATAGCATGGTAAGCCACATCTGCCACAGCGTAAATATGGGGCTCCAGCTTCCCCAGCTGATGGTTATCGTACATCTTGACGTACTTGGGGTTATAAATAGGCAGGAACTTGAAGGGATTAATAACAATGAGGATGCTGCCGACGTAGGTGTAGATTTTTTCCTGCTTGAAGCGGTTTCTAAGATTCTCCAGGAGCGTTTTCTCGTTCAGGTCGGGCAGACCACACAAGTCATCGTAGTCCTTCTGCTGGGGCTGGGGGAGGAAGCCGCGCTCCACCATCCTGCGCCGCTCCTCTGTGACGCGCAGCCAGGACTGGAGGCTGCCGTAGTGGATGGAGCCATCCAGGTTCTTCTCGCGCAGCAGGAAGCGATAGTCGTCGCCGCTGCCGCGCTTCTCCAGCGCCATGCGCGGCCACAGCATCATGCGCTGCACGGGGCAGTCCGTGGGGTTGAGGATCCACTCCTCCCCTCCGAACTCCTTCACTTCGGCCAACACGTAACATTTTGTTTTCTCGAGCTGCAGTTTGTCGATGAGCGAGTCGATCACCTCGGCAGCCGTGGACGTTTTCCTGGCAGTGATGGGGCAGTAGATTGTCCCCTCTGCAATGCTCCCAGGGTAGATGTGCAGCGTGTACTCGCTATCCTCAAAGCGTCGTCTGCCTCCAACATCATTTACACTCATATTGGATCCTTTCCCATCAGTCCCTGTGCTGCATAGTCAGGACTGTGCTCTATCTTGTCAGGTCATCATGTTAGCAAGGCTGAAAAAAAAAAAAAAAAAGCCGAAATAAAACCAGGTTAAGGGTTATCCCACAAATACCCCAAAGCTGTAGCAGATAAAGGTATTCAACACCCAAACACTACACACACAACAAAGGCTCCCCCTACTCAGATCTAACTCGCACAGCACCTCAAGCTTTTGCTAACTTTGCCCCCAATCTGAGGTATCAGAAACAGCCTCTGACTTTCAGTGAAAATTTTGTGAGCAACACACCAGACAACCACCTGAATCGATCTCATGGGTGTGTGGTACTCAGCAGCCACAAATGTTAGCTGCTAAAACAAAATGACCATCACCTTCCCCGGCACACCTGGCCCTTGCCACAGATACATTTTTTCATGGTCTTGTGCCAGTGAAGAGGAGATAAACTCCTTTCCTTCCTGTCCAGGAGATTTTGAACCCATGATGATTTAATCAGCAGCACTTTTTCCCCTACCAAGTCACTCTTTTTCAGAGATGTTCAGACATGGATACACGTTATTGCAACCAACTCCTTCGTACATTGCACTTTTTATTTTTCTTGTACTGCATAAAACCAAACAAACCCATATCTCTGGCACTAAAACATCAAATGTGCAGCTCATTTCTCAAACTTCACCACTACAAGAAGATAACACAGCACCAGCAGCCCCAAATAAAAGCAAATACAGAGTTATAGGTCCTCGGTTCTCCACCAGTTCTAACAAACTCCAAACTGCCCTTGAAGATGTTAAGAGTTACTCCAATAGAAAGACAAAAGCAATCTAGGGAGAAAGCAGGACCCTCAGAACCAGGATTTGGGCAATCAGGTGGCAGTGACACTTTATACAGTGATACTTTGTACTTTATACAATTTATTAAGCTTTACATGATGCACATCCTAACATTATTTGTAACACTGAGCTTTTTGTTGAGCACTGCCCCACTGGAGCAGGACCTCACAACTATGACAGTTCCCTCATGGCACCAACAAAATGCTCAAGAAGAGTCAAAAAACATGAAGTCAAAACCCACAATAGGTTCAGAGAACTTCAGATATTTGAGGCTGGGAAGAGTATTCAGGGAAAGCATTTCACTGGTCACCCTGTTCCTGCAGTCTCTCCCAGGTTTCCAGATCCAGGCCCTTCAGTCCAAGTACAGCCACCCTCATCTTCTTCATCCACTCCAAGGCTGGGATTTGGAGAATTGTTTCATTTCTGAGGCCCTCAAATGAACAGCACTATTTTATGCTGTATTGTTTCTCACTCCAATATTTCATTAAGTATATTATCCCCAGCCACGTGCACTTCAAAGCACAGAAATTAATATGTCCCAGGGAAATACAATCTGGCAGGGATTCACGGTGCATTGCTTGGTAGCAGGACATACATTATACACTGGGAAGTGTTCCAGCTGCTTTCCTATGGCTTTACTACAGGCACAGATGCAACAGGGATGATGTCAGGGAAGTGCTGGGTTGGGCTTGCTTTGTGTAGCTCTGCAACTCCAGCATCAGCCTTTCATCAAGCAGGGGGGAGCAAACTGCCCCCTATACTTCAGCTCGATAATTCCTCACCCACATTTTACTTCAAAGCTCAGGCCAAGAGGGCTGGCTATTTTTATTGAGGTTATCAGAGCATATCCAAGACTGCTGACTCACGTGAGAAGTGCAAACAGGACTTTAAGTTGGTTACCTTGAGCAAACTGACTTTGCCTCCTTCCTCCTGCACACTCAATAAATCCACCATAAAGCACTAGGCCACTCCACCCCACCCACTCAAATATCTCTAGAGATGTTTATTCTGCATGGAATTGGTAACAACAAACATCTGTGCCTTCTGCATCCAAACAACTTGAATCCATCAGGGTTGCAAGCCAAGTGTGAACCCTATGGAGATGCTAAAAGCCTCATCAACTCTGGGGATGTAGAAAAGCCAAGTCCTCCTCACAAAACCACTCAAAGACCAGAAGCTTCCAAGATCAGAAAGCAAAGGGGTGGTAAATCAAGCTTTGTAAATCCCAGGGGTTCCACGGGGCTTACTGGTAACAATCCCAAACATGGCTCAGAGTGTTGAGGGAGGTCAAAGCAATGTTAATGAAGTTAATTGGTTGTGGTCTCCCATGCCCTGCTGCACATGAGCCTGGCCCTGGCTCAGCATCCAACACACCCTGTGCATGCAGGCAGCTTTTCCAAAGCATTTTGGAGAAAATAATGCAATGAAATATCCATCCTAAGGTAATTGGCATATGTCAGGGAGAAAGGTTCTCCCAACAACCACCATTCCAGCAGGCTGTTGTATTAGCTATTATATGACTTGAAAAATTACTATTTTTGCATTTAGACATATAAAATTAAATGGGAACGTGAAAAGAATGACACAAGGTTTGTATTTTGCCACCCATTAATACTTGCTCTATGCACTATTTTAATTAAAGGCCTTTCGAGTTACTACACGCTTACATTTACAGGTAAACATATAAAAATGATGCTACACTTCAGTCATTTGTACATTTTGCCTATTGCAAACTCCTGGGAACACTCTGGTCAAAAATTCATGGACTCTGCCTGCCTATGAAAGGAAACATTTGTGGCATTTTAAGTCAACACAGAATCATGGAATGGTGTGAGTTGGAAGAGGTTTTAGAGCTCATCTCATTCCACCACGGGCTGGAAAACTTTCCACCAGACCAGGGTGCTCCAAGGCCCATCCAACCTGGCCTTGGACACTTCCAGAGATCCAGGGGCAGCCACAGCTGCTCTGGGCACCCTGTGCCAGGGCCTGCCCACCCTCACTGGGAGGAATTCATTCCCAATATCCCCTCTAACCCTGCCCTCTGGCAGTGAGAAGCCATTCCCTGTGTCCTGTCCCTCCATCCCTTGTCCCTAGTCCCTCTCCAGCTCTCCTGGAGCCCCTTTAGGCCCTGGCAGGGGCTCTGATGTTTCCCTGGAGCCTTCTCTTCTCCAGGGGAGCACCCCCAGCTCTCCCAGCCTGGCTCCAGAGCAGAGGGGCTCCAGTCCTCTGACCATATTTTCTATATCCTGTTACATTTTCTGTGTTTGAATGAAGATTCTTCTCAAATTAAACCTGAATGCTGACTTTGCTCAATTTTACTACACTAACAATTTTATTTCCAACATAAAAAAACCACAATCTCCAAACATGGTGACAAATTAATTATATTACTTGGGTTCTCCTACTTAACAAAATCAATTATTATTTCCAAGGGAAGGTTCAGAGGGTCCTGATAAAACTGACAATAATCATCTGATTATTAACAGGTTGACAGAAAAAGACTAAAACTTTGATTGCCAATTAGGCTTTGTACAGACACTAAACATGAAATACTGCTTGATTTTTACATTCCATGTGATCTTCTGCTATATAATCACAGTTTAACACACATTCAGAAAGACCAGCCTCGCTATGTTCATTTTCAGGGACGTTAGCAGCACGTGGCAAAAATCCAAAACAAACTGTCCACTGGAAGCATCCGAACCCGGCATAAATAATCTGTGACAGCTAAAGCCTGAAATCATGTGCAGAGTTTGCCAAATACCGAATGATTTGGAAAAAACAGGGATCAGTGTCAGCATTGAGGCTGCTAAAGGGGCAATTCTGGAAGCAAAGTTCACTGAGTTTATTATAACATCCCCTAATCTGGCAAGGGACTACAGAAACAAGGAAACTTTCTCCCCTTTCCCAATCCTCAGGGTTCTGCTCTCAGTACAGCCTGGATTTATCCATCCACTGGCACCTCCCAACACACACCGTGCAGGGCAGTAATTCCTGGTATAGATAAATTTATAAAATCTGACGAAGAAGCTGCCAATCTAAACACACTTCACTGTTTAATCTGAATCTATGGGCACAAGAGCTCTCTGGATGTTTCTCCTGTAGCAGCCAACAGCCTCGTGCTGCTGGTAGCCACAATAACACCTTGGTGACATCAAAACTGACACCAGATCAACACATCTGTGCCAGCTACACACAGGAGGAACACCCAGCTGGAAGCTCAATGTCTTGTCTTGGTTATCATTGCACCATTTCACATGTCAGTTCCTTGCAGAATCTACATAACATTTAACCTTCTCCTTTTATCATCTTCCTTTTCCATGCTCACCATATTTTTCTCTTCCCACTGTTTCCTGATGGGAGAGAAACGTAATTATTGTCACTTAATTATCTATGTGGGACCCTCTCAAAGAACCTCGTGTGCAAGTGCAGGAGGTGGTGGTACACAAGACACAGATTTATGCATCCAGGTATTGGTGGGGGGAAAGTGCAAGATGCAAAATTTCTCAAAAATTATTTTCATCCAAAAGAATGAAAGCTCTACCACAGGAAAAGTGAGATTTGGAAGCATTACAGAGATCTTAGAATGGTTTGTTTTGGAAGAGACCTTTAAAGGTCATCTAGTCCAACCCTCCTGCAATGAGCAGGGATGTCTTCAACTTGATTTGTAATCACAATTCAAATTTACTTCTTGAAGGATGATAAGCTTGGATGCGGGGGTAAAAACCCTTAAGTACTCCAGAATTGTCCACATATAGAAGAAAGGTCTTTTGGCTGAATTTCAGAGCAGTTTATTTGGACTGAGGTACCTAAGCAAGATGCCAAAGCAGTGAGACAACTTAAATTAGAACAAGAAATGAAAGCAGAAGTGGAGACACGTTCCCAGAAGCTCTGCAGCAACACAGGGCCCTGCTGGACCTTGCACTGAGCCAAAACAAAACCCCACAGGCACCAACAGCAAAGACACACAGGAAATGGCAGCAACATCCCAATGACACATCTGACTGTTTCAGGGGGTTCTTAAAATTTTCCATTTGGTCCCAATTCTTTTGAAAGAAAGAAACTCTTATCCTTTGCTAAACCTGCTTTGTCTTGCTCGGAATTCAAGGCAAATGTGAGTGAGCCTAAAAATGTGGTATCCTTTCACTTCCTGCAAACCCAAGAGATTTTGAGTTAAATCTCCTCGATGTTCCCAATCCAAGTGAGATTTGTAAACTGGAGTTTGGCTGTTATTATCAAGAACCATAATAAAAGGAGTGTCAACCATCCTGCCTCAAGCAGAAGGTGTAGAGATGCCTGCTCAGCCTCCAAGGGGGATTCCCAGAGCACAAAAGAAGCAGTGACACAGCTCACCCTATGTAAATCGCTCTACAGTTGCCCACACTGGAACTAAAATAGGCTTCAAGTGTTCTCTAAGTTGTTCCTGATCTCAACAGCTTCTTTTATGGCCTGAAAAATTTGATACAAGTCATATTACACTGATCTTCCCCGTGTCTTCCAGTTTTATTCAGTACTTTAAGGAACTCTGTCACCTCCTTGTGTGTTCACTTCTATAGTGGAGTTTCAATTTGGCACCTGGGAGCTCCTTGCTGGGCACCAGAGGTGTTTCCTCCTCTTTCAGAGATGGGCTTGGCTCCCCTGTAATTAATCAGATACTGATATTAAGAAGTCCACAGATGCATAAAGCTCCTCAGTGGACAATAATCCCTTCCAGAGCCTGGAATCGCCTTGTCTTGAGGTTTTGGTATTTCCCTATGGTAGGACAATCACTCAGTAGTTCCTCTTCTTCTACAAACTGGGGGTGTGTGCAGATATTATTATCCATCACATCCTTGCTGATGCATCTCCTGTGGAAATCTCTCAGCTGCTACCAGACCTTTCAGCTGAGACAAAGTGAAAATAGGAAGGAAAAAAAACCCCAACCAACCAACCAACCAACCAACCACAAAAGAAACCAAACCAAAAACAAACCAAAAACTCCAAAAACTCCAAACCAACAACTAAAAAAAATTTCAAGAAAAGCTGTTGTGAAACTAGTTACTCCTAACATGTTACAAACGTTTCTGATGAAAGAGGAACTGAATTAGGATGTGAATAACAACAGGATCACTTATTCTTTCCCTTGTGGTCAAAGCACTTTCTGTGCAGGGAATTAATCAGCATTCAAGGAATTAACCTGGGCTATGCAGTGAACAAAGCTCCTGCCTGCATGATTCCTGCCTCACCAGCTGGAGATGCTACCAAAGGCACAGATCCATCATCAGTGGTGCCAAAGAAATGAAAATTAAATAAAGGAACTACAAGAAAGTTTGGTGAGGTCATGACTGAGGCAGCTGCATGGGAGAAGTGACTTCCATCTTCACTTCCATCACAGCATCTCTGCGTGATGCTGGGAAACACAAATAAAAGGTGCAAAGGAAATCCTACCCCAGATTGTTCCTCTTTCTTGAGCTACAGATTTGAGTCACTGACTTCTGGAAGCACTTCTGTTCTCCCAAAACACAGAGAATGGGATCCTCCACCTGCTCCCATGGCCTTTTTTTTTTTTTTGGCCAGAAACCAACACAATATTAATATTAAAAAAATAAAATTTTAAGAAACAAAAGGAATTGCTGGATCCTCGCTCAGGCTGCAATGGTAGCACCTGTTTAACTTAATTTGCTGCTCCCATATTCCCTATATGACTAATGAGAACTGTCAGTGGATGACAAGGATTAACAAAGAGGCAGAGACTAAGGAAGAGCCTGGGGTATCCTGAGTGTTTTGAGTCCTGCAGGGAAACAAATCCTTGCTACAAAATGTTTTGCTGCTTCTAATGACTAAGGAAGTAGTCAGTGGCCAGAAGTGGGACAACCCTGTTCCAAACACCAAGAAAAATCTGTCTTTTACAAAACTGATAGAATTACATTTACAGCCCCTTCAGGTTTTCCTGGATTAACTCCAGGCTCAGCATCGTCTTCAAACACACCATCCCTCACCAGCACAGCAATTCTGTGAATTGCAATTCACATGAACAGCCAAAATATCAGATTTTCCAACCTGACCTGTTGGATCTGCTCCTCACGGGTAGACACAGAGCAGTTCAGCCTCTGAAAATCCAACTGGAAATAAATCTGGAGTTGCTGTCCCAAACACACAGATCACTGTCAGATCCCACACTGATGCAGGTGCAGGGAGAGCCAGCGAGTGCAGAGATGGCTGCAGAAACTGTAAATGGACTCAGGATCTCCCTTTTAGCTCTACAATCATGTGCCCAGCTATTTATATTTTAGTTCACAGTTAAAATTTCACATATAGAGCCTGAAAACCAACAGCACTTACAATAAAAACATTTTGAAGCTGTTAAAAATGAAGTACATGAAGTGTAAGGGATGCTGGTAAGGACTAAAGGAATTCACACCGAGGAGCATCTCCCAGCCCCAAAAGAGCTGCAGAAAATACCCTCTGAGAACTTGGAATAACACCAGCGTTAAGGACAAGGTGCTTCTATCCTAGAGGAGCTCAGAGAACAAAACCTGGGGAAATCAAGGGATCCTTCTCCTCCTAATGCAGTGCTGCAGGGGGTGGGAGCAGCCTGAGGATTGTCATGCTGAAAGGGAAACTCGCTGAAGGATGTGGAGGCACTCCAGGACCACTTCCAGCTCCAATAAGCACCACACTTGAGATAACAGCTGAGCAAAAGGCAGAAGGGTTTACAGAAGCACCAAGAATTGCACAAATACATTGTGCTGGCACCTCAATGCCACCAAAATGATTGTGGGTTGTGGCACGTGTTGAGGAGTACTTCTCTTGCTGCCTGCCTCCATCATTTGGGGCAGGGCTGGCTGTGGGTCAGGCAAGGCACTAATTTTTTGCTTGCATTCTTCATTGGCATTTGCAAAATTTGCATTAGAAAGTTTCCAAAGCTAACAGAAATAAAGGGTAGCTTGTTAAAAAGAAATTATTTTTCTGTGTTATCACCAAGAAATGATTTCTCACCTTTATGATGAAATGGCAGAGTATTTTGAATATTGCCATATAAATATATACTGATCTATATCAGCTACATGTATCAATATACTGATAAATATCAGTGTATAGATCCATGCCAAAGGATTTTGTTGGGTTAAGGAATCACGTCCTCCTGTAGATCCTCAGCATGGATCCTTCCCCAACATTTTCTGTCCTTGGGAAACTCAACCCACTTCCAGCACAAGCCAAGACAAACACAGACACCTCTCAGCCTTGCTTATTGTGGAGTCCACAAACACAGGAAAATAAACATTAAATCACTATGGAAGTGACAACACCTACACTGTTATTTTCCTAAAAATATAAAATTAGGGATAATTTACATAATTGAATGTCACTATGTTATTTTTGAATACTTGGTCAAATAATAATTATTAATTTCAGATGTTTTTCCTGTAGTGTTAGGAGCTTTGAAGTTATTATGAAGAAGATAATTCTGCTTAGGAGTAAAGTCAAATTTAAGTGTAACAGTGCCAGGAGAAGATGTAATAATGTGGTCACTGATGTTCTCCTTTTCCTCATTTTATGGAGGATTATGGACCTTGACTGATAGCAAGGAAAGGGATGGTTTTAAAGCCTTCTCACAGAAAACTCTTTTTGGCAAACAGTCCATTTCAAATAAAAATTTCCAATGTTCCCTATACAATTTTATTGCATTTCACAAGAATTATTACCTGCGACCAACCAACACAAACCCATGAGCTTTCTCTTCTGCCAAGAAGATTCCAACTTTCCTTCTGAGAGGACATTTACTGTTCAAGATCAAAATGAACCATACAAATTAACTCTGGCTGGGCAGCAAACAAATCCCATTTTTTCCCATTTTAGGTAGAACATACCTGTTAAAGAACAGGAGTTTAAAAGGCCAGTTTTTAGCTCAGTCACCTACTTCTTAAGCAACACTACAGTCCAGCTTTACTCAAGCATCTAAATAGGAATAAAGTTATTTTTGGGAGTCCATAATCTTACAGTGCCATGTGCCCCTGCAGCTGCTGGTTTCTTCTGCTACAAGTCTGAATTTTCCCAACAAAATACCCAAAGCTTGTACTCCAGCCCATCCTCATTCTTTTAAATTCTCCTTAAACAAAGGCAAGCCTCAACTAACTTCACCCTTCAGCTGCCTCTGCTCCTTGCACCTCCTTCCCGTTTTCCATGGGCAATGAAATCATGTCCCCACAGAGAATCATCTCCTCTGCTTTCAGTGAAGGTCAGCCCTGAGCAGCAGGAGCTGCAGTGTCGTCAGGAAATCAAGAGACTGCTCCTGGCTGGATTTAGTTTCATATCAATAAGAGGTGATGCCATTTGTTATCTGTCTCTTCTCCATGTTCAGTGTCTCAAACAGCTTAGTGATATTTAATAATCTAAAGATTTTATCAGAATATAAATGACTTATAAATAATTGATATATTTTAGGGATTGGATCTCTGTAGCCAGACTATACAGGTATCTTCCACTCCTTTAAACCAAGCAGCTCAAAATCCTTCAAAATCAGTGCTTCTTTTCAATGTAGAACTACTCAAAATCCTGTAGCACCAACATGAAAGCATCCTGGGCCATGCTGGAGCAGGATTCTATTATCCAGAGACTGATTTAAGGCTCACAGTAACCTATAGATCCTCTGCACAGCTCATGCAGCACAAGGAATAGATCTTGGAGCACTAAGAATTGTGCTGTCAAAGATCAAAGGGAAAAGAACATTAAAACTGTACTGCCAGATCTGGCTTGGTTGCCTTACAAAGGAAATAAAACAAAAAACAAAATAACCAAACCCCCAAACAAAAACAAACACCAAACAGGAGGAGTCATACTTTAAAGAAGACTTTCAGCAAATCATTCACAGAAAAAAAAGTAGTCTACTTCCTCTAAAGGCCATATTTATAAAAAATATTCAGCCCACAGATGATGATAATTTACAAGCCAGAGCAGGAATAGGATGCTGGATTTAAATGAACCACAAACATATTTCATGTTCTATCTGAAAATTAAACTGTCAGGCAAATGCCACAACACAAGAGTGGCTTTTAAACTTGAGGAAGAGTGCTCTGAAAGCATCAAGGACTTGAAACCAAAAACAGAAGCAGCCTCACAATGTGAAAAGTACTAAAAAATCTCTTGAATTAGAGCTGACAGCTCCACTAAAAATAGTTCTTGGCAGCTACCTGAAACACAGGCTTTGTAGTTCTTTGAAAACATTGATATCAGACAGAGAAGCAAAAAAAAAACAAACCAAAAAAAGCAGGAGCTAATCAGGTATTTAATTGAATATTTCTCTTGTCCCAACTCCCTCTCCTGGAGCCCCTTTAGGCCCTGGCAGGGGCTCTGAGGTTTCCCTGGAGCCTTCTCTTCTCCAGGGGAGCACCCCCAGAGCAGAGGGGCTCCACCCTCCCAGCATGTCCATGGCTCCAGCAGCTCCATGTCCTTCTGCTGGTGGAGGCAGCTCTGCAGGTGGGAGCTCACCTGAGCAGAGCTTGAAGCCCTGGACAAACAAAATTCAGCTCCTCCTTAAGGTCCTCACGATATTGCTTTTCCTGATGGATCAGATACACTGACTGGAGGCTGCAGAAATTCAGAGATGTTTGATGTCCAGCATCAGGGAACAAATACATTCATTAGGAATGTCATAATTCACCTTTTTAAAATGAAATAATGCTCTAACTCAGCATTTTGCTGTAATAAACATGCATTTTATGGTGCCTCTGGGTTATTTAAAGCTGTTTCTGGTGGTTCCCACACCTTGTGCTAATTGAACATCACTGACAGGATTAGGAGGAAAGCATGCCTGATTTCGAAACTCAAACAGGTACATCCTTACAGACACCCAACACAAAGAACCCACACAGGACCTACAAACAAGGACTAAGGTAACACTGGGGAACAAAGACATACACAGACTTGGCATTTCATTTGAACCTTCCCTGTTTGGGGCAAAAGCTGGAACAACATCACAGCTGGCATCAGGATTTCATCCTGCACTTGGATAAGAGCTTCCACCTCTCCCAACCAAGCTACAGCTCAACACAAACTTGGGGAGCAGACAAATGTGGCTGTAGAGAAAATAAAATTCAAAAGCACATCCTGGAAAATAAAATTATTTCATACATCACTGCATATATCCAATAAGGTAGCAATTAAGTCAATTGAGATAACAGTCTGTATCTCATTATATTCTCTGGGAAAAAAACTCCATCTCATCTGGAAGCTGAAGATCTGGTTTCTTGAGACACCAAGCAGTGAAAATTGAAATATTCACCAGACTGGCAGTGGAATGATTTCAATGCTTCAGCGAGCACAAATTAAACCTGAGCATATTCAAACTATCACAGTGGATTTGCTTTTTATCAGTACTTTCAGTGTCTTTAGGACTATTTTTTCCATCCAGAGTATGATGTGGGGGGTGAACTTCCCAATTTTTTTCCATTGGCAGTCATGATTTTTCATTAGGATAGAGCACTGCTATGAAAAAGAAATTCTGATCTGGTCCATCCTCAAAAAGGGAGGATTAAAACAAAGGGAAAACAAACAGCCCCAGAGCACAGAGGGAGGTCAGGCATCCTCAGATGGCTGAAGAAATTAGATGACAGATTGCAGCAGCCCAATATTAAACATCTCCAAGATAATTCCCCATCCCAGGCAGAACCATCCCAGGGACACAGAGAAGCTCCTCTAAGCCAGGTCTGCCAGGCTTCTCTGACATCTGTTCCTGCATTTGCCGCCGGCCGCTCCCAGAGCGGCTCCAGTGACAGATTTGCCCTAATTGTGGATAATCGCCCTTATCCTGGGACGGGGTGCCCGGTGCAATGTGAGAACATCTCCCTTCCAGCTCCTCTGCTCATTCCCTACAAAACCTGCTCTAAATCTAAAGCCTCCCGTGGGATACCTTGGCTTTGAACGTGTCTGGGGTGATTCCATAATTATTGAAAGACTATAAGCTTTGGTTGCTGGGTCATTCCCGGAGAAAAGTCATCGGGCCCTCTCACCTTTTACTTTCCACCACATGCCAACCTGTCCATCCTAATTTTTCTCTTCCATGTTCAAGCGAAAGCAGAGGCACCTCCTTCCCACCAAACACACAGAGAGCTCCCTTAGTGCAGAAAGCCTTCCATTGCACCTGACATAGGAGGTGAGACACAAATATCCCTCAAAAAACTGCAGCACACTTGGGTTTTAAGCCTCTTCCTTAATAAAAAATAATAACTATATTTTAGATTCTTTCTGTGCCATCAGTACAAAAAAAGACAATTCTTCAGTGAACAAACTCAGAGTAAAGAATTGGCTATAAACATAATCCTTACATTTCTTGAAGCTCCTTAACAATTATTATGAGCAACCAAATAGCTTCCACAAGCTTGAAACTTTTCCTAAACCTGGCATCCCCCCTTGGGAAGGGACAGGACACAGCCAAGGTCAGCCGTGCATTATCTGGAGAAATTGAAACACGATGCTGATCCTGGAGGAACAGGCTCAGGTGACACAACTGGCTTCATTTCCACCTTTTATTTACATGAAGGACAACTGAGATGGGAATGACAGGCCCTCCAGATATCCAGATCTCGGTGGTTTTCCACAAGCACATCTTCACTTAGAAAATATATAGATTACTCTAAAATGTTTAGGAAAATCCAACATTGACCATAAAAGAGAACCCATATTTTCTGCCACATTAAAATATGATGCTATTACACAAACCTCTCCCTGAAGTTCAAAAGCACCTTCAAAAATCCTGCCTAAAAATACTACAGCATTTACTTTTCTCAAACCATTCAATCTTTAATTCATATTCACCACATTGCAAATATTCCACGTGAAATATTTCCAGTCCTGTGCATGTGCCTCATCTTGTTCATACTCAAAGGATTTATTTCAAAACATTCATCTCCCCAACTACCAACACACCTCACAAAGTTCCCTGGGAATCATTTCATGTAAAGCAGAAGTCTGGATGGAAAGGGGGCCAGTAAATCCTTTTAACCAAACGCTTTCAGATTATGACAAATTATTCCATTGGCACAAAGCCAGCACAACTCTCCACAGCAGAAAAAGAGGTCGAGCAAATCCAATAACAAGTATTTAAAAAGACAAGCCAACAAAATTAGTTCCATTTTCTCGCTGAAGGCAAAGCAAGGTCATTATGGAACAGGAAGGGGTGGGGGGGGGCGAAAAGGAGATACAGCAATTAAATAATTTTAAAAACCCAGAATATATTAAACCTATTGGGTTTTGGAATTACTTCCACTCCATTTCACAAGCAGAATTAGAAACATTAGGACAGGGGGCTGCCACAAACAGGCAGGTGCCTGGGGCCATGCCATCCAGCAGCCACTGCAGGGTCTGAGCAGATGCCACCTCTCAGCTCTCATCAGCCACAGCGCGGCTCCCGGGGTCAGCTGCTGCCAGAGCACGGTGGGAACAATGTGCCCACCCCTGTACATTTCAAAATACACTAAGGAAAAATTCAAAGTGTCCTAAAAAGGAATCTATGACACAGGGATCTCAGCAGAAAGGTTTGGAGGGCGTGTCTTGGTTTGGTGCTGGTTCTTCAGACAGGACCAAGCAGACCTGGATTCTTTACTATCCCTGATATTTCCATAGTGTCTGTGTTAGTGTGGGGATTTTTTGAGACATAAAATGATATGAAACGTTCTTTCTGTTCACAATAGGCCCATCCTCATGTACAAAAACTTCTGTCCCCATTATACCAAGTCCACATATATGGTGAGCACAGGAATCACAGACCACAATTCAGACCAGACTGAGATTTAACTGACTATTCAGAACAGAAAACTTGTATTCTACCCTATGCTATCTTTCATCCTCAGTCAAAAGTCCCTTTCTGCAGAAAAACAGCCTAGGATTGTTATCCTTCACTGTACCCTGGCTGCAGGCAGAAAGTAAACCAAAGTTTCCCAGACATTTAAATACAAAAATGTGTTTGTGCAGTCAGTGATTGGGGTCTGACAGACACAGAGGAATCCATTTGTTCTATTCCTGCTTGTCCTTGCTGACTCCACGCCTGAGGTTCAGGGATTTTCCACTCTCCTTGAGCCTTTCCAATGAAGTCTGTGGAAAAACTCATCAGCAATTTGACTTAAACATCCTTAACCCCTGACCTTTAAAGCATGATCAGGTTTAAAGGGTAATTTTTTAATGGATGAGGGCTTTTGGTTGTTGCCCTTTTTAAAACATGTTCCTCTGAAATAGAGGTTTGAGGATTTTGAAAATTTTATTTCTTTTTTGAAGAGTGAAAGACAAGACCAAGTTCCTTGTCCTCACATTCCATAACCTGCTGGTTTGGGACTCCTCCCATCAAAAGTCACCCAGGCTTTCATGTTGCCATGAAGAAAGTGCATGCTGCATCTCCATCTTCCAAACTGCTACCACTGAAGGGATTTGCTGATTTATCATCAAACCATTGACATCCCTCCTTGCAACTCTCCCTTATCACCTTTATCCCTATATCACTTAGGTCCCAGCCACAGTCCTGAAATCAACTGAGTAGAGGGTTCAGCCTCAATAGCCTAAAATACAGCAATGGATTTGATGGAATAAAGCTGGTCCCAGTGATTAGAGAATCCCAGAATTGGGTTGGAAGGGACCTTAGGGATAATCTCATTCCAACCCCATCATAGGCAAGGACACCATCCATTACACACTACCCCTTTTTAATTGTTCAGTCTCTTTTATAATGCCAATTATCAGTAGACATATTTTCAAATAATTTCTTCTCTACTACAACCATTAATTCATAATTTCTATTAAAGGGCATAATTTCTACAAAAGAAGTAAAAATAAGTCCTATGTGGGGAATAAGTGTTCTCACTGCACTGTTTTGTCAAGTTAAAAAATATACTGGCATTCTGGTTTGCACCCACTCTGGCTCCATCCACCATTTAAAAAAAAAAAATAAATCACATTTTAGTTAAAAAAAAAAAACCAAACCCTATGGAAGTGTGTGAAAGGAAGAAATTTCTTAGCCTAAATTACCAAATAATCCAACAGAGTATTTTTTCCTCCAAACTTCAGTCACATCTGTAGCCCAAGGACAACCTGTTCACCTCTAACACAAACCAATTGAAACAAACTTTGCTCAGACAGTGGTAAAACAGATTTCTTTAAAGAATGAAGCTTTCAGCTTTTTTAGTACCATCCAGATGCTGCTAAACTTGTCAACTTCAGTGCATTGCTCCAGTAATTTGGGTAAATTGGTGAAGCCTTGGCAGCTGCTTTCAATTGCAGCTGAGTTTGTTCTCCATGATTTGTGAGATAGGAAAAATCCCAAAAGAAATTGGGCTTTCTCTGAGTACATAATTCACTTTTATAATTTACATTAACACTTAGCTAGGAAGATTTGAGCAGGAAAGATCCTCAATCCCTTAAATTCACCACAATATTTACGCTCCTACCTTCCCCAAAAATTAACGTTATGGGAATGATGGTTGCTCTTTAAGGAGAAGATCCCACTAGCAGGATGGGGTGTTAAGTCAGTCTAAGAAACATTCCAGAATGAGTACATGATCTCCTTGTCCTCACATTCATCCTTCCTGACTCCTCTAAGAGACAACAGGAGATGGAACCTTCAGAAAGTCATCAAGACTTCAACGAGACACGTGTGCCTCCCCCCATACCTGAAAAGCAGAGCACATCTTGGCATCACACAGGAAAGTAAATTATATCCACATCATTATCCCTCCAGAACGCCTTGAAGAACATATGGTATGGAAATGAAACTGCCTGAAATGGATTAACTGAGGTGTGTGATGAGGTCCACAGAAGGGAGCGTGAAAAAAACATTTCAAAATGTATTCGGTGTAGGATCCCACAACGAGGCACATTCATCATCCGGATAAGGTAATGACACCAGGAAATGAGCTAAGTAAATCCAAGACTGAAGTTTCATTTACTGAAGTGCATCTGTTTGGCTCATATTCCCCCAAACCTCATCATTCAGCCATGCTGGGTCTCATCTCAGCAGCAAAAGATGCAAGAACATAAATCAAAACAGTTCCTCCAATGAGCAGCTGTAGCAAGCATGCTTTTAATTTGATTTTATAAAAAAATTAACTGCATCCCAGCAGGTCCTTGCCACAGCCCTCCATGACATCTTCTTTCAGGTTGTCCTTTCCTGCCGGGTTCAGGGGTTTTTTGGGTGGTGTCACTAAGGGAAGTTAAACGAGCTGGTTTTTCAGAAGAAAATGAGAAGCACTGGATTGAGCCAAAAAAAGTTTCCTTCCTGCAGAGGAGGTCACATCCTCCAACACTCTTTCCCTGTGATCATCTGGTTACAAATGAGAGGAAAAGCCAAGCAAGGCCCAGACACACAGAAGCTTTTCAAAATTAACATATAGATATTTCATGGTGCCTTCAAATTGAATGTTGAATTGTCTCCACCAAAACTACACAAGTTGATGACTACTTTGTATGCCCCACTCAACTGCAAATGCTGATCAGGACTGATTTTGTCCAACTGCAGCCTCCTACATCCCCCTCCCCCCCTCTCTCAACATCCCATTATGTCTCCAAGGTTTCCCTTCACTCCACACCACAACCAGAGCAAACAGAAGCACCATTATAAACCAACACAAAGAATGATTCAATCAGATGAGCACTGAAGCCACCAAAAGGTCCATTAGGGCATTGAAAATACAAATTAGGAGAAATATAAAGCAGAGAATGTCAGTTTAATGAGTTTATATAGAAATAGGATGAAGTGAGAATAGATACTTCATCTCCAACAATATGATAAAGAACTTCAAAGGGTTTTTTTCAGATTCATCTTGACCATAGCCATGTCATGGGCTGGCTTTTTAAGAGGTTACAAGGGGACCTCTCCAAGGGGTGTCCTGGTGTTATTGTGAAAAGAATTTCCCCATAACACAATGCTTCAACAGGAATTTTGTAAAAGGACAGGAAGAAACCTCCTCCATCTATTACCTCTACTGCCATCGCTATTCTAGTGCTCCCTGCCATCAGCTGCAAGACCACCTCTGGAAGCAATTTTCCCTCTGCTTTTTCACCCAGAAAGCAAAAAAATCCACATCATAATGACCAACACTCTGGAAAGTCACCAAGACACTTCAGAAGAATCCAACCTAAGATAGAAAGAGGGAGAATAAAAACTAACACCAGCCACCTTCTGACACCAATACTGTATTTATTGTTGCTGAAGCTTTGAGGCTTGGGGCAGCTTGACTCACTCGTTCTGTCCCAAAGCAGAGAGTGCTGGACTTCCAGGATTGCAGGAGGGATGAGAGGTTTTATTTGCAAGGGCAGCAATGTGCTTCTGACCCTTGCCATCCTCCTCCTCGTCCTCGCCAGATGGTGTAGGCGCCGCGGGAACAGGCTGCACTTATTTCAGCCCTGGCACTGGAAGCCCCGGCCCGATGTGGGATCTGCCCACAGACACCGGATTCCTCACGCGTTTTCTACGTGCATGCCATGGGCAGTGCCTGAAATACCGGCCATGCGGGAAAACAGGAAAATATTTGATTCCTGGTCTAGGGAAGAAGCCATCAAGCTAAATGTGGCTTTGTTTAGGGACAGGAGTGCCAGGTCTCTGCAACAGAGGCAATTCAGGGACGCTGATAAGTCTGTGCATAAATGATCTACGTTCGAGCCCAACTGCTTTATCTCAGGGAAGGATAAAGCCCTCGGTGGCAAGGCCCCAGCATTTGTCTACTCACTTATCAAGCAGGAGCCTTATTACAAAGGCTAATTCAAGCGGAGATTAGATTTCCCGTATGAAGGAATGGACAATAACATCAGTTATTCCTCAAACACCATAAATAAGATTAATGAAGTGCCACTGCCATGGGCTTTCACCTCGACAATGCCTCAAAAAAACCTCATCCTGGTAGCACCAAAAATCTTTCCAAGGGTTTCATCATATTTCAGTGCACAGACATCACCTCGCTTCAGCTGGCCAGCAGCAACTACAAATAGCCAGCAGGAAGCCACCGATTTCCTGAAAAGAGGGTTAACCGAGAATCATAGGAAACTGAGAAAATTAAAGCTGGGTCTAACGTTTTGAGTAGGCTGAGGAGGGAAGAAAATACAGCAGCAGCACTGAACATGTTCAGACACCTGAATCCATGCAAAATTAAATTAGGCTCTTAAAAATCACAGACCTAGCAAAGAATGACCTCCTTCAGCACATCGTAGCCACGGCAGTGGGTTACTCTAGGCAGTTTTCACATTAAATCACCTACAGGTAACCATCTAAACTCTAATTAGAAATAAACCAAACTCAGCCTTGAGATCCACCGAGTGCATCACAAGTTGCAATACTTTGCTCTCAGCTAAAGGGCTAACTCAAAAACTGAGCAGCAAAACAGAACTCGGCAACCAGTGAAGATTCACGTGCTGAACAGTTGTGCTGACTCATTAAACACAGGCAAAAAATCAACTCAGGGCTCTGCAGGAAACAGTCTGAAATAAAAATGTCAATTTGATGACTTCACAAAAAAAAGTAGGGAGCTCGGTTATAAAATGTCCTAAATTGTGACAAAATGTTGCACAACAAAAAGGAGGGAAAGCACAGACTAACACACAGACAGCAGGTGAAAACAATTAGAAGAACTGGTGAAATATAAGTATTGTAGCAGCCCTCCAAAACCCCAGGGGCTGCAGGAGATCGAGGCAGAAGGAGAAGGTGATATGAAAACCATAACCCCATCCGTGTGCTGCAGACTCTGTCACACACATGCAATAACCACAAGGAGAGGAACAGGTACATGAAACGGAAACAGAAGAGGAATCAGAGCAATACGGTATTATTTAGAATGTCACTGTATAAATTTAAAAATGAGGGGGCTAAATCCCTTAAAAAAAAAAAAAAAAAAGACTTAAAGCTCCCTTTCCAGGCACTTATCCCAGCCAGCAGAGCAGCTTCCTTCTGAACTGAGAAAGACAATCTTGACCTGCCAGGGCATCGCAGCAAAAGTCACTGTTTTATATGATTTTGTTGCTCTTCTGTTGCATCCCAATAGATCCTCACTAACTCTGTGTTTTTAATCTGTCCTCACATAGAACTCTGGATTGCTATCAAGAGTTTGACTCCTCTGCCAGCTCAGGATGCTCATCTCCAGTTTCAACTTATTCAGGAATGAAAAAAAGAAGGAGAATCACCACTTTTCATGATATTCCAAGAGTCTGCTGCCAGACAGAAACATCCTCTAAATATTTATACATCCCTTTCATATTCTCTGCAGCTTTTCTTTCCCCTACATGACACCTACAAGTGAAGAATACCCCACAGCCAAGGCTGTGGGTGTGCCAAGATCTACATCTCCTTGATAGACCCTGTGGATCCATCTCAAACTGTAAAAGTGTTCACAACTTCACAAGAGACCTGGGACTGTAATTTGGGCACATAGACGATACAATTAAAAGGTAGAAAAAGCCCAAAAATACTATTTAACACTGTAAATCATTTATAAAATAATATTAGAAACCCTACAAAACATTTGATAGTGCCCTTCAATTGGGAAAAAAAATCCCTAAAAATAAGAGTACAGCTCATGAGAACACATCAAACCACCAGTGACATCCTGCAGGCTCTCCTAGGTCCTGGTGGCACAATCCTAAACTTGGTGGAGCTGCTCACAGTCTTTGCTCCAAATGAAAAAAAATTAGTCTATCAAAGATCTAGAGCTAAGTTGGCTGAACCAAAAGCAAGAGAGAAGCATTTATATTGTCAGTTTTACTAGGAGAATGAAGGAGAGGAGGGCAGGAATCCCTGCTGCACCATAGCCCTTAGCAAAGAGTACCTCTATCTATGCCCTTAGGAAAAATAAAACTAAACATTTCCTTCCTAGCTGAAGAATTTCCTAACCGCCACACGAAACCCCTCTATATCAGCTCTACCCAAGAAACCAGAAGTGAACAAACTGTTCTGCTGGTTGTGTCATTGACCTCAAAGGGCCTTTCCCAGCCCATCCCTAGTTGGGCAGGACCCTCTGGAGAGGGCCTTGCTCAAAGCAGCAAGAAGAAACCCTTCTTATCCTCAACATGAATTCAGCAAATTTATCACCAATTCCCTGGAGATTTGGGAGCATCTCACCACCTTCTGTACATGGAGAGATCCCAGGAGCAGAAGAGCAGCCCTTGCTCCAGGAAGATCCTGGTTCAGCTCCAGCCTGGAAGCACGGGCTGCTCCTTTGATGCCCTGCCAGTCGTGGCCTCCAGTGAGGAAGCCCAGCATGAGTCACACCACCGGCACAAGGAATTGGCCAATCTGGATTGAAACATCCAGATAAAACCACGGGGCTTTTCTCCCTGCTCTGCCGTGTCCCTTTCTGCACAGCAATTCCTGATAATTGCCAGGCAGGCAGTCTGGCAAAGGGGAAGCAAATATACCTGGCAGACATGAGGAGGGTCTGCCAGCTGTGGCTTTGCCCTAAAAACTGAGGCAAGAGGGTATTAAGGGACTGAGAGAATCATGTGAGAAGAGCACCATAAAAGCTCTTTTGGTTTTTCACTGACTTGCACGAATTCCAGTTGGCATCGGGGTTTATTGCTTTCCACACATTCAGAGCTCTGAGCCCAGAGCTTGCACCATGTCAGCACCATATCTTCAAATACTGTGTCCTCTAATCCGAGCTAGCTTATACAGAAATGCAGGAAATAAAACTTTTAAACCCATAAGACAGCTCCAAGAAAAAGTTTAGCCCTACTGGCCTCTCCAACAAGGGATAAAACACGTACAAAACTGATCCATGTTATGTGTACAAAGATGCAGGTAGTCTTTTTATGAAAATATAACATTCTGAACATTAAAGACTTAAAATCAATTCCTTTTTCCCACAAAATCCATTTTATCCATTTGGGGCAAGGTATTTCTTTGCTTCATTCACCACCTCAACCTACTGCAAGCCAAAAGCACATTAAAGAACAAAAACAGTAGAAAGATCTTTTCTGTCTTTTCAGCTCAATTTGGCAATTCTGGCAATAAAACTCCTAATTCAACATGTTCTTTATTTCAAATTGAAACTGCAGGACATCTGCTGTAGCTGCTGAGCTTGCTGTGCACCAGAGCATTTCAGGTCTCACTCTGTGCCTCTGTAACGTTGGGGTTTGATTTTTTTTATCTCTCCAGCCCAACCTCTAATTTAAAGGAAACTGTGCTGGATGCTCTAACTGACCCCGTTCTCTTCCTTCCCCAGTTTGTCTCTATAATTAGCCCTTCCCAGTGAAGGGAATCAGCAACAAGACCTTTCCAAGCCCCACCCTGCAGACCACAGCGACTGCCTCGTATTGTTTTTTGCCCAAAAATCAACAGCTTCAGGACAACAAAAGCTTTAAGAATTGAAAAAAAAAAATAAAATAAAAGAGCAAGATCAAATGTGTATTGATTATTTTTCAGCACATTATGGTGAGTGAAGCCGGTAACCCAAAATTTCACCTGCAACACAAATCCCTCAGCAATACTTTGTAACATAAGCAAAATACTTGTTTTCCTTAAAATAACACACAGTTGCACAGCTGCCCACCCCAAATTCACCCACTCAAGACTTCTCCTGTGGATCTCAGCACATGCAAACACCCCACACCTTTTTTCTTGAGGAATTAGAAGGCATGTTGAGAATGAGGAAAGGAAATGCATTAAGAAAATACTCTTATCAGCAAGCAAATGCCACCACAGAGATTTTATTTCCCTACTTGTCTCTGCAATAGGTGATTCCTACCAGGTGAGTGGAGCTGGGGTAGTTTTAGGCACTAAGGGGAAAAAAAAGCAAACCAAAACCCCCACCACACCAAAAAAACCCTAAAGCCAAAACGACCCCCCAAAACCCAGTTCAGGTGCAGATTTCAGAGCTGCTGAGCACCAGGAGGCACAGGATGAAGCACAGGATCCCAGGAACACCTGCAAAAACACACGGGATGATCTCAGGCCTAATTTGGCCTAACCCAGGTCCTCAGTGCCACCACAGCACCTCCCAGCTCGGTCTTCCCTAAGGATGATACTCCAGCTAGCACAATCCAAAACTAAAGCAGAAGAATTTCTCTGGTTAGTTTTGAGCTTTGTTTTCTTCTATGTTGCTTCTTCCATCCCCAAAGGCCACCCATGGCAATGGGCTGCTCCTAAAGAAGATGCCAACCAGGACAAGCATCTCAAGGTCTCCTGGTGTGCACCAGGTTGCTAAGTCACTATTTTCTGCTCAGTTCTCCCACTTGACTTGGCAGCTTTACAATCCTTTTGCACCCACAATACACGGGGCCGCATTACATTAGAAACGAAACAGGCTGAATTTTTTTATGCTTTTGGGTGATTAATTTCTCAGTCTGACATTCTCTTCAAATCCATCAATGTCATGAGCTAAGAATTATCCCAGCAGTCCAGAGTTCCAGCCTCTCAAAGCACACCAATACACATACTTGTGTAACAACCTGGAATTTCAACATTTAGACATTTAGAAAATTAAACTGCAGCTGGTGGGAGTCTCGCTAATAAGGGCAGCACCTGAACCTGTAATGATCCTTCACCTAAGGAAAATTGTTCAAGTTTTTTGAATACCTGCCCCCTCGCAGCCCCTGAAGAGCATACCTGAAAAGAAAGTATGTAGATTAATGCTCCCAAAACAGAAAAGAAAGTTGATCCAGTCCTACAAGAAAAGAAAAAAAAAACAACACCTTTTTCAGTGCAGAGGATAGTCTGTGCTCAGGGAAGAAAAACTTCAAAATACACTGAAAAACTGCACCCAAACCATTGTAAATCCATGTCTCCATGTTTTAATTTCCAATCTTTTTTCTGAGATATCCTCTCAAGGATTCAATTTTTGTTAAAAATAGACTCAACACAAGACAGAAGATCAAGACGTCCCCACCATACAGTCTGAACCACGAATATCAGACTGAGCTACTTTCAGACTGAGTTTTCAAATGAGTTTTGTCTGCAACTGAAAAAGTTCCACGCAGGGCCACTCCTCAGACTGCAACAACTGCATTAAACATCTCATTTAGCTTTTGCTCCTCAGGTTTCACATCTTCCCCGACAAAACAAAAATGAAAGCAGCCTTCAAGCAGCTGAGCTGCAGAGAAAAAAACGAGAGGAAACCCCTAATGTTGCTAAAACCGAGCCAGCAAACCCTGGGAGAGATTCACACCTTCCCTCTGTGGGAACAGGAAAATACTCAAGCAGGGATTTTTTTTTCCCGTGTTTCAGCAAAGACTTTTAGGTAGGAGAATGAATTCTCAACCCCTCAGAAATGGACCTTTGTGCCCATTTTTTCTCCTTACCTCGTTTCTCATATTTATTGCATTATTCCTCCCAGATGGATAGCGATGGCTCTAGAGGGGTATTTCAATCACATAAATGAAGAAGCACAGCATAGGACAGCTGAACTCAGAAACAAAACATTGGAAAGTGGCAGCTCCCACCTGGAATTACAAAGAGACTGGAGTCTTGAACAATGCACAAGTCCATGTCTTTTCCACAAAATTGGTGGGGCAAGGAGCAGGCAACAGCTGCAAAGTCTTCTTTCTTGGCAAGTTATTTCTTAGAGATATAAGAAGAAATACTGCTGCTAATGTTTATCAATGCTAATAAATTCCTTAATCAAATCCCCATGGATTGCAGTAAGATCAGAGATGCATTTGGAGAAGGGAACTACGTTTTGAAACAAGTGATCTGACAAGTCATGGAGCACTTGGAAACCCCTGGAGCTGAGCAAGCAGCGACCAGCAAAAAGATTTGTGGATCCATCCAATTCTCCCTGCAGACTCCTCCGTTGCTTTTCATAAAGTTAATTCTCTTCATAGCTGAGGAAAGCTCTTAAGATTCCTCATTATCTGCTGCAGGCACCTCAAACCTGACCTCTGCTCTGCATTGTCCTCCTATCTCCTTGCCTACCTGCCAGGCACGGTGAAGTGCCTCTGGATAAGATTATCTGCAGCCCCAGCTCTCCTGACAGGGAATGCCAGCGCCTGCCTGTGCAGGTTTTTGTGCCACAGTCTGGCCGGGAAGGAGGGAACCCAGAGTGTGCCCTCGTTGCTCAGCCAGACGTTTCACCACACCCCACAAACGTGGGGCCCGAATCCCAAGGGAGGTGCCTGGAACGCCACATCCCTTAGCAGCAGGGCTGGATCTTTATTTTTGGATGAAAAGAAGCAAAAGAAACAATGGCTCTGCTTTTAAACATCTCTTCAAATCCCTTTGTTGAGCTGGAGTGGTTCAGCCATCCTTGCCACCACCAGCAGCAACAAATTCCACATAATGATGCCCTATTTATGAAGCAATTGGTGAATTAAGTAGCAGAGACCAGCTCTTCTGCACTCAAAGAAACCCCCAGAAGGGTTATTTACTCACATAACCCCCCCTTTTCCAAAAAACCTATTTATTTTAAAAAATCATTACAAATTGCTCAGCATTGTTTCAATCAAGCACAACATTTCTAATGATCCACTGCGATCCTTTTTTTTTTTTTTCTTTTTGTCTAATGGGACCACATTCCTTAACAATTAAATCATTTACTAATTCCTCCCCAGGGAGGCTGTCCTCTGCACCCAACAAGCACGAACCAACCTAACAGTTTATAGACAAGTGTCATATAAGTTTAAATGGCAACATTTAGGATAATTTTTATTTTGGTCTATGTATTTACGTGAAGTATGAAAAGACAGTAGAGTTACGGAAGTCTGCTAAAGTAAATATTTTCAGTTAACTTGTTTTAAGTTCATCCCTCAAAACCAACCATGTAGATGCTGAATACAATAAAAGAATTCTTGGCGGTCTATCAAAAACGTTCATAGTCTGAGCTGCTTTTAAAGCTCAGGTTTTCCAAAGATGGATCTATCTGGATTAAACACTCCTCTTCCATCAATGCTCAGCCATGATACAGCATATCCAGGATCCTCTACCTTTTTAAAGGTCATGCTTAGCAATAAATAAAAGACAGTCCAAAGAGGTTTTTTTAAAAAAAACAGCACAGAGGCTGGCAGATTATCCGTGCATGATGGAGAAAAGCCAAGACCTGGAATGGACATCCGAAGAGTAACTCTAGGATTCAAGGTCATCTGGGGGATGCCAGAAGTGATTCAAGGTGAAGAGACCAGCAAATAAGACTCCAGAATTATATTGAAACCCACATATTTTGGCCATTTTTACATTTAAAGGGGGTAACAAAAGCATTTATTTTAAACTACATTTTTCCTTTTCTACTTCATGTATCATCCAAGCAGAACAGTTCCCTGCTCTGCTCCCCACTGCACCTAACAGGGATTTGCAGTAACTCCTGTGAGTCACAGGGATGGAAACCAAGATGATTTTTCCAAGAGAAGCTTAGCAGACAGTTGGAACCACCAAAACTGCCAGGGCTGAAAGGGTCCAGCCCAGCCCTCCCCTCAAAGAGGACCACCTACACACAGAGCCAGCCTACCCCTAGGGGCCTTAACACCAACAGGGATTTCATAAACTTCCTCCAGGACCTGGAAGATATCTTCAAAAGTACACCACAACCCAACAGAGAGATGACAGGAGACCACAGCAGAGCTGTGCCTGCATCTTATTTAAGTCAGGCATGTAGTGCAAAAAAAGGAGCATATATCTGTAGGTGAGTGAGATGAGAGCTTGTATGAGATACAGCTGGCAGAGCTCCCCACAGAGATCTCTGTGTTGATCTCACATCAACAGAGAAAGGATCCAGCTAAGTAATATCAATATTCTTTGGGAGGATATAGAGACAGATCTCAAAGGGTCCAAGCAAACTTCAAGCTTGTTTGTATCTGGATCGTTAATGCAGAGACAGCACAAGTATCTATACCCAAACCTGGACACATTGTGTATCTGCCCAGGACAACTGGCTGCCTCATCAGCTCCTGTAACTCCTCTCCTATGTTCTTTGTTTTCCGTGATGGCATTGGCATGACCCAGCCTCACTGCTGTCCTACCCAGAGCATCCTCAGTGCACCACGGCCTTTCCACTCCTGAGCTCCATCTCCCTTGGCAAAAAAATTTGCCTGGCTGAAGACCACGCTCTGTCTCTTCATGAGTTCAGAAAAACTCTAAAGAAGGACTGACAATAAGCACCAAAAGAGCCCAAAACTACGACCCATGGCTTTGTCTAACCATGGTTTGGTACAGTGTGAACAGGCAAAGGTGTATGAGTACCCTACACAAAGACACATCTCATCCCTCCTCTAAGGGATGCACATCTTTACCTAATGAGAAACTGCAATGCAAGACTTTAACAGCAGAAAGTAACCACAAGAGTAACAATAAACCCCAAATCACAGGTATTTATTTATTTCATTTTGCCTAGAAAAACTCTGAGAAGTTTCCACCAAAATACCGTGGAGCTGCTTGTCAGCTTCATGCTGATTACCAGCAAATGGTCTTGGACTGTTGTCGTCCCAAAATTAACTTCAGCCAGGCCAGATACTCTTTCACCTGGAGTTTGTGACTAGACCAGCTTAATGAACTCATGGAAAGGCAGTGGGAAGCAGCAGTTTAACAGGCTGCAGTGGAAGGCCACGCTCTGCAAGCAGTGGATCATGGATAATGTCATTCTACTTGGACACTTCCTACCTAATACAGCTCAAACCACCTCATTTCTCTTCTCCTACAGCCCACAAACCACAGGTCTGACAACCGACATGAGACACCTAAAGCCATGAAGAAGCCAATCTGACTTTGCACACAATCCTACTGGGAGCAGGATTTTGGATCAAGTGACCTCTTGAGTTCCCTTCTGACCCAGGTGAGCCTACATTCCTCCATCAGAGGTAGCATTAAGATCACAGAGGTTTTGTTAGGAATAAAAAGCCATTGTGGCAAAGGCATGGAACTCTCACCTCACCCGTAAGATTTTTCCACAGGTACCTGTGCAAAAGGGATCCATAGATTCCTCCCCATAGACAGAATAAAGCTACCATAAGGTCTAAACAAAACTGCAACTCTTGATAATATTTTAAAAACAGACACAAAAGTTAGTTCAACTCTAAAAATACATGTTCAATAGCCTACCCTCCTGAATTTTCGTATTTTTTGAGCTCAAGTGGTTTGTTGAGTTCCACAACAAAAAAGTTTAAAAGTTTAATTCCAAGACAGAGGTTAAGACATCAACACAATCACAGGAGCAAGACGTACATGTCACCATGGTGTTAGACCTGTCGAACGTGGCACGAGATTTAATATTAAAGAGTCAAACAAAGAAAACAAAGACTATTCCTTTTCCTTTTTTTCCTGTTTTTATCCGTTATCTGGCAAGAGTTTCACGTGTTTGGTTTCTATTGTCTCAAATGTGAACACCTGTGCCTTCACATGTATACCCAAAACCTATGGAAAAATTTGGCCTGTGTAAAAGAAAAATAAAATTCCACAAAAACAATCTCAATTCCAATGATCTATAGATATCCCATCAGCAGCATTTGGTCCTTAAAATTCCATTAAAAACCCAAGCTTTGTGATAATCTCGGCCATCTAACCTGAAAACATGGCAGAGTATTTTTGCAGCATGAAGTCCAAAGAATTATCAAGCTTCTCCCCATAGCAGGGAAGCATCCAGACACATCCCAAATCTCCAATGCTACTGCTTTTGTCCAAAGGAATGCTAGAGAAAGTCTCCAATTTGCAAACTTGAGCCGTGATCCTTTAAATATTTATGCTCATGTTTACTTTGTTGAGAGGGGAGAAATCCCATTCACTCGAGAGGAAGTGAAGCAAATGTCGGCACGCAGGACAAAGCCTGAGAAATTCAGATGCTCTTTTAAACCTCAACACAAAAAACTCACCATGTTCCAAAGCTGAAACCTGCACCCCGCCAATCTCAGGGAGCCAGAGTCCAGGCCCAGGCTGGGAGCTTCACCAAGACACAACAAACATGCCTTCAACCCCGCTGCTTCGCGTGCAAGCAGGAACGCAAATTCCCTTTTATTTACAAACCGAGGGGACGCAGGAATTTCTGAAATCAAGTTTGACCGGCTAAGATGCTTCCAGTGGTTCAACGACCTTGTTTGCTCCCTCATAAATGTATTTTTGAAAGAATTGAGTTCAAAAGTTGCACAGTTTAGAGCAAGAACTAGAACTGGGCAGAAAGTGGCCACACTACACTCACCAAAACCAACCACCCCAAACAACTTTAGAAATTCTACGGTCACACTTGAATGACAGAATCCCAGACTGGTTTGGGCTGGAAGGGACCTTAAAAGCTGATCTTGTTCCACCTTCTGCCATGCGCAGGGAAACCTTCCACTATCCCAGGTTGCTTCAAGCCCTGTCCAACCTGGCCTGGAACACTTTCAGGGATGGGGCAGCCACAGCTTCTCTGGGCAACCTGTACCAGGGCGTTACCACCCTCTCAGCCAACAATTGCTTCTCAATATCCTATCTAAGCCTGCAGCGGGAAGCCATTCCCCCTGGTCCTGAAACTACAGTCCCTGATGAAGAGTCCCTCTCCAGCTTCCTTGTATACCCTTCTAGATACTGGAAGTTTGCTCCTGGTTTCCCCAGACTTGAGGTGTTTAAGCTCCAGGACTACAGGACACGTGTGGTCCCAAGGATGTGATGGCAAACCCTGGACTTCCTTGCCAGTTTGGTGGTGCCAGAGCTGCAAAACCAGTGGAGGGACCAGCACTGTCCCTGTGCTCCCAGTACTCCCCCTGTTGACTTGCGGGCATGTGAAGGAGCGATCCGTTCTTCCATCCAGAGCAGAATCCTGTTCTCCTAGAAACCAAGCAGGGCATGAGGATTTCATGTCCAGCCATACCTTGACACAAGCTGAATTAAGGCTGCACAGGTAACTTGGGTTTCACGTTTCCCAAGTGCCCAACCTCAGGCGCTTCACATTCTCAGGGGTTTTCCAGCAAACCTGATCAATGCTCATGAAATGCACCGTAAACGTCCCAGATACAAATGATTTAGGCAGAAAGCATTCAGATTTGCCTAGCAAAGGGTCCCAAAGGTTTGACTGTCTGAGGGGTTAGTACCGGTGTTTGTGAAAGGTGCTGTAACAGTAGTAGTTATGTCAGGCATTTGATACCTTTAATCTTAAAATGCAGCTTTCCCACACAAAATAATAAGAAAGAAAAGGTTAAAATGTGGAGTTTAAAAATCACAACAGGAGCTGTGGATGCACAGAACAAATAACTTCACAAAACAGATCTACACTTTAAATACGTGATGAACTCCAATAAAGCATTTTCCAAGTGCTGTTGATGGACACTAGACCTTTCAACACATAGGAAAAATCTCTAACGCTGCCTGATTTATACATTGATTGCAATAAATACATAAAGAAAAAATAAACAAATATGAAGCTGCATCATCATTGATAGCCGAGGAAACAAAACCATTATTAGTTGTGTGCCAGGGCTGCTGAATTACATTCCCTGCCATCAGCAGCCTGACAGACAACTTCCAAAACAGTCTTGGGGATCAAAAATTACAGCCAGGAGGGAGGGCAAAGGCTGGGAGAGCCTTAGTGAGGGGAAAAAGGCATAGAAAACCATCTTATTTTAATTAAATAAAATGTAAAAATGAGAAAAGCCATTGAAATGGGTGAGTTTACTCAAGGACGTAGGGGGAATCGTGTGACTGTAGGGCAAGGGGCTGAAAAGATGATGCTCTTCAGGGATAATGCAGGCTCTGACCTAGCCAGAGTTTATGGATAAGGTCAGATTTGTAAGGTCGTGTCTAAAGATTCACAGCCCATCACCGCAGCATCCATGCACCCCTCCATGGGAACACAACGCTCCCCTGTGATTTCCTAGCAGTCCCATGGGAAAAGAGTCAGGAAAGCACTTGAGCCAGACAGAAACCTAATTCTGCTACACCTAGCAATCTACAGCGCGATTTATTACAGCACTCGGTTATCGACTGAGTGAGACACCGCTCCCGTTTTCCTCCCGTGGCAGCAAATCTCCTTCCTCTGCCGCTACGTGATTATTTTTTTGATCCGCCGATGGGCAGGGACCGCGCTGCAGCGAGGATGGG
Source organism: Acridotheres tristis (assembly GCA_037013685.1). Classification (NCBI taxonomy): domain Eukaryota; kingdom Metazoa; phylum Chordata; class Aves; order Passeriformes; family Sturnidae; genus Acridotheres; species Acridotheres tristis. Next base: position 19,738,325 of record CM072897.1, on the reverse strand, counting down.
AAAGCCATGATTTCTGCTGAGCTCACGCTCCCCACTTTATCATCGTCGGCTTGATTTGGGGATAGGAAAACGTAAATGGAGGAGGCAGAAGCCGATCGAGAAGCAGAAGGGCGGCAAAACGCCCGGCTCCGAACTCACGGCAGGTCCTAGCGCAGGTCACGTCGGAGGGGGCTTATTTTCTTGGGATAAAGCAAAGGCCTTTTGGCTACGTTTAGGAAAATTCCAGAAAGAAATATCGACTGCTTTAACCTTCGGAGGAGCAGTGCACCCACAGGGGTCCGGCGTGCGAGGGTGGGAAGTGCCGTGAAGTCCAACACTGCGGTAAGCAAATCCAGGTATAGCTCATTCCGACGGGTGGGAATGGCTGATGGGTACTCGGGAATGGCTCTGCGTGGCGTACCGGGATGCCGGAGCCACGGCGCGATCGCGACCTGCTCCCGTCGCGACGTCCACAGCCGTGGCCTCAGGGCTACTGCCACACTCAGGGCTACAGCCCACGGCCCCACTGGTGACACTGGCGACGCCTCCGAGGTAAATCCCCTCCCACCAGGCTGTTTTTGCCATGTTCTGGGTGCCCAACCCACCCACCCGCGATGGGGGTGAGCGGCACCGGGCGGTGAAACCCCGTGCGCGGGGGGGAGGAGGGCGCGGGGCTGCCCCGCACCGCGCACCCGCCGGGGGCGGCTCAGGCCGGGAGGGTCCCACACCACCGGGGGGACTCCGCGACGCCGGGGAGACTCGCCCTCCTCCGCCGAACAAAGACTGCCGACGGCACCGCGATGCTCCGGCGGGGTTCGCCTCACGACCCCCGCCCCACCGCTCCCACCTCACGTGCGCACCGGAGGCCCCCGCCCCGCTCCGCTCCCCGCTGCCGCCGCCACCGTTCACCTGCGTGTCGGGGCGCGGCGCATCCCTCGCCCTCAGCCGCCGCCGCCGCTGAGAGGGATCCCGAGGGTCGTTGGCTGAAGGAGGTCGGTTCTGAATAGAGGTGCCGGGGGTCTGCGATGAGGAGGGTCGGTGCTGAGGAGTGTCCCAAGGGCCGGTGCCGAGGAGGGTCCCGGGGGTCCCGGGGCTGAGGGGGATCGGCGCTAAGGGAGGTCCGGGGATCCCGAGAAGGAGGGGTGCGGGCAGCCGCTCCCGCCGCCGCCGCCGCCGCCGCCGCCCGGGCGCTGCCCGACTGCCCGCGCGCGCGCGCCGCCCTCTCGCGCCCGCCCGGCGGAGGAGGGGAGGGAGGCGCGCGCGCCCCGCCCCGCCATGGACACGCCCACGGACACGACCCCTTGTCGTTACGACGCGGACGCTTTACGGTAGCGCGCGGTAACCGAGCGGCGGCGGCGACGGCGGCGACGGGCGATGAGGCGGCGGGTGAGAGCCGGGGGAACGCGGGAGGGACACGGGAGGACAGCGGGGGGACAGGCTGGGACATGGTGCCAGTAAGGTCCTGGCGCTGGGGGTAACGCCGACCGCAGCCGTCGACAGTGGGTGGTCTCGGGCCCTGAAGCTTCAAGCCTGCGTTTTAAAGGGAAGAAAGGGTAAAATGGGTAAAGGAGTGGAGGTGTATTACGGTGCTGTGGGTGGTCCCTGCTCCCACCGCAGCCAGGCCCTGGCCCGCGTGCATTCTCCCCTTGCCCCGTAATTCCCGTTTATTCACATAAAAGCAGCGATGGGACGAGCGAGGTCCTCCCGGGGCTGCTGGCGTGCTCTGATCCCGGCCTCTGAGCGCCGGGACACGCTCGGGGTCAGGCTCGGGGTCAGCGCGTCGCTCCTCCTCCGTGGGGCGGAGGACACTCCGAATCGCCTCCCCTGACAGAATTCCCACTCCAGACCAAATTCCTGTGACCTCCAGGTCTTTCAGGTAAGTTACATTCCCTCCTCGTGCTTTTTATTGTAATCCCTGGATTACACTCTTTTCTGTGGGAGGTGAGAGATGAGTGCATGGTATTCGGGTTAAGGATCTGAGATGCGATCCCACCGGTACCTCTGGGACATTCCCGGTACCGTCGCTCATTCTCAGGCGTTCTGGTCGCTGAGGGTTTTTTCTTGTTAAACTCCAGGTTTTGGTCATCCCCACCCTGGGGAGCAAAATCCATTCTGTGTTGTTCCTGTGGCTCTCGGTTTCATGCCCTGGGAGATGCTGTGACACCAAGAAAGATTCTGAGTTTGGTTGCAGAGTCTCTGGTTTGGGGAATTTGTTCAGAACAGAGAAGTTTGGGCGTAGTGTGTACGGAGCTTGGAGTATTTTCCTCTGATTTCAGCACTCACGGCCTGCTGAACCTTCAGAAGTGGGATGTTCTTGTATCATACAGGAATTATAACCTACAGCTGTAGAGAGATTATTTATATTTAACAAAAAAGGAGTCAACCACACTTCCATTCTGGTTGTTTAATTTTCATTGAGTTTCTGCTCTGGCTCTGTCAGGAAACACATAAGTCCAGAGATTCAGGTGTCACCCAGCCTGGCTCCTGTTGGCAAATAGAAATTAATGTTTCTTGTCTGATCTTACTCCATTAACAACTATCCAGACGTTGTATCTAAACCCCGTATTTCCAGAAAAAGTTAACAGAAAGTTAGACCATAGGGTCTTTTACTCTTGATCTTTAAAAGACAAAACCTTCTCTGTCCTTCCTCCTGCTCCCTGATAAAGTCTGGATTCTTTGTCTTCCAGGTGACCATTTTCCTATTTACCTCCATGTTCTTTAAGTTAGGAACAGGACTCTAGTGATGTGTCACCTTATACTATTCACGCTGAAGGTTCTTAACACCTTTAATTTATTAAAATAGACTCTAGGAATCTGATTCATCCTTAGTTCACACTCCCTTTGCTCTGTCACTGCCTTTTTATGCTCAGTTGAAGGAGTCTCATCCTTTGCCTCTCAAGTGCCTTCAGCAATTACCTGCAGAGGGCTATCTTTAATGGTGTGAAAATTACAGGTCTGGGGTGTTTTTTGGTCAAGTGTTGAAAAACACAGGCTTTGCTTTGTGTCCGGACACAAAGGAGCCCCATCCATTTATGGATTGAACTCCCGCGCTAATGTCAGCAGCTAATCTGTTAAATTATTATAACTTAAGTGACGGAAACTTGACCTCCTGCCCTATTGATGCAACACAGCACCATTTTCAAATCTGTAAGTGAAATTATGGTGTTTGTATTGAAATGCTCCTTTCTCTTTCCCCATTTTCGTCTCAGCATTGGAAATAGGGCAGCTGAAATCTCTTGGAGGAGCTGAGGATTCCAGGGAGTTTGCACAAATTCCAACGACTAATATGCAGATAAAACAAACCAGCAAGACACTTGCTGGCAACCTCCAGCAAATGTTCCAGGTCTGGGCCAGTATTTATTCCTATTTTTATGGAAACTCAACAAAGCGTGCCTGAGTCTTCAGGAAGAGAGTCCTGGCTGTGGCTGAGCAGAGCTGCTCCCAATCCATGTCGGGATTTCAACACTCCTCAGAGGCTTGCATCCCCGTCCTGGCTCCTCTGCAGATCCATCTTGAGCTCTTATGGGAGTTTCTCCCAAACAAAGCCACCTCACCAGTGGCTTTTCACAGCACCACTACTTTGTTTTGGTTCTCCCTGCTTACCTGACCTGGCTCTGAGGGAGCCTCCCAAGGGATTTCCTTGGAGCTGCATGTGGTGAGTCATCCCACGGAACTCACAGGCAGTTTCACAAATACCAGATGGCAACAAAATTAAAAGTAGTAGCTAGTGGCGATTAAGCACTTGCATTCTCCTTCCTGACTAGAGGAACATGCCAAATGTCATGACAGAAAAAAAAAAAAACAAACCACAATGATGTTTCTGCAGAGTGGAAAATTAACAGAGCAGAGGACACACACTTCCCTCGCCCTTAATCCCATTTGGACTGGAGTGGAAAGCTATTGGCTGAACGTCTACATGTCCAGGAGAAGATGAAGCAGTAAGAACACAATGTAAAGGAAAATTCAGGGCATTACATGGGCACATACATGAAGTATTTCAGCAGTGCCCACGTTAAACCCCCAAACAGGATGTTTGCAGTATGTTCAGATCTTTAAACCAAGCTATATTCGGGCAGGCTGAGGAGTTACTGTGATTCCATTTGGATTTCTTGTTTTTATACTATAAGGGTTTGCACCACGAGCTTGGAAATAGTTGAAGCTCATTAAGATCGGAAATGTGTCCAAATACCATTGTGTTTGGCTCAGCATAAACAAGGGCTGTTCCCTTCCTCTGCTGACTCCTGCTGCTCGGCATCTCTGGGATCCACCAGCCACACAGAAACGCTCACTGGCTGTTTCAAACACTCACCTCAGCCCTTCCTTCCGATGTGTTACACATGGACCATGGCTCATCCATTCTGTTCCTTGCCTGTCACATGCCGGGGAACTCTGCCAAGATTTTTGAGAGATAAATCCCTTAATTTATGCATCCTCGGCCAGGAAGGGTTATTCCTCATGATTCATGTCACAATAAGAAGTGTGAATCTACTTCTTCCTAACAGAACACTCCATTTGCTTCATTCCTCTTTGTCATGATGGAAAATTGTTGACTTATTTATAGTGAATCATATTAAAGTGATCTTATCATTCTGAGCTTTCACACGAGGCTTTCAGAAGTCTGAAGATGTTTTCATGCTGCCTTTGGGACAGAAGAGGGAAGAGTGAGGCCAAAATCAGCTTCATGTCACCCCTGTCCCAAGTTGTGGCATTTCCAGCCCTGTCCTGGCCAGGAAAGGAGCTAGAGGCTGAGAATGCATCACAGCACTGAGGAGCCTGGAAGGGCTGCGGGATGTCAGAGCTAAAGGAAAACCAGGGTAGATAGAGGGGCTCTAAATCAAATTTCCGTATGGAAAATATCCTAAATCGTGGCTATGTAGAGAGTTGTCATAAAGATTCCCATGGTCAGGAACTGGTTTGTTTGTGATCTCATCTTGCTTTGTTACTCCTTACTCAAGGCTGTGCCTCCTGTGCTGGCGGCCCAGCAGGTTCTCCTGGAACATCTCATGCCTCTGGCACAGAGCTGGGCCACTCTGTGCTCAGAGAAAGGGACAATATGTCTGTCAGACAGTCCAAAAAGGTTTTTATTTAGGGGAATACCAGTGATGCAAAGAACTTGTCACTGCACAGGTAAAACACTGAGACACCCAAACACCACCTGACTTCTGGATCACTCCTGGTTTCTGTGCAGGAACTGCTCTGAAATTCCTTTGTTGTGAGGTTCAGATCCTCAGGATAGAAGGTTGATCTCATTAGAGCCACAGTAGGTTGCTGCTCAACCCAACACTGCGTGTTCTCCATCTGCTCATAGTCCTGCAAATAATCCATCTGGGTGGGGAATCCTGAGCTCTTGCTACTGCTGCCGAGAAGGAACTTGAGGTGTTTGTTGGGCTGTATCACATCCCAGGTGTGATCCAATGTTCCCTTTGTCTGTTGCAGCTCTGTGGGTTCCCTGGAGCAGTGCAGGATGGATCCCGTGGTTCTCAGCTACATGGACAGCCTGCTGAGGCAGTCGGACGTGGCCCTCCTGGAGCCCCCAAACTGGCTCAATGACCACATCATCGGCTTTGCCTTCGAGTACTTTGCCAACCAGCAGTTTCAGGAGTTCAGCCACCGTGTTTGTTTCATCAGCCCCGAGGTGGCTCAGTTCATCAAGTGTGCCCTTAGTCAGGAAGAAATAGCCATATTCCTCCAGCCGCTGGACCTTCTCCACAAGGAGCTGCTGTTCCTGCCTATCAATGACAACTCCAGCCAGGCCGCTGGGGGCACCCACTGGAGCTTACTGGTTTATTTCAGGGATAAGAAGTGCTTTGCCCATTACGATTCCCACAGTAAATGTAACTCTGTCCACGCCAAGCAAGTGGCAGGGAAACTGGAGGCCTTTCTGGGAATAAGAGGGGGCAAAGCCACCTTTGTGGAGGAGAAGGCGCCGGCACAGCAGAACAGCTACGACTGTGGGATGTATGTGATCTGCAACGCTGAGGCTCTGTGCCACAGGTACTTCCAGGAGCGGATGGAGCCTCTGCTGCAGCTCCTCACCCCGTCCTACATCACACAGAAGAGGTCAGAGTGGAAAGCTCTCATCACGAAACTGGCACAGAAGTGATGGGGATGCACCTCCAGCCCCCCAAAAACTGCCTTCCCAGTCCAAGAGGCAGCACCCCCAGTGCCTGAGGGAGATGCCCATGCACAGGATTGTCCCAAAGAAAAAGAATGTAACCCCCCTAGCATGGCTACACCCCTAAACACCCCATTCCCTCCAGGAAAAGCCTTATTCTCTCGAAATCATCGGCCTTTCAACTTCTAATGACAAGAGTCACTTTGCTTTCAAAGAAACCCTCTCCATGGTAAATTTTTACAGTAATCGCTGTAGTGAAACAGGTTGCTAAAGAGACTTCTCCACCTGTGCCCAGAAGGCAACACGCCCTCATTAGGTGGCTTTAGTTTGCTCCAGGCATTGTCCTTCTAAGCCAATGCCTGGAGCAAATGCCCTTTAAACCCAAGCCCCTGAGTGCTTCATCGTGGACAGTTCCAGTTTGTGCCCCCTGCTAATAGCATTGGAGCAATGTGGGATTTAGCAGCCAAGAAAACCCTTTTAGCCCCTGAAAACCTGATATTGAGATGTCACTGCAAAAAGATGAGACTGCAAAGGAAATGCTACAATTAATTTAAGAACAGGGAAAAATCAAAGTCAGTTTTCATCAGCCAGGTGCTCCTTGGCTTTTTTTGGTCCCCCGCCCCTGCTTGTTCTTATTGCAAATTAAAACCTGACTCTGAACTGCTGGAAGATTAATAGGAAGCTGAGAAAGCCAATCCTAGGAAAAGAAAATTGAGATGAAAAGCAACACTTGGTCTTTGAAGTCTGGGGTTTTTCATTAGGATTTTAGGTCGTCTCTGTGTGGGGAGGGTTCATCAGTGCTCCCCAGCCCTTGTTAGCAGTCGCTGCTCTAACACAAAACCAGTTCTGTTACTTGAGAGAAAAAAAAAAACACACCAGGGAGAACAAAAGGACAGAGTTTGAGGTATAAAAGCCAAAGATAACTGGGCTCGTTGAAGTCCTTAATGCACTTCAGAAAACTGAAACACTTCTCTTCCCGTGCTACATGATGGCTGGGATCCTGAAGTGGATCCTCTCCTTAAAGACGGGCTTAGCAGTGTGGAAAATAAAAATTAAACTGAGATGTTTTTGCAGGATAAGGAATCTCTCACTTGGTGAGAAGCAAAAAGCAGGTTGCTCAGGTGCTGTCTAGCAGAGCAACCACACCCCTATCTGAGAAGGGAAATCCGGGTTAAATACAACCCTTGAGGAAGAATTGTTTTTAACCTGGAGCTCTTCACCACCAGTACAACACCGAGGGGATGGAGGGCTTCCCTTGCTCCAAGTGAAAGTCAAGAAATCAGCTCAGGCTGCCCCAAAACACCCTCATGGCAGCACTGGGGCCTGACAAGGGTTGAGGCCATTCCCCTCCCTCCTAACACTGCCTGGACAGGAAAGCAGCCTCCAGCACCAGCCCTCCCTGGAAAACTCACTCAGCTGGAGCCAGAACAGGATCCAGCCCTCACTGAAGGGGATTCCTTTTGGACTCTGAGGGGCTTTGCCAGAGTAACATCACTGCCACTCCCAATAAAATCCCGAATAAAACTCAGACCACACCATGCACTTCCTGGCATCATCCAGTCCTTGGTGTCCCTGCTAATGCTGTGGTGCAGAGTGTCACAGCATGATGGCTCTGACTCATCTGTCTGACAGTGCCGCCTTGGCTGATTTGATCTCTCAATCCTATTTTTAGAGGTTGACTTGGGCTGAGGAGGGAGGGAGGAAGACAGAAAACGGGACCATGGGTGTGGCATGGGAAACACCAGGGAGATTTGAGGGCAGGGGCTGTGCTCATCCAGCTCCTCATCCTTTTCCAGGCTAGCATAGTGAGCGTCCAAGAACGTTCCCTGCACCCAGGACATTTACATGGCATTTCTTTACACAAAGAAAAGCAAATAGGCTCAAGCAGAGTGTCACTGCAAGAGCCAACACGCACCAAATCGGGCGGGCAGACACCAGCTGGGAAACAAAACCAGAGCCTTGCAACCACATCCCGGCAGCACAGACCCCCCAAAGCAGCGCTCCTCCAAACTTTCTACATGTCACTGCACCCATGGCTTGTCCCATCACTGGCTTTAACTAGAGAGTCCTCAGAGGAGACCACATTTCTGGCTCGGGCTCAGCACAGGGACCCCTGCACTCCAAGCTCCTGCTGTTGGAGCACCCGACAAACACCGGGCTGGGCACATCAGACCAACCCCTCCCCAGTCCTCAACCTCTAAACCTCCTTACCTCCTTTTGGGGCCAAGAGTTTTTGAGGTTGGACCCACCAAACACCAACTTGTTTGTTGGAAAAACAACCCTAAACCCATTTCCACTGGGTAAACAAGCTGGGTGAGTCCCTGGCAGGGACAGGATGGCGCTTTTCATCTTCCAGGTCACCCATGGAATCAAAGGCTCTGACAGTCCCGTAATGCCAGGGCTTTGAAGAAACCAGACCATTTCCCCCGGGTACTAAATCCTGCCCACAACAGGTGACACCACCGCTGTCCCCACTTAACCAGTGGCCACCGTGGTTTTCAAACTGGGCCATTTTCATGTATTTTGCTCCATGGGCCAGGCCGGGGAAAGGAGTGGAATTGGGTTGTGGATGTGCAGGGAGGAGGAGGAGAAAGAGGAAGGTTCACCCTGCCCACCCCAGCAGGGTGAGGCTGCAACTCAGCTCCCTCCCCCGGCACCACTGTCTCCAGGGTGGCCCTGCCACCAGTGCGTCACATCCCGCAGTCTCTGCTGCCATCTAGTGCAATAACGTCCTTGGCTCCTCCGTCGGGAGCATCCCTGTCCCCTTGTCCCCATGAGAGGATGGGCTGTCCCCATGTCACCCACATCCTGAAGGGACACCGGGGTGCCCGGTTTTGGGGCTCACAGCCTAGCAGCGCTGTGGAGGACGATGGTGAGAGACAGTGATGTGCTAGAAAATCCTGGGTTTATTTTCATTACCTTTAAAAGCCGTTCCAAGCCCGGAGCGAGCAGTGAGCTCTTCCCCGGGGCACCAGGATTTGGCCCCGTGAGCACTTGTAGTTCCCAAAAAACCATGAAATAAAACCCGAAGGAATCACACAGGTATCACCTGCCGCCCCAGTGTGCTTCCTGGGGGCTGTGCAACAAATCCTGTGAGACAAATCCTGCAGCACTCAGCTCCATGTGGTGACAAGGTTAACACGAACCAGGTACACTCTGGGACATTCTCCAGTGCCAGCCCTGGGCTCTTAATGGGGCGAGCAGGACTAACAAAGCCCACCGGTGCCAGGTGTGGACCCCAGCGAGGACACCTGGTCTGGGGGACCTTAAAGTGCTTTGCAAGGGACACACAAACACACACACACCCCCCTCTCTGAGCCCGGTGCTCCAGGAGAGAAGGGCTGAGGGCCCTGGCTTGTACCCCCACCCTTGTGTGTGGGATAGATGACACTCCACAGAGCTGGTGGGCCCTTTCTCCCCATCCCCACAGACCCCTGTGTTCAGGGCCATTCCTCCAGACACATTTCCAGGAATACTGAGACAGGGACAAATAGGTAGGTTTTCCCAGAGCAGCAGTGGCAACTCATCCACACTTTTGGGGGTTCCTGGTGAGCACAAGGTCATCTTTTAACAAGAAAAAAACAAGCCTGAAATAAAAACCAGCATCCATTTTAGCAGCAAGTCCTAAGGGAAGGTCCAAGTGCTCAGCAGCCCTGAGCCATAGTCCGGTGCTAGAGCACAGCAGTGTCCCAGGGAGAAAACAGGTTTCCAGTGGGATGGGGAGTTGGCACCGGTGGCCAGAACCTGGCTGGAAAGTCCCACCAGGAGCAAGTGCCCAAAGGAAGAGAGAAAATACTTGGTCCCATTTTACTGGCCAAGGGAAAGCCAGACCACATTTAACAGCCATGGTTGGGAGGACACAGCAGCAGGATCCATGAGCAGGGTGCCACCACCTCAGTGTCCATCCTCAGTCAGTGCCTGGGGAATGGTCACCTGCAAGCAGGGAATGGGGTAAGATGGGATGAGTGACTGCAGAGGCTCCATATCCCTTCCTGGTGCCTTCTGATGTCCTCAGCCCAAGAAGATTCCCCTCCTGTCCATCCCATGCTGATGCCCATGGCCTTAGCCCCCAGGCACAGCCCAGCTCCAACGAGATGTCCTGGTGCTTCCTGCAACTGGAGAACCAGCCCCAAACCAATGAGGAAACCTCTTCCCAAGCTCCAGAGTCTTGGGGACAGCAGAGCTTCCAAGTCACTCAAACCAGCAGTTGATGGGATCACCTCCAGTGTGGAGATGGCACTGTGGGTTCTGCCAACCCAACAGCAGGTCCAGGATAAGGGACAAAGCATTCCTTGGACACATCACAGAATGGAGCCATTCCTCTTTGTACCCACATTCCCTCAAGTCCTCCACTCATGGCACGACCTGTGTGTCCCAAAATGTCCTGGAGGGTCCCTCACCTCCTGTGCCCGCGGGAGAGGTAATCCCGGTTCAGAGAGCAGAGCTGCTGCTCCAGACGGAAGATGCGGAATGCCAGGTACGAGGATGACACGACCAGGAGACAGATGCTGGGAGCAGAGGAACAAGCCAAACACCCAGTTGAGACTGAGATCAACATCCCCAGTGTCCCCCCAGCTTCCCTGCGCCCTCAGCAAACTTACAGCACAATGAAGATCTTCAGGAGCTGGTAGTCAGAGGGTCTCAGCTCTGCCACACAGCTCTGCTCCACCTCCAGTTCTTCCTCGGTATTTATTGCACTTTCTGAAAGTAAATCCAGAGTCAACGGCACACTCACACTTGGCTGATGCTCCTGCTCCTCCAGCAACCAGGAAACATCAAATAGTCCTCCCTCATGGGCTCAGATCCTGCAGCCAGGAGATCCCAGCCCATCCCCAAGACTCCATTGCTGACTCCCAGCCTAATTTGTAAGGCAGAATTCTGCACGAGAGCAGAGGATGGATGAACACACTTTTATGGAGGTTATCACAAACCCATCTCCCTCACCCGAAACCAGTGGCTCCTCAGAGGTGAAGGAGCTCTCCTTGGCACTCAGGCTGCTGACAGAGGTCCGGTGGATGCACTGGTAGTTGGCATCAGGCAGTGACAGTGACAGCGAGGTAGGTGACACCTTCCTCCACTTGCCCTCGGGGACGATCACCTCCTGTGGGAACAGTCCTGGTGAGCCATGAATGAAACCAGCAGCACCACAGATATGGTGGAGCCAAATGCAAACTCAAACCTTACAGCATCTCCATGGAGCACCAACATCATCCTGAGGGAGAGCTGGTCTTCCATGATGGCTCCACAGGAATGCAGGTTCCTACTACCATAGAAGGACCTGCCCACGCATCCCACACCTGCCCCAAATACCAGCTGCTGCTTCCTCCACCCCTTGAAGCTCAGGGCAATCACCTAGAATTCTTCAGCATGCCCCAAACAGGGCAAAAATGTGCCCCCAAAAGACAAAAAAATCAAGCGGGTGGCAGCTGGCACAGAAAGGGGCTCCCCCAGCAGAGTTCCCAGGGCTGGAGCTGCCAAAGGGCTGCATCCCACTGAAGCACCAGGAGATGCTGCCAGATCAGCCTGGGTCACTCCCGATTCAGCCCTTGGAATGAATCTTTAACCCCTGGCATATCACCAGACCATGGGTGACATCCCACCTATCACCCTCTGGTGCACCCCAACTGTCACCTCCTGCACCCAGCCCAAGGCTCAGGACCAGCAGCCATGGAGGACACCCTTCTCCAAAGGTGTAGGACGTGGCCCCCCATGCTCCCTGGATCACGCCATGGTTCAGCAGGTGTTTCCCTCTCCCATCCTACTCATCCCACAGACTTTTGGATAACTCAACCACATTGCCAGCCTGTTATCCACATTTCCAGCTGTGAACAGCATCGGCTGCCAGGGTGGCGGCATTTTCCACATGACTCTGAAGTTTTTCTGTCTATAAACAGACAGAGTCACTGGCTGTGCTCTTGACCCATCTGCTCCTGCCAAGTCTGGACACTAGGGTCCCAGAGGACAAGCTATGATGGCAACAGGTGCATCCTTGCACCCTCTGACGGCACTGACAGAAGAATTGACTCTCTCCCGACTCTCTGAGCAGCCACCAGACAGTGTCAAGCCCACCAAGGGGACCAGGCAGGCCCTCTGCACCCACAGCATGAGGTCAAGGGGTCTCTCCTCTCCCAGAGCTGCCCTGACCCTCACCAGTGACACGGAGTCCGGCTCCTCCGACAGCTCCTTCAGACTCAAGCTCTTCTTACTGGAAACCTAGATGGGAGGGAAAGGATTGGGCATCACAGTGCCACCTCTCCCTGCTTCAGCCTTAGCCACAAAATGGAATTTGGGCTTTTCTGCTGAGACTATGAAGAGCAGCTGCTAGAACTTATAATCACGGGGATTTGGGGCATAAGGAAAGGGCACTGCATCACTGTTTCCCGTCACCAAAAACCTGGTGGGGCTCATGGTTGAGCCAAGGGCTTCTGTGGACAGGATAAAACATCAGGGGATAAAAAAAAAGAAGGGTACATCTGGGCAGAGCCCAGAACATTTCAAAGAATAAATCCCCCAGTTTGGCAACAGGCCTTAATCACCCAAATCGCTGCCCTGGCACAGCTGGCACACACCCTCCTGGGCAGGGCAGGGCCCTTGCATGGCTTCCCACATACTCCAAAGTCAGGAAGAAGAGGTCCCCAGTGTCATCCTCTCCAGCTCAAGAGCTGACGGATGTCCTCCCCCAGTTAATTCGTTTAATTTTGTACCGTTTTTCCTAACCTTATAACTTCAGATCTGGGTAAAAGGCATCAATGTGCAGAGTGGCAGAACTAGTATTACCACCAGATTATAAATAATTCATATCCACGCCCTGAGAGAGAGCAGAAACTCAGAGCTTTGCCTCATCCATGACCCAGAAAAGCCCACAGGGACAGGACGTGCCCAAGGCATGGCTCCTGCCCCTCTTCCCATCCCTTGCTGTAGACTGAGGATGCTGGGAATTGGAGAGGGCTTTGGGAGCAGTCCAAAGCCTTGGAGGCAGTGATGAAGAGCTGTGCTCAGCCCAAAGGGCAGGTGCAGAGCCTCAGGGCCATGGACACAGAGTGGGGGTACCTGCAGGTGGGTACAGACTCTCCTCAGAACATCATAGACGCTGTCACGAGAGATGAGGGATACGAAGATGTACTGCAAGAGAAAGAGACCAACTGTTGGGAGAGATTCCTCCCATCCCGAGTCTAGTTCTCCACAGGCAGGAACAGGCAGAGACGTCATGTCCTTGAATCTCCCCCTTATCAGGAGCCACGTCTCCCCCACAGGCATTTCCCTGCAGAGCTTCCCTGCTGTTATTTTTGCAACCTGCTAAAACCTGGACCAGATTTTTTCGGGCCAGTCTTGCTCAGCTTTCCCATGCTCAACCCAGAGGGACACGGCAGCAAATGGGGCCAGGACCTACAGTAAACATCCCCAGGGATGGAAGGGACACAGGGCCACACTGTCCATGCCTGACACAGAGCCCCTGGCTGATGTGCAGGGCAGCCACACATGGCTTTGAATGCCCAAATCCTGTCCTATGCCACTCCCTGCTAAAACCCACCTCCCAAATTCTGCAGGAATAACTGCCTCCCAAAATCCTGCAGGAATAACCCCCTCCCTGGCAGAGACATGCAACACACAGTGCTGGCAGCAGCACCTGGGCAGGCGAGGACTTGGACACACTGCATCAGCTCACTGCAGCCAACAACATCCAACAGGATTTAAAAGCTGGAAATGCAGCCCTGTATCCAAGTTTTCCACCAGCTCTGGCTGAATGCCAGCCCAAACCCTTTCCCTGCTCGTGTTTAAGGAGTTTAAAGGTTTTACGTGAGCCTGGCAGGGATTTGTCAGGCTCGGCCGAGTTTCACTTGGGCTTTACTTCGTCCAGGAACAAAGTGAAATTCAGGAACAAAAGCAAAGCTGTGGTGTTTGCCCTGGCTGGCAGCCAGCACAGAGAGCAGCGCTCACTTCCTAACCAGGGATGGGAATAGCTTTGTTCGCTGCTCTCAAACCACATCCAGTTTGGACCTGGGCATTGCTGGGTGCTGGTGTTACCTTTCTGCTGGCAGTGGTGGTGATGGCCAGGCCATTGGGCAGCAGCCGAGCCGTCTTGTGCTTCTTTATCAACTGTACAGACACCACCGGGATCACAACCTGCAGGGCAGGAACACAGCGATGGACACAGCACAGGCATCATCCAGCCAGCTTCCCTAAGATCCACCAGCAGAGTCCCCCCCCGTGCAAGCTCAGGGAGGGTGAAAAATAAGGCATGATGTTATTTCTGGCAGGGTAACTTTGCTGAAACCTCGAGCTTCCTTCAGGTATTTGTTTAAAGCATCACATATAAATAATTCAGTCCTTCAGCCCAGTTTTAAAGGAAGTCATCTCTCCCCAAGATCCCCGTCAGCCACAAGACTAATGAGGAAACATCAGATTGTAAATCAAGGAAAAAAGCCAAGAGATTCAAATCTTGCCCCCCCCCCAAAACCTTTGATCTTCCTTCAAGCATCATTGCAGCTGGAAGGAGGTTTTGCATCAGGGAATTTTAAACCAAACCAGTATTTGGTTTCCCGAGGCTGATGCCACAGGTCATCAGAGGGGGATGCACAACCATGCTCCCCCTCCCATTGGAGCCTTCTGTTGGGGATTTTGGTGGTATTTGGGTGCAGGAGGGGATAAGCTGTGGTAACAAACCCTGAGGGACCAGTGTGGGCTGGTGCTCACATTACCTTAATGTCCTTCCCAAAAAGGTTGGCGTAGAAGCAGAGCCAGTTGGGGGAGATGTAAAGCCTTCCTTGGATGAGGATGTCTCTCTGGAGCGCGCAGGAACAAACTGCATGGCAGAGAGAGAGTCGTGGCAATCCCTGTGCTGGATCCTGCCCCCTCCGTGCCCATCCCTCACCCTGCCACCCACCTTTCAGCACGCTCTCCTCCGTCGGGATGTCCTTGAACAGCTTGTGGTATTGGGAGTTGTACTTGCTAGCAGCCTGAAAGCAAAGCAGAACAGTTATGCGGTGACCTTGCTGATAAGGAGACCCAAAAATCGCTCTCCTGCAAGAAAACCTCCCTTTGCCCGCACCCGGGAGCGGCGCTGGGGGGTCCCACCAGGCTGGGGACAGAAGTCCCGACGGATTAGAGGAAGGTTGGATGATCCAGCACCCGGCGAAGGCTGTGCCATCCTCCCAGATGAACATTTCCCTTGGTATCTAGGGAGGCTGCTGAGCCTCAGTGAGGAGCCGCTTTTCTGCCAGGCTCATCTGCAGACAGTTTATTTTGCCCAGAGGTTTCTCTCCTCCTCCTCCTCCCTTATCCGGGACACAGTGACAACACTTGCTTTGCGCCCATCGCGCCGCACCATCCAGCTATTTATATTCATTCCCGGCGCCGCTTCAAAGCCTGCCGGCAGCCGCGCCGGGAGCCCCCGCAGGTCGGCCCTGAAATGCTCCTGTGGTGAAGGTGAAGCTCTGAAGCACTTCAACGCCTTCCATCAATCCACTCAACTGGCCCTGTAAGGCAGCTTTGTGCCCTCTGCCCTCAGGATGCTCCCCAGGGATATGGCTGTCCTGCAGTGGTGACAGCTGCCCCCCAAATTCCAAGGGAGGAGCTGCTTTGCCAGGATGCAGAGAAAGCTGGCACAGCAAGGCTGGTTTGTGGCAGCCAAGCAAGCAGAGCCCTCCTGGCCACAGGTACAAGGTCACCTTTGTTCTGTGCACCTTGTCACTGGATGAGCTGGGCCCTAAGAGGATCAAGGCTCAGCAGCACCTGGAGTTGGCTCAGACACCTCCCAGAGGGACGCCAGGATGGTGGGGGTGCCAGTGGGAGCATTCCAGGAGAACATGGAAGGCATTACCACCAAGAAATACCCCTTGGTCCCAGCATAAATCTACTGCAGGTCCTGTCACCCTCCCAGATGCCACTGAGGAAATCGAAAAATGTTTTTTCCCTTCATTTTCTTCATGGGAAAAGGCAAAATGCCACTTCCTGTCACTCCTTCCTCTTCCAGTGCACCTCTTATCTATAGATGGACCAAAACCACCTAGTTTGGGCATGATTTGAACAACCAAAAAGGTTCAAATGGACAGAAATTTAACTGCTCTCAGTAAACATTTTCACTTTCTCCTTTGCTTTAGATGGAAAATCCTGGAAGCGTTTGCAAGGCAGGGCATGAGCCACACAAAACCATCACCAGGTCTCCTGAAATTAAACGCTGGAGGCTCTGCCCCACACCAGAAGCTGCCTCCAGGTCCTTCAAGCCAACACCTGAAACCTCAGGTTGGCTTCAGCCAGGGCAACAGGCACACACCAGTCTGGTCATTCCCAAAGCCAAAGGCTTACCACTTCCCGGTGGCATTTCTTGATGTCCTCATCCTTGAGGGTTTCATTCAGGCGGAGGCTGGAATTAAAAACAATAATCATCAGGTAAGCAAACAGCCACAGGTCTCTCACCCGGCTCCCTAAAACACGTGTGCTGCAATATGAGACATGGAAAAATGTAAAGGACTGAAGAGAGACCCCAGGAAGCCACATTTTGGGTGTCTCCACGATTTATCGTGGCATTGGGCATTGCTGAAGCTCAGTACTGGCAGTTGAGGGCTGATCTCTGATGAGAGCCAGTGAAGGCACCAAGACCAAAGCACTTCACACACACCCCAGTTCTGGGGGAAGGAGCCCAGAGCTGACCTGGCAGCACCTTGGGACAGGCTGAGAGCTGCAAATGTGCAGCTTTGGCTGGGGCAGGGATTCCCAAGCGAAAACAAAGGCAGGAATTTGGGAATGTGCCTGAGCAAGAGCTTTGGCCATGCACAGGGACATCCACCCATGTCTATCCCACGGGCAGATGAAAGGACAAACCATGGAGAAAGCAATATCCTACCAACAACCCGAGCAGTGGGAATATCGCCCCCTTCCCCAAACCCCTTTCACTTCCCTGCTTTTATACCCACAATAGGCGAAAAAAAAGATGAGCCCCCCCCCTTGTGCCCTGCCCAGTTGGCAGGCAGTACTCAGGGCTCAAAGGCAGCAGAAATGCCATAGCAGGATGGAAAGAACACTCAACCGCAGACAGACCCTGGGATGTTGTTCCTCACCTGCCATCAAGGGAATCCAAACTCTTCTGCTTGTGGAACACCTCCAGCTTCTCACGACTGTGCCTGGGCTCGGGGCTCTTCAGGGGAGCTGCCTTCTCATGCATCGGCGTGGTACTGCAAGGAGACACCTGTCAGCCCCCTAGGGAAAGGGGAAAAGGGGTCTGGAGCTGTAAATCTGTTCCCTTCAATCCCAGCCTGCACACAGACATCAGAATCTGCTGCTCAAGGACAGCAAGAATATTTCTGCTATTTCTCAAGTCACGTGGAGAGAAAAAAAAAAAGTCATTTTTCTGCCAGGGACTCCCCAGTGCTTACAACAGAGCAGCCAAATTGCTGCGGCTCCCTGGGATAACACCCTCCAAAGCAGAGACTCTCCTGAAGGGCTGGAGGTTGGGATGGGAAAAACCACAAGTCTATGAAACTCCTTGGGGGATGGATTTCAGCCAGGGTCTGCTCCTCTTGGTCAGCAAAACATCATCTTCCCAGGGCAGAGCCATCACCAGGCACATTAGAGCCGGTTATTTACCATCGGGAATGTTATCAGAGGTGCTTATCAGCCACGGCAGGCTAAGTAAACACGGGCCCAGCGCCACAGGGAGGTTATCACCTGGCAGGCCACAAACGTGACACTTCCATCCTCGACAAACCACCACCAGAGATTGCTGTGGCACCGGCAGCCAAGCAGAGCACAATCCCAGGGGACCAGTGGCATGGCAGAGCCAGCAAACAGCCATAGACACATGGAGAGGAAATTATTCCAGGGAAAGCACTGAGCTCACTGGGCAGGGGGTGATGTCGGAGCAGGTGGGGCGCTGGCAGGACAGGATGAGCACCAGCAAGTGGGACAAGCGCAGAGCTGGAGTGCATCCCGGTGCCCGCGGGGATGGTGCCGTGGCACTGCGGCACAGCCCAGACTGAGGAGCCAACCAAACCTCCTATACTCCGAGAGCGGCTCCTTCGCCACCTGTACTTCCCTAGACACATCCTGCTCCTGCTCCAAGGGGCTCATCTGAAGGAAAACCCACGGAAATAATCCCCCCGACTCAGGAAGAGCCAGGATACTGACAAGAAGCACCAAAATAACATCCCCTGGCATGGCACCAAAAAGGTGTTTTCCCTGCCTGACTCCTCGGGCATCCTCTGCCTAGGGATGCCATGCTGCCCTGAAGCACCAAAGCCTTCATCTGCCCGTCTCCCATGCTGGAAAAGGGGCTCTGATCTGATTTGGAGCCGCCTTGTCCAGAGCTCAGCACTCTCTGGCTTCCCTCACGTCATCCCTTAAATCCCCAAGCGCCTGCACTCCTTAATCCGGTGAGCGGATTTATTCCTAGCCGGCGCTGACACCGAGGGGCACCACACAGGGATCGGGGAGAGGCAAAGGCATCACAACCCCTCCGAGGTCACCAAACACAGAGAAATCCCCTAAAATGAGAAAAAACACAGGCTGGAAAGCACTTGGAGTGCTTCTCTCCCTCTCATGGCCACCATCAGGGACAACTTCTGGGTAAGATGATCCTGGATGCAGTGCTGGCAGTGGAATGCTCCAGGGATAGTCTGGGGGCTGTGACGAGCATCCTCAGCCCCAGCAGGGATATCACAGGAGCTGCTTTGTCACCTCTGTCCAGATCTTGCTCCATCCTGGCTCCTAGATGCATCAGGGATATACATCCAGAGTTTGGGAGCACAGGATAAGGCTGGGCTCCAGGTACAGGGAGGTTTCCCTTCCAAGAGGTGCTTCCAGTGCCAGCACAGTGAGGAAAACATTTTCTAGCAGCTCATACTGTCACTCTCCTCAAAGAATTTGTTCAGCAGGAAGCTGCTCCTGAGGTAAACTCACTATCCCAAGTGTCCCAAAATACAAAGTCGGAGTTCAGAGCTCCTGAGAGGAGGTAGAGAAGGTGGTTGTAGAAGTTCCCAGCAAAGTGAAAACAATCCTGGTGCCCCTTTGCCAATCCCTGACACCCCCTACCCGCCCACACCGGCACCCTGAACCCTCAGGTTTTGCCAGGTGAAAACCGGTGCTTCTCCCTCCCACGGGATTGCCGTCTCCCCTTACGCGGCGCTGGGATCCAGCCTGGAAAAGGTCCGGCGCGAGCCCCTCCGTCGGCGAGCGATTTTCGCTGGATCCCTCCTCCGCTGCCGAAGAAGAGCGCGGCGGAGGCCGGAGCGAACCAGGCAGGGATCCCGCCTCCCAATAAACCCCAGGAGGCTCAGAGGCGGAGGGAGGCACCGGCGGGTGGGCGGCCGCGGCCCGAGGGAGCCCTGGCGGGATTCGGCGAGCTGCCCTTGGTCCCGGCGTCCAAGGTCATTTCAGTCCCGCGTGTCGGAGCTGGAGCGGAGCCACCCCGGGATGCTGGAGGGGAACGGCCGGAGCCGAGCGGCGCTGGCAGGAGATAATGAGGTGCGACGTCAAGGCCGGAGGGAGCCCCGCGTGCTCCTCCCGCGATGTCCCCGGTGTTCCCTGCCCCAGGAACCAGGCGGTCACAGCCGGGACAGTGCCGAGACCCCGGTCCTGGGATGTCCGCAGCGCCCGTGGCGCTGGGTCTCACCGGGAGCCGCTCCGAGCGTCCCGCGGCACGGAAGGAACGCACAGGGAGGTGACCCCCGGCCTGCGGGGCTGTGCGGGGCATGGTGGGACCCTGGGTCTCGGCCACCGCCGGGGCCGCGCCCGGGCCAGCCCCGGCGTGGATTCCATCCCCACCCGCGCTCGGAGCTCCTCAGGCGAAGCCGGCGGGTCCCCGGCGGGCAGCGGCGGGACTCCTCCCCGGCCCGGCCGGGCCCAGACCTCCTCTTCAGGGAATGGGCGAGGGGGGTGTCGGTGTTTCCGCGCTCCCCTCAGCGTGGCGCCGCCGGCCAGGACAGGCCGAGGGGCAGAACCAGCTCCGCGGCGGCGGCGGGAGGGATGTGCCCCCGGCACCCTCCGGTACCGAAGCCCTTCCCGGTCCCAATCCCTCTCAGTCCCTGGTCCCCCCCTCAGTCCCGGAGCCCCCCGAGGCCCCCCACTACCTGCGCGCGGCCCCGCGCCGCCGTCATGCCCCGCGCGCCCCGGCCTCCTCGCGCCGCCACGGAGCCCGCCCATTGGCCGCCCGTGGCCGCACCCCGCCCCCTCCTGCCCGCCCATTGGCCACCCGCCGCCCAGCCCCGCCTCCGCCACGCCGAGTGCCGCCTCCCGCCCCCGCAGGCCCCGCCCACCACCGTTAGGGCCGGAGCCTGGCGGGGTCCCTGCCCTTAAAGGGGCCGCGGTACAGCTTCTTAAAGGGGCCGCGCGGCGTTCGAGCTCCGGGGTTCCCCCGCCCCGGCGCGACACAGGCTACGGCGGGAGGGGTCCCTGCGCTCCCAGGAGAAACGGGCCTGGGTGTCAACCCGACCCCAGGTACCCTCCTGGTTCTCTTCCCCCGGACATGGAAACCTCAACTCCCACACTCTCCCCCAAAATCTCTGTAGAGCACCCAGCTCTACTGACTCCGCCCTAGGCCCCCTCCCCACTCCAACAGATGTCTCCAACCCTGCCGATCCCGCCTTTGAACCCCTCACGCCTGCAGAGCCCCTCTACCAGAGCCCTCTTCAGCTCCTGCAAGCACCCTCTAACCCTCCTAACCTCCTCCACTGGCACACGCCCTCAAAACTGCAGCAGCTGCCCCCAAGCCCTGCAGACCCCCACACCACATCCCAGACCAGACACCCCAAGCCCTGCAGACTCCTTCACCTCCTTCCCACCCCCAACCCTACAGCACTTCCCCCCCGCCCCCTTGCAGACCTCCCCAGCTCCTGTAGCCGTTCTCCACCAGGTCTCCCCTGACCCCTGCAGACCCCCCTCACCAACCCACAAGGAGCAGCTCAGCCCGGCAGGTGCTTCAGCTTCTCTTTATTGATGGACAGTTGTGCTCTCCCACCCCAGGGCCCATCAGAGTGCTGGGTGAAGGGGGGAGCTCTGGGGTGGTGGGGGGGGACACGACTAACACCGGAGACAACGCTGCGAGGGGAGCACGGGAAGCTCTGTGCAACACCCTTCCCCTGCCCTCATCCCCAAAACAAGCAGCTGAGAAAGGCTGGATCTGCCTTGGGTCTGGGGAGGCATGTGGCCATACAGGAGGGGGGAGTAGCAGCTTGCCTCCAGCAAGGAAGGGTCCAGCAGAACCGTTGACCACACACTGCCTGTCCCCTCCCCAAAACCCCACACCAGGGCCAGGGAAAAGGACATTTCACACTCTGAAGACAGTCACCAGGAAAGAGGAGTCCCAGCAGCACGCAGGAACCTCCTATGCTGACTCCTACAGACATCAAGGCAGGACTTTAACTACAGGGAGAGTTTTTTTAAAAAACTAAACACTTCAAGTATATTTTTTTAGTGATTTAAGGTCTCTTGCCCCTGCTGCTGCTGCACTGGGTGGTGTTTAGCAACCTACATCCACTCTAGGGACAAGGAGAACAGCGCAAGCGATGGCTGGTCTACTGCAAGGGGAGACAGAGCAATGGGGTGGGGGGGTGGGGGGCAGGGGAGGGAAGGCCCAGTAGGTGCTCAGGGTACGGGCACCACACGCATGGTGTTGGTGTAGCCAGAGCCAGGGCGCCAGCCCGTCAGCACGATCACCAGGTCACCGCTCTTGAAGAACCCTCGAGCTTTGCCTAGGAGAGAAGAAAGAGGCATCAGAGCCCAGTCCCACCCTGTCTCTCCTTGCCATGGGCAAGTTTTCATCACCCGCTCCCCAAGTCACCAAGGCTGCCTGTGCCATGGCAGTCATGGCTCCAGGAGGGTATCAAAACCCCACCTTCCTGCTGCCCACCCATCTGACACCCTTTGTCTCTGCTCTGGAGTTCTCTGCAACAGAGCTCAAAATTCCACAGCACAGGATTTGGAGGGGGTGAAGGACAGTCAACCCCACTCCAGGCTTGCCTTGTCCCTCAGGAGTGGTGAGTGTCACAGATTCATCACTCACCACCATAAACCCAACCTGGTCTTCTGTTGGAAACTCCTTAAAGGCAGCAGTGCCGAACCCACCACCCCATTTCCCAATCGGATGTGGTTCTGCTCATGCGATCACCACCCGTTTCCTATCCGGATCCAGTTACCATACAGGCGGCCAGTTCCTCTTTTCTCATTGCCAGTCCTCATCATTAACCCCAAAGTACCACCTAGGTGCTCAGGGCCACCACGTCTCACCAGAGCCATGTCCCAGGGGAGGGGGAGTGGTGCCACTCACCGACATTCATGCCCAGGGTGACACGCAGGTCCACGTCCTCAGCCCAGGCATCCTGGGCAGGGTCTTTGCAGAGCACGGGGAAGATGCCGCGGTACAGGTGGGCCTGGCGCGCCGTCTGCTCATTGCGGGTGATGGCGATGATGGGGGCCCGTGGGCGGTACCGTGACACCAGGTGTGCCGACCTGCAAGGAAAACAGCCACGGTAGGGCTCCACACAGCCAGCACAGACTCCAGAGGACACCTGGGAATGGCCTGTGGGAGAACAGCAGCCCCAAGGTCTGCCAGCCACAAGCACTCCCCAAAGCCCCTGGGGGGATGTGACCAGTCTCCACGAGAGCCACTCACCAACCAGCTTGATACTCTGCTGGACTCCCAGTCAGGCAACTGGGCAGACTACCACTGGCCACTACCACAATCTCCTCACCTCCCGGTTCAGCAAGTGCCATCAGGGTGTTTTGGTCCCCAAACAAGCCTTTACTTGTCTCTGTTGCTATGTTAGGGTGGCAAGGTGCCATTTATTCTGGCCTCTGCAAGCAGGCCTTGGCATCTCAACAGGGGTGCCTGAAAGTTCCTTGTTTTGAGGAGCTCCTGGTTTTCAGGGTGGAAATAGCTGGTGCCAGCAGCACTGCCCAAAGCATGCCAACAAGGAAGCCATCTGCCTCCCAGCCAGCAAACAGGCCAGTTCTTCCACACAGAGCTCTGCTCCTGCACCCCATGGGAAGCAAATGCAACAGAGGCCAAAATTTATATTGGGAAGTTGGGCACAAAGTCTTCAAAATGCCTTATAACATAGCAGCAGCACAGTCCAGGTGGGGACTAGGCTACAGCTTTCCTTTCTCTGAGCACTGCTGAGGGAAAGCATCCGCAAACAGACAGATTCAATCTGCAAGGCCGTGGCAACTGCAGCTCCACCTTTCCAACGGACATGCTGGTGTCTCCACTTGCTTTTGCAGCCTCATTTAGTGGAGCCAAGCATAGCCACACTCAGACACAAAGTTTGCTGCTCAAAGCAGGGGCCAGCAGACTGCTCAAAGCACCCAACCACACATGCCAGCCCTCTGACAAATCTTTCCCACACTGTCCAAGCCACAGATCCAGGAGACTCAGGTACTTACTTACAAGAGTTAACCAAATCCACAGCTAAAAATACTCAAATATCAGAGTTCAAACCTCTTTAAAAAGGTCAAGTGTTACGGCTGGAACATTTGGCAAAGAAACATTAGAAGCACGAGGCTAGCCAGAACTCGGTGCTTATAGATCCCTCCTCATCTCTGCAGAAAGTCATTTTCTGTTCAAAATCATTTTAAGCTGCACATTTTGGTGAAGGTTTCACTGATGGTCCACATCTTCAGGTAGGTGGTGCCCAGCACATCTCTGCTGCTGCACTACTGTTTTGGTGTGAATCCAGTGTGAGAAATTCTGATTTCCTTCCAGAAAGCAGTCTTGAGACTTATGGTCGGACGTGCTTAGGGAGCAGGCAGCCCAGTTCCTCTAGATGGAAGAGCTGATCCATGAGGCTCCAGCTCCCATTCCACAACTGGAAGAACAAGTCTCTGCTTGGCAGCTGTCACCATGGCTGGACAGAAATCCCAAACTACACTGCTCCAGCACATTTCACCTGCAGCCACTGAGCTCACCTGGTGTCTGCCAGATGCCTGTCTGTGCAGATTACCTGCAGGCAGGCACAAGGAATTCTGGAAGAGGACGCTTCCAACACTTTCCATTTTCCTGCCTACCAATCCCAGGCTGTGCAATCCCGCTTTGCCCCTTGGGCTCAGGCAAGCAGGGCTGATGACTGCAAAGTCCAGCAAGGGACCAATCATTTGGATGCTGCTATGAAAGGCCAAAGCCTTGATTAAAAAAAAAATTCTAAAAAGATTCTGCATCCACTGAACTTCTGCCTCACTGTTACATGGATGATTTCTTGCCAAGAAGTTTGAATTGAAGCTGTAACGCTTATTTTCCCTTGGCTCTTCCACCTGGTGCCACTGCCACTTGCAGCGGTGAGGGGAGGCTGGGCTCGGAGCTGGTGCCACGCTGGCAGAGGCAGGCCGAGGACTCAGAGCGTAGGGATGTGTGTCCATCTCCCAAGGAGCCAGCACTGCAGGCACTGCCAGAACCTGACTCCACTGGTCTCTCAAAGCCATGTTTTTGGAATTCTCCTTCCCCCACCCTGTCCACAGCAGGCTTGACCTGGGGGCACCTGTCCCCTCCTACCTTCCAGACTTGGTGAGGACAATAATGGCCCCGCTGCAGCACTTGAAGGACGCTTCCACAGCGCCCACAGCAGCGGCCTCGGTGGGGTCGCAGTTGAGGGGGGTCAGACGACGCAGTTCCTCAAACAACTGCCTGTGAAAGATGGCGGCTTCGGCCTCCCGGGCAATCTACAAGAGCAACATGCGTTCGGAGACAACACTCACGGCAGGCACTCGGGCACAGGGCAGGGCGAGGTGCTCCAGCACAGGGTGCCACATCCATACTGCCAGCCTTTGACACGTCATTAATCAGCGAGCCCAGACTAAGCTCACCCCAATAGCACATCCCTGCAGAGGAACCATTTGACTCCCAAAGGTTCTTTTTGGAACGGTGGCACCTCGCCCTGTCAAGCCCACACTCAGGTGACACTCATGCCAACTGCCAGGCACTCTCCCTCTGCTCTTGCCTGCTGGGGTCCCTCCCTGGCACAGGGTCAGCTCACATGGCAGCGCTTACACACTGTTGGCACGGGCAGCGAGCAGCTGGCCAAAGACTGCAGTGTTAGAGTGCAGCGTGTTTTGCCACAGCAAGGGCTGGCCCAAGCCCCTCTCTGAGCCCTACCTGCCAGACTCTGTCAGGACTAGCAGGGCTGCAGCTAAGCACTTAAAAGAGGCCTCCACCGCGCCCGCTGCCATGGCATCGGCAGGGTCCCTGTTGTTAACATTGAGGCGTAAAATTTCTTCGAACAGCTGACGATGAAACATTGCAGCCTCAGCCTCGCGGGCGATCTGCAGGCCCGAGTGGGAGGGAAGGAGGAGAACAGAGGAAAGAAAAGAAGGAAACATACACCAGAGGAAAATGAGATCACGTTAACTTGCTTAATTATCACAGTAATGCATGCAAGATGAAGCTGTGAAGCTTTCTGTCTCTCAGGTTTTGACTTTGCTAAATGCAGCCCAGACTAAGATTCACCACACCACGGGACTGGCAGGCCGCAGTCACTGGGCAGGCATTCCAAACATGGCATTTTTGTTCTATTTGGGAGCTCCAGCAGAGCAGGCAAACATAAATTACTCTTCAAGGACCAGAACAAGCCAGTTCAGAGCCAGACTATGCTTTGTCATGGCTGCTTATGACTTCCTTGAGAGACTCTTATGCCACCTACCTGCCTGTCCATGGTCCTGCTTGCAATTCTGTAAGAGATTCCAGAACCTCTGGATTCCTTTCCTAGGCTCCCAACACCACAGAGTGCTGCTGGAAGAATTCTCATGGAGCCAACATGCAAGCAACACACTTTGAATGTCACCCCTGAAGGTGGGAGTCTGTTCTCTCAGCCTCGTTACATTTAGTTTAACTTCAGAGTCAATGAAGATTTGGCTTATCTTGAGACCAAATAAAGATTTCGTTTGAGAGTCAATAAAGACTTAGTTTAGCTTGAGAGTCAATAAAGCTTCACATCCAAGTGGGATACCAGCTTCCTTTAGGTAATAGGGAAATAAACAGGAGCAAGTCTTCCTTATAGGGTTGGCACAATGTGGATGCTGGGGTGTTTGTACAGTGCCAGATGTGGAGAGATGAGAGGGACAGAGGCACAACTAAAGGCTTTGTGTTCTGGCTGAGCATTGGCAACAGGTTCAGCAACCTGTTCATCCCAGAATCCTAGGAATCATCACATTTAATCATCTGAGATGGCCTGACAACCCGATAAAGAAGGCTTGCAGAGACTAGAAAAACATGCAAAGGTTCATGATCTTCTTAAGGACAACTTCACCCAGTTATGCCACAAAGTGAGCAGGCACTACACAAAGCATGACAAGTTCATGTTAAATTAGAGACTGATGTGCCATTATAGTGAAAGCTCTGGAGTTAGAAAAATCAGAATTTTGCTACTCGAGTGTTAATTATTTTACGTGATGCTGGGAATTATCCCTTGCACAGTTATCAGTTTAAGCCAAAGTAGTTAAGTATCTTAGTTCTAAAAATAACAGGACACAGGCAGCAGGCCGGAACAGCAGGCCAGTGCCAACTTGTCCTAAAGCATATTGTTACTGCTGGATTTAGATAAAAGGAGAGTATTTGCATCACAACACTTACTCCAAATGCAGGAGCTGGAAGCCTGGCAGTTTATTTTCAGCTCCTGGTAAAAAGGCAGCAGCTCCATTTAACACAGAGAGCAAACCTGATTTTAGAGAGAAGTCTGCACTCTCCACGTGTAATGGAACGTGGGAACACAGGTGTCTGCTTTGACAGCAGCTGCAGAGGGGTTCAGCAATCCTTAACTTCACCCCACAGTTGGATCTGCTCAGACAGGAACAGCTATAGAGGGTTTCCAGTTGGTGCATGGGTGGAGATAGCAGGGAGGGTGGGAGAAAGGAAAACTGAGAGGTTGTTTAAAACTTGGTTCCATCGGGCAGCATAGCATGGTCAGCCAGAAGTGTGGATCCTGGAGTGGAATGGGAAGGATGCCTACTACCACCTACAGCAATCAGCCTGCCCAGTATTTGGAAATTTGCTACTGCTACTTCAGATGCCTGCTCCAGCCATGCTGCAGATCCCCAGACCACGGTTACTCAGGACATTGTTGCTGACTAACAACAAGTGAATTAACTCAGATGAAAGATCCTCACTGTACTGGCATGTGCTTGTACCATAAGAGTTGGCACCTTGCTGCCTGGAACATCTTACATTTAGTCAATCTGTATTTAAATTTCTGCACAATGTTAAAGCCTCCAGTGCTTGTACAGGGGTCCTGGTGGAATGAACACCATGCCCAGGGGTCTGTACGAAGAAGGAAGCACATGCAACAGATCCTCAAATCAGGCTACAGGTACAACACAACCTGCCCAGACCAAAGAATTAATGCCATAATGGAAACCCAGGTGTAAGGTTTACTGCAGCAAGTTCCCAAGTCTTGGTAGGCAGTAAATCGTGATTTAGGGGAAAAGGAGGGAGAAGCTTTAAGGTGCACTGTTAGCATTTGGCCTGTAAAGGAGCACCACTGCCCAGTGATTGTATTTTGCATTTGCCTCATGCAAAAAACACCACTCCATATTGAAGTAAAAGATGTTTAGGCAACACACTGCAAACCAACACTGGCCGAGTTGAATAACCTATAGAACCTGAATTACAAATAAAATTGGTGAGAGTTAGAACTTGTGAGTTACCACCGTTGTGATTCACAGCACTGGTAACTGGGGAGCAGCAACGCTCACAGGTACTTGACAGCAGGCTTTTATCAACTGAAACACGAGCTTGAAGCAGAGCAGAGGTTTCTGGCAGTTCAGGCATGTAAAAATATGGTGCTGTCAATACTCATGCAACAAGCCCCCCCCAGCCCCAGCATACAGCAGGTGCTGAATGCAACACAGCTGTAAATCATCCCCAGGAGCCTCCCCACTCCCTCCCATGCAGGACTCAGCCAAAGCCTTTCATTATCTATAGATAAACTGCTTAAAGCAGCTTCTTGACCCGGCAGAAGTTTAAGGCATTTAATATGCCACTGCAATAGACATTGGATTAAATTTCTATTGAGGTAACAGGAAAAAAAAAAAAAAAAAAGGAAGTTTTATATCTCAGCATGCAGAGCAGCTTTCAACTCCGTTTGGCAAGTTTGGAGCACACAAAGGGAGATGTCAGGCCCTCAGGACCATGTTTGTTTTAAAAAAAAAAAAAAAAAAAAAAAGAAAAGTCACCCATAGCAGAGTGAGTAAAGAAATCAAGTGAGTAAAGGAAAGGCTATTTTAGGCAGCTGGGTCCATTTAGGCCTTGGAGCAGCCAGCTGAGGTGGTGTCCCTGTCCCCAGCTGGGCGGGGCAGTACTCACAGCGTGCTGCATGCGCACAGCCTCGAGGGGATAGTCTCCTTTGGCTGTCTCCCCGGACAGCATGATGCAGTCTGCTCCGTCCAGGACAGCGTTGGCGACATCGCTGCCCTCAGCACGTGTCGGGCGAGGCTTCTTGATCATGCTTTCCAGCATCTGGGAGAGAACAAACCCACGGAGATGTACACACTCCACTTCAACACTCCTTTATGGTCTGGATACAAAGTGGGACGCAACCTAAGGACTCCAGGAATTCTCCATAGGTGTGGAACAGAGAGGGGGTCTGGTCCCTAAACCAGCCTCCACCAGTAAGGAAAACAACTCATTCCATTTTAGACCCATTCCACATTTACTCCTTTTTCCAGGGAGATTTAAGCCACAGAACATCCCAGACAAAATACTCCAACTTTCCACTTCAACCTCTCAGCAAGAGGCTTAGTCCAAGGAACTCAGAGCTCTTTAGAGCCGAGTGTGGCATTAAATGTATTTATGGAAAGCTCAAGTCCAGTCATACATTCTAAAATCTGGGAATTTTATAATCTAGAAATCATAAAGAGCAGGGTCTGCACCAATTAAGTCACGTTCTCCCAACACAAGATTTTAAATGCTTTCAACAATATGTACAGGGTAGTAAACTCAGAACAGTTAACTCCCATCAGCTTTTTAAGCATCCCCACTTTTTTGAGTGGAAAACAAGACAGCTTTCCATGAGGTTAGTACTTCCTAATCCCTTTCTACACCCCAAGTCTGGCTAGCTCTCCTGTCTTCCTCAGGTGCTCAGCTCCCCCCAGCTGGAGTTCACCACTTGTTTAAACATCATTTGCTTCACCCGTGGGACATTGCCTGAGGCTGTGTTTCAACTGCATTTCTATAGCAGTACAGGAAGAAGGAGCATATGCCACTGTAAATCCAGAACCTTGTTTAATGACTACTGTCTAAAGACAGTCTTCACTTCCACAGCCTCTGTGCAGAGCAAGGACAGCCAGGAAACTAGTCTTCCTAGTGGTCCAAGACTGTGCACGTGATCCCTACCACCCCTAGAAAAAGGAAAGGGATCCTTTACTCAGTTCCTTCTGAAGCTGCAGTGTGGGTACATTTTCTAAGATACCTGGGAACCCCAGCAAATTTTCCCTGTCAGACAGAGACTGCTGCCACAAGATGCCAAGGAAAAGCATATGCCATTTTTCCCACGAATTTGCAAGCTTGGCCCCAAAGGCTGATGTTTTGAGATGTATAACCTTTAGCAGGAGGTCCTATAATCTAACTGGAAAAGACCCCAAACACAGAAATGCCTAAATATAAGCTTTTCAGCTATAAGCAAAACCTCTCTGCATCGCAGTCTTTAACCAATGCCATCAACCCATAGCTGCCCCCAACATTCCCTCCCGGCCAGACTCTGGCAGTGAGGAGCCAAAGGGGACACCTCCAGTACCTGAGTGGCACAGATGATAGGTTTGCCAGCCCTGTTGCAGCGCCCAATCATCATCTTCTGGGCGAGGAAGACTTTTTCAGCTGGGATCTCGATTCCCAGGTCACCACGGGCCACCATAATGCCATCGCTGGCCTCCATGATCTCATCAAACCTGACAGCAAGAGAAGAGCTGTTATCCCATTTGTTCTGCAAAGCACCTTCCCATCTGTCTGTCCTCCTCTGAAAGGAGCACACATGCTTGTCATGGGCTGTTTGGGCTTCTGCAGTGCCAAGGAAGCAGGAAGAAAACCAGAAGCAAGGCACAGAACATATTCAGTGCTACACAAAGCTCCTGAAGTCACAAAAAGGAGTTGCTTCATTTCAGTACGACAAACTCAAAGCATCCCCTGCACAAAGCTCACCTGCGCACACCCTCGTGGTTCTCGATCTTGCTGATGATCTTGATGTTCTTTCCCTTTTCTCCCAGCACCTTCCTGACAGCGTGGACATCAGCAGCCTTGCGGATGAAGGAAGCAAACACCATATCCACGTTCTGCTCCACACCGAATTTTAGGTCCTGAATGTCCTTTTCAGAGACAGCGGGCAGGTCGACGGCAGCCCCGGGCAGGTTCACGCCCTTCTTGCTGCCGAGCATGCCGCCGTTCTCGATCTCCGTCATGACATAGTCCTTCCCTGAAACATGTGTTCCCATGGTCAGTATTTACAGGACAGCTCCTGCTACCAGCTCCCCCACCACCTCCCTGCCTGGGAGCTGCAGTGCCAACAGCAGCACACGCAATAAAAAAACCACATCCCATCTCTTCAGAGCATTTCTGTATCACACAAGCTTGCAGTTTACCCTTGGGAACACGATAGATTGGTCTAAAACAACTTCTAGGCTGTTCCTGGATAAGATACCAGCTGTGGCCTGCAGGACATTGGGATTCCCTCCCCCAAGAAGAGCTAGTAGGTTGCAGTTTTGCACACAGAACCATGCAATAGCAAACTGAGCACCCCAAAAGCCTCACCTCCCACTCCCTACATGCTCACAGATAAGAGGCTTGAGACTAGAGCAGTTTACACAGCACTATAAAGAGAGTATCACGGAAGTAACCCTGCCTCTACACTACCAGTTAAAACTAGTTCTGTCTTCAACTACAAAACCCAGGGCCTGTGGTGTAAAACCAGTTCTATCTTGCTTTAAGAGCATGAATTAACCTGGCTGATCATGAACCAGCAGTATGGCCCTACCACATTTTCCCCCTTAAAGTTTAGATGCCAGCCCAGTGAAACCCAGTTGAAGTTAGTTTTTGGAAAGTTCCTACACTTGAGATAGAAATTTAGCTCAAAGTCTCACTACACCATCAAGAATCACATTCTCCTTTCTTTAACACACAACTGCAAGCTAAGAAAGGGTTACTGGAAGTAAAGCACAAGTATGTGCTAAGGAAAACCCAAACAGGCAGAGCTGAAATGGCTGTTACCCACCTTTCTCCTTAACCAGCAAAGAAATCAGACCATCATCCACGTAGATTTTGCTGCCAATTTCTACAACTTTGGTGAGATTCTTGTAGTCCAGCCAGAGAGTGTTCTCATCGCACTTCTCCATGAAGGCATCGTCCAGGGTCACTTTGAGCTGTGCACCCTTCTTCAGCTCCACTTCTGCTGTGCCACTCTGTGTGACAACAAAACCAGTAAAAACCAGCACACCACCACACCGCAGCCCACAGCAGTTTGTCAGAACTTTTGGGAGGTGGTTTGTTACCTCGTTTTCTGTGATTTTTTTTTTTTTTTGTTTGGAAATGGCCACAGGCTTAATACAGTATTGGGTCTATGTGGTGAAAAAAGTGGGATAAAAAAAGCACAACTTACTCCCTTAATGAGTCCAGTTCGGATTTCAGGTCCCTTGGTGTCCAGTGCAATAGCCACAGGTCTGTAGGTGATGGGATCAGAGGCAAAGCTCTCTGTAGCTTCTCGCACATTCTTGATTGTGCCCTCATGATACTGGCAAGAAAAGAAAAAAGATGGAAATGTTAAAACTGGTTCTACTCCGCTGCTTACAGAAAAGATCCCTGTGCACCCTAGAGGCTGCCCAAGATGACAGCTGTGCTCTCAGTTTCAGTTCTACCTTCAAAATTTAACCCAAAGCTTCCAAAAATAAAGCAGACTGCAAGGATGCAAAGGCCTTCCTGCCACGAAGGTGAGTCTGGAAGTTATTTGATGTTCCCTCAGCTCTAATTCCAGAAGGACAACTCAAGGAGACAGCCCCAATGTCTGGCTGGAGTGATTTTCCATGAGGACACACATCTGTCAATTGAAGGTGGCTCACCAACCAACAGGCCTTTAGGGGTAAGTTTTCCAAAAGCTTTCCTGGAACACCTGCCTATTCAACACAGCAGAATATTAACAGCACCAGCAGCTGGATAACTGTGTGCATTGAAAGAGACCTCATGGCAGAAGAATGTCACAATATCACACATGGCTGTGCTCCTCCTCCCATCAGAGCAAGGGAAGATGCCTCTCCATGCTGCTAGCTGCCACACACTCCCAGCCTGACCCACTACCAGTCCTGCAGGTGGACAGGCTTTTCACTCTTTGGCCAAAATTCCCAGAGATAAAGGATTTGCTAAAAGAATGTTATCCATGTAAATATTTACAGTTTATTTCCAGAGTCAAAGCAATCACAGACAGTTCAATATTCCAGTACCACATACCTGGCTTCCAAACCTTGTTTGCGAGACTGTTTTGCTAAATGCTGCCAGTTTTAAGATAGTTTTGTCACAAAACCCATCCCAGCTTTCTCAAATGTGCTATAGATAGCTAGCAAATCAGTTTACTTTACTTGTTTAAATAACATTAAGAGATAACCTTAAATACTTAGAACTAGCAAAAGTTGTGTAACTCTTGACAGACTGTAGTAGGCATGACATACCCTTTCTTCTCTGTGCCATATGGACTGATGGAGTTTGAACTGACTCACCTGGAACACGTGGCTCCCTCATGCCACTCACCTAACCCAACACGAACCCTCCACACCAACTTTGGTATCTCGGAGATAAGCCAGTACCAGGAAGGTGAGGCCGGAAAAAGCCATGCTAAAGTTCACATGTGTGCCCTGAGCCAGAAATACCTAACAGCTGATAACTCTTTATAGCAGGAAAATGAGTCAGTTTATTGATTGAGTGTGCAAGCTGGGACTGAGACGGCCCTGACCCTTCCAGGTAATCCAGCTGGGGTGGATGCAGCACAGAAAATAAGCCTCAACAATGCCACGAGACTTATCTAAACCAAATCATCTGGGATTTTTCCATTTTAGTTTCATATCAAGGACTAACTTGGCTCCTAGGGAGTCTGACTTTCTGAAGAGTTACACATGCAGAACGGGAAGGCAGGCAGAGCTGGAGGTAAAAGCCATTTTTATTCTACATAAAAGGGAGCCAGCGGGTGCCAAAACACCTCTGTTAAAAGCTCAGGTCCTGGTAAATGCTTTGGGGTAGACATGAGAACTGAAGCACTTTTGACAGATGGAAACTCTTTGGGGCTTCACTGGAAACTGGAGCATTTTGGAGGAGCCAGGAGGGGACACAAACTTAGGACTCACTATGGCTGATGGTAACAGTCTGCAGTGACAGCCACATCAGAGCCGGCTTTGTTAGTGTGGAATGTGCAATTAGATCTCACAGAAAACAGAAAGACCTCAGCCAAGTTCACAGACCACAGCAACTGGGCAATAACGGTGTGAGATCCCAGTTTCAGCCGGGCCACCAACTCCCTGATGTGTCACCTGGCCCAAGACCCACCCAGCTGCAAGGATTTGACTCCTGGGACACGGCTACTCCACACTATTCTTCCTCCAGGATGATTTCCCAACTGCAAGGCATACACTGACACTACCCCAGGGTGGTTAGTCAAGGTCTGATGGCTGCCCACAGTTAAGTATCAGCTCTTTTGATCCTGACACTGCCCTCTGCCCATTAAAGGCCACTAGGGTGAGAGGCCAAGCTGTTACACACCACGAGGCTCATAAGTCACTAAGTAAAGCCACCTACAGCTGCTACTGTCTGACATTTTGAAAGCCAGGGTCAAAAAAAAAAAAAACAACCAAAAAAACCAACTCCTCAGCAGAATGGGATCCTCAGCTCCTTCAGTATCACTGAGAATCTCAGCTATTTATAGCAATAAGGGCTTGACTGTCATGGAGTGTTGATTTCCTTTGACCTTATTCTTCTAAGATGACCACACCATGTCCCAAGCTCCATGGTGGGACCTTCCAGAGTGCCAAGAATGCACCCGGAGCAGCTGGTTAGCCAGAAAACTCATGAGCCCATTTTCCCAGTGGGCATAATAATTACATCAAATCACTAGTAACAGATGCCTTTTGATCAGGGTAATTCACTGATTGCCTGCTTGCAAAATCCCCAGCAATGGAACAAGTGAGATTAACTGATAGTGTGACCTCCTGCAGAGGAGCAAAACAGGGACAGGTCTTTTCAGCTTCTGCTGCTCACCGGGAAGCAGCAGCTCTGGGAACAGCAGGAAGTGAAGAACTGAAGGATTTAATGGCAAGCAGTTGGCACAGTGTCAAATGCCAGTTACCTGGCTCCCTGCTACAGGGCACAGTGTGGAATTGAACTGCTTTCAGAATGGATCAGAAAATACACTTCAGTGTTATCAACACAGGCTCAACCAGCATGCTTCCCCCAAAAGCAGCTATTTGACCTTCCCACACCAAGGATGGTCTGGATGAAGCTGGATTTCCCTTCCTGCTGAGGGACAGGATCAGCAGACACACAGGGGCCATAGCAGCTCAGACCCCACCCTTACCTCATGGGTGCCGTGAGAGAAGTTGAGGCGGGCCACGTTCATTCCAGATTTAATCATTTCCTTCAGTTTCTCCACAGAGCGGGAGGCTGGGCCTAGGAGGAAGAAACAGTCTGAACACTAACTGTAGAAAAATAATGAGGTAACCCACACAGACCAGGCTGTTTCATGTGGAAGAGAAAATGTAAATGGATACAGCATTGCTCAGCGCTGCAGCACCAAATATTGTTTTAACTTGCCCACAGACTGCAGCAGAACTCAAGCGATTCCCATTTCCCTGGATACTGGATTCACTCCCAGCAGTAACACAGGTTAGGCAAACATGGGAAATCATGTTCCTTCACCACACAAGTTCAGCCCTGGCAAGGGATGAAAGCCAGATCCCTCTCACAATTTTCCTAATAAGTTTCACCAAGGCGTGGGCTCCTAGCTGCAATTCTCTCCTATCGAGGAATGGCTTACCAATGGTGCAGATGATGCCGGTGTTTCTGGCAATGGTCGGCTCCGAGTCGATGTCCAGACGACACATGTGCTCCAGGAAGGTGTCTGCCATGGCAGCGTGCAGCTGCTGGGTCTGGATGAAAGCGGTCCCTGCATCGTGGTGCTTCGACATGGTCGCTTGATTCCTGTGTCTGGAAGGGAAGAAAGCGGTGCCAGGTTTGGGAATCACCCACACCAACTTACCCATCAAGCAGAGACACCAAGACAACCACGTGATGAATATGGAGATAACAAGAAAGCTGCTACTGGGTAAAACTAGCTTTACGTTCCTATTTGAGAGTCCTAACAGGCAAGGCATGTTTCTATTTCCATGTCATCCCCCACATGGACCACCCAAAGCTCACCTGCCTTCTATGCAGATGTTCCCTTCATAGCTTCTCTTCATTGCCAGTCTTCCCTTGGAGCTACACAACGTAACAAAATTCAAGCACTTGAGTGCGCAGGCAGAGATTCTGCCTCCTCCCTCCCAGCTCTCCACTCATTTCTCCTACAGGCCCCAGCTGCACTTCCCATCCCACTTGGGACCAGGGCAGCTCAGTGCTGCCATGGCTGCAGCATGCCCAGGCACAGACCACCTTCTACCCAGGAGCACCTAATCACAGCAAAGTCTACATAAGCCTAAACCCCATCTTTGAAGCCTGGACAAGCAAGCAGACTTGAGTTGATTAAAAATAACACTTTGTCAAAGAACACGTAAAGACTGAAGATTTACTACACTCAAAGTCCCTTTTCAACTGAAAATGCTGCAGATTTCCCCCACACCCTACACTCCCCTTCACCTACAGCACCAGAAATTTATCATAAGGTTTAAAACTGGTAGTATTTTTCAACATTTTAATTAAAAAACTTCTCTGAACTCGGGCTGTTTGCCTCCTCTGGACTAGAGATTCTCCCCAAAAGCAGGACCAGCCTATTCTTCAGGAAACTACCCTTCAAAGAGGAAGCTGAGCTGAAGCTTAACAGTCCACTGGGATCAGAGGACACTCATTACACAGCAGTGCTGATGCCCTAGGCATTTCCAATTGCAGTAATTTTGTTCTCAAGTAGTAGTGGCAGCTCAAAGCTTTGTCTCTTGGACCTGCCCAGGCTAAAATCCCAGCATTACAAAAGCCTCTGGTAAGAGTGGTGCAAGGTGGTGCCTATTGACATGGGCAGATCACTCATTTTGCCTTTAAAGATAGGTTTACCTTCAAACTGCAGGCCCTGGGCACACGGGTTACACTCAGAGCAGGCATGAGCTGCCTTCATCTCCAAGATGTGCTTATAGAAACATGGGCTGGGGCTCAGCTAAAAGCTGGGACAGAGGAGGAACACAACTGGGCTTTTGTTCTGTCCACCCCAGGCAGACAAAGCCCACAAATAAAACACAGAATCTTGTGAGGGGCACACACCAGCCCGCTCAGCACATACAACTTTGAGACAGAGGTACCAATAAACCCAAAAATTCTCTCAAAGCTGGCAGGACTGAGCACAGTGAAGGGCAGAACGTGCCCTGCTCGGCTGCCCGGTGCCATCCTAGTGGCAGAGCAGCCCTGCTGCCTGGCCCCGATGCTCCTCCCCTGCTCCACAGACCTCCCTCACGTACGTGCAGATCCTCGCGCAGGCAGCCCTGACTCACCCTCACTGCGCTGCCATGCGCCACAGAGCAGCCAGGCCAGCAAAAACCATAATTTGACCTGGCAAAGCCTCTTTTCCCTCAGCCCTGCCAGAAGCTGCTGATTCACTGGAGTCACTACAAGAAGGTCTGCCCACATAAAAAGCCCAACAAAGTCTTATTATTATAGGAAAACCCTCTGGTCAGTCCTAAAACACTGTGTTTCAGCCCTCTAACACTTGCTGTTGCACCCTCTGACACCTGCAGAGCAGCGTCAACTTCCCTAGATGCAAAAAAAAGAAAGCCTTTGCTGGGAAATCACCTCCACGCACAAGGAATCCGGTTTGCACAGCTTCTAGGAACAAGAGGAACACGGAACAACGGTATCCCAACCCGGAAACTGCAGCCAGAGCACGACTTGGAAGTTTATAAAAAACAGTCAAGTGAATTTTCCCTGCCTCATGGAAATCCCCCATCCACTCAAGTCACTTGCAAATATAATTTTAGCACCCTTGAAGTCTTTATAAAAAGAAAGGAAAAGGTCACTTCCCAGCCAGAATCCCCTTCACAAGATTCTCCAGCAGCTCAGAAAAATTAACCGCAGACACAGTGACCTTGTCCAGGGGCGAGAGCAGAAACACAGGAGCCAGAAAGTATTCCAAACACCCATCTGTCCACAGCACTGTGCCCACGACCACCAAGAGTCTTTTTAATATTCCCTCCTGCCTTCCATTACCGTGCATTTACAAGGCATCGACTGAATTTTACTGGAATGACCAGTCTCATATTTATAACAGGAATGCCTGGCATTTCCCACTACTCTGCTTTTTTTAACATCAAACAGAGGAGCAAGGACTTTAAGGACACCAGAAAACACGGAGCACTCAGTCTGGGCAGAGTGAGGAAGGTTGGGGTGAGCAATTCCCTAGAATGCCTGAATGTTTCCAGCACTGAACAAACCTGAATTCATTCCTCTAGGAATAAGGATTAAATCTCCGAATCTATCACTTGGCCTGCCCATGCCTCAGGCAGGGTGTCCCAAAGATGTCTGGTATCTCCCCAGTTCCTGAATATTCCAGACTGAGCCATCTGAGGTCGGGACTGGGTTTTACTGTAGCCAGGTGACTAATTCCAGCCAGCTCATCCCATGAGTCACATGAGAGAAAGCCTAAATTCATGGTTTCTCCGGATATGCCCCTTGGGGATGGAGAAAGGAGAAGGAGCAGCACTCCCCACCCAGGGCCAAGTCGTTGCTGTTACTGGTAACAGGGAAGTAGGAACTGCAGCAGGGGCTGTCCCTAGGCCAAGGGAGCAGAGCTGTGTCACTGCCTGTAGGAATTCCAGCCAGGAGGCTCCCAGGGGGGTGATGATCCAGGCTGACTTACAGGTCAGCCTCACTTACACAACCTCACGGATGCTGCAGAACAAGGCTGCTCATGCCCAGTGTTCCCTGCTCAGAGACGGAAATGGTTTGAGTTAGTGCTCAGGGCAGAGTTATGAAACCAGGCAGGCCTTCAGATTCCCAAAGGAAGCCTAGAAAAACATCAGCTTTGCTCATTTCAGAAGCTAAAGGCACTCAATAACAGAGAAATGCAGCTCTGCAGAGAAGCAGGTTTTTACCCTGGCCTGGCATCCCCTCTCCCAGGGAGGGAGGATAGCACATTCCCGCCAGGCAACTGGTGCCAGAGGTGGTGTCTCGCCCTTACATAAGGACAAAATGGCCACCCCAAAACTCCACCCCTTTTCTGCAAGCCTGGATGGAACCCAGGAGCCACCACCGGTTCCCGGCTGGCTCTCCCCAGTATTGAGCTGCAGATCCACGGGAGGAGAGGCCGGCTGGAGATGCCTCTCCAGCTATCTGGCAGTGGGGAACAGGAAGGTCAGGCTGGCTCTGGCACCTTCCCCATGCGCTGCTGGCTCAGCTGGGCATTTGCTGAGCTGCCCTCCCTGGCAGGCTTAACTAAAAAAATAAAGAGGAGGTGACAAGCATCGGATGTTTGATGACGAGAAAGACTTATCTCGAGGGTATTTGTCGGACAGACCTACAGGCTTAACCTTGCAGAGGACAAGGAGCCTTTAGACTTGGCAAAAAGCACCTGGCTGCCTTCAGGCAAGCTGTAAAAACCTGCTTTACACGATAAAAGAAAGCCTGGGGGTTTTCTTTTCACATTTAACTAGGCAGAAGTGTAGATCACTGTGCTGCATCCCCACTCCAGGATGGAGATTGCTGCACGTGGCAGCGCCCCGGTACTGCAGCCCCATTCCCTACGTGCCATCCATCACCATCCACTGCGGCTCCATCTTCCCCCGGGAGAACAACGGCCAGGCAGGAGATAAAGGACCAAGCACGTGCTCCAGCCGGCCTGGGAAACGTCTTGGTCCCATCAAATTAAATTATAACTTGTTGGGTGGAAGGGGAATTAAGGCCGGTGGTGGATCCCTATGGCTAACAGCAATAAATGAAGGTTTTAATAATAGCTTTATATGGATAAAGGATAATTAAAAAAAAAAATGCAGGCTGCTGCAGACTCTCTAAGATCTTTAACTAGCGCAAGCAAGTTTCTCAGGCAGCTTTCACAGGCAGAAGTCCCCGGTTCAAGCACGTGGCTCGCAGCAGTGCTTCCTGCCTCGCACAAAAACCTTCTGCTTAATCCAGTGATGGGCTGGAAACCTGCTGGCACCATTAATCTATCGGACTCCTTCATATTAGGTAGAATTCTGCTCTATAAAGGGGATCTCAGACATGAAATTACACCCTCCAGATTTTTGTGTTGTTTTTTTTTTTAATTAAGCAGTTCTAATTGCACAGCTCCCTGGACGTGTCTGAGCAATGAAAAACCTCTTTGTCGTTGTACCTTTGAGCCAAGGCAAGTCACGATGAGCAGCAGCAGTAAAGTTAACACTTTAACATGACAAAAACCTCCATAAAACATTGATTTTTTTGTGCCTTATCAGAACAAAAGCAAGTTTTTAGAGACTGCTGTCTGCTTTTAATGGTCTGAGGAGACAGTCGGGAGGTTGCTATTGTCCGCCGACAAAAGCGCTATTCATGCCCCGGTTAATCTGCAAAGGGGGTTTAAACACGTTTGAAAGTGTTTCACAGTTCAAGAAAGTGTCCAAGTCAACCGGACGTGTTTAAACAGGCACAATTATGGGAAAAGATTAATTCAGAAGGGGCCTTCTCTTCCCGGGGGGAGGGGGCGGGAAGAGGCTGCAGCATCAGAGGTGGGTGCAGTGAGCCGGACGCTGATTTGAACTGATGCCCTTCGGGGAACTGCCGGCTCTTACGTGAGTGCAGGCACGGGGGGGGCGGGGAGGGGGCCAGCGGCCTAGCGCCTCACTCCGTCTGCCTCTGACTCAGCCTCCCAGCAGCTCCTCCGGCACTGCCCGGCCAGCAGCCACAGCGGTGCCCCGCGCTCCGCTGACCGGCACGGCCGCCGGGCACACGCGCGGCTCCCCCTCTGCATATCCCACTTCATTCATGTA
Organism: Acridotheres tristis; assembly: GCA_037013685.1. NCBI lineage: Eukaryota > Metazoa > Chordata > Aves > Passeriformes > Sturnidae > Acridotheres > Acridotheres tristis. The sequence goes on along the minus strand of CM072897.1, from coordinate 19,698,145 downwards.
CCCCAGACCGGACTCCTGCAGCCCCCCGGGCTCAGAGCGGCCGTTTCCCGGTGTGGGCCATGGGGAGACGCTTGGAGCGGGCGTTCCCCTGCGCGGGATCGGAAAGGATGCTCGGAGCGGGCGTTTCCCAGGGCTGGGTTACGGGGGGATGCTCGGAAAGGGCGTTCCCCTCTGTGAGATCTCGGAGGGATGCTCGAGGAGACAGAGGAGGGGACGTGGGGCCGGGGCCGCCGGCGGCACGAGGTCGGCGCCGCGAGCCCCCCGCAACCGCCCCATAAGGGCGCGTGCCCCCTCCCCTCAGCCGTCGCCCGGGGGTGAACCCTCTCCCGGCGGTGGAAATATGGGGATAACTGCGGTACTAGCGTGGCCTGGCCCACCGCTCGCTGCCCCTCAGGCCGCCGTTACCTGCCGCTGCTCAGTCACGCTGCGATCGCGTCCACTCCTTCCGAGCGCCGCCGCCGCTCTGCACACCGCCCCCACGCCCGGCCAAGGTGATTCTAGCCTGCCACAGCACCGCCCCCCGCGGATCCCTCCGCCACCCGCTCTGCCGGGGACCACAAGGGCGTGGCGCCGGGGCTACTTTCACGAGCGGACGCGCAAAGCACGAGGGGGAGGCGCTGAGTCACAGCACGCGCCCAGCCGGCCAATGAGGGGGTGGCGCAGCAACCGCGCGCGCGGACGGAGAGTGGCCGTCGTCTTAAAGGGACCGCGGCCCGGCGCGATGCTCTTAAAGGGGCCGCGGCACCCAATTTACACCGAGCCCTCCAATTCACATTGATCCCGCCCAACTCACACCGACACCCCCAGCTCACACCGACTATCCAGCTCACACCTCAGGGGTCCCTCACTCTGGGGACCAGCAGCTCTTGGTGTTTTGGGGTGCTCTGGAGGATCCTGAGACCTTCCAATGGGGACACTGGGGACCAATATAGAATCTCTGTAGTGAGGCCACGTGGACGCAGTACTGGGGACACTGGGGACATTGTGCTGGGATCAATGAGAGACCAGGCTGGAGATGCTGGAGACACGGAGGACGCTGTGCCGGGGCCGCTGGGGCACTGTCTCAGCTGTGTGGGGACCCAACATGGACACCGTATGCCAGATCCATGAAGGCTCTTGGCTGGTAATAGTGGGGACCCCATGCTGGAGATATTGGGGACACGGAATCATGGGGACCTTTTGTTGGTGACCCATGTCAGTGGCTCCACACTGGCACCATGGTGACACTGGGGACCTGCCATTAACACAGGGACTTGCCACACAGACCCTGTGCTGGATTTTTGGGACAGCCAGCCAGTCATCTGGGGACCCAAAATGGTCACTGTATGCTGGGACCATAGAGGGGTCCTCTACCGGATACACTGGGGACTCTGTGGTCCACGGAGGGGACCAAAAATGGTCAGCCTGCGCTGGGGACACGGGACCTGTGTTTGTCCTGTGTTGGACCACGGGGTCATTGCGGGAGACCCAACATGGCCACCCCATGGGGCACCCTGTGCTGGGAGAGGCAGACTCTACAACACTAGGAACACCGGGGATTCTGGGGACACCGGGGACCCGGCCAGCGCCGCGTCCTCGCCATGGCGCTGCCGCGCCCCCGAGGGTTCCGGGGAGTGTCCCCGGGGGGGGAGGGGGTCCCGGTGGTGACGTCATGGCGGCGCCGCTGGGTGACGCGGTGCGGCGGCTCTGACGTCAGGCCCGGCCCCCCGGCAGCATGGCGGCCGTGCCCGCGCCGGCCGGCCCGCGCTGACATGGTGAGGGGCCGCGACGCGGGAGGGGACACGGGGACACGGCCATGGCCGCGGGGGGAGCGCGCCCGCGAAGGGGGCGGGACGGGCCTGCGGAGGCCCGGGGCGGGGGAGGGGCAGCGGCCCTCGGTGTCCCCCCGTGTCCCGGGGTCCCCCGCCTCGGGGCGGGGATGGGGCTGGAGGAGGAGGAGGGAGCCCCGCGTCGCGATCGGCCGGGCATCCCCCGACATTTCCATGCGCAGTCCCTATCCTGGTCCTCCATCCTGGTCCTCCATCCCACTGTTCCCCTCCTGGTCCTTCATCCTGCTGTTCCTATCCTGCTTCCCAATCCTGCTGTCCCATCCTGTTCCCCCACATTGGTCCTCCATCGCTCTGTTCCCATCTTCCTCCCTCATCCTGTTGTCATTCTGTTCCCTCATTCCAGTGTCCCCAGCCTGCTGGTCCATCTTGCTCTCTCCATCTTGCTCCCCCATCACGCTCCCTCATCTCACTCCTCCATCCCACTGTCCCCATCCTGCTCCCCTCTAATCTGCTCCCCCATCCTCCCTATCCCAACCTGCTCCTCCATCCCAGTGCCCTCCAAATTGTTATTCCCATCTTTCTCCCCCCATCCCACTGCCCACATCCTACATCCCCATCCCACTGTCCCCAAACACTCCCCCCAACCCCTATTATTCTCCCTATCCTACTGCTCCCCCCACACTGCTTCCCCAAATTGTTCCCTCAATCCACTGCCCTCAACCCTCTCCCCAAAACCAGCTCCCCCAGTTTGCTCCCCCTCTGATTCCCTCCGTGTTGATGTGCTCCCCCAATCCACTTTCCAAACCTCTCCCCCATCCCCGCTGCCTCCCAACCCTCTGTCCCCAGGACCTCAAGGGCCAGTACTGGACGGACGATGACTCCGACGGGGATAATGAGTCCGAGGAGTTCCTCTATGGTGTGCAGGTGGGTGCTGGGTCCCACTGGTGCCACAGGAGGTTCAGGAGCCCCCAGCCTGAGCCTGATGGCAGGCCTGTGGCTGTGGGAGCTCAGGGTGTGACAGGCTGTGGGCGCTGTGCTGCAGGGGACCTGCGCCGCCGACCTGTACCGGCACCCGCAGCTGGACGCCGACATCGAGGCAGTGAAGGAGATCTACAGCGAGAATGCCGTGGCTGTCAGGTGGGTGCCTCTGCTGCCCCCTGCCCTGGGCAGTGCCGTGCCCAGGCACACAGCTGGGCCATGCCAGGAACTCAGCTGTGCTATCCCCAGGCATCCAGATGTGCTATCCCTGGGTACCCAACTGTGCCATGCCCAGGCATCCTGTCGTGCCATCTCTGGGACACCTGATCGTGGTATTACCAGAACATCTGGCCGTGGCATCCCCAGGCATCTAGCTGTGCCATCTCTGGGGCATCTGACTGTGGCATCCCCAGAGCATCTGGCTGAGCCATCCCTCAGAAATACCCTCCCCAGGACACGGGCCACAATATCCCCTGGGCACTTGGCTGTGCTATTCTTGGGCACCCAGCCATGGCATTTGTGGAGCATCCATTTGTGGCTGCCCCAGGCACTCATCTGTGCCATCTCATCACCCAGCTGTGCCATCCCTGGGCACCCAGCTATGCTGTATCCAGGGCACTCACCTGTGGCATCATTGGGTCACCTGGCCATGGCATTGCCAGACACCATCCCTGGGGTACCCAGGTGTGCCATCCTCAGGCATCCAGCAGTACCATCCCCAGCACATTTGCACATGCCATTTCCAGGCACTTGACCATGCCATCTTGGAGCACTCAGTAGTGGCACCCCTGCATAACCGGCTGTGCCATCCTTGGGGCACCTGACTATAGCATTACCAAGGCACCTGGCTGTGGCATCTCTGGGTATCCAGCTGTGCCACTGCCAAGGCATTCAACCATGGCACCCCTAGGACACCTGGCCATCCCATCTCCTGATTACCTGACTGTGCTCACACATTGCCAGGTTCACATCCACATTCTGGGCACTCCCCCTGTGTGTAGATTGATACATGGAGAGCCACACATGCCACTGTCACTTTCCTATGAGCCTGCCCACCGTGGCATGGTGGGCACCAGGCCACTGTTCCAGCACTGTGCCAGCCCCCCATGCCACAGCAACACACGTCTTCACAGGGAATATGGGACCATCGATGACGTGGACATCGACCTCCATGTGAACATCAGCTTCCTCGATGTGAGTCCCTGGGGTGCCCCTGGCAGTGCTGGCACAGGGAGGGTGGGCACATGTGCCTGGAGGGTCCCCAGATCCGTCTGCCTGGCTGGAGATCCTGTGGCTGTGCCAAAGTGTGTCTCTCCTTTGGCAGGAGGAGGTGGCCACAGCATGGAAGGTGCTGCGGACGGAGCCCATCGTGCTCCGCCTGCGCTTCTCCCTCTCCCAGTACCTCGATGGCCCCGGTGAGTGGGGACAGGTGGGATGTGGTGTCCCTGTGTCCTCCGGGCAGGCACAGTGCTGCACCCACAGCTCCTTCTCCTCTCTCCCTGCAGAACCGTCCATTGAGGTTTTCCAGCCGTCCAACAAGGAGGGCTTTGGGCTGGGTCTGCAGCTGAAGAAGTAAGAGTTGAGACGTGGTGGGCACCTGAGGGTAATGGGTGGGGTGGCTCACAGAGTCACTTTTCTGCCCCAAAACTGGCCACATGCCACATGTCCCGTTGCCACCACCTTCTGTCCATCACACAATCCTGTGATGGGCTCACCACCATCTGTGTATGGGGAAGAGGAGGGGCTGGGGGTGTCATGGACCACCAAGCACCCATGGGTGCTGTCCCCCATGTTTGCCAGGATCCTGGGCATGTTCACATCCCAGCAATGGAAACATCTCAGCAATGATTTCCTGAAGACCCAGCAGGAGAAGCGGCACAGTTGGTTCAAGACGAGCGGCACCATCAAGAAGTTCCGTGCTGGTCTCAGCATCTTCTCACCCATCCCCAAGTAAGGTTCTGATGCTGTCCCCACAAGGGACCAGCCCTCTGTCCCCTCATCCTGGGTGAGGCCTGGCAACGTGCCTCAGTTTCCCCCTTTGGATGCTGCTGCTCCCTACCAGATCCCAAGCAGGTGGAGGTTGCTTCCAACAAGTAGCCGACGGGTGAATCCGACGCTGGGTGATGGAGGAGCAGGGAACGTTGACAAACAGGTGCTCAGGGGGATTCTGTGCCTGCAGGTCTCCCAGCTTCCCTGTTATCCAAGATTCTGTGCTGAAGGGCAAACTGGGCATCCCCGAGCCTCGTGTGAACCGCCTGATGAACCGCTCCGTGTCCTGCATGGTGAAGAATCCCAAGGTGGAAGTTTTCGGCTACCCACCCGCCAGCACCCAGGCAGGTGTTGCCCCCTTCAACATCCTGGTGGGTGCCACCCCGCCTTGGGGTTTGCTTTTCTCTTCTTCCCCTTTCCAGGGGCTCCTCTGGGGTCACACTGTTTGTTGTGGGGTGCTGAGACACCATGGGATGGGGGGAGCCCCACTCTTGGGTACTCTTGGGGAGCTGGGGCCTGGCTATGGGGGCCAGTGGGATTTTTCCCCCACTCTGGGTGCTGCATCCCTGCTGTGCCAGGGGATATTGGCATGTTGGGGGTCTTGCTATGCCAGGGGGTGTTCGGATGTCCAAGGGTCCAACAGTGCCAAGAGGGGTTTGGTGTGTTGTGGGTCCCACTATGCCAGGGGGTGTTGGCATGTCAAGGGTCCCACTGCGTTGGGGGTGTTGGGGGTCCTGCTGTGTTGGGAGGGCGTTGGCATGTTGGGGTCTCACTGTGCTGGGGCACGTTGAAATGTCAGAGGTCCTGCTGTATCAGAGTTTTGGTATATTGAGGGTCCTGCTGTGCCGTGGGGAGCTGGGGGCTGCCCATGCCATGCAGAGCTGGGGGTGCGTGTGGGAAAGGGGATAACACAGCTGGCTCCACTCCCGCTCCGTCACAGGTCGGTGGCCACTGCAAGAACATCCCCACGCTGGAGTACGGCTTCCTCGTCCAGGTGACAGTCCTGCACCTTGCTCATCCTCCGCCTGCTGCCCAGAGCATCCTTCCCCGTTGTCCCACTTCCCACTTCCCCACATCCTACTGTCTGGAGCATTCTCCCCACTACCCCATTTCCTGCTCATCCTTACCCTGATGCCCAGAGTATCCTCGCTGTTCCACATCCCACTCAGCCCTGTCCCATTGCCCTGAACATCTTCTCCGGTGCCCCACATCCCACTTATCCAGACTCCACTGCCTGTATCATCCTCCCCTCAGAGCAGAGTTCCACTCGTCCCCATCCCACTGCCTGGAGCATCCCCCCAGGCTCCATGTCTGAGGCAGTGCCTGACTCCCTCCATCCTGCCCCTCAGATCATGAAGTATGCGGAGCAGCGGATCCCAACGCTCAATGAGTACTGCGTGGTGTGTGACGAGCAGCACGTCTTCCAGAACGGCTCCATGCTGAAGGTGGGGTGGCAGGGCCAGGTCAGGTGCGGGCTATGCCCCTGTGTCACCATCCCTGACGCTCACCACTCTCCTGTCCCCTCCACAGCCAGCTGTGTGCACCCGAGAGCTCTGCGTCTTCTCCTTCTACACCTTGGGCGTCATGTCCGGCGCGGCCGAGGAGGTGGCCACTGGTGCCGAGGTAGGGCTGGGCACGGTGGTGACCCCCACCCCCAGCGCCATGAGGGGTTGCCCCTTCAGTCCCTGCTCTGCCCCAAGGTGGTGGATCTGCTGGTGGCCATGTGCCGTGCTGCCCTCGAGTCTCCTCGCAAGAGCATCATCTTCGAGCCTTACCCCTCTGTGGTGGACCCCAATGACCCCAAAACTCTGGCCTTCAATCCCAAGGTAAGTGCTGGGGGGGACAGTGCTCCTCCACACCAGGGGGTGATGGGAAGCCCCAAAGACCCCTCTGATGGCCACCCCTCTCCTGCCCCATGTGCAGAAGAAGAACTACGAGCGGCTGCAGAAGGCTCTGGACAGTGTGATGTCCATCCGGGAGATGACCCAGGTACGTGGCGTGGCCCCACAGCCCCATGGCCCCATGTGACCTCCCCGGTGTGGGATCCAAGCTGGGAGTGGCATTTTGGTCCTGATCTCCATCTGCTTATGGCTGGGTGCTGAGGGACCCACCTGCACCCCCTCTTGCCTCTGCCAGGGGTCCTACCTGGAGATCAAGAAGCAGATGGACAAGCTGGACCCCCTGGCACATCCCCTCCTGCAGTGGTAAGGCTGAGGGTGCTGCAGCCCTCTCCCATTGCCCCTTGTCCCTTTCACTGCCCCACATTCCCCAGGACATGGGATGGAGTGGGAGGCAGCCAGGTATCCATGGCACAGCCCTCTCATCTCCTTTCTTCTGGGGGGTCATGAGCATCTAATGGTCTTGGGGCAGATTGGTACCACCTTTTCTGACCCTCCTCCTTTTCCTCCTCCTCTTCCCAAGGATAATCTCCAGCAACAGATCCCATATTGTCAAGCTGCCCCTCAGCAGGGTAAGGTGCCAGGCCAGGTTCCAGGTGGGGTGCGGGAAGGAGGGTAGGGAATATGGGAGATGGGGTGGAGGGGTACAGGAGATGGGGTGCAGGATACGGGCTATGGGCTGCACAATGCAGGATGAGGCATATAAGGATATGGGATGGACCATTGGAGGGATGGAAGGATCTGGGATGTAGGATGGATCCCTCTGGGTGGGTTTCTAGCCTGGGAGATAAAGGAGTCAGGACTCAGGATACAGGAAGGGGGATGTTTGACATGGGCCGTGGGATGGGGACGAGACAGGGATGCCAAAAACCTTTCTGGCAAACTTGGAGTCACCAAAACCAGGCTGGGCTGGACCCAGGGCTGGGTGGCCGTGCATGATCTCTGTCTGTCTGTCCTCTCTCCTGCCGGCAATGCCGTTGCTCTTCCTGTTCCCCTGGTAGCAGCTGAAGTTCATGCACACCTCCCACCAGTTCCTCCTGCTCAGCAGCCCCCCAGCCAAGGAGGCCCGGTTCCGCACAGCGAAGAAACTCTACGGCAGCACCTTTGCTTTCCAGTGAGTTGCAAGGGTGGGGGGATAGTGGGAGCCCCCAGGATGGGTGCTGTGGGGCTGATGGACAAGGGGCTGATGTGGGGCTGGCTCTTTCCAGTGGCTCTCACATTGAGAACTGGCATTCCATCCTCCGCAATGGGCTGGTCAACGCCTCCTACACCAAACTGCAGGTATGGCTCTGCTGCCTGCACCCAGTACACCCCAGGGCAGCAGGCGGGCAGGAAGGCAGGGAGGGGGCAGACATTGGGAATTGGCAGGCTTCCTCCACTACTGCTGTGCCCGAGCTGTTGGGGTGATCCCACCACGCTCACCCTGGTATTTTCCCGCAAGCTGCATGGAGCAGCCTATGGCAAGGGCATCTATCTGAGCCCCATCTCCAGTATTTCCTTTGGATACTCAGGTAAGAGGCTGCCTGTGCTGCCCGGTCCTGCCTATGCTCCCGTTCCCACTCCCTGCATGATGGGCAAGGATCTCATCTCCATCCCATCACACCAGCCTCCTCCCAGCCAGGTTGGGGCTTTCCTGCACGCCAAAGAATCAAACCTCCAACATATTCTAGGCTTCAGGAACTGCTGCGCACATTTTTGGGGGGTTCCTAGGGCTCAGCTGCACTGAAGGTGGCAATCCCTGTCCGTGGCATGTGTCCCCACATCACCCCAGGGTGTTCTCTGAGAGAGTGACAGCCCCTGCCTTGCTTTTCCACAGGAATGGGGAAAGGGCAGCACCGGATGCCGTCGAAGGATGAGCTGGTACAGCGGTACAACCGGATGAACACGATCCCCCAGGTGATAGGCCAGGGGACACCGGGGCAGGATGGGAATGGGGCATGGCACCCGTGGGTGCTGGGGACAGAGTGGTAACACCGGCTGCTCTTCCCACAGACCCGCTCCATCCAGTCCCGCTTCCTCCAGAGCCGCAACCTGAACTGCATCGCGCTTTGCGAAGGTGTGGGGATGTGGGGGGATAACGGGGGGCACAGGCAGCACCCATGGGGTCTCCAGGTGGGTGGAGGGATGGAGGCTCCCCACAATGGGCTGTGCCCAGTCAGGCCCTCTGTCCCGCATCCAACGGCCCCTTGCCCCCACAGTGATCACCTCCAAGGACCTGCAGAAACACGGCAACATCTGGGTCTGCCCTGTCTCGGACCACGTCTGCACACGCTTCTTCTTTGTGTGAGTCCAGCTGTGCCCACTCTGCTGCACCTGCGAGACCCCCCCAGGACCCCCCTCACCCCCTTCTCCTCTTCCAGGTATGAAGATGGCCAAGTGGGAGACGCCAATATCAATACTCAGGACCCCAAAATCCAGAAGGAGATCATGCGTGTGATCGGGACTCAGGTGTACACAAACTGAGTGGCGGCGGTGACGGTGGGACCCCGGGACTCCCCGGGCACCGAGTGAGCCCCCGGGCAAGGCTGGGCAGGGGCCGAGCGGGTTTTGAGCCCCCCAGGCAGGGCAGAGCCCGGGCAACACCGGCGGCTCCACCTGTACATAGGCGTTGGGCACCCTGTGAGCACCAGGCGGGTTCAGCGGTCCCTTATCCCCTCCCTGTCCCCTTCCCACTGTCCCCGACCCTGTGGCAGCGTGGAGAAGGAGCTGTGGGTCCGGCGTGGCTGGGGGCCACCCCTCTTGGCATTGGCAGTGACAGTGTTTTTATCAATGATGAGAAACTGAAGCAAAAAAAAAAAACCGAACAACCAAAACAAACCCAAAAACATAGGAAAAAAAAAAAAAGAAAAGGAATTGGTGTTTGTGGATTTAACTGGGATTAAAGTGTGGGGCATGGGAAGGGGAAGCTGGGGAAGGGATGGGGGCACAGGAAAGGAGTGGGATTGTGAGGAAAGGAAAGGGGCACAGGAAAGGGGATGGGATGGGGTTATGGGGAAGGAGTGGGATTCAGGAGAAGGGGTGGGAGTGTTAGGGAGGAATAGGGGCACAGGGAAGGGATTGGAATCTGGGGAAGGGATGGGGGCACTGGGAAAGGATAGGATCCTTAGAAAAGGATAGGATTGTGGAGAAGGGGTGAGAAACAAGGGATGGTACCTTGGGGAAAGGATGGGATTGAGAGGAAGGGGGGATCATGCAGAAAGGAAAGATTCATGGGGAAGGGATGGGATGGTGGGGAAGTGTCGTCGGGAATTGATGCAGCTTTGGGATAGGGCTGGGAGGGAACCACTCTCCCATCACACCATGGGAAAGGGATGGTGCTGTGGAGGTGGAACACAATGGAGAAGGGATTGTGCCTCAGGAATGGGGACATGGGACCCCACAGAGCAGCCCCCCCAGGCACTGGAGCTGCAGCAGAGACTTACATGAGAAGAAACCTCCCAGGGACAGCATTTTATTTCAGCCCAAGCCAATCCCAGTAATTTCATGGACATGGAGGCAGTGCCAGCACAGCTGCATCCTGTTACACCCAAACCTGGATGGAAACCCAGCAGAGATAGCCCAGGGGCTGCCAGGGCTCAGGGCAGGCAGAAGGGACTGGGCACTGCTGGTCCCCACAGCCCAGGGGCTCTCCGGGTCAGTCACAGCAGTGCAAGGCCACGATTTCAGCCAGGATTTATGATGGAATTTAAGGATTCATGTGAGAATTTTCTTGGTTTTGGTACAGTCACCACCTGAGTCCTGACACATTTATTGCACCATTGGGAGCACTCAGTGTCACTTCTGTCATGTCCCTGTCCTCTGTCCCACCTAGATCCCAACATCTGTCCATCCCCACTTGTCCCACACTGGCTGCTCCATGTATCCAAGGGCTGCCCAAACCTGGGCTGGTGGCCATTCCCTCGCCCCTGGCCCTGCCACCCACCCCCTGGGAAGGTTTTGCTTAAAACTGTGGGGTTTGGGGTTTTCTCCTCTCCTCAAATAAAAAATAAGTCACTTTCCTAAGATCATGGCAGTCACTTGGCTGTACTCACAAGTGCAAAGGGACATTTCGTGGGACATGGCCACATCCCCCTGAATCTCCTCTGTCCCTTGGAAAGATCAGTGAAACCATAGGGCTGTGTCCTGTCCTGATTCCCTCTGCAGCCATGGTGAATTGCTCAAAAAATAGCAATTCTTACGAAAAAGCAAATAAAAAGAGAGGCTTATGGTCCTCTCCCAGCTTCACCAAATCCTGGTGGATGCTCCAGCCCAGCTGGAGCTGAGCTGGTCATAACAGGGCCCTGGTTTTGTGTCTGGGTGGTGAACGCGGCAGCGATTGCTACAAAGAACCAACGAAGGTGACGATTTTGACAAAATAAGTTTATTTCGCTTCACTTCATTTCGGCCGAAACCTCACATTTTTCTTTTTTTTTTTTTAGTTTTTTTTGGCTGAAAAAAAAAACCCAACCCAAAAATCCCCCCAAACCAACCCAAAATGCAAAGAACCACATCACTACACCCTCTGCCAGAGGTAACCGAGGGGCTCCAACTCCCCATGGGCCATGGAGCTGAGGGAGCCACTGCAGCCCCCCCCCCCAAATCCCCTCTGCATCCCCCCAGTCCCCAGCCACGAATTGGCCCCCGAAACCAAGCCCTTGAACCCCCCAAATCCGAGCCCTGTAGGAAACGCTCATGGCTCTGAATGCCCGAGTGTTTTACTCAACCTTTTTAATTCTTGTTGGATTTTCTCCTCCATTCCTGATGTTTTTTTGTGTGTTTTGTTTTGTTTTTTTTAAATTAATTTATTTATAGATATATTTTAAAAAAGCAATAGTCCTTTGGTCCCTAAACTCTAAGGAATGATATGACTCTGAAACAAGTAATCCTATGTCCCTGTGCCAGTGACAAGCAGGGCAAGCGCGTGTCCCGCCACCCTGCTCCATGGGATATATATATATATATACTTATTTATATATATCTTCTATAAGTCCAACATACTTTGATCCTTCTTTTTTTTTTTTTTTTTCCCCCAATGCAGGGAAAAAGGAAAATCTTGCCGTTTTTCTTTATTTTCCAAACAAACATCTTCCAGGTGAAGTGCCCGAGGCTGGTCCCATCCCACCGGCTTTGGTTTAAGAATCCATTTGGAGCCTCTTTTCCTCGTTTCTCCTTGGAAATCGGTAGCAGCAAATGAGTGCTTTAAAATAAAAAACCCAAAAACCAGATGATGGCCCGGCTGCCCAGAGCCATCGGCCTTGCTCCCAGTGAGGGATCCGGTGAGTCCCGGCGAGCGGCCGGCGGCGAATCGCAGCCCTGGCACCGCATCGCTCCCCTCCTTCCTTGTCTTCCTCTCATTCCCGTTAAACAACAAACAAGACCAGTTTGGGAAAAAATTCAAAAAGGAAAAGCTACAACCAAAACGCTCTCTTCTTTGCCATTTTCTCCTTCACCTCCTCCTCTTCCTCCTCCAGGATGTATTGCAAAGAAAGAGAGTTACGGGTTTGGATACTGCACTTGGGGAAGGGGAAAGTCGTCAGACACTGCAGGACGTCCGACCTGAAACAGAAGGAAGAAAGGTTGTCAGCCTGCTTCTGGGGGATGGAGGGAGGCACCCAGATCCATTGGGTGGGTGGTGCCAGGCAGAGATCCCTGCACACACTTGGGGATGTAGCACTAACAGGGACGCTCCATGACCACCACCAGGCCCCCTCACCTCTCCGCAGGCTGAGCTGGGGTCAGTAGGGTCTGTTGGCGTCTTTCGGCCGCTTTAGCTGCACTTTTAGCCTCTTCATGCCGATCTGGAAGCCATTCATGGCCTGAATGGCCGCCTGAGCACTCGTCGGATTGTCAAAACTGACAAAACCTGGCGGGGAGGGGACACGGGGGCTTGTCACCACACACGTCACAGGCGGCTGCCTCCCCTCAACCCAGGCACTGAAATCCTCTGGGATGCTCCTGGTTTGGGAGTGCTAGGAGAGGGGATCACAGCCCCAGATTGCAGGAGACTGAGTGACAGGTGATGGCACCTGCAGGGACACCAAGGTCTGCAGGGACACCGAGGTGACAGGGTTGTGAGGACAGCAGCATAAGAGGGTCCAAAGGACACTGGAGTCGTCTGCAGGGACACTATGGGATGGGATTTTTAGGGTCACTGCAGTGACAGGATCTGTTAAAGTGATAGGGGCTGCAGGGACACTGAGGTGATGGGGTCTGTGGGGACACCAGGATGGGATGTGTGGGCTCAGGGGACATCTGGAGGCCAGGTCTGCAGAGACCCTGAGGTGATAGGGCCTCCAAAGACACCGCAGTGGAAGAGTCTACGGGGACACTAAGGTGACAAGGTCTGTGGGGACACCGAGGTCTGTGAGAGGGAGACACAGATCCCTGAGCTGGGGACATAGGGGAGAGCTGGACCCCAAGCAAGGGACAGCAGGGAGACATGGACATCTGAGCTGAAGACCAGGGAAAGAGAGATCCCCAAGATGAGATGTTGGAGAGACAGTCTCCCAAGCAGCAACTTCAGGGAGAGTTGGACTCCTGAGATGGAGATGCTCTGAGCTAGGCTGTCAGCAACAGCCAGACTCCCAAGCTGGGAAGACTGGGGAGAGCCAAGCCCTTGAGCTGGGATTTGGGGAAAGACAGATCCCCTGAGCCGGAATATTAAGAGAGCTGGACCTCCAGGTTGGAGACTCTGGAGCTGGAGGGAGAATGGGACTCTGGAGCTGGAGACTGGCAAGAGCTGTCATATCGAGGAGAGTCAGGTATTTAATATGGGATGCTGAAGAGATCCAGATCCCTAAGTTGGGATGTTGAGGAAGAGCCAGAGCTCCAAGCTGCAATGTTAAGGATTGCTGGAACCTTGAGGTGGGGACTGGGAAGAGCTGGAGCCCTGAGCTAGGACACCAGGGAGAGCCACACCCTGGGACTTACCAAAGCATTTACTCTGGTTGGTGGCACGGTCCACAAAGACTTTGGCAGAGATGACGTTGCCGAAAGGCAAAAACATCTGCGTGAGCTCCGCGTCCCCGAACTCCTGGGGCAGGTGATAAATAAACAGGTTACAGCCCTCGGGACCTGGGTGACACACAAAGGACAGGACATGTCAGTTGCGAGGTGGGGTCACCCCAGGGGGACACCGAGGAGCCACTGGCCCCACATGGGGTGACCCCCACCCCTCACCTTCTCTCTGCTGCTGTGGGATGAGGGGCGCCTGCTGGGGAAAGGCTTGGCTGATGGGAGCGTAGGCTGTGGGATATGCTGCTGGAAGAGAGAAACAAGGAGCTGAGGCCACGGCACCCACCCCAGCCATGGAAAGGGCTGGGACACGCATGTTCCCTGCTGCCACCTGTCATCAAGGGGCCTCTTCTGCCCCACGACTGCTGGCTCTGCCTTTCCCACCCCTCCTGAGACATCAGGGATGTGGGAACAGCTCTCCTAGGAGGGATGCTGGTGATGGCAGTAGTGTGGCCTCAAGACTGAGGAAAGTTGGTACTTTTGGCTGAAAAACCCCAAAGATTTGGGGTCCAGAACTTGATTTTCTGTTACATATCTGGACATTGCTGTCAATGTTCCTAATTAAATGGCTGCTGGGCTTGACAGATTTACACAGGAGGCTCCGACTCCCATCCCTTCACAGCCCATGTCCTTAGCCATCAGATTTGGTCACGTGATGAAAACCCAAAGACTTTTGGTGTCTTAGTGTGGAGCTGGTCCTCTGTCACCCCCCAGATCTCGCCCCCTCTTCTCCATACCACTTCCACTTCCAGGGCTCACCCATGGAGCTCTCTCAGCCCCATGGGTATTAAAATTCACTTTGCACCATCCAAAATTTGCACAGGGAGCCACGACAGGAGCCAGCGGGATGAGGGGACGGCGCTTTCATCGGCATCGCCACCCTGGAGTTCCTGTGAGGGCACAGCACCTGGTGCTCCCCGCATGAATCCATGCCCAAATACACTGCCCCAGTTCAACGTTCAACCCCAGGGTGATGTTCACCTCCCAAAAATAAGGGCGAGGAGCAAAGATGGGAGAGAGGGAAGGAGTGGGAAGCAAAGTTTGAGACCTGCATAGTGCTGCATGCCGGCGTAGGCCTGCTGAAGGGGGTCTGCCACCGTGGGGCTTTGAGCTGGGAAGAGAAGAGAAAGGAGAAGGAAGATAGAATAAGCCAGAGAAAGCCAGGGATGCATGCACAGCTCCCACAGGAAAGGGTTCCTGGCCAAGCGCCACCATGGAGGGGCAGAGCTGCTCCCTGCCTGAATTCCCTCCTCCCTGCAGTGATGCCACGGGAGCACATGGCTGATTCATCCAGCAGGTTCCTGGGATGTGGAGCACCCCTTAAGCATCCCGCAGGAGCCAAGCACACTGCCCTAGCTGCGGGGGCTGTACCTGGGTAGGGATGGATGCCGTTGGTGTAGATGGTCTCGGAGGCGGGCTGCCCGTTGGTCTGGGGCGGCAGCGGGCTGAAGCCGTTCACCCCAATGGGCGTGGCGATGCTGGGCACCGGCGCTGTGCTGATCCCTGGAGGGGTGCTTGTACCTGCAGGAGCACGGCATCAGTGCTGGCATCACCCCGAGACTGGCCCGGGAGGATGCCAAGTAGCAAATGCGGGGGTCCTACCTGAAGAGGGGGTGAGGGGGGCAGCCACCAGCCCGCTGACATTGAAGGCGGCCATTTGTTGCATCTGGGCAGCAGCGATGGCAGCCATGGGGTTGAGGCAGGTGCCCTGCGCGGCCGCCATCAGGGCTGCCTGCTGCTGCATGATCTTCAAGAAAGAAAGGGGGAAAGGGGACAGAGAATGAGAGGCAGAGAGAGGGAGAGAGAGGGGAGGGTAAATCAGCAGCTCTGCTTTGGATGGATTTAGAGAGATAAATGCCACCCGCTGTCAGGTCCAGGGACAAGAGTCTTGGTGATGCTAAATATGGGACCACTAAACCCTACAACCACCCTCAGCTATGGGGAGGAAGCCCTGCATCTGCCCTTAAACAGACATACACCAGCCCTGCCAGGCATCCACATACCCTGGCACTGGTGCTTTCATGGTCTAAACCAGCCCCCCCACCCACGGGGGTCTCCCAGAACCCCTGGTCTGCACCAGCTCCTACCGCTTGCGTGTAGGCCCCGTAGGCGCCGAACTGGATGGTCATGGGGTTGAAGATGCCCAGCTGCCCCGCCATCTGATGCATCCGCCGCAGGGTCCTCTCCTTATCCGTGTCTGCAAACTTCACCACCAGGCTAGACGAGGCGCCCTGAGGTGGGGAGAAGATGGGGGTGATGGTGGTACCACAGCAAAGCCCCCAAACTGTGTACCCGCCGTGGGTGTGGCTCGCAGCATCCGCAGCATCCTCAGCCCTGGGGACACTGCCCAGCTTGGCAGCAGCAACCAATGATCGATGGGAGGTTTAATTATAGCCAGTTATTCTCCCCGGTGGCAACTCCCCGACCTCTGCTTCCTTTCCCCTTCCTTGTCCACAATTCTGACCTTCAGCATTAATTAAACTGCCCCTTTCTCTGGCATGGAGAGGATTAGCCCCACACTCCCACCTCTGGGGCTCAGCACTCTGGCAAGGAGGAACCTGAGGTGATGTGGCCAACAAATTGCCAGTCTGTAGGATTTTGATGCAATTAGACTGAGGATCAAATTAGTGGGTGATTGGATTAAGCAGGCAGCATGGGGTCAGCTGGGGCAGGGTACAAGCCTGGCACTTACCGGCATGGTTTGGCTGCCGTGCAGGCTGTTGATGGCAGCCTGTGCCTCGGCATGGCTGCCATATTTCACAAAGGCACAACCTAAGGGAACAGAGGGAACATAGGACAGGTTGGATTTGGCCATTGGGGGTCCACAGGGTGCCCACCTGATGCCCCAAAGCCCACCTTTGCTGGCTCCATCAGGCCCTCGGAGGATGGTGCATTCCTCAATTTGGCCGAAGGGCTCAAAGAGGCGGCGGACGTCATCCTCGCTCTGCTGCTTCCCCAGCATGCCCACAAAGAGCTTCCTGTCTTCTAAAAACAAAACCAAGCCCATCAGAGTGGGAGGTCACTCACCATCCCAACCCCTCACCACAAATAGTGTATGGAGGGGAAGGAGCCAAGTGACATCAGAGGGAGGGAGCGACACTGATCCCACGGAGAAGGTGCTGGGCTTATCATCTCCGTCCTACAGAACACTCAGGGTGGGAAAACCTCTCCTGTGGGGAAATTGCTGAGGGATGAGTCCTGGAAAAGCCATTGCTCTAGGGAGTAGAGCTGGGGCTCTTCCCAGGGATGGGGGGGCTGACTCCCCCAGCACTGGGGCAGGATGTGGTGGAACAAAGAGAACCCACAAACTAGAGGTGATCACCCTCGTGTGATCGACTTGCAGAACAACCCACAGCCTCCAGTCGTGCCCAGGGGACATCAATAACCCAAACACAAGAGAAGGGATAGTAAATAATGAGAATTTCATGATTATTACCAGCATCTGTCTTGTGCGGCCGCGTGCTCCCGCCGCACGCTAATGGCATTTGACAAAGGAAATAAGGTGCCCTGTCAAGAGCGTTGCTGGGGAAATAAATAAATAATGGCAGGAGACGATGAATGCTTTGTCCGTTAAGGTACCAGGAAAATTAGTTAAGGGAATAGGGCTCGTGTGTTGTCTAGTTAAACATAAACCACCTCCCAGGAGGAGTGGGCTGGGCAGCACAGTGTTGCCTCCTGGGTGAGGGGGCTGGAGACAGGAGCCCCAGCTCACCCATCGATTTTTAATCCTTCACCAATTACGCTCGGTAAGTGGGTAATTTATTTGCCAAGTCCCTCTGGGATGTGCTGGGACCAGCTCCCAGTGTGTTTAATAACAGGGTTTGGATAGGGGAGGATCTACCCCAGCTATCCTGTCAAGTGCAGGAGGCCCCACAGGAGCATCCTGCATCTCTGATAGCGCCTACCTGCCCAGCAACACAACAGATTTGGGATTTTGATCAAATTCCTGCAATTCTATCCAAACGATCACCTCAGCCTGGCAGCCACAGCCTGATGAGTGGCAAATGCTCACAAAGAGTTTGGGAGGGTGGTAGATTGAGAGGGGCTTGGGCCACCTGCGGCCAACTCCTGCCCAGGGTCCCCACAGGCAGCTCTGGACAGGGAATTGCGTTGTTCGGTAAATTAAGGTGGTGAGGGAGAGCAGCTGACTGGTGCTCTGTGCCCCAGGATGTTGAGATGCTCATGATATGATGCCAGGACTTTCCCAGGATTACATCAGGATGTTCCCCCCAGCTGACCAGACAAGTAGAGAGAACATGGCATTTGCTGCTCTGCACCCAAGTTCGGATGCCACCAGCAAAGGCAGTTCCTTTCCTGGATTTCTCCGCAAACCAACCTTCCCACAGCAGCCCTCACGATGCCACCATGTCCCCTATCACCCCCCTGGGTGACCCTGTGCCCTCCTGCCGATGCCAGGCATCCGGAGAACTGGGGACCTACCTCCTCGGCCCTCGCTGTCGGCCGGCTTCACCTGGATGGGGCGGTTCATCTGCAACACAAGTGAGAGCAGGTGGTCAGTGTGGTGGCCCCTGAACTCTTTCCATGGGGAACAGCGGGATTTGGCCAATGACTGGCACCAGGAGCTGGGGAAAAGGGGAGGGACCTGCATGAACAGATCTGGGGCTTGTGGCCACAGCGGCCCGGGGATACCACGTGCAAAGAGCAATGCTCCGGCCCTGGCTATGGGCACCCAATGCTGCAGGTGCCCGTGGGGCCGCCAGTGCCAGGCTTGGCCACCTGCCCGCTTTCCTCGACTGCAAAGGACTGCAGAGGCAGCAGAAGAACCCCGCTGGCCCTGGCCCCTCTGGCACCATTGCTCTCCTTTTCCCAAACCTCACCCAAATTTGGCCTCCTCCTTGTCACCACCGTGTGCACCCACGAGCGTGACACCCGTGTGCAGCAGGACACGCTCGGCTGGCAGGCACATCCCTGGCCCGCTGCCCCATGGAGCCATTTCTCCTCCTCTCTCCCCCTCCTTTTTCCCCTCCTTTAGCCGAAAAATGCTACAATTATGGCCGTTTCCATGGCAACAAGCGTGCTTCCCCCACGATGCTGCGGAGCCCGAGCCATGTGCTCGATGGGGTCGCCACGGCAACGGCGAGATGTCACACATGACAGCGCGGGGGTGCACACACGAACACACCTTGAGCACACACGGGGACAGTCACCCCCACGTGCGTGTGCACCCCCATCTCAGGTGCCCCCTGCTGCACCCCTGGAAGGGGTCCTTAAATTTTGGGGCTGGGTGGGGTCAGAGCCAGTCCCCCCACATCAGGATGAGGAAGAGGATGGGTAAGAGAGGAGGGAGGTTTCCACAGCAACTGCCTCGTCTCCAGGGAAACGTGGAGAGAAATGTCAGCGCAGAGCTGGTGATGGTCCAGGGAAGGGATTGAGTCCCCAGGAGTCACGGAGTGGCACAGGGTGACATCGAGGGACACCTCACAGTGTCACCCATTATGTCACCAGTCCCCCAAACTTGTGCTGGGGCAGGCTTTGGCTCACCCCAAATTCAGGAGGCTGTGACAGCACCGAGACCCTAAACCCAGAACCCCGCTGTCCCTCATATCCCTGCCACGGCCAGGAGGAGGGAACCCCATTTTGGGGGGGGCTGCCCTCCTCCACTGACCCGCCAGCCCCATTTACCAGCACGATGGCCTTTGATGGAATAAATTTCCCATGCCTGCTGCTGTATGCTTAATGTAATAAACCCAGTGAGGATGATTTAGAATAACATTTACGGAGCCGCAGAGTGTCATTTTGATGTGTCTCCCGTCTCCGCTCGCCGGTTATTAAACTGTATTGATTCCCCGGGAGCGGCTGATGTTTATAAATGTCAGGCCTCGGGGACCAGCTAACCTACCCCAGGGCTGCCACACTGCACTGAGGAGAAATTGTCCTGGCCTCTAGACAGCCCCAGAAGGGGGTTTAGGCACCCTTGGCATCACCACGTGCCCACCACAGGGTCTTCAGTGACCCCCTGTGGCACCCAGACCTTCTAGTTGTCCCCACAGCACCCCTGCACCGTGTCTACACAGCCCTCTATCCATCCTCCTACACTAAACAGCCACCCAGGCATTTCCTCCTGCTCCTGACACCCACCTGCCCACCCTGCAACACCCATCCATCCACTCATCCATCCTGAACACCCACACAATCACCCACACACCCATCTTCCCCCAGGATTCATCCAGCCATACTCCAACACCCATTCCCATTGCATCCATCCATCCCCATAGAACCCATCCATATCCCCAACACCCACCCTCATAACACCCATTTGTTCCCAGAGCATCCATCTATATCGCCAACAACCATCCATCCACCCCCAAATACCCATCCATCCCCATTGCACCCATCCATATCCCCAACATCCAACCCCATACACCCATCCATTCCCATATCATCCATCTATATTGCCAAGACTCTCCATCCATCCCCCAACACCCATCCATATCCCCAACGTCAATCTATCCCTGTACCACCCTTACATCTGCCCATCCATCTCCCATCTTGCCACCATGCACCTTTCCACCACCACAGCATCCATCCATCCATCCATCCATCCCCAACTCCCAGCCATCTCCCACACCCCAAGACATAGTGACACGCTGCTTGGGGTGTTCCAGCACCCACCATCACCAGCAGTCCACAAAGCCCCAGCTACCCCATGGCCAAACCACTGGTGCTACACAGCACAGAGTTGCTAAACCACCTCCTGACTGCTCAGGCATTGTCCCCCATCCAAATTCAGAGCCCCCCAAGAGCCTGGGTACCAGGGAGAGCCAACCCATAGAATCACTGCCAGGGGATGTGCCCAGTGGGATATGGTCACTTCTTTGGCATCACACTTCTCCTCCTTGTCCTCACAACCAACGGCCAGAGGATCCAGCAGGCCACCATGCACCCAAATGAGATGCAGGTGGCAGGTTGGCAGGTGACACTGGAGCGAGTGCCCATGGGAGCCTCGTGTCCCTGCCACCCCAGGGAGAAAGGAACCGAGGTACTGGCAGTCACTCGTCATGGGAACACCTTGACAGAGCCCTGAGGGTAACCCACAGCAAGTCCACAGCTAGTCTGGGGACAGTCACACCACTGCACAACCCTGCACGTGCATGACCACCCTGGCACACCCTGCACATGCCCACACACCTCTGAACATAACCACAGTCCGGCAGCACTCCCCAAGCACACCCACCCCCAATCCCCCCGGCACAGCCGTACACCTCCGGAGCCACACACCCGTGCCCACGCAGCGCTGCGCACACCGCTGTCCCAGAACCATTGCACACCCACGCGTGGCCGTGCAGCTCCGCACACAGCCCTGCAGGCACCTCGACAGCCCCAATGCATGCCACACAACACCCACAGAACCCTCCCTGCTGCCATGGATCACACACAACACAGGCATGCACCCCTGGACGCACAGCCAGCGCCGGGGATACAATGCCCCTTGCCTCAGTTTCCCCGTTGTAGCAGCAGGACCCACAGTGAGACCCCTGGGAGCCCTCTGTGGACACACGGACACCTTGGGGTGGGCTCACGGCACCTCCAGCAGCACCCACATCCCATTCCCACGGCCACCATGCGCACCTGAGCCCAGTGCAACACCTGCACACACCTGCACTCCCTGTCACACCCAGTGTGCCCACACACCCCCACTGCTGCCACTCCCCCAGCCCATGTGCACCCACATCCTGTCACCATCACTGGGGGCAAAGACACCCTAAGCTCCTCTTCCCACACACACAGAAACCCACGTGCTTGCACACCCACCAACACCCATCTGCACACACCCGGGGGTCAAAGCCCTGCTAATGCACATACCCCTCCCTGCACTGCCTGAGGGTGCAACATTCCCCAAGTGCTGCCCCTTGCACACCTGCACCACACATACACACACACACAAACCTGCGGTAGAAAAATACACCCTCCAGCCAACACGCACACCAAACCCATCACTGGGGGTAGATACACCTCCTCAGCATCATCCTCCATCCCTGCCTGCAAACAGACCCCCCCCCGCCCAGCATTCCCGGGTGCCAGAACACCTTCCTCGTTGACACCCACACCACACACAGCCTCCCTGGGTTCAGATACAACACCCCTCTGTCGACATCCTACGCTTCCCTGTGTGCAGATACACCCTCTTGGCCACACATGCACACACACACGCAGCCCCCATCCCTAAGCGCAAATACACCCTCACCACCAACAATCACCCTGCCAACACAGGCACCCCATCCCTGGGTGCAGATACACCCTGCACAGCAACACTCACGCCCACACACCCCATCTGTGGGTGCAGATACATCCCCTCACCAACAGCCCTCCAACCCCATTCTTCTGTGCAAATACACCCTCCGCACCAACACTCTTCCATCTCCAACACCCATCCCTGGGAGCAGATACACCCTGTCATCAACACTCCCAATCTTCATCCCTGCGTGCAGATACACCCTGCAACACCCACACCCGACCTCCCCATCCCTGGGAGCAGATACACCTCCCCACCAAAACCCCTCCATCCTCATCCCTGTGTGCAGATACGCCCTGCTCACCATCAACACCCCTCCACGACCATCCCCGGGAGCAAGGATCCACACCCTCGCCATCACCCCCACTCCCATACAGCATCCCCGGGAGCAGATACAACCCTTCGCCATCACCCACATCCCTCCTACAACCCCCCCGGTGCAGCTCCCCCACCCTGGCGCGAGCGGAGGCTGCCGGGCGGTGCCGGGCCGTGCCGGGCCGGGCGGAGGCGGCGGCAGACAAAGGCGGGGCCCTACCTCGATGCAGAGGATCTTGGACCCGGCGGGCACCCAGAGCACGGGCGGCCGCGGTCCCGGCGCCGGCACCTGCGGCAGCTGCATGGCCGGACCGGCCGGACCGCCGGCCCCACCGAGGCGGTTCGGCTGAGCTCGGCTGCGCTCGGCTCTACCCGAGGCGGCTCGGCCGGGCTCGGCTTAGCTCGGCGCGGCTCGGCAAGGCCGGGCTCGGCTGGTTTGGGTTCGGCTAGGCTCGCCGGGATTGGGTTCGGCTCGGCTGGATTCGGCTGGGCTCGCGCAGCGGCGCGCGGGGGGCGGGGCACAGGGCGGAGCGGCTGCAGCCCCGCCGAGCCGAGCCGAGCCGGGCCGGGCCGGGAGGGGGGCGGGGCCTCACTGGGGACACGCCCACTACATGCTGGACACGCCCCCGGACCCCCGACACGCCGGGGGCGGGGCCTCGGTAGGGCGGGGGGCGAGGATGGGAAGACGGGGCTGCTCAGGTACAGAGCGTCAGCAGGTACAGGGCTGTGAGTACAGGTACAGGGGATGTGCAGGTACAGGGTATGAGCAGGGACAGGTGTGAGCAGAGGTAGATGTGTGTGCACAGCACAGGCACGCGCGTGAGCACAGGTACAGGTGTGTGAATACACGTACAGGGGATGCGTAGATACAGGGGGTGAGCACACGTACAGGTGTTATGAGCAGGCACAGGGTATGTGAGCACAGGTATAGGTGTATGAGTACAGGTACAAGGGATATGAGCACGTACAGGGGGTGAGCACAGGTGCAGGAGGGATGCACAAGTATAGAGGGGTGTGCACAGGTGGAGGGGTTGTACATAAACACACACGGATGTGCTTGTGTGCACAAGCAGAGAGATGTGCACAGACACAGAGGTGTGTACCCAAGCGTGTACACAACTGCGTACACATGGGTGTGCACAGGCACAGAAGGGGTGCTAAGGCACAGGCAGGTGAGCACACGCAGGTGTGAGCACCTGTATGGGCACGGGGGTGTGAGCACAAGCACACAGTCCCCTGCACTGCTGTGTGCACATACACAGAGGGGTGGACACAGCCGTGAGCCCCTGTGGGGCATGTGCCCGCATGTCCACATGCACACACGTGCTCACACACACACATCCCCACCCCCAATGCGAGTGGCCATGGCAGTAGCCATACACACAAGTGTGTGCCTGATGAGAACCCCCAGGCAAGGCCTGACCCCGGCCTCCTTTAGACTGCCAAGGAGGGCTGTTAACTCTTGAACCTACTGAAGCATGGCCCCACTGGTGAGAGCATGGCTCAGGAAGCCACATCCCCGCAATCCTCACCCCCCTCTGTCAGCTCCACACACACAGAGCAGGGATTGATATTCATGGGCCCCGGCTCTTTCCCCAGCCAACCCGCGGGCCTATTGATTTTTATTTAGGCGAATAATTAAATATTTATTTTCACTTTGTTAAGCTCGGGAGGTCGGAGCCCACAGAAAGCGCAACAGCACGTGGGCGGCTGGAAAATCGATGCCTCGGTTTGCGGCCGCTGGAAGTGGCTCCCGCGCCTCGGGGAGGTGTCACCAGCCCCCGCCCTGGCTCACCCCGTTCCCCCGGTACCACTTAAGGCTTCCATGCCTTGGGGAGGTGTCACCAGGCACTACTCCAGCTCAACTCGACCCCTGGGTGTCACTTACCCCTGGCAGTGTCTTCTGCTCATGCAGGGCACTCTGTGCCTTCAGTGCAGAGTCGCGGGCGCAGTAGGTGAGGAAGGCACAGCCTGTGGAGACAGGGAGACAGGATCAGTGTCCAGCCTGGTATCGCCACAGTGCCCTGAGCAGACAGGGAGCTGGTGGCACAGCTGATATGGCACTGTGATGTCTCAGCATCCTGGCATCCAGCACCATGATACCCAGCACCCCAGTACTGTGGCAATAAACCCCCCAGCACCATGGCACTTGATACCCTGGCATCCAGAACCCTGGTCCTGTAGTATCCGGCATCCCAGCACTCTGGCGCCCTGGCATGGTGGCATCCAGAACCCCAGCAACCTGGCATGCTGGCATTTAGCACCTTAGCACCATGGCATCCAGCATCCCAGCACCCTGACATCCTGGCACCCTGGCATTCAGCATTCTGGCACCCTGGCAGTCTAAAACCTGGGATCTTGCACCCTGGCATGGTGGCATCCATCACCTCAGCACCACAGCATCCAGCAATAAGCACCCTGACGACCTGGCACCATGGTATCCAGCACCCTGGCACTGTGGCATGCAGCAGCTCAGCACCGTGGCATCCACCATCCTGTCATACTGACACCCTGGCCCCACGGCATCCAGCAGCCTGGTACCCTGGTACTCTACAGCCAGATGGGCACACACGGGTCACAGTTCACCCCCAGAACAGAGTAGGAGACAGAGCAGCAGGACGACGGAAGGAAGCGAGGAGCAGGCAGCACACGGGTAGCGGCGCTCTGACCCCAGCCCTGGAGAAAGCCACAGGTTTCCAAGTCCTCCAGGAAGCAGATCTCCAGGCGTCAAGGCCGTGCACCCTGCCTTGCCACCACGTTTCTCCCAGCCCTAAGCATCCTCCGTGGGATGAGATTCATGTGGTGAAGGTGCTCTGGCTCCTTCGACACCATGATGCTTTGGAAATCGGGAATACGCCTGGGGTGAGGTTTTCCCACGCTGACTCACGCTGCCGAGCCACTCGCTCACACAGAGCTGGCAGCAATGAGGGAGCCCTGGGGACAGGGTCCAGTCCTCTTCCCTCTGTCTCTCCTGAAGCATTCCTGGTGCCTGTGCCACTGCTGCACCACTCCCTCCCTGAGGGCTCCCCCCAGTTTGCTGGGGTCAAATCCAAAAGCATCTGAAAGTGATATTAAAACAGCAGCAAAACAGTTTCCCTTCAACAAAGTAAATATTTAATGAATAAAATTGACATTGATGCATTTTTAATATTGGCACAATTAAATCCGCCAGCTGATTAAGTATTAATAACTCTTAATAAGTACAATCAGCGTGCCTGGGAGGAGAGGGAGCATGGCGGCGGGGCATGCTGCTGAATGGGGACCCTCGCCTGCCTTGGGGTGTTGGGGACATCTGCCCTCACGGAGAGAGAGCAAGGAGAGATCCCCCTAGATCAATTCTCTCCCGCTGCGGGTGGGGAGATCAGCACAGCAGCTCGCCTCAGTCCCGATGCCATTTCCAGTGTTTACCATCTGTAATTATGTTGGCTTCCTGCTCTTCGCTCTTCTTTCTCTCTTTTTTTCCCCTGTTTTTCCTGCAGGCGACAATGTACACGGTGCCCGGGCATTCTGGAGAAGTTCGGAGGGCTGGCGCAGGAGCGGTTCTGCTTTGGAGGCTTGCCGGGAGGGAGAATGCCATTCAAATTAGAGGAGCGTCCTCAATTAAATCACGAGGCTGGGCCGCAGACGTTGAAGCCCGTGCTGGAGGAAGTGGAGGAAGCACTGAGGGGGCCTGGAAGGGTGCAAATCCCAATGATCCAGGCACACAAGCAGCTTCAGAGACACCTGGAGAAATGTTGGAGGCCACAGTGCCAAAAACGGCAGAGTCAAGGCAGTAGCCCCATAGCCAAAGGACATCAACAAGGCAGCAACCACAAACGCCAAGTTTTGGCTTCTCAGGAAAGTCCCAGCGAAGCAGGTGCTAGCTGTAGCACAGGGGTCTGGTGACAGCTTGTGGCTCCTGTCTAGGTGACACCTGGGGTGCCTTGACTCTGCTCTGGTGCTGCACACCCCAGCTCTTGGGTGGGGGGTTCCATGGAGAGCTCAGCGGTGTGTGACCCCCTCAGTGTGTCACTGTTGCAAGTGCCCGTGCTCCTCACACCGTGTCACAGTGCCACAGTACTTGGGACACAGCGCAGACATGGCATGTCCCCATCCACAGTGGGTGCCTGTATCCCAGGGGTGCTCCAACTCCAGGGGTGCACAAAACTCACGTGGGTGTGCTGATGCCAGACAGGTGCCCCCAAGCCAGGCAGACGTTCTAAATTGCTAATGTTGTTCATTGCAGGGCTCCCTGCCTTGTGATGCTCTGATTCCAGGGGTGTCCCCAAGCCAGACAGCAGCACCCTGATCCCTGGTGGATGCTCCCCTCCTCCTCAGAGGTACCCCAGTTTTAGGAAGGGCCATATATCCAAATGCTCCATGCTGGGGTGTTCCCTCCTCAGGGTGCCTCCAGCTTAGGTGTATGTTCACCCCAGAGGTTTCCCCTCCTTGGGGTGCCCCATACTTACGGATAACTTCCAGATCAAGGATATCTCCACTTCAGGTGTAACTCAACTGAGGGGTGCCCCATATTTGAGTACCCCCACCTCATGGGTACCTCCATTTCAGGGGTACATTACCTCATCTCAGAGGTGCCCCATACCACTGCCTCCAACCTCAGGCATACTTCTAGATCATGGGGCCCCCTCTCAAAGCACCCATCTATACCTTGGGGTGCTCCACCTCAGGCTATCCCACCTCATGGGTGCCTCTACCTCAGGGATGTCCCATCTCAGAGGTACCCCTGTCTTGGGATGCTCCATCTCAGGATGTCCCACATGAGGGGTACCCTCATCTCAGGGCACCCCACCTCAGTGATGGCCCACACTTAGATACCAAACCTCAGGTTGTCCCATCTGATGGGAAACCTCATTTCAGGGATGCCTTCACCTCAGGGATATCCTGCCTCAGGCTGTGCCATATCAGAGGTGCCTCACACTTGGGTGCCTTTGCCTCAGGATGTCCCACTCCAGGGGTGTCTTCATCCCAGGAGTCCCCCTATATGCCAGGGTTCTCCATCTCAGTTTATACCACCACAGGGGTACCACAACTGAGGGGTTCCCACCCTCAGGGCATCCCATCGGAGGGGTACCCTTTTGTCAGGATGATCCATCTCAGGCTGTCCCACTTGAGGGGTACCTCATCTCAGGGATATCCCACCTCAGGGACAGGACCCCTCACCTGAGAGGTTCCCTCCACCTAAGTTTGTCCTGCCTCACGGGTGGCCCATATTTCGGTGCCACACAGTGATGTCCCACCGGAGCAGTACCCCATCTCAGGATACTCCACCTCTGGGTGTCCCACCTGAGCAGTACCTCACCGAGGGTCCCCCCCCACCTCAGGGTATCCCACCTGAGCAGTACCTCACCGAGGGTCCCCCCCACCTCAGGGTATCCCACCTGAGCAGTACCTCACTGAGGGTCCCCCCCACCTCAGGGTATCCCACCTGAGCAGTACCTCACCGAGGGTCCCCCCCACCTCAGGGTATCCCACCTGAGCAGTACCTCACCGAGGGTCCCCCCAACCTCTGGGTGTCCCACCTGAGCAGTACCTCACTGAGTGTCCCCCCCACCTCTGGGTGTCCCACCAGAGCAGTACCTCACTGAGGGTACCGAGCGTCTCCCGCACCCCAGGGTGTTCCACTTCACCTCAAGACAGCCCCACGCCTGGGTGCCCCATGTCACGGCGTCCCACCCGGGGGGTTCCCCGGCCCGCCGCCCCCGCACCTTTGTGCATGCCGGTGAAGCGATCTTTGAGCACGGTGAGCTCGTAGATGCGGCCGAACTCCTCGAAGAGCGGCTTGAGGTCGCTCTCCTCCAGGTTGCGCGGAATCTGCCCCACGAACAGCTTGATGGCGTCGTGGTCCTTCATGGCGATGGCGCCGGGCGGGCGACTCAGCCCGTTCACCCGGCCGCTGTTCGCGGTGCTGAACGCCGCCCCCGCCGCCTCGCCCGCCGCCGCTGCCGCCATGGCCCGTTCCGCGCCCCGCCCCGCCCGACCGGCACCGCTCGGCACCGCCCGGCACCGCTCGGCACCGCTCGGCACCGCTCGGCTCGCCTCGGTACCGCTCGGCACCGCCCCGCTCGGCACCTCTCGGCTCGGCTCGGCTCGGCCCGCGCCCGCCAGCGGGCCCGTGACGTCAGCCGGACGGCCCCGCCCAGGGGCGCTGTATTAGCATAATGAGGGGGCGGTGGCCAATCAGAACCGGGGGGCGGAAAGAGAGGCGGGGCGCGGGCCGGCTCCGCCCACTGCTGCACCCTGCCGGGCTGACCCCGAACCCCCCCGCCCCGTCACTCTCCCTCGTCCATCGCCCCCCGTGGGTCCCCATTCTGCCCCCGTCACCCCATCACCCCCATCATCCTCATCACCCTCCATCAGTCCCCGTCATTACCATCATCCTCCCCTCGCCCCGCCACCAGAACTCCATCACCCCTTTCATCTCCGTTACTCCTACCATCACCATCACGACCATCATTCTCCTCACCCCCCATTACCTTCCATCATCCTTATCATCCCCATCACCTCCCATCATCCCCCAACACTCCCGTCCTCCGCATCACCCCGGTCTCCCTCTCCATCCCTTCCTATGACCCCCATCATCCCCTGTCATGCCCCGCCGTCCCTTATCCCCCTCCTATCCCCGACGTACCCCCTTTCCCCTTATCACCCCCATCACCTCCTATGTCGCACCCTTTCCCCCGTCTCCCATCACTCCTATCATCTCCCACCACCTCCATCCCGCCTCCACTCCCTCACCCCCCTCCATCCCCCTTTTGTCCCTATCTTTCCCCCAACCCCAGTCAGGGCTGGCCAAGGGTGTGAGCAGCCTCCTACCTTCCCCTTTAGTAGTCTCTAGACTTGACCCCTCTCTGTTTCCACCTCAGAGCAGGGTTTAAACACACAGAAGGGGCTCAAAAAGGGTCAATTTGAACACTTTGTCGAGGTTTTCACCTCGATGGACCCCACACTGCCCCTGTTGCCGCCGTGGGGATGCCCCAAAAGGGGGAGGAGGGAACCACTTCCCTCCTGCATCCCCCATCACCCCGAAAGATCTGTAATTAGACTGAGCAGTTTTAATACCTGGTGTTGTCGTTAATTAATTAATTAGTCCCAAAGCAGCAGCCAGGTGGGGGGAGGCCTGGCTTCCCCAGTGCGCTGCCTCGTATGCAGGGACTTGAGAGTGTGGGGAGGGGTTTGAGTGTGTGCAATTGCATACGTGTGTGTGAGCATCTGTGCAAGCATGTGCAAGTCTACACAGATGTGCATGTGTGTTCAAG
Organism: Acridotheres tristis; assembly: GCA_037013685.1. Classification (NCBI taxonomy): domain Eukaryota; kingdom Metazoa; phylum Chordata; class Aves; order Passeriformes; family Sturnidae; genus Acridotheres; species Acridotheres tristis. The sequence continues at coordinate 19,668,693 of CM072897.1, read as the reverse complement.
CATGTGCAAGCACATACAGGTGCTGCAAGAGCACACACATGTGTGAGTATGTCCAAGCACGTGTGGCTTCAGGCCTGAGTGTGAGTCTGGGCAATGACTTGTGGGGCATTTGCATGTGTGTGCAAGTGTGCACGTGTGTGCAGGAACATGTGGGCTTGCAAAGACCCATAGGCACATGTGTGCAATGACCTATATGCACATGTGTAGAAGGACTCCCTAGCTCATGAGTGCAAGTGCGTGTGTATACATGTGAGGGCAACTATGTGCATGAGGGCAAGGACACACATGCACGTGTGTGCAAGTGTGCGAGGATCCATATGGACACGTGTGTAGGCATGTCCACAAGTGTATGTATGCAAGGACCTATATGCACGTGTGTGCAAGTTTGTGCATGTGTGCAAGGACCCAGATGCATTTGTGCACGAGTGTGAGTGCACACGTGCAAGGGCCCTTAATGCACGTGTGTTCAACAACCCTTATGCATGCATGTGCACAGTGGATGTGAGGACCTTTAACCACGTGTGTGCAAGTGCATGCACGTGTTCACAAGCACACAATGCACACGTGTTTGCAAGCACACACATAATACACACGCACATTGCACACACCCGCTGCACATACGTGTTTACAAGCACACACACACGATGCACACAGTTGCCTGCCCCTGCAAGCGTGTCCCAATAAACTCCCCTGGCTGGTGCCAGTGCCCACGGGTGGGTTTGGGACGTGTGGAGCACAATCCTGCCGGAATCCGGGGGCTTGGCGGCTGCTCCTCGCCGCCGCTTGGGTTTATTTTTAAACCCGTTGGCCCCGAGTGATTCACACGCTGCCTGTTCCCTGTTCCCTGCTCCCCGGCAAGTTTTACACGACCAAAATAGATGTTCTGGAAGGAACGGGCCACCCGGCAAAGGCGCGGCAGGGAAAGCAGGGTGCTTCCGGGATCCCGGCCCGTCCAAGGGTGGAAACGTCACAGAGCCACCTCCATGATAGTGGTTTTGGGAGGATGCTGGTGCAGAGACCCTGGGGAATGGGATCATGGGTGATGTTTAACCTGGATCACAATACCAGGCTTCAGTGGAAAGTGCCATGTTGGGGAGGTCCTCCATGGGTATCGCAAGCCCTGGGGGCTCTCACACCTGGCTATGGGAGAAAGGGAGCCCAGCAAGGCAGAACGGTAGGTGGAATGAGGGCAGGGAGCTGGGATAGGGTCATGAAGAGCCTCTCCTGCACAGCATCATCTGTAGGAACAGAGGAACATTCTTGGGAACAGAGCACCCTTCCCAGAGCCAGGGTCCTGCTTGCCCCATCCCTGCTGGCAGCAGCTCCCTGCAGTGACAAAAACACCAGCCACGGTACCACGATACAGCACATTTGGGGGAAAAAAAGGAAAAAAATCTGACTTTTAAAAATAGGAGGCAGTAATAACTGTTAATTCACTATTTTTAATTTAAAGTTCAGTCATAAAAGTTTTCCAGCCATAACAGCACATCTCACTCACTTAAGACCAAGACACACATACAACAGTTCCAGCCAGGCAGGATTTCTTGTGAGAGATTCCCTGCTTTCAGCTGAATGCTGTTTCCAGCATGGCAATCCCAACCATCGAAGGACCTGTCCCAGTTCAATGGGACAGCAGCACCACTGGTTTCTTCTCCAAGGAAAACACCATAAAAACCTAACCCTCTGGCTGGAGGAGATCTGGACCTGAGCTCCTCACCCTGAGAATATAACAGAGCAGGAGGAGGACGGGTCAGTTGGCCAAATCCCCAGGCAGAGGTGGGAGCCTGAAGAGCTGAGCAGAGATTTTATAATACCCATGCACCACTCAGCAGATTTGCAAGGGCTCCTCAAAGAGGCTCCAGGGTGTCATCTGCTGAGAAGCCAGAGGAGGTGGCAGCAGCCAGGGTTTAGGGCAGCAGAGGTGGTGGCTTGCAGGCCTAGTCATCAGAGGAGAGAGGAAGGACAAGGACAGGACCCCAGAGCACAACGTGACTGCAGAAGGAAACCCTGGGACAGCAGCAGAAGCTGAGCACAGTTTATCCAGCTGAGTAGGCACCAGGCAAGCTTCTCCACCAGCATCTCTGGAGCAAGCCCTGCCCATCTCCTGCTAACCCTTGCACGGTGTCCCAAGCCCCAGATGAGCAGGAATAGGCACCTTTTTCCTCTTTGGGGTCATTTATTTATAGATTTAAAGAAATAAAAATAGAAAAAGAGGCAATGAGTGCCTGCCAAGGCAAAAGAAATGTTCATTGCAATGAAGCCAGAGCAGAAGGTGGGGTGGGAAGGGGTCCCTCTGCCCTTTTGAGGGGGGCACATTCCTCCCGTGTGCACAGAGATGGAAGGCAGTGGGGCTCTCCCTTCAAACCCCACCAAATTCATGGTCACAGTATCCAACGTAGAGAGGCTGTGCCTGGACACCACGCCTGGGAAGAGAACAGAAGGATGGCATCAGGGAGAGGGCACAAGTAGAGCCACCACTGCATTTGAGGGCTTCCAGTGGCACAGCGTGGCCACGGGTGCCCCGTTTCAGGTGTGACAAGGAGAGAGCAGTTTTCATCCCGTGCTTATATCATGTGTGGGAACACAGGGTGAGAACAGGTTTCCTGGGGAAGCTGGTGCTACAGGAGGAGTGGCAAGAGCTGACAAGTCCTCTCCTTCCTCAGCACAAAGCCCTCTCCTCACCAGAGCCACCAGAAGAAGTGCTCTTCCAGTGCTGCACAAAGCAAGCTCTGCCCATGCACAGGCAGCAGAAAAATCAGGGCTTTCCAGAAGAACAAGGGTCATTTTGCAGCACAGAGAGCCCTTCTCCCTCACTGCCCTCCCAAGGCTGAGCCCCACAGCAGTGGTGCAAGGGCAGCTGTCCCAGGATGGTTACCCAAGCAGGGTGCAGCGGAACTCCACCAGCCGGGCGTATGCATCTTCCACGTCCCTGACAGTCTCATTACTCCAGAGTCTTTCAGCTACGGCCCCACCTCTCGGCCTTGAAGACAAGGGACAGGCAGTCAGGACAGGGGGGTGCTCAAAAGCTTCTCACCTGAAGCCCTGAACTCCCAAACACTTTCCTGACCAGCATCTTTCCACACACAAAGGCTTCAGAGTATCCCAAGACCTATTCCTGGACCCATGCCCATCAGGAGCAGACCAGGGTGACAGGATAGATGACAGTTACACACAACCTGGTTGCAGCAGCAGGTTGTTACAGCCTTGCAAACTCTCATCTCAGCCTCACCGAAGCTGTTACCAACACAGAGGGGACAGGCATCGTGTGCAGACCAACCCCATGAGTTCAGCACATGACACTTGATGGCAAAGAAAAGGGATGCAAGCACAGCCTCACATGACTCAAGTGATGTCCTTGTGGCCTCCCTTACCAGAGCCTGGGAGTCAGGTTGGTGACATCCACATATTCACCCCACATGCAGGCCTCACCACCTATCACCAGGGCCTTCTGCTCAGGACTGCCTGTGGAGGGGACAGCAAAAGAGCCAGTTCTGGCACTACCTCTGAGTGCCAAGACAGCTGCCATGCAGAAAGGGGGCACAAGGAACACACCTTCAAAGTTCAAGGGCTCCACCTTATAGGCTTCTATCCAGTCCTGCCCGTAGGAGATGCGGTTGAGGTACCAGGGTGCAGAGAGCAGAGCCTGGTATCCAGACCTGGTGACATTGGCCATCTCTTTCAGGTACTGCATCTTGTTCTCCTTCCACACGTGGATGATAGTGTCAGGCCTCAGCTGAGGAGCACAGGTGAACACGGGGCAGGGGATCAGTGCAGTGATAGAAGCATTACCTGCTTCCCCCGAGCAAAGTGCCCTGGCCCCTCCACACCCCCAAAACGAAGCTGAGGCAGACAAGGGCTTGATTTTTGAGCCACTTCCCATCTGGTGTGCAGGAACAACAGAAGGAGGGGTAAGGCCATTTGCAGTGTCCTGGGCAGGGTTAAAACCTGCATCCTAGAGGCAGCAGAGCATTGTCAGCAGTGTGACAAAGCCATGATGAGGGCATCTCACTGGCAGCACCATCTCGAGATCAACCCCGTCCCATTAGAGAGTAACTCCCACAAGCATGGGCCCCCAGAGCACAGGAGTGTGTCAGGTGGGTGCTGGCACTGTTCACCTCAGCACAGCCCCCCAGAGCACAGCAGTGTGTCAGGTGGGTGCTGGCACTGTTCACCTGAGCACAGCCCCCCCAGAGCACAGCAGTGTGTCAGGTGGGTGCTGGCACTGTTCACCTCAGCACAGCCCCCCCAGAGCACAGCAGTGTGTCAGGTGGGTGCTGGCACTGTTCACCTCAGCACAGCCCCCCCAGAGCACAGCAGTGTGTCAGGTGGGTGCTGGCACTGTTCACCTCAGCACAGCCCCCCCAGAGCACAGCAGTGTGTCAGGTGGGTGCTGGCACTGTTCACCTGAGCACAGCCCCCCAGAGCACAGCAGTGTGTCAGGTGGGTGCTGGCACTGTTCACCCCAGCACAGGCAGCTCTCACCTTCACGTCGTTGTCAAACACCTCCTGCCATACAATATAACCTTTGCCAAGGGAGGAGACGATGTCCAGAAGCCTGGAGTGAGAAAAGTAGCGAGTTTTGGGTGATCCCACTGATTCCCTCTTTGGTGGATACATACAGCCTAAGGAGCAGTGCAGATACTTCCAACATTCTCAGTGGGATGTGGAGGTGCCTCTGAAGGAGAAGGGAGAGAACATAGCCCCTTATGGGGCTTCTTTCTCTTCATCCCCAGGCTTTTTTGTGGTCAATCTCCCACTAAAATGTTCCCTTTTGGAGTCAGGGAGACATGACCAATGGGGATGCTCCTGAAAAGGACATCTGCTGTCCCTATGACAGAAGACATTTGAGCTGGTCACACAGTGCAGCTGCAGGCCCTGGGTGCCCTGACCTTACCTCTGGATGTAGAAAGACTCTAATTTTTTGTAATCTTCACCAAAGCCCTTCTCCATCATGAAAGCACGGATTTCTGGATTGGATTGCCTGTGCACCAATGAGAAGGAATAAAACCTGAGCTCTGGAGTAAGGTCAAGGCATGGTCAAGTCCCTCCCACATCAGTCAAAGGCTTGCCTAGGTATTCCAGAGCTGTGGCTGGACCAGCATCAGCAGCTCTCTACATCCAGCATCACCATACACACAGAAATCCCAAAAATCCCAAGCACCACCACTGCCCCTGGCCTAGGAGAGCAGGACACCAAAGATCATGACCAAGAAGCCATGGGTTGGTACTCCAATCCCAAATACTTACCCCCAGTCCCCATCCAGACTGATCTCAGACTCACCAGCATGTGAAATCTACCTCATCGCCACCAAGGTGGAGGAAGAAGTCTGGGAACACAGCGCTGACCTCTTCGAACAAACGGGTCACAAACTGGTAGGTGCTGTTAACAATGGGGTTGATGGGCCCATAGACTCCAGAAGGAACCTTGCCCATATAGCAGGGAGTCAGGAGGCCTGGAGCACCTGATGATAACAAATGCAGGATGGTGAGGAAGGGGCAAAATGTGACCATGTCATCCTCTACAATGCCCCTCAGCACAACTTAGGGCCTGTCAGAGGACAGGGAAGGAGGGACAGCCAGTTTCAGCTGTGACCATACACATGGTGAATTCTAACACAGGCCTTGGCATTTGGAGGCAGGGGGAGAGAAAAAGACAATGGAACAGCCTTCCTGAAGCTTCCTGCACTTCTAGACATAGAAGAGGAGACGCAGGCCCTGGAGCAGAGAGCAGTGTGTCAGGCCTGGGACACAGCTGAGCAGAGCAAGGAGGCTTGGCCAGCTGTACCCTTACAACATAAGTGCGGGACACATATTAAGAAAGTAAGAAAATTACAGCCTGAAAAATATTCCAAGCTAGAGCTTTTCAGCTCTGTTCCCAGCCAATAAGCTAGTCCAGCTCAAGGCTAGGGAGAATTTCTCCCAGGGTGATAATTTAGTCAAAATAAAAAAGAATTAATAACAAGATAAAACACCTGTTGTAGTGCGTAACCAAGCCCTGGGAATAAAGTGCCTTCTCTCTGAACCAATCACCTTTTCTCTACTCTTAAAGTTACAAGTCATGCTATAAAACCAAGTGTGTTTCTGAATAAACTTGTCTCTTTCTTTCTATCATGAAAAACAACCATGTAACTGTACATGTTATTTCCGCCTACCTTAAAGGGTTAAAACCCCTTTCCACAGCTACACATAAGATCCTTGCAATAAGCCATAATGCTAAGTTTTGGCAGAGCAGATGTTCCCACAAAAGAATCATACGGGCTGGACCCAAGACAAGATGGAAATGTTTCCCCTTGGATTTTGCTCTAGAAGTTGGACCATTGGGTCCCACATCCCCCAAACAATGGTTTGCTCCTCGTCAAAGGCAGCCTGTGGGACACTGCTGCCCACACCCAGCTTTTAGGGTCCGGATTGAAGCACCCATTCCTGCCCCTGGGACAACTCCAACTCTCCTCAGGCAGCAGCAGGCAGGTTCTGCTCCTCACCTGGCCCCCAGGAGAGGGTGTGGCCAGGGGTGTCGAACTCAGCGATGACTCTGATGCCGCGCAGGCGGGCATACTCAATCACAGTGCGCACGTCACTGGCTGTGTACACGTGGCTCATGGCATTGAAGGCTCCCTGGGAACATGGGAGAGCTCAGTGCCTTGCTCAGGAGCAGAGGAAGGGATCTGCTCACCTGAGCTGGGCACTACATGGTGATCATTACCTGCTTGCTGAGCTCTGGGAACGTGGAGCTCTCATAGGGGAAAGATGGGTCATCCACAATGTGCCAGTGAAACACATTGAACTTGTTGTAAGCCATGACATCCTGGGAAAGAACAGGGACAAAGATGAACATGCCCCATCCCTTCTGAAAGATCATCCAGCTTGCCACAGATAGAGGATAAGGTCCTCCAGCTCCAGAAGGACAAGGCATAGTCCCTAAATGCTCCCCAGGATCCAAGAGGGATTCAGATACCTCTCTCTAAACACAAAAAGCTGCACAGGGCCAGGAATACTTCTGCTCAGTAAAGTCCCTGCTCTCCCTGTAACTGAGCCACTGGTGGAGACCTGGAAATTTAATTCTGCTTGGGACGAGCACAGAACCACCACTCACCTTTGCCAGTGTTTTCCCCTGCCTTAGAAACAACTCAGCTTTGAAGAGTAACCTGGACTGCAGGAATCCAAAATACCTCAGGGTTTTCTTTTTAACAAAGGCAGCTGAGAAATCACCCAAACAAGGGAGGTCAGTTGTCACAGGGGAAGGGACACCCAATTAAACCATGTAATCTCCCAGCACGGGTGCCCTACCAGAGTTTCCAGGATGGCTCTCAGAGGCAGGTAGTGACGAGAGGTGTCCAGCAAGAGTCCCCGGTGAGGGAAGCGGGGAAAATCCACGATTTCTGTCTCATTGATGTAGTACTGCACACAGAAGACACGAGAAAGACATGAGCAGGATGCTGGGCAAACGGCCATTAGCAGGAGACACTGAGGGTCACCACTGTCCTCAGGGCTGGCAGGACAGAGGTGCCCTCACTGCCCAGAGTGCAAACTGTCCACAAAGAGCTGCAGCACTTCTTTATCCACTCAGAAGGCAGAGATCTGGCTGGATCAAGGAATTTCCACTTGGCCCTTGGCAAGGCTGTGCTCACTCATCCCAAGCATCCCAGCAACCCTCAGCCTGTCCCCATGGAGAGAGGGGCGCTATGGAGAGCTGCCTGCCCCCAGGGGATAAGGCCAGGACTCACCGTGCCATTCTCGTCTCTCCCAACAAGCTGGCTGAATGTTTCCAGGCCTGCAGGAAAACACACAGCCCCTTTCTCAGCACAGACACCCCCAAAGGAGCAGAGCTCAATTAACAAAGAAGTCTGTGGAAAGAGAGAGGCACCCGAGACATCCCCACAGGCCCGAGGCAGGGAGAGCAGAAATGCCCTGCGGGAAGCACAGCTCACCTCGGAGAGCTCCCCAGACGGTCTCTGCCGAGAGCAGCATGGAGCCTTTGGAGACAGACAGCTTATCTGAAACACAGCATCAGCGGGCTGTCCCACATGGCCACCACAGCACTGGGCACAGCTCAGGTACAGAACCGCACCCCAGGACCCCAGAAAACTGAATTCTGACCCTCTCTTGCTGTTTTAAACCTCTCCCCACTGCTTCATCAGCACCCTCAGGTATGTGCCTCCTGCCCTGCCCCAATGTCTCAAGAGCAGGGAATTGGTGCCCTCCCCAGATCCAAGGGTAACACACAGTACTGCACAGCCATGTTCCCTCCTGCTCCCAACACTCACAGCTCTCCTTGGAGTCCAGGCTGGGAAACCCATCGCAGCCTGGAGTGGAAACATAGACGAGAAGTTCAGTGCAGGGTGTTTCCCAGGACGGCTCATTCTCTGCAAAGGACACAGACCATGCACATCAACCCCATCCCAGCTCTTCTCCCTGCTTCCAAGCCCACCACCATCCTCCTAGCCCAGCTAGGGATGGAGGCAGAAACAGGCACCTCTTCCTGCACCCCAAAACAAACACCATGGTGTTCAGCAGGGGTGAATTTCAACACAGCCAACCAGGAGAACATGAGCTGATCCCAGCCTGTGAGGAAGCTCACAGGGAAGCTTAAAGGAGCACACAAGAGAGGAGAAACATCAGAAAATGGACTAGCAGCAGCCCCCGAGGCTTCCTGGACACCAGCCCTGGCTCTTAAGCTAAATCTAGGACTAGTCAAAGCTTCTTGTTCCCAAGCTCTCCCAGCACTGGAAAAAAGTGCAAGCCCAAGAGCTCTGCCCTACCCATACTTCTTAGAAAAGGGCAAAGAAAACCTTTAAAAAAGGGTGGAGAATGAATCTGCTAAACTGGGCTGAGTTAGAGGCAATTAAAAGGTCTCACCCACCTCAGAAAAGCTCCCGACCAACTCCACCTTCTGCAGAGCAGGACCCCAGGTGTAGCAGCCAGAGCAATGAACCCAGTCACATTTAGACCTCAACCATGAGCTCTGAGCACACTTCCCTAACTGAAGAGCACCACCAAGGATGCACAAGCCTGAATCCCCACTTGAGCCACTCCCCATTCCGAAGGGATATTCACCCTTCGCTGGGATGCTACAGACTTACAGCCCTCAGTTGCCAGGAGGAGCGTGGGGTAGCAGGGTGGGACCCTGCTCGCCCCAGCCAAGGTCCATGCCTACACCCCCACAGCACTCCCAGAAATAGCCAATGCTCAATGTGGTCACTGAAAATAAAGAGCTTGGCTTTGAATGAGCCAAGAGCACCAAGAAGTCTCTCTTTCCAGAGAGACTGTGGCACTGCCAGCATTTCAGAGAAATGCAGAGAGCTCCTGCTCCACAGCTCACAGGAGAAATCCCGATTTCTCCACGAAGGGATGACGAAACCTCTGTGGAGAGAAGGAAAACAGCTTGAAGCCAGCCCTGTTTTGAGCTTTCCTCTCAGTTGCAGACAAGCTGGTAGCCAAGGCAACCTCACAGATGTGCAAGCAGCACAGCAAGACCTGCTCCCTCCACTCGGGAAGGCAGCAGTTCACCAGGAACAGCCACCCTCAGTCCTGGGAACACTCATCCTGCTAAAGAGCCTCGACAGAATTGGTTCCACCACCACACACCGCATTTGAAACTGCTCAGTGCGGCACTCCTCAACCTAAACATGGCCTCCTAGGCCAAGGTGTAGACAGGCACCACTGCCACCACACCTGCAAGGCAGCACAGCCAGAAAATGGTTTCTGCCATTTATTTCCTCTATTAATACAAATTATTTCCTTTCATCCAGGGTTTCCACTGCCTGGTCTTACTAACCACCCATATGGAAAAAAAAGACCAAAACAAAGAGGGGGTAAAATGGCCTTAAAATAATTTTTGTAGTTTGAGCATCATAAAGCAGGACATATGGAAAAGTGATGAGTGTGAGCTGGATCTTGTGATCACAATGTTGCTCCAAGTGATTTGATGGTCACATTTCCCCTCTGAGTGAAATAGGAGAGCGTGAATAATTAGATCAGCTGTTTTTAGCTCCTAGCAGACAGAGAGAACCAAGAGGAGTCTTCGGCTCTCAAATCAAAATTTATTTCTACTGCTACTCACAAGAGTTGAAGAAATAAAATAAGCCAAAGGGTTCTCTGTTTCAAACCTGCTTTTTTCAAAGTACTCAAGACAAAGCCAAGCAGTTTCCAACAACGCCACCCTTCTCGGCTTTGATCAGCAGCGACAGTTCACACTGACATTTAAAACACTTGGGAGCAGAGTTACTAGCTCTTTTTGATGAATGAAGTGCTGCATATTCCCTGGATATAGCACTTCAGACTGCAGCAGACCCACGCAGCTACTGAGCATCCCTGCACATTGGCTCCACAGCCAAGAGATTTCCTGCAGCTCATCCCAGACAAGCAATGGGTGCTATCATGAAGAAGCCTGGTTTCAAGAAACCTTTAGAGCCTGTCCCAAAGCAAATCCAGGCTCTCAAAGCTTTTGCCTTTCCTCATGTTACCCTACAATTTCAGGATGAATCCGGGAGCTAATCCCTCCCTGGCAGAAAAGCCATCTTGCCTCGGGACTTTTAGCAGCTCCACTTAGGCAGAGGTGTCCCGTGGCAAAAGTGTGTACTTGGAAGGACACGCATAAAGCACCAAGTCTTTCCTCAAGATGAGACCTCACACAAGACACTGAGAGCTGCTGGGAATGGGAAGAGCCAAGACTTAGCAGTAACCCTGAAGCAGGACCTGTCTGCAAGAAGAGGAGCAGCTCTCCCTGCAGCCACAAGAGAAGGAAGCTAAATGAAGCAATGGGGAGCCGTAACACTATTCGGAGGAAGTAAAAAATGAGACAGAGGAAAAAGAGCCTAAATCCTGGCAGGAAGACAACTAGTGCCGTGCCAAACTCGATTAAATTTCTTCTATACATGCCATAGGCATTGCCCTCCAAACCCCAACGCATCGCTGCCCTTGGCACCAGGCTCCATCCAAGGCACAGCTCCCACCCCACCTGCCGCGGCAGAACGCCACCAAACCCCGTGATTTGACGCCAAAATCAGCGAGGGTGTGGGGGGCTGTGAAGCTCAACGCCACGGAGGGAAGGGTCAGCGCCCGCCGCGGCCCTCACCGGTGGGACGGCCGAAGAGCAGCGGCCAGTACCGCTGGAAGGCGGCGTCCAGCACGGCACAGCCCGGCCCCACGGCCGAGCCGCCCGCCGCGGCGAAGCGGAACCGGCGGGCCGGCACCGGGCAGCGGCCGCCGCCGGGCGGGAAGCTCTGGGCCTGGGGCTGCGGCCACACAGCCCCCGCCGGGCCCGGCAGCAGCGCCGGGAGCAGCAGCAGCCGGAGCAGACACAGCCGCAGCGCCCGCGCCGCCGCCATGTCGCGCCCGAACGTGAGGGAGGCGGCACCGCCCGACAGCGGGGGGCCGGGCGGCCGCGAAATGGCAGCTTGGGCCCGCCCCCACGGCTCCGCCACGCTGCTCCCTCGCCTCACAGCAGTCCGCTGTCGCCTCGTTCTCTTCCAGTAAAGCTCCCAAACCCCTCCAGCCCCACCGAGGGTAATTTCTGTCCCAGCCCTCAGGCTTAACAGCACCCCCCCCCGCCATGCTTCCTGCTGTCACGGAGCCTCCGCAACCTGCCTCGGGGTTTGAGGAGATTGATGGTTTAAGGAACGTATTTCACCCGTGCTGCTTTCGTGGAATCATGTAGTGTTGGGTTGGAAGGCACCTTAAAGACCGTTTAATTCCAAACCCTGCCATGAGCAGGGACACCTTCGTCTACCCCACATTGCTGCAGGCCCTGTGTCCAAACTGGCCTTGGACACTTCAGGAATGGGGCAACCTATGCCAGGGCCTCACCACCTCATAAATAAATTCTTCCTTTTATCTAACCTAACTGGACCCTCTCTCAGTTTAAAATCAGCATCCTGTGCTTTGGATCCACCTTGGGTTTGGGCATCTTCTGTTGGTGCTGCATATTTTCATGAGCAATAATGTATCTAAATCACCTTTTGCACAGGTTTCCAAGGGTATTTTATATGTGGCCAGTGAAATAAAAGGGGCCTTATCCCATGGGGGATCCTCACAGTGAAGTGTTGCAGGGATGCTTTCCATGCAGTGCTTGGCTTTTCCAAGGACAGCCTTAACCTCAGATGAACTCGATTTAATTTTGCTTCCTCCCTCCAGCTCTGCTTTCCTTAGCAATCCCCAACTCAAATAAGGGCCTTAAGCCCAGGTCTTACCCATCTAATTTTCAGCACAAACCTACAAGGGAACCCACTCCATCAAATTATTAAAAACCTGTTGTCTCAGAAAACTCCAAGGTATCAGGCGTTCTGAGAGACAAGCCAGAGACATGGGAACAAGCAGGAAATAAAACAAATGGCACAGGAGAAAGTGTGACAAGGGAGATGGGCGCATCACACATGAGGAAATACTACCCTGTGAGAGCAGGACATAACTATGGAAAGGTCTGGTGGGGAATATAAGGGATTGTCCCTCACAGGAGCAGCGTAGAGAGAACAGGATCAACAGGAAAAAAAGCATTTTATAGAAAAAAAAACTCAGGAAACTTGTTGTCAAAGGTTATAATTGCACCAGCACAAAGCTGGGGACCGATGGGGAAAGAAAAAGAGCTGGGAAGACATGGAAGAGTTTCAATGGGGCTGGGGAGAGATGGAGGGTGGTGCTCTCCAATGTTGAAGGAGGCTGTGAGGTTCCAGTGAAGCTCTTGGGGGTGGTGTGGAGGGGGAAAAGTTGTGGGGAGGCACCAGGAAGAGATCACAGTCAGGTTTGGGTCTAAATGGGATTGTAAGAGTTTAATGACATTAAATAGGGGGCTCACAGGGGGGAAGGTAGGGAGGGGACTAAGGGTCACCTAGAGATAGAGAAGCTGGCTCCATCAGGAAGCAGGGCAAAGAGAGCCAAATGGTATTGCCATGAGCTCAACACCTGCACAGCACTACATCTTTCTTTTCCAGATGTGTAAAAACAGTGTCCACCTAATGTGAAGGTGAGCCTGGAGCCTGGACAGCCTTACCAGGTACCTCCAGGTACAGCCAGGCTAACAGAACACAGGGGTGGACCAACAGCCCAGGTGTCACCCAGAGAATTAAAGGCACCAAGTGAAGTCCAACATCAATCTAGGAATACCGAGGAGCAGATACACTCACAGGAGAGATTGGGAAGAATTGGTTGCCTGGACCTCAGATTGAACGGAGCTTATGGAGTTCATGGGTGGAGGCCCCAGGAGAGGCTGACTGGGGCAATTGAAGCCTGTTGGTTCCCTCGGGCTCCTGACAATCCTCCCTTGTTTTCCCTACAGAGGTGGCAGGACCTAAATTCAACACAATGGCATATGCCAGGCTGCTTCTTCACTGTTCTTCCAGGATTTTGTGGCCCTTGTCTATCTCTGTCCTCATCACACAGCAGGAAGTGAGAACACCTGTATTCCAGCCTATGTCAGACCTCTGGGAAAGTGGCCCCTGTCATTCCTTGCGTTCAAGCTTCCTGCTGCCAGTCTACATAAAGCCTCCATGGTCTTGAGCTAGGTTTGTTGGTTTTCCCTATGCAAACTTCTGGAGCACCTGCTGTTGCCACCATTTTCTGACTATTTGATTCCAGTATCTCTGGACTTGTCCTCAAGTAGTTTCACTGTATTAAAATTCCAGTGGAAGGTAAAACACCCCAAACAAGCCAGTTTGTTGCTGTCTTGCATCAGGGAATGTCAGGACTGCGCTTCCCAGCACCTGAGACAGAGCTGTGGGAGTGCCCTGGCTTGAGGCAAACTCTCATTTCAGCCTGGGATGGTGGCATGTTTGCCAGCTTATGTAAAGCATTGTGATCAGAGCTTTCAGTCCAAGTATTCCAGCCTTTCTACAGATTCAGTTGCTGATGCTATTTTAGGGGACCTGATGTCTCTGGGGGATGACTCATTGAAGTTCATTTGTAGCTGGCCAGCACTAATCCAGACTAACAGAGTCATTTTCAAATGTTTCTTTACATAAGACAATTGCTTAAGCGTGTGTTTAACCCTGGAGCTTGGCTGAAAGAACCTGGTTAACGCTGTGTCCTGTGGTGGGACAGAAAGCTGCTGATGCTCTTTTGTAGCCTGTCAATAGACCAGCTCGTGGGCTTGGAGTGTATCTGCAGGGTGATATAACCACCTGGGAGACCTTTTCCAAGGAAGTTCAGCAAAGAACACGCAGGGAGTGAACCCGAGGCAGGGCTGTACTGGCTCAGGTGAGACTCATGGTGGGAGTACCTACAAACCCCTCTTGTCATCTCTCTGATGCAAAAGCTGGGACTTGCTGGGGGACTGCAAAAAGCTGCTGCACCAGGACATTGCTGGATTACCTGCTTGCTACCAATTATGAATTTGGTAGCAATCCAAATTAATTATTCTGATAGAAATTGTTATAAACCCTGGCTGATGTCACATTTGAGTCTTTCTGGTTTGTTTGCCTTTGGGGCATGAAGGTGGCCTTTGGGCTGTCAGTGCAGTTGCACCACAGCATTTTTAAAATATATAAATCCATTTATTATGCTGTCTAGCTCCCTATAATGTCGGCTGCTTCTGCATTTAATCAGCAGGGTGCTTTGCACACAGGTTCTTCCTCTGATGTGAAGCATCTGAGCCAGTGAAGTGGGAATGGAGAAAGCCACTCACGAGCACCTTCACAGAGAATGAGTTTTCTATTTGCTTTGCTCTTCGAGCCAACACTGCCTAGGAAGATTGCTCCTGAATGAAGCAACTTCCAGCTCAAGGGAGCTGCTGGTGGTGTGGCTGGAAGAAGGCTTTGGAAAACACAGATCATCTCCTGGAAATACCTAAAAGACCTCTAACTTGAATTTTGGCATCTCAGAGCCTTTCTGGGCAAAACTACTGTCTCCATTTGCTTGTTTACTTTCACTGTGATCCTTGGTAAAATAATGATGGGATTTGGACTGCAAGCACAAGGGTTGCAGGGTTGGAGTGTCCTTACTTCTGGTAGTGATCTGGAGGGAGTGTGGTCAGCATGTGCCAGGTCTTTTCAGGTGTGGACCCTCCTGTTGCACATCTTTGCATTTCAGGGATGATGTTGCTCGTCATCAAGCAGAGGTGTGTTCACATTTAAACACTCAGCAGGAGTCCCCAGAGATATTTGGTAGCGCTTTAGCATGTGCACAAAGAAGATCCTAAACATGAGATGCTAAGTCCACATCCAGGGTATTTTCACCAGCTCTAATAACTCAGCCCATGAGGAACCTTGATGCTTTTGGGGGGGGCCAAAGCAGGCTGTGTATGGTAGGATTCTTTTGGAGCCACAAGCACACATTCCAGTGCTGTTCAAAGCACAGGATAACTCATTTCCATATCCCTACCTTCCCAGCTAGACCACCACTTATCAATGCTGCCACTGAATGGTTTAGCAGGTGCACGTGCTGAATGAATTTCTCCACAAAGATGGGAGAAATCCCATCAGACAGAAGGGTCCTCTTCAGCTGGGAGAGCATGTGTGAGGGAAGTGAGGCCTGGGAGACTTGGAGTGAGCAGGCAGCAGCAAGGAGAAGTATTTAAACAGTTATGAGAGTGGAGTTTAAAGCAAAAAGCTTGAAGGGAGATGTTAATCAGTGTGGAGGATTTGTGGTCCTGACCCGAGCTCAGCCTGGTGGTGTTTCCACTGTTGATGTTATCACAGAGCCTTTTTTCTTCTGGGTTGTCTCCAGCTCGCACAGCTTTGGAGTGGTGATCCGAGGGGCTGCTCAGCCTATGCTTATGGTTGAGATTGTTAAGGAGTGTGCAGACACCCAAAATCAAACCCTAGGCATTGAGAAATCTTCTGGATTTCCTTTCTCCCAGCGTGGGAGCTCTGTGTGTCTCTGGTGATGGAGAAGAAAGGCTTTTTCCAGAGATCCTGCCTGCCTCAAGGAATGTGGGAGCAGGAAAGAGTCTGGGTGGGATGGGAGGTTCATCCCAAATCTGCAGGCTGTCTGTGGTGTGGGGCACCAGCACTTTCACAGCATTTTGGTATCACGAATCAGGGCTTGTCACGAGGAAATGCTGCAAGTTCTTGCGGAGGCTGAGTACATGTGGCTGCTGTCCCTGGCTGCTCCCAGTCACGGCTGTGGGGCTGAGCTGGAATCAATCAGAGCCTGTGGATGAGCCATGACAAACTCCCTGTGCCCAGAGGCGGTGCTCCCATAAATCCTGTAAGCATGTGCTTAACTTTGGGGAGCAAGGTGATTGCAAGGCAATATTTTATTCTTGTCAGCTTCAGTGTTAACAATTACCAGAATCACTTGGGTAATTAGGCTCTTGCAGGAATAAAGTGAAAAAGCACCAGGTGTCTATGGAGATCTAAATCATTTTTCAGAGTGGGCAGAAGAGCAGTTTTTGGCTTTCCTCAGTAGCTGGAGTCCTAAAATCCCCAGAGACAGCACAGATCCCCTCCAAATGAGCTAAAGGCAGCAGCCCTGCTTTTCTCAGGTACCTTTTGCCAACCACCTACAAGAAGCTGGTGGGTGACCAGGGCTTCCTTCGTGACCATTGGTTGGAAACTTCAAAATAAAGAAAGGCCTTTTGCAAAAGTTATGGCTAAAATTTCATTCCAAAGAGTATTTTTGAGATGTATTAGTGTAACTGTTGCTGGAGTAACCGCCTGCAAAGTGCTGATCCCTGTCTTGCAGTTGGGAAAGATAAGTCTGGGACTGTAGAAGGTGAACTGGTTTCCTTTATCTGTGGGATGTCATTGGGAAGATCCCATCACTGGGATCATAAACCATCGTAGAATCATAGCATGGTTTGGGTAGGAAAGTAGGTCCCTACCTCTAAAGATCATCTTGTTCCACCCCCTGCCATGGACAGAGACACCGTCCACTAGTCCAGGGTGCTCCAAGCCCTGTCCAACATTGGACACTGCCCAGCTGCTCTATGCAACCTGTGCCAGGGCCTCACCACCCTCACAGGGAATAGTTTCTCCCCAGTATCCCATCTAACCCTGCCCTCTGGCAGTGGGAAGCCATTCCTTGTGTCCTGTCCCTCTATCCCTTCTCCCAAGCCCCTCCCCTGCTCTCCTGGCGCCCCTTCAGGCACTGGCAGGGGCTCTGAAATCTCCCTGGAGCCTTTTCTTCTCCAGGTGAACATCCTCAGCTCTCGTAGCCTGGCTCCAGAACCTCCTCTCGCTGGGCTCTGTGCAAGGCTCCGGTCTGAACTCTGCAGCCTTGGCCAAGGCCAGGACATGGCTGTGGGGAGGTTCTCAGAGCACCTGGAAATGGCCAATACCTGCTCCCAGGAGCAGCTGCTTCCCAGACATGCTCCTGGGTCTGTCCCTGAGGAGGAGGTCACTTCAGCCAAGGGTTTTTGTGTCTAAAGCTGCCAAAATCCAATAAAGACATACCCCACTGTTTGGTCAGTGCCTTTCTTGGGGTCCTGTGGGCAGATGAGTGGCTCCAAAATGGCTTGTGCCTTGTCATTGTTGCCAGGAGCTGGGCATGTCACCAGCTGGGCAGGACTAGCTCAGAGTCCCAGGGGTGACACACAGTCCCCCTTAGGGGTGAGGACCTGGAGCAACCACCTGAGCCCACATATGACGTGTGAGGTGAGACCAGCCTGGCAGATGTCCAGATGGTGCATCTGGAGCTGAACCAAGTCAGGACTACTTACATTTATGTAGGGCAGGGTGATTAAAGCTCTGGCCTTTACAATTCCACCTAAGTTGGGTAATTAGAGAACTGGGTAGCGTGGCATAAAGCAATATGCATGCTGAGTCCACACCCCCTGTGTGCTCCTGCCCCATGCAGAGCAGAGCTCAGAGAGCTGCCTGTGTGTCTGAAGATGCAGCCAGGTACCCAGTGAGGGTTCTAAAGACATCTACCAGGCCATTGGACACTTAATCTCCCTGGATCCCTGAGGGCACCTGCATGTGTAAACCCCTGTTGCTGCAGACATCATTATGCTGTGTTCCAGCAGGAAATAAACACCCTTTTGGATGTGGCTTCTAATTTTCTTCCTGTTTCACAAGGGATTTGTATGAGACAGAAGCAGGAAGCAGGATCCTGCTGCACTGGATGACTCCTGTCCCAAAGAGCTGATGAAATTTGTCACACCTACATGACATACTGCCCTGATGAGTCTCATCTTCATCTGGGCAGAGTGGGTGAATAACATCACCACATCCGAATGGCCCCACTTCACCCCAGGAAGAAATTATTCCCCAGGACATGAGGAAGTGGAAGGTGAGCACCAGTGGGAGAAGGTGGCCCTGGAGCCTTGTTTCCAAGCCAGCTGGAGTTCTGTGAGCTCCCCGAAGGGCTGCAGACAATAAGCCCAGCGAGCCTTCTCCATATCAGGCTGAGCACAGCTGATGCTGGAGGCAGGGAAAGCTGAGACAAAGGGTGCTCAGCCCCTGCAGAACCTCAGTGTTCATCCTGCCCTTTGCTGGCAGCTCAGTGTTCGGGTGAGAAGCTCTGGCAGGGATGAGACCACTTGGGAACGTCATTCCTGAACTACCATGGACACTTGTCAACTCCAGGAGGTAAAAAAAGTCTATCCTTGGTCTGGAGATGAAACCACTTGTGTGTTCTTCCCCTCTCAAAATGCCAAATTAACAGAGAATAAAGGGAATCAACCCTGGCACCAGGCAGTACCATCTTCATGTACCAGAAGGCAACATTGGAGCATGGAGATGCCACCTAGAGTCCCCCCAGGGACGGTGGGCTAATGTTTATCCCATGGAACGATTAGGAATTTCTTCCCGGAGGGTCTCAGTGCAATTTTATTCTGATTTTGAGGCAGTGCAACCTATTTTCCTATACCTTTCCCTCACATTCCCCTCACATTTGCATCACATTGTCCTCAGAAGTCACTTACCACAGACCCCATACCACTCGATTTAATGGTGGCACTGGGAGTCTTCTCCACACTTGGCCCACAACACACTTCAGGAGGGCTCCACTTCATGTCCTATCTCCAGGGGGGCAGAAGGAGAAACCGGTAATCCCCTCAAACCTTCTGCTCCCTCACCACCCCAGCTTCATCAGGAACTGTAAGGATAGGACAGAGTAATGGGTACAAACCAAAGAAGGGAAAATTTAAGTTAAATATTGGGAAGAATTTCCTCCCTGTGAGGGTGGTGAGGCCCTGGCACAGGTTTTCCAGAGAAGCTGTGGCTGCCCCTGGATCCCTGGAAGTGTCCAAGGCCAGGCTGGACAGGGCTTGAAGCAACCTGGGCTAGTGGAAGGTGTCCCTGTCCATGGCAGGGGGTGTAATGGGACGACTTTAAGGTCCATTCCAACCGCTTAATATTGTGTAGCACCAGGAGCAACTGAAGGGAGCCTGGAGAAAAGGAGGCTCAGGAGGGACCTTCTGGCTCTGCACAACTCTCTGATAGGAGGGGACAGCAGGGGAGGTCGGGTTCTGCTTCCAGGATACAAGAGACAGGACAAGAAGAGACGTCCTCAAGCTGTGCCAGAGGAGGCTCAGGTTGGACATCAGGAGGAATTTCTTCATGAAAAGCATTATCAGGCATTGGATGGGGAGATGGTGGAGACCCTATGCGAGGAGGTGTCCAAGGAAAGACTGTACGCGGAGCTCAGTGCAATGCTCTGGTTAACAGGATGGTGTTGGGTCTCAGAGGTCTTTTCCATCCCGGTGGTACAGTGATTCCACGGTGGCGCCCTGCCGCACCCACCCTGGCGCCGCGCCACACTCAACATGGCGGCGCCGGCAAGAGGCGGGTGGGGGCTGGGTGGGGGCGTGTCGCGCACCCAAGATGGCGGCGGCGGGCGGGGTGAGATGGCGGCGGGCGCGCAGGCGCGGGCGGGTGGCGGTGACGCGCGGGGCGCGCGGTGACGGAGCGCGGCGGCCGCGGCCCTTTGTTGGCGGCTGGGGAGGCGCGGCGGGGCCGGGCCGGGCCGGGGCCAACGGCGGCGGCGGCGGGGCCGGGCGCGGGGAGGCCGCGGGAGCCGCCGCCGCTCCCTCAGCGCCTCGCCATGGACTCGGACGAGGGGTACAACTACGAGTTCGACGAGGACGAGGAGTGCAGCGAGGACAGCGGCGCGGAGGAGGACGAGGAGGACGAGGAGGAAGACGAGCCCGACGATAATCTGGACCTGGGCGAAGTGGAGCTGGTGGAGCCCGGGCTGCGCGTCGGCGGGGAGCGCGACGGGCTGTTGGGCAGCGAGACGGGCGGGCTGGGCCCCGGCGGCGGTGGCGGCGGCGGCGGCCTGGGCGGTGGGCCGGGGCCCGGCGGAGGCCCCGAGCAGGAGGAGGATTATCGCTACGAGGTGCTGACGGCCGAGCAGATCCTGCAGCACATGGTGGAGTGCATCCGCGAGGTCAACGAGGTCATCCAGGTGCGGCCCCTCGGCACTGGGACTGAGGGGGACACACGCGGAAAGGGGCGCGGGGGGTGGCCGGACGGGCCAGCGGCCTCCTGAGCGGCACCGGACCCGGCCCGTCCGCGGGCCAAGGCCTCACACACACTTGTCGATACTCCCGGGGCTAGAGGGGGCTCCTCAGTACCCCCTGGGGCTGGAGGGGGCTCAACTCAGTGTCCTCCGACGCTGGAGGGGCGGGGGGGACGACTCCTCTCGGTACACCCTGGGGGTGGAAAGGCTCCTCGTCACCCCGTTCTCCCGGGAGGCCCCTCGGGCCCGAACAGGCTCTCGCTTCCTGCCGTGGAAGCGTCGGGAACGAGGCCTTTGGCACTGAAAGGGCTCCTCTTTCTTTGTGTGGTTGTGAGCTAGGGACCGTAATCTGTGTTTTTTTCTTTATTCCCCTCTGTCCTCGTGGTGTTTGGCGGGGTGTAGCTCCTCCAGCTCCTTCGGTAACCCGCGGAATCCATGGCAAGCCCTGGAATTCCAGGAGAGGCAGCGCTCTGGTTTTGTTGCCTTCTCCCTTTCCCGCCCCCCCCTCCCCGCTCCCCAAACACAGAGGTTGAACCTTGTGTTTATTTCCAGCACAGACCAGGAGTGGTACGAGAAATCCCTTCACAACCTTAACTTTTTTTACCCTTAGTTTTTAAGTGTGTCTCTTTAAAACTGAAATAGAGTTTGAAATAGCATTTACCTTCTTTAGATCAAAGTATCTAAGTCTTATCTCTTGACTTCTAAGTTTTTGAGGAAAAAAATCAAGCCACTGAAGCAATTTAGTGTCCCTTTGTAAATGTTCGTGGCAGGGTTTGGCTTCAGCTCACCATCACCTTTCTGATGCAGTTCACTTTTCTTCAGGTGATAGGTTTTCTTCAGTTCCCGTTTACTTACCATAACTCACAGTCACTACGAAGTGCTACCCTTTTCCAGTATGCCAACGGGAATAGCGTAAGAAATCTGTGGATATTAAATGTTGAGGGATCCAGTGCCCAGATTAAATACTGAGGGATCCAGAAAGCAGTTATTTCACCGGTAGTGTGTGTTGGTAAATATCTTTAAAAACGAGATGCCTCAGTGAATGTTTTTTCTCCAACTGTCCTGTGTTCTGCAGTGGCTGTAACAGCAGCTTTAAAAAATGTTGCTTTATGTGCTATAAATCCCCTGTAGTTTATATGGAGCTTGATGCAAACAACTGTAAAAATATTTGCGTGCTAAATTAGTAAATGGCATTCCTTGAGTCAAATTAAAGTTTATAACTTTAATGATAGCATTGCCCATGTAAAGCTGAATAAAGGAGTCTTCCCGGATTAACTGATTACCCTGCAGTTAAAGAAGATCTCATGGTTAAACAGGGTTGTTTCTTTGCTCCCAGTTATTGATCCTGATGTAGGGAGGGAGACAATTGGCGGGTAGACATGCAAACAGTTGGGAACTTCAGCCTTTTATTCTTTCAAATAGTGAGTCTGTGTTTAGTGATTAAGACTGCAGAAGTCATGGCCCATTCTGTTTGTATTGAACAGATTCTGGCATTCCTGGTCTTTGCATAAGACAAGTGGAAAAGTTACTGCCTGTGAGGAGTTGTGAGTGTTCCTGCTCCTGAATTTTCCAGACCCAGCTGGTGGACTCACCTGCATGTTCTTAGTGAACTAATTTATTATTGCTGGTCTGAGCGGATTTGCCCCCTCTTACACTGCCCTGTTTGACTTGTGTGCTCGACCTGTGAGTTGCAGAGCTAGTGGAGAGAAATGGGTTGAGGTGACGAGTCCCTTGTCCTGCCCTGTCCCTGGGGTGGCAGCGGGAGGTCTGACCCTGTGCTGGGCTCTGCAGAACCATCCCCCCAGACCTGGCTGCTCTCCTGCTCCAGTTGCTGCCTGGAGTTTGCAGTAGTTCGTCCTGGTTTAGCAGAGCAGGGTGCACAAAATCCGTTCAGAATGTTGTGGGTAAACCTGGGACCCAAAACCAACTTAGACCCTGGAATGCATCAGAAGAGGGTAGGGAAACACTCAGTTACTGTGGATGGCTGTTAAATAGCAGCAGGAAGCCATCAGATTTCTGGGCTGTTCTGAGGTAAGTGGCCCTACGTCGGCTGATGCTTCAGGATTTGCTCATCCTCACTCCTGTGGCTGGTGGTGAAATCTTCCAGGGCTCTGTTCTGTTTATTTCCTTGTGTTTGGCGTCCAACCAGGATTGCTGCTGCTGCTTTTCTGGTTCAGTAAACCTTTTCTGGAGTCACGTTGGCTCGGGATCCTGCTGCGGATCCTCGGTTGCTGAGCTGTGATTCACTTGTTCCAGTCAAGTACTGGATGGCTTTGGTCCCTGTGTGTCTGCCGTGGGTTCTTGGTAGAAAATAGTGATGGTTGTGGTTACATCTTTGAGAGCTTTGAACTTACTTGTTCAAGGGAGATGTAATGTACAGCCTGAAAATTTCAGCTGTAGGTCTTGTGCTCTCTAATGAGTGATTTTTTTTTTATTTTTTAATTTTTTTTTTTGATGATCATGTGTAAGGTATAAATGGGCTTTTGTTTTGCAGCTGCAGCAAAAGGAAAATGGAACAGGGAGCCATGGAGTATTTGCAAGGAGGTGTCTGAGCTATGGCAGGTGTAACTCTATATTAAAACACTCCATTTGAGCAGTTATTAGCTGACAGGGCTATAGCTGAAGGGGCTAAATTAAATTTTTTTCTCCCATCCATTTGGTCATTTCCAAATACAAGCTGTGTGAGAAAAAACATGAACTTTACAGAGCAGGGATTTGATCTGACAGAGACTTTGCAGAAGTAGGAGCTAACTTGTGGCTAAGTTATTGCTCACAGAGCCTGTGATTCACCCCGTAGCATGGAATGGGCTTTTGGGGACATCTGCTCAGTGCCAAACTCTGCTATCACTTAGCCTCCCTAACAGTACTGAACCCCCAGTGAACCAGGCAAGTTTCAGAATGTCTCAAATATTCAGAATATTTTACACTTGCTCTTTCTTGTCTGAGCATAAGCAGGATTTCAGGTGTTTGATGGTGGGTTTTGTACAGTATTTGGCACTTATGCTCATAATCTGATTTGTCTTTGTCGCACGACGAGAATTCCCCTTGCTCTCCAAATGCAAAAATAGGGGTATGAATAACCACGTTACCTTGTGCTGTTGCTTGGCTAAGACTTGTAAACCTCAAGAGTATTCCTCCCATCTTCTCCCTGTGATTAGGTGGAGCAGAAAGCCATTTGCCATAGTATTTGGAATTTCAGTTGTCTGAGTCAACAGGCGGATTTCTGGTGATTTTCCAGCTGCTGGCAGAATAAGTTAGAAAGGGTCTGTAAAAACCTAGACATAGAGGTGCTGTGGAACAAAAGGCTTCCTCCTCCCAAAGGCATTTTCCCACAGCTGAATGTCTTCCCCATATTCTTCCTCTTTGAACTTTTGTCCAAATAATCCACTGCCACTTTTTAAAAAAAATAAATTATATCAGATTGCTATTTCCATTTTCACTCTAGATTTTTTTTTCTGAAAATAAACTTGAAAAATGTTTAGAGTGGCATATTTATTTCTGCTCTGAGTAGAGCACATGATGTATCTCTGTAGCCTGGCTTGGCCCAGTGTTCTCCTTGCTTTATTGCAACCTTGTGCAATTCCAGTATTTCCAGGTGGGATTAATTTCCCCTTTTTGCCTGCCTTTTTTCTGGAGCATTCCAATGACATTGTTGTGATGTCACTGACCATATTTATTCTTCCTGGACTTCTGTAATGGTGAGGTATTGAAAATACTGTGATGAAGCTTGGAGGTGTCAGAAAAAGTAGTTGAGCCTCTTATTTTCTTTCCCCGCCCCACAGCAGGGATCAGGATCCTGGATGTGTCTGGGTGTTGTGCCTGGCTTGCTGTGTGATTGTGAGCATGTTGAGCTTCAAACCTGAGCTTTCTCTGGAAGGACGTGGCATTCCTGAATCCAGCAAAACTTAGTCTAGCTCAAAAATACCTTTACCTTTGATTAAAGACTTTAAATTAGATTCTTTTAGAGCAGACTAGATCAGATGTAACATCAGAGTATTTGCAGCAAGTACAGGCTTCTCATGTACATGATGGAACTGGATGACTTCTTTGGAAGCAAGGTTAGGTCCTTGCTGGTGGAAACTTTGCCGTTAAAATAAGCCTAAACCCCAGACCACTCTGAAGTTAAAATCCCATATGTGTTGAGGAACAGCTTTTCCCAGAGGCTCCTGGAGTTACACGCCCTGGTTAAATAGAGCTCTGTCACAACGAGTGCAAACCCATTGTTACAGGAGGGGTCTTGTTAAACAGTGGCTTCACTTGCTTGGACAAAACATCCTGATTTCCAGACAGAACTTAGGAAATCTTCCCAATACTGGTGTAATTCAGCATACTGTGGGCAGTACATTCTAAAGGTATTGCCCAAAACAGGGATGACTTGCCAATGAGCAACAGGAATTGCTGCTTGTTGCACAGGGTAGTGCTTAAAACTGTATTTAATGCTAGAGATGACATCTTGGAAATTTGAAATCCTTGGAGCTGCCTGACAAGCATTAGGTGGGAGTCTGTGGGTGGAAGCACTCTAGGCTGGTGCTGCTTCCATCCGGGTCTTCTTGCAGCATGAGGTGCATTAGCAAACCTCCTTGTGTGGTTACTTATTTGATAATAAAATTCATGTCAGGGGCCTAAATATCATGATGCTGAAAGGAAATGCTTTGTTAAACCTCGTGTTTCTGTCACGTGGTGTTTATAAGGTGTTTCATTATAGTAGGAATGCATTTAATATTTCCAAGGAATGGAATAAACTTCATTGTGACAAAGCATTCCTGGAATCTTGTATAAGCAATCACTCCAAAGCTTTTAGGAATGACATGGTGTCTGTTCCTGATTGCCAAGACATGTAATTCTGAGTATAAGAGAGTTTTGAAAAGATTACTTTAAATTTCAGCATTACCAGGTAGAAGTCTTGTTAAGTCTCCAGAAGAATTTCAACTTTGCACTTAAATATGACCCATTTGCTTTGTATTTTTCTGTTAGGCCAAATGCAAATCTCATGGTTAGCCACATGTGAAAACATTTGATGCTGGTTGCTTTTGTCTCAATGTAGTCTTTCCAAAATCACAGCAAGTCAGCCTTTTTCTCAGGGGTCTTGGGATGCAGATGGAGACTGGCGTGTCTTGGGATGTTTCAAAGTGAAACTGAAAACAGTTTAAATGTTTGTTTCTGGAAAGCTAAAACTGAATAGTAAATACAGTTGTTGCTATTCCCTGTGGGTTTAATTCTAGGGTTGTTTCTGCTATAAATTGGAAGCTGTGCCACGAGGTCAGAGTTAAGACTGCAGTTGATGCAAAACAAGAGCTATTTCTGGATGTTAAAGCATCATTAAAAACAAAAACATGGATTCCCCTTTTATACTTGTCCCAAGCTCTGACCCCTTAGTTTTAACCTTGCACGAGTTCAAGTTCCTAATAGCAAATAAACCCCAAAGCTCCAATGCCCTTTGGAAATATTGGGCAGTCTTTGGCACCTATTGAATGGTTTTCAGTTTTCTATTTCTAAAGTAATTTTTTCTTTGCTCCATTAATGAGACAAACAAGAATGTGATTCTGCTGTTGGTGTCAGGTGTGATAGTTGAGTAAAGTGATGGTTGATCTCCACGTTGTGCTTGTTTAACAGTGAGTCCACGGTTTCATCCAGAATTTCTTTATAGGAGCCTTTTTTTTTCTGGAAAAGGTAGCAACTCATTCCTCTGCTTAGGAAAGCTGGTTACCTGGGAAAAGAATCTGGAATTTGTCTGTAACTGTGAAGGCTGGAGATCCTCTCCACATAGCTCAGTCCTGAACTCACCTGTTCAGGGTCCTCCAGATTTCTGGAATTATTGGGGTCTGAGTATTGTAAATGATGTTTTTTCTTTGTTCCTGGCTACAGTGGATCCCTGACAGCCACAAAAGATGTTTGGAGGCTGTTGGGTGCATACAAGTGCATAACGCTGAATTTCATCAAGTCATTTAGTAGCTGCAGCAACTGCAAGGAAATCGCAGCCTCATTTATTGTAAAACACCTTGGGAGGGTTCGTAGCTGCTCAGGAATGCCAAGTGGTGCATTTGAGCACAGCCTGGAATACAGATGCCTGAGGTTTGGGAGAGGGCTGCTGGCTTTGTGTGGGATGTTGGTGCAGGAGTCTCTGAGGGGACGAGGTAGTCAGCTGGAGAAAAATCATTAGTAATTTGATAATGGAAATGTTGATTATATTTAAGTCTTTTCACCATCTGGGTGTTTGGTGTTGGAGGTGTTGGAAACCCTAAGCTTGGCCTGTATAGAATTCTTGGTCTGCTCTTAGCTTTTGACCTTGAGCTGTGATGAAACACTGTTTAAATAAATGCTTTGAAAACTGCCTTCCAAGACTTCCCTCAGTAGTTGTTTCAGGTGTAACTGAGTTTATGCTTCACAAGTCTGTCCCTTTCCTGAATTTGGAATGCCCCTGCAAGTGCAGAGGCTCTTTCAGGAGCAATCCCTTGTTTAGGTGGTGTAGCAATGCCAGGTCATTATCTCTGGTAGTCAGAGCAGCTCACTGTGGTGAGGGTTTGAACCTCTCTCACAACACCCAAACAGAACCATCAGCTTTTCCTTGTTTTCAAGGCTTAGAACTGTTTCCACATGTTTGGAATCATTTCAAATCCAAAACCTGACGTAGATAGCTTTTGACAGCATCAAAGTCATTTGGAAGAAGTGAGTAAGCCCTTGTGGAAGTGTCTTGGGTGGTTGTGGTGCATTTTGGCATTGCCAGCAGTCTTGTCTTGCTTGAGTTTTGGGCAACTTTTGGGAGCTGGTGGAGCACAAAGTTGGTAGGCATTGCCAGTGTCTAGTAAAAAGGGAGAAACAAAGAATTGGCTTTGAAGGGACATGTGTCCCCCCTTGATGTCTCTCTCTGGAGAAGCATGGAGCCCAGACAATTGGAGAGGAGAGCACAGCTTCTCCATGGCCGTGTTAGGGTGCCTGTCCTTGTTGCCAGGCTGCAGCACATCTGTGTGATGGCAAAAGGTTGTGGTCCTCTACAGGTGTATTTGGGAGAGCAGCCAAGTAGAGCTGCTGGGGACAGGGCAGTAGCTGAGAGCCCTGTGAGGAAGTGGCTCTTGGCTGTGATCTGGTAGTAACTGAGCATACAGCCTACCTAAAAATGGCCTTCTTAGTCTTCTCCTGGTGGTTTCTGCTGGTGCCCACTTACTGATGCTGACACGTTAACGTCCTTCTTCCCAATCTTTCTAAAACATTCCTGGTTTTGTATCTTCCTTGCTTAAAAACTTACATGCTAGAGCACCATGTAGCACCTCTTGTTTCCAGGGACAAGCAGTACAAGGATCATGCCTTGGCAATCTGCTTCAAAATTAGGTCTTGTGGGAGAGTACTTGTGTCTCAAACATGGAGGTGTGAAAGGCTTCCTGGTCTGGGGGGGGACTCTCCATCAACTGTGACACCACAAATAGGCCTTTTCATGTGCATTTCAATTCACAGCAGATGAAGCTTTCATTGCTTTGTGATTTGAGGAGTTTGGGAACTGGAGGGAGATAATGCTGATGTTTGAAATTAAAAGCTTGGATATTTGCTTATTGCCTTTGCAGCCCTTCAGAAAAATCGTCTGTGATTGTTGCAGTAATTTCACCAGATGAGGGATGCAGACTCTAAACTCTCTTTCCCAGCAGATAATCAGGATAGAGTAGGTCTTCCTGCTCCAAAGGGTTCTACTTGGACACAGTTAAAGTCCTCTCAAAATTGAGAACACACAGTAAAAAAACTTAGTGGAACCAGAAGAATCTGTATAAGTCCACCTGAAAGTAGTCAAATGCCAAAATAACTTACTTCTTTGAGTGTTAGTTCAAAGATTTTCTTTTTAAACTAATATATTCAATTGTTATTAAGGAGACACCCTGAAGAGATTTTCTTCCAAGGTAAAGAAATGAAAATTTGAAGTGATTCTGAAGGTTCCTGCTTCCTGCCTGGTGTTCATGACTGGGTCAGCCTCTGAAGGAACGTGTTGGGTGCTGCCCTGCAAAGGATGGTTTTTTGCTATTTTCTTAAGCAGAATATTTCCAGAGCCAGAGGAAGGAGCTGGTATTTGAACAACACCCTTGTGTAAAAATCACAGCAGGACATGGCTGTTTTTACCATCCTGTACTTGCTTTGATGTGTGTGTGGACCTGGTGTGGCAGTGACAGTGCAGTGCTTCACTCTGGGTCACTTCTTTGGGGTTTGCCTTTGGTTTTCTGAGTTGGGGCACTTGGACTTGGTTGGCTTGAAACACCAACACCCTCGAAGTGTTCCAGTGTTGGAGTGTCTGACACTCATCTCCAGTAGTGCTTTTTGGGATGTGGAGACACGTGCACCCACAACAGAGCTGTGGTTACATGGATATTGGTCTTGGACAGTTCCCATTCCCTGACTGTCTGGATACAGCTGTTTGCAGGGCTGTAGAATGCAGGGGATCAGGCAACTCTCCAGTTAAAAGTGTCTTCTCTCTGCTCTCCTTGTTCAGCCCTCTGACCCCATGAGCAGCTGCTTTGTTCCAGGTGCCAGAAGTGATGGTGTTTGAATTGTTCAACTCCATCAGCAAAACAAATGGATATGCATGCACACCTCAACATTTCTGTGGCCTGCTTTGTGTGCACATCTAGTTAGAAGTGCATATTTAACTTTGGAAAGAGCTCTGGAGAGTTTTTCAACATTTTGATGCCCTCTGCAGCTGGGAACTCTGGGCTTGGTGTGTTCTTGTGCAACAAAACACAAATGCAATCAGCATTCCTTTGTCTGGCAGATAGAAATGTGGAGAGGGATTAGAGGAAACCAGGAGGACTCGCATGAATAAACAGTCTCACTTGCAACAAGCTTTCCTGTGTGGGAAGAAAACTTAGGGCTAAGTTAACTCCTAGTTATCTTTATCCTAGTCATGTAGGATCTCACAAATAGGATGTGGAAAGAAGAGTGTGGGACAGCCATGTCTTGAGGCTGGATTCCAGAGCAGGAGCTTGCAAGTGGCAGAGCTTTATTAAACAATGTGTATTAAAACTAGGCTGAACAGCAGCTTTTTAACAAAAAGGGAGGAAGAGCAGCATTCCAGCTCTTAGTTAGCAACATAATTTTTCTGGGAGCAACAGTGTAAAGTGGAAAGTCCTTGGAGTAAAATCTCACCTAGTGTGCATAGAGGAAAATAACGATAATGTAAAATAACAATTCAATAAAAAAAATTAACATTTTTTGTACACTGTGACGATCTGATGAAATAATGTGTTGGATGTCTTTGTCTGGACAGTTTGTAATACTTCTGCAATGACTGAAAGGCCATCTGAGCAAATTGAGGTGATACTCTTTGATTTATACACCATTTAGATATGCATTAGATAACCAGTCTCTTTATTTTACTTGATAATATGACAGGCTTGAAATGTCCTTATTTGTATTGTTAATAGAGCTGAAATTGATGGTTGAAAATATGCACAAAACCATTCCTGGCTGGGATGATAATTTCTAGGAGGGGAACAGTGCAGAGACTTGGAGTTCTCTTTAGGGATGATGGATACTGAAACTCTCTGGAGAGAGGGTGTTTGGGATCTGTGTCACTCTCGTGTGCCGTGGTGTAATTCCCTGCTGTCCTTTGCCAGGGTGTTTCTGCAGGCAGCACTGGGATTTGGAGGAGGCTGGGTGCCAGCCTGTTCAGTATACTCAATTATTCACCAGTCATTAGTGTAATTATTCCTCTTGCTGCCCTGCACAGCAGTTACAAGGCAGGGCTGATTAGGTGGGTTTTTTCAAACTCTTGGAGAAACCCAATGTCTTGCTGATGGTAGTATTTTAATGGGAGAGGAACAAGGGATATCCTTGTCAGCTGTTGTGCAGTCCATCAAATACAAAATTGCATGTCCACGTTTGTTTCCCATTCCCTACCAAAAGGGAATAGAGATAGAGAATCTGCACCTACTTGCTGGTTTGACTCAACAGCTGTAGAAACACTTCTGATTAAATGAGTGCAAGTCTGTGTAGAAGCAAGTCTTCAAAATCCTTAAACGAGAAAATGATGAAAACACTGGAGGCTTCCCATTCTCCCCCACTGCTGAATGACTTGTGCTCTGCTATTTCTGTATCAGATCCCACCAGACTATTTTCTCTTAATTCAAGGGAGCTCAGGTAACTGATTAAAAAATACCGGCAGCAATTAGAGACTGTAGTTAGACTTGGAGGTATATCTTGTTGGGAACAAGAGCTAACAAGTGATTGCTAAACTCCTCACGCCTCCAGAGTATCCTTTCTTCAAAGGTGACTTCTGCAGAGCCCTTGGAGGAAAACGTTTTGGGATGTAAGCAGGCAAAATTACTTCTTGTAGTGGAAATCCCAGCTTAGAAAATAACGTGTTGCCAGGGCTGTATTTTGTTGGCTGTAAAGCTAACTAAGAATAAATGAGGAGAGTGTGGTAAATAAACTGCGAAGTCATCATTAAAAAATGATCTGAGCTAGAAGAGGCTTGTTGGGGAAAGGATGCTGGCAGGTTTTCCAAGTGCAGATGCAGGTTGTGCCAGCAGAACAAAGTGCTTTTGCAGGTAAAGCTGCTTTTTGCAGGGAAGTGGTATAAGCCACAACCACATCTGTGCTGGGGCTGCTGCCAGAGATTACATCCCCTAGCCACTGCTGCATTGGCAGTGGTTTCCTGGGCCTAAAGAGTTTCTTAAGATGGCTAAATTATTTTTTTTCCTTGATTGAGAGTTGTAGACTAAGGCATAGGCATCACCACAATGGATTTCCTACCTGTTTGTCAGGATGACATTGGTGTTTAAAACATATTTTGTCAGTGATGGGGAGATGAAATCACCCTAAGGAATGTGTTTTTTTCTTTCCTAAAACACTATGAAGTGTGGTGATGCTTCACTGTGATGGGAAAACTTCCTCTTTGCCGCAGTGAAGAGGGAATGGATGATAAAAGTGGGTGTTCCTTTGAAGAAGGGACAAAATCAGACTCAATGAGGGACAGAGAACTGAAGAAAAGTACCAAGTGCTCACCTCACTAGGGCTTGGAGGAGAAAGAGAAGATAGAATAATGTTAAGGATTTTTTTTTTCTCCAAAAAAATGCTCATGTAAATTGCCCCTGGCTAAAGATGATTATGCTAAGCCCATTTTCCTGTCAGTCACAGTGTCGCTGAAGGGGTTAACACTTGCATGCCACCAGAGACTATGTATCCAAATATTTTTGAAGTAACCTGGCCATTGCAATGAGAGAAGTTATTCATTGGAATGGCTTGTGTTTACTTTCCATGGTAGATCTTTAACTTGCAGGGCTTTGTGGATGCCATCTCATTGTGCTCATGGAAGAAGTTATCCCTTACCATTTTCTTTTTCCTGTCTGTGTATTTTTTGAAAAATGTTAATTGTAATCTTCTGAACTGGAAGTAAGGAGTCAGAACAGGCTGCACAGGTGTGTTACTGTAAGATTTTTGCACAGTGAGTTATTTCCCCCAAATACCTGTGAGTTTGAGGACTCTTAATTTCTGGGAATAAAGCTCTGTTCACAGTCAGGTTATCCTGTGATTTTTTTAGGAATCTACAGTGGTTGTCTTGAGGTGATACAGAGTTTGACTGGATTATATCTTCTCTGTTAAACAATTCACACGTCTTTGTGCCCAAGCACCCTGTGATTTGTTCTCCAGCAGTGCCCAGTAACAAAAGCAGGTAGGAGTCAGATCACCCAAAACCTGAGACATAACCAGCAGTGTTTGAGACACACATTGATGCTGAACATCCCTGGAGTCTGATCCTCTGCTTGCACACTGTCTAAAGAGGGGACACCCTTAAATCATCATCTGGAAGGACACTTTGAGAGCCCTTTGCTGAGAACTTATAAAAGTTAACCCAGAAAATCAATTAGTTGTTTTCATGGCACACATTTGTGCCTGTAGACAGACATACTGTGGAAGAAATCCACAAGTTATTGGGAATTTACCCTTCCCAGTATAACTGTGATGCTGAGTATTGGAAAAATACCTTCATCCTCATAGAGTTTGTCTGATTTCTTCTAAACATTTCAAGTATGCCATTATTTCTTCAAGTCGCTTCTCATGCTTTCTCCACTGATCTGCTCATACCTGCCCCCTATCACTGCCCTGGTCTGGATGGTACCTCTGAATGTGCTTAAAGCAGCAAAAGCAAAGTTCTGTTGTCCTAAAGGTGTGCAAAATCCATGAAGGGCCAGGTACTATTAACTGGGAAATCATTCACTGCCCAGAGCTGAGGTGCCTGTTCCTTACACTGCATGAGCTGCTGGAAGCAGGAGCCAGCAGTTTTCCTCCCTTGTGTAAAGGAACAGTGCCAGTCTCCTACAGATTTATAAATCCTGGGATGTAGGTCCAGCCCTTTGGGTGCCTCTGGCTCTGTGCCAGGCCCCGGCAGTGCACATTGTGGTGAAAGAGCCGAGTCAATGTACCAGTACATGTTGGAGTGAGGCAAAAGAGCAGGGAAAGTTGTTTTGAGACTCCAGAAGACTTGTACAAAACCATTTAAAGGAAGAAAGCAGATGAACAGTTCATCTTTCAGCTTTATTCCTTTAACATCCATTTCTGCCTGCAAACAGGACAGTTTCTGGAGCTCACATCAGCAGACCTGTACTTTTTCCAGAAATGCACAGTTCATTCAGGAGTTGAGTCACTGAAGACAGCACACGAGAAACGTGCTTTGGGGTTGTTTCCTTTCATCAGCTTCATGGGTAGCTGGCCTGACATATGCCACGTCCAGTCTTTCCAACATTGGCTAATAAAAGACTTTTTTAAAAAAAGTGTATTTCTGTCAGGCTCATGTGATTATGTTGAGAACACTTGGTAGTAGATACTGGCAGTATTCCCACAGTTTAATACTGAGATCTGCTATTTGGTAGGCCAGGTGAATACAGCTCTCAGACTCTGCGGTGAAGAGGGTGAGGGCCTCCTCTTTGTAGCTGGTGGGATAATGGAGGAAAAAAGTGGAACCTTTGGCTGTACCTGTCACCAGAGTATACCCCAATATGCCTTAGAGTCTTTGGGACAAGAAGATTTGGGGGTCTGTTGATATGGGAAGACCCAGCTTTAACATGCCTGACACATGACTCTTGGCAGATTGAGACTAACAGATTTCTTGGAAGCAAGTCCCTGTTGTCCAGGTTGTGCCAGCACAGCTGTCTGGCGACGTGGTGATCTGGTCTGTCTTAAAATAAACCAGCAACCTCCTTTCCCCAGTCAGTTCCTGTGTCTGGTCACTCGTGCTCCCATCACTGACTCTGGTAGCAAGTCCAGGAGCCAGTGCTTGTGTGAGCCTGTGTTGCTGCTGAATAAATATTTTCTGAGCTGGTCTGGTCTTGCCCAGTTACTGCCCTGTTTCAGATTAAAATCGTAATCCAAGTTGCTGTCACTTCATCTCATAGGCAAAAATAGAGCTAAGCCATTCTGGGTGTCTAGAGGCTTCCTCGGCCTCTCTGGAATCTTGTGCAGGGGGAGAGATTTCTGACCTATGCTCTTGGGCCCAGCCATGGTGTTTTGGTACTTATTGTCTTAATCCAGTATGGTTTCTTTCTGTGGCAAAATGTGCTTTTGCTTTCCTCTTGAAGCAATGTAGTGTATTTTATTCAAACCAGGCATTAGTGAGTTGTTACCTGGGTCTGAGAGAAGAACTGAAACTGTCCCTGTGTGTGTAGTCTTCTAGAGACTGTGTAGAACTGAAAGTATCTAATGATCTTCTTTCTGCCTTAGGGATGCTCGTGATCTGGAGAAGACCCAAGTTTTTTTTTTTTGTCTGATAGCGCAGTTACTGTGTGGTGGGTCCAAACTAAGTGTGGTGGGGTGAGAATTTCAATAAGATTGGGGTCATGTTGAACAGAAGAGGAAAAATGGAACCTGGAGGTCTGGAAGAGCAGTGGTGGTGTCAAGAGGGAAGTGGGCCCAGATACGCTTTGTGGACACCGGTTGTGGGAGTGGTGCTCTGTTGACAAGCAGGGAAGGTAACCGTGCATCATTTGTGATGGGGACACAGAGGTCTATTATTGATTTCCTGAATATCCATTTCTGTTTCATGGACTCTAATCCTGTCAGAGCAGCTCTGTGGCACAGGATGTTGACTGCAGGTTTGATTGAGGGGGTGATTGCCAGGCACTTGGAGTTTAGCTGGATGAGCACACAAGCCCTTTACATCCACAGTAGCCAAAACTTGCGGGGTTTTTGCTCTCGCCTTGTACCCAGGCTGGCTGCAGCGCTGGGGGCTGTGTGCTTCCTCCACAGCGGATGGGGAGATATTACAGAGCTGCTGAAATAGTAAACTGGAAGAATTATATGGAAATGATGCCATCACCTTCTCCTACTCTTTTAAAGCAAGTCTTTGCAAATCCTTGAGTGGGAGGCATAGAATTGAATAAAGCCGTTGCGCAGTGTACTCTGGCACCCATGTGCTCAGCACGGCAGCTGCAGTTGCTCAACGGAGACTCCAGAAGCCAGAGCTGGGGCTCATGTTGTCTACCCAGCTTTGCTGAGCTTTTGTTCATATGTTGGGATTTCTTGTGCTGGGAGGTGCCAGGAAGAGAGAAATCCTTTGGGTGATACTGCTATTGTGGCAGTAAAACATCAGCCCAGGACCTGTGGGTCCTTCCTCTTTAAAGGATGGACTTTATACTCCAGAACTATAGCAAAAGGAAGTAGAAATCGAAGTGCTCCTCAGATTGAATGCATAATATAAGGGTTAACATCT
Source organism: Acridotheres tristis (assembly GCA_037013685.1). Classification (NCBI taxonomy): domain Eukaryota; kingdom Metazoa; phylum Chordata; class Aves; order Passeriformes; family Sturnidae; genus Acridotheres; species Acridotheres tristis. The sequence continues at coordinate 19,633,679 of CM072897.1, read as the reverse complement.
CTCTGTGTCCTGTCATCAAACCCCAGCTCTCCTGCTATGGAAGTGAGCATAGCTGAAATGCTGGAAGAGGCCTTCCCTGGTCGTTTTTAATTTGTGTTGAGTTGGTAGAGCTTCTGCAGTCATCTGAGAACAGCAGGGTGAATCCATGCCATCTTCTTTCATTTAGAAGTATTGCAGTGTGAATTCAGTTTCTGCATTTCCAAATTTGCTAATTCATCCTGAGATTGTTGCTTTAGTATTTTTTTCTGATTTTAAAAGCTCTGTTAGACAATGGCTCTTCATTGCAGCTCCTAATCGTTAACCTGAAAGCTTTCCAAAAGGCTCTGAGAAAATGTAAAGCAGCTGACTGCTTCATTTCTGTCTCTTGAACCAATTAACTGAAGTAATAGAGTTTTCGCTGAAGTTGCTTTTTATTATCTTCCCCTGCTAGAAGAACTTATGTTCATCAGAGCTGGAAACAGTCAGTAAAGTGCAGGTAAGTCACTACAAACTGAGATCATCAGATCAAGCTACCATTTGGTGCCATCACATAATGGTACTAATTCAGTAACTCCGTAAACTTAATTTTCAGAATTAGGAGATGATGTGTGAAGGGAAGTTAACGAGATGAAGAAAAATGTAGGGAGCTGAAGAGATGTTGGGTGTCCAAATTGAAGGCTCTATAGGTATTAATAGGAAGTAATAGTGACAAATCAGTGGCAAATGCCAGATTGAGGACAGCATATGACCACAGTCACAGAGAGTAGCCTGGCTTCTTGTAGAGTTGTGTTGAAATGGCAGGAAACTGGTACATTTTCAGGTGGTTTGGCATTCTAACTCAAATCTTCTGATACGGCTTCAGTAGTATGTAAGATGTAGAGGCCATGCCCTCAGTGGGATACAGAGAATGAGCAGTACTGATGTTATTATTTCTAAGGGGAAGATGAGAAGTATCTGAGATCCACCAGCGTGTTGTGCTGTCCCTGTAAACCCTGAATGGCCAATGGCAGGAACGTCCCATGGTGTGGTTCTCTGCCAAACCCCAGGGGATGGCAGGGGGAGAGAGCACGGATGGGTTGGCAGATTGAGCCCTTTAGCTGCTGTCCTCTTCTCACAGCAGCCCTCTCATGTTCTGGCTGTAATTGAACCAGAGATTATTAGATTACACTGAAGTTTTCCAGCAGCTTCTCGGAGTGCTCAGTTGGTGGTAGTTAAAAACCAGCAAGTTTGAGATCATGTCCTGGAAGTACTCAACACTTGGATCTCATCCTCTGTGCTGGCTTCCTGGGAATTTTATTAAGCTGCTGGAAATGAGGTTTTGTGCCTGTAAGATTTCATGTGATTGTCTTCTGGAAGAATGGATGTGGATGGATCTCCACAAATGAAGGCCACTCAGTGCACTTGCAGAACAGTGCAAACCTTTTGCTGACAGTTGTACTGTGATGTGTTTTAGCAGGTTAGACGCTAATTTAAGACACATTCTAGCTGTATCTTTATATCTGGGCTTATCAGTTTGGGGCTGGGAGAGGCTCAGGTGAAGAGCAGAGGGTCTAAGTGGAGCAGGCATCAGGTTATTGCAGAATTTTAGGCTGATGCCCCATGGTTATTACGTGATGAAGCAGCTCTTTGGTGCCTGGTGCTAGCCCTAGTCTCATGGTGGGGTTGCTCCTCCTCTCCTCACTGCCATTAAACGTGACCTCTGGGTTATTTATCAGTGCTTCTCCCATGGCACAGTGTGCATGTGACAAACCTTGGAGATGATGGGCAGCAGGAGTTTACACTTGGTGCTCTACTATTGAAAACACTGGGGGTTTGGCTGGTTAAGTATTTACAGTGGTGGTGTGAGGCTGTCCCCAGGTGCCACTTCACTGGAGCAGATGTTTGTGCTGCTTGGCTTCAGTCCAGCGTTAGCTTGTGCTGCCTCTTTGTTCCTTCACCAAGACAAGCCCTCCGTCTTGTCAGCTGATGAGAAACCATCGGTTTCCTTCTGCTGGGAAATGTAAACCCAGTCTTGTGTCTCCGTGGAATACAGCAGTGGACATTGCTGAGGTTTGAACCCTGTACAGAGTTCTGAGACTTGGGCAAAGCCAGGGTTTCTGTAGCTTGGATTCACAAGTGCAAAACAATTGTGTAGAAAACCCAACTGCAAGCAGCATCAATTCCTTACTGCTGTAAAAGCCTGTTGTTGGGATGGAGGAGCTGCAGTTGGGATAGAAACTGTTGGAATGCAGAAACTACCATGGGTAGAAAACAAAACCAGCCACGACATGGAAAGAAACGAAACGATTTATCAATGTCTCCAGGAGGTGAGAAAGGACTTTGCTGGAGAACTGAGCTTAAGTTGTTCTTAAATGGTTTTTATTGGTAGTAAATGCTGAAACTGAACAAGGAGCTGACTCCCAGCATGTGAGGAGAAGCTGAAATGTAAAATGTGCTTTTCTTTGTAATAACATCAAGAATTAACCATGCAGCTCGTCTTGATGGATGGAAACGTGAATGGATCAAGTGCTCCCAACTGTCATTCAGCAAATTGTGCTGCTTGGAAATTCTGATTCAAGCTAATGTTCTAATAATATTTAATTTATAATTCATTTATGCATTTAAGTGCATCCCGATTCTTCCTTCCGTTTCATACTTTTTTATTTTGACAGCAAAAAGAATTCTAACTCTTATCACTGATGAAGCTTCCACTTGAATTAAATTCTATTAAATTATGGAGTTTTATTTGAATTAATAATGCTTCTTTGGAGAAGTCCAGACCTTTGTAGGGCTTCCTATTGCTGTATCTCCTGCTTGCATTGGTGTACTGGAGCATGGCTACATAGATAGGGACAGTAAATGTAAATACTTCCAGTGAAAAGCTGTTGTGGAGTGGATTTTGTTTGAAGCATATGTGGGACTTGGTTGCTTTGTTAGCTCAAAAAAAAAAAAAAAAAACAAAAAAAACCAAACCTGCTGAAGGACTGAGGGTGTTTCTCTCTGGGCAGAGCTTTATTTGAAATGTTTTGTTAGGGAATCTTTTGAAGTGCCTGGAGAATTTTAACAAAATGGCCGCTTTCCTCGGGTTTGGTCCTTACTGGATATCAACAGGCTTGCTGCCCTCGGCTCCAGGCAATCCGCCTCGGCTCTGACATGTAAAATTTAATAGGAGGCTGCTGTAAGTGAGATCTGCTGTTTCAGCTTTCATCAGACCGTGTTTGAGGGAGAACGTTTTGGCTGTTCCTTGCTCTCTGTCCGTCCCTGGCTGCTTTCTGTAGGAAAATTTGTCTTTATAAACAGAAAATAGTCTTAGTGGGAGCGTGCTCTTGCAGCCTTAGGAGTAATCCCGTCTGAGCAGCAGCGGAGCCTGTTCATAATTAATCTGCATGGTATCTGTCAGTCGTAGGAAATAATCCTGTGTGAGGAGGCAGAACAGAGCCCCTGACTTCCCAGTGCTGTGTAACCCAGTATTTGGACATGCTATTATTTTTTACAGTATGAGTGTCCAGAGTGATGGCTGAAGGTTGGTGGAAGGCTGGAGTAGAACTGTGTTGAAATAGGTTATTTTGGTGGTGTTTTAACCCTGTGTGCCTGAGGTACAGGACACATCTCTCACTGGGGTGGATGCTGTGGGTGACTCCTCCAGCATTGCTCTGGCATAACTGTGAGGGAAGCGTTTGCATGTGAGCTGTTCCCTTGGAACAGCTGTTCCATGATGGTGTGCCTGGTCTTCAACTGGAACAATCCTTCATGCCAGAACTTAGGCATTTATATTTAACTCTGATTTGCCTCTTAGCTGCCTCCCTCCAGCCCAGATTGTATGTATCCCTGTCCGGGGATGAGCAAGGGCAGGGCTGTGTTAATTCTTTCCTTCTGTATCTGGGAAACAGCCAGAGGAGGTTTGAATGCTACATCTGGGATGTGGCAGGCAGTGAAAGCAGGCAGCCCAGCTATTTCTGGTGGGAGCTTGTCATGCTGCTGGCGTTTCTTTTTTAAATGTTCAACCAACAGTGCTGAAGGAAGCTGGAGCCCAGCAAGCCAGGAGAAGGTGATAGTACATGGAGTCAACAGTGTAATCCTAAATAATGCCCAGTTTTGTACCCTGACCTTGCAGTGCTGGGATACCTGAGGGCTCTGACCTAGGGAAACCTTGGGAAAGCTGCAGTCCCTGTGTGTTGGGAAAATGGAGAAGCCACAGATTAATCCCTCTTGTCCTTCCCAACCACATGTCCTTTGAGGAGTGGTATTGGCTGGATCAGCCTTGTTCTTCTACTTAATAATCACTGCAGACCATTCAAGTTTCTTATCCACCTACTGTAACTTTTCCTTCAGTGCAGGGGAAAACTGTCTTTTTAAAGTCAACCAGAGACCACTACCTCGGCTGCCTCTTAGCCTATTAAGTGATTAATAAGTGTTCCCAGAAGCCTTAATAAGTGGCCAAGTGGGCTGCTGTCGTAGAAGGTAGGACAAGACTTCGGGCTGATTTTAATTAAAGCTCTCTCAATGCCTGTGCTTGAGAAATGAAGGAAAGTGTGTTTCTCTGTACATCTGGCAGATCTCTGAGCTGAGTGAAGGCTCCTTTTGTTTGAATGGCTGTGTGCTTTGCTGTCCAAAATTCGTAACTAGAGAATTACAGGGGCTGGTATCATAACCAAGATAACCTAGAGATAAGATTGGTTTATTTACTAAGGTATATTTTAATCCTTGATTAAGTTGCTCCAGGAATTGTCTCTAAGTGAACTTTTAAGATCTCCTTTAGGTACACATTTACAGAAAAGGATGTTGTGGAGACCCAATACAAAATAACCTGGAAAGATCAGAAACTAAACCCAAAAAGAGGCTGCTAGAGGAGCCTTTTGGTGAAGGAGACCCTTAAATTCCCATAGGGCTTTTTGATGGCAGGACTGACTTGAAAGAGTTGAGCTGCTTGCTCCCCTCTGCAGGGAGAGATGAGGGAGGGATGCTGTTGGAGAGCCAGTGACATGTGGTTGTCAGCCAGGCACCTTGTGTTGCTGCAGGGAAGAGCTTGGATCCCTGTCACCTGGGAGACTGGTTCAGATACGGACCAGAACCACACTGTCACCTTGCAGTTTTAAGCAATTTCTGGTATCTCCTGCTGCATACTGTGTAGATCTGCTGTCCCAGCTGTTTATGGGGTTCTGCAGGGACTGAATCAGGGATCTGGTCAAACCTTCCTAAAGCTTCTTTAGTTCACACGGACTTTTTAAGCTGGAAAAAATTTCTTAGTTTGGCCTTAAACAATCTGTGCTGGCATTAATAAGAGTCAGAACACACTGTAGAAGGAGTGTCACTTTTTATAGTATAAACCACAAGACTGATTTTTTATACTTAATGCACTGTCACCTGAGGGCTTTATTTCAGTGAAGGTTGTGTTGGTAGTGAAAGAGGCTGTCCTGCTTTTCCTTGTGCTAATGCAGCTGTTTGCGTGGTCGGGCAATCAAATAGATTGGAGAACTGATTCCATGACAAAAACAACCTAAAGGAAAAGAGAAGATCAGTTTGTGAGCCATTATTTGCAGCATAACATGGCTGTAGTGCTATGGACTGGTGAGAGCAGGACACGCAGGGATGGGGTGGGGTGGGGTCGCTGCTGTGGGTGACAGCATTGGCTTTTGGCAGCGTCAGGTTGTAGCTGTAGCTCCAGGGCTCAGGAAATCACATTGCTGGTTTATGTCCTACTTTTCATCAGCTTCAGAGCGTCCATTGAACGTTGGCCCCGAGGCAAACTTCCATTTTGGTGTCAAATGGCAAAGTACACGCAGCTGCTCTCAGGGCCCTACTCTTGTCTCCTTTGCCTGTGAATGGTCCTAAAACTGAGCCCAAGAGTGGTTGTGGGGAGCTGAAACGTGGTTCTGGGGTGTAACAGAAGCCATATGGTCTGGTGTATTTCTCATATCATCAAACTCTTGGCTGATGATTCAGATTTAGTCGGAATAAAAACTTGTATACAAGTGAAAATCAGCTCTTATGTGGCACCTTCTTTCTGACCTTTTTAGGCTGTATTTTCTTTCCTTAGCTGTCTGTGAGTTTTTTCTGGATTTCATGGTGCTTCAGGGTCTTCTAAGGACTTTTGTCATCTTACACTGGCAGTCAGTTGTGTTCTGGGACACTTTTCAGCCCGAGTGTTTTAATGGTCAGGGCTGGATTATTCTTGCTCTGCAAGTAGTGTGGAGATTGTGGCAAAAATGGGTATGTTGGGTGAGAATCCACCCTTCCTGCGTTTTGCAGACACCCTGGAATTGCATTGTGTGGGCATGCTGGATGTGGAGATGCTGGCACTGTGATAGGTGCAATTAATCTGGCCATTAAATCTTCAACCAAATTCTCATTTTATATAGATGCTTGGATTTATAGAGTTGGGTTTTTTTTTTCCCCTTTTAAATTTGTCTATCTGTCAAGTCCAGCTATTTTCCAGTCCATGCCAGTAAACATGTATTGTCTGAACAGATGATGATATCAGACACCCTGATTTTCCCTTTGCCTATTCAAAGCTCTGCCTGGTGTTCTCACTCTGGCTCTTAATTGGTTACTCAATTACTGATTGTTTTTCTCTTCTTTCTCCAGAATCCAGCGACGATCACTCGGATACTGCTTAGCCATTTCAACTGGGATAAGGAGAAGCTGATGGAGAGGTAAGCAGCCACCTTAGCATGCAACCATCTTGTGCCACAGAGCTGGAAAAAATGTTTACTCCTCGATTAATTGAGGATGGATGAATGCACAGTGTGTGGCAGGAGAATCTTTTGTCTAAGCTCTAAATGTTCCCCCTTTCCCAGCTAAGGGTGACTCGTGACTCCTCGTTTTAATATTATTGATACCCAGTTAGAAGTTGTGGAAGTTAAGTTGCCCGTTGCCAAGAGGGATTTCCAGTTTGAGCATGTACAGGCTTTGGACAGGCTTTGGAAAAAAGCAAGCAGGAACAGGTTCTTGTTATCTAGCAACTGTTTTGGATTTGGGTTTAGCTGCTCTTGCCTGTCATGCTGGCATGTGCATTCTTGACATGTTTATTTGCTGCTCTGGCCAAGGCTAAATTGTTCCTGACTGATAATGGTCCTGCCTTGTCTTCATCTCCACAGCTCCAGGTTTTCTTCAGTGTGTGTAAATAAGGACTTAAATTTTGCCTCTCCCTCCCCCTCAGAGCAGAGTGTTTTATGGTTATTTCCCATCTTTGATTCCTAGCTCTTGGAATGTTGCTTGGCAAAGGTACTTTACAGTTTGTTGTTATACAGTGGAGACCAAATCCAGCTGCATTTGATTCATTCCAATGCCAGTGTTGGTATTGAAGATAGTTGATGGAGCTGGAGAATTTAATTTACTTTAGAAACTGGGAGGAGAATTAATCTCGACCAAAAAGAACAGTAAAAGCTGTACAGGGACTTGCTGGTTGTGGTGTCTGCTGGTCTTACCTGCTGTGAAGTGACAGTGGATGTGGAGGGCCTGGTAGGATCATTAGTTTGACTTTTCTCTTAATTACCATTTCCTTTGCCTGATGATCAGGGTATGGGAAGATGAGATGTGCTTGGTAAGCCAGGAGAAGTTGTTGGTGCTCCTGTGAATTGATAAATGTCCTTTTGCTGAGCCCCTGTAGTTTGGTGCTCTGTCACCCAGGGAGAGAGGAGCAAAGGTCTCACATTGTGAGTAATTATTTTGGAGTATAAATATTTCTGCTATCTTTGGCTAATGGATTTAGGACATCTTTACTTCCCTTTGTGTAATATTTTTGGTTAGGGATGGTGCTCAGGTATCTCTTATGTTTTGTTTAACCTAGATTTTTTTTCTGATGTGGTCGTAGTTTTTACAGCTTTCTAGTCCTTATTTTCCTGAGATTGACATCTTTTAGTAAATGTTGGAAGTCTGAAAGTTTTGTGATACAAATATATCCACTGTTTAACTCTGACTAGAGTTGTTAAGAATTCTAATTTAATTCCTGCTCTGCAACATGTCTGTTCACTTGGTATTTGAGTTTCTTGGGCTGGTTCTCTTAGTTGGGGTAAAGTTTACTCTCCTTGGCTGTGAGATACCCCTACACAAGTGCTCTGAAAGGCCATCCCTTTGTACAGTGGGTTTTGTCCCTTGTTGAAAGCTTGCTTAGGGCTTCCATCAATGTAAAGCTAAAAATTGGGCTGTGGTTTTATTTTTGTTTTTTTCCTCAAGGGAGGTGCCAGCCACGTCAATGTGAGGTATTATTATTATAAGGCTTTTACAGTTTAAGTACACACTGCATTTACAAATCCACAGGTAAACATATCCATTGAAATACTTAACTCAGCAGGATAACCTCAGTGAGTGATAGAGTACATGACTTGCTTAGGTGGACCTGTTGCACATTGATCCCAATTTTGGTGCTTATTGATGTCCTCTTGTATTAGAAAAACACCAAACCATGATTTCTCAAGTGCCTGGTGCTGCCTTCTATCACTTTTGCACCAAATAACTTCCATGAAATCTTCTGGAGTGCTGAGCTGTGTTAAAGCAGGAGTAGGAAGCTGGGTAGAAGGCTGAGAGCAAGCTGTTGGTGTTCAAGAGGGTTTGGTCATTGCTGTGGTGATAGGTGAGGATTAAGGGGAAAAAAAGCCCCAAAACAGACAGTTTTGCTTGAAAGTTCCTGTTGTTTGGTGGTGTATGTTTGCAGTTCCTAATCAGTGCCTGTTTTCCCTTAGCTCATGGTGAGTCAGCACGACCTCCCAGCAGCCTTATCAGACCTGGCCTGGAGGAAAGCACTTTAACTAAGTGGCTTCTCTTTTTTTGATAAGTGGGGAGGTCTGAACTTGTGACGTGAACATGTCTCTGTTTTCCCACTTTTTTTAGCCTTGTTATGACTGTTTTTAGCGAGCAGGTTGTTAATGTCTGTGCCAGTTTGTCATGGAGTAATTACACAGTGGTGTTCAGAAGGCAGATGTGCTGCAGGTATTTATTCCACTTGCAGTAAAGCAATGTCAGCCACAATTGAAGAGCTGCTCTGTCCCACTGGTGAAACACTAATTATTTGTATGCAGAAACAAAATTGGGGGGTTGGGGTAGATTTGTTTGTAGGATGGAAGTGGTGAGTGGAGGAAATACTAGTTCAGCCTCTGATATGCTGCATGTGTTTAGGAGAATAAGGATGTCAAATATTATTTTCCTGGGTCTTGCAAGCTTGATTCATAGTGACAGGAGGGCATCAGGTGCAGGAGGACCACATCACCTCAGAAACAAGTGAAGAAAGTGCTTTAGCTTGAACCTTACATTGATTGGCTTCCAATTTTACTATGGCTGATGGTGTCCTCTCCTGGGGGTATTTAGGAATGTGTGATGAAGAGGTTAAAATGCAGCTCTCCTGCTTTATGTGCCTTCCCCTGGTCATTTTGTTCAGAGAAAAGTCTCTCAGCATGTCCCTGAGGCCCGATTTAATCCCTGGAGGCACAGCCAGAGATACAGCAGTCCCTTGTAGCTGCTTATCTGGGTGGCCACATGTCCTTGTTCCCTCCGAGCAGAGGAGGGATGTCAGGAATGCCCAGATTGCCTCTTCTCCAGAACCTGGCTGCCTGCTTTCCTTGGAACAAATAAATACTTTACACTCTTCAGCAGAGGCTGAACAGGTGAAAAATGGTGTATGGCAAGAGTTTTGATGTGGAGATATCTTTTAGTGTGAGTATATTGATGCCCTGACACTCACAAATGCTCTTCCATGAAAGTGAATGTACCAAAGTGTGTACTGGAAGCAATTTTTTTCAGTGAAAAGGCTTTTTATCTTTGATACTCCCATGGGTAGGATTTGATTATGTCTGGAAAATGGCGATTAGGCAGTTACAAACAGCAGGAGGGAATTTTGAGGAGATAAAGGGGCTGACATCTTGATCCCTCTCCCAAAAAGGCTTGGCATTGTTGTAGTTTTGGTCTTGGTAAGTAGAAACACTTGAAAATAGTGGACAAACTCTGGTTTGTCTATTCATTTTAAAATAGCAGAAAACCCCCCAACTTTGTGATGAATCAGCTGAACTTTGAAGAATTAATAGAGGAAATTCTCATATGCTAGAAGTGTTGAAATTATTCAATATCTGCATTGTGAAGGGAAAGGAGGGCAGAGGATTTAAAGGGCTGTTCAAGGTGCTGTGTTCCTCCCTAGGATGAAAATAAGGATGGTGGTACCAAGAGCCAACCCTTTAACAGAGAGTATTTGAGGAAAAATCAGAATTCTTGGAGTTGTGAAGGGAGTGAGGAACGATGCTGACATGGAGGAGAGCTGGTGAAATGTAGCCATCTTTTGCAGTGCATTCGGTGAGATTTGCAGGAGAAATCTAAGTGAAATTGTATGAGATCAGGGTCAGAGCAGGACTGGGATTGTGTTTTGTCTTCCTTAGATTCAAGGAGGATGAATGGAATTGGAAATTGTTGGTGGAGAAGGTTTGCTGGCCAGGGAAGTCGGTGAATGTCACATGGAGCTCACTGGCTGTAGGAGGGAAGGGTGTTAGAGCTGTTCCCTGGGAATTCTTTGACCCAGGAACGTGGTGGGGGCAAAGGGAGATCTGCCTACATGGATGGTCTGTGGTGATGCTGGAACAAGTGGGAAAAAGGGATGGTAGTTGGAGTTAGGTGTTCCTAACCACTGAAGGAACTGCAAGGGTCTTCTGACTGAGCCCTTGGCATGTTTGTGTAAGGAGTGGTGCAGCATTAGGGAGCTGTTGGACTTTGGAGTATCCATTGGAACTGTGTGTTTTCAGAGATCCACGTTTTCCTCTGCATTTTCTGGAGTTCTTATGGCCCAGTGGCCATACATGAGTATGAGTCTGAGAGACATGGATAAAAAGAAATGTGGAAATTATTTACTCAGAAAGAAAAGGCATGAAAAGAAAACAGCATGGAGAAGCAGGAATACTATCCATAGATATTTAAAGAGGGTAGGTAATTCCAAGTGAAAAAAGTCAAGTTCCTGACATGGATATTCACCCTTAAAACCAGCCCACCACTACAAAAACCTCTGGTATTTCCATAAGCACTTAGCTGGTCATGAGTATCAGGGTTCAAGTTGCACCATAGCATTCGTATACAAAACTATTTTCCTTGCAAACTTCACACCCAGCTATGTGTCAGCTCTCCTCAGAGCATGTCCTGTGCTGCTCCTGCTGCCTCTAAGAGCAATTGGAAGACTGGAGAACTTTTGTGGACTTAATAGTTATCCGTGATTCTTAATAAACAAATACTGCCTGTAATAGGACTGCACTGAATTCACTTGCTAAAATTTTCTAAATATGTAATTTTATATATTTAGATTTAAATATAACAAACAACTTTCTAAATATAATCCTCTGAGCAAAGAACTTGGTTGAGTAAAATCCTGAGCTAACACTGAAGAACAGTGGCAAAGCCTCGTGGATGCTGTGATGCCAGAATTCACCACTTCCAGATTCAGTGTCTTGAAATTTAAGATCTAAAATACATGGACAGCACTGAAAAACATATGAAACAACAGGAAAATTGATGTTTTTTCTATTATAAATCAAACCTTGTTAGTAGGTGGAGCTGTAAAGGAGCAGGGGAATGATTTCCTGGGTTTGGCTGGGGGATCTGTGCAGGTGATGGGGCTGGCTAATTGTCTGGTTTAATTAGTTCTTTACAGCCTGCTGCAGGCTGGAGAAAGGTGTGTGAAGGATTCTGGGAAGAGGCTGAGCTTTCTGATAATGATTCTCTCCAGTTTGGTCCTCCTCTCCAAGGAAGAGCTTTTTATAAGCCTTTAAAGCAAACCAGTATCTTTGCCTTAAAAGAATAGGAAATAGAAAGGAAGTGATCCTTTTTTCTCCCCCCAAGCAATTTTGCATCCTCCTTTCCAATAGGTACCCAATCTTCAGAAGCATTGTAAATCTGGAACTGTATTTTTTAAATTACCTTATGTTGACTGATGAGAAAAGATTCTCAAATGACTAATGATCAGAATATTAGGAAAAATAGAAGGCTTCAGTTGAAAAGAATTGAGCTTGAAGGCACCAAACCTGTACTTTAGGAAGGTGTTCCTTCCTTCCTGTGAACTCAGGTGTTCTTGCTCTAGTTTCCTGTCCTGGAATTCTAATGCAAAGCAATCACTGGGGAGAATCACAAATTACTTGAAATGCAGTGGAAGAATTGAAGGTGCATGAATTTCAGGAGTAATTCAAGTGAGAGTCTCTGAAATTATGTGATTGTCTAATATCCACCTCTGTATTGTGTTAGAGAAGAGTTTGTTGGAAGTAGTGGATATATGAGTTTTGAAATATAAAAAGCATCTTAACTGTCACATAACATGGAAAAATGATTTAGAAGGTGGTTAAATTTTCATTCTTTCTGTGTTGTGCAGGTACTTCGATGGCAACTTGGAGAAGCTCTTTGCAGAGTGTCACGTAATTAATCCAAGTAAAAAGTCGCGAACGCGCCAGATGAACACCAGGTCATCAGCCCAGGACATGTCCTGTCAGATCTGCTATCTGAACTACCCAAACTCGGTGAGTACCCCGGTGGCCTCGGTGCTGCCTGACCAGCAAACCCCCACATTTCTCACCTGAAACTTCAGATTTTCCTGGAGAACACCTCTGAGGGTGCTGGGGCTTGGGCAGCAATGGAGTAGAGTTCAGGAAAAAGCAAGCAGGTGATGTTTGCAAAGGTTAGGTACCAACTGAGATGAACAGATAAAAGATATGGGATATTAAAATTCTGTGGAAAGCATGATGGGCAAAGAGATTTGCTTAAATAGAAAGACAAGGTAAGAAACAGCTTTTAAAAGCAGTAGGTAATGCTACAAAATAGTCAAACTAGGAAGTCTAGAATAAAAGTAGTAGATGTGGATACCTTTGGATCTTTATCACGTTTGGACAATGCCCTCTTGGTCAGACATGAGGATGTGTTACCCAGTGCTTGCTGGGGCTATGCATGAATCTCCTGGGTGACAGTGCTACATTTTTTTGTTGCTGCTGACCAAACGGAAGCATTCCCATACACTGCTAAGAGGTCCAGGCTCTGCTGGGGCTCACAGAGACAGGACATACTGTTGGGAGATCTGGGAGAAAAGGAGGGGAGTGGAAAAGCTCAAATAGGAGAGTTTGTCAAAAGGCAAAGTGCTGGTAGTAAGAAATTTTTCCTTTTATAGGAACCTGCTCTTTATAGAGGAGCTGCACCTCCAGAACACTCTAAAACATGTTGGGCCTTTCCAGGCAAAGCTGCCCTGACATAAGGCTATGCTCCTGGTCTGGCTGTGTTTTCAGCAAGGAACCATGATGAGCTTTGGGGTTCAGGAGTAGCCTGGGGTGAAGTTCTCTGCTTGTGGCCTCTCCCTTGCTCTGGATCTGCTTCCCTGGAGTGGGCAGAGCTGAGCAAAGCCCAGCTTCAGGCCTCCCATTCTCAGCATTAAGGTCCTTGTTGCTCTTGAGTCAGGAACCACCAGGCTTCATGTGTCTCCTCTTCAGCCCTGTGTTCCCTGACTTCCTTCTTGAAGAGTAGCTGGAAAGGCAAATTCCTGCTTTGTGTGATGAGGTGCCTTGAAAAAGAAAGTCAATATATTCTAATATAATGTTCTCTCCTTTTTAATGTAGTTGCTGTGCTGGGTGGGAGTACAAGTCACAAGTGACAGGCCTGTCCTCTGACTGGGGGTACTGTGCTAACTGGGAAGCAGAATCATGGAACAGGCCCACAAGGATCATCAGGTCCAGTTCCTGGCCCTGCACCGGACAACCCCCAAAATCACACCCCAGCATTGTCTATAGAGATTTGAAACTGGAAAGAACAGCACAAAACACAGTAACACTTCTTAATTTTGTAGCTCAGATAGCAGTGGCCCAGCTGTTAGAAGAGCAGATTTTTAGCTGGAGCAGAGAGATGTTGCAGGTGAGCAGGGCTGTCTGTTGCTGGTGTTAAACCATCAGAGGGGTCTCTGTTTCTTTGCCCTACAAAAAAGCTGGAGCCTAGAGGAAAACTAGCATTTATTATTTCTTCTCTAAAAGGCTGTAGTGTCTGTGTCTAAGGTGATTGAAATCTATTTTGAAGCTGTTTTAGTCAATGTGAATTATGAATTCTAGGATTATTTTTATGTTCAATGCCCAACCTAAAATCTCAGCTTTGAAAATCCTCTTGCAATAATCAGCTAATTATTTTTCCACGTGAAAGCTGGGAAGTTTTCACTAAGAGCCCCGTTCAGCCTATGGAAAGCTGAGAGTTTGGAGGTGTTAAGAAGTTTCAGTGTACAGTTGTTGCAGGAATGTTAGTCTTGAAATTCCCTCTCTCCCATCTACAAAGTCTCTGTAGACTCCAAAGAACTGTGGTTAGAGGTTTTGGGAAGCACCTGCCAAACAAGGCATTTGAAGCTCTCACCCTGCAAGTTTGAGGACTTAAGGGAGATGTTTCACCTGCTCTGTGTCCCTGTCAAGCGCTGTCAGGTCCCAGCAGTTATTTTGGGTGACACCTTTGTTGGTAAGACAGGAATTGGGAGCGTTGTGGCTTTGCCTTCCTCCTTTCTTGCCCCTCACTCTTAGGAGAATGGGCTAGGGGTGTTTTTGGGAATACCCTGCTTTGTCCAGACTGTAGATGTTGAGCACTGATGGAATGACAACAGAGCTGTCCCCTGGGCTAATGAGCAGCCTAAGGAGTTACTGCTGCCCTGGTCCTTGGTGATTTTATGTTAGCCTTTTTACTCGCTCCCTTGACATCTGCTGTCAGCTGAGCCAAAAATAATTGGGAACTCCCTCAAAGTAAAGAAAAGAGCTGAGAGATTCTCTGCATTCCTTGCAGCCTGGGAAGAAGCATGGTTGTGGCTGCCTTTCTGTGGGCATTTAGCAAAGCATTTCCCTGCCTGAAATAACCAAAACAGATCTTAGGTGAAGATGTGCTCTGTAGTGGTTCCTCATATATGCTTGCTGCAGGAGTATTTGGGGTCAGTGAGGGATGATTCCCTTGTCTGTGCTTTCTTCCCATCACTTGTGGAGAAGCCAGAATTCATGGAAAAGCCAATGCTGCCTTTGGGCTGGTTTCATGCTGTGGCATCCCAAAAGTTAGAGACGTTAAAGTGTTTTTACTGCAACTCTGCATCTCCAGGAGATGACACTTGGCCACAGCAGCATCTGTGGAGCATCGGATACCTTCTTAGCTGGCTCAGTAAGGGTTCAGAAAGTGAAAGGTGTATTTTTTTCACTCTTGCAGCCAGTGTACCTGGCACCACGTAGGTGTCAGCCTCCTCTCTGATCTCTTTGTTGGTTTCTTTGGGGTGGATGTCTCTGTTTTTACCTGGAACCAAGTCAGATGCTCAGGTCAGATTCACCCATGCTGGTGGCACAGGTTGCAGCCTGTGCTGGTGGCAGGAGTGTCAGAGCAGTGTAATCACAGCCTGGGAAAGGGGTGCTGACAGGCACCTTCCCTGGGCAGTGCCAGGGGATCCAGAGATGGCACAGCACAGCTGCTACACCTCTGTGGGATGGACAGAACATATCTGTCGTGTCTGAGAAGGTGGTTTGGGAAGAACATTTGTCTCAAGTGGATTCTCCTTTCCTCAGTTACCACCATCCTGCTGTTGTGGGTTCTTTCCTCTGTGGAGTTTCATAGTTTGGTATCTGAGGGTAGAGTTCTGGTTTTATCTTACTAGCTGAGAAGTTGGTTTGAGAAGCTGAGACAGCAAATATTACCTCTATAGTGGTACAAATGAAGTGTTTTAAATACAGTTTTCCTTGGTGCTGACTCTGAGTATTAAATAACTTTAGGCTGACCAGAGAAAAGTACTTTAATTCCAGTCTTTCCTCAGCAGTGTTTGCTTCTCCACCCCTTGTGTAACCACTCAGCCCCAGATGATGTCTTGACAGCTCTGTGCAAATGATGCAGACAAGGATGGAGTTGTTCTTCTCGCTGTCTGTGACAGCAGATCATTATTGAATTTTATTTAGCAATTTACACCTGCCAATTAGGATCTTGAGTGTCGTCATCTGATGAGCATCTGGGCTTCAGGGGGAACTTCCCTGAGGAGGTCTGGGACTTCTGGGCAGCACACACATGTGGCAAGGGGAAAAAACAGGAGGAATGAAGACTGTATCCTTATCACTGTGACCTGTTTGGTGTTGCATTTATTTCACTGACTTCCAAAGTAAAATGGGAGAGAGCCATGCTGTGCTCTATATACACTCCTAAAACAAAGATAAATTTAAATGGGCAGGATGGAAACATGGGCCACACCTTTCCTTGCTGCTGGGGTTGGGGATTAAAGTCTGGCTTTGGAAGAGTGATTAAGGCTGCCTTGGCAATGTTCTGTAGGGGTGATGATGCAAAATGAATAGCAGTGTCTAAAGTCTGGTGTGGAGAATGAGGGATGGGATGGATGAACTGCACACCACCAAGAAGAATGAAATTATGGAGTGAATACATGTGATAAAATGAGGCCATGTCTTGTATTCTTTGTCATTGCAGTACTTCACTGGCCTAGAGTGTGGACACAAGTTCTGTATGCAGTGCTGGAGTGAATATTTAACTACCAAAATAATGGAGGAAGGCATGGGACAGGTAAAATCTCAACTCACCTCATGGCTTATTTCTGGAAATTCTGTGTACTGGAGAGACAGGAGAGAGTCTTTCTGCTAAAAACCCGAAAGAACAAAATAAAAACCCAAACTCCAAAGGTTTGGGGGCTGCAGGCTCTGCTAAGGTGAATCTGGAGAGAATTCTGTGAAGGTGGTGTAGGTAGCTGGGCTGGGGAAGGAGGAACCAGTGGCACACCTGGGATGTGGTGAGGGAGGCAGGGCACTCCTTTGGCTATGGACTGTAGTGAAGTCTGTTGCCTTGGAATTCCTTGTGATGCAAAACCAGAATAATCACTGTTCTTCTATGATCTTTTTGTGTTTTACAGACCATTTCATGCCCTGCCCATGGCTGTGATATCTTAGTGGACGACAATACAGTTATGTAAGTAATGCTCTTGGCTTTGCTCTCTCTTTCCATTGTGTTACTCATGTGCTGTTCAGATCTGTTCAAGTGCTTGTAACAAACTGCACAGAGACTTGCAGGTGGCAGAGAAGCCTGTTTTGAACTGTCTGTCTTGATACCAGAATGTCTCTTAACTTCCTGTTTAGGTGTGAAAACCCCATGTGATGGCACTGGGAGGAAAGACTCCCTGACCAGTTTGGTCAGTGTGACATCAGGGTTTCCAAACCCTGTTTTACTGCTTTGTGCATTTTGTTTCCTTTGATGTGCACAGGAATCTAGGACTTCTACCCAGGTCAACCCACCGGTTCCCCAAGCCCTATAGCTGTAGTTAATAGGTGAGTCAGAGGGCAGGAGTCCTAAGGGCTGATGCAGGATGTGTTTTTTGCCCTCAGATAGGAGGCAGTTGACACTCAAACACAAGATTTGATTAAGCTGGTGTGTCAGCCTGTGTCCTTGGACTTACTAAGTTGTCCAGCTGTAGAATGACTGTTAGTTCATCGTGGAGCACTGAACTCTGTGAGCTTCCTTCTCTTTCATAATGGGGGAGGTTGTTGCATGAGCAATATCCTTTGTAATTCTGAACTTTGTTCAAGTTCATTTTAATTCTTTTTGCTAAAAAGCATCTCAGTAGAGGCTTATTATGTTACCTTACTCTTTCCTTCCTGATGCCTGACTCACTCATTGATACTAATTTGGTGTTTTTTATTATCATTTGCTTTCAGAGTAGCGATTTTCCCAATTTTGGCTCTTGGTTACTCATGGAGTGTAGGCTAGATGGCCGTGGAAGTAGCTGAAATGCTTTCCTGCCCCGTTGAGGGGTGGTTTGTAGAGCCCAGTGGGTGGAAACTGAGCTGAAGTTGGCATCTCTTGAGTAACTTGATTGAGATTTTTGTTTACCAGAAATTGAACTTCAATTTGTGGAGTCAAACGCTCTCAGCAGGACTTTTTGGAGTGTTTTCTTGATTTCAGCTGTTAGAATGAGCTGTTCAAACAGTGCCTGTGAAATTGAGTAGCTGAAACCATCGGAGGCTGCAGTGGCAGAAGCAGCAAGGAAAGGGTGGAAGAAAAAGAGGACAGTGGTGTGGGATTCCACTTGTCTGGAGAGGGCAGGGATGGGGCCTGGGATAGGGCAGTGGCAGCTGCATGCTGAAGCAAACAAGCCTCATTTGCCTGAGTAAAACTAGAAACTGTTTCTACAGGTAAAAAACCATCTTTCCCTGATCTTACCTCAATTTCTGTGGGGAGGAAAGTGCATTTTTTGAAGAACTCTTTCCTTTAAAAGCCAAGTTGGACAACTGTGGCAATCTTAGGATATGTCAATATATATATGGCAAAAATAATTTACATTTTTGTAAATGGAACTGGAACCTGCACCCACTTCTGTGTCCTTAATTATTACTTCTTAAGTCCTTTCCTGCTTACAAAGTCTCCAGCTCTCAGTTTCCAAGTGATACAAAGACAAAATTAATGTGATTCATGGGTTCTGGGCATAGGTTTCACCTCTTAATTTGTCTAGTTTCATTTATGATTTGCCAAAAGACAATAATAGTCAAAGGAAAATACTCGAAGATTTTGACCTGGTGATGTTGATTGGGGCAATCAAAGCCTGTTGATAAGCGAAAAACCAGTGGTTTATGTGCTCTGGTTAGTCATGGCATGACTATTAGTTTAAATTCCAGTACCTGATATATTGTTATAATGCAATGCATTTTCAAGGTGATATTTAATATGTCTTGAAGCCCAGGTATGGGTTTTTTTTTTTTTAAATAAATTCATAATTCATACTAAATTCAAATTGTTTTCTCATTCTTCAGTAAGTTTGGCTCCAGAATTGCAGGAGAGATGCTTTGTCAGCTGATTTGTTTTATTTTAGCCCTGGGAATTGAGCTGCCACGTGCTGTGATTTATGTAATAATCAGCATGTGCTTGGGTGAGGAGCTCCCCAGTTGCCCAGGGCTGGGATTTGTGCACATCCCATGGGCACACACACTTCTCAGGGAGTATTGTCAGGGTAACATGCAGGAGTACACTTAGTTTTGGCTGCAGCTGGAAAGGAAATCCATTAATTCCAGTATTTTCCCGTGTTACGGCCTGTATAAAGCTGTGTTCCACAGTAAGATTTAAACCAGGAATGCCACAAAGGGTGTGTTAGTGCAGCTTTATATTTAGATACATTGGAAAGACACTTCAGTCTCAGCTAAAAGTTTTTAGAAGTACTCAGCAATCCATAATTAAGTTATTTTGGATGTATTTAGGCTGAGCAGTCTGCAAATGCCAGCTGGGATGGTGTGCCCAGGAGAAAAAGTGGTCACCATGCTTGTCAAGGGTTCCCATCAGTCAGTTTTCCTCTGCTCTCCTAGTTCCAAGCAGACTGGAATTAATTTAAAGTCCATGTTGTGTACACCCCTAGTGATGTTGAATTCAACTCAACTTTGTTTTTATGGTAAATAGATTAAAACACCCCTAATTTTTAAGCTGAAGCTGTAGCATTCCACTGAAACCCAGCTAACATGAGGTTTCCCAAAGTTTTTAGCTACACAAGGGTTGTTCTGGGGCTTTTTAAAGGGATTTGCTACAAAATGTGCCTGTTTTATGTAAATGAAGTGATTAAGTAACTTGCTTTGTTTCTTGGGCTCTTCAGGAAAGTGTTTTTTAAATAAAAATCCTCTCACCAAGAGGTTCAGTTCTTTTGAACTGCATGAGCTTTCTGTTGCTAATACATCTATATATTGAATAGAATGAATGTAGTTTTCATAATAATAAATGATCTAACAAATAAATAGAGAACAGGTAGGTACAAAAAGTACCCTCAAGTGTAGAAGGATGAATCAAACCTATTTGTCTTAACTTACTGGCAGTACATGGAAAAACCAAGATTTCTGATGTAATTTTTCTGTTTCTTACCTTCCCACAGGCGTCTGATCACAGATTCCAAGGTGAAATTAAAGTACCAGCATTTAATAACCAATAGTTTTGTAGAGGTGAGTTTTTATTTGAGTTTTTTAATGGCATGTAGGTTTTTGTCTCACATGTGTACCCAGCCAGAGGCTGGAGGCTTGTTTAGAACTACAGAGCAGGTTTTTTGCATAGTCTATAGTCAAGTGTGAATGCAGGGGTTGTTTTATGGTTCTTTGCCTTACAGGGATAGTTGTGGGAAAGTACTAAAAAAACTTCAGGACAAAAGACCTAAAGAGAATGTAAGGGCTGTTGCTTAATGTCTGGGTTCTGAGAAGCAGAATTACGTAGTTATAATAGTTATATAATAGTTGTATAATATTTATGACTCTTGAATGTTACCTGAGATACTTCACATTGAAAACCAGGAAATGCTGTAAACAAGAACATGCCTTGAACATTTTGCCAGTTGAAGTAAAGCAGCAGAAGGGCTTTAGCAAAATAATGATAGATTTATAGCCTCAAAATAAACTTGGAGAAAGGTGCTTTGCAAGATGATTGCACTGCCCCAGTTTGCCAGTTGTGTGGGTTCAGTATCCTGTAGAGCCCAGGGCAGAAGATGGGATAAAGCTTTCAGTCCTTGCCAGAAGTGATGGGTGCAGTGGGTTTGGTTTTAATTTCTTAGCTGTTTGCAGCCATGACAAAGGGCTGCAGGGCAGGGGCTGTCCTTAGCACGTGGTTCCTGTGTGATGTGGCATCTGTGCTTTGTTTGGCAGTGTAATCGACTGTTAAAGTGGTGTCCTGCCCCCGACTGCCACCACGTCGTTAAAGTCCAATACCCGGATGCTAAACCCGTGCGCTGCAAATGTGGCCGTCAGTTCTGGTAAGGGGCAGCGAGGAAAAGGTGCTGATTGTGCCTCGTACTCAGTGCCCTGCAAGCGTGCTAGTGTGCATTCATGGAGTCCAGGCTGCTTTGGCTTGGGAGGGACCTTAAAGGTGATTCAGTTCCACCCTCTGCCATGAACACCTTCCACTATCCCAGCTGCTCCAAGCCCTGTCCAGCCTGGCCTTGAACACTTCCAGGGATGGGGTGGTTTCTCTAGAAACCAGTTTCAGTGTTTCACAACTCTCACAGTAAAAAATTCTCCCTGATCATGCCATTTAACTCTCTCCTCTGGCAGTGGGAAGCCATTCCCCCTTGTTCTATTATGAAGTAGCCCTTGAGGGATTTCAGGATTGAAGGGGGTTATGTTGTTTCCTTAGGACTGGCTTTGAACAACCCAGAAGAAAACTTACACTGTTTAATTCCAATTCCTGTTTGCTTACTTTCCCTTTCTTTCTCTTACAGCTTTAACTGCGGTGAAAACTGGCATGATCCTGTTAAATGCAAGGTGAGCACGTTAAACTTCTTGTCCAAATCTGTGTTTTGAAAAAGTTTAAAATAAACTTATGTGCAAGACTTAGCAATGAAGCCCAAGTTTTTATGGCTGTCCATAAAATCATAGATGATCCTGAGCTGGAAGGGACCCCCAGGGGTCACTGAGCCTAGCTGTTGTTCCCATCAGGGAGCAGAGTAGCTCACCTGTAGAAATCACAGGGTGAGAACCAGCAGTGAAATCCTGCTGGATGCCTTTACTGGCTGCTGTTGGACCTTGTGAAGGAACAGTGCCTCATCCAGGTAGGAATTATCTGGAAGAGGTTTTTAGACCTGTAGAGGAGTGAAGGTGCTTTTTGGACAGGGAGCATTCCTGTAGGTGTTATCCATTGTACTGGAGGAACTAGTTTGGTTTTGCTGATTTAGGCTGGAAGGGACCTTAATGATTATCTAGTCCTACAGCCTGCCTGGGCTGGGATACCTTCCACTACCCCAGGTTGCTTCAAGCCCCATCCTTGAATATTTCTAGGGATGGGGCAGCCACAGCTGCTCTGGGCAGTCTGTGCCAGGGGCTCCCCATCCTCACAGGGATCAATTCCTTCTCAATATCCTGTCTCACCCTGCCCTCTTGTAGTGGGAAGCCATTCCTTCTGTCCTGTCCCTCAAGCCCTTGTAAACAGTTCTCTTTCCATCTTTCTTGTAGGCTCCTTTCAGGTACTGGAAGACCACAATTAGTCACCCCAAAGCCAAAATGTCCTTATTGTTTAAGAGTCCAACATTAAGTTTGTGTTGATTAAGCTTAAGAGCTGCAAACTTGTTTCAGGAGTGTTTGTGCCAGGTGCTTGTCCTTCCTGGATCAGGATGGAGCTGCAGGAACTGTCTGACACTAAATTAGTGGCTGTTTGCACAGTTTTCCAGCACCAGCACTCCCCTGTTCCCATGTAGCTGGGTGTACCTTTCCTTAATGTGAGCAGGTGTCTTGGGAACATTTGCAGTTCCTCCAGCTAGATTTAATGCTCTTCTTCCATCATTTTTCTGTCAGTGGTTGAAGAAATGGATTAAGAAGTGTGATGATGACAGTGAAACCTCCAATTGGATTGCAGCCAACACAAAGGTGAGAGGTTTACTCGTATTTTATATAGAGATTTTATACAGAATTGTCAGGTGAAAAGTACATCAATCTAATTCCTTGCACTAAGATTGGTTTTTCTGTTCCATGTTAAGAGCAAGCCTTAAAATCCACAGTACACTGAAGTGCTTTTGTTTAAAGAGCGAGCAGGTGTTAATGCTTGGAATAAGGTGAGTTTCTCCAAGTTCAGTGAAGGAAGGTGCTTGGAAGACACAGTTAACTGGAGACCCAAAGGAAGCTCAAGATTTAAGTCTTTGGGCTCCTGTCTGGCACTGGTAGCTTCCCTAAGCGATTCCATGGCCCATTCCATGTGTGGAACATGTTACCACCACCCGTGGCTCAGTTTGGCTGGGATCGTTTTTATCTTCCTTCAAATCCCTGGGTTTGGCCTCGGGAGGAGCCTTCATTTCCACTGGGCAGCATTCCAGGTGGAGACTGGCAGAACAGCTGTCTGGGATTTCATTATGTAAAAGTCTTCATTCTACTTAGCCCAACTTTGCCTGAAGCTTTAGCATTTGATCATTTTGGGACAAATTAAAACCAAGATTGTCATGGTGGCAAGGACACAAAAGCAGCAGATCCCATGGTGGGTGAGGAGCAGGCCTGGGGCTGCCAGCTGAAGGAGGAAGGTGGGGAGGGAGTGAGGAAATGGCTGCTTTGTTTTCTTAGCTCTGTTGTGTAACTGGTTAATGGCATTGTTTGCAGCAGCCTCGCTGCCTTCCTTCCGGGGCTGGCTGCCTGGTTTTCATCGAGCTGGAATGTTGTGTTTTGGTGGCAGAGAAACCCCTGCTGTGCAGCTCACATCAGGCTGGAGCGGGGCTGTGTGGGCCCTGCTTGGAGCTCACAGTGTCGTCAAAGGGACTTTGGCTTTGTCTCAGTGTGTTCCACTTGGAACTTTGGCTTGGGGAGCGAACCAGGTCTTCAAGGACTGCTCCTATTAAACCTGAGGAAGAGCAGCCAATAGCTTGGAAAAGGCAGAGTGTAAGCACTGCTAGCCGTGGGTCTCACATGTTTGGGCCCCTGCAACAGCCACAGCCCTGTTCTGCCTATTAAAGCCCTCAGGAGGCTGATCTTGGGGTTCCCCATCTTGTACCTGAATAAGAAGATTTTTGGGGGTGGAGAGCACCCATCTGGAGGGTGGCACCTGGCACCAGCCCTTTTTCTTCACTGGTACCTCTAGTCTGGTGTGAGCAGCAGAGCTGTCCTTGGACATCACTGTCTAAGCTGCTTCCTCTAATACTGTTCCAGACATTCCTACATGGGAATACTTAGGACCCCAGGCTGTAGCAGGGAGAAAAATTACCATCAGGATAATTACTCCAAACATTTGAGCAAGCTAACTGTCCTGGAGTCTTATGGCATCCATATCCATTGAATTAGCTGAAGGACAATATGGCATTCTTCTCTCTGAGCTGATGCTGGATTCAATTGAGGGGAAAGTTGGCAGGAAGAGTAACCCACCCTCATGCTGATCTCTGCCTTGGGGAAGGTGGGAATCTCCAGCTTTGGCTGCTGGGATGTGTGCCCTGGGAGCTTTGCAGCCTCCAGAGAGCCAGGTGAGCCCGGGATCGTGGGGCTGCAGCCACCTCCCTCCTGCCTCAGCTCCCTGCTGATCCCTGCCCAGAGGCACGGAGAAACCCAAGTGCTGTCTGGGTGTGGGGCTGTAGTGATAGCCTGGGATGGGAAGTGTGCAGTTGGAGCGTGTATCCATCCTTCCTTTCTCTCTGCACTGTTCCTAGCAGGAAAGCGGGGCAGCGGTGTTTGGCAAGGCACAACTTGTGCCTGTGCTGTTGGCTTCACAGCCTGAATTCTGTGTTGAATTTCATTTTGAAGAACCTAGAAAGGAATCAGGTACCATCAGATGCAAAAATCCCCATTATCAGTGGGAACAGCTCTTCAAGGAATTCAGTTGTGACTACAGGCTCTGTTGCTGTTTCTGGCTTTTGGAAAACGCTTTCTGGAGCCATCCAGGCTTGAGTCCTGTCCCATGTGAACTCCTCTCAGGGAAGGAGACTTCCTGTCATACCAAGATGAAGGTGTAAAAGCAAAATACCAGTCCTCTGGAATGTGGGCTTGAAATCTGGATAATCCTTTGCAACGGGAGAATGTGAGATTCATTTGTTCCGGCTTGTCCTGGGAGATGGAGTTGGAAAGGAAAATTAGGCAATTGTGTGAGAAAATAGAAAAGTGAAACCCAGGTGAATTGGGTTCTGTTCCCAAACTGGAACGATGTGATGCATTTTTTGACGAATTATGTAGAGTGGTCTGAATGAAAAATGAGCAGATTTGAGTAGTGAGTTCTGTGGTTTCTGATATGATTTTTTTATTCTTTTGCGTTCATTTACTTGCACTTCGGAGACCTAAATTCCTTCTACTTCTATAAAAGATACAGCCCTTGCAGTAGAGTGTACTGGAGTAGATGGCTTTTTTCTTAAAATAAGCTACTTTCACGTGAGTTCAGCTTAACTAGATTAATTTAAAATTGAGATAAGGCAATACAAGTTCTTTATCAAGCCGCTAATTCTCAGTCTTCTTCAGGAATGGGGTTGAATAGTCCAAGGATTTGCGTATTTCTTCCTTTTTCAGTTTGTTTGACAAACTTGGTTCTTCAGTAGTTCCTCTCTTGAGTTAAACTAGGCAGGTTTCAGGTATTTGGGAATAAAGAAATCACAGAGATCCATTACTTTTGTTAACTGGACATTCAAAGGAGTGAAAAATAGAGAAAACTTGGATGTGTGCATTTATTTTGGGCTTTTAAGGTATATCAAGAATAACTGAAAGTCTAAAAGGAGGACGGGAAACCTGTTTGGAACCTGAGTGTCAGGGATGTTAATCTCTGCCTCTTGGAATACCAAAGGGAAAAGAACAAAGCTGGTGATGGTGCTGGCTTTCACACAGGGCATTGCTTTTTATTGTGGGCCTTAAATTGGTGTTAATGAAAGTTGTTCATCTGACACTAAGAAAACGCTCCAGCCTTACTTCTTTGGCTCCTGGCACATCCCCATCGTTCCCTTCCAGGCCAGACAGAGCTTGAAGGATAAACCAGAGCTGGTGGATAAGCCAGGCACATTTTCTTCTCCAAAAAACCACTGGCTGTTTTTCTCCCCTGCACAAGATAAAATGGCATGAGCCCACATCTCTCCCTTTTCAGGTCGCTTTTTAATGGCTGGACAAGTGCTCCCTCTGTACTTCCTGGAGATCCTGCATTTGTTCTAATGCATGGAAATTCTGGCAGGACACTGAATCCTCCTGTGCTCCTTCATTTGCTACCGTGCTGGAGCTGTGATCTATGTTTTTCTAAAGGTGCCCAAGTGCTGTCTCCCCTTCTTAGATGAACTGATGTTTAAAATCTGTTTTAAAAAATTATGCTCTGTGACTCTAGGTGTTAGAATGGTGTACTGTTTTGTGCTAGCCATAATTAAGTTTTTGGGTTTTGTTGAAATTCATTAAGAAATCCCCATGGTTTTTGAGGATTCTTTTTATAGGATGGGCTAGGGGTGAAGGTGTTGCTGTGAATGTGAATGTGGGAGGCTGATGTCCACCAGTTCCTCTGGGAGTCTGGAAAGGACTAATCTCTTTCACTTGTCCTGAAATAAGAAACATGTTTCTGTTTAGCTTTCTGGTCATAAAAGAGCAGCTGAGGTTTACGATGCTTTATGTATGCATGGACTTTTACAACAAAATCAGGATTATTCTCCTTTGCCAGGTTTGCCCAGGCTTTTGTTTCCAAGCCCACTACAGAATTGTTTGGAGTGGAACAATGTTAATGAGGTCACTTCAGTGTTGTGCTGTGACTGATAATGTGCACAGTAATCTTCAGGGTTAGTAACTTCATTTGCTGCCTGTTGGGTTGTTGCATAGCCATAATTCTCAGGGAGATCTTCCTTTCCTATCCTCATTAATCTATAAATCTCTCCTACTTGTTGTATTGGTGACTGGAGTAATTACTATTTCTTTTTCTGCTGATGTCCAGCATTTCTTTAGTATGTGCTTTTCATGGCTTTAGTTTTTATTAATATTCAGCTTTACACTTCTACAGAGCTTTAGGGATCTGCAAAGATACTGCACCTCTTCCTTGTGCTTTGCTAGACAGGAGCATTAAGGCTTGGAAAGGATGGCATTCCCTGTGAGAAAAGGGCTAGAATGAGATCATAGAATCATGGACTGGTTTGGGTTGGAAGGACTTTAAATGAAGTTCCACCCCTGCCATGGGCAGGGACCCTTTCCACTATCCCAGGGTGATCCAGGCCCTGTCCAACCTGGCTTTGGACACTTCCAGGGATCCAGGGACAGCCACAGCTGCTCTGGGCACCCTGTGCCAGGGCCTCTCCACCCTCACAGCCAGGAATTTCTTCCCAGTATCCCATCTAACTCTGGTGTCTGGCAGTGGGAAGCCATTCCCCCTTGTCCAAAGTCCCTTTCCAGGCTCTCCTGAAGCCCCTTCGGGCACTGGAAGGGTCTTTTTGTCTTAGTTTGCATTCCAGAGCTCAAAGCCCTGAGCACTGTGGACACACTGGAAAGCTTGGTCCCACCTTAAAGACAGGAGGGCAGAACTTGCTCCTGATGGAACCTCACTTGGGGGTGAGATGGCCCCACATCCCAGTGTTGTGGCTGTGCCTGTGGCACCCCTCCAGCTTGGCAGGTCACCTGGGAACTGTTACCCCTCTCTTGCAGCTGTAGGATTTTGCTCAGCAGGAGTGATCACCACAGCTGCATGGATCAGCTGCACCTCCCACGAGTGATGTTGGCACCTGATGGGAGGAGAGGTGTCTGGAAGAACTGCACAGCTCCACAGCCTCCTCTGAAAAACCACTCTGGCTGTGTGCCCCGGGGTCATCATGGTGTGACAAGGATAGGGCCACTGTGTGCAATAAGAGCCACCCTGGCTGATGAGCAGACTGAGTAGGGATCTGCACAGTTGGGCAGGACATTGCTGGCATAAACCTAAATTTGAGTCTTGACTTGTTCGTGCTGGATTGGAAAAGGGAGGAGTGCTGCCTGGAAAAGGGAAATAGATACTGCACTGAGTGCTCTGCTTGAAGGAGGGACCATTTTTGCCTCTCAGGTTCACAGAACTGCACTGACTAGCAGGGAACAGGCTTCCCTGGCTGCGTATCTATCCTGTGGACAGTCCTAGGGAAGAACATCTTGATGTTGTGCCCTTGAGGGGACCAACACAGGAGCTACTGTGCTTCACTTACTCTGTTTGCAGTACAGTTACTGAGTCTGAAGGACAAACACAGGTGACTGAGAAGAAGGCAGATATGAAAAATTCCTCTTCTGTGCTTGGTTGCTGATTGATCCCATTGGTTTGATGTGCAAATTCTCCAATTCGTGACACTACAAACTGGCAGACTCATATAAAATGCAGTAATAGTTGGGACACTCAGAGTGGGTGTACAAGAGCCTGTTGGATTGTGTCCTATGTACAAGTGGAAGTTATGGAGTGATTGTGCATGTTGGTTTCTTCCTTTGAGAGTTTATCTGAATGTCAGAGTAAGAGCTGCTTGCTTTGGCTAGCAAAGACACACTCCAGACTGGGGAGGGGATTTCACGTGCTTCTGACCCAAAAACTGCAGCTGATTTTACAGGCGTGTGTATCACTGGTTTGGATATGTTTGTTATTGTATTATATATAAAAACTGGCTCGTGCAGAGACTTCATGAAGACTGGTACGGTTGTGGCATGAGCTGGACAAGAAGCTGATTCAGCCTAAAATGGTTTCGGTTTTATTTATGCAGTTTTCTTCACTGTATTTGCTGCTTTGTTGATTTGTTAATTTCTAAGATCGTGGAGACCATGATATTGGTGTTCTATTCCCCAGATATTTCCCTGTGCAGAGCTGCCCTTTGAGATACTCATATTTGTCAAAAGCCTTACTCCTGAAAGGGAAACCCCATGTGAGCTTTTATGGAAAAGTCTTCAGTGAGGTGTCACATGAAGGGAAAAAAGGGACCTGATGGGAAACATGGAAACACCTCAGGAAGAGAAGTGTCTTTTTAGCTGACAGCAGCTTCTTTGAAGCACACTAGAGTCTTGCTGCATGTTTTGAGCTCCTTTCTGGATGGCATGTTTCAGCTGCAGGTTGGATTGGTAACAGCGTGATTCCGGCTTGGTCTCAGTCCCAGAGTGGACCAGACACTTGGTGGTGAGGAAAGCCACATGCTTCCCAGGCTCTTAGAGACCACCCCTCTGCTGGGATTTTGGGGAAGGTCATGAAGTGACTCGCCCAGTGTCCCTCTGTGAAAGCAGCATAGATAAAATACGTTATTCCTTAAGTTTTTTCTATCTAACTGCTCCGGGTTTCGAAGTGTTTTAAGGCCTGACTGAAGAGGATCTCGATGTCCAAAGGGAAGAATTAAATCTTGTATTTCACTTGACGTGCTCTGTCTGACTGCCGTGGGAACCCTTCCAAGTTCCCCAGGCTGTTGGGGTTCCGTGCTTGCCCTGCTAACGGTGCTCTCTGTCCTGTGGACAGGAATGCCCGAAATGCCATGTCACCATCGAGAAGGACGGGGGCTGCAACCACATGGTCTGTCGGAACCAGAACTGCAAGGCGGAGTTCTGCTGGGTGTGTCTGGGCCCCTGGGAGCCCCACGGATCTGCCTGGTGAGTTCAGGAGTGTGCCTTACTGGAAGGCGAGGAGCTCGTGGTGCAAACGGCACGGATTTGGACTGAAATCTGTGGAATCGGTGTCCCTGTTACAGGTACAACTGTAATCGCTACAATGAGGATGATGCAAAGGCAGCAAGGGATGCACAGGAGGTGAGTCCATAACCTTTGGTGATGAGGGAGACCACCGACCCTGTGGTGTGCTTTCTGTAAACCTGCACGTCTGCTCTGAAGGAATTCACGGATTCGGGCACAAATCCTAAAGGACAGTTAAGTCTTTTGACTTTTACGATAGGGATGGCTTTGCCTGGTATGTGCTACCTTTGTACATCCACAGCACACAAGTTGAACCATGCCTGTGGTGTTATTTTTTTGCAGCTGGTCTGTCGTGTGAAGAAAATAAGATTAATGACCGTGTATTGAGTCATCTGGGTTCTCTTGTACTGTTTAGCACACGGTGCCTTTCCCCTGCTCTATCATCAACCTGCGATTGCCCTCTTAGCACGAGCACAGTAATTAGAATTCCTTATTAGAAAAAAACCCCAACAAAACATCATCTTCTCACTTTCGTCATGACACTGGAAGCATTTGAGGGCTGTACCTCGAGTATGGAGGCTGAAATACAAAAGTGATGAGGCTTGAGCAGTATGATTGTGATTGCTTCCAAGGCTGGGAGTGAGGATGTCAGAGCTGTGCTGGGAAGTGCCCGGGATGCTTCCCAGGGTTAGCAGGGCCGTGCGGAGCTGTCTGCCCAACGTCACGGGAGAGGAGCCTCCTTTGGAAAGGAAGCTCGTTCTCTGGATCAGGAAGAGCCTTGTGAAGGGATTACTTCTCTTGCAGCCATTACTTTGTTTTAACTATTTGTTTTCTTTCTCCCTAATGGGAATTAACACAGCGATCCCGAGCAGCCCTGCAGAGGTACCTGTTCTACTGCAACCGCTACATGAACCACATGCAGAGCCTGCGCTTCGAGCACAAGCTCTACGCTCAGGTGAAGCAGAAGATGGAGGAGATGCAGCAGCACAACATGTCGTGGATTGAGGTGCAGTTCCTGAAGAAAGCAGTCGACGTCCTCTGCCAGTGTCGTGCCACACTCATGTACACTTACGTCTTTGCCTTCTACCTCAAAAAGAATAATCAGTCCATTATCTTTGAGGTAGGAGAAAATGGGGTTATCAGGAATTCAGATTGCAAAACTAAGGAAATAAGATTTAATGCTTGGAGGCCTCTAGTCCCCGAGTTCTGCCCGAGTTAGTCTGGTTGTACAGAAGTTAGAGGCTCTCTGGGCATTGTGTAGGATTGTCTCCTGGACGAGTCACAGAATCTCAGAGCTGTGGCTGCCCCAACCCTGGAAGTATTCGAGGCCATGTTGGATGGGCTTGGAGCATCCTGGTCTAGTGGAAGGTGGCCCATGGCAGTGGGTGGAACTGGATGAGTTTCAATGTCTCTTCCTACCCCAAATCAGTCTGGGATTTCGTGATACCTAATCCTTTTTTATTTTGGTACTGATTCCAGTTGCGCTGAAATAAAAATCTCCCCCTTTCCTTTACCTCCTCCCTCCAAACACTTTTCTTCTTTTGTCTTTACAGAATAACCAAGCAGACTTAGAGAATGCTACAGAGGTGCTTTCTGGGTACCTGGAGCGAGATATATCCCAAGATTCGCTGCAAGACATAAAGCAGAAAGTACAGGATAAGTACAGGTTTGTGTTGGAATACTCCTTTCTCTCAAAGCTGCGAGTGTTGCCATGCCCATGTGTCAGGTAGTGATCTGAGCAGTTGCCAAGATACAGTTTCTCCAGAGCCACATCCCTGGGCTTGCTCTTGGCTTTGTGCCACCCATTGTGATCAGCCAGTCCCTGGATGTCTGAGAGCAGCAGCGCTGTCCCGCGCCAGCCTCGAATCCTCTCAGAAAAGCCCACACGCAGATGCTGGCAGTATGTTTTTGTGTCCCTCCTGGGACCAGCTCTCAGGGGAGGTGACAGCCTGCAGGGAGAGGCTCCCAGCTCTGTCTTCCATCTGCTCTGCAGAGCAGGAGCTGGAAGATGTAAGCCTGGAATGGAAAAAATCCCATGTCCAGAAGCAATGGCTCTCAGTACACTGCTGTTCTGCACAGAAGGAGCATGTGGGAATGGCCAGCACCAAGATGGGATCTGCAGAGCAAGGGCCAAAGAACAAGGAGTGACTTTGTTGTTCCAAGCTGCCAGCTTTGGCCTAGGATGAGCTGCCAGCAGAGAGCAATTGGCTGTTTTAATTGTCTGCTGAGTCCATTTGTGCAAAACGTGGGTGTAGGAAAGCTGTCCCTGAGGAAGAGGTAGAGAGCAGCCTGCCCAGCTGGGAAGGGGAGCAGGGGACTGGGGTCCAGGTGACACAGATGCCAGTGCTTTGTTCAGTCCCAGGGGAATAATTTCTGCACAGTGGAAAAGTACAAAGCTGAAAATACGGATGAGTCACAGGATTAGGGCTTGCATTTCTGAGGCATTTTGCCAAAATCACTGAATTTGTTATGCCTGGCTTAGGATGAAGAAAATATCCAAAGTAGGGTGAGCTGTAGGACTCAGTGGACTGGAGGGTGTGGCAGGAGCTGTTAAGATTTGGTGGCTCATCCTGCCCAACTTTGACAGCACAGCTGGGGCTGGGCAAGACTTTGCTGACTTTCTTTTTGAAGACATTTTGTAATTTACCCTTTAAGGCCACCATTAATTTGGTATTTCAAATGAAGCTGCTTGTTTACGTCAGTCCTCTGAACCTGAATGCTTTTGTAGGAATGAAATTAAAACCTAATATAGCCTGAATTGCTTGGAAACAGTATCCCAAACCTGCCTTCACATTTCTGGGAAGAAAGAATGCATCTGTCAAGCCTGTACAGGTCCCTAATTAACCAGTTCAGTCATGTCTTAATCATGTCCTGCATGGTGCCCTTTGATGCAAGACTAGGAGCAGGATGTCATCAAGGTGGGTTTAAAGAGCTCTGGGAAGCTGCAGGAACTGCTCTCTAGGCTGGTTTGGTTTCAGCTGTTTGGATCTCTTTGCTTGCAAAGACATATCTAGAAAACAGGATTAAGCCCCTCCACACCCAACCAGCAGAAAAAGAACTAAAGTTTGGAAAGCAGAGCCCACGTGTTTGCCATCACATGCTCCTGAAAATCAATGGGACTTTGTGTAGGGGAGTTTCTCTTGAGCCAGCTGACAGCGGTGAGGGGAGCCACAGCTGCTCCACTGGATGAATTAGTCATTCTGATAAGGTCCTGAGCAGCAGGGGAGGAATTCCTGCCACGTGTTAGTGTGTGTTGTGGTCAGGGATAGCTTCCCACTAGGAGATTTCTCCTGAGGGATGCCCAACCACTGCCAAGCAAGCCAGATTCCCAGCAGCCAGAGCCTCTCAGATGTTTATTTAGAGTTTGCTCTTGGAACCTGAATTTGTTCAATGTTTCTGTGCTTTTTGTCTTCTAGCACACCCAAAATGACCTTTTCTGTGTTCTGTGATACTTTTCCTCAGGATCAGTGATCCTGGCAGGACTGGACTGGACTCTGGGATCAGTTTTATGTGCAGCAGTTTTCAGTCAGTATAGCTGGGAATATTCCAAGGGTGTAGTGTCCCTCTGAGAGCCACATGCTGGGATGTGAGGTGAAACCTGCTCTCCAGCCAGACCAGTAACCCTTTGGACTGCTTCTGTCTCCACTGGGAAGTAAAACTGTCAATACTCCTGAGGTTTTCATCATGGACTGGTTTGGGTTGGAAGGCATCTTAAAGTAAATCTTGTTCCACCTCCTGCCATGGACAGGGACACCTTCCACTAGACCGGCTGGCCTTGAACACTTCCAGCTATTTTTCCCCAGCTAACACATGCCTTCTTATTGTCCTGATGGGGCTTAGAGCAGGCACCAGCCCACATTTAAGGAGAGCACATCCCATTCCATGTGTCACCACCAACCTGTGCTTAGGCTTTTTCAAACCACAGCTGCTGCCTCCTCCTCTTCCAGTTATTCCTGAAGGTTTCTCAGCTGTAGAGGCTCTGGGGATAGTTTGCCTGAAAAACTCTGAATTTGCACATTGGTTTTCCAGCCAGGGATCTGGAGCTGAGTGACTGGAGCAACCAAAGTCTTAATTAGTGCTGTTAACGGGCTGTAAATACAAATTCCCTTCTCGGGGGATCACCTCATTCAGAAATGAGGCGTGCTGTAGGTTTGGATAACTCGGTGCCAGGGATGCTCCATGATTGCTGACGTGCCTTTTCCATGGTGTCCCTGTCCCCTGCAGATACTGCGAGAGCCGGCGGAGGGTTTTGTTGCAGCACGTGCATGAAGGCTACGAGAAGGACCTGTGGGAGTACATCGAGGACTGAGCCCGGCCCTGCAGCAATGAACTCTGAACCCTTTCCCATCCTAGAGTGCTCATGCAATTCCAATAAAACCCACCCAGGGCGCTGCTCCGCCTCTTACACCGCTGGTCTGTAGTACCGGGATTCTGTTTTGTTAACAGAAAAATTAAGTAAATTATATTGTAATAAAAAAAAAAAGGTAGATAAACCATTGTACAACAGTATTCTAGGCGGCCAAGAGTGTGACAGACGCACTAAGAAACCCTCCAACTTTAACTTGTAACGTAGCTTCATCCTCCAAGCCGACTCCTTTTTCTTTTCTCTTTCTTTTCCTGTGTGTAGTACAGATGAAACTTAAACCAGTTTCTTGACACTGCTTTTCATGTCCAAACCAGCCATTTTGATGGACTTCAGTAAGGGGGGTGGCTCTCCCACCCCCCTCCTCCTCTCTGCCACCCAAGTACATGGATGAATGTGGATTGGCTCATTGTAAAGATGATTTTTGGGGAGGGAAGGAGGGGGGTACACAGCAAGGAAAAAAAAACCCCAACCTTTGTATATGACTTTTAAAACAAAAAGAGGACAACACAGTATTTTTCAAAGTTGTATATAGCGCATATGCATGGACAAAGAGCAAGCGTGGCACGTGTTTGCATAATGTTTAATTACAAAAAAATATTTATTCTTTAAAAATCTTCAAGATTATGTCTATTTGCTGTGCATTTTCTTTCAGTTTGATTCTTTTGTTTGGTTTTGGTTTTTTTCCCTGGGCTGGGGTGGGGGAAGCGTGTGCTGGTGTAGTGAATATATCTATATATATATATATTTTATTTCTTTTCTTTTTGGAAGGCCTTCTCCAGAGCTGTTTGGTTTCTCCTCTTCCTGCAGTTCCTTTCTGTCCAGGGCCTCCCCCAGGTCTGTGTGTGTATCCATTGCTGGCGACGGACGCGGCCCCTTGCAGCTCCTGGAGCTCTGGTTCAGGATGCTTTGCTTTTTTCTTGGTTTATTTTTGGCCCCAGATCTTTACCTGCCCAAATCCAGCTCTGTGTTCCCACTCGTGCACGCAGGACACGTGCTCTGATCCCAGAGGAGGCGTCTGTGTGTGTGTGTGTGCAGTGTGTGTGTGCAGTGTGTGTGTGTGTGTGTTTCAGAGGTTTGTTTTGGATCCCGAGGTAGGACAAGGAGGGGTGTTTTGCACCGCTTCTCCAAAGACTTCCTGCGAGATTTTGTCTGTGGATCTCCTCTCCCTCCCCTTTCATCTGTCAAATGGACCCTTTCTTGCTGTTTTAATTTTCACTTCATTATAACGAGTCGTAACAGTGAAAAGGAAAGCTGATGGAATTGTCTTTGTGTTTGTTTTGGGCTCAATCACTGGGCGTCCTGTCCTGGCAACTATTTAACACTATCTAGTGCAGTAGAAGCTGAAATCAGCAGAGTATTTTTCAATTAAAAGGGGAAAGAACTAATGAGTTTAGCTACTGAGTCCATTTTTATGATTTCTGTAACAAGAGCTATGTTAAGTAAACAATTGGTGGTGGTTTTATTAAATTTACTCCTGTATAGGAATTCCTTCTGTGGTATTTTTCGCCAGGCAAGTGTCCTCCAAGCCTCCTGCCACTCTGCCAGCTTCCAGGGGATGGAAGTTGTGAAGGGATCGAATAAAAAAGGCAGATCCCAGGCAGGGCATAACACGGGCTGCTGTTTCCAGCTGGCAGCGGGGTCACTTCGGCTACCTCACGGCTCCTACCGACATTCCACGGATGTGGTTTTGTCCCTGTATGCCTGCTTTTCCCTTTATTTGCCCTGGAAATCAAACGTGAGGGAGTGCAGCCGCTTTCCCTGTGCTTTTCCTGGTGCTGCTGGAGGGGTGGGATGGTGCAGAGCTGCGTGGGGGCGGCGCTGCCTCTATCCGTCCTTGCCACTCCTGTTGGGAATTCTCCGTCCATGCGTTGAAACACTCGGAAGCTGGAGCATGGTGGGCTGGGCAGGTGCAAGCACACAGGCGCTGGGTTTTCACTCCGTGTTCCCCGAAAGGAATACGCCAAGGATGCGGGCACTCCACTCGAAAGGAAACGCGGTCTGTGGCGTCCTGGTAGCAAAACCTAAAGACAATGTCAAAGCCCTGCTCTTGTGGGAGAGCCTGCTGCAGTTCCTTTCCTCCGGGTTTCAGGCGCTCGCAGGTGAATTACCTGGCTGGTGGGACACCATCCCCACAGATACTGTGGAAATACAAAGGAAAATAAACAAAATCCGCCATCCCAACCTCCCTCCTGCTAATGGGGGGCGGGGAGGGAGCGGGGCCGCGGCCGCTCAGCTTCCCGGGCCGTCCCTCCTCACTAGCGGCCTCATTCCCCTCTCCTCTACACCGCGGAGTTCCCAATAAAACCTTTCAAAAGCCGGACACGTTACTATTTCTGTGGTTATTTGGGTGTTTCTCAGGTTAAACGGGGCCGGGACCTGGAGGGGAGGGGGGGATGGGAAAAGCCGGAGTCCTCCCGCCGCCGCCTTCCCGCCGTGCCCCGCGCGCCATGGCCGCGCCGGAAGTGGCGGGCGGTCGCCATGGCAACCCCAGCCCGCCGCGGCCATGGCGGAGCCGCAGGACGCCACGGTGAGGGGTGAGAGCCGCCCGGGCTGAGGGGGCCCAGAGGGACGGGAGGGCAGATGAGAGGAGGTGAAGGGAAGTGAGGGGCGGCGGCGGGAAGTTCTTTTGAAGAGCGAGTTTTTAATCTGCACATTTGGTACGGAAAACGTCAGAGAACTTCAGCCTTTGCTGAAATAATCAACGTTAATAATCCATTATTAGGTGCTGGAACAGGGGAAGAGTAATGGAGATGGGGAAGGGGCTGGAGCACAAGGAACGGCTGAGGAAGTTGAGGGTGTTCACCTGGAGAAAAGGAGGCTCGGGGAGAGCTCAGAGCCCCTGCCAGGGCCTAAAGGGGCTCCAGGAGAGCTGGAGAGGGACCGGGGACAAGGGATGGAGGGACAGGACACAGGGAATAGCAGGGTTAGACGGGATATTGGGAAGGAATTCCTGGTTATGAGAGTGGACAGGCCCTGGCACAGGGTGCCCAGAGAAGCTGCGGCTGCCCCTGGATCCCTGGCAGTGCCCAACGCCAGGCTGGACAGGGCTTGGAGCAGCCTGGGACAGTGGAAGGTGTCCCTGCCCATGGCAGGGCCTGGAACGAAATTATCTATAAGGTCCCTTCCAACCCAACCCATTCCATAATTCCTTAGTTTTTTGTGGTGGAGAGTGGTTGCTGTGCAGCCCCGCAGGGGTCACTGCCAGGCCTGGGTTGTTCAGTGTATTTAGAAATGATCTGGACAAAAGAATGAGTAAAAAGTTACTCAAGTAAGGAGGAAATAAGAGAAACTCCAGGAGAGTTTTAACACAGTGGAGTAAGAGGACTTGGAGTGATGGGTGTGCAGATTAAAAAAAAAATTGCATTATATAAAAATATGAATTGTGTATGCTGCTTATTCCTGCTGAGGATGGAGTACTTGGAATTGGGGTAATTCCATGAAAATAGCAACTCAGTTTTTCACAATAAGAATCGGAAAAGTCAATAAAATTTTAGAAGCTGTTAAGAAACGAAAAAGTAAACAGTAAAAAAAAAAAAGAAGAGCCTTTCGTGGATTATTTTTCATGTCTTAAGCATCTCTAATCTGGCCCATCTCCAGTAAAAAAAGATGCAGCTAGAAAATGTTCCCAAAACACTGCAAGGAGCAAAGATTGACTGTATCTCTGATTTTAAAATGATTTATTAAGGAGACGGGAGGTGACACAGCTGTATAAAATCCTATGTTGTGTCTTCCCAAAAAGCAAAGTGAAAAATAAAAATACTTTTCTGTGTAAACCCATTTCTCTTCCATGAAGGTTCGATGGTTGATGCAAAGTAAGAAGATCATATAAAGTTAATGTATTTTCCATGGCCTGGGAGCTCTGGATAATGTTTGCTGGGGGAGGTTCCCTGTCCTTCATGAGATGGGACATCTCTGTATTCACATCCTGCGAACTCAGATGGTTCCCCAGGAACAGCTTTGCCCTAATTAACTTCATAAATATTTTATGATAAATGTTTTTGACTTATTTTCTCTGTGATCTCTAATTAGCTTCTTAAATACTCCAGTATTTTTTTTTTTTTGCAAGGTAAAGATCACTTCCCAGGATGCTGGTGATCAGAAGTGACCCCATGAACACGGATGCACTGCACAATGAGGGTGTTTATTTAATTGAGCTGTGGAACAGAAATCTCTGCCTTGCTTGGCAGGGCAGAGTTTGTCCAGCAGCAATGCTGCTATTTTTATGCCCTCCTTTGGGATTTGCCAGTTGTCCGTTCTGATTATTTTCTGGAAGAAAACTTCGAGAAACCTTGCCTGGTATATTTACTGCTCCTGGTTTCTGTCTTTTCAGGTTTCCTCATCGCCAGCGGCTACAGAACCAACAAAACCCCGTCCTAAAAAAGGTTTGTTTGAAGATACAATTGTATTTCTTGGGCAGGTTGGTTTTAAGGTTTCTTCTATAGTGTTTGCAGCTGTCTAGGAGGAAATAAATGTCCTCTGGGAAAAGAGGAGACTGTCTAGACTGCAATTTGCTGAGTACCAGTATTTTTCCAGGGTCTCAGTGAGCTCAGTGCTGTTCCTGGCTGACTTACGTAGCCACAGTCTGTAACATGTTTGCTTATAATCTGTGAGACTGTTTGTTTTATTGTGTACTTACTTATGGAGCTGTTAATGAGTTTGATACTCATTTATCCTCCTCTCAAATAACAATGGGTTTGTTTTGGGTTCTTCAGAGTGATGTCTTGTTCTGGAAATCATCTTGGGAAGCAAACATTGCCCCTTGTGGGGTTTTTTTATGTCACGTGTTCCAATTTTTGAAGTGATACCAAATCAGTCAGGTTGTGACTGAGTTTAATTATTGTTCCTTTGCTTTTGTTTGCTGTTTCTTTCTAATACTGAAAATGTGTTAATTCACTCAGTGCAAATTGTTGTTTTGAAGTCTTGGTTGAATCTGAACTGGAATTGATACAATTTCTGTGGTTGGTTCAAAATGTCTGAGCAAATCCTGCTGGTTTTTGAGGGATCTGGTAAATTCTTCAGCCTCTCCTTTCCCCTTTTCCCTCGTTCTTGAGGCAGGACTTGTCCTGACACACACAGTGAGTTTCCTTCTCTGTGGCACTGCTCCCCTTCCAGCACATATCTGTTCACTGCAGAGTTTTTGTGCCTACCTGAGCTGAGCTTTTGGGATGTTTTTTGATGGATTCTGCTTTCTCGAGTGTGCAGAGGGCCCCATCAATTCAGATTCTAATTAAGAGTATTTACTGCCAGTGCCAGAAGCAGTCCTCCTTTTCCCTTGCCTTTGTGTTCAGGGAACCTCAGCTCAACAGAGTGCTTTGGCCATTTTCTGCCCTGATGTGCCTGTCAGAGTGTTGCTTGGGATGGAGCCTGCCTTGGGATAATGCTGGCAGTAAGAAAGAGTTTGATTGCAGCTGGGCACTGCAATGCCATTCTGTCTAACTGGGTTCTTTGTCGTGCACGTAGGCCTTGGGAAGCTGGAAAAGCCACTTTGCTTTTGGGTAGCTCAGGCCAACCTCGCATAGTCCCAGTTCCTGGTAGGAGAATTCCAGCCCTTGAGCAGAGCATGGCTTTTCTGGAGATGGGGCTTGAGGTCTCAGCACAAGCACAGGCCTCTGGTAGCTTGCCCAGAGGAGAGGAGAAGATTGCTACTGCTTCAGGCCTGCATGCAAGTAAAAATAACTCCCAGATTTACTTTTATCTTGACCCTCAACTCTTTCAGAGCAAGGATGGCTCTAAAGTTACTCTAAATTGGTTACTCTTAGGCAATTAGTCTGACTTCCATGGAGGCACTGATGGACTCCCTGGTGAGATATTTCATCTCAATCCTTTCCTGTAAAGGGTATGACTCTCATCTCCTCATCCTCCATAACCCCACCCTGCTGTGCCTCGTTGTGCAAGTCCCATTTATTTGTGGCTCTGGATCTCCCTTTTATACTGACACAGCCCTTGACTCCAAGTAAAATATGATGATTTAAAAAAAAAAATCCTCTAGTTTATAATTTTTGTAATTCTCTTTTCTGTCCTTTAAGGTAAATTGAGGCATCTCCAGTGCCTGGCACACCTCGGGTCATTCTGACTGAAATGCCTTCAAAGCCTTTGGGCTCTGCCATTTAATATTTGACTTCAGTGCAGCAGGGAAAGCTGATTTGAGCTGCCTGATGGTTAATCTCTGGGAAATGAGGGCAGCAAAAAGATTTGTACTTGGAGTGATGTAACAGTGTCCTCTGTGTGTGGGTGGGGGACTGGGGGCATGAAAAAGAGGAGGAGGGAGAGTGAAGAATGTTGGATATGTTTTGGAAAGAGCAGCATCTTTTTTCCCATGACAGCTGGGTTTTTTTAATAGAATATTTGTAGAACATCTTAATTAAATATCTCATCCCATTTTAGTTTGGCTGAGGAGAATTACGATGAACTTTAGGAGCCAGGCTACATCAGTGCTGTTTTAACAGAAGAGTGCTGCTAAACTTATTTTAAACTGACATTTTAAATATTGAATAGCCACTTTCTGTTGCAGCAAATTGCCTTTTTATATTTGCTTTGTGTTTTCAAGCAGGACAAAGCTTTGGTGTTTTTTCTGGCAAGAGAGATCCTGAACTCAACATTAGCACAAACAGGTCTGTGAAATGCAGAGACCATATGAACAGTTTGGTGTGGGCAAAAATTGCACCCAAGTAGAGCAACAATGGATGATGTGACTGCACACAGGTGTAGCAGAGTGGGACCAAGTCATTACTGAGCCCCTATATTAACCATCACAGTGCTGCATTCAGCCTATTCAGCTTTCTGTGTTTGTATTGGGCAGGAGTGAGGTATTAAATGTTTGTTTCTGAGAATGGAGTCTCAAATTTGCCAGAAATCTTTGGAATGACAAAATACACATGTGAGGTTTGCAGCTTTAAGCAGAAGGCCACATTTTCAGTGATGCAGGTCTGAACACATTGGATATATTGAACCTGAATTGAGTAGCTTCCCCTCACTCTTCCTTCCTTCCCTCCTGTGATCCTGCCTGTGAGCCAAGAAAAGGTGGAACCTACAAGCAGTGTTCAGCAGCTGGACTGCATGGCTCTTAAAATGGAAACGATGAGTTTGGAGGTGGAATTTGCTCGTGAAGTAGCTGATCCATCAAGTGGCTGTGGGGCTGCCAAAGCCCAGAAGTTGGGATTTGGGATAGTATGGCTTGTAGGCAGGCCAGCCCTGAGGGAAGAGGATGGGTGTTCAACAAGGATGAAGGAGATCTGAAAGTTCTGGAGCAGATGGTGCTGGTGGAATCGGGCTTGAAATCTCTGCATGCAACAATGTGAATTAATGGCATGTGTGGAGGGGACACCCTGCAAGTATCTTGTGGCCATGCTTGGTGACAATTGTCCCTCAGCAGCTGACACAGCAGTAGCATTCATTATTTTGTCCTTTATCCCCTGTTGGGGAGAGCTGCTCCAAAAATCAATTCCCTTTGTTTCTCCATCGGGATCCATAACTCTCCCTGTGTTGATCCCCAAGCAACTGAGGGTGGAATAAAGGGAGCTCTGTTCCTTGAAGTGATAAGGAGTTAATGTCAGCCTGCTGAGGTGGGGTTTTAATCTCCCTCCTGCATTCTAAATTAATCAGATATTTTCCTAAATGCTCTGCTGGTTTGGACTTGAGATTGGCTGTCTCCCATCTTCCCACTTTCTGTTTCCCACACAGGCAAATCAAATAATTTTATAGGATTGATAGTACTGGAGTGGAGAAGTGCTTTTACCAGCTTGTATCGTTTATTTTTATGGAACATAACTTGAATTTATTTCCCTTTATTGTGGAAAAAATCTTTAGAAAGTACGTTCTGGGCTCATGTTTGTCTAATAACAGTTCAGAGGTCAATGGGACAATTTTAAAGGCATTTGGATTTCTACATGAGTATGAAACCTCAGACTTTCTGAGATGCACTGATGGTGTTTTAATGACAAGGTAGAATCCTAAATGTGTACATAGTATAATAAACTCACTGGAGCAAAATGGATTTCATTTGAATCGCTGGGAAGAACTTGTCCTAAAAATCCATTAATCTGTCAAGAATGAGAATTTTTAATTGTCATCAACCACCTCTACACTTAACACAGCAAAGGTCAGGTAGATAATTTTCAAAATTAAAACCCTGTAAAACTCTTAACAGAGATCAAGTGTTCTCCCAGGCCTGGGCATTGGGGTATTTTTTAGATGCTTTGTAGGTATGTTTTTTTCTAGGGTTTGAAGCAAGGAGATTAACTGTTACCTTTGGAAAAGTGCTCTGGCTTTTGTTGCTTTCCATTTATCAACCACAAGCTTGGCCTAATATCCAATTACAGGTTTTGGATCCTGCAGGCTTTTGGTTAACAAAACATTTGGAGACATGAAATGAAAAGTATCATATACATGGATATATTGCAATGCACTTCTCGGCCAGTTGGGTGGTGGCTCTGTTAGGAAGTGCCAGTGACAATAAAAAATCTCAAAATGTGGCTCTTAGGTAATAAATAATGCTCAGATTATGCAGAAATAGGTAAGTGGCTTTGGATGAGCTGTCCTGTCTCTCTCCGGGTGGCTCCTGCTTGCCCAGATGAACCAATGGGGATCCCTCCTGCTCCTGCAGATGTTTTAAGGGATTCTCTGAGTGTTTAATCTGAAGAGCAGGAACTCTCTACCCCGTGGAGTCAATTCCATGCACTTGCAGTGCTGATAATTTCCGAATTTCTGATACAGTTTCTTAAATCAGTATAAATCCATTCTTTGAGCTGGCTTCAAAGCTGCCTTTGAACTTGTAAGAGTGAAGCTGCCTGAGAAATCCAGATAAAAACAACCCCCTTGAGTTAAATTAATTAATACTTCTAAGTGTGTCAGAAAGAAAAGGCCTTGGTGGGAATGTCGTGGTCGGAGGGAGCCAATCCAGCCCTTATCTGTCCGTACCCATTCGCTTCCATTTGGCCACGTGCAAGCCAAGATCTTTTAGTCCATTTGAACCCC
Source organism: Acridotheres tristis (assembly GCA_037013685.1). Classification (NCBI taxonomy): domain Eukaryota; kingdom Metazoa; phylum Chordata; class Aves; order Passeriformes; family Sturnidae; genus Acridotheres; species Acridotheres tristis. The sequence goes on along the minus strand of CM072897.1, from coordinate 19,591,415 downwards.
CAACCTCGTGGGAAGAAATTGGTTCCTAAATAAGATAGATTAGTTGGTAATTACATCATTGTTTTATGTAAGAGACTTGGGTATTTCCATCTTGCCGATAAGTGGGGAGCAGTGAGTGCTGTGTGTGATGCTCGGGATCTGATGCAGCTGCTAGTTTTGACTAGTGAGATTAAAAAATGGATTATCATTTCTGGGTAATTAAATTCTATAATATCCTTCACTTCATCCTCTTCTCCCCAAAATAACAGCCCAATAATCCCTGCACTGCAAAGAACTGGTAATATTTAAATTGGAATGTGCTAGCACAGCTCTGCCCTCTTGTGCGTGTACATTAATATCTGTGCTGACGAGAGCAGGGAATCCTTTGCAGGCAGCACAACAGGGAACATTTTAGTGCCAGTTTTTAAAACAAGTAAATTCGTTTTTTGAAGCTTCTTTGAAAGTCCTTGGTGCCAGGCAAGTTTCTTTATATTTTAAAACCTTCAGCTGCAGTTTGTTGGCGTGCTGCGTACGGATAAAATGGCATCTCCTGGTGGGAATTTAAAAATAATTCTGTAAAAATAGTAAGTGACAAATTTAGGAAGGGTGGGATTCATCTCTCTACATTGAGATGTCTCTGATGCAGAACATCATAATGTTCTCCAGTGCTCCATGTTTGGTCAGTGGAAAGGGCATCTGTGTCATTCCCTGACCTCTCCCAGCCACCTTTGCTGGGATGAATCCCTTCCTAAGGATGCCTGTTCCTGTCCTTTACCTTGGAGACAGCCCAAGGCAAATCACTCATATCTTCATTTTGAGACACTGGAAGGAAATGCAGCTCACTCAAGAGCCACAATTCCCAATGTGCAGCTGGAATTTGAACATCTGAGCCTTTAGTGACATAATCACCTGTTGCATTTAGTGCAGCTCTCCTACAGCATCTGTGGCACAGGAATGATGGGACATGTTGAGCAAGGAGCAGCTCATTGAGGACTTTTTGAATAAAAAATATCTCCATTCACTCCTTGCAGGGCTGTCCCCTTCACTACCAACACTTCCAGCTGCATTATGCATGCTGCAGCTCCTGGGATTTAGTCACTGGTTTATTCCTGATTCTCCACAATTTCATTCCTTGCCTGACTGTGATTCATTTTTATCCTTCTAATTAGAAGGAGGCCGGTGTGCTTCTGTGACTGTGTAATTAAAGACTATATCATTAACACGTTTGTGCAGTAGGGAAAAGTGAAGGTGCACAGGCAAATGTTCATCCTGGCATAGGCTGGCATTTCCCACCTGGAAAACTTCATCCTGAGGCAATGAGGCTGGAAGAACTCAAACCATAGGGTCTTGCAGTAGGGAGCAGTGAAATGTTTGCAAGACCAGCTTCTTCCATATTTTTTGTGTGTATATATATCTATGTTCTTATGATATTCCTTCAATGTAACATTCTTTGGCAGTGGATGAACCGAGGACAGGTTCTAGGTGCTATTCCTTATGGAGTGGGAAATTTCAAAGACTGACATGGATGGACTGTGGTCCTCTCCATGCTGGAATTCTATGTTGCTTTCTAAAAGAAAATCTTTCCTTACAAATGCCTTATAACGATTTTAGTTTCACTTTCCATGTAAAATACCTCATGCTGTAGACAGAAAAAGACTAAGCACAGGAATTAAAGCCAAAGGAAGGATTAGACTGGAAATCCCCAAACTACTTTGCTCCTGATACTGGAATTAATGAGAAGCAGGTTATTTTGGGAAAGCCTGCAGCCACTTCATGAGGGAAATATCTCCCATCCCAGTGTTGCTGTGGGAGGAGGCAGTGAGGAGCCCACAGTGAGGATCTTGGACCACCTCTGCTGTTCATAAGGCATTTTATTGCCACACCTTTGCAATGGTGTGCTCTGCTTCCCAAATCTGCACTGGCAAGCAGACACCCCGAGAGAGCTCAGACTCCACCTTGCCTACAAAAGCACAAGGCTGCAAGCAGGACATGGTTTAAACAGAGAAGAGAAGAGTTGGGATGTCCTGCCAGGACTTGCATCCATGAGTGTCTCCACGTGTGGTGTCTGCATCCTCAGGGACTTAAGAAGTAACATGCAAAGTAGCCTGTTTTTTGAGTTCTTCCCCCTATTTGTTGTTTTTCCTCTGTTCTGAGCACATCTCTGCTCAGCACTCAGCACTGATGGTCAGAATTGGCTTGTGCAGAGCAAACAGACTTTCAGTTCTCATTTTTCAGAAAGACCATACTGTTTCAAATTTTTAAAAATTTCTCTCCAGTGTTATTTGTTTGAATCAAATTTTAGACTTGAATTGAGCATTATCAGGCCTGAATTAAACTTTTTATGGAGTAATGATCAGGATCATGTACTTGTGTTAATGTGTGTAAATCTCCTCCCCCCCAGATGGATGCAGGACTGCACAGTGGTATCTCACCAGCCTCCTACTGCTGGCAGAGATTTCCCAGTGACCAAACTGGTTCTGCCCAGGAAACCTCACTGTCACTGGGAGGTCCAGGAGGATGACAAGTATGTTTTTATTTACAGATCATACCACTTCACCTTAAGGTTGAACTTGAGCAGCATGTAGTAGAAGACAAAAAATTGAATAAATTAATTCTGTTTATACGGAAAATTAATTGAAAAATTAGTGTATTTATGTCATAAATGAAACCATCCTTCTTTGGAGTAACTCAGAACTGTACATGTCTTAAATCAGAAAAAAACACAAATCTGAGCAAGCAACTCAGTGAGATTTATGCAGTGCAGAGTAGCAAGAGAAAATGCCCTTTTTCCCCCATGACCTGGAGTATAAATCAGAGTTAAGATACAATTTTGAAGTCTTTCATCTATCGTCGGCTAATTTTCCTGCAGGGGGAGGTGGAGAGTCAGAAATGTTGTGCTTTTTTTGTTGTTCAAACCGCTGTCTTGCAGCCTCCTCGCAGCTTTCCCGGCCCCTCGCGGAGCTATGAAACCACGGGAGGCAGCTCTGGGCAGGAGTTACGGCTCCTTGCCAGCGCCGGCCTCTGTGTGATGAGTTTTATTAACCCCAGCTGACTGTAAATAACGAGCAACCACACGGCTTTAGGGCTTGATTTAAAGATGTTCCAGCAACAATTTGCAAACGGGAAAACAGAGGGAAAAGGGATTAAACAGAGAACGGCTGCAGTGTAAAGCTGGTTCTTTTTATGCTGCTGTTTATATCCATTTTAGAGGGATCTGTGCATACAAACACCTCTGTTCTCACATATATTCACTCACATATGGTGAGTGAAATACAGCTCATAGAGCCTCTTCTGAGTGCTGGGTTTTGGGGTTATTTTTCATTATTACTGAGTTTTGAATACATTAACGGCTCCATTTCCAAACTCCAAGGATGGATCTGGGCGTAGGAAGAGCAGTCTTCCTGTGCTAGTTTTCTTTCAAAGCTCCAATGTATTTATACTGCCACAATCTCAGTAAAAGAGTCTGAGGAAGGAAGAGGATTTTTGTTAAATTTGGCTCTGCTAGAAATTTGTAGGATGCTCCTCTCACACCAAGGCAGTCTGTTAGTTTTAAATCTTGATAAGAAGATTGATATTAAAGCTTACAAATGCTTTCTATCCATTATCATAGCTTGTTTTGGAAAATCCAATTCCCTGCAGGGCTGTGTTGTTCTGTAGAAGCTGTTTGAGTGTGTGTCCTATTATTTTAGTGTTATTTTTGCCCAGAAGATGCTCATTCCCTCCCTGACACTGGATTTACAAACAGTAGTGGAATTCTTGGTGTTGGCAGCTTGTGAAGCTCAAGGCCAAAATGAGACAGGCACAGATGGGCTCATCCTCCCTATCCTTGTTTATTTAGCATGGATAGGAGAGCCCAGAGCTGCTATGCCTGAACCTTCCCCAAGCTCTGGGAGTGGCAATAATGGTAATCCTGGCAATAATGTCAGCACACATCCACAGGAGGCTGGGCTGGGAGTGCAGGATGGGGTGGGTGGTGCTCCACAGAGAATTCCATGTGTCACCTCTCCGATGTGGATGCTCTCCTGCAGCAACAGGTGGATTGTGGATTGTCTTTATGCCATTTATGTCATTTATGCCACTGGGAGTTTGCTGTTAAGGCAATGACTGGAATTACTTGGAAGCGGGGATTGAATCTCCAAACCCATCCAATCGTGCTGCTGTGTGTCTGAAGGAGCCTTGCCTGAGGATGAGCTGATAACCTGCATCTCTCTGGCTCTGCCACAGCCCAGCTTCCTGCTTTGAGTTCTTCAGAGCAAGGTGCAGTGGTTTTAAACTGCCAGAGGACAGGGTTAGATGGGATATTGGGAAGGAATTCCTGGCTGTGAGGGTGGGCAGGCCCTGGCACAGGGTGCCCAGAGAAGCTGTGGCTGCCCCTGGATCCCTGGCAGTGCCCAAGGCCAGGCTGGATGGGGCTTGGAGCACCCTGGGACAGTGTAAGGTGTCCCTGCCCATGGCAGGAAGGTGAGACTTGATTCTCTTTAAGGTCCTTCCAGCTCAAACCATCCTGTGATTCTAAGATTCACTTTATGAAATTCTTTTGTGCTTCTGTTGCCTCAGTAATCAAAATGTCACAATAGAGAATTCAAGTACTGCCTGGCTGTTTGTTAGTTTTGAAAATATCTCTCTTCTTGGATGATGCTGTTTTGCAACATCGAATTTTGAATTAGAATTTGGAAAGGGACAGCTGAACCCTTATGGAAAAGCTTTCCCATATATGTGGTACCTACCACAGTGAATCCAGACTGTGGCTCATGAAGCTACTGAAATATAAAAAAAAATAAAAATACTTCTATTTAACTACCTTTACAAAGCTTTTCTGTCCTCGTGCTATATGTTGCGTGTGCTTTAGGTTATTGGGATTTTGGGCAATAAAAAATTCTTCTTTGTGTCTTTTTGAGTCTTTTGCCTCTTTGCTGCTCTTGTTCAGGTTGCTGCAGGTTGGGTTCAGAGTTGGAAGGAGTGACCTGGGCCTTGGACCCTTCCAATAAACTGGATTGGAAGGAGGGCTGGGCTCTGAACTGACTCTGAGATGACTGAAACATGTTCTTGAGCCACTTCTTACTGCTGGTGCTTTAGAAATAATTTCCCCCATGAAATCTCATAAGAGCTTTTCCCCTTCTTTTTTAGAGCAATTTAAAGCCCTTTTATTAGATCTAAACCCCACTGATTGATAGTTCATCCCTAAGCTATAATTACCCAATATGAAGATGCGAGTGCAAAATATTTTCCTAAGGAGGTTTACACAAAAGGGAATAACTTTTAATTCCCTTTTATTTTATTATTATTTATAATAATAAATTATTACTTTATTCAGCCCTTTGAGAAAATCTATAAGAGGATGAATAAAGGGAAGAGTGATGATAGAACAGCACAGACACAAACCTCATGATCTTACTCCAGTGCTGTCAGGGTTTCCACTCCAGTGGCTTCCTTAAAGGAGCATTGTCAGAAAGAAAAATCACGTTGCTGGAAGTGGCTCGTGCAATCAATCACTGGCCAGCAACGGGATCAGATGGATTCCCTTTAGAATTCAATCAAAACAGACTTCAAAGGCATTTAATCATGTATTTGGTGCCTGACTCCCTGGCACTGGACTTTTGTAGTCCCGCAAAAGAGAGGCCAAAAGACCATTATGCAAGTTACAAACTCTTTTTGATGTAGATACCAAGTTCTTTGATGATTGTGTTTTCCTGGACTGGCCCTTGGGCAGATTGATTTACAGCAAATAATGGCTATTTGCTTGTTCACTGCTAGAAGAATCTAAACTACACTTTTTCAACCTGTGCCTCTCGAGTGCCTGGATTATTGCTAGAGTTGACAAAGAAAAGTGTCTTCATACAGCAGTGATATAGGAGAAACTCCTGGAGGTCTATATATTGAAGAAGGTGTTTCATTCCCTTTCTCTGGAGCTAGAAACCCAAATAGCTAGGCATTTGTATTTCCATTTTCTTCAGGAGAATGCAGTGACCCATAGCACTGTGACAGCTCTTAAAAACAGGCTGAGGGAGCAAACCTGGGGGAGATAAATGCACCAGGAGCAGGTATCCACTGCTTGGTGGGAAAGCTGAAATGCAGATTGAGATGGTTGTGGCTCTGGAGAGGTGTATCAATGATTGCCATTAATACTTTCTGCATCTGAATATAGCATAGAGCCTGGTAACAATCCTTCCCACAGCCATTTTGGGGGGATCAGATGTGTTCCTGTGTCAAATTTAATCATGAATTTAGACACAGATTTTGAAAAGCATCAGAATTGTCTGCCTGCTTTCAGTTTGCTTGTCTTAGGGAGAAAGAAGAAAAAAAGCGATTCGTGTCTCCTCAGTCAGCCTTGTTGCTATTTCTAAATGATTTTTAGGAGCATAAAATTTCCCAGTGTTTTCCCATTTGCACAGTTATCCTTAGCTCTGTATCACTGGGTGAAGCAGAGCTGGTTTATCTGCAGACGTGAACGGTGTTCACTCCTGGGGCTCACAGTGGCTTTTGATTTCTCCATTTTCTCTCCATCCCAGCACTTGTAGGCAACTCCTCAGGTTTTCCCCTTTTGCTTTGCAGCCTGATGTTCTGCTCAGCCCTTGGTCTGACGTTCAGCATTTCTTCTTTCCCATCCCTGTTCCTAGCAGGCGTTTCCATGGTGTGGGAGTGGAATATAACATCCTTCTTGTCTCTTAGGTGTGAAAAAGCTCTTTCCTTCAGGAATTAAACAACCAATCCTCCATCCCCTTTCTGGTGTACTGGTGTCTTATCTTAGCCCACAACATTGCTGTATATTTTAACCTTAAATGGTACTTTTTCTTTTTAACCTTCCAGTAAGGCATGAACAGATTGTTGGAGACCTGGCGGGGTGTGTCTGGAGATCTTTTGATTATTCTCTATTTCAGACAGCTGCAGGATTTTCTAATTTGAGGCTATATTAATAGGCACAAAAATGCTGAAGGATGCTTCAGTTCTGACTGTTAGTGGAATGTTGATGGGTACATAGAGTTTGCAGTATCTGTCCTTAAATCCATACTTACAGAAGAAGGTGGGAAGTGCCCAGGTATGTCAGGTTTGGTGGTTTGTACCAGCCTGTGGTACCAGGAGATGCCAGGCAGGGAAGGGCACACAAGTCCAGCTGCTTTTATAGAATCTCAGGCTGGTTTGGGTTGGAAGGGACCTTAAAACCCACCTGATCCCACCCCCTGCCATGGGTAGGGACACCTTCCACTGGACCGGGGTGTTCCAAGCCCCATCCAGCCTGGCCTTGGACACTTCCAGGGATGGGGCAGAGCATTTCCAGCATCCCCAGATGCTGTGTTTCTGTCACACCCTGGTACTGGTAATAGCCTACACAGGGAAGTAATTACAGAGTGTCAATGAATTAGGTAGTCCCTGAATGGGCTTCGGATGTGAAATAGTGGGGGTTCAATCCATTTGTGGCTATTTCATTCTTTCACTCTAAAAGGACAAATAGGAAACATTAAGCCATCAAAAATCAATTAATCTGATCTGGCAACGTGCTTATTAAAATGCCTTACTTACAAAGGTCCAGATACTCCACAGCAAAGCAGAATTCCCGAACATTTGGATCCCTGATCCGTGCATTTCTGTAAGCTTAGCCCGTTTGGATTGCTCTTTTGTTTGGATTACTTCTTTGTTTGGATTACTCTTTTGTGTGTTTGGATGACTGTTTTGTTTGGACTTCGAGCTTTCTATTTGTTTTAGGGTAGTTGAACCTTCTTTAGAAGGTATTTGACCTTAAATTGCTAGTATGCACCTTTAATTTTCAGCTGTAATATAAATCTCGGTGCATATCCTGGAATTTAAGAAAGAAAAACCAAGAAAATGAGAATGGCTTTGTGAAATGTTTTCCAAATTCAGCAGCTGAAGGATCTTGCGTTTAGGAGTTCTCAGTGAAACTGGACTTGATGTGGGTTTTGGGGGAGAGCCTGGTGTGCTCCAGAGGTGATTAAAGCTCAGCCATTCCAAAAGATAATTCCACTTGGCAGCTGCCTCCCGACGTGATCCAGCCCTTCCCCTTGCAGGGTTTTTTCTTGCTCACCTCTGATGGCAGAGGGCCCCATGGGCTCCCCAGTCTCACCTCTGACCAGGCTGGCCGGGGGTGGCTCGGCCCCTGCCGTGCCCCAGAGGGCTGGAGAAGGGGTCCCTGTGCTGTGTCCCCCCGCTCTGGCCCAGCCCTCGCCCGCCTTCGCCTCTGCACTCGTGTCACAATATTGACTTGCAAACCCGGAGCTTTTGGGCCGGTTGCTATGGTTACCCCTCGGAATGGAGACTCCAGTCCCAGGCAATCCGTTCCCAGCCGTAATGAAATGCACAGCAGTGTGTTCAACTTGTAAACCCGACGTGGATATCGCTAAGCAACATCCAGCCGTGATGTGCCATAATTGCTGCTGCCAGCTCCGCACCGCTGAAATGCTGGAGCACAAGGCTTCCTCCTCCACTGCATCAAATGCTTTTCTGCAGTAGCTTTGCAGTCTCTCAGACCTGTGATGTTTTCATAGGCCCTTCACAGCTTCAAAGAACTAAGTTTGACCTCTTTAAATTATTCACGCCTTCAGACCCCGCCTCTCCAATCTCCTTTTGTGTGTATGGCCTGTTTCCTGTTCGTTCGGTCCCAGAAATTTATCTTAAAGACATTTAATTCTTTTGCCTGAGATTTAAAATGTGAATCCAACTCATTTCCTCCAAGCTGCTTCGTGTGTATTTGAAAAGATCCAATTCCTTCAACCAGTGTTGGTGTTGAATTAAAATGTATGTGTGGAGCTGTTTACTCCAGTATCTGCTCCAGGACGAGCTGATGTCTCACGTCTTTTAGAATCCCAGCCTGGTTTGAGTTGGAAGGGACCTTAAAATTCACCTTGTTCCAACCCCCTGCCATGGGCAGGGACACCTTCTAGTAGACCAGGTGGAAGTTTTCTGCATAGAGCTTTTATTTAGTGTCTGTCCTGAACAAGCTGTTTTATCCACCAGTTTGAGAATAAAACCAGACCCTGGTTAGAAGTCCACATTCCAGCCTTCAAGTCAAATCATTAATTGCAATTGCAGTTCTTGAATTACTTGCCTTGTGCAGGCAGTTGGGGTGGTTGGGAATATCTCTCCCAGTTTCTCTGCTGCTCAGTCTGATTCCTTGTGTTCTGTGAATATTTTCCATGTACAGCACCAGATCTGCCAATCCTAGAGAGGAAGAACTGGTTGATTTATCTGCTCTATGTCCGCAGAGACTATGAGGAGTGTAAGGTAAGAGCTGCCTCCAGAATGTGGGAATTATTTCACTGATGTAATGAAAAAAGAGTTTTCTTGACAGTTTTCAAACCACCCTCTTTCCTGACTTCTTTTAGAATAAGGGGACCAAGAGAAAACACAAGTAAAATTACTTCAGTGTTCTCCAGTGCTTGGCTCTCTTCAAGGAGGTGCAGCTCCGAGGGTGCAGCTCTCTGGAGCAATCTGTGAGCTCAGGATGTCACTGGGAAGGGAAAAGTGGAAAGAACTGCAAGTCTCTGTTGTTCCAAGTGATGGATAGGGTTTTCCAAACTGATAATAACACAGTTCCACAGTGCAGGTTTCTCAATGGTACTACAGAGACACAGTGAAAACACTTCAGTTGAAGGGAACATTACTACCAAGTGTAAATAAAATACACCTTGGTTACTCTGGAGCAAAGTCATTTTATACATGATCCATGGCACACTCTAATTCATCTTGGGCTTGGGGAGTAGTTTGGAACTGGTTGTTTGGGATTATAATAGTAAATGGACTAAGGAAATAGCAAATTATTATTTAACAGTGTGTTTTCCTGATAAAATGAACACGAGAAGATGATGCACCCGTGGGCAAGAGGAGGGGATAAGAGTTGCCATTCCAATTCTGGCATGTACAGCAAAGATCTGAAAAGACTTTTTGGCTTCTGAAACACCAGGTTGGTCAGGACTTGCCTCTGCTGCAGAGGTCCTGGGGGTGATTAGGAAATGGGCAGGCTGGAGGAATTTCATTTAGCTCTTAATTAACAGAGCCAGGGAGTTGTATCATTGCAGCAGTTTCCTCTCAGATTTTGGTTTGCATAGATAGAAATACAAGTTGGACTGGCCCTCAAAACAGAAAATTGTTTCCCTTTTTTGTTGTCTGACTGGAGTTTCTTGGTGTGATTCTGTGTGTTGGTTGTTTCTGTGATGGATATGGAATCACAGAGCACAGAAGAGAAAAATATGTGCAGCTCAGGAAACCAGAGAAAATAACAAATGGATGATATAAAGGCAACACTGACGTCTCCATGTCTTCATCAGTCATGGAAGCAAGGAAATAGTGAGGGAAAATCGAGAGAAGACAGCTAATAAATACTCCTCTGCTTGGCAGGCCAGCTTTCCTTTTCCTCAGAGCTCACAAAACAGTGTTTTTGCAGTAAAACTGGAAGATTCCAGTCAGTTTGGGCGTTGTTAAAATCCATTAGTTTAGTCTCAGTGAGAAACAAGTGACCTGTCGTGTTAATTAATTTTGGTCTTTCCTGCTCAGTGCTTTGAAATGCTCCCTCTCTAACACAGTTTTAAAATCTCCCATAGTTTTCAATGAACTAAAAGGCCATTAAAAACTGTTTATTTACTGACATCAGCTCCCCAGAGTGAAGGCATTACAGTGATTTTGACCCTTTCAATGCTGCTTGAGCAAGGTGCCAGGCAGGCATCCCCGAGGGTCTGCAGATACAGCATCCCCTGGGATGGCACAGAGACTGGCTGGTCTCCTGCCAGCTGTGTCTAAATTCTGTCATCAGCACCTTAAATAAACTTGGAGGGGGAAATCTGGGATTACAGATCATATTCCTCAGCTGAGGGCCTTTTGCTGTGGGACTTTTTAGGGTTTGTAGAATTAATCAGATTTCTCTAAAAGATAGCTCTCTATTGCCCTCTCTTGCTCTGAGAATCTGGGTTTATGTAGATGGAACAATCCAGAGTATCCGAATTGAGGAGATGCTGGTTATTTCTGAGTGTTTAATAATCATGCACTTTGGGAAGAGTGACTTAGATAAATTAGCAGGTACAGGGAAGAGGGAAGAGCAACTCAGGTCTGTTCTTCCTTTTCCTTCCTCTCTTTAGGAGTGAGGAGTGTCAATAAGAACTTTCCTTCTTCTCAGTACTAACTTTTCAATTAATGCCTTCTCAAGAATAACATTCTCAATAATAGTTTTCTTCCCATGTGCTGTATTTGAGGTTCAGTTTTCAGTTCCTTCACTTCTGTTCCTCTCGGAGGCTTGGGATGCTGGTACTGACCATACACATCTGAAATGCCAGGTGAGCATCAGCTCACTGCTCACCCAGAAATTATTCTTACCCCTCTGTATCTCTTCCACTTCTGCATAAAAGAGGAGTCTCAGAGCAGAAATTTTGCTCTTGATTCCTGTCCAGGGTGTTCATCCTCCCAAAGGCGGGACCAGTTGTGACAATGGAATATATCCAAGCTGCAGCCACCCCACCCCAAACTGGGAGCTGCACGGATGCAGCCAGCAAGAATTTACATTTTCATCAGGTTTTTTTCCTGTTCACTCCTCGTTTGTTCATTTGCTGTCATTGACTCAGCTGCAGTTGCTCCAGTTCAATTTATTTCTTCACAAAGGGGCTGGAGTAGATACCCTTATCAGAAGAGGAGGCTTTCAGAGATGCCTCCTGGCGTTTTCCCCAGGTAGTATCTAATTATCTTTGGGAATAGGAATGAACAGAGGAATACTAAAAAAGTCACAGTGTTCTTGGCACAGTGCTCTGTCATGTGCACTGTGTGGATGTCCCAGTCATGGTCCAGTGCCTTTGCTAGAGGTGGGGTTGTGCTTTTTGTGACTGGAACCAAATCTCTGGAATCAGCTTTGTTAAAGTGATTTTAGTTTACAATTTTGTCCTTCCAGGCTGTCATCAAAGAGCAGCTCCAGGAGTCCCAAGGGCTCTGTGAATATGCTGTCTATGTTCAAGGTATGTCTGAAAATCTTTTTGCTAAAGCAGGTCATTCCTGATTTGAGATACAGAGGACAATATGGGGGATAGGTGAGGGAAACAGAATTGTTATGTCAAAAATACATTTTTCCCCTCTGTTTTCTCTGTTTAGCTTTGAAGTTTGGGATTTTCACATGAAATGGGCAGATCAAATGTCCTGTTTTCTCTGAATTTGTCTTCAGTTCTTCTTTAGGTTATGGGCTTCTGGCCATCAGTGTGTTGGTGTGTGTTTGATTCTGTTACAGATGCACGCTTTCTGTTCATTACCCACCCCAGGTGATCACTGTCTCACTCCTTGCACTAGGGATGGTATTCCTCTTCCTACCCTGCCCTCTGGCCCCTAAAAAATGTCTCCCAAAATGTGGCATTCCAATGCCAAGTGCCATGGTGGGGGACAGTGGAGATTTGCTGGCAGGGACATACTGCAGCCTGGAGAAGTTGGGGAGGAGAGAAATCCAAACTGCATCTGTACAAGCAAACTGCCCAGAGTTTAGAGCTGGAAGCTCTTGTTCTGAGCCCTGGATTTCTCCCGGCACACAGAATGCTGCCCTCAGACACAAACTGCAGGTGCTGCAGGAGGGGGAAGCACCAGAGCAGCGTTGATGTGATATATCTGTACTCTCCCTTCTTTCCCTGCTGGCAGAGGCACGTTTTTCCTGCTGAGAATGGATTCATTTGCGTGCTGTATGTTGTCTTACAGCTTTGATATTTCGCTTGGAGGGGAAAATTCAAGAATCTCTTGAACTTTTCCAGACATGTTCCATTCTGAACCCTCGAAGTGCTGACAACCTCAAGCAGGTGGCACGATCTCTGTGAGTGGAGTTTTATTTGTTGTTTCTCTTGGATGTGCCACCCAGGACCTTCCATGCTTTGTTTTTCTCTTAGGCTACTTAATTCCAGACATGTTTCCTTCTTATCAACACTTGGCTTGGCTTCCAGAAGCGTGGGTTGCTCTTTAAGCAGAATCTCTGTTATCAGCCTGGCTGCTGTTGTGTTTTCCTTTCCTTTGGGCTTCAGGCAGAAAGGTGATCCTGATTTCAAGGTCCAGAGCTACAGGTGCTGACCTGAGCTGGGCAGTCTTGCCCTACAGAGCCTTTTCTGTGGCTGAATGTTGTGTTAGGGCACCTGTCTCTTTCCTTGGAGACAAAAGCAGGCTGCAGAGCCTGGGCATTCATTCCTTACATCCCCAGTAGTGTCAGGATGGATGACCTTGATCCTGAGAGGGAACAGTGCTGAGATTGTAAAGTTCTGCAGATCTCTGGAGATGCAGCAAATAGGATCATTTCTCACTGGTAAAGGTGATAGTGGCTGCACAGCAGGGTCTGAAAACAGGAAAGAATAAGAATTGCAATCCTTTTGCAGCTTTCTCCTGGGGAAGCATAAGGCAGCCATCGAAGTGTACAATGAAGCAGCAAAACTCGACGAGAAGGACTGGGTGAGTATTCAGGGAGTTGCAGATCCTTGTAACAGCTGCAACCTTGTCCCAAGCCAAGGTGAGCTCACACTGCCTCTGGTCTGAGCCTGGTTTGGATCACAGGAGCCAGATCCTGTGCCTTGGGGCAAATCCCTGGCTCGGGGCACAGAGAATTGAGCAACGTGTTGGAACTTTGCCAAGGATCAGTTTTAACGTAACCACATCTGTACTTTAAGGGAAGTATGGGGAGAGTTTGGAAACTTCGGTTATTAAAACTTGCTTGAGTAATTGGGAAAGCTTTTGTAATGCAAAACATCATTGAAAATACAGGAGCAGTGATTAAATTAGCTCTTCTCTATAACAAGACAAAAAGAGAGAAAGAGCATTGCAAAGGGAAAGGTGTGGCAGTGGGTGAGGGAGAGCCATGCCTTGCAGCCTTCTGCAGGTGCCTGTTTTGCCTGCAGAAGTGTTTCTAAAGTAGGCTTGCAATGTGTGAGCTCATTCCTTTGTTTCTCAGTACATCTAAAATTCAGGATACGAGGATAGCTGTGATGTCATTCAAATTACCCTGTGCCAGACAACTCAGAAACCTTTTGTATCATGAATCTTTTTTCCACCTGCATTTCCAGTGCTTGGCATGCCTGTAACCCTATTTACAACCCATCAGGCAGATGGTAGTGGTTATTTTGATTAGTTATTCCCCATTCCTGGCTCAGCACTGGAAGTGGAATCAGGCTGTGCTCTACCCTCATTCTACAGTCTGCAGCAGCCTGGAGTCACTGATTCAGTTCTGCACAGCTGGAGAGGCTGTGTGGAGGAGAACAGTTGATGGGGAAGTAAGGGAGTTTCCTGTGAAAGGTCAAAGCTGTCTAAGCTGTTGAATCACTGAAATGCTCACCAGAATAAAATAAGGAATTGGCAGGACCTTGCTTTCCAGGGATGTGCTGAGATGGGGAATGTGCCTTGTGTGTTAAACTGTGGGTGAGGAATTAGGGGCACAGGTGCTCCCTACAGTGTCACCAGGGTGTTTAGGATCCCTAAGAGATCTTCCTGCCCTGTGCAGGATGCCAGAGGGACATCAGATATTCCAGTGCTCAAGTTGTGTTTTGAGGCACATCTGCCAGTTTTGGCCAGCTGGGTAGGACACTGTGCATATCCTACTGATGTGCAGCCAGACTGAGTCACCCATGAGGACAGCAAGTTTTAAAGAGTGACACCACGATGAAGAAGCCAGTCTGTGCTGTGGTGGCTAACAGCTAGCCTAGAGGCCTCACAGTTATATATAATCCTCATTATAATTTTATAACTGAAATATAACTAATTATATAACTACCTTAATTATACAACTCAACCAGCCTGGGCCATTGCGGAGCAGGTCTAGGCCACTGGGGACACGGGCAGCTGTTGGCTAGTTAGCCAGGTGGCAACTAATTCAGCCAGTCAGGACTAACAGTGTGGACTTCCAGAAGCCTCTGAGGAGAACAGCACTCAATAAAAGCTGGCTGCTGTCTCATGAATTTCGGTGTGTTCGGTCACATGCCTGTCTCTGAAACTGCGACGCTGTGCTCCTTGCTCTCTGAAGAGACAATGTCTGACCTCTCAAAAGAGATTAGTCATTTCTGTGGTTTTTGTCTCAGTGGACTGTAATGTTTTCTGTACAACCCCACTTGAGCTCTGTAGGTGCCTGAAATAACTGGAATTTATAGGTTTACTTGCTCTACAAAGCAAGAGAGATGTGGGCAGTCATAGGGCTCTCCTTCTCTGGATCAGTGTTGTCAGACTTTTTTTCATATCTTGTGCTGATTTGGTCTTTGGTTGGTTTTTTTCATGCAGGAGATCAGCCACAACCTGGGTGTGTGCTACATGTACCTGAAACACTTCAACAAGGTAATGTCAGTGGGAAGCAAGGAAGCATCCCAGAAATTTCACTGTCTTTGGTAGGAGTCATTTGCAGCAAGAAAGTTTTTTGCTTCAGTGTTTTGTTTCTGGGGACAAAGGTTTATGAGCTATCTCTGTTTCCATTTGTGTTGAATTACTTTGAGTCAGCTGCAAGTCAGTCAGGTTGTTTAAAGGGGAATCAGCCTGTGGCAGGGCCAGAGGCTTTTTCTGAAATCTAAGATTTTTCAGAGAACATTTCTGGTTTTAAAGGGAATGTTTGAGAAACCTCAGACTAGACAGAAAATGGGCAGTGGTCCAGTAAGAGCTGCTTTGTGTCTGAGCCCTTTAAAGCCAGACCCAGGAACACTGCTGGCTTTGTAGGAGCAGCAGTTCAGGTCCATCCCCTTGAAGCAAGAGAAGGGTGATGGTAAAACCCCAAACTATTTCCCCAGCTCAATCTACTGCACCTCGTGCAGAGAGTTCTTGAAGGAAACCTCAGCTCCTTGGGTCTGGGAGGATTCAGAGGGGAAGAATTACAGGGTTGTTTGCTAGAGGTGCAGCAGGTCCTTTTTTCCTCCATGGGAAGGTTTTGCTCCTGTGTCTGAAGCTCCTTTTGAAATAAACCTGAAGTTAGTAAAGGAGTCTTGGAGGTTGAAATGCAGTTTTTTTCCCTGGTCTGAGCATGCCATTCACAGTTGCTCATTAACCATCCCTTGAGTGCTGGTGGTGAGCACTGAGCTGTCTCTGATCCAGCTACTCTAAGGGAAAAACCAGCATTTCGACCCTTTTTGTTGCCAGTTTGGCCCAGCTCCTCCCTGCTGCTCTTGCTGGTGGGGTGCTGTGGCCCTTGCAGCAAACCCCAACTGTGCTCCCTGTACAAGGCATCCCTGTGAAAAAACAGCCCCTGGAGTGTGGGTTCACACTTGGGATTTGTTGTCTGCACTAACACCTTCCAAACTGAGACCTGCTCACACCTCCACTGAGATTTTTACTTCCTCACTGGTGGAATAAGCATTTTAAGGAAGAATAAGCTGCAAAGTATTGATTCACCCAACAAATCCAGAGCTTCCCTCAAGCCAAACAAACTCAAATCCAGGAGCAGGCCTGTGCTCATCTCCTCCTTGGGAGGCCATTGCCTCTTGCTTGGCTTGAAGGTGTTACCTTTTGCTGCCCCTAAAAGCAGGTGGCTGCTGGTGCAGAGCTTGTTCCAAGGATTAGCTGGGCTGGGGTTTGTGTTCTCCGGGTGCAGTGGGTGTTTGTTGGCTGTCCTCCTTCCCTGACTGTTGGGGATTACTCATGGGCTGTTGCTTTGCTGAGGGCTCTGTAATCATTTATTATTTTTTTAATTGTCTGTGGTTGTGTTTTTAGGCACAAGACCAGCTCAACAATGCCCTGGAGCTCAACAGACACGATCTGACCTACATGATGCTGGGCAAAATTCACCTCTTGGAGGGGGAGATAGATAAAGCCATTGAAATATATAAGAAAGCTGTAGAGTAAGAAATATCTGTTTTTTCCATCTGCCCGTTCCCATCCTATGCCAGGAGGAAATTGATTGGTGTCCCAGATCTGAATTGAGGCCATGATTAAAAAGCTAATGGTAATTATGGGGGCTCTGAGCAAAGCTGGCACTTCCAAGCACTTCATCTGTCTCTGCTCCTGCTGACAGTGTGGCAGGGAAGAAGGGAGCTGTTGGAAGGGCTGCCAGAAAACAGTGGAATAAGAAGTAGATGGAGATGCCTGTGAGCAAAGTGATCCAAAACTGACTTCATCCATCCCAAAGGTTTATCTCCCAGCACAATGTAACTCTGTCCATCCAGAATCCCTGGCTGGGTGTCACTTGCTGCTTTCCCTCAGAGCAGTCTGTGGCTGAGGGAGATGTGCTGGTGCTCAGGGAGTTTCTCCTACCCCATCACCACTTCTCAGTGCCCACCTGATCTTGTTTTAGGGCACTCCCAAGCATTGCCAGTGCTTTCAAATGTAGCTTTGCCATGGAGGCCAACACTAGAAAATCAGTGTGTGTGTGTTGGGAGCCACGGGTGTATTAATGTAGTGTTTCCTTACTTGTCTGCCCTCACTGCTGCCTGATGGTGGGTGGGGTTGGGCAGACATTTGGATTAATCTAGAATGTTTATTACGTAAATAATCCTTCCTAAGCATCTTACCAGGTTTATATTCTTATCCTGGTGCTCCCCTGGCCTCCTTTCTTCTTCGTTCCTGTTTATTCCTTTTTTTTCTCATCTGCCTATTACATTTTTCTTGCTGTTTCCAGCTCCAGGATAGTGTGTTAGTCCATGTTGATATTCCACCAGGCACAGGTGGTTTTGTTCTGGTTGAAGTTTAGAGCTGCCAGTGTGAGTGTACAGATCAGTTTTTTTAAACCTTGCTAGCAGGGAATTAAAAACTGACTCCTATTGAGGTGAGTGAGACCACAAATTGTGTCTCTCTCTGCTTTGTTCTTTTTTATTGTGGTTTCCATCCTATTTATTTGTAATCTTTTTATAAGGTGAATTAAAATTCTGATGAGGAGTGTGCAGGATCCATCAGGAATGCTGAGGATTGTCTGTCCTATGTGGCCCAGAAGGCTTAGGATGGATGGATTTACAGGGTGGTTAGTGAGAGATGATGGAAAATCCCATTTTGTGTTTCCAGGTCACTGATTCAGACTCACTTTGAAGCTTAACAAAACCACATTATCTTATTATGTGTCCAGTTCTGTTTCACAGAGCCTTGTGCCTTCTCACTGATACCCAGAAGATACTTGGGAAGCTGAGGTGTGATGTTATTCAAAGGAAGTCCCTATGATGGCAGTTGTTCTAATATTTGTTTTTAGTAATAACAGTTTAGTTTCCTGGATTGATACAACAGTAATGTAGCATCAGAATTCCATGTTCTATCTTTCCCCTATTCTAGAAGGTCTGTAAAGCAAATCCAGCCCTTTGGCTTTTGTGTTCCAGGTTTTCTCCAGAAAACATAGACCTCCTCACATCCCTGGGCCTACTGTACCTGCAGGTACTAAATGCTGTTACTGTTACAAAATCTTAATTATTTTCCGTATAACCGTGTTGGATTTTTTTATGGAGTTAATTTTTATCCACCTTCCATTGCTTGCACATACTTATTTACAGACTGAATTTAACAGGTCAGAACTTGCTTTTCTCTATCTTTTCATTGCTGCTGAAAGCAGGCTGATTCCCTGGACCAGAGCCAGAACTCTGGGAATTCTGTTTGGAAACCACCCTAACTCTGTTATATATCCTCCCAAGTATAACAAAACATGACTAGTCATTACCTTTTTTCTGCAGCAGGAGTCTTGCAAGTTATCCTGAAAAAGCAGCCATGAAATTGTGAGTGCTAATGCACCATAAAGGAAAATCAAAATTAATTTAAATAACAAAGGTGTGCTTATCCTTGTGTCTGTGAGATGGATGGGAAGGGCTGGATTATTCCAGAAGCTGGCTTCCCAAAGAGTGAACAAGCAAAGAAAGGAGGAGGAGGGCCCAGGGCTGCTCTGAGGGCTGGAGGCCCTCTGCTCTGGAGCCAGGCTGGGAGAGCTGGGGGTGCTCCCCTGGAGAAGAGAAGGATCCAGGGAAACCTCAGAGCCCCTGCCAGGGCCTAAAGGGGCTCCAGGAGAGCTGGAGAGGGACTGGGGACAAGGGATGGAGGGACAGGACATAGGGAATGGCTTCCCACTGCCAGAGGGCAGGGATGGATGGGATATTGGGGAGAAATTCTTGGCTGTGAGGGTGGGCAGGCCCTGGCACAGGGTGCCCAGAGCAGCTGTGACTGCCCCTGGATCCCTGGAAGTGTCCAAGGCCAGGCTGGATGGGGCTTGGAGCAGCCTGGGCTAGTGGAAGGTGTCTCTGAGATGAACTTTAGGTGAATTCAGTTGAAACCATAGAATCACAGGATGGCTTGGAAGGGACCTCAGAGCTTACCTGGTTTCAATCTAAGTGATTCTAAATTCTCATATGCTCATATATGGCCACAGTGATGCCCACTAACACCTGCAGTCCATGAGAAGACAAGAGAAGGGAAGTCACCTGAACAGGAGAGCTCTGGGGAGTGAGGAATTCGTGGTGAGGGAATTGGGGATGTGCAGAGTAGCAGTTTGTAGCCTGTTTTCTGGGCAAGAGAAAGGAGCAGAGAGCTGTGAACCCAGAGCTCATTTGTGGTTGGGTCAGAACAGTGAATCCAGCCAAGTCAAATTCTTAGAATCTCTTTTGTGAATTATCAAACAGGAACATGTGTGTGTAATGGAAGCACTGTGAAACTCACTTTTCTGACTATATAACTGAACCAGAAATTCTGGTGCCCACAAACCCTGTATTCTCCTTCCTAACTCCTCTTATTCCTGAATTTCTTATGCTTATGTACTTCTTTTCCCAGACTGGGGAGTACCAGAAGGCTTTTGAACACCTTGGAAACGTGCTTACCTATGACCCAGGCAACTACAAGGTATGGTGAGGAGTGGGAATGAACCAGGTGAACCATGAGGGGGCACCTCCTAAAGCTGATTCCACTGTTAGAGCTCTGCCATCTGCACCTGGGGCCTGGAGAGATTGGAAACCTCTCTGCCCAGAAAGGTTTTTATGAAATACATTTCTGGGATGTTTCCCTGAGTAGGGAGTTGGATGTATATGGAGGTCGGGAAAGGGAAGGAGGCAGAATATGGGATGTTAGATTGATGCCCTTGGTTTTTAATCTGAAGTTGCACCAAAGCCAGGTGGAATTTACTTTGGAAGGAAGATCTTCTGGATTTTAAAAATCCCAGAACTGTGCCAGGTCCCTTGTGTTCCAAGTGATACTGCATTTTATTATTCTCCCATCTGCTGATACCCTGTGCTTCCAGCTGCTGTGTATGTTTCCTTGGCTCTGGCCTGGAAAGCTGAGCTTGGCATCTAGGTTTCATTCCTCATTGTGGAACTGCTTCCCTTTTTAGGGCTGTTACTTCATTTCTCTCCTTTTTTCCCTGTTAGCGTTGCAGAGCATTGAAATGTGTGGTTGACAAACATGAGTTGTTGTGAAAACACCTTTACACTTATGAATTTTACTTGTCACTGTGAAATCTTAAAAAGGACTTTAACTAGTGTGGTTTAAATATAGTGTGTTGTACTCACTTCCTTTTTTTCCCCCATGCATATTCCCATTAATTTGCAGTATCAGCCAGTCAGTGTGAAGTAGAAGAGCTTTGCTGCATGTCTTGCTTGAGTACATTTTACTCCCCACTTAGTTTGCACCCGAATTGTTTCTCTCTGTGCTTGGTTGTAAAAAGAATCTATTAGTGCATAGGTCTTTTCAGAGCCTCAGACTCTGACTCAGACTTCTGTCACCCCAAAAAACACCCTAAACATTTGCAATGTTGTGTTGCAATACTTATGGAATCATAGAGTCACAGAATGGTTTGATTTGAAAGGGACCTTAAAGCCTGCCATGGGCAGGGACACCTTCCACTATCCCAGGGTGCTCCAAGCCCCATCAGCATGGCCTGGGACACTTCAGGGGTGGGGGCAGCCACAGCTTCTCTGGGCAAACTCATTTCTGAGACAGTTATGATTAAAATAGTGCAGGAAGAAGCAGACTCAGGTTTGTTCTTCACCCTGTGTTCTGCTCTGTGGTGGGGGATTGCAGAGTCCCCATCTGCTGCCACCGTTGGTCTTGGCAGTCCTTAGAAGTGAAATGGTTGTTCCCGAGATGGTTTTAATGTAACAATCTTGTCCTCTCGTGTTCTTGCTGTGTCTGAGCAAACAGGGCTGGGAGTGGGTCACTGTTGTCTCGTCCCCAGGCCACCCTGGCTGCTGGCAGCATGATGCAGGCCCACGGGGATTTCGATGTCGCCCTCTCCAAGTACAAGGTGGTGGCCAGCAGCGTTCCTGAGAGCCCCCCACTCTGGAACAACATTGGCATGTGCTTCTTTGGCAAGAAGAAATACGTGGCAGTAAATACCCAGTTTCCATTTTTTCTCCCATCTGCATCCAATTTCATGCAAGCACGAGATTCCTGTCATGTGGAGGCTGTTCTAGTATATTTATCCCTATTTTTTTTTCAAGGCTATCAGCTGCCTGAAGAGGGCAAACTACCTGGCTCCCTTTGACTGGAAGATCCTGTACAACCTGGGCTTGGTGCACCTAACAATGCAGCAGTATGCCTCAGCCTTCCACTTCCTCAGTGCTGCCATCAACTTCCAGCCCAAGATGGCAGAGCTCTACATGCTCCTGGCAGGTATGGATGCTCCAGGCAGCTCCAGGTGCATCCCTCCTAGGAGCACCACAGCACAGACAGGAGGTGTGGCATGAAGTAAAGAAACATGGCATAAAGGCTTTACTAAATAGCTGTTATCCAGTCTCTTCTCTCTGGGAAAATAAAAGGGAAAACTGCAGTCAGATCCAGATTAAACATTAGAAAAGACTTGACACATGTGAGACTGGGGTTGTGTTGTCTGAGGAGTGGGTGTGGGTTGCCAGTACTGGGTATTTTTGGGATGAAATAAGATAAACATGTCAGAAGGGTTAGATGGGATATTGGGAAGAAATCCTTACTTGTGAGGGTGGGCAGGCCCTGGCACAGGGTGCCCAGAGAAGCTGTGGCTGCCCCTGGATCTCTGGAAGTGTCCAAGGCCAGGTTGGGCAGGACTTGAAACAACCTGGGATAGTGGAAGGTGTCACTGTCCGTAGCCAGGGTTGAGACTGGATGAGCTTTAAGGTCACTTCCAACCCAGGCCATTCCATTCAGGAGGGTTAATCCTGGCAGCAGCCCAGACAACCCTGCTGACATCTATTTCATGACATTCACAATTGTCCTAAAAATCAGCTGCTTGTGAAACATCTCCTCCTGTGTGTACATTTTGCTTTGGTGCAGTTGCTCTGACCAACCTTGAAGACATGGAGAATGCCAAATGTTCCTATGAGCAAGCTGTGGCCTTGGACAAGTAAGTCTTTGTCAGAGCTGTCACTTGTTTGGTCTTGCTTTGCCTCCTTGAACCTCATTTCCTTTGCTTCTCACTCTATCTCAACCTTAAATGGTTTGTAGTAGGGAAATACTTTAGTTCTTGTAGCTGTGCAAGTGACAATGTTGAAACCTTTTTTTTTTTTTTTAATTCAAGTCAGCTCTGAAAAATGAGAGAGGATTTTATTTCAGAGCAACCCAGAGCTGTTTTTTTTGTTTTGCTGTTTGGCTAGTGAGTCAGTGGTGATGACTTTGGATGCCAGCCCTCCTTTTGGTGAATATTTATACACTGTGGAGCAGATTGAATAAAAGAAAACATATTTTTTAACCCAAAGTTTGAGCACAGTGCAGAGCAGTGAGATGCCTGGGGTAGAGCCTGTTCTGAATTGGGCAGAGGGAAGATTTTAGCTGGGAGAATGTGCAAGAAGTTTGTATAAAGCAAGTAAAAGGGCAGCTCCTTCATTAAGAACATCTGTGTTTGCAGTCTAGGTCTTAAAATCAGAGCACTTGGTTTCAGAAATGTTAAGCTGAACCTCAGAGTATATCATCATTTCAGGCAGAAAATCAAAATTACCTCACATTTATTAATAGTTTTGTTTCTCTCCCCAGTTTACTGTGAATATTTACACACTTAGCCCTACCAGCACTTCTGAGCCCTGAGTCTGTCGGGCCACACGAGGTGCTGATAATTCAGATACCAGGGATAAATTCTTCCCTGTGAGACTGGGGAGGCCATGGCACAGGTTGCCCAGAGCAGCTGTTGTCCAAGGCCCTGGCAATGTTCAAGGTTTGGAGCACCCTGGGATAGCAGAGAGAGCCCCTGCCCATGGCACAGGGTGGCATTGGATGGGCTTTAAGGTCTTTTCCCACCCAAACCATTCCATGATTCTATTCCTAATCAGCTTTCCATGCCTAGCAAGGCAGGACAGGACCTTAAAGGCAGCTCAGGCTCCTTTAGTCAGAGGCTTGTGTGTTTTGCTCAAAGAGAAGGAGCAGTAAATGGGCTCTATATCTTTGCCCAAGTATTTGGCACTTGGGCAATGCTCCAGCTCTACAGGCCGACCAGGAAAATAAACCCTCATCAAAGCAAAAATGGATTCCAACTGCCAGGGCCTGCTGGGGGGAACATCCACACTATGAGGCTGGTTCAGCTGACACGCTCTGGATTTTAGCCAGTTATGGTGTGGCTGAATCTGTGTCCCCACAGGTTTCCTTTGCTGGTGTGTTCAGAGCTGTTTGGGATGAAGGTGGTTGCTTCCCATCACCAGGAAGGATTTTGTAGTGGCCTGGATTCCATGCTGTGGGCTGGAATGGAAATATCTTGGAAAACTCTTTAGAAAAAGGTGTTCCTCTCCTGGTTCTGGCTTGTAACTGTCCTTTCTGTGGGTATTCAGCTATTGATTTTTCTCTGACTGTCATATTGCTTCTCAGCTCTTGAAGGCGGTGAAATAGCTCCATCAGGTTCAATTAATTTTAAAACTGGCTCTTCTCAGGACTGTCTGATCTCCTCAGTGTTTTGGCAAAGACAGGGAGGAGGGCTTATTCTGTGGTGCACTCTGCATTCCAGTTTCCTAGTTAAAGGAGAAGCCGTGGTTATAAAGGCAGTGAGATTCTTCTAAGAGTTGCCTTCCTTGCACTGGGATGGAGAGTCACCAGGACTGGAGAGTCAGGGCCTGCAGGTTTTGCTTCATTTATTGCCTGGTGCCAGCAGGATCCTTCCCTTCTGCATTGCTCCCGGGGATGTTCCCTCTGCCTTGGCCGTGGATGGTTCCAGTTATCGCAGCCATGCTCCAGGAGAGGGCACCAGTCCCTCACTCACATCTCTGGTGGAGCATTGGAGTATCCCTGCCCGGGCCTGTGCAGGGTCCACACAGGGAGCTGTGAGTAGGCAGAGCTCCTCCTCCCACCCTGGCTCTCCTGGCCACGCCAGATGGAGAGGGTTAATGTACCCCAGTGAGGGAGATGGATGGTTTGGAAAACGAGAGTGTGTGGAGCAGTTCTGCCTTGTGAAATCTTCATTCAGGAAGGGGGACAGGAGCATGCAGGTACCTGTGTTCACCTGTAGCAGTACCTGCAGTTGTGTGTGATTTTACTGGGAGAAGGAGAGAGAAGAGGTGAGGAAATTAACTGTAAACAGCACATTCTGTGGTGTGTCAGGTTATAAAATAAAACCCAAGAGCAGGGCTCTTGTTCTGTCCCATGATGAGCTGCTCTCCTGCAGACTGGGAATGCTGGGAGAGTGAAGTAAATCAGAGAAAGATCATTTGTCTCAGTAGGACAAAAGCCCCTGTCACTGGCAGGGCTGGGAGATCAAGACATGGTCCCCAGGTGCACAGAACTGGCTGTTGCAGGGAGGGAGGCAGTCGGGGAGGGATTTATGTTGTCACTGACGCCGGGAGCCTTTGCAGAGCCCAGCACTGGGTCTGCCATCAGGCAGGAGGGTCTCAGCCATGTGCCCAGCACTGGGTCTGCCATCAGGCAGGAGGGTCTCAGCCATGTGCCCAGCACTGGGGCTGCCATCAGGCAGGAGGGTCTCAGCCATGTGCCCAGCACTGGGTCTGTCATCAGGCAGGAGGGTCTCAGCCATGTTCCTGAAGGACTTTGGCTGTAGCCTCTCTGTCGGTGTCAGATAATGAGGTTTGTCCAGCTCTGCTGCTCTGGCACACTGTAGCATTGTTGCAGCCAGGATAAGTGTTCCCATAGGGAATGTGATGCATCCCGTGTGTCTGCTGCAGGTGCAACCCCCTCATCAACCTGAACTATGCTGTCCTGCTCTACAACCAGGGTGACAAGCAGGGGGCCCTGAGCCAGTATCAGGAGATGGAGAGGAAGGTCACCGTGGCCAGGGAGAGCAGCGCACCCGACTTCGACCCTGAGGTTTGTGCCTGAGCTCAGGAGCCACCCCAGGGCTGGCAGTAAATGAGGAGGAGGTTTGACTTTGAGTCCAATTATTAGGAAGAAATTCTGCTCATGAGATTTTCCAAGCAGAGCGAGTGCCTGCTGAGAGCTGCTTGCTTCCTTTCTGCTCTTTGAAGCCCAGTTCTTCAATCAATACACAGCCAGACAAGATTCCCTCTTAATTAAGGGACTGAATTAGCAGAGATGTTTCCCCCAAGCACCAAGCTGTAGCCAGCTCTCCACAGATCTTTTCTTGTAGTTTCTTTTTTTTTAATGGTGGTGTTGACCTTATTGTTGTCTGAAGTGTCCCTGCTTACAGTGCTCTTCTCTTTTTGCTTCTTGAGAAGATGGTGGAGATGGCCCAGAAGATGGGAGCTGCCCTGCAGGTCAGGGAGAGCCTGGTCTGGACCAAGCCTTCTAAAGAGTCCAAATCCAAGCAGAAATCTGCTGTGTCAGGGAAATCCAGCTCTCAGCAGCCTTTGGGCTCCAACCAGGCCCTGGGTCAAGCCATGTCCTCTGCTGCAGGATATGGGAAAACCATGCAGCTCCCTCCAGGTATGTCTCCTCTGTGGTTCTTTCAAGTAGAGATGTGGGAGGGAAGAAGAGAAATCTCTCCTCCCTTTGGAAGAGTTACAGCACGTGTTCAGGAAGGAATTGACTTGCTCTCACAGCAGTGAGGGCCGTATTTGGTGATGACTTTCCCAGATTTCTGAGTTCAGGAAGATGCTCTGTGTAGTGTATTTCACTCTCTTGCTTTTGCCAAGATGGGGGAGGCTGCTGTCTGAACCACAATGGGCAAGATTTCATTAGCATGGGGATTGTGATCTTGCTCTGGAAAGGAGGTGGTTTCAGCAACCAGATCTCTTGCCTTTCTTTGGAAGAGCCCACGAGCTGCCATGCACAGAGAGCATGCTGCAGAGAAGGGAAAGGATGAAGAATTTTCTAAAGAACTTTCATCATTTCTCTGACAACACTAACTGCAGCTGGATTGCTCCAAAGCTGCCCATCCTTGCAGGTGTTGTTGGATTTAGTGGGACTGAAGGTTCTCAGGAGGTGGTGTGAGCCTTTGGAGGCTCAGCCTATCACTGTGTGTGCTGGGGCTGGGTAGGAGCACTTCCTGAGCCATTCCAAGCCTGGCCTCCTCTCACCCCTCAGCTTCCAAGGAGGAGTGCACTGGAGATGTTGCTTATCGTAGTGATTTTCTGTCACTCAGTCTTGTTGCCTGTGGACTCAACCAGGAGAGCAGTTGTGTAATCCAGGCCTCTTTCTTTGGCATCCCTAAGGACTTGTTCCATTTCTTGCACGTGGAATAAACTTTCCATGCAGGGAAGACTTAGAAAATCTGAAAAATAAAACACACCAAGGGTTTAGGGTGTACCTGAAGGACTTCATTATCCAGATCAGAGAAGGGAGCTGGTTTATTACATCAACTGACACCTTAAATGCAAGTGTAGAGACAACTTGTATCCTGTTGTGATTTAATCCCTAAGTAGCTACTTTAGCTGCCTGGAAACTCCCCACATTTGCTAAAGCTGTGAAGTGAATACAACACTTTGGTTGTGGCTCCAGTTTGAGCATAAACCAGCTTCAGTGGAACTGGAAGTGGCACTTCCCTGTGAGGTGGTGAGGCCCTGGCACAGGGTGCCCAGAGAAGCTATGGCTACCCCTGGATCCCTGGCAGTGTCCAAGGCCAGGTTGGATGAGGCTTGGAGCAGTCTGGGATAGTGGACAGTGTCCCTGCCCATGGCAGGAGGTGGAATGAGATGGGCTTTAAGGTCCTTTTCAACCCAAACCATTCTGAGATTCCTGATCCCAGAAAATGTTTTCCCTTCCAGAGCACGAGTTAATTCCTACGTTTGCACTGAATTCTGACAGCTGAGAGACTGTACCTCAGCTTTCTTTCAGCAGGACTTCAGGCACTGTAAGGTCTGGATAACCCAGTGCCAATAAACTAATGTTAGGCAGAAAGAATCTGAGGGTAATTAAAAGCTGTAATTGTTTTGCACCTCTGCTGCTGGGAAGGACATAAAGAACTGAGAGCACACACATAGCCATAGAGTAACTTTACCTCTGTTCTCTCCCCAGGTGCTGCAACACCAGCTCTGCCAAAAAAGCCTCCCTCCCTGCCTCTGGAACCAGAACAAGAGCAGGACTCAGAAACGAGCCCTGAGGAGAACTCGGCTCCCACAGGGGACGAGGAGCAGAGGAAGGAGAAGCACCAGAGCCAGGAGGCAGCAGAGTAGGGTTGCTCTGGGCAGCACAGGTGGTGCAGGAGCCTCTTCAGGGCTGCCTGGAATGTGGGAAAGGGCCCTGCCCTACCCTGCCCCATGGTGGCTTCTCCCCAGTGTCAGGTAGTCTGGATGCAGCTGTTCCCTATCAGTGATTTTAGCTTGGGGGCTCTGCCTTGTTCCAAAGAGTCACTGCAGTGACCAGAGGTTTCTGTGTAGCTACTCTTAGTGCAGTCACCACTCACTGCAGAACTGGAGGGTCCAGATCTCCACAGGTTAGATGTGAGTCCTCCAGAAGGACATTTAGCAAAGCCAGCAGTAGTGATTTAGGATCCTGGACTGCAAGGAGGATCAAAGCCTTCCAGTGGCTGAACTGATGAGCAGCTGATTTTGTATAAAGAACCAGTAAACTGAAGCCTCAGGGCTGTGTGTTTGCTGGTGAAGCTCCCCAGCTGTTTGACAATGTATTTCCTGCTTCTAGTTCTGCACAGTTGGACTGTGTATCCCTCCATAATTAGCAGTCCAGGAGAGGAAGGTTAGTAATGAAAACATCTGAGAGGCAGCAGTGTACAGGCAGCACGAGCAGGGCTCTGGGTACATCCCAGCCTTCAGCTGTGCTTTGTGGCTTGTTGCTCTTATCCAGAAAGACATTAATGCATCTTTAGAGCCCAGCCAGGAGCTGAAGTGCTCTCCTGCTCCCCGGAGAACACTGAAAGAGTAGGACCCCTTGCTTTCCCCTGGGCTCTGATAGCCCAAACTGACTGCTTATCTTAAATGTGTATTTTTTTCGCTTCAGCTGTTCTTTCTGCTGGGTTTTGTGTCAGTTCAGCCCCAGGGCAGCACTCCTGTAAGGATTCCCTCCTGCCAGGAGTTAAAACAAGAATTTTTTTGTAGAGCACAGGCAAATTGAAACAAACCAGACAAGAAACAGTGTCAGCCAAGTACAATGCAGATTTTTATTCACATTTAACTTCTTACACTGAAGCCTAACAGAGTGCCTGGGAATAAGAGGTGAGGATTGAGAGCAGGGGTGGGCAAGGGCTGGGAATTCTTCACTTCAGCCCCAAAACTTTGATTCAAGGCAGATTTTTGTCCTAGGATGCTTTGATGGGATAAATGCCACACAGGGAGCACGTACTGCACTTGGAGGTACCGTGAAGGGATTTATTTTAAATATGTATTTTGTGAAAAGCTTATGCAACAGTGAACCAATTCTTCTATGAAATGAAGCAGTAGCACCTTCTTACTTACTGGGAGCTTCATGTCTAAGGGAGCATTTTTAAATATGTAATTCCAGTTGGATAATAAATAGAGCTGCAACTCCTGCCCTGTCCCCTTTCCTCCCCTGGGCATGGTAATGGTGGCATTTGCATGCAGTAAATTCCTGGGATCTTTCTGGAGAGCATTTTTGTGCTAATGGTAATGAGGCTGGACTGCTCTTTCAGCTGGAATTAAGTAAGGGACTCTTCAGCAGGACTGCACTGAGGCATTTAGGGATTTTGGAAATCACACCTTATGTTCCAAAACCTGTTTCTGGCATCAGCCATAATTTGAATCCCCTCTTCCCCCCCCCCTTAACAGAAAAGAATCATGAGCTTAATTTCAAGGGAAGCAGAAACCATCTGCTTTAGGACTTCTCTTCCCCTTTTTAGGGAAAGGTCTGTGATGAACAGGGTAAAACAGAGCTCACAAGGTACTTTGCATCTTGGCTTCTGCACAGGAAGCAAACTAAAAGACATTCAAACATCAATGCCTGGGAGGCAAGACCTTGTTTCAGCCAAGAGTAATGATCTGTCTATCCAGCAACATGTGTTCAACCCAAAAAATGTGGTGTTGAGGTCCCTGAGACAACTGGATGCTGATTTATGGCACAGGCAGTATTAGTGGGTACATGCTGTGCTCCTGTACTTGTTTGCTTAGTTGTGACTGAGCAAGGTGGATGTGGGGGCCTTAAAGCTGTTCACAATTTAGATTTCCCAGTTGGGGAGTAGGTTTCAGTTGGCAAAGCCTCTTCTGCAGAGACAGACAAGCCTCAGTGCTGAATGAGGGAAAACTCTACTAAAGTAATAAGCTCCACACATAAATGCATTCAAAAAGAGTCCATGTTATAACAAGTACTCCATCTGCCAACACTTTTCTAGAAGAGAAAACCCAATTCTGCTACAAGGAAAGCTTTACCACTCTCTCAAACCACACTGCTCCAAAAACTCAATGTTTTTAATGGAAGACACGGGTGAGATCTGAACCCAGTTTTATCCAGTCTGCACCAAGGGGCAGCTTTCCTGAGAAAGTCGCAGGGGAGGTTTCCAGGGTATTTTTTCCTTCGCCTCCCCTTGCATTTTAATGGGATAATTCCTGCCATCATTTGTGTTCCTCAGCTGCTGTGAGGTCTGTTGAGCACAGGCTGATCCCAGGCTGTTGGGAACAGAGCTCCTGGCACAGGAGGAAATGGCCATGTGCTATTTCCAACCTGCACCTTTCCTTTGCTGAGAGAACATCCTCCCACCAGAGTCTGGATCAGTGACTCTGAGAATTCCACCTCGATCCAGCTGACACCCCACGAGAAACTGCTCTGGAGTGAAAGAGGAGAACATCCAGCATCACCAACAGGCAGAACCAACATTCCTGGCTCTGAGATCCAGGTTTTACTGCAAAGGTTACTCAGATCCAGTATTTTCCTCTGGTTTTCTCCTGTTCTCCCCAACACTCTGATGTTCCTTAGCCCAGGAATAGCAAGGCAGCAATTGTGTGACACAAGTCTGGGCCAGCACTGCTCTGGAACAGATTGCATGGAGACAATACTGGCACGGAGACACTTCAGCTGTTCACTCACTCAAAACCCTCAGCTTTCACCTAAGCTGCAAGCTCCAAAGAAAAACCCCAAACCAACATTTTAGGATAACTGGAAATTGAGGTCTGTTGTGCCATTTCACAGAACTGTCCCATTATTCAACTCCTTGCTCAGGACATGGAAAGGTGACTCCATGGCACACAAATCGTGATAATTCAGTGTATCATTACAGAATAAATAGTAAAAATGAAGCAATGCACTACTGCTGACAGTTTTCCATTGGGCTTTGGAATGGATTTAGTGCTCTGCTGCTCTCCAGGCTTTGGATTCCAGTGGCTAAGGAGTTGAGCTGAGCTCTGAAACATCCAGCACAAAGCAGTCAATGAAGTCTTTGCTAAAGGCTGAGGAAGAACATTTCGGCACCAGTTCTGTAAAAAGAACTTGGGAAGGAAGGGCAAACTTGACTGGATCTCACACATCCCAACAAGAGATAACCAGGAAACACAAGAAAACCAAGTAATTCTCAGTAATGCTGTGAAACTCCCCTGGAGAGGAACAAAGATAAAGAGCCTTTAAACTGGCAAGAGTTGGATTTGGGATTGGCTCTTCCACGGCACAGCCCCAAGGGCACAGTGGAGAAGGAATGTGTCCTCTGGGACTGCCAGCCCTCTGTAATTCACACCTCCCAAATAAATCCAGCACTTGACCCTTAGTGCCATACACAGAAAACATGGGAAGAGTGCTCATTTTGGATCATGGATAAGACAAAATTAACCCAAGCCAAGGTGGCTGCAAGTGAAAATACCAACGTGCAGAGGTTTTACCATGGAGAGCTGTCACAGTGCTGAGCTCTGCTGCTGCACCTCCAGCAGATCTGTGTGAATAAACATTTCCAGTGCAAACCCTGCTTCGGGAGTGAGATTGGCTGAGGTTTGAGTCATCCATCACTGTGGATTTCAAGGTCCAAGTAACACAGAAGAACAAACAGAATTTGTAGAGACAGAGGATGAGGGGGAACAGGGTCAGCTCAAGCCTGTTTTTGAAGCTTTGGTATTTTTGCAGCTGTTGAAGCAGCTTTTCTTTGTTGTCAGCACTGTAGCTGTGCAGAGGTGTGAGACTACAGGTGCAGTGAAGGATTTCAGCTCTGCCTCCCTGTCATTAATTTGGGAAGGCAGAAGGAAGTTAAGCAGATCATGTTCACAGCATGTGAAACAAAGCAAAGGCTGCTGGGCCCCTCCATTCAATTCAGATTTATTACCATATAGATTGTTTCACAGCTTAATCAGGGATCCTACTGGCACAGCTGAGGTCATGGTGGTTAAGGATTCCCCTTGGGAAGTGACTTTGGGCACAGATGAGTTCTGTGTGCCTGATAAAGCAGATTTGGGTAGAGCAGCAGCCTGGCCATTCCAAGCTGCTGGGATTAGAGCTGGGACTCACCATGCCAGGCTTTCCCAGCACACCCAGAAGGGGCCACAGCAGAAATGTTTACCTGTGAGGAGCAGCAGGAAGAAGGAAGTAACAATAATTACCAGTTCAGCCTTTTGGCCCAGTAAGCTCCTTTTAAATTATTCTTTACAACACTTATTGACTCAGATTAAAAAAGCTAATTTTAGCCTGTCATGTTCCTGTCCAATGCAAGCACAACTGACCTGGGACAAGGTCTGTAGGTGCAGTCACGTGTTTTTAGGTGGCCATAAGGAATGTCAGTCCCAGCAGCCTCACATCCCTGGAAGTCTTTTGGGAAGAAAAAAGTGAAATACAGCAGCAGAGCCGTTGCTGGTGACAGCTTGTGTGTATTTAGTTTTGTTTCCAGGTCGAGAATGCACAGTGTAAGCTTTGGACCTCTAAGTGAGCCTAAAAGAGAGGCTCTTTTTATTTATTTTCAGTTTAGGAAGACTAAACCAGAACTCCAAGTCCTGTGCTACAGTTTGTCAACGATAATAATAATAGCAGTAATAATCATCATCATAAAAAAATAATCTGGGTAGAATGCCTTCAGTCTTAAGAAAATCCTGCACCTGGATAAAATGCTGACACTCAAGGGAAGCTCAGGGCGAGCTGAGCTGCAGGAAAACACAGCCCTGACTGTACTTCTGCTCTGCACAAGACAGAAGACTTTGCTCGGGGGAACGCTGAATACACATGACAGCATTGCATGCTGAGTCAGTGCAAGTACAACAGCTGCCAGCTTTCATCCTTGCAGAGCAGCCAGGATGGCATTTCCCAACAGAGAACACCACTGACAGCAGCCTGACAGTGTTAGAGCAACAGATCACTCCACCCTGAGTGACACAGACTCCTCCCTCCATTCAGGTGCAGACTGACCTGGAACAACCTCTGCCAAGCTCTGCTAAGGCACAGGCTTGCCCAAACATGCTGACTGCACTTAACCCAGTTCCACTGAAAACTGGCTTGACAGCTGTGCAAATACACTCCAGCTTCCTGAAGTGACCAGAGACAAAACCATGCTGGTGCTCTACAATTCTTAGTGTGTGACCGTGAAAAGGTAAAAAAACAGAAACAAAGTATTTAACAAGGACACATGGTTCTGCTTTTTTAATTTCAAAGGCCAGAGCAAAGCAACTATCAGTGACCTAGTCAAAAAAACCCCAACATCAAACCCTAAAAAGGCCTCTTCACTTCAGTCTTACCTGGATAACGCTGTTGCAGCTTTTGAGCTTCCAGAGGGACCTTCCCTAATATATTAACCTTTCCTAATAGAGGGCAGGGAGACTGAAGAATCTGGCACAACCATTCTCAAACAACCAAGAATGAGTCTCCAGCACCAAGAGCTTTTCTGTAACACACCATTAGCAGACTATTA
The DNA here is from genome assembly GCA_037013685.1 of Acridotheres tristis. Lineage (NCBI taxonomy): Eukaryota > Metazoa > Chordata > Aves > Passeriformes > Sturnidae > Acridotheres > Acridotheres tristis. Next base: position 19,558,489 of record CM072897.1, on the reverse strand, counting down.
AGTGTACAGCAAACACAGGGAATGATTTGGGGTTCCCTGGCAGGGAAACAGAACTGTCTCCCAAACAGAAACCCTGATTATCTTCACTCCTTGTTTCCAAAAAACTAAGCACAGGCTGCGGGGGCTCAGCTGAACACCCTTAGTCACAGATATCCAGAATCACCTGTGCAGCCCGGAGTAGGTTCAGTCTGTGTCACATTTTGGGACCGTGGCTCCCCCTGGGGCTGGACACACAGAGAGGTGATTGCACCAGGCAGTAATTCCATTCTCACCCCAGGCAAGGTTTGCAATGTGCTGGGAGGAGATAACCCACACGCTTTTTATTTTGAATTTACCAGAGGCAAGGCAGGGCTGGGCACTGCTGTGCTCTCCCTGGGATTCAGGGGCAGGAAATTCTCCTGCTGCTGCACTTTGCAGCACTGCCAGAAAAGATCCACTCTGAGCTACGAACAGCAATCCTTGCCACCCAGGGATTTTGGTTTTTGTGTTCCTCCTCCTTAAGACAAAGCCAATTTTCACATTAAATATTAAAACATCTGCACCTGACCTGCACGTGAAGTGCCTGAGTCACTGCTGAGTGACTGGAATGTACCCGACAGTTTATACCTGGAATTATTCTTTGGCTCTTTTTCAGTTATACCCAGAAAACACAGCACACCCTGGTTCTGTTCCTATACCACCACTGCTTCAAATCCCAATCCACGGGTCTCAGACACCGTGCAGCGTTGGAGAAGGAGGGTCCCGGTATTCTAGTGAGGATACACTTCAGAATAGAGCAGTCCCTCGGCTGAAATGGCATCCCCGAGTCCCACGGTCCGCACGGGATCCTTGCACACCAGCACGGGGGTGAAGTGGAAGGAGATGCCTTCCCTGTGCCAGTGCACCACGGGCTTGTCTGGATCGAGGGAGATTTTGGATGGCGCCTCCGTGTGGGAGGTGACGAACTCCAGAGGAGCTTTGAGGAAGACTTTGCTGGTGTCGATGGTGTCGGTGGCACAGGCCTGGGTGCCGGCGGCCCTGGCCCCGGCCGCCACCGCCGCCGCCTGGTTGCCCCAGTGGCCGTCCACGGTGACCAGGATGTGGTAGGCCAGCGTGTGGAAGTGGATCCGCGTCAGGTCCGAGGCCCGCTCCGCCGCCTTGCCGTGCTCCTTCAGGATCCAGAAGAGGATGTCGCTGACCACCCCCACATCGGGAATGCCGCTCCAGGAGGCCAGGGAGGCGTGCGGACCAGAGGCAGACTGCGTGAGGAACAGCAGCTCCTGCTCGTTCAGCCCGATGGAGTTCACCAGGGGAAAGACCTGCTAACAGGAACAGGGAACAGCGGGGCTGCCTTCAGGAGTGGAGTCACACCTGGGATTCCTCCCCAGGCCGTGGTTTTTTGCAGTACCCCGTTGCTGCCTCAGCAGAAGCAGTACCCAGTTGCCCAGTTGCACTTCCACAAGTTGGCAAGAATTACTCAGCCAAGAAAGCATTCCATTTGGTGCAATTAATTTTCCAGACACACACTATGACAGTAAAAAGTAACAACACATCAACTCCACATAAAACACAACACTGAGATCAGAGTTGTGTCAAGCTAAACAAGGAATCACCAGGAAAGAAATTCTGCAAAGAAATTGAGGGATTTTTCAAAATTATAAACTCGGCTCAAATTCAATCCTCAATTTATCTTCCAATGTATAGTCCAAATGTTGAGTTTTGATTTCTATATTCATGCACTAATGTGTGCACTGTGGTACTGAACCTGATCAAAAGAGCACATCCTTTCATTTTCCTTACCTGATGCATTATGTTGCTCATAAAATCCTGATCAGTCATACTGGCCAGCTCCAGGTGTATGGGAATGTCAGTTGGGATATCAGAGATGGAGGCCACAGCCTACAGGAAAAAGGAAAAAACCCTAGAACACATATTTATTAAGGAACAGAAGAAAAAAAAAGGGTTTTGACTCAAGCTACACATCCTTTAATCTTCCTGTGTGTGGATATAAACAATTCCAATGGGATGTCTGACCTGTGTATGTACTGCTAAGAAGAGGAAATAAAACAACTTCTAGTTTTGCAGCATCCCAGGGCAGGAAAACTGTATCTAACCTTAACCTGCTCCCAGCTCAGCACCTTTTTAATGGATTAATTCCAAAAACCTCACAAATCTGAAGCAGCTGCAGAAGAGCTGATCCTAGAACACAAAAAATGCCAATGCCTTGCTTCAGGACAAACCCTCAGCTGTAAAACAGATGTAAGACAGATGCTCTTTAAGGAATGAAGGAGTTGATTATAACCTGGATCATCTCAGTATCCAGCACAGGAAAAGTCTGGTTTAGCTGCTAGATAAGCCCAGTAACCAGGTCAACACCCTACAGCCAGCCAACCAGCCCTTCTTTTCCCTGGACAAGTCACTGAATCTAAGAAAAAGCAATGTTACAGGCTTAGACTTCAGCCATTCTTGCAGCTCTCACTCTCCTTTTGGCATTCAGTACTGAGATCTGTGGGAGCTCTGAAGGCACAGCCTTCCTACACTTTCAAACTTGGGAAAACAAAGCCTTGCCATGGGACACTTGTAGTGGAAATCAAGGAAATTCAGGGATTCGGTATCTCACCTCCATGAGTCGTCTGTGTCTCATCTCCTTGCTCTGCCCTTCCATCATGTGAAGTCCTGAAAGCACCACCAGGTCTGGCTGGAATTCATCCAGGCTGGACACAAACACTTCCAGCATGTTCAGGGCACCGTTGGACAGGTCGTGGGAGAAGATGAAGCGGTTGGCAGTGGGTGCTCTCACTCGGCCCCACTGCTCACCTGGGGTGGAGCAAACAGGACCAAGTGTGTGTGAACTGGTTTATTCCTGGGCAAGATCACAAATTCAACGGGCTCCAGCAGCAGCAATGAAAGCCATGGAACTGTTTTAGCCATTACATGAAGGTTACCCTGAGTTTCATCAGCACGTGGTTAAACCTGTGTTTTCAGGGATTATTTTAGTGTTTATGGAGCTTCAAAACGACACCCCTCAGGCTGTGCACCAATCTTAGTGATGTTCAGGGGTTCCACTGAACACCTGCTCCATTGTACCTGCTTGATATTCCAAGATAAGATGGAATTCATCTCTTTCCTGCATGGATTCAGGCGGCACAACCACATTGTCATCGAGCAGTTCATGGAGTTTGGGACCAACTGGGCCACAAAGGAGGATCTAGAAAACAAGGAAAAACAAAGTTTCCCCTTGCCATGTACCTTGCCAAAATTTAAGCATCACCTAACACAACTGATTTTAAAAAGTTAATAATTCAGTTTTTAAAAATCAGCTTGGAAGTCCAACCATATGTTCCACCAGCAGAACCTAGGAAGTAACTGCCAGATCCCCAAAACCTACACAGAAGTAACATGAGACAAGCAAATTAAAGAACACAAGCAAAGGGCATGAAATGTTTGGAACATGTGTGTACCTTCAGGTCTGGATTTGTTGCGAGCTTCTGCCCGATGAGAGCAGCATTTCCTCCCACATAAAGCTGTAAAACAAACAGAGCTGGGTGTGGGCATCTCCTTGTTTTGGGACCTTTAAACACATTAAGTTTGCAGTACAGGCTGGACGTTTTGGCTTTTTAGAACAGGGTTCAGCAGTACCCAAGTTACTGAAGGTAAAACGATTTCACAATTCTCTGTGAGATCTCAACAAGTTGAGCATACTTTATTTTGAACCTAAATATTCACCTCCAGGTAAAGGGCCTGTAAAAATCAATCAAATCCCAACACTGTGGGAATTGCACTGTAAAAACCAACTCATTCAGCACATAAACAGCCCTTGCTCCTGTGCAACCTATCTGTGGCTAAAGCCCTGTAGGTTTTTAGCAAGGCTGACAAATAAAAACTGCAGCAATTCTTCCTCCAGTTTGAGGTTGAGGTGAAACCTGCTGCCTGTGCCCATGTGAAGTGAAAGGAACTGTGGAAGTTTCTTCAGTAATAAAGGTCAAACTTTCCAGTTAAACTCTGATTTGAGCTTGAAAAGCAGTGACTATGGGTTGTCCTGAGGGTCAGGTGCTAAGAGGAGGCCAAAGAGAAGATCCAAGGGCTGCTCTGGAGCCAGGCTGGGAAAGCTCAGGGTGTTCACCTGGAGAAGAGAAGGCTCCAGGGAAACCTCAGAGCCCCTGCCAGGGCCTAAGGGGCTCCAGGAGAGCTGGAGAGGGACTGGGGACAAGGGATGGAGGGACAGGACACAGGGAATAGCTTCCCACTGCCAGTGGGCAGGGTTAGAGGGGAGAAATTCTTGGCTGTGAGGGTGGAGAGGCTCTAGCACAGGTTGCTCAGAGCAGCTGTGGCTGCCCCTGGATCCCTGGAAATGTCCAGGTTGGATGGGGCTTGCAGCACCCTGGGCTAGTGGAAGGTGTCCCTGCCCATGGTGGCACTGGATGGGCTTTGAGGTCCCTTCCAACCCAAAGCATTCCTGGCCTCTCTCACAGAAATCAGGCGATTCTTCACTCTCAGCATCATCCCAAGGTGTTGGAAGCTCTTTTACAGCCTCAGCCCCATCTGGCTCCCAAGAGGCACCTTTGACATTTCAATTTGGGAATGTCAGCAGGGGAGAGACCATTTAAACCCCTCCCATTTGCAGCAGGAGCAGAACCCCAGGGAAAACTATTAACGCAATTCAAGCTACACCACAAGCTTCTTCCTCGATGACTTTCTCTCTAGGGGGAGAACCAAAGTCAGCAGTGATCAGGAAGTGAGGAAGAGGATGGCCAAGGCTCCCCTGCGGGTGCAGACCCACCTGTGCCGCGGGGTGCTCCGAGGCCGCCCGTGCAATGGCCTGGAACGCCTCAGCATCGCTGAAGAATCGCTCAGCGGCCGCCCCTCTCTCCATGAAGTGGGAAAAAGCCTCCCTCAGGTCCTGCCTGGAGTTCAGGACTGCGTGGTTCTTCCCATCACTGGGCTCCAAGCCCAGCGCCTCCAGCAGCTTCACCCCAGACAGAACCACGTCCACGCATGCGTTGACACTGGGAAAGAGAAAGAAAAGGTGTCCTGGGAAAACCAGACAGACGTCAGGGCACCTGGGAGGGCAGTGAGGTCACATCCCTGACTCTGCAGGGGGAGAACAACCAACCAAAGGGAAAAAAGCCAAAGGAATTTCCTGAAATTCTTTCCTAAAGCTTTCTCTGTTTGACTGGCTTTTACTGTGCTCAGAGAGGGATTTCATTCTGCTGAATGAAAACAAGGAAAGCTTCATGGTCCAGAGGTGGTTGAGTATGTTACAATACAGGTTCTACTTCATTTCCTGCCTTGGGCTAGTTTAAGAAGAAGAGGCATAATAACACTGGCATTTTAAGTTCTTAGAAGCTTTTAAAAACATGTATTTTGGGTTTAAAATGTGCATGTGATTCAAAACTGTTAAAAACAAAACTGGAAGTGTTTAAGTCAGCTAGATCAGCCTCTGGAGTTTCATTATTCCTAATAATACCCAAACCCAGACAAAAACTCTCCACACAGGCTGGTTCTGTTTACAAAAAGTCAAGAGAGCAATTCATCAGTTAAAATATTTGAAACGGGCAGTTTCCAAAGGACCATCCCAAACGTACAGAAACAGCATGCAGTGGAAACAGGAGAAAAACCCTGTGATAGTAAGGGAGAGATAAGAACTATTTCAGTAGATCCAGGCTTTTTGGACAGTCTAACTTCCAGTTCCCATGTCTCATCAATTTAATCACAGTCTAATTCAGACTAGAGGACAGGACACTTTCTGGCTGGAAGCAGAACCCCAGGAAGACAATTCAGGAACACTTGCCCTCGTCTCACTCTGTGGCTTCAGAGCAATAACAATATATAGCAAATATTTCCTGAGATAGCAGCAACAATTGCACAGAGGTGAAATTTAAGCATCTTCTGTAGCTGCTGTCAAGTGCCATTTTTGTTCCTGTGCCCCACATTTCCCTGACAAGGATCCAAACCATCTATCAGACTCGTGCAGGATCCCTGACTTTCTCCACACCTCCTGCCACAACCCTCCAAGGGCCAGTTCCTGCTCCCTGTCAGTGTGGAGTGCTCAGCACTCAGCATTCCCTTGGCAGTGACCTCTCAGGAGTCAGATTTGGGGTGCAATAAAAAAAAACCAAAAACCAAAAAACCCCCAACAACAAACTAAAACTGCCTCACACAAAATAAAGGACATGAAAAACCCTGCAGCTTTCCACTCCACAAGGTAACCAGCCCAGAAATCCTCTGGATGTGCATCACCTCCTACTCTAAGGACAGAGAAATTTCCTAGCAGAGAAAAGAAACCGTAAGTTCAAGCAGCATTTTAGCCCAAATTTTGTTTTGATGAATCATTACAGATCCAAAGGGATGAAACTAAGTCATATTCCTCTGCTAACACAGAGCTACATAGTCGTGGAAGTAGATAACTCCTTCCAACATCCAAAGGCTGAATCTTCCAGTCAAAGTCAAGGTACCTGCCATGTCCATATATTTAAAAGAGAGTCAAGTGCTAAATATAACATCTGGATTAATGGTCAGACTGAAACCCAGCATTTAAGATCAACGTGACATTCCTGAACTTTCCTCTTGTTTCCTTCCCACTTTAAAAAGAGAAAGGGTGTTGAATTTCCCTGAGCTCAACATCCATTGCCTTCCCTCCTATCTCTCTCCAGCTCTGCCTGGACTCAGTTACCTCTTCCTAATGGCAAAGAAACTTGTCAACTTGATAAACGTGTCTCTGGTAACTACTTATTGCCAGCCTGTGCTAGATGGACCAGCAGCTCCAACTGACCCTGACCCAACCCTCAGACTGTACATTAATTTGTTTTACAGACAATCAAGCTGGGAATAATGTCTCCAGAGAAGGGCTGCCAACAGGGCCAGAGCCCAGCTTAAATCCCCACCATGGGAGTGTTCTAGATCATTGATTCTCTCAGTGGATGTTAGACTCTAACTGCACAGCACTGTGGGAGGTGCTGCATTCACATCCAACTCTTTTCCATGGAATCATAGAATGGGTTGGGTTGGAAGGTACCTTTAATGTCATCTGGCTCCATCCCCTGCCATGGGCAGCGACATCTTCCAGTAGCCCAGAGTGCTCCAGGCCCTGTCCAGCCTCACCTGGGACACTGCCAGGGATCCAGGGGCAGCCACAGCTGCTCTGGGCACCCTGTGCCAGGGCCTCACCTCTCTCACAGCCAGGAACTCCTTCCCGCTATCTCACCTAATCCTGCCCTCCAGCAGTGGAAAGCCACTGCCCCTTATCCTGTCCCCCCAGATCCTTAACCCAAGGCCCTCTTCAGCTCTCCTGGAGCCCCTTTAGGCCCTGGCAGGGGCTCTGATGTTTCCCTGGAGCCTTCTCTTCTCCAGGTGAGCACCCCCAGCTCTCCCCACCTGGCTCCAGAGCTCTCAGAGCAGCTCTGTGGCCTCCTCTGGATTTGCTCTAGCAACTCCACGTCCTGCTGATGTTGGGGACCCCAGAGCTGGAAGCAGCTCTGCAGGCAGGGTCTCACCGGGGCGGCGCAGATACACCCCGGGTACATCGCTGTGCACGCCGGGGCCGCAGCGCATCTGTACCCGCACATTGCACACCCTCACACGTGGGCACCGGGATGCACATCCCGGCCCAGGCGCGCTCCCTGCCCCTCCGCCAGGGGGCTCCCCGCGCGCTCCCGCACCTACCCGACGGCGACGCGCGCCCAGCCGCGCGCGGGCCGGACAATGGCCGCCTGCCAGGCCGCCACCGTGCGCGCCTCCAGCGAGCGGGCGCGGCGCAGCGTCCCCAGCAGCGAGGCCGAGAGCTGCCGCAGGGCCGCGGGGGGCAGCTCGGGGCCCAGCACGCACAGGTAGCCCAGCGCCAGGGCCAGCAGGCCCACACACACCGACCGCTGCCACATCGCGCCGGGCGCGCTCCGCTGCTGCTCCTCCTCCCCCGCTGCCGCGGCTGAGGCGGAGCGCCGCCGCCGGGGGCCTTCTTACGCCGCCTCCGTAGCGCCCCGCCCCCGCCGGCCGCCGTAAACTTCTTCGGGAATCGTGGCGCGCCGCTCCTCCTGCGTAACCTGCGTGCGGCCCGGCCGTGCGGTTTCACCACCTGCGTAAATCGGTATGGGAATAGCACTTCCCCTGCGTAACTTGCGTGCGGCCTAGCAATGCCCCTACGTCGCTTGCGTAACTTGGCACGAGAATAGCGTAGGCGGCAGGGGGCGGTGCGTTGTGAGGGGAGATGATGGGGCGGGGGGTCCCTCATGGCACCACCGGGCTGAGGACTCCGGGAAACGGAACGGGCCGAGGCTGCCGGGCCCTCGGGCAGCCGGGGCGAGGAGCCCGCGGTGAGCACTGCCCTGGTGCCGGGTCCTTCAGTAGCGCTGACCTGATGTCTGACTGGGCGTCGTGCCTGCAACCTCTTATGTACGCGGTACTGCTGCTCCATCCCCTCTGCGGGGTTCCTCCTCACGGTGCCGTTATTTCTTTGTTCCCCAGCACCTCTGTGGGTCTGTGTTGTATTTCCACTCTGCCCCAACAGCACAGTGTCTGCAGTCCCGCAGCTCCTCTGCCGTGCCTCACACCAAATTTTCTCTAAAGGCTCATATTCATACAGTCACTGTCCAAAGCTAATAACCAACCCTAGTATGCATTTTTTCTTTTTTTTGTGGGAATATTCCTGGTCTCGCCGTCTTCCATGCCTTCCCCAGGATGAGGTGGCCTCGTTAGACCTGCCCACACTCTGATGCCGCCTGTGCTGGGAGCAGGCCTGGGAACACCCTTTGCTACTTGGTGCATCCATCACGGAGATGCTGTAGTGAGCAAGACGAGAGGTTTCCCTTTTAATGAAAGGGAATTTTTCTGGGCTGCTTTAGAAATCTCAGAAACGTTTGCTCAGAGACTTCTGACAGAATTTGCAAGAGTTTGGCAACTGTGCCACAGTGCGTTGGCTGAGGCAGCTGATAATTTCCGTATTCAGTTCTGTGTTGTGAGTGATTGTCATCTCCTCAGACTCTGACAAAGCAAGCAGTAGAAGAGATAGATTAGTGGAAGGCTTTTTTGTTGATTTTTCTTTCTTTTTAGGATGGTATTTAGTCAGCAGCCTTCGTCATGGATTCATGTCTGGCCCTCAGGGCTCATTGGCTGCCCGTTAGGTTCTCTTTCTTCCTAGGCATTGCTATGAAGGACTTCCTCATTTATTTGTTATTTATTATTACATATGGATTCTCTTCCTGTGAAAGTATTCCTCAGAGCTTTGAGGAGCAAAGATGGGCAGGCCAGGCAGATGATGGAGGCTGGAATTGCTGGTGAAGGAGAGAGTGAGAAAAAACCTTCCTCACCTGACAATTGATGGTGGCCAGGGGCACTGACTGGGTTTGTGAGCCTAAAGTGATTATGTAATGATTTTTAAGAACAGAATCACGTAGACAAACTAGAGGCTTTTCTGCCTTCCCTATTCTTCAACAGATCCTTTGAACATTTCTTTATCTTCTAATACCTTCCTGTCATAATGGCCGTTCACAGAGCCTTCATCTTCTTCTCTCAGACCCTGTTCAGCCCACCAGAGTTGCTTGGTTAACGTGTAACCCCCCCTTTTCCTTTGCTCAGGTGGTCTTTGGGTTTTGTCAGTAGCTTTTTTTATTTGAACAGATTTAATAATTTCCCCTTCAGTGCTTTTCTGGCTGATGCTTGATGTGTCTGTGTTTATGAAATCTCACTGGGGGAGAGGCCTGGGAGGCTCTCATGGTTACAAACAGCCCTCCAGCCCAGGCAAGCAGAGAGAACAGAGTACATAGCTGCCCAAAAACCTGCTGCAATGAGGGCTTCACCTGTGGGACCAAGGGTATTTATAGCCTTGTCACAGAACATCATAATTAGATGTGCCCATGGGGCAGCCTCAACCCAGAGCATTGTCACTGCTCAGGGACCCCATTATTAGTCCCGTGTCAGGGTGTGGCTGTGAGCAGCAATCTGACACAGCAGTACTTTGGGGAATTAAGGCACAATTCTGCTTTGGGGTGAATAATTTGTCACCTGATGCCGATGCAGAGATGAGACTAAAGTTGTTTCAGTTGTTTTACTACAGATGCAGTCTCCACATCAACGCAGTGGAAGCTGCTGAGGAGGAACCACCTCAGTTGGACCTTTGTAAAGTGCTGGTGTTCAGCCTCCGTGGACAGTTCTGGCAGTGCACTTGAACAAGGCTTCAAAGATAATGGAAAGATTCATTTTACAGTCTGCCAACAAAAAATAAGAGGTTTATAAAAGACAAGTTCCTTCAGAGAACCTGTTCAGTTAAAGAGCTAAGCACCTATTTCTTGGTCAAAATTTTTAAGCCAATGGAGATCTAGATTTGCCTCAAACAGTAAAATTAGAGGTGAAACTGTCAGCTGAGAACTGAAGTCCATCTTCTTATTGCTTGCCCTTGAGCCACCCCATGAATTCCAGTTAGAGGTAACCTAGAGGGGCTCAGGGCTGTTGGATTCATATGAGCTAACTCAGTCTGAATAAAAATTATTGATTAAATACCTGTTTAATTTTGGAAATAGCAAGCTTATTGCAGCTGGGTCACTGCTGTGTGTCATTTCAAAAAGTTGAAACTGATCTCAATGACTTTTCACTGGGATACTTTTATTAAAAGCATGGGAAGAGAAGGGTAAAATTTAAGAGATTTTTTTTTAGAATGGAAAGAGTTAAAATTTATTATCAACAGTTTTCCTTCATTTCTTTTCCCTGGTGTTATGAAGTCCTTGTACAAGAAATCTTTTTCTTGACAGTTTTGTGGTATAAGCTACTTGTGTCTTGGGGGTTGGTAGAGGGACAGTGGTTTTAATCGGTGTTCAGTTATTGAAAATGGAACTTGTTCCCTTTAGGAAAAAAAAAATGAGAAAAGGTGGAAAATCCCCTCTTTTCTGTAGGAAGCAGACAAAGGATGTGATTCTTGTTTGTTTGAAGATTAGCTATGGAGAGTTGCACAGTGTCATCTGTTCCCAGGCCACTCAGAGCTGACAGACCTGTATGTGGGAGCTTTTGACCTCACTGAATTTGCTTTTCAGACCATGGGCTTGGTTTGGAGAAATGAGGGTTTGCCAGACCCTCATTAGGCAGGAGGCAAGAGGGAGGGGAACAAGGGTGGGCACAGGGAGAGGTGAAAGCCAAAGCTTCTAGTTCCCAAAGGAGATCTGGAAACCTGTTTTTCTTACTTTGAGCTCACAAGCTTGAAGCAATTGTCTTTACTCCTTATTAAGCTGAGTTTTCATATTCAAACGAGCTCATTCCCTTTGAGCTGCTTTGGCCAGGTACTCCAGGCCAGTGCACAACACAGAGAGGGAAGGAGCCTTCCCAAAGTATGAATTCCTTTATTGTTGTTGGGATCACGTGTGTCTGCAGTGCCTGGGATGGAATCTCTAACTGCAGCCAATGAGCACTGGGCAGCACCCAGGCACAATTTGGATGGCAGGTCCTTGCAGGCCTCTTAGCTCCTGTCCTGTCCAGCACTCCCAACATATTGTCCCTTATCTCAGCCTTCCCCAGACACCTGGAGTCAGTTACTCAGGTTTTGTGTGTCCAGCTCACTCATCTGTGTGTCATCATACCTTGCTATCAGGCTGCCTTTGCTCATAGGCCTCATTTCATCCGAGCTGGGCCCTCTTTCCAGAACCACACATCACTCCATGTACATGGAATCAGTGCCTACCTGTGACATTCCATGGGAGCCAACAGCAGAACACACGGGGTAGGTGGTTGCTAGGTGGCTTTGCTGGGGGAGGAGAAGAAAAAAGTTGAAGGTAGGCTTTTTGGATGGGTCCTAACAAAAGCCTGGAAAATTCACAAAGTTTTTACTGAGCCATGCAGATGAGTGGAGGAGCTCTAATTAAAATACAGACTCTGTGTTGTTCTCAGAAATTGGGCAACATTCCCTGTCAGAGCTCTGCCAGCAGATCTCAGTCCTGGACTTCAGCACCCACTGTTGCTCTGCTCTGTGAGACACCCACTCAGCTTGGCCAGCACAGCTCAATCTCAATTGGAAACAGCTCGTGCTGTTCCAATTCTGGGCCCTTTTCGAGCAGAAAATGTCATCTCTTTACTAAATTGTGCCAAATTGCTTCGTTTTGGCTGCAGTACTCATTGTCACTTGCCACCTAATGGGATACCTGGGGACTTCCATCTACACTGTCAGCAGCAGAGAAGACTTGTGCATACCCAGCCCCCTGCTAAGCTCCTCATTATATAGTGATGTGTTAATAACAAACACTTTCATGTCTTGGCAGTTGCAAACCTCTCCTCAGTAGTGCTTCAGAAGTAGAATCGCATGGGAAATATGCAAGTCCCAGTTTTAAATAATAAGTATCAGCTTCTCTGGCAACCCTGTTCCCAGAAAGATAGTTGGGAAGAGTTTGAAGCTGCCAGATGCCACTTGTGTGGATGTTGTGCAGAATCTGAACCACGGTGGAGAGATTTGCTGTTGAAGAAGTATTTCTGCACAGAGAATCTCTTTCCCTCCCTCCCAGGTTATGAATCTGCCTTCCTTGGAGACCTTACCACCTCCTAGTTTTTGAGAGCTCAGCAGTGGGAGACAGAACTGTTTCCATCTTGCCTGAGACACCAGGGCTGAAGCTGGCATCATCCGTGTCCAAATTGATGCATTTCTTTCAGTTGGAGCCAAATTGCTGAGTTTTGCAGTGCTGGTTACTCACACCCTGTGGTGACCAGCCTGGCTTCCAGAAAATCCACAGGAACTGCAACAGGTGTGAGCCACCACCTGTGCTGGTGAGCACCCCGACAAATCAGAAGTGGTGGCACTGACTGCTGAGCTGCTTGTTTCTGGAGCAAATGGTTCAGATTAATGAAGATGGAAAAACTAAAATTTGTGGGAAGAAGACAGGTTAGGAAATTATCCCCAGGAAGTGAGAAACTTTGGTAGGAAGGTGTTTTGACTGCATTTCCAGTCTTGCTCCTGTGAGACTCCAGCTGCAGCACTTTCAGAAGCTGAGATCTGCAGTGAAATCCCTGTTTATCTGTCAGGTGTGGCCCTGTAAACATGAGAGTGATTAGATGTGTTAGAGGTGTGTTGTGTATTGTTCAGAAGAAAGGATGGGTATATGTGAGCAGAGCAATGCTTGAAGTGTTCTCATGTATTCTCAACTTGGCAAGGTAGAAGATGCATGACAGATGCTCAATCTTATCTCTGGGAAGGAAATCCAAACTCAAATTATTTTGCAGTTGCCGACATCCATCCAATTTGCATTCCCATTGGTGAGTATTCTGTGGGCTGTGTGTCATTGTAAATACTTTGGATTCTGTATTATGGTTGTTATAATTTATATTCACATCATTTCAGCACTAACAGCAGTGCCAGTGTTGTTGGGAGTGAATGTGCCTTAAAATGTTTGGTGCCTAGTGAACCTGACCTAATTCCTGTGATACAAAGGGCATTGCTAAAACCTCATCATGTAACTTAAACTAACAAACTGGTGTAGTTCAACCCTACCAGCAAAATTACATGCCAAAAGGGCAACCTTTATTTCTGTTACTGTTACAGAAAACGCCCAGAAGCTGGATCCTCGAGAAGCCTTTGATTTGCAGCCTTTAAGGCTGTAGTTGAAGCCCTTGCTGTGGCAGAGGATCATGGAAGAAGGATTTAGGCAGGCCTGGAGACGTGAGAAAGATGTGTAGGGACTGTCAGCTTGCAGAGCTGTGTGTGGGGGCTTCTGAGGGCACTTTGCAAGAGGCAGGACTGCCTCAGGTCAGATTTCCATGAGCAGGGGAGAGGGAAAAGAGAAGGCTGAGAGCCCCACAGTTTTACCAGCAGAAATACACTTGGTTATCAGCATGAATATAACCTGTTTCTCTTCCTCCCTTGGTGTGTGTCCCATGCATATCTGGAATAGCCAGTCTGGACTGGGGTCACGGGGGGGTGTGTCCATGGGGAGTGGTTTTCTCCACTGGCTCAGCTGCTATTTTGCCACTCCACTCACCCACAGCCCTGTGAGAGAATCGCTCAGGGTGGGGACAGCGTGAGGTGGCATCAGCTGCTCATCCTCAGGGGTACTGCCTTACAGGTCATGTCACTTCCCACAGAGCAGTGCCAGGGCCCCCTCTGCTCCACCCTCCTGATCGCTGTCTCTTCCTTGGCATGTTCCAGGCTGTGCTACAGTCCAGGAACTGCAGAATGTGCAGTCAAGTGCACAGTCCTGCTCTCTTGGGGGCAGCTGATCCAGATAGGATGTGCCTTGTGCAATAGTGTAAGCTGGGCGTATTTTAACATGCCAGCTAAGGCCCTGAATCAGACTTTGCAGTGAATGGTGTATTGGTCTTCTGAGAGGCAGTTGTTTGAGAATGTCACCACTGAGACTGCCAAACCTGCTTGTGTATTTCATAGCTCATACTGCAAACTGCTCACACACCCCCCTGGGTTGTGTGTTAACAGACACAGCTCATAAATAGTGTGCCTGGCAAAGCTGTCGGCTCTAGATCTGTCCACAGAGATTTGGGCAATGGAATTTGCTGTGACAAAGGTGTCCCTAGTATTTTCCTTCTGTGTGAATACAGGAAGCATAGAATATGGAGTCCTTGGTGTTAAATGAGCCCAAAGGTGGTGATTGTGGCTGCACATGGAACCAGGTTTGTTTAAGTAGATAAAAGAGGTCTCTAACCTCCTCCATAAAGAGACAACAATCAGAGAAATAGAAACATGGTTGAGAAAAGTGATGCACAGTCAGAACATCCAGAAAATGTTTTATAAAATGAAGAGGAGTAAAGGGGTGCTAAAACTGGTTGTGGGGGGAAGGGCTTGAAAAGGTTTCAAAGAAAGTATCTTATGATCTTGAAGTAAAGCTGTAAGACACTGGAAAACCACGGAAATCCAGAACACAATAGGTCCTTTTATAAGTATTTGAAGTCTGTTTCTTCTTATGTGTGTGTATAGATATTGCTGAGGCTTTGTGAGCATGAAATTCCTTTTTCCTTTGTAGTACTGTGGCACTTATAAGTCTTGTGAAGATGTCTTGCCTCTAGGCTGGGCATCATGCATAACAAGGAGAAGTACTAACCAAAAGAGATCAAAGGGAAACCCAGGCAGATTCCCAGGAAATTTCTGGGTGATCAACCAGCTCAGGTTCCAGGGACTGCCTTTTGCAAGTCTGCATGTGATTTACTCTGTCTCCATTCTGTAAGCTCAGCCTGTGCTTTGTTAGTGCTGCAGGATTGAGTGCTTCCCTGCAGCATCCTCAGGCTATTTGGGGTGAGTGGGATGGTTGATCTCCCCGCCTCAGAGCACAGCACATCTCGAGTAGAAATGGCTGTTGGGCACTGATGGAAGACAAGGGGTAAAGAGAAGAGAGAAACTGAAAGCCTCTCCGTGGTGGACATACTGAGAAAGACTCTTCTTCATCTTGACAAAAGTACAGACGAAAACAAACTGATACTTCTCTACTTCTCCTGCTCTCTGGATTTCAGAAACGACTGTTGTGTTCATTTCCCTTCTCAGAAGTGGCCAAGACAGAATGTCACTTTATTCCTCCCCTTTTCCTCTAGCTGAAACAGCCCGCTGCAGAAGACCTCAGCAGCGACTGCTCCATCTGCTGTCTGGAGGAGGTCATTCATCTCCAAAGGGAACGACAGACTTTTCAGTGACTTCCTCCTGAGGAATCAGCTGCTGACAGAACACTCTCCTTAGCCAAACTCAGGCTTACAAGGACAGTTTTGGTTGCTCATTAACCTCAAAAACTATATAGTATAAAAATAACCAGGCAAGAACAATCTGTTGATCTGGACCAGCTTCTGTACAAGGAAGAGTTGACTGAAAATGAGCCCTTCAGCTCCAGAGTTTTGCTTTAGAGGACAGTGAAGTCCTCCATATCTAGAGGGTGAGCAGGGAGGGATGGCTTTCCCTTTCCCAGGTATCTCACTGTTCCAGAGGTGGGATAGTGGCCTGTGGGAGTCTGCACATGCTGTGACTCTTGTGGCCTTCTCTGGAGGGGAGAGGCCTTACTGAGCTTGGTTTTCACTTCAAGTGAGTGATAAGGTGCCAAATATGGAGGTGTGTGAGGAAGCCTTTCCCAGACAAAGCCCCCTTACAGGAAAAGAGCTGATAATCTTTGGAGTCTGCTACGGATTTAGCACTTAGCTGGCAGCTGAAGGTGAGAAAGTCGGGTCTGGGCAGATGCACAGGACATGGGGCTGGGAAAGGGCACAGCTATGCCCTGAGCACCTGATGAGGAGGCTTTGAGATTATCCAAGGAACTGTGCTGCCAGATGAGGAGCAGGAGCCCGTGGACAGCTGGGTTTTCAACCTGCTCCTGTCTCTGTCGAGACACAGGTGCTGAGATGCTTCTCACTGCTGGGCTCTTGAGCTTTCAGCTGGGCACCTGTCCAGCTATCCATCACTCCTTGGATCTGGTCCATGGGAAACCAAATGTGATCTGAGGGTTGCCACTGTGGTGGAGATATCAAACAGAAACCTGGCATTTAATAGAAACTGAGGGAACGTTGGGCTGGAAATAGAACTGGGCAGTGCCTAGAGTGCTTTGAGTCTGTGCTGGGGCTTCTGCCTGGGGTCATGGCCCTGTGGATCAGCTCAAGGCAGAGCCAGCTGTTTGTAACTATAGAAAAATTGATGTGGGGCAGCCTAGAACCTCAGGTGAACTGGAAGCCACTGCAGAGATTTGTTTTTTTCCCTGGGATTTGATCACATGAGGGACAATGGAATTAGCACTTCTGCACTTTATGGTACAACTGACAGAAAGTGCAGGGGAGGTGAGACTGGCTTTGTTTTCAGCTGTGAAACCCAGGAAGGGATATGTTCTTTGTGAATTAATTAATCTGGAGGAAAGGCAGTTTAACTATTCAACAAAAGATTCATTTCCACCCACTTCCCAGCTGGCAGCTTAGCCATGGACTGTCAGATTTCCATCAGCCTCCAATGTTCCGACTGAAATAGAAATTTTTTCTTGGCAGGCCAGTAGCCCTGTGCTGCTTATGGGTAACAGGTAAGGGAGGTAGGACAAGTTTCTGCCCTGCTCCAGGCAGGGCTGGTTGGTGCTGAAGGCCCATTTGGCAGATGCCATGAGCAGGAGCTGAACTTGAATCCCTCTGAGCAGGGATTTAGGTTCGTTTCCTAGGCTAGCAGGTTTCAGGGATTCTTCTGACCTTATTGTGAAATGGGGGGAATGACACCATCCTTCAACCCAAGGGAAGCATTTTTCATGTGGGTTATTCAGTGTCTCATCAGCAATCAGGGAGAAGTGGGAGTCAGTGCAGTGCCCAGTGACAATCTCAGGCACAGAAATGTCTCGGGACAGAAGCTGAGGAAAATCATAATCACAAAGCCATCAGTCTGCTAACAAGGGCTGGGGGAGTAAACGTCAGATGAAATCCTAGTTTGTAATAGCACACAGCAGATACCTGTTGGATTCCTCAGGCTGGGACTTGGCCCAGGAAAGCTGTGTGCTGCCAGTTCAGAGACTGTTGGGATGTAAAAACTGCAGCTTCCTTCCAAATGTTTGCAAGCCTTGAATCGTCCCTACCAAAGAGAACTGTTAGGGAGACATTTCCATCCATGTGCCACACCCACTGCAGGTCTTATCCCTCACTGATAGAGTTGACTGGGTCGTGTTGTCGTTGTTGCCAGTAAATGGAATGCCAGCAGTGGCTTTCCTGTGCATGTCACTGCTATCAGCAGAGCAAAGATGTCTCTAAATAGCACAGGAATGTTTAGCAATTGTGATCTCATGTGAAAAGTTCGAGCTGTATTTCAAGGACAGAAGGTCTTTTAAGAAGGAAGAGATCAAATCCCCAAGGAGCAGTTTTAAAATGCCACTGTGAGTGCCCCCCAAATGCCTTAGGCACGTTCTGCTGAAGTGACATGCTGCAGCTTGTGTGTGTGATGAGAAAAGGACACAAGGGTACAGAGTTGGGACTCTGAGCAACCTTATACATCATAAATACCACCAGGTAATAGCAATATGAGATCTTTGTTCTGCATAAAAGAAAATGCAGAAAAAGAAGGCATCAGCTAAACTTTGGGTACAGTTAGCAGGAATCTGGGAAAAAATTGTGCAAGACGCATTTACAGTTATGAATATTTGCTGCTCTGTCAAGACTGAGGGCTCCTGAGAAGTCTTAGTGTCTGCAGAGATTTAAACAAATAAGCTACTGCAGCTGCTCTAAAGACTGACCTGGGAGTTGCACAGGAGACTCAGCTGAGGTGTTTCTGGGAAGGGGAAGGAGTTGGAAGGACAAAGCAAGGAGAAGGGCCTGTGTATCTCAGACAAGTCTGACCTAAGCCCAGTGAATCTAGAGCTGTTCATCCCTCAGCTGCCTAAAAGCAGAAAATGCTTTTTAAAATTCCTTTTGTTAGTTCTGGCATTTTGATTTTCATCTGGAACGTCACCCTGGAGGCATAAACTACAAACTTCAGTCCCTGTAAAGCTGGGCTCTGCAGGTGTCCTCACATTATTGGGATTCACTTCTTTGCTGGAGTAACAAGTAGTGCGAGCTTGGGAGGGAGCTGTGGGCAGTGCAGTGGGAGAGGTGGGTTTGGAGCCTGCCCAGGGCAAAGTGAGTGAGGAGGTATGAGCACAGGCAGGGCTTCAGCCAGGAGAGCAGTGTCACTGTCACCCTCCTGAGATTAATGCCATGGTGGTGCCAGTCCAGCATCTGGGGTGACCACAAGTAGAGTGCAGAGTGAAGAGAAGGGAGCCTTTGGGGCTGTCAGAGCTGGACGTGGCACCCTGGCACAATGTTCAATCCCAGGGTGAGCGTATATATTCAGTGATGGAGTCAGGGTCATGGGGACCTTGCCCATGTCTGCTTTGGATTCAATCTGTTCATTTACTTAGAGCACCAAAAGGGGAATTTTGTCACTTGGGTGTCTCCACACCCTGAAGCTGTTGCTCTCAATGTTACCGCAGCCAGCATTGGTGGATGACCCAAGACAAAGCAGAGAAGTGCTAAGAAAACCCCAATCCTCTATCACCAGCCCAAAAAAGACCACATGGAACTACCACCAAGAGGTTCTGCCAGTGTTACACTGCTCTTTGTGCACACGTGGGACCCAGCAGAATCTGTTGAGCAGGTAAATTCTTGCTTGTGTGTTTCCCTGAGACCAAAAGTACACACACTCACTGTGGTGTAGGACAAATGAGACTTGGAGGACAGGGACATGTGCAGGGATGTGCTCTGCAGCAGCAGCAGGAACACAGACCTGCTGCCTGCCATGATCTGCTGCCTGCCATGGAGCACAGAGCAGAGTCCCAGCCCTCTTACAACCCCACTCCTGTCACTACAGGGCTGCTTCCACTCACCCTATCCGACCTCCCACACAGCACTCACAGGAATTTTCCTAATGGCACCAAAAGAAGGAATAACCTTCCCAAGCCTGGAGAAAATCACTTTGGTGCCAAACCTACTGAGGTCAGGGACAAATCAAGGCTGTTGTTGCAAGGGATGTCTTGGCTGGGCAGATCTGTCAGGACATGTAGCATGGTGTGAGAAACGCGTTTATTTCTACTGTCTGAGATGGATGCAGGAGGAGGGAATATTGCAAAAACTTATTTTCCAGCAGCAGGTACTGGTGCATGAGCCAGGATAGGGCCTGAGGACACATCTGGCCAGATGCTGTGAGTGCTCACACTGGGGAGAGCAGGGCTGGGACATGTCACAGTGCTGCTGCTTCTTACTCAGAAGGAGCCCTGGGCTTCTCATATGTTTTTGGGCTGAATGAAATGTTCTGATTGATTGAAATCCTATTTTATTTCATTTATCATTTATTCTGCTGACTTTATTCCAGGAACTGCAGTGGGTTGCTGAATGTCCTGTGTTTGTAGCTGGGTCTGGCTCGGACACTGGTGCCTCCTGGAGTCTCTTGCACTGAGGAATGGGCAAGAGTGTTTCCAGTTTTCAAGTGTTTTCATGGCAGCCAGGGAGCTTTGCTTTCTGGGGGTGGTGTTCCTTGGGGGAGGGCTGACTTCTCCAGCACATTGCTTTCCTGACAGGGTGGAAGCACTCATCCAGGCCTGGCATCTCAGCCTCTTCTGTGTGTCTAATGAAGGGGCTGAAGCCCTTTCTCGATCTCCTGGGGGTGGGACATCTCATTTTCACCCACTTGGAAAGTAAAATGGCAGCTGTGGATCAGCTTTATTTATTCTATCTATGCAATGTATCTGTATTCATGAAGCTCCTTTATTCAAATCCTTGGCTTGCAGCTCTAGGAGCAGTAACTTGCCCTTTAAAATGACAGTAATCCCAAGCAAACTCCCTACAGAGACAAAATTTGTCATTGCTTTGCCTTTGCAAATATCTTGTGTTTCTCCTCCTAATGTGCTTCACCGATGGGTCTGGGGTGAGGTCCAGGGCAGGCTGGTCTGCAGTGTGGGCACGGAGATGCCCAGAGCACAGTGCCCGGGGCAGCGTGGAACAAGAGCAGCTGCTGAGAGAGGCTGTACAAAACCTCTGATGATGGTACAAGAACAGAGCAGTGTTTGGCTGCTTGACACCCTGAGGTGCAGCCAGACCTCATGTGATGAGCAGTGTGTCCAAGAGAGGGATAATGGCTTTATTCCACACTCCTCTGGCAGATGCCAAACTGACATGCCCTCAGCAAAACCTCTGTGAACCTCCTCACTTTTATCTGAAATGCCCAGTGTTGTGGGTAAGCTGTAGGTAGGCAAAGATTTCTGCTTCTCTGCTCACAAGAATCCCTCAAGGCACATAGAAGTGGCTGCTGGTTCGGGTGGTGCCGGGGTTAGCCCTGGGTGGGCGATACCGGACCGCCCGTGTAGCTGTCCGGGGCTGGGCAGGGCAGCCCGGAGTGCTGCGGGTGCCAGGGCAGGGCAGGGCAGCCCGGAGTGCTGCGGGTGCCAGGGCAGGGCAGGACAGCCCGGAGTGCTGCGGGTGCCAGGGCAGGGCAGGACAGCCCGGAGTGCTGCGGGTGCCGGGGCAGGACAGCCCAGAGCGCTGCGGGTGCCAGGGCAGGGCAGGACAGCCCGGAGTGCTGCGGGTGCCGGGGCAGGACAGCCCAGAGCGCTGCGGGTGCCAGGGCAGGGCAGGACAGCCCGGAGTGCTGCGGGTGCCGGGGCAGGGCAGCCCGGAGCGCTGCGGGTGCCGGGGCAGGGCAGCCCGGAGCGCTGCGGGTGCCGGGGCAGGGGTGCCCCGGTGCCGCGGGAGAGGGCGCTGCGGGCCCGCGCTGCGCACACGGGTTGGGCACGGGGAACCTCCGAGCGCGGCGATCGCAGCCCTCGGCAGGGGAATGCTGGTGGAAACTTTACCCAATCCAGCCCGGAGAGAGGAGGGGCAGATCCTCACTATCCGCTTGTGAATTGGATTGTATTTAGTGCAGGGGTCTCTCTGCCTAGAAGGGTGTTTTAATGGATTAATGCACTTTCGAGTTCAGCTGCTGTCCACCAGAAAGGATGGTGGGGTTTGATTCATGCCGTCAGATATCTTTCCCCTCTCTTGTTCTGTTTTGGTTGTGCCCGTAAAATATCCAATCCGGAAGGTTGTCGCTAGAAAGGGCTGTTAGAAGTCGTCCAAATCTACATCAGCAAAGGTATGTCTTGTCACAGGCATCCGTTCTCTTCCCATTTCCATGGAAACATGGACTTCAGTGCTGTCAGGCAGAGCAGCCTGGCAGGATGTAGTGGACTCTCTCCAGGAGGAGCTGCTGGAAGCAGCACACAGAAATGTGCCTTGGTCTCTTCAGGTTTGGAAAACCAGGTACTCCGGTCCTTTAGAGTAACAACAGCACTTGATAGATCGCATCAGAAACAACAGCTGGGACAAACTCCCTAGTTCCCCCTTCCCACCCTACCATTCCGCATCCCAGTGCCCCGTCCAGTCCCGCAGAGAACACTGCGCACCACAGGCTCCGGTTTTTAATTTCCTGGGGGGCACAAGGGGAGGAGAGCACATCTTGTGGCGGCTGACAGGCTTTTTGTTCTGCGCCAGTCCTTTTATTAACCCCCCGCTAGATCATTCGCTGTCTGTGCTGAGCTGCCCCCGCTGCGATGGTGATGAGAGTGTTTGTAGCAGCAGGGCTGCCGGGGGGGATTACGGGGATCCCGCAGACCGGAGCGAGGGGCCGGGCACCGGGACACAGATTGCTGCCGCAGCCTCGCCTCCATCTGCCTTCTCGTCGCCCGAGACACCTCTCACGGTCCCCGCGGCGACAGCAGTTGTGTGTCTGATCCCCCCGTGGCCATCCCGCACCTCCCGTGTCCCACCTGGGAAGGGGGGGCGGCCGGCGGTCCGGCGGGGGGGCCTGTTGCACATGGATAGAGATAGGATGGGAGCCACGGCAAGAGCGTCATCTGCTATCCCGCACCCTGCCATCCCACAGACTCACCCAACCCCTTTGATTTATCGTACATCTTAGGCAAAAGCAAGTGTTTCCATTCAATAATCTTGCCCAATTCCCCTTCTGTATTAGGGTATCAATTCTGTAAAATGTTTATCCCAGACATGGGACTGCACAATATATGGGAGGAATTGAGATCTTTCTGAGCAGTTGTTTCCTTTTCCTTTGGATCAGGCTGCTGTTGGTGGTTGATTATTCAAACAAATTAATTTGGGATGCACACACAAGTCCTAATTAGCTGCAATTATTCACTTATTTCCCCCCTGCTTCCCTCCTACATTGCCAGAAATTAAAAAAATATCACCCTAACACAGTGTGCCCTGCAATAATTATCCCCCTGGCCAGTCCTGAACATCTCAATCTACAATCAATACCTTCATCTATCAGCCACAATTAATTAAACACAATCCCACTTTCAGGGCTTTGATTCATATCGCCCCAGAACAGCTTACTGGGTATTATAATCCAGACTGATGCTAATGCTGTCCTCAAGTGGAAGGGAAGGGCTGACTGAGATATCAACCCCCAATTTCATTAAAAGCCAAGCGGTAGAAGGAAGGAAGGAAGCAATAGAATTTTGAGGTGAGTGATGAGTAGGTGGACCTGTGTTCTCCTCTAGAGCCCGGCTGCTCCCCAGGGGAATAACACTGCTGGAATGAGACTGGGGCAAGGCTGTTGCTCTGAGTGGGGAAGGGAAGCTGAGTTATGCCAGCACGATGGTTTTGTTGTCTGTGCTGTCTGTGTGAGTGTGTTCTGTTCTAGAGAGGCTTCTTTTTTTGGACAGTGTTTGCAATTTCGGAATTTGATACGTTTCTGAATGGTAATTCAATATCCAAAGGCTGTTTAGAGCTTCCCGACAATGGTCTGTGGTGGTCCAAGCCAGAGCTCCAGAGATACTATAACAAAGCTCTTAAAACCGGTAAAATTATTTTACTTGAGATTCTTCTGGTGCTTTTAATAACCCTCTCTTCCACACATGGAGTGGTAAAAGCAAAGAGGGATGTAGAGCCAAGCCACATAAGGACAGGATCCAAGATTCATGGCTCCCTCCCCTCTCTGCTGTCTCCCTCAGATAGGCAAGGAGGTCAGACCTAAAAGGGGTGATTTGAATCTGTTCCAGGTCTTAAACCTGAGAGCCCATTCCCTTTTTGCTGATGCTGGCCATGTGTCTCAGCCAGCATCCTCTCCCAGAATTGCAGTCTTCACATTCCTTTTTACTCTGATTCACAGTCAGATGCTCTCCTTCCCGGATGCCTGTTCCTTGCATCTTCACCCTCAGGATTTCAAAAGCCTCAGATCCAACATCCAGGAGTCTGAGGACAGCTCCTGTTTTCCACAAAGGGCAGGCAGCTCAGCAAATCTTCAGATGATAAGAGAGAATGATTTCCAAGTTGGAGCCACCTGGAATTAAGTGGAGTTGATGATGTTGCAGGGAGTCGTGACCCCAGGACTGGGAACAGCCAATCTAACTATGTTTGTAGCCCTCAGTGTCCAGTTTCATCAGCGCAGCTGTCTGGGGGTTTCCAGGACATCTTCCAAGTGATAGATGCGTTGTGTTTTCTGCTCTTGTAGGACAAATGACTTGGGAGCCATAATCAAAGGGGAATAGGCAGGCACTGTAGGTCAGCTCGGGATTTGTGCTGGCTCTGTTGGAGGAGAGCCCAGTGTTTGCACAGAACAAGCAGCAGACTGTTTCCAGGGTCGGAAATGTTCCACTTGGCCATCCCAGCAGAATTTACACCTCGGTGGTACATAATGGAGGCAGGAAAGTATGGAAAACATTCCCCTCTGCCCATGTCCAGGTTCAGCAGGGACAACAGGAGCCCAGAACTGTGGCGGCCTTGCGTGAGGGAGCTGCTGAGGAAACCACAGTCTTCACTTGAATTTGGGAGTTCATTCCAGTTCAGTGAGGCAAGGGATACTTCCAGCCTGCTCTCCACACAGAGCTCTGCTGTTTGAGCTGCACCAGCAAGCCTGTTGCATCCAGAAATTACTAAAGCTGGAACATTTCCTAGGCAAATTCTGTAAGTTCGATAGGACATTCAATTAGAGAAGAGGAATCAGAGCATGTGGTGTGCTGGTCATTGAGTCTGCCTCTGACAGACCTCACTGAGAACTCATAGTGGCTTTACAGGAACAACCATCGCGTGAAACTTGGAAAATAAATAATTAGTTGGGATTTTGCTGCCTGCTTTTTTCCAAAAGCCCTGAACCCACCTTCTGATGATGATCAGAAAGCTGTTGCTTTATCTGTACTTTAAGCTTCAGCTTGTAAATAGCAATATCTTGTGATCAGAATGATTTTAGATATAATGAAGCCAAAAAAATGCCAATTTCTCTGCTATCCACCTAAGAAAATGGAGTGATGGGCTTGTAATAGAGCAATAAACCACAGTGCCTTTGTGGGTGCAAACTGTTAGCCTGAGGTTTCCTGCAAGACAGAGGAACAAAGGCAACTTCTCTTTCATCAGCCACTTGAGCAGTACAGACCCCCCCACCACCCTCCCCGAGTGAAAGACTCCACTGGTGTCTTTATTGCCAGGAGAAAATGAAAATTATATGCAAAATATAGACGAGAAAATTCCTATCTCTGCGTTTGAGTGCTGTGCTGAGTATGACATCACTGGGAGCCAATCAGCAAACTCCCTTTGTGTCTGGCTTTCTAATAAAAGCCACTTCATCAGAGTAATTTGCAGTAATAATTTATTCGCCTTCTAGGAACAGCAGCACCTGACTCCCTGAGCAGCCAGGGAGAATGAATGAGCAAAGGTCCTGAGCCCCAGATATGGCTGTGCCCTGGGTGGGCACAGCTCCAGCTCTGCCTTGATAAGAGTTGCCTTCAAGTTGCAGATAATAGAAGTGATCACATGTGCTCATTAATTACCCCATGGCTGAGCACCCCTAAAGCTGCTCAGTGCTGCAGGTGCCCAGAGCAGGGGATGGTTCCCAGCAGGAAAAGCTGCTCTGGGGTTGGAAGTGGTGCCCTGGGGCCACATAGCAGGACTCTGCAGTCCTGGGCAGGGTGGGAGGGTTCCCCTTGCTCTGCAGGGGAGACAAGGGGCAGCTTTGCATGGACACTGGGAAGAATTTGACCTTTTGAATTTGGGGTTTGCCTGGGTGAGGGGCAGGGAAGCCTGTGCTGGAGGCACAGAGAGAAATCGAGGCACCAGACCAGTGTATGCAGTTCAGATGCCTGGTGCTGTACAGGGGAGGATCCCGACACACGGGAATACCATGGATATGGCCATGGTTATGGCTTCCAGCAGTTGTGTCACTCAGTGCAGCTCACAGGAACC
The DNA here is from genome assembly GCA_037013685.1 of Acridotheres tristis. Taxonomy (NCBI): domain Eukaryota; kingdom Metazoa; phylum Chordata; class Aves; order Passeriformes; family Sturnidae; genus Acridotheres; species Acridotheres tristis. The sequence goes on along the minus strand of CM072897.1, from coordinate 19,532,896 downwards.
TTCTTTGCAGGCTGGGATAGCTCAGAGCACCTCGGTACAATGAGTAATAGCTCTGTGAACGAGGACAGACCCCCACAAAAAAGAGCAGCAGTCTGTGGGATCTCTCTGAATCCCAAGAAAACGTTGCTTCAAGCAGCACTCCGGGGCTGAGTAATCTGGTTGTGCAGGAGACGTGTGGGCTGCTCTTCCCACACGTCCCTAGTAGGAGCTTCACTGTGCCAGTATGTTGTGTGGGAGGCTCTTGCAGAGCTGTGTGTAATTGCTACACTGGATGTATATTCTGGTGGTGTAAACTCCCCTAATCAGATTTACACACAATGCTGGATTTGGAAATACAACACAGAGCACTGAACAGAGACCAGCCCATGAAGACAACCAAAACAAGAGATCACTTCTATCTTGAATGATTTATTCTGTTTTACAGTGAGCAAAAGCAGCAGAGCTGGGAGTAGCAAGCAGATGTCCTGAGCTGGCCTGAGGAAGCCCAGGCAGACACAACAATATAACCATCAGCACACAGGCAATGAAGATCTCAACTGAAGATGAAGCCAGGCAAAAACCCAACAATTGTTCAGTGGCAGAGTGAGGGGGTCTTCATTCTCATTGTGTGCAACAGCAGCCCTCCTCTCTGGCTGAGCTGTCAGCATTGTGTTTATGCAGCCTTTGGAGGTTTTGAAAGAAAAAAAACCCGACCAAATAATTCAACCAGCGGAGTTAATTTGCACTGTAAATCCTGCTGTGAGTGCATCCAAGCAGGCTTTGTGTCAGAGGCTTCTCTGGTAGTTCCCTTGCCCGTGTGTGCATTGATGCTGGAGAGCAGGACAGCTCCTGGTGATGAATAGCCCACCTCTCAGCTCTTCCCTAGGGAAATGGTTAGCCAGCAGTCCATACTCTGCTCATGGGGTCCATTATGAGTCACCTTGGAAGAGCTGCTTGAGGAGGTACAACCTTGTTAGGGCTTATTGGGAGACTCCCAAAGATCAGATCCTGTGCCTTTATGGCTGCTGGTGTGCTGGGAAGTACGGGAAGCCACAGGAAGTGTAAAGGAGGATTAGGGGTGATGTGCTCCCTGGGATTCCCAAATAAGTCTAGGTATGCTCTACTTGGATGTGTTACTCTCCGTGTGATAGTAAGCTTAGATAGTAAGGGGCCTTAAATGATTTCAGTAAGAGTGGGAGGTGCATGGCACCTTTCTGAATCCAGGCTTTCCAGGTTTGCCATTCCAGTCTCTCACTGGGGTTGAGATGTTTCCTTGGGTGCCTCCAGGACCACGTGTAGAAACCAAGAGACCCTGGCTGCAGCCCCCATGGGTACCACAGGCTGGCAGTGAGGGGTGTCTGCTGATGATCCCTGGGAGACGCTTCCCAGATTGTGCTGTGACACTCGTACTCCTTTGGTGACTCCAGGGACTTTGAACAGGGGAGGTGCCATTCCAGGTGCAAGGCAGGTCCTGGCCCCTACTCCCATACTGTAAAGCAACACTGGGAGATTTTGGAAGCGTTTTCCTGTTTGGATTTCACCCATTTCCTTGGTTAGGTTGAAGCACAGCAGAGATAACTGGGGAGGGGGAGGTGATGCTGCCCCCAGCCTCTGTCGTTAGGACCCTTTTAAGCCTTGTTTATTGATTTACTTTGAAACTACATCCTTGGCTCAAATGAGTGCAATCAGAGGTGGCAGAGCTCCAGAGCAGAAGAGCTTATAACATATTTTCTAGGAATTGTATGTCATATCTGAAGGGAAAATGGAAGGGTAACATAAACACACACAAAGCCTGAGGATAATGTCTATTACTGTGTTGAGACAGTGGTCTCAGATCCTGGAGCGATCTGATGAAGTCTGGTAGTGGAAATTTGGGCTAAGCTGTGCTTTACAGACTGGATACTTTTATAAATGAAGCTGTGTAAAAGAAATTCTGGATTGCTGGGTCAGGTAAACAGGAAAGCAGGCAGCTTGCAGAGACCAGGCCACTTTGTCCTGACTACATTTCATGGAGCTGGCTTTTGGATAACCTCTGCCAGTTACCCTGGCACCAGCTCACTGAACTTTGCCTGTTGGGGTTTTACCAGACAGAGATGTTAAAGCTCCTCACCCCATCACAGCACCCATCAGGTCTGTATAATATCTTGCTTCCTTCAGGGATTGTGTACTTTAAATCTGAAAGACGTTTGCCTTTGTTGTGAGCATGCCACAGAAACATAATGTTTGGACTGCTTAAGTGCCTCACCCTCTTTTCTCCACTGACTTGGCCAGGCATTTCCAGATTGTAAAACAGACTCATTATTAGCCTCAGATTAGGCAGCAGCAAAATTGCTTAAACCTGGTTTAACTGCCAGAATAGGCCCCTTAATGCAGCCCTTTTGTTCTTGGACCATTGTCCCAGTGGTCCATTCCCAGCCCCCCTTCCCCTCGGTCTGCCTGGGGCTTGCTGGACTTGCTAAGAGCCTCTCTGCAGCTAGAAATAGATCTGCTTTTTTTCAGGATCTCTTTGTTGTCTTGAGCTCTCAGGGCGGCTGCCTAACACCTGCAACACTCCCACATCCCTGTGTAAATTGCCTGCATCCCTCACTGACAAGTGAGAGGCCATTGCAAGCACCACGGTAACTTGGCATTCCCTTCGAGCTGCCAGCTCCAGGTGAGTGGGTGAGCTCAGGCCTGGTGTGTGCCCAGCTGGCTCTGTAACCTGGGGTCAATTGAGCCTTTCAGGATCCCATTGCTCCTGCCCCTGCAATCACAGACACGAGCTCTGGCTTTTCCAGTGCCTGGGAAGCAGCTGAATGATGCTGGGTAGGCTCACTTTCCCACACAACTCTCTGCCAGCTGCACCTGTGGGCTTGTCTTTTCCCATCTATGGCTACCACTAGCACACTGACATCACAGTTTGCTCTCTCTTTGGGTCTGGTAGTGACAAGTCTACCTGTTGGCAGAGGGGGAGGTTTGTTATTCCCCTCTGCCCGAGGAGGACATGGTTCCCCCTGCCTTGATGGATCTGAGGCTGTGCTTGCCCTGCTTGACAATCCTCAGGTACTGTTAGCTACATCACCTGCTCCATCCTTGGCTATTTGCCCAGCCCTCCTCTCTCCCTGCTCTGCATTCCCTCTTGAGGTGACCTTATTTACAAATGTTGCATATTTAGTGTCCTGCTGATGACTCACAGAGTGTTTCCTCCTGAACCATCCTGCACTGTCTAAATTAATTCACATTCTGCTTTCTGACAGCCCTTCCTGGACACCTACCTCCTTCAGATACCTAACCTTCTACTACCTACTTCAGCTCAGGAATTTTAAATCTCCTCATACTTACTCTCCCCTGCTCCTTTCTTGATGTCTTTCTCACCATCCGCTCACCCCCTCCATTCTCTTTGAGGACCTTTCTCTAAATACCCATATCTGGGTTCTGCTGAAAGCTGGATGGTTCTGCCCAAAGGTTATCTCTAAAATCCAACTCGTCCTCCCTGTGCACCCAACTGAAATCCCTTTGGAATGCCCAGGTTTTCGAAGCAATCAGATTTCTGCCACGCTTATCAGTGCTGTGCAGTCCCGCACATCTTATCATTGGGATTTTCCTGGGGGTCTCTGGCAGTGCAGTGTTAAAGGGTTGTGAGTCTCACCCAACCTGTCACCATCTCCTTCTCACTCCCTGTGAAGTGCCTGTGCCTTCTGCAGGCAGCCTGTCCTCCTGGCCCTGCTCCATCCAACCATCCGCTGGATTTTCCACTGCAGAGATACCGACTTTTCCTGCCAGCCATGCCAGTTCCCATCTGCCACCGCACATTTCTCCCAGGTTACTCCCTCTGCAGCAGGGGAGCAACCTGTAGCCACTGACAAAGCCTTTTTTCCTGCCTCTAGATCCCTGCTAACATCTTCTGGGCTGCACTGGCTGCCCATAGCTACTGCTACCCAGTGTCTGCCTTCGTGTTTGTGCTCCTTTGCATGTGTATGGTCTCTTTGTGCCCCCTAAGCGTGTCCTTGGGATGTGGGCACACTTCTAGGGTGGGACTGTCCCTCTGTGCCATCAGCAAGATGAGACCATCATAGAGCCCATCATGAGGGAGGAAAGTGTAATCATTGGAAGCCTGCATGATTAAGTCAGGTCATTTTGGTTTCTGAGAGCAGAAAACACCAGGCTGGTTTCAGGGCTTGCAAATCTCCCGATTCCCAGGCCCATTGTGGTGGTGTTGCCTCTGTCAAGCACAGCAACTCTGGCTCTCCTCCCACAGATTATCCGGGCATGCAAATGACCTCAGACAGATACACTGTCATTTTCTCATGCTGTGATTTTCCTTACACCCCCCTGCAGGACGTGACAATAAAATTACCCCTCTTGTTCCTTTCCCACAGACAATCTCACAGCGTGTCAGTCAGTGTCACATGAGCAGTCCCCCATCCATTGCTCCTGGGACCCGGGGGGTGATTTGGAAAGGATCTGTTGGGCTGTCACTCACCTCCATCTGCCTTCAGGAGAAGGATTCTAGGTTCCATGCTGTTTCCTCTTGTGCCTGCGTGGCTCTTTGATCACAATTTGCTTCTCAGTCCTTCAGAATCACAGCTGCCCTGTAAGGTTTGCCCGTAATCCTGCTCACATGTTGTTCCCTAGCAAGCTCTGGACTTTACTTGCTCCCAATTTGAGATTAGCTGCTATTTCTGATGATTCTGCTGTTGCCACAGATGTCCCGTTTCTTACCCAGATTTAAGAGCTGTTTGGGTCTAAAGCACTCCTGACCTTCTCTGTCACTGTAATCTGACCAGCCACATTTTTACTTTAAGATTTCGTTATTGAATCCATTTCTCGCTCTCATTTTTGTCCCCACTGACCCTTGTGCAGAACATACCAGACTTGCACCAGGAATTTCTTTGGAGAGCCTGCAGCACTCACCAGCAAGGTTCCTGTCTGGAAAACATAAACAACAGAGCTCTGACATGACAGCACGATCTATATCAGATAAACCCATGTGCTTTCTCATCTTCCTCCCCAAAAGACTTCAGACATGCACTGAAGTTTACACTCCTGGAACTGAGTTTGAACTGGTCAAGCCAGGATCAGAAATGCTTGCAGGCAGGAAGGTTTGTACTCAAATCTTTCCCTTCCTCCTGCTTATTGCAGTGTGTGCTTCCAGGAGCAGGATATCAGAGTTGGTTGCCAGCTGCAAACCAATGGTTCTTTCCAGGGCACAGCTAATGGTGAGATGGCCCCTTGGTAGTGGGGTGTGGAACTGCTTCAAGAATCTTCATCTGTAGAATTGTCATGCAAGTGATGGGGATAGCGAGGGGCTGTGGGTGGCTGTAACTGAGCACATCAGTGTGTTTTGTTGATATGAGCTGTAAAAATCATAGAATCAGAGAATACTAGCCTGGTTTGGGCTGGAAGGGACCATAAAGCTCATCCAGTCTCAACTGTGCCACAGCCAGGGTCACCTTCCACTAGCCCCAAGCCCCATCCAGTCTGGCCTTGGACACTTCCAGGGATCCAAGGACAACCACAGCTGCTCTGGGCACCCTGTGCCAGGCCCTCCCTACCTCCACAGACAGAAATTCCTTTCCAGTATGCCATCTAACCCTGCCCTCTGGCCGTGGGAAGCCATTCCCCCTTGTCTTGTCCCTCCATCCCTTGTCCCCAGTCCCTCTCCAGCTCTCCTAGAGTTCCTTTAGGCCCTGGCAGGGGCTCTGAGGTTTCCCTGGATCCTTCTCTTCTCCAGGGGAGCAACCCCAGCTCTCCCAGTCTGGCTCCAGCCCTTGGAGCATCTCTGTGACCTCCTCTGGGCTCTTTCCAGCAGCTCCATGTCCTCCCTATGCTGGGTACCCAGGACTGAAGGCAACACTGCAGGTGGGGTCTCACCTGAGTAGGGAAAAGGGGCAGAATTCCACCCCCGAGTTGCTGATACAAAGCTCCAGTGTGCAGAGGCCATGTCTAGATCAGGTCACTTCTTAGAGGCCTGAAAGGTCTGAGTATCCAAGGATACCCTCTGGGGAGTGGGAAGGAGGAAGCCAGATTGTCCAGAGCATAGAGGAGTGTCTGTGTAGGTGTAGAAGAGATTACAGGCAACCTTGCCCCTGATAAATGACAGTTGTACTCCAGATGTTACAGCAGATCTCTCATTAGGGGTAAAAATGAGCCAAGACACAGACTCTCATTCAACAACATGAAAAAGGTCCCAGTTTATTCTTCTTTACAGCTTAGCCATCCTGACCCTAACTACAGCAAGCTCCTACTGCAGGGTCCAAGTACAGACTCTGACTGCTGGCCATTTCCTGCTGTACTATGACTGCAAGTGTTGGTTTGCAGACTTTCACCTAGCTTGACTGTGACTGCAGGCTCCAACAGCTGGCTCTGCCTCCATCAGACCCAGACTGACCTCACAGCAGATCTTTTACAGCAGCAACCCTCTTCCTTATTTTATTCTTCTTTGTCTCTGTCTGGATTGTTCCTTCTTCCTCAGGTTTCCTCTACCTCCTCAAAATCCTCTTTCTCCAGGCCCTCTGCCTCCAAGATTCCCCTGACCAGCCAGCCCACCCCTTTTATCACACTTATCTTTGGTAGTCACACCTACCCATTAAGGGCAAGGCTATTCCTCTTCTTTGGTAATTAGTGCAAGTGTGACCTATCAGGAGCAAGGTTGCCTGTAATCTCTTCTTCTACACCTGCATGGAGTTAGAGTGGAAAAGGCTCCCTGGGCACAGGACACACTCTCTTTGCACCACCTGCCCCGCAGAAAGGATTGGGTAGGTAAATTTTCTCATTTGGGTGTATTGAGCCTGTATGAATGCTGGAGCTGAGTTCCACTCCCTTCCCAAATCTCCTGTGTCTGGCAGAGGGGGAAAAGCACTGGGGGAGGAATATTCCAAGCTTGTCTTGAAAGCAGGGACTAAATTAAAGTGCAATAAAAAACTACTTCAATTTTTCTATAGTATTTTTTAAATTTAATAATAGCAGGAGTGACCTCCTGGTCAGATGTTTCAGGAAATGTAATGACCAACTGTGAGAGGGGACCTTGGCTTCACCTTCCATCTTCTAGGTTTGCAGAAGCTGCCAGCTCATCACTGGCACATGCAGCAGCACTGATGTTACCTGGAGATTAGCCAGGGAAAGTTTCCCATGGTGCTTCTTCTCCTGCCTGAATTCTGGGCAAACAGGGTTCATGAATCCCTGTTTGTACAGTCAGAAAATTCCCTTATTCCCTTCAATTATAATCCCAAACTGAAAAATAAATTGAAGCAGGTATTAAATTAGGCAGGTTTTGCTTGAGTAAATATTTACCATTTGGGAGCCTAATCTATTCACTTAATAATCTAACGCATTTTAAATTTTTTATTATTGGCTTGTAAAAAAAAAAATAATGTCTGTTCCATTAGGAGCTGCTGCTGGCTTAAGAGGATTTCACTCCCATTTTATGGTTTGGATCAAAGAAAATTTATTCTTGCAACAGATTTAATGATTCTTAGCTAACATTGTCTTGCCAGCTGCAGTTGGACTGTAATGAAAACACCTTTAGCTTTTGTTAGACTTGCACATCCTTTGCTGCCAATAATGATTAATCTTTCCCCCTACAAGACCATCTTATTACTTAGGTTTGACTTAGGAGCTGCTGTTCCCTCTGGAGCTTGGTAAGGGCTTTCTGCCAGCACAGCTCTGGAGCAGCACAGGTGTGACCTCAGTGTCTCCCTTGGCAGTCTGTCTTTGCTCCCTAATTGCTGGCTTGTGGCACTCCTCCACACAGCACAGCTATCTTGGGGATGACAGGGAATTAATTGCAAGAATTCCTGAATACCTCCATGCATGGAAGGGCCCTTGGCATGCCAGTGGGGAGGGATTGCCTAGAAATAGGGGTGAGGAGATGCAGGGGTGGAGGGCAGCTCCCACTGCTCCCTGATCTTGGGCAAGCATGGGGAGCATGGATCATCACCCCAAACCAGCCACTGCTACCCCCCAGCTCTGCTTTTCCCTTTCCCACAGCTCCCAGGGGCACAGACCATATCCCAGCCATCCCCTAAATCAACAGGGAGGGACGGGGATGCTCCTGGAAGGCACAGCAGGAGGCTGAGAGTGTAGGGCTGCTCCAGGTAGATGTCTGGGACAGCATTCCAGCAGATGATTTTGGGACATTGCTTGACATGTGAGTCTGGAGCTTCATGCTGAGAAAATGCCATTTTGTCTGTGTTTTAAAGGTTTGTAGTAATAAGAGCCCTAGGAAGAAGAAGGGAAGAGGTGATCCCTTTGTCATTAGCAGGACACAGGTGCTGACCAGCCTGTCACACCAGGCATGAGGGAATTGATGACAGATGAATTTGCTGTGCTGGCCCTCTGCCTTTGCCTGCAAGTGTTTTGGGCAAAGTGCTCACACTGGAGATGTTGCATGAAGGAATCTCTTTGCCCTGGCTGTGCTGGTTGTATGAAGAGAAGTGACCCTCAGAACCAACGATTAAAATAGAAGTGGGAAAGGATGCTCATTCACCAAAAAGCCCTATTACCTATTCCAAACTGTGCCTAACTACCTCCACAGGGGGTTTCTCAAGGCTCAGGGAGCACTGGGGTATCTCTGCAGGTCACTGCTCCTCTGCAAGGATTGGAATCTGAAGGTGCTTTGTCACTGTTCCTGAGCCATGTGGAGTCAGGCAAAAATGTATGCAAAATTCAGGGCAAATTCAGCAAGTCATTTTGAGCCAAGGAAACACAGCCAGCACTCCTGTGGGATTACAACTCCAGTCCTTTCTGACTTAATTTATAACAAAATTGCTCAAGTTTTCATTTTCAGGAGCCATTTCATTCAGAAATGTAGCTGGCTGATGTTTTTAGGGCTGCACAAAACCTTGTGAAACCAAAACCAAACAAATTTTCTTTGGGGTTGGCTGTGAAGAATGTTTTTGGATTTGAGTTTTTTTTTACTTCAACAAAGGAACTTGGTGGTCTTTTTTAATGGTTTGGCCTGACAAAGTTTTGTATTTTTGACAAATACAAAAAGGTATTTTTTTCCTCTGTTGTTTTTATTTTAGCTCAGTCCTTGAAAGGTCCTGCAGATGCCGCTGACATTCTGGCTGGCTGAGATGTTTGGCTGTGCTGGGAGACCCCTCCTTCCTCTTCCTGGTCAGGAAAGGGACACAGCTGGGCCCTGGAAGACTGACTGGCTATAGGGTGAAGTGGAGTTGTTCTGTGTTTGAGAGTAAATGTGGATGAACATCTCTCACCCCTTGCACTGTGGTATCCCTGCCTGCCCTTCAGACCAAATGGGTGAGTTTGACCACTTCCTTTATTTTAAAAATCATTGCACCTGTATTCATAGAATCACAGACTGGTTTTGGCAGGAAGGAACCTTAAAAATCATCTTCCATCCCTACCATGGGCAGGGACACCTTCCACTAGACCAGGTTGCTCCAAGCCCCATCCAGCCTGGCCTTGGGCACTTCCAGGGATGGGGCAGCCACAGCTTCTCTGGGCAGCCTGGGTTTGCTCACTTTCTTTTTTGTTTTTTTTTAGTCGTTGTACCTGTATTCCTTTCCAACCAGCAGGTCAAGGTTTGCCATATCATGTGTAGGGAGGATGTTTTCCCTGTCCTTGCTGCTCCAGCTGGCTGCCCATTCCTGTACTGCTCTGGGACTATTTCTGGGCTCACAGCACTTAACACCATCCTTCAGTGGAGGCTGTGTTTTCTCACATCCTGCTCAAGTAACAAAACCAACCTTCCAGTATGAAGGGGACTGATCCAGGGTGTTTGAGGTTTAACTCTTCCGTGTCTTCCCTCAGAGCCTTCGGTGCCCCGTGGCAGCCCCCAGGGCTTGGGCAGTCACGCTGTGTCACCGGCACACGTTGTGCTGGTCACGGGTGTTCCACACTGCCCTGAGCACAGGCACTTCAAAGAACTTTCCAGGGACAGGAAACAGGGAGATTAGAGGCACGCTCTTTTATAGCATGCCAGCACTTTGCAATGTTCTTGCTGGTATTCCTGAGGCCCCATGTTTAACCATAAGCAGGAGGCACAACACGCATTTCTGAGGGATGAGAGTCACAAGGCTCTTCACACAGCCCAAGAGCCAAACGCTCCAAGAGAGCTTCAGGGCTGGCTCCTTCAGGATGCTTCCTCTGGCAGCAGGGAACAGCTCAGCCTCACCACCACAGGCACTGCTCAGAGCCTGAAGTTGGCTGTCACCTTGCACCCCAGGGATAGACCACCTTCCTCACAGCGTGCTCTGGGAGGCAGTGCTGAGGTAGCCAGAGCTCCTGACAGCCTGGGAGAGTGGGTGGTGCTGGGGTTTTGCTGTGTCTTCTTTTCTCTCGATTCTTTGCACCCTTTCCAAATGTGCATCAGCTCTGCTCCCTCCCACAGCAGTGGAGCAAACAGGAGTGGAGTTCTTCCCGCTGGGAAGAGCACTCTCCAGCTGCTGTTCCTCCGTGCTTTTCCTCAGCAATGTAAACAGTTTACAGGGGACTTTGTAAACAGCAGATTTGTTTAGGATATTGTCTGCATTCCCCTCGCCTCTGTGTTCCCTTATTCAGCAGCACAGGGAGGGCTGACCTGCCATCTGTAGGGCTGGGGCTTGCTTGGTTAGAGGGGATGGTGATCACAACCTAGAGGAAGGAGTTGTGTGCACTCCAGCATTCCCTGTGAGCCTGGTGGACTGAAGGGAACCATACACAAACACTGTGGCTGCAGGGAAATGTTTCTGCATCCAGCAGAGAGAGAAACTGGCATAGGATGTCTTTGCAGGATGTGGTTGCATGGGAGAACAGAGTAAGCAGAAGAGAGATCAGCCACCCTCGAAGGCAGGAGCTCCATCCCAGAAAAGCACTGCCTATTAGAAAAGCCTCAGAAAGTCATTGGCTCCCTTGGAAAGCTGATTGTCCACCTAGGGAAGGAGACTCTGAAATGAACTCAGTAGGAGTAGCATCTGAGGGTGTCTGTGCTCCCTTCAGAGCTCTTCATGCAGGGATCCAGCCTGTGCTCACCTTCCCTCTTAACCCTTGGAAAGGAGCAGAGGAGGGGGAGGGCAACTTCCACCTGAGCTTCTGCACCTGACACAGCAGCTCTGTCAAACTTCCCTCCCAGAGAACTTCCCTAACAGAAAACCATTAAACCTCAGGTGCACACACAGGACAGGAGCAGTCTCAGGAGTGGGAGAGGGGAGCTTCAAGTACAGGTTGACATGTCAAAAATAGGGTCAGGGGTTGGGGGAGTAGCAAACAAAGGTTCAGAAGCAGTCAGGGAATGTTCCTCAAGCCCCAGATGTTTAATGCAACTGTGAGTGAGTTCAGTCTTCCCTCTGCTTATGAAACAACAGACCCTGTGGAGGAGGGAGCAAAGTCTAAATGTTTCAGTCACTTATTGTCTGTTGGGTCTTTTAAATTCTGTCTTGTAAGTCTGAGCAGCTTAAATCTGTGACAGGCCCTTGAGCCACTGCCTCTTTAGTCCACCATTCCCTGTGGACAGGAGGGATAACTGTTGCAGGCTGGGCAGTCAGGAGCTGACAGCAGATTGTTTGGCTCTTTGTTTGCCCCCGTTCCCTGCCAACCACGAGTTTGAGGCTTGAATTTAAACGTCCTGGATAGAAAGGACAAGATCTCCAAATGGCAGCTCCGTTTTGTTGCCAGGGAAGTCTTGCGTCCAGGAGACACAAACAGCTCCACAAAGCCAAACACAAGGAGAAGCAATCTGACCCCATTTTCCACAGCATGGGCTTCCTAAGTATGTGGCTGCTGGATGCAGTTCTGAATGGTCTCCACCTCCTCTGTTTGTGTCACCATGTGAGGGGTTGGTGGCCTGCTCTGTCTGTGTCCATGTGGGCACATTATTAGGAAGAAAAGGCCAGCAAATTTTTCCTGCTTCCCTCAGAGGCACTGATGTATGGCACAGACCCAGCCTGGCCTGGGAGCAATTGTGAGGGCTTCATTCTGGATGGCTTCTCAGGATGCTTTAAATACCACATAAAAACCCTCTTTGCCTTTGGGGTATGTGGATAGTTAAATGTTGTCCAGTAGAATCCTGTTGATTTTCTGGTGAGCTCTAACTGTAAATATTTGAACAAAAAATTATCTTGTATTAACCTTAGAGAAATTAAATCTCTCTATACATAGTGAAACCTGGCTTGAGTCACAAATGAGAGCAGTAGTTTCATCCTCAGTGGATGTTCCTCCACACTGGCACAGAAACCAGCGTGTTGCCCATCATGGATGGCACCCTGTTCATCAGGAAGGGCTGAAAGGACAGCTGGAATTGCTGGGCAGGATGAAGTGCATTGGTAGAAGTTGATATGGTCCTGAACAGGAAAGCAGGAGGGCTCCATGTCGTGTGGGATGACTGAGGCAGCTGGGGGAAGGCTCGGGGCTCTCAGGATTGTTGGCAGCTCCCAAATCTGTTTCCTTGCAGGGTCTGGATTTAGCCTGTAGCATGGGACCAGTTTTGCTATCAATCTCAAAGCTCCAGCAGGTTTTCAGCTCTGCTGTAGGTAAAACTCCCCTCTGCTCAGCTCACTGACGAGCATTGTGCCCTCTTGAGGGGACCATGGATGTTACAGGGAGGGCTCACTTCCCTCCTTTCTTTTCTTGGACACTCACCTTTTGTCACGGTGTAGAGGAGATAGGACGTTCCCAGGAAACCTCTGCCTTCACCTCCTGTCTGCCTGATTTATCCCTGGAACTCTGCTACAGCCCGTGATAGTGATACCAGACTTGCAGAGGGCAGAGCTGAGCGAGGGAAGGAAGAAGAGTACAAATGACCAAGGAGAGACTAAGCAGATGTGTGGGTGGAGGGAGACAGCAGCAGTGCCAAAGCAGAAGTGGGAAAAGTGGGAAGAATTGTCTATCCACGGGGAGCTGAGGGGCATGAGCAGAGCTCTCACTGCCCTGCAGACCGTGCAGACTCAGAGGGCACTGGCAGTGTCTCAAACACTGATGTTCCAGCTGAGCCCTCAAGTGCCTTGAAATCCCACCTTCCTTGACAATCCCTTGGATGGCAACATGTGGAAACTACCAGCATTCTCTCCAAACTGCCCCTGCTCAGGACACCCAGGCAGGTCTGTTCCTTTTGTACCCATGCAAAGGGAGTGAGTGCAGGGCTGAGCTGTGTCCCATTGAGACACCAGGGACACAGCAGGGCTGATCCCATTGGGAAGGGAGATATCCTCACGTGCTCCAGCTCAGCTTCATTCCCTGTTTCAGGCCTCGGCTTAGGTGTAGCCTCTCCATGTGAGGGTTGGGAGCTCCTGTGCAGGCAGGAGCTCCAGCAGGCTCTGGCAATTCCCATTTAGGTTTGACCTTTTGCTGGATATTAAAGCCTTGCTGTGGCTCAGTAAGATGAACACTGCAGCAAACACAATTCCTCAAGATGAAATATCTCTCCAGAGGATAATTCCAGCCTCTTTGAGGGTTGTTGGATTTTTTTTTCCCTTTCCCGCTGAATCATTTATTCCTGGTGTCAGGAAGGTGCAGAATGACTTTCCCCACTGGCTTTCAGAGCTTCATTGATTCTTCAACTCCCACTCCTGCAAATCTGCTGGAACAGCAGCCCTTTGCCTCTCCAATTCTCCCAGGAGGGGAATGGGGAAAGTAGGGTCTCAGAACTGAAGGAGCTCTTCAGGGAGCCCAGTCACAATCTGGGGGAGATGCCATCATATTTTAAGCTCTGTAATCCAGAAGCAGTGTATTTATGTGTAGTTTTTTTGCCTTAAAAGCCTTCTCAGCACTTTGCTGTGTGCATGGGGAAGGGAGCAGGACACATTTCACTGAGGTTGTACAGGGCTCTGTGGACCTTTGGCCCTTCCTGCTTTATGGCTCACTGTTCCAGCTGAATTCTGCTCATGATGGGTTTGAATCCCTTCAGCAAAGGAAGGCAGTGTGCTCCCAAAATATGTGCAGTGCACTAATCCAGTCAGTGCCTGGCTGCCAGGCAGCAGTGACTGAAGCCAGGCCTCTGCCTGTCATCATCAATCCATTTGTAGCCCTGCTCTGAGTTCACACCTTGTGCTCTCTGGTGCAGCTCCCTTCTCTGCACTCCTGGGAGAATGGGAAAGGCTCCTCTTCCAGCTGGGGGTGGGGAGATGGGAGAAGGAGAGGCCATGGAGTGATACCTGGAGGAAGGAGGGTCCCAGAACCCACCCCGAGGGGTGCCATCACTTCACTCTGGGGTCGTGTGTTCCTACAGGAGCAGCTGGAGCCGTGGCTGCCAGGCACTGTGGTGTGGAGTGGAGGGAGCCAAGTGGGTGTGAAGGGCAGGGTCCTGCTTGACCCCTCTCCAGAAGAGAAGCAAATAGAGCAGGAGTTGCTGTCACGTTGAGCCCAGCCTTTCCTCAGGGCTGAATGCATCCCTGTGTCCAGCAAAGTTTGTCAGCAGATGCTGGCTGCCAAACCCAGAGCTTTGATTTAAGGAGTCCGTGCCCATGCCCATTAGCACTTACACTCCCCTGCCAAGCAGTTGTAAATGTTTCTATTTGTTCTGCACTTGGTCTGGTTTCTCCTGTTTATTATCCTAAATGTACCCAGGACATGACCCTGCTTCCCTTCTCCAGCACTCCCTCCAATTCCATTTATTTTCCGCTGCTTCCCATGAAGCCCTGTAAGGTAAATACCATTCAAAGGCCAGAAGAACAGAGGGAGGTGGATGTTCATGGACGTGCTGTGCCCTCCTTGGGATCAGCTACTGGCATTAGTGTTAGTAGGAAGTGCAGAGGGATGCTGCCAGGGAGCTGGGGGCTGGAAAACAATGGTGAAAGCTCAGAGCTGGCAGACAGTTAAGTCACTCTTTATTGCAGTGCTGCACAGGAACAAAAAGGATCAATATTTATTAGTTGCAGAAAGCATAATTTTGCATGAAAGGCATTGATCAGCATGTCAGCCCAGACAATGTCATTACATCTTTATGATTTGGTCAACGTCCCTCTAGGAATTAGGACATTGTTCCCCTAGACAGACAGAGCTGGGGGGTGAAGGAAGGGTTCAGCATGGTGCTGTGATCAGAGTGGGGCACAGCAGGAGTGCTTGGTGTCACAGGATGGGCCCAGAGGCTCTGGTCCTCTGCTTCATTGTTGTGTGGTCAGTTTGTCACTGAGGTCTAAGGGCCACCAAGAGAAATTCCCTATTTCAGAGTCAGGACCTAAGATTTTACTTCTCTTTCCCAGTGAATTAAGCTGCATGAAAAAGCTCCCCCATATGTAACAGTGCACAATGATTTGCTTTATGGCAGTGGCTTGGAGGAGGCAAAGGAGCTCTGTGGCAGCCTTCAGTAAGGTGAAGATGTGTTGGAGAGGATCAGATGCAAGTAGGAAGATGAGGATGGTGGAAGTTGTTGCAGTTTCACAGCTGGACACAAAGCCACAGGGAAGAGACTTCTGGAGCTGCACTGTAGGGGATGACTGCTGCTCACATCTCTCCTTACTTTGGCCCAGCAGTTCAAATCCTGCCTTTTCCAGCACCGTGCTGGCCCCAGCAGAGACACAGGAGCACAAAGATGGGTCTGGAAGCAGCGAGCCCTGTGGTTTTGCAGAACACCTGAGTCAGGACTCTGGGCTCAGAATTCCCAGCATTGCCATGGATCCCCTCAGGGCAAGCCACAAGTCCACCACACACACGGCAATTGCAGAGCTCGGCTCCCACTTGGATACTAAAATAATCAACTCCACAAAAACAGCCTGCTCCAGTCACTAGAAGCACAGTGTCTGCTCAGAAAAACTCTGAAAAAGTCCTCATGGGAGCAAGGAATTCTTCCAGCCTCCAGCACTGTGCTGGATGTGAGCCAGGAAAACCTGCCCCTGGTGTGGTAAAAAGATCCTGCTGGGTTCACAGGCTGGCTGTGAGTCAATCTAGGTGTTGGTAGATGAAAGGTGTCATCGAGTGAAGATGAGTGGCTCTGCCTGGCTCTCTGAATGATGAATGAGGTGTTGTTCCATACAATCAGAAGGAACCTCTGTGTGTACCCTCAAAGGCAGTTTTTGAGACAGCTGTTCCTGCCTAACCTGACAGGCAGCCCTTTAGTCAGCAGGAGAGGCTCCTGAAGAGGTGGCACAGTCAGGTTTAAAGTGCCTGCAACCCACCTGCATTGCAGCTGGTGCTGCAGGAATTTGTGCATCTGGTATCCCTGGCAGAGGAAGCAGGAGGCTGAGGGACCCCTCGAGCATGGGAGCTCCAAACTGCAGCCCATCAGGGTCCAGCATCACCATGTTGCTCCAGAGAGTTTGGGGGAACTGTACTGATGTAGGTGAGTCAGTGAGCCTGAGTGGGGGCTGAGGAATATGTTCCATCCAGGAGCATTGGGAAGGAATGAGTTTTCAGCCCCACTTTGCTTTGCCAGTTGGATGGAATGCCCGGAGCAGGCAGCTTTGCCTCATGGAGTCTCAGTGAGAGAATCATGAATTTTGTATTAGGACATAAAAACTGTTTGAGCTGAACAGACCCATAGAACTTCCAGCCCTGTATACTGTGTCCATCAGAAGCCAAGCTGGATGCCTTAAAGCAAGACATAAAAATCCCATAATGCTCATAACTGTGCAATACTACCCTGTGAGGGGAGATTCCCCCCTGACCCCAGGTGGCTGCAGCTTCTACCCCAGAGCAGGAGAGGCAGGAGCTGCTCTGATTGTCCCTGGGGCTGGAGTCTCTGCAGGTGCTGTTACTGTGCACATAAATGTCCAATCCTGTGGTGAAACTCTAATTCTGGTTGTTCTCGTGCTTTTTTGATATCCTGGTGAGGAACTGATAATCTTGGATGACCTGCTGCAGGCTGCTCTTCAGAGAGCAGAAGAGGAGCTTTGCCCCTTTGCCCATGCCAGTGCTTGCCCCTTCTTGAACTCTGGAATTAATTTAAAAGTATCCAAGGCCAAACTGGATAGGGCTTGGAGCAAACTGGTGCAGTGAAAGGTGTCCCTGCCCCTGGCAGGGCTGGAATTGGATGAGCTCTAAGATCCCTTCCAACCCAGCCATTCCCTGTGGCCTGAGCCCTCCGTGGTGGGGAGGAGCAGCACTGCCCATTGCCATGGCTCTATGGCCTTTTGGCTCAGGTGTTGCTCTACAAGCAACCACGTACCAAAGGTAGGTTTCTTTGCCTATGGGGTATTTAGTGGATATTCCCAGAGAGGGATTGTGGGGCTAATTGGAGACTGGTTGATCTATGGCTGGGTGTAACCTCAATCTTTGGGTGATAGAAGCACTTTGTAGTCTGGCAGGGTCCTCTCAATCCTCTTCCTTGGACATCCCAGCCAGGGCTCTTGCTGTGAGTGCCAGGTGGAGCTGCTGGGATGCTGAGCAGGTGCTGTGTGACAGAGGCTGGAGCTGCTGGAGGCCAGGATGGTGGCTCACTGTGACGTTTGGGAGAGGAGCTTGACATGAGATTTTCTTCATTAGATTTTTGCTAATTAAGTAAAAACTTAGATTTTCACCCACGGAAGAAGACCAGCTCCCAAATAGCCACCTTTAGGATGAGATGCCCATCCCAGAGACCACTTCTTTCACTGGTCTGGCATCCCCAGCCCCCCATCCCTAGGCGTGGGAGAAGTTTAGTCGAGGACTACCCATGAATGAGCAGCAAAGTTGAGTTTGCCTGCTGGCAGAACAGGAGAGGGGAATGGAGGCAGGAGAGCGGGTCTGGGCATGCACAGGGAGGAGGAGGAGGTGACACTGCCTGGGATAATTGGAACATTAAATCTCACAAAGGCGCCGACACTTACACAATGTGGCTCAGGGAAACAATCACTCTCCAATAGCAATCGTAGCTATCTGCAACCATTTTTCTGCTGATCCAGTGCTTAATCCCATTGTTCAGACTCCAGGTTAAATTGTCCTCAACCCACAGTGCAGAGGCCAGGTGTGTTTGCAGAGATATGCAGGCGTAACTGAGGGGAAATTTTGGCTGAGAAATCCATTTGTAAATGTCTCTCAAATATCTGCTCCTATTCCCTCTGCCTCCTCTTTGCCAGCCCTTCCACCTCCAAAATCTCCACACTGAAGGGAGCCATCCCAGTTTTCTGGTCAATCCCTCTTTATTCTGAACAAAGAATGCCAGAACTGCCTGATACAGTCACAAAATTGGCTTCAAATCCTTCTAGTTTGCAGAACTGCTTTAACTTTCTTTATTTACTGTAGGTCCGGGGAGGAGGGGTTTAATCCTTTAGCTGCATTCTCAGACTCTTCAGCTGTGGGAGCCCAGAATGCCATTTTTGCAGTAACAAAAGTGGAATTTTGCATGCAGACACACAGGGCCCCAGGAGCTGGGGACTGAAGAACACCCTCTTTCTGAAGGCTTTGTAGTAAAGTTGTGGCTCTGGGTGTTTTGGGGCTCTCGAGGCTGATCCTGGATAATATCTTCATAGGTTCTTAATTCACCAGTTCTAATCCATGGAGCACATGAGACCCCACCCCACCACCCTCCCCCCTGGATTGTTGTTTGGATGGTAAAATGCAGGCAGGAGGTTTGACCAAGGCTGCTCAGATTCCTGAGCTGGGTTTGTGGTGCTGCGTGTTCCAGGCCAGGGGCAAAGCCCTGCTCCCATGTTTGGTCACTGATCCTGTTCAGTTCTGGAGTGTTCAGGGGGTGACTGTGCTCATTGCTGGGGTGCTGGCACAAGTCCTGGGGCTAAGACACTCGAGGTCTGGGATTAAAACTAAAAGCAAAGAGAATTTTACCCATGTCTCGTGTTTTTCAGCAGAAAACCCTTTCTCAGCCCCATGTCTGAGCAGGTTGGGGATTGCATAACGCTGCAGATGTTCCAGCTGTGCTGCTGAAGTGCTGGGTGTTGCTTCTGTTTTGGTAGAAAGATGATTTACAGGTGTTACCTGGCACAGTCACCTAGGTGACAGCAGGACAGGAGTGTGACCCTTTGCCTGGCAGGAAGGGGTTGGACTGGGACAGAAGGAGACCCCAGACTGTGGGACACAGTGCTGTGGGACATGGGGCTGGCCATGAGCTGTGGCTGGAGCTCCTCGGGGAATGTGAGCTAGAAAGTTTGTGACTCCCAGTAATTCATTCCTTTCCTGGGGCTCTCTGAGCTTCATTAAGACTCTCCAGAGATGCCTGGGGTATATTTATTTTCCTCTTTTTTCCCTTTGATGCCTCCTTCCTTACTGTGGGAGACTCCTGCAGCTCAGGGTTGCCCTTCTCTGCCTGGGCTGGCCAGGGCTCCCTTGGTGAGCAGGTATTGATGGCAGGGGAGGGCAGGACCTGTGATAACTCAGCCTGGCAGCCCCAGCAGCACTGAGCTGATGGAATGGTCTTTGGAGACCCAGAGAGCTTCAGTCAGCACTTCTGCCTGAAAAGAGTTGTTGTGAAAGGATGAAAGAAAGTCACCCCAGATCCCAGGATACACATTCTTCCTTTGGGAGGGTGTGACTGCATTGCTATCAGCAGTGTGGTTTCATTTTAAAATTCATTTGAACAGAGAATTAAAGAGGAGAATGGGCTTTCCCTCTGCTAAGGATTTATACACATCCATCTCACCCAGCCCCTTCCACCCCTTCTCTGAGCCCCAGGCAGAGTTTTGAGGGCTGGTTGTGGCTCAGTTTCCTGCAGCTTGAGCAGGGAGTTGGGCTCTGGGTTCCCCAAGTTCAGACTCTGTGGCCAAAGCACAGTCTGGAGCATGTTCTGTGGTGGCCCAGTGTGACTGCAGAAACCTCCTCCTTTGTTCTTCCAGTGGTGCTGATGTCATGGTGCCATCCTATTCCCTGCAGATGGTTTTCATCACTCTCCCATTAAGCCAAGCCAGCCTGTTAGCACAGCACATGTCCAGGATCCAGATTTGTGAACAAGATCAGCTGCTCCTGCTGCAACACCCGGTAGACTGTTGCAAAATGCTTATTTCCTCATGTCCTATCAGCCTGGAATTATTCCAGGACACCTTAGGGGCAGGAAGCACCTTTACTTTGTGAGCAGGGTTGTCACTTATCCCTGTTGCTCGTATTTTCATATCCCCTGCACAGTGATGAGCCCAGGAGGGTCACCCCAGCCCCTGTCCACTACAAACCTGGGACACCTTGTCAGCACTGTGCACGTGGAGGTGCCTCCCTATGTCCACTGTCCACTCTGGGGTGTTACAGGGATCCCAGCTGGCTGTGTCACTGCCTTACATCACCTGCAGCCCCAGCACTGGTTCCCAGCTGGAAGGGGATGGTGTGGGGCTGGCAGGATGGGAGCCAGGACTGGCAGCTGGCTGGGCAAGGGAACCACTTCAGGCATCACACTGGCCTTGGCCCCAGTCAAATATTTTTCTGTCACTGATCCTTACAAGTTTTGTGGCATCCCCAAATGAGGCACAGGGGATTACAGAGCAGCCAGCTTTCCTTTAAAGCTTGACCTTGGCATCAGGCTGGTAGCATGGCAAGGAAGAGAGATGAGTTAGCTGGCAGCCTGCCTGTGTGTGCCAAGGGGTCTTTAAAGCCTCAAAGGATGCATTAGCTTGATGTCAGAGGCTTTGTTTGCAGCATTCCCTGGCATAATCCTCCTCCCTGTGTGTGTGTGTACGTGTATTTCCTGCCTGCATCCCTGATGCTCCCCCATCCTGTGTCCAGAGAGCTCGGCTGGGCAGCATGGACAGCTCCAGTGAGACAGATGGAGAAGGATCCAGGCCTCTGTGGGAACAGCTGCATCCCTGACAGTCCCCTTTGGTCATGCACCTGTTAGGAGCTATACTTAGCATGGGAAGCCTTTCCAGAAAAGAGAAAGCAGGGCAGAAGTGGGAAGGCAGAAAGGCTGGGAGTTTGGCCTCATTCTCCTCAGTAGATCCCAAAACTCCAAAACTGCCTCTCAGTAATAGTGTTGGCATCCAAAAATGCCAATCAGGTGAGAGCAGGGAGTGCTCTGAGGCCTTTCTGGCACTGTGTGGGGACAGCCTGAGTGAGTGATGGCTTCATAACTCCTGGGTAGGATGCCAGCGAGTGCCATGTGGTCCTGAGCACTCAGGAGCTGCCATATGGGAGCTGCGGGGGATCCTGGAGCAGCCACATGCTGGGGGTCACGGTGCAGACCCCTGTGTCCATCAGGCCTCACCCAGGGCTGCTGCAGCTCCTCTCCCTTTTCCTGTCTGCCTGTGCTCCAGCGTGGCTGCCACACTCAGCCATCCGTCCTCAGCCCTGGGCACTGCCAGCTGCCCATGGAGCTCAGGATGGATGGATGGATGGATGAGGAAACCTCCTGTTGGTGCTGGGCACGACTCTCTGTGAGGAGACAGGAGGCTCTGCAGCTCTTCCACTGGTAAATGAAGAGCCCTAAGTTAGATGCTTGCAGCCTCATGGCAAATTAATGTGCCTTGTTCTCCTTCTTGCAGCAAGGGCTCCCTGGGAGCCTGGCACAGAGGCAACAGGTCCAGGTGGGTTTTAAGGCCATGTTTTCTTTGTGTCCTTTTCCTTTTGTAAGTGCTGAGCTGCATTTTCAGCACCCAAGTGTCCCGTGGGCACAGGAGGTCCCCAATGGCCATCACTGCAGTGTCACGACTGCGGCCTCTCTGTTCCCCACCCATCTTCGTCTCTGGAGAGAGACTTCCCTTTCCTGGAGCTCCCACTGTGAGGAGTGAAACCCTATCCCTGCTTGATGACTGCAGGAAGCTTTGGATGGATGAGAATCCAGCATGGTTGGATGCCTCGGGCGCTGCTGACAGGTGGTATTGCCTCTCTGGAAGGACAGTGCCCCTCTCCAGCTGCTCCCTGCTCTGCCTGCTGCACAGCCTGTCCAGTACCTGCTCCCCACTTAGCATTCCAGGAGTTATGGCCACCGAGCTGGTGCTTAGTGAGGGGATTTGCTGTACTTAGATAAAAAATGCAACAGGCACTTTAAACTGCCCTGTGGCTAAATTGAGCTGAGTTTTCCACTCCCTGCAGCTCTCAGCTCTGCTCCTCTGCCCTCCTAGCAAGAGGCAAGGACACTGTTAGGCGGCTTTTAGGAGCCACCTAAACATCTACAAATGTCTTCCCTGAGTGATGCTCTTGCTCAGTGCTTCCCCAGCCTCAGGAGCAAGGTCTGGGTGTGAAATCAGGAAAGGAAGAGGGAATACAGCATAGCATGTGGATACCAGTAACATCTCCAGCTGATAGGATAAATCCATGGTATTCCCAACTGCCTCATCAAGATCTTTGTAGCACTGGAACAATTTGCATTTGCACACCTGTGCAGAAATGTGAATAGGAACATCTTACAGTTTCCAGGTGCTTGAGCCCTGCTGGTACTCTGGTGCTCCAAGATTGGTTTCTGTGCCATCAGAAGAGAGAAAATGCTCATCTCCTTCCAGTGGCCACTTGCAGCTTTTTCCTTTTAAGACTGAGAAAATCCTTGTCACATTTCCTAATGTTTCTATGTGGTGTGAGGAAGTGATCCTAGAGAGAAGCATACCTATTTCTGCTTGGGAGTGGGAGGAACAGGAGGTCGTTCCTCATCTCAGGCCTGGGCTTGCATTGAGTGAACCTGGCAATCTGGGATAACTGCATAACCTGTATAGTACTTGCCAGGTGCTTAACCCCTCTTCATATGCCAGGAAGGCTTTCTTGGAACTGGAGGCACCAGCCAACATAAATTGCCTCTGTCAATATGCTTTATTGGACTACATCAAAGTAGAATTGATAGAGAGTTTAAAAAAACCTAACAAAATGGGGTTTCTAAAGGCAGAGCAAGTCATAAACAGACAGGAGTGTTGTGCAGGTCAGGTTTCCCCTGGCAGCCAGGGAAACAAGGGGGTTCTGGCTCTGTCAGGGATGATTCATTGCACTGGAACATTTCAGGGGAGGGGAAGCATCCAGGAGTTAACACACTGCTGCGAGGAGAGGGGCTCTGAGGGGGTCAGGTTTGTGCCTCCAACTTTGTTGTCACAGATTTATACTGATATCATCTCTATCAGTGTAAGTTATCTGTTTCCATTTAACCTAGATGAAAGCTCGAGTGTGGTTATTGCATTCTAAGGTTGCTAGAACTTGTTAATAATTTAGAATAATCAAGTCAAATTAATTCACTCTTAAAATCCAGCTTATTTGCATTGGCTGGTCTGTTTTTTTGTGACAGATCTCTCTGCAGGCATACGTTTGTGTAAGCTTTTTGTGTGTGCTCATGAGTGTTTGTGTGCATACGTAATTTCCTTCTCCATCTCACGACCAACAGAGGCTGAGCTGGATTTAAATGTTGTGCAGGAAAAATGTGAAGAAGGTCCACCCCAAAGTGGAGCTGAATAGCTGAGGTATAAATCCACAGGGAAAAATGGGGTTTGTAATGGAAATGCTGCCTGTTTTAAATTATAGCCAGGCATCTGTGAGGCTGAGATTCCTGCTGCAGCATCCAGACGGTGCCTCAAGCTGGCTGCACGTTCCCAGAAATGAAGAACCCCCCCAGCCTACCTGCAGCCTGACCTTTGTGCTGACACTGTGGTGCAGCTTTTGTGCTGCACGGGGCGGTGCAAAGGCGCAGTGACAGATTGCTGCTGACAGGGAGAGGCTCCTCCAGCTGCATTTCTCTGCAGCCCCTGCCATATATCCAAGGGCTTGTTAGAGGAACAACAGCACCAGCCAATAACCAGTTGGTCTAAGCCCCTGGGACAGACCGTATGGCCCACACTGTGCTTCCTAAGCTGTGAGTGTGGAGTAAATTCAGCTGCCATAGTGCTTCCAGCCCTCGTGTTACCCAGTGAAGGAAAACACCCGGGCGTGCGTCTGTCTGTGGCAGAGCCTGTACCTATAAATAACAGTGTTTGTGTGTGTGTGTGTGCATATTTATGTGTCTGTGTATTTATTGTGGGTGAGGCTGGTTGTAGAGCAGCCCAGAAAATGGAAAATCCTTTTGTGCAAATCTGCTTGCATGGAGGCAATGGGAGCCAGGAGACCAGGGGTGATGAATTGGCCCTGAACTGCGATGACAGTCCTTTTTTTTTAAAGTCAAAACAATTTCAGGGAAAGGGTCTCCAAAAAAAGGTCCAGTTTCAGGAGGTAGCACAATTGAATTTCTGGTTCCTGGCTGCCTGCCTGGAGGGCCTCTTGTCACTTCTACTTTCTTCCAACAAGGCAGAAGGCAGAATTGACAGCAGCCTTCCCGCCAGGCTGTTAGGGAAGCAGGGAAGCCAGATGCTTTGCCTCCCTGCTCCCTCCCCTTCTGCGGCCCAAGAGCCAGAGAGTTAAGTTGCTTAACTCTTCCATTCTCCCTCTCCAGTGCTCCTGGTCTGACCTAGCAGGGATCCTGAGGAAAGAAATGCCTGGGAATGGGCACAAAGGATCCTCACTCCTGAGGGTGCGAGTGTGTGTGTGTCACAGTAAAGTGCCTTTATGCTTTGTATAGAACAGGAAAATTAGACTTTTATACAGAAAGATTCTGCAGAGAGGCACACGATGGGAATGGGCTGATACAAGAGCCTTTCCCCCAGGAAACCCAGGGCAAATAATATAATTTCAGAGCTTCCAGCCCAAACCCACTTCTAAACTCTCCCTCAACCCCTGTTATTTATATCACTGCACATAGGGTACAGTGTAGGTGAGAGCTAGAATATTCCCTTAATTTCTCCAGCAAGGACAATGCACTCAGCCCTCTCTTTTCTTTGTGTAGAATTATCATCTTTAGATGTTAAGGGATGTGGAAGGTTTCGGTTGCTGTTGAATTAACATTTCTATATGCATCATTTCACTAGATAATTTGCTGACTCTAAAATTTTTGTGTAATCAAATTGGCTGGCTGTTTTAACATTTGTCCAACACCATTTTTATGTGGTAGTTAAATGAAGTGGAGAATGGAGCCCTTTCTTTAGACTCAGGGCTGTAGCAGGGTGAGGGTCTCCAGTATGGTGTTTTGAGACAGGACCTGCTCTGTATCAGGGGTTGTGCATTTCCAGCACTCACAACCCACAGAGCCCTTTTTAGTCTGCCCACATCTGCAAAATGGGGTGAAAGTGGTAGTGGATGACCAGGAACTGACACCTTCCATGTCCCCAAGTTCATCTCATTGCCAGAACTTCAGTATAGTGGCTAAGGTGAGAACCCTTCTCCTTTTCTACTAAGGACAAGAGGAAAAGGCCTCAGGCTGTGCCAGGAGAGCTTCAGGTTGGACATCAGAAGGAATTTCTTCATGGAAGGGTTGGTCAGACATTGGAATGGGCTGACCAGAGAGATGGTAGGGTCCCCATCCCTGGAGGTGTCCAAGGAATGCCTGGACATGGGGTTCAGTGCTCTGGGCTGGTGACAAGGTAGGGATCAGTCATAGGCAGGACTTGATTGTCTTGGAGGGCTTTTCCAACCTCAATGATTCTGTGAACTAGCTCCAAATGGGACCAAACCAGGTCCTTGAAGGGAAAATTGTGCCAAGGGAGGTTTAGACCCGGTATTAGGAAAAATTTATCCACAGAAAGAATGGCCAGGCATTGGAACAGGAAAGTAGTGGAGCCACCATCCCTGGAAGTGTTCAAAAAATAAGTGCATATGGCACTTGAGGACATGGTTTAGTGGAGACTGTGGTGGTGGTGCTGGGTGGAGCACTGGACTTGGTGATCACAGAGGTCTTTCCCAGCCTCAGTGGTTCTGTGGTTCTGTTTCTGGAGTTCACCTGCACTGACACTGCTGGGCTGTGGGCAAATGGCTCTGCAACCTGTGGGCTCTGCTGGGGCCATCCAGGTACCTCCAAAAGCAGGGAAATCGTAGGGTTTCCTTAAAAACCATACAGCCCTTCTCCTCCTGTGTGCCTCTTTATGTCTCTCCGTACCCAGGAGCTGGATCTCTGTGCTTGTACACTCCTCCCTCGTGCCAGCAGTCCCTGGGTCCCTGTGCCACCTGACCCAGGCAGGGAGGATGGTGATGGAGCAGGCATTCCTCTGGGTTTGGCATGCTCAGCTCAGGCAGGAGGGAACGCCAGCCTCAGGCAAACCACAAACATTTGTCACCTGCAGCAAGGTAAAAAGTGTTGCCCAGAACAGCCTTTGGAAATATTTTAATTACCCCTGGTTGATCTGGCAATCAACGAACTTGAGGTAAATATCACAAGTGGAGACAAAGTCTAAGGGGAATTTTATGCTTGGAGTCAAATTTCAGCAACGTTTTTGAAGGGTTTCTAATTGGGATGGTTTAAGAGCCATCCACAAACCTTCCTGAATCCAAACAGTTCTGATGTACATGGGAAGCAAATCAGTCATGCAGCTCTAGCACAGCACTGAGAGCTGGAACAACACAGGGCTTCTAAAAGAACCAACCTAACCACCGAGGTCTTTCTGTGCAGCTTTACAGTCAGAAAACTTCTTTAATGGACTGTAAATCAGAAAAGGAAATTTATTTTTTGTTTCTTCAGGCTTGAAAGACAAGCGTGCCTCTGCCCGACAGCTTTCAGAGCGAGCCATCCCTGCCAGCCAAAGCAGATTCTCCATGCCTGCTTCCAAGCAGCACAAGCTGAAACAACTGGTGGCAGAGTGGGGTGTCTCTACAGTCCTAGCCACGAAGAGAGGTGATTATTCCTCCCTCCTAATTCCACTTCCCATACGGAAATTATACTGTGCTAGAGGCGTGCACCCTCCTCTGTTCTGTCAACGTGTGCTGCTAGGAAGATTTATTTCAGTAATAAGGTCTTAGCAGTGAAACTTAACAAAAATGAGGGGGCAAGTTTATTAATTATATATTTTACAGTTAATTAAAGATAATATTTAACAGAAGTAATTGCAGGCGTCTGCATTGATGGCACAATTAATTTCCAGTAATAAACGGGTTGTGTGTCCCTTTGTCGGACTGATCAGAAACAAATCCTGCCTCGTGCTAAACCTCTCTTATCTCCTTCCATTGCAGGAGATGAAACATCCTCCTGCTCACAGCACAGGGAAGAGGCTGGAGCTGGGCTGCTTTCTCCACTGCTGTAGAACTCCAGTGAAATGGGGATTCTTTGTTCGTGTTTCATTGGCTTCTCTGAGGAAAACAGCGAGCATGAGATGAGACAGAGCCTCGGGGTGAGTGCAAGCCCCACCACCAGTTCTGCCAGCGCCCTCAGCTGGGCCTGGTTCCCTCCATCCCATCCTGCCCCAGCTCTGGGAGGCAGGAAAGCTTTGTTCCACAGGACTCAGGTCTTTCATCCCCCAAGCTGCTTCTAAGCTGTCTCTTCCATTTGTGCTGAAATGCTGTGTAGGAGCACTTGTCACTCATCTCAGCTTGCATTCAGCATGTTCCCAGAACCCGGCCATGATGAGCTGTCCACGTGGGAACTTGCTGGGCTCTCAGAGCACCTGCCCCTTTGGAATCTGACACAAAGGGTGCTCCTCATGTGCCCTGAGGTCTGTGCAGTGGAAAAGTTTATTCTGCACTATCACTGGCAATGTTTCTATTCTCCTAACACCTTTCAGACTGATTGGTAGGTTCTACCTCGTGCAGGTGTCCATCTCTCATTATCTTCCTCCTACCTGAGGTACCCACAGAGCCTGTGACACATAGCTGAGTGATTTTTATTCCCTCCACTTGAGGGAAGTAGCTTACAATATTTTAAACTGGTCCTCTGTGATTGACTCATGCCACCTATATCTGAAACACAGCCAATAAGGTAAGAGAAGATTTAGAAAAGTTAACAGTTTCCAGACCTTTTTAGGACAAGAAGGGAGCCTAAAAGTTGGATAATATACTGTAGAGCCAAGTCTAGCACAGCTGCTCAATACAGAGCCATCCTGTGAGAGTGTGATGTTCCTTCCTGCTTCCTTTCGTATTTGTTATAGAAACTGTTGGTGCAGCTGGTGGGTTCTCCCCAGGGGCAAAGGAGCTGCTTTAGGAGCTCTGCACACCTCCAGGCAAGGCCCTTCCTATGGAGGAGGTGATGGGAGATGGTCAGGGAGGTACTTTGCCAAAGGCATGCCACAGGGATCAGGGCTCTGTCCAGCCTTTTTAGTGTCTTCATTAATGAGGTGAAAGATGGGCTAAGCATCATATGAAAGGCATGGAGGGCCAGAGGAGGTCCCAGGTTCCAGCCTGGCCAAACTGAGCACAGCTGGGCTGTGTCTGCCATGGGCTCAGGCTCCCCACTGGCCTGGTTTTGTGAGTAAAAGCAAAGAGCTGGGGCTGAGCCTGGGCAGCCCGAGCAGCAGGCTGGGTTTGTGAGGGCAGCTTTGAGCTGAGTGTTGGCTGCTCTGCTCTAAACCCCAGGTTTTCTGCAGGTCCATCTTGAAATATTGAAATGCAGGAGTAGTAGGCTCAGCAAGTCTGTGTGGGGATTTGCAGGCAGGGAGGGGAGCAGAGTGTGTGTGAGCTGCATGTCTCCCTCTCACGTGTCTGCACCCATATGTGCAGTCTCCCAGTGCCTTCCAGAGATTTTAATGCAGAGAGCTGTGACAGCCTTTCAGGCATCAATCACGCAGCACAGCAACACCCCTGCAAGGTCAGGCAGTGTTATCAGCCTCCCCTCAGAGCAGTGTTCTGTGCCTCAGCAAGGAGTGATGGGTGGAGGGACAGTGGCTCCTGAGTGTGCCTGAGATTTCCTGCAGTCAGAGCTTTCCCGATTCCTAGAGCCAGGGGTGGGACCCGGGTCTCCTGGAGCCCTGCTCCCTCCCCTGCCCACTGCACACCCTTCCTCCCCACAGCAGCCTCACCGGGAAACCGCCCACTGGAGCAGGCCTTTGTAGTTTGGCAGGCAGAGCACAGGCTCTGCTCTACCCAATCTGCAGGCGCATTTTTAGGGTTGTGTTTACCGAAATCTTGGCTTTGCTGGTCTGCAGAGAATAAAAGTCGATTGTTGAGCAGCCAGGGCTCGGCGTCGCCCTGCCTGTACGTGTAAATACCCTGCACAGCCAGACCAGGCCAGGGGGAATGCTCGTGGGGCTGCAGGCTGCTCGTGTGAGGAGCCTTGTCTCTGCTCTGTACTAAACAAGTCTCTGGTTACCTGCTCTCACTGGAGCTTTTCTGGCTTCTCCAATCCTTTTTTTGGCTGCTCTGGCTGCAGAGCCTTGTAATAGCTGGCTGGATTTATTTATTTAATAATAAAGTTTAAAGAGTGGGTTGTTTTCCAGGCAGTGGCTGTCTCTATGGAGCCAGGTCATGATGGGGTTGGTGTGGAGGGAAGCAGGGCTGCTTGGGGAGCTTGAAATCTGCCAATCCCACTGTTCCTTCTGCCCCTCAGCCTTCTCCAGTAACCCCTTGCCTCCTGCACTGGCAGGAAAGTTTATGGTGCTGTGCAGGCTGTCCAGACCTTGCCATTTCCATCTCTCTCAGGATTGTGGCAAGGATAGCAGAAGAGAGAGTTCACCCAAGGCTACAAACAGGATAAAATGACAGTAAAGAGAAGATGATGGAACACAAAGAATGGGCCTTCCTTTGGTTATTTCTCCTGTGCAGATCCCTACAGCTGTCACAGCATGTGTCTCACTCTCTTCTATAAGGGACAATGACATCCTCCCCATAAGGCTTAGCAGTGCTGTCTTTATTCCCATGGCTGGGAAGCAATTGCACTCTTTTGGAGGATGGATTAGTCGGGGGTTTGAAACAAAAGTCAGAGGTTTGTGCTCGGAATCCCAACCCGAGGCATCTGCTGGTCCTAATCTGAAGGGCTCCCCCACCCCCAGCTTCACACACGGTACCCACAGGTTGGATGGACCATGTGCTGCTTTAGGAGACTTAATTTTCTTCATCTCCATGAAATCCTGAGTTGTGTGGTACCTGCCTGACAGCTCTGCTTTGGACAGAGGTCAGTGAAATCACTCCCACTCCATCACCAGTGCTTTCCTCCCCTTGGGATTTACAGCTGGATGAGGAAACCCACCTCCATCACTCTCTGACCTTGGCTGGGCAGCGTTCAGGTGCATCTTAAAAACTCCACGTTCCAAGAGGCAGGAATCTGTCACAGCACAGCTCTGTGCCTCAGGATGGGGTTGGGGGTGGGGAGTGGGGGTGTTCCCTGAAGGTTTGGCTTCAGGAATAAATCTGTACCTCCACACTTTGCCCATAAAACTGATAACACAGATTGCTTTACACATCAGCAACAGAAAGGAGACAGTGGAGGCAATCAGGACCCAAAATAATTATGTTTATCATCTATAATCATCATGCAGAGTCTAACAGCACATTAGCACTTCCAGCAGGCAGTTTTCAGGAGCAGGGAATGCAGGCAGTGTTTTGGAGGATGCACTGATTATTTTAAAGACACCAGCCACAACTGAACATGCCATGGGGGATTCTCTGAGCTGCCAGCACACCCTTTTATTACCTTTGTGGGGAACAGGAGCAAAGCCAGTGCTGAACCATCTCAGTAAAGTGTTACTGGCTGTAGTTTCCAGAGTCAGGCAGTGGAAACAACAACTCAGCCTCTTTCTGACTTATCCCAGGGATTTGGAAGGTGTAATCTGGAAGAGCCTATGGCTGCTTGAACCCCTCCCCATGGACGGGATTATTCCAAGGGAAGTCTCTCATGTTTCCCCTTGTGATGCTGCCTCTGCTCCTCCCTGTTTTCGTACCAGTAATGGAATACATAGCCCTGAACACAGACTTCAGGGCTGAGCTCCCTGGTGGCAGAACTACCCTCCCCGTGCTACTGCACAGTCTTGGGGGTGTGGGGCTACAAATGTCCAAGGAAATCCAAGTGATCTCAATTCAAAACAGGTCCCTGAAAACACCTGCAAGCAGCAAAACCCAACATCCTTCAACCCTTGTTCTGCAGCATGGTCTCTCCTTGTGCTGCACTCTTAAGGGGGGACAAACTTTGCATCAAGGGAGAAGAGGCCAGAGAAAATCCTGGCCAGGAGGAATGCAATCAGTCACTGCATTCTGCCTTTTGGTGTGAGGGCTTAGTAACAGTCTGCTTGCAAGTAAAGGTCTTGGAGCCAGATTTGTATGTGGAATTAGGTGGAATCTTATCAAAAGCCCACAATGCCTCATCTCTTCAGCAGAACATCTGAGATGCTGCACATTTATTTACTGTGATGTTCCAGGTTATAAAGTGGCTTTATAACCCCTTGTTTTCCATTATGATCCCCAGGTGAAGGTGTAAAACCCATTCTTTTGGATCAACAGGATGCCAGTCCTGAGGTGTGTCTGGGTGTAAGGGAGGGGCAGTTCCATCCTGTGTCTGTCAGTGGGAACTGGTGTTTCTCCTGCAGACACCACCCCACTGCCAAAAACTGCTTTAGCAAGGCTCTTAGGAACTGCTTTCAAACCTGGAAGGGTTTTTGGAGCCAAACATTGGTCTGAGTGCATTTTTATTGGAATTCAAATGCAAACCAGCCAGACTTTCACTCCAACATTTCAGTTTTCCTGCAGACTGTTTTTCCAGGGGGCATCCTCTGCCTTATCTGCAAGACTGTGGGAATGCTGTCAAGACAGGAGCCGTTTTCCTGTGCATAAAAGGCACCCAGCTCAGGGACTGGGCCAGAAGATCCTGTGCTGTGGGTATCTCATGCCAAGGAGCCGGGGAGGAGAGCAGAGCTCCAGAGAGTGCTCTGGGGCTGACTGTAAGAGCCTTGTGGTTCCCTGTGCAGCTGAGACCTGCCTGTGGTGTCAGGGAGGTGTAGTTCCACAGTCAGAGGATAATGGGGTGGAAGGACACTCAGGGAGTCTCCAGAGCCAGCTTTGAAGTGAGGTCCAGTTGGTCTGGACATCCTCCAGTCAGCTTTTATTTGTCTTCAAGGACAGAGATTGTTCTGCATCT
Source organism: Acridotheres tristis (assembly GCA_037013685.1). Lineage (NCBI taxonomy): Eukaryota > Metazoa > Chordata > Aves > Passeriformes > Sturnidae > Acridotheres > Acridotheres tristis. The sequence goes on along the minus strand of CM072897.1, from coordinate 19,501,389 downwards.
CTGGGCCACTGTCCTGGATAGTTGGGTTTTCCTGAAGTACAGTGCTCAGTAATGATTGTGAAATCTTCTCCTAAATCTTGGCCCTTTTCTATGCTGACAGAGGTTCTGCTTTCAAAGCAAGTTTATCACTGACTTAACACCCACCAGGCTTCCCCTGTCCTCCCAGAGATCCTCCAGCCTCTTTGTGGGCTTTTCCAAGAGTAGAAGGAATGATGCTGGCTCCCATCCAGCATTATTAAGGGTGGTTTAGAAAGGCACTTTATAACTTGGAACATCACAGTAAATAAATGTGCAGCATCTCAGATGTTTTGCTGAGGAGATGAAGTGTCACAGGCTTTTGAAGGGATTCCAGCTAATTCCACACACAAGTCTGGCTCCAAGACCTTTCCTTCCCTGCAGACCCTAGAGGACCTGGGGCCAGCCCAGACCATTGCATGCCTTGGCCCAGCTCAACCAGTCTAGGAAGAGAGTGGGACCAGTACAGTGAGGGGCCTGAATGTCCCTCCCATGGTCCTTCTGGAAGAAATGGATCAGAAGAGGAAGATACTGAAGCAGTGATGGATGCAGGTGGGGGAGCTCCTGTGCTAGATCCTCTACAAGAGAGCTGCAAACCAAGCTTTGTGGTGTGGAATTACACAGGGAAAAGGAGGAGGCTTGTCCCAGAGAGCTCCTGCCAAAGTGTGAGACTGGTGGAGGTGAACAGAGGAGCAGTGAAGGGATCCTGAAGTGATCCTGGTGCTGTGCTGGCATACTTGATGTAGAGTCACAGCAGAAGGAGGTTTTGAAGACAAGTGAGGAGCTTTCTGGGTGTTTTTCCCTGCTAGAAGCATGAATAAAGAAAAGCACGAAGTGCTTCATTGGAAATCTGGTGGGTGGCTTAGTGCTGTGAGCTGATAGAAGGTGGGGGCTCATTCCTTCATAATGAATGAAAGATGACAGATGGGGAGAGGCAAGGAAAGGCCTTCAGCACTGGTATAATTAACTTACTCCTGAGAACACTGGGATGAGCTTTTTCCTAATATGATAGAGAAAAGAGGATTGTTTGACTAAGGAGATAATGGGAATTGTAGAGGTGAATGTGGTTGTGCTCTGTTCCTGAGACACTTGAAGCAAAGTGTCCGTGCCAGCTTCAGGAGCAGATGTAGAGGATGGATTTCCTGGTCTCGGGGAAGGGGGGTGGGCTGCACCTCCTGGGGTGCTGCTCTGAGCTTAATCCACAGCCCTGAGCCCTTGGCTTGGAGGAGGAGGTGAGGAGCCGAGCCCCCTTCACAGCAATAATGACTTCACACCCCGACTTTTTCCCCACGAGCCTTTTCTCTTGCACACTAACGAGTCTGAGCCTACTTCATTGTGCCTCAGTAATTGTGCTTTTAATTATGCTGTGTGTCTACCACCATCTGTTGTGCTCTTTTCAGAATCTGTTTCAGTTCTGATATCCCCTTTTGAGATGAAGGGACCACGAGTGCCCACAGTACCCAAGGTGTGGATGAATCACAGATTTTTCTGTTCTGTTCTTTGCTTTCCAAATGATTCATTCCACTTGATCTGTTTCTCGATGGTTGCCGAGCCTTGAGCTGACATTTTCATGGAGCTGACAGCTTTATGTGGGAAAATGAAGGCCGACCGAGAGGAGTGAAAAAGGTGTCTGTTGGAAAGAAAAATCCTGATCTTTTCAAGATGAATTTATTTGGATATGGGCTATCAGAGGATTCTGAAAGGAGAGGTTAAAATAGCTCCCAGTGTGGATGTTACCTGGGAGAGGCCAGTGTGAAGTTGCTGGTGTTGGGATGATGCTGTGACTTGGGGATAGACAGACAAGAGCAGCATGGTACACATCCCCTCAAAACAGGGCTGCAAGGGACAGGGACATCAAGCCAGGAGAGGGAGCTGGAAAGGCTCCAGCTGCAATAAGGGAGATGAAGAGAAGCAAAACAAGGTTAATGAACGAGAGAGCTTGTCAGCAAGGGAGGAGAACTGCAAGTGTGGGCAGAGGATGCCCAGCAGCATCTGGGAGGGGGTTACATCCAGGGCTGGCACTGAGGTGGGGTGCCCAGCAGGAGCAGCAGCATCCCAGAGCACCCCTCACAGTTCACTTGCATACAGAGGGAACAGCTGGAGATGTGTCAGGGAGGGTTAGGTAGGAAATCAGGAAAAGGTTCTTCCCCCAGAGGCTGCTGGGGCACCGAACAGGCTCCCCAGGAAATGATCACAGCTCCAAGGCTGCCAGAGCTCCAGAAGTATTTGTACAACCTATGGGTCCCTTCCAACTCAGGATGTTCCATGATTCTGTGAAGTTAATCTTGTGGATCAGATGGTCCTGCTCACCCAGTTCCAGAGAGAAGATGGAAGGTGAGAGCAGGGAAGAAAATCTAGCATTTGGTGGGTGAGAAGAATGGGCTTAATGCCAGGTTTTTTTGGGTGTAGGATAAATGTGGCTGAATCCAAGGAACAGTGGCTACAGGGAGGCCAGGAGGTGATAACCTGCAAGTGGCCTGTTCTCATTTCTAGGATAAGGGAATAAAACTGTCATCTGGGGAACTGTTGATGTGGTTCTGGTACCTTTTGGCTGTGTGTGGAACATCTTTTCCCTTCATAGGACAGAATGGTTTCCTCTCTGTCCTGTCTGCCCCTGCTCTGACTCCTTTCTCCTGGTGTGCAGGGCCTGTCCCACTGCTGATACTGTGCTATGTCTGGCTCTGAACACCTTGTTCTAAACAGGGTGACCTTTTTCTGTACTCTTTGTCCTCTAGAGCTCTGTCACTGGTTGGGCCCACAAACCCAGCTCTGACACCAAACAGCTTTGTCTCACTGCTGTGCACATTCTGTGCATCTGCAGGATGCTGCAGTGGGCTCTGGTTTGGATCTCTGCATGGGATGTGGCTGAGTGGGTATCATACATGCTGCCAGACCCTCAGTGCCCTTAGAAATCTTATTCCATCCCAGGCCAGAGGGAAATTATCCCTTGGCCTCTGGAAGTTGCTCCTCATCTTGTCTTCCGAGCATCTCTTAAAAAAAATTTGGGCTGTCCTGATGTGATTTCCTGATGCCCTTTCTGCCCTTGCTCTTTCCCCTGGGCCTGAGACCTTGGTGTTTCAATGTCACCCATGGTCATGGGAGAGGAAAAGAACTACCTGGGCCTTGGTTTGCTGTTCCTGTTCCAGCTCCTGGACACCTTTCCCCTCCAGCTTCGTGCTGTGGGAAAGGATGGTGGTGTCCTTCTGCTCTTGCTGGTTTCTTATGCAGGGAGGATGGAGAACATCAATAGCTCACAGATCAGCTCAGGGGCTCTGTCATTCCTGCATTCCACAAACAGGTTCCTTTCCAGTCTCCTCCTGTACATGCAGGGTGAGGAGCCAAGCACCAGTTGCAGGACAGGACTGTAAATAAGTTTCCTTCAAAAACCAGTTCTATTTAGCTCAAGGCCATAATGGGAAAACCACTGTGATTCCATTAAATCTGCTTTGTATCAGTCCATGGAGCTGGGCCTAGGTGAGAGGTGCTGGGATCCCAATAGGCCACTAATTAATTAACTACCCCACGATCTTCATTGGCAAGGCAGGGCCCTTCCAATGGTTAATTAGGGTGGGAGCCAAGGAGAGGCTCTGTCTCAGTGGTGATCCACGCTCCCTCTGGCTTCCTTCCTCACAGACATGTCCTGGCATTGTGAGGGGAAGCCAAGGCTGAACATATGGCTCATTATGGAGCTCTGACCTTCCTGGAGTGGGGCAGAGCCAAGTGGCTGGAATTCCCTTCCAGTGCCACTCAAAACCTACCTGACTGCCGTGGAAATCCTCTGTGACATTTCTGGGAAAACAAACCCTTGGCCCAAGTGCCAACAGTTGTTATTCCCTCATGTTCTTCCTTCCTGTGCACCATGGACAGCTGAGACACTTGGGGTGGTGCAGCAGGAGAGCACCTGTGACTTCCTTGTGGGCTCTGTGTCACAGGTGATGAACAGCAGCACAGCTCCATGGGTGCCCCCTGCATGGCTCTGGGAATCCCAGGGGCTGCATGACCGTGGGTAGGATACCTGAGGCAAGCCCCACATAGCTCTGTTGGGATCTCCCATCCTCAAACATATTTGGGGTGAATCATGGTAGTTCAGGAACTGTCCAGCTCTTCTGGCAGTGAAATCCATGACTGGCTGGCCTGAGAGAGACCTTGGATAAGTGAAATGTAAACACTCACAGTGGCTTGCCAAGATGTGAGTGGGAAAAACCTTCCTCAGAAGAAGATTTCCCATCTCTTCCCAAGGTGTCCCAGCTGCTGAGTATGCTTTGTTGTCATGGCCTCGTGTCTGGGATTTGCTTTTCCCAAGACCTTGAAACCTATTCCCCTCCCCAGCTCCTCGTGGAGCTTGATGCAGCCTGTCTCCAGAAATACAGCTGTTTGCTCCTTCTCTGGAATCAGAGAATATTTCTACTTTCTTTCCTTGTGCTCTGCAATGACCTAATTATTTAACTTTGCATTGCAGCCTCTTCCTACAGCACTTGCCAAAGAGCTCATCAAAGCCTCCCATCCCCAGTGCTGGACGAGTTGGATTATTAATCTCTCTCTGCTCAAGGTTAGAAGAGATATTTCCTCCTCTTATGGACAACTCCTCCAGACAAATCTTTGGCTTTTCCACTCAAGATCACCTGCAGGCACATGGGAGGGCGTTGGAGTGATGCTCATTCCTAGCATAAGGTTCCTCCAGGCTGCAGTGGAATATCACACACTTAATTCTTGGCATAACTTGATCCGTCTGGTCTTGGGATGACTGGAGGAGTGTTCTGGTCTCCCTCCTTCCTTGATAAAAGGAGGTTCATAATTAACCTTATTCTTCTTGTTTTAGGGAGATTAGTGCCAAAGGCTAAAATGCAGGCAAAATCTCTCACCTCTGGCTGTGATTTCCCAATTCTGTGACGTTCAGGAGCTGTGGCAGTGCAGGGGGATGTTCAAGCCCAAGTCCTGCACTGGGATTTCATGTGTGTGTGCCTGTGCTGTGTGCAGGAAAACTGCTCAGGGCTCACTCTGCCCAGAGTGCTGCTCCACAGGAATGCAGTATCTGGGAGAAGGAGTGTCCAGTCAGCCCCCAGCCCTTCTCTGGGGGGGTTCTAGGGGGGTAACGTGGTGCAGAGCTGCCCATGGGATCAGGACCAGCAGTGGGTCTAAAGCCACTAACACCCCTTGATCACCCAGTGACCCCACTCCAGGAGATCATTTGGAGTAAGGTCAAAGGACAGGGAAGTAGGAAGAGAGCAGGAGACATTGGGAAGGTGTTGGAAGTTGCTGTCAAAGTCAAGGGAGCTGGATCTGACTGGTACTGGATCCAGGATATGAGTAGGGCAGAAGCAAGCAAGGTGGTTTAGTGTTACTCCATCCCTTCTTTATTTGAGCCGCTCTGCCAGTGTCACTCTCTCCCCCAGGACCTGCCCCCTGCCCAGGGGCTCCTGCACTGTGCAGTCTTTGGGCTGGAGAGCAGCACCCAGATCCCCCCCATCCCACCCTGCACCTGGGGACTGCCCATATCCATCATCCTGTGGCTGCTGGTACCCAGCATGTGCCTCTGCTCCCGGGCAGCAGCTGCCAAATCCATTTGCTTAGCAGGTGTGTTCCTGCATTCACGGGGAGAATAGGCTTTTTGGAAGAGAGGAGCGAGAGAATAGAGGAGAAACTGGCGGGAGTGCAGGAGGAAATAAAAGGAAGTAGAAGGGAGAGGGAAAAAGCAGCAAATGACTGGAAGAATTAGAGATGGAGTGTGGAAAGGACTGTACATCCCCTGTTGCTTTGAGCACTCAGCAGATCCTGTGGTGTGTCTGCTTTATTACTGACAGAGTTCTCCCTTCTGTCGGCTTGTTTCCTAATTGCTGGTCTTGTAAACTGCTTGATTTATGGCTCTGTTCATCAGTTCTGGCCCTCGGGTATAACATGCTTTTCCTTCCAGGCTGGGAAGTGAATAACGAATTAACAGCCTGCCTTAGGTTCAATGAGAAGCTGAGCATTCAGGGATCTTTATTGGGCTGCACATGCCAAATAGAAGTGCTTAATTTTTACTTCTCATTCACAGAGGGTATTCAGCAAGTCCTTCCCCAGGGCAGCAGCAGCGTTGTGGCTGCGTGGTGCCTTTGAAGTGTCCCACAAGAGAAGCCACCAAGGAATGGTTTTGCTGTTGGTTTGCACAGAGAGCCCAATCTGCTTCCTCACAGCTTGCTCTGAAGCTAGCATTGTGTGCCATACACGTTTGTCTCGTGCAAACTTCCCTTCAGAACAGCCCAGGGATGAAGTCAGAGAACAAATGGCCCTGCTGAGCCAGAGCTGTGCCTTGTGCTGTGCCAGCAGCCAGCCCCTGGCTGTCACCCCTGTGCTCACCCCTGAGAAGGGGTTTGCCCTAAAGCCTGGAGTACACTACAGTCAGTGTAGTTTAAGTCTTCAGTGAGTGACTCAAATAGCTCTGCTCCCTCAGAGCAGCCTTCCATGGCAGTCCAGTGCCTTCCACACAGCTGTGATCCTTGTGGCTCCATGGTCACACCACCATGCACCAGGTTTATGGAGCAAGCACACCTTGGAATGCTAAGCCCAGGGTGGGAGGTTCCTTGGGTTCAGGGCCTGGCTGTTCTCCTTGCCCAGAGCTCAGGTCAGGAAGTCACATCATGTGCCCCCAGCAGCTCTGCACCACCCAGCCGTGCTGTGGTGGACACGTGAGAAGGAAATGCCTGTAAAACAACACCTTTGTGGAGGAAGAAAAGTCTTGTAAAGAACAGAGGAACTGCTGTACACTGCAGGGCTCTTCTGTGAGCACAAAACAAGTGCAAGCTCAGGACCTACCGGTCTCCAGCAGATAAAGTTTAGGCTGCCAGGTTCCCTCAGGACTTGGCAGCTCTGCCCTCCTGCCCTCAACAGCCTCTCAGGATGCTGCTGCTGCCTCTGAGCTGCTTCATGGCTGTGGCAGGTGGATCTGATGTGCCTGGAAGGGTGAGCTCAGGAAAACGGCTCTGTAGGATTGACCTCGGCATCATGAGGCTGTGAGTGAGGGACAGAGCTTGTAAAGTCAAGTGCAGCATTAATGTAAGGCTGCAGCACCTCAGGGGCTGTAAAAATTCTGTTAGAGGGAGAGTTTTAACACATCTACTTAGTCCTGATCCAGCCCTCACTTGTCCGTGGGAGCTCAGCTGGATGGAGTGCTCTCTTCCAAGAATCCTACAGCAGGGAGAGCTGCTGGTATCTGGATCTGCTCTTGGAGCACAGACAATAATACATAAATGGCAAGGTGTGGCGTTTCTTTCCTCATGGCATTAGCAGCACATGATTAGATGGTTGTGGTCATCCTGTGTGCTCTGCTCTTGCTCTGCCTTCTGCTGATGGTCCTGCAGGTGCAGACACCTGGAGAGCTTCTGAGGAGCAGGGAACAATGCCTTGGAGCCCATGAGCATCTGGTATCATCATCTTTGACTTCTCACAAGGCTCAAGAACCTGTCCAACTTTTGGGAAAAGCTGAGCTCATGTGTCCTTATGCCACATCCATCAAGATTCCTCTGTTTTTATTTAAAATCCATGATTTCTCACCCAGCTGAGTCCTTCCAACAATCCTAGCAGGCTATAACAGCAGGATCTTGGAGTGCAGAGTAGGAGAGGACACGGCAATGTTCTTCATGGGACATGAGCACCCACATCCCATGGCTATAGTCATGTGGATTTTTGTGCCATGGAGTCCAGGATCCAGGAGCATGAGGACAGAAGATCAAAAGAGCTCTTGCTTGCATTTCACACAAGCTATGATCAAGAATATTTACTATAAATCACTAAACTAGTCTAAATATATACTCAAAGTTCAGGTGCTATCACTTCCTGATAAAAAAATTTGAACTGCGTTCGGTTCAGCGTGTGAGTGTGCTCACACCCTGCAGAATCTGTGCCACACTTGCTAAACTGCACAGCAGGCAGGATGGCTCAGGAACAGGAAAGGCAGGAGGCCCAAGGTTCTGCCTGATCAGCTTGCCAAGGTTGCAGGAGCAATAGTCCCGGATTCATGCTGAAGGTGGGCAGAGGAGGAACCTGCAGACTTACCTTCTTCCATGCACAAGCTGGGGGAGTTTCTAAGCTTGAGTCCAAGCCCCTTCCTCTCTGAGTGCTGCTGTGACGTGACAGCACAGCCCAGCCCAGCCCAGCACAGCACAGCCCAGCACAGCCCAGCCCAGCCCAGCCCAGCCCAGCCCAGCCCAGCCCAGCCCTGCACAGCCCAGCACAGCCCAGCACAGCACAGCACAGCCCAGCCCAGCCCTGCACAGCCCAGCACAGCACAGCACAGCCCAGCCCAGCCCAGCCCAGCCCAGCCCAGCCCAGCACAGCCCAGCCCAGCACAGCCCAGCCCAGCACAGCCCAGCCCAGCCCAGCCCAGCACAGCCCAGCCCAGCCCTGCACAGCCCAGCACAGCACAGCACAGCACAGCCCAGCCCAGCCCAGCCCAGCCCAGCACAGCCCAGCCCAGCACAGCCCAGCCCAGCCCAGCACAGCCCAGCCCAGCCCAGCACAGCCCAGCCCAGCCCTGCACAGCCCAGCACAGCACAGCACAGCACAGCCCAGCACAGCCCAGCCCAGCCCAGCCCAGCTCAGCCCAGCTCAGCCCAGCACAGCCCAGCCCAGCACAGCCCAGCCCAGCCCAGCCCAGCCCAGCCCAGCACAGCCCAGCCCAGCACAGGAAGTGTCTCCTCCAACCTGTTCCTCCTGCTCACACTGCACAAGAGGCTGGAAATGCATTTAGAGGGAGATGCTTCTCTTTATACTCGATATTCACATGGTGAGACCCTCCCTCCTCACCTCTGACCTGTCCCCCTGCCTGGCTGCCAGCGTGGATGTGAGCAGCCCAGTGTTTAATCTCCTTCTGGACGATGGAGCAGGAGCTGTTCCCGAGCTGTCCCTCCCCTGCCCGTGGGTAGCAATCACCTCGGGCCGGCTGCGAACAGCAACGGCTCCATGGGCGAATGGAGCTGCCGCTGCCTGCAGGTTAAAAAAACCCTGCTGGTAAGAAGGGCATCTCTTACAGCTGAAGGTGTGATAGATGAGCGTCTGCTCTGTCCCCAGAATGTGACTTTTTGAAGTTCAGTATTTCCGCAGAAGGTTACGGCCCTGCGCTGTCAGGGCTGTGTGCTGTGTGCGGGGCAGGGTCACTGGGCTGCTGGCACCGCTGTGTGTGCCCAGCCCGGCGTGTCGGCTGTGACCTCCGGCAGGGGCAGTGCCCGCCCTGTGTCACCGCCCCGGACACCCCCCTGTGGGGAATGAATTCCCAAGAACAGTTTTTTTAATCTACGAGGTGTCCACACAGTTGATTAGGGTTGTTGTTTTGTGTTAATGTGTGTCTACCTAGTTGACCATAATTGTTGACGTTTGTATTGACTATTTGTTGTTAATGTTGTATGTCTTTGTAAATTGTTAATACTCCTGGTTGTCTGTCCCTTACCATGTCCGAAGTAGTTGACCATAATTGATGTTTGACTATTTATTGTTAATGTTGTATGTCTTTGTAAATTGTTCATATTCCTGGCTGTCCCTTACCCTGTCCCAGTACTCACTCACAGCCATGCCCATCTCCATTGCCCCCTCCCAAAACGGCGCCTGGCAAACAGAGGAACAGCAAGTGCTCATGGGACACAATTTGGTAATAAAAACCCCTAAGAATAACGAGCCAATGTAACATCTGAGACTAAAATTAGTACTACCAGGTAGGGAAAACAGTAGAGAAGATGAAACAACAAACCAGGGCTTTTTCTGCCTTATCACCATGACCCAACAGCATCTGGTCGACAGGACATCCCTAGACGAAGAGGCAGTTTTCATATTTTTGAGGATTCCTGTGAGGACGGAAGCCCCAGCTCTACCAAGAGACAAAGCTGTGCATCTCCTCCTCCTCCTCACCATCATCCCTCGGGAGCAGTGGTGGTGTGCATGGCCCCTGGGGCTTCCCACCCAAAGTTGTTTTCAATGAGGGCCTTGGAAAGGAGCTGGCCCCCTGGCCCTTTCTTACACCCCCAGCAGGCAACTGTGGCTATCCAGCCCACGGGAGCTGCAGGAAAGGATGAACTTGGGGGTTTAGGGGTGAGCCCTGGATTTGAAGCTCAGGAATAGTGTTGATTCTCAGGTCAGCAGCACAGCCAGGACTGTGCCCTTGGCAGAAACAGCTTCTGGAGCAGCTGGGCGAGGAGGGTCTTCCTGGCTGAGTGCTCTAAGAAGTGTTTGGTGTTGGAGCTGTGGGGCTCATCTCACCAGGCCTGTGGCTGCACACAGCATTTTGATGGCTCTCACCCACCAAAGACCTTGGCTTTTCCTCAGTTCTGAGCTTCATGGTTACTGAATTCAGCCTTGAGAGCTCTTCAAGTGAGGGAATAGGGATTGCCACCATCTTCCTTATCAAGCTGCAGTCTCTAGAGACTTTATGGGTCCAGAATCCCTGTGTTCCACAGCTCCATTGAGGCATCTGGCAGTACAAGGCTGCCCTGAAGAGCACAAAGTGAATCCCTCTGAAAATGACCTTGGCTAAGGGATGTGTGACATAGGTCTGGACTGGGAGGGCTCCTGAGGAGCAGGCTGGGCTGTGGTCTTTTAAAACCTCAGGAAACTATGGATGTGAAATGTAGGACACCAACAGTATGCTGATAATTCCTCATGAGCATTCCTAATTCATCCATCCCTCCCACAGAGGGACAAGGAGAGAGGAGGAAAGTGCTCATGCACATGTAGGGTATGGAAAAAGACAGCTCATGTTGGCTGAGCCAGATTAGGGAGCAGTGAGAGGCCACCCCAGCTGGCAGATGGCACAAGGGTGGTCCTCAGGAGTGGGCAGTGACAGAGCTGGCACAGCTGCAGCTGGGCTCTGATTTTCCTGCTCGTGTGCCCACGGTGTGCTCCTCCCTTGGCAGCACTTGGAGCCTCCATCCCTTCTCCCTACACAGAGGATTGCTTGCAAGCTAGAAGGAGAATCTGGTGGCAGGCCCCACAAACGTTTGGGTGCTTTCCAGATCTCTCCCACTCTCTGTAGCAGCTCTCGTCTTGCTTGAAGTCAAGGACACAGATTAACTCTCAGTTTGCCTTTCTCTTCCCCACAGCACCCATCAGCTCCAGCTTTGCACCCAGACAGAGATGGGCTTTATCAGAATACCTGCCAGGTGACAGGAGACTCTTGATTGATCCATTTTGAGTTCCCTGGAGCCCAGCTGGGGCTGCTACACTGCTGAGTTTGCTCTGGGCATCACCCCTCCAGGTCCTTGAATAGTGTCACACAATTATAAAATCATCCAGGTTGAAAAAGAGCTTTAAAATAATCCATCCAACTTCTGAGCATAGAGAAGGGCTCACAAGAGAGAGCTGTTTAGAGTGGTAAAGTGTGGCTGACCCCTAGCTCAGACAGGCTTCTCCTTTTAGATCCAAGACTTGGTCCCTAAATCCAACCAACCCAGCTCTGGTTCTGTGCCCTGCTTGGAAACAAAGGCAAAAGTTGTAGCCTGAGCTCCTGGGCTGGCCAGAGCTGTGCTGCCCCTGGGGCTGACTGGGGCCATCTCAGCTCTCCTTCCTGACAAGCCTGGGCTGCACGGGGACAGGGCAGGGGGTGGTCTGTGATGATCTGGTGACCTCCCAACAGGTCCCCAGCAAGGCAGAGCCCTTTTCCCACTGGCATCGCTGCTGCAGGGATGAAAAGTCCTGGCAAGGCAGGAGCAGGAAAAGGGAGGTGACTTTCCTCTGATTGCTTTGTTTGTTGTTTAGGGGTCGGGTGGAAGAAAGACTTTGCCGACTCGATTAAGAAAGCCATTGTTTAGTTGAGGACTTATTTGTTCTTTGGGAAGAAGGTCGTGTTTGCCTTTGGGGGAACATTGTGCAATGCCAGTTCCTTTTAATTAGTTGTTGTTTCTTTACCTTGGCGTGGTTTAGCCAGAGAAGAAGATTCTGAAAGGAGAATTTAAAGAAAAGCCAGGGAGAGGAACTAGAACACAAAACAAAGCTCAGATGTGGGGCTGGGATTTGGGATCTGTGCTTCCAGCTTGTCCCTGCTATGCACACACTTAGCAAGAAAAGCTTTTACCACAGGGGCTGAGGGTGTGCCTCCTTGCTTTCCCACTGTTCCTGCCTCTCCATCCACTTCAGGGATGAATGAGGGAAGCCTGTGTATCTCTGTGGTGGGATTCATGGCCATATGGAGATGAGCTGAATGTACAATAGCCTGTTTCCCAGGAGAAGGGCCCTGGACCAGCAGCCGTTTGGCCCAGATGTCTGGGAGGGCTGAACCTCTCTCCCTTTTATGATTGCACCTGGTCATCCTCTTTCAGTCCTTCTGTCCTTGAGGCTGAGTGGAAAGATCTGGGGATCAGGGCAGGCTGCTAAGCAGAGGGATGTGCCATGTCACCAGTGTTGAGGGTGTTTAGGTACCTGTTTGTCCGACTTCAGTGAGAACGGCGCATTAAACGGGACAGAGGATCTTGCCTCCCCTCCCTTCATATCCACCCTCGTTTCTATCCATTTTCCTCTCTCATGGCCTCATGGGGAGGGAGCAGGGGGAGGATTTCCCTCTGTCCTCCCTCCTATTTCTTCAGGTTGCAGCTGCTCGACGCCGGGGCAGTGTCACAGTCCTTTGAGCTGTGCCTCTCACCACGTCTTGCCCCTGAGCTGGAAGGCGGTGACAGCCGGGGAGCAGGGACAAGCAGCTGGCCCTGCAAAGCTGCAGGTCAGGGGAGGGTTTGCTTTTGTGCAGGCCATAAGGAAAGGAGCCGTCGTGGCACAAAGAGAGTTAAAAACGTCTCCATGAAAGGCCCGGGGCTGGCCGGAGCTCGCAGGCTCCGTGTGCAGGCTGCTGGCAGCCCCCGGAGCAGGGCTGGTGCCTTGTGTGTGCTGGGCATCCCCGCTGTGCCTCACCCCCTCTTCGAGCCCTGCCTTCCCTTCCCTTTCCAGCTCCTTCAACAACAGAGGTGTTGAGGGAATTTATACCTCTGCCTGGTAACAAGGCAGATCAGCGAGACGCTGTCACGGTTTTGTGAGGGCTCCATAGATTTTTATTGCTTTTCAGTCCTTGGGTTCCCAGCCTTCCTTTGGCTTGTAAATTGCCCACAAAATGCAGACACAGCTCCTATTCTGTGAGTCCCTTTGATGATTTTATTTATATCTCTGGCTTTGTCTTGTCTTTTATTACAGGGAGACTGCAATTAATTATTATCCCATCAGCTTCTATTTAGGCTGACAGTACAATGCAGTGCATAGTGTCCAACCTTGCCCTGCCCCTGTGTGCACGAGCAGGACACTATTCTGGGGAGGAACAAAGGCCTGGCAGCTTAAGAAAGGGACTTGCTGCTAAAGGGCAGCTGAGAGGCTTCAATAGCACCAGCAGGGTACAGTTGTGACAGAGCTAAAGTGACCAGACATCCCAATTTAGTTGTGATGCTCTCAGTTTTATCTTCTTATCCGCAGCGTATTTTAGGCTTTTGCTCTTTGGGTGTTTGAGCACAGACAGGGCTCCTGTGTGTTTTTTCCCCATGTCTCTGATTGACCCGATCTTTTATTTTATTCGTTTATCTTTTATTTTATTTCTTTATTTTATTATAAAATAGAAATTGCACTTGAAAGATCTGTAAACCAGTCCCTGCCTCAGTGGGGAGACAGGAGGTGCACACACCAACAGAGACGAGCAGCATGTTGGAGCAATCATAGTTCCAGGGAACATTTGCCTGGGAAGCAGACAGAGGGAACTGGGCGTGTTTGGGCAAGAGAGCACCTGGTGATGATGCTCTGACAAAGAGGGAGGGATGGGTCTGTGCTGGGAGGGCAAGAATGGACTTAACAACAAGGGATATCCAACGTAGGTGCTGGGAAAGTGGTAAGAATAGTAACGGTGTGAGCACATCTCTGGGCTGCAGAGGAACAGTTCCCAGGGCTGGAGCTTCTTAGGAGCAGTTTGGATACATTTCTGGCTTGTTTTCTGTGTGTATGTGTCAGAAGGAAGTGATGCCAGGCACAGCCCTGAAATAATAATGACTGAAGACCTACAGAACAAGCGTCTGTTAGACAGGGAAATGTCTGATGGTAATTTCAGGGCTCATCTCCTATCTAGTCTTTGGTTTTGTTCAGGGAATATCAGTTTTCTCCACTGGCCATCCTGTCACTAGAAAACCAGAGAAGCTGTTTTTTTATTTTTCCCCTTTATCTTCACATCTTGTGGGAAGGTTTGTTTGCCCTACTAGGATGGCACAGCGCTGATGCTGAGCAGTGCTGGTGATGAGATAAAGGTGTTTTGACAAGATCCAGGTGAGAAGAAGCTGTTGTTAAAGCAAATGTTTGTTCACTCCACTCCTGCTTTTTTCTCTGGTTGTTTGATGTGTTCATTTACACCTGATCTTGGCAGCCTTGGCAGTGCAGCTCTTGCTCTGACGCCCCCAGACCAGCTCATGATAACGGAGCAGAGTCTCTGGGCCCGTGTCCTCATGAAAATTCCCTTAGTTCTTCACTAGGATTGGCTCGGTTGGTCAGAACATGATGCTAATAATGCCAAGGTTGTGGGTTTTACCCCTGTATGGGCCATTCACTTAAGAGTGGGACTCGATGATCCTTGTGGGTCCCTTCCAGCTCAGAATGTTCTGTGATTCTGAATTCTGCACCAGCTCTCTCCTGAGCAGAGTCCACTCCATGCTTCAGAGGAAGCTGGAACATTGGGCTACCATGCCCTAAATTCTGAGGTGTTCCTCACTCCTGCCCTCCCCAAATAACATGTGCTTACTGGCCCACATGGCTGCCAGCCATTGCCTGCCAGGAGTTTTTCAGTCCAAGGGAATGTGGCTGTGGGGCTCCGTGGGGAAGGAAGGGCACGCCTGGGCAGGGAGGATGGGCAGACTGAGCTGGCTCTGCCCCTGCCACAGTCGGGGTGGGAGAGATGGCAACGGCAGGGCTGGGATGCTGAGCTGCCTGTAGGAAACAGGCTTGGGTTTGGGGTGATCCTGGTTCACCCCACTTAATTCAGCAGCTTGGGTGCTGTCCTGCTCAGGTGGGAGCTGGGGTGGCCTGGATCGCTGTCCTGTGGGAGAACTGAGCCTAGATCTACATTCCTTCAGGTCTCCCCTGTGCTTGGAGCATGAAGGTAAAGGCAAGAGCAGCAGCTCTGTGGCTGATTCCATGTCTCCCACTTGAATACCTCTATTGGAAGTGAGATCTTCCACCTCCACCCAGCTGCATTTCTGCTGGATCTGGGATTTCTAGGATGAAATTGCAACTGAATTCTGCCAGCTTTGAAGCCTGAATTAGGAGGGGTGGTCTTTACATCAGACATGTAATTACCTGTCTACAAAATTATGAACGTGTACAAGAGAAAAAAGGGAAAAGCAAGATCTCTGTCAAACGGCAGGAAGGCTGTCATTTTCCCTGTTATTTTTTGGGTTGATTTCCTCCATTCACAGCAGTGCTTAATCCAGCTGGGAACCTGCTCCAGAGATCATTCTGTCTGATAAGCTCCCTTGTCAGTGCTGACCCTGAGATCTGTAAGGACACAGGACTTGATGTTAGAAAAGCCTGGAAAAATTCTCCAATCTGCAGCATATTAGAAGCAGGAAAAATCTGTTTTCCTGGGTAAGAACATCTTTTTATGGTGGTTGAACACTGGCTGGCAATGAGGATGGCAGTACTACTTGTTAAATGCAAGTTACTGAAATACTTCATTTTGGGACTAATTACACAGTGCATGATTGCTCCAGAGATTTGTGTAATTAAGGAGAAGGTTCCTGCAGCACTATCGTGATGTTGATGGTGCTCATTGAGAAGAGACTCAGATTTCCTGGTAGGGCACAGACTATGGGCTCATTAAGGGGTTTTATGGAGTGCCCCTGTGTGTCCTGCACTTGGAGACAGTGTCTCCTCCTTCCCTAGAGACATCTTTGGATTTGACTAAAGTCCCAGGTTATCAAAGCCTCCCATAATTTTAAATATGTGCTTAAAACCTTTTTAAGTCAATGATGCTGAAGGACCAGCCTCAGTTACACTGAATTTTGCCGGTTGGTCAGGGATGAATCCTCACTGGTACCTGCTCTTCCTCGAGGACACAGCTCATCCCTTGATCCAGCACAGCAGGCTGGAAATGCCTCAGTGACTGTCAGACTTAACTTTATTGCTCTTTAAACGCTTAAGAGCTTGAAAAGGTTTTTCTTTTCCCTGAGAAACTGAGAGTTTATGTAGGAGGAAAAAAATATCATCTCTGGTTATATTACTTTACTCTGCCAACCAGTGGGGAGGCTTGACAGAGGATTATATAGTGAAAAATGCTTTAATGACTGGACCTTTGTTTTACCTCTCAACTGTGACCATTTAAAAACTTTAGAAAAACCACATTTGACTGACTTTGCTCTCAACACGATGTTGAAGGTAGCCTCATTGTCTTGGAGAACAGGGTTGAAATTAAAATGTAATTTAATGATTCAGGTGGTAACCCAAATTACCCAATAGCTGAATGTGGAGTGGGCCTTCATGAGCATGCTTTGATATAAAAATGCTTCCCTAGACAAAATTAAATTTACCAATGTTATGTGGTTAAGTTCCCAAGCCACCGAATCCCAGAATGATTTGGATTGGAAAGGACCTTAAAATTCATCCCATTCCACCCCTGCCATGGGCAAGGACACCTTCCACTCTCCCAGGTTGCTCCAAGCCCCTTCCAACCTGGCTTTGGACACTTCCAGTGATGGGGCAGCCATGGCTTCTCTATGCAACCTGTGCCAGGGGCTCCCCACCCTCCCAGGGAACAATTCCTTCCCAATATCCCACCTATCCCTGCCCCCTGGCAGTTTAAAACCATTGCTCCTTGCCCTGTCACTACCTGCCCATATAAAAGGTCTCTTCCTCCTCTCCCATCTTTAAATCCTCTGTGAGGAATCTCAACTGAATGTTCAGCCAACAGCAAAAGGAAAGAAAAGTCTCTGCTTTGACTGAAAGAGCTGGAAGCAGATTTGGACATCTTTGCCCAGAGCTCTCTGGGAGAGACCCGAGTTGCTCTGTCCTCTGCAGAGTTCAGGTTTAACCAAAGCAGGCTCAAGGTGGGAGGAAGGTGCTGTGCCTAAAGGTGGCACAAGAGGACAGGAGCAGCCCTGGAATTGCAGCCCAAGCCCCCGTGAGTGCCTGTGCTCTGTGCCACAGCAATCCCTGCTCCTGGGGCCTGCCAGCTGCAGCCAGCTCTGGGGAGACCCTTCAGGGAAGGACATTATTGCCCACCACGGTGGGGAAAGGAACTGTAAGAAACAGATAGTTTTGCCATGCAACAGCTTTTTTTGGTTGTTTTTTGGGGAGGTGAGCTTTAGTAGTTTTATTAGAAGGCAATGGTGGGTCTGTGGTTGGAAGCTCCAAGGTGGACCTGCTCCTCTTTCTTTTGCCCAAGGTGCTTCGTCAGGGTCTGTGGAAAATCAGATCTGATAAATCCCACTTTGAGTGTCTTGTGCCAGGCTTAATTCCTCATGCTGTGTGTCTCTCTGAAAGAAGTCAAGAATCCTTGACTGTGGCTGCCCTCTCTGCAGTCATAGCTCCTTCATGCCTCCACTTGTTCTAGTATCCTCTTGCTCACTTTTAGTCCAGCCCATTCCCAAAACAACCCCACAATGCCGGTGCTCCATCCCAACAGAAATAATAACAGGAGGCAGAGATTCCAGAGGAATGCTGTTCTTCTAAAATTTTCATTTACAGCTAGTTTGCAGCTCAATTTTTTTTTTTTAGGATGAATAAATTTACTGTAATAGGAATGAGTCAGCATGGATATATTGCAGGTAAATCATGTAAGACTAATTTGATCACATATACTAATGAAATAACTATCAGGCTGGATAGTATAAATCTATCTGGTTGTCCATGAAGCTTTAAGAAAATTTTGCCTGATGGATTATAGTCCAAACTCCCTAAACGTAGGTTAAAATAATCTATTATTGAAAGGGGTAAAATACTGGGAAGAAGGCTTGGAGCTCAAGGTGAGTGTCAGTGAGGAGAGGACTGAGCAGCAGATCCTCTACTGGGGCTCTTTAATATTTTTATTAAAGATTTACAGGACATGGCAGCATGTAGGGTCATTAAATTTGCAGTTATACAGAGCTAAAGGGATCAGGCAAGACTTACTGGTCTTTCTTTGCAGAGAAATTACTTTCTGGCAATAAAATCTTCCTAAATTGTGCAGGGAGACTGAAAGCATGATCTTGACTGGACCAGGATGCTCCGTGGCAGTTGCAGAGCTGAAGGTACAAACTGGGGCTTTTATGGTGGGGTTGGGGAAGTTTGTACTGGGAGGGTGGGGGAGAGAAATCACATGCAGGACACAGAGAGAGTTTTCCTTGATTTTTAAATTTTTTGTGTCCTTAAGACACTCTCACCATAAACGTTTGCCCAGTAGTGGTTGACAGAAGGTAACTGGGAGCAGCTTCCAGAGTGGTGTGCTGTCTGTGCTGCTCCAGAGGCAGTGGGACGTGCCCTCCTCTCCCAGCCTCTCCAGGAAAAAAGCTCAGTTTTGGGAAGATGTTCTGTAAGTAGCAGCTGATTTGTCACATGAGATTCTGAGCAGGGAAAGAGTGAAAATAACAGGAAAGTGGTTTTTCCTCTATTTTGGTCTCTGATTTAAATCAGTTCCCGAGGCAGAATTCATTTCTGGGAGAAGAGTGATGCTTTTGAACTGAGATTTCTGCAAAGGGGGAGAACACCAGTGTTTCTGAGCCAAAGGAAGTGTCTAAAGGTGGCCAGTTGCACTTCCAGCATACCCAGATGCCACACTCCTGATTCCTTCACCAGTGAGACACTGAACTGCAAACCTTGTCATTAACAGAAGGGCAAAAATATTAACATCTAACCCCGAAAATAAATCTGTTCAATAAGTCAAAGATAGAAGCAAAGATGAAATCTGAAATCCCCACGGAGTGGGAATAACTCATTCCTGGTGCCAGTTCAAAATCAACCACCACAGGAGAATGTAATGATCCTGGTGTTTAGTGAAATTAGACTTGACACTGGCCAGGGCCCTGTTATTTTGGTTTGTTAGGATTTGCAATTGTTTGCCACCCATTCAAAATCCCAGTAACCTGTTCTAAGGGCAAGCAAATTAAGATTCCCTCTCTGTGCATGATTACTCATCACACCACAGCTCCACGTTAATTGGAAAATAACTGGTGGCTGAGCACATCTTAGCCAGGCTGTCATCAGAGCCCGGGAATGCCGGGCTGAGCTCACACACAATTTGTTGTACACACAACAGCTCACAAAAACCTTGCAGGAAATTAAAGCTCCAATAGCTTATCAGATGTAAAGGTAATTATTAATCCTTAATGATCCTGGTAATTTCTTTATGGGAATTCACCTCTACTTCCTTCAGGGCCTCCAGAATGAGAACACACGGTTCCCTTCCTGAACCTCAGCTCTGGATTTTCTTTTATTCAGAGCCTGACCCTGAAGTCTGGAGTTTGGAGAAGTCTGAGGGTTTGATGGTCCAAGCCAAGCTCCCAGGGCATGGACCTCTGCAGGCTGCACTCACTCACAGACAAGAGGACAACCATGGAATCACAGACTGCTGAAGTTTGGAGGGACCTTAAAGCCTGTCCAGTCCCAGCCACTGCTATGGGCAGGGACACTTTCCCCTGGAGCAGGTTGCTCCAAGCTGGTCTGGAACACTTCCAGGGATGGGGCAGCCACAGTTGCTCTTGACAGCTGTGGGTAAACTGGGAGCTCCAATCTTACCACCTTCCCTCTCCTACTAATGGGAATCTTGTTTAGCTGTACCAGAACAGAGTGGAATGGGGGGAGATTTAGCTGATGGGGCTGTGTAATCTGTCTGGGAAACACCATGAGGTCGTGCAGGGAGACAAGCAGGGGCAGAGAGGCTTCCCAGAGGTGCAGCCTGCACTAGGAAGCAGGAAGATGCAATATGAACAGATCTGGGGAGTGACATGCCCAGTGCTGGTCCACTCTGTGTTTTGGGAGGAATGACTTGGGATAGGTTTGGTCTGGCCCCATGGCTTGGAACATTCAGTAGCAGCGTGGGTTCTTTGGGTCCCTGGGGCTCCTCCCACAGCTGAAAGGACTCCAGTTCTGCAGCCTGGACCTGACTGTAGTGATTGGCAAGGTCAGGAGAGTCCCCTCAAAGGGGCTGCTCTGCTCCAATAAAGCAAACGCCAGCAGAGGCACGGGACGTGCAGGGAGCTGTCAGAGCAGCTGCTCCTTCCCGGAAACAGCAGATGAAAGTTAATCTGGACATGCACAGCCTGGTTTATTGTTTTGATAACACTTTCACTCTGAAATGCTGTTGTTCCAGGGAAGCAATAGCTCGCAGTCAGGAAGTTGCTTGTTTCATTATTAGAATTGCTGTGGCTCCCAAGGGAAGGGATGGCACTGTCTGGGCAGACTTGGATCTGCCGAGAGCACTTGGACCTGGTACTCCACCAAGGATGTGGTCTGTGGTGGAAAAGTTGCCACTGATGACATGGGATTTAGGAGCCAAGACAGAGGGCAAGTGGGACACAGAACTGAATGGGAGCAGTGAGAAGTGGAGTTCACCCAGTGACACGAGCTCCTAACTTGCTTTGGCAGGAAGCTGTACAGGTAAGATCTGTTTACTCAATGCATTCCGCTTTTATCCAGGAAATACACTCCTTGTATCCCACTGCCTGAGTCTACGTGTTCCCTGTGTATCCAAACAGCAGCTGAATTTTTGCTTGTGACAGTTCAGCTTGCAAAAACCAAGGGAGAGATGGAAAAAGACCTTTGTGCATCAGTGCCACGATGGATTGCTTTTTATTTTTGCTCCGATGCCAGGACTGGATTTGAAATAGAAAAGCAGGATCCTGTTTTGTGGAGTAACTTTTGGAGGGGGCCCTGAAGGAGGAATGTAAGACGGGCTGGAGAGATCAGCCAGGAACAGGAGAACAAAAGCTGCCAGTGTTGGGGACGTGGGAGCTGGTGCTGGATGAAGCGGGACCGCCCGCTGTTCGCGGCTCGCTGCTGCCGGGGCCGGGCTGGCATCCTGTGCAGGGGGAATGCAGGGAAGGGCTAATCTATGCAAACAGAAGGACAGACTTAGCTTGAGAAGATGAGCATGCTGAGCTGGTTTCTGCTCTGTTACACCCTGAAACCTTGTTGATATCCATGCGGCTCCCCAGCTGGAACTCAGAGCAGACGGGGGTTCTTTATGCATTTTCTCCAGAGCCAGGCTGGTGAGGATTTGTTCAGGACTGGAGAAACTGATACTGAGATTTTCAGCTCGGCAGGAGGGAATCTCTGTTTGCTTAATTTGGGAAGAGACAGCCCTGTAACTTACAGTATGTAAAGCTTAAGCAGAAGTATCCCCTCGTGTAGAGTTTGAGGCAGCCAGAAAAAGTCATTCAGGCTGCCCGAGCCATTCCACAGGCTTCCTCCATTCCTTCCAATACAAAGAGAAGCCTGCTCCACGCAGTTTATGCAAGGACTAGACTCCAGTGTAGAAATCCAGGGATTCCCACAGCCACATGGAGTGTAACCAACCCCCTGTATAATTTCTCCCAGAGGTGAGTTAAAGAGCTCCTTCTGGAAAACACCTGACCTCCTCATTTCACCTGGTGCCCTGGGAAGCTCTTCCAGTGCTGGACATCCTCCATGGATGTTTCTGTTAGGTATCTTCAAGGTTAAATTTGCAATTGTCTTGGAAGAGATACCATTGCTCCCAAAAGCCCTCCCCACCAACTGCCATCCCATATCAGTGCCTGGAGCAGTGGCCAGGTCCTGTCTCAGTCACATCCTTGACAAGTTGACACCTTGGGTTCCTTCAGGAGAATGCTGGGCACCTTCCATTTCCCAGCCTCGGAGTCACTGGTTGGCTTTGCAGAGTTGCTCCTGTATTTTCCCTTTCTCCATTAAGGAAGGAACAGAGCCTGATCATGGCCTTCCAGCAAGTTCCTGGAGCCGTGTGCCAGAAGGAATCCTTCCTGCTGGGATCATCCATCTGAGGGATCACAGTCTCCCTTTATGGCAGCTTTAGGGCTGCTGCAAATCTCCAGTGTCCTCCAAGTCCTTTTCCAAACTATTCCTTTCTGAGGCAGCATCCTGTGAGTGTAACCTGTGTTTCTTGTTTCAGTTTTCTTACCTTGTATTTGACAGTTTAAATCATGTTTCACTGGCATGTGGCCAGCTCTCACTCATGTCAGATCCCAGTGTATTGATAGCCCAATCCTGCTTCTTGTTCCCCTCCCACCAATCTCATTGGCATCTGCAAACTCTCCCATGACAAGGATTTATATAGTCATTCAGATAATTGATAAAAATATTAAATAAAATGGCAATGGGAATTTCTCTCTTCTTTTATCCCAGATATTTTTAGCCAATGTAATATTGCTGTATGTTTATTGAGTTGTGGCTGTTGGAACATCCCGTAAATATGCCTTTGAAGAACAGCCAGTTTCCAGGAAAGCTTTCCACCTTAAATGTGCATTCCCAGTCCATTATGCTGGCAGCTGAGGCCAGGGAAAACATGAATGTTAAATGCATAGGTGTGTATATCACTGCTGGTGCAGGTGTTTGCACAAGTGTAACCAGATCATGCATGCCCTGTGGTGCTGATGCAGCTTGCTGGCCTTTGGATTAGGAATTGACTCCTTGGCATTCTGAGGTCCAGCAGGAGGTTTTCCCATGTGGATTGGAGCAGCTTCTGAAGGGCTGAAGGTGCTGTTGTTTGGGAAGAACTTCTTTTCCTGGCTTTATGAGTCAGAGCTGAGCCTGAGCCTTGCAGTTTACCACAGTCATGCAGCTCTGCTTTGTGCCACCGTGTGTCAGCCAGGCTGGACAATGTCTCTGTGGAGCTGGACACTGTCCCTCTGGTGGTGCCCACCCCCTAGAACACTGTTAATCCACATTTCAAATGTTTCTTTTCAGTTGCTGGATCCCAGTGGGTAACAGGGCTGCTCTGATTGCCATGGACTGAGCTGGATCTGCAGCTTTATCCAGAGCCAGGTGTGCAGAGGTCAGTGCCAGTATTCCCAGAATGGCAGTGTGGCAGGATGATTCCTTTGCCACAAAGGATACCTTTGCCACCAACCCTCAGGTTTATGGGTTGTTCAGGACCTCTCAATGGGGAGCTCATTTAGATCCCTGGTTATGAGGTTATAAACCCAGGGAATTATTTGTAAATATCTCCTTCACCCTCCAAATCTGCAGCTGTCACCTGGCTTTGGGAGGTGTGGGCATGGTAGGATCTGGCTTCCCACTTCCAGAGGGAAGGGTTAGATGGGATATTAGGGAGAAAGTCTTCCTTATGAGGGTGGGCAGGCCCTGGCACAGGTTGTCCAGAGAAGCTGTGGCTGCCCCTGGATCCCAGGAAGTGTCCAGGACCAGGTTGGATGGGGCTTGGAGCATCCTGGGACAGTGGAAGGTGTCCCTGCCCATGGCAGGGATGGGATGAAATGATGTTCAAGGACCCATCCAACCCAAACCATTCTAGGATTCTGTGATTTTCTGATTCTGTGATCTGCCCCTTTTGCAGCACTTCCCAAGAGCAGAGATGTCACTGTTGGAGGGAGGGACAGAGGCAGCTCTTCTTCTGGTAGCTGTATAGCAAATCTCCCTGCAGAAATACATCTCAGAATCTCAGAACTCCTCAGAACTGGCCAAATATCCCCAGGCTGGTACAGCAGAGCACAAAGGAAGTGGTTGATATTCAGACCTTGGTCTTTGGGTGTGCAGGAGCTGAAAGCACAGGCAGGGCTGTGCCTCTGGGAGAGAGGCCTGGGCAGCCTTTGGCACAGGAACAGGAGCTTTCCTGTGCCACGCTGGAGATGGATGAGTTTTTATTTAAAAGAGGTGACTTGGCCTGTGTGGAGCTGCCCTGCTGTGCACGGCCCTGATCTCACTGTGGGATCAGCTCAGCACAGACAGCTCTGGAGGAGGGTCGTGGCTGGGGAGCTTGGACAGGAATAGAGGAATTCTGAGTGTACACAGCATCATCCAAGTGCTCCATCTCGTTGCTCATGGCACATAGGCAGGAGGGAACAAGAAGGGAGGGCAGCTGAAGGTAGTTCCTGCTACAGTCAGCTCAGTGTGGCCTAGGAAGGCCTTGGGCAACCTACCCACCATCCCTGTCTGCTTTTCATTATTGTTTTTATAGCCAGAAATAAGAGCTTTATTGGCTTTATTCGTCTCCTGTCAGATGCCCAATCAACATCTGGCAATGCAATAATTCCCAGAAAGTGCTGACCTAGTGAGAGCCAGTGGAGCAGGAGCTGTTCAGGAAGGGCTCCATCCTCCTTCCCATCCCTGGCTGCTCTTATCATTCTCTTCCCAGCACAAGTGGGATGTGTACCCCACCTCACTGGATTTCAGAGCACCAGGCTCCTGGGAAATCCTGATGTTGGAAGGCACCTGACAAAACAGCTGGGGCATGGAGATAGGGGCAGGAGGAACTGAGCAGGAGATGGGGCATCCTAAAAACTGCTGCTGGGCTGGAGTCTGCCCATGCATAGGGAGAGGATTGGAAAAGTGGATCAGAAAGGAGCTGATCCATTCCTTTGAGCAGTGCTGGGCCAGGGTAAGGGATGCACACAGCAGGGCAGAGCAGCTCAGCTCCCCCTCCTCCCATTTGCCTTTGGATTTGCACAGGACTCGGAACTCAGACATGAGAATGCAGGGATCCTTCCCAAGGGATCTTTGATAGAGTTTCCTGCATCTTCCTGTTAGAAGATTTTAAGATCCAGTAGAAGATTGAATAGAGAGGAACCCATTTTTATTTACTTGGGTGCATATTGGACTCCTCATAAAATAGGGTGTAACAAGCCAAAGGCAAGTTCTGTTCCACTTGGAGATTAGCTGGAGTGTGGCTGCTCCAGCAGGTCCAGCAGGTTCCCTGTCAGATCCCTGGGCTCCCACACGGGATTTCTTGAGCCCCCTTTTCCCACACAGTCCCGCCCTGTCTTCTCCCTCAGCTGTGGGTGGCTCGGTTTGTGCTGGATTGTGGGACCTGCCTTTCCACATCTTGGCTTTTCTTTGCCCCCTCTCCTACATTCCAGCTCCAGCCAGCTGGTCAGGGCAGTTCCTCCTTCTTCTCTGTCAGAGTCCTCTCCCCACATTTGGGTCCCTTTCTGCTGGCCAGTTCCATGGCAAGTTCCCTTCTGTTCCCGTGGCACTGTTCCTGTCCCTCTGATCGTGCTCCTGTCCCAGACCAGCTGCTGTCCAGCTCTTTCATGTGCTCTCCTGCCCCATAAATCTTCTGTGGGCTCTGCAGCCCCTCTGGAAGCCCTTCCCAAACATCCACCCTGAGACAGCATCTAACCAAGGCCGCTTTGTGATTTCAGGTGTTTTTGTCACCTTGTGCCTGCACTTTGGTGATGAGTGGAGTGGGTTCCCCTTTCCTCCTGCCCAGAAGTGGAGCCAGAGCAGACGGTGTTTGGCTCCAAGAGGGAAAAGCTGTATCCCAACATGGATATTCCCCTGGAGTAGCAAACCCTGCCATAAAACAAGGACTTAGACCCTTGTAGCCCAAAGCAATGCCGGGTATCTGCAGCCCGCTCCCATCCTGCTCCTTTCTGGGACATGCAGTGTCCCCGAGACCCCAGAGCTGGGTGTCTGTGCCCATCCTCTGCTCCAAACCTGCAGCAAAAGACACAGATCACTCAGAGAATGGTCCTGAACTGCCTCATCAGCTGCCCACTCGTGTGAGCAAATGCCACCAGTGGGAGCCGAGGCATCGCAGTCCAGCCCAGAATGCTCCTTTGAAGACATTTCAGCGGCTCAATTAAGTTTCCACTTGTGTGTTTTCTTTTTCCCCCCCCTTTGCTTCCATGGTCATTTAAAACAAATAAAGTGAGCAGAACACGGCAGCGTGATAACCACCCTTTAATTCCCTTCCCACGGGTCTCCTGATTATTTGGTGATTCAGCGGCAGCGGGGGGAACGTTTACGGAAGGGAAGGCGGGAGCTTCCCACAGGGACAACAGCTCCCAGCTCCCGGGCACTGGGGAGGAAATACGTGCCTCGGGTTCTCCTTTTCAGTCCCATGGATGTAGTGAATGCAGGGCAGAGCCCGGGCCCTGCAAGAGCAGTGGCCCCGTTCTCAGTGCCCTCGTTGTTCTCGCATTGTGCTCTGGGGACAGCACCAGTGCTCGGGATGTATTTCACGCTTCTGTGCAAACACAATATGAGATGAAGAATTCATACCCTCGCACAAGACCAGAGTGGATTTTCTCATAATAAGGAAAAGCAGACAGATTGGAGCCTGCCAATTCCTGCCCCATGCTCCTGCCTCCTTAGGAAGTTCAAACAAGCCTGTGCTTTTAAACTGGTACAGAGAAGTATATTACATTCTTTTAAAAAACCAACACAAACCATTTTGGATCTTTTTTTACATTATTACCCCCACCCCCGTCTTGGTAGGTGACTTTTCCAGCCTTCCCCAACTTGTTCTGCGGGGTCTGAGTGGGGCAGAGGAGAATTCCATGTGTTTTATGTGTGTGAACAATTAATAGTGGGACTGCGTGTTGCTGGAAGAGCCTGTAAAACACACGCCAGGAGGGGGAAAAGAACAACTGCCCAGCCTGCTAAACACTCCAGAGCTGTTCCTGTCCTGGAGGAAAACATGATGTGGGGGTTTGCTTACTCATCAGCAGCAGTAAATAACGGGCCTCACCTTGAGCTCTCCTTCAGCCACCTCTGCTTCTCCCCAGCCTCCAGGCTGGCAAGGAAAGGAAACACTTGCTGTCCTCTGAGTGACAAATTGGGGGTTTAGAGCTGTTCACATTTTAGCTTTTGTTTCTTCCCTGAAAAGCTCTGTTCTCATCCTTGTGGCTTTGTATTTCCCAGCATTTGAAGCCTGGAGTGCTTCTGCCAGCCTGACACTGGAGGTGAGTCCTGACCCCAGTGCCTGAGCTGTCACTGCCACATCCCAGGCAGGCATTGTGCATGCAGGTGCTTTTCCTGGGCAGGACGCAGGGTGCACCTGAGCCATTCCATACATTGATAATCTTGGAACAGCTCCGTCAGCAGCTTCTCCTCCCTCATGCAGTTCATGGAGATGTTTCCATCCCTGGGTGCCCTGGAAGTGCCAACAAGGCATGAGCTCAGGACCTGCTGAAGGATGTTGATCCAGACACTGGATCCCTGAAACCTGTGTTTTTCCCAGCACCTTCATAAACTGTCCTGAGTTAAAGTGATTCAGGGAGCACATTTCTGGACTGTCAGCGAGCTGCATCCATCACTCCCCTGAACATGCAGCAGATTGTTAATGCTCCAGGCCAAATATCACGTCTTTTTTAATGCCTACCAAATGTAGTGTGTGCTGCTGGCTTTATATTTATAATAATTATTAAAGTAATGGCAGTAGCTGCATTCCTATAGGCTAGAAGTGGCCAGGAACAGACAAAAAAAAATGATTCATTGTTCCAATTAATGCTCGAGCTCACACCGGTGATTAATTAGCCTGGCGATAGCACTATGCAAAAGATCAGGGTGAGAATTAATAGGGAGACACGTGCTGACTTTTAAGATGTTTCCAGCACTCTTTAGTGCCTTTCCTTGGGCCTGTTTAATTGGAGGCAGGAGCACGGGCTCGCTCCGCACCGACACCCCCGACAGCAGCACTGCGGAATATTTATATGACAGGGTGTCGTGGCAAACTTCAAAATTAAATTCCCTTCCAGGTCTCTAAATATAATTCTGAAATGTCAGAGATGCTGGGAAGAATGCTGGCGCTGGATGAAGTTGCTGTCACGGAGAGGCAATAGTGTGCCAGATTTATACAGGCCTCAATAGGGAGGTGACTTTTCAGCTCCGGTGTTTAAGGAGCCTGAGGTGCTCTGATGGACATAGTTCACCTGGACATATTTCTCCTGGTGGGAGGCACAGGATCCAACAGGAACACATGCTGGAGCCTTGTGTGCCTGATGTGGATGAGGGAGATGGAGCAGGGGCAGCTCCCAGGAGCCTGCAAGTTCCCAAGAGGCACAAACCATTCTGGAGCACCAACCTTTGAAGGTGAGCCCTGTTGGCAAAGTTTCTCCTCCTGGTTTTATTCATTGCTCCTTCTGTCGCCTCATTATCTCTCCCTTCTGCACACTGGTGACTCCCACCACCCCAATTCATTTTTTCCCAGTTGCAGCAGCTCTTGAGTGGTTTACAGAGATGGGGTTGAGCCAGTCCCCCCCGGCTGCTCCCAAATCGCTGACGAAGCTGATTCCTCTGTTCACACATCAATCTGTGAGCACCAGCAAAGTTCCATCTTGGCTGACTTAATTGTTAGGAGCTGCAACCCCAATGTCTTTGTAAATAAAATAGTTTAATCTCATGGGGCCTGCCTGGAGAGAAGGGAATAAATACATCAATATGTAAATGGATCCGCAAGAGGAGGATGAACTGGGACTTTGCAAAACTGATAAAGCATCTTAGGAGATGTGTTGTCACTGCAGTTTGTTCATATTCTGATGAAGCAGACAGTGAGGCTGGATCTCAGCCTGGGTTGGGGAGGCAGGGAGGGAGGGAGAGAGAGGGAAATGAAGAGGGAGGGAGGGAGAAATACGGCACCAGCACACCGTGACTGCAATTCTTGTATGGATTGATTTGACTCCAGTATATTCTGAGGTTGGTTTAATTGCTCCTTTAGTCCCAGGCTTTGATTTTCCTGTTGTTTGCACGTCTCTGCCACTGAGTCTTTCCTGCATTTCAGGCAGCCTGGCTGGGGCAGTGTCCAGCCTGAGCTGCACTTCTGTGTAACCGAGAGTCAGTGCCTGTGCTAGCCCAGCCCTTGCACAGTCTCTGCAGCAAAGTAGGCACGTGTTAATGTCAGCAAAGGTCAGGCTTTTGCTGGATGGGTGTTTTAGCTGTGTAACAGCATCGGGGGTTATTTTGGAAAACAAAGCCTGAAGCTTTTGGGACACCTTGTTCATGATGGACCTGTGCTGGTGTAATCCTCATAGGAGATGAGAGGGAACTGGGGGAAAGCAGCTGCAAGGGGCACGGACAGGAGAAGGTGCAGTGGCCAGCGTGCATCCTGGATCCTGCCTGGCTATCCTTTCCCTTTCCCTTTCCCTTTCCCTTTCCCTTTCCCTTTCCCTTTCCCTTTCCCTTTCCCTTTCCCTTTCCCTTTCCCTTTCCCTTTCCCGGCAGCTCCGTGGCGCTCCCGGGGCACGGGTGGCGATGCCGAGATTCCGCTGCCCAGGGCAGCTGCCGTGCCCTGTGTCGGGCAGGAGCAGAGCTGTCCCCCCCGGCGTGGGGCCGTTCTCCAGGGTTTTCCATGCCGGGAGAGCAGGAGGAGATCGCTCCCTGCCGCCTCGCTGCCTGCGGCGCTGCTCCGTGTCCGCGGGCGCAGCTCCAGCCCTTGTTTTGCAGCGCGCCACGTGGAATTTTATCACCTTCAACAATGAAATCTGTCACCTTCAAGCTGCCTCATTGTGATCTGGGGACTCGAGCCCGGCCGCTGGAAGTGGCTGTGTCACAGAGCACCGCGTCCCTCCCCAGCGCTCACGCCCACGACCGACTTGAGGGAACTTTAGGGACCACAATCACACTGTTTTGTCCCCGGGATCAGATCAGATCTTAATTGATCTTTTTTCTTTCTTTCCCTCCCTCTGCCTCCTCCTGTCTCATGTGCGTCTCAGTCGCCGTCTCCTGATGGCTGCTTCCCCTGCTCCAGCTCGGAGAATAAATCCCACCAGGCCCGCAGTACAGGCAGTGCTCAGGAGATCTGGCATGTTAAAGAAGCATAAATACCTTTTAAAAGGATGGCACCCTCGTGTTGCATCAGCTATAGAAACACAGGGGTTGGAGGCATTGGCTCTGGACCTTCTCTGTGGGAAAGTGATTTCACAGTAAAGCCAGGGAGTGTTGCCTCTTCAGCAGACATGGCTTGGATGTCACAGCTCTTCAAGTGGCCTTTGTGGGAGCCTTTCTGGGGACAGTTTGATAATAAATTGGCTTTTATTAATCTGCTTTAATTACCTGCTAAGATTAGAATGCTTGCTGCATTTCTCTGGTGTCCAATGTAGCTGCATTTTTGCTTTAGGGGGTGAGTAGTTTCTCCTTAAATGCAGTTATATACATTTACATACACGTTTGTATAGACTAATTATAAACTCGCCATCAGTGCTGCAATATCTGTACAGCAAAGGGGTTGTCACTGCTTGGAAACGCCTGCTTTGGAGCAGAAATCAGACCTTTTTTGTGAAATCATTTGGTCACATCTTTGGGGTTTAGATTTTCAATGAATAATCAATACCTGCAACAAAAGATTTAAACAAAAAAAAAAGGTGTTCATTGAAATTTCTCCACAGGAAAAAATCGATCCCATGTATTATTAAATACAAAGAGACTTATGTCTTGAGTTTCATCTCGCCACAGCTTATAATAACCCTTCAGAAGCTTGAAGCAGGGCTTTTTTTCATTAAACAAAATGTTGGGTTTCCCTGAGCAACTCTCTGCTTCATTACAGGCATGTGTTGGAAGGTGCATGTGCCCAGCAGCTCTGGCCTGGAGGGCTGAGCTCATCCCTGCCCCTTTTCATAAAAAACAGGAATATTTATTTCCAAAGTGGCTGCATAAGGGGTGTCAGCATATGAACAGTGACAGGGAAGCACATTTTCTGGATGGCAGGTTTAAACATCTGCCTCCTGAGCACCTGGGCAGGGAAGTGTGGCCATAGAGAGGTCACTGGTGGCTAAAGGTGCAGTGGGTGATGCTGCAGCTCATCCCCTGGTCCCCCCCAGCCCGTGATTCCTGACCTCAGAGAAATCCCCCATGCCTGTGCAGTTGCTGTGCACTTGGACCCTTTAGTGTGTCCTAGGGCTGGGAATACAAGGATTTCCAGCACCACGAAGCAGGAGCTGGGGGAATACCCTAATTGCTCTGTCCCTTTACAATTGGATTTTCCAGAGGTGGGTCTCCAAGGCAGCCAGGCAAACTTGGAATAAAGAAATACTTCAATTATATTTTCATTCCCCATGGCCAAATTCCAGTCTCCAAAATGGGATTACCAGGGTGAGATGCAGCTGAGTTTCACCTCTGCCCACCTTCAGCAGCTTCCATTGTATCCCTGTGCCCTGGAGAGCTCTGGGGATGCACCTCCCACCTCTGTGGATGTGTTGGGCTGGTATTGATACCTCCAGCCTGTCCTAAGCCAGGGTGTCCGACTGACTGACCCAGCTGCAGAGATTTGGTGACAAGCCAGTGCAAATCATTCCTCCAGCACACATAGATTTGTTTTACAGGGCAAAAATAAGCAGCAATGCAAATATCATACTCTCTTTTATTTCCCCTGTCTTTTTTCCCCCTCTTTGCTTCAGGAAAGAGGGAGGAGGCGAGGCAGGATTGACACTTTCTCCTGCCAAGGGCTTTTCCTAAGATGCCTGGTGGGAACACTCCTGTGTGTTTCTCTTTAGGTGAAAGCTCTTTTGATTTTCTTGATGCCGAGTCGCACCAAGGTGCCTGGAGAAGGATTTGCTGCCTGCTTATGAAATCCATTCTCCCTCGAGGATCTGCTCTTTCCAGCTTGATAAACTCTTAATTCTTGCTGTCTAACAACATCGAGGGACTGTGTTTTGTGCCTTGATGAGTGTTTGGTGATTGATGTTCATTTGTGCTTGCAGGAGATCAGTAACCTCATTTCAGTTTTGCCAGAGCATCGGGACAAGAGCTCTGTGTCCTTCTCCCTTCTTGGTCAGGTACAAATGAAAGAGAAAGTGAAGAGGCTGTGGCCTCCAGAGCTACCCTGTCACCCTATGGCTCGAGCCCTGGCACTGTTTGTGCCCCACGTTGCACAGGGGCACGTGGGAAAGGACGTGCTCGGCTGTTTTTGCTGTCATTTTATCTTGGCTTTAGTCTTGGTTCCCTTCACTGTCTGGGATATTTGGAAGGAGCTGTTGTAACTTGGCATGGGAGTAGGTTGCTTAAATATTACCTCACAGAGTCGATGTAAATTTAGAGTAGATAAGACTTGGACCCCAAATACCTTTTTTAACCCTTTACTGTTTTTTTCCAAGTGCATTCCCTTTGCTCTTTCTGAGCTCTTTCCAGCAGTTTTGAGAGGAACACAACTCCTGTTCTATCACTTGTCTGTGATACCCAAACAGTTTCTATGTGGCCAGCAGAGAGATCTTTCACTCGCCCCTGCACGTGTACACACACAGGTACATCCTCTGGGGAAGGATTTGTCAGCACAAGAAATTCCAGAGGAAAAATGCCCATAATGATGAATTCACAGAAAATACTCAATCCTACGCCCAGATAGCCAGATATTATTATCCACCAAACTGTGACACTATTCTCAGAGAGTAAATGTCATTTCCCTTTAAAAATCCATTTTCTTTCCTTAGAAGAAAGGACATCTGTAGGAATTGGAGCATCTGTACTGAAAGGGAGAAGGTGAAGGAGGCTGTGAGCATTCCCTTCCTCCTCTGGTCTTACGCAGATTCTAAACACAGGTCTGTTGTTTCTTATATATATTTATTTTTCCTCTCTGCTTTTTTGCTTTGAAGTATCTGCCTGTATTCCCAATGAAGAACAGCTGAGAGATCAGGAAAATGGCTTAAGAATTCAGTGGGCTGTGAGCTATTTGGATTGGAAACAGTGTCTGGGAGAGAGCTCTTCACACTGCCTTGCTAAACAATCTCCTCCTGTCACCATCGGCGGTGTCTGTCCTTTGTTTGTCACCTTCCCTCTGACTCTCCAGAGCCTTCAAGGGAACAAGGAGGCTCCTTTTCTTTTTTTTTTCTTTGTTAAATTCCCCCAAGCCCTGGTTTAAAAACCCACAGCACAGCCCTTATGGCCCATCTGCCGCTGTTTCAGGTTTGCTCCATGGCTTTGTTCACCATTTCCCCTGGATCCTTGGGAGACATAAGCAGGACCCAAGTGCCACCCTGAGCTGCAGCTCCCCCTCTGCTCCTGCCAAAGAGGAGCTGCCCACAGAACACTCAGGCACAGATTCTGGAGTGTCTCTAAAGCCGTTTTTGTTCAGAAATTCCTGATGTTGTTGTTCCTGCTGACCTCTGTGGGCTGTATCTTTTCCAAATGTTTCTGACGTTTCTCACAGGGTAATCTGTGAATGTCACAGACAAGAATTCTGCTGACTTCAGTTTGGCTTCTGTTCCCCATTGGATAGGCTCCTCTCGTTATGGGGGAATGCCTCCAGCCAAAGAGAGAGGAAAAAGCCCCCAGCCCCTGAGCTAAGTGAAAGCAGGCCCGAAGGAAAGCTCGTTCCAGCCGCAGTGCCTCTCGCTGGCTGGCTTCTGTGCCGTGCTTGGGGATGTGCCAGACTCCAGTGCCTCTGTGCTTTTGATTCCTGTTTATCCCCGGCAACATGATTGTCTATAATTACATATAATCTCCTCCTTGTTTACTCTTCTTCCTCCAGGTCTGAACGCAAGCTCGATGGCAACTCTCTGCTCCGTCTGCCAGGGCTCCAGCTCCAACCGCTTCTTTCCATCCTCCACCTTCTTTTTCCAAAGTAACAAAGCCATTGGATTTCCTCCCACCCCTTCCCTGCGCCTCCCCTCCCCCTCGCTGGCACCGGGGTTATTTATACAGAATGTGGAAACAATTTGCAGGAAAGTGAACAATGTAAATGGGACCGAGGGAAGGGAGACAAGTTTGTTGTGCACGCTGAGAGCCCCAGCAGTGCAACGCTGCTTTTTGGGGAGCACAGGGAGCAGACTGTTTCCCTTTCTTCCTTCTCCCCTCTCTCCCCATCTCCCTGAGCTCTTTCCATGCTGCTGGAGTCAGGGCCAAACCAGAGCAACCAGATCTGAGTGCATTTTGGAGGACGTTCAGGTTGGATCCCGCCCTGCAGCTCCGTGAGGCGGTCTCTGTGTACTTAATCCCCTCGGAGGTCCTGCTCTGGGATCGTTCCTGCTCCTGGATTAGCATTAATGAAGAGCATGTGTGCTGCAGAGGTCCTGCTCCAGGCCCGGAGCTGCAGCACTGCCTGGTGTTAGACACAGCTCTTCCCAGGAGCAGTTCGGCTCAAAGAGGACATTTCTGCGAGTGAACGAGGCAGGAACTTTTTGCAGCCTAATTTCAGTCTTTCTGCCCTCACCTGCTGAGCATGGCATTTCCAGGGCATCCCAGCACCTTGTTGATTCCATTGGGAGTGTGTCTGTAAATCCAGCAGTTTCCCTGAGTGCTCTGGGATGAGGAAGCTGAACCAGGACTCACTCAGCACCTCTGAGCAGTTCTGGGCTCTTCAGACCTTGCTCTGCACGGTGAAGTCCTCAAAGAGAGATGGTCCAAACACACATCCTTTGGGGAAGGGCCATAGGTGTTGCAGAGAGAAGGGAATGTTATCCTGGATTCCAGGTCGGAGCAGAGCAGCCGCCCTGGCCACAGTGGGGGCCTCCTGCCCTCCCTGGAGCCTCCTGCCCTCCCTGGAGCCTCCTGCCCTCCCTGGAGCCTCCTTCCCCAACAGCCTTGGCAGGATCTGTGCATTGTGCTGAGCTGGTAGGGCAGGGCCAGGAAGCTGCCAAGTGGGACAGTGTGTTCTTCCCTAAACCAGGCAGATTCCTGGCTGAGAACTGGTGCAGCTGATCCACTGTGATCCAGTGGCACAGAGGGACAGTCAGAAGGAACCTCTGGTGGGCTTTTCTTTCCTGAGAATCCATCCTCTCTACTTTCCAGTTCCTCCTGCTCTTTCTCCATCGTTGTCTGCACACAGTGTGAACTTCCCGTGGATGTTGGTTCTGTCACCTGCCATGTCTGCTCTCCCACATGGAATGGCAGGTGTGCCTGGACAGGCTGGGCCTTCCTAAACTCAGGGCACAGCAGAGTCTGTTCCAAATGCTGCTTCCTTTATCCAGTTCTTGGCTGACTTCACAACTCCAGGAGTAAAGCCCAGGGAGGGCTGGAGCAAAGACACTTTGGCCACCGATGTTTTCTGGTCAGGGCAGTTCAGCTCTTTGGGTTCTCCTGATTCCCACTGACTCTGAGGAGGGTCCGGGAGAACAATTTCTGTTTTCCCTCCCAATCCAGGCATCAGCATGGACTGGGAGGCTGAAACTGGGAGCAGACAGAACCCAGACCCAGCAGTGGGGCCCAGTGGAGCTGGGTGGTCACCGATTGTCACTGCAGCCTCGGCGTGTCCAGGAGCACAGTGTGAGCCACAGCCTGGCTGCTTCCCATCCCGGCTCCTGGCAGGAGCCTGCTGGTGTCTGAGCACCTGCCCAGGCTTGTTCCACACTGTGCTTCCCTGCTGGCAAAGGGAAGGATAGGAGAGAGCTCCAATCTGTCAGCCTCTGGAGAGAGGCTCGTGCTGGAGGGCAGGAGGGCAGCAGCTCTGCTGCTCAGAGGAGGCTCTGGGCACCCCACTGAAGGCCTTAGAGCAGACACAGACATTTCCAGTCTCTCTCTGACTCCCGAGGGTCTCCCCTTACTCCTGGAGAGATGCAGCTTTGAGTTACCCTGCATGGAGAGCTCTCAACTCACTTTCAACAGGTTCAGGCAAAGTGGAGGCTTGAAGCTCTTATAGAGACTAAACTGCAGAGACCAGAGGGATGAGGGTAATTTCAGAAAAACAGCCATTGGAACACTTGTGCTTTTTCCCTTATGGTTCTAAATGTTCAAATTCTCTACAAAAATATGAGACAAACTCTCCTTGGAATGACTGTGCTGCTGAAAACATTTGGAATTTCCTCTTTCATCTGGTTCTTTCTATTTTTTAAGATCATTTTGAGGGCTCTTTAGATGAGAACAGATTTGTATTCCTCTCTCTCCGCTGCTCACTTCCCACCTGAAATCCTCGGCTGCTCTTTGCAGTTCCCAACACAATGGCGAGTGAAATCCTGAATGGAGCATTCAAACTTGAGGTGAGGAAAAGCAACAGCAGCAGATGGGCTTGCAAACAGCAGAGACCTGGCTCGAGCACAGAGGTCCTGGCAGAGT
The DNA here is from genome assembly GCA_037013685.1 of Acridotheres tristis. Taxonomy (NCBI): domain Eukaryota; kingdom Metazoa; phylum Chordata; class Aves; order Passeriformes; family Sturnidae; genus Acridotheres; species Acridotheres tristis. Next base: position 19,465,566 of record CM072897.1, on the reverse strand, counting down.
GGGAAGGAGCAGGAGGGTTGGTAAACACGGAGCAATTTCCATTTTCTGGGCTGAAATGTGGGGATCTGGAGAGGGGAGGGCAGTGTAGGAACAGCAGCTCTCCCATTCTGGCACAGTCAGCTCTTCCCAGAAAAGCTATTCCTGTCAGAACTTGCAGCAAATGGGAGAAGATGGGAAAGTGGGGGATGTTTTCCAGCATCAGGGAATTTGTGGGTTATGAAAACGATTTCTAGCAGCCCTTTCGCACAGTCTCGGTTTCTAAAGAGGTATCCTGCTGTCTTCCTGCCATTCTTCCCTTCCCTTGAATTCCTTCTGAAACTCAGCAGAGTTGGGAGTAACTTCACTGATACAAAATTCCCAAAAGTTACCTGAAAGTTTGCAGCTGGACAGAGGAAAAAGAAACCCAGAGCAGAGTCCCCCCATGGGTGGAAGAAAAAAGCAGAATAAGGAGGCTCAATTCCATAGTTTACTGAGCCCAGAGGGATTTCACAAACCACATGGCATCAAGTGTCAAAGAAATGAGGGATGAAAACCAACGTGGAGCAACGGAGCAGCCCAAAACTCCCACAGCCCAGCGAGGCTCCAGAAATGTTGGAGAGGCTTAAACAGCCCCTCAATGGGAACGTGCTGGCCAAGAGCAGCCCCTCCACCTTGTTCTGTCAGGGGAAAGTCCTGACTCTTGTCATGGGTGTTCTTTCCTTGGACAGGGAGACTCTGCACGTCCTGTGGAGTCCAGGAGTCACGGAAAGCAGACTGATGAAAGATGATTCCAAGCTGGGATTTTGGAGAGGTTTGTGCTTGATCTAGGATTGATCTGTTGTTTCTATTTTTCTTGGGAATTGGGAGGGGACAGGCTACTAAGTCTCTGAGCCTTAATGTAAAATGATTAGAATCTGGAACAGATTCCAAAACAGACATTTAGGGACTACTAAATGTACAAAGCAGCTTGGATATCTATCACCAGAGTTCATCCAGTCCTGGAAAAAAACGTCTGAAATGGGCAGTGCTTTAACAAAGTACAGATGTTTGGGGACTCAACATACAAGGAAAAATTATGAGGAGGAAGAGATAACACTTTCTCCATTTCTTAGAGAGGGAGAAAATGCCAGAAAGTTATTAATTTTATTCCCAGGACTCTGATAGCCCGACAGGGATCCAAGGTTAAGGTGATCCCCGTGACCTGACACTTGCAGAACAAGTGGGATCCCTGCATCCTGGCACGAGGAGTTCTAGGGAGATTTGTAATCCCCAGTAATAACCTTGGAGGTTAATTGGTGTCTGGAAAAGAGTTTATTTGGTAGGTGGACTAGAGGGGCTTTAATTACGTGTTTAAATCAGTGTTGCTTCAAGCGTTCATTTTGCCTGGGAAAGGAGGGTGTAATGTCAGGAGTGACGCTTTCACACTGCTTAGACTGGGAGACAACCAGGGGGACTGGAGAGAGCCCGTGGACTGAGTAAAATCATCTCTTCATTGTTTTGGGCCAAAATTCCCTGGACTTCGTGTAAGGCTCAGTTTCCTGAGAATAGTACTCAGCAGTTTTTAGACAGTCAGGCTGTCAGAAGGAATCCCTCTGATATACACACTGGATTTCTTTTTTTGGGCCTTATTTTTCTTTCCTGCTTTGTGTCATATTCTCCTCACGGCTTTCCAGAGCAGAGTTACTCTTCCACTTGTTCCCTTTTGCCTCCTGCTGAGTCAATTCCTTTCTTTTCCAACATTATTTGTACTGTAGTCACTCCCAGAATCTGGGAAATCATCCTCAGAAGTGTCCCCATCTCCTGAGCTTACTGCCAATTCTCCCACTAAAGCTTTGAATTCTTTGTTATAAAGAAGAATAAAAGGCCAGCAAAGTGCACCTCGACACCCATTCAGGTGCCATTACCCCGTAATTCTTTAAAAACTCCGTGTGCATTTATAGTCACTGGGAAGTGCTGGAGTGGGAAGCCTCTGGACTAAATTGGTGTTAGCACATGAAAGAGAGGCAGTCCTGCAGGGGCAGCGGGCTCTGGGCTGCTCTGGCCAGCGGCTGGCTCGGTGGGCTCGGGGCAGCCGTTCCTGCCTGTGCCCCTGCTGGCAGTGCCCACTCCAGCTGTGCCCTTTGGGGGAGGAGCTCCTGGGGACACAGCCCTGGAGCTGCAGCAGGGAAGGCAAACAGGGATGAGAGGAATGCCCAGACAGCAGGGCAAGGTGCCCAGACATGCTGCCCTGCGAGCACGGGAGCCCCGGGTGTTGCTGTCTCTGTTCCCAGGCCTTGGCTTCTCTCTGCCGGCCAGCAAAGCGTGCACCACTTCCAAATACAGCGGTGGGGTGAACTGGCAGCTTCCCAGTTCCACTGGGGAGCGGGGGGAAGTCACGAAACTCACTTTGCAAACTCAAGAAGAGCTTGATCAGAGCCTCCATCCAGCCTGGAGCTGTGCCACCTCCCTGCAGGTAAAAACCTCCTTGCAGTTCTGAGCCATCCCATCCCACTCCACCCACGCTCCAGCCTGCTCCAATTTGCCAGCAGAGAAACCCATTTTCTCCCCTCCTCCCTTGTCTGAGGAGCTGCAGACACATCCCTTGGCTTTCCCTCTTCTCCGCGGGCTTTTCCAGGGCCCTTTCCTCCCGTTGTTTGTTCGTTCCCCGTACTCCATCCCATCTTTTGCCTCCCTCCCTGGTTTGATACAGCATCTCGCTGCTCCTGCCTCACACTCTGAGCAGGGGTATTGGATGGATTCCCCATAGAGTATAAATTGAATGGAGAGAAGTGGCTGGTTTCCCAGCAATAATTTATCTGATTAAAAAAATCCTCCCCAACCTCCCCCTCCTCTGCTGGTCCTACACCCCCTCCAAAAAGCACCATTGGCACCAGGGCTGGTGTTTGAACTCTGTTATTCAAATTGCTGGAAGGAGGATTTAGATGGGAAAATAACTGGCAAAGGATAGTTCTCAGGGGGTTTTCCCCAGAGTGTCGGTGCTGAAATTTGGAACCTGGGTTGTTAAGTGGAGAAAGCAGAGAGTAAATAATTCTGAGTCAAGTACCTGGGTGATTTGTACCTTTGTCCCCAAACGCCCTGCCCGGATGCACACGTGCTGTGTTTGCCCACCACACACGCTGCATGGAGGAGCCCAGCTCTGGAGCACAGCAAGCTGCTCCTGCTGTTCCCTCTCTCCTCTCTTTTCTTCTCTTACCTCAGGGCTGGCTCCAAATAAAAGAAGGAATCTGCCTCACAAAATGCATGTCACCTTGTTTGTTACTTGCACGGGCTTCATTCCTTCCAAACCATTTTCTTCTCCAACATTCCCGTTGTAATTGCAGGATGGAAAAGTCACCCCAAGGGGCAGTGGGTTTGACTGGCGCCTGTTCCTGTGTGGGTGACAGGTATTTACAGGTATTTGCAGGTATTTACAGCAGGGGCTCCCTGGTGCTGCCAAGGGCTGGCACGGAGTGTGTGCAGGCCATGGCAGGGCCTGGCGTGGTCCCAGCTCCCCTGGACATTGCTCTGCTCACAGCGGCTCTCTGGCCACTGCAGGGAATGGCGACGGGCCCAGCTGCAGCTTCTCAGCCTCGGAGCACCCTCAGGCCAGTGGCCAGGGCTCAGGTTTCCTGGTTTTGACAGGAGGGCTGCTCAGATGAAACCTCTCTCGGCTCCTTCTGGAGGATTTACACTGCCACAAGTCCTCATTTTTTCCAGATGTTTTACCTAATAAATCAAGGAGTCTCATCAGAGGATTGGGATCCAAAAGCTGTTACCATGACTTCAAAGGCACAGGCTGGAGTGGAAAGAAGCAGTGTAGACATTTTATACCACTGTATGCACTGATCATGAAAATACAGTCTGCTCCCAGGATTTTTTTTTCCTGTGGATACCAGAACTCCAACCATGATTAAATAAAATGGTGCTGTGCTCCTTCAGCCAACCTTTGCTGAAAAGAACGGAGCTGCAGGAGCCTCGGGCTGCAGGGCTGGCAGGAAACAGGATGGGGCTGGTCCTGAGAGGGGCTGAGCTCTGCCAGCCCCCATCCGAAATCCGGGACCATTAACTCAGGGCTGAACTCACTCCATCTTCTCACATCAATATTCAACTGCATATTTTCTCCTAGTGCTGGTTTAAGCAATTCCCACATAAAGGAATCAGATGTTCATCTTCTTCAGATGTTGGGAGAGAAAAAGATAAAAAGAGTTACATGGCTGTAAAATGTGATTGTGACTATTCAGACCAGTTTGTTCCTTGATCAAGAATGTAACTTTTTTTTTTTTTTTCATGTAGAGAAGGCTTTCTTTTTACAGTGTCTACATGGTGTCATTTTCTTTCGCTGTTCCATTTCTAAAGATAACTGTGTTTGGAGAAGCTGTTACGTGTTTCTATCACTCCATAACACAAGGTGCTGCAGGAGAACAGAATGAAGAAAAGCAGCTGAAGAAAGGAAAGCTGATCCTGTGGTGGGTGAGCAGCAGGCCCACAGGGTTGGTTTTGGTTCCCCACTTTGCCAGAGCACTGGTCTGGCATCAGAAGTGCCTGAGCTCCTCATCCTCTACCTCGACTTCCCTTGGATCCTGTTGGATTTGGAATCACTGAATGGTTTGGGTTGGAAGAGACCTTAAAGCTCATCCAGTTCCACCCCTTGCCATGGTCAGGGAACCTTCCACTATCCCAGGTTGCTCCAAGCCCCGTCCAACCTGGCCTTGGACACTGCCAGGGATGGGCAGCCACAGCTTTATCTCCCCTCCCACTCGGTGCTGCAGGGCTGAGGGGATGGTGGCAGGCAGGAACAGGCTGCTGGGGCAGGGGGCACAGGGTGCCCTGGTTCTGGGGAGCCCCTTCAGCATGGGCTGAGGTGCCCAGGTCCAGTGTTTGGTTTCAGGAGAGTTTTTGGGCTTCCTCCTTCACAGGACTGCCCTGAAGCACAGCCATGGAGAGGGGAGTCTCTCACAACCTCCTGGGGGTACCTGCAGCAGATGATGTGAGCAGAGATTTTGGCTTGTGCTGCCTCAGGATTCTGGGATGTAAATAAGTTGTCACTTAACAACACTGAGAACTGTAGCACTTGGAGTTCTGGGAAAATCCTGTGCACCCCCAGTAGGCACTGTAGTTATTTAAAACACATTTAGGACATGACTTCACTCCAGGAGACTGTATTTTGTGTTTTATGTGTCCCAGGCAGTGGGGAGCGAGAGGGCATTCGGTTCTGCAAGATGTATAACCAGACCTGAAAACCTCACCGTGGCTGCACAAGGCTGGAAGTTTAGGAAGAGGGGATGTCCCACTGCAGCCAGGTAGGGAAGGGAGTGCCAGGTATAGAACTCCTGTGTTCTAATGGTATGTTCAGACTGAAAAACAGCCTCATCTAAATATTAATATTCAAGTAACAGTCACCACAAATCCATTTGTTCCTGCCACAGACTTCAGAAAAATTGCTGCTTGTCTTTCCTCCCCCACGAGGCTGAATCCCAGCACCCCAGATTGTCGTGACTGCCTGGGATTGGTGACATCTCCAGTGAAATGTGTTGGAGCATCAAAACAGAGTGGGAGAAGCACAGCCTGGCTCCGGGAGCCAGAAATAGGTACTATCACTTCTGAGCTGAAGCCTTCCTTCTCCTTCCCCACCCAGCCCTGCCTCTCTGGCACGTGCAGCACATAATTGTGGTGTTCCCATCGGAGGAAAGGAAAACCACGTTCCTAAAGCAAGCAGGGCATTAAGTGATGGCCGTGCTTTGGAGGCAGAGAATGTTAGGACATGTATCCTAAATTAGGGAACATCACTGGTGATGGTGTGCAGATTTTCTGCAGGGAATGGGTGTAGAAAGGAGCACAGCTCATCTCCTGCAGTGCCATGTGGAAAAGCATCAGAGGCACACCATAAAATGGGGAGCTTGAATTCCCTTCACTGGACAGTTGCTCAAATCCTTGTAATTGAATGAGTGAGTGATGAATATAGCACACTGGATTTCTCCCTGGGTCCTTTCTCTCCTTAATTCTGTGAGTGTGAATCTCAGTCATGCTTTCACAGGTTTTTTTTAAGTCTGCTCACTGGAGTGTTTGTCCCCTTCTGCCAAACCCCAAAAGCTCAATTTAATTTTAAAAAAGTGATCATTTGGGAAGGATCAATTATCGATTCACAAAGATAATGCTCCTTGAAGGTGTTTGCTCCTTTGGCAGTGACTGATTCAAAGGGGTTCCATTTCAGGATGTCTGTTCTGCTGCTCCCAAGGCCTGCACAGAGGAGGAGGGATTGTGTGATGCCATATAAATCAGGGGCTGTTACAGGGATGTCAAACACAACTGCACCACGGGGTGCTAATGGTGAGCAGGTGAGGAGTCAGAGCAAGTCAGAACCGATGAAGAAAAGCCACAACACTCCTGTGTCTGGTTCTTGATGCTTCCCAAAAGTGCAGTGTCTGCACGCTGCTCCGCTGTCCTGGGAAAAGCGCAGGCTGTTCCTCTGATCCATATCACATTTTCAAAGTGCTCCACTAATTGGATGAGTAGGTTTGGTGGGAACATCTTTAGTTCTCAATTCTCCCATCAGGAAATATCTAAATGAAATTATGTGAGCACACCTCTAGCCCAGGCTGCTTTCCCACGTCCATCCACTGGATTTGTGCTCACCTGAGGCAGTGGTGACCAGGCCACTGGACACACAGCAAGGGGCCTGTTGGATTAAACTTCCACTGGAGTGGAGGAAGAAAACTCCCAATTTTTGTGCATGTAAATATGAGTTTCCTCCTTTTCCAGCAGCAGTTAAATCCCAAAGCTCTGACTCCAGTGAGTTCCTGAGTGTTGGGGTAAGAAGTGATTTGGGGTCTTGGTGTGCAGCTTTTGGAAAAGGGGCCAGTGCTGGTGCTTTCCCCCTTTCTCAAGCCCATGAGGATTCCAGGTTTCCAGAGGTTCCAGCTGGCTCTTTCCAGCCCCTGCTCATCTCTCAGACTCAAGGCCCTGAGGTTTGTGGGCACAGAGCACAGGGGAATGTCAAAGGGAGCACACAATGATTGTGTGATCCTCACAGCTTCCCAAACATCTGTTAGCCTAGAAGAGAAGCTGAGCTCAGACCAAAATGAAGCTTTAGAGTTTTAAAACAGGCCACGAGACTCCCTTAGTAGAGAAAGAATTCAGGCTGTGGAAGGTTTCAGGGAATGGTGGAAGGTTTCAGGGAATGGTGGAAGGTTTCAGGGAATGGCTGGAGGTTGTGAGCCAGGATAGTGGATGACCACGAGTCCGTTGGACAGGCTGTGCCTGTGCGTGTCCCTGCAAGCACATTCCACCGTGGTTTCTGCACCAGTTTTTGTTATTTCTCAATATTCCCACTAATATTTCATGCATTTATCTTGGTTGTGGGTAATTTCAGCAGTGAAAGTGCTGATTCTGAAGTCCTTTTGTGACATTGGATTGGGACAACCCAACATTTTTATGCAGGCCTCCAAAAAAATGTCCTGCCCACTGGTCTCCGATCCCAAGAACATTCCTGTTTTCTCTGCATATCCTTATGCACAGCACTGATAGGAAGACTCCATTTGTGTAGAGGAATAACCCAACAATTACAAATATTTTTTATTTTCCAGGACTTTGGGGTCACTAGAATGGTGGGACAGGAAAGACTGAGGTGAAGCTGGATAACTCCAGATCCCAGCCAGTGGGGTTTGTGTCTCCCTTCCAAATCAGGTCATGCAGAACCTGCTCCTCTTCCTCAGTCAAGGGGGTGTGTGAGGAAGTGGGAGCTGGGAGAAAGGACAATGTTGGCTGGATCTCATGTTGTCCTCTGGAAGGTTTTAATGATCTTTAGCTTCCATATAGAAAGGCTCCTTCTGGAGCCAGGAGAGCTCCTCACTTGAGGAGTGACATCAAGGTCAGCTGCAGCCCTCGAGATTTACCTTTCTCAAGCATCTCACATCTCTCTGGACCCCAGGGGTAGATGGGCTATTGGGAAGAAATTCCTGGCTGTGAGGGTGGTGAGGCCCTGGCACAGGGTGCCCAGAGCAGCTGTGGCTGCCCCTGGATCCCTGGCAGTGCCCAAGGCCAGGCTGGATGGGGCTTGGAGCACCCTGGGATAGTGGAAGGTGTCCCTGCCCACAGCAGGGGGTGGAATGCAGTGAACTTTAATGTCCCTTCCAACCCAAACCATTCTGGGATTCTATGAATCCTCTCAGTGCTCTCAGCCTGACCCTGTTATTTGATGTCCTCTTTCACTTTACTTTAGTTTAAAAATAAAGATTTTTTGTGCTGTACTTTCCACCTTGGCTCTTGAAGAGGGATTACTGTTTAGTAGGAACACTGGGAAACACCATGGCAGTATTGCTGCTCTCCACTGGAAAAACAAGGGACGTCTAAGGCTGCATCCAAGCAGAGACTGAAGTGAAATGTACACGAAATTTAGGCACCTTCATCCAAAATCATGATCCTGGAAAACCTGCTCTTGGCTTTCCCTGCTGCAGGAGCTGCATATGCAAGGCAGACAACCCTCAGTGTTTAAATTCCTCCTCTGCCATCTCAAGGCACTTGAAGGGATGTCTTCCCAGACACACCTTTCCTGCTGATGAGACTGACTGATATTTCTCCCAAAAATACTTGGATCAAAATGGCCTCAGTCTGGTGGCAGAGGGCAGGAGCTGCTTCTGCTGGGCTGGCCATGTGTCCCATGGTTGGAGCAGTCAGTTCCCAAAGCAAGCCCATGTCCCTTTACCTGTTCTTGAAAAGGCCAAATGACCCCAGCTACGCTGTCCAGGAAGTATCCATCCTGGTCCATGTTCAAGGCCAGCCTTGGAACTCCCCCTAAATCTCCTTTGAGGGCCCTTGTGCTGCACCTCTTGGGAACAAGGAGGATTTCCATGACTTTCCAACATCTCCTGCCCAGTGTGTTAACTCTGAGTGACATCATCACCTCACTGCAGTTCGGGGCACCAGAGGGTCCCAAAGCACACCTGCAAACGGGGCAGATGGCATCAAATGAGCAATTTGGAGTTACAGTCTCAGTTATGAGGAAATTCATGTCCTGGCAGCCAGAGCAGTAAAGTCAGACTTATCACTTCAGGGTGCTTGAAGCGGAATGGGGAGAGCAAAACTACACCCAGCTAAGTCTGTAAGTCAAAACTAAATTATCTCTAATTGCAGCCAGGTGAAACACTCGAGTGGACAGTGTGCAAGTGCTTGACAAAAAGTGGAAAGCAAAAGCTTTTTGTACAAGCATTAATCTTGGTGCCTCACTGGGGTCAGCTGGGAGTGCAAGGAGAGAATTCAGCTCAGTCAGCACCGGGCTGTAAAGATCTATGTCTGGCTTTGCATTTCATTCTGTTTATCTGGGCTATTAATTAGCTCCTTTCAGTTTCCCTGGGAAGATCTGTGTGTTAGGGCTCCTGAACACTCATAAAGATCCGTCATTGATTGCTTGGGCAGCTAAATTGGGTCGACACTTCACTACTCAGAGGTGTCTTAACTTTGCATCCTTTTCTGCTGGGACAGGAATACCAGAGATGACTTCAATCTTCTTGGAACCTGCTTGTACACATTGCTTTCCTAATTTCATGCCTAGGTATGGCATTTCCATTACAAAGGAGTTGTGTTGCTGAGCTCTGCAGGTCTGGGTCTCTCAATAGCTGATCAGAGCTCCTGGTCATGTGCTTGTGCTCTTTTCCCTCAAAACAAAACATCCTCTCCACAGATCCTGGGCTATCAAAGCCCTCGAAGCAGTTCAAGTGCCAAACACAACCCCAATGGCAGCCTGAGAAATGATGTGTCCCAGTGGGGCTGTTGAATATGCACAAACGTATGGTCTGTTTTCCAACGTGCCTGTCAGAGCCCTGCTGCTGCCTCCAGCAGAGAAAAATATTTGTCATAGGCCATTTCCCCCCAAACTTTACTGCTTGCAGGAAATAGAAAATATTCTTTTCTGACGTATTTATTTGTGTTTGACTGTAATCACAAAGGGTTGCATTTTTCCCCCTTCTCTGGTGACCCACCAGGGTCCACTGCTGTCAGTTCTGTCATTGTCTCTCACAGAGCTGTAAGCCTTTTCACCCTTTCCTCTGGTTTCAGCTGGACTCTAGGTAAAAATTCCATATAGGAGATTAGCTTTAAGGTGTGTGTGCTCCTTTCAGATTTACTGAGCGCCCTGTCCAGGTTTCCCTGTTTTTTAAAATCCCCATTCTCTTGTTGAGGTACCTGGGGAAGGTGTTCTGGTGTGAACGAGGCTTTCCAACACAACTGTAAATGCTGCTAATTTTTCACACCATCTCTTTTGCTGTCTGTGTTTCCATACATTGAACAAGGGATCCCTTTGGTCAGAGGGAAAATCCCACTGTGGGAGATGACTCAGAGCAGTGTCACTGCTCAATCCCCAAACTCTGCGTGTAGCTTTTGGTTGGGGTTAATTAAGTTCCTAGAAGTTCATAAGTTGGTGTACAATTTGAATATCTGCTTATCTTTGTGGTTTGGACCCTCCTGCTGCAGTGTCACCCCACCCACCCCGGGTCCAGGAACTCCAAACAGGGATTTTGTCCATGTTCCAGGCTCTGTGGGCATTCTCACATTCTTGATCACAGAATCCCAGAAATGTTTAGGTTAGAAAGGACCTTAAAGACCACCTTGTCCCACCTCCTGCCATGTGTGGGAACACCTTCCACCAGCTGTCCAACCTGGTCTTGGACACTTCCAGGGATGGGGCAGCCACATCTGCTCTGAGCAACCCATGCCAAGGCCTCAGCACCAAACACAGCCAACAGTTCCTGCCCAATATCCCATCTAAACCTGCCCTTCTTCTGGTGTCAATTTTAGGTGAAGTGCAAGATAGACCTTAGTCACTTCTAACAGGGCAGGCATCATTCACTTGTCTCGACAGAATTATTGAAACCTTTCATATGTCAGAGCCTCCTGTAGCCAGGAACAAGACCAGGTTCTCCCTGTTCCTGGTGTGGAAACTGTTCACAGTGAAGTACCTGCTCTTGTGTCTGAGTTCCCACTGCTCCCTTCCCACAGCAGGAGCCTGAGCACAGCAGGTCTTCTTTGGGAGCCTTCTGGAGGCACCACACCCCCGATTGCATTTGCCTGAAACTGGATGCAGAATTAAAAAAAAAAAAAAAGAGAGAGAGTAAGAGAACAGGAGTGGCTTGGAGGTTTTTTCCTGATGTCTTTCACTGGTACTTCTTTACAGCTTTCTTTTTAAGCTGAGCATAATTCATTAACTCTGATCTTTACAAACAAACCACACGCTCACAGTCATAGTAGCTGTAAACATGAAAACAAGTGTCAGTCATACTATTCCTTGTACTGCCTTCTCCAAAAGCAGTGGTTCCCAGAATGTCGTGGCAGTCTCAGGAGTGGTGGATACTGTGATGGCACCCCAGAAGGAGCAGCTGAGTGCTACTGATTGCTAGAGGTCAGCAGGAAATGCTGGGCTCCCATCTGAAAACACAAACCAAACAGATCACGGACTGAGTGGCAGCATGAAAGGGGTCAGAGGCAGATTGCAGCCCTTTGGGACTGGGAAAACAGATTTGTGAGAAAGCTTTTCTCCTTCTGTCAAATCTCTGTTATTTGTTACCTGCCTCCGAGGGCTCACAGCTGAAAAATATCATTGCTTTGCTTCATGGAATCTAAATGTCCACATGATATAGACATAAACCTCCATTTCTTCTCAGCCCTCACCAAAGGTTTTTGGTCACAGAAGGAGAGTCTTTTCGAGAAATTGATTTTTGTTGAATACCTACACTTCTGTGCTTTCAGAAATGAAGGACACTTCTGATAACAACTTCTGATAGCCTGAACATCTTTCTCTACCGATTCTCCACTTTCAGCAATGTAAGTTTGTTCCAAGCATCTGAATTCTCTCCACTTTTTGGCAGTGATGCTTTTTAGCTGAATTCCTCTGGGAATGTGAAGACATGCTGCTTGTGCACAAAATGTCCATTGCCTGTATAGAATAAGAGCATTTTCCTCCCAGATTCCCCTGCCAGCATGTGCCTTCCACTATGGGAGGAGAAGGAAATGCATTTCAACTTTTGGTCCTTCTAAGAGCATCCCTTAAAAATGTGTATTAGTACAGAGGGAAGCAGGTGGAGCAACAGCCTGGGCAACATTTACAGTGTGGTGGTTTCTGGTCACAAGGATCAGCACCTTCACCTCTTCTTGGGGCAGTGGTGTTCAAACCCCACTGATCCCTGTTGGAGTCAAGTCCCCACCTTTGGTTTCCTGCTCCCTCTGGCCCGTTCAGTGTCTCTGAAGACCTTTGTGTCTCACTTGGACACAGTCACGTTCTGACCTCTCTGAGACACATTTCATATTTCCCAGAATCAATAATTTCCGATGCAGCTGCAGGAATACCGGGCAGTCGATCAGTTCCGTCAGGTTCCCTTAGGAGGAAAAGTGGAGCAGTGTAAGGAGGACATTTCTTAGGGAACTGCTGCCCAGGCACATTTGTTGTTTCAAGTCGTCTGACTTTGGGGCTCAGGCAGGGGCTGCAGCCTGTAGCACTCATGTAATTTCATTTTAAAGCTGCAACTCAGGTGCTGAGGGAATGACAGCAGTGGTAGAAGCTCTCTGTGACAGCAGACCCAGCAATCCTGACGTGCAAAGTGCTCAGAGCTGTCAGGGAGATCCGAGGGCTCCTGGCTCCATCACCCATGTTCCACATCCCATCGGAGCCCCTGGTTTGTGCTTCTGGCTTTGATCACCAGGCCCCTGGGATGAGCATGGGAAGCTGGGAGAACAGTGGTGTTTCTGCAGCAGTGCTGCCCTGAAGGGATGTTTAAACAACAACTAAAAATGAAATGAATGTCTTGAGAAGTGTCAGATTGGAGCTTGAGGAGTCAGACTCTTCACCTGTCGGAAGGCTGCCCACATTTTCCCTGGCAGAGCTCTCAGTGCAGCACCATTCCTTGGCACAAAGTGTGTTCTTTGCTTTTTAAACTGTCCTTGTGTCCCCGTATTGCTCAGTCCTGCAGCTGAGAAAGAGTCAGTCGGTGCTGATGGGGGTAAGAGGTCGCATTGGTAACACTAGGAAGGAATGTTGGCTAATTTACCCTGGTTTTAGAGAAGCTGGAGAATTTCAAGAGGTTAGAATGACTTAAAAGTAAAATTTATGCAGAACGAGTCAAGGTGTAACTGCTTATAGACCAGGAACTGCTGGGAACAGAAGTTTGTTTCTCTCCTTAGCAAATCAGGGCTGTACCCCTGCTATTGCTGTCTGGGAAGAGACTTCCATGTTCTCCTCTGACAGCTGCATCACCAAGATCTTGTCCAGACTTTTGCAGCGTTCCCAGGTGCTGCAGCACAACCTTCCTGGCAGGAAGATGATTTAGGATGCACCATGATCTTCAAACTTCCAAATCCTGTGGCAAAAGCAATCCCTCAGGGCTCCCTGCATCCTTCTGTGAGCTTGGGGAATGAAAGCCCTTTGTAAATCAGGTCTTGTTCTGAAAACTTTAATTTTACAACTGTTCGAGCTTGTCCCTTTGTCAGACAACATGGTTAAAATGAAGAAGTCCAATATTTCCTCCATGAAAAATCCATTGTATTTATAGGAAATTCCTTCATAGCATTTGAAAGGGTGATGCAGTTTGTCTGAGCATTCCTATTGGAGGAAGCAAAGCTAAACTATGACTTTAAAGGGCTGTCTGAGAGTGCATGAACAAGATTATTACAGCAAACAGGACTCTGTCCCTGTCCCAACCTATTGTCCAATGTTCCTTCCTGTTTCTGTGGCTCATTGTCCCTGCCTTCGCTCCATCATAGCAAGGACTGGTTTTGAATTGTTGAATTAGTGGACTGAGGTAATTTTGTTCATATTTACTCTTCCATCATAAGGTTCTAATAGCACTCTGTGCCTCCAGTTCCTGCCATTTAAAGCAAAGGGACGCTTCAGCCACTATGTCCAAGCAATGACTCCTGGAATCATTGTTTCTGTATATTCAGTTTAAAACACTTCAAATCACAGTCTGGGATACAGACCAAAAGGAAGGACAGTGGGAGTTGGTGTTGGCACAACAGTCAAGTCTATTTGGTCTCAAGTTTTATGTGTGGACTTGCCCATCTAACTGTGGCTGGTCTGTTTGTATCTCTCACAGATAAAGTGGCCTTTTTTTTCCATTTCCAGGAGTCCCTCAACACACCTGATTCCAGCCATATGACCCAACACCTCAGCTGACCCCTTCAGGTGACACACAGAACGGGCAGGGGTTTGTGCTGCTGTTGGTTCCTGCCGTGGGCAGAGGTGAGGCTTGTGAGGATGCTGGGACCCCCGGGAGCCTTGGGCTGTGTTTCCCAGGCATCCTCTGCTGTTGGTCTTTGGTTATTTCTTTGATTTCCCAAGCCCAGAGGCAAATGACTGTTTCTGTGTGCTAAGCATCAATTCTTTTCCTTTTGTTCTTATCCTTTCTCCTCTCCACAGTTTTCCTCTCACTTCAAATTCTCTCAGACTGCTGCAGTCTCACTTCCCTTCACAGGAGAAAACGTGATGGTGTTTACAGAGCAGAAGCACTGGGACTCAGGAGATGTGAAAGGTGGCCCTGCTGGCTCGACCTCTTGGTGGTTCTGCTTTCTGACTTCCTGTCAGGATAACCTGGACTAAAACTCTGCATGCTTTTCCTGTGTGATCCTACGGTGTCTAACACAACCTCAGGTAAGACCTTTAGGCACTCCCATTATATGAATGAGAACAAGATTGTTGGTGTCAGTAATTAACATTCTTGTGGGATTGTTGGAAATGCTTTGGGATAAACACCACCTGGAATCCTCGCCTGGTTTATGTGGTTTTTAAGATGCAGAGGAGACAGATCCTGTTTGCACAAGAGGGCATGGACCATCTGTCTCCTCTCTTACTGGATCTGCAGAGAGTCTTTCAGCCCAAAGATGAGTTGCTGTAGCTCAGGGAGAAGTGGGACACTGGAAAAGTGAGGCCACGGACAGTGGGGAAGAAGAAGGGAACTCAGTGGTCAGTGTGTCCCTGGTAATGATCTCATCTGAGAACAACGACCAAGACAACCACCAAAACAAGAAAATACAGTCCCTGAGAATGCTGTGAGAGCTGTGGCACGGTGTCATCCCATGACAGGCTTCCAGAGATGAAATCTCACTCTACTGACATGGATGGCAAAAATCCCGTTGAGTGCAATAACATCAGGCATTCCCCTTGGAGGTTCCCTGCATTTCTTTCCTTCTGGAGAGACCCATATCCCACATCATTATGCACTTCCTGATCACAAATGCTTTACCCTTTTCTTTTAAATTGTGGATTCGATTCCAGTAAACCCTGCATGTAGGATTCTAGGTTCCCTCCATCTACCTCTGGAAACCCTAAATAAACAAACATTGGATTAGACCTCAGCAGCTCCCTTGTTCAGCAAGGGAAGCCTTTAAAAGCATTTTGCACCAATGCCCTGCTTATGTTTCAGACTCTGTCAGCCTGGGACTCGAGGAGCTCCACCTTCCTCTCAGCCATGCCAGAGAACTCACCTCAGTGATGGGAAGGTCTGACCCTCCCTGATTCCACCGAGGAGCTGGAACTGCTCAGGAATGACAGAAGTATGTGCTGGGGTTGGAGGGTTTCTGGCACATGACCTGCTAACCTAGAATTTGCTCGGCAAAGTCCAGAGGATGACTTTTAACCTCAGAGCAATTTGCCAAACCACATCTGTGACCAATAAATGTGAAAAATAAATGAAAACAAAATCTAACCCCTATTGAAAGATGAAAGACAGCACACCTTGCTGGGCACTGGTGCTGGAGTCAGGATGGAGATCGGGAATAATTGGACAGGCCATGTTGCCAGAAGTTGTCCATGAATGGAGGAATGCCTCCCACAAGGGAGGCAGCACAGCAGGTTAAACTGAAGGTATGTCATAGCTCTGAGTCTTAAACTTAACGAGCCACATCTTTATTTGTGCTGCAGCCCCTTCTTATCCCAAATTGCCTTTACCAGCTGCCAGAGGATGCCTGGTAATGGAAAATTCTCTGGATAACAATAAATTGGTGTAACGATTCAGTGTCACCTCACATCCTGCTAAGCAATAGAGAAATCACGATGAGAAAAATAGGCACGGCCAGAGTGGCACTGAACAGTGCAATCCTAATTCCATAACCCTTCTTGTGGGCGACAGATAACCCAGTGCAATTTCCAGCCGCTCTGAAGCGGCTCCAAGTCTCAGCAGGAGTCAGGAAAGCTCAGCGTAGCCTCGGGACTGAGGAGTCGGAAAGATCAGGGGAGCTGCTGTTCCATAACCTTGCCTCTGCACCAAAACCAGGGGGCTGGCTTACAATGGGAAGCACTCCAAGCAAAACACAAAATTTTAATCACCGAAATGAAGGTCCTCCTCTGGATCCCTCTCTGGAGAATAGTCTGTCTCTGATGATCGTGCACAAACTCGCAAAGAAGGTAAATTTTGGATTTAAATCTCTATGTCAGTGTGTGAATGACAGTGTTAAATCTTGGCTGTAAGGCTGAGATATATTCAAGAGGAGAAAAACACTTTTTCCACTTAAGTGGCTGAGGTGGAGGAGGTAAATATATTGTCTCCCACTTTTAAAGGGTGAGGAAATAATTTATATATATGCATTACACCTTTGCACCTTTTAATTTCAAGAGTCTAAAAGTTTAGAAATACCAACATTAAGGTGGCCTGTGCAACTATAATTTGTCCCTTCCATGCATTTGCATTATGATACAGTATTTAATTGTAATTAGATCACATGCTGTTCTTTCAACAGGTTTCTGACCTCACTCATTGTACAGAATAGACTGTGCTCACTAAGTAATAATTTTATTTTCTCCTTGCTGTTCACTGTGTGGCCCGTGCTTTATTTACAGCAGACTATTCAAATATTGTTCTGAAGACAGATTTATTCATTTCCTCCTGAGCTTTTCCATGGGACTCATCACTATGGTATCCGAGTGCTTCACAAACTCTAATTCATTTTCTCAACACTGGAGCGAGAACTGGTGTTGCCCTTATTTTACAGACGAGGAACTTGAGTGTACAGACAGAATAGTAAAAAATATCTTTTCATTCCAGAGATCCAATTAGGAATACTCAATGGCCTGATTTTGTCAGAAAATAGAACATGGCCCAAGCATCTAATTGAGTCAGAAGTTGTATAAATTCTCAATTATTGCAGATTTATCTGCAAGAGCTCTTCACTTCTCCAAGTCAGGCTTCAGAATGTCAGCCCAGGCACCTGGGCAGTGCTGACTGCACAATTAGTGCAGTGCTGGGCAGGCTCTGTTTAAGGACTGTGCTTTGCATCCCACAGATTCCAGAGGGTAAAAATCCTTTCTGGGAGCAGCAGTCACCTGCCCCACTCACAGTGCTGTGCTTGCTCGCCCTGCAGTTCCTCACAAGGTGCATAAAATGCCTACATCTGATTTTTATAGTAAATGAGGTGCAAGTTGTTGAGGCACTTGCCTGGGTTCCCTGAACTTGGTTCAGTGTCTGAGCCTGGCTTATCCTTCTGCACTGGCTGCCTTTATCCTGCAGTTTGATACCTGGGGCGTGTGTTACGGTGCAGCCTGAGAACTGTTGCTTTATTGAATATGTACTTCTTTCCCATGTAGAGATAACCCCAGCAATAATCCTGGGTTGACATCGATGCAGGCCATCAGCAATGTGCAAATTGCCCTGTATGAGAGATGTCATGCTTGGCACAAGCTCCAACACTCCAAGGGAGTTCTCAGTGTATTTCAGGTACCTGCTGACCATTTTCCAGGTGGTCTTCATTTCCTTTCCTAAATCCTCACCTTTCTGCTCTGCCTCCCTGCCCCAGCTTCTGTCATTCCCATTACTACTTCACTGTTTCCAGTGAATTCCCTCTTCCAGAGGCCCTGTTGCATCCCATACCCAGCCTCGGGGTCCTCCTCCCTTGCCCCACTCCAGCTCTCCCATCTGATCCCCTTTGCCCAGCAAGCTCTCCCTCAACCCTTGACCAGACCAGAGGGACAGCTCCCAGCCCTCCCAGAAACTTCTCCCATTCCCACCAAAGTCTTCTCCCAGCAGCCTGGCTTCCAGACTCTTTCTTATGAGCTTTGCTTTATCCCTCCCTCCAGGCAGACCTGTTTTTCCTTCTGGCTCCTCATTCTCTTCCACCACCCCGGAGAACCTGTCTCTCTCCAGAGCCTCCATGCCTGCCAATTTACCTGTCACAGACCCAGTCCCCATCCCCACTGTGTGTTTTTCAAGGAGCTTCCTGCTCTGTTTCCCAAGAGGACTGGATGGACAGGTTCACTCTTCCTACCTGCGGACATGGCATGGTGCAGAGCAGCCAGGGACTGGAGCTGCAGGTCCAGCTCTGATCCCACAGCCCTGGGCTGTGATGAGGATGGAGTTGCTGAGAAGTGGAAGTTCCAGGAAGCCCCTGCTGAGAACCAGCAGGACTTTCAGGAGAGTTTTCATAATGGGTTTGAGGGAGCACCTCTGACAAAGTGACCACTCTCGTTTTCAGACTAGAAAATCCTTGACAGAAGGAACAGAAGGAGAAATGTTTATAATTTAACCTAACGTATGAACTTCAGAGTCTTGTATTTCAGCACAGTGGCTAGTGTGGCCCTATTAAACGTGACTGAGGGCAGGATTTTATGATGGGAATTGCTAACCAGCTTTAATAGGAGTTACACTACCAGTCCTGCCTTTTAATCATTGCTTCCATTTTCAGGATAAATTGCAGCTGGTTGCTGGTAATCCTTGTGGCATATCAGATAGCAGCATAACTCGGCAAGGGTAAGCTGGAGAAACCCAAACATCCTTCTGAGGAGGTAATTATTCCATTGTGAAAATGCCCTGGGATATTTTTAGTGGCCAAACCCCCTGTTCCCTGACAGAAACATAAAATAATGAAGCAAGCTTCACAAGGAGAGACGCCTCAAACACCTGTATTAGCTCGCGCTTTGCAGTCACGTCAGCATTTAATTCTCTGTGCGCATCTCAGCATCCCCGTACGGCAAAACCCACACCTGCGTTTGAGGCAATGCACACTCACTCTGCCAGCGTCTGCCTCGCACAAAACCCTCTCCATAAACAAATCTGCAAATCCCGCTGGATCAAGAAGAATTTCACGGGAATATAGAGCTGCCTGCAACGAGAGGGAAACCCTTGCCACACACACCGAGGTTATCAAGGGAAGCTTTCCTCAACAGGAGTCTCACAATCAGTTAAAAGCCTTTTTTTTTGGAACGAATTATTTAAAATTCGTTTTAAAATGTTTTGCAACATGTTTTGCAGGGGACGTACCCACGTTTCACATCCTGCGGTACCCCAGGGGTCTGGTTCTCTCCTGGTTACCTCCAGCCCTGGTCCCATGTAATTTATGTCCTGAAAGAGACCATTCAATTAGTCAACAGTAAAATGAGCAAGGACACTGTGTGCGTTGTAAAAATACAATTTAGTAGGTTAACAAGCTGAGATGGAAAAAATATCAGGGTACACTCCATATGATTAATGAAGGAGGAATGTATATTTATAGCTTTTATTGTGTCCTTTGTAAGGAGACTGGATCCGGCAGTAAGGCTGGAACGGGCTGGTAAGGATGCGGCATTCCAGTGATTTGGATTTGAATGGCAAATGCTGTATAAAACTAATTACCCCCAGGAAGATGAAAATACGTTGCATTTGCCTTTTCGGAGCATGTCTGGCCTTTTCTTCACATTATTTATCTTTGAGAAGCATGTTTACTAGGAGAGGCATCCCGAACAGCGCAGCAGAGTTGCTCCCCGATAAAACAAGTTTCCCCAAGTTATTTTTCTACATTTCGTTCGATTTCGGGTTTCTTGGCAGCTCTGGATTGCTGGCTCCCAGCACCATGGCAGAGCAGGGCTCCCTCTTCCCACACCCTCCGGCTCGCCACATAGCGAGGATACCCGGATTGCTGCCGAACTCTTTGGTTTTCCACGTTTTTACGCGTGGAAAACGCGCAGGTCGCGCACCCATGCTGGGCTGGTCCTAGAGAGAGGAAAACACGGATTTATCGCGTTAAACCACACGAACTTTACGCACCGAACGCCTGAGGGGAGGGGGGGGGACAGCGCAGCGCCCCTCAGGGGAGGGCGGCGGCCCCGCCCCCTCGCGCGCTCGCGCAGGCGCGGTGCCGCGCGGGGGGGGCGGGCGCGCGCACACCTGGCGCGGGGGTCGGGGGCGGGAGGGGAGAGGCGCGCGCATGCGCGGGGCGGGGGCGGGCGGGAGGCGGCGCGCGCCCCGCGGGGTCCGTGTGAGGGAGGGACGGAGCCAGCGAGCGGCGGAGCCCGGCCCGCGATGGAGTGAGGGAGGGAGCGCGGCCGCTCCGCCCGCCCGCCGCTCTCCCTCCGCGCAGCCCACCCGGTAGGGAAGGAAGGCAGGAGGAGCCCCCCGGGGGAGGGGCTGGCGCTGGGTGCAGCCCGGCTGCCGGGCGCGGGGAGTGGAGCGATGGCGGCGCGGAGAGCTCGGCGGCTCCTCGGCTCCCTGTGCATCGCCCTTCTCTTCGCGCAGCCCCCACCGTCCGGCGCCGCGGCGCGGAGCGGCTCCCGGAGCCTCCTCACGGGTAAGAACGCGGCGAGATCTCGGAGGCGGCGGGCGCGGAGCCGTGTCGGGACGCGGAGGGGTCCCGGGGGCGGCGGGGCCCGGGGCGGCCCCGGCAGGGCGAGCCGAGGTGCCGAGGGGCTGAGCCCGCTCCGCTCCCCCCGTGCGGGCACCAGCAGGGGCCACTGCGAGCCTCGGGGAGCGACGGCGGTGCCTCCCCGCGAACAAGGGACACCTGAAGCCCCGTCTGTGGGGCATCGAACGCTTCAGCCACCTGTGCTCCCGGCTCGCTGGCACCCGCGAGGGGAGCCGGGCGCACCTGAGGGGCATCGGGCTTGCAGCTCGCCCCTGAGCGGAGCCGGGCACGGGCGGTCTCTGCCCCGGCTCGGGAGGGCTGCTGGAAGCGGCACGGACTCGGTACCGGCAACCTGTGGAGAGAGAGGAACTTGCCTGGGAACTGCCGCAGTAGCCCAGAAATGAGCGGTCTGGCAGTGTTTCAGCCGCGGTAGTTCTCACACCTTTTACCATTGTTGTCTTTAATGGTCTATGATTGAATCCTGGTTCTTTATAGGCTACGGAAAACGTAATCTCACCCAGGTGAGGCAGGAGAAGGCTCTCTCAAAAGCCCTTGCATGAGACCATTAATACCACAGAAGCCTCTTTAGCTTTGCAGCGATGTTATCTGCTCGTTATGCCAAATACTGGCTTTAAAAAGTAACTTCTTTATTTCCTTCTTGCCAGCAATAAGCTAGTAGGAAGCTTGAAAGAGAATCTGGTCTTGAATGCTGAGTGCTGGGATTAAAAAAAAAAAAATCCTATATAGGTTGATTGAATCCTGATATTTTAAGAGAGGGCTCTGTGCAAGTGGAATATGGAAAAAACTGCTTGTCAAATGGGTGTTTTTTTAG
The DNA here is from genome assembly GCA_037013685.1 of Acridotheres tristis. NCBI lineage: Eukaryota > Metazoa > Chordata > Aves > Passeriformes > Sturnidae > Acridotheres > Acridotheres tristis. The sequence goes on along the minus strand of CM072897.1, from coordinate 19,444,214 downwards.
CAACCTGTTAACAATTTGGGCAAGTGAGAATGGTTAAATTCTGACATTAAATGGTGTAATTGTTCGGTTTCAAATCATATTAGGCAGGCTTTTCCACTGTGGTGCTCATCTTGGACATCACTGATGGAACCATGTGTGCTGACTCCTGTTGACAGGGAGTATTTTTATTTATCCTCTTACACAGTACAAGCTTTGCAGATTCCAGGTCTGAAGCAGATTTTTTTTTTCTTTTAAGAAATATTGCCGTTTGACTCAAAAATCTGCAGGACATGTGTAAGAGATAAGTTATTTTTGATGTGTAAAATCTTGCCACGTGGTGATTCTTCTCTGATATTCCTGCTCTCCTGACAGCTCCGTGGTCTTATGGTTGTGTTAGTAGCTTTTTGCTAGTTTAGAGTAATCCTTTATGATTTGAGGAAATAAAATTAATAGGTGAAGTTCTGTCTGTTGGATCCAAATATGTGAATTTAGTCTGCAGAGGGGGAGTGATGTGCTGAAATGATGGGGAATAAAACCTTCGTTGGAGCTGTTTATCAGAGCAGGAATTTAGGAGTAGTACTGTGGAAATCTTGGAAGTTCTGGTGAGCTCCTCCTCTCTCTCTGTTGCAGAAGGTGCCTTTATGCTGTGTCCATGGATGCTGTCCTATGGCATCCCTGGGGAGGACCAGAGGCTGGGCTTTCCCTATCTGAGGGGGTTTGTACCAGTTACTTAGAGGAAAGGGAGAAAGATTCTTAGTTTTTTGTCTCAATAAAAAGGAGATGCTTCATGTGTAGTGGATGAACTTCGTTTTAATTCACGCTATTTCCCATCTAATTGCTACTAGTTTTTCTTAAATATGGGATGTTCTACATACTTTTATGTGGGCAGGTGCTCATAAGAGAGGGAGCTGGGTGCAGATGTTCCATGGCATGCAAGTTCTCCCCTTGGAATTTAGATATGAGGGGGGTAGGGCTGTCTTCTGTACCATGCTCTGGGTGGAGCTTGATCTCTGCAGGTTGCTGGGAAGAGCCTCCTTAGGCTGATGCTGAGGGCTGGAGAGGCAGGGGGGCACCAGGTTTGTAGGTCCAGGTGGAGCTTTAGCTGTGGGATTTGCAGCTCTTCTTGTCAGGGCTGAAGTGCTGCTTTCTGTGTCCAGAACAGGGGGTTTTAATGCCCAAAACCCCCCCATGCTGGCATTTTGGTGTGGGTGAAAGTGCCATAAATGAGCAGAAGTTGCAGATTTGGGAGCCCATATTCTTTGTATGGAGTCATGTGTGTTGGAGGGATATTTGATCCTATTTATAAATAGCTCATCATGGCTCTCTGAAGAAGAAAAGAGGGCAGCTGAATTCTTTTAGGAAAAAGCTGTAAAACTTCATTTATTGGTGTATCTGCAAACATTAATGTGTTCTCCAATCTAGTTGGTTGCTCTGCAGATAAGGCAAGATGAGCTGTTGCTTTTAGAATTGGGACAACATTTCATTTAGCTGAGGGAATAAAACAAATCAGGAAGAAGCATCAAATTAAGCTAAATCCTGCCTCCTATAACTGTTTGTAGGTGAGTTGAGATGAGCATAAAAAGTTGGATCTATACAGATTGTGTTATTAGAAATAAAAATGAAGCTGGTGTCACTTAATATTTAATAGGAAAGCTGTGATAGACTGTATACACCATTAAGATTGCAAATGAGATTATTCAAGAGCAGGAAATTTGTTCTCTCTGCCTGGTATTCTTGAAGTCCTTGGAATCTATATTTTGTTTTTAGAGGACAAACTGCTGCTTTGGGAAGTCCCAATGGAGCAGAATTAGCAATTGGTGGGCCTGGAGCTGCAAGAGGAGCCCAGAACTGAAGGGGTCTGTGAGCAGCAAGTTGGGAACTGCATCCAGGTGCTGCTGCCAGGGATGCTCCTCCTGGGGAGTGATGGGGGGGTATGGAAAGGTAAGGATGGCAGCTGGGGACCCTAGAAACAGCAGGTCATCATTTGTTTCTGTTTTGTGTGTGCTGCTTGATTATTTTTAACTATATCCCGAGTTAAAAATAGAGGAGAAATACTCAGGTCTCGGTTACGTCCCAAGTCAGTTAAGCACCAGTCTCCCTGCTTGATATTTCTGTTCCATATGGGCAGGTTGCATATGGCTTTTGCAGTGCATGTTTATTAGTCATCTAAGAAAATTACTCGACTTGCTTATGAAGCTTTCCTAATAAACTAACACTTCAGTTTCAAAGTTGTCAGGTGTGTACACACCTGTGCCTAATGTTCATCACAGTGAAAAGCAGCAAACAAAAAGTGTCATAAAAAAAAAGCTTGGCTTAGTTACCTTGTGCTGACTTATCAGTGTAAGTAAGGAAGTTACATATGGTAGGTATTTCCTTATACAAATAAGAGTGTTTGGTTGTTGCTGATTATAAAATGCCCTTGTGATTTACATGACGTTAACCTTCAGCCTGAGATTGCCAGAGAAGTCTGAAGATTCTGTAGGCACCTAACTGGAATTTGTTGCATGACCAAGAAAAAAAGAGCCATAATAAATGAGTGAGGAAATAAAGTGGAAGTTTAAGAAAACTACCCAAGGAGCAATGCAATATTCTGCTTAAGTTTTGCTTTCAGGCTATAAAAACATTTAACTTGGGCAGCATCAACCTGAGTGTCACAAGGGGGATTGAAAGTGAATTTTATTATCACCAGTTTCGTGGAGATAATGTGTATAAATGTGTGCTAATGTTTGTAGCCAACTTTTCTAAACATGCAGTGGTTTCATAGGTGCAGGATGTTGGAAGTTTCACTTTGCATTGCATATGAGGATGTATAACTGGAGTTGTTGCTAGTAACTAATTAGTGCTGGTTTTCCATAAGGAATCAGTGCTAATATTGGGATGTCACTTGGTGGAAGGGAAACTCCACTTTGTTTAGCTGGTTTGTAGGGATCTGCTGCAGGGCCCAGATTGCAGCTTCCATGCTGGATCCAGCAGGGTTTTTTTGCCTTCCTCTGAGGGTTGTGGACTAGGTGAGAGCTCCAAAGTCTCCGTGCAGCCTTTGGGAGCACAGGCCTGTGTTTGCTTCTCCAGTGTGCTGGGCTGAGAGACGTGAGCTGCCTCAAACACTGGGGTGCTGCTTGGATTGTCCTGCTGGAATTACAGCTCTGGCCCTCCCATATTGAAACATAGTGCCTGGGGCTATTGATTTTTTTAAAAGGTAGAATAGTTTTTAATAGGGAAAATGCCTCAGCACAGTGGAAACAGTCATATTTTACTGATTGGGTGCTATTGATTTAATCCTCCAGTGAAATTGCCAAGATGAAAGTGGTAATCCTGATTAATTCCATATAAATAGATAAGCCTGATTTGTATGTGTACAGTTGCAGGGTTCGGTAGAAAATCTGAAAGCCTGCTTTATATGGTCTATTAGGTGCTTTAATTTCCAGGGGTTTTACCATTTAGTATTCATGCAGAGGAGCATCTTAATTTTACAAAATAAGCAGACTATCAATTTATGATAAATCCTTTTTGCATCAGTTATTTTTTTCTCTCATTAAAGCTGCCCTTACCGAAGGCAGTGAAGGAATTGGAATGTTCTGCTGCTAAACTTTCTTGGGATTTTGGGTAATTCCCTGGAGTGTGTAACAACCACAAGCTGTTTGGTTAGTGCAAAAAGGGAAAAGGTTGAATTTTAATAAAAAGTAATAAATTACTCTAAAGGGATTTCTTTTTTTTACATCAACACTAAACTTATCACTCCAGTTATTGCTTCTGAATGTTTTGGGATTGGGTGTATTAGTGGGAAAGAAATTACAGTTAAATCCCTAAAGGTGCTGTTCAGACAGATCTGCCCACCTTGGGAACTCACTGGGGTGCAAATACACAAACTTAGGTGTGGTTGTTGTGTCATCACTGATTCTCATTGCCAGTCTCTGAACTTCCCTGGTTCAGCTTTGGGTTTGCTGTTATGATATGACCAGGACTGAGCATGGCATTTTTGGGAAGGAATGTACTGGTCATTCAATCATGTAACAATGTTTTATTTTCCTATTCCTCTGTACACTATAGTTTTCATGGTTTTTCAGTGAGAAATCTCATTTTAAATTGATTTAGAAACAGTGAATTGTACAATAGAGAGAGTTTTTTTCCTCCCTCAAAATGTGTTGTTCTGCATATGTTAGCTGTGAATTTTCTTCAGTGTGGAACTGTGCAGCTGACTTGGTGCTGGTTACCACTGAAGAAATTCAGATGTTCTGCTTAGCCTGAATTTCTTCATTTGCACATTTTAATCTATTGATCTTCTTTTCCTTAGTGCATTGCTGAGGTTTTGGCTCATATGTTGTTGGAGGTGTGGATTTTGATGATTCAGTCTTTTTGGATCTCATCAAAGCATGGCAGCTTGGTGATAATTTTTGGTATCCTCTAGTCATACAGTTTTGTCTGGAGATCTTTTGAAAGTGGAAAAGCTGTTTTGTGATTAAATTACCCACTAATTCATCTGTTTGCTCAAAGAATCTGCACTACTGTCTTTTGTAGTTAGATTAAATTTTAATTGTTATGTATATGGGCATGATTCTTACTGTGGCTTTATGTTTTGTTTTACCTTAAAACCCCGTGTTTTTGTACTTCTGTCTGCTGAGCCCTTAAAATTTCACTTTGTCTCTCCTGGTAGGCACCTATGTACTTGTTATCCTTTGGGGTTTCAGTGCTTCATCAGTATAGCTCTGTTGGCCTTTGCCATCTGTTTATGTTGTTTAACTTTCTTTTTGGCTTAGAAGTTTGGGTAACTTACGAGGGGTTTTAATTCTAGCCCATATATGTGGAGTCCAAATATATTTTACCTTTGTTTTTGTCTGATGCCTGTCTTGGATGTCGTGAAGCTGTCAGGTTTTGTGACACTGGGTCAGAGCATGTGTCAGTAGCCAGCACAGTTGTCTGCCATTATTATTACAATACTTTGATGAATTTGTCCTGTTTGATGTGTTTTTAACTCTCGTGACATGTGTCCAGTGTTGCTGCTGACCTTGGGGTGAGCAGCACAGAGCTTGCTGTGTGTTGGGCATTCAGCAGGCTGAGGCTTTACCAGTGTGGGCTTAGCTGCTGTTTCTTGATTATTAACATATTGAAGTTAGACTTGCTATGGTTTTGAAGAGACATTGTACTTATCTACAGCTTCCATCTATTTCATGTTCTGCATGGAGTTTCCAGCCATTTAATGAGTGCTTTTCTGGGGAAGTTTTACTTTATTTATTGTGATATTTTGAGCCATGGTAAATCTCAGTTTGTGTTTATATGACACTATGAATAGATGTAGTGTCTTTCTGTATTTTAGATTGTGTATTTATAACAAAGCACTGCTCCCTACATTGTCTGGGAAGTAAAAGCTCCAGCTCTGATTGTGTTGGTCCCATTTCTTCCTCTTTCATCTTCCTTTTGGCAGAGCCACCTTTGTGTTACTGCCATCACTAACAGACTTGAGCACTTGGAGGCAGCTTCCAGATTTTTTCATACCCTAGTTCTCAGTGTGGTTGTCCCACAGCTTGCTTTTACTTGGGCTGAGATGGAGGCAAGCCCTGTATGAGTTTCATCTTTCTTGGCTTTCCTCTGTAGTTAATGAGCCCAAACAGCTCCTCTTAACACAGCTCTGTGGTTCGTGCATTGAAACCTTATAATGTAACTGTAGTGAGGAAGGGAGAGCCACAAATAGAGGTGTTTAGATATTCCTTCTAAAAGTAGAACAGGCTGCCAAAAGTAATTTAAGTCATTAGACCTGTCATGACTTTTAAAATTGAGAAGTGGAGTCTAACTTGTCTTCAAAATTTTGAGAGAGGTTGCATTGCTTTAAAGAAATAGCCAAAGAGTCACAGAATCATTTAATTTGGAAAAGCCCTCCAAGATTGAGTCCAATCATTTCCCCAGCAATGCCCAGTCCACCACTAAACCATGTCCCCAAGTGCCACACCCACATGTTTTTTGAATAACTGATTAACTGCTTGAAATTATGACTGTTGTAGTGTTGTGCATAGCAATGAGGAAAGCTGGGTGTTAACAAGAAAATGAAATATTTCCAAAAGTGATTTGTAAAGCCAAATGTTCCTGTTTGAAAACAGGCAAGGAAAGAAGTATAAAAAACTGGAAATAAAGGAAAACTGCATCCAGAAACATTTTTTGCTGTGGTAGGACACCTCAGCAGTTTGTAGTACACTCTGGTGCTGTTGGGATTGGAATTTTTAGTGATGGGCTGTCAGTGCTCACCTTGCAGAAAATCCAGGTGTTTTGTTCTCGATTTGTGGATCTTCCACTAGAAATGTGCTTGGGCAGATAGGAAACACAGCTGAGATGAAGCTGTAGCCAAGTGTTAATCCTATTTTGGTGTTCAGTGTTTCAAGCTGGCAGTGCCACTGCACTGGGAGGGGTACTGTGCCCTTCCATTGGCTTTCCTGAGTGTTTTTGGAGGATGTGGAGAACTGGATCAGATCCCTGCTCTTGTGGCTGCATCAGTACTTGTGCTGGCAGAAGGGAGAGGGTGACACGGGCACAGGGAACGCTGCCACCGGGAAGCCAGACTGCTTTTCTGGTGGGGGTAGGGATTGGCATAGAATTGTACTATGAAAAGCAGTGTCAGCAAAATAACATTGAGTGTCTCATGTCACCATTTTAGTCTTTAATAGGATGTATTACAGCATATAGATTCCAGATATATAGACTGGAACTTTATTGAAAAAGTATGCACTACTTATTAGCAAATTCATTGAAAAACAAATGTTTCATCAAAGTTCATTTTCAGATTGGTAACAAATTCTCAGTTCAGCTTTAATTACTTTAATTACTTAATTGCTTTGGTTTGTAACTTTTTTTTCCCACGCTGAAATTTCATTTGTTTGTCTGGTTCTGAAGTGGGAATAAAGCTACAGGTTTCATCTTAAAATACTTAGCCTTGAGGGGGAAAAAAAAATTCAAAACTGCCCAACAGGTTGTGGTTTCAGAAAAGGATGGAGGCCTGACAGCTCTGAATACACTCACTTGCAGAAGTCCAGAGAGAACCTTGGTTAATGTTGCTTGTCTTGTGTAGTATATAATTTTTAACTGTGCTGTTATTTTTTGGGGCCTGGACTTTCACATCATCCCTGTATCAATAATGAAATCCTCTAAGGACAGCACTTCATGGAAACTTGGTTGGGAAGTGTAAGAAAGACTTAGATGTCATAGGGTGTGACAATGTGGTCATGAAGGGACATGGAAAGCGCTCCTGACAGCCAAACCAGCCCCCAGCCAGGGTGAGGAGAATGCCAGCCCATCGAATGGCTCAGGGTGACATTGCTCGGTTTTTCTCAGGGTTAAATGAGCGTTGGGATGAAGTGCTGGGGCTGTGCATGTCTGGGGAGCTGCTGAGGAGCTCAGGGGTTCTTGGGGGATGTAGCTCAGGAGGTGGAAAAATGCTCCCTGCCTGCACTGTGGTCTGTTTTGCTGTGTTCTTAGTTCTGCAGAGCAGTTAGGGGACAAAGTGTTTTGAAATGTCTTTGTTTCCCCTTTTTACTGAAGGAGATATTGGTAGTGCAGGGGTGGTGATAGACCCACCCCTACCAACCCCTGTGAGGGTGCAGTGCACCATGCCTCGTGTATGATGGACAGACAGTCCCAGGGATTCCACCTGAAATCACAGCAGTCTCTTCTTGCTCATTTGCAAATTTAATACATTTTATGGGACACTATTCTCATTAGCATTAAGAGCTCTTAGAGAGTGCACCACAAGTTTTGGGTGGGACAGCTTTCCATCATTTTCCCAAGTCGCTTCCTTTTCTGGAATCTGACAAGGCTTGTCTTCTGTTTGAAGTGTAAAATAGCTTATTTATCCAAATCTTCACATGTTCTTGTTTGCTCATACCTACTTCAGGTCTTTAGAGCCTTAATTTTAGCTTCTGTCGTTCTTTTGTTGCTATGGATTCTTTTTACTTATCTCCTTATTTGAAGTTACGGTAGGTTTCAAAAATACCTGGATAGTGTGAGGTAAGAAATGGTTGAGATACCTATAATGATTTGGTTACCAGCTTGTGTTTTGGTGTTGTGTAATTTTTTGGAGATGTGGATGAAAGAGAATCTACACAAACCATAGCTGCAGAAAATGGAGTGTCCTTTGGCACAGCTGGAGAACCTTGGCAGTTCCATTGAGTGTAAATTCGTGTTCTTCCCTTTCAATGTGATCTGTGAGTGCAGATGTATAGGGTTTCTCGTAGGTGATGTAAATATTGTAGGTCTGCTCTAAACTGAGGGGCCAGAATCTGCAAGGCAACACCACAGCATGTGAATGGAGGTTTTTGTATTTCACATCTGAGCCTTCTGGAGGGGAGAATTGACTTCTGAACGGGAAAGAGGAGAACCAGGCATGAGATGCACCCAAAGCAGGATCCAATACATCCCACATTCTAGGTAGTGCTAGTTGAAGGCTTTTCCTGGTTCAGCTCAATTGCAATCTCGTGTGCTCATGGCAACAGCGTTAACAGCCCCAAGTCTCAAGTGTTGGTTTTCCAAAGTAACATTTTCCAGTTGTTTTCTTTGCTGTTGTTGCCAGATTTTCATTTCACTGAGGAAATCAGTCTAAATGGAAAAAGCCAGCATTCACAGGAGCTGAAAATACATCTGTGCTAGATCTGATTCTCCATGTGCAATTTGGTTTGTGCTGGTTTTTTTCACTCTGGAACTTCCTGTGGAGGCACCGCTGCTCAGGGCTCTGTTGCAGAGCTTGAGCCTGTGCTTTGGGGTTTTATCTTTGCTTTCACATTTATCCTGGGCAGACTTTATGACTTTAGCATTTTCAAACATGTCCTTTACTAATTTATTAAAATAAGGACCTGTAAGTAGATTTTTGCCTTTACTTTTTTCTTATGTGATGTTAAAGAAACATTTTTTCCAAGTTTAGCCTATTCAAGACATTCTTGTTTCTGCAGAAGGCTTTGAAAGATTATCAGGTGCTTGTTTCTGTTATTGCAGATTAATAAACGGAGCATATTGATTGCTTAAATCTAATTTAGCTCCTGTCATGTGAGTAACTTTATCATTCTTAACTTGTGTGCTGAGTGACTGTTGGTTATTGTCCATGAGCACGATGAGTGGAGGTGATGGTGTTCATTTAAAATATAAAGTGATAACTGGCCTTTGTAGGTTGTGGTGGTACTGAGAGCCTTGTGGAATCACTACCAAATGCAAAGCTGAGTTCACTGTCCCTCTTGACTGTGATTCCCTTGGGATGTAAAGCTGGATTGAATTAGTAAACTGAATGTCAAATTACCACCCATGCCGTGTACTACCTATGTTGCTGGCATCTAATTGCTTGTCATTTTTGCAGTTTTTTGGTGTAGTAAATGGATGGTAAGTTGAGTTGATGCTTTATATCAGTAACCCAAAGAGTGAACATTTATTTGGGTGACTCTTGTCATACAACAAAACCTGGTGAAGTGGTTTTAAGTTATGAAGTTTTAAGTATCTTTCAGGTACTGGTAGCGTGGGGCCAGTCTGTTCCCTCCTAGCCAGGAAACTGTCCTGGATGTTACTGCTGGTTTTCTTAAAACTTTCTCATAAGTGCTTTCAGAAACAGGACTTTTTCTTCTTCCAGGGCTTCCAGAGGTGCTGTGTGGGTAAGGAGCCATTTCCCATCCTCTGCAAAGGAGCCAGGAGTATTTCTGTTTTCAGGAAGCTGTTACAGCTTTTTAGGCAGAGCTTTGGAATTTTGCTAGCAAGAACACAGTTTGTTTCATCGCCTGGAAAATTCCTCTTCCGGCAGTTTGCCTAGAGATTGATAGGCAGGTGTTAGATGCTGACCAAACTGGGTATCACTGTAAAAGCAGAGCCACATTTAATTCATTCTTCAGCCTTTACTGATAATGAGTTACATTTGTGCAGACTTAGAGCAGTTGGAATCAGTAACATCCATGCTCCTGCTGTAATTGCTTCTATACCCTTCCAAGGCTGTAGCACAGCCTTCAATGGTGGCTGTGCAGATGCAATGTCATTTTGAGGTGCCATTTCCTAAATGCTTTTAGAATAAAAAAATGTAATACTTGTTTCCAAGCCTTCTGATCTATATGTGAAGGGAAAGATGGATTGAGGAATGTAACTGGAATGGTCTCTGCAGGTGTGTTAGTGCTCACTGTGAACGAGGCAGAGTAATTAAAGTGTGAGCTTGAATAGATCAGTAAGCAAAAGCCAACTTTTAAACCCCCCAAAGCCTTTAGTTTATGTAACTGCCCTGCATTTTTGTATACCAACGAGCACACACGTGACTCAAAACCTGATTAAGATGGTGTAAATATTTGGCAAAAATAGCTCATAAATGCTATCTTTGAGCAGGCTTTTGATGCAGGCAAGGAGCAGCTGGACAAATTTGCATTTACAAATCATTTACCTTAGGAGAAAGCTCAAGTTCAGTACCTTATCACAAAGGCATTGCACGTTAATTATTTATCGTGTGCTTTGATGCCGGGGTTCTTGCTTTAATAAACCATTCTGGGGGGAGGTGGCTGCTGTTCCTTTTAGCTCAGCTCCTCCCTCCCCTACCCTCCGGGTAAACCCTGCAGTGCCTTTCCTCAGACTTTGCCTTCCAAGTTACTGCTAAGTTGGATTTCACAACTTTTTGTTAAAATTAGAGACGTTTCTATGATGCATATTTAATTGCTGTGGTTCTGTCATCCCTGTGTCTAACTTTGTAATCTCTATAAGGATAGAATTGGACCTGATTTAATTTCCCTCTTTTTCATATGTTTTTCTACTTTCAAACTTGATTTTATAGAAAACGATCAATAAAAAATGTTCGTCATGGAAGTCTGATTAGAACTGTCCGAGCCATCTGTGCTTGGCTTTAAAGTACAAATTTGGTCGTCTCAGCACAGAAAATGTGAACTGCATTGGTCAATAGGACTGTCATGTCAGGCTTGTAAATTCTTAAGAAACTGTGGGGATCACCTGGAGATGGAGTTACAGTCATGCTCAAAACTGTGTAAGATCTTCCTGAAGTTGCTTCATCAGTTTTGGAGTACAAAAAATAAAGATTTTTCTTAGATTGTACTTCTGGAATGTGGACATTTTGTGTCACAAACTAAGCTTAAATGACCGTTAGGAAACTGTGAGTCTTGTAGTTAAAATCCGTGTTGGAGTTTTAATCAGAAATTCTCTGTATAGATCTGTTTTCTGGTGGCTTTTGTTTTCAACCCTGGAAAAATCCTGTATTTCCCTTTGTATCCCCCAGCCCACAGTGTGTTTGGGAAGGTGTATGAGATGGATAATTTACAGATAGTCATGGAATTGTTTAGGTAGGAAAAGGCTTTCGTGACTGCTGACTCCAGCCATTCCCCCAGCATTGCCAAGGCCACCACAGACCCACGTCCCCAAGTGCCACATCCACACAGCTTTTAAATCCCTCCGGGGATGGGGACCCCACCTGTGCCCTGTGCAGGGCTGGACAGCCCTTCAGTGAAGGAATTTGCCCTAATATCCAACCTAAACCTGCCCTGGGCAGCTGGAGGCTGTTTCCTGGTGTCTCTGGGGACACCTCGTGCCAGGGTGCCCTCCGAGCCCCCTTTTGTGCGGCTTTTGTTCTGACCCTTCATCCACGGGGCTCGGGGAGGGTTAGGAGCTCTAGGGCTCCTGAGAGCTGGCATGGGGAGGGGACAGCGCTCTCCTTCCACCCCACAGTTGTTAAGGATCACATGTATGCTCTTCCTGGCTCTCAGCAATTAGCTTTTTCAAGTAAACATCGAAAAGATTTTTAAAGATGTGAGAGTATAATTAAGGAGAATGTTACTACCTTAATATGGCCTGGAAGCCACAGTGGGATTGAATAATTTTATTTAAATACATTTGCTTGGCAAGGGAAGTGAATGCAGAATCCAAACCTGAATGCTGTAGTGAGGGCCTCCTTCTTCAGGACCGTTTTCTTTGTTAGCCTTGTGCTTTGGGGCCTTTCTCAAGTGTTCCTCATTGTAGAAAAAATGTTTTTCCTTTCTTAATTTTTTTTTTTAAAGCACTTTAACCCTTGACCACTATGTATGAAGATGAATAGGAGAAGAATAGAGTAGCTGGCTGTGCCTGTGCCCGGGATGGAAATAGGAAGAGATGTTTTGCTTTCTAATTTTGCTTGTTCTCGTGGTTTTTGTTCCCCTTAGTGCAAGTGCCAGAGCAGGAGTCTGCCCTCCTTAATGAAGACTTGCAAACGCTGGCTGCATCCCGCAAGAATGTGAAAGTACCAGCGAAATTTTTAGAGGTCTTAATTTGTCAGAGGCCCAAGCCTCACCATTAGCGGCCGTAATTGAGGGTCATTCCCGGTATTGTGTGACCCCCCCAAGCCGTCGGTGCCTTTCGTGGGCTGGGGATGTTCTCGAGCCTCTCTGTTCCCGGGGGCTGCTTTAATCCTCTTGGGGATATTTTCATTGCCTGACAGAGCAGAGGAATGTCTGAGGCCGCCGCAGGGGGCTGGGAGAGCTCTTGGCCATCGGCGGAGCGGGCTCCAGCCGTGCCCGAGCGACTGCCGTGCCCTGGCAGGCAGGGCCGGGGCCCGGGCATTGTCCTTGCCGGGAGGAGGAGGAGGAGGAGGAAGAATAAGCCGCCCCGGCCCCGCACGCTTGCGGCGCGGGCAGACACGAGCGTGGATTCCTGCAGCTTGCTTTGCCTTTCTGGAACGCTGAGCACAAAGGACCACGACTGCCACCTTCACCTGCAGCGACTGCGCCCTGCCCGGGCCGCCCATGGCAGCCCTGCCTGGTGGGAGTCCCAAACCCACAAGTTTTCGGGTGGGAAATTCTAGAAAGACTCAGAACTCAAACTGCTGCTTCCAGCGCGTCTGTCAAAGACAAAGCTTTTCCCAGTCCATTGTGGCAGCTTTTCTACGTGGTTATTGTTCTTAATGCACGCTTGCACTGGGAACGTTTGCAAGGGAAAAGCTGTTTCGTAGATCTATACAGTGAAAATACAGAAAATCCTGATTCTTACATGTTGGGGGAAAAACGTATACTATGAGAGCTAAGTTTTGTTTAGGGTTTTGTTACCCCAAAGTCAAATGCAGAAAAGCCTTGAAAATGTAAATATGTTCAAATTCATTTTAGTCAACACAATTGATTTTACACACGACTTGCATCAAAAAAGTAATTTTTTATATTTCTAAGGTTAAACACTTAAAATATTATTCTGAAACTTTACAAAATGCTGGGTTATACACAAGTTACAAGGAAATGTAGCTGCTTATGCTTGATATTGTTTATCTAACCCTTACTCCATGTTGAAGTTCTTTGATGTAGCCTTTGCTTGAAGAGCGTTCTCAATCTCGCTGTTAGATGTTAATGATGCCAATATTAAGTCAATTCTTTCTGAGTAGCTAATCAATATACAGAATTATTTTTTTATGTGCCAAAAATTGATTTTAACGCTACTTTTCTGTCTCTACCTTTCCTGGGTTCTCAGGACATTATTATGAGAAACAGGTACAAAAATGTGTTTTACATGGGTATTAGTTTTGTGGCATGGTACAGATCTGACAAAGGAATTAAACTTACTAAATGTATCGTCATTGCAAGGATTTTTCACGTGGGCTAGGCAATCTAGTTTATAATATTTTAAAGCAGGAGGTTTGTGGGAATATGGCACAGCAAACTGCCTCGTGTCTTGAAAGCTCCATAGAAAACCCTGTAATTATGTTCACTAACTTAGAAGAAAGCAACCTGTGAATTTGACTCAACAGCTTCTGTCAGACACAGATGGCACAAAAATACCTAAGTCCCTGTTTTGGTACATTTGCTGGACTTCTGTTACCCATCCGAAAATCTCCATGGCATCAAAACTTTAGGATCCTTCTTTAAATGGCATTAGGTACAGATAGCACAAATGTGTATGCACAGTAAACTTTGCTTAATTTAGAATAAACCCTAACATTAGCTCAAAGATCAGATCAAACCAGTTTAAAATCCAGACTTGTCTGTCGCTGTGGGGTGGCCCAGGTGAGCTCACCTGGTGGGGTGCAGCCTGTCTCCAGTGGCTGTTCTTGGGCTTGCTATGCTGTTTGTTTTGCACAAAACTGGAAATTAAAATAAGATGTCAGTCTTTTCATAACCGTTCTCATATGGAAGGAAATCGACTTGGCTTGTTACTCTGACAAGTGGATTTTATTGTAATGTGTTGGTGCACTGTTGTTTTTTGCACATTATACCATTCTTATGCATATAGTCTGGTCACATAATAGTTTATTCATCACTAAAATTGTTCTGGAAAGTGCGGAGCTACCAGCAATTGTCACTTCCCTGAGCCTTTCTGAAAGGCTTGAAATCACTCTGAACTCTTGAACTGTCTTTTCTTGTTCCTCGGAATATTAACTTTATCACTTGAGAAACGAGCACAGTTTGTGTGCAGAGAATACACAATATTTCATCCTTTCAATCCCCCAATTTTACTTTGCGTGAAAATCAAAATACAAAATTCCAAAAGCCGAGTATTCCCACGTGACCACGGGGTGTAAGGTGACCTCCTTGGCTCTGGTCCCAGTCCCGGAATGTATCGTTTCTTTGAGTTAGACTTTGAAACAGGTATTACTTTACAATTTAATTGGCTGCATACATCTCGAAAAGGATATAAACCAGTGGGTTTTTCCACTATGGAGACATAAAGGCTTGTTTCACAGGAGAGGAGGCATAAACAAGCTGGTACAAGGAGCCCTGTATGAATTGAGCTATACTGTATACTTCAGGGGGAAAAAAAATAGTCGGATTTTTTTTTTTTTTTTTTTTGCCTTGTGGGTTCTGGCAGTGTAAAACAAAACAGTCAGTGTTCTCTTATAAAACTGAAGAATTCTTTTATATCTTGAAAACATATTTAAAGACCCCCCCATGTCTTTGTGGATCGCTGCAGATGGTGCTCAGCCTTAATTTTGCTGGAGGTTCTTCCTCAGTGTGGGTCACTGCCGTGTTTGGTGTGTGCTGGTGACAATTTCAGAGCTGGGGCAGCAACCAGCTGCTTTGAAACCAAAGGCCACTTGCAATTAGAGACAAGAAAAAATTCAGAATGTTTTTAGCAGTAAAACCTTTGTTTTGGAGGTTTTTTCCTTTTCTCTTTTTTTAATAACTGAAAGTGATCTAATTAGTGTCTGTAGCTGGATCTGAAAGGCTTTCAGTGACCTATATTCAGACCCCTTTCATCAGCTCCTGTGTGGGTAAGATCTCAGGAGCAGTTATTTAGCAGTAAGGAGCCAGACGTTGCAGGGAGGGTGGATAAGCCTCTTAGTTCTTTGAATCTTGTTTTGCTAGTTGTTTGTTCATTCCTGACTTCAATATTTGTGGCTTATCTGCAATTTTAATCTGACTTTGCTGTTTTGACCCTTCCTTCTTTGTAATCTGTGGCTTTTAATGTCTAAAAGGTCCTAAATATTTGATCAAAATAAGACCTAGTTCTCCTTCTGAAGGAATAAATCACTTTAAAAGTGGCAGAAAGAGAAACCATATGCGGGGAAAATGTAGTTTGAGGGGAAAGATAGAGCGTGCAAGCAGACCCAATCAATTACTGAGGCTTGGCACTAATGTTCCCTCTGCTCCCCCCTCAGCCACTTGCAGGCTTCTGGTGCAGCTTTGGGAGTTTCCATTAATCTGTTTAACTGAGAGCTCTGGGCACAGAACGTGGGCCCGGCTCTTTCTGTCCGTCTCATTTTGGCCTCCCTGTTGCCATCCTGGGTGCTCCAGGCTGAGCTCCAGCCGCACTCGGTGTGCTCGTTCCTGTGGCAGCTGCACCGTTTGTTCTGGGATTATTTCGAGTGGAATTCCAAGTAGGATGTCGACATAACTTGTGTCCTCCCTTATGCTGATTTAGCAGAGTCTTCCTGCTCTCCACGTTTCACCAAAGAGAATTTGTTAAAACTAATGGTGAAACCACCACATCTGAGTTATTCAGCCATGGGACTAGAGGATAATCTTTTTCCTCTGAACTCCTGAGGGTTGCAGCACTTAACATCTTCAAAGCTCCTTAACAAAGGTGATAAGCAGCCTTCATCCTTGGGCTGAGTTAATCAAACTGATAAACGCCCAGAGGAGGTGGCAGGTTCGGGTAGCATCCATGGCAAAGTAGATCCTAGTTATTTGCTGGAAGAAAGACTTTTAGTCGTGAGGTTTTTCACTTGTGGATTTGGTTGCCAAGAACAAGTTGGAAAAAAATTATTAAAAATTATTAGTGTTCTCTCATTTTACAATATGTCATTTTCAAGCGATTCCTGACCCATTAGCTCCTGGAAATTTTGTTTAATCTTATCTGAATATTTACTGGCCAAGTAGTTAAAATATTATTTAAACACAGGCTATCATTTATAGCTGATTTTTTTTTTAATAAAAACTAAATGTTTAAAGTTGAGCTTGCTTTAAAGTCAACATTTATATTAATGCATAACTAAATATTCTGGCAGTACAAGCCTGACATTTGAAAGAAATTCATATGAGTAGGAGGGGGAAGTCACTGGATAAGCACTGGCAGTTGAGTTTAAATAGTAGCTGGATTCTGACAGACATTAGGGTTTATGCTGCTGCGAGGAAAGTTCGGTGGGCACTTCATTCAACCTTAAAATATTCATCAGGAACAGGAAAATCGGGGCAACTGTGTTTTCTGCTCCAGTCTGGGAGTGAAGAGGAGTGTGTGGGAAGTGGAGATCAGAGCACCTCGTGATCAAAGCTCTGCAGCTCCCAACCAGAGAGGCTTTTGTTCAACACATCTCACATCTACACAACACGGCAAAACTGGGAGTCAGGAGCCTTTAATGTGTGCTGTTTAAAAAGACTCCAACAACACCAAACACCTTCTCCCTGTGTTTACAGCATTCCAGTTAATTCTCCAGAAGAGCAGCTTGACACTGGTATTAAGTAATTTTATGTCATAAATATTTCATTTAAATGTAATAACATGTGAAAAGTAATACAGATGAGTTTTAAGTGGTCTGATGCACATAAAATATCTTTCTCACTCAAAGATTAAGGTTTGATGCTGTGATTATGGGTTATCATCTTGGAAATTATCAGCCTGGCCTTGAGGGGGAGGAGCTTTGTAATAATAGAGTGATGATTTTTAGAACAATCAGAGGATGGGATGACCGAGTACAACTGTTTTCTTGTTTTTTCAGAGTAACAGGATTAACAGATCGATCCAAGTAGATCAATTCTTTAGTCTGACTAAGCACTGAAAGGCCACCACCTTGAAATCCTTGCTTTGAAGTCCTGGTGATCCAATTGTTTTACTCTCAGGTGTAGCACTTCTGTGGAAAAAAGTCTGATGGAATTTTAGTAAGTGAGTTAGTAAGTGTTAAGCAAAAAGATCAGTTGCAGGTGAAATTGTGTTATGTACAAACAAAACAAAAAGAGTCTGTTACATGTGCAGACACGTGGCTCTTTCGGACTTGAAGATGAGGGAAGAACAGGGTTAAATGTGTTGTGAAGGAAATCCTTCTCCCCAGATTGACTGTGGTGATTTACTCCATGTTAGCTTTCTCCTTTCAGACTGGTTCCCTAGTCTGCTTTTCCTTTTGTGAGCCGATGCCCTGCTGCTTACAGAGAATTCAGGAAAGGCCTGAGACATTGGGCATTACCTGACCAGTTCATTCCTTTTCTCCTCCTTGGGTGAGAGGTTTGGCCAAAAGAAAAAACCATTGTTAGGGAGCCAGGAATGGGTCTGTGTGTGCTGTAGGAATGTGCTTTTAGTATTCTTGGACAACTTGCCTCTCAACAAGAATTGTTGGTGTTGGAGCTGCAAAGACTGAATCAGCTTCCTGAGGGGAAGCAATTGTAAAATATCCAGGAAGTTGTTGGGAAATGCAAACTTCTGCTCCTGCCTGCTTGCTCTGGAGTGCTCAGCTCTCAATAGCACCAGCATGTACACCACCCAGCTCATGCAAATGGAGCTGTTTTCAGCGATAGAAAACTTTCTTGTAGCCTGGGTGTCAGAAATGTGGCATCAGGCCCTTACAAAGGTTTGTAACCACGCTGAGAACAGCTCCTGGCAGCTCTTTGCAACATGCAGGACTCTGCACTGCTGAGAGAAAGGAATCTCATTGTCATTATTTTTTTTCTTGTTGGTCCAATTTTGGTTTTGACCACCAGCTTGTCAACTTCGTTGTATTTCTGTCTGGGAAAAGCAGGCAAACCAGGAAAAACAGCAAGGAAAGTACTGAGAGAGGCAGGTGTGAGAAGGGGCGGAAGTTCATGTTAAACCCCCTGGTTTTCCTTACCTGAGCCTCACCTCATCTGGAAACAGCCTTACAGTGGGGATCTGTATTGTGCTTTCTCCACTAACACTTTTTATCAGTGGCAGAGTGACATAAAGGGGTTTTTGTTGGTTTTTCCCACCTCCCTGCCCTGTCTCACCTCCCAGCCAGCCCTGGGTGGGAGTCTCTGTGTTGCTGCACTGTGAGCTTTATCCTCACTACATCACATGGATTTTAAAAGAGAGGCGATTCCTTTCATATGATTAAACACTTTTTTTTTTTTTTTTAAACGGATGTCTGTTAGGATAAAGAACGTCTTAAGTGATAAAATGTGTTCTTGGGCTGCTGTGATGGGCATGAGTTCTTTTTTGTGTTATTAAAGTAAATCAGATCTGTCAGTATGTAAGTACGTAGTCCCAGCACAGGGTAGCAACTGCTGCAAAAGTGTTTAATCAGTCTGTCCTCCTGCCTTAAGATTATGTAGACAAGGAATTACTTTTTTGTATTTGAGTGTGAACATTTTCAAATTTGAGCAAGTTTGAGTTCAGATTTTTCCTAAGTCTTTAACATATAAAATTGTCTCTTGAGTTTGAGAAAGTTTGTGAGGAGGACTGAAAGAAAAACATTAACATAAACTTCAAGGTATGTTTTGTGGCAGTGCTTTCACCATTTGACAGGTGAAAGTGAACTTGTCTGAGCTATCCCTCAGGAAATGAGGTGAGAGACTCCCCATCAGCACTGACCACTTGTGCCCTTGTCGTGGGCACTGCTGCTGGGCAACTGTGGGAGTGTGGGCACAGTTTCAAAGTACAGCTTTCAGTGCTCCTGTTGCCCTGGCCTCTGTAACACAAATCTGTAAGGAGGGAGGGAAGTAATTAATAATTCTACAAGCCATGGAATGAATACTTTTTGAATATTTATAATTAACATTAAAATATTCCGTGGATATTTGCATGGTCTAAAAAGTGACTTTGTGGCCATTTTCATTGTGAGAGCAGCATATCCTTCCTTGATTTGATTCAGTTTTTATTCATTTATGGGACTTCTCTGAAATGATCTTTGTCAAATATGCTCAAGATTTGCAAATAGACTTGGAGTTTCTGCAAGTAGGGACTGTGTGTGCTCATATGTAACATAATGTACATAATTGATGTACGTATGTACAAAATGAGTCTTTTTAAACTTCAAATCAGCAGCAATATTGATACAAATATGCCTGTTTGGTGGACAGAAGGATTTTGGACTTGCTGTTTCCATCTCTGTCATGCAGACCGTTTTTACTGCTTGGCTAAATTACATTTTGAGCATGGATTTTTTGGGTTCTTTTTTTAGCCTTGGCCTCTCAGTAGGTTTGGACATTTTTAACAGCTTGTAGAATGAGTTAGCAAATCTCAGTGTTGTTCTGTGCAGTCTCCCAGTAGCTGTCCTTGCCTGCTGGAACTGGACTAATTGGGGTCTGATTAAACTGATTTATTTCTGAAGAGAGCAGAAGTCTAAGTACATCACTAATGAACTCTAAAAGGTCATTTAATTTGTTTCTTTTCCTTCCTTCTGTGCATTTTCCTATATAAACTGGAAACTGCAGGACTTGCAGTAGTGTATTTTTGGGCAGCAGCAAGTTCAGTGATAGCCAGACTTTTAAAGCCTTTAGGCACAGTGCAGTGTGAGTGGTGCTTAAGCTTGAATATGCAGGGTTGATCTCATCCTCCCTGCCCCTCTCACAGGTTAGGAAATGATTTGATAAAAGAAAAGAACTTTGACAGTATTTTATTCTAGAATTAATAATGTAAGAAGTGGTGCTGGAGTTTGATCCAATATTTATATATTTCTGCTATCTAAGAGTTAGAACAGTCTCTTGAGAACAGCCTAAATTCCACATTTTTAATAATCTCTTAAAGCTGAAACATTTGTGGAGTCCTCAAGAAAAGTTTTGTGTAGAATTCAGTAGTGAGAGTTTTGCATATTCCTCTTCTGTCTGGTTCTTTGTTTTTACTGTAAATATTTTTTTCTGCTGCTTCAGAATTTTGCCATTGTTCCTGCAGTATAATCCTCAGGGAAGGAAACTGGAGTGTTACAGACCAGGTGAAACTCTTGGCTGAGACCTCTTGTACTCACCCAAACCCCCCAGCTGCATCTTTCAGTCCTGTCACCCACCCATGTCTCTTGCTGAACCTTTTTCTTGAGGGCAGCCAGTGCTTTTAGTGTTGAATTGCTGGGGTGTTGGCACCACTGTCAGCTGAAAGTGAGGAAGTTCTAATGTATCTAATGTATGGATTCATCTTTGCATGGGTCTGATTTTTGGTCAAGGATTGGCTTCTGTGAGAATCCTTCCCCAGTCCCCAAACTGGTCCCCGTGGGAGATAAGGACTCACAATTGTAACGTGCCTTGTATTTTCCCCTCAGTTTTCTGGTACTTTGCTCATAAAATTATTGCAAAGTGTTGCTCACCTACATTGTGTGTGTGGGACTGGAGCTTCTGGTGTTAGTGAATGCAGATCTGAAACCTGCTGGAAGAGGAGGGGGAGGGTGCAGAGGCAGCAGGAGTCGGTGCTGCTGCTGGGACCTGAGCTCTCCTAAGCCCATGTGAGAGCCACAAGCACAGGGACATGGGAGAGTGTTCTTTCCATGCTTCACTCCACGGTTTCCTTTGGATTACCCAAGATCTGGGGAGCTGCTGTCTCTTGGAATTGCACTTGTGATGTGCTGAGCCTTGTCGAATCCACTCTGACACACGAATCTGTGGATTTGGGATGGAAAAGCAAATCCCATGTGCAGAAGAAGCCATCAGGAGGCTGAGAGAGCCTGGTTAGTGCTGGCCAGGGCACTGCTTGGGCCCTGGGGAAACTGCTGAGTCCCAGCAGAGGCTCCTTGGGATGTGCCCCATGGAAATGCTCTATTTTCCAGGACTGTTAGACCGTGCTGGCCCTGGTGTCCTTGGGTGACTTGGAGCCTGGCTGAGTTACAGCCAGCACGGCCAATGCTGGTCCAGCACTGAGGAAACGGGCAGCAGACTTTGTCAGGACTATTTTTGGTCATTCTGAAGTAGAGAATGTCTGAGCATAAATAGACTTCCCCATGCCCTAGTGAAAGCACTGGGCTTTAATTTGGCTTAGTGCGCTTTCTGGTTATGCTGAATTACTTTTATGTGGCCCTTGTGGTTATGTATTGAATTTTTTTTTTTTTTTTTTTTTTTTTGCAACAAACTGGCTCCTCTGGCTTAAAGCCTGTGTGAACCAATGCTGGAGCAGGATTTGCTGGTAAAGTCTCACTAGGTGTAAGCACAGGAAAGAAGACTGATTTGTTCAACTGTAAGTCTTGTAAACGTTGACTAAATGTCGTTTGGGGCAGGGATAAGGCTTTTGAATGAAAAGACGAATTTCAGCCTAAAGGGGAATTCTAAATGCTCTAGTTGTTTTTAAACAAAATCTCCAGTGGTAGGTGGGTAGGTCTCCCTGCTGTGCAGGATTTATTTTAAATTACCACTGGGCTGAAGTGTGCTACGTGTTGGGTTCCCAGCAGTGCCAGCATTATGAAAGTGCTGATTATTAAAGTTTTCTGTGAGGATGAGGTAAGCTTTAGTTGATTTCCAAAATTTTTACCCCAAATGGCTTCAGATTTCCACCTGTCTCTGTGTAAGAGTTTAGTTTGCTGTTTTCCTCCAAGCTTTATGCCCCTTTGGAAGCCCCTCTTCATGTTTGCAATGGTTTGTGTTTGAAAGTATTGGGGATTCTCCTTAGGACCTTGTCCTTTTTTGTCTCCATGTCAGAATGGTGCAAGACATGTCCTCCTCAAAGAGCAGCACTTCAGGGACAGTGTCAGGGGGGCAGGGAGCCCTTTTCCCTGGAAAGGTGCTTTTGTAAAACCTCAAGCAACTGCTGTAGCTCCTCTGAGCTGCACCAAAGGCAGATGGATTCAGTTACTTCAAACTGTTCGTTTATGGCATAATTCACTGAAGAAATGTCCTGAAGTTTTAAACAGTCTTTCCTGGGCTTCTCCATGAAATAGTGGCTTGCCTTTGCATCACGTGTGAATTGTGCCTCTCCTTATGTGCTATTCTTAATAATGAAGAACAGAAATTATTTGCTTTTGACCATCTCGAGCAATTCTCCACCCTCCTGGTGTGAGTTCACTGAGGTTAATTGAGAAGAATTGGTTCAGTCTTTACTCTTCCAGGTGTGTGATGCACAGAGGGGTCTGGTAGCTGCTGCAAAGGGGAAGCAAACCTTGGAGTGGAGCTGGAGGTTGAGTGAAGGGGTGGAAAACCCGTCTGAAAGGACAGCCAGAGCTATGGGGTCTGTCCCTTCATGGCTCTAGGAGCACAATAGAAATGTTTATTTCAGTGGGAGCCCGGTGATTAAGTTAATAATTTGCTGCCTGGCCCTAAGTACCAGAGCTCTCTTTACCTAAATTTGTCTCACTCTCTGCTAGAAGTCTGCTATTATCTAGGAGAATATAAACAATATGAGCACCTGCTTTGAAGATTGAAAAAAAAACCTTTATGTATTGCTTAGTAGCAGTTGCTTAGTTCATGGCTGGGCTGCAGCATCTCACATTCCTTGAGACTGCAAGCATCTTCCCCAAAATCAGTAGGTGGACAGTGATGTCAAGCAGTTGGATTTGGTCATGCAAAAATTGAGGACTTTATCAGCTGAAGAACTTCCTGTCAAAATGAGGTGTCACATGTGAAAACTCACAAAAAGCACTGCAGATTCAGTGCTTTCCTTGTGTGTCAGGGTAGAAATTTGTTTTGTTGCAGTTGTGCTGATAACCATTGACCTCAGAAGAAATCGGGTCGTGTCATTCAGCAGCAGTGGCCTCGTTAAGATGCACTCTGAACAAAACAGCTGAAATCCAGGATTATCCAGGAGAGGGGCTTGATTTAAGAAAAATGGCCTTACCAAGGAATTAATTTAGGCTCCAGCTGATTGAATGTTTGCAATGTATTTCATTGTTTGATAGTTAGAATTGTTAAAACAATTTTTTAATGATCTGCCAATTTGCAAATGAACTGTTTTACCCTGAAGCCTCTTGCAGATTTAATAACTGAAGTTGTTGTGCAGTGCCAGCAATATAAACATACAGAGAGGGGATGGGGAAAGCATCCAAATGCTGTCCATAGTCCTCTCCAGTGAGTGGCAGCTCCATCTGATGGATATTCTGTAACTGGTCACTGCCTTGGTGGTGGGGGATCATCCCTGTGTGGAGGGGCTGTCACTGCTTCATCCCTCCTTTCTGAGCACAGCAGATCACAGTGCCTGAGCCCATGGAATAGCACGGCTGCTGCCTTTGTTCATTGCTTCCCATTGCATGCATTAGGATTCTGAAATCCCCAAGGCTTGAAAAGAACTTTGGATTAAGCCTTTAGGTAAGTTAGAGGCCAGTTTAAAAAGACACTTGCTACTATTTCGATTTGTTGAGTTGTTACAATAAAAATGCTTATTTCATAAGATATTTTTTTAAAGGAAAGGAAGAAAAACCCAATCCTGACATGCAGAACTTTTACATTAAGATCATAAATAATCTTGTCCGTTTTTAAATCCTGTGCATGCACATTCAGCAGGGGTAAAAGCTGGTGTTGCAGCAGAAGGGATTTTGGTTAATCTAGTTTTTTCCTGTGCTTTTGCTCTACAGAGCTGTATTAATTATTGACAAGACTGGCCTAATCCAAAGTCACTGCAGGCTGAAGCATTAATTTACCCTGTAGCCTGCTGTGAGTAGGGAAAAAAATGAAAATTGAGTCTTTGTATGTGTGAGTACCATATTCTTGAAGGCAAAAGCATGGCTTGATGTAGTGTTGGGTGTAGGTCTGGGGTAGGCTCAGCCTGGGCTGGAGTGGTGTGTCCAAGCCAAGCTCAGCTACTCTGGCAGAGAACAACTTTCATGTTCACTGCAGAGCCATCCATACTGCTGCTGTGCTTGGGGGGTGGTGAAGTTCAGAGAATCTTCTGCAGAAATGGGGTTAAATATTGGTTATTGGCAATTATTGTAGTAGCACTCAAGCTTTGAGCCATCAGCAGTCAAAGTGAAGGTAATATGATGTTTTGAGTCTTGGCATTCCAGAGAAATGGTTAATTATGTTTGGAAGGTTGCTTTGCCTTGGGTTTTTTTCTGTTGAGCTGTGCTGTGTTCCAGACTCCCAGTGGCTTTAAAACACTTAATTTGCATCACTGAATCAGTTATCTTCTCACTGACTTTTTAATTTGCTTCCTCCTCCCATCTTGTAGATTTGCTGCTAATCTGCCCTTCATTTTGAATAAACACATTTTGAATAAACACTCATCCCCAGTGCAGGATATGCAATAAACTGGTCAGTCATTTCAGTTACCTTTGTAAGAGCTGCTACAGAGCTGTCACCTGTGGTTTTAGATTAACAGCAGGATATTTGTTTATATATGAATTTCAGAGAGTTCTCTTGTTTCATGTAAAGTATTTCTTAACATCTAATCCACATCTGGAAAAAAAAGGCTTTTTGTAGAGGCTGTCAAGAAAGCATATTGTATATTCTTTATTAGATCTTACAAAGGGATTTGGGCAAATTAGGGGAAACTGATTAGGTCTTAATGATATTTCCATTATTTAAGTTCTTTGTAAAATTAGATCTGTAATGTGGAACTGGTGGGTGCCTGAGGGAAGTGAGCTGTTTGCAGATGCCTGAGTAGGTTCTTGGATCCTTAGAGGGCCAATAACTTAGGTGGTGTGTGAGCTGTGGTGCTGAGGAGATGCTGCTGGCTGGACAGGGAGAGCTGTGGGGAGAAATTGCTCTGGGCTGCAGAGGTGATGGGGAGAACCAAATGGTAAATGTGTGCCAGGAAGTGTAAAGAGGAGGTGAGTGGGTGTTGGAGCTGCTGCCTCCCATTGCACTGTGGGTGTGTGCTGCTCCACGGCCCTGCTGAGGAGCTGGGATGCTCTTCTCCACCAGGGGCTCCCGATTCTCACTCTTCATCCCTGCTTACCTTTTCCCCCTTGTAACCCCTGGTATGTGCATGAAACATCCAGTTCCTTCTTATTGGAGGTGGGAATGGTGACTCCTCTCCCAGCCCCATGATTTTGGGCACTGTGTACCCCTGGTGTTTGGAAGCCCCCACAGCAGCCAGCCCCCTGGGGTGGGGTTGCAGCCTCACAGAATGGTATCCTGGAGTCTCTTTGCCTGTCTTGAACTTCCTGCTGTCCTGGGGGACTTCATAAAGATCACTTCCTTCAGCAAAGCTGCTGACATGGAGCAAAAGCCATCAATAAATTATTCATATGCTGTTCATTTTCTGTGTTTAGGAATTAATGCAGCTTCACTTCAGAATTCCCTTCCATGGCTGAAGTTGAGTGAAATTGTTGCATGCTGAGTTCCTGTGTTTTCATTTTGGGTGAATTTCTTTGCGTTTCGGAACAGTGGTTTTGAAACCATGTTGCATAAAACCTCCAGCCATAATGTTAAATAATGTTGGTAGGTCCTATTTAGAAGGATTCATGGGGTTTACTTCAAGGAGGGCTGGTTTTTGGACAGTCACTTATGTAAAGTGAAGTTGTGTACTGTTTCTAAGATAATTTGTGATATTTTAATACTTTGTGAAGCAGTAGCTTCAAACAAGGTCATTCCGAAGTCCTAAGATGTTGGTTTTGTTAAAGAGCAAAACAAAACCCACATGCCACACACCTGAACCTCTCCAAATCCCCCAGGCCTGTGGTGTCAATTGCTTCTATCACATTTGTCATGTTGTTTTTCAGGAACGTGTTTTCTTTGTAATTTGAAGGAAGTGTGAAATTATGTTCTTTATCTCATTTTAGCAGTTATCCAAGAGGCAAAGACATAGATATGCATATAACATGTATATCTATATAATAATTCTGTAATACTCTTCACTTGTCTTTGCTTCTTTTTAAGTCTTGGATTGTGCTTCTGTACTTGTGGGAAATAATCACTTTTCTTTAGACTACAGATTTAAATGTTCGTGAAAATGTCCAATTTTCTTCCATAGGCAATTTATTTCAGGCACTGAAACGCTGGGAAGAACACGCTGTGGAGATAGATGGGGAATTTATGTCAAATTTCAAAAGATGTAAAGATGTTTGAAAGCATCTTCCCATTTGCAAGGGCAGCAAATGAGCAGTGTTATTGGCCTTGCTTATGAGGAGGAGTTACAAGCATTAGCGTTTCCTGCCTGGTTACTAGAGGAGCACTTTGCAACAGCTCAGTCATTCCAAAACCACTTTTATTTTTCAGTGGTAGCACAACTTGTTATTGTAGTTTGCACTGAATTATACAAAAGAAAAGAGAGAGTCAATGTTTAATTTTTGTGATGGCCCTTAAAAGGGTTTCTGTGATTTGACAACATTTGTCCTGTTACTTTGTCTGGAGGTGCTTTGCCTTGGGCACAACATGTAATTCACTGTAGCTTTTAAACCAATTTCCTTCCCTTGTCAGGCTGAGGCTGGAGAAGAGCCTGAGGTAGGCCTGGAGTGGGATGAGTCACTTGGTGAAACTGATGGCGCTGTTAAGGAGCAGTTACAGAGAACCACATCCCACAGTGGGGATGGAGCTTCTGTGCTTGCTGCCATGGGAGGCCCAGAGCAGGTGGACAGAGGGACTGGGAGTGGTGGGGAATGGCAGCAAAAGTCTGGGCAGGGATTTGCCCCCAGCAGTTTGTGTGTCAGCTGCACGTACTGGAGGAGTGCAGGGGGAATGAGGTACAGACAATGGTCAGGCTCTGGTGTTTTCACTTGCAAAGTAATAATAGGAAAAAGCTGCTATTGTCTTGCTGGAACTGAACTGTAGGTCTTGCCCGGTGTGGTATTATGTGTGTTTTCTTAATGAAAGTGGAGACAACTCTCAGAAATGCATCCTGTTTAAACAAAAACTAGGGTTCCAGCTGGTTCTCATGCATTTCTCTGCATCCTTTTGTGATTCTGCTCGTGCACCTCTCCATTCTGGAGTCACGTGTTCTACAAATCTCGGAGCTGTTGTGCCCTGGGTGCAGGTTCTCTGCTGCAATTGATGCTTTCTCTTTTCTGCTGTGCTGGATCACTCAGAAAATAGGAGTGGCACTCCCTCTTCTTCCTGACTAGAACTAGGAACTTAGTTCTAGCTCCCAGCTTTGGAGTCTGTTTGCATTCAGTACCTGTTAACCAGCAGTTACAGGATTTATGTATGGTTGCTTCCAAAGAACTTCAAACCAGTGTGCCTTTTTAGAATGCAGGATGTTCTGTAATGGCAAATACATCCCTGAGAATCTTTCCAGTCTCAGTGATGGGGAGCTTTCCACACTTGTTGGTCATCCAGTCAAGTGGTCAATTATGTGTGTTAAAACCAGGACTTCCCTAATTAAGATTTATGGGGGAAAAAAGTGAAATACATTCTAATATTTTATGGCATTATTCTGTGCAAATAGCTACTGCTCTTGAGTTGCATTCAAATTCCTCAGCCTAAAAATTAGGTTTGCTGGAGGGGCTTTCTGCAACACTGACTTTTGTAGGCATTTATTGACTTCTCAGTTAGTAAGTTTGGCCTGTGTTGAAGGAGTTGAATCTGAATATAGATTTGTAATAATTTTTTACCTATATCGGGGCAGAATTCATATATAATGCTAAATTTTTGGGGTGGTGTGACTGTAGAGGGGGTTATGGCACACACATTTCCATTTGAACTGGCACCACTGGACTATGTGTCACTTGGGGACATGCTTTAGTGCTGGGTTAGGCTCAGTCTTAACTGTCTTGTACAGTCTAAATGATTCTATTATTTTATGGTTGCTCAGGATTTGAGGTTTTCTGAGCAGTAGCAGATTGATGCCTCTATTCTCCAAGTAAATGTGAGAGGAGAGGTAGTGAAAGGTAATGAAAGCCATGGCTTTCATTAAAGATTTTGAAACCTGTGTTTGTCTTAATCACAAAGCTGTTATTTCGTGCCCTTTGCAAGGTGTTGAGTCTCTCACTGCCAAGTGCACCAGAGATTTCCCATGTCTGAGGAATGAGAAGTTGGTATCCAAGGGCTCTAAGGTCACAGCTGAAGCTGGTGGGAGGGCTGGCATCAGCCAGGGGTCATCTGTGACTCCAGCAGATCCCACATGGCCTTTGGCTGAAATACCTGGGAGGATTTCCTGGGAGGGGGCAGGTGCAGTGTGTGACACGGAGATGGGCCTTAGTGAGGGCTGAATGGAGCTGTCCAGGCTTAGGGCACAGTGCCTTTGAGAGCAGGAGATACATTTCCAGTGATTGGTACTGATAATAGGGTGGATTTGAAATGGAGCCTCTACATCTAGAGCAGGATGAAAAGAAACTAGTTTTATTTTTTTCTCTGTGCACAAACACTTTACAGAGCTCAGAGTGATGGGAGATGCAGAAGCACTTGTGAACACCCAGCTGTAAATCAGGGGAGCTCAGTGTGTGCCCTCCTACAGGGGAGAAAAGTCAATTCTGAATTGGTTTTCTGGCAGAATTACCCACTGTGTGACCTCACTGAAGGACCACCGCTTCCATAGTGGAGCAGTGTCTTTGTCAGGAAAACCAATGTTGTTATTCTGAAGTACAGGATAGATTTGCAGCTGAGGCCTGGGCTGTGTTAGACGTGGTACAATTTCGTGGCATGAGCACATCACATCCCTGCCAAAGAGTTCAGTAAGGAAAGAACAGGCCTTGGGAATGGCACTGAAGTTGTACAGGAGAGTTTAGCAGAGACTAAGTTCCCAAATCTTCCCTTTTTATGTTTAGAAAAATGCTGTTGTTTTTGTATAAACATCTGGCTGTTTTGTGTTGGCTGGTGCAGCCTCATAGATGCGGCGTCTGCTGCTTTTATTTAAATTTCCCCTGAAGACGCAAATTAAAATGAAAACCCCACAGGCTTCCAACCGCTCCTGCTGCACGGTGCTGTGGAATTCTGCTCTTGAAAAGCTTGCTCTGAGGCTTTGGTGGATTCTTTTCCTGCGGGGACAAAAGAACACGAAAGTCAGAAATGCAGGAGAAGTAGCTGGAGTGACTGCAGGAGCAGACCTGTGGGACTGAGAGTGTTCCATAGCCAACACTTCCACAGTGGGCTGGGAGGCATGAACTCCACCTGGGGGACCAACTGGGGTGACTCAAAGGAGAGTTTGGGGTGAGTTTGGGGGACCCTAATGCAAGCTCATCTTGGAGGGTCCTGTAGCTGAGTTTAGAGAGGAAATTTGCTCCTGGGAAAGGCAAGCCTGGCCTTGGAAAGAGCTGGAGATGTGACCTGCAGCAATGTCTTTCTAGCTGACACCAGATTAACCTGTCAACAGGAGCATTGCAAAGCCACTTTATTTTACAAAATTCTCAAGCTTCAAGAATATCTATTTCCTGGATGTGGAGGATTATTGCTGTTGTATTGGTGATGCCCATCTTTGCAGATGGCTTGTTTAAGAGCACTTGTTGGGTTGATTTTAATTTTTGTTTAAATTGGTTAAATAATAGCTTCAGCTTTTTCAGTGAGATTCTTTTAAAGGCAAACTGACATCCTGGGAAAATGAGCAGCTCTCAGTAGTCTTCAGTTTGCACCCAGGAGTTGAGAAATTATTTTCCTTTGAGTGTGTTGTGGTGTTGTTAATCCACATCTGGCAGTTCCCTTCTGTGTACAGTTAAAATCTCATCACTGTTCTGTGGAGGATGGAAGCAAAGTATCCAAAACACCATTATTGAAACTCCTGCCATGGAAAGCTTGCTGCTGCTATCTCCTGATCTGTTATGTTCTTTCATTTTTTGAAATTGCACAGCTTAACCCCATTTTTTAAAATACTATTTGAATTATATAAACCTGTTAAACTTGCTAGATATCATTATAAATGTAATTTCAAATGGAAAATGCTCTAAGCTTTATCTTTTTTTCAAGAGTGTCTTCTTATTTTCATTAATAACTGTTCTATTCTCTCCCTCTTTTTATTTTTTTTTAAATAAAAAACGCAACAAACCAAATTGTTTGGTTTGGAATGAACCTGATGAAAGAGGGACAGATAAATCCACCACATAAAGCAGGTGAAGGGGAAAGTCTGATAAAGCAAACATGAGCATTTTAGGTTGGTATCTGCAGGAAAGTGACTGTCAACAAGGAGTGCAAGTGCTGCCTCTTTGCAGCATCTTCTCTTTCTGCTCACACCTTGGGGAAAGGAGATTGCTGTCCAGCACTGGAAAGGGAAGATTGATTATTTTAAAGTGCTTAAAGCAGTGGCCTTTCGTAGCAGTAATTGGGATTTATCTGAGTTTCCATCCAGTCTTACTGGCCCTGGAACATCCTGAGCGACTCAGCCAAGAAGAGTAGAGGAGGGGGAAAATTCTCTAAGCTGAGCTGGTTTTGTGCTTACCTTGATTTCATACACTAGATTTTGCCCTCAGCACCTGTGCAGTTCAAGCCCATTCTCTTTCATGTTGTAGACCTGATTTTGTTTCCTTTGTGGAGCTGCAGTACTGCTCTTGACTGTGTCAGTTTTCATCTGGAGCACTCTAAGCTTGTTAGGATATGTGGTCTGGGGCTTCCTTCGAAATGTTTCAAAATTCTCAGTAAGTCTGGTTTTAATTTTGACTGCTGCCTTCAGGTTGAGAGAGACAGGAGTTCGGTCAAGTATTTAATTACTTTGTCCTGTTTTGAGACTGTCATGTCTCTCCTTGTTCTTTCAGTCTTGCCTTTCTCAAAAGTGGGATCACTTCTGGGAGACCTGCCTGGCAAAAGATGATGAGAGCCTGAAGATAGTTGGGTTTGTCAGCTGGAATGTCTTGGGAAATACCTATCTATAACCCCCATTCCTATATGTTTTTCAGCTTACAAGCCTCCCAAAAATAATAAAACACCATCAATCTAGTGAAGGCTCAATGTACAGAAATTGCAGGTGGCCTTGTGTCGGTAACAGGGAGTTGCTGTGTTTTTAAGCCCTGCAGCTGGGGTGGGGGAGGCGGTTTCCAGAGCCCTTTTCCCCCAGAAGAGCCGTTTTGCAGAACGCGGAGCATTGAGCATTCCTCACAGAGGGCACAGCCCGTTGTGTTGCGTTGTTGTTTTGTACTTGTGGCTTGCAAAGTGCTCCGAGGAAGAGAGAGGAGCTGGAGTTTCCTGATGATCGCGGCATGGAGCCCCTGAATGGCTCAGGTCTGAAAGCGTTCCGTGTTTGCCGTGGTTTGGTGTCTGTAGGAGGCCAGGCTGTGTCCCACAGCAGCCAGGGCCGGTGGTGCATCTCTGCAGGAATGTCATGGAGCAGGACCTTCCCTGACCAGGATCCTGCTGCAGACACCACAGTGGGAACTTGGGATTTTTCCCCACAAGAGAATTCCTAGTGTAGATTTCCTTTTCCTCCTTGCGGTCGCTAGAGCTGCATTTGTCACTCACTTGAGAGCTTTGGGCCTCTTTGGGGAAAACCCAGAGATTCTCTCCTAATGTTGCTGCGAGACACGTTGAAATTGCTTTACAGTGCTTAAAATGTGGAGCATAGGAAGTCTGCAGACTTGTGCTTTATTTTGGATGTGCTTTCCTTATCCCAGTGGAGGATCCCAAACCTCAGAGGAGTTGGATTTGTTTATTTCTAAGGGAATTTGCTCTCGGAATGTCTAGTGCTGCTGTTCTGCTTTGCGCAGATACAAAGGGAGGTGGTGGTGATCTGTGTTACAACTGCGGGGAGAAACTCCCCCCAGCCCTGTGCTTCCTGTGGGAAAGGGATGCTGGGAGGAGCTGCAGGCAGGGCAGTGTGTAGTGACAGGAGAGCACATCAGCCTTTCACAAGGATCTTCTGGAAATCACCTTCAGGCTCAGCCACGGATGGGAGGCTGGGGCTGCTCCAGCTTGAGCAGGAGGTGGAGACCGAGAGATTGGATTTCCCTTAAAAGCTGCCAGGATTTCACTAAGTGGAGTTGTGGAGACTGAAAAGATGAAGGGATTCATTTTTCTTGCATTTTGTTGCTTTTCCTACTAAAGAGTTTTTTTGGGCAACCTTCCCAAAGGCCGTTAGTGTTAATAAAGTGGCCCTTGCTTTTTATCCCAGTTAGGAGAATTTCACTTTTTTGCTCTTAATGTTCTGTAAGAGAAACTCTCTGTCTGTGCTCAGTCAGAGGATACATGTTACCACCTTCCCTGCCTGCCATTATGAAATCATTAAATGTTCATATTTTATAGGCGACTGGACAAAAAGGAATCTTAGAATTCTCTGTGCTAGACAGTTGTAATAGTATGGAATCATCTCAGAGTAATTGAACTAGAAATATTTTTTCTTATTCTGATATAGAGCTTCTGAAGCTTTACTTGACTTCTGCATAATTTATTGTTCATACCTTATGAACAGTAGGGTTTTTTTGTAAGAGAATGGATTTGTTCCCATTTGATTTCCAAGGAGCTGCTTACACACATAGGTTGTACTATAACAATGCTCAATAAAACAATTCAGCATGAGCATGAACTCATTATGCATCTGCTTTATGTGGGTTTATCCTAAAGCTTTATTCAAGTGTGTTTTATTATGGTTACTTCTTGTGCTGATAACTGTTGTGGTTTTTTATGTACTCACAGCATTGCAGGCTGATCTATAGCTGTGTGGTGAGCTAAACTGTACAGGTTTTCTAATAGTGTTTTCAAAAACTTAATTTTTATTATTTTTTTGGTAAATAGCACGTGTATGTGTGTGGTTTGTTTTATCATCCTCCTGGACTATAGCTTCAGTTATTATGCCTTTCTTCTTCCAGTTGTAATGAATGAGTCACTTCTGTTTATAAGGATTTGGTTGTTTACTCTGACAAACCCTTGATAGGAGACACTCGACAAGATCTCAGTAAATCAATTTGTTCAGGATCTATAAGCATCTCATTAGCATTTATTTGCAATGTTCATTGTAAGCTCAGCTGCAGCTGTTGAACACCCTGAATCTCCCAAAGATTTCCAGGATTGTAAGCATATGTTTTGAGATTGTGCTTTAAGTGGAGGAATTTTGTGGGCCTTTTCCCCCTCTTTTCATTGCTGCTGCTAACAAAGATCTTTTTGAATGGAACTGCAGGCTCTGTGTCTATAATCTTTCCCATTTCTGACTGCTGAAAGCTTCGTTGGAAAAAACATTATTGCTGGAGTGGCATGACTGAGAGACCATTCTTCTGCCCGTCTTGCTTTTCATTTCCCCATTGGCGGCAGGACAAGGCTCACATTTTCGCTGTAGTTTCTGCAATAATGGTTAAAAGGAGCAGCGAGGCTTTTACCTTGCCCCAATGCCGTGTGGAACCGAGCGATGTCATTGTTCGGGCCGGGATTGCTGGGGCACGGTGGCCGGGACCGCTTTGCTGCAGCTGGGCCTGTGTGCTGGCAGCACAAAAGGAGGCCGGGGCTACCTGCGGCTGCTCGCCATTGATTTCCTATACAAATCTCATCATGGGCTCTTGTAAAGGAGTGCGGCAGAAAACCAGGCAGATCCCGGCAGCTCAAAGGGAGCTAACAGCCCGAGTTATCTCTTGCGAGATTTTTACAAGTGGAAGTTACTCTCGGTTTTGTTTTCAGTTCGGAAACGAGGCTGCAGGGAATGAGGAATTCAAGTGAAAAAACAGCTTTTTAAGGGAGCGAGTGGGTTATTGAAATAGTGCCCAGCCCAGCTTGGAGCCAGTGCTGTGTCCAGGGCACTTAGTGATCCCACTGATTTCTGTTAAAGCTTCCCTGTAACTTCTGGCAGTGCCAGTCCTGGGAAGGAATGTGTGTGTGAAATGGTTCTTTTTTCCTCTTTTGCCATAGCAAATGGCAGTGCCTTACTGGCAAAGCAAAAGTGGGCATTTCACACTTATCCCTAATGTTTGAATTCTCCTGACTCCCTGCCATCCATACCTCTCCTTAACGGAGATAACCCGAGTTTATTTTCATTTTCAGGCTGGGGAGCTGGGGCGGGCTGCCTGCTGCTCAGGGAGCAGGCTTCAAAAATCACCTTTGTTTCTGCAAGTGGGGATCACATTCGTTCACTGTAATCAGTACCCAATCTGCTGACATTCTCCTACAAGTAGCCTGCACTCCAGCAAGCTGTTTAAATATTATTTTCTAAGTTCCTTTCCTTGTATGGCATCGGAAATACCATGGCTCATTCCAGCTGCCTGCTTGTAGATTCCTGGTGCTCCATGTATCTTGCTAGGCTTGACCTCACGTGATCAATAGTTCAGTGAAAATTGATAGTGTGTTTTCAGCTTGGCTCAATAATGGATCAATGATTTGGGGAGACTCAAAATACCACCTGTACAAAATACTTCTCATGGAGAAAAAGAATATTTATGGCTGTACCATTTATGCTGAAAAAGCAATCTAATAAGAAGCTTGAGGCAGGATGCAGAATGGAGAATCCAAATGTCCAGCTTTGGAGTGAAGAGGAGAAATTGATTGCTTAGATTGTGTCAGTATTCCTTCTCCTGTAGTGTGACACCAAAGAGAGCAGAGTTTGGAATGGGCACAGAACTCCAAGGTTGTACTTCAGAAGATTGAACCAAGGTAGCTGTGAAGACAAAGGGCAGGTGTCCGTTTCTTGAACATGAAGAAATGAAGTCCAAAAGGCCTGTCCTGAACCTCCAGGAATGGCCACATGGGAGCCATTCCTGTCCCAGAGTGGTGCTCCCGTTCACTGAGGCACCAGAGGAGTTTTCCAAAGCCTTTCCCAAACCTGGAGTGCTGTTCCCTGTTGCTCTTGTTCACTGGCCCCAGTCCTTTCTGTGTGGGTCTCTCAGGAGGCAGTGGCCACAACCTGCTGCCTGCTTGGATTCCTGCCTGGCCTCTCACATCCCCA
Source organism: Acridotheres tristis (assembly GCA_037013685.1). NCBI lineage: Eukaryota > Metazoa > Chordata > Aves > Passeriformes > Sturnidae > Acridotheres > Acridotheres tristis. The sequence goes on along the minus strand of CM072897.1, from coordinate 19,409,339 downwards.
GGCTTGGGCTGCCTGGCATTAGCCAAGGGCTTTTCCTGTCCTGGAGGGTGCAGTCATGACCTAACACTGTCTTCCCGCCTTGGGGAGCAGTAGCATCATGCCTTCCTCACAGAGATAACCCCTATGGCCTCTTCTGCATTGCTGTTTTATTCCAGAAGTGTCTTCGACTATTAAATTACCACTTTTTATAGTCCCATTGTTAACTGTAAAATGACAGAGAGTAGATTGTCCCACCACCACCCACAAGGGTGGCCAAATCCAGCCGTGGCACTCAGTGGTGGAGGTAAGCCTAGGAATTATTCTCTCCTGACGCTGGGATCACAAAAAGGTAATGACAAGCATGTGGCTAAAAATGCAGCTTGAATTTAATTTAAATTTAAGCTTCAAAATAGTGTAGTGTAGTAGGATACTCTTAATTGTAGCTTGAAATAATCTCCTTTTTTAAGCCCCTTTGTCTTTCTTTAGTAGCTCCACCTGTCCTCTTTTCAAGGTTACTGGTGTAAGCTGGGGGGAGGAGCTGGCTAATAGGGGAAATTTGGAGTGAATGAAATAGAGGGGTTTTTGTGTGGTGACTGAAAGTGACGTTCTGAGGCAGTTCTTAACAGTCCTTGGTGAGCTGAAGTTTTAACCTTGAATTCTGTAGTGGGGGAAGAGCTCCCATTTCCCATCTGATCACTTAATGAAGACTCAATTAGATTTTTGGCATAGCATTTAGAGAATGATCTATGAGTTGCATGCAAAATTAATGACATTTAATTTAATCGATGAGATATCAAAGACACCTTAGTCTAATAGTAAGTTTTGACCATGATTTTTTCCCCTGTGAGCTAAAAGCAAACTTAATGAGCTGCTCTTGCAATGTTCTCAACTTCCTGCTTGGATGTGAGTGTAGCATCTGCTGGGCTTTGGTTTGGTGGGGTGGTTTGCAGTCACCAGCCCTTCAGACAATTGGGTTTGGTGCAGGAAGCCCTTGGGACAGCTCATTGTGCCTTGTGATTGTGGGGTCTTGCTTTTCTCATGTGTTCCAGGCTGAGCCCTCATTACAGTGTCCTTATTCTGTGTTCTTTTTGTTGTGTGGTCCTGCAGTGTAGCCCCAGATTTTCAGTATCTAGATAATTTTTGTTCTCAGATCTCTAATTAAATATCCTCTGGTAAAAATAGCTCACCTAGATGCCCAGTTTGAAGAGGGGGCACTGGTATCCAGAGTTAGCTTTGTATTGTTAAGAGCTAAGTGGAGAGGTGACCCCCAGGGACTGCAGCCATGCCAGAAGTGGGGCTTTGTGCTGAGAAGCCTTGGGCCAGCTCAGTCCCACCTCCCTCAGGCTCCAGGGGAGCACTCGGGCTGCAGGAGCAGCAAAGTTCATTTGGATGCCGAGGTGGATCTGGTGCCATTAGTGGTTGAGGCTCAAATGATCTTGTCTATGCTGTATCAAAGCCCAGGGGTTTATCTGCCCTGTTGATAGGTCTACTTTAATTTTTGATTTAGAGCTCAGTAGGTACATCCATTTGCACAGCTGTGCTGACTGCATGCTTTTATATGTAAGTATATAAAATAAGTCAGTCTGTAACTCCGTGTAAGATGTTTAAATGCTGGGGTTTGGCTGTCTGCATCGTGTGCAGCTGGGGACATGCAGGTGACCCAGCTCTGGGTACCCAGATTTGATACTGTTGTATAATGTCTCATTTCATAAGATTCCTGACACACTTCAGCCCATGCCTTGCTGAGCTCTGGCCCATCTGCCTGCCCTGGTTGTGGTTCCTTCTTTTTTGTTATTGGCACAGGCTCCTGTGACAAATATTTAACAGTCTCCTTGTCCTCAGCCGAAGCAGGGACAAAGCCCTGCACGCATTGCTGTGGCTGGGGAGGAGGTGCAGCTAGAACTGAAACTGCTAAGCAGAAAAGTGGAGTAATTTTACCCTCCCTCTCTTACTTTGTGTTTACAGAGATAAAAACAACTTCTATATATGCAAGTCATGTATTTGAAAACTTTGGGAGACAAAGTAATTACACTTTAATATTGGCTGTGAGAAATCCGTGCTGCAGAGAAACCCTAATCAAATAAAGGCAAAGCATCTTGCTTTGCTTAATATTCTGTGATTTATATTCTCTCTGATGTGCAAGCAAGGTAATAGTGCAGCAAGGCAAGGAGGACCTCAGTAGTGCCTGGTATTGAGTCAAAGCCAGAAAATCCAAGAAAAGCAATGTTTTACACCAACCTAACGGGTTTTGAATTTAAAAAAAAAAAAGAGCATGATCAGGTTTTGTTTGTATTTGCAGAATGTGCTGCTCAAGTGCATCACCTCACAGATGCTGCTGCTCGTGAACAGTTCCTGACCTCTGTTCCCCCCTCCTCTCATAATCCCATCTGTAGCATGGATGTTCCTGTTATGGAGCCGATACAATGATTTTGCATGCTCTTGTCTGGGACTTTTTCATGCTTGATGGTGACACGAGTGCTTGGTTTCCTGGAAAGCTGCATTTCACCCTTCTTACAGCTGAAAGGAGCTGATTCAATAGCTTTGTTTTCTGCTTGGACTTTTTAAAGCAAACAGAAAACCCCACTAAGAAAAATTAAACATAAAAACCACACCACATATTATATGACAATTTTTCTCTTGGAATTCTTTTGCTTCGAAAGTAAATTGCTCTGCTAGAAAATAGAGCTTCCCCTTTGATAGTCATCATGTGCTGTGAATTACTTGAAATAAAGCTTTTTTTTAATCCCCTTAAACATAGCTTGGAAGTGCTAATAGCAGACTTAGAGGACAGCAATCTAATTATCTGATTATGCGTGATTTAGGTAGGTTTAGGTTGGGAGAGTTTCTCAGGAGAAGGCTGTACAGGCTATTTACATAAACCATTGGAACAGGCAGGGAAAATGAGACCAAAGGAATTTCTGGCTCTCTAATGGTGTCTGGTCAGTGGTGGCTCTGTGGAGGCTCTGCCCTGCAGCTCCCGGTGTTTGTGGCTGTCTCTGAAAGGTGCTGCTTGAGGACTGGGACAAATTGCAGCAGGAGTTCTGGTAGAACCTGGGAAAAGCTGTGCCATTACATCTTCTGGAACTGTGTAAACCCTTTGTATTTTAATGCAGTCCTGTGGATGTGCACTATTTAAAATAGAAAGCTTGTTGTGGCAGGTGCTGACCTTGATGCAAATGGGAAGGATGTGCCAGAAACATTACATGGATGCTGCCAGGGACCTCAAGTGGAGGAAGAGTGCCCTGGCAGTATGGGGGAGGTTGGATTTAAAGGGAATGAACCAAAGACAGCGGTGTACGGGTGTTGAGGTCCTTGTTCTGTGCTGCTGGTGATGACTCTGCTGACCTGGGACGGTGCAGTCACATCAGAAGTTGCAGCAAATCTCGCCAGATGTGCAGCTGAGGAGTGGGGTCAGTCTGTGGTTTGGAGCTGGGCCAGAGTTGGGAGCTGAAGTGATGTTTGGGGGTGCTCAGGGACACTACAGCAGTGAACAGTTCCAAGCCGAGCTTCAGCCATAGCTTCATGTGTCTCTTGATCACTGGACTCGTGTGCTGGGCTCTGGGAGCCAGAGCAGCCCAGCTTATGTGGCTGGTGGTACAAACAAAGCCATCATTGCAATGGCAGCCAGCTCCTCACCAGGCACTTCATGTAGCTTTTACTGCTGGGTTCCTCAAAACAGATCTTTCCTGATGTTACCGTTATTGTGGTGATGCCTTTCTTTTTAAGTTTTCCTGTTCTCCTTGGATGTGCTTTTCTGATGTGCTGGGGTGATGAAGACAAAACAGTCCTAAGAATTCAAGGACAGTTTCTCCAAACTTCAGGCCCTAAGCACAAACAACATGGAAACGTGGAGGGTGGGTTCATGCAAGTGAACCAAAACCTATAAAAGTGTGAGATTTTTGTGATCAGCCCCTCCTTTGCTTCCAGCTTGGAGCCATGCAGGCAGGAGTCACAACTGTGGCACTCATATTGCAAGGGTGTGGCTTTTGGAGGCCTTTCCTAGGCCTCTCAATAAATACCCATTTTATTCTCCTTAACTCTTTCTGGAGCCTCTGTTCCAGCTCAAGGCATCAGTGGCTTTGGGATTTTAATTTGTAGATGCTTAACTAAAGTTCACAGTTATGTCAGGAAGGAAATAAGGAAAAGCCAGTTTGGGGGTGTATCTCTCACCATGCTTTGCTGCTTTGGATGCTCACACATTTCTTGCTTGCTCTCTTCTGTTGCTGGGAAATTTTCCTTGGGGAAGTTTGAAGCTTGGCTGGCCAGATCCCTGAGCAACCTGATCTAAATAGACCTGCTTGGGGCAGCTGGCTGGACTAAATGAGCTCCAGAAGACTCTTCTGTACAAAGAATTGCATTCAAATGATGTCTTATGAAGTATTATCATCCAAAATTTTTGGTTTGGGCAGTGAGTTGTCAGGTACTTTGCATCTGCTGTCCAAGCAGGTTGAAGAGCTTTTTATTGCCATAAAGGTAAAAGTCTCTCTGGTGAAAGCACTTGGATTTGATTGCAGTCTGTGAATTAGAAGACCTGCTGTGTAGTAGGAGCTTTGTGTGCTGTCTTTCCCTAAAAGCCCCCATTCAGTAGCTCCCATGTAGGCCCTGCCTGCCCAGGTGAGCCTTTGCATCTTGCCAAGGCTGGGACCAGCACGGAGTGCCCGGGCCCCGGGAGCCATCTGCCACCCGTCTGGGACCCGGCTGCTTGGCACTGCTGCCAACAGGTACCCCTCTGTTTCTGTGGGGTTGTCGCTTCCTTCTGGAGTTCTGTTGCCATAATTAGCCAAATTAATATTTCATCAGCTCTGTCTGTTTGTTTAACAGCTTAGGAATGGAGTGGTGTGAATGGAGTGCTGTTCTCCGATGCGATGCACAGAGTGCAGGTCTGGGGCTTGTTTTGATGTTATTATTTCAGCTGAAAAATTCTGCTTCGTGTTAAGCAGAGCAAAACCTTGCAGAGGAACCTTTCAAATACCCACCCAGGTAGCTGTCAGTGCGTGCCAATCCATAGCACAGCCAGGATTAGCTGGAGCAGAGGCTGAGGGAAGCAGCATATCCAGAACTGTGCATCCAGTAATACCATATCTATATGATAATTGAGGTTATACATGCAGTAATTGTATTTCCACTCTTACGTAAGTTCTTCTGAAACGTACTTTCCCACTTTGGAATAATCTGTATTATATAAATGAACAGAGAAATCTATTTTTCCCCTCACATGTATAAAACATTTGCCAAGCTAATACTTGCAAATGTTTTTACTAATATATTTGCAAAGCTACAGTTGAGCTTTTTCTTTCATTCTGACAAAAGCTGTGCCAGTCAAAGCTCCAGTGGTGCCTGGGAATCTGGGAGGTGAAGGCAGTAAACAGGAGAGATGAAAGGTGCTGCTTGTCTTCACACACTGCCACAGGAAGTGTTTTCATTAATGTGCTTTGAGGAGAGACAAGAATCTGTGTAAAGCTTTTAAAACTGCTCTTTCACTTAATTTTACTGTACTTTCAACTGACATCAAATGGGGCAGGGATGCCTGTTCCACATGCTCCAGTTACAGCCCAGGGTTGTGTTACCTGGACAACTGCAGTGCTTTGGGAAGGTGTGGGAATGGCAGTGATACCCTTTCCCTGCCAGAGAGGGGGAGATAACTGTATGCCACCCACTCCTCTTGGGGAAAAGGAGACACTGAGAATCAGGACTTAAATTGAGCCATTTGGCTCTTTTTCTCGTAGCTTTTCTTGGCTTATGAGGCTTATGAGCACTCACAGCTTAGTAGGAATCTGCTGGAGAAAAATGTCAGCTGGGTAAAGTAACACGGCTGCAAAGTTACAGTGAAGGACTGGTGCAATTAGATATTTTTATAGATCTGTTTAGAATACAAATACGCTGTTAATAGGCTGCAGTTGCCTTCCCAAAGTGCAGCTGCTTGATTTCTTATATAGCAAATAATAAACAAAAATCCAATAATTTTCTCTACTCCGTGTACATTCACTATACTTGAAATAATTAAGTTGTGGTAAATAAGACTTGGGGATATTTTGGATTTTATTCCAGATCATTTTTGTGCATTTCATGATGAAGGGTCAGGAAGATTTGCAGATAGTCCCTCGAGGAGGGAGTGCTGGGCCAGGCAGAGCCCATGGCATTGGTGAGTGGGAGCAGCCAAAGCGTGTAAAAGGCATTAAATGTTTCAGGATCGATATGCAGAGCTCACAGCTGACAGGATGAAGAAAAAAAGCCAAACAAACCACTGTGTGTTGTGGGGGTGGCACAAATGGGGAGCTTTATCCACTGCTCAGAGTAGAGAATGTGGAACTTGAAGGGGCTGTTGACTCCACAGTGCATGTTTGAGTTCCTGCTTTCCTGGTGGGCACAGCTCTGAGATGCCATTTCTTTGCTTCTTTTTCTAACTTGCACAGTGAAAATGGTGCTCATTAGAACATTGGAGCTGATCTGGATATCAGATTTTAATATCATATACATTTTTACCAGTTCTGGATTTGCCAAGTCTTCCTGAAATCTGGTGCAGTAACATACTGGTTTTGTAAGCCTTGTTACATATATATATATTTTTTATATGGGTCATTCATTGATGATACTAGTAAGGTGTTTGGTTGATATTTATGATGTGTGTTGTAATTTTTAAAGGGTACCAATGCTGTGCTGTGGTCACCTGACCAGAGTGGGTGTCTGAGGGCTTTAGCTGTGCACTCTAGAGCTCATAGTTTGGGCTTCACAAACACAGGCACTAACCCTTCTGCTCAGTGGAAGTCCAAGAAAACTGGGAATATTGCTGGTTCTCTTATTTCCTCAGCTTCCCCAGGGTATTACCTTGCTGTTGGTGTGATTAAAATCTACCCCAGTTTTCCATGTCATTGAGGACACCTTCTGCATCGCTCTTTTCCTGTGGCTGGTCATGTGTTCTGTCATCCACTTTAACCCTTTCTGCTAAAAAAGTCTCAATTTGAGGCTCTCTAGTTGGCCAGCTCGCTTTTACAAGAGTGTTCTGAGTTAAATTTGTGAGGGGCAGGTTTTATTGCACCTGATTTGTCCCTGGGTTAAACCACAACAGCACCTCATGAACTATGCAAGTAACATTTGAATTTTATGGGATAGAAAACTGGTGTAAATGTGTTCTTAAAGTAAGATTCTTGGTAACATTGTAGCATGCTTGTAGTAGTGTGTATGTGCATCATTTCCACCTTTCTGCTATTCCTGTTTTTTCTCTACTGCCCTGAAAGATCAATAAAACCCTCATTAACACATTGCTAAGGTTATTAGATTTTTATATATTGTGGCTCAGTGGTGTGATTGGGCAGTGCTTGGTAGGAAACCAGAGAAAGGAAGGGCTGTAGAATTAGTTGTGCTGAGTGTACAGAATTTACAGATTATCCTGATCTTTCTGCACTAGTCTCCTAACTTAGGGACCCCCGAATCAAATGCTGAACATGCATTTGTTTTCCCTCTCCCCTTCTTCCTTCGTTCTCTCCCTGGAGGCAGCTCCGAGGTGCTGGCAGAGGTTACTGGCTGTGCTTTCCCTCCAGGAGCTGTTGAGCCCAGGAACAAACCCTCGTGTGCCCGGGTGTCCCTGGGCTGTGAGAGGGACCTGCTGGGGCTGACCTGGGGACCTTTGCTGCTCTTGGTTGTGACCTTGGGTGCTCCCCAGCATCTGCTCTTGGCTGCTGTCACAGGATGCTGAGTTAAAGGGATTCCCTTTGCTCTGAGCCAATGCTGCTCTTCTGTTTCCAGGTCCTCTCAGATGTTCCTTGCTTGATCTGACATTAAAGGTATTTGTTAAGAATTTTTTCCTCTTTCATGGAGTGTGACAAAGGTATGTCTTTAGAAAGACACTGGAAGTGATGTTCAGCAACTTCCCACTTGATTCTTCCTTGCTTTTTTTTTTCATGTTCATCCTTTTTTTTAATTTTATGCTTACTGTAGAAACCAATTTTTCTTTTCCTCCCAGATTTCTTCCTGTGAGGCTTTTCTGGCCATTGCTATGATTGGAGCTCCTCCCGACTTGGTGACAGCATTCCCCCTGCCCCTCACACTTGTGAGCATCCCTTGGCATCTCTGTGGTCTGCCTGGAGCCCTGGACTGAAGAGGTGGCCTGGGGGAGGGACAGCATTCACTCAGTGCAAAGCTTGCCTCACTTAAAGAGCATCTGAAACTGAATTCGTTCTGTTGGGTGCCCCATAACCTCATTGGCATCTGAGAAGTGCTAAAGCTGCTTTCCCCTTGATGCACAGTTCTTGGATGCTGCAGCTTGTTTACACTTGGGAAATATTTAAGTAATTGGTTTCAGTAATAATTCTCTTGTGATGTGTGGGGATTTTTTTCTGTATTTGTATTCTAAACCATTTTTGAAATACCAGTCTGACAAAAAACCCACCCTGTCTGAAGCAAGGAATCTTCTCCCTGATTGTCTGGGCTTGGTTTGCAAACCAGCAGGGCATCTCCATAGGGAGCTCAGCGTCTTGTCTGGCCTTGGGAGGGTTTGGGGAACCGGTTCTGTGGCTCTGAGCAGGGTGGTTTGAGTGGAGCCCAGACAGGGGGAGTAGGGCAGGATGAGGAACCTCCTTGCATTGTGTGCAGTGTGTATTTTGAGCCCTAAAATGGGTTTTCTGTTTTTCCTTAAGCCTTGGAAAGCCACTTTCTTTCACATCTCTCTGAAGAGGTAAATTAGGCGTCTGAGCACTCAGACTGGAACTCTGGGAGAGGAAATCCATTACTCCAGGAAAAAATGGAAATTCCTCTTCACCTGCTATAACAACTGTAGCATTGTCAGGAGCCAACATCTGGGAGCTATTTCTGGGGAAAAGTCAAAGTACTGTTGTTCACTGGGAGGAACAGAAATGCATTTTCTTCCTTTTGTAGGTGTCTTTACAGTGCCCTCTAGTAAACTTGTGGAGAAATGCTGGAGGGATCTTTCTCAGCCCAGGTGGAGAAAATAATGAAAACAGTCCCTGAAAGAATTAAAAATTAAATAAATAATGGAGCTCTGGTCCCCTGGGACTGAGGTGCTCTTCGAAGGAAGCACTGCTGATATTAAAAACTGATAGTTCCTTGAAATGAGAGAAATGGCTTTAGTATTCCACAGACAAGGCAAAAGGTGGATAAAATCCTTCAAGCTCTCCTTCTGAAATGGTTATGGAAGGAATTTTGCAGTTAAGATCTTCAGAGAGGTTCCCTCATTGGCTTTATTCAAATATATGGTGTTAGATGGTCTGACTTGTGTTTCCTTTGATTTATAAAAGCAAAATGGCCTTGAAAGAAGGTTTCCTCACACAAGGTGAGAAAGGACCTCACCTTGTGGCTTGTAGGGCTCAGCTGCTGTCTGCAAATTCTGTAAAACCCAAGGATATTTTAAAATGACCTGAAAGAAGTTCACGTTTTTGGACTTAGTGCTTATAAAGGATTTTTTTCCTGGCACACCAGGAGGAACAAAAAGTGCACCAGAAGTTGTTTTTGAAGCACAGTTGGTAGGCAGCTTTTTATTTTCCTTTCTTTGAGTGTTGATTTAAGGCAAATGAATAAATCCTTGTGAGTAGGAAACAGTTTAAGAGAGGGAATGTGGACTGGACATGGGGAGCACCTCCTTGGTGGGCGTTTTCTTGGGACAAGTTGCACAAGGGTACCACGAGAAGTGCTTTAGGGGAAGAGGAGTTAGTGCCATCTTTTCTCCTGCAGTTTTCCAAGCTGAACAGAGCTGCAGCCCAACAGTAAAGGGACAGAGAGGTTGTGACCTGGTGTGACAGTGCTCGGGAGCAGCTGCTGAAGGGAGCCATGGCACAGCACCTGGGACAGTTAACTGTAAATAGTAAAATCACTAACATGTGCTCCAAATCCAGGTAAAAACGTCTCACTCTCTCGAGGGGTTTGAAAGGCTGTGGAACTGAACTCCAGATAAGTGCATCTCCACAGACATCTGATCTTGGAGATTACAATCTGTGTTTGGATGTGGCTGCTGATCATTATCGTGTTTTTCTTGCCATTATTTAATAATATATGAGGCAACGGTATCGCTTACAGACAGAATGGTTGGAGTAGATGCAGAGATGCCTCCTTGCAGTGATTTACTGCAGACACACCACACTATTTGGGGACTTCTTAATTCTATTCCTGCACACTTTTTTAATGAGCTTATTTTTTAAAATGTAATTTTGTGCTTGAGGTCCATCAGGAAGGTCAGTTAAGATTAAGCCAACAATAATTTGTTATTTAATAAATGAAAGGTAACTGGAAATATAAACAAAGCTCTAAAGGCATTGTTGCAAAATATGGCTTACTTTGCTTGACTGGGTCTTTGTTTGTTGGCTGTGCTGTCTGGATACTCTCAAGTTACCGAAGCCGAGTCCTGAGCCATATCACCTCTTTCTGTGCTCCAGTAATGTGATCGTTATGGTGACTGTCTTGATTTTTGTGTTCTTGTTGGTACATGATGTCAAATACCTTCTCAGCTCAGTAACATCATAGAATCTGGGAATGGTTTGGGTTGGAGAGGACAGTGCCCAGGCAGAAAGAGACCTGGGGGTACTGGTTGGCAGCTGACTGAACATGAGCCAGAAGTGTGCCCTGGTGGCCAAGAAGGCCAGTGCCTCCTGACCTGTGTCAGGAATGGTGTGGCCAGCAGGAGCAGAGAGGTCATTCTTGCCCTGGACTCAGCACTGGTGAGGCCACACCTCGAGTGCTGTGTCCAGTTCTGTCCCCTCAGTTTAGGAAGGACATTGAGACACTTGAGCGTGTCCAGAGGAGGCAACGAGGCTGGGGAGGGGCTTGGAACACAAACCCTGTGAGGAATGACTGAGGGAGCTGGGGTTGTTTAGCCTGGAGAAAAGGAGACTCAGGGGTCACCTTATCACTCTTGCAACTCTCTGAAAGATGGCTGTGGTCAGATGGGATTGGTCTCTTTCTCCAGGCAGCACTGACAGAACAAAGGTCACAGTCTCAAGCTGTGCCAAGGGAAAATTAGGTCGGATATTAGGAAAAAGTTTTTCATGGAAAAAGTGATCAAGTACTGGAATGGTCTGCCCAGGGAAGTGATGGAGTCACCATCCCTGGATGTGTTTAAAAAAAGACTGGATGTGGCACTTGGTGGCATGGGTTGGACTCGATCTTGAAGGTCTCTTCCAATGCATTCATTCTGTGAATTCTGTGACCTGCAGGATTATCCCCTTCCCTGGCCATGGGCAGCAACACCTTCCACTATCCCAGGGTGCTCCAGGCCTGTCCAGCCTGGCCTTGGACCCTGCCAGGGGCAGGGCAGCCACAGCTGCTCTGGGCACCCTGAGCCAGGGCCTCGCCACCCTCGCAGCCAGGAATGCCACGTGTCCTCCTCCATCCTGAAAGGATCTCTCTCCCTTGGGGATTTCAGAACAGCTCCTTGCCTTGTGGGTAGGGGGAGTTTGAGCATTCCCAGCCCACAATTCCCAACCACACTGGGGCGAAGAGGAGTTACTCTTTGCGATGGATATCTTTGTTTCAGTGTATTCAATCATCAGAGGAGGAAATCTGCTTGAGCTGAAGGAGAAAGGAATCTACTAAGTCTGGGAAAGTCTGGATTTATACAAGGCATTACTTATCTTATAATGTTCCATCACTTGCTCTGCCAGGTTCCACTGCCAGCCTGCTGCTGGAGTTATGGAAGTACCAGCAGGATTTATACTGTACTCTGCAGTCAGGGCTAGCTCTTACACTCCCTCTTTTTTTTTGCTGCTTAAGTGCAATTTAACTTTTGTCTGGTATAATTTGTGGATTGCAGAGTCTTTGTGAAGCAGGAGCTGAAGTGGCGTTTGGAGAGCACAGTTTAGAAATGTGACCTTGGTTTTTGAGTGTGGTGAACTTGCCAACCACTGTGTTTGGTTGGGCTTTGGAAGTGCTTTATGAAAGTAAAATCAAAAGATGTTTGCCTGGTGTATATTGCTGTTGTAGTTTAATTTGATCAGGTGGTCTGTAATCTCTATTGCCTATAAGAAAAAAATGTAATATTAAGCAGAAAATGCATCTTTGTCTAAGCATTGGTACATTGTAATATCATAGATAAATTTTACTTATTGAGGAATGCAGAATGCTTTTGATGTTGTCAAGGAAAATAAATTACCAAGCTGCTAATACATACATTTATTTAGAGATTACCACATGCAGCAATTTGCCCACATAGATAACATGCTCCTTAGCCATGAATATGTGAACAAAACCACAGAACAAGTTCCCTGTGAGCTCCTGCTGGCAGCCTGCAGGGAATGGTGTGGGGAACATCTTCACTTAAACTACGTCTGGCTGATTCTGGAGGCAGCTTTTGGTAATGATGTGGGTTAGGAAGGGCATAACACTGTCGTTAGGATTATAGAGGCCATTGGGAACGTTAATTAAATTCCGGAGAAAAGCCTTTTAAAAGTGCAGTCCTGCAGCCAGAGAGCTTGGAGCTTTTATCATCGACTCGCATTGCATGAGAAGGAGCTGTCTAACAGTTCCTGCCAGTGTGATGAGGAATTGTCACATGCTTCTGTTTTACATGCCAGGCTTGAAGAGTGTCATATCCATAGTCCTAAATTGCCTTGGAGTCAGAAGGACAGGTATTGCCCTCAGTGCCATGTTGTTCTTCAGCTCTGAACAGTGAGTGATCTTCCCTCATCAAAGCCCAGTTTGACTCCTTCCAAACCAAAGCCTGGTGTACTGCTCATCTCAGGTCAGCTAATTGTGATGGAAGATGTGTTTGGCTGCCTTAATTTATCATCCTGTTTGGAAAAAGGAGTTCTGAGATGATACATGTGCTTCACATTTTCCTTTTGGGTGGTTGTTGCATTTGGTCCTTGTAGAATGTGATGTGGTTTCTTTCCAAAGTGAAGTGAAATGTGGTGTTGGAGCCCTGTGCTTGGGCTGCAGCTGCTGCTCGTCCTCAGGAGAGCATCACACCTGGACAGTTCTGGTGGCAGCAAGTCAGGTCTGTGACACTGCTGCTAAAATCTCCAGAGACATTGCCCTGTACCAGTTTGAGGTGATTTATGTGGAGTCAGTAGGACTGACATGAGAGTGGTTTTGTCTGGAGTTATTTTCCTAAGTGCTGTAATTTCTGATGAGCTCGTGGCAGGTGGTTGTTAAAGGACGTATTTCAGTGATTTAAGGTGGATATTGGAGTGCTGGTGTCTTCCAGAAATTAACTGGATAACGAAGGGGAGCTTCTTCCCACTTGTGCAGCTGTTTGGCATTTACTGTTCCACACACTGCTCACCTGAGGCTTTATAAAGATGCACCTCTGCACAGAAAATGGTGCAGGGCAGGCTGGAAGCACTTTGTGGTTAAATACTGTCAGATCACTTTGGGGTGATGGGTTTTGGCTTGGCTGAAACAGTATCAGAACTCGTGGTTAATTGTGAGAATTTGAGGAGAGAGGAGCTACAAGGAGGACTAGAACACCCCAGAGATTTTTAATAGTAGGGATAGGAATGTATGGAAGTAGTTAATTGGGGATCAGTTCCTGGACAAACTGGGTGATGTGAACAAGTTTGTATTTCCCAAACTTAGAATTGCAGAATCCTGGAATGGTGTGGGTTGGAAGGGACCTTAAATCTCCTCCAATCCCACCTTCTGCCATGGGTAGGGACACCTTCCACTATCCCAGGGTACTCCAAGCCCTGTCCAGCCTGGCCTGGGACACTTTGAGGGATCCAGGAGCAGCCACAGCTGCGCTGGGCACCCTGTGCCAGGGCCTCACCTGCCTCATAAGGAACAATTCCTTCCCAATATTTAACCTAAACCTCCCCTTTTCCACTTTTTAGCCATTCTCTGTGTCCTGTCCCTCCATCCCTTGTCCCCAGTCCCTCTCCAGCTCTCCTGGAGCCCCTTTAGGCCCTGGCAGGGGCCCTGAGGTTTCCCTGGATCCTTCTCTTCTCCAGGGGAGCACCCCCAGCTCTCCCAGCCTGGCTCCAGAGCAGAGGGGCTCCAGCCCTTGGAGCATCTCTGTGGCCTCCTCTGGGCTCTTTCCAGCAGCTCCACGTCCTTATGTTGATGCTGGAGGCTGTTTTTTTTGGGATTTTGCACTCGTGTGTTCTAGGTAAACTTGTATTTGCTGTCTTTCACTCGCAGATTGGTTGATGGTATAAACTGTATTTGTTACATTTTCACACTTAGGGAAGAGCAAGGACAAGGTTAGAGTTCAAATTTGGCAAACTGTTCCTTGGAAGGTGGAAAAAATTTGGAGGACCCAAGTGCAAGTTAATACAGTTAGGCAGGAATAATCAGCTATTCTAATATTACATTGAAAGTAGCAAGCCTTACAACAATTTCCAAAGTGCAGGATCTGGGGGTTATGGTAGTGATGTAGTCAGCAGTGCCACGATGCTGAGCTAAACCCGAGTGCCTGGGCCCGGGAGTGCTAAACCCGAGTGCCTGGGCCCGGGAGTGCTAAACCCGAGTGCCTGCGTGCTGGGCTGGGCCCGGGAGTGCTAAACCCGAGTGCCTGCGTGCTGGGCTGGGCCCAGGAGTGCTAAACCCGAGTGCCTGCGTGCTGGGCTGGGCCCAGGAGTGCTAAACCCGAGTGCCTGGGCCCGGGAGTGCTAAACCCGAGTGCCTGCGTGCTGGGCTGGGCCCAGGAGTGCTAAACCCGAGTGCCTGCGTGCTGGGCTGGGCCCAGGAGTGCTAAACCCGAGTGCCTGGGCCCGGGAGTGCTAAACCCGAGTGCCTGCGTGCTGGCAGGGCTGAGGGAGTTGTGGAGCTTCCAGGACATGAGAAATGCCTCCATCTGTGGCTCGTTGACATCTTGTCTGTGCCAGGGCATTCTGCTGTGTTTGGGCACATCTGGCTCCCTGCCACTCATCTCCAGAGCAGATCTGGGGAGAAGTCAACTCCAGCCTGGTGGCAATGAGTGAGATTTGGCTGATCCTGTTTCTGAGCAGGGAGACAGACTTAAGCTTTGTCATAAGCTCCTTGGCCAGAGTTAGCACCAATAAGGCAGTGGTGTGCACACGCCTGTGTATGTAAGGGTGTGCAAAGGGGAAGGACTCTGCACCAAATTACACCCACTGTACCCAAAATAAGATGCTGTCATTGAGCTGATTAATCAGCAGGTTGATGGGGTGGGAGAAATGGCTCATTGGTAGAAACAGAAGTTTATTAAGGTGTACAAACCCTTTCTGTGCCCATCTGAGGCTTGAAGGTGGCACGAGCTCAGCTGGCTGCAGTATGGTTCTCCAGAGTGCCCCAAACCCCAGCTGCAGATCCTCTGAAAAAATGATCTCCATTCTGCTTTAACTTCCTTCAAGCTGGAATGGAGTTATTCACCAATCCTTCATTTTGTCCCCACTGCACAGTGATATCCTGGGAAAAGCAGTTTATGCTCTGTCTTCCCAGGGCTCTTGGCAGGACTTTGGTACCTCTGAAGCCTGGCTGAGAATCTGCTTCCCGTTCTTCCTCAAGGTTTATAATCCCTGTTTGAGCTGCTCTTAAGTCTAGGTGTGACCTCTGTTGACATCCTCTGCTCTGTTCTATTTCCTTGGACACCTTGTTGGTTCCAGGACAAGAACAATTTTACTCTATCGATGGATTAGATCTGCTCCAATCTGCACTGGAGACTGGCAGGGCAAACAAAAAGCTGCCATTCTCCTTTTAAAAGGTTTTCTAAGTTTTATTTGAAAAGCCAGAGTGAAGCAAAACTCAAAGCAGTGTATTTTGTTCTCATAGGGATCTGGATTTATACTGGAAAAACGTAGAGAAGCCTGTAATTGAGGTGGGGGGGAAATGCTTCCCTTGCAAAGCCCAGGGTCTGTGCAGCTCGGTCTTCAGTTTTAACAAGAACTTTAGATTTCTGCGGCACTGGAAGAGATTATAGAGGTAAAATGTCAAAGATTTTCCTGCTGTTCATGGCTCTTGTTTCTGCTCTGCCTTTTTCTGCATGAGAGCTGACACTCAGGATTTCGGAGGCACAGGGAACATCCTGTGTCTCACAGGGACCCACATCCACTCATAGGTGTCCTTGTACAAACCAGAGTAACGTAAGTAGCTCCTAGAACATTTTCAAGTTTTATTAATTTTTTGTTCTGTGTATTTGGTTTGGGGATTTTTTGGGGGATGTCTCTATTATCCTTAAGAAAGAGAATCCTAAGGATTTGGATCCCAACCTAACAGGTCTCCAGCCTGACATTGTCACTGGGGAAACTTCCATCTTTCTAGAATGTTTTCCTTTATTTCCTCTTTGAATTCTTGAAGGTGAGAGAGTGTTTGAATGCTATCAGCTGCCAAAGCGTCATTTATCAGTTGTTTCTTTCACACCACTCCTGTCTTATCTCACAGTTGCTGTGAACTGTGAGTAGCAGAGACAATGGGCTCTGTGCAGGAAGGCTGGTGTCCTTCTGGGGGGAAGCTGGAGGCTCTTTGGAGACCAGGGACTCTCTATGTAGTTCAGTGATAGAGGAAATCGTATCATTTGTTAATTAAGGTCATTTTAGAAGGTAAATCCGATTGTAAAAACCCCACAAACAACCAAACAATGGGAGAAGCTGCAATGCTTCCAGGACAGCCTTTGTTTGCAAATAAAGGTCGCCTTCACAGTTCGTGCTTTTTCCTCAAATCCCAGAACTATTCTGTGGCTTAATTAAACAAATCTCGTTATTAAATGCATATTTGTCTTCCATGTGGTCTTAAAATATTTCACTATTTTTTTATTGACCGTGAGATGATGGTCAATGGTGAGAGATGAAATGGTTTTGAAATGAGTGCAGGAGTTTGTTATGTAAGTGTTATTTCTAAGGTAGGCTTTAAAAACCAAGATGCCCTTTTCCCAGTGTTATGCTGACTGGAAAACTGTTCTTCTCTGGAAGAATTTTTCTTCTGTTTCCTACAGATGATTAAGTTAAGACAAGTCAAGGTGATATTGACACACAATCATTCTGCTTGACCAAATCCACCAGAAAGACAGTAATTAAAATTCACTTCTTAATGCAAACTAGATATTAATTACAGAACTCTTCGGGGAATACTTAAAATGGAAAAGTAATCATGTTTATCCTGGGATAGAATGGAGGTAAAAAAACACTGTATAACACTTGCAAAGATGTTTTAAGCTCAGAATGGGGGACTTTCCCCTGAGGGCTGAATTGTTCTTGATGGTTCCCAGTCCCGGTTCCACAAACCAAAGGACAGCACTGCTGGGAGGACACCCATGCCACAGAGGCTGAGAGCAGAGCAGGGAAATACATTTTTAGGGATGAAAAAAAGTGTCCGAATGGGAGGGTCCATGATGTGAATAATGAAAGCAGAAAACACTGTCCTGCAGGCCGGGCTGGCTGAATGTGTTCAGGGGCAGCGTGTGAGCAGTGGTAGTGCTTGTGCTCCTTACAGTGGCTTCAAGGAGGGTGCATTTCACATGGAAAACTGTGGAAAACTAACCCAAAAATTCGGTGATATTTTACAGAATCGCTTGTGAGAACCTTCACTCCTTTTTACTTCCTGGTGGAGCCCCTGGACGTGCTGTCGGTGCGAGGGGCGTCGGTGATCATGAACTGCTCGGCTCACTGTGAGACCCCTCCCAGGATCGAGTGGAAAAAGGACGGCACTTTCCTCAACTTGGTGTCCGATGACCGCCGCCAGCTGCTGCCAGATGGATCCCTATTAATTAACAGTGTGGTGCATTCCAAGCACAATAAACCCGATGAAGGATATTACCAGTGTGTGGCAACCGTGGACAGCCTGGGGACCATCGTGAGCAGGACAGCAAAGCTCACTGTGGCAGGTAAGGCTCTGCTTTGTGAGTGTGGCTGAGAACACGGGGAGGGAAGGGAATGCTCTGCCCTTGGCAAAACGGCAAAGTGCTTCCCCAGCAGCACGGGCTGGTTCCATCAGCTGTCAGGGAAACTGGGACTGTGGCTCTCATTTCACATGTGTTCTGTTCCTGTAAGCAGCTTAATGTGGGGCATTTCTCAAGGAAAGCTAGAGATCAGGAAAGCTGCAAGGAATGGATTAAGAGAAGTGTCAGGTGTCTGAAATCACAATGGAGATTTACCACAGCTTAGAAGGGGGAAGAAAACAGGATTTTACTTCCTTTATGTAAAAATAGCCTTAAAATAACTTTCTGTGCTTGTATGTGGAGAATTACCTGCTCTGTCTGAAACATTTGGGAAGCTCCTAACAGCAGTGTGTACAGTCCCTGCAGGACTGGGAGATGGGTACAGAATGGAGTGCTGGGGAGTTGTATTTTTCTGTTTCTTGAATATCAGGTGTGAACAAGGAAGTTTGAAAACAACCAACCAACCAAATGCATACAATTTTCCATTAAAAAGCCCAAGTCATAACCTTGGCTTTGGTGTTTTGAGTACTCTTTAGCCTTCATAGGTGATAGCTTTATTTTGGGGGATTGGAAGCAGTGAGGGAGTGAAGTTTGCAGGTAAAAATAAAGATGATGTCTGGGAAAAGTGATCTGTCACTTGCTTATTTCTCAGGGATGGGTGTTGTCAGTTTGTCTTGTAAACAGTAAAGCAGGAAGAGACTTCTAATTACTGCGTAAGGGTGAGACTTCAAAAACCACCCAAAAGTAAAATACAAGGTAAACTAAGGCACTGTAACTAGAAAAAAAGCCTATGAAGCTATTTTCCTTTGTTTCTCTAATGATGTTTGCCAGCCTTTTTCAAACAGTTGTTTTTCCTTTGCTTAATAAATGTCTCGGGGTAATGAATTCTTCCTGACTGGTGCTCCTGCATCTCCCAGAGCTGCTGCTTCCATCGTTTATATTCAGATGTTGTTCCCATTAACTTGGCTTGTAGCACTGTTGTGAAACATCAGCAGTGTCAGAAATAGAAAAATTGGGGTTTAATACCTTAAAAGAGTGACTTTGAGAATCTTTTAATGAGGAATAGATTTCCAAGCTTCTTGGCAATGAGGACAATAAAGACAGTTCTCCCACACTTCTCTCGAGCAATTACCACCTCCTTGCATGGCTGCTGTCGGGATTAATTCTGCTGCTTTCCACATGAGAGCCTTCAGCCTCCTGCCTCTGCCATCAGCCTGCTCTCTATGATCGTTAGGTGAGGTTAATGGGGTTAAAAATGAAGGTAAGCCAAAATGTCTGCTGAATTTCCACTTCCATTTTCTCCTCTCTAGGTAGAAGGTACTATTTCCACTGATATTTTGTAAAATGATGCAATCTTTAAGAGCCTTTTAGTACTTGAAAAAGAACCCAGATACTTAGGAAAAAAACAAAACCCAAAAGCCTACTTTAAAAAACCCCCCTACAAACAACAATGCAGTTCTGAGGTTTTTTCCCCAATCTTAGCTGGAAAACAGGACAAACACAGTCTGGCCCAAGACAATAAGGACCTTCCCCACAGAACCAGTTGCCCCTTTGGCACACATTGGCCTGACAGCTGTGTATTAAGATTATTGATTGATTCCATGCAATAAAAATGGTACTTTTATTGCCCAGAACTAGAGGAAATAGTGGTGACACATGTTGTGCATTGCCTTTTGCCATCCTGTGCCTTGGAAACCTGCCCCAGAGCATCTTCTGGCTGCACTGCTTCAGAGGCTTTGGCAGATGTGGGTGTGTGAAAACCTATTTACCACCCCAGTCAAGTGCCAAGAGCTGGGCAAGACCATGCTGAGTTTAATTCTCTTGTAGGGGGAAAGGCACTTTGGTTCCTGAAGGCTTTGGAATAAGAGGTGGAATATTTAAATTCTGGTTTAGCCTACTGCTTTGCTTTTCCTCATTTGAATCCCTCAGTTTTAACAGTGGCTTTTAATATGCCTTCCCACTCTTTGTTTTAATTGGCAGCTTTCAGGCTGTGGTGAGCGTGGGCATTGTTAGCATAGTAAGGGCTCCCCTTGGCCTCAAAATTCCAGTGGGAGGGAGCTAATTCCCCTCTTAATTGAGCAGTGGGGTTCCTCTGCTGTGTGTGAGTGTGGTGCTGCCATGCACCTGATCTCTGAAAAGGAACATGATGAAGTGTAGGTTGCATGTTTTAACAGCTTCTTACTCATTAAATAACTCTTGAAAATGACAAGTTCTGGTTAGTCATGGAGGCCAGGGCAAGGAAATCCACTAAAAACATGTCATGTGCTATCATGTGGATACAGGGTTGGAATTTTCAGTCTTGGAACTGCACAGCCAGTGGATGATGCTGAGCAATCTACCTGCAGGAAGATGGCCAAATTTGGATACGTTTTTCAAGTTAATTTAAAGGCCTTTCTATGGTCCGATCTAGAATATTTGGGTTTTGGAATCTGAACCCAAAATACGTGCTCTGAGTGCCTGGGTCAGACATGGGAGGAGTTGCATTAGAGACAGACTGGCTGGGCTTTGCATCAATTTGTGTGTTTGACCCAGCTCTGAACGTGCTGTGGCAGGGGAGGAGGTCATGGCAGCTTCACTGTGCACTTGGCAATGTGCATTTAAAGGACCTTTCTGTGTGTGATGATCCATGAGAGGACTTTGCTCTTTGGGTTTTTGGAGGTGTGAGGATCAAGAGGTTCTGTGGTGACTGAGCCTCTTCAAGAAACTGATCTTTGCTGCCTTTAGATTTAAAAAAGTCAGAGGATATGATAAAATATTTTATTGTGAAGAACACTTGAGTTAGTCTGTAACTAAAAATTGTGTGCTGCTACACCTTGGTAGTAAAGTGTTTGCTGTTCTACCAGGGTTGTAGTAGTAAATTCTTGATTTTTAGGAGCTGCAGACACCAATAAATGCTAGTTTTCTTTAATGAGCAGCAGTTTGGGGATATGAGTATCTCTTTCCCATTCTGTGTGAGCCTCCACAGTTTGGTCCCTTCAAGCAAATGAGGTTTAAGTTTGTCATGACTAATTTCTAAGGGCAGTGGAGGGAGAAGGTGGTCATCCAGTCCCTGTAATGTGTAGGATTTTCCCATTGTTAGGGTGGATTTGAAATAGGGAAAGTCAAAGGAACTGCCTAATTTATGTAAAGCCACAACACTTTAATCAGTGCCTTGGTACAGTATGTTTTTTAATTGGCTTTTGAAATGCAAATCTGTCTTTGATACTTAAGTGGCAGTTAGATCTTAAGAAGGGTAGAGGGTTTAAAAAAGCTGCTGTAAAACATGGATTAAAAATAGATTTACAAAATTTTGGAGATCTGTGTCTCTAATTCATCTTGGAAAAATAAATATGTATGTATTTTCATAAAAAGTATAACGACATGAGCTGAAAATATTCCCAGGATGATCTTTCCCCAGTCTCTGGTTACTATGACTTGGTTAAAGCTTTAATTAAGAGAACAGATACATGAGAATCTAAAAGTTGGGAAGTGTGACAGGGGCACTGAGTTTGATCATGCAGATTTATTTGCTCTGTAAATCCATTTCAAGACTGCTCACTAAATTATTTGTTTCACCTCTTGTCATCTTCTTTCCCCAAGTGAATGCAGCTGTTTTTCTTCCTCTTCTTCCACTTATCCTTGCATTTGATATTTCTTGGCTTTGAGCTTTGTTTCATTCTCTTGGCTTTGATGAGGCAGGTGTGGCACTGCCTTGGTACAAACTTCAGGTGTGTCTGAGTTTCATTAATTTAAAAGCACTTGATGATAACTCCTGACTTGTTTTTTCTCACCTCAACTGAATGATCTCCTTGAATTATTATTTCTCATTTAAATACTCATAGAAATTTTATTTTCAAGCCTTCATTTTGTAATTACTTTTAGAAAAAGTAGAGACAAATCACTTCTGTTAAGAAATGCTTCTACCACGTAACATCAAACTCTACAATGGTTCAGAAACCAGGAAGATTGGGATGTACTTAGTACAAGTGTGGTATCTCCTTTGGAAGCATTGAGCACATTGCAGGGGCAGCACAGCCCAGGAGGAGGATGTTTCTGGAAATGACATGATGAAGCTTCATGTGTTGCTTTGTGTTGAAACCTTGGACACCTTCCTGCTTTTCTACTTACAACTGGGGATGCTGGAATGGACCAAGGCCCATCGTGTCCGTACTTGGAAGAAGGATTTGGAGTTTAATTTCAGGCATACTCGAGCACTTTGTCCCTGAGCACGGTGTTCTCTGGTGGCCTGGGTAAATCCCCTCCTCCTGCAGCTTCGTGCAGCTCATCTGTGGCTGTGGGCAGGTCGGTGGCACGGTGTGTACTCTCCCAAGTGCACTGGAAGCTCCTGTAGCTGTTCTGTGTGGGGTCAGTGCTGGGTGTCCCATGGACCCTGTGGGGAGGAGGGACCCACCCTCGCTTGGGTTTTGCTGCTGAGAGTTCCTGCAGACATCACATATAGGGAATGGCCTTGGCTTGGGAAATTGCTCCAGTTTTTAACTGACCACATTGCCTTTTCAAGATTTGTGTCTTGTGTGTGTCCAGCTTCGGGCTTCCAAAGTGATGCCTGGGAGAGCTGTCCCTGGAAATGCAGGGGGCCTGGATGGGCTGATGTTCCTGATGTTCCTGAGGCTTGGAGGAGTTAATTGAGCTCTGAGCCAGGAGTTGCCAGGGCTTAATCCTGCTTCTGGTGCAGCTCATGACACCAGCTCCAGATCTCTGTGCTTTGCCTTTTCTCCATTGGCTAATAAAGAATTTTTATACTATAAATTTAAAGTATTAGTTTTTATAATGCACCAAGGTGCTGCAAATGAGGAGGACAGGTAGAGGTAAGGCATTCTGTATCCATTACAGACTCTGGATGATATGCAGTGGGTGAAGTTGTGGCCAAGAAATGATTACCCAGGCCATTCCCTGAGCACAGTCTGTGGGAGGGAGCAGGAGCTGGGGGGATGTGGGCTTGCAGTTCAAGGTAGAGTTCTGCAAAGGCCAGCAGCAGAGGTGTGCTGTGTTTCCTTCTGGTGTGTTAGAGGGCTTAGCTATTGAAAATCAATCCCTTATTTCTGTATAAATAATGGTGAATAGATAAGGATTTTCTTCAAACATTAATTTGAGCTGAAATTTTATCTTTACTTTTTGCCATAACCACGAGGAGCTGCGTGGAAGTAGGCAGATTGTTTGGTTCTGTTTGCTCATGTCCTCTGAGAAGTTTGCCAAGCTCTAAAGATTGCAGCTGAGCAGTGTATTTCTCACTAGACTCTATGTACCATACCAAAGGGTGAGAGAAAAGCTTAGGACAAACTGTCCCAGCTCTGCAAAGATGGGGTTAAGTTAGAAGTAACAGCACATTTTTACCCAGGATTGCACATTTGCTTTAACAGCAAGGAGAGAAAAGTAATCTTGGGCAGATCTTCGTGAATAAAGAACATTCTGTATCTTGGAATTGGAAAAGCCTCAGAGCAGAGATACTTCAGAGGAGGGTATTTGAGAGTACTTAGCCAGTAAGTGACATGAGTGATAAATTTTCCTTGCAGAAATATATTTTTCTATGAAAAAAGCATCTGCGTTTTTCATAAATTGGCTTAGATCAAAATGCATTTCCTCATGACAGGTAAATGGTGAAGGTGGTTTTAACACAACTGCAGTTTGTACAGGTTCTGTCAGCAGTTACTGAAAGTGTGAGAGTTGAGACACTTAAGACAATAAATGTTCTGTGTTATTTGTCATTCTCAATTCTTGCTGTCCACATTTGTCCAGCTAAAGTAGCGAAGAAAATCTATGTAAGCCTTTGAACTGCTCTTCGGTTCTTGGACTGAAGGCAAAGGTCCAGTTTCAAAACTGTTATAAATTTTTAGTCTCAGAGGAGCCTCTTGGCATGTGCAGAGCAGGCCTTGCCTGCAGCTGGATTACCACTGGAATCCTGGGGAAAGCCCCCAGCAGGGAATGTCACCTGCTTGTTTTGAAACCCTGCATTGACATTGAATGACCAAGTCAGAGCCCAGGTGAACAGACTTGTAATTTACTTGTTTAAAACTAGTTCCTATTGAAAAATTCAGGTTTTCTTAAGCTTTTGTATTTCAAATTTGTTTCACCTTATATCACACCAAATCCAACAGCTCATTGTGACTAATACTATCCCTCTCCCAAATTCTGTGGGTCAGTGAGCCAGTTAAAGCTTATTTGTGCTTGCTGGAGGGTGACAAATGCTCTGCTGAAGCTCGAGTAGAGGGGGCACAGGGAGATGTGTGGCACTTGTGCCTGAGCATCCTGCTTTAGTAATGGTGTAATAGCACTGCTCAGAAAAAACCCCATGCTTTCTAGACTGAAGTTCAAATTCCATGCAGTGCAAGTCTTGTAACTGGCAAAGGGAATCTCCTTTATGCATTTAGTTCATGGGCAAGGTTATGTTCATGTACTTCAGAATAATATAAACTTACTGTAAATCATAAGAAATGGGAGCTCTTTGCAGCGTGCCTTTCCATCTTGACCTTTGCCTTTGAAAACATGGCAGGTGCTGGAGTTAATCTGTGGAGAAACAGGAATTGTGTGGAAGGGAGCTGGGACCAAATCTCTGAAATCCCTCGTGTTTGGCTGGGGGGTCTGGGTGGTGAGGCAAGGATAGAGTGATACCATACTGATGGTGCATCAGCACCCCTGAACAAGAAACTTGGCTGAACTTGGTTTAGATTGGATTCTCATTTGTTAATGTTTTGACTCAGATCAGATTTTCCCCTCTTTCTGCTCTGCATGTCAGCACCAGCAATCCCTGTGTCATTCTGTTTGACAGGTTTGCACAGAGCCTGCTCGGAATCCCGAGCTGTCAGCAGAGTGATGGTTACATCTGCAGCCTGTGTTCCTTCCTCACTCCCTGCCTGCAGTGTGGAATCAGCAAGACATTTCAGCTTTATTAGTGTACAGTGAAGGCTCTGTGTGCTGACATTGTTCAGGTTTCTGATTGATTGAATATTGCTTTTTGAAAACAAAAAGCCCCAAGTGAAAGGTGACACAAAAGCAGCAAGGGTAAGAAGTATCAAGGCACAAGAGTATCTCTGATTAATGTTTTATTTTTCTGTAACAAAAATTCAAGATGAAGTTTAAAGACCCTGAAAAGGAAATAAAATGGAGGAAAATTATTTTGAGTGAGGAAAAATTAGTTTGACATTTGCTAGGGTTGATTTCAGTGAGGCTAGTTCTTGGTAACAGTCTTAAAAGCACAGGGTGTCTCACCATTTGCATAAATACACTGGAAATAAGGATGTTAAAATTTTTTAAAAGCTCCCCCAGCCATATTCATTTGCGTATAGAAACCCCTATTTTGGGGGAACATGGGAAAATGTCTCTAGGTAATTTATGTTTCTCTAAAGATGTTGCTCTTCTGTAACAGCTTCTGAAGTCAGCCCTGGCTTAAATGCACTGTCAAACTGTTATTAAAAAGAGAATAAAAATTAGGCAAAGAAAGGCTCTGTGGAGAGACCTCTAAAAATCTACTTCTGATGCTCTGAGGTTCATGGCCAGCAGGTGCTGGAGGAGTCAGGGGTGTGCTGGTGCCACCAGGGCTGTGCTTGTGTTAGATAATTTGCAGTTATATGGTTTTCGTGTTATCCTGCCATGCACCCTTGTTGTCTCCAGACATCTCTTTGAGCTGCATGTTTGTGTTGTTAAAAGTTCTTTGTGCTTTGTGTTTGCTGCTGTTCTGTCAGCCTTCAAGCACCCTCTTTTTCGGGCTTCCTTTGGTATTCTCATATCCCGAGGAGTTCACAGTGAAATTGTTGGTTATTTCCTGTTTCTAAATGCCTGTTGTCAGGTACCAGCTGTCTTTGTCACTGTCTATAGAGTTGCCTGCAAAAGTTTTTCAGCTCTTTCCTTTCTTCGAGTTTTGTGATAAATTTATCCTGACAGTCCTCTCTGTGCATTAATCTTCTTTGAATAGCTTGTTCACATGAGCTTCCGTAATTGATAGCCTCGCCTGGAACTAAAATTATTTAACCTGTCAAGCTCTTTTCTTTCACCACAACCCTTGGATCTTATTCTTCTTTTGTTATGGCTCTCGATTTTGTTTTAGAAAGAGTAATTGTGAGCCTGTAGGGTTCTTATTTTTAGGCAGTCTATTGATGAAGACCTGAAGTTCCTTAAATGATGAAGCAATCTGTGTGTCTTATCTTTAGGGCTTCTCTTGAAATCCCACAGGGGTTTCATTGGTCTGTCTTGCTATTAGAATGATCTTCAACAGCAGCAAATAAACAACTCCATGGTTTGCATGCCCTCAATTCATTTTTTGGGCATTAGAATGTTGTTTCAGCTGTTTCTTAGTGTCTGTAGAGATCAGATTCATTGTGGCTGCTGCAGCTTTTCCTGTTGCTGCTGGAGCTTTTGTGTCATTCGGCCCTTGAACTGCCAGTCCTGGCTCCAGTTTTCATGATCCTATTTCACCTTCTCCATCAGCAGATCTATTTTTTCTGTTTGTCTGTGCCATTCCTTGCAACCCTTCTTGAGCCTGACCACATGCTATGGACTGACATCCCCACCTCTCTCCCACTGCTTTTCATGTAGTTGTGGCTGTCAGTAGTGACCTCTGTATTTTTGAAGATTTTCATTCAGTCATTTTGTTGCTCCCATTTCATTCCTAAAATAATTTATTGATCTCTTCTTGATATCATCTAACTAGCATTTGGATTTGCTTGTTTTGCCAGGTAGAAAATCATATTATGCTGATGTGTTTTCCTTGTTCAAACACCCTCTAAAATTTTTGGATGTGTAGTAGCTATAAGGGAGGGTCAGGGTGGTGAGGCCCTGGCACAGGTTGCCTGGAGAAGCTGTGGCTGCCCCTGGTTCACTGGAAGTGTCTGTGGCCAGGTTAAACAATTTTTTGTGAATATTTTGCTATTTCTCACTGGCTTTTTGTGTACCTTCCCCATGTCATCAGATAATTGAGCGTGAAAGGGGTGTTCAGAACAGCTCTGAGGTGCCACCAGGTCACTTGGTGTGTCACAAGTATGTGACAGTACCTGTGTCTGTGTTCCTGATGTGTCCAGTGACATTCTCCTCTCTCCCTTCATTCTGGCCAAGGGACACTGTTTGTAATCAGCACAGACCATGCTGTCATGGCTGTGTTTAACCAAGTCAGGATTCTGGTTATGCACTGACATTTCTCATTTGTGTTCTGTGTTCCACATATTTCCCACTTCTGTTTAGCCAGCAAGGACATTTGTTAAGTTTTCCTCTCTCCATGTTACAGTCCTTGTAAAAATCCTCTTTCCTTCCCCGAGGAGCTGTCTCCTGCCTGGATTTTTGGTTGCATTCTCCACTCTCTGCTTTGCCTAAAGCAAGGGGGGAGAATGGTGTGCTGCTTGGTGTTTGTAGCAAGGACTGGAATCATCTGGCCTTATCCTAATTCAGGTGATGCTGGACCTGTGTTCTGCAGGAGTGTTTGTAATTACAAAGTCTGCTCCATGTGCCAGTGAGATCCAAGAAATATGTCTCATTAGCAGGAGAGTATTTTAAGCCATTTCACACCTCTGCCACTCCAACAAATGATGCTGAATAATGTTGGAGAGAAGGAGCTGTGATAATTTAATGAAGTGTCCACAGATGGCTGGACTTATTAATTTTTTAGCAGGGTTGGGGTGAGGAGCTGATGCACTAACAAAGTAGGCAGCATCTTTGTGGTCTGCTGCCTTGCTGAAGGGTAGCAGATGTTGGAGCTGTCCTAACAATAGGGGATCGTGTTCCCATTCTTCAGTACCTCCTTGTGGTGCTGAAATCTCCACACTTCCCAAGAGGCTGTTTGGGGAAAGGAGTCATAGTTATGGATTTGTCATGAGTTCACATTCAATCAGTCAGACAGCAATGGGGGAATATTCAAGTGGCTGAAAATTGTGAGCAGTTTGTGGGATCATTCACAGACTAGTTGGATGAATTTCAGATTGGGAGGAAGCTGTAGGGTGGAATATTTGGAGCTGGTGCTGCTGGAGTTAGTTTAGAGTTGGGTAGGTTAGGAGAAACTTGAATAAAAGTTAACTCTGGGCAGCAAAGGCTTTTCACAGATGGTATCCAGGAGGGAACAGGATGGAAAACCTGCCAGCTGCTCCTGTGCTTTACTTTTTCCATATTTCAGTAGAAACGGGGGAAGAAACAGAAAACATTTGCTGAGCACATCGAGATGTTACAAGAAGGCATGAAACCAGCTTTGGGAAAATGTTAATTTCACAAATGTGATGTGTGTGTGTTTACAGCAGTTTAATGCTTGTACAAAGTGTTATCTTAGATTCCAGTCAGGGCAGTGGCAAGAGGGGACACATGGGAGGAAAACACTCACAGAGGCTTGTGACCACTCATACAGCCCTGCCTCAGGCAGGGAAAGGGGATTCCTCCACACCTTTCTCTCCCCTAGAGATGAGGAGAAGGTTCTCTTTTCTCACTTTCCTTTTGCAGCGTCGATTTGGTGAGATGGGTCCCAGAGGGTTGGTAGGGCTCTGTGGGGATTAAATGTGTGTATGGCAGTGGCATCCACGTTAACCAGAGCAGCCTTTGCAGCGAGGCTGACAGGCTGACACAGCACAGGCACCTGTGACTCTGGAGCTTTTACACTCAGGTGAGTGAGTTGTTTAGTAGTGGTTTAGAATGAAGGTTTTTTTTCCTTTCGGTCTTCTTGGAAATGATTGGCACTGGCTGCAGTTGCAGGGAGGCTGCTGAACTAAATTGGCATCTGGCTCAGGGCAGTGAATTCCCTGATTCTGCAGACTCCAGGAGATGAAATGCTGGCTCCATTGAGGGCAGGAGACTACAGCCAGAATTTTAACCATCTGTGTTTTCCAGGAGCATGGGAATTGCTGCTCTTCTAGGCACATCTTTTTCAGAAATGGAGACAATGGGCCACAAATCTCAGTAATGCTGAGGCTGGGAATGCTGACTGAATGCACCACATTTGCATTAATGGATTGTTCATTCACATTCCTGCCATTGCTCTGGGCTTGGGTGAGGGGAAGGGAGAGACAAAAGCGAAGGAGAAAAGAGGGACAGAGTTGACTTCCCCACCTTCTCTGCCATTTGCATTGTCCTAGCAGGAATGAGGGGTTTGGGATGCATCTAATCCCTGTAATAGGCATGTGAGTGCACTGTTGCTTATGTGTTCTCCTGCCTGTGTTTAGAGAACATTCCAAATGGAAAATCATCCTTCCTAAATTGAGTTTATTAACCTGCATTCTTGCTAGGTCAGTAGTATTTTCCTTTAGTGTCCTCAAATCGATACCTAATGTATGGGCACTGCCACAGAATGATTAATGTGTGTACAAACATGAAAAAATTGTCTTCAATGTCAGAAGCCCAAAGTGTCATTTATCATGACATTCATTTACCAAAAGATGGGCTGATGTCTTCAACTGATTGTCCTGCAACACATGGGTGAAGAGTGGGGGCTGCTTCCTCAATGAGGAATGTATCCTCCATCCCTGGAGGTGTCCCAGGCCAGGTGAGACGGGCTTTGGAGCATCCTGGGATAGTGGGAGGTGTCCCTGCCCATGGCATTGGATGTGTTTTAAGGTCCCTTCCAAGCCAAACCATCCTGGGACTCTGCTCATCATTAGAACTTGTTGCTCAGCTTTCCTGATTGAAGTGTTTGGGAAATAGAAACCACTGAGAAAAAAGTATCAACTTTTTAAAAAGTTAACTTTAAAAATGGTTTTTAAAGTGTTTATAGTTTAACTAGACTGAATTGGCTTACATGGTAATGCCTTTAAAAATGATTATAGAAAGTTCAGGAAATGGTGACTTAGAAGTTGATAATTAGTATTTTGAAGAGAGCAGCTCTGTAATGGAAAGGTTCTGGGCTGGGAAATGAAAGGGTATTTTCTAGTGGCTCACTGCTGCAGGAGGTGTGCCAGCACTCTGAGACCTTCTCCTGGATTTATAAACAGATCTCCAAATTAATAGTAATTAAGGCCTGGATTTGGAGTGCTTTTTATAATGCATAGTGATTGTTTTGTGGTTGTTTGTTGGCTAAAGCAAAGGGTCCTCCTCCACAATGGAGGCTTTTGAGCAGTGCAAATTGCCAATAATTGTAGAATAAGAGAAAATTACTCTTTAGGACAAAATTATAGGGTAGGTTAAAATGTATATTTTAAAATGACACAGGACTATGACGAAATACAGGTTTTAGTGGCATTTAAGATGACTTGGAAAATGAACTGTAATTTCATTTCTAGTGAGTATTGAAACCATCTTGAATAAAGCTTATTTAACCTCAGTGGAGCACCTGCAAACAACAGAAGGCACAAGGTTTGTCTTGTCCAGGAATTGAACAGTACTTGTAAGGGATAAAAATTAAAGCATATTTGAGCTGAATGTGAAAAATTGCAGGGCTTCAGTCCTCCAGGAGCGTTCTGGCTTGTGCTTGAAGCCAGTGTGGGGCTGGCTGGGAGCAAAGACATGGCAACAGGTGAGGTGAAAACAGAAGTCATGGGGTCACCTGGCTAAAGGAGGAGACCCAGGATTCCCTCCCAGGCTGGGGAAAGAACTGGCTTAATATGCAGGGCTCTTAATAAATGAGAATACTGAGAGAGATAAGAATCAGAGGTAATCATGAACATTTAATGGGTTCTGTCAGGAAGTTGTTCAGAAAGGACAGATGCCTCAGACTGGAGTTCAGAGGCTCAGGGTTAACAGCCTCATCAGCTGCAACAATAACCTGTTTACCCACTGTGTTAGTGAGTGTGGCAAACGAGGAGACCTTGGTACCCTGGCTGTGACCTCCATGGGCCCACAGGAAGGATGAAAAAATACTCCAGACTGACTAATGATGGGACTTGTGAGCACAGTGTGCAAAGTCAAGCAAATGCAGAGATGCCTTGGGATTGTGCTGGGACAGAGGGATGGGTGATTCAGGAGAGGAGAAGGTTGCTTGGGTTCTAGGATTGATTGTGCAGAGCCACTGAGATGGTTCTATCTTTTGGGAAGATCTTTTCAATACACAGAGAAGCAGTTTTGTAATATTTCTGTGGTTGTTTGTGATACTAAATTACTGTAGGTACTGGGGTTTGTCTTTCTGCCAGGAGTGCTTGGTGGGAGAGCAGGAGGCATTTGGGGGTCAATTGGAGCAAGGGAGGTTCTGACTGGGTTTAAAGAGGGAGTTCTGCTCCATGAGGTAGAACAAGTTGCCCAAGAGTTGTGCAGTCTCCACCCTTGGGATTTTTGAGGTCTGACTGGACAATCCCTCAGTAACCAGCTCTGACCTTGTAGCTGATTCTGCTCTGGCTGGGTTCCTTCCTTCCAAAATTATCCTAGCATTCTGCTTCTTTCAAGGTGACCAGAGTGTTAGGGGAATGAGGGAGAGAAACTAAAGATGGTGGCTTCATTAACCAGAAGGAAAGTTGAAAGAAAGAAATTGGATTTCTTTGTTCCTGTGAATACCTTGGAGGGACTGATGGATAAATATCAAAGATGCAAAATAATACCAAAACAAGGTATTATTTGTTAACAAGTCAAGATCAAAGGAGTACAAGTTGGTTGGAAGTACACTGGGAGGGGAAACTAGAAACGGGAAGTTTCTCTGAGGAATTAAGGAATCCCCAGGTGGGACTCTGAGAGGGAAGAAAATATGTAACAGTTGGAGATGAACTGTACAGGGTTATGGAAGGAACTTGCCAGGACAGAAGTGTTAGGAATATGTTAGCAATCTCCTCTGTTGGCATTCAGTCTGGCTGTCCTGCAGGGCTGGTCCTTTTGCTGATACATTCTCAGTGCATTTGTGTTGGGTATTAACTGAGACTTGTGAAAATAGAGGGTTGAACTGTGGCAGATTTGATTCTGTCTGTGCAGAATACTTAGGATGGGGTGACTGTGGCTGGCTGCCCATCCAGCTGTGCCCTCACTCTGCTCCTCAGCAGGATGGAGAGGAAATAATATTAAAGCCACTGAGTCAAGATGGGATCACTCCCAGTTACTGTAATGGCAGAACAACCTTGACTTGCAGAAAATTAATTTAATTTCTTGACAACTAAAGTAACTCGAGTAGTAAGAAAAGAGAACCAAACTAAAGTGCTCTCGCTGCCTGCTCCCTGTTTTCCAGGTTCAACTCCACGCCTTCATTCCCAGTTCTTTAAGCCTCATGCTCTACCCTGATCTCCCCAGGGTGGCACCCAAAGCTGCCCTTCCTCCTCTCCCTCCTCCTCCTCTGACGTGCTCACCCCAGGACTGTGTCTCACACTTCCATCACTGCTGTCCTGTGGTTTTCCCTGTCTTGGATGTGCTTCATGGATGTGCCCCCAACTTCACTGGCTGCCCCAGCTGTGGCTCCATGGAACTAGCTCCAATTGTGTCCCCAACTTCTTGCCACAACTCCCCCAAGAGTTTGGCCTACCCAGCCCAACTGTGAAGCCATTAAGTGGTCCCTGGTATTTCTGGAGAACATTTTTATGGTAAAGGTGACATGGGTTTTGCAGCACTGCTGGGTCAGCTCTGTGGTATACCCTGGAGAAACTCCAGTCTTGGAGAATGTTCATATGCAAATATTTATCTCTGTATTTACCTTGTGGCACTGTACTTTTGTAGCTGGAGGTGGTAAGTGAAGGTGTTGTATAGGCTGCGTTATAGAAGCTGTGGCTGCCCCATCCCTGGAAGTGTGCAAAGCTGAACATGGCTTGGAGCGCCCTGGGGTAGTGGAAGGTGTCCCTGTCCATGGTAGGGAGTGGGACTGCATGAGCTTTAAGGTCGCTTCCAACCCAAACCGTTCCAGGATTGGGTGATTATTGGGTTTGTTTGCCTTTACACCATCCATGTTTAGCATTGTCCTGTCAGCTGTTAAGGTTTTTAAAGAGTTGGAGAGCAGCTTAACTTTTCAAAAACTACATTCTTGAATCTTAACTTGGACTTCTGAGCTTTGGCGTCACGGTCAGAACGTCTCACATTTGTCATGCTTTTATTTTTCTTGCAGGTCTGCCCAGGTTCACGAGCCAGCCAGAGCCCACATCCGTGTCCCGGGGCGGCAGCGCCGTGCTGGCCTGCGAGGTGACGGCGGAGCTGGCGCCGCTGCTGCGCTGGGAGCGCGACCGCCAGGCGCTGGCCCCGGAGCGGCGCCTGCTGCAGCTGCCCGGGGGGGCCCTGCTGCTCAGCAACGCCTCGGACGCCGACGCGGGGCTCTACCGCTGTGCCCTGGACACCGGCGGCACCCCCAAATACAGCGACGAGGCCGAGCTCAAAGTCCTGCCAGGTACCCCCTGCCGCTCCCGGGGCTCTTCAGGACGCTGCCTGCCCGTGTTTAATGGTTCTGCTGTTAAGGCATCTTGGGGGAAAAGATGAAAAAAGCCACCAAGAATTAATGCGCTTCCGTTGGGATGTGAGACAAAGGGGGAACTGAGCGTTTATTTGAGTATAAATGGGGACTTCTGTATTTTTTCAGGTTGAATCGCATGTTTCAAACCCTGTGGGAGCTTTGCAAAGAAATTGATCTTTAGTCTGTCGTTCTTGGGGTGCCTAAATGGAGGTGTTTTTAATTCTTCCCATATTCAGGAAGTTCTGACCATCTAAACATTGGGGCTTTTGGGGAAGTCTCCAACTCAGGGTCTTTGGCTGCAGGCCCTGAGCTCTTCACAGTTGTTAGAAACAGGCTGCAGACACCCACAGATTGCCTTCCCATATTTAATGGTTCAGCTTTTAAGGCATTTTGTGGAAAGACTTGTTTAAAAAAGACCCCAGTAATACACTTCCATTGTGCCATGATACAAAGAGGGAATTGACTGTTTCTGTGAGTATAAAAGTTGGGCATTTCTAAGTTTCTCGGGTTGACTTTCATGTTTCAAACCCTTTGGAAGCTCACAAAGAAATTGGTCCTTAGTCTGTAGCTCTTGGGATGCTTAAGCTGAGGTGCTTTTAATTGTCCCAGTATTCTGGAAATTCTCACTGTCTAAGCAATGGGACTTTTTGGGAAATGTCCAATCCCCAGAGGAGGTGACATTTTATTTTGGAAGGTTCGGCTTTGCCTGTTGTGCTGAAATGTTGAGATATTTTTGTTAGAACAGAAGTCCAGTGCTGATGTAAACTGTTGGCACATTCAGAGTGTTCTGTTCCCAGTGACACCACCAGCTGTTCTAATACAAAGGTTTGAACAGTGACCAAAAAACTAGGACAGGAATGTGGGTCATGCTTTCCCAAACCAGGGAAATGCAGGCTGTGTTTCATGTGAGGTTCTTAATTGTTCCCAGCACTGTCTCTTCTGGATTAGTCTCCATGTTAGAATTCTCATTCAGTTGTTACTCTCGGAGAGCTGCTGGAGGGCGTTACTGAGTTTCCATCTCAGGAAGCTCTCAGGGTTAGGCTGGACAATGTCATGGTTGGCCTGACCTGGTGTGGGCAGCAGGTGAACTTGAGGCAGGTGGAGGCGCCTTCAGGGGTCTCTTTCAGGAATAGTTCTCTTTCATGTGACTATGGCCATTCTCTACTTAAAATACTAAATTATTCTGTAAAATATCCCAATTTTTGCAATTGTAGCTCTCTTTTGAAATTGGGGTGTGGGAAATGAATAATTTTTTCAATGCCTATTCATTCAGTATAATTCAGTTCTTTAGCCTTTGCAAAGTCTTGTCTCTTCTCCAACTAAGGATACAGGATTTGAAGAAAAGCACTTTTGGAAAAGATGCTTGATTGAATTCCTATAGTTTGGATTGCCTTCATGTTTCTGCAGCCCTTCAAATGCTGTGGATTTTGCTGATTGTTTCAGAAACTGAAGATTTCTTGAAAACTTCCATATTACACTGATCTTTTGAATTCTTCTTGGCTCCATCTGTAGTTTCCTTGCTTTTGTAATGCTTTGCTGAAAGTGATGAAATAGAGCTGTGTTAGGGAATTCAGATGATTCTGTTTCTTTGCTCCATTATGAGTCCAAAAGTATCCATAGTGAGGTTTGGTAAAATCCGTCCCAGCAGGCTTTTTTTAGAAAGTGGGATTAAGCTGTTGAAGGGAAAGCTCCCTTAGTCTTGAGCGGCCCTGTAATTGATTGTTTGGCCTGAGAAGTATTTGAAAGAAGGATTTGAATTAATCTGTTCTTTATTCAGTTTATTCCCCTTTTAAATGGTTATCTGATGTCTGGCTGACAGTGAACCCACCACTGCTTCCCAGGCTTTGAAACACACCCAGCACACTGCTGCATCCCAAGGATTTGCATCCACAGACAATGTTCTGCTGCTCTAACGTTCTGCTTTGTCTGCTACCAGGCTGCCACTGAGCAGGAAGATGCATTTCTGAGCTCTGCCACTTAGAGTGGCTGCTTTCAAACACAGGACTGCAGGGCGAAAATGCCACTTAATTTTGGGATCCAGTTTCCGTTTACCTGTGAGCTGAGCTC
This sequence comes from Acridotheres tristis, assembly GCA_037013685.1. Lineage (NCBI taxonomy): Eukaryota > Metazoa > Chordata > Aves > Passeriformes > Sturnidae > Acridotheres > Acridotheres tristis. The sequence goes on along the minus strand of CM072897.1, from coordinate 19,374,279 downwards.
CCTTCTGGGAGCTTTGAGCAGTTGGGGTCGTGTCTCCAGGGAATCATCCTGGCTCCTCTCTGTGTAAGGATGGCTGCCTGGAGCTGTTGTATCCGTGCTTTGCAGCCTGGCTGGCTCCACGTGCTGCTCCAGGTCCCTGTCATTTCATTATTCCCCATGCACAGCAGGACAGGCAGAGCAGTTCCTGCCAGGAACGTGGGCACAGCCCCAGGGGTGGGGCTGGCTGATCCAGAACTGCTCACAGCGTGGCTGCCTCTGCCTGTGCCAACTCCCACACGGGATTTCCACCTGTTCTGCTTCCCCCAAATGTCCTGGCACCTCCTCGTGTTGTGCCTTGGAGCTCGTGTGTGCCCTGAGCTCAGTACTTGCTGTTATTTTTAGTGTTTTGAGCTGAAGAACACCAAAACAACAACTTCCTGAAATCCCTGTGAGTATCACCTCGGGCCCAAGTGAGAGAGCAGCCAAATATATGTGTGATGAGACACAGAATGTGCATCATTCAGGGAGTAGAGGAGATACAGAATACTCTGTCCCTGTTTTAGGTGACCAGAAATGGTTTGAAGCCTTGTCCAGTTGTGGAGCTTTGCTGCCATGACACCTCCAAACGCCCCTCAGAGTGCTGGCAATGCAGGAATTAGTGCAGGGTGAGCAGGGCTTACTCAGCCCAAACTGCAGCTGCTGTCTAGGACTCCTTTCCTCTGAGTACAGTGCAGGGCACAGAGGGTGCACACTGTAGTAGGGACTGGATAAGCATGCACTTGGCTTGAGCTTCTTCTTAAGGGTGGGAAGAAAAGGAACAAACACCCCTCTCCAGCTTAATTCAATGCAAAACTACTTCAGATGATTCTCTGTTTTGGATGGATGGATAGGTGGATGGATGGAAAGCTGTGGTGGGGCATTTTTGTTTTGTGTTACTTCAGTATGCACATTCCTTGGTTGTTACATTTTACCTGGGGTCAGTCACTGCTGCAATAATTTAATTTTCCAGTGTGTAAAAGCACTTCCTCAGGCAGCTCCCTGATGAATCCCAAGGCTTGCTGGACAAACTCAAATCTGTTCCTTTCTTTCCTAAATCTCTGCTACCTGGTGGAAGTTCCAGTTTCAGGGCTGTAGTTTTAAGCTGAAATAATTTCCCAGGGAGTTGGAAGAGAATCCCAAAAGTGGCGAATCACTTTGCATGTCTGGAGGAAAATGATAGCAAGGCTGGGAGAGGCTCTGACAGAGGCTGTGGGTGAGGTGGGGATGGAATCCTCGAAGGGCAGGAAAGGAATGCAAGGTTTAATTTGTGCTTTTCTTTGACTGGTTGGGTTTTGGTTCGGGGGGGTTTGGTGGTTTTTAACATGAGCATCTTGTGTTTTTGCACGTGGTGGCAGCTGTGTCGTGTGGTGTTTGCAGATGCGGAGGAGCCGCAGAGGCTGGAGCTGCTGAGGCCGCCCTCGTCCCTCACGCGGCTGCGGGGACAGAGCGCCCTGTTCCCCTGCGTGGCCGCAGGGTTCCCTCCTCCCCACGTCCGGTGGACAAGGAATGAGGAGGAGCTTCCCACAGACGGGTGAGTAATGGCTGACAGCCCCGGCTGTGTCTCATGGCAGGATTCCCGCTGGAGTCGGCATTTGGGATCAGCGCACACCTTCCTTTGGGCTTGAAACCTGGAGAGCAGAGGCTGATCCCAAATGCTGGGGAGCTCAAGGCTCGGTGTTGGGATGAGGGAGGTGGTTCAGGACACCTTGGAACAGTCTCAGGGTGCCAGTTTGAAGCCAAGAAATCTTGTCTGAAGCAGGGAGGTTATTAAGAATAGATTACTTTTAGACTGGCACTGGAGTAGAAGCAGTAATTGAGGGAATAAGGACACTGCAGGAAAAGGAGGATGACTTGGGGTATTTTGAGTGTCAAGCCCTGCACTCATTCTTTCTGCGGTGGAAATGCCCACTGAGTGTCAGAATGTCCCACAGGAATTGACGAGTAAGTGTTTAAAGCAAAATGACACATTTTCTCATTAAAATAGAATATTGAAACGGTAGGAATGATGGCAAAAAATCAGTGAGCTTTCCGAGATGTTTCAAGTGAAAACTTACACGTTGTCATTGCTGGTGTAGTCAGAATAATGTGGAAGAAAATCAGTATAAAAAAAGCACAACAGATCTTATAAAGCCCTTTTTTGTCCATATAATGAACGTACTTCCTAGAACCAGGATTGCAAACAGATATTTGAATGTTTTCCATGTCCCTCGAAGTCAGCAGTGAGATTAATGGGGAGCCAAGTTAATCATGGAACAAGGAGAGGTAAATTGTGGTGTGGCTGACACAGAAAGCAGTCAGAACAATGCTCAAGTCTCTGCAGCACCAGGGATATAATATATCTCTTTTTTGGCAACTCTTAAATTAAAAGATTCCAGGGGCTGCTTATTTGAACTGTCTTTGATGGGAGGCTGCTGTGGGAAATGACAAACAGCCCCTGAGAGATGGTGCTGTGTCAATGTGAAGGCACATGATTTAAATTCAGGGGTTTTTATAAATATAAGAACTCACTCCCCCTATGAAAGCTGGTACAGACTCATTAGGGTGGCACAATCAAATGGGAAGAAATGGCAGAATAAATGTGCCTGGTAAGATCTGAATTTGTTTTTCTTGTATGTAAAGTGATGTCACGTCATGTCTTTAGCAAGTTTTGTTTCCCTGTCCTTCTCTAGGTTGTGGCATATTCAGGGCCCAGGGAGGTTAAAGCTCTCCTTTTATTTTCTTCATTTTTGAGATATAAAGCCCAGTTTTTCCCACTGAATACAGTGCTGTTAATTCCCTTTGGAATTCTCTTCCCTCATTCCATGAGGTTACCATGATAACTTCTTAGGGCTTCACAGGTATTTTCTTTTTCTCATAATTCAGAGTGAGAAATTGTTCTGGAGGACTGGAGCATAACATTAGTAAGTGTACTTGATCTTCAAATGTACACAATTTGAACCAAGTCTAACCTGATTTTTCAGAATATTTAGCATTAGTTTTTAGTGTTTTGGCCCTTTGTTACAAGAGCAGATTCCAGTGGACTTTTTTTCTTCTTGCAACACTTAGCTCTTCTTTTCTTAAAGTGAAACGTATGCTCCTCATTGTAGGATCGAGTTTTAAGGTAGGTAAAGGTAGAAATTTGATCTTTTTCCCCTTTATAGGGTAAACTTTTTTCATTGTTCCTTCAAGTGATCAAACTGAGCCAAAGCTCCCAAGTCTGCTGCTTGTGTCTGTGGCTGAACAGGGCAGAGATTCAAAGAACAGAGAACAGAAACCTCTTAAACTCCATTTACCCTCCAGCTATTGTGTTATTGGTGTGAATAGAATAACTGGAAAATCTCCAGAAATGAAGATTCTTTGTTAGAGAAAAGCCTGCAGTTACTATTGCTAAATAGCTACCTTAGCTTGTTATGCATGGTCTGTTAATGTAATTACAAATTAAATCACATTTAATTTGTATTAAAATCCCCTTTTGATATAAAAGTACGACTTTCTTAGTGTGGCTTTTCTTTATCCCAAGTAAGAACTGATTCTTTTCATCTGAGCAGGATTTCTGCCTGGGAAAAGCTCTGAAATCCCAAGTTTGTTTATGCACACTCCCACCCCAAATATTAACATACATATATGTAGGTATAGCCATATATAATGAGATTTCTCTCTGTGAGTCTGGGCTTAGAAAACAAAACTCAGACAGCATGGGCAGGTTATCCCTAATTTTGACCCCTTGTTAGAAGGTTTTACATAAAACCTTATTTTTACTTTTGTCATAACTGTGGTAATTAATTAATGCAAAATAGAATGTTTGCCTTTTGAGTTGTATTCCTACGGGGAATATGGATAGGAGCCTGTATTTATAGGAAAATAGATGAATTTTAAGGATAGGGAGTAGTGGGGTTTTGATATTAAATATTTGTTGTAAGATCTGGAGAAAAAGGAAGGCGATTAAATTTGATGGATTATTTGTTGGAGACTGCAATAAGATTTATGTTAATGGATAAATATGAGTAAACTTGAGTGATGGCAGCCTTGGCAGTTGTTCAGACAGCCTGTAATGCAATATATTGTGAAATTAGTTGCTGTGATAAAATAGTTTCCAAATTAATTATAGTGTGAGAGAAGGAGACTTTGGGTGTTGGGTGAGAAACTGAAGTTAACTCAGTGCTCCAAGTTTCCATTGGAACAAGGCTGTTAGAACGCCAGGGAATCCTTCTGAACTCACTCACTTGAAGATTTTTAAAGAAATCTGATGGAGAGACTGCTGACTTCTTGGTTCTCCATAAAGAATGCTACTAAAGACTAAAGCTTTCCCTTGAATTGGTTTGCTGGTCCAGCTTGTAATCTTCATATTTGATAGTTTTCCCAAAACTCCACTGTCTGTAAAGAAAGGAAAAGACTAAACCCTGCTCTAGACTGAGATGTAGCTCCAGTTTGGAGCTCTAGGAAGGTTCCAGCCTTGTGTGATCCGTGGTGGAAGGTGGGGACCTGCTTGGTCTTTGCTGTTGGCACATGGACAGACATCATCCATGGGCTCAGCATTGGGATTATCCTCCTGCTCTCTTGGCTCCATGGGCTCTGAGTCAGTACTGCCTCTGCCAGGAATGTGGGGAATGCTGAGGGAAATGGAAGGAAGCAGGGAAGGCACTGAAGTATGAAGTCATTGGAATAAATCTTAGGCTCTTTATGGAAAACTTCCTAAAGTAAAATCTGTAGTGTCAGCATTTCTTGGTACAAAAGGTGAGAATGGAGGTGTTACATTCAGGCTGAGTAGCTGTTCAGGGCTGATCCAACCTGGAGCCTTTCTTACCTAGTGAATATTTTTTATTTCAGTCTCTGGTCTGGCTGAGGAATCTGCTGTGTGAAGGGTTCTTCAGCAAGTGCAGGAGTCACTTTGTGCTTTTGACAATTCCTAACTTGGAAAGGGAAGTTCCAGATGACTGCCCAGGTGGATTTGTCCCCAGAGCTTGGGACACAGGCACAGAGAAGTATCTGGAAGATGATCTGCTCTGGAAACTTCGCAGTGTGTGGATCAGTGTGTGCTCCAACAGCATATACTGTGTATCTTCATTTATATGGGACATTTCTGGCAGAGAAAGAATAAATGCAGGTGCCACAGGTTCTGAAAAAACTGCAGTAGATGAGATGGTTCATCTGAAACTAAACCGTGGAAAGGACTTGAGCAATAACATTTTAATGTCTGTAAAGTCCAGCAAACTCTGCAGCAGGTTTGCTTCAGGCTCATTTTAGCAAAATTTCATGTAATTGAAAAGCTCCTGCAGAAACATGGTTGTACAGGTAATACTTTCCTACAGTCAGGGGGTGAGAGCTGAGGGCACTTGTGCCATGTTCATTTCTGCTCTGCTGTCTGTGATTGTATGATCACATCCCTAATGCAGGGTTTTCCTTGGTGCTTCCCACAGATGTGTGATATTGCCATTATTACACATTTCTGTTTGCAGGGTTCTGAGTGATTGGTGCCAAGTGAATTACACTTGCCCAGCTCAGGAAAGGTTAAGCATAGCTGAGTAATTATGGAGATTTTTCTGTAGTAGATTCCACAAAATAATCTAATTTACTGTCTAATTTTATCTGCTGTACTTACTGAGACAGCAAATAGATTATAAGATGTTTGGGGAATAGTAATTTAAAAGGGGGAAAAAAAGCCCAAACCTCAGGGTATAACTGACAATTTGACTACAGTAAATTAATAAAGGCTCACTATATTTAGTGCTAATGAAACACAAAGAGCCTGTGAGTGAGGCATCCAGAATAGCTCAGTAATTGTATGTTAGGGGGGTGCAAGTGAAGGCTGTATGGAATGCATACAAAAGGCTGGAATTTGATTTTCCTCTTCCCTGACATATGAGTGATCAATCTTTGTTGTTTTTAATAGCACTTCAAATTATGTTATCACTTTTATATTAAGCTGAGTCTTTGTCTCCAGTGTCTGAAATCCGCTTGCTTCACTCTTTTGTGAAAATGCTTCATTGTCCTTACAAAATTAAGATGTTTTGCTTTATTACAAAAGCAGCTTTCTTTTAAGCCCAGGATTTTAAGCCCACAGCTGATTCATACAGAGGGAATCACCAAGGAGTCTGGCACATTAATTGTTTTCTTCCATTAAACTTCTACTGAATCACCTATTAGGAAATTGCACTCAACCCTTGGTTTTCTGGAGGAAAATAATCAAAGGGAATATAAACATGGCACAAGTTGAGATGGCTGAACAGGAGAATTCCCATAAATATTCTGATGCTACGAGTAGTTTGTGAGGTCCCCTAGGACAAACTCAAGTGACAAAGAGGAATAGTTTTTAATAGTTTTAGTAACATCTTAATGCTGTCATAACTTTTCCAGAGGCTGCCAGTGGGAAAGGAGCATCCTAAGGCACGTGTTGTTTTTAGAGGGTAACAATGGATATCCTGGAAAAGGCATTAATGTCCTCAAAATGCCACGGACACGCTGATGGCCTTTGATCATTCCTTCAGGATGTGACAGTCACAGTTCTTGGGGCACAGCTCCTTCCCTGCTCCATGCCCCGCTGTCCCTGGCAGATCCAGCTCCCTGCTTTCATTGCAGCCCTCAGCACATTCCCTGCTGCAAGAACAAAAAGTCAAAGCAGCTCTTTTACATAATAAAAGAAGGCAGAAAATTTCATGGATGGATGTGTCGAGGTCCAGGCTTGTCTTACTCCAGTGTTTTTCTTTAGGCCTGGTTTTAGAGCTTGTCTGATGTGCCATTCCCACGCGAGCCTGGGACATTTTTCCCAGCATTTGGGAAGCTCTTAATTTGATTTTTCAAACTCGTATCTTCACTCAAATTCCTTGCACTTCTTCCAAGCTAGCCTTTCTGTAGTCCTGGTGTTTCTCACAGGAACAGTATGGCTTTTCTTACACAACACCTGGATAGGGACATCTCTTTGGATGCTTTTAACACTTAATGCCAATTATGGTTTTGTTTGCTCTGCTTTTAAATTTGATCAGCAGTTACAGTAGGATAATAAATCAATAAATAATAGCGTGAGATGAGGCAAAAATCTGTATCCCAACAATTTACTTGTCCAAGCAGGTCAGGATTGGTCTTACTAATGTAATTCTAGGAAAATTTTAAATGGAGAAAGCACCGAGGTTGATTTTTGTCCACTGGCCATTCCAAACAGAGACCCAAAAATGCAATTGTTGTAATGTTCATATATTGACAGAATTCAGTCCCTTCCTGCTCACAAGCCACAGTTTGAGATGCCAGGCAGGAAGCCACCAGGTTCCCTTCCCTTTCCCCCAGACTCTTCCTTTTCCAGCTGCAGACAAGAATGGCTCTGGGTCAGCATCCAGACACAACTTGTTGTTCTGGCTTAAGGTTCTTGGCATCTTATTGGAAAGTTTATTTGGTATTTTATGCGGATACTTGGAGTGTTGAAGGAACTTGAAAAAGTTGTGTATAAGGTGTGTATCAGAATTTGTATCAGGTGAAGGGCAGTGATGGCTGCAATGGGAGGAGGATGTGGCTGGAATCTGAGGATGCTGCACTGAGCATGAAGTGCCACCTTTATCTGCCCCATTTAGCAGCAAAAGCAGATAGATTGTAAGGACTGGATTAGAAACCTTTCTCTACCCTTTACAAGTCAGAGGGGGAAGTTCTGTACAGACCCTTTGTCACCTGATGAATCTGTATTTTGAATTTCTTTTAAACTGTGTCTTATTCTGAAATATTTAACCTCTCAGAGATGGCTTACCTTTTCACAGAAATTCAATTCTTGTACGTTATATAATGTGCATTGCTGTCCTTGTGTTGCAAAGGCACAGTCTCTCCTGTTGTACTTCCCTCAGCTTTCCAAGCAGTCAGTCATTCCAGCTGGATCTGCAAAATGCCTTTTCAAAAAATTTTGTGGTTACTATACCTAATTTTCTTCAGTTCTGGCTGCTTTTGACTAAATACCTTGGATCACATTTAATAAAGAGCAAGTGAAGCTGCAAGTGCAACAAGATGAGCTGCTCTTGTGGAATTGATCTGGTTGAACTCAATTTTCAGTGTGGAATGTGATGGTATAATCATAATCCTCAGTGTCCCACACTGGGGTGGTGTCCATGCAATGACCTGTCCCTGTGTGTGCAGGCCTGGCCAGGGCTGTCCCAGGGCTGTGGGAATTGGCTGAGGCCATGTCCATGCAGTGACCTGTCCCTGTGTGTGCAGGCCTGGCCAGGGCTGTCCCAGGGCTCTGGGGTTTGGCTGAGGCCATGTCCATGCAGTGACCTGTCCCTGTGTGTGCAGGCCTGGCCAGGGCTGTCCCAGGGCTGTGGGAATTGGCTGAGGCCATGTCCATGCAATGACCTGTCCCTGTGTGTGCAGGCCTGGCCAGGGCTGTCCCAGGGCTCTGGGAATTGGCTGAGGCCATGTCCATGCAGTGACCTGTCCCTGTGTGTGCAGGCCTGGCCAGGGCTGTCCCAGGGCTCTGGGGTTTGGCTGAGGCCATGTCCATGCAGTGACCTGTCCCTGTGTGTGCAGGCCTGGCCAGGGCTGTCCCAGGGCTCTGGGGTTTGGCTGAGGCCATGTCCATGCAATGACCTGTCCCTGTGTGTGCAGGCCTGGCCGGTTCCAGCTGCTGCCTGGGGGAACCCTGCAGATCCAGGACGTGGCCGAGGCCGACGCCGGGACCTTCACCTGCATCGTCGAGAGTGGCAACGACACCCTGGAGGCCCAGGCAGAGCTGGCAGTCCAAGGTGGGTCAGAAATTTTCATTTTCTCAGAGAACACTTCTCCAGATCACTAAATATCAAGTTTATTCTGTGCTCTGTTAAAAACTGAGCCCCCTCCAGTACTGTTATAAATATTGTTACTCTGATTTATTATTCAAAATGCTTGTAATTTCCTAAATAGCCAAATGAGCATTGTGCCTATATAATACAACCTGAGGGTGCTTAAAAGCTGCTCTGTCTGCTGCTATTGTATTAAATGTGGCTGATGTCATGCACTTGAAGAAGGGCCAAGGCCACAGTGTGGCTGATCCCACCTGAAAGTCAACCTGTGGTATTGCAACCTGGTTGTCTTTGGAAAGGACATCTCTAACGTATTTTTCATAATCCTTAAATATGTTGTTGTTTTCAATGAGCTTGTGAGAAGATAAAACCAGAGATATTTAGTAATATGCTGGTTTATTGTGTGTATAACTGTTTTGCTTACTCTTGCAAGCTATTTTTACTAGAAAAAGCACTGAAATATTGATAATGTAGTTTTAAAAGCGTCTTACTATACATAAAAAAGTAAATAAAGCAGACTGGGTAAGGAAAGAAAATAGACTTGGTAAGGAGTGGGGAAAAATTCAGGTGAAAGTTTGCCTTCCTTGCCTTTCTTGCATTCCATGAGGAAATCTGTCTTTTTTATTGATTGCACTCTAGTAGGGGTTTCCAGTTCTTCCTCTGGAATTTCATGGCGTATGCAGAGTCCTTATAAGAACTTAACTGACTTGGTTTACTGTGGACTGTGGTACTACAAAGTTGGTCTAAAAAGTAATTCTGAGGGAAGAAATTTATTCATGGAACATCCATAAATGAAGGGTTTTCTATAGACAAAAGGAAGGGATTTCTGACCAAAAGAAAGTGCTCAGACTCAGTCTGGTCATGCAGAAAACCCCACGGTTTTCTTACCTTATATCTTGGCCAAAAGAAGAAAGATTTGGTGCTCTGGCTTTGGAAATACCTCCAAGGTTGAGGCTTCAGAACACTTTATGGTAGCTTCAAACAGCTCACTGTGGGCTGTGTTTAATTCAGTTCCAGCCTCTCCATTTTACAGAATTGGCTTTGTGTTTTCATTAATAACATTAATGATATGATGCTATTAAGCAGGTCATGGGTAAAGCTGAGAGGAGCCTTAGTGCAGGACATGCAGCCAGGTCACCTGCAGATGAAAGTGAACTGGAGACAACTCTTCTCTTTATCTGAACCATTGTAAAGGATTTCTGCATTTGAGTGTGAAGATTTAGAATGTGTTCTGCCAGACCTTCCCTGCTAATTTTGTTATACACTTGGCACTGGAAAGAAAATCCTTTATGCTCAAATATTAAAATATATTAAAGATTCTGTGGAGTACATTTTGGATAGTGACATTTCTGATTTTACTTCTTAGTTGTAATCTTAATTCTGCTTTCCTTGAGAGGTCGCTGTTGGGAGTAATTGTATTTCTGCATTATGGTAGTTTGGTGCAGGGTTGAATAGCTTGAATAACTGTTACCTGATCCCTGGATCATTTTCTTCTAGATTAAAGAAATTGTCATCTCTCCCCACCTAATAACAGCTTGATTTTGCTTAAATTAAAGTTCTTTCTGCCATTCTTGGAAATTAGTCTGTCAGTGGTTCAGACAAGAAATCCATTTTTTGGGTACTAACTCCCTTCTGCATTTTTCTGTAGCTCTCCTTGAAGGCCTTTTTTTTTTCTAAGAGGTTTCACTCTGTACTGGGGGTTGTGCTCAGGCAGCCAATCTTTTTCCTTCTAATAGCATTTCCCCATGGCAGTTTAGACATGGAATTCTGTGCCAAGGGGGGTGATTGGCAGTGTTAGGGCAGTGAAAGTGGAGAGGTGTTCCTGTGGCTGCCTCTTGACTGAGACTTCCTGGCAGTGCCAGATCTGGGCTGACTGAAATTTGCAGGCAGGACCAGCCTGCTTTATCCACTTGTGCATGGACTCAAAGGAATGCTCTTAAAGGTCACTTTGCTCCATGGCCAGCTTTTCTGTGTCCTCTGACAGGGATACAAAACCCTGCAAGCAAATGAGTGTCTCTGCTGTGGTGCTGGCCACTGGAATACTCCTTTCCTGGCAGTGGGCATGAAATTCCTGACCATCCCAGGGGAAGGGGGCCCTTAGGTATCACACAAACCCACAGTAAAACTCAGGGATCTTCCTGCCTCAGTGTAAGGTATGAGGGAGGAGGCTGGGGAAATCTTATCCCAACTTATATGGGACTGTACAGCCACCAGTCCTGGGAGTTCCTGGGGTGTTTTCTGTTCCTTTTGGTACCATTTTCAATTGGGATAAGCAGTGCCTTCAGTGCAGTTATTCAGATCCTATTGGTGACCCTTAAGAATATCACCAATTTCATGTACCTGGAAATAGTTGAACCCCTGTGTCATAAATAAAAAGTGCTGGAGAAACCTTCTATTGCCCTAACATTGGGTTTAGAAGGTGATTTGGATTTGTTTCTCTATATACATCACAGAAGGACTGAATCAGAAAAATGACCATTAACTTAACTAGAAAGGTACTAAAGAGTGCAGAAGAATCCTACACAAATTTCTGTCCTCAGTCTCTTTATCTGCATTGTGTATCTGGGAGGTAGAGTCAAGAAACTTCCTTAACTTTGGAAGGAAATTTTGGCTGCCCTGTTCCTGGAAGTGTTCCAGGCCAGGCTGGATGGGGCTTGGAGCAGCCTGGGCTAGTGGAAGGTGTCCCTGTCCTTGGGAGGGGGTGAATGTGCTGACCTGTCAGGCCCCTCCCAAGCCAAACCATTCAGTGATTATATGTATCTGCAAATTGGAGATTTCATGGCCCCACTGGGCACACACTGAACCTTTGCCTGGTGCATCTGAGGTTTCATGTGGAAGAGAACAGGGAATGTCCCTGTGGCTGAGAGTCCCATCCCCTCAAGCTGGACATGGCTGAATCCTGTCCACAATTGATGTAGGACTAAACACTGAGTGGATAAAATGTGTGTGCACCTTTGTACCAGAATATCACAGATTTTGGAAAAGGGACCTCCTTGGTTTGCCTTGGGTGTCAGCACAGTCCAGGCCAAGCAAGGGCAGGACACTTCCCATGGTGGAGACAAGAATTTGGTGCCTGAAAAGTCACCCCCCTCTTGGCTCTAGTGACAGTGTTCTCCCCTCACCCTGGGTGCTGCTACCAGGTTATTTACAACACCTGTAATGAATTGAGAGCACTGGAAAAATTTGTTTTGCTGCCTCCAGCCACGAAAGAATCTGTAGCATTTCCCTCAGATAAGAGTGGGAAGTGATGACAGCAGAGATGGGGAAACAGGTAGTTATTGTATTTAATCTGCTCAGCCTGGAAGAGCCAGAGTGGCAGTTAAATACTGGGAAGGTCATAAGTTCAGCCTTCATCTGGGCAATATGTCACATTTATGGCTGTGCCCAGCACCCTGGGAGTTTGTGCAGGGGCTGGGACTGACTGAGGTCACCACAGGGGCTTCCTGTGGCCTGCCTTGGTGCTGGGGTGGGGACCAGCAGCTTGGGGGACTTTCTCTGGCTGTTGAAATATTTACTGTAGTTAATAATGAACCAGAAAGTCGTAAACAAAAAAATAATTCCATTTTTATTCTCCTATAAAATTGACATGGCAGGCTCTCACATAAATAAATCCCTGTGTTTATGGGAGAAGTGTGAGAACTACTCTTTGCTGCTGTTTGTTACTAACTTTCAGTGAGTTTTTGGATCAGCAGAAAGTCCAATTCTGAGTTGTCTAGGACAGCATTCAGTGTCTGATAGTGTATCTTAAGTATTATGCATTAAATGTCTCATTGTGATAATGTAACTAAATTTAAAAATAAAACAAGAGATGCCTCTTTTGGGGTATCTGTAATGATAAGTCAGAGATTGCATGTGGCAATTGGCTGATCATGGCCTCGTTCATACTGCCACAGCAAATTGTATGGAAAAATCCAAATGTGGAAGTGTTTTGATGGAATTGTTCTCTTTGTGCTTTAGAAGGAAGTGCTGGAAATATTTTCAGTAGAACTGATGAGGCTTACAGCAGTGGCAAAGCCTTTTTCCAGCAGAAAATAGGTGTTTTGGAGTGGTGGTCCTGCAGTGTCAGGGAGCAGTGATTTCTGTGTTCTGGGGTTGGCAGGACTGCCTCACCTTGATTTTTCTGTTGCCTTGGCTCCTGCTGGGAGGGGGTCTCTTTGATTACTCATGGCAGGTAATTATTTTAAGTTTTTAATTGAAGATTTTGGCTTAAAAACTAGTTGTGATTATACATCTACTAACATATGAATTGTTATTAAAATAAAATGAGAGTGTGAGGCAAGTCAAAACTTTGTTTAAAACAAAACCAGGACAGCTGCAGAGGAAGAGCCTGAATGTGAAGAACCCAGGGCTTGTTTTCCAGGGTTCTCAGGGCCAGCTGCTTTGATAAAAGCTGATGCCATCCTGCCCCAGAAATTGTAGCTGTTTGCAAAGCACATTAAATCCTGCAGCAGCAGAGTAATATGTCTGGGTAACTCTTATTTTTGCATTAAGCTTTCATTATTATTGGAAACAATTCCAGGGAAGAAATTTGAACCATCACTGAAAATTGCTCAGACCTTTCTCATCCTTCTGGATGATCTTCATCGATTTCCCTCTCTAATTAAACTCAGTGCTGGATTTGATAATGGGCTGCTCCTCAGTTAGAGATTCAGGAGATGCTGCAGGTACCTGAAGCTGTCAAAGGCTCATGTGGGGGACAAAGTATTGTCCTTTTTGGGGGGCTCAGAATGTGCTGCTTGGGGAAGCTCTTGGAAGTAAAAACACCACCTTGGCTTCATAGGATTTATTACTTGCCCTGAAACTATAATGAGTAATTAGTGACCTTTTTTTCTGCAGCGATGCAAACAGGGGCAGTGGGTCCAGGAGTGGGGAAGGTGAATGAGCTGAGCTCCCTGGAATTTGGGTCTCTACCACAGCACTTCACTGAAAAGTCCTTTCTTTCTGAAAGTCCTCCTTATTGCTCCTTGGTGAAGTTTAATGTGAATGGAGTTCACAGTTCACTTGTAAATTCAACTAACTGGGAATTTTTGCCTCTCACATTTGTATTCAAGGCAAGTGTTGCTGGTAGAAAAGCTATAAAGAGATATTCAGGTACATGGGAGGGGAAGGGGAGGGGAGCATTATTTTAAGGCTACATTGCCTGTTCAGATTGTACCTGGACACCAGAAAAGCCCATCTTCATGAGAGGTGTAATTTTTAATACTAAAGGTAAACTTCCCCAAAATACTCTTTACATCATACAAAAGTCCCACTCTTGTGTTCAGGACTGTGATCTGGTTTCTGTTCCATGGGCTGGGCTCAGCAGAACCTCTGCTTTTCCTGCTCAGTGTCTAAAACTTGTTCTGTAGCTGGACTGTTGTAAGTTTGCTGTTTTTTTGGTGTGTCTTGATGTTTTTCTAAGACCAGGAAGAACATTTGTCCAGCCCTTGACACGTGGAAGAAAGCTTGCCATGGTTCTCAGTGGGGGCACCAACATTTGTTTTGTTCAGCTGTATTTTCCAAAAGTCCCTAATGAGCTTTGCTGGAATTCAAAGGAGGATTCTGTGGTAGCAGTGCAGGTGTTTAACATTCCCTGGTGGTGTCAGAGAGCCCTGCCAGGCCACGATCTCTGCCTTGCTGCCACGTTCCAGGTGAGCAGCACTGACAGCTCAGGGCTGGGAAGGGTTTCCAACCTTTGCTGGGGTCGAGGCTGAGCAGGGGCAGCTGCTGTGTGTGGTCAGTGGGATCCCTGTGGCCAGGAGAAGGCTAGGACGATCCCAGGATGGAGAGGACAGGGATGATGTGTGGACCATCCCCAGGAGCGTGGGCTGTGCAGGCCCCTGATAATCCTGCTGCAAGGGGGGGTTTATTCTTACAGAGTCTCTTTGCCAAAGACCTGACAGCATTTTACCATGAGGTCCTTCTACATGAAACATCTGGAATTCCCTGGACAGTCTCATTATAACTGGAAAAGTTGTCTTTGTGTTACGGAGGTGCTGCACAGCTTTCAAACAGATTTTGGTGGTGCTGAAAAATCAGCTAGAAAACACCCCCCAGATGGGCAGGGGTTAATGATGACAGGGATGAGATCCTTTGGGATGGGTGTCCATAATGGGATAGTGTGTAGATTTGGGAGGAAAGATCCTGCACGTGCCAGGAAGATGAGATACGTGTGGAATTAAAAAAAAAAAAATTAAAAAAAAAATCTCTTTGTAAGATATATATATAAAAACATTAAGAAAGACAAAGCCAAATGATCAGTAACCCACAGAATTCACACAAATGGTTTTCCTTGTAAATGTTCTTGAGGAATCCTTGGGGATAATGAAAATGTTACTAAATTAAGCAGCAGTGTCTTAAATATCTACAATGTCGAAACTGATATTGAACTTAGGGAATTGTAAAGGCTGGTTTGTCTTTCAGCCAGAGTTTCTAATAAATGAGGATCATATTAACTAACAGGGGTTTGAACCAGCTGCTGCTTTAGGACAGAAATCCTTTTCCCCCAAAATGGCTTTTAAAACTGTGAGCTGAGGCTGTGCCTTTGGCCTAGACAGGCAGTTACAGAAATTTTTTTGCCCAAGATTCATATTTAGGAGTTGGGGTTTTTTTGGTCCCCAAAGTAGAAATGTGCTTTTTAGTTTGGAACAGGCTTTGCCTAGTGCAGGATTTCCTCTTTTTGCAGTGTGTTTTCCATACAATGCTGTAGGAAATGTAAGCCCTGCTGGCTCATGGTCCCAAGTGCTCTTGGATGCTGTTAAGGATTCCAGGATACAGGAGATGTATGTACTAGAGATAAGCCATAGGGGTTTTAATACTGCTTTTATTCCCCATCCAAAGGAGATGACAGAATTTCAATTGCAAACTAAAAGCTGCAAGGTTCAGTAGTGATTTTTAAGTTGCACATGCCAGAGCCTTCCAGGAGATGTGAGTGTGTGGACTAAGCAGCTCATTAAAACACCTCTTGCCTCCAAAGGAGACTCTCTTTCTAGGAGTTGTGCCCTAAGTGGCAAGTGCTTTTCTCTGTGCATCAGGTTCATCCTTCCATTTTAATTGGTTGAATCAAGCTTCAAGTTTAATTTTTGAATTTATGGGATTTATTTTTTTTCCATTTCAGCAGAAACTTTTATACTGCTTTCACACCACCAAATTTCGTAATGAAAACTGAGGATGATGTTCAAGTGGAAATGCTGAGGAGCACCACACATCAATCAGTCTTGAGAGAGAGCCCATACCATAAAGTGAACATAGACTTTATTTCAAGTTAAATTTTTATGATGGTAAAGCTGACTCTCATCCAGCAGATAATTGATTTCTCTAATGGGAGCCAGATTATTGCCATTACTGGATATCTCATTATCCAAACTCTAGTCCTTGGCAGGGAAGTTTCTCCTGAAGTTGCAGAGATGAAACAATCCAGTAATTTGTGGGAAGGAGGAGGGCTTTTATCTGTGGTGGCTGATTCCCTATGCAGTCTTGCAGTTAATTAGTTTGTCTTCGTGAGAAGAATAAGTTAAAGGAAAACCACGGTGGAGTTTGGGTTCCTGGAGTAAACAGAGTTTGGTTATGGTGCCAGTGGAAGTTAAGCAGTTGGTGTTCTGGAGGAGGTGGGAAGCCTTGGAGGCAGGTGTGAGCTGCCTAATAAAGGTGTTTTCTGCTCCTCGAGGTGCTCTCTCCAGAGGGGTGCTGGGGACAGGCCTGGAGGGAAATGGGAACAGGATCCAAGATACTCACAAAAGGAAACCAGGCTCAAAGCAGGCTGCTTAATGGTTAATGAAGGGCAAGTTATTTTTATATTGAATATTTTTCTAACCAGTCCCAAATTCTGGCAGCTCTGCTGGTCTTGTTTGTTTTTTAGTGCTGACTCAAAGGTTGCATCTATGATCTTTCCTTTTTCACATCCTTAGGAGCTTAAATGTAGTCTCAGTATAACATGAAACAAAGCACTTTGCAGGTGGGGATACAAATTGCTGTACTGTGGTACCTCAAAGCACCCTGTGCTCTGGAAGTGCCTCTCCCCAGGTTGTGTGTGTCTCACATTTGATGGTTTTAGCTTCAGTAAAACACTTGGTTCTGTGAAGACAATTTGAATAAAAGGGAGTTTGTGCTCATCCTGAGTTACAACACTTGGAAGGCCCCCTGGAACCTCCCCATCCCTGATAGCTTAATGCAGAGTGTAGGATTGCTGAGGATTTCTCTTGGTGTTGCCTGCAGTGGGTGTAGTCATGCAAGTTGCAAAACCTTCCCAAAAGTGCTGCTTATCTGTCAAGAGCTGGATCAGCAAGCACAAGGAGCAGTTCCCTTAGGCAGGAAAATGTATTTTTTCCATAGCAATGTGGCAGAGTGGAATGGGACTTGAAGAGGATGCAACAGTTTTGGCACCTTTTGGAAATAATTCTGCTTGTGTTCTGTAGCTCAGTGAGCTCTGTAGTGTTTTGGAGCTCCAACCACAAATTACTGCTCTTCCTTTATCCTGATGGAGTAATGTTCATGAAAGGCCCTGGGAACCACAGGGCAGTCAGTGCCACCTCCATGCCCAGCAGGGTCATGGAACAGATGCTGCTGGAGTAAAGAACAAGAGAAATGAGGAGGTGAGTGAGGGGAGAGCAGCAGAATCATCTGCCTGGGCTTGTGCAAAGCACGAGACCCTGTCCTGGCTGATGCCAGCCTGCAGTGTGATGGATTTGGTGGATGTGCCCCTGGATGGGTGAGGAATTGTGGCCACCCTGTCAGGGTGCCCAGGGAAGCTGTGGATGCCCCTGGATCCCTGGCAGTGCCCAAGGCCAGGCTGGATGGGGCTCTGAGGGCTTGGAACCAGCCCCTTCCCCACCCCATGGCTCTGGGACAGGGATGGAGCTGGTGTTGGCAGGGAGGCTTTGTGCACAGGGAAGAACCAAAGAGGCTGAAGCAGAACTTAAAATGTGTCACTTTTTAAAATGTGTCACTTTTCTGTACTGAAAGTCTCTTTTGACGTGAGTTTATAGCAGCTCACGGCTCTGAGAGCTGAGTCAGGGCTGCAGAACAAACATTTCACTAAATTCTGGTGATTTACTATAAGCTGTGTGCCATGCTTTGGGGAGAATCTTTAAAATATAATTTTGCCTTTCCTTTCCCCTTTGGGCAAATAATTTTTCTTCAGCTTTTCCAGTATATGTATAATTAATAACTTTGTTTACTGACAATGTCAACACTAACATAGGTCTGATTTATAGTCTTTATCTTTTGCCTATTTCCTGTAGCACATCCTAAGATGCCACACAGAAAAGAAACTGTATTTTAGGAAGGTACTTCCAGTGGGAAGATAGTAGAAAAATAAGAGTTTGTGACCACCATCCTGTTATATTCTGTTGTCTGCAGAAGGAACCATAAGGCTCAAATCACTGTGCTTTAAATAATTAGCTGAAACTTTGCTTTGCTCTCTGGGAATTTGTGTGGAGTGGGAAAGGAGAAGAACCACTGGAGGCTTTGTGGGGCTGGGGAGGAGTTCAGTTCTGTAAGCTCAGATTTCTGGGGCTGGAGCAGCTGTAGGCTCTGTCCTTGGCACTGGCTGTGCTTCTGCTCCCAGTCACACACTCAGTCTGCACGGTGCATGCTTCTTGCTCTGCTAATTTGCTTAAACGATCATTAGTGTGATTAACCATTAGAGGAGTGATTTCAGAGCTCCTGATCTCCCTGCTGCTGCTTCGGGTTGCAGCTGGAATGGTCCAGGCAGACACGTGGAGCATTGGGAGCAGGGGAAGGGAGGGTTTGTTAACTCCTGTGAGATTCCCCTGGGTGTGAGCAAGTGCTGGAGCACAAGGAAAAAAAGCTTTTATGGAGCCTCCAAAGGGTTTCCATGGAGTGCTGATGCTGCTGCCAGAGTTCTGCATCATCACATCGACCACAGTCACGTTAAACCAGGACTTTGGATACTTGGGTAAAGGAGTGTGGATTCAAATATTAAGCTGGTTCACTGAGAAAACTGGAACTCGACTTGTTTGGTTTCACATGGGATTGTAGTTGTGGATTGTTGTTCTCAGAGGAAAAGGGAAACTTCTTTGAAGTGCAGGGAAAATGTTACAGATTAAAGGGAATTATTTGAATTTTGGATGTGGCACTTGGGGCCATGGTTTAGTGATGGACCTGGCAGTGCTGGCCTAATGGTGGGACTTGATGATCTTGGAGGTCATTTCCAACATAAAGGATTCTTTGGTTTGCCTGGAGCAGCTCAGATGGGCAAAACATCATTTGGAAGAGCATCTTTCCCTTGTAGGGATCCATTGCTGTACCACCTTGCTAAAAATACTGTTCTAAGACAGCCTTTTAGAATTACTGACCAGTGTTTTTATGGGGGGGTTCCTTTGCCTCTGTTCAAGTGGTCACTGTTTAATTTACTGATTTGAAATCCGACTCTTAGAACTTCCTGATCTATTAACTGTTACTAATTTGTAGTTTAAATGTGTGAATGCTCTGCAGCCTGTTTCTCTTTGAGAGAAAAATTCTTTCCTAGAATATCACAAACTTGAAATACTAGAAACTTGCTTGGATTTGAGGTGTGCACCTGATCCATAATACCTGGCTCTGTTTCTTTACCTTCAGGAACCCAGATTACTGGATTTTATTTAAGAAAAAAGAGCATTACTGGGGTCTGTGCTTTCCTGAATTCCCATTCTGAATTCCTGCTGCTATCACTGGCCTCATGTGCTGGGCCAGATTTCAGCATAAGAGATTGTAAAGACAAATTTGTATCTGTGCAGTGTGGGAAGAAACAGCCCCAGATTCCACCTTCAATAATTCTGGAAAGTTTAAAGATTAATTGGAAAATTGTTATGCAGTTAATGGCCCAGTTTACAAAGATTGCTCCAAGTTTATTTTCTATCTGTCTGTACCTCAGTGGTGAGAATCCATTTGAAGATTAAAAAAATGCAGAAGGAAAACGAGGATCTCTTTTGGTGGAGGGCCCCAGGAGCTGCTGCCTGGTGCCAGGCAGGCAGTCCCAGAGCAGCTCAGGGCCAGGGAATGCTGCAGGATCCTGTGTTCTGGCAGTGTCCACAGGCAGATGGCTGAGGCCATTTAAGTGAAGGGTGACCATGGTTGTTATTTCCCCTGAGTGATGGCTCGTTCTGCAGGCAGGTTGAGGTTTCCTCAGTGGTTTCTCCATTATTTATTATCAATCCTGCATAGATTTCTTTTCTATTATTCCATTTTCCTCTCCCACTCCCCCATGTAAACATCTTGTATCCCCCTCATCCCGTGGCTCTGAGAAGAGCAGCACCTTTTTTCTTTATTTTGTGCCAATCTGTTAAATGTATTTGGTTTTTTCTTTTCCCAGCTCTCATGGGAAAGGCTGAGCCAGTCCACCCTTATTCCTGCACTGTGCCAGGCATGTTTATCTGGGCCTTTATTGAGTCCTTTGAGTTGTTTCTTTTCAGGCTGCAGAGTCTTGTTTGCTTGTTCCTTACATGGAAGCTATTATTGAAGTGGGTTGTAATTAAGGTTATTTTTGGGATTTGTAAATTAGAAGGGACTTTGATGTGAAGATGGGCCTGCATTCACTGAGCTGGAAAGGAATTGGAATTGATGTGTAAAGCCAGCCTGCAGAATTTGTGTCATTACAAGACAAAAACATGGAAAAGCAGTAGCTCTCTATATTTTCTTTTGAACTTGATCAGGAAATAGCTATTTTTTCTAGTGCCAGGATGTGCCTGTATCTGGCAGCAGCTATTGGTGAACGTGAGAGGGGTTTAGTTGATCCCATAAATTATTTTTACTGTTCCCAGCTCTAGTTTCTTTTCCCCAAATGATCTGGGGCAATCTGTGTTCAGTGAACAAACAGCTTAATATTTGAAATGATCTTAAAATGTGTGTCCTTCCTGGCCTTTGGAGCTCCTCAGTCTGCAGCACACAAATGAAACCCCCACTGTGAGGGCTGCACTGGGAAATATTCAAAGATATGGCATGTCAAGGCTTGCTGTCTTTAATTTGTCACATCCTCTTTCCCCTTCTTATGGGATGGAGTTAGGAAATTCTTAAATGCATGTTCTCCTGCTGTTCCTCCCCAGGATCTCACTGCCTTGTGCACTGCACAAACTTCACAGTGCTACTTTATTGAGAAAATATTCAATATTTGATATTTTTCCTTATTCAGGGGATAGTCCCATGGTTTATTTATAATGCTCAGTTCAAATCCATATTTATTCCTGTTTTGGTATTCAGCTCCATGGCACCTGAATCATTCATAACTACTAATGAATGTATTTTTGCTCTCTGCTGAAATGAAGTGGCATTGAATCCATTTAAAAAATTGACTGGGACACAGAAAAATTAAGAGGAAATGTATCCAGCTGTTTTAGTGCCCAGTGTGAGACACTTCAGCGTTGATTTTTCAGAATATAATCTGTCCCTTCAGAGTTGTGACTGCCCTGGAGAAGGGGCTGGCAGGCCACAGTCACCTCTCAAACACCAGATTTGCTCCATAAACATCCACCCAATCCCAGCACAGAGGTGGGGCTGGGGAAGGCACTGGGGTTCCAGGGCTCTGTCAGGTCAGGACCATTCATTCTCTCCTCGTGGTGCCTTTGCAAGCCTGCAGTCCCTCTCCAGGCATCTCCCTGTCATCTTAGACAAAGCCAACAGCTTTAGTATTTTCTAATCTTCACATCTTAAAATTATTTGAACAACTGTAAACTTAGGATTTGAATTTTTGAAAGATTCAAGGAAGAAGATAACAGTGTGCCATATTCCCAATTTATCCAGTTACAAAGCACTTCTTACCAAGTGTTTGGGTGTCATTCCAGGTGGAGGGAGGACTTGGCCCTATATCTGCCATATATATCCAGAATAAACATCTCTAAATCCTGAAATAACATTTTATTGTTCACAGTGATTGCAGCAGTGCTGCAGATCCTTCCACTAAATAGTCCCAGGGTTAGATGGAGGATCCCTGTTGGGGTTTTGTTTGGAGGGAGCAGGAGGGATCTAAACAGACACGAGGCAGTGTGGTGGGAGCTGGGATTGAGGGGTTTGCCTGGAAATAGCTGGAAATGGCCCCAAAGGCTCCAGGTCTCATCGTGCTCAGGGCTGTCTGAGGCCTCTTCTCCAGCTCAGCTTTGTGTGGAAAATGAGGGCTCTGGAATTCAATAAAAATTTCATTGCCTTTGGCGCTGCTGTAAGAAGTTTAAATTTTGATGAGCGTTCTTGTTATTCAAATGTTTCCATGGTACTTGGAGTAGATTCAGGGTCAAACAGGCGAGATTTCTCCTAGAAGGGCTGGGGAAGGAGAGCTTAGTAAAACAGAGAAATAATGAATGTAACAGTTTTACATTATTGATGTCTAGATTAAGGTTTTTACTTCTGAAGATCACCCGAGAAGTTGCTTGGAAGGCTCGCTTCGAATGATAATCAGTAATAACCTCTGATAAGCATTGAGTGAGCTCTGCTTTACTTTATTACAGTTGATAAGCTTTTCCATGTCATCTGGTTATCTAATTTCCATATAGAAATCTCTTGTCATCTGTTCTTTGTCTGAGTTCCTCCTTAATTGAGGAGTTCACCTCAAGAGCAGCAGGTTAATCCCAGCCTGTGCCTCCACAGGTTTTCAGAGATGTCCTCCCATAGAAGGTGGGCTCAGTCTGAGCAAGAAGGAAACAAATCTTTGGTGTCTTTGGTCATGGAGGAATTTTATTGAGAGCATTGGAGGGGAGGTGACAAGTGCAGAAGGTATTGAGGCCAGAACTCTCCCACAGAAGGAACAGGGATCTGTAAATTTGTACATTTTAATTCCACAGATGGTTTGAGTTTTCATTTGTGTGTTCCACTGTTGTGGGCAAAACACCACAATCCAGGTTAGTGCAGGACAGACACTCACTGCTGGGGCCAAATACTCTTGAGGCAGACTCACAGAACAGCTGGGATTGGAAGGGACCTCTGGGGACCATGGAGTCCATTCAGGATTATCCAGGTGGGTTTGGGATGTCTCCAGACAGGGAGACTCCACACCCTCCTGGGCCAGGGTTCCAGGGTTCTGCCCCCTCATGGAAAGCAGTTCTTCCTCCCAGGTCAGTGTTCCATCCCTGCAGGGAGTAGCTGAGGGAGCTCAGGCACATCTTGCCCTGAGCTCAGGGTGGGTGCTGATCCATGGCAGTGCTGTGGCTCAGAGCAGCGCCCACCTGGTGTCCTGAGACACACAGGAGTTCCTTCTGCTGTTCCTACACCTACTCCTGCACCTCTGGGGGGGCCCAGGTGTGCCCCAGGAACAGCCCTTCCATGGCAGTACAGGCCGAGGGGGTGGTTTGTGTGTGTGTGTGTATGGGCACAGAGCTTCCCTCACTCCTCTGTCCTGGTGGAGCTCAGCACCATCGTGTCCCTGAGGGTCCATCCCTGCCCAGGCCTCATCAGCCTCTGCCCAAACAATGCTCCCAACCCCACATCAGAGATAATGGCATTGTAGTCATGGAAAACATGGAGAATCCAGGCTCAAACCCAAAATTTATCAAGGAATTAGGGCTGTAAACTGATGGCCATTCCAGGGTGGTAACATGCATCACCACCACCAGCATTTAGTTTAGTAGAGAGTGATGTGTGTAATAAAAATAAAATAGTTTGAGGGAGGTTACTAAAAACACAAAGCAAAGGCACAGCCAAGGAGGTTAAACAAATACTGGGCATGTGGTGTTTGTGTTCACAGTGAGTGTCCAACACCAGTGAGAAGTCACCCTGCAAAGAGAAATACCCACCTCCAAACCTCCCCAGTGATCTCCTAAGGACAAAGGAAAGGAATTATTATTCTCCTGTTTATTTGCAAGTAAATTAATACAAAACTTTCAGTAATTTGCTAATAACATACAAATTAGTGATAGTTTTTTCCAAGCCTGTCAGAGCTGGGACATCTGCCAGGGACAGCACAGGGTCAGCACATGATGGAGTGTGAGGAGAAAGGGGTGAGAAGATGGCCTGAAGCAGAAAAGTGAATTCCTGCTGTCTGTGTTCTCTGCAAAATTGGAGACTTTTGTCTTAAACTGTATTTTATCTTTTCAAACAGAGGGAGCTGGAGGGAGACTGTACCTGAACTTGCAGAGTTAGTAAAATCTATTTCAGAGCAAACCCCTGAAGTGAACAGTGAGGAATCATCAGGACCAGATGGTCTTCACTCCACGTTTCTCAAGGAGCTGAAGTGTGAAATCCTGAGTTCCCAAGAGTGCTGTGTAACCTAGCACCTAAATCAGCAGACTGAAAAAAATCAGACTAAGGAGATTTGGTCAGTGTGATGGGAGGGTTTTAGAAGCCTTTTGGGGGAGATTTGGGCAACTGTGGGTGAGTTAATCTGATGTCTGGACCTGTTAAAACAACAAAAAATAAAATACAGTGTTGATAGCTATTGAATCCATCCATTGTATTTTGTGTGGAAAAAGCCACACTTTGCTATGGAGAACCTTTGGTAGGATGTTGTTGCCCTTCCTTCCTCAGAACCCTTGTGACAGTGTCATTCACTAAGAGCCTCAAACACCAGTGCTGGGAATCAGAGTCAATTCCCTCTTGCAGGAAAAAGGGAATCAATTCATTGTTTAATAGGAAATTAGAGGGGGAATAGGGTGTTGTTTTTATCAGTGGAGCTGAGTCTGCACTGCTCAGTGTGGAAAAGGGAATTTGGAGTGTTCTGAGTTCATTGAGATTGTGGAAACAAAAGGTGCTGGTGTAGAGCCTTGGGAACACCCTGTGATGTAAGGAACATCCAGGGGATTAAATGACAGTGGAGTTCAGTGCACTGCACATGGATTACCCAGGGAAATGCAGCTCTGCCAGTTCCACAATACAGCCACGGTCTCTGACCTGGGGCTTGGCATGGCCATGAAATACTGAAGTTGGAAGATGTAGACCTTTAGAAAATGCAAGATCTTAAAAACCAAATGAAACGGTAGGAATTGTCAGGAAAGGAATAGGCACTTGAGCAGAAAGATCATTAGGGGACTGTCTAAATCTGTGCTGGTCCTGGATGTCAAATGGGGTGAGCAGTTCTTGTTCCCTCCTCTCTTAAACACAGCAAAGCTCTTAGGTGTAGTAAAGCCAGAGCACGTGTAGGATGTAACAGAGATTGTGGAATGGTTTGGGTGGGAAGGGACCTTAAATCTCATCCAGTTCCACCCCCTGCCCTAGACAGGGACACCTTCCACTGTTCCAGGATCCTCAGGGCTGTGTCCAAACCAGTTCTGTTCTGTAAATCATGAGTGCGTTGTGGGGAGAAAAGTGGAAAGGAATGCTTGTTTCTCTTCATTGGCAAGAACCAAGAGACATCCTGTGGCTGACTGACTCCAAAACACAAAAAAGTTGGTAAATTTTCTCTGGAGGTATCTCATGGAGCTCATCCTTGGGCTGCTGAAGGCTCACCTGGAGCCAGGAAGCAGCTTTTTAAAGGCAAAGTCTGACCAGGAATAGAAAACACAAGGGTATCTCCTCTTTCTCAGGAAATCCCTCAGCCGGGGATTGCTCATTGCCGGGACAATATCCAGAGATATTTCACTTCTCTGCTTTTCTTCTGTGCCCTCCCAGACACCTGGCCTTGGCTGCCGAGTGGCACTGTGTGTTGGTGTCCCTGGACGTGTCCTGCTCAAGAAGAGTCTCTGGGGAGGATTTGGGTGCACAGCAGGCAGCACACCTGCAGCAGGTGCCCGTTGGCTCCGTGGCTGAGCAGGGCAGCGAGGAGGAGCATTGTTCACTCTGGATTCGTGCTCACAGGGTTAAGGGGAGTGGGGGATGCCGGGCCAGCCTTGCCAGAGGTTTCTGGCCAACGTGCAGTTGGTGTGTGAATGGGGCTGCAAGTGAACAACCCAGAAAGAAAAATCCTTTTCCTGTACAGGATGCTGTGAGAGCTCTCTGTGTGTGAGTGCACCCAGAGAAGTTCCCAGGCAGTCTCATCTATGGATCTGTGTCTGTGAGCTCTGCCTGCCTGCAGTACCTGGGCCAGGCTGGAGCCCACAGCTGTCACAGGAGCCTTGCTGGAGACGGGGCTGCTGCCCACGGACAGCTCCTTCCTGCCTGTGCCCAGGGACTGTTTGATTTCACCACAGCTCGTGCTGGGAAGGAATCCCATTTCCATCCCAACATGCAAGAGCGAGCAGTTAATTGTTTGGAGTGTGATCCTGGCATGGAGATGTTAGTCCTGTGTCATTCCTCCTGCACAGGAATGATACATAAATATAGATATGCATACACACTCATTTCCTTTCTGCAGCACTGAGCATTTCTTTGTTAAGCTCCTATTTGAGGTGTCCAGTTCCATGGCTGCAAAATCCTGCCTTTGCTCAAATAACCAATTCCAGCTCTTCCATTTTCATTTTGGAGCCAATTTTCTGAGTCATTGATCGTTTTCATTGCTCTCTTGTAAATCAGAGTTCATGTTTTCCTTCAAATGTGGGGCTCCAGTATCACAGTCGGGGGAGGGAGCAGCTGCCAGACTCCACATGGGCAGTTCTT
Organism: Acridotheres tristis; assembly: GCA_037013685.1. Lineage (NCBI taxonomy): Eukaryota > Metazoa > Chordata > Aves > Passeriformes > Sturnidae > Acridotheres > Acridotheres tristis. The sequence continues at coordinate 19,348,105 of CM072897.1, read as the reverse complement.
CCATCCCAGTATGATACTGGGACTCATGTCCAGTTTGTGAGAAAATCCTTGTTTCTCAGACCTTTTTCTGTGAACTTTAGTGCTATTACTTCCTATTCCATAAATCTTCAATATGTTATTTCTCCCTAAAACCCCCTGCATATGTTGAATTACACATAAGTTTTTTACTCTCTCTAATTGATCAATATAAATTTGTTCTGTACTATTCATGCTTACCTGGTTTCTTGCTTGTTGTCCTAGAATTGAATATTGGGTTTTAGTTTCTGCCTCTGGAATGTTTATTTCAGGGCTGGTCTCTGAAGTTGGATCATATTTAGCAATTTCTGAATGAAAGCTTTTCACTGTAAATGTAAAATAGTTGATTTAATTCAGCCCTGCCCTTCTGCCACCACTGGAATCAGCTCTCCATGGAGCTGGGCTTTGGCATTTGCCAAGGAAACGGTAAAGCTCTGAACAGTCCAAAGGAGCAAAAAAACCAATTGATGGGCCATCAAATGGTCATTTGGGGCAGTTCCAGCTGCTGAACAGATGTTAATGAGGTCACTGGAGAAGGCAGAGCAGGCCCCTCTCTCTGCTTTGGCTGTTGAAGAAGTGGGAAAGATTCTCATCAGTCGGGATGCCACAGGCACCACTTCTCCTTAGGGACATTGGCTTTAATTTTCTAAAATAGATAGAAAAGATAACATTTACTGCATTAGAGAATGTCACTGCCACCAAAACTGTTCATAAACTGCAACTCTGCTTTTGCTGCAAAATAATTTGCTGTAGTAGTTTACATTTTTACAACCTTTTTGCTTCTTGGTATGCTGGTTTATCTACATTAATTTGGCACTTTTCTGCATTTCTCTAGACAACCCTTTTTTGTCAGCTTGTGTTTGCTTCACACATTTTGTAGCTGCATATTAAGTGTGTTTTAAGGACATCACAACCGTGCTCAGGGGTTGGAAGAATTTGTCTTGCCTACAACATAGTTTTGGAGTTTAAATATCTTTTTTTTACTAAGTATTATCCACATAATTCTGCTGTTTTTTAAAGAAGAATGTTATGACTCCCCATTTTCATTTAAAATGTAAATTCTTTTTTTTTCAGGATACGTTTGAAGAAAACCAACTAATTTGTACGACTAATTAATGGAATTAAAAGATAACAATCATAAAATTCTGCTGTCAAACATCAATTCAAGTATTTTTTCTGTATTTTTGAGGAGGGACAGGAGGGGATGGATTAACTGGGTGATGGTCATGTTGAATTTTGATCCTTCTTAGAAACAACATTGCAGTTGTGGAAATGGCATTTAAATTTATAATGATTCTAATAGGATTTGGAGCATATCCTAATGGAATAGGTTGTTATCCCTGGAGGAGGAAATAAAATCCCTGTGGAACCATTTCAGGCTGATGTGAAATGGGCTTTATGGTAAAATGTCCATTTAAAATACTGCTGGTAATCCAGATTTGTAACTGAAATGTAAGCTAGGGATTGTGCCCCCAGCATCCCTCAGAAATGGGTTATAAATGGAACTGGCCAGGAATGCTGCAATCAGGATTATTTGAGATACACAGTGAAAATGTGGCCACTCTGCTTAGTTTGTATTTGTGCTCTTTGGGCTATGGGGAATGTTCTGGAATGAACAAATGCTTTTGTAAGGGATGGCTGGACACACACTCCATGTCTGCTTGGTCAGGACAAAAGTGTGGGACGAAAGGGATGAGGAGGAGTGGCAGGAGCTGGGATTTCACTGGCTGACCTTGGAAAACACACAGCCAATTTCTGGGGGTCGAGGGCACATGGAGGTGGTTGAGGAAGCAGCAATGGTGCTTCAGTGTTGTCCTGGACGTTTCTGGTTTGGAAATTCAGCCCTCTGGCTGCCTCAGGCTGTTCCTGAAGTTCCAGTGCTCCTTCAGGAATAGTCCTGACAGTGCCCAAAGCCGGGCTGGATGGGGCACTGTGCTCTGGTGGAAGGTGTTCCTGCCCATGGCTGGGGTGGCACTGGGTGGGCTTTGGGGTCATGGATTCTGTGACTTGCACTGGTCAGTCCTGTTCGTTTTGGGTTTGTTGGATGCTGTGCTTGGACCAACAGCTGATTTATTCATGCTTTTTAGAAAGAGAGTAATTATTTTTAAATGATCTTTACAACCCGGATGTCTCTGTGTCCAAAGGAGACTATTGCCCTGCTCTTCCTGTACAGTAGAGCTGCAGACTACTGGAATTCATTTCCATTTCCTTCTGATCTGTACATGTGGAATGGGATCCATGTCCAGCAGCCATTCCTGTTTCCACATCACCTTGGGTGCAATTCCTGCTGCATGGGTGGAGTTCCTCAGCTCTTCCCATCCTTTTAGAGCTATTGGCTTAAAAAAGCATCTTATTTTTCAAATATTTCGCCTTTATTGAGATGTAGCTTAGAAGTTTGAATCAACTGCCAATGTAGATTGGATTGGGTTTTTTTCTTAATCTTTTGATCACTGTTGTGATCAAAATATTTTCTTCAGTCTCCTAAAGGGTGGCAAGGCTCCCTGGGTGGTGTGAAATTCTGTTTAGGAATTTTTCCTTTTCAGGAGTTGTTCTGTGCTGACACGAAGAGGGGGTGAACTGCCAAGTCGTCTTTGAAATTTAATTGTGTGTTTGGCAACAGAGCACACGATCTTCCCTTACAGACCTGGTTTTCTCTGGTAATTGACTTGTTTGCTTGCTGGTTATCAATTGAACTTCTCTACCACAAACATCTGTACTTGCATTGTGTTAATGCTAAACACTGACATAGTTAAACCAGAAGAGTGTGTTTGAAAAGCATTTATTAATTCATTAACTGGGAGGTAATTGATAAAGTGAGCACTCCTCGTGTTATTATCCCTTTGTGAGCAGCTTGGCATTTGCTCCATGAGCCAGAAAAGCAAAGTCACTTTGAAAAAATAGCGTGTTTGAAATTCTTAATCTCCTAAATCAAAAGTAATTGAGAGTAGGTAGGATATTATCTACTTCAACTTCCATTTTTGTGTCAAAAAAATCCTGGCTCTTCTGATTCAAAATCAATGCCTCTTTTTGGATGATGTCCCAAACTGGAGCAATATCAGTTGCCAAAGATGTTTGAGTTCTTTCCAAATGTCTTGATTAAGAGTTAAACGTTGGTGGAGAAGGCAGAGTCAGAACTTTCCTGTGACACAGTCTGGGCATTCGGCTCTTCCCTGAGAGGGGGAGAGGCCCTGGCACAGGGTGCCCAGAGCAGCTGTGGCTGCCCCTGGATCCCTGGCAGTGCCCAAGGCCAGGCTGGACATTGGGGCTTGGAGCAGCCTGGGACAGTGGGAGGTGTCCCTGCCCATGGCAGGGGTGGGATAAATGATCTTCAAGGAACTGTCCAGCCCAAACCAGGCTGGGATTCCATGATGAGTTTTTCAGAGAAGTTTTTATGGTTTTGGTGGTGACTGTTACTGGCTTGTGTCTCTTTGTGTTCTTCTGACAAAATTAATATGTGACAAAGGAATTAAAACTCACCTGTAATGAATGTTTTGGAAATTGAAGCATTGTACATTCATGGAAAAACAACTTTTCCAATTCCTGTATTCCCTTTTTTCAACTGTGCAAGCAGTACAGGAATCAATCAGTGCATGTGAATACAGCCAGAGACAGAGATGGAAGGGAAATGAGAACATGAACTATTGATCAGGCAGGCTGAACAAAATGAGTCATTAGTTAAAAAGGGCTAACGATGAGCGGGCAATGATTGTCCCAGGCTGGCAGGGATGATGCATGTGGGGAGGGCAGAGGCAGAGTGATGGATTGGGTGAGGGATTTGCTGCAGTGCTGCCACGGTATTTATGCCATTTTTCAAGGCACTGCTGAGACGTGGCTGAAATTGCATGTAAATGATTGAAACTGCACAGACTCTGGAGATGGATTCAGGCTGGAGCACATCCAGGGGGTTGTGAGGAATTGTCACAGCAGAGCAAAGCAAACACGACTTGTTGAGCCACCCAAAATAAGGTTGGGATAGGGGAAGGGAGGGAGCAGTAGCACAGCTTGTAATAAATAACAGTGTTGAGGATAAATACCAGGGAGGGATAAAAATAATTTTCATAGAGAATGAATTGCAGCAATTTGGTGGCAAATAAATTTAGAAGAGAGTTTTCAAATGTCAGAGTTGTATGTGGTGGTAGCAGCCATCAGAGAGTAAGCACAGAAATATCTGAACCTTTTCAAGGGGGAATTTATGGTGTGTCTGGGAAATTCTTGGGAAGTTGGTATGAAAGGGATGTCTGAATTCACAGGTAGCCAGGCTCTGCCCCATCCAGCTTTTTGCTGCTGTGTGAGAATTTGAGCAGTGAATGTACAGCTTTGTGTAGGTTTGCACCCTTACCTGAGAGTTAAACCACCTTCTTGCTCTAAAGTATTTCCATTTATTAATGCTCTCTTTATTCATTTATAATCCAAAACATGAGGGGGGTTGGGAGAGCTGCTCACCTCCAGCTGTTTTTAAAGTATTAAATCCATCTACAAACCTTGGGGATAATTTCAGAGGAAGGAGTAAAACATGACCTAGGATTCCTTATCCACAGCACCAAATAAACCCTGTTGAGAGGCCAAGTGTGTAAATTGTTTGTCTAAACCCCGTGGCCCTTTCATATTGACTTTCTTTGCTAAATATTAAAGGGCAAAAGGCTGCTCTGGGATTTCCTGGAACTCCAACAATCCGAGCTGCCAACACAAGTAAGAGAACTGCCCTGTGCTGGGAGTGCAGTAAACACAAATAAATGGATGGGTGTTCTCTAAAGAGGATACTCAAGGAATAAGTGCCTGCAGGGCTTGGTGCTGCTGAGCCAGATGAGTGCAGAGGCCCTGGATGCAGCTGGAGGCTCCTGTGGGAGAAACTGTCACCTGTCTGTGCACCAGTCACTTGGGGCTGGTGTCCCCAAAAAATCTGTATCTCAGCGTTTTTGTGATTTTTAAATATATTTAATTGAATTAATCTCACTCTGAGGACTTAAGTATATTTAAAAGGCAGCCAAGACCCAGAGTAACACCTTTGGTGCATGTTTTAAGTGGGGAACTTCTGTTCTTCATAGAATTTATGTTCAGAGCTTCTGCTCTGCTGTGTTATAAATGCACAGCTCCCCTCCTGTATATCCATGAAATGTCATTCTGTGGTAAAAGGCACCTGGCTGCTCCTGGACATCTGATTTCCTTGGCTTCCACAGGTCAGAGAGGGAACTCTGGGGCTCAATGCAGCACTCTGATAATCTCAATTCCTTCACAGGAACACGAGGCCACGGTGCCCTGGGAAAGTTTCATCTCAATTTTGTGTCCATTCGTTTTTAAAAGTACTTTTTGATATAACTGTAGCTTTTGTTTTCCTATTGACTTGAACTCTGAGGTTTAGCTTTGCAGTTTATGCACCTCAGTTCCATTTCTTCCTTCATGTAGTTTGGAGAGACCTTAGAGATCATGTCCCAACCCTCTGCAGTGACACCAGGCTGCTCCAAGCCCTGTCCAGCCTGGCCCAAATGTGATTCTGGAAGAGCTCCCAATTTGTGTGGGTGTCTATCAAACCTGAGCTGCAAATCCCATGCCCAAGTCCCAGTCCATGTCTGTGTGTCAGCTCTTTCTGTGTGTGTAACATCGTGTTCTTGTCTTTCTTCCTTTCACCCTGCAGTTCCCCCCACGTTCCTGAAGCGCCCTGGGAACATCTATGCCCACGAATCCATGGACATCGTGTTTGAGTGTGAGGTGACAGGGAAACCAGCACCCACTGTCAAATGGGTCAAAAACGGGGACATGGTGATCCCCAGTGACTACTTCAAAATCGTGGTAAGTGCATTGTCCCTCTGGCAGGTTTTAAGGCTGTTGGCTGTCAGTTCTTCTACACATAATCCTCAAAATTTGGTTCTTCTATGGAACCTGCGTCCTGCTTTTGTCCTGTTGATGTTTGGGGCCTGGAAGTGAAATGGTTTCTTGTATCCTTTTAATGTACATTGTTTATATTGTAAGAGCTGATGCCTTTATAGCTTGGACTTTGCAGGAGTGTCAGGCACACAGGTGGCAAAATGCAGTGTCAGAGTACGAGTTCACTATGACCACTGGCCGAGTGTGCTGCAGTCTGTGCTCCATAAAAATTCCAGTTTCAAGCAGGAGCTGAAATAAAAATGTAACTGAGCTGTGGATGGTGAGTTTGGCACAGGGGTGCTTCTACAGGAAGATTTCAGATGCAGTGAAAGGCGTTATTGAGACATAGTTGAGAAATACATGGCTGTATAATTGGGTGTACCTGGGTTGTGGGGCTGTGAGGTTCAGTCAAGGCCCAGAATACCACCAGAACAGCTGGGGAAACATTAGGTTTGCCTGTGCTGTGTGATGCTAGAAAATGATAGCCGTTAATGAGAGCTTCTGCTGCTTTTTGATGCCCTAGAACATGAGAATTCAGTGCAAGGGAGGTGAGATCTTGGAACACCAAACACACTTTCTTTTCCCAGCTGCTGTCAGAAGTTTCTCCTGCCACAGTAATGTGCTGTGATGACACCATTGTTTTGGCAATTGCAGCCATTTCTAAGTGTTGTTTCTCCCTTTGCTCCTCAGAAAGAACATAACCTGCAAGTTTTGGGGCTGGTGAAGTCTGATGAAGGATTCTATCAGTGCATTGCAGAAAATGATGTTGGAAATGCACAGGCTGGAGCCCAGCTGATAATACTTGACCTTGGTAAGATAAACTGTGACAGCAGAGAGCCAAAAACGGAGAGGGACCATTCCAAGGGACCTTTCCACATGATGGGTTCTGTCAGTAACTCAGCTAGAGCAGGGTGATTTATTAAAAATCATGTGAGTGATCCAGTGTTGTTTTCTGTAAACTTAATGAGGAGAATTGAAGGAATTCTACAGGATCCATCCTGTGTTTTGGATAATATTTGGTGCAGTAATAAAGCCTGGTCAGAAATGTTGCATGCTGAGGTTTACAAGCAATAGCAGAATAGCCAAAATGAAAGCAGTCACTAAAATCACAAACCTGGAAAAGAAGCACTTATGGAGCACACCCCAAATCACATATTTTATATCAAAGCCATTCCAGTGTCAGAAGCTTTTTTCTGCTATTAGTGTAAAAAATAGTGAACTTTGTCATTCTTGCAAACTGCAGCTGCACATCTGGTGGGTTACAGCTGCAGTTTAGGGTAAATATTTGTCCCTGTGCTCCAATTAATGAAACTCCTGCCGGTGTTCCCTATACAGTGTCCTGCAATACATGGCTGGAGTGGCAAAGCAGAACAATTGGTGTTATGTTTAAACCCCAGAAAGAGGTGCTGCAAATATCATCACTAAGGCATCAGCTTGTTTTGCTCTTTCAGGTCATGTAGTTCTGAAAAATAATTTGTAAGAGTCCAAGGAAGAAAAGCACTAGTGCAGAGGATAAGGGGAGACAAGGTAGACAAGAAAATACTAAAACTATAGCGAGGGGAACTTTGTGTTGACTTTTTGGATGGGGATTGTTTTAAATTCCAATTACTTTCTTATTTGGATGGAGAGGATTTAGGAGAAACGGTCTTGGCCATGGCTGGAGGTTTGATGGAACTTCACACCTTGAACAGGTGTGAATCTGCTGCCCCTGGGTTTGCTGTCCAGTGTGCAGAGAGTAAACTTAGGAATGAGCCATAAAGAGAGATTTCCCATTTATTTTCCAGTTGTTTTGTAGAGTAGCTGTGCAATTGCTATTCCTCTGAATTCCTCTTTGGATCTGGGTGTATTTCACTGCTGGCTGAAGAGCCACAGGTACCCCCCAAAATGATTTGGGGAATGCAGGGTGCCCTCTCCTTAGGTCAAGAGCTTTAAAGCCGTGGAGCCGTGGCATTCCAGCCTCGGAGCAGTGACAGGAGTCTGCATCCAGCACTACCCTGCTGTCATCAGATTGCCAGAAAAATTATTAAAAGTAATTTAATTTCTGCTCTGTGCATTAATCAGCTGAGTGGTTTGCAGCCCCTTCCAGCAGAAGCATGATTCCATATTCTCCACGTTTGAAAACACTGAATAATGAATGGCCTTGGCTTTGGAAGCCCTGCCCAAGCCTGTGCCTGCACCCAGTTCCCAGCAGTAGTTTATAAATGACTCTCACTGCTTTATTGGAGTTCCTGTGGTCTCAGTCCTCTTCCTTTCCCTCTGCTGCTGTGTGTCCAGTGGTTTCTCCTTCCTGCTCCACTCGGGCACCTCGTCCTGCCTTTCTGAAGGGCTTTGCCTCATAATGTCCTTTCTCTTTTGCATGCTGCCAGAGGATTTGGGCTGCAGTGGTGGAGTCTCAGTGTGGGTGTAGAGACACACCCCAGGGCTGTGTCCCTGCAGCTCTGGGGCCGTTGAGATGCTGTTCTCCAGCAGTGGGACACCCCCATGGAACACATCTGAGGGGACGTGGGACTGTGCTGTGCAGGGGGGCTGTGATGAGGAGTGCCAGGAGGAATGAGTGTGATATGTGAAAGCTGGCAGTTCACAGGTGGAGGAAATTGGGGTTTAAAATACCTTCCCTCAATCCATGACCAGTGAAGAAGGAAAGTGTTCTGGGAAAGAGGGAGAAGGTATCACATGCAGTAGTGGCAGCTGGCTTGGTATAAAAGTTTAAATCCCTAATTTGAGCAAAAACTATTCTGAACATTTCAATCATTAATTCAGGAAACTTGTTTTTTTTTTAATTATTTTGTAGCTGCTGATGAGAAATGCCAACTTTGCCAATTTGAAAAGTAACTTCTGTGAGAAAAATGTTGATGAAGTGTTCATCAAAGTTCTTCCCAGTTAGCAGTGCTTCCCTTCCCCTGCTGTTCTGTTTTCTCCTTCCTGCTGGAATTGGCAAACATCTGGCTATTTGCAGACCATTTCTCATTAGCCCTTTTGCTTATCAAATTGATCTTGAATGAACTAAATGCAAATGAGAAAGTGGAAGCCCTGGGGAGTTTCTCAGGGAGGCCATGTGAGTTCTCTCATCCAAATGAAGTCCCACATCTGTGTTTTGTGCTCCTAGAAGGCAATGTAAGTTTGAAATGCAGTGAGGGGAAAACATATATCTGCTACAAAGGAATGTTGTCTGTGTTTGGACAGATTTCTGACTTGGAGAGAGCAGGAATTTGGTGATTCACCTTCTGCACAGTGTGGGCACAGCCACACAGAAACCTCTGTAAAGTCCATCTGTGATTCTTCATCTCCTACAATGAGCTCGATATCCTCATTGATCAGACAATGTTTTAGGCTGGGCTTTTTTGTGTTTGGTGTGACTTCTGGGTAGCTTTTAGTACATAGGAAAGTTATTTGTGGAGAATGTTAAAGCACAGAATTGAAAAGCTTCTTGAGTGGCTTTTCCTCTAAACTTTGGTAATTCTAAACTTTGGTTAATAAATTTAGAAGAGTTTGCATCTGGAAAGGGATTGGCTATACAGAATCCACAACCCTTGCTTTTTCAGGAATATATGAAAGAATCATGGTATTGAGAGCAGAGATTTTTAGGGCAAGTGTTTGTATTTGAGAGGGTTGGAAGAATAGAAGAGGGAGGAAGATTTGGGTCAATGATCTGAGTTAAATCCTCTTTATCCCTGTACTGAACACCAGGTGCAGAATTCTGCAAGGGGCTTGAAAAGCCTCTCACGTGCTTTCCAACCACGTTGAGATTTGAAGCTGTGTCCCTGTTTCTCAGATACTGCCCCTGGACACTCAGTGCCTTGCAGAATTTCACTGGAGTGGCTCTGCTGCCTGCTCTGCCTTTCAGGAAGAATTTGGGAACTCCCTAAAAGAAGGAAGTTCCTCAATGACCTCACTGCCCTGCTCTTGGACTTCTCAGTCTCAATGCTTCTCTCTTTGCCTCCTTTATAAAGAGATGAGTGCTTTGATGTCCTGCAGATGCCCCCATGGAGGACTTCTGCCTATCCCAGAATCTCCATCATGGGAATGCTTTCCTCAGCAACCTCAAATCTCTCCTCCCCCTTTTTTACACAAATCCAGCTTGCTTTACTTCCAGTCCTCATTGCTCAGCCCCTGAGTGTCCCAGTTACAGAGCAGATACACGAAATTAGAGCAGAGCCATTCCTTGTCATCACTGTTAGAGCATTTTTGTGTGAGGTGAGTGAGACCCTCGGGGTAACAGAGGCATTTGGGCTTTCTTGGTGCTGTAACCTGGCCTTGTCCAGGGAATCTGGCCCAGCTCACGCTGCCATGTGGGGACTGGGAAAAGAACAGGTGGCAACAAGTAGGAGGAGGGAGGCAGATGGTTCCCTGTCACCCTGTGTGAAAGGCATTGACAAGTACTCAGGCACTGGGGAAAAAACAGGAGCGATGCCTGAACGCTGTGGAAAGCACGGCCCTGGACTGTAAACAAATATGCCATGTTATGGGAGAACAATTTCAAACCTTCCTTTCAGATGCACTGTGTCACCTTCACAACTGAAGGGAGGTGTTTTGTGGGGCTCTTGTACTTTCATACCACAAAATTGGATTTTTTTCACTGTATTGTGGATTGTATAGGAGTAAGATCTTGGAGTGAATGAGTTGGATATGGTGCTGTAGGAACAATGCCAGGATTATTTGTAGTGGAACTATCAGTTTCTTTAAACTCATTTTTTTCATGAAGAAAGGTCCCTGTCCAAGCAAGGGTATCCTGCATGTGATTAATTACTCCCAGCATGGGTAGCAAGGAGGAGGAATTAGAAATCTGTGTGTAGTTGTAGAGCTGTGAGGCTCTGGGATCACAGAGACATCTGAGGATGGCTCCAAGGGATGGGTGCAGGTTCTTCAGGAAGGGGGGACAGGGAAACAGGGAACTGGGACACCCTCTAGGGCTGACTCCAACGTTTCATCACTTTGGAGAGGGTGATGAGCCAGCCAGGAGCACTGGCACAGGGATCAGAGGATGGAAGGACATGTGTGTGTCTGCTGGAGACTAGATCCTGCAGGGCAGGGGGGAGATGGAGCTTTTAGCACAGCCCTGTACTCCTGTGCCAGGGTACCCATGCAGGGGTTGGCACTAACAGGCCAACTGTGCTCTGCTTTGAAAAACTCAATCACACATTTGTCTATTTGCCATGTGTAAAATATCCCATAAATAGGGCCTTGCCGTGTGTGACAGGCAGGATGTGGGGGTTCCAGAGTAGGCTGGAATTCATTGCCTGTGTCTGGCTGGCGAGTGGAGCTGAGAATTCCAGCCTTCAGCTTCCAGCCAGGAGGCTTTGGCTTGTTTGGGCTATTTTTGGTAGGTTTCCATAGGAGACTGTGTTAATGGACAAGAGACAAACCATTTGATCCTGAAGGACCAAAGCACAGGAATGGTGTGCCCCACAGGGCAGGGGTTGAATGTGCGTGTCCAGGAGACCAGGAGGGATAAAGAAGGAGCTGCCAACTGGGCTCTGACACAAAGTGAAAGCCCAGGGAGTCTGGAATCCAAGGCAGAAAATTGCCTGGAAGTGTAGAGATGTAGGAAAGACAAAGCTCAGCTGGAGCTGGAACGTTTTCAGGGAAGGTTATGGAGCAAATCCCCCTGCAGGCCATGTTGTGGGTACATGAAAGGGATGATGATGGGGAAAATCAGCATGGTTTGCCAAAGGCACACTGTGTTCATGTGCCTGTGTGAGATGAAATGGTTGGGCCTGTGGTTGAGAGGACAGAAGTGGATTTTGTTTGCTTTGCCTTTAGCCAGGCCTTTGGTGCTGTGTCTGAGGGTATCCCTGAAGCTAAAGTGGGGAAATCCAGACTGGATGATGGAATGTGTGGAGAGCCATGTGATGTACTGGATGTGCTGAGTTTGATTCATCCTGGACTCTCTGTTACTGCTCAGGCAGGGATGGGGACAGGGAAAAGCTGCAAGCAAAGGAATTTCTGATGAGAGAAAGCAGTTTCACAGGGAGGGAACAACAGGCTGCCCAGGGAGGTCTGGACATCTCTGCTCTTGGGAGATACTCAAGGCACACCTGGCCAAGGCCCTGAGCAGCCTGGTTGGAAGTGACTCTGCTCAAGGGGGGGTTCAGGTGAGCTCCCAGACACCCAGAGCTGTTCCATGGTCCTGGCACACTGTGAGGCAGGGATGGGGATGCACCCTCTTGGTGTTGGTGCTCTGCACAGAATGTCCAAATCTGACAATTCCATGGGATGTGTTTCCTGCTGATCCCCTCTGGAGAAACAAAAGTGCCTGGTGTTGGATTAAAGTCAGACACCACTGCATCATCTCAGTTCCTCTGCTGAGTTGCATTCCATGGATCCTAATTTGGAGGGAGTTTTACAGACATCATTTATTGCCCTAAATTGGTGCTTTTTTAAAGCAATTGAATTCTGTCCAGGCCCATTGCTGCATAAGCAATTCCATTTTGTGTTGGTACCTCTCTGCCAGGGTTTGGCCGTGGGCTGTGTGCAGTCTTGGAGCACTGAAAGGGGCTGGGTGGGCTGGGGGCTTCTCTGACCCATAGATAGATGGAGAACATCAGGAATCTGATCCAAATTTCCCAAAGCCAGCACATTTCAGTTAAGATTGTGCTGAAAACCTGTCATTTCTGCACTGCAGATGGTACTGGACTGTTTGAAGTCACTTCAGGCTGACTTGGAGATTCAGATTCCTCACATAGATGCCATTTTAGCTCCCCTGACCCGACTGAAAAGATTCTCAGCTATAGCTGGATTTTAAAGGCAGTGTCAAAAGCCTTAATTCAGTCAGGATGGATGAAGTACTCTGTGTTTTCCATAGCTGTAAGCTTCATTATGCTGTTGTAGGAGGCAAATAGAAGTTCTTGTTGACAATTTTTGGCTCCTACTGAAAGAAATGCAAAAGTTGGCACTAACAGGCCAACTGTGCTCTGCTTTGAAAAACTCAATCACACATTTGTCTATTTGCCATGTGTAAAATATCCCATAAATAGGGCCTTGCCTGGTTCAAGCCCTGAGGCAGACTCCTCTCATGTCACCTCAGGACCTATTTTGGATGATTTTCTAGATATCAAATGTACCTTCTCAGGCTCTCTCACTCATAGAGGTGATGCTTTAGAGTATTTTTTAGTTACATATTGTGAATGAAAGCATTCTGAGTCCATGGAATTCTGTGAGTTCTTGGAGACTGCAGAAGTACTTGAAAAATCTGCAGGGTGTTGTGAATCAAATGCCAGAGCAAGATAAAAATATACTGTTCTTATTGAAAGAACAATAAAGGAGGACTCTGGGTGTTCCTCTGCAGGGTCTCCTGTTTCTTCTCTCACACAGAAATGTTCTCATATTCTTTCTGCTTTGTCCAATTTTGCATGTCTCAGTGAAGGAAAATGGGAAGAGGTCCATGTGGTTTCCAGGAGTGGCTTTCAGGAGTCTCAGTGTCCACCAGGGAAGAAACAGATGAAAATTGAGCAGGGAGGCTGCAAAGCCTTGCAGACAAAAATTCACGTTTTCTGTCAAGAGGAAAAAGTACTCCAAGGAATGAGCTGTGGATTTTGGGGCAGTGGGAGATGGCAGTGGACGTGGGGTGGAGCTGGATGTTCAAGGTCCCTTCCAGCACAAAGCAGCCCAGGGTTCTGGGAGAGCAGGTCTGTGCTCAGGGCACCTGGCTGTGCTGCACTGGAAACCTGGGGACATGGAGAAGAACCTCTGATCTGGTGGAAGGGGAAGATCTGAAAGTCAGAGAATGGAAAATCCAGTGGGATGAGCATCATCAGAGCCAGGAGTAGCAGGGGAGCTTCCTCCCTGCTTTTGTCTATTTTATATCCACATATCCCTGAGGGTTTCCACTCCCAGGATTAAAGTTTGTCCCCAAAAAGCTTTAACAGCAGCAAGTGTCCAATTCCGAGCTGCACGTGGTGAACATTTAGGAGCTGCTGGCAGTGCTGGGGCTCCGTGGAGATGAACCTTCCTGAAGTCCCTGCCTCCATCCTGGCCCTCCAGCATCCCCCCAGCGTCAGATGGATGGTGCAGGAACAGCTTGGGAGCCTCATTTGGAGAGCTGTGCTTCAGGAACATAAACAGCATCTGAAATCACAAACTGACTTCAAACAGTCATAGCCAAAGCCAAACTCAGAGAATGTTTTGTACCGGTTGTGTACACTCCAGTGCTAATTTTCTGTAAACACAGCAGTGTGTGCTCCTCTTTAGTGCTGGAGGAGTGGGGTTTTTGGGTTTAATTTTGATTTTAATTTACATTACTTAGCTATTATTCCTCAGGGAAAGGAGCATTTGTGCTTCCCATGGCTGCATGTCTGTTCGAAATGGCCTGGGAGCTGTTTGAATTCAGTCAGTTCCATTTCTCGACTTAATTCCTGTTTAATAAATGATCTTTATTTATTCCCTCTTTATGGGCCCTGCTTATATATAGTCTTATTGAGAAGCAGAACTGATTAAACCACCCTAGATCCTGAACTTCTTTAACATTTAACTTGATGAAACGGGAGCTAAGCAGTTCTCAGTAGCCTATTCATGTTTAAAGCTGGCACAGGCTTTGAATAAATTGCTCTAATTTAGATTAAATTAGGAATAGATTAATGTTTGCCAGCGTGCCATGAATTGCAGGGAGGCAGAACAGCATTTATATTGTGTTTATTAGTTTTCATTTCTTGTTTTATGACTGTATTTACAGTTGGCTTGGCAAAGAAGTGGGAACTCTTGGTGGAATTCATACCGGGTTGGGTGCCGTGCCTTAAGTCTGGGCCCACAAATAAGGGACTTTGGAGATGCTGCTTGTGCAGCTGTGCTTGGAAACACTGGCACCTTGAATTTTGACTTTCACCAGGGGAGTTGATGGCTACAAGGTACTTGAAGAAATTCCATGTCATGTTGGAAAAGGAGTGGTACATAAGGAATGTTCAGTGGAAGCAGAGCAAGGACCTGTAGGAGCAAAAAGCTTCATGGTTTTATGAGAAACACACAACACATGTTAATACAAGTTTGCTGTGCTCCACCTGTATTATTCCATATTTATTGTCCCACTGCAGAAGTGCAGTGGGGTAGGATGCATATGGAAGGCTCTGAGTCCATTTTATCTCTTCTGGCTGATCCTGAATTCTTGAGAGAGTTTCTCTGTCACATAAAAATCTCTTGGCCACCAGAAAGGCTGATTATCAACACCAAATACACCTCCCTCAACAGCACTGAAATCCACCCATTCCAGTTATGTTTCTGCTCATATTTTACATGTTCCTGGCAGCTGGCTGGGTGATGTCATGTCAGGAGTGCTTTTTCCTGGGAACAAAGTGGTGCCGCTCCAGACACGAGCCCAGCTCCAGCTGGGGAGTGATGGCTCCTCTGCCTCCTGCTTAGAGGGAAAATACAAATAATCAGGGGCAAGAGCAGCCACTGCAGTGGAGCACAAGGGCTGTTGTTTGTAGTGGCTTTGCTTTTTCCATCCCTGGATGAGTGGAAGGGCAGGATTAGCTGTAGCTTGATATCTGTCATGACTACCAAAGGCATTTCCTCTGCCTTTATTCCTCATATCCAGGCCTGGGGGCTTGACAGAAACACCCTTAATTTGTAATTGATCCCAGGCTCGTGTTGGAAAGGGAAAGATCAGATTTTGTCAGTCTCGCACCAGTGGGGGGAACAAACACGTGGGGCTGGTCTTAATTGGTTGCTTATATTTCAGAGTTGCTAAATTATACAGGAATAGCAGAGATGGCTGAATGCCATTTGGAGAGAAGGGACAGGATTGGTTTTCACTTGGGCTGAGTGGGTAAGAGCACTCATGCTGATGAAGATCTGGGGCTGGGAGAAGACCCTGGTACTCTATTGACAGGATAACCTGCACAGTTACCATGGGCTCTTGGGGTTTATTCCCTAAGGAAATGCCATAAACCTAACACAGAAATGCAGTTTTTAATAATGTGTGTTCAGTATCGAATCCAGCTGTAAAATGTCACTGTTCTTACTGGGATAGAACAGCCTGGAGTGGGAGTTTCTTGTTTTCCTGGTTGTTTCCCCTCTCCTATCATCTCTCTTCTCCCCAAAAAGAAACTCATAATTGTGGATCCAGAATCTTTAAAGGACAGATGGATTCTGTGTGTGGTTTTCCTGGTGACACATCAGCACTGGAGGTGTTGAAGGAAAAGAAAGGAGGAGGAAAGTCATGCCTGGATCCAGGTCACAGCTGACTGGGGATGGACGTTCCACCCTGGCCTTTCTTTAGTACCAATTTACATTAATAAACTGCTTTAAAAACTTGCTTTTTGGGCATTTTTAAGTTGTCAGTGACCACAGCAGATCCACATTTAAATCGAGTTCAATGGGGTTTATCTTTTGCTATGAACCCCATCATCTACTTCTGGGGAATAACTTTCAATTCTTGTGTGCTGGGAAGTGCACACCAGATTCCCAAGCCTCTGTGCTTGGAAAAGCAGTTGTGTTTTAAAAACACTTACGAGGTTCATTTTTTCTGTTGGTATTAGAAATATGAGGAAGCAAGTCAACATTACAGGCTTAAAAATAGAAAGAAAAAAAGTCTTAATTGAGAGTTTGTAAGATTCTCAAATATCTTTATACTCCTCTGGTTCTATAAAAATGGGTGGGTGTGAGGTGGGCAGCAAGGAGCATGTACATGTGGCCTTTAGCAGAGGAATCCAGTGAAAATTAATAAAATATCCAGTACCACATCTAATAGTACTGCTCTGTAGGTGGTTACAGACTAAAAGAGGAAAAGGGAGTTTGAGGGGACATTCTCTCTCTTGAAAATTGTTAATTGTGTAGATATAAACCTAAATAGAAGGAAGATAGAGTGTGGTAGATACATGTATAAGTTTTTTTAAAAGCTTGGAGGAATAAGGACAATTTTGACAACAAGCAGCTTGTTCAGCCTCATCTGCTGCAGCTCTAGTTTGGCAGAGTTGGTGCTGCTGAGTTGTTCCAAGTGTCAGCAGCTCTCAAACAGAAGGAAAAGATGTCCCACTTCCAAGGTACTCTTTTTGGAGAAAAGCAGCCATGGAGGGCAGCACTGAACTACAGCCCTTGTACCCCTGCAGTGTCCCAGACAGGGACAGGGATGTTTGTCCAGAGGCACTTGGAGGAGCATGGCAGTGACAGAAAACAGTGCAGGTGAAGGTCAGGGCTGTCCGTGATTGTGGGCAGCAGCCTTGACCAGCAGCCAGCAGGGTTTGTGCTTGCTGGGTCCCTTTATTTCAGTTCAGGCTGGTATTGTGTTGTTCCTTTGAAATTGTCTCCTGAAATAGTAGAAGCATGGTCCTGGAATCCCAGGGTGGTTTGGGCTGGAAGGATCTTAAAGTCCATCCCATCCAGCCCTGCCATGACAGGGACACCTTTCACTGTCCCAGGGTGCTCCAGGCCCCAGCCAGCCTGGCCTTGGGCACTGCCAGGGCTGTGCCAGCACAGCAGCAACTCCTGCACTGCCTGCCCGCAGGATTATTGGGGATTATTGCAGCATTCCCAGAGCTCCCAGCACTGCTGAGCCTCTTCCCTCGGGAGTGCCAGCTGAGCATCCCTGTGGGTTCCACTGGGGAGACGTGGGAAGGGATGTGCCCAAGGGCAACAGAAGAGTTACTGGCAACTTCAGAGCCATCCTGAATTCTTTGGATGTGCCAGGGGCTGTGCAGAGCTGAGCCCTGAGCACAGGACATGGGGTTTAATTTGTCACTGCTCTCTCAGGCTGTGCTTGAACAGAGCTCAGTTACTTGGGAATA
This sequence comes from Acridotheres tristis, assembly GCA_037013685.1. NCBI lineage: Eukaryota > Metazoa > Chordata > Aves > Passeriformes > Sturnidae > Acridotheres > Acridotheres tristis. The sequence goes on along the minus strand of CM072897.1, from coordinate 19,330,514 downwards.
AAGTCACAGCTCTGCTGCCATTATTACAGTCAGATTGCAGAACACTCTTGCAGGCTCTGCTGCTCTCAGGAGATTTTTTTAATCCTTCAGAGGAGTTCAACTGATGAATATTTACAGTAAGAGGAGACCCAGGCCAGGGTTCTTTGGGGACACTTATATGTAGGTTTTGTTTTGGGTTTTTGATTCTTTTTCTTAAGGAGTAGTTTTAAAAAAAAAAATATTTAATTCTTTAAATAGTTGAATATTCACAACTGAATTTGAAGGTCATACCCATCATTTTGCAATATGTGTTATGGTCTGAATTTCTTTCCAATGACAAAATGTGTTTCAAAGCAGTTTTGAACTCCCTGGGGACAGGTGAGGTGTGTATGGCTTATTTCCCTTTTTTTAATAACCTGAGTCTTGTGACTGAAATCCCTGCAGGGTTTTTTTCCTTTCCATCCTCCCCTGGAGCACTGGGATGTGCTTGGAGCCAGGGGGTTCCTGCTCCATTTCCCTGGAATGCGTCAGCAGGGCTGTCACGCCTTTTTAAGGCTTGTTTTATGAGACAGGAAAAAATCAAATTGTTTCCTCTACACCAAAGCATTTCATGGTGAAATGGGGATGGGAGGAGGGCTTGTTATCAGGAGGGGATTTATGACTTCCTTTAAAACACAGGCTCCCAGTCAGAAAGTGCTTATCACTATATTTATATATCCCAGTTCATTGAGCATCCAGCAGTGTCTGTTCACAGTGCAAAACAGAACCAAATAAATGGCTAAAAATCAGAATCACTGAGTGGCAGGTAAACACTTGCTTGTTCTGGATTTTTTGGGGGTTTTTGCAACACTGTGAATTGAGTGAAGAGTAAATAACAGCTCTTGCTCCCAGTGGTGATGTAAATTAATCTAAGGCAATTAAAAATTAAAAATAAGAAATTTCTCCTGCTCTGGGCTAAATGTGTCACCATAGAGGAACAAATAAGGAAGCATCTCCATTTAATTTATGAGGAAAAATGAGGGATATTGGTGGGGCAGGGTCTGTTCCTCAGAGGTAGGGATTGAATGTGGGTTATTAAGTGTGTGAAGGATAAAATTTATTCTAAGAATTGTCCTCAGATCTGTCCCTTGAGTGAGATGATCCAGGGAAGTGCTTGTGTGGATCAGCTCCTGTGTTTGCTGTGGTTCCTGCAGGTGTAATTCCCAAAGAGCTGCCCTGGTCAGTGGCTCCATGTCCAGCTGTGCCTCCCTTGAGGTGTTGGTCCCAATGCTGTCATGTTTGTCTTTCTGACACATTGCCAAAATCACAAATTCCAAATTTCCAAAATTGATTAGAGTCCACAAAGTTCTGCAGTTTCAATTAGCTCATGAAGAATAATTAAGTCTACAAAATCCTAAATTGGAGGCTGTTTTATATTAAGCAGACAGGGATCTGTGTGTTCCACCAGGGGAATAGGGGTGATGGTGGCTGTCTTTGGAAATCCAGGAGATTCAGGACTTTTCTGATCTTTCTATAAAGCAGAAATTACTTGCCACCCTCTTCTTTCCACAAGTGTTCAGTCTCTATTCCAGCTTTGCACAAAAGCATCAATTTGTGGAGGGAGTCCCAGAGATTTCTTTAAATGAGTTTTTCCAAGGGAAGAAGTTAATTCCATTATTACAGCTGATCTGATGAGACCAACTTCAGCACTTTGGCTGTTTGTCTGAGACAAATTATTATGGCCAGGTAACGTGACTTTGTTTGAGTGTGGTATCACTCAGGGAACAGCTGGCAATAACAAAGTGATCCCTTCTGTTGGAAATTTATGTTTTAAGCATTTGAACAAGGACAATTGGATACAAGTGAAAACACGGGCAAAAAATAAAGAAAGCAAAGTTTTGAAGGGAGGTATGTAGTGTGAACTTACTAATTTTGTTATTTCCTGCTTATTTTTGCACTGCAGCCAAATGCTGCTGTTGTTTTTAACTAGGATGAGCATGATGAAATCAGGGGGGTTTGACTCTGACTCTTTGCAGCATCACAGCTGCTTAATCCTGATCTGAGCTGAATCCCTCCATCAGGACACCATGAACCAACGTTCAAATTTAGGAGACCAGTGCATTAAGTAAAAGTTTGTAAGTCTTTATTATCTTTCTGGAACCAGCTAAATATATTTATGGGAGAAATATTATTTATTGAGTACACAGTTTTATATGAATACTTGAAGTCAAAATTAAACGTTTGGTGCCTCTGAGGTATTTTTTTCTTAGGGAATACAGTTAAATTATTAGAGGTGTTGAGATCTGACTGTCCTAGGTAATTTTTTTTCCAAAAGGTTTGTTGGCAAAATAGTTATTTGCTATTTTTAGTTGTAGTAGATCTTTGTTGCTGAAATCATGTTTCAAATCTCTCAAATCTAGCCTGAAGTCCTTCCAAGGAGAACTTTCTCTCCTGCTCTGTGTATTAAGTGGTGCCCCTCTTTCTTGTTGTCCCCATGAATGATTCCCATTGAGAAGATCCTTCTCATGCTGGATCCATCTCCCCCTCCATGGGTTCATTGGCACAGTTGTCCTTCCCAACCCATTCCTGCTCCTCAGCCCCTGACTGCACCTCAGGGACTCTTGGATCTCCATGTCTGTGGGCTGGGAGATGCACTCAGGTCCCTGTTGGGTGTTTGGGGTGAGAGCTGCTCCAGAGCTCCATTGGATGCAGGCACTGGGCTCCAGAACACCTGGATCACTCTCTGGTGCCTCTTCTTCCAAAATCCCCAGCACTCTCCTCGGGTAGGTGCTGTAATGAGGACTTCAAACACTTGGGTATGGCCAGAACAGCCTAAATGTGACCTTAACCAGTTCTTCAGGTGCTTCTGGATCTGAATTCCTGCATTTCCACAGCCCTTCAGAGGCAGGTGGCGGCAGTGCCAGATGGGTACCCAAGGGGTTGGAATGTCGTTCACATAAGCCTGGAGCAGATAACATCCCTATTCCCACCCCCCACCCTTTATGTTGGATCACATGGTATCACTGGTGTGTTGTTGCCAAACAGGAGGGAGCCTGGATATGCCAATAACCTCTGGAGAGGGAGAAGGAAGGAAGAGAGAAATCTGAACCGGAGGGGCTGGACAATGTGGAAAGTATTTCCAGTGATTTCATAACAAGCAGAGTGTTTCAGTGAGTGCTTTTCAGGTGTGGCCGAGTTGTTTGGAAAAGATCTCCTGGGACCCCTGGGTGGTGGCCCTGGAGCAGCTCTCCAGGCATGCTCCATCTCTTTGTTATCCCAGGGTTTTCCTACAGGATGAAAAGATGGGATCACACCAGTGCACCCACCCCATGGACACCTTCACCTCTTGGATGTCACCAGCCCAGTGCTGGGGCAATTAAAACCTTGTTGTGATTGATTCGAGCCCAAATCCTTGTGGGTATTTGCACACCCTGCAAGTATTTTGATAAAATAGTTGCAATGTTTGATGTCTGCTCAGAAGAGCCCTGGGTGGGGCAGTTTGATAGAAGGGGCTTGAGGATTAGCAGCTGGAATGTCCTCCCACCCTGGATGTCTGGCATTCCTGTGCAGCTGCCTTGGCTGGCACTGTTGGTGTCACACCTGAGCAGCACAAACACAGATTCCTGTGACTTGGAATGCTGCAGGATGTAGGGAAAACCATTTCCATGGGGAAAATAATTTCTAGGGCAAAGTTTAAAAATTCTGCTTCTCATGTTGCAGGGAATTGCTTCCTGCCCTGTAGTGGCTGGGATGCAGGAGTGGAACTCTGCTGCCTGGAGTTGTTCAGGAGTTCCAGCATCCCTCTGGTCCCAGGTACTCCACAGCAGGACATAGATTATGGTGCAAAGCACAAGTCACTTGCTGAATGTGCTTTTAAAAAATAAGATTCATGGGAAGCTGTGTAGGAATAACTGCAGAGAACTGTCCAGATTTGGAGTTACTGCTTAAGAAGTGATGAAGGAGATGTTAGAAATTAGAGACTTGAGTTGCTTCTTCCATAGTGCTGAAAGGTGGAAGTGACAAAGCCATTCCCTGACTGGTGTTAGAGCTAATTTGGGTGTAATTGCTCGTTAACACAGCTCTGACTGTGGAGCTCTGCTCACCCAACTGGGGATGAAGCCTCTGTAACAGCACTTGAGGCATTTGTAGGAAATACAGGGACAAAAGGAAGGAAATCCCTTAATCTTCAGGGTACATCCCCCAGCTCCTGGCAGTCCCAAAAGTGTTGAAGTGCAGTGTTGGGGGAGTCCTGGGGCCTGCCCTGATCACCTCACTTGGAGGCTTTCAGTCCTTGCTGCTCTCTCTGGGTCACAGCTGATTTTTCAGGCATCATTAGGATTTTGTTGTCTGTGACTGTTCTCCTGTCATGCCGTGGGAAGGAACATTCCTGGTCTGAGCCTTGCCCAAGGATAGAACTGGGTGTCTGTTCTCTGGGAAGTCCTGGCAGCTCTCCCAGACCCATCAGCTCTGTGTGCACATCACTGGATGGATCCAGTTCATGATATGGGAAGAAAAACACACGAGTGTGTGGGAATGGGGTTTAGATTAAGCAGATGAATTTAAAAAATATTCCACTTGAACTCAACTGAATGAATTTTAACAATGGATAAGGGATGGATTTTGCATCAAAACCATGTGGTTTGAAGCACATCACCTGATAGCATTGCCAAGACAGGTAAGAGAAACCCAAGTATGAGTGTTTGGAACTGGAAGTGAATTGGAAATCAAGCAGGACAGTGGGAAAAGTGGCAATGGGCACCACAGAGAGTTCTGCAGTTCCATCCCTTGCTCCTCATTGGGAACACTGAGGAAGGAGTTTGTCAGGTGCAGTGAGAAGGTCTCCAGTCCAAGGGAGCTGGTGACAAGAGCTGGGATTTAAACACAGGGAAAACCTGGTGTGATACTGGATCAGCACTGGAATGTCATTCAGGAGCAGGGAGATGGTTTGGGAAGATCCCCTGGGCCCATTTAGGGCTCTCCTTAGTGACCTGCAGCAGCAAGGGACTCCCTGGGAGAATGGTGCCTGGCTGAGGCCAGAAGAGCTAAAAGTGGTGCATTCCTGCAAGAAATCCAATTATGGGACATAAAAAAAGGGAGAGTTAGATAAAAATAGATTTTGCAATGAATGTGAAATTAATGGTGTCATGTATTGACCAGGAGGGGCTGCTGGAGAACACTTAATTGGGATCTTTAGCTATTAGAGTGTGGAAGAGATAATTAAGGAGATACCCTGGAGTACATGTCTCTCTGTGATTTGCATTTGGAATGCCAAAATGTTCGTGGCTCTGGGAATCTTATCTCCCAGTCCTGCCCACGGACTGGTTTTACAAATTTTACATTGTACAAATCTGATAAAAACCCAAGGCTGGTTCTTGGTCTCTGTCAGGACCTGCCCAAGAAACAGAACAGGAAAAATGAGAGTCTGCCAATTGAGGACTTCCCAAGCTGATGCTTGGGTGGACAAGGGGCTTTGACAATTTCGAATCAGATTGTTGCTGATGGAAGACTCCTCAGTGGTTTTCCCTGAAGGTTTGGTCATTCAGACAACATTTTGTCCTTTAGTCAGTTTTTTTGGGAGGGTTTCTCATTGTGTATCAGAACACAAATCCACATGTTCTGGTGGAGATGCTGCAGCTCAACAACAGCTCTTCTAGTCCTGAATTTCTTTCTGGGAAAAAGCAGAGCAATTTTACTTAGTTTCCATAATTAATGAAAAAATAAATGTATTTGGCAGCATGGATTCCCGTGTGGAAAATGTCATCAGGTGGCTTAAGCTTGCTAAATAGTTAAGAGTCCAGAAAAATTCTGTATATCCTGAATTTGGGGGGTTTGTTACTAATTGTGCTGCTTGGAATACTCAGTAGTAATTGGAGTCCAGCTGCTCAGAATCTCACTGTTACATTTACTGGCTGGATTGCTTTAATAGGATTTGGAGAGTGGCTCTTCCTATGGCTCAGCTTGTGCTGTTAAATCACCAGCCTTTTAATGCAATAATCCCTGGATTTATCCTGCCTTGGAGTAGCAACATAGGAAGACATGACTGAGGGTAAAAGTTGGGAGAGTGTCGGTATAATCCAGAGCAGCAGTTGTTTGTGCTTGTTAGAGTCACTGTAAAATGATGAAATGGGAATTGTGGGACAGAGGAAGAGCACTGATGGCAGGAAAACAGCGGGGAAAAGGCTGTAACTGCAGTGCCATGGGCAGTAACAGGACCCAACCAGGTCGGGAAGCAGCTTTGTATGAAATGACTGCAGGCTTGACTGGATGAGTTTGCACTGAAAGGAATTCTGTGTCTTCATCTGTCATTTTGTTATGATTGAGAATCATTTAAATGAACTGTGCATGTTAATGAGCTACAGTAGAATGCGATGTCTGAGTGTGTATTTGAGTAATTGACAGAGGTTGGGGTTTAAGTGTCACTCGTGTGGCATGACATGTGGTCACAAAGCAGTGACACTGTGGTTTGCTGCTGGTATCCTCTCCTGAGGTCTGTTTTACCCCCGGTTCCACCCTTCCCTCCCCTGCCACTTCCATTACAGTGGAGATTTGGTCTGCTTGCCTGACAGTGCCGTGTCCTGTACTCGCCATTAGTGGTCAGTAGTTACCTCTGCCTGCATGTCAGCCTTCAGTTTAATGGCCTTTTTTGTGTGTTCATTTTCTTCTGTTTCCCATCGTGGTTTTGTTTATTTCTTTTACGTTTTTTTTTTTCTGTTCTCTTTTTTTTAAACCGTGGTGATGTTTGCCCTTCATATTCCCCAATGTTTGCACATGCCAAGATGTTGCCATCCCAACATTAGCTCCCACTTCACTGACCAGTGCCACTAATGACCATCTAGCACCAGCGCCGGCGGGACCCCTGCCCTCTGCCCCGCGGGACGTCGTGGCCACCCTGGTGTCCACTCGCTTCATCCGGCTCACGTGGCGGCCACCGGCCTCGGACCCGCAGGGAGACAACCTCACCTACTCCATCTTCTACACCAAGGAGGGCATCAACAGGTAAACACACACAGGGCACGGCTCTCCTGGCCTGTGCTGACACACCAGGACCCGCGGTCTGGGAGCTGGAGGGCTTGTGTTCCCTCCTGCCCCGGGAGTTTCCCGGCCACTGCTTGGGCATGGTTGGGTTGACTGCAAACCCTTCCAACAGCTGCCACCTGCCTTTAACAGCCTGCTGGGGACAGCAGCAGGACTGTCACAGCTCCTCGGGGGGCACAGGAACATCCCCTGGAAGCTGTGCTGGAAGCAGGAGGCACATGAGGCTTCAAAGCCCTGCAAATCCTCTCCCATTGCAGGGACAGCTGTGTGATGGGTGTTGGTTAAACACCATGGTCAGTGCTAAATGTAATTCCCTCCTAGGAGTCACTACAGACAGAAATCTGGTGAATGCCTCACAATCATCACTTTTGATGTATTATCCCAATGGGTGATAGCAGTCTACCCCTTCTCCTCCCTGATGGGATCTACTGCTTGGAATTACAGTTTCAAATTGTGATAAATTAGAGGAAGTTGAAATGAACATTTGTTTGGAACAATGCTTAATTAATTGCAGATTAGCTTATCAGATTTATTACTCAAGGGAAAATTATCTGTCACCTTACTGATGAGAGTCTGAGATGCAAAGTCATTTGGAACAGAAAACGTTCTAGAGGGGAATTCCTGCTCTTCCTTAATCCTTTGGATAGACGTCTTGTCCAGGCTCGTGGCAGTTAATTGAGGCAATTAGTAACATTTTATTTGCCTCACAAATGTTGTTTTTCTGTTACTCCCTTAATTTGGTAATATCCAAGATATTCCAGGCCAGGCTGGATGTGGCTTGGAGCACCCTGAGACAGTGGGAAGTGTGCAGGAACACCCAAATCCCTCTGAGGGTCCAAGGTTCTGACTGCCTCGGCCTCTGCTGGCTCAGCCTCCTTCAGTTTTCATTTGTTCAGGGAGAGGAGACCCAGGACATGGCAGTGCCTCCTCACCTCTACCCCTTGGACTTATTTGAGGGGGGATTCTGTCTCTCTGCCCCACTCAGGTGAGACCCCACCTGCAGAGCTGCCCCAGCCCTGGGGAACAGCACAGGGAGGACGTGGAGCTGCTGGAAAGAGCCCAGAGGAGGCCACAGAGATGCTCCAAGGGCTGGAGCCCCTCTGCTCTGGAGCCAGGCTGGGAGAGCTGGGGGTGCTCCCCTGGAGAAGAGAAGGCTCCAGGGAAACCTCAGAGCCCCTGCCAGGGCCTAAAGGGGCTCCAGGAGAGCTGGAGAGGGACTGGGGACAAGGGATGGAGGGACAGGACACAAGGAATGGCTTCCCACTACCAGAGGGCAGGGATAGAGGGGATATTGGAGAGAAATTGTTCCCTGTGAGGGTGGGCAGGCCCTGGCACAGGGTACCCAGGGCAGCTGTGGCTGCTCCTGGATCCCTGGAAGTGTCCCAGGCCAGGCTGGGCACTGGGGCTTGGGGCACCCTGGGCTGGTGGAAAGTGTCCCTGCCCATGGCAGGGGGTGGCACTGGATCACTTTTCATCTCTGTTCCAACCCAACCCGTTCTGTGATTCCAAGAAGAACATTTCAAAGTGGAGCAGTAGCAATGGAGGGGATGTTCCTGCTGCAGGGGCTGCTCAGTGTCACCAGCTGTGACTTGGCCCTCCTTGGCCTGGTGACATCAGAGAGGCTCCCCTGGGGGCAGTGGGGTGGGAGTGAAGGGGTGTCCTGGGGCTCTCCTGTCACAGCCCTGGATGCCTGGGGGAATCTGATCATATGGATGTTACTGTCTCACACAGCTGCAAGGTTATTTCATCCCCATGTCAGGTATTTATTTACTTCACACTCAAAGCACTTCCCCTGGTAAGGGTGTGAAAATTCAGAAGTGCTGCAGGGAGGTTTATTCTGGGGAACTTTAGACAAGCACTCAGGCGGAAGAACCCCAGACTTCAAGATTTGGACAAAAATAAAAGAATTGATGGCACATTGCTGGTCTGAGGTGGTAAATTACACATGTGGGATGTTCAAACACTGCTGAGTTCACAGTTCACTGTGGCGTGCTTCAGACACAGTAAATGGAATTTAATTGTGTGTAATCACACTCAGAATGCCTCTGGAGCTCCCTGCCAGGCCCCACAGCTGGCATGGCTGGCACACACAGCATCCACTCCCTAACAGCTCCCCAAAGGTGCTCTTTTAGATACAAGTGCAACTTTAACCTTGACATTTCCAGCCAAACTCCTGGGATTGCACTGGAGGCTTTTCCCTTGGGTGCTTGAGAGTTCCTGTGAACCTTAACTGGAGTTTCCCAAGCTCCCTAACTGGGGATTCGAGTGGAATAGTCATGACAACCTGCAGGGTAATGCAGTTATTCCTGGGGGCCATCTGCTTGGTGCCTGTTAGCCCAACCTGATCACATTGCAAAAGGTGCTCTGGGCTCCCCAGGAACAGTCATAAAGGAAGGATTCACACAGCATTTAATTAGATTAATCTCTCCTATTTTTAGCACACTGTTGTGAACTCACATTCCTTTATTATTCCTTTATTATGGAAAATTTGCAATACTGTGACATGTCTATTTATTTTTGGTAAATGTTGTCTTTCCAGTAGAATAATTCTTTTTTTTTTTAATTTTTCTAATTGTAAATAATAACCTTGGTTTGCTGATTACCATTTTTTCCGAGATCAAATCAGGGAGTTCACTTCTACTTGAGGCAGAAAATGCTATATTTTGCATGTTAATGGGAGCTGGATATTATCCCACAGCTGTGAATCCTTTGGCACTTAGGCTGGGCTCTCAGATCTCATCCTTGTAGCTACAGCCCATCTTAAAGGAAACTCCACTTGGAAACGTGTTTTCAAGAAAATATTGTGCTCAAAGTGGAAAAAATAGTAATGAAAATTAATATAAAGCTGGAATAAATGAAGCTTTTATTCAGTGCCGTTTTAGCTGAGCTTATGAAGGGGAACATTGTAGAAAATAGGGTGTAAATAGGTATTTAGTTACAGAGAGTGCATTGTTCCCCTTTCTGTAAATACAGTTTAATAGTGCAGAAACCAACAGGGATTTCTGAATGTTTTCAGCCAAGTTCTGCTAAATCAGCCACACCGGTGGATGTAAAAAGAAATAAATTTAAAATGGGGATTTGGAGATCGTATTTCCCTGATAGAAACTGAAGCAGAGTGGCTGGAGGGGAGGAAGGGGAGATTGGGATGGTTCTGCTGGAGTTCTGTGTCAGAAATGTTTTAACAGGTGTCACTAGGGCTGAGACGTCCCTGTCCCTGTCCCACGGGGCCTCTGGCAGCCCAGAGGGGCAGGATGGTGCTCAGAGCAGGCACAGGCCCCTGCATTTACTCAGTGGGAAGTTTCTGATTGCTCCTTTTGGAGCTCTTGGCAGTCCCAGGGAGCAGGGAGCTCCTTCCCAGGGAAGGCTGGACGGTGTCACCCACACACAGCTTCCAGCAAGCTCAGGTGCACGGCAGTGCCTTGAAATGAAGGCTGCCCTCGGTTTAATGATTGATCTCCTAATCTTCCCCTCAATCCCTGATAAGAGCAGATGGAGTTTCCTGGGTGGTGTTTGGCAGAGGCCTTGTTCTGCAGGGGGAGCGTTGTGTTCCGGTGCCAGGGGTTTGCTGGAGGTCACTGAGCAGCAGCAATGCCCCTCCCAGGTGTCCCCACACACGACCCGTGTGCTCCCAGCTGGGTTAGGGCTCCCAGCTCACAGCATGCTGGCCTGACAGAGATGCCCCTTCTCATCCCCAGTGTGTTCCTTCTGTGGCTGGGGTCTGGTCGCCTGGATCTGTCTCCAGGACTTACTGGAGGTGGGAATTTTCACTTCACCTCCACTCTGTGTGAAAGCAGTGTCCTGGGTGTTCCAAACAATTCCAAACATCAGCAGAGCCAAGGCAAGGCTGGAGGTAGAATAACACGTTAAAACAGTTCCTTTGAAAAATCCCCAAAAAGCAGCCCCACAATATTAACAGGATTGCCCTAAATCTTGCCAGACTGTGTGTGCTGCTAAAATAGTTTCTGTGCTGACTCCCGAGCTGTAGGATAAACTGTCACTGTGAATTATCACTTGCTGTCATGGGAATAACAAAGAAACCACTCGGAGTTTGTGGGTGTCAAGTGTAATTTATTCTGTTCCTTCAGTCCATTCGGTTTTGTGCAAAGGGAAGTTGCAGGATTGGGAGCAGTTTGGCAGCAGCACTTCTGGCACACGGTTGTGGTGTTGTGCAGGGAGCACAGTGTAAATCCCATATCATTTGCACACTGGGTATGTTCAGACGGGACACGCTGCAGGAGCAGCTACTCCTCATTTACTAATCCGGTGGTGTCTGTGCCCAACCCTTTTGTTTCCCAAAGGGAACGTGTGGAAAACACGAGTCGTCCTGGAGAGACACAGGTGATGATCCAGAACCTGATGCCAGAGACAGTTTATGTGTTCCGGGTTGTGGCCCAGAACAGGCACGGCCCCGGCGAGAGCTCGGCGCCGCTCAAGGTGGCAACGCAGCCCGAGGGTGAGCTGGGATATTCCACGATTGATAGTGGCTTCATTTTTTATTCTCCCCATTCACAACCTTTCCCAGAATCTCATGCTTTTTTAAACCACAGTTTCCAAAGATTTTCCAGGTAGGTGGGATTGTGGGATTTATTGTCACCATTAAGAACTGATGGGACATTCTTTGCTAAATTCTCTAAACTGTTATGACAGGAATATTTCTAAATGGTCATTAACTGAAAAAGAGAAAACTTTAGGCAAATGCCAAGTTACTTGTTAGGGTCATTCTAGACAAAAGGGACCCAGGGAGCAGGGTCTCCTTTGGAAATTTGGTCCCACCTTTCCACCCTGCAGTGGATCTGTGTGGAATGTCACAATGGGAAAAATCCTCCTTTTCCTGGGGTGCTGGCCAGGGCTGGGCACAGCAGGCTGGGGACTAACAGAGCTCCCTCCTTGTGTTGCAGTCCAGCTGCCTGGCCCTGCTCCCAACATCCGTGCCTTCTCCAGCTCCCCCACCTCCATCACTGTCACCTGGGAGACGCCGCTCTCGGGCAACGGGGACATCCAGAACTACAAACTCTACTACATGGAGAAGGGGCAGCACACAGAGCAGGTATGGGGCCTGCTGCACCCACCCAAACTGCCCTGAAAGGCTGCACACACCTTGGGAAGGGTCTGAATCCTTTAGCCTCAGATGTGGGAAATGCTTAAAATCAGAATTCCAGCATAAAATGCTTGTGTCTGGGCTGGGAATGAAATCCATTTCATTGGTGATGCCGTGTTTTGATATTTGTCAAGATCAAGTAGCTTTTGGTGAATTCCATCCAATCATGAGAGGAGAAGGCAGAGAGCAGCCATGTCGTTGTTGAGCTGTTCTGGTGCAGATGATATTAAAGAGGCTTGCACAGAGCTATGGGCTGAGTTTTAGCAGTTCAGGCTAAGTACTGGTTTTGGCATGATCCCTAATCCAAATTTCCTTGAGTTCTGGAACCCACTGATTGATGTTTTGATGTTGCTGAGCATCCAGTTAATTTAATTTTCTTCATATGCCACTGAAGCATTCAGTGTGTTTTGTAGAAATATGGGCTGCCACCTGAGAATGAGGATTAATCCCAGTCCTCACAGCCACGTTCCCATCTGATTGCATATCAGTATCGTTCCAACTTTAAAAAACAAGGGGAAGAATATTTTTCTTAGCTTTTAAGTATTTTTTACATCAATTTTTAAATAGGGCTGTTGCCTTTTGTACTTCTGCATCCCACTGTTTCAGTTATAGTGATATATATTATGATGGTTTTGAGAGTTTTCAGTTCTCTTTTCATGTCCAGGACCAGTATCCATGTTAGGATTTAAATAGGGCAGAGAGAATTTTCTCCTGGAAACTCGGAGCTGGCATCCTCCCAAGTGCTGGCTGTGCCTGCAGAGGTGACACAGAGGCGTCACTCTTGCCGTGGGCTGTGCAGGGACTCTGTGGTGTGGCTGGCACCGCAGAGCTGACCTGAGCTTGCCCTGGGGGTGTCTTTGGGGACAGGACGTGGACGTGGGGGGCCTGTCCCATACGGTGAGTGGCCTGAAGAAGTTCACTGAGTACAGCTTCCGCGTGGTCGCCTACAACAAGCACGGCCCTGGCGTCTCCACCCACGACGTCGTGGTGCGCACCCTGTCAGACGGTAAAGCTGCTCCACTTCTTCCCATTTTGGGGTTGTTCCTGGAATTACCTGGCAATTTCCCACAAGTGAATCTTTAACCAGGCTTTTATGGGCTTTGTTCGTTGTTGCGTGTGGCTGTTCACGGTCAAAATCCCCCCGGAGGCCTTGTGGAGTTGGGTGAAGGAGAATTGTTACACCTGCAGAAGGATGTGGGATTGTGCTTGCAGACACCCTTGTGAATGCTGTCCTTCATTCCAGCAGCAGCCATTTATTTCATGGGTTATTGAGCCTACATTGAGCGTGGACAGAAAAAAATACACATTGAAGGCACCAACTCCAAATTATTTTCTGGGTTCTTTCACATATGAGCAAACTCTTGGTTTTGGAGTGGTTTTATTTTAATTGTGTTCCCATGTTTGCACTCCAGCGCAGATATTGTTAAATCCATTGCACAGAGTGGCAAGAGCAGGATGTGAAGTCAGTATTTTCAATAAGGCAGATAAAGAGGTGATGTGAGCAAACAGAGATACAAGAGCAACTGCAGAGTGATCAGAGTTAGTGGGTAACTTGTATTTGTTAAAGAGAAGTTTATATAGAAGAACATTCAGAGGGAAAGGGAGCAGAACCTGGAATCCTCTCCCCAGGAGTGACCAGGAGCAGAGGGGAATATTGTCCCAAACTCTCTCTAGGACCAGGCTTGTTTCTGGGCCACTTCCTGACTTTGCAGTGATTTCTGTGTATTTGCTAATTCAATTCCTCTTCCATGAGCCCTGTCAGCATCTTCTTGAGCCCACACCAGCTTTTATCCACATCAAGTGGGCAAAGATTCCACAGATAAATTTTCTCTGAAAAATCCGTTTTTTTCTTTTTGTTCTGCCCCTGCTCTGTGTTTGGGTCACTTGTTGCCTGGGGCTGTGCTCCTGAAAGAAGCAATACTCAGTATCCACTGATTATTCCTCTGTCCCACTCCTCATTCTGTGGATCTTTACCATGGTCTCCTTGGTTCATCCATTTTCCAGATTCCAAAGACATAGGAATGATTGCCCATTTCTCCTGTGGAAGCTGATTTAACCTTTAGTGCTTTTTTCTGAACTTTTCTCCGGGTTCCTTTTCTCCTTTGTTTTAAAAACTGAGGTAGAGGGGACTAAAACAGTATCAAAGGTGTAAGTGAGGCATTACTTGCATGTGAGGAGTTTTTTGTGTTCTTCTGAGCACCAAGAGGAATCATCCCAATGTCTTTGTACAGTTCTTTATCACAGGATCACACAGCTCATCTACCCCCACATCTTCCTGCTCTGGCCTTTCTTTCAATCAGCTCCTTACTCTGGCAAGCACTTCCCTCCCATGCCCTCACTGCTTAAAATTGAAGGGATTTCCCTTAAAGGAGGGAGAAATCCCTATTCTGCTCCTGTTCTAGCTCCTGCTCTCTCAGTTTCTTGCTTTATTGTTACTTGGGTTGATTTGGTGGAAGTTTCTGACCAGCAAGTGAAGTTTGAGTGCTCCCATTTTAGTGCTGGCACCACTTTGCCACCTCCAGTATCAAGATAAACTGGTAGAGGTTACAGAAATCTTGCAGCTGTTTCATTCCCCAGTTTCTTGAGAATTCCTGGATGGATAACACATGGCCCTGGCAAGAGGCTGCTGTTCCCTGTGTTTGACTCTTCCATAAGCCCTTACACTCACACTTCAGTTGGAGAGACCATGGGAATCCTTTGGAAGGGTGTCAAGGAAACCTCTGCTTTCCCTCCCCCTCACTGCCAATGCAAAGAGAGATTTGTGTGGCCTTATCTTTGTCTTTTTCTGCCCTTCCTGAAAGTTTGATCACTTGATTTCTCTGAAGGGCTGCCAGCTCCTTGGTTGTTTGAAGAAAAATTTATTATTAGTTACAACGTCATTTTTAAGTTTTCCTGGAGTTCTTTCTTCTCCACCTTGAGTTTTCACACTTAACCTGTAGGTACATACTTTCTAAAGCTCTCTGAAGGATGTAATCTTGCTTCTTACAATGTCATAACCCTGTGAAGCTCTCAAATCTTTCTGAAATGGTGCACATTTTCCTCCCATGTTTTCCTGTTGTGGTGTCCAGGAGCAATCTCCATGTTCTCTGCAGGGATTTCTCCCTAAGCTTCCTTTAGCCCTGATTTAACAAGGCATCTGCATTTTTATGTAGGTTTTTGCTCCTAATCTGTGACAGTGCCTTGTTGCAGGGATAACTGTGCAGGTATTACCATTTGAACCCAGGTTTATGTGCTGCTCCTGAGGATTGCTTCTCCTATCCTGGAATTCATGATCAGGGATTACAGCTGGGAGTGGAATCTGAGCCTCACAGCCTGATTGAGGCCCTTCCCTCAGAGTCTCTGAGCCATCAGCATGTCCTGGTGCTCCTGCCTGGCTGCTCCCATGTGCTGTCCCACTCCAGGAGATGCCTTTCCATAGAAATCCCTGTTCTTCCCTCTGAGGGTGGGCAGGCCCTGGCACAGGGTGCCCACAGAAGTTGTGGCTGCCCCTGGATCCCTGGAATTGTCCCAGGCCAGGTTGGACACTGGGGCTTGGAGCACCCTGGGATAGTGGGAGGTGTCCCTGCTCCTGGGGGAACAAAGAAAGCTTGGCTTTGTATCCTCTCCTCTTCACTGTGCTGCTCCTCAGGCCCATAGCTCTTCATCCTCAGGTGTGGTGATTTCGGGCTCAGCTGGGTGGGCAAGGGAAGGGAAGGCAAATCCTGCCCCTCTCCATTGTGGTGGGGAGTGGGGTTTGTTTCACCCTATCCCAGTGAGCCTTTCCAAACTCTTTCTATTGCATGCCCTCAGAGGGTTCTCTGGGATGTTGCTGTGGCTGGGCTGAGTTATTTGGAAAATGAATTCTGCAGGCTGGAGCAGTCCTCATCCCTTTATCCCTGTGCTCCTTTGCCCATCATTTGCTTCAGTGGAGCCTCCCCTTCCTGCCAGGGAAGCCTCAGCTCTGCCAGGGGCCAACCTCTTCTGTGGTACCACAAGGAATTCCCTGCTTCCAGGATTTTTCTTCCTCTCCCTTTCTGTCTAGATTTCACTGCCATGAGCAGCAAGTAAGGAACAAGCAAAGAGTGGGAGTTCAAAGGCAGCCCCAGTGTCTGAGATGCTCTTCATCTTCTCACTGTCACAAGGCCCCGAGGACTCAGAGGTTTCCTGTTACACAAAATCAGGATAACAAAATCCAGGCCAGAAATTTAAATGTGGGTTCCCCCAGTCAAGCAGTGTGTTCATTAAAGATTTGCCTTGGGAAAGAGCTGGATGGGGGACTTTCTCTGAGAGCTTGAGAAGTGTTTTTAAATATAAAACGTATTTTATTTAGATAGGTGTGAAAATAAAGATCTGAATAAAGAGTTTTTTCTTCATGACGAAAATACAGAACCCTCCTCAGCCATTCACTGTGTCAGAAAGTACCTGTGGGAGTATTGGTAGTTCCTTTATGTGCTGCCTTAAGCCAGAATGGTTTGTACTTCCATAGCAAATGAGAGCACAGAGTAGTTGGGTGTGGAAATACAATATTTGAAAGTTTTGAGGTTGTAATTCCTTTAATGTTTCCAGTCCCCAGTGCTCCACCACAGAATCTGACGCTGGAGGTGCGGAATTCCAAGGTAAGATTGGAGGATTTCATGCTGATAATGGGTAAATAAAAGGCTGGGAGGTCTTAGATTGGCCACATTTTGGAGCTGCTTTGGGTCTTTTTCCTCCCATGCAGCTTTTGAACTCTTTATGAGAAAATATGAACGTGGGGCTTGGAGAAGCTGCAGTCCAGCTGTGGGCTGGCTGTGGTGGGATGCAGTGACAGTGCTAATGGTGGGATTTAATGAGGCCCTGGAGGATCAGAGCTGGAATCCCTGCTCACTGTTGTTTGCAGTGTGGGCACACACAGACACACTTCTGGAGTACTTTGGGCACTGGAGAAGAGAAAGTGGAATATTTGGAATTGTACCTTCGGAATTGTGTGTGGAGACGTTTTTTAAAGCTTTCCTAAAGACTTTTTTCCTAATACCTTCTTGTGCTGCCTTCCCCAGAGCATCCTGCTGCAGTGGCAGCCCCCTCCTGCTGGGACCCACAGCGGGCAAATCACGGGCTACAAAATCCGCTACCGCAAAGTTTCCCGCAAGAGCGATGTCACCGAGAGCGTGGGGGGCACGCAGCTCTCCCAGCTCATCGAAGGTCAGCAGGGCCTGTCCTGCCTGGGTGCCTGGCTGTGTTCAGGGGGCTCAGGGACAGGATTCCATGGGTTCCTGTCCTCCCTGGGTGCCTGGCTGTGTTCAGGGGGCTCAGGGACAGGATTCCATGGGTTCCTGTCCTCCCTGGGTGCCTGGCTGTGTTCAGAGGGCTCAGGGACAGGATTCCATGGGGTTCCTGTCCTCCCCTGGCTGTGTTTAGGGGACTCAGGGACAGGATTCCATGGGGATCCTGCCTTGGAAGACAAACAGAAGCAGCTCCCAAAGGAGCTCTGGGATGGTGTGGGCTGCAGGTGGTGCCTGGGGCCTGGTGATCTGATTCCTGGCTCTGATGGATTTGTTAAGTGGGCTGGATGATTCCTTATAAAATGTTAATTAAAGGCCTGGATAAGGTGACCCTGGGCTGATTGTGTGCCCAAATGCCAGAGATGGAAGTGTGGAGGAGGAGGGCAGAGGAGCAGGGGCTGGGCAGGGTTGACACAGGCAGCTGGACCCAGCTCCAAGCCCTGGGAATGGCTGACCTTGGGCATCCCTGGAATATCCCACCTCATGTCCATGGAATGTTCTAAAGGGAATGCTTTTCCTTCTTTAATGCAGTTAAAAATCCAGTCTAGTCCATCACTTAGTGTCAGTCATGTGTTGCTGCCTGAGCTGCAGTTCTGTTCAGGAATAAGGAGTGCATGAGAGCAGGAGCAGCACTACATTGTGTTTCTCTTTAAAATCTCTGTATACGAGTGCTTGGTCAAAAGAGAAGAAACTGAGAAATTCCAGATGAGTTTCTAACAAGAGACTCTGATTTTTTGTCAAAAACTCCAGCTGTGACTTCATAAGTCTCATTTTTCTCAGAGAATTGGGGTATTCCTGTAATTCCAGTATGTTTTTGCCAGCAGCAAAACCTGCTGGAGAGGCTCCATATATCAAATTTTGAGTGCCTTTTCACAGTGCTCTGATTTTTCAGTAGACTCTTACATTCATTAAACAAGTGTATGGGTTTGCTAACCTTCTGCCTCTGTGCCACCCCAGATTTGGTGATGGTGGAGGCGTTCCTGTTCTTAAAACAAATTAATTAAACAAATTAACAGCCCTAAGTTAAAACAAGGCTGCAAACAGGCCCTCACAGTCCTTAACAGTGCTGACACTGTGGGGGCAGCAGGGGTGGATGGCTGGGTTATCCTTGGTTCCTGGGATTTAATTGGGATCTGTGGGAATTGTTGGACTGGTGGAATTGCTGGGCTGATGGAGCTGTGGGAATTGCTGGGATGATGGAGGAGCTGTGGGAGTTGCTGGGCTGATGGAGCTGTGGGAGTTGCTGCTGGAGCTGTGGGAATTGCTGGGATGATGGAGCTGTGGGAATTGCTGGGATGCTGCTGGAGCTGTGGGAGTTGCTGGGCTGATGATGGAGCTGTGGGAGTTGCTGGGCTGATGGAGCTGTGGGAGTTGCTGCTGGAGCTGTGGGAGTTGCTGGGATGATGGAGGAGCTGGGGGAGTTGCTGGGATGATGGAGGAGCTGTGGGAGTTGCTGGGATGATGGAGGAGCTGGGGGAGTTGCTGGGATGATGGAGGAGCTGTGGGAGTTGCTGGGATGATGCTGGAGCTGTGGGAGTTGCTGGGATGATGCTGGAGCTGTGGGAGTTGCTGGGATGATGGAGGAGCTGTGGGAGTTGCTGGGATGATGGAGGAGCTGTGGGAGTTGCTGGGATGATGGAGGAGCTGTGGGAGTTGCTGGGATGATGGAGGAGCTGTGGGAGTTGCTGGGATGATGGAGGAGCTGTGGGAGTTGCTGGGATGATGGAGGAGCTGTGGGAGTTGCTGGGATGATGGAGGAGCTGGGGGAGTTGCTGGGATGATGCTGGAGCTGTGGGAGTTGCTGGGATGATGGAGGAGCTGTGGGAGTTGCTGGGATGATGGAGGAGCTGTGGGAGTTTCTGGGATGATGGAGGAGCTGGGGGAGTTGCTGGGATGATGGAGGAGCTGTGGGAGTTGCTGGGATGATGCTGGAGCTGTGGGAGTTGCTGGGATGATGCTGGAGCTGTGGGAGTTGCTGGGATGATGCTGGAGCTGTGGGAGTTGCTGGGATGATGGTGGAGCTGTGGGAGTTGCTGGGATGATGGAGGAGCTGTGGGAGTTGCTGGGATGATGCTGGAGCTGTGGGAGTTGCTGCTGGAGCCGTGGGCATTGTCCCCTCCCCAGGCCTGGAGCGAGGTACCGAGTACAGCTTCCGTGTGGCCGCCATGACCGTCAATGGCACCGGCCCCGCCACCGACTGGGTGTCAGCCGAGACCTTCGAGAGCGACCTGGACGGTGAGACACCCTGGGATTGGGACAGCAAAACCTGGGAATGCATTCTTTTCATTTCATTTCACCCACATCTGGCTGCCTCTTTGAAAGGCAAACCTCTGTTTTCACTTCTGTTCTAGGTGTACAATGGGATTTATTTAGGATTGACATCAGTTTCTATTTAAACAGAAAATTCTTGCCAAGTCAATGAAGTGGCTTGAAATGAAACTCTGCTTCTGCAATTCCTAGTGCTGTGTGTTGGCATCAAGTGCTTTCTGCTAAGAAATACTCATTTGTAGTGACAATGAAATGTCACAATAGGAAAGAAATAATGGAAAACATTCTCAGCCACAGCCTTTTGCAGTCTTAGCCCCATGGTGGTGCTGTGCTCTCTTTGACCCACAGTAACTTGCTTTGCATGGAAGAAAAGGGAGATGAATTATATTTCCTATATTTTCTGCATCACATCTCCTATCAGAAATTCTGCTGTGGGTGCTAAATATAAAATTATATTGAAACTGTGGGTATTAGAATAATTGCATTGAAAATTCCAGTGATGGCAGAAAGGTTCCTGAGCTTGTTGGAGCATTAAATGGGATATTCCAAAGCTCTGCTTGTGCTGTAAAGGGTTCTCCTCAATAGAGGATCTGTTCCACCAAGGCCATGGATTTCAGGGATGTGGATACTGGAAACTCCTTGATCTGTGTGTCTGTCAGCCCTTAGTGAATGTGACACACCCTTGGAGCTGCCAAGTCCCCAGAGTGGGGCAGAGCTCTGTAAATGAACACCTTACAGGGCAATGGAAGTGTCCCTGAACTAGAGTTAACACCTTGCCAGAGGACAGGATTAAATTTAAATTTAAACAGGGCAGAAGGAGGAAGAAGAAAAATAACCTTTTCCTTCTCTGTTGGCTTTGTCATTTAAATTTTTTCACCTCCAAATGTTGCAGGAAATCTGATTTTCTACACGTTCTTTCCATTGAATAAAGTAATAAAAATACACATTTAAGACAACACAACATGATATTCATATAACTCTGCATACACCTGTAAGATCTGTGTGCACACTGCATTTCTTGGATTTCTTCCTTTGGAAAGCTCATGTGCATAATTTTAACACCATGCATATGCATTTACAGCTCATCTTGCTTTTCTTAGGTTCAACAGACACATGAGGCATCATTTCTTTTTATTCCACAGCTGCTTTTTGAGTTTAAATAGAAAATAATTCCCAGGGAAGTCCCATGGGTGTAAAGGGGAGCAGAAGTGTTACAATTCCACGCTGGAGTCGGAGCAGGTTCCCCCTGAGTGCAGAGCAGGAGGTGTTGAACAGTTGTACAGAGTTTGTCCCCAGTGCAGTGGAAATGTCACCTCTCCTGCTGCACTTGGAGCTTTGCTGTGTTTAATAGTTGGGAACTGGAACTGCTGGGCTGTGTCAGCAGCAACCCAAGAGCTCCCCGGGCTGGGGGCCAGGGCTGTGCTGTGATCCAAATAATCCTGTTGTGGTGCTTTATTAAATGTTTGTAGCGAAATGCGGCGTGTTTCATTACAACGAAATCCCTGCAGGAAGCACAAGTCCTTGATTCCATTTGGAGTGGGGAGCTCAGTTTGCCATTGCAGGGAATTATCCCTAATCCTCCAGCACCCGACAAAAGGATTTATTTCATTTCTGAGAACTGAACCCAAAGTTAGGGACACTCCAGGGACAGTTGGGAGATTGCTTTTAGGTTCCAGTCAGCAGTGGGGAAAAGCCTCTTAGGAGGAATATTGGGGGCTTACAGTGGCACGTTGTGGAAGTGTTCTGGTGTTAGGGATCCATATTCTGTGTCTCTGTGGGATGAGGTGAGACTTGTGTTGCTTTTGGGGGAAGGGTTTGAACATTTGATGTCGACTCTGTATTTTCTGAACTTCTAGTATGGCTGTGTAGTTTCTCCTTGTGTTGTATGAGTTATGGGAATCCAAGGATCTAGGCAGCAACAACTGTAGGATAAGTGAGGAGAACCCTTTGCAGTGCAGTTCTTAAAGCTGTGGAATATCCTATTTAATGCTACAACCAGCTCAGGATCCTTTCTTTCATCACCAGACTTTTCCATGTAATTATTGTAAAACTCACAAGTAAGGAATGTGATGGAATTGAAAGTGGATGAATTTGTGGAGGAGAAGGATGAGATAAAACCAGTGCATATTTGGAAAACTGGGTGACGACATGGGCAACGTGGATCTGCCTAAGCAGATCTGATACAAAAACCATCCCAACCCCCCGAGCTTCAGCACAACCATCCTGCCTGTTAAAGGGAGGATCTCTTGGAATGTCACGGTAATATTCTGCTCCTGCACACCAAAGTTTCATCGTGCTCATTCCAGCACACAGAAATGCTTTGTTCGACCTTCCTGCCTCACGATCTCCATGTCATTGTTTGAGAGAGGGCCTTGCAGTGCTTCCCTTTTCCTGCAGAGAGCCGAGTGCCCGAGGTGCCCAGCTCCCTGCACGTGCGGCCGCTGGTCACCAGCATCGTGGTGAGCTGGACCCCGCCCGAGAACCAGGACGTGGTGGTCAGGGGCTACGCCATCGGCTACGGCATCGGCAGCCCCCACGCCCAGACCATCAAGGTGGACTACAAACAGAGATACTACACCATTGAGAACCTGGGTGAGTGCAGGGAATGGGATCTGTGCCCCAGCCCAGCCTCCCTCGGGGCTCCTTAAACAACTTCCATGTGAGCAGCAGCCCGAGTTCGCCGTGCTCCCTGCAGGAGAAAAAGGAACTGAAATATCACCAGGATTCACTGGTGGGCTCCTTTAAAAGGCAAATAAAGATTCACCCCTCCACAGAACTCTCTGTGGGAGGTAAAATAGTCTGAAAGTGAGAGAAATAGCAATATTGGGAATTCCATCAAATCAGAGGTTTGAGTAATTTTGGTTTTGTTGTTTTACCTTGTTTTTCTCACTCCTGATTTGGCTGTGCTTAAAGGTAGATTTGCTGTGCCTGTAGACTTGAGCTGTGGTGTCCCTGCCCAGACAGGGAGTGGAATGAGATGGGCTTTAAGCTCCCTTCCAACCCAAACCAGTCTGAGTTTCTGTGGCCACAGACAGCAGATCTGTATGGAGACTTTCTCAGTTCAAATCACATATTCCAGTTCAAAATTAAAATGTTGAACAAAGAAGGCATAGAGAAGCCGAAATCAGGATCCAGTGGTTGTGCTGATTTCTTTTCCCTTTCAGATCCCAGCTCCCACTACGTGATAACCCTGAAAGCCTTCAACAACGTGGGGGAAGGGATCCCCCTGTACGAGAGCGCTGTGACCCGGCCCCACTCTGGTGAGTCCTGCCCAGCAGCTGGGATGGGCTGGGAGTGGTGGAAGTGTCCTGGTTGTCAGTTCATCCCGAGCTCTCTGTCCCTGTCACTGCTTGGCCTTGCACGTTCCCAATAAACCACCTAAATTTGGCTCATTTGTAAATTCCAAACTCACCTGACAATTACTAATGGATGTTCTTACTCCAAACATTCCCCTTACCTCAGCACAGCCCATGTGGGTGCAGTTCTAAAGGCCCTGAGCTGGGGGTTTATGGTCTTTTTCACTGAGATCTTTGAACATGATGCCTGTGTTTGCTTTATGTCCCTCTGTTGTCACTCACACTAAACAAAATCTTGGCAATTTTTATTTTGGCCTTGTAATCCATAAAGAAAAGAGTTTAAGCAGAGAAGTGTGCAGGTGAGCTGTTGCCATGGCTCGCTGGGCTCCCTCCCAGCCTGCTGACACCACCCAGGAATTTGGTGGAGGTGCAACACTTGGGGTTAGTCCTGTTGAGCTGGAATGCTTGGAGATTCTCCAGAGGGTGCTGGAATTGCAATTTCATAGTTACTGCAAGTCAGTCTCTCATTTGAAAGCTTCCTTTGAAAGTGCCTTTCAGGAGGTCCCCGTGTGTTTGGGAAGTGGCATTTGCTCATCCAGAGCTCCAGGACTGTGTCCTCCTCATTGTTTTCTGGGAGAGGATCCAGTGCACACTCCAGGCAAATGAAGTTACAGTGACTGACTGTTTGGGGTTCCCAGGCCATGGTTGAGTGCCTTGGGCACTTATTAGGGCTGTGCCAGCAGGGATTTGTTGTCTTACTGTCTGGAGGAGGGAGGACAATGCAAGAGTGATGTTACTGCCCAGTCTGATGTCACCTATTAACTCTGGCTTTTCTCTCTTTCTCTCCATTCCTCACCTTCCATCTCATTGCACTTCCCTGCATCCCTTCCTTTTTATTTTGGTTGACATTAAAATGCCACCTCCTCCTTTTTTAATTCTAAACCACGGCCTTTTCCCCATGGATTGGCCAGACACTTCCGAGGTTGATTTGTTTGTTATTAATGCTCCATACACTCCAGTGCCAGATCCGTCTCCCATGATGCCCCCGGTGGGAGTTCAGGCTTCCATCCTGAGCCATGACACCATCCGGATCACTTGGGCAGACAACTCCCTGCCCAAGAACCAGAAGATCACGGACGCGCGCTTCTACACCGTCCGCTGGAAAACCAACATCCCTGCCAACACCAAGTACAAGGTACTGAGTCCCACGGGAGCCTCCCAGGCCTGGCAGGGGAAGGCCCGGCTCTGGGAAGGCCCGGCTCTGGGAAGGCCCGGCTCTGGGAAGGCCCGGCTCTGGGAAGGCCCGGCTCTGGGAAGGCCCGGCTCTGGGAAGGCCCGGCTCTGGGAAGGCCCGGCTCTGGGAAGGCCCAGCTCTGGGAAGGCCCAGCTCTGGGAAGGCCCAGCTCTGGGAAGGCCCAGCTCTGGGAAGGCCCAGCTCTGGGAAGGCCCAGCTCTGGGAAGGCCCAGCTCTGGGAAGGCCCAGCTCTGGGAAGGCCCAGCTCTGGGAAGGCCCAGCTCTGGGAAGGCCCGGCTCTGGGAAGGCCCAGCTCTGGGAAGGCCCGGCTCTGGGAAGGCCCGGCTCTGGGAAGGCCCAGCTCTGGGAAGGCACAGCTCTGGGAAGGCACAGCTCTGGGAAGGCCCGGCTCTGGGAAGGCTGCTGGGCTCCTTGCAGGGGCAGGATTCAGGATTCCCCCAGCTCCACTCCCAGGGGAAGGCTCAGTTCAGGGAACGCTGCCGGGATGAGCCCGGGGCTCTTGGAGGGCCAGGATTGCTCCAGTCTGGTGGGAGCAGTTCCTGTCTCCTGTGGGAAGGAGCTGGAGCTGAGGCTGGGCTGTTGTGGGAGTGGATGGAAGAGCTGCTTCAGGGAAGGAATGGAAATTTCCAGAGTTGTTCTGTTCTGTGGACACCGTGATAGTTTGAAGCTTCCCCCTGGCCGGATCCCTGGGAGTGGGAGGTGTGGGCTCCCCTCTGGAGAATCACTGAAGTATTGCAAGTGGATTGTGACTGGGGCCCCTCACTGAGCCGTGCAGGGAAAACAGATTTACCCCCATGCTTTGAAGTTTCCTTTTAGAACCTTTTCAGTTCGTACAAAACTCATAGTGAACCTTCCCTTTGGGAGCTGACTGGCTTCAAAATATACAACAAAAACTTTACTATATCCTTGCCTTCCTCCATTTTCATGTGTTTCGATTTGGAGACTGGATTTGGGGTTTGGTTTGGTAGTTGGTTGGATTTTTTTACTAATTTTCAGAGTTACCTCGAGGGCTCAAAGCTGCTGACTGCAAATTTCACATTTGTTATGAGACTCAGAGGAACTGGTAGTTAAAATACCCAGCCAGTGGAGCTCCCTTTATGCTCCTGCAGAGCCAGTTTGTTATAATCCAGATATTTTCTTTATTGAAATGAAAAGATGTAAATATGTGTGTATTCTTCCTCTAAAGGCAAGTTACTTCTGAGTCATGTGCAGAGGATGTGTCAGGAGTGGTTTAAATAAAGCTGCAGTTTCATTAGCTAATTGCTTAAAAGAATGAAATAAAATAGAAAATGGAATAAAATAGTAAATTTACTCTTCCCACTATTGTGATGGTCAGTGGGCAAGAAGTTTTCCTGTGACCAAAGCCAACACCGACTGATGGAATATAGTTTAAAATTACTCAAAATTGTAGAGGATTTGCCTGAAGGAAAGCATTGCTGGAGCTATTTGCTCCAACCACGTGTAACCCGCGGTGTCTGGAGAACCCACATCCTGCTTTTCTTCCCTTGTTTCTGTTGGAAATCGTCTCCTGAGCTGCCGGGTGGTTTTGGGGAGGTCAGGGCCCTGGCAGGGAGTGCTGGGTCTCAGTCAGGCTGTGGTAACCTCACTGCAGTGAGTGCAGAGCTTGTCCTGGCCCCTCTGCAGCTCCTGCTCGCTGCAGAGGCTTTGAGATGTCCCTGTTCTTGGGGACAGAAATCCTGTGTCACCTCTGCAGGATCCAGAGCAGCATCTGCTCAGCTCAGTGGGGTTTCATTCTCCCTCTCATCCCTAAATTGGGTGTTGAGACTGTTCACTGAGATTTTCTGTCTCTGCCCTGTTCCTGCCCTGTCACAAACTCCTGAGGAAGAGGCTGTGTGCTCTCCACGTGAGTGGTTCCTCCCTAAGGAGCTTTATTTTCCTCAGTTTGTGCAGGATTGTGCCAGTCTGAGCCTGGAAACCCAGGAACAGATGAGATGCAGCTCCTGTGCTTTAAACTGTGTCTCTGCACTAACATGGAGCAGTTTTCCAAAGCCCCCTTGTTGTTGTCTGGGGTTGTCCTGCAGCTGCCTGGGATCCTTCAGGGATCAATGAAAATATGAAACATTGGATCTTCTAGGACTGCCTAACAGAGAAACAAATTGTTCAGGGTAATATTTATGGAGTTTATTTCTAGCAGGTGCACATGGTTTGCTACTGTGGGATAGACTGGCATCTTAAAAATAAAAAAGTGCTGTTAAATTGTGGAGTCTGACACCAGGAGGGCTCAGCTGTGTCACTTACACTCAGTGTGGGATGCACAGGGAAACTAAAAGATCCCAAGACTCAAGGCCAGAGATGGAAACCAGAACTTTCACCTGTAAAAGAAGCCCAGCTGCCACATGAAATAATACAAATACAGGAATGCTTAAATACTGCTGGGAATTCCAGCATCCCAGAGAGGAAGAGCTTTTTGGGGTACAGCAGCTGGTAATGCCAGATGGGAGGGAAAGATTGCTGCTTTGGGCTTGTCATTCCATCCCTCCCAGCCTTCCCTGTGTTCCCTGCCTTCCCCAGGGAGCTGTGCCCATCCCAGCTGTGCCACAGTCCCACCCATTCCAAACTGCAGAGTGTGTACCAAGGAGAGGCTTAAAGCCAATGGGGGATTTAATTTTAGTTCATTTTATGAGTCTTTGTTGTCTGGCCACAGACAGCAAAGCTCTGGGCACAAATCACTGTCATCCCTTCCATCACTATTTCCTGAACTTTCATCCCTTGTAAGAAAAAAGAAATAAAGGTACTGGAGATCTCAGGGTTTCTTTGTCACTGCTGGAGCCTTCAGAAAAGGTGCCTTTACCCTGGCAGTAAATCAGCTGCACTCAGTGGTTTCTGGAGGCAGTGGCTGTTCCAGTTGTTGTATGGCCCTGTCAGATCCTGAAACAACTCTTTAATTCCCTGTTTACACCACTGCAGGTCAGGGGGAGGAATATACATATCTGTAAATACAGCTTTCCTTCTTTTCCATGGGCCTCCAGTACATTCTGTTGGTGCTGAAGCCATTTATTGCAAATACCAGATAAATAATAATAAATACCAGATAAATGCTGAATTACAAATTCCACTATGATCCATGTGTAGTTTCCTTGTGTGATCCTAAATAACCATTTTTTCTGAAAAGAATCTACATCTTAGTAAAGTTTAATTCTCTTCAAGTCTCAAAAGTGTATTTTTAGTTGATTGTTTATTAAATTTGAGGTTGTTCTGGAAATTCCAGTAGGAATCTGGGAGGCAGCTCCAGGTTCCAAGCAGGACTGTTCCTTGCTGTGCTTTTTGTTTTCCCCAGCCAGAGGAGTTAATGAAATGCTATAAATGAACCCCCAGGTAAACAGAGTTTAACCACTGCATAACAAGTGGGCCCTGGATCTTGTATTGTCTTTTTTTCATTTCTAATTGACTGCTGTTAAGTGCTCCTGCTGATTGCAGAATTTCTAGTGGAGGATAAACGTTGATATTTGATTAATGAATTTGCACGACAGAGAAGAGCCAGCCCTGAACGAATGCCTGTGCTGATGGAAACGCTGGGGGGGTGTGAGAGCTGTGGCTTTGGCAAGTGCTGACCCTGTTTCCCTTTCAGACTGCCAATGCCACCACCCTGAGCTATCTGGTGACGGGGCTGAAGCCAAACACCCTCTATGAGTTCTCCGTGATGGTGACCAAGGGCAGGAGATCCAGCACCTGGAGCATGACAGCACATGGGACAACCTTTGAATTAGGTACTCCTGGGCTCTGGAGGGGCTGGGATATTCCTAAAGAAACCTCCACTGAAGTGGTTCTGCTAATTAACACTTGCTGGGAAGGATCTGAATGGTTCAGTCAGAAATTCTGATTAAGAAAAAAAAACAACATCATTCAAAATTGCAAGGGATGATTGCAGGAGAATTTACATCAAATTACACAGAAGTCATGAATAATGCACCACAGTTCATGGGCAGGAGAGAAGAAAGTCTCACAAAAACCACATTAACAGCAAATACAAAGAAAACACTTCAGTAAATGATAATTAAAATTTGCTGTAAATGTGATAATTGTTACAGAGTGAGAAGGTGCACGAGGCAAATGAAGACAAAAAAAAAAAATCACTGTAGGCATTAAGACATCCAAATGGGCCCTAAATTCCTGTTCAGTGCAGAACAGAGGAGGGTTTGTAGCTGCCAGGAAAAATTCGGGCCCAGGGAGTGGCTGTGAGGGCCAGGCCCTCTCCCCGACCTGCCCTTCATTAGCTCTTCTTACCCTGCAGTGTTAAATGAACTTTGGGCAATTAAATTGCCTGCTTGTTATGCTTTGGGTTCTCTTTAGATGGACTGTGGAGAACAAGAAGCCCACCCAAATGAGCCCAGAGTTCTCCTTCTAAATTAAAACACAGCCAAAAAATCAAACATGCAAAGAATTAGTGAGATTTTCCAGATATTCTATCATAGAAATTCTATAATTTCTGCTTAAGAAAAAGCAAAGCCAGGATAAAATCGAAGCCCCAGTGAGCTTCAATTGCTTTTGAAAACATTGTTGTGGTTTTGGGTGGGAATTCCATCATGTGGGGCCAGCTCTGGGCTGGGGCTCCTTTCCCATCCCACTATTCCCAGCCCACATTAAACACTCCATTTGGTATTTCTGCTGACACATGTTCAATCCTCAGCCATAACTCTGCCCTGAGTGCAGGGACTGTAAAAGCTGCACAAATAAAGTTTTTTAAAAGAGAATTTGACACAAAGTCCCTGAGCAAGGACACAGTGCATTTAAATAGAAAGGGTCAGGTTGAAGTGGTTGTAAGGAATATTTGCAAATACGACCATAAAGCTGGGGAATTAAGAAGAAAATTTCAAATAGAAATTTAAATAAAAGGCTAAATGTATTTTCTTTTAAGAGATCTTGTGATTTATAATACTGGCCAAATTCTTGAGTAAGTGACTCATTATTTTGGGATACTCCTGAAAGGTGTGTAGGACTTGCTCTTAAAAGGAAAATAGGGAATTCTGGGCTCTTTGTTATCTGTGTATTCCTGATCTCCTGTGCACTACTCCTGATTTTCTATTTTTGTTTCCTCTGAATCCTGTTTTTACATATTTGGGGTGATAGTTACAATAATTTCTGGGCTTTGGCTGTCCCTGGTTTCAAGCTCGTCATCACAGGGATAATTGGTGGCCATCCGGAGGATTTATGGATGAATTTCTAATAGGCCACATACCTAAAGCTCTGGAAATGCAGAAAGTTCAGTGGTAATGTGGTTGTATTAGATACCCAAGGTGGATTTACTCCGGGTTGCCCCCTCAGGAGCCTCCTGGATTTCAGGATGTGGCACTGCAGGATGGTCAGTGCCCTCTGGAGGCTGCAGTTCATAGCAAGGATTTGTTTTCTGTTGGAGCAATTTGTGCTCTTCCCTGAATTTTTGTCAGGAGAGGCTGATGGGAGGAGGAAAAGTCTCCCCTCCTTCCTTTCCCTGTGCTGTTCTCTGGCAACCCAAGGAAAAAGGTTGGCTGGATGTATTGAGCAAATACTTCTGCATTTGAAACATCTCTGAGGTGCAGATGCCTTCCAGATTACAACTCATTCTTCAGGAGGTCAAACTATTACAGGTTTGCCCAGAGATCGTTCCCCAGAGCAGCTGTGGCTGCCCCATCCCTGGCAGTGGCCCAGGCCAAGGCTTGGAGCACCCTGGGACAGTGGAAAGTGCCCCTGGCCATGGCACTGGATGGGCTTCAAGGTCCATTCCCACCCAAACCATTCCAGGCTGGTATAATTCTAAGTTGCTGGTGGATTTACTTTGCTGATTGGCATTTAAGTGGCAAATGGGCACCTGTGGGTCTGAGTCCCACCATAAACCTGGAAAGAGGGAGATGTTTCAGATGCCTGCCTATATAGAATGTATCATTCACAAGTTTGTGGGATTTTTCTGATGACTGAAGACATTCAGGTGGGAAATCACTGGCCCCACTTGTCCAGTTTTTTGTGGATGCTCAGTCATGGATCACATGTGGTGCCAGAAGTGCTCTGGAAAGGAGGAACTCCTTGTGGGATGGACGACACTACAGGAGGGGGGGATTTATAGAAGTAAAGAGAATAACCCAAATATAATTATATTCCACATCAAATGAAGGTCCAGGGCCCTGAGGTGGTCGTGACAGAGCAGCCATTGCTGACACTCTGGGTTTGTGTTTGTTTCAGTGCCAACCTCGCCCCCCAAGGATGTGACAGTGGTGAGCAAGGAGGGCAAACCCCGCACCATCATCGTCAACTGGCAGCCACCCTCCGAGGCCAACGGCAAAATCACAGGTGGGGCTTCAGGGGCTGCCCCTGGCTGCTTGGCCAACCCTGCAGTGGCTCAGATTCATTATTTACTTCTGTACCTCATCAAAATATATTCAGATATCAACTAACTGCAGTGAGAAATGGAAGTGGAATCAGAAATCTGGTTTAAATATCTCCATAACCTTTGCTCGTGCTGCTCTAATAGATGTTCTCCAGCAATTATCCCTGGGGCCTCTGGCCCATCAGAGGTTTATTTAGGAGAAGCCATCCCAGTGCTCTTCGTCATCTTTGTGGCATTTTTGTGTCACAGAACAGACTTCAGAGCAGTTTCTTGTTCCCTTGACAGACACATTAGGAATAAACTGTTATTTGCCTTTAGCTGCATCACTGCCACATAGGATAAATCACTTTTCAGAAAGTAATAATTACTGATTCCCTTCTATAATTTTTGTTCAGGTTCCCATTTGGAAGGGCTTTCTGAAGTAATCCACTTCAATTTTAATTTGTTTAAAGCTGAAATCAGATTTTAATGGCATGTTGTTTGCAATGTCTGGTTTTGGGTCTGAGCTCAGAATTAACTGGATGCAGAATCAAACCAGGGACACCACTTGATTGGGCAGGGCTGGAGCTGAGGCTCTGGACAGGAGACTAAAACTGATTAAATCCCTGGGAAAAGGCAGCAAAATGTTTCCTCTCCAAGGGAAAGGAGGATTGACTGGAGACACAGGAGCCTTGGTGGAGGGATTTGGCTGCCAGTGAGGGGTACAAATGTCTCACACAGGAGCACACTGGAGGGAGGGGAGACAACTACAGACAGCAGCATTTGCCTGTACAGGGCTGGTAAATTTATCCCACTGTCCAGCTCCAAAATCCCCTGGCAGTGAAGGAAACCCTTAGAACAGAACTGTTCAGTACTTATCAGCTTTTGCACAAGCAGCAGTTAACAGCTTAAAATTGAACTAAAATGGTGATTCAGGGCTAAGCCTGAGTGCAGCAGGCACCAGCTCCCCTTTCCCAGAGCCCATCTCTCCTTTCCCAGTGCCCATCTCCCCTTTCCCAGTGCCCAGCTCTCCTTTCCCAGTGCCCACCTCGCTTTTCCCAGTGCCCATCTCCCCTTTTCCAGTGCCCATCTCCCCTTTCCCAGTGCCCAGCTCTCCTTTCCCAGAGCCCATCTCTCCTTTCCGAGTGCCCATCTCCCCTTTCCCAGTGCCCAGCTCTCCTTTCCCAGTGCCCAGCTCTCCTTTCCCAGTGCCCATCTCCCCTTTCCCAGTGCCCATCTCCCCTCTCCCAGTGCCCATCTCTCCTTTCCCAGTGCCCATTTCTCCTTTCCCAGTGCCCAGCTCTCCTTTCCCAGTGCCCATCTCCCCTTTCCCAGTGCCCATCTCCCCTCTCCCAGTGCAGTTTTTGGGATGTGGGGTCCGAGTGCCCTCTGCTGGGAGCAGCCCCGTTGGCCAAGTTCCCGGCACTAATTAATTGCTCATTAACTCACTCTGTTGTCAGTGATGCCAGAATTGTGAGTGATGATGTCATTCCATGGCCCCCCATCCATGGAATGCTTGGCTCTGCAGCTCCCCTCTCCCTGGCTGGGGATGGGATGGGAATGCTGAGCTCTGCCAGTCTGGGTCCCACGTGCTCAGGCATCGTTAGACCTGCTGATTAATTAGGACACTCTGGAGTTAATTGTTTCTCTAGACTGTTAGAATGCTTTTAGCATCACTCCATATATATATATAGATATGTTACAGATATAGAGATATCTAGATATGCAACATATATAAATATATATAGCAAATATACAGTTATAGAAAAATTTGTATTTCCACATATATATTACATATAAATACTTGAAGTTAGATATAGATATAAATAATGATACAAATATACAGATAATATATTAAAATATGTAAAATATATTGTGTTATATACAGTATAAACTAAATACAGATTTAAGTATTTATTGATATGTGTATATAAATGTATAGATATATGTATATATATGTGTGTATAAATGTATTTTATGCTGATCTGTGTTTCTTGTATAAAATGTTATAAAGCTTTTACTGCATAATGATTGGTGATTTCACAGTATTTTAGTATCAGAACATAAACTCTTCCCATACTTTTTTTTCTGGGATGTGCAGGGCAGCCTCAGTTCTCTTCAGATTCTTGTTGCCTTTGCTAATACACTGAAAAATAATGAAATAATTATGAACAGAAGTTGTTTCACTGTGCATGAGAATGTTTGGTTTTTTTAACATAATTTAAATACTACTATGTTAATTCTTTGAGGATATTTTGGTAATGGCAGCTTTATTTTACTTTTTTTGGTCTATAAATAGGTAAAGGGATGGAAATAGCAATTTGTCCATGTTCAGGGAATAGTGATCAGAAATAATCTTGATATTTTAAATGGCGTTTTTTCCTTACCATCTATTTTGAACAGTTCAGAGGGAAGATGGGAGGGCTGGCTGATATTTGAGCATGGTTTTAGTGTTTGCCAAAGTCAGAGCACACTTGGGAAGCCCCTGGTGGTTTCCCTGCCAAACAGAAGATTTCCTGTGGGCTGCTGAGGTTCCCTGTGCCTTTATGGACGGAATTGTGTCTGCTGAGGTTCCCTGTCCCTTCATGGATGGAATTGTGTCTGCTGAGGTTCCCTGTCCCTTTATGGATGGAATTGTGTCTGTGCTGAGGTTCCCTGTCCCTTTATGGATGGAATTGTGTCTGCTGAGGTTCCCTGTCCCTTTATGGATGGAATTGTGTCTGTGCTGAGGTTCCCTGTCCCTTCATGGATGGAATTGTGTCTGTGCTGAGGTTCCCTGTCCCTTTATGGATGGAATTGTGTCTGTGCTGAGGTTCCCTGTCCCTTCATGGATGGAATTGTGTCTGTGCTGAGGTTCCCTGTCCCTTTATGGATGGAATTGTGTCTGTGCTGAGGTTCCCTGTCCCTCCATGGATGGAATTGTGTCTGCTGAGGTTCCCTGTCCCTTTATGGATGGAATTGTGTCTGTGCTGAGGTTCCCTGTCCCTTCATGGATGGAATTGTGTCTGTGCTGAGGTTCCCTGTCCCTTTATGGATGGAATTGTGTCTGCTGAGGTTCCCTGTCCCTTTATGGATGGAATTGTGTCTGCTGAGGTTCCCTGTCCCTTCATGGATGGAATTGTGTCTGTGCTGAGGTTCCCTGTCCCTTCATGGATGGAATTGTGTCTGCTGAGGTTCCCTGTCCCTTCATGGATGGAATTGTGTCTGCTGAGGTTCCCTGTCCCTTCATGGATGGAATTGTGTCTGTGCTGTGGCTCCTGTCCCTTCATGGCTGGCATTGTCTCTTTCCCTGCCCAGGGTACATCATCTACTACAGCACGGACGTCAATGCTGAGATCCACGACTGGGTCATCGAGCCCGTGGTGGGCAATAGGCTCACCCACCAGATCCAGGAGCTCACCCTGGACACCCCCTACTTCTTCAAGATCCAGGCCCGTAACTCCAAGGGCATGGGGCCCATGTCCGAGGCCGTGCAGTTCCGCACCCCCAAAGGTACCTGGCCCTGCAGCCCCGGGGGTGGGGGGAGGAGCACGGCCTGAGCTCCTGGGGCTCTACAGTGACATTTTCCCTGGGTTTGGGCCTGCACAGAGCTCAGCTCTTGGGTTCATAGGCTGTTCCACAGTGCCTGGGGGGCCTTTGGGCCATTCTCTTGTTCCAAACCCGGGGTGGCTGCAGTGAAATCCGGGTGTGTCACATCTGCTCCTGGGAACGGGATGATGCAGTGGGAACCTGTGGGATGCAACAGGCCCCTAATTCAGGAACTGATGGTAATGGGCAAGTAGTAAATAGTAAAATAGGGGAGAGGGCTTGGGAAAAATCAAATTATGAGTTTATTGTCATAGAATCCTATCACAGAACTGGGTTGGGAGGGACCTTACAGCCCATCCATGGGCAGGGACACCTCCACCAGCCCAGGTTGCTCCAAGCCCGGTCCAGCCTGGCCTTGGACACTTTTTCACATGAGTTTTACTGCTGCGAATGAAGAGCTGTACCCTGTGCTGTGGGAAACTTGGAATTGTGTCTCACTCCTTCAAGCCTTGTGATGTGTCTCTTGTTTTTTCCTCCCTGTGCTTGCCCCACTAAGCTGAGTCCTCAGATAAAATGCCCAATGACCAAGGTAAATGAAAAGCCACATTTCTCTTGTCTCCATCCCTCACTGTTCTGCTTTGCTGTCCATGTGCTGTGACATTTTTGAGGTGGAACAGGATCCTGCTGCTCTGACTGGGGACGGGCGAGTTCCTGCTGTGCTGACAGGGGAGAGCTGGAAGTCCTGGCCATGGATGGGAGGAATGCAAAGGGATCTCAGCTGAGGTGTCCCTGAAGGGCTGTGGGGGTTGTGCCAGCACTGAATCCTTCTGGGAGAATGGCTTTGGAGCCAGCACTGCCCCTTCCAGCCCCGGCCCACATACGAGGGGGTGGAAGATCAAAGGGATTCTGGTTAGCACAAGTGCTGCTTGTAACGATTCATTCATAATAAAGGCAGGGAAGCCCTGGAAAGCTCTGTGCAGGAGAGATTCTGCCTGTCAGCTTCTTTGGAGCCCAGACTCTCCTGAGGAGCCCAGCACTGGCTCCTAAAAGCCTTAAGGTTTTAAAATGTTTGCTTGAAAAATGGGAGCTTTGAGCTTTCTACATTGAATTAGAAGGTGGATGTCCCAGGGCACTTCTTGCTTTCTTCCAAATAACCTACAAGCCCCATAAAAAGAGGGAGAATTAGTCTGAAGGGATGAGTTAAAAAAGCCATTGGCAAACAGCTTAGACATGCAATTAAAGAGATCCTAAAGGGGCTCTGAGGGAGCTGCTCCTCACTTGGCTCCTCAGCTTGGTACTTGGAGTAATTTATTAAATGTGCTTTTACTCTGTACCGGGTAATGGTGGTAGCAGAGGCAGTCAGGGAGTAAATTGATCCCCATCCCTGTGTTCTGGAGGTGGGGCTGAGGTTTGGGCTGTCTGGGAAGCAGCTGCTCCAATGTCACTGTCCTGCTCACCTGCAGCAGGAGGGAATTGGGGAAGGTTACAGTGTTTTAGGTGAAAGTTGCTGTTTTGTGTTTCTCCCTGTTCCAGCCCCATTTCAGCCATTGTTATGTCCTAAAGTAACACGTTCTCCTAGTCGTGATCAATTCTTATCACATCCTATTATTTGTAAATCATCAAAGCCAAGAATTTTATCTGAGAATTCCTTTAAGGACTCCGGGAGAGCTGAAATCGTGGCAGTGGCTGAAATGTGGGAAAGGGGAAGGCAGAGGAAGTGCAGGAGAGGAGCTGAGGAGCTGCCCTGTGACAGCATCACTGAACTGCCAGTCTGGGAGCTGCAGGAAAGAGCCAGCAAGATACTCAGGCTGGGAGCAAAACCGAATGGGATTGATGCTCTGCCCTTAATGGTTCTGTCCTTTCCTCTCTGTCTACTTTAATGTTTTCCTTCTGAACTCAGCACACGATTCTGTTTTCCCACACCCTTCTGGAGCACAGAGCTTGGTCAGAACTCAGGGCCTGTTGCTCTCAGGTTTCAGGTGGTTGCACTGGCCTCGTCCTAAAGCAAAGATTAAGCTCTCTGATCGAGTAAGCCCATCCTGAAGTCACCAACAGTTAAAATGTTCTGTCTGGATATATTGGAACATGGATGTGCACAGGCTGAATGAAGAACAATTCCAGCAAATGCTGTCCTAAACTGTTCCTTAAAATAGGTCACACTGTGTAAGAGCTGGGGCTCCCTGGAATTTATTTGAAGGTTTAAACTGTTGATCTCTGGGTTTAGGAGTTGGATCCTGAGAAGCACCTTGGTTGGGTACCTAAATTTCATCCTAAATTTGTCGTGGGTTCCATGAGGATCATTGTGCATTGCCTCTCTCTTACCCCTGATTTGATGTTCCTTGCTGACCTCAGGGCAGTTATTTCCTTCTCTTTCATGGTGTTATTCAGGACACTGAGCTGCACTTGGCCAAGCACAGGCCCTTGCAGAACTCACTGGCAGCATTCCTCATGAATAATTGTCATTCTTATCAGTTAATTTGTTGTTAATCTTGCTAATAGGCTCCACATGTTTTTTTTTTTTTTTTTTATGGCGCTATTTTAGCAAAGCATTGCACAGCACTCTTTCAGATATTTCCTGGAAGCCTAAATGCAGTATATTTTATATATCTGCATAGTTACTGTTACCAGCCATATTTATGGGCTGACATTTAGCTTTTTGAAGATACCTGTTTTTCATAAACCAGAAAGATGGACATAAAGTGTGTGCCAGCTCCTCTCCTTCCCCTCTTCCACCATCTCACCTGTGTTGGGGCTCCAGCTGCTACTCTAGAAGTGCTCAGGGTGTCTGATTTCCCTCCCAAAATATTGCTGGTTCTTCATGTTCCCCCCTCTCCCACAGCTTCTCTACCTGGAACAGCTCCAGGCTTAGGGATTCTGAGAGTCCATCTGGGGGTTCCCACCTTTCCAGGACGAGGTTAAGTGGCCAGACAGACACAAATATATGACACATAAACTGTGGAAGGTGCTGTTCCAGTCTGTCTCTGTTGCTGCACAATAATTGGTCCCCAAAAAGGGAACCCTGGTGCTGTGTCCCTTCCATCCTGGCAGCTCCCTGGCTCCTTGCCATGTCCCATTTGTCCTGCAGTGCTTCCTTTCCATCCCTGCAGGCTCCAGCTCCTCTCTGCATACACAGAACGTTCTCCTTATTCCCCTCCCCAGCTTTAGTCACTGTTCCTGCCCCTGCCTGTGCCTGGTTTTGCCCTTTGTCTTTATTTCAGGGACCAGTTCACAGGCTCTCACTTGAAGTTCAGTTTCCACTTGTTACACATCCTTTAACACTTAATACTTCTTGATTAAAGGGAATTTTTAATGGAAAACATCCTTCCCCTGACTGTGAAACTGCCATACTGCCTGACTTTTTGGAGGGTTTTTTTTGTAGAACAGTGTGAAAATGTGTAAAATATTCTGGATTCCTGTAACCAGAGGAATATTGTTCTTTGCACCATTGC
Organism: Acridotheres tristis; assembly: GCA_037013685.1. Classification (NCBI taxonomy): domain Eukaryota; kingdom Metazoa; phylum Chordata; class Aves; order Passeriformes; family Sturnidae; genus Acridotheres; species Acridotheres tristis. Next base: position 19,293,089 of record CM072897.1, on the reverse strand, counting down.
TGAATGTTTCCCCTACTCCAGTGTTTTTGTCATTAATTTTGCATTAATGCATTTTAATGGAAATGCAGAGTGGAAAGACCACGTTTGGATGTAACTAATTTGTTGTTTCCTCAGGTTTCATCAAAACCATTTTTTGGTGCTTTGTTGGCACTTGTGTTGCACAGGAGAGAACAGGGAGGAGCTGAAAGCAAGTTTTTATGAATAGGCAGGGCCTTAATATTACATTTACTGTGCTTGGGATCCTCCACCCATTTCCAGTCTCCCTCAGCTGCTGGAATTGGGTGTTAGGAAAAGACATTTGGATCATTCCTGTTTCAGAGTGATGAACTCTCAGTACAGGTGTGGCAAAACCATTTGCCTCAACATGTACCTGTGCCTTCTGCAAATGGGCTTTATTATAATTTTCAAAGTGAAATTAGGAGAGGCTCCTGAGCTTAATTAGGAAAATAATAACTGGGAAACTATTAAAGAGCTCCTTTGGAGAAGTGGCTCTTTCCTTGGAGAAGCAGATCCTCTGGCAAAGCCAAATTGTGTTGTAGGGACAGAAAAGGAGGGAAAAAACAGCTCCTGGGGGCTCAGGGAGGTTCTAAAGAAGGACTCAGAGATGCTGAATTGTGTGTGTGTGTAAAATTCCACTGTGTCCAACCTTTCCAGCCTCGGGATCTGCCGGGAAGGGGAGTCGCCCCATGGACTTGGGCCCAGACTACAAACCCCCACTGGGAGGTGAGTGTGGGGCAGAGCTTCTCCATGGGCACACTTTGGTTCCAGTTTGGGGTCACCCAGGGCATACTCCAACAGCAGTTCCAGAGGTGTCCCTGCTGCTGCTGAGCTCCTGTGGCATTTCCATAAGCAGAGCTGCTCCCAGTGTGGTGTGAAATGGCTGCTGGAGTGGGAAATCAATTCTGTAGGAACAGATGAGGAAGGAAAACCCTCCTCTGCTCCTTCTGCTGGTCAGTGCTGTGTGTTGGGATTTCCTGTCCTCAGGGAATGCTCCCTGCTACAGGAGTTTTCCTTTGGAGCCAAGTGACCCCTGGAGGCTCCTGATCCAATTCCAGTGCTTGGGGGCTCCAAGGCAAGCCTGTGGTGCTGCAGGTTGAGCAGGATCCCAGACTGACTCTGCTCAGAGTGTTGAGGTTTTTGTGATAATTGAGTAGGCTGCACTTAAAATTTGACAGTCTTAGTAGGAAATGGATCTGTAAATCAACTTCCAAATGAATAATTGTACAGAAAGAGTTGGCAAATGCCAAAGAAACCAACATTTCTCATGAGGTCCAGCAGGATTCCAGGTGTCTTTGGTGGGCACTGCTTGCTTTTCCTGTGTAATAAATGAGCTTTTTCTCCTCTCCCCAACCCTCCCAGGCAGTAACAGTCCCCATGGCAGCCCCACGTCCCCCCTGGACAGCAACATGCTGCTGGTGATCATCGTGTCCGTGGGCGTCATCACCATTGTCATCGTCGTCATCGTCGCTGTCTTCTGCACCCGCCGCACCACGTCCCACCAGAAAAAGTAATGGGGCTGGAGGCCTGGCCCTGCCTGCCTTAGTGAACCCTATTATTTACTTCTTCATGATGCTTTAGGGTTTATTCCTTGCAATTCCTGCAGCTGTAGGTGCTGCTGCTGGTCTGGTTTTCCTGTCACTGTCCCCAGAGTTCCAAACCATCTGTTCACACACAGATCGGGGCAGTGCTTCCAGGTGTGCCTGCACTTGTCCCACCCCGAGGAGACATTGCCATTTACAAGTTTCCAAACTGGAGCCAGTGCATGTGTTGGGAGCTGGGAGAGCTCAAGAGCACAGGCAGCTCCTCACTCTTGCATGGGTGGACTCAGTGCATGGGCTGTGCTTGACATTATCCAGTTTTTAGTAGGATCACTGGAGTGAACCTGAATGTGGTGCTGGATTCCTTAGGAAAGTCCTCCAAAATCCTGGTGTTTATATCTGAATTCTTACCTCAGAGCATCTGCATTAATGCTGCAGCAGTGATGATCCTACTTACGGGCTCCTGTGGGGTCTTGCTGCATATTCTTTGAAAGACCAGAGCTGTATTGCTGTATTTGAAGTTTGAAAAGATGCTGTTATGCAAAACAGATTTTTAAGGAAGTGATGAAAAGCCAGGTTTGGATAGTCTGCAATTGCTCTGCTGCAGCAGGACCACCCTGCAGAGCTGCCTGAGAGGGAGCAGGGTTGGAGGAGCTGGCCCTGGCACACCTGGCAGCTGGGGTTGTGCTTGGGAGAGAGCAGCAGGGATGGGCCAGTGCCAGGAGATGTGTTTGATTTTCAGGGCAGAAATAACCCTGTGAAATATCAATTTCTGAGTGCCCTCAGCCAGGGAATAACCTGATCCCTGTCATTCATCATCTCCAGTGGGAGCCCCTGCCAGAGGCTCTGTTGGTGACATTTACCAATGTCTGAGCCATTCCCAGGAGCTCTGCTCCCAAAGGGACCCCTCCTCCAGCTTTGCCATGGCCCAAAGTGAGGAATCAGTGTGGAGAGAGTGCTGAAACCTACATTTTGCTTTCCCAAAATTCTGCCATCCCAAATCTCTGCTTCACCATGGTTTGCTGCTGCTGCTGCTCAGCACAATGGGAACCTCCCTAGTGGGATGTGTCCAGCCTGAGCGGGGCTGGAAGGAACGTTCCTGTCATTAATCCTGTGTTCCCATCCTCTTGGGATAACTGACTGTCTGCACCTCCTTCTCCAGCTGCTGCTGGAGCTTGGTGAGCCCAGGATATGGGCACAGCACTGGAATATTCTCTCAATAACCAGAATTCCTGCAAACTTAATTCTTCTTCAGTAAGGCTGGGCTGCAGAGCCAGGGCTGCACATGGGATACCATTGGAGACAAATTCCATGGCACTGGAGTTTAGGGTGTGCTTTGAGGTGTCAGTGGGGTTTGTTTGCAAGATTCAAAGCTCCCTGCCCAGTAGGAAACTTGTGCCCAGCTGGATGCAAGACCTGAGGGAAATCCCAGGGAAAAGTTGCCTTTTCCAAGAAGTGAAGAACATCTCCTTTGCTTTCCTTCCCAGGAAACGAGCTGCCTGCAAATCCGTGAATGGCTCCCACAAGTACAAAGGGAACTCCAAAGATGTCAAACCTCCAGACCTTTGGATCCACCACGAGAGGCTGGAGCTCAAACCCATTGATAAATCCCCAGATCCTAATCCCATCATGACAGACACCCCCATCCCTCGCAACTCACAGGACATCACCCCGGTGGACAATTCCATGGATGGCAATATCCATCAAAGGCGGAACTCCTACAGAGGTGAGGGGCCATGAGGAGTGAAATGCATTTTACTGTGCCTGGTGAAATCACTTGATTGACAGATAATTAAGTTACTCTTTTCTGTTCCCGTTTTCCAAGTAGTGAATTGGGCTTGTTCCTGGTTTCTAAGACTCTGAAACGGGTGGATCACATGTTTTGGTGACCAGGAGTTATATCATTACTTTCTCTTGGTAAATACTGACTAGTAATGGGAAGATCATCTCACATCTTATTAAACCACTGAAGTTGTTTCTGATCTTCCAGCCCAGAGCTGAAACACTGCCAGAAGTTTGCACTGGGGCCTGGAGAGCTTCTCCAGTCCCAAAAATCCTCACTGTCTTCACCCCACCTTCCTGCGAAGGGGGAAAGGGCTGTTTTTATCACTGGAGACTCCAAGACTTACCTGGGAACAGGAATGAAGGGAGGAGTGTTGGAATGCTGCCGTGGTTCCAGGAGCCAGGCTGCAGAGGAGTAATGTCACTGTCTCCCCTCAGGACACGAGTCCGAGGACAGCATGTCCACCCTGGCGGGAAGGAGGGGCATGAGGCCCAAGATGATGATGCCTTTTGATTCTCAGCCACCTCAGCGTAAGTGAACACCCCCATTCCTGCTGGAGCCACTCCCTGCTCCCAGGAAATCCCATCCTGGGCAGCAGGAACAGCTCAGAGGAGGCTCCTGAGCCCCTCCTGGTGTGGGCAGCGAGGCCTCATTAGAAAGGACTGGGAGTGTCTGTACTGGGGTGAGGGCAGGAGCGTGTCCAGATCTGTCTGTCCCAGTCTGGGGCTCTCCAGGGACAGCCTGTGGGCCTGGCTGCTTCTTGTAGTCATTCCATTGGAACTCTGCCAGTGTCCAGCTGTTCCATAGGAGCTGGAGAGTGCTGGAATCTTTGTCAGGTTCCCCACTGTTGGTTTGCCCAGCCCAAGCAGTCAGCATGCTCTTTGTCTCTGCAGTTGCTGCTCTCAGAGCCTTCTCTGACTTTACTCTGAGCTCCTTGAGACCTCTTTGCCCTGGGATACTTCTCTGATACCAAAATTACCATTATGAAGAAATATTTTAGGAATTAAACAATATATGTGGAGTTTTCAAATGACTCCAAGGTGACTGAACTTCTGAACAGCCAGACTGAAACTCTGTGTGAGGACACCAGTGAGAGGCTCAGGAGTTGCTGTGCAGGGGCAGAACTGGGAAGTAAAATCACACCAAGCTCACTCAGGCTGATCTTTAGACTTCCCTGATCTCTGTGATGATGTTCCACTTGTAGCCAGCTGACTGCTGCCACAACCCCTCTGTTTTGTGGAATTATTTCAGAGTAGTGCATTGCATTTCCACTTTCTTTTTGCTTTAATTAAAAACTGAACTGAGGACTTGATGTTCTTGATCTCTACCTACTTTTTCAAGTGTCCTGATGACCTGATTGCTCAGTTTGTGAATTTTCTTGTTCTACGACCTTTTTCCAAGAGTAGCATCTGGTTTCATGGTTTTACACTAAGCAGACTGATCTCTTTGTTGTCTCCCAGCTCTCCCTGTGTGAGGAGGGAGCAGAGGATGCAGTTTTACACTAAATTCCTTAGGAGCTGGTCAAGCCTGGCTGCTTCCCCCTCTGTCAGCTCCTGCCTTGCCTGGGGGACACAGACCAGGCCCAGGCCCTGCTGGTGCCTCGGGCTGGAGCTTGGCTTTGAGCCTTGGACTCTCCATCCTCTTTGTGAAAGCTCTGAGGGCCCCAGCTGCAGGCTCTGCTTTGTGGGAGTGGAAACATCAGTGTGGGGTCTGCAGGTGCCCTTCTGGCAGGAGCTTCACAGGGAGCTCACCCTGGCACATGAGGCCATTTCTCAGTGAGCCCCAGCAGGACCATTCCATGTGTCCAACTCTGGGCCTGCACAACCTTCCATGGCTTTCTTCACCCACTGGAGCATTCAGACTGTTTATTAATTACATCCGAAGTACTGAATTATGCTAATTCACTGTGCCATTTTAGTTTAATTTGCAGTAATGGTATGTACCTAGTGACTTCCTTTTCTGCCCCTGGAATATAGAAATTCTGGAAGGATATTTGGAAGCAAAGGGCTGTTTATTATTTAACACACCTCATTTCCTCTTTATCACCATACTGTATAGGGATAACAGATCTGTGTTCTCTTTATTCTTCTTCTGAACTTTTCCTTGGAATCAAGCAGTGCATTAAGAGCTGGTGGCACAGTTTTTGGAGCTGTAACTGGGTGATTATTTTTGTCCTAAGCATCTTTGAGGTGTGATAACGCAGGGGTTTAAGCTGGGTTGTAAATCAGCCGAGGGTCTGGCTCCCTGCTGGAGAAGGGAGCAGGGATGAGAGTCCCCAGCCTGTCCTGTGTGTGTGTGTGTTAAGTGTTTCTCTGTCTTGTGTTCATCCACAGCTGTGATTAGTGCTCATCCCATCCATTCCCTCGACCCCCCTCACCACCATTTCCACTCCGGCAGCCTCGCCTCTCCAACCCGCAGCTTCCTGCACCACCAGCTCAGCCCGTGGCCCCTGGGCTCTGCCATGTCCCATTCGGACAGGGCCGACTCCACAGGTGAGAGACCAACCCTCAGCGAGGTGTTGCTTGGTGGAACCTGGGAATTGGAGCCTGGAGCTGGGGCAGTCTCCTCTCTGGGGTTCCATGAGGCATGGGTTAAGTACAGACAGAATCCTGGATGGGCTGGGTTGTCCTGGGCAGGTTGGATATTGATCCTTGGCACCCGTGGTGGTGGCCTTGGAAAAGGGGGTTTCATGTTTTATGCACATCTCCAAACAGGGGTTCCTCCTGCTAAAACCTCCGACCCTGGAGTCTGAAGCATCAGATTAACTCTGAGCTGCTTCATGGGATAACTTTTTCCCTAATTAATACAGTTCGAAACCAACAGGGAAGGAAAGTCCAGGCTTGGTTACTGAGAATGGGGGGCATACAAAGAATGGGGGTGATTTCCATGCAGCACTTTCAGGTTTGATCAGAATCATTTGCAGTGATTTAGTTCTAGAGAGCACTAAAGTCTCCAGTGCTCTGAAAAATTCCAGAGCAGTGGTATTGCTAAATGTGCACATGGGTAATGTATTGGGATGAAGCAAACTCTGAGCTTCTCTACTTTAAGGTCAACATTGAAGGTGTCACAGCCAAAAGTGTTGTTTCCTTATGAAAACAGTTCCTGAGGCTGCAACATCCATTCCAGCTGAAACCATTCCATGAGTCTCAGTAAATGGATTTCAAGTGTGGCTCCTCTGTGACCACCCCAGTGCTGTGTGCTTGAAGAGTTCCTAGTTAAAAACGCCAATAATTTTGTACTCTGGGGTAAAAGGAGGCTGCAGATTCGTGTTCTGTGCTGTTTGTCTGAGGATTGGAACGTGGAGCTGTTTCAGTGCCAAAGTGTTGATGTGATGTTGCTGGAGAGGTGGAATCACTCAGCTCTCAGCTCCTTTAGTTCCCATTGAGCTGATGCTCACCTCGGAGCAGCCAGGGGTCACTCCCTGCACTGACAGTGCCCTGGGAGGAGGTGCTGGGGCCATGTGGCCCTGGAGCCCATTCCAGTTAGGAATAACCCTGTTGGTGTGTGTGTTGGGAATAATCCCGTTGGTGTGTGTGGGTGTGTGTGTGTTATCAATAACCCCTTTGGTCTGTGTGTGTCTGATCAATAACCCCTTTGGTGGGTGGGTGTGTGTGTGTTATCAATAACCCCTTTGGTCTGTGTGTGTCTGATCAATAACCCCTTTGGTGGGTGGGTGTGTGTGTGTTATCAATAACCCCGTTGATCCGTGTGTGTGTTATCAATAACCCCTTTGGTCAGTGTGTGTGTGTTAGCAATATCCTCGTTGCTCCGTGTGTGTGATCGGTGTCCCCGTTGTTCCGTGTGTGTTAACAATAACCCCTTTGGCGGGTGTGTGTGTGATCAATAACCCCGTTGGTGTGTGCGTGATCGGTGTCCCCGTTGTTCCGTGTGCGTGATCGGTGTCCCCGTTGTTCCGTGTGCGTGATCGGTGTCCCCGTTGTTCCGTGTGTGTGATCGGTGTCCCCGTTGTTCCGTGTGCGTGATCGGTGTCCCCGTTGTTCCGTGTGTTGCAGAGTCTGTCCGGAACACGCCCAGCACGGACACGATGCCGGCGGCCTCGGCCGTGCCGAGCGCGGAGCTGCCCGAGCCCGAGGGGCCGTTCCTGCCCGCGGAGGAGGAGCCCCAGGGCCCCCCCACTGCCCACGTGCGCCCCTCGCACCCCCTCAAGAGCTTCGCCGTGCCCGCCGTGCCCTCCGCCGGGGGCCCCTTCGACCCTGCCCTGCCCAGCACCCCCCTGCTGACACAGCAAGGTGAGACAGCGCCGCGGGCAGGAATGGGGATTTCAGGGATAAAGGGAGGCCAGAGCTGGGAATCAAAGGGAATATGGCAGAGGCTGGGGTGAGTTTTGTTGGTGTCATTTTCTGTACATAGATCAGACGATTTAAATCCAACACTCCCTAACTGAAGTGTTCCTGTTCTCCTGATAGAATCCTTTTCCTTCCTGGAATCATGCCATACTGCTTTGGGTTGGAAGGGAGCTTTAAAGCCCATCCAGTCCCACCCGCTGCCATGGGCAGGGACACCTTCCACTATCCCAGAGTGCTCCAAGCCCTGTCCAGCCTGGCCTTGGGCACTGCCAGGGATCCAGGGGCAGCCACAGCTGCTCTGGGCACCCTGTGCCAGGGCCTCCCCACCCTCACAGCCAGGAATTCCTTCCCAATATCCCGTCTGTCCCTGAGCAGTGGAAGCCGTTCCCCCCTGTCCTTCCTCTGCTCCTTCCAGGAGCCCGGTGAGCAGGCAGCAGAGCCCCTGAGCCGAGCTGACCGTGTCCCAATCCCTTCGCAGCTCCCAGCCACGCCCTCCACGCGGTGAAGACGGCGTCCATCGGCACCCTGGGCAGGACTCGGCCGCCCATGCCCGTGCTGGTGCCCAGCGCCCCCGAGGTGCAGGAGACCACGCGGATGCTGGAGGACTCGGAGAGCGTAGGTGTCCCCTGCCCGGGCTGGCAGGGCTCACTGCCGGGGATCTGCAGGGATCTGCACTCCCACTGCTCCCCTGCCCAGCTACCTGCGTAGGAAATGGGGGGAGAGTCCTGCTGAATCCTGCAGCTGCAGCTTCCCCAGCTGCTGCAGAGCATTTCCAGTGCCATTCCCGACCTGCTGCAGAGCATTCCCACTGTCATTGCACGTGGAACATTTGACTTTAATGTCGCTGTGTTCCAAGCCATCATCCCAAATATGTTTGTAAATTCTCACGACAAAGCTTCCTGACTTTTGGGAAGGGTGCAGCCAACTGTTGGGCTGCTTTGGAAGCAGCTTTTAAGGAATGTTTTGGGTGTGAAGCACTGGAAGAGCTGTTTTCCTTTCAAATTGCAAGCCAAAGAGTTGTTCCTGTGGCCATTGTGTCACCTGTTAATATACAAATATTCCCTGTTGCATTACTGCTACAGGAAATACTCGTTTGGAATTTATTTTTTATTTTTTTTCCTCATTGTCCTTTTGTCACGTGTTTTTTACTCTCCTGATTTTATTTCTGTATGTGCTGGTATGGAAACTTGATCTTGGTGCCCTTTTGTGCTTCTCTCACTCCTGCTTTATTAATTTTATTTGGTCAGTACCAAATGCATACTCCTCAACTATTTTGTAACATTTAAATAGAGCCATTAATACTTTTCTCATTAATTTATTAGTGCAAGAGTAGAGTCACAGTCAGCACAAAAGACCAGGTTAAATTAAATTACAGGTTCAACTATGAGTCTAAAAATGTAAATTATCAGTTGTAAGATGGGGTTCAGTGATTTGAATTAATTCTGGGTTTTTAGGAGAACCTTTAGGAATCAGTTTAAGGAATGAGTTTACTTCCAGCTGCTGCTCTTTATCCCAGTCAGGAGTTGGCAGGTGATGTGTTGGGCGCAGGATGGGGATGACTTTGCTGGACAGTGCAGAGGTTTGGTAAACTGGAAGTTCTTTGCTCTAGAAATGAAGGAGGAGGTTTGTGTGCAAGAACAGGTCAGGGCTTGAAGCTGCTCAGAACTGGGAAGGACTTGGTCAGGAAGGGTTTGGAGGTGAGCCAGGCCACGGTGCCTGTCCACAGTGGTGACAGAAATGAGACAGCTGTGCCTAAAAATGCATGGGTTTAGCAACTACCCTGATCCCAAAGAGCTTTGTTGAAGTGATTCCTTTGACCTTTTTTCCTGTTAAGCTGGGAAGATCCTTCTCAACTGCTTTGGTTCAAAGGCAGGGATTGAGACAGGAAAACAGGGCTGAAGCACAACTGGCCCAAGAGCTGCACGTGGAAAAGAGGGATCTTTCACATTTGTGGCCATTCCTGAGTCGGGGTCAGGGCGTGCAGCAGGGAGTGCCCACTCCTGGGGTTCCTGCTGTGCCCCAGCTGTGAGTGACCCTTTCCCTGTTTGCAGAGCTACGAGCCAGACGAGCTGACCAAAGAAATGGCCCACCTGGAAGGACTCATGAAGGACCTCAACGCCATCACCACGGCGTGACCGCCCCGACGCCATCCACAGCACCGCCAGTCTCGGACTCAGCCTTGGAACACAAGGAATTGTACAGAGGAAAAACTAAAGGAAACAAAAAAAAAATACCCAAGCCAGAAAGAGGGACAGCACATGAGAGCAAAGGGGGGAGAGGAGGAGAGGAAGCAGCTGGAGGTGACCCGAGTGCCACCCCTTGTCCTGCAGCGGAGCCACGTGGGATTGCAGCAGCTCCTGGCAGGATGGGATCCAGCAGGACAAAAGCAAAGCAAAGTGGACTCGCCATTAGTTTTTTTCTGGTCAGGTTTTGTCTCAGTGGTGTGATTGCCCTGCCTTTTCAGTGTTGGACATTGGCATTTATGTACAATTTTATTTGTGTTTTTATTTTATCTTTTTTTATAAAAAGGAAAAAAATATTGTAATAAAAAAAAAAAAGGAGAAACTGTTGTTTTCCACAGCCTAGGCTGAGGTTTGACTGCTTGTTCTATTGTGTATGAAAATTCATTGCCAGTGTGGGTTGTTCTGTTTTGGTTTTTATTCTGTGTATAATTACGTCCCCTTCTGGCAGTTAATCCATGGCCTTTTGGGATGCTGCACTGCTCTTTGTAAGCTTTTTTTATTATTTTTATATTATAATTATTAAAAGCCTGACTTTCTCCTCTCATCACTGTGAGATTCCCGGTCTGTTTGAATTGAGGTGTAATTGGAGAGCCTTGTTTGTCGCTTTTTGTGCAGTTTCAATATTTTTAGTGGGGGGAGAAGTAGCTGGGGAAGGGGAGGGCATCCCGGGGAGGGTTCATTCCTGTTGTTTTCCTGTCTTTTTCCAGTGACTGGGAATACTGAAGAACAAGGAAACATCTTCAGCTGTACTGTGTGTCAGATCACTGAGCACAGGGAGTCTCCTTTAGGAACATTCAGAGAATTCCTCCTGGGAATTGGGGTTCTCCTGTCCAGGTGACCCTACAGAAGCTTGTTTTGGCAGCTGTTTTGTTGTTGTTCGTTTAAAGATGGATCAGTAGCCTTGGAAGTGCAGAGTGAGAGCTCAGCAAGGCTGCAGGGCTGGGGTTGAACCCCCTGGGCTCAGAGAACTTCAGGATCTTCCCATTCCAAACACCCCAGGTCCTGCCTGGAGAGCACTGAGTATCCACAGGGTCCTGCAGCAGTGGCCCTGTCCCAGGCCATCCCAACAGGAATCCTGCTCAGAAGGATTCCTCGGGCACAAAACAAGGCAAAAATGTATTTTTTTTACGCTTTGGAAACCATGTAAAAATAAACCCAGTATTGGTGACCCAGGTGCTGTTCACAGATGTGTCTGGAAAGGGAGGAGAGAGAACAGGGAGCTCCAGGGAGGGGAGGGAACAGGGATGTTCCTTCTCTCTTTGTGTGCTTGCCTGGCTCTGTCCTTCTCTGCATTAAAAAAAGGGCTGGAGTTCAGTAAAATGAGAAAAAAAAAAAAAAGAAATCCCAACCAGCTGCCAATGAATTCCTGTGCAATTCCACTTTAGGATAAAAGGAATCCCAAACTTCCTGATGGTGTGGGGGATGGGATTTGAGAAGCTCAAATCTCTGCCAGGAGATTTCCACCCAAATGGCAAAAAGAACTTTGCTTCCTTTGCTTTCCATTATCCCCTGAACTGAAGCTGAAGCTCCCTGTCCTCCTGTCCTGTCACTGGGAGAAGGGAGAGCCACAGAATCCCTGAGGAGAGCAGGGATTGAGGGTGGGGTCACTTCCTTTCTTTTCCTGGACTCTGTGTTGTCATTTCTGGGCCATTTCCTGCATTTATTTATTATTGAGGGAGGGGAGGGAATTGAATAAATTGTAGCACCATGGGCCACCTGGAAAATTAATGTTTGGACTTTTAATCCGTACAATTCAGGGCAAAATAAGCTACAGAACATGTATTTAAAGAAGAAAATCCACCCCCTGGCCTGAAAGGAGGGTGTGGACCTGTTCCTTTGCCTATTTTTTACCTATACCCAAAGAAATGCCATCCTACACACACAGTATTCCCAGCTGGGGGCCTTTGTGAATATTCCTTATGTAGAACACCATGAATGTTAATATTGTCATTGAATTTGGGGAGGGGGAATATTTTTAATGATAAAACAACTGTTCAAAGTTGGTTTTTTAAGGTTAAACTGAAAAAAAAAAAAGAAAAAACTTATTCAATTCAGTGTACAATCTGTATTGCACTTTTTCACATTTTAATGCTACGTTTTCTTACATATCCTGTGATTTTAACTTTGGAACATTGTGTATCCTTGTAGTGTCATAGTCCAGCTGTGCAGTGACAGCTTCCCTCAGACATTTGGGGAAAAAGGAACAAACCAAACGTGTACATTGTTTTATGATTCTCATGTAGAAGAATTTCAAGGACTGCTGTAGATGTCGACCTTTCTGTACAATTTTTTTGCTTTTCTGTAGTATTTGCTGTATCTTCTATGGCTTTTTTTAATAACTTCATGTTTATTATTTTGTATTGGGCATCCAATACACTTTTTTTAATCCAATCAACTCCTGGGCTTTTTGGAGAGTTTATTTATAGTCGGTACAGTGACCAGGTTTGGGGGTTTACTTGCCCTTTTTTTCCTTGCTGTGGGTTGTGTTCTCCAAAGAAAGAAGAGAACTGTTCTCCCTCCCTCAGGCTTTGTGCAGACACTGAACCTGGAGCATTTTCCTGTCTCCCTATTTCAAAGCTCCACGGTAAAAATAACACCTTTTAATTAGCAAGCAGAGAAGGAAGGGGTTCAAATCAGTGGAAGTACAAATAATAGCCTTAATAAACTGGGAAATAATGGAAAAATAATACCATAACCATGGGATATTGCACTTTCTGTATTTGGATTGTGAAGTGCAGTCATTGATCTCCTTGTTGCCACCCCCGTGCTGATTGCAGCCTCTCCCTGGTCCTCAGCCGTGTCCCTGCTCCTGCCATCAGCCCAGGGTCTGTGTCACCACTCTGTCCCTCAGCTCCTTCTGCTCCCTCGTTCCTTCCCCTCGCACAGCCCAGGGGGAAAGGGGCCCTGGAATTCTCCCGGGGGGATGGGCCTGGAGCGGGGCCGGGGCAGCTCAGCCGTGTCAGAGCTGGTGGGGGGCCAGGGGACAAAACTGGGGAACATTTCCTATGGAAGGTGTAGGAGAGCAGATAAACCCTGCCCGGACTCGCCGACCCCAGGCCCTGAGCCTGGGGACACTGCCCGCGGTGGGGGGTGGGAGCTGAGCTTTTCCAGCCCTGACCAGTCTGGGATTCACACGGAATCACCGCGCTGGGAAAACCCAAACCATCGAGTCCAACCTGTGCCCAAACCCCAGAGCACTGAGTACCACATTCAGGAATTCCTTGGACACCTCCAGGGATGGGGACTCCAAACATCCCTGGGCAGCCCCTTCCAATGCCTGGCCACGTGGTCCCAGAAGAAATTCCTCCAGTGTCCAACCTGACCCTTCCTGGCACAGCTTGAAGCTGTTTCCCCTTGTCCTGTCCCTGTCCCCTGAGAGCAGAGCCCGACCGTCCCCTGCTGTCCCCTCCTGTCAGGGAGTTGTGCAGAGCCAGAAGGTCCCTCCTGATCCTCCTTTTTCTCCAGGCTGAGCCCCCCAGCCCCGTGCTCAGGTTCTGCCACACCGAGAGCGTTCCCCGGGCACGGCGGAGCCCCTGGGCCGCGTCGCTGTGCCCGGGCCGTGCCGGGGCAGCCCTGCAGGGCCGCGGTGACATCGCAGCCCGGGGACAGCAGATGGCAGCGGTGCCTCGCTGCTGAGAAACTGCAGCGCTCGCACGGCCCGAGCCGAGCGCCTGGAAGGGATGAGGGACCCACAGCAACGCTGCTGCCTCGGACGGGCAGCGCCGGGAGCGGCTCACGCTGCAAATCCCACTTTCTCCAAGTTTTTTTTTTTTAGTGGCTTCCGACCCAGAACCAAGGGTTGCCTCAAACACCTGCAATAATTTTGGGCAACACTTGCAGGCTTTTGCCCAGAAAAAGCAGCCACCCCTCTCCACCTGAACTGAGACTGGATTTGATCCAAAACTCTCTTCATCTCAGCAGAAGCGTTTCTGCAGCAGCTCAGGGTGATTCAACTCAACAGCTTTTATCAAAAACACTGAACGATTGCAGCTTTTCGTAGGATCCCAGAATGGTTTGGATGGAAGGGACCTTAAAGCCCATCTCATTCCAATCCCAGGCCCTGCCATGGGCAGGGACACCTTCCACTGTCTCAGGGTGCTCCAAGCCCCAGTGTCCAACCTGGACACTTCCAGGGATCCAGGGGCAGCCACATCTCTTCCCTGTCCTTTAGTAATCCATAATCAACTGTTCCCAGCTATTTCCCAGTTCCACTCCTGTTTCCCAGCCTTCTTCCAGCACACACTGCCTTTCCCTCTCCAGAGGCTCCCCCAGGGCTGTAACTTTGGGCAAACACTGATTTTCCCTGGTAGTATCTTAGGAGGAAATCCTGTTCCCCAAGCATCTCACCCCAGGGAGCTGCCAGGGGTGCTCTGCCCTCACTGGCTTGGGCACAGTGGCAGTGTCACCACCTCCCTATTTTAGCACCCAAATGCACCAGTGTCACCAGTGCCGGCCGTGGGGACACGAGGTGGTGCTGCTCCTGTAGCTGCAAATCCAGGCACGGCCAGCCCTGGACACACCACCCTGCACCCCAGGGATCTTCTCCAGCTGCTGCAGAGGCTGCGAGGACTAAACAGGACAAGCTGGAGGTGTAGCAATGAAATCATCACTCATGAACTTAACCCAGGACTCGCCCTCGGTGGGCTGCAGGCAAGGGAAGGCTGGGCTGCCCCAGGCTCCTCTCCTGGAGCTTTGGCTGAGCCCCTTTGTCCCTCCTGTCATGGCAGGCTGGCTGTGGCTCCACCTCCTCAAGGTGAGGGGAGCTCTTCGCTCCCGGCTGCAAAGCTGAAGGGAACAGAAGGAGAACCCCGAGCTGGCAGGGCCTCAAAGGCGGAGCTGCAGCGTCCAGGGGCAGGTGCAGCTCGGTCTGACCCGACTCCAGCCCCGCCGGGGCCCTTTGACAGCGAGCAGAGGCAGCTGCTGACCCCCAGGTGCCCCCCTGCAGGACACGGACACCGGCCTGGGGACTCCCGGGGGCTGCGGGGCACAGGGTTGGGGTCAGACGGGGCGTGGGGAGCCCGGGCAGGGGTTTTCCCTGGATGGGGGGTTCCCGACCGCCCATCCCGCCCTCCCGGATCCCGGCGTCCTCGCGCGCCAGGAAAACACAGGAGCCCATCGCTCCCCGTGGCAGCGTCTCCATGGTGACAGCATCCCCTGCGTGCATCCCCTGCGTGCATCCCCCCCTGCATCCCCTGCGTGCATCCCCACCCGTGCATCCCCACCCGCGCATCCCCCCCTGCCGGGGATGCCGGGGCCGGGGCTCCGCTCCCTCCCTCCCGCACGGGGCTTTCCCCGCTCGGGCTGCGGTGACAAAAACAGCCCCTGGCACTGCAGGCGGGCGCTGAGGCACCGGCAGGGAGCAGCTGCCAGGGAATCCTCGCCAGGGGCTCTCCACACTCCCGGCGCCATCCCAAACCCTCTCCCAGCACCCCCAGCCCCGAGGGCTGTCCCTGTCCCAAGGAGCAGCGGGACCGTGTCCTGCCCTCCCCAGCCTCCCCTCTCCTTTTCCCCACCTCTGTCCCTGCCTGGCTGCTCCTGCTCCTACGGAATTCTCCACCTTTTCCGCAGGGGCACAGAGCCCTCACAGCATCCCCGTACCGAGGCCAGGCTGCAGGAATAGGGGCTTCCATGGCTGCATTCCCTCCTGCTTCCCTGGATCCTGACAGCAATTCCTGCCCTCCCTTGCCCAGCTCTGGGCACCAGCACGGATCAGTGGGGCCGTTTTCCCACTTGGAGAGAAAGGGAGAAAAGCTGCGCTGGTACAGGCAATGCTGGAAGGGAGGGGAAATCAAAAAGGACAAGGCACCCCCAGACGTGAGGCTGGGGGGGAAGAAATACTGCCCACTCCTGGCTCCAAATATGCCAGCACAGAGGAGACCCTAAAAATAGGGCACACAGCCCAATTCCCAGATCCAGCACCTTCCAGAACCTTCCACTCCAACCAAGTCCCCCAGAGCCTCCAGAGAGAAGCAGGAGAGGCCAGGGGGACAGAGCTCAGCCTTGCCCCACAGCTGCCCCCAACAGCCAGGAATGAGGACCAGCAGCACCCCCAAAAGGTGGGGTACAGGTGATGAGTCTCCTCCAAACCCCCCCACTCCTACCCAGGCAGACACAGGAGAACCTACTGGTCCTTCCTGCTGTTTGTTGCAAGGAGCTGGACTGGGAGAAGCCAAACTGGAACCTGCATGTGCCCCACACTCCCCAGGGTGTTTCCCATTACCTCCATCCCAGGTATATCCCATCTCTATCCCAGGTGATTCCCATCCCCATCCCAGGTGATTCCGATTCCCATCCCCATCCCAGGTGATTCCCATCCCCATCCCAGGTGTTTGTTTCCCATTTCCATCCCAGGTGATTCCCATCCCCAGCCTCAGGACATTTCCCCGAGTCCCAGCTCAGCTGCTCGAGGCTGTCTCTGCCCACCCAGCTGGGCTTTGCTTTTCCTGGAAAGGGGGCAGGGAGCATGGGGCGTTAACGGGATGGGAGCTGGAGTGGGGACATCCCTTCCCAGCCAAGGCTGCTTTGTGAGAACTGCTGGGATCTAATAAAACCCATCAAGCAAAGAACAGCATCATGATAAATTAGAAATGGATGCTGAGTCCCCGCAGTGCTGTGACTCACGGGCTCCCAGAGGATATTCCAGAGTGCCCGAGGCTGGTGTCTGACTGGTTTTATACCACTTGAGCCAAACCCTGTGATTTAGGAGACCACTTTGCTGGAGACAGGGAGTTTAAAAAGGTGGGAGTTGTGCCACGAGTGCCTCCAGGTGTCCCTGCTCCTCCCCGGGGCACCCGCAGCTCCTGTTGGGTCTGTGGGGTGGAGCTTTCATGGCAGAGCTGATTAAAGCCACACCTCAAGCATCCGTGTAGAGCTGAGTGTGACTGTCCTCGGTTCCACAGACTCCCCAGGAGCACCGGGCTCACAGGGACATGAAGCACATTGGAGCAGTCCTGATGCTCCAGTGTCTGTCACAAGAGGGGTGTGAAGCAGCAGGAAAAGTGATCAATCCCTCGGGACTCGATCCTGCCTGGCAGTGCAGCCGCGGGCAGAGATGTTCAGGCAGCAATGCGCTCTCAGCCCCGTGCCCCAGGGAATCCATCAAGGCTGCTGTGGGAAGCAGGAATGCTCATGTCCTCCCTCCATCCTTCCTCCCCAGAGTGACAGGTCACCCAGCCGCCCAGGCCCGGTGGGTTGGCTCCAGCAGCCCCGGGATGTGCTGCTCCCCCAGCCCACGGAGCTCCCTTCTCCAGGGACTGTTCCCAGGATGCAGAGACAGCCGGGACAGCTGGAGCCACCAGCCCTGGTGCTGGGTGGCCTTGCGGAGGGGCTGAAGGGACGGGCACGCTCGGGGCCGGAGCTGACACATCCTGCGGTGTGGACAGCGCCCCTGGAGCGCCCCTGGAGCTGCAGCTGGCCCCGGGCCACCGGGACGGGCTGGAGGGGCCACAGCACGAGTCCGGGGGGACACAGCACGAGTCCGAGGGGCACAGCACGAGTCCGAGGGGACACAGCACGAGTCCGGGGGGACACAGCACTAGTCCCCGCCGCTGGCACCGCGTGAGCCCCGCTCCCAGCCCGCCCAACAGAGCGGCTGTGTAAAAACACCGAGCCAAAGAAAGAGGGGAAAATGACCCTGAAGAGCTCTCTAATTTGCAGCACAGCCAGGAGAGCGGCTCCCGGGGAGGGGAAGGCGTGCAGACGCGTGGCACCGGCAGGAGCTGTTAACGCCTTCCTGCCCGGCTCCGCTCCAGGCTGTCCCGGTCCCCTCCCGGGCACAGGCGGCTCCTGCAGCGGGAGGGCAGAGTGCCCGCAAAGGGCCCGGCATCGGCATCGCTGCAGCTCCCGTTTCAGCCCGGGGAGCTGCGGTGTCTCCTCGCTGAGACCAAGGAGCATCTCCCTCTCCTGAGGGGATCCAGCGAGCTTTGTTCCAGCCAGGAGCCTGGAAAGGCAGCGGAGGGAGCAGCGCCCGTCGCTGATTGGGGTCGGCGGGGCTGCTGAAGGGAGAGAAATCGGCTCTCCTGCCTCTGCAAATGGCAGAACCAAGTCAGGGCTTTGTTCTCTTAATTTGCCTTAATGGCACCACCTTCAGCTCCATTAAAACCAGAGCCTAAAGCCAGAGCGGGGCTTAGGCAAAGGGCGTTGGAATTAGTGATAAAGACTGTCTGGGGCCTCTGCAAGTGATGTGGCAAAACCAGCGTACATAAACCCGAGCTAAAATTCAGCCTCTTTTCATCGAGAGGAGAGAACAGGCAGGGAGGGGATGGGTTTGGAGACCCCCTGCCCATCCAAGGAACAGTGCCCAGGCACTCCTGGCACAGGGACAGGGCTGGGGACATCGGGCACTGTGCTCCCCGAGGCCACTGGGGAGCTGCACGGAGGGCAGACCGTGCTTTCAGCCAACACCTTGCACAGCTGGAGCACAGCTGGAGCTCCAGCAGGGAAAGTCTGCGCTGGAAAGCGGGAGGTGCTGAGCTCTGACCTGGAGACCTTGGGCTGTCCCAGCTTCTCCCCTGGGCTCCCCCTGCCAGAAGAGCAGCGTCCAGCCAAGGCTGCACCTGTGCCAGGAGCTGATAGCGTCGCTCACAACGTGCCTGAGCAGCTTCATTTAATTTCTGCAGGTTTCTGAGTGTAGATTTGGGCTGACAAACTGAGCCACAGGGGCCAGAGGCACACACGAAACCTGGGACCACGATGGGAGCATTTCTCCATGTGGGGCAAGGGGCAAACCTGACCAAGGAACTGCAGAGACGATGAAAAGCTGCTGCAGAATCACCTCCAAGCCCTGAGAGCAAACCCGAACTGCAGCTTGCCCAGCCCGGCTTCTCCTCCCCGCTGCAGAGGGGAGTGTCCGAGCCCAGGCCGGGGTCAGCAGAGGGAAAGATCCCCCCTGATCCCACACACGTCACCCCAGCCAGGGGTGGAGGGCTGGGGCATGGCTGCAAGGGGCAGAGTGTGTGCAAAGGAAGTCTCTGACATCAGACCGCCTCCAGCAAAGAGGGAATGCTCATTTGTGCATCCAGACTCCTGGCACAGGGGTCTGCGCTGGCTCCAGGGATCCTTCCATGGGCTGGCTCTGCCCTCCCCTCTCTCCTGGGACTCCCATGGTGCTGATGTCCCTCTGGGGCTTGGAGACGTGGCTGCAGTGCTGGGCAGGGGAATTATTCCCAAGGGAAGGGTCCTGCCTCACCAGGTGCCAGCTCTGTCTCCAGCTGCCTTCCCTCTTGCAAGCAGAACTGCTGGCCAGCCTTTATTCCAAGAGTGATCCCAGCACTCCCTGCCAGGCTGCCCAGAAGCCAACCCTGGCCCCCTCCTGTCCCTCCCTCAGCTCAGGAGCTGGTCCCACCTTGTCCCCCAGGGCTGTGTTTCCCTCTGTGTCCGTGTCCCAGGCGGGCACACGGCTGCTGGCAGGGCAGGGCTGGCTGGAGAGGATGTGCCCTCACTGCCTCTCCAGTCTCACACTGCTCTGGGGCCCTCAGTCCCTGCACAGCAGCCCCAGTGGGTGCCCTGCTCCAGCTCTGGCAGCAGGGTATTCCCAAGGCGTTGGAAAAGTCCCCTGCCACCGCTCAGGGGTGTGAGCAGTGAGATGTCACCTCTGCCCCAGGCTGTGGGAGGCTTGGAGGAACTCCCCCATTTGCTTTTTACACGCTGTGGTTTGGCCATGGCTGAGAGCATTGCTTTGTGCCCATCTCCCTCTGCCCACAGGGATCTCTTCCACAGAATAGCAGGGATGCAGAGTGTGGCTCATGGCTTGCAGCTCCTGTGCCACTGTCACAGCAGTGCCTTGGGTGGCAGGGACGAGCTCAGCCCTGAGGCTGGGGGGTGAAAGCTGTCTGGTGTTCTTGATTTGAGGTAAAATACACACTCTGATTGCTTTAAAGGGGTCATTCCCAACTTACTTATGGCTCCCTTAGCAGCCAGGACAAAGATGCAACTCCCTTTTCCTTCTGGGTATTCCCAGGAGTACCTTGCAGGGTACCTGAGCTTGCTGGTCCCATGCCCAGTGCTGGGAGATCCCTGGAACTGCAGAGGAGAGGAAATGGGACTCAGTCAGGGCATGCACAAGCCCAGCCCCAACGTGGGGCTCCCTGGTGTCCCTGATGGCGGCTGTGACTGGGGAACAGCACTGAGGGTCCTGCCAGGCTGCTGCTCCATCACAGGGCTCAGGGAGGCTGCAGGGAGGAGGAAAAACCTTTTCCCAAGAGCTGAGCTCCAGCCTGCTTCTCCCTGTGGCCCTGGCACCACTTTCCCTCCCGTCCAGGGATGGCTGGTGTAGGGACCAGATAATCCCAGTACCTGGGAAGGCACTGCTGGTAATTACTGGGCTCTGCTGGCTCCGACACCCCAGAATCTCCCACA
The DNA here is from genome assembly GCA_037013685.1 of Acridotheres tristis. Classification (NCBI taxonomy): domain Eukaryota; kingdom Metazoa; phylum Chordata; class Aves; order Passeriformes; family Sturnidae; genus Acridotheres; species Acridotheres tristis. The sequence continues at coordinate 19,272,862 of CM072897.1, read as the reverse complement.
GGGTGCAAGAACTGTGGGTGTGGGAGCTGCTGCTTCTCCCAAAGCCAGACTGCTCTTCTCAAGGGGATGGGCAGCCAGGCCAGGCCAGGCTCCCAAGACAAGGCTGAAATTCCCATGAATTCCAGCCCTGCCCACACTGGGACTGGGCAAAGGGAGAGACGGCCAGAGCTGCTGCTCCTGCCTTTCCCCCACACTGGGGGAAGGATCCTGAGGCTCTGTGGGACAGGCAGTGGTGATGAGGGGCAAACCCATCCCACTGATGGGCACTGACCTGGCTCTGGTGTCTGGGGATGATTTCCCCCCCAGCCAGATCATCCCAGTGCACTCTGAAGTCCTTGCAGTGGGTTCACCACCATGTGCTGAACCAGCCAGGCCTTCCAGGTGTGCTTTGACAGCTTAAAACTTGGATTTTGTTCCAGTCCAACCTTGCAAGTTTACAAACCTTCTGTGAAATCTTAATTTTAAAAGAAATGTTTTCTTGGGCAGGATCAACAACCCATTCCCTCTGTAATAGGAATGGCATGGAAAATAGCCTGGCCTAAAAACCCATTCCAAAAAGCAAACCAAATATTTTAGTGCCCAAATTCCCTCATGGAAACTCCAGGACAAGGTGACCCACCAGGAGTCAAACCAGGTGGGTTTGGACACAGACTCTGAGAGGGCCTTGCAGGAGTGAAGGGAAGCTCAGAGCTGAGGCCAGTTTTACCTTCCCCAAACCCTCCAGTTCCTGGCCTCAGCATCCTCCAGCTGCCTCCCTCCTCCCTGGGTGGCTCCTGCTCAGTCCCTGTCCCACTGCCAGGGCTGTGTCCTGTGCAGGGCTCCTTCTCCAGGGATCCCACAGGCAGCCACAGCTTCAATGTCTGCATTAAAGTGAAGGATTTGCATGCACACATCTGCAAAACAGCTGCCAGATTTCTCCCTTGGTCTGGTGAAACTTCAGGAGTGGATGGAAGTTTTAAACTTTTCCTGTCAGTGGCTGAATACAGAGAACGTGTGAGGTGGTGAACACCCTGCCAAAGCTCCAAGGGCAGCAGGGAAGCAGAGACAGGACAAGGCAAAGGGCTGAAATGGGATTTTCCTTCCTTAAAGCTCGTCTGGTGCTGCCTGGAGTTCACCATGTGAAGCAACCAGCAAGTCAGAGGGGTGGGTTTTTCACGTTTTTATTTACTAAGGTTTTTATTGTGTGTTTTATATTGCAAACCCCACCCCTAGAACTCTTCCCCTCCCTTCCCCCCAAAAGAAACAAAAAAATTAATAATAATAATAATAATAATAATAGTAATAATAATAATAGTAATAAATATAGTTCCATCTACAGAGACAAGCCTAGTGTTGACTGGGGTCCAGTCAGAATAACTCAATGTTGGCTACTGCAGTGCTGACAGCTGGAAACCCAGAGGAGATCCCCGAGGGAAGCAAAGCCAAGGGGGGTGTCCTGCAGTGAGGAGGGGGCAGTGCCAGCCCCGGGTGGCCCCTGGGGGGCCCTGGCATGGCCAGGATTGGGGGCCAGTGCAGCAGCCAGGGGACAGGAAGCCAGGAGGGCTGCAGGCCTTTCCCCCCTGCCAGCCCAGCCCAGCCCAGCCCCACACGGAGCCCCCCAAGCTCTCCAGGTGCTCGGCCAGGGGCCCTCTGGCACGTACGGGAAAGGTTTGCTAAAAACCCAAAAAACTGAAAAGGATATTGTGAGTCTTCCTTCTACCTCTGAAAACATGAGAGGGTCTGCGAGTCTGCTTCAATTCCTGTTTCAAGATGAACCTGTACATATTTGGAAAAGCAGGATCTAGAGGTTATAATTGTCACCTGCCAATCAGCCCTGCAGGAGGGCCAGAACTGACACGTATTTTAAAACTAGGATATACATATATATATATATAAATATGTGTGTGTGTGTGTGTGTGTGCTGACACATGTGCATAAATAGACTACAGATGTGTGTGACTACCCTACAGATAGAAAAGCAGGTGTGTAGATATAGATACATCTATAAAATCTATACAAACACACACACACACACACACGCTCACCCTCCCACCACGCTCACACACACAGAGCTGGATGGAGCCAGTAGAAAAAGCATTTCCAGAGTTCCCCTGACCCTTTAAGGAAGACCAAAGCTGATCACGTCTGAATTCGGAGCCACCAAAGCAGGGTGAAGCAGGAGTGCCCAGGAATGCAGAAAATCCTCACAAATCAAGGTGCAGGCACGTGGCAGAGAGTTCTACAGACAACTCGGTATTAAAACAAGTGTCAGCCAGGGTTTGGGGCAGGGCAGAGGGAGCTGGGGGGCTCGGGACTGGGGTGGGGGAAGTTTTTGGCACTGCTGCATGGAGTCCTGCGTCCCCTTGAGCGCTGGGGCCTGGAGAGCTGGGGACAGAGGGAGGCTGGATGTGTCTCTAATGAGTATTAGAAAAGTTGAGCACCTGACTCGGACAGTGAGGTGGCCACAGACACCCCTTGGCCTAAGAAAACCCCAAACAGAGAGAGAGGAAGGACAAAGTGACACAAAAGGAGATGTCTGCCCTAGAGGTAAAGGCTGTGGCTTCTCACTGCTGCTGGCCCTGTTCTGTCCCCGCCCCACTGTGAGTGGCCCCAGTCAGGGAGCCCAAAGCCCAGCTCCAGGTGGCCCAGGTGACGCTGCAGGGTGTCAGGGGAAGCCCACCAGGTGCAGGCTTTTATTGCTGGTGAAATCAAAGGATTTCGGTTCCCCCAGCAGGGGACAAGCACAGACCATGGCTGGCCAAATTTCTGGGCTGATCTGGTTTTAATGGCAAAACAGAGTTGTAAATCTTGGCTGGGCACCAGAACTGTCCTGGTGCCTCACACTGCCCTGGGCTAAGGAGGAGGAGGAGGGCTGGGGACTGCACCCCACTGCTCAGTCCTTTCCAGTTCTCCTCAGAGCAGTCACCCACGGACACTGAGACACTGAAGTGACAGAGGGGACGTGAAAGCACTGCCTCTTCCTTCATCCCTCCCGTGCTTTGCACACACCACAGAGAGGCTGAAGCTTGGGGCCTTTGCTTGGTGTGCTGGCAGAGCCAGGGCTTCTCCTACTGCCCACATGCCAAAGTACAGAGGGATCATCCCTGCCCTGCCTGTGCCTTACAAGGGATTGCTCCTTGCTCCCACTGGAGCATCAGTGGAGTAAGAAAGGGACAGTCTGCAGTGAGGCCTGTCCATCTCCTGGCCACCTTCATCTTCCTCGGCTGGAGTCCAACCCAAACCTCAGCCCTTGGGAAGTCTCTCAATCTCTACAAGAGTGAACTTGCCCCTTCCTGGCTCCTCTGGGACCTGCTGAGCACAGGAGGTGACCTGGCAGGGAGGGACACCCTCGGTGTGCGCTGGGCCACCCCCGTCCCCAGCCCCAGGGTCACAGCTGGGGCAAAGCTGAGGCCAGCCAGGGCTGCTCTACAAACACCAGCTCCAGGCTGGACCCCACAGCCCCTTCTATGGCCCACGTCAACTTCGGATCTTTGTCTCAACAGGAAAACCTTTTTTGGTGGCTTCTATGGCTGCTCATTCACATGTTCCAGCTCAGGCACACGCCCTGGCTGTGCGTTACCTCGTTGGATTGAATTTGCTCGTATCCTTTTTTTCCTGTGTATTAAAATATTCTATAAAATCAAGTGACCAAAAATCTATAGCTCTAAGAATACCTGGTTATCTTCTTTTTTTTTTTTTTCCTGTTGTTTTCATGTGGTTTTTCATTGTTTCTAAGCACACTTAAACCTAAACAAAAGAAATGGAGAAAGAAAAAAAAAAAAAAAGCAGGAGTGGAGCGGGGGGGGAGGAAAGGAAAAAATTGCTCGGTGAACTCATCAGGAACTGAAGGGCAGAGCTGTCACGAGCAGCTCCTGCAGGAGTCCTCACAAATTGGAGGGCAGTTTGGACCTGACGGGCTCCAGATCCCCCGTGAGCACTATGGACTCCTTCCGCCCGCCCGCAGCCAGGGCGGCGGCGCCGGCCCCGAACACCAGCGGGTGCGGCAGAGAACCTGAGGACATCTGGCGTGGCAGAGTCACCCGCCCGGGGATGGAGCTGCAAGGCTTCCCCACCAGTCCGCTCCCGCCGCCAGGGAAAGGGGAGAAGCTGGAAACAGATTCTCTAGAGGAATGAGGAGAGCTGTGGTGGCCCAGCGTCTGAGCCAGCTCCTGGGGCAGAGAGGGCTGGGACGCAGAAATCAGCTTGATGTCCTGGTTGAGGCGCCCCGGCGGCAGCGCGGCGCGGCCCGGCAGCGGCTGGGCCGGGGGGCTGGCGGGCTGCGGCAGCAGCAGCGAGCCGTGCGAGCCCGAGGCTCCCGCGGGGCCGCACTGGAAAGTTCTGGTGGCCACCGGGCTCTGACTGGGAGGGCTAAGGCCAGAAGGGGTGTAACAGGGAGAGGCGATGCCGGGCTGCTGGAGCGGGGACGCGGAGGCGAAGGGAGGCCGCTCCTGGTGGAGCTGGGCTATGGTTCCAGTCAGAGATCCTAAAGCACTTGGATGTGTTTGGCACAGGCCCGCGGGCGGCCCGCCCGAGGCCTGCGCCAGCTGGCTTAGGCTGGAGGATGGAGAATTGGAAGAAGGAGGGGGCTGGAAGTGGTTCATTCCCCCGAGGGTCCCACTGCCCGAGAGCTGCTGCGACTGTCCCCCCTGCAGTGGTCTTGTGGTGGGCTGGAACTGGTTCAGGAGACTGGAGGGGGAGTTTGATGACAGCTGGGTGAGGGATGTCGATGGCGAGCTGGCTGAGGCTTGCTGGAAGTGCCCAAATCCACTGCTGGAAAGGGCTGCCTGCTGCGGTTGCTGCTGCTGCTGCTGCTGCTGCTGCTGCTGTTGTTGTTGTTGCTGCTGCTGCTGCTGCAGGGGCTGAGCTGTGCCTAAGGGTGACCCAGAGGGCGCGTTCTGGAACTGGCCCAGCCCCACCGACGAGGTGCTGCTGAGCCCCGGCTGGCCGGAGCCGCCCGGAGGGGATCCCACCTGGAAGTGGCCCAGGCCGGCGGCGGCCGAGAAGCCGGCGAGCTGCTGGATGTGGAAGGACGAGGACGAGGGGGTCTCTGCGCCCGGCGTGTGGAGCTGGGACGGGGTGCTGGACGGGGAGCCCACGGCAGAGGGGCCGGCGGATGGGATGAGCGACTGCAACCTCTTCAGCTGCCTGGGCGTCTGGTTGGGCTGCTGGCCCAGGGAGCCCAGCACGGACACGGGCGGGCGGAAGATGGCCGTGGGCAGGCGCGGGTGGTGGGTCAGGGCGATGGCCACCGACGTGGTGGCGGCGGCCGCCTGCAGCGGGGCCTGGATCAGCGGCGTCCAGATGACGGGCGTGGGCGTGGAGGCGGCGGCGGCGGCGGCCTGCACGTTGTGGGCACAGTGAGCCATCTCCCGGTCGTGCTGCACGATCTGCTGGATGATCTCGTTCTCCTGGTAGTTGAACACCCCCGAGTTGAGGTCGTGCTGCACTTTATGCAGCAGGATGGAGTTCTTCTTGCCTGTGGAGGAAGGGAGGAGAGAAAGGGTCACCGTGGGGTGGCAGAGCACCGGGGCTTCCCTGGAATGGCTCCCCTTGCTGCCCTCGGGGGACCTGTGCGCAGCCTCTGCCCCAGCAGCAAGAAGGCAAACACCACATTCCTGCTCCTGGGGAACAAACAGCCTCGGGTCCCACAGAACTCTGACCAGCAGGACATGCATCCTTAGGCTACAACTCTTCTGGTAGGCATGGCAGCACAACGCTGATGGATTTGGAAGATTTCCATTTTGCACCTGAGCCTTTATTAAAAACGACAATAAAACCTCAAAAATAAAAATCCAGTGAAGTCTTCAGCCACTCTCCTTCAGCTTCACCTTTTCCTCACCTGTCTCAGGTGCTTGGTCGCTTTGGAGTTAGGGGCTCACTTGAAAGGAAATTTCTCAGTGAGTCGGGACTTGATAATCTTGGAGTCTTTTCCAACCTGGATGATTCTGTGGTTCTATTCTATGACTTCATGACCTGGAAAAGCTCAGCTGGGCCAGGTAGGACCTTCAGGCACCCTGCAGCTCCTGTCTGAACCCAGCTGTGCCCTTGGAGCCCCAGCTTTAGGAAATGGTTCAGCTGGATTCCTAGCCAGCAGTCAAAGGTTAGCTCAGCTCTTTGCCCTTGCAATGGGCTGGAAAATGTGGTGGAATGATTTGTCCAGCCTGGGAGTGCACCTGGCACTGGAGGGATGCACTCCTGGGCTGAAGGACAGAGCCAGCCAGGGTAGGGCAGGGCCTGGCACCAGAGGAATTTCCTTTTGATCCCACCCAGCCAGCTCTCAGATCTTTATGATCTGAGGCACATCTAGATGACATCCAGATGGTTTCTTGTTTTTTGTAGTGCATGATGTAGCTTTTAAGTGTGCAGCAGATAAAAGAGACAGAGTTTAAGGACATGCCTCTTAGTCCAGGCAAATGGAAAATCAAACAATCTGGCAGAAGAGAGCTGGAATGCCACTGAAGAGGGAAAGTGGCAACTTGGTCTCCTAAAAAGCCACTCTTAAACAGCAGTCTTGGATATGACTCACTGAGTCCCAAATTCACCACCAGAGAAAGGTGAAACAATTCTTGCACCAGTGAAAAAGAATTGTAAAATTAGAGGGAGATTCCAGTCACTCCCACCGTTAGCTGGCAAGGTAAAATGTGTTTATTTCCTGCTGCAAAGCGTGGAAAGTACAGAAAACATCCCCATGAAAAACACCAGTGAGTAAGTACAGCACATTCAGAATAAAGGTGATTTCATAGCAGCTGAGGAGGGAGCTCAGGGACAAAGGAAGCTGTTCCCAAGAATTCCCTTCCCTTGCAGGAGGAACCAGCAGAAACGGATTTGAGCCAAGCCCATAAAAAAGGAAGGAGCAATCTGACTGTAATTGCAGATACTGCAAGAACATGCTGAAGGTTTTTCCTTCCCTCCCCTTTTTCAAATCAAGCCTTTGTCACCTCACAAAGGACAGGGGGTGGCTCTGAGGGCTTTGTGGGTAAAGCTGCAGCGGGCTGAGCTGCACTGAAATGCTGCCAGAGTTCTGATCCTGGATGTGCACCTGGGACCTGGCTGCTGTGGGGAATGGGATGGGATGCTCAGTGCTCTGCTGTTGTACCTACTGCCAATCACTCCCTAACAAATTTAAAAAAAAAAAGGCAGAAAGGCTTTTGTTTCCCACTCAGAGCAAGATCCTAGCCTGGAAAGGACATGATCCTGAAGGCAAGCAGAGTTTGGAGCTGCTGAAGTCAGTCCAGGAGCTGGAAGTGCAGGTGTAGGAATTCTCTAATGGCTGTTCATTGTATGCTGTATGCTCTGGGTACCCCTAAGGACACAGACCCCAGTCCTTCCCATGGCCAGACACAGCAGAGCTTGTGCAAGAACACGGGCTGTGCATGGAGCTGTCAGCCACACAGACCCCTGGGCAAGGAGCTGAGGTGTATCCATGAACCTCTGCTCTTACTGGGAATTGATCCCGATCCTGGACTGGACAGGAAGGGATTCATCTCCAAGACTTGACAGAGGTTGGGATGCTACAAAGATTTGTGGCCCTGCTGAAGTCTGAGTAACTTCAGGCTCTGAGGACTCCTCAACCTGCACAAGTCATACACAGGCTCGGGGCTGGAAGGCTGACACTCAGAGAAATTGGGCTGATCACTGATTATTGATCATTTTATCCCTGATGAAATCAATCCCTATTCCTTGTTGCTGCCCAGGCTGTAAGGTTTTGTGTGGTGTCTGTGTTGCAGTGATGCTGTGCTTTGTGCAGTCAGTAATTCTGTCTGGCAGTGCTGGTGCTGTGCCCCGTTACATAAGTCACACCATTCTGTTCCTGCCTGCCTTTGAAACTGGCTTTCAGTGACCACTGGAGCTTAAAATTAGATTTCCACAAGTATTTGCACTTGTAAAACACCACCACTTAAATGCTCATTGAAAGTAAGCCCAGCACACGTAGTGAATGTTGTCAGACCCAGGGCTGCAGATGTGCTTGGGAACAGCGAGGATGATGCTCCATGTGCTGTGCTACATCCCAGGAATGCCTGCCACCAGGTCCTCCCCACCCACAGCAAGGTCTCTGGTGAGAGCTGAAAGCCTCCTAGGAGCCAGAGGGAGTTCTTGTTTTCATTTTCCTCAGGAATTTTTTTGCCACGTGGTTTGAAATGCATACACTTTGAATGCCACTTGTTTTGATGCAAGGATCCCGGTTAAGTCAGGATTAAAGATGCCTTGAGTTTCCTCCAGGCATTGCAGATGTTAAAAAAACAAAGAAAAGCCAAGACAACACAATTCCAGCCTCTAAATATAATTTGTGATATTATTGCAGTATGAGAGTGTCTGTTCAATATACTACAGTGGTAGAAATTTTAAAAGCTTTGTCTATAGAAAAGCCACAAAAATAGCTGTGTCCAAACTTCTGGCCTGCCAGCTCATGAGCACACTTGTCCAGCTGAGATGCTGTTGGGTTTGCAGCCCTGCTTGTCTAGTCCTGACTAATCCCCTGGGCTGTGCTGCCTCCAGGCTGGCCTGGGCCAGGTGAGCCAGGGAGGAGAGCAGCTGGGAGCGGTGCCAAGCTCTGCCACAGACTCCCTGCTTGTCCTTGTGCTGCCTTTGCTCCCAGCCTCAGTTCCTCATCCCTTCTGCAGGGGTGAGGGACAACGATGCTCACACAGGGGGAGCTGGGATGTTTCAGGGCTGCTCCCTTGGGAATCTTGGGAATAGAAGACACTGAATTCAAATAACTCCAGCAAAGCGTGCTCAGCAGCAGTTTTACACTTTACCCAAATAGTCCCAGGTTTGTTCAATGGACAGGTGAGTAACCCCCAGAGGTGTGCACAGGTGAGAGGAGCAGGATGATCTGGCCATCAGGAGATGAATGCAGACAGAGATACAGAAACAGTTCTGATCTGAGGCTGCAAAGACAAAAGTGCCCAGCCCGGGAGTGCAGTGATAGAGGCTTTGTGCTTTGGCACAAAGCTTCCTTTCAAATTCCCAGCCCAGGCACACGTGGGGTTCCTGATCCAAGTCCTGAGGAGAACACAGGTGCTCCTGTGTGGTGTCCTCTCTCATCACCTGAATAACCACAAATGTAACTGTCCATGAGGAATCAAAGTTCAAGTACCACTTGTGCATTTCTCTGCCTGGAAACCCTCTCCCTTCAACACCACAGCGTGGGGATCTGGCTTTGCTCAGCAGAGAGAAGGAGGCACTCAGAGTGTGGTTTGTCTCTCCTGAGGTGGCTGTCTGAGGTGGGTCAGGTGAATCATATCTGTAAGTGCTCCCCAGCACAGGGTGGGAGCTTGGACTTCAGCAGGAACTGAGTATCTGAATTTCCTTTTCTTTGGAAGCCAAGGCCCAGACTCAGAGTATTTTGTGTTCAGCCTAAGGAAAGGGGTCAGGAACTCACCAGCCATGGGAGAATGTAAATTACTTCAGCTTAATGAAGGGACCTGGCAGCCCTGCTCACCTGAAATGCCATTTTTCCTGTGACTCCAGAGGAAAACAGCCCCAGACACCCCAGGAGAAGGAGCAGTGGGGGGTGCTGAGGAGATCTCAGGAGCCCCATTCCTGACCTTGACCTTGCTCTTTGCTGTCCACAAATCTCTTTGCTGTCTGTCTCAAGATCAAACACCTGCTCAGGTAACATTTTACCATTCCAGCTTATAAATAATTTTCAACTCTCTTTTTAATCTCATGAAGAAGGAGCTGCTCACCAGTGACACCTCTCCTCCTGGGGGCCTCTCTGTGCCTTGAAGGCACTCCAGGAGCTGTCTGCAGCCAGCCCACACTTCAGAGCAGCAGCTGACAGTGCCAGCACATCCAGAGTGTCCCAGAGTGTGTCCTGTCACAGCTGTCAGCTCCAGCAGGGCTCTGGGGAGGGCGTGCAGGGACCTTGGCACCGGTGCCACTCGAGGAGAAGGCACCTCTTGGCTTCAGTCTGCAGTGATGAGTGAGAGCCCTGAGGGTGTCCCAGCCTCGGGAATGCCACAGCTCCTCACCCCTCCATGGAGAGTCACAGCCTACCCAGCTCTAGACATTCCTTTTTTTTTTTCATTCTGCAAAGCTCTGTGTGAAGAGTGGGAGGGAAGAGCTTCAGTTATCTGGAGAGTAGCAGTGCTGAGACTCCTCAGATAACACTATTCAGTGTGTGTTGGACCTGCAGCAGAGGGCTGTGCTCTGGCTGTGCACAGAGACACCGCCTGTTTTGGGGGATAATTCAGTTTATGGAAGAGAGGAAGCAGCCAGAGGCAGGCCTGAGCTGTACAGGGAAGGTTTCCACTAGGGAAGAGAGGGAATTGTCCATTTCAAAGGAACCCCCAGAGTCGAGAGGATGCAGCAAGGGAGAAAGGGAAGGACAGCATGCAGAGAGCTGCCCTGGCAGCCGTCAGAGCTCACACATCCATGGATTTACACAGCCGGGCTCCTGGGGAAGTCACTCTGATTTTCCAGAGCAGGGTTGGGAAGTGTTCTGAGGATGCTCTCAGAGCTGATCCAGCTGGCTTTGCTGAGCTCTTTGCCAAGGGCTCCTTAATTCCAGGCAGAAACCTTCCCACAGCAGAGCATGCAGCTCACTGGGGGTTCATCTACATTTTCCCCATACTCTGGGGGTTAAGAATCTTTTGGAATTCCCTGTTCCAGTGCATTTCCCTGCGCCCTGGGAGCTGGAGCAGCTCCTCCCAGGCAGGAAATCCTGGGGCAGGGCAGCAGCCCTGGCCAAGCCAGCGTGGGCAGAGTCTGTGCCTGCAGCTGCCACTGCCTGAATGGCCCCTCTGGGGCTGAATTCCCACAGGAGACAGCTCAGCACACCGGGAACCCCTGGCAAGGGAGGCACAGCCCCAGGGCAGAGCTGGGATGTGCAGTCAGGATCCAAACCCAGCCTTTGGTGCCAGGAATAATCAGTGAAGACCTGAGAGAAGCACCCGTGTGGTGGGAGCAGCCATGCTGACAGCAGGCCAGGGCAGAAGGCAGCCTAATAAAATTAGAATCTTTCAAATACATGCAAATTCAGAAAGCAATTTAATGACCTGAATTCTTAAAGTGCAGCCAGTGGGCTCAGAGAGAACTGAAAGGAGAAAGGAACAGAAAGTCACAGCTAATTTCCCCTGTGTCTGGGCAGAATTTTAACAACAGAAAGCTAATTTTGATTGTTTGATAGAAGAATTATTGTTGTGTGCTGGCTCCTTTTATGAAATCACATGAGCCTTTCTCCCCGTTCTTTTGTGTGCTATCTACAGTTGAAGAAAATCTGACTTTGCAGTTCTTAATTAGGGGAGCAACATCTGTTTGCTTCGTTTCCATAATTTTACATACCCCACTCCACTTCAAAGCACCAGGAGCTTTGCTCTGAACATCTTCAAGGCTCTAAATATCTCCCTTTCCCCCTATATTTAGCCCATTGTTGCAGTGAGGCAAACAGGGAGTTTTCAGAGCCCAGAGGGTGTTCTAAAGGGAGGGAGGGGAGCTGGGGTGGCTGCAGATGGTTCCTCTGCTCTGGGGTGTCTCAGGGAGTTTGTGTGGAGCCTCCAGCAGTGATTTTGGGTGGATTATTTATCTCAGGACCTCACTCTGCCCAGCACTTTAATTTCTGTGGGATAAACATCCCAGAAGGACAAACTCAGCATCCCTGATTGGATTTTGCAGGGGACTAGGAGCATGTGGAAACATCATGTAAATGAGGCAATTCATTAGAATGGGGAAGTCGATTAATTTTTCAGTTTGCCAACCAGTTAAAATTTTGAAAAATGGTTTTGAAAAATTCCTCTCCCCTTCCATGGCTGGAAGAGCGTTTTCAGTAATCTTCTGCAGTGTTCTGGACGAGAAATTTGATATTTTCTTGGCAAAACAGAAGAGAAAAATGTGATCTAATGAAACAGTTAATAGAGGCAAGCTGGGCTCAGGAAAACAGTGAAGTGTAATGTGATTTCAAAGGGAAAATTGAGTGTTCTGGTTTCAAAAAACAACAAAAAAAATCATTCCAAGGTTTTTACTGGTATTACTACATCAACTTGACACAAACCTAAGGAGCTTTGATCAAACCATTTCCAGTAAATATTAGGCACGTTTGGAAAGCCTCAGCATGGTGCCAGGGACACCGGGGGCTGTGGAGCTCCCTGAGTGTGGCTGGGAGACATCCAGGATGATTTATCCCGAGTTTCTGCTGGGAATGAGCCCAGGGAGCACCCCCGGAGCCACAGGCAGGTGACAGGGCACTGAAGAGTGGGGTGAGGTGTGGTGACCCCAGCACGGAGCAGTGGCTGCTGAGGAGCTTTGGGAAGCTGCTCCTGGTTTTATCTCGGGACAGCAGCTTTGTCCCCAGGCTGCTTTGAGCTCAGCATGTGTCCCCAGCCACAGCCTGACCTTGCAGTGCTGCAGGAGCTGCACACGGAGCACGCTGGGATTTGTCCCTTCAGCTCTGCAAAGGGCAGCACTGCAAAGCTGCAGTCCGGGTCCCTCTGTGACTCTGGAATGCTGCAGTCTGAATCCCTCCGGAATTTCCGAGCTGGCCGCCTCCTCCCTCACCTTTCAGCTGTAGTCAGGCAGGTTCTCCTCTGTCCACAGGCACTCTGTGTCTCTGAGTGTTTAAGGAGCTCTTTGGGAGCTCAGTTTCTGTGATTTTAGCAGATCCAGATGGGAACGACTCCGTGTGTGTGTGTGTGTGTGTTCAGTGACCCCCTGTGCCAGTCACTGCCAAATCCCGTTCAAAGGTGACCCTGGTGAAAGCTCCTCTCCTCTCCTCTCCTCTCCTCTCCTCTCCTCTCCTCTCCTCTCCTCTCCTCCTCTCCCCACCCACTGCTTCCAAACTGCTCAGCTGTGCCCTGGGAGTGCCTCATCCCACCTCCATCAACCAATCCTGCTCCTGTTGCTGCATGGGCTGAGCTCCTGCCTGCTCCTTCTGCTACACACAGAGCTCTCCAAACCCCCCCAGTGGCCAGAAATCCCAGAAACATCTCTCCATGGGACTGGATGGGCTGAGATTTTCCTTCCTGCTCCCTCGATGCACAGGAGGAATATTGGATGGATCTAATCCTGGTACCAGAACAGTGACAGGGCCCTCTGAATCATCTCCTGTACTCACTGTGGCCTGGGCTTCCCAAGGACATTGTCACCCTGGGCTTCCCAGGGACATTGTCACCTGGGCAGAAAGGAGCCACTGAATGCACCACTGGCTTGGAAAGAGGCTTCCATTTGCTTCCTCCTTGTGCACAGATCCTGAACTGGATGGGACAGGAACAAAAGTGGTCCTGCTTCTGTTCATCCCTGCTTTTCAAGAACTGCTGTTCCTCAACTTCAGTCCTCCAGAATAATTCCTGCATTTCCAGAGAGTCTCAGCAGAATGCAATAACCTTGAATTCTTTCAAAAGTCACACACTGGTACAGAACTAGTGCACTGCTCCTTCTGGATGGTGCACATTCCAGAGGAAGGGAAGAAATGTCCCATTTATAAAGTCAGGGAATTCCATGGGATCTGCCAGCTCCAGCAGAGTGCCCAGAGCTGCCCTGGGCTCTGTGGGGCAATTACAGCCAAGGAAAGCTGGGCACCACAAAGGGCTGTGGAGGAGCCCTTTCACAATAGCTCAGATGTAGAGTTAAGGGAGCAGGCAGCTCTGGGGGGCGAGTGCCAGGGACAGCAGGGCACAGCAGGACCGTGAGTGGCACGGGCACCGACACTGCCTCAGGCCAGCAGAGCAGCAGAAGGAAGGGGGGCAGTGGCAGAGCCCTGCAGCAAGGGGCCTGTTGTTCCACTTGCTCTGTGTCACCTTCTGACCTTTGCTGACATTTGCAGCTGTCTGTGGAAGGGCAGTTCTCTCGGGAAAGAAGCACGTGAGGTACTTTGTGCTGGGTCAGAATTTCCCATGGATTTCAGTTATGTGTGCAGGGGCACAGAGCACACACAGGAGGCACGGGATGCTCTGCCCATCTGATCCCACAGTGTCAGAGAGCAGCAGGCTGCAAAGCTGAGCCACACTGAGCACCCAGCCCTGCAGAACTTTAAATAAAGCCAAGCTGGCCCGTCCCTGCATTCATTTTACATTTTCTCTGTGGTTTGTACAGCCTCGTTGAAATAACCCAAGTGCTGGGCTTACTGCCACTTCCACCAGGGTCTAATTAGCCTGGGCTTTGCCAAACCGTGTCTTCAGCTCAGAGCCTTTTCCTCAGGGGTCGCACACAGGGGTGATTTGCAGCAGGTAATGAGGTGCACAGAATCCAATGTTCCTGGCAGGAAAGCTGCACAGGCACTGCACCCCTTGCTGGGATGTCAGCTTAGTCCCTACTCCCTCACCTCATCACCAGCCTGGCCCTCTGCGTTTTGCTCAGAGCTCTCCTGAGCTTTCCATGTGGAAAGCAGTGGGAATGCAAGCACTGTGGAGGGATGGATAAGGAGCTAAAGGAGTTAGACTGGGACTCCAATAGCTCCTCAGCTCTGCAGCCTTTTTGCATGACCTTGCATAAGTCACTTCATCTTTCTCTGTTAAGCACCTCTGGCTATGACCAAGGAATGTTATCCTGGTCCTTAGCTGGGGAAGAGACACCTGGACAAGGATGTTTGCAGCACAGGCTGTGTCTCCCACAGGACAGGGAGCATCCTGGGATGGGTCACTGTCAGCTGTAACAATCACAGGATCCCAGAATAGTTTGGGGCAGAATGGACCTTAAAGGTCATCTAGTCCAGACCCCCTGCCATGGGCAGGGACACCTTCCACTGTCCCAGCTCACTCCAAGCCTTAGTGTCCAGCCTGGCTTTGGACACTGCCAGGGATCCGGGGGCAGCCACAGCTTCTCTGGGCACCCTGTGCCAGGGCCTCCCACCCTCACAGGGAAGGATTTCTCTCTAATATCCAACCTGAACTTACCTCCAGTAGGTTTAGACTGGGGTCCTTGAGGGAGCTGAAGTTGGACAAGGAGGGGCAGGCTGGGATCTCCTTCAGTTCCCAACTCCAGCACAGAACTGAGCACCGAGCCTGGAGAAGGGCTGCCAAGGCAGAGGGTAAGGAAGGAAACTCTCCCCCCTGTACTCACCAATCCTGTCCAGCCTGTCCAGAGCCACGGTCTCGAAGGCTCTCCTCATCATGGGGTACTCCTCCAGCACCTCGTTGAAGTTGTCCACGGACAGGGAGTAGAGGCGGCAGTAGGTGTCAGCGCGCACGCTGGCCGTGCGCCGCCCGCGGGTCAGCAGGCAGATCTCTGCAGGCAGAGAGAGGCTGAGACACGGCATGGACAGCGGCACAGCACCCCTGCAACCCTCCCTGCACCGCCCTGACACCTCCATCCCTGCAACCCTCCCTGCACTGCCCTCCCTGCAACCCTCCCTGCAACCCTCCCTGCAACCCTCCCTGCACCGCCCTGACACCTCCATCCCTGCAACCCTCCCTGCAACCCTCCCTGCACTGCCCTCCCTGCAACCCTTCCTGCACCGCCCTGACATCTCCATCCCTGCAGCCATCCCTGCACTGCCCTCCCTGCACCGCCCTGACACCTCCATCCCTGCACTGCCCTCCCTGCCTCCCTCCCTGCACAGACCTCCTACAGAAAACACAGCCAGAGTTAACAGTCTGTGTTAACATTCTGTGTGTGCATGTCAACATTTCAAAGTACTGGGGGCTCACTTGGGGCAGCTGCCTCACACAGCTGTCCCTCATGGGTTCTGGTGGTCCAGTCAGCCAGACAAGGTTTGTTCTGGGGGATTATCAAAGGGCAGCATTGTGTGTTCACACTGGAGGAGTTGTGTTTCTCCAGCTCCTTGTGGGCACTGGGAGCAGAAGGTCAAAGCGTACTCTCATTGAAGCCAATTCTTTCTAGATTTGTAGAGGCTCTGTGCTGATCTGTGCCTTGCTGTAATTTTGATCCCTGTACCTGGAACATTTATCTTTCCCCAGATTTTCATGTCTTTGCCACGAGCACTGCCAGGGAAAGCCACATCAGTGGCACCTCCCAGCTCTGGGTGTATTTACACTGCTCTCATGCACTCCTCAGTGCTCAGCTGGTTACAGAATACAAAGCCCTGCATTCAACCACAGCTCCCTGAACACTCAACAGAGACCTCCCAAATCCTGCTTTTCCACTGCTTACACAGAGTCTGGGCAGCAGGGACAGGCACTTCAGGACAGATGGTGTGAGCTGCAGAGTGACAGCACTCTGCTCCCTGTGTGTGCTGGGTGCCAGTCCTCCTGCACCATTCCTTGCATTCATGCTGAGCCCACCCAAAGCCCTGCTACAGCAGCACCACAAGGTTATGAGTGTGCTCCTAGGCTGCTTTGCCAAGGAAAGGATGCTTAGGAGACAGTGCCATGCATGTGAGGAGTTGTGATGGAATGTCACGGGCAAGTTCAGCCCCATCTGTCAGTCCGGGTATCCTGACTCCCACCCTACAACTCCAGGCTGCAAAATCCTTGTACACAAGCAAGGTGCACACACACACATGAACCAGGAGTAACAGGAGTGTGGGAAATGCATAATAGGAATTTTTTAGAGGAAAGGCCTCCCAGAAGGGAAGGCAAGGCAGGTTTTTGCTCTGTTTCCCCTTAGCAGCTCATCAAAGGTGGTGCAGTCAGAGTTTGTCCTGCAATCTGTCCCCTGTCTAGAGCTGAGCTCTGCATGGGCTCTGACAGGAGAAGGGGCTTTGTGTTTCTCCTGAGAGCAATGCCCTAAATCCTTCCCAGCCTCCTGCTGATGCCACTGCTCCAGAGCTCTGCTGCTCATACATTTTGCCTGCCTGCCTGCCGACCCCCAGGACACTTTGCTGAGCTGCAGGCAGGGCAGATGAGGGACTGTTTTTCCCTCCATGTTTATCCAGCCCCTCATGTGGCAGAAGCCAGAGGGCAGGAGGAGGAATGTGCCTGCAGAACTGAGAACAGGCTGCTTTTTACCTTCAGCTTCTCAGCTTCACCAATCTGTCAGAAAAAAATGAAGCTGCAAGAACCAAGTTTCCCTGCTGTGTTTTGCTGTTATTTATGTCCTAGGTTCTGCAGTGCCCACCAGTCACCTCCCCCTGCACCATCCCCTCTCTGGGAGATGCCCAGAGATGGAGGAGGAGGTACTGGGGGTCAGTTCCATGAGGATGCAGGAATGCCTGAGCACAGCAGTGGAGTGGCTGCAGGAGGGTGAGTGAGTGACCAGCAGGAGGGTGAGTGACCAGCACACACCTCCAAAGTAGGAGCCATCAGCCAGCTTGGTCTCCTTGTTGCCCTTGGTGAGGACGCTGACCACGCCGTGCTGGATGAAGTACATCTTCTTGCCTATGGTGCCCTCCCGGATGATGTAGTCCCCGGGCTGGAACACCTCGAACTTGAGCTTGGTCAGCATGGACGTCACAAAGTTGGGGTCTGCGTTGGCAAACAGGGGCATGGAGGCCACCAGCTTGCGGCAGTTGAAGTTGATGATTTCCTGACCACGTGTGGTGTAAAGGAGAGAGAGGGACAGGAAAGAACACACAGATGGTTAGTCAACACCTAATGACCTGTGAAGATCCCCGACCTGGGCATTAAAGTGGGATAAACTGGCTGTGCCTTGCTCTGGCTGCCCCCCTTGGCGCAGGCTGGACAGGCTGTGGATGCTGAGAGCATGGAGCAGTGCTGGAGCCAGCACCACGCTCACTGCCTTCACCCCTCTGCCTCCCCTGACAGGGACAACACTCAAGCCTCCAAATACACACAGCATTCCTGTTTCTGCAGGAAACCTTGGGCAGTGAAATGCTGTCTGTCAAAGCCCAGGGCTTTTCTCTGGGCAGGTGTCATAACTCACCTTGGCAGCCTCTTGTTCTCTGCTACCCTTGCTTGTCAATGAGCTGTTAAACAGCACAAATGTGCCCAGGAGGACAATGATCCCGGGCAGATGGGGACAGAGTCAGGAGAGGAGGGAGAGGTGCTCACCGGGCACTGGGCAGAGGCTGGATCACCAACTCCAGCTGAACAAAGGCCACTTCAGCTGCTCAGCTGTCACCACAGCCGGGCTGTGCCTCCCCCAGGGCCCTGTGTCACTCGCAGAGGTGACAGCTCAGGAGCTGCTCTGTGCCCTGGCAGGTCCCACTCAGGATGTGGTGCTGAGCCCATCACCCCAGCACAGCACTCCATGGGAATGGGGATAACTGGAGCAGGGAGAGAACTGGGGAAGCCCTGTCTCCCCCCACGGGGTTTTCAGGGCAGTGCCCTTTGAGACTTCAGCAAAACTAGTTTTACATTCTGCCTGGCACTTGCTCAGCTCTTCTCTCTCTAACGGAGAACATTTCTGGGGGACAAAGACAGAAGGCAGGGCTCTTCTGGAGCTGGTGGGTGACACACTGGTGACACACCAGGGACAACCTGCATTGCCAGGCTTCAGCTGGGAAGGAAAGGGGGCTCCTTCTTCCTGTGAGTCCCCCTCTTACAGCTGGTGGATGGGGCACAGATGAGGCCAACACTCCATGCTGAGTTTTCACCAAATCCATGAGATGGGAGATTCCCGAACTCCTGCCCCAGGAGCTGCACAGCTGCCAGAGGTGCTGGGAATGTGCCCTGCCCGTTCCCTGCCCTCTTACCTCACGCAGGGGCTCGCTCAGCTCTCCCAGGATGCTCTCCTCATCAAACATCTTGCCCTGGTAGCGGTGCTCGTAGTAGTCGTGGATGCGCTGCCGCATGTCGGCGGGCAGCTTGTGGAAGGACATGTACTGCTCCACCTGTTTGTACTGAGCAGGGGACACGAGGGACACCGGTTACAGGACGTGCCACCAACAGGGCTGCTCACGGGCAGCTTGTGCTAGCCCTGCTTCCTTCACCTCGAGCAGGGCAGTCTGCAGCAGGAGGGAAGCCTTGTCTGATCCACGGGGAGTTTGCAGACTACCCTGCCGTGTTCCCCAAATCCCCCATGTTTTAATTTTTAAACTCCTCCTCATCCAGGTGCCCTGTGGAGACACCTGCTCATTGCCTGGGTGCTGAGCAGCCTGTGCTCCCCTCCACACAGCCTGTCCTCCCAGCAAACAGTGCTGAGTGAGGACTGTGCAGGACGGGAGCAGCAGAGCCCAAGTGTCCCCAAGGAAGGTTTTTCCATGGCACGTGGCAGGACAGTGGCCAGCTGGGCTCCAGAGCTGTCCCAGAAGTGCAGCCCCAGGGCCGGTAGCAGGGGAGGCACAGAAGCTGCCCTGGGTGTGTGCTCACGGCCAAACAGAGGGGCACCCCCGGGATCGACATCCTGCTGATCTGGCTGAAGCTGCAGCGCCCAGCCTGCTGCTTCTCCCCTCTGTGTTCCTGCCTGCCCTGCCACCATGGAACCTTTGCTTTCCCATGACTTTCCTCCCCTTTTCTTTGTTCCTGTGGCCCATGCACTCACCCTAACCCACCCACATTTGTACCTGATGGTTCACATTTCCAGCTCGAGCAGAATACAAGGGCACACTGACTGCTGGCAGAGCAGCTTTGGGATGAACGGTGCTTTCTGTGAGTAAAGGACACCTCCCCAAGGGCCAGGGCTGTACCAGGGTCCTGTTGCCCTGCAGGTGCTGCAGGACAAGGTGTGTGTCTAGGGAATGGTCACTCTCCTTTCACTGGTGGCAGTACAGGACACAGTCCGGTACTAATTGCTGACAAAAGGACCGTGCTGCTCCTTTCCCAGCCCTATTTCCCTTCTCCTCCCTGATAAATGTGTCCCTGAATGTCCCTTTAGTGCAGCTTGAGCTGGAGAGCCTGATTAGTGAAGTTGTGCTCTTTACAGCCCCGGGTCCTGCTCCAGGGACAGCCTGTGCTGGCACCACCAGCTCCATCTGCACCACGGAGGAAAGGGCATCACTCCAAGGAGCCAAGGTGGCAGAGGGGACACTCAGGGCTTCTTGGCATTCCCAAAGCACAGGAATTGCCTGGAAATATTCCTGATCCCTCCTGATCAAAGCCTGACCAAAGGCAAGGGAGTCACCACCTCTCACTGGCACCTGGGTGGCTCAGGCTCTGTAGGGACTGGCTATGGCAGGACAGGGTGTGCTGGGTGCCCAGAGGAAATGAGGGAGGGAAAGGAAGTGGAAAGCAGCAGCAGAGTGGAAAACAGCAGCTCCCTTGTGGGCAACTCATGCAAAGAGAACTTTGGAGGTTATGCTCCTCCAAGCAGAAAGTCTCAGAGTTTTTGGCTCATCTAACCAGAGATGTCTCCTGCCACTGCGGCCTGAGACACCCACGGGACCTGGCAAACCAGGCACAGGATATGTGACACTCTCACTGTGGAAGGGGAAATCACTAGGCACAAGCTTCTGCTGACTCAGGTTTATTAAATTCATCTAAAATCCACAAAGAGCTCTGCTCGCTTTAATGCTGCATTTTTGTTGAATAAATGATTTGCCAAAAATATCCCCTTATGCTCTCAGCTTCAGTGCAGTGATTGATCTGGAACAGTGACCAGTGTCACCAGGTGCCTCTCCTCACCTGCTGCAGCCACCTGCCCCTGGCCCTGTCCCCTTCTCCACTGGCACTTGCTGTCCATCTCCAACTGCCCTTTGCTCCCTGGGAAAAACATCCCCACGCTCCAAAAATCCACCAGCACAGGCTGGATGGGGTGACTGGGACTCTGCTTATTCACCACTCAAGGTGGATTTATGGCTTTGCAACAAAGAGCAATAAATTACTGCTCTGCAGTGTTCCTGGTGCTTGTCAGAGTCCCCTGCCACCGCTGTCCCCAGATAAGGCTCCCAGGGAAAACAGGACAAATTCACTTCCCCACAAATAAAGGTGCTGCAAATGAAAATCAGGCTTATAAAAGCAAACTGTGAAATCAGGAACCATCATTCTCTGTCACGGTTAAGGAGAGGGAGATCTTGTCTCTCCTGCCTCTGCTGATGCTCCCTCCTCTCACCCATGAGGGTTTTGGGGTGCTCAGCTCTCCCTTGTGCAGGGATGGAGTCAGAATTGAAAGCATCGATCCCTTCTTTCCATGTCTGAGAAACTGAAGATTCACTGGGGCTTTCCCCCTTCCCTTGGAGCTGCTGAAGGCCCCACTCTTGGGGGGTCAGGCAGATGATGCCACACTCAGCTGGCCCTGTCTAAAGCCACTTGCTGTCCCTTTGCTGCCTTCCAGCCGTGGCCAGGCCTCCCCTGACAGCCTCTTCCCCTCCTCCCTCCTCCCTCCTCCCTCCTCCTCCTCCTCTGCTCAGCCTCTCACTTGTCTCCCTGTCCCCAGCCTGACCTGTGCTCAGAGCTTAGTGGCCTCTCTGAGTTCAACTAAAAACATTAATTTGGGAATTATTTAAATCTCTCTGAAGACAATCTAGCCCATTTAAATCCCAGCTCATTTTCTTAAGTCTGTTTTTCCTCAAATAGCCCTTGAAGGAGGTATTAATATATCAAAAGGAAACCATTTAACTGAGTATTTTTGCTTCTATAGCTGGCCACTTTCCCTCTTCTCTCACCACTTCCCTCCCCTTCTACCAAAGCTCTGATCTCTCACAGCCCAAAGCAAACTAAATATTTTTAACTGCTTCCATGCCCTCAATATCCATCAGGAATCCTCCTCTCTCTTGCCCCAGTTCTGAAGATGAAAACCACCAGGCCCAGGGGGGGATTGTTGGGGTGTCCTGTGCAGGATTCTATGATCCCTGAGGGTCCCTTCCAACCCAGCACATTCCACGATTCTGGCACTGTCTGGATCCTTCCAGGATTAGGCTGAGATCACTGTGACACCAGGTTTAATTCCCATCACAAATATCTCCATATCTGGAGCCCAGGGAAGTCACCAGAGATGCACCTGTGGAAGGAGGAGGCTCCACCTTTGGAGCATTTCAGCTCGGGGAAGGCTTGTGGTGCTCTGCCAGCAGGATGTCCCTGGAGGCTGGGTTAAGAGCCACCCTGTCCAGTGCTGGGGCTCTCCAGGTGGATCAGTGCTCCAAAGGGGAGAGATCAGCTCATGGGATTCACCACAGGGAAGGTCCTGACAGGACACAGTGGAATCTTTGTTTTATTTTCCCTGATCTCTGATTAGGAGTCAAACAGCAGCTCCCCAGCATTCAGGAATCATCAAACCCAAGGAAATGCTGACTTCTGGGCCTTTTTTCTCTCTTAAGCCATTCATATTCCCACTCTCAGGATCTATTCCATCCTACATCTTACTCCACATGGTCATTCTCACCGAGTCACAGGACTGCAGGGAAGAACAAAAGTCCTGTCACAAAAATCTGGCTGCTACCTCCATTCTGCAAGAGCTTCATGTGATGTCCTGGTTGTGAGCCTTTCCAAAGGCTGGATTAATTGATTCCTGTACTATGGCCCTCGCTCATTTTGCCACTAGAAAATGAGTTTAAAGTGTCACCTCCTGGAAAACCTGGAACACTTTTTCCCTTAGTGCACAGTACCTTGAGGAATTCTCTTGCCCAGAGTCAGGCTCCTGATCTCTTGCTGTGGTACAGACAATTCCTGGAGCTTTTCTCACACTTTCTGTCCAACATTCCTTGCACAGGGGATGGCTGTGAGTTGCCTCCCCGTGCTGTGCATCAGCTCCTGTTCAGGATTTTGGCAGGCAGGGATTTTGGACAATCCCATTGCAGGGCTGGGAGATGGCACCAGACTGAGCAGGATCCATGGTGACCCTGATGAAACCCTTGTTTGCCTCCAACCATCTCTGCTGCTCAGGGCTCTGAGGAGATCAGATCCAGGAGCTGTGGGACAAATCCCTCTGCACGAAATGTTGTGAGTGCTGAGCCCTGAGGTCTCATCCTGTGCATCCCATGAGGAATGCAATATGGACAAACCTGCCCATCGTGGCTATGGAAACAGCCTGTTTTCCCTGGAAATGGCCCCTGAAGGGATTGCCTGGCTGGGCTGGGCTGGAGAGGCCACATCCTGCCCTAAGGCACTTTTGGCTATGATCAATCCATCTTTAGAAATATCACAGGACATTGTGGAGATGTCAGGTCACTGGATCCACACATCTGGAATGGGACAGGGAAAAGGGCCCAGAAGAGAGGTGAAATGTGGCCCCAAAGGCTGGAGATGGGGACAGGGGAGCAGGGAGTGTGTGCAGGGAGGGACCAGCACTGCTGGGAGCAGTGGGACTGGCAGCTCTGGGGGGGGCTCCGTGCTGCAGCATCACCTCCTCAAGTATTTATTTCGTTAGTTAGTTCTGTACAGTCGAGTGCCAACATGAATTCCCAGGCTGATAGTGAAGCTTGAAAGCCCTCCCTGGGATGGGAAGAGCTGCCAAGGCAGGGACAAGCCCTTGCCATGACAATGCAGGCAGCCCCAGCTCGCAGCAGGTGTCACTGTGGTGGGCACAGGGCAGAGTCCTGTCTGCCTTCCAGGCCCAGGATGGAGATGTCACAACCTGAGCTGTAATCCCACTGTTTGTGACATGTTTTACAGCTTCAGAATGGGCCTCCTCTCACGAACAGGTAAACCAAGTTTAAGTCCACCAATTACATTCTTCTGCAAGAGCAGGAACTACTAAACTATTCTGGTTAAGGGAGTTTGCACCACAAGACATTCTGAAAAGAATCCATTAAACAAACATTTCTGTTTTATAACCAACCCAGGATTCCTTCAGGGAAAGGATTAAGTAAACCTAAACCAACTGACACAATTTCTGGGTTTCTGGCTGAAATGAACACCCCATTCCCTGTATCTTACACTCTTTGGACTCTGCAGAGCAGCCAGAACCCCCTGATTGCAGAGAAGCAAAGCTGTGCTGGGACCCCAGGCCCGGGGCACACCAGAGGCCCTGACACAATCCCTGAAGGCCATCATTTATATCATTTATATCATTTATATCATTTATATCATTTATATCATTTATCAGCCTTGTTATCAAGCCTGGCTGGTTTGATTGACAGTAACGTGGGACACAACAGTGCTCAGGCCATCTCTATACACAGGGAACAAAACCCCAGTGCTGGCATGACAGGATAAAGCCAGGCTCTCCAAACTTTTTCCAATTAGGAAATTTGATTACATTTTGCATTTGATTAAGTGCTGCAAACACCTTTAATTTCTGGAGTGCTGCACTCCCTGCCCTCTCCTTCACACACATTACCCAAGGAGTGAGTGAGCTCTGCAGCTTCCCTGACCTCCAGCTGGAGACTTCTCCAGAATGCCTGTGAGCTCCAGGAATGTGGGGATGACCCCTGAGAACTTCGTAGTGACCAATCCTCTCAGGAATGTAACTTCCAATCCTGCCCAGACCGGTAAAGGATGTGAATGCCCCTCCTGCCAGCTCTGTGGCAGGGCAGCAGTGGGAATTGTGGCAGTGCAGGCTCCAGAGCAGCTGCCAGAGCCACTGCAGTGTGTCTGTGCCCCTGGCTGAGCCAGCCCTGGAGCCTCAGCAATCACCACAGCTCCAGCACAGGGTTAATTAGCTGATCAGCACGGGCACAGTGCCAGGCTGGTGGGATTATCCCGGAGCCCAGGTGGGATCTGTGCCCCCTTTCCCTGCACAAGCTCATGGGGAGGCAGCTCAGAGCAGCCCAAACCCACAGAGGGCAGTGAGGGCTCCAGGGGCCTGGGGGACGAGAGAAGGACTCCAGCTCCTGCCCACCGACAAAGGAGATCTGGGATTCCCACTGCCAGGGGCTGGATCTGCATCTGGGCACTCAGCAACACCTGAAAGGTTTTCCTCAAGTCAATTTGTCTAAATATTCTGAGGTTAATGAGACTCTGGAGCTCTGCAGCACCCCGGAGCTGTGAGTTCCACAGTTTCCTCACAGACCATAAAAAAGCCCAAATCGCCCTTTAAACTTGTTGCTGATAAAACTCTACCACTGGTCTCCAAGAAGGAGCAAGGACTGCCTGAGCCCCAGGACAGGTCCCAGCTCTCAGAGCAGTGGGCAGGCCAAGGGCACTGTCTAGATTTCCCTCCAACAAATACTGCTCCAACATCCCCAGCAGGGACAGAACATTCCAGTTGTTTTCTTTCAGCCTTTCCCACGACTAAACTTTCCCCCGTTTCTCTTTGCTGAATTCAGGGTGCTGACAGAAGGGCTGAAATGTTAAAAGTGCACACTGAAGAGCTTGGATAGGCAGAGCACAGGATGAACTGTGGGCAGCAGGGCTGTGCAGAAGTGTGAGGAGCTGGGGGTGATGTCAGTGCTCTGCAGGGTTTCTGAAATGATTCTCTCTTCAGCATTACCTGCTTGTCCCCCTGCAATCATGCTGCAGCATGTGCTGCTTCAGGATAATGACAAGGGAAAGTGCAGGTCCCTAGCCAGAGTCAAGAGGTATTTTAAGAGCAAGAGGCACTGGATGGACTGCTCAGGGAGGAGGAGGAGCGAGGAAGGAGTGTGGAGAGCAGACCCCGAGGGGAGACGAGGCTCTGGAAGGAGAGATTAGGGCTTTACTGGACACTGCAGTGCTGACAGCAGCAATCCCTGCTCTGGGTGTACCTGGGGAGCTGAGCCTCCCTGCAATGCTGGGATGGGAGAGTGAGCCCTGAGCATCCCTGCCCTGCTCCAAGGAGCTGCAGTGAGCAGCACCATCACCCTCCCCAGCCCTCAAGGTTACAGAGCACTGGAGAGGAGGAGAGGGTGTGCATGGTGACTTGACAGAAATACTAATCCAGCTGAGCTGCAGGATTAGGGAAAGAAATTAATATGAGAACCTGCAAAAAGCATGAAAATAACTGGTATATCTGGCTAGTTTATTCCTCTCCTGGGCAGGGAACAGTCTCCCTCTGATGTGAGGCACAGTTACACAGGCTGGGGGGTAATTCTGCAGTCAGTGATGAAATTAAGGCTGGAGCTGATCCATGAAGAGCTGCAGAGGGTCTTGTACCCCTGCTCCTGCCCTTGACACTCCACCAGCACCTGCACCAGCTCTGGCACTCACTGGGCTCAAAAATAAGCTCCTGCAAAGTTTTCATTAGAAAACGAATGTGGGAGAAGAAATGAGCTCAGTGAAGGTGTGGGAAGCCAGAAAGGCGTGGCCAGCTGAGCACAGGGCAGGGAGCTCTGGCTGAGAAGGGGCATGTTCTTGGTCAGAGCTGTCCCATCCACTCAGTTACAACTCCACACTGCACAGCAGCACCTTGGAAATGTGTCAGAATGGCCCAGCGTGCACCTGTGGTGGTGGTGTCTCACATGCAGGAAGCAGATGCCAGTGCTGGGTGCAAGGATGCTGTGGAGTTAACTCCAGACCGAAGTTAAGAGAGAAGATCAGCTCCCCATCCTGCCACTGACTCTCTGTGAGAGCTCCATGGGAAGCTCTGACGGCATGGACAGGTCCCTTCTCACTTTGCCTCTGGGGCTGGAGGTCAAACAGTCCCTGCAGAGAGCCCCATGCAAAGAGCTGTTCCCAGCTGAAGGGAGGTCAGGGCCAGCCCTGCACCATGGCTGTGCCCCCTCCACGTGCTGGGAGTGCCACAGGGGACTCTGCCCTGTACTCAGGAACATCAGCACCTCCCTGGCTTGGAGGGGAATTCCCTCTGAATTCTCCATGGATCCTGCCACCCCATGGATCCCACCCAGCTTCCCTGCCTTGCACAACAGCACAGCATGAAGTGAGAGGCTCCAGGAGGAGATTTGGACAAGACAGGGATCAAATGTCCCAGTGTTCAGAGAATCCAAGGCAGAGTGAGACAAGCCTGCTCCTGAAGCCAACAGACAGCACAGCTTGGCTTTTATTCCTCTTTTCCAAAGCCCTGCTTGTCCAAGTGTGTTGGCAGAGGTCTGGACAATCCGAAACTTCCCCAAAAACTCGCTCCTGAACCTTGTCCTGAGGGTCCCACACTGCAGAGCCTCCCAGAGCAGTTCCAGCTACAACCTTCTCTCCTGTTTGTGTTCGTGGTGCTCTCTCCTCTCCACTGTGTCCCCTTCCCTTGGCCACTCCCAGCCCAGCTCCCGAGGCCCCTGCGGGCTGAGCTGTGCTGAGGGACAGGCAGAGCCCTCAGGGTGCTCAGCAGAGGTCCCTCAATTGCTGCTGGCTTCTACCAATCGACCTCCAAACTTGTTGAGATTTTTCTCTCTCTAATCTGCTTCACCAGACATTTTGTCCCAGGAGGACTGAACTAAATTGAGTTGCAGGGCTGCAAATCACGCAGCAGCCTCATTTTAATCACGGCTATTCAAGTGCTAAGGAATGCAGAAGGTAAATACATATTTGTTTTTAAGCCATCACTTGTCCCATTTGCAAGAGGAAAATGAACGTACTCGATCCCTGAGGCTTTGATCCTCAAAGGATAACAGGAAATGAACCTGCCATAGGAAATATACCCTTGGGTCAATCGTCTCCCTGCTGCCTTTGTCAGAGCTCTTCTCCTGGGTCTGTTAACCCTCTCATTCACATCCCCGCATTCTAACAAGGCTTTAACACTTCCCACTGTGCCTGCCACCCCCTCTACAGTCCCTGCTGGTTTCCTGGGCACTGATTTCCCTGAGCACTGACGGGAATGCATCTGCCAGGGTCGAGCCGTGCCCTTGTGTGAGCGCAGGCTGGAGCCAGAGCCCGGAGTGCCCAGTGCTGCAGGTGCAGTCCTGGCTGTGCCAGGCTGGCCAGGTGCTCGGGTTTGCAGATCAGCCCTCGACTTCTGTGCTGCTTCAAACACATTTGAATAAATACTCTGCATCCCGAGATTTGATCAGCCTGCATTCCCAGTGCTGCAGTGTCCTTCTCTTCTCCATCAGGATCAGCCCAGCTGTAACACTGAGCTAAAACTCTGGATGCTCTGGATGTATCTCAGGCCTCCTCCACACTCTTCTCCTGGGCATTCCCCCTCCTTTAGCTCTAGCTGTGGTTTGGGATCTTCCCTGTGCTCCAAGCATGAGTCAGCCTCTGGTCTTCTTTGCTCTCCCTCTCTGCCCTGCTCTCCTCCCATTGTAATCCCTGTGTCTCAAACTGTTCCAAGGTCATCCCACCTCTTCCCTGAACTTAAAATTCACCTGATCAGTGCCTGCTGGTCACAGTTTCCCCACCTGAATCACAGCTCCCCTCTCACCTAAACTACACCTGGCAGGGTCAGAACAGGAACAATTCCTCTTCTTAATCTCCAGATCAAATGTACCCACAAGACCCTGGCCATAAAACCTCCCCAGCCCCACCAACTGAGCCCAGCCCAGCTCACAAATTCAGTGAATTCTGTGGCAGTGGCAACCCGATCAGATGTGACATTTCTGGCTGTGCCCTCCATTCTGCAATCCAACAATGGTGCCATTAATTCCACAGCTACCTGGGGAACCTGCTCTGAGCACCCCAGCCTTGATCTAGGCTTTGGGGGTTGTTCTGCAGCTTCACTCAGGAGCACTGGAGTGAATAATCTGGACACTTTTAAAGAGAGCACTTGCTAAACAAAAGCTGCACGATCTGCAACATTCACTTGGGGTTTGAAACAAGATGTGGGAAAGGAAGAGGTGACTTACAATTTTAGGTACCGGTGACATTGATAAGGTTGGTGTACAAAGACAGGCAGAGACAACAACAATCATCTCCTTGCCCTGCTGTTAACTGATCCTGCTGCTGTTTCTTCCTGAGGGGTGTTGGAATGGATGGATGGGGATGAATGGCCACGGAACAGCACCTTTGGCTTCTCACACTGACAGTCCTGCCTCCCTCCACACAGCATGGAAACCTCCAGACAGCACAGAGAGCACCCTGGGCTCTCTCTGGACAGCACAGAGAGCACCCTGGGCTCCCTCCAGACAGCACAGAGAGCACCCCGGCCCCAGCAGGGCTGGCCTTACCTTCTCCTGGTACTGGCGCCGGGATGAGTCCAGGGACTGGATGAGGGCGGTGGCGTGGCCGATGAACATGGCGTAGCAGGTGGCCCCCACGATCATGCTGAGCATGGTGAGCCACACGTCCGACATGCCCACGGGTGCCTGCTGCCCGTAGCCGATGCACAGCATGTGGCTCATGGCCTTGAACAGGGCGTACGAGTACTGCTTCCCCCACGAGTCGTTCTGCAGGGACACAGGACACAGATTCAGCACTGGGATGTGGCATTCAGGACGTGGATATGAGGCAGGAAAGCATCCCTGGCACTGCACCCAAAAATCCCTGTTGGAGGCACCTTGACACGTTACACCATAAATTTAATTCTTTGGTGGCTTGGAGGGTTTTTGAAAGCTAGGAGGGCTGTGGAGTCTCAACCCCCAAACCCCTCAGAGCCCCCAGAACTCCTGTATCTCTCACAGAGCCCCCACACCTCAGTGCCCTTAGAGCCATCACCACCCCACAAGCCCAGCTCACTCCATTTGGAAAAATAAGCCCAGAGTCTGTGATCTGAGATCATCACTTTGGCCCTGGTTTTTAGAGGCTCTATGTGCTTTTTGCAGCAGGGAATGCAGCCAGTCTGCCCTGCTGGTAACCTGGGATAAACCCAGATGATGCATTGGGAGATTTTCAAAATGACCCACGTGTGGGAGAGGGAACTGAAGCAAATCATTTCCTCCCCTGGGAAATGGGCTTGAACTGAGAACTGTAGCAGAAAGCCTGAGCAAGGCTGCCAGCAGTGTGATCTGAGAGTGGGGAAAATCACTGCCCAGCAATTTAGGAAATGGCCAGGGTCTCTGCTCATTATCTGGAGAGATGAGAAGGGCAGAAAATGAAGTTGATAATGTCTGGACAGCAAGTTCTTCTCAGTGCAAAACTGGGTTTTTTCAGAGAGCTGAGGAATTACAAATGGTCTCATTTGAGAGCAGCAATGTCCTGTCAGGAGAGGTATGCTGAGACACCTTGTGCTCTCCACTGCAGCTCACACAGGCAGCACCTCTGCCGTGACATCATGGCACAGGGAGAAAAACTGGCACAAGTTTCCTGGTGATTGTGATTAGCCTGAGCTCATGGAACAGCTCGAGGTGCATTTGCCATCCTGTGGGTATTGTCTGCCAGCAAGTTCTTGCTGTGAAACCTTGACAAGTAACTGCTCTGTCATCACACATGGCTCTTGCAAGGATGTGAAAATGCCTCTGCTGGGTGGCACTTGTGGCAGCACTGGGCATTCCTCAGCTGCTCCCTGCTCCTGGAAAGGGGCCAAAGTTATGGATAGTGCTCTGCAGTCACATATGCCATGGCACCTTGGAGGGTCACTGCACAGGCCTGCTGATGGCTTGTCAATAAACAAAGAATTCTCCTGTGACCTCCATCCAGAGCACCAGTGGCCAGCAGTGCTGGGAGCTCTGGAGTTCACCTCCTGGAGGTATCCCATCAGGTCAGGTGGGTGGCTGGTGACCTCTCTGCAAGCAGCTCTCAGTGCCACTGATGCCCATGGAAACTTCTCACTCATCTTACAGGGAGCAAACAGTGACAAAGCTGTGGCACAGGGCTGGAACCTTTGCCAAGGGCTGGTGCTTGGTTAGGAGATAAGCACATGGACAAAGCCAGCTGATAGCATTACCTGGCCAGATTCAGTTTCACTGTGCAAGACAGGCCTGATTCCCAGGGCAACAAGAAGGGCAAAGCCACACAAGTGACAGCAGAGCTGACACGGGAGCAGTGGCACAGGCACAGCCAGGAGAGACTGCTCCTGTTCCCTGCCAGTGCCAGCCTGCCAACAGAGCAGGAACCTGGGAAAAACCACCCTGGGGCCAAGAGACAGGAGCAAGAGACAAAGTGGCCACTGGTAACTGCTGCTGGCTGTGCCCTTGGCTCATGGGTGAGGAGATGCAGCCCAAAGGAGCAGAGGACAGGGCAGGGCAGGGGGTTTGTCCCCTGGCCAGGGCAGGGCAGGGGCTTTGTCCCCTGGCAGGGCACAGAAAGGGTCAGGCTGCCGAAGGAGTGACCCCTCCTGCTCCTCTGCCTGGGCTGTGCCTCTGAGGCCTGGCCAAAGAAGTGCTGGGTACATTCTCCACCCCCAGGTTTTGTGGCATTTTGCAGAGCCACTTCTGCTCCTTGTGGGCACCGGGCCCTCACACAGCTCCCACAGGCATCCTGCACTTCCAGGAGCCCCTTCCCTGTGCCCTGCAGTCCTGGCAGTCTGAAGCCATGGCCCTGCACTCAGGCCATGGCAGCTGCTGTGACTTCCCTGGCTTGAGCCCATCTATTGTCCCTCATGCTGAGACAGCAGAAGGGAGCTGTCACACTTGGCCATGCTTTGCTTAAAATGCTGCATGCCTGCAAAGTGGTACCGGGGCACAGGGAGCAGTGCAGGGGTCCTGTCCCATCCCTTGCTGAATGAATTCCTTCCTCATTCCTCACTGGGTGCTGCAGGAATGCTGCTGACCTCTGAGTTCAGTGTGGCAGCAGTTTAACAGGGCAGCACATCTCCACCACTGACCCGAGAGCAGGGACAAAGGAAGCTGAGCTGAAATTCCGAAGGGAATCTGGCCAGACAGAGCAATAATAGCTGAGCTGGAAAACTGGCTGCCAGGCTCTTTAGTGGCTGTGAACATCTGGGTACCAGGCAGGCTTGAGGTTTAAAAGCCATTCTTCCAGCAACTTGCTGCTCAGGAGTGCTGTTTACAAAGAAGCTTGCCAGTGTTTTGTAGGAATTAGTCATCCCAAACTGTAACATCCAATATGCTGAGCTCCTGCAGCCTGCACAAACACTGCTGGCTCTCTGGGAATTGCACAGCTCCGAGTCCCAGCCCAATTCCCAGCAGCAGCAGCAGGGCTCCTGTGAGGACAGGCTGGGGGTGCCAGACTGAGGAGACAGCTCAGGGGTGAGAGCTGCAGGAAAACACAGAGCTTTCCAAACAAACCACGAGCACCCAGCTCTGCTGGGAGAACACATCAAGGACTGCTCAGAGAGAGGCACTTCTGTGAAGGGGAAGCCTTTCAGAGCAATTACCTTTAGGATACCAAGTGTGAAGAGCACTGGAATCTCTGTGATGATTCTTCTCTTACAGGTCTCAGTACCTCTTTAGTTTTCAGGTGTTTTGCTTTCCATGGGATGAACAGACAGGTCAAGCCCACAGTACTTTAGGCCAGACTAGAAGAGGTTCCAAATGCAGTATGGACACGGGTTCACCAGCACCAGCACCTCACACAGCCACAGCTCATTCCTGTAAGAGCCATGTCCTATCTAATGCCCAAGTACACCAGTCCCCAGGGCAGCAGGGCTGCACCACTCCACAGATACTGGAGTGGCTAAAATGGCCCATTAGAGGAGGGAATATGACTCCTCCTTATGCAAATCCCAAAGCAAGCAAAAGCAGAGCTACAGATCTGTGCCTGTTCACTGTCAAGAGGGGGTTATCTCAGAGGAACCAAGAGACTTTGCAAAAAGGAGTGAAAAGACTTTGAAGCAGTTTCTCAGACTGGTTTGTTTTTAACATCCACACTGGCAGTGCTGGAAGGGCTTCTCTGGCATGAGAGTCTGGCCTGCTCAGATCCACCTTTGAATATTTGGAGACACTTCCCTGGAACACTTCAAAGGCACTGCTGGGTTCTGTAGTACCTACAGAAGCACCTGAAGGCAAACTGTGGTGTCTGACAGGGTATTCTGGTTCTGATGTACATGTGAGTGTGTCTGGTTGAATCCTCACTGGAGAGGAGGAGTGAGATGAGTAAAGACACAGAGAAGTACTGGAAGTTCTTGGGATAGGGGCATAGTCCTGGCTTATACCTGGCTTATGCCTGACTTACACCATTAACACTTGGAGAACTCAGGAGCTGTCTCTGACCATCCTGGCCCACCTCTGGAACTGCTGGGCTGGGAAAACAGACCTCCAGATCCAGTTTAAAGGATGGGAATAGCGGGGCAACACATGGAGGTGACAGGTCAAACTTCACCTCGGGCAGAACCTGCCTGTTCTGGGCTTGTTTCCAAGGGAAGCTGGAAACATGGCCTTCACCTGACAGCAGGGATCTTCTCAGGGCTCTGAGTGTCGCTGTCCCAGTTGCTCCCAGGTTTCCTGGGAGCCCTCCCAAGCAGCCTGTGCTCCTGGAGATCCAGACTTGGGCACCCAGACCTTGCTTGGGCTCGTGGTACCTGTACCCAGCCCTGTGCATGCAGTGCTGTGCCCATCTCCTGCTGCTCCCAGCTGGCCTCCCTGGGCAGCCCCTGGAGGTGCCTGTCACCCTGCCTTCCCTGGAAAGGCCGATATTCCCAGTTATGGGCCCTTCTGCCCTGCCCATCCTGGTTTGGACTGGTTTTGGCCCCATTTGGGGAGGGCACTCCCTGTGCCGGTGGCCCTCGGCTCCAGGTTCCCACCCCATTGGAGCAGCCCTGCTGCTGCCAGACTTTACAGAACATGGAATCTCCTGCAGATCCCCGTGCCTGCTGAGGGAGGGCAGGAGGGATGTGCTGGCCCAGAGGCTCCGGGGGAATCACAGCAGGTCCGTGCAGGATTGCTCTCTTCCACACACTGCAGCCATTCCTCTTCCTCCTCTTCATCAGCACCCCTCGGCAAGGTGCTGTGAGCAGGGAGGGCAGAGCTCCACGGGAATGTGCTCCCCTTGTTGTGGTGAAGGGGATGAGAGATTGCTGGGCGAGCAGCTGCACTGGCCTCGGGGATCTCTGCCCTCCCTGCAGGGCTCATGGGCTCAGCACAGCACCCAGGGGAGGAGGCCAAATGTTCCCAGCAGCTTTTGGGGCTCGGCAGAGCTCAGATCTCTGGGAGAGGAGCTGCCAGGCTGGCTTCGAGGGAGCAGCACACACTCTGCAGCTGACTTACCAGTGTTTCCAGTTTTTAATAAAAGTGCACTGCAGGAAAGCTAATGCTGAAGCCCCTGGGATTTGGGCTCAGCAATTAAAACTGCAAACATCCTGCCCTGCCGTTTCAGGAGCCAGCCAGACACCCACTGCTTCCACGGCTGCTGAAGATGGAACATGAGGCATGTGGAAAACACCGAGATGAACCAGACTCGGGGATTTATCGAGGCCCTGAGATGATTTTGGCAACACCAGACCCTTCACAAATCCCCTGGATGAGGATCAAACCTTTAGGAGGCAGATGGGAGATGATGAATCTTCTTTCCCTGCAGCATGGAAATCAGGGCTGGTTTTATGGAGTGCTAAGTGGTGGGAAACCCCAGAGCAGAGGAAGAGCAGCACCAGCACACTGACAGACAAAGCCTCCAAAGCATTTGGACCTCACTTCCAGCTCCCCTCGGCTGTAGCAGCTTCAGAAGATTCCCTTTTTCCCAGAGTTCTGGCTCCTGTGTGTAATCAGGGCACCAAGGATATTTATTTATCTCCTCAGAGCTCCAACCAGGCCGGTACAGAATGTTCCAAAATCCTGTCTCCCTGGCACAGAGACCATCCTGGCCTCTCCCCTCCCAGCCATGTCCATCACACAGAGCCATGCTGGAACCTTCCATCCACCTAGCACCAAAGCTTGAGAAGAGCCCAGAGCTCCAGTTTCTTATTTCCTGACTCTGTGGCCTCCCCTCCAGATTAGATGTAAATTGTTTCGCTGATAATGCCATCCACATCCACCACTGGTCCCAGTGACACAACTGGAAATCTTCTCAGATTAAACGACATTATTGAGAGAAAAAAAACCTATCTGGTTCCCCAAGAACTACTGCACTCTTTGATAATTATTCTAACCCCAGGCTATTTTGGGGCTGGCATATTCCTATACAGCTTCTGGAGTGGAAGCTCCCTTGAACTATAGGTGGGGCATTTCTCTAGCTCTTCATCCCACTTTCCTGAGGCTCCATTTTCAGAGATAATGGGTTTTTTTCCACTTCTTTTAAGTGGAACAAAAAAAAAGAAGGTGATTTAGCTGCAGGGAAGAAGCAGGAAAAAAAAAATCCTCCAAGGCGAGTTTAATTCCCAGCTTCAGAGGCTCTCAAGGCTGGGAACACAAGGCTGCAGCATGAGGAAAGCTCTGCTCTGGATAGGAGCTCCCACTCCTGCCCTCCTGGAGCCTGCTGAGCCTTCCTGCCTCTGGAATGCATCCTGCCCTCTCTCTCCAGCCTTGCTGCTAAGATTTGCCTTGGCTAAATCTTTTTTTCCTCTGTCCCATGTCCTGCCACTTTTGCAGACCTTTCCCACCGGCAGTTTCAACACCAGCAGCTTCAACCTCTTCTTTCCCTGGGGATGGATGGGGAGAGCCAGGAGCTGCTGCTGCCAAATGTTGGGATGAGGGAATCATGGTCCAAATGTGCTGCTCTGAAGCCATCCTGCAAGGGCACCGTGGCCAAGTCACCCCTGGGACGGGGACGAGGCCACCTGCACCTCTGAGCTCCCTGGCATGAGGAGCTGAGCATCCTCTTGGCCCTGAGCAGCACAGTGGGGCCCCAATCTCTGACTGCTCTTGCCACATAAATAATGAAAAGGCAGCACAGGGAAGCCCAGGCAGCTGCTGCACGAGTTGTTGTTGTTGTTGTTGTTGTGCTGGAGATAAGCAGAGAGTTCCAGGCTCAGAACTGGCAGTCTGGCCCTTTGCAGCAGCACAGACAGGGGCAGCCTGTGCCCACAGCCCTGCACGTGGGAGGCAGAGCAGGCTGGCACATCTTTGATACATTTTACATTTGTTCCATTCTGCCCCAGCGCCTGATTATTTCCTTTATTCAAGAAGAAATTGGCTGGGGGAATCTAGAGGTTAAGAACTGCAAAAAGAGGCAATTTTTTAAGCTTTGTCAGTTTTTGCTGCTTAATCAGCTTGGACATTGTCCCTTTGAATAAAAGCTCCTGAATTCTCAGCAAGATGGTTGAAAGGTACCATGAATTCACTGTGCCTTTGCCATATGGTGTCACACTCCCTCCCAGCGGCAGCGGGCACAGCTTTGGATGGCACTGGGCAGTCTGGCTCCTCATCCCTGACCGTGGCTCACTCCGGGCTGGGGGGAGGTCACACGGCCCCTTTCAGGGGGCATGGAGCAAAGGGACCAGCAACGGGAATTATGGATCAGCCCCAGCCCTGACTCTGGGACTCCATATTACTCAGATTTCAGCGGGAAGACTTTCCATCCCTGCTCCTTGCTGCTCGGTGCCAGGAGAGGGAGCCTGGCTCCTGCCTTCTGTGCCTCTGCCGGGGCCGGTCCTGCTCCGAGCCCCGGGACTGTCCCTGCAGGATCTCATGTCCCGGGACTGTCCCTGCAGGATTTCCCTGTCCCGGGACTGTCCCTGCAGGATCTCATGTCCCGGGACTGTCCCTGCAGGATCTCCCTGTCCCGGGACTGTGTCCCTGCAGGATCTGCCTGTCCCGGGACTGTCCCTGCAGGATCTGCCTGTCCCAGGACTGTGTCCCTGCAGGAACTGCCTGTCCCGGGACTGTGTCCCTGCAGGACCTCCCTGTCCCGGGACTGTGTCCCTGCAGGATCTCCCTGTCCCGGGACTGTGTCCCTGCAGGATCTCCCTGTCCCAGGACTGTGTCCCTGCAGGATCTGCCTGTCCCGGGACTGTGTCCCTGCAGGATCTCCCTGTCCCGGGACTGTCCCTGCAGGATCTGCCTGTCCCGGGACTGTGTCCCTGCAGGATCTGCCTGTCCCGGGACTGTCCCTGCAGGATTTCCCTGTCCCGGGACTGTCCCTGCAGGATCTGCCTGTCCCGGGACTGTCCCTGCAGGATCTCATGTCCCGGGACTGTCCCTGCAGGATCTCCCTGTCCCGGGACTGTCCCTGCAGGATTTCCCTGTCCCGGGACTGTGTCCCTGCAGGATCTGCCTGTCCCGGGACTGTCCCTGCAGGATCTGCCTGTCCCGGGACTGTCCCTGCAGGATCTCCCTCCCTGTCCCGGGACTGTGTCCCTGCAGGATCTCCTGTCCCGAGACTGTGTCCCTGCAGGATCCGCCCCGGTGCTCCCAGCTCTGGAAAGCGGTGGGAGCGCCCCGGGGGATGTAAGGAGGATCGGGAAGCTCTGGGATGCTGCGGGTGCTGCAGGGATGTCGCCCAGGGGCTGGGTTTAGGGCTGAGAGGTGGCACAGGGAGCACGGCACGTGGGATGCTCCAGAGGAGAGACCCCCTCCATCTCTGAGCTGGTTATTTATAATTCTTTCTTATGAGCTGGTCAAGGGGATGAAAAACACACCACCTGGCGAGGGCTCTGCTCATCGGCCTCACTCTTTGGAAGGAGGCAGTGGGAAGAGAGTGGAAACGGGGGTAAAAGATAAAATAGGGAAGGAAGGAGGAAACAAAAGCAGGTGCAAGTGTTCTCTGCTCGGCACTCACCACCATGCGGTTGAGGGACACCCAGCAGTCGTCGGGGAAGTCCTGGAGCATGGGCACCAGGAACTGCAGGCAGCCGTCCCAGTGGCACAGCAGCAGCATCATCCCGATGAGGTTGACGATCCTCACCACGGCGCTGGCCAGGTCGTAGGTCATGTGGAAGATCTGCGGAGCCACAGGAGCAGGTTAGATGGCAGCTCCCCCAAACAACCCCCAGTGCAATTACACACAGTGTCAGAGCCCAGAACCCTGCTGAAGGCACAGAGGAGCTGCACCAGCTCAGGTCTGGCACAGTGTGCAAGCGGAACAGCTGAAAAACAGCTTAAAAAACAAAATACAAAATCATCATCAGTCACTCCTCCTGCCCTGCGACTTTGCCTTCTAATTTACAATTAAAATCTCCATAACTCCTTCTATAAAATAAGCTGGTTGCAAATATTTCTGGACCATCAGCCACGCAATGCCCTTCTTTGATTTCTGTTCTTGCTGGATACGTGTTCCACAGTGACCCATGGTGGCAGCTGCCTTTGTACTGGATGTCAGCTGCAGTCTCTGCATGTATCAAATGCAACAAGGAACGGCCTCTAACTCAGCAGAGGCTTCTGGAAGAGGATCTGATTCATCTCTTTTCTTGTGTTCCTTGTATTCTGCTACTACACCCCTGTCCAGGTGGGTAAGGAAAAGAGAGCCATGGCACAGAGGGCTGGTTTTCCTCATTGTCAGTTCTTCACGTGGAAAATAAAACTCCAAACACAAGTTTCTTACAGGCCAGAAACGACACAGTGCCTAATCCAGGGGGGTTCAAGTGCCTCACCTGGGCACTTCCAAGGAACATGAGTGTCAGGATGGTTTGTGACACAGGGGACAGACTGTGTGATGTGTGACCAAATCCATACACCTCCTGGCTGCTCCAACAGGGATAATCCTGCTCCTCCCACCACCATGGCACTGTGTGCCTCCCACCTTTGCCCACACCACAGATCGGCCTCTCATCCCACAGGAAGGCAGCTCCACAGCCTAAAGCAGCAGAAAGCTTTTGTTATCAGGCAAAGGAATCACATTTTTCCAGCTGGAATTGCTGCTGTCCAGTTGGAATGCCTGTTTCCACACCAGCCATCCCCAGGGTCACACACCCACAGCAATGCCCACGTGTCCAACCCTTGCCAGGAGGGAGCACAAAGAATGCTGGAATCCAGAAGGATGAATGATTCGGATAACTGCTGCTAACTCCATTATTTCCCTGCATCCAGGCTGGAGCCCACACTGCTAGTGTGAGAAAGGCCATTCGAGTGATCTTTCAGGGCTGAAAAGAAGAATATCTCCAAAATCCAGCATGAAAGGCTGTTCTAGGAAATCCAGCTCTCGCTGCTGACTCAATAGGTCAGTATGAAAGCTGAGCACATAATTCATACAGAATAATTCCTCCTGGTTTCCTCTGTTTTCCTCCCCCTGCAGAAATGATCATTCTCATTTAGATAACCCAGAGCAAATCCATCCTGTTGGAATGAGAGCCTGGGGCTGTGCTTTTAATGAAGCTGGAGCAGCAGTTTGCAGAAGGATCTTTCCAGCCACCAGGGTTTTTCTGTGCTAATGACTTTTCCTCTCACACCTCCGGGTGTTTTTCAAAGAGCTCCAGCCCTGCTGTAACCCAGGGAGCTCCAGCCAGGGGCAGGGAGAAGCCCTGTCACATTGAGGAAGTGCCTTCCTTCCTTTGATAGATGAAAAGCAGACAGCGAAGAGCCCGAGGGTATGGATGGCTCAGGGACCAGGTGATGGATATGGAGCTTCTGAGAGGAAGGCTGGGATCTGTCCGAGTCAGGGTAGGGCAGAGAGCCTTTATTTGGTGCATGCAGAGAGAGGAGAGGGTGGATTCAGCTCCTACTCTGCACCTTGAGATCTGCACCAGAGCCACGGGGTGGGAACAGACCCCGGAGGGTGACACACCTGGGCTGTGGCACCTGAGAAGGAGCCGCACCATGGCTCAGGGATTCCCAGGGGTAATTGTGATTATGAACTGCAAATGTTTGAGCTGCAGGTGAGACAACTACAGTTCCAAACGTCTCAGGAGTTCCCAGCTCCTGCCCACATATTTGCATTCCCATGCAGGAGAAAACCAGGAAGCACACAGGAATAACTGCAGGGCTGGGAACAAACACCTTCCACTGAGAAGCTCCTACTGCAAAGAGGTGCTGGTGTCACAGGGAATTCTGATCCAGTAATGTGCTGCAGGGCGTTGCAGTGCCCTCCAGCACTTCCCTGGCTCACCAGGAAGAGGAGGACCAGGAACATTCCAGAAGAGCGGGTCCATGCACGAGCACAGGAACGTGAGTGGTAACTGCAACTTCTCTGGTTTCCATCAGGAGCACTCGGGACTTTGTGTCCTGTTGTAACATAACCCAGGCTGGTCCCAGAGCACCACAGCTCCTTCCACCCCAGCACTGCCTGTGCTTCCTGTCCTCCTGCTTCCTGCTACTTTTCCACTGGGAAAAAGGTAGCCAGGAGAAGAGCCGAGCATGGATTCACATTTAAAGGATTTTCTTGGATAAAGTTAGTATCCCTGTTTTTTGACAGACCAAAACAAGCTCTGGTTTCAGCATTCCTGCTACAAAATCAGTGCTGTCCTTCCAGTCAAAGGACACCTTGCAATTCTTGTGGAAAGCACAGTTTGGGAAAGTGGGAGGACCAAAACTTTCCTCAAAAAGTCATTTCTGGTTATGTAAGAGCTCCATCTTGGAAACTCCACTTATACAGAATGAGCTATTGGGATCCTATCAGATGGGATCTGAAATCCTGTCAGCCCAAATAACTGTGCAGCCCTCCTCCATCCTGGACTGCAGCAGCATTCCTCCAACCCCAGCACCTGAGCTGCAAGGAATCAAGGACACCTTGGAGAAGTGGGGCCTGGCTCTGGCAGTGGCTCCAATCAAGGCTGGGTGTTTAATTAGGTGTGCTGGTCTGTGCTGGCACAAGGCTCAGGCACTGCTCAAACCACAGCCACGACAATCCCTCTGCTCTGATCAGCTGGGGCCACCAAAATCCCTCTGCTCCATCTGGGGCCACCATATCCTTCTGCTCCATCTGGGGCCACCACCATCCCTCTGTTCCATCTGAGGCCACCACCATCCCTCTGCTCTGATCAGCTGGGGCCACCACAATCCTTCTGCTCCATCTGGGGCCACCATAATCCCTCTGTTCTGGGCTGGCCACCCCAATCTCTCTGCTCTGATCAGCTGGTGTCCTGGGGCTGCCCTGTCCATGGGGACATGCTGGGGCAGAGCTGGCAGGGCAGCAGCTGCTCCAGGCACACCCTGCCAGGCCCAGCCCTTGGCACAGCCCCTGTCCCCAGCTCTGCTGGCACATCTGGGCTGGGATCTGCCTGCACATCCGGGCTGGGATCTGCCTGCACATCCGGGCTGGGATCTGCCTGCACATCTGGGCTGGGATCTGCCTGCACATCTGGGCTGGGATCTGCCTGCACATCCGGGCTGGGATCTGACTGCACATCCGGGCTGGGATCTGACTGCACATCTGGGCTGGGATCTGACTGCTGGTTTTTCATGCTCTGGAGGTGCTGTGCCTGGAGCCAAGGGGCTTTCCTGGGGCTTTGGGGACCCTGAAGCAGAGGCTCAGGCAGGGTGAGCCAGCAGCATCCCAGTGCTGACTCCAGCAGGACTCGCTGCCCTCCATGGAGCTCCTGAACAGATTCTGCTCCACAGGAAAGCACTGAAACTGCTTGTTGTCCTTCACTACTGCACTGCCAGCCAGGCAGGAATTCTGTAGCTCCATATCCTAGCTGGTCCCGAGCCAGTGCTGGTGTCTGTGCCCACAGCATGGTTAATATACAACTGTGATAAATCCCCTGGGGATAATCAAGGAGCTGTGACACTGCTCCAGCTTAATAGAAAGCAAAGAATTTACTCTTCATTTATGGCTTAAAAAGCCCACAGACTTGAGAAGGAAATACAAATCTCAAAAGAGAATCAAAACAGCCTCATATGCTGTTGTGAGTGCTCCAGGGTCAGAGTTAAGGTTGTTCTGCTGTGAGGAAAAACGTGTTTACTTACATTTAAGAAGAGTATTTGTGGGCTGTGGGGAAGAAAGTTGACATGTCTTTCAGTCTGCCTTTCTCTTCTTGGCTTTTGAAGATAACAGAGGTAAAGATCCATTTTCCTCACAGAGGCATTAGTTGCCTTTCCAAACCCCAGTGTTAATCTCCTGATAGGCTGGGGATAGGTGGCTGCTGCAAAGAGCTTTTCTGAGCCTAAAATCCAGTTTAGCCCGATAACTGAGGGTGGCTGTGCTGAGTCTGCAGCAGCAGCTGCTGTGGCTCTGGATCACCCCAAACCACTCATCCTCTTCAGTCTTGACACCAGCCTGGACAACAAACTCATTCCAGCCAATGTGCAAACTGAAGGCAGCTCACTGAGAACACAGTGGCTTGGGTGATTCGGAGAACAGTGCCAGTTCTAGTGGCAAATGTCACCTTCTCCACACTCAGGATGAGCCCTGACTCACACAACCCACTTAAGAGAAGGGCTTGGGAACCCTGATGTGGAAATCCATCCTGGGAGGCTGCAGTGAGGGAGAGAGCAGAGAACACAGAACTGTCAGGGTGGGCTTCCCCAGGAGGACAAACCTGCCTGGGCACAACAGAGCACTGAGGCTTGGGAGCCCTGAGCATGGCCAGGGCACACAGAGCAGCTCTGAGCACACCCAGGGCACACAGAGCTCTGGGCACACCCAGGGCACACAGAGCTCTGAGCACACCCAGGGCACACAGAGCAGCCCTGAGCACACCCAGGGCACACAGAGCTCTGAGCACACCCAGGGCACACAGAGCCAGCTCTGAGCACACCCAGGGCACACAGAGCCAGCTCTGAGCACACCCAGGGCACACAGAGCAGCTCTGAGCACACCCAGGGCACACAGAGCAGCTCTGAGCACACCCAGGGCACACAGAGCAGCTCTGAGCACACCCAGGGCACACAGAGCTCTGAGCACACCCAGGGCACACAGAGCAGCTCTGAGCACACCCAGGGCACACAGAGCTCTGGGCACACCCAGGGCACACAGAGCTCTGGGCACACCCAGGGCACACAGAGCTCTGGGCACACCCAGGGCACACAGAGCCCTGAGCACACCCAGGGCACACAGAGCTCTGGGCACACCCAGGGCACACAGAGCTCTGAGCACACCCAGGGCACACAGAGCAGCTCTGAGCACACCCAGGGCACACAGAGCCCTGAGCACACCCAGGGCACACAGAGCTCTGAGCACACCCAGGGCACACAGAGCTCTGGGCACACCCAGGGCACACAGAGCCCTGAGCACACCCAGGGCACACAGAGCTCTGGGCACACCCAGGGCACACAGAGCAGCCCTGAGCACACCCAGGGCACACAGAGCAGCTCTGAGCACACCCAGGGCACACAGAGCCCTGAGCACACCCAGGGCACACAGAGCTCTGAGCACACCCAGGGCACACAGAGCAGCCCTGAGCACACCCAGGGCACACAGAGCAGCTCTGAGCACACCCAGGGCACACAGAGCTCTGGGCACACCCAGGGCACACAGAGCCCTGAGCACACCCAGGGCACACAGAGCCCTGGGCACACCCAGGGCACACAGAGCCCTGAGCACACCCAGGGCACACAGAGCCCTGAGCACACCCAGGGCACACAGAGACACCTCTGAGCACACCCAGGGCACACAGAGCAGCTCTGAGCACACCCAGGGCACACAGAGCAGCTCTGAGCACACCCAGGGCACACAGAGCTCTGAGCACACCCAGGGCACACAGAGCAGCTCTGGGCACACCCAGGGCACACAGAGCTCTGAGCACACCCAGGGCACACAGAGCTCTGAGCACACCCAGGGCACACAGAGCAGCTCTGAGCACACCCAGGGCACACAGAGCCAGCTCTGAGCACACCCAGGGCACACAGAGCAATCAGGGCTGGCAGGGAAAGGGTGGCTCCCCCAGGAATTCCACTGGTGAATTGAACCCACCTCGCTGGCCCACCCAGTTTTTCAGCAAGGGAAAGCAACATCTCTGCTGCTCTTTTCTCTCTTCTGATGCTGCTGTGGGAAATGCATCATTCCCCACTTGTTGCTCCTTCCTCACCCTCCCCAAGTTCCTATTTATTCTCCCAGTGATGTCACATTAAAGCTGCATCAAAATATAATCTAATTTGACTCCAAGACGTTCCTGTCCTGAGCAACTGCTCAGGTTTTGTTCTTTAGGAAGAATGGATTTTTACACATTTTTTTCTTTGGAAGAGTGGACAAAGTGGTATTCTAGCCACCAAGTCATACAAAGATAGACACTCCAAATTTCCAAGGCAACTGTTGCTGCAATCAGGCTGAGCTGGGGAAGAAGAAGACCGATGTAAAGGAACACAGTTGGGTTTATTGACTCCTTGGGAAGAGGGATCCCTCGGGAAGGAGCAGTGCTGGGTCAGACAGCTCTGGGCTGTGCAGGAGGAGGGAGCTGGCATCCAGGTTGTTTGGGGCAGGGCTGGGAGCAGCAGGCAGCAGATGGGCCGGAGCAGGGATGGGCTGTGCAGCACAGCTACATCTGCAGGCTGTGTGCCTGCCTGCATTCTGCTGTGCCAGCACACACACACGGCCAGATCAAGTTTGAGATGAAGGCGAGAGTTTGGGGTTGATTCTCTTTTTCTGCTTGCTTTGCAGCCAGTGACATAAGCAATGTCAGCAGAGTTGCTGATGCTGCCTTGAGGCAGGGCTGTGATTCACCCGTGCTGGCCACGCTGCCTGGAGCAGCCACCCAGAGGGGAGCCCTCCCAGGCCCAGGTGTTAGCAGAGATAGCCAAGCACATTTTACACTCCAAATACAATAATCCTTTGTGCTGCCGTGGCAGTTTTCCTCTGCAGGTCTAGGGGGGCTGTGCTGACATTCATCCATCCCCACGGAGCTCCTGAGCTCTGCTATTCCAGAGGGGCCAACAGGGCACAGAACAGGGGAAAAGCCTCTTGAACTGGAAGCTGAGAGCAAAGTTTTCAGCCAAATCTCGGGCTGGCAGCTCTGATCTCATGGACTGTCGGTGAGCCAGGCCCAAGGAGGTGTCTCAGTGTGAGTGTGCAGGCAGGGCAGCACAGCCAGGGCTCCTGTCACAGCCTGGGGCTGGAAAGCTCTCTAAGGTCACCATGCAAGCCCCCACCTCGTCCTCAGACGATTTAACTCTGCCCAGGCAGCTTGCTCCTGCCCACTGGAAGTTCTTCCCCAGGCAGGAGCTCAGGGAACAGAGACAGAGAACAGCAGAAAGCCTGTGCAAAAGGGAAGGCTGGGGGAAATGGCATTTTCTTGCCTTCTCCCTCTGAGACTTGTGTCTACTGGAAAATATTTACAGCAGAGAAAGGTGAAATAGCAGAACTAATTAGCACTGAGAAGGCTGGCATAGCTGGCAGATGTTTATGGATATATATAAACCCCAAAGATCCTGCCACCACCGTGTGTTTTGCCTCTTGCACTCTCGGAGTTGAGGTTGTCATGACAGCAGCCCCCCTTCCTCTCTCCATGCCACCATTCCCAGCCTAGACTTTAATCTTCATCATTTTAAGAACTTTTGTCACCACGGCAACGTGACACAGACTTTTAAAAATATTTTCTAGCACAACTCAAACGACTGCCTTTGCTGCACGGTTCCCTTTCAACCTCCAGGGGAAAACATTTGGGGTTGGGTTGTGCCACCACGGAAGGAGTGTGAGACTGCCCTGGGTGTGAGACAGCAGCGGCAGGAGCTGCTGGGGCACAAGGACAGTGCCATTGTCACCTCCAGGAACAACAAGGACTGGGGCCAGGGCTTTTTCCAGAGGTCTGTGACTTTGGGGGAAGCTCTCCTTTGCTTTTCCATGGGGTTTATGTTCCCACACGCCCCCAGCTCAGGTTTTCCCTCCTGCCTTTGGGAAAAGGAAGGAAAACAAACCCCCAGAGCT
The DNA here is from genome assembly GCA_037013685.1 of Acridotheres tristis. Lineage (NCBI taxonomy): Eukaryota > Metazoa > Chordata > Aves > Passeriformes > Sturnidae > Acridotheres > Acridotheres tristis. Next base: position 19,228,031 of record CM072897.1, on the reverse strand, counting down.
GTAAATAGGTTGGGTGTCTCTTTCTCAAGGGGAATTAGATCTCTTACCTGGCTCTAATCTCTCGGGGCTCTTATCTGCATCTTTGGGAATTGTAGTCCTTCTGAGACGCTTGCAATGAATCACTGCTGGAAATAGGTCATGGGCTTTTTTGGATGTTTAAGAATGACCACAGTCACCAGACAAAAGGTGTGCCTTGCTCAGGAGCTATACATAGCTGTGCCCAGGGAAAGGAATATTTGGGATGCTGAAGGGAAAGGAGGCTTAAATCCCTGAGAAAGGGACGAGACATACAAGGCCTGGAAATGGCTCCAGAAGGGGCACTGAGAGGTGCAGGGTGGCCCCAGGGTTCCCCCTGGAACAGCAGCAGGGGGAGGTGATGGATGCCTGACCCAGGTGCTGGGGGTGATGCTGCAGCCTCTGCCAGGAGGGCTCATGAGCAAAACCTGCCTGGGCTAAGTGGGAAAAGAGCCTGGAATGCACGGAGCCCCCAGACCCCCAGTCAGTGCAGGCAGCAGGCTGGGAGCAGCAAACACTGCTGGGAGCACTGCACAGTGCCAGCCTTGTCCCCTGCTCAGGCTGTGCCAGCCCCCAGGCCAGCGCCAGCCCCCAGGCCAGTGCCAGCCCTGCCCCTGGACCTGTTTCCAGCCAGGCCATTATGAAGCTGGGCTAAGGAAGGGGATCCCAACCCTTTTCCTGCCAGCTCCCAAAGCTGGGCTGTGCTGTGGCTCTTTGGGAGCTGTTTGGCTCCAGCACAGTCTGAAGGTCCCTGATCAGGTGGTAGGAGTTAAAGACCAGTAAATCAAATCACTTCTTGTTTTAGAGCTGTTGTCTTGGATGCTCATCTGATGCTCCCCTGATGTTCCCTCTGCAGCACTTGAGAGCAGATTCAAGGAATGTCTGGTGTGCCACAGGTGCCTCCCTGTCCCCATCCCAGAGCCTGACCTGGGAACCAGGGACTGCCAGCTCTGTTTGTATCCAGAAACACATCACCAGGACACGGCAGAGACACAATCACATCAAGAGAACAGACTCTTCAATGAGAAAGAGAATTGTCTTCTCAAAATTCCAGCTGCCTGTAGAACAGTCTCTTGTTCCCAATTTCAGAAAGAATTCAGCAGCGACCTTTGTTTTCTCATTCCTTTCAGTCCCACATGATTTTTTTTGTTTAAAATTCAGAACAGATTTTTTAAAATCCAAGCTTGATCCCCAGGGATCCATACAATTAACAGCTGAGATTGAATATGAACTCATGAGGTCCCACCCTGCAACTGCAAACTTGCTGAAGAACCAAAGAACTCCTGCAGTTTGCTCTCGATCAATTAACATTATTTCTTTAATGCTACCTGCATTTCAATCAAGACAGTTCTCCCTCTGCTAACCCAGTTTGGGTTTTGGTGGGAGCACAGGGGAAGAAGAGAGCCAAAAATACACTCCCAAAAGGAGCACGTGCCTGTTTGCCTGTGAAAGGTTCTCTCTGCTGGGCACGGCAGGGCAGGGTGGGCAGGTGAGGTCCTGGCACAGCCCTGGGGTTATATTTGATTATTTTCTGTCCCAAAGCAGGACCTGTGGCTGCTCCAGCCTGGCACAGCCTGCCAGGATGCTCCGTGCTCTGCACCTAACTCAATCCTGTGCTCTAATTCCATTACAACCACGGCAACCAGGAACAACTTCCAGCCTGGACTCCTGGGATGCTGTCAGGGCTGTGACATGCAGGGAGGAAGCTCCTGGCAGGCCTGGAGCTGGGAATGTTTCCTGTGGCACGGGGCAGAGTGTGGGCACAGATCACAGGAGCAGAGGATGCTCAGCCCCCAAGCCCGGCTGTCACAGGGGCTGAGCCCTCGCCTGCAAAGGGATCCACTATGGGAACTCCTTTTGCTTTTCCTGCATTTCAGAGAGGGCAGAAAAAAGGACTGGGGCACTTCCCACCCCAGGGACAGAATCCTTGGAGGGACTGGGAAGAGCTGTGCCAGGCTGTGGGCACAGGGAGCACAAACTCCCCTGGCTTTGTCAGTGCTGGGTTTTGCCTAAATTGCTCTGACAGACACCAGTGTGAGAACACCCAGCAAGGATTGAATCATCTCTGGGGGACAAATTTCCCTGCCCAGATTGACATAAAAGTATTTTAATGCAGTGTCACACATCAGTGACAGGGACACAAATGTCCTCCCACTCTGCTGAGGCAACAACAGCAATGTAAACTCTTCCTGCTGCACCTGAGAGGGGACAAATCCCACGGGAAGAGCACTGGGAAAGTGAATCCTGAGAAGCTGCACCTCCCATAACCTTGGGATGCACACCCGAGGCTGCTCCAATCCCAGCAGGAGAGCAAAGGGGGAAGTGCTGGGTGAATTCTTTATTTCCTTAAAGAATCTAGGGCAGGGAAATCTGGTTTTTAACTAAGAAGCAGCCTAGATGAAAGTATGAGGGATTAATACCTGCTGTAGTTGTACATAGATTTCATAGATTACAAAAAAATGTATTCAGGCAGAACAAAGACAAGCAGTATTTAAACACTACCAAAAATATTCTAACTCCTCCATTAATTTATGCTGGGCAGGAAAAGAGTCCCCAAAGGCTGCCATTTTAATTAGAAATCCAACAGGAAATGCTGCCTGATGACAGCTATCAGGGCAAGAATCCCAGGAGCCACAGCAAGGGAAAAGAAGGAGATTTTGAGGAGTGTAACATACCAAGATCCCATTGATAACAACAGCAGGGCAGGGGGTTGTAGTTTCGGGCAAAATTCAGGGGTTATAAAGCACCCCTGTATCCCTGCAGCCCTGCCTCAGAGATGGGACTGGGAAAGGACAGGGCTCCCCCAAATTCCCTGGATTTCTGTCCTGGAGCTCAACTTCCAGCTCAGCCACTCTGTTCTTGGAGCAAACCTAAAGATCTTACCCAAACCTACAGCTCCATCCCAAACCTACAGCTCTATCCCAAACCTACAGCTCCATCCCAAACCTACAGCTCCATCCCAACCTACAGCTCCATCCCAAACCTACAGCTTTATCCTAAACCTACAGCTCCATCCCAAACCTACAGCTCCATCCTAAACCTACAGCTCCATCCCAACCTACAGCTCCATCCCAAACCTACAGCTTTATCCTAAACCTACAGCTCTATCCCAAAACTACAGCTCCATCCTAAACCTACAGCTTTATCCTAAATCTAAAGCTCCATCCAAACCTACAGCTCCATCCCAAACCTACAGCTTTATCCTAAACCTACAGCTCCATCCCAAACCTACAGCTCCATCCTAAACCTACAGCTCCCACCCAAACCTACAGCTCCATCCTAAACCTACAGCTTTATCCTAAACCTACAGCTCTATCCTAACCTCCACCCCTCAACCCAAATTTAAAACTGCAAGAAGTGTTTTGAAAAGGCCACCCCCTCCTCTAGGGAGGTTTTCATATTTTGCCCCAAACAGAAATTGGAATTCTTTAGCACATCTGTGAGTGCTGGAACAGACTCAGCCACCACCAGAGCATGGCAATATGTTCCCACAAATGCTAATAAATCCTAATGAACCCTTCTCTTCTGGCTGCACCACGTGAGCAGAAAGCCTTTTGTTGGTGTTTGTGTCCAAAAGCACACCGTGGCATAGAATTACTGAACAAAGCTCTTTGCTTCCACCCAATCTCTGTTATTTGCCTCCTGAAATGGCTTTTCTGCTGCATCTCTTGGAGTTTTCTTTTTAATCCTGCTAGGAACTGAAATGCTGGGATTCACTCCTCTCCTGGCCTGATCTCTCTCACCCAGTGCATCCATGGAATCATTTCTTTTGTCTACCTGACAGACCTGATAAACTCCCTGGGTTCCCTGTGGAAGGAGCTCCAAGAAAGCCCCAAAATGCCCTTGGAAGGGGTTCCCTGTGGAAGGAGCTCCCATGGCTGAATAGCTGCTGTTTCAAGGAGCTTTTCCTGGACTGCTTTTGGAATTTGCTGCCTCTTCAATTTCACTGGCTGCACCTATCTTTGCTGAATATAGCAGGAAAAATTACTACAGACTCATCTTTTTCTAGCTGACTTATTAGTTTACAGTTTGTTTTTTTCTTTTTATCTCTCCCCTTTAAAGGAAAGGATGCCAAGTTTTTCCTTTCTTCCAAGTTGTTCCCATCACATTTCTCTGAATTCACTTTATTCTCTGGTATAGAAGTAGCCCAAGTAACTAAAATTGGAGTATTTTTAGACTCAGGTAACCTACAATGGCCATTTATATTATTTTTAGTGCCTGTCTCCACCCTGTGCTCCCTCATTCCCTGTTCTCTTTTCATCCTCCCCAGCAGAGGAGCAGAAGGGAAGAAGTTATAAAGAAGCAGCTTCTATAGAGAAGCTCCACTACAAAACACAAATGGAGCTGCTTTGTGTACTCGTGTTTACTCTGCTTGGTTCTTGTTCAGTTTAAAGGAAACTCAGTCCTGTGGGAATTCAAAACCTGCTCCCTGCACCTGTCCTGCCTTGCCCTCTACACTCTGAATCAATCTCCAGCTTCAAGCTGATTTAATGACACCTCATTGCTGTGAACCCCCAGGCCAGCAGCAGGAAAATTTGCCCCCATCAGAAAAAAAAATCATGGTAGCAGTACTGAGAGATGACATGGGGGAGTGAAGTCCTCAAGGATGATCATTCCTCACCTCTGGGTGTTCACTCACAGACATTCCCGAGGGTGAGGCTGCTCCAGCTCTGGGCCTTGCAGAGCCCCTCTGGCTGTGCCAACACGGCTGCACCTGCCCTGGAACAGCAAAGGCTTCACTGAGCCCTGGGGATGTGGAGCACACCCTGCTCCAGCCCTGGCACTGCCTGCAGCACTGGCTCACAGCAGCAGCAGAAAGGGATTTGGGAGGGCTCAGGGTCTCAGGGAATTGCTCCTGGCAGCTGGCCAGCCTCAGTGCTGACCTCTCCAGACCTGTGAGTGAGAGCTGTGCTGAGGAAAGCACTCAGCCCATTCACCATAGAAGTGCAGGTCCTGCCTGTGGCAGGGGGGTTGGAGCTGGATGATCTTTAAGGTCCTGTCCAACCCAAGCATTCTGTGATTCCATAATTCCATGGAGGCTGTGGGCTGCTCCATGCCTGTGTTTGTAGTGACACAGTGCAGATCCCACACAAGCTGGGACTCCAGTAGAGTTTCAGACCCACAGCAGGAATGGAGGAAAGCTGACACTGCCTTTTCTCCCCATAAAAAGTCCTACTGGAGTGGTCAAACTGCAGCAGGGCTGGATCTGTGCCCTTGAGAGCAAGCCCTGCTGGAAGAGGGATGGAGAAGGCACCAGTGCAGTGCTCCAGTGCTTTGCATTTCCCATAATGGGTGTCTTTTCCAAAAGCACATCCAACCCAAGGTGAACTATAACTCAGTGTCAGATGGTTATGAGTGAAGCCGGACCCCTGACCCCAGAAAGCTTTGTCAAAGCAAGAAATGGGAGCAGCTGCACCCTATGGGATCAGGCAAGGGAACCAGCAGGGTACAAGGGGCACCTCTTAAGCAACATTAAATACTCCTTTGGGAAAGCTTTGGCACTCAATGATTTCCTGTTTCAAATAGCACCACCAAGTTCTTTCTTTGTACTTACAGTGCTCTCCCCTGCACAAACAGAACTGGGATTAAGCTGCACATGAGGAGTTCTGTCAGAGTAACACAGGGTGAGCAAGCTGGGTGTTCCAAAAGCCACAACTCCAGCGTTTCTCAGCAGCCTGTGAAGGCTCTGAACATGAAAAAAACAGGGTTAAACTGAGCATGGGATGAGGCAAATGCAGAGCACTAAACTTGACCTCTTCAGATTTCCAAGCCTGGATGGGAGAGCCCAGATGTGAGTCTGTCCTGACAGTTTAGGGCTCAGAACCCTGAGATCCCAGGTCTGTGTGCCATACCCTTGAAATCTGACAGAATGCAAAGTTTGCCTCTTCCACTAAACCTGGATTCACAGCACCACCACGTTCCAGGGTTTAGAGCCCATGGTAGGTGAGACCTGGGAATTCACTGAAGTTTCTCTTCATGACCACCGAGGAACTGGTGACTTCCTCCAGGGAATTTGCTCGGAATCACATGGGTGGGTGTGGGCACTCCCAAGGGCAGTAAACAAAATAATCTGAGGGATGAAATTGCACAGCTCCCAGTGGGAAGACTGAAAATGGAGTCAGGACCAGATGTCTGATACCCCAGTTATTTGTCTGGATCTCCCTAAACCACCAGGAACCTCAAGCTCTGGAAGGACTGGAGTGGTGTTCAAATGTTTAATGAGTGTTTGAAGCAGAGCTTTGTAACTCCCTAGTACAAAGACAAGAGATGATCTGAACGTCAGGATTTCATTATGGATTCCAGCTGTGCTCCAGATACCGTGGAGGAGATTGTGTACTTCTGACAAGACAAAGAATTTGGTGACTGTCTCTTCAGATCTGCTGGATGGTGAAAGGGAGGTGAGGAGCTGAGGTGAAGTGTTGAGGAACATGACAGATGAGTTGAAAGGGCTGGAGCAGAATGTATTAGGATGTAATCAGAGAAAACCCCAAGGGAAAAAACTGACTGGAAGGGTCTTTGCCCCATCCCTGGCAGTGCCAAGGCCAGGCTGGACAGGGCGTGGAGCAACCTGGATAGTGGAAGGTGTTCCTGCCCATGGCAGGAGGTGGAACGAGATGAGCTTTAAGGTCTCTTCTGACCCAAACCAGTCTGGAATTCCATGATTCCATGACAAGCAGCATTCCTTTGCCACAGGAAAGGCAGGAGCCCACATATTTAGGGTGTTGGGAATCAGGGCTGATGGGGAGCACAGGAGGCCCCTGTGGGCAGCCTGGATCTGCCCAACCCGAGCACGTCCTGGCTGTGACTCAGTGCAGCCAAGGTGACCTGGCAAGCCTGGCTAAGTCACCAAGGGAAGGCCAGCAGTGACAGGCAGGGCCAGCTCAGGCCAGCACACAGCTGAGGGTGGCCAGTCCGTGCTGTCCCCTGCAGCAGGGCCAGCAGGGCTGTGCTGAGGGGTCAGCCCCACAACCCCCAGGGCAGGATGTCCTGCTCTCAGCGGTGACCACGGCTCCAGGAAGCAGCAGGACACGTCCTGGCCATCCCAGGAAGCGGTGGCCGTGTCCCTGCTGTGGAAGCTGAGCCCAGCCCAGCTGGCTCCCAGTGCTGCCAGCAGGAAGCAGGGGAGGGCACAGCTTTGCTGTCCCTCTCCCAGGAGGCTCCAAGGACTTGGACACTGCTGCTCTTGCAGGGTCACCTCGCAGGCAGCCACCTGGGCTGCCACCTTCGCAGGCTTCCTCCCAGAGTCAGGCACTAGCCACTCTCATGGGGCTGTCCTGGGCTCCTCCCCAACTTGTTCCTGGATCCTGGATCTGTGTCCTGGCGCTCCTCTGATGCCAGTGCTGGCATCTGAAGCTGGCAGCTGCCTGCCATCCATCAGCACATCCCCTGCTCCGTGCCAACTGTCAATTAAGCTGGCACAGGGGTGCAGCCTTCCCACCTTCCTGGCTCCACAGAGCACAGAAGTGCCAGCCCCAGGCAAGGGGCTGGGTGTTGGCTGGGAGGCACAGCGAGCTCTGCACCAGCTGCAAACCAGAGATGATGGCAGCAGGAAGAAGCCCCTGTGAGGTATGTCCAGCCCTCCTGCTGAGGAAATGCCTTGGATAAAACGTTCTCCAGCCCTTTGAGCTTAGGCTTTCCATTTCAATCACTGTGGGAATAGCCTCGCCCCACAGAACAGCTTCTCCCCACTTCCCAAACCGCAGAGGGAGTTCTGGGGTGGTATCCAACAGCTCATGTCTCCCCCAGGAAGGAGGGAGCACGAGGGAGAATAGGCAGGAAAATTTTGTTCTCCAAATGACCAGAAAAATTGCTGGCTAATCAAAACAGGCACTGCTTCACTGATTGTAGCAGCAGCTCCTCTCCCTTCCCAAGCCCCCATTAGCTGATCAGGGTCAACAGCTGGGCCCTGCAGCTCTTCCCCTGTGCCTGGAGAGCCTGCAGAGTGGGAAGGGAAGGCTGCAGGAGCAGCACATCCTGGGGAACCATTCCTCAGGCAGGGAAGCTGCGGAGCCCTCCAGCACTGTCAGCCTCGGGATCTCCCCCTGCTGCCTGAGCCCGGGGTGTGCTGGCACCTGCAAGCAGGAGGATGCAGCAGGATGCAGGAGGATGCAGCAGGATGCAGCAGGATGCAGCAGGATGCAGCCGGATGCAGAAGGCCCTGGCTGTGCAGGGGGTGTCACCTGCTCAGGTGTTTAAGGTCCATTCTCTGTGATGTCACTGACACCCAAAGGGAAGAGATCAGCCCGGTTTTCCCCAGTGCTGGGTGTTATAAATACTACAATATTATTATATTGGCTTTTTGCAAATATTAGGGTAGATACTACATGTGTGGTGTTGAAATGTTTTTTAATATATAGTTTTCTTTAGAAGTAATGCAAGTTAATAACGTGTCTTTCTAGTAAGTGAACTGCCTGCTTGGTTAGATAACACTTAGTGAAAACACTGATACATCAGTTACAGCACTGACCATCTGTAAAAACTGAAGACTACAACCCAAATTAAGACTGATAAGAAAAATAAATTAAAATCACAGCTAAGAAACACACATGCTCTAAAATGACAAACTCCAGGAGTGGCCATGTAAAACAGTTTCTAGAATACGGAAAACAGTTTCTAGAAAAGTTTGAAAATGTATGACAGGTCTGTGAATATGCAAGGGGCTGACGAATTTAAGGGGGGTTTCCAAAACAGCAAGTGTGCTCTTGGCTGAATGCCAAGCACCCGACCATTATAACCTTTTGCTTTATTGTTTATCTCTTACTGTCTTTTATTAAACCATTTCAAATCCACCGGGGAAGTGAAGGTCGTTTTTCACGCTGGGGAACCTCCAAGAGCAGCAGGGATCCCTGTGCCCCGGGCAGGGAGGAGGGTCCAGCCAGCTCCCACTTCCCAGCAGCAGATGGGAAGTGCTGCCAGCACTGCGTGCAGCACGGCCAGGCTGAAGGCTGCAGATAAGGGGAGAGTGCTCTGAGATAAGGCTCCTTCCAAAAGTAGGGGCTCCTGGAGGAGGTTGCTGCGTGCTGTGGCTCGGGGAGAGGAGGAGGGAGAGGCTAAAGGCCAGGGGAACATGTTCCAGCCTGGCTCCAGCACTCACTGCCTGCATTCCCAGCACTCACAGCCAGCCAGGATGGAACTGAAGGGGTTTTTTTCCATCTTCCCAAAGTGGGCTGTGTTCTTCCTTCCCTGCCAGCTGCTTAAATGACCTTGAAGAGGAAAAGGAGAGGGGCAAAAATCCGTGTATGAGAAGAATCATCGTGGTGTGCTTGTACCTCATGTCCAGCAATGTTACAGCCACGGGACACGAGAGGGGATCCAGGGAGGATCCCTCAAATTCCCTGGAGTGTAGCTGCGTTTTTCCCACCACATTGTGGGGTGAACTGCTGCATGGATAGCCCAAAAAATGTGACAAATATTGCTGCTTGGAATATCTGACAACAGCCCCTAAAGATCAAACAATCCCATGCCAGGACAGACTGGGGGATGCCACAGGCCCTCCCCAGCTCTCCCTCCTCCTGTCTCCTTTCACAGGACCCCCCTTTATCCTGCTGTCCTCCCCTCCTGCATCTCTTTCCCATTCCATCTCTTTCCCCCAGAGCTGGACTGGGGCTGCATCTTGCCCAACACAAAATACTAACATGTCTTTCAAGTCTGGAGGGAAGAGAGCTAAAGTGGAAGTTCTTATCTGTGCTTCCTACAAGCCTGAGGTGATTTATCTGCTGGAGAGGCTCCTGGTGGGAAGTCTGTGGCTGCTGGCAGGGAACAGACCTGGGGAGGGAGCTCGGAGTGCAGAGGGACAAGGCTCACCCCCATTCCTGTGAGGGGGAACCACTTGAGAAGGAACAACCACCCTTGGATCATGGATTTTTCACTTGAATCATGAATTTTTCCTCTCTCTCTCTTTGTATGCAAAGGACAGCCCTCATCATCCTTCATGTGCATGCAGGAGTTGATGGGAATGGAGAGGAAGGTGCTGGCTCCACTTTGCACCTCCCATGGATGCTTCAGCACAGGGCAGGGCCACGGGGAAATCGAGGCAGAGGGAAGTGCTGGGCTCACATGACACCCAGAGTTCAGCAGGGCATTCTTTTACTGCAAGCCACCAGAGGAGCATCCCCTCCAGCTGGGCACAGGGCCTGGCAGAAGCCTCTGGGCTTTGGCTGCCCCAAGTTTGTGTAATTAACTGCACAATTCCAGCCCAATTCCCTGCAGCCTCAGCAAAGAGGCACACGGTTGGGATAAAGTGTGATTAGTGGCTGTTTGGGTGATGCACACTGGAGAGGAGGCTAATCAGCCCTATTCCAGGGACAGCCTCTCCAAACTGGGCTGCACTGAGCAAATCAAGAGGAATTAACACCCGGCACTTTGCTGGGTGAAAAAAATATATAAATGAAGAAAAAACAAACACAGCTGCTGCGTCTTTAACTGCTCCCCACCCTCTCCAGGGACTTGAGGAAAAGCAGGCCTGTCAGCTACTTTAAGGGACATTATCCTCCCAGATTCTCCCCAGTGTTCACAAGGAAGCACTGCTGCTGTTAGTTCGAGTGCTTATCAGTGGCAGCACAGAGAGAGGCTGTCCCAGAGCTGCCCCTCCGTGCTGGAGCAGAGCTCAGGTGATCCTAGGGAAGGGCAGACTCCAGCTGCTCCCTGCTCCCAGGCTCTGCTGCCTTCAGCCATCTTCAGCTTCTGACCCATCCCTTACCTCTGGGTCTCCCCTCAGACCAGCCTCCTTCTGCTCCAAGTCCATTTACACACACGGAGACCCTGATTCTTTCTTGATGGACTCATCCTGGCTGGATCTGAACCTCAGAAACACCTTTCCCAAATTTCTGCCTCTCTCCAAAGCTGCAGGAATTGGACACCCAGAGAAACCACGATCCCACCCTCACTGTGCTCATGTCCCCTCATGACCCCAAGTCCTCTGGATATGTCCCACAGTGACGAGCCTGAGATAAAGATGTGGATGTCCCAGCCTGGCTCTGGGCTCTGTTTTAGCAAGGAGAGTGAACAGCGTCCCCCAGCCCTGGGGACACCTTGCAGAGAGCTGTGTGGCTGTCACAGCTCCGTGGGATGGCTCAGGGTGCCTGGTGACTCCTCAGGGTGGGGATGAACTGCAGCTGATCCCTGTGAGGTGATGCATTATTGCCTTCATTCCATGGCAGGGAACACTGTGGCACTCCAGGCCTGTGGTTCAGCCCGAGCCCAGATGGGAGCCACGAGAATTCTGGTGTTTCTGTTTTCAGATCACATCTCTCACTTTCTCTTTCCAGCTGTCACCAAAGGCAGAATGTTCCCCCTGACGAGGCCTTCCCTGATTCCTGGCTTCTCCCTCATAAATACTGGATGAGCAAATGGCAAAGATACCATCACCAGCAGCTCCGTGGGGACAGGACTTTGCATGTGGCACTGACACTCTCCTTGTGTGCTGCCACCACGCAGGGAATGCCAGGGTTTGGACAGGGGACAGGAAAAGCAGAGCAATTACCTGCTCTCTGCAATTCTGTGGCACAGTCTTGCTGGGGAGCTTCTGGACAAGCATTACCCAGCTCCCAGCTCTGGCAGCTGCTGCTCTGCAGGACTCCTGGCTTGGGAAGGGGACACAAGGGAGGAACAGGTACCAAAATACTCCTGACCATGTGGGAGCAGAGAGGGTGAGAGGCACTGGCATAACAGAGAACAGGGCCCATGCACTCTTTGGAATGAAAAACTGGGGGGGGAAGATCAGCACTCTTAGAATCCTTCCTGGGTGAAGTGGTGCTCGGATGAAATGAATGAAAATGTGCTTGTATTGAAGCTCTAAAGGCACTTCCAAGTCCTTTACCAAGAAGGAAAAATTTTCCATGCATTGCAAAGAGATTTCAGAAACATTTTCCATTCTAATGTGACTCTGGGAATGTGGAAATTGCCTCACTCTTTCTCTAGCCCTTGGAGTATTCCTGCTTAAACAAAAGTGGGAGAGGGAGGAGTTACAGCAGAAAATTAAGCTTAAAAATATGCCTCCTTGTGAGAGAAGCAATAATAAAATGTCATCTCTTAGCCCTGAAAAAGTTACCACATTGATTTCTGCTTCATAAAAATGAGGTTAAGTTGAATGCATTAAGCTGGCAAACTGGATAATTGCATGTCCTGAAACTGTCTTCCAAACAGCTCTTTTCACAGCAGGGCTCAGAAAATAACTTCATCAATGAGGCTGCTGCCCATTAAACCCTCACACACCTCTCTGGGTCGGGCTTTTGTCCTTCCTGAGAAAGATTTCTCCTTCCTTCACCTCAGGCTGGTGGGGAAAGAAAAGCTGTTTCCTTCCATTGCCGTATTTCTGGCAGGAAGAAAAGTGGGTCAAAACCAAACCTGTCCTCTGAGGGGATTTGGTGGCCTGTGGAAGAGCATCCCTTCCCTTTCAGTGTGAGGGCAGGAGGAGACTGGAGCCTTCTGCAGGGCTGGCACTGCCCTGTGCCCCTTGCCTGTGCTCACAGCACAGGAGGATGTGGGCACAGGAGCTGACTTCAATCTCTCCTGGCAGAAAGCAACCCCACACTGCCTTGCTTCTCAAAATCCCCTTCTCCTCCACCAGCCAACTTGATTTTTGTCCACGGTGCTATTTGGGCCAAGCTCCTGCCTCATTCACACAACTTAGAGATCTGGCACGCTCCTCTGCAGCCCTGCCTTGCTGCACACAACAAGTGAGGCAGGGAAATGCTGTTCTCTCCAGCTGTCTCATTAAAGTTTCCCACTTGATAAGAATGCAATCAATAGTGCCTTCCTGGAAGAGCCTTTGAAGAGGAGCCATTAATTTGCACCCACTTGCCAGGGCTAATGTGCCTTATAGAAAGTGGCCTCCAAGTCTGGGCTGAGGCTGGCAGAACACGACTCTAAGGGACAAAACCAGAGCTGGCATTGGACCAGGAGCCCAAGTGGTAAGAGGAATGTCCCTGTGGAAGGTTCAGAAGCTTCCTGAGCTGTCCCCAGCACCAGCACTGTCCGTGTGTGCATCACAGATGATGTGCAGGCAGCAGGCTGTGTGGGCTGGGGGGCACATACCCACCCTGGGGTGCTCATACCCACTCTGGGGTGCTCATACCCACCCTGGGGTGCTCAGTTCCAGCTCCAGGGAGGGTGCAGCCCTTCCAGAGGCCTTCACAGTGCTCTTTCTATGGAACACAGCCCTGCTGAGTGGTACATCTGTGCTCCCACACATTTCAGGGAATGGGCACTGCCCTTGCTGCTTCCTGAGCTCACAACACTTGGATGTCATTAGAAGTTCCCTTAAACTTTGCCATTGGAATACAGGGTTGCCAAGACCCCTGTCCCTGTGACAAACACAGCTGCTGTCCCTCTGCTGAGACCTGGGGTGCTGTGTCCAGCTCTGGGCTCCTCAGGAAAGAGGAACAAGGTGCTCTGGAGGCTTTAGAGATGAGGAAGGGCCTGGATCATCTCCCTGCTGAGGAGAGGCTGAGGGAGCTGGGGCTGTTCAGCCTCAAGAGGAGCCCCAGCTGAGAGGGGCCCTCAGCCCTGGGTGTCCCTGGCTGTCCCTGGGTGTCCCTGGGTGCAATTCTGGAGGGTCAGAGCAGGGCCCAGGCTCTGCTCCAGGGCCCAGCAATGGCACCAGAGGAACAGGCAGGGACTGAGCCCAGCAATTCCCCCTGCACTGCAGGCAGAATTTCTGCCCTGGCCAGGGCCCAGCCCTGAACAGAGACCAGAGAGGCTGTGGAGTCTCCTCCCTGGGGATATTCCAGAGCCCTGGGGACACAATCCTGTGCCTGGGTGGTGCCTTCCAGGCTGGCCCACCCTGTGACTCTGGGGTAGGTGACAACTCGCCAGCTGTGCCCTGTGTGCCAGCCCCAGGGCAGGGCTCCTGCAGGGCAGGAACAAACCCCATCAGTAAAGCTCCATCAAACCTGGGGAAGGGACAGTGGCAGGAGAGGTCCCGGTGCCAGGCTGCAGCACGTCTGCTGTGAGGAGCTTCTGTTACTGTAACACAGCAGCGATAATGGCACCTCCAAACACAGTGGCCGAGGCCAATGCCAGGCAGCTGGCACCACCTGGGCACGGAGCTGGGGCAGCTGGTGCTGGCAGAGCACAGGGGACGGGAGCTCCCTGAGACAGCAAACCTACACAGGCCAGGGCCCAGCTCTCCCAGGGATTAGGGATCACCAGGAGAGCAGCCTCTGGCTTTAGGACACCTCCACAACCCCAGCCCAGCAGGAAAGCCCAGACTGAGGGACCCTGTGACCCCAAGGCAGAGGCTGGGCACAGGCAGCACGCTGTCATTCCACTCCTCACCCTGGTCAGTGGGGAGGGTTTGACCCCACTGTGCTGCCTGGGGCAGTGCCCAGCTGGGTCTGGTACACGGGCAGCTCTGTGGTGGCAACACAAAACCATCCCCCAGACAGCAAATGGCTTCCACTGCCCACAGACTGGCTCTGAGCTCCTGTCCTACAGACAGCTCTGTGCCCTAATCCCATCCCCAAACCCTAAACTAGGTATTCCTACAGACAGCTCTGTGCCCTAATCCCAACCCCAAACCAGGTATTCCTACAGACAGCTCTGTGCCCTAATCCCAACCCCAAACCAGGTATTCCTACAGACAGACAGCTCTGTGCCCTAATCCCATCCCCAAACCAGGTATTCCTACAGACAGCTCTGTGCCCTAATCCCAAACCCCCAAACCAGGTATTCCTACAGACAGACAGCTCTGTGCCCTAATCCCAACCCCAAACCAGGTATTCCTACAGACAGCTCTGTGCCCTAATCCCAACCCCAAACCAGGCACAGACAGCTCTGTGCCCTAATCCCAACCCCAAACCAGGTATTCCTACAGACAGCTCTGTGCCCTAATCCCAAACCCCAAACCAGGTATTCCTACAGACAGCTCTGTGCCCTAATCCCAAGCCCCCAAACCTGGTATTCCCTGCTCATACCCTGCTGTTGACACAAGACACATTAAGCACTGCCAGAAGGTGACTGTAGAAAAAAATAAAAGCTTTTTCCTTTTCATGGCAACCTCCACGGCTGCACAGCTATTCAAATATTTGCCTGGCTCCTTATAATTCATTAGAAGCCATTTTTGATGATATTCTCTTTGAAACTGTATTCCCAGTGCCCAGGTGGGGAGCTGAATTTGCATTAGAGCAGTAGAACTTCCTGCCAAAGACCAACTCCTCCAAAAATTTTTTCTGGGTGTCTTTCTCCTGGCACAGGGCAGAGGATGGATCACTGGGGATGCCCATGGGCAGGAGAGGGAAAATTCAATGTACAGGGATAAAGAACATCTGTCTCCTTGTGTTGTCTACTCTCCCTCCACAGGATGTTGTGCTGCACAAGTGACAACAGTTCCATGTGAAAGGCTGTGGTAAATACTTGAAAAACCTCTGACTAATATTCCCACCAGAGGGTTTTGCCATTTGTTTCGGGGCAGCCAGGATTTTCTCTGAGAGGAAAAGATGTCTCAAGTTTGGTGTCACTTTGTGCAGTGAGAATGACAATTCCTGTAACTTGCATTATGGTTTTAATAAGCTCCTGCAAGCACATTAAAGACCAGTGCTTAATAACGCTTCAGAAATGAGGTAATGCAAATTTAGGAAGAAGCTCAGCCCCTCATCCTCCTCCTGGCCACACTGCCAGTGTTTGTTGAGTCTGATTTCACCCAAGGGTGGCCAGAGGTTTTAATGAGTTACTCTCCTGGGCCTGCCTTGCTGTTTAATGGGACAGAATTGCAAATCCTATCCATAAAGGATCTGTTCAGCCCCTTGGAACTGCCTGTGCCACGGGACCCTGCTGTGCTGCCTGGGAACAGTCACTCTGCCCAGCTCCTCCCCTCCCAGGATCCACTTCTGGATTTGGCCTAACATTCCATCCCCAGGACCACTAGCCACTTTATTTTAATGGAATTGAGGAAAAGCTACAGATAGGTCAGAAGAAACAAAGGGAATTAGCAAATCAAAAGGACAATCAGTTGGGAGTCATATTCTCATATTCTCTTTCCTGGTCCTTCCACACAGCCCCTCCACCTCTAGGACCATTTTCTGAATACCTGAAGCTTCTGAAAAGTGACATCATCTTTCAGATGGTCTGATCTGTGCCCAGCTGCTACTGGGAAGTTGTTACTGGGACCTGAGAGGATGCATTCCCTCCTTCCTAAAGCTTCTCTGTAATATGGAAACTCAAGGGAAGACAAGGACAGCACTCAGGCAAGTTTGCAAGGTTTTGATAAAATAGCCTGAAAATCACCAAATTGTCCTTTGCTTCAGATTTCAGCTGCAAAAACCAAAAGATGTATTTTTCTTCCTGAAAGAAATCTCACTTATGATAGTATTATCATTGTGATATATATCAAACCCAGATAGCTCCTTTCCTTCCCATCATAATCCCTCCCACAGAGTCTGCAATCAAAACATTTTGGTTATCTTGGCCTATGTGCTATCTGGAAACCAATTTATAGGAGCAAGATTGTGCTGTTGTTCCAATGAATGTTCATAAGTCAAAATAGTTTGATGTTAAATACAGGTCACTGCACCCCAGCACCAACCATGGGGTTGATGCTGTGCATCCAACAAGGAACACTCAGAAAATTGAGGGGTTTTGGACTCCCAGTCTGACCTGGATGGTTCATCCTGATTGAATCCATGGCTTCCATGGTGCTTCTACCATTTTTCTTTCTGCTGGGGGACCTTGGCATGAGGTTTGTAGGATGCTCATGTTTACATCTCCTTTCCCTGGACACTCAGCCCAGCAGTGGGGAGGCTCAACTCCCTAACCCCGGGACAGTGGGGCAGTGGGACAATGGGACAATGGGACAACTGATGCTGGGACAATGGGACAACTGATGCTGGGACAATGTGCTGCAGGCCCAGGAACCACTGACCAAGCTGGGTACCCCGAAGAGCTGCTGGAGCAGCTCGAAGGCTGAGATAACCAGAGTTTCTCTGGGGGAGGACAAGGCCTGGCTGGAGCAGCCCTGTTTGCTTTGACCCTCCTGGACCTGTGCTCCTGCCTGGGGAACTCCCAGACACTGGGCTAGAGATATGGATTTGAGGCAAGCCAGGCCCCAGCCAGTGTGAGTGCAGTTGCCTACATTGCAATCAAGCTCCCAACTGCAGGGGAGACACGGCAGACACTTCAAAAAGACTTTATTTATATTCTGCCCTCCTGGTAAATTCATTCGTGGGACCACTCATGCAAAATGCATCATGCAAATGAAACTGCTACATTTGGAATTAAGCTTATCTTCGTACTCCAGTGAACACGAGTGCATTAGATTGTTTTTCTTGCCTTTTGCCTTCCTTTTCTCTTCAGGTTGCTTGCCCAGCTGTATCCCCAGAGCACCTCTGTGGGATGTGGGAGGATGGCAGAGGCTGCTCAGAGCCACGCCAGTGCAGGCACTCACAGCCCCAGCTCCGGAGCCCACAGACTCCTGAGCAGTGCTGATGTGGAACTAACGAGTGCCTGGCTGCTTTACAGCACTGCAGCCCTCGAGAAGGCTGCTGCCTGCTCACTGCAGCCTCGGTGATAAATTCATGCAGAGCATGGACAATTGCAGGGGAACGAAGGGAGAGGCTGCTGGCAGCTGAGGAAGTGCCCCCTCATTGTGCCCTGGTGAGGAGGGCACTGTGAGTGCTGGAGCCCTGCCTCCATGGAAGGGGCTGCCCCAGCTCTGTGCAGTGAGGGGATGCTCTGCTGCTCTGCCTACACACAATGGCACAGTGATCCCCCCTCTGTGATCCCTCTGTGTCCAGGCACCTTGGCTAACTGCCCTGCACACACCCCTAGTGCACACACTCCTCTCCACGGGCCCAGTGCACCCTGCTCACATTTCAGCTGATCTGGTCATTAAGCAAAGAGCTAAAGAGACACTGCCAGCTGATGAGGCATGGAGTGGGACGGGGGGACCACAGAGATGAGACCTGCAGCACCCCCCTCTCCCAAGTCCTCCTGCTCCTTCAGCTGTGCACAGCAACCTCTTGCACACCCAGAGTAAGTCTGATCCAGCTCTGCTCTGTCCTGGCACTCCCAGAGCAGCAATGATGGGTGCAGGGAGGAAAGATGAATGTGGCCTTTCAGACAGGGATCATCTGTAGGCACTTCAGAGGAAGAGAGCTGCCAGTGTGGCTGCAGGGAGCACAACTCCCACGCACGGATGAAGCAGCACTCCCCTTCCCTGTCTCCCTGCTGCTTTGTGGCAGCCACTGCACCAATGACAGGGGATCACCCCTTCCCCTGCCTCCCTCCCCGGTGTGGAAGGTGGAGAAGCTCCCAGTGTCAAACTCTCTTCAGGAACTGCAGCTTGGGCCAGGCCCTGTTTGACACAGACAGCGGTGTTTGTTGTTTGGGCTCTGCAGTGCACAGCAGAGTCTGCATTGCAGTCTCAAACTGCAACCAGCACCATCCCTGCCCTGCCCTGGCAGCACTGCCTCATCCTGGGGAGCCTGTGCCCCCAGAGCCAGCACCCAGGGCCCAGGACAGCACCCCAGGAATCCCATTATGAGACACAAACTGGGAGTGGCTGCTCGGTCAAATGACGAGAAGTGAGAGAGGGAAAAATGCGGAGCTGCTTCAGTCTCATCATTTTTAAAAATTCAGTACAATCAACAGCAAACATCCTTCAGTCCTCTTCAAGCACCTCGTGGAAGGACGTCAAAGAGCAGAGGGACACAAGCAGGGAGCTGTGCACTGCTGTGGGTGCCTGTGAATCTGGGTGAAGAGCCTGAGCCACCA
Source organism: Acridotheres tristis (assembly GCA_037013685.1). Classification (NCBI taxonomy): domain Eukaryota; kingdom Metazoa; phylum Chordata; class Aves; order Passeriformes; family Sturnidae; genus Acridotheres; species Acridotheres tristis. Next base: position 19,209,308 of record CM072897.1, on the reverse strand, counting down.
CCTCACCTTTGCTGAGCCACTCGGATTAGAGGAGAGGGAAGCAAAGCAACCACAGGCCAACACACCTGGAGAGTTTCAGTGCTCTGCTCAGTCCCTGACTCACTGAGTCACCCCAGAAGGACACTCCTGCTTTATTCATCTCCACCTCTCTGTGCACTCCTGCCTGCACCATGAAGTGAATGAACACAGCAGTGAATTCTGAGGGCTGTGGCTGCCTCTGCCCAGCACCTTGTTCAGTGTCATCCCCGACCTCAACAAGGCTCTGCTCTGCTCTGCTCTAGGTGAAGCCCTCACAAACGATAACACCACAAGGATGAAGCCTGGGATTTGTGAAGCATGCCCCAGTGCTCTCCCTGTGAGTGTGGGCTGCTTGGAGGAGGGAAGGGCTCAGCTCTATCATGAATTAGTGTTGTGACAGCTCGCTGCAATCGAGCCATGACTTGCACGGCTGCTTCCCCTTCACATTCCCAGGAGCACGGTTCTGCATTAGATCATACTCTGCAGCAGGCTCTGCTCCAAAGCACAACACAAACTATGGGGATGAAGACGAAATTGCCCTGACCAGCTTTCCTTGTCCTGAAAATACGCTCCTGACATGTGGGGAGAGATGCAGGGAGCTTTCTCTCTGCTTTAGAAAGCACAGAGACAGGAAAAATAGAACTGATTTTCAAGCTACTAGCAAGGTTGTGGCTTCACCCACATTATTCCTGTCAACTCACCCTACATCTTGGGATTCCCCCTGGGAGCAGCACAGGGTCCCGGGCTTGTGGGGATCCTGCTTTTCACCAGACCTTTGTCTGCAGATTGCTCCTCCTTCCTTTTTCCCTTAGCATAGTGTCAGAGAATATAGAAAGCGAGAGGGCTCTAACACATGCCCATGCTTATCTCTTTATTCAGGAGATAAGCACAGAGAAGCAGCAGATGGCAAACAGATGCCACAGGTTCTGCAAATCAGCTGTTTCCAGCCCTTTCCTCGGAGCTGTTCCTGGACCTTTGGGGGCTCGGAGAGGGCAAGCCCTCGCTGTCTGGCTGATTGCTCTGTGCACCAGCTACACAATCCCTGCAAGGGCCCCACCTCCTGCCGGCCCTCTCAGCATCTCCACGGCTCATGTGCATGCCCAATCCCGGAGCCCACAGCACCATCCCAGCAACCTGCAGAATGAATTCCCTGCTCCCACACAAGGGGCGGGAGGGAGAAGGGGCATTCAAGGAAAGCTCTTGTGGGAGAGCAGAGCTGTCAGGCAGAGCCCGGGCGGGTCTCACCTCCTCCCACTGGTGGATGTAGCGGATGAGGCGGGAGAGGCGCAGCAGGCGCAGCAGGCTCAGGATCTTGGTGAAGCGCACGATGCGCAGCGCCCGCGCCGTCTTGTACACCTCGGAGTCGATGCGCGTCTCCACGATCAGGAAGATGTAGTCCACGGGGATGGAGGAGATAAAATCCACCACAAACCAGCTCTTCAGGTACTTCATCTTGATCCTCTGCGGGTCCAGGATGATCTCGGTGTTGTCCTCCACCACGATGCCTGTCCGGAAGTTGAGGACAAGGTCGATGAGGAAGAACGTGTCCGAAACCACGTTGAAGACAATCCACGGCGTGGTGTTTTCATCCTTGAAGAAAGTGATGCCCACGGGGATGATGATCAGGTTCCCTACCATCAGCAGCAGCATGGTCAGATCCCAGTAAAACCTGGACAGCAAGACAGAGACATGTGAGATGAGCGCCAGAGCAGGAGGTCGGGGAGCCTGGGTCAGCTGCACTGATGAACTCATCCATCTCTGCTGTCAGTCATCCCCTGCGCTCTGCTGCTGCCCGAGCACGCACGCTGCACAAGCTGCTAATTGACTAATTAATATCACAGGAACACTCCTGCTCTGCCTTCGAGGGCTCACAGAGGAGCTGAGCCGGGGCTGGGCATGCCCGCTTGAACACTTTCCTGGGACCTGGGAGCTGCCTGGGGAGAGACTGAAAAGGCAGTGGTTACTATAGGGAGTGCTGGGTAAGGAGAGAACAGGATTTGGGAGGCCTCAGAGCCTGAGTGTCAATAAAGCCATTCAGGGTTAAACCATCAGCCTTTGCTCCTGCTGTCTGATCCTTCTTTGGAAGCAGCCAGCACTGACAGCTTTGGGATCAGGATGGAACTGGAGCCTGTGCTCTCATCTCCAGCCTTCAGTTCCGATTCCTGCTGAGCCTGGACTCCAGGAGCTTTGCCCACACTCTACAGGCTCCCGTGTTGTACAGAAACAATCAATAAAGCTTGGAGTCACGTGCCTGGAAATACCTATTCCATTTCTAAGGACAGCAACACCAACATTTAACTGTTCCGTGAAGCACAGTGTCCAGGAAGCTTATCTTCACTCCAGTGGCAGCTCAGTGGACCTTACCATAACACTCAGTTTTGTTCTGAAGGCACAAGCAGTCTGAATAGAACCCCTAATTTATTTGTTTGGGATTTTTTTAAAGATTTTCCACAGGTACACAATCAGCCAATGTGGTCACAACTCCCCTAGAATGAGGACTAGAACCCTTCCCAGTGTCAGAGCTTACTGAGGAGCCTCAGTGTCACACACAGATGCTGATGCACTGTGGGCTTACATTGCCAAGATTCCACCAGCCCCACATTGTGCACTCTGAGTCAGCTACTCTAATATTGTCAATTATCAATACAATAATCACCACTTTGTCACAGGAGATGAGCAAATCACCTCAACAGCAGTGAGAGCATCAGTGTGGCCCTGGATTGACACTGATTTATCAGAGGGAAGTGTTGGGCTGCTGAAGGATATTCACATGCTGCTCCTCTGTCTAACCCTTTATAGCCAAAATCCCTGAAATGTTTCAGGAGACCTGGACTTGCTTTAAAGGCCCTCAAGCTCTGCCTTGGTTAGTGGCTGTTTGGCTGGAACCTGGACCAGGCTGAGCTGCTGCAGATCAGGATTTCCAAAGCAAGGCAACTACATGGTTTGTTAAACTCTCAGCAGAGAAACCAAAAGGGCAGAATGTGCCTTAAAAGCCTTCTCTGTCTAGAGCCTCTCTCCCTCGTCAGAACACTTTAAAGCACCTAAAAGCATCTTTAAGATTCCAGCCCTTGCCCAGGTACAGACAGGGTCAGCAGCCAGCAGCACCCCAGCAATTCTCACAATCATTCGGCAGAGGCTGATGGGAACTGATTTTAGAATAAGCAAAATTATTCACTAACGAGCTTTCTAAAAAAGACCTCAGCTCTCTCTTCCCGGCTCTCAAGGTGCCAGGAGTCCTCCTGTCAGTCTGCAGGCACAGGGGTGCTGGCAGCACTCAGCAGTGGGATTTGTCCATCTGCCTCCAAGAGCAAGGCTGTGGCACCCAGCAATATGCATTAATATAAACCCGTGTTGTGAGTTTCCTTAATAAGGGCCTGAGATGATGCTGCAGCTTTCCCAGGCAATTAATCAGGATAATCGCACAATAGCAGGAAGTCTGGAAGCACTGTGTGCATTATTACCGAAAATAAATAACCTCCCAGCCATCTTTCATTTGCCTTAGGGAATACACAAGGAGATAGGCACAAAGAAAATGAGTTTTCCCAAGTTTCAAATTAATGGCATGAGCCTGGCATGGCCAGGTTTGCAGTGCTGGGAAGGTAAGTGCCTTTCTTCTGAGATCTTTGCAATTTTTGTGCCTCTTTTTTAGGCTGGGTGGTGATTTCTACACTTGGTGTAAGTGGGGACACAGCCAGCAGTGGCAGGATGGCTCCCAGCTCCAGGAAGATGCTTTGCACACACACAAGGCCAGTGAAATGGCCCAGCCTCTCCCTGTGCAGGGTGGTCAGCTGTCCTGCATCCTGACTTCCAGCCCTGAGCTGCTCCAGCTCCTCCCTGCTGTCCGTGCAGAAGCAGGGTGTGCAGTGTGGCCAGGAGAGCCGAGTGCTGAACCCACTGCCACGTGTTCCTGGCAGCACAGCTCTCCTCAGGGCTGCACTGCTGAGCCCACATTATTGTCACGGCCCCTCAGCTCTGACCTTTAAAGCCAGCACTAAAAACCACAGAAGGGAAACTTCTGTATCCAGTGCTCCCTCGAATAAAGGTGTCAGAGAGGAGACAACCTTGGGGCTCTATAAAGGAAGCAGAAAAAGCTGGAGCACACTGACAATTCGGCCTGCACACCAACTCCAACACCTACCTTTCCATCACTGTCTGGGAGTTAAAATTCTCCTGTTAAGACTTGCAGAGCTCCTGCACATTTTCATTTCACCCACATAGGAAGCAGGATCTGCTCAGGGTGGCATCAGTGCATTTAGACTTAATTAGACTCTGCAGGCCCACAACACCTCAGAGGTCTGATACCATCCAAGTGTCATTTTGCATTTGCTCCCAGGAACATCTTTTCCCTCCCTGTAAATTACTGGCCACAATGACTAACGGTGCATGTGATGTATGTAAGGGCAAGCACCAGCTATTAATAACCCATGTTTTCCGGATTTCTGTTGTTCCTTTCACCCAGGGATTCCAGGGAGCTGACAGTGATGAAATTGGCTCCGCTGCACCCAGGAGAGGCAGAGTTATTATCCCTGCCTTGCACACAGAGAAAACACATGGCAAAGTGAAGAGCGTGGGATTTGTCCACCCAAGGCTGAGGCTAAGCAAGGGTTAGGACCTGAATCTGATTTTTGAGTCTAACCAGATCTGAAGCCATTCACAGGGCTTGCAAAACAACCTAAGAGAGAGCATCTCTGGGATGGCTCCCTCTAATATCCTGCCTTCTTCTCACTTCTTTCCCTGTTTCCAAAAGCGTACATAAAAAATTAATAAATATGAATGTATTGTTTTATTACAGTTGACTCAGTGCAACTGAACAGCTCAGAGCACAGGGAACAGGCAGCACTATATAAACCAGATGTCTTGTTCAAACACCCTTGGTTTTTATACTCCATCCTACTCTCTGCACACTCCTTGGATCTGAAAATTACATTTTAGCATGCACCACTACCTCGGATCTCTTCATTCCCAATATATTATTTAAACAGAATGTATCTGAGAATTATTGTGGCACAGACACTTCAGGAATATGTGCTCCCTTAAGCACTGCTGTGTCACCCAGCTGATGTGACAGCCTGTACATTCTGTAGGTATTGGTTTGTGGGTTTGGAATGCTGGACATCTTTCTGCTCTGCCTAGAGTGCACCGAGACAGCAGGCCAGGAATATTGCTTTTGGAAGTCATTTTTTACAATTAAATGAAATTTCCTTTTTCAAGACCATTCCATGGGGCAAGTGTGGGAAATTTTAGAGCATGAGCTCAGGAAGTGAGGCGTTGAAGAGAAAGCAGTGAACCCCAGAGATGAGAGACTCAGCAGCATCACTGGGTCACAACAGCACTGAAACCCTGTGCATTTGTGGCTTCTGAACTTCTGTTCTGGCTCTGTAGTTCTTGCACAGTCCGGAGAAAATGGACTTAAGCGGCCTCACCTCTAAATTGACAAAGCTTTTTGGATTTTTCAGCTCCTGCTGAAGGGCAGCCAGCTCTGGGCTGAAGTGAGGCACTGCCTCAAAGTGAAGCACAAATAACAATGCACCTGCCTGGCAGTGCCAGGAGCCGAGAGATTCTCCCCAGCAGTGGAACTGATCTCCCACCCCGTGGCCAGCCCCCAAGAACAGCTCTTTACTGAGCACAGCTTGTTCAGACCAAGCCCAAAAGCCAAACCCAGCTGCTGTCCCAAGGCTCGGTGCTGACTCCAGAAACAGAGTGCCACCTACTGAGTCCCACACGGAATCTCCATGCCCTGCCTGGTGAGCAGGAGCGGCTCCTCATTTCCTTCAGAGCTGATGGAAACCTGTGCTCCTCTCCGGAGTGGCAGCTGCCTTTCCTGGCTCTGGACTGCACACACTGCACCAGGTGGCCTGGCAGGAAAGAGGTCGTGCTGCAATCCCAGGAGTGCTGTGGGGCTGGAAACAGAGATCACCTTCTGGAAAGAGCATTAGCAGAGCTCAGGGTGGCTGGAACCACCGTGGGAGCAAAGTTTATTCCAGAAGCAGCCATTCACAGAGATAGCTGAATACATAGAGAGCAAGAGAAAAAGCAGGAGGAGATCCTTCCCTGCCTCTGGAAGCATTACTTCTCCCAGATAGGAGCAGGCTGTTTCTACTGGAGAGTTACAGACTTTGCTCTGCCCCAGAGGTAACAGGAGGAACACGGGGATTCACTGCCCCTAAACACACTAAAGGACATTTAACCAGCTCCTAGTCCAGCAATTCCCTTGTGGGAAGAATTCATTTATTTATAGGGAGTTTACTCAAAGACCTGTGAACTTGGAAACTCTTTGCCATGAATACTCACCAGAAAAAGAATCAAATGAGTTACAAAAATATTCTGAGTGCTGTGTAATGGGAAAGGACCCAGCTAAAGGCAAAGACAAACAGTTTTAATTCCTTCTGACCGATCTATGCAAATACTCTGCCATCCTGACTAAAGCCCCTGGGAGCACTGCTAATTAGCCATGCCTTCTGACAGCACGGGAGAGCCTGCTGGCTCCCAGCTCCTCTGGAATTCCCTGGACGCCTGCATCTCCTGGATGCCTGCATCTCCTGGATGCCCTCATCTCCTGGATGCCTCCATCTCCTGGATGCCTCCATCTCCTGGATGCCCTCATCTCCTGGATGCCTCCATCTCCTGGATGCCTCCATCTGCTGGATGCCCTCATCTCCTGGATGCCCTCATCTCCTGGATGCCCCCATCTGCTGGATGCCTGCATCTCCTGGATGCCTCTATCTCCTGGGTGCCTGCATCTCCTGGATGCCTCCATCTCCTGGATGCCTGCATCTCCTGGATGCCTCTATCTCCTGGGTGCCTGCATCTCCTGGATGCCTCCATCTCCTGGATGCCCTCATCTCCTGGATGCCTGCATCTCCTGGGTGCCCTCATCTCCTGGATGCCTCCATCTCCTGGATGCCCTCATCTCCTGGATGCCTCCATCTCCTGGATGCCTCTATCTCCTGGGTGCCTGCATCTCCTGGATGCCTCCATTTCCTGGATGCCCTCATCTCCTGGATGCCTGCATCTCCTGGGTGCCCTCATCTCCTGGATGCCTCCATCTCCTGGATGCCTCTATCTCCTGGATGCCCTCATCTCCTGGATGCCTCCATCTCCTGGATGCCTCTATCTCCTGGATGCCTCCATCTCCTGGATGCCTCTATCTCCTGGATGCCCTCATCTCCTGGATGCCCTCATCTCCTGGGTGCCTGCATCTCCTGCAGCCCCGCTGGCTCCTGGCTGCTCCTGAACTCGGGGGCACCAAGCCCAGGGCAGTGCCAGGCATGGAAACCCAAGAGTGGAGAGGCAGCAGGCTGGGAAAGGGCTGCACCTCCAGCACCTCCCGCAGGGATGCTCCAGCACCCCTCTGGTGACAGCAGGGGCTGGCAGGGAACGCTCCTTCCCTGGGTCACCACAGGGCTCAGCTGGCTCCGGGGCCAGTGGGATGGGACAGGATTCCCCACAGAATTCAGTGCACAAGGCCTGTGAGTGAAGGGCTGGAATGCTGACACAAGCAGGTGAGTGATGGGGACAGATCCCTGCACGAACGAGGTGTGGGCCTGCAGCACTTTGCATCTGGATTCCTTAAAGCTCCTGTGCTGTCCCTGACAGAATTCCCATCCAATTCAGCTGGCAGTTTTACCCGAGGCAAGATATTCTCCAAGGTCTGCACTTAGCCTTTGCCTTAGATTATCTTCAATCTACATAATTGCTCACCTAATCTCCTCCGAGCAGTGCCCAATTCCAAACCATGTTTCAAGTTTAGAACATATGCTCATATTATTACCTTAAAATATAATTACATGGATTTTGGTAAGTGGAAAATTAAGGAACCTATTGCTTATGTAATACTTGGAGATGGCATTTGCAGTCCAAGCAAGGAAGTATTTTCATTGCTTCTCTATCATTAATTTTTAAATCTAACACTACATTATTAAACAATAATCAACACCCTACATTTTTCAAAGTAATGTCCAAACATTAATTAAATCCCAGCAGATATAATTAGGAAGGTATTATCATCCTGTATTACAGATATATTACAGATAGACTATGAGATACTAAAGATTAAAGAAACTTATTCAGAGGTAGAAGTACCACCCAGCAAATGTGGTTGTCTAGACTCGGGAGAGGCTTCCAGCCATGTTATAATCTATAATTTGATCAGTAGCAGCAAAGGGGAAATTTCTTCTCTTTTCTACTGTAAAAATATAAATATACACATTACTTAGAGGTATTTTTATTCCAGCAGTAATAGCTGACAATTTGCAAACACCACGTTTGAGGCACTGATGGATTTAAGCAATTATAAGCGGGTACATTGTGAATGCTGCCCTTTCTTTAACTCACAAAACACAGGGCACTCTATCACTCTGAGCTGGCTGAGCTGCTGCCTCTCTGCTCTGCACCCACTGCTGCCACGCTTCCTGGAGAGATGGAGACCTGGGTGACATCCAGGGGACCTGGGCAGGCTGCAGAGGTGGCTCCGTGTGAGCCTCAGAAAACCCCCTAAGGCCAGGTGCTGGTGCTGCCTTGGGATCAATCCAGGCTGGGGATGAACAGACTGAGAGCAGCCCTGGGAAAAAGGGACCTGGGGGTGCTGGGGGGTGAGAGCTGGAAATGACCCAGCCCTGAATGCTCCCGGGCTGAGCCCCAGCGTGGGCAGCAGGGCAGGGGGGGATTCTGCCCCTCTGCCCCCTCAGGTGAGACCCCACCTGCAGAGCTGCCCCAGCCCTGGGGAACAGCACAGGGAGGACGTGGAGCTGCTGGAGAGAGCCCAGAGGAGGCCACAGAGATGCTCCAAGGGCTGGAGCCCCTCTGCTCTGGAGCCAGGCTGGGAGAGCTGGGGGTGCTCCCCTGGAGAAGAGAAGGATCCAGGGAAACCTCAGAGCCCCTGCCAGGGCCTAAAGGGGCTCCAGGAGAGCTGGGGAGGGACTGGGGACAAGGGATGGAGGGACAGGACACAGGGAATGGCTTCCACTGCCAGAGGGCAGGGATAGAGGGGATATTGAGAATTAACTCCTGGCTGTGAGGGTGGGCAGGCCCTGGCACAGGGTTCCCAGAGCAGCTGTGGCTGCCCCTGGATCCCTGGCAGTGTCCAAGGCCAGGCTGGACACTGGGGCTTGGAGCAGCCTGGGCTAGTGGAAGGTGTTCCTGCTAGCAGGGGGTGGAACTGCATTTAACTGGACTTTAGGGTCCCTTCCAACCCAAGCCATTCTATTGATCCATGTGACAGTGAATTTTTCTGGAGAACTCGGAAGAACTGAGGACCAGGAAAGCAGAGCTGATGTCAAAGGCAATCCACCAAGCACTGGGTTTGCCTGAATGAGGGAAGAGCTCAGTGATCAGTGCCTTTTTCATCAAGTATTCCCTCAGGAGAGATGGCAACACCTTCCCCTTGTGTGGGCTCTGCAGGGAGGGAGAACAAGCCACATGTGGGACACTCAGCACTGGCCAGGGGAGCTGCCAGAGGAGTCCCCAGAAGCTGCTGGTGACTGTCCTTCACAGAAACTGCAGTCACCGAGACACAGACACTTCCCTGGCCTCCATCTCGGCTTGAAAGAGGCTTTATGAATCAGCCAAGACAGAAAGTCCTGACCTTCTGCGACTTTACGGGAACATCTTGGTTGTGTTTGCTGCTTTTGTGCCTCAGGAAACCCCGCACTTCGCTTTATCTTTGTGCTCAAGTGAGCCACTCATGAGCCACACCCACATGAAGTGGTGTTCAAGCATGTGAAAAAACCAGTGGAAGGGATGCTGCCACCCCTGCTCAGAACAGTGCCCTGTTCACTTCCAGTCAGGTGGGAGTGAGGATTGAAATGCCATGGCCAGGACAGCAGCATTCCAGCTGTGAGATGGGCCCTCCAAGGGTGAGGGAACTCACATCCCAAGCTCGGTTTCAAGGATTGAGCAAACCACGTTTGCAGAAAGGCTCCTGGAGGGTGGAGTGCTGCTGCCTGCCTTGCATCTGTCCCGGGACAATGAGGGTCCATCCAATCTGTGAGGTCCTAACCCTGACCTAACCCTGCAAGGGGCTCCACAGGACCTGGATAAGCATATCCTAGGGATTTATGTTCAATTGGATGAATGCCTGCTCCCTGTCCTGGCTCTGCAGACAAACTGGACCACCCAGAACCAAGATGCTCCTGCACTTTCATTCCCAGTCACGTTGAACCATTCCCATGGCACAAGGCTCAGGAAAGTCCCACTGGACTTGGCTCCATGCAGTCAATGCCCACTGTCCTCAGCTCCTGCTGCCTGCAGATACCAGCCTAACAAATTAAAGCTTATCTTAAATCTATACTTAGAACCCAATCTTCCCAGAAAGGTAAAAATAAACAAGATTTCATTTCTCTCACAGAACCAGAGATAGCCACAAGAGACTCGGTTTGTTCCGGCTCTAAATTTGGAGCATGGAGGCCAATAGAGCACACATCCCATTTCCCACTAAAGCAGCATTATTAATATTTTCTCACTTGCTTGGACACAGCTATTAATATCTCATGGAGAATTCCCCTGCAACGAGCTGCAGAAGCAGTGAAATTTTTATGGTACTGCTCCTAGGAAGGCTTATCCCCTCTCTGTCTGAAGGCCCAAAGGAGCAGCATTTACACACTGAACCCAGACAATTTATTGTTCTCACAGCACGGATATAAATTGTCCTGCAGTGTGAATTCACTGCAGCAGGGGCTGGAGACACCATGTGAGGATGGAATGGTGCAGATTCACTGGGAACTTTACAGGATTCCTTGGGAAGGGAAGCAGGGCAGTGCAGCCACCATCAGCCCCGTGTCTGGAGGACTCCTGTCCCCACGGAAGGTCAGACCATTTTGGGGTTCCTGCTGAGGGAAGGTTCCCTCCTCACCCACACCATTGCACAAGGCAGGTTTCACTCTGTGGCTGGCTCACCAAACCCCACCAGAAGGAACCTCCCACCCCACAACCTCCATGGGTAGAGAATTCAGCAGCACGTTCTGTTTGCAGCGTTGAGCCAAAGCTGCATGGATAGCACAAAGCAGAGTGAACCTCTCTTCATGCCCCACCCTACTGCACTCAGAAACATTTGTGGATTCCCCTCTCCCTGCCCACCTGCAGCTGAGTCCCAGGGGTCTCCAGTGCTGGATGTGTATTGATTGCAGAGTTCCCAGAATACATTATGCATGAGCTGCCATCCTCAGGGCCTGGCAATTCCACATTGTTTGATCTCCTGAAATCTCCTGCTTGTATGAATATGGAAGAGTTCCTCTTTGTTTGCTGCCCATTGATCCAGACATTGACCCTTCTCCTGTGTGCATTTATCTCTGATGATTTAATAATGAAAAAGACCAATACAGTGAGGAAGGGAAGGAAGCCCCTTCAGGGGGACCTATTGCCATGGAAACGTGCCATATGTTGCTGTTGTAGAGGAGGGATGGATCAATAAGGGCTGCAGCCTCCAAGCCATCGGGAACATGTTGTGGAATGTGAAGGATTAAAGCCTAAAGACACGCATAAGTTGTGACATGATGAAGTTCAGGCCCTGGCCCACATCCACCATCCATGAGTCAACCCCCAGTGCTCGGCAGGCAGGCAGGGAGGATCTGCACCACGGAGCTCTGAGCTGTCTGGACTGGGGAAGGGGCTTGGTTTGTACACAGGGATAGGAAGGAAAATGATTTTCTGTAGATGCTGTAGATATATATCTTATGTATGATATATAAGATAGATATATATCATATCTATCATATAATCACAGAATGGTTTGGGTTGAAGGGTCCTTAAAGCCCACCCAGTGCCACGCCCTGCCATGGGCAGGGACACCTGCCATCATCCCAGGTCCTTCAAGCTGGCCTTGGGCACTGCCAGGGATCCAGGGGCAGGCACAGCTGCTCTGGGCACCCTGTTCAAGGCCTCACCACCCTCGCAGGGAGGAATTCCTTCCCAATATCCCATCCAGCCCTGCCCTCTGGCAGTGGGAAGCAATTCCCTGTGTCCTGTCCTTCCAAGCCCTTGCCCAAAGTCTCTCTCCATCTCTCCTGTCAGTTCCTTAGGCCCTGCAAGGCCACCCTGAGCTCAGCCCAAAGCTTCTCCTCTGCAGGTGAACAATGCCAGCTGTGCCAGCCTTTCCTCCCAGCAGAGCTGCTCCATCCCTCTGCTCATCCTGGAGCCTCCTCTGGGCTCTCTCCAGCAGCTCCAGGTCCCTGCTGTGCTGGGGCAGCTCTGCAGGTGGGGTCTCACCTGAGGGGGCAGAGGGGCAGAATCCCCCCTGCCCTGCTGCCCACGCTGGGGCTCACCCAGGGCAGGGGGTTCTGGGGCTGTCTCTTAGTTCAGAACTGCTCCAAGAGAGGCACAGGACACACAACACCAACACCAGGGACCTTCCACACTCATCTCCTTGGGAAGTCACAGGGATGACAGGCTGAGTTCTAAACTATTTTGTGTTGACGTGTCTGTCTTGACATAATATGGGTTTATGTGAGCTGAGGATGTCACTCTCACCACTAGGAAGCCAAGTTTACTAAAATTAAACACCAAAATAAGGCAGAGAAATGACATGAGTCACACAACTAGGTAAGAATCACAGTTTGGGGAGTGGGGGGTGTGGAGGGGACACTGCAGTGATTTCTGTGAACTGTTGGTTTGCCTTGCACTGACACATTTATGCCCTCATACTCTGCAGCTGTCCCCAAGGAAGTGACAAACCCTGCTAAGTCATCTGGAGCTGAGAACAAGACTTCCCACCACCCAAGATGCTAAAAATGTTCCTCCTGGGCATCGCTGTGCCCCAGCTCCTGAGGGTGGGGACTCACAGCTCCAGGACCCCCGAAAGGAAAGTGGGGTCCCTTAATGGCTTTCCACTACTAGAGGGCAGGGATAGATGGGATATTGGGAAGGTGAGGATGAGGAGGCCCTGGCACGGGGTGCCCAGAGCAGCTGTGGCTGCCCCTGGATCCCTGGCAGTGCCCAAGGCCAGGCTGGACAGGGTTAGAGCAGCCTGGGATGATGGCAGGTGTCCCTGCCCATGGCAGGCAGTGGAATGGGATGGGATGGGCTTTAAGGCCCTTTCCAAGCCAATCCATTCTGGGATTCTGTGATCATTCCAACATCCAGGCTCTCCTAGAGACCCCAGAGCCCAGGTTTGGGATACCTGCCATAGCCTTTGAAGCATGCAGCACCAGGACAACCATCCCCACAGGTAACTGCCCCAGCTACAACATCTCTGTGTGTGCCCAGCTCAGCACTGGGCCACTCACATCAGCCACCCCACTGATGCCTTGGGGTTTAGCTTTTATATTTTTCAGAATCTCTGTTGCTTAGTGTGTAACTCTGAAACTTCATATTAGGTGTTAGTTCTCTTCACAGGGGAGTTGGACAGAACAATTCCTTTCTAGCCAGAGAATCAAGGACAATTCTGGTACCCAGAAAGCAGAAACAACGGTGAGGGAAAGGGCTGAGACTTCATAGCCTGGGGCTGTGGTTGGATAATTGACCCCAATGTGTAGATGAACCAAAACTTATAAAAGTGTAAAACTCGTGACCAGGATCCATCTGGGATTTGATTTGGGTGTAGCCCCGGCCGGGCTCTTGCACTGCCCAAGGTGAATCCTTTCAATAAATTCCTATTTTATCCCTTTTGCTCTGTCTAGTCTCTGTTCCAGCTCAGCCTTTCCAGGCAGTACCACAAGGAAAGTCCAAAAAGCACCGGGAGTGGTCCCTGTGCCCGAGGATGGATCAAACCTGAAGCTGCTGTTGAGCTGCATGATTTACTCCACCTCTGCTCCCAGGCACACGTGCCCTCTCAGTCTCTCTCCAGCTTCCACACTTCTCAGGATTTATGTCTGAGCATCTGCCAGAGCTCAGCACTGTGCACACATTCCTGCTGTGTGAGCCCAGATGGGCAGGGAGAAAAGTCAGACCTGGGTAATGGCAGCATGAGACTGCTCAAAGCTGCCAGAAAAGGGTGACAGAAAGCAGTTTGGGGTTTTCCAATGGTCTGCTGGAATGATCATATTCAAAGCTGCCTCCCTCTAAAGGCTCCAAACTTCCTAAAGCACATGTTCAGCAAGGCTGGGGAAAGCCAGGGTGACAGAAGGTGTTGGCTGCACGTGGCTGTCACTGCTGGCAAGGACAGCTCACCACGGGCCTGAGGGTGACACAGCACAGGTGAAGAACTCCAGGAGGAGAGGGGTCACTCCTGGTCAAATCCCTTCCTTTCCTGTGGGGTTAAACACACTCTGGCCAACAGGGATGGCCAGATTTTCAGTGTGGATTTTCTGCAGCCAGTGAATACGGCTCCAGCCTTGAAGGCAGTGCCAAAGGAGCAATGTTTGAGGAGCAGGGATTGGGATGGCTGGAGCACACACTGGGTTGTGTTTTGGACCTTCACATGACTTTCTTGGAATCCTCACTGGTTTATATCCTTGATTTAGCCCTGTGATGCCAGAGCCTCTTTCCACGGGGCAGGAGTGGGGTGGAGGGAGTAAGGCACCTGAAAAGGCACTGCCTGTGTGCACTTCAGCTTCCAAAGCACAAACTGCTCCTCCTGCCCAGCTCTCCTGCTGCTCACATCACACTCTTGTTTGTAATGAGTTATTCAGGCTGCAATGGAGCACAATGAATCCTCAAAAAGACTAATGCTGCTGGGATCTTGGGTCTATTCAGGTAGCCCAGACCCCAGACAAGAGATGAATCACCTTCTAAAAATGCAGCAGTTAAGGAAAAAAAAAAAAAAGTCCAATTGCTTCTGATTATTTTCAGTCTCAGAAGAAACATACTGTACTGAGGCTGTGCTTACCTAAGGCATCCACATGAATCCACTATCCCTCCCCCTGGAATGGCTGCTGAATTAATTACTGCCTGTACTGAAACACTCAGGGGCTCCCCAGAGACTGGCTCCCTTTTGACCTCAAAGATTTTTAGGACAGGTGGCTGAGTCTCCCCACCAGCATCTGCCAGCTGGGGAAACTGAGGCACAGAGGGGCAGATATTGCAGAGGGCCTCACTCCCTCCACAGAACAGGAATTCTGACATTTAATCCCAAAGGACACCCAGCTCTGAGCTTCAGATCCTCCAATATGTTATAAATACATATTATGGTATTGGCTTTTTGCAAATATTAAAGTAAATACTGTATGTGTGGTGTTAAAATGGTTTTTAAGATACAGTTTTCTTTTAAGAATAACATAGATTAATAAAGTATCTTTGTAATAAGTAAACTACCTACTTAATTAAATAACACCCAATAAAAACACCTGCTACTAATATGCCAACCCAACACAAACCATCTGTAAAAATTAAAAACCACAGCCCAAATTAAAACTAATAAAAAAATAAATTAAAACCACAATCAAAACCGACACATACGCTAAAAAAATAAACTCAAAAAATAGCCATGTAAAACAATTCCTAAAATATGAAAAATAATTTATAAAAAAGTTTAAAAATACTTAATAAGTCTATAAATATGCAACAAACTAATAAATTTTAAAAGTGTCTCCAAAACAAATGTACTCTTGGCTAAATGCCAAGCACCCAGCCATTATAACCTTTTGCTGTATTATTTGTCTCTTATTGTCTTTTATGAAACCTTTTTAAATCTACCCCAAAAAATAAACCTCATTTTTCACAAAAGCCCCTTCCAGTTCCTGAGGAAATATTAGTGTCCCTCCAAATGTTCCTGTGCTGGGCTGACTGAGTGAGGGGTCCCAGCAGGAACTGAGGGGCAGCAGGAGAGTGGGGGAAAAGGAGCAGGACTTGGTGCACACCCTGAGACAGCAGAATGTCCACTCAGACAGTGCACAAGTGAAATATATTGTCCCCAGAAAGGACAGTGTCACACTGCTGCCCACAGGGCATGCTCTGAATCACAATTAGATGCAATATAAAGAATTCAGTGGCCACATTCAGGACATTTAAGGCCTTTCCCCTCCTGTCAGAGTGGCAGGGGGAAATTGGGCTTTTCACCTGCCTGTGTGACACTGCTGGAAAGGCCACGGGAGCATCCAGCACTTCCACTCAGCACACCCTGCCCTTTGCCCACACCTGGGATGCTGCTGCACCTCTGCTGCTCTTTCCAGGACACGCAGCAAATTTTCTGCCTTATGTGGTGGGAATTCCCAGGGAATTCTCCTTTATCAAAAGTTGCAGGGTCTGTGACCCACTGAGCCCTCTGCAGCCATTTGTTCCCATCAAGAAATCTTCAGAGCAGGCTGGAGCTGCAGCCTCTTCTCTCCTGAGCATCCCAAATCCCCACTAGGATCAGGGGGGCTCTGTAAACTTGCTGGGGCTCTGCTGTGCAGTGCTGCTCCTCCAACACACAGAGTGCCAGGGACAGGCAGACCAACAGTGATGGGCACCATGAAAAATGGCCAGATAAATCTTTTCCACTGTGGGCTGGACCTGCCCTGCTCTATTTAAGTCAATGGAACAAAGCCATTGAGCCCTGGGGGAGCAAGTGCCAGCCCTAAATCATTTCTTTGATTAATTGTTCTTGGGAAGGAAGAATTCATTAAGCATTCTGCTCAGCAATTAGAAATAAATATATTTTTAGAATGAACAACCTGCCAGAAACAAGTTGTTTCAGAAATATATTCAGCTTGATGCATTTTCCATCAATACAGAAGGAGGATGCTCCAGCCTGCCACAGGGACAGGCTGGGAAAGGGACACTGCAGGGGACAGGCAGGACAGGGCTGTCACTGAGGAGCTCCTTGTGATGTCTGCACCACTCAGGTTCAGTCTGAGAGGAAACAAAGGCGTTTTTCTTTATATTCCTATTCCAGCCATAAGCTGGGAATATATCTCCCTGCTGTTTCACATGAATATGACAAAGCTGTTCCTACACACAGCTGGGGCAGAGCAGATATGAGAGTCATGAAAACCCAATAAATAACAACACCCCCCCCTTGTATTTCCACTTTGGCATCAGGCTCAGACAAGCTGCAAGGGCAATGGGAAATAATAACCCCTGTAAGGAGTTTGGGACACAGAATTGCCACTGCCTTTAAGATGTGAGACATGCTGACACAGTGAATGGTTACCACAGGGACAGCAGGACAGGAGCCTGCTCCAAGGCAGTGACAGCCAAACCCTGCTCTGGCCACTGAAGCTACAGATGCCACTAAATGAGGTGGAAGGGTGTATTTTCAATTTTAAATCCATACTTCGAGGCAGGAACTCAGCACAGGCTCTGTTCTTGCCTGAGCCCACAGAACCACATGGAACTGTGAGATGGGCACTTTGCCCTCTCCACCAGCCTAGAAAATCTACTTCTGGTCCCGAGTGCAGAAAAGGAAACCCTAAAAGAACCCAAACATGTTCTGGGATCTGAGAGTCACAGCCACAGAAGACTGTTCCAGGCTTTTAAGTTTTGTGCCTTAAAAGAAAAGACAAGTCTTATCCTTTGGTTGTGGTGCCTAGAGGCAAGTCTGTTCCCTGCCCTGTTTTGGGAATGTAGGATGGCAGCAGTGTCTCAATGAATTCCAGCTTTTCCAAGAAGAACACACTCTCAAAGGGCCCTCTTCCCCAAAACACAAAACATCCTTGTAGTTCTTCCTTCTGCACACACAGGACCCAATTTCAAGGCCACTGCAGCAGGCACTGGCTCAGCCTTTGATTTCAGCAGGGATGTGCTGGGATCTCGTGTACTTCCATCACAATGACAAGATTTCTATGGTTTGCTTCCTTTCAGTTAATCCAGTCCTTCTGCTTAAGCTCAGAGTAAGGCAGGAGCCAGGGTTTGGCTCTTGTATTTTCATTCCAGGAGAAAAGTCTGTGCTGTGGCTCAGCCCAGATGGGAGCCCTGGCACTGGGAGAGCACAGGGAGAGGAGGAGGAAGATGGGTCAGTGGTGAGGGCACCTGGGGAAAGCTCTCGAGTCGCTGCAGTGACTGCAGTGGGGAACAGCAGAGGGTCTTTGACTGGAGGCCAGGGAAAGCAGGGAGCAGATCAGCTCTGCTCTCAAGTGCATCCAAACCCAGATTAGCTCATCAGATATTCAGAGAGCAAATTAGGGATCTCCTTCAGGAACAGCATCCTTGAATCAGAAATAGCTCTTTTGTGAGCAAAGAGCAGAAAATTCAGGGCTCTAAACCACTTCCACTGTAGCAAGGGAGCCCCAGGCTGCCTGAATCCTGCCTTGAAGAGCCACTGCACAAACGCCAAGCTGGGAGTGGAATCTGGGATCAGGGACAGCAGTGCAGAACCAGCAGGTGCCACCCAGTGCCAGCCCAGGGCCTGGATGTAATTTGGGGTTCCTGTACAGGCCTGAGGTGCCTCCAAGGAGGGAAACTCATTCCCAGGGCCATTCTCACCCGGGAATTTGGCTCCATGTGTCCATAATGAACCTCATTTCACAGGAATGATGATCAACCCTCCTGCATCCACAAGAACCCCGGTGTGTGCAGGAATGATCTGTCCCTCTGCAGCCAGGCTGAGCTGAGGGAAATGCAGCAGAACCACTGCAGCTCCAGGGCAGGGCCTGAGCAAAGCTGGAGCATCTGAGCTGCACTGCCCTTACTCAAAGTGTCACCTGCCTGCCTGCAAAGGTCACGAGCTGCTCTGCCCAAGCCAGGGGGTTTTATGATCTGGGCAGTTTATATTGCTACAAAACTCCTTTATTGGAACACCCTCCCTTCCTCTCCCTGAGCCAGCCAAGGCCATACTTTGCCTAGGAAAAGGAAATTTTCCAAGAGCTTGTGAAGAGTTCTCCACCCTCCTCCTGTGCCCAGCTGTAGGAAAGCCATGCTCCTCTCTGAACCACACCACTAGAGGAACAGCCAACCCTATTCTTTTTCCCTAACTGGGCTGCAGATCCTAGGATCCCACTTTGGGGTATCCAAAAGTTTCCACTGACCTGTCCTAACTTCAAAGAGGTGCCCATTCCCCAGAAAAATCTTGGGCATGAGAGTGTGGAGAGAAAGCAAGGCTGGAAGCTTTGGGCCAGGCTGAGGGAATGGGAAGGACTCATGGGCCAGGCTCAGGAAATGTGAGGGCCTAATTGATGGCACCTCGTTGAGCTCTTTCACAGCCTGTCTCTGCTCCTCTTATCTGGGAGACTGGGCAGGGATGCTGCTGGCCTGCCACTCCTGAGAGAGTGTGTGTGATGATTGCACTGGAGGAAGTGCTTGAGAACATCTCAGCCCTGTGAGAGCAACATCCCAGAACAGTTGCCAAGTCCCAGAGGGATTTCATTCCTGATTTCATCCAGCAGTGTCTCCACAGCCTTGCTCATGGAGCACATTGTCTCCCATCCCCACGGACACACCAGCACCTCTGGCATTTCCTCTTCACCTGCAAAGAGGGGGGGACTGAGCTTTGGAGAAATTACTCTGCTTTTTGTCCTGCTCTTACATCTCAGCTGTGGGAAACACAGCCTGGAAACACTTCTGAGGGGGTTTAGGGTGGGAGGAAGAGCAAAAAAGAGGTGGTGATGGTCTGGAAGTGGGAATGCCCATGCTGTGGTAGCAGGCAGAGGGATGTGTGTGCAGGTGTCTGAGGGGCTCAGCTCAGCCCCAGTATTCCTAAGGCACTTTATTATCAGCTGCACCCCCAATGTTATGCATTAATTTCCACAGCAGACTCATCCACACACACACACAACACACCCACCCACATGCAGCAATGGCTAGACAGACACAAAGCATGCAGCAGCCAATTATTTGGGGTGGGAACAGCTTGCATGAGCTCATGATGAAGCTTAGCCTTAATTCTGCTGAGCTGGAGAGGCTGGAGCTGTGCTCTGCTCTCCTGACTGACTGCAGAGAGCCAGAGCAGGGCAGATGATGTCAAGGCAAATCTTTTTTTGTCTGCAGTGCAGATTTGGCTGTGTGAATTTACTTGCAAATGAGGCTTCCAGATCCCCTGTTGGAAAGCAGGAGTCCTAGGCCATACCCACAGCTGCCACTGTTAGCCCAAATTCCTGCTCGTGCTGCCAAAGGGGTTGCCTTGGTTTGGAAGGCTTGGGCCCAACTTCCCACCAGGATCTGCAGGCAAGAGAAGCCAGTGGGATTGACAGGAGGGGATGGGGGAGGAGTGCCTGTGCTGCAGACACAGCAGAGGAGCCCATCACAACGGGAATAAAGGAGGGGAGACTCCAATAGTGCAACTTTCCCTGTGGTTTCACAAACCGAGCCCCAAAAACTGTCCAGAGGCACTCAGGGTTCAGCCAGCAGCCATGGACACATCTGGAGTTGGACTGAAGCACATCTGTGTGAGCCAGGCTTTTGTTCCATCCCCAGCTGTGGGAGAGGCCTGGATGTTCCAGCCACAGCACACACAGGGAATTGCCCTGACCAAGGCTGGCACGGAGCACCCTCGTGTTTGGACTAAAAGCCAAGGGTCACAACACATCACCCAAAAGATCCAAAGCCACCCAGCCTAAGGGATGTTTTCCAGAGCTGCCACACCACAGCAGGGACAGACACCTTGCAGCTCCTGTGCCAGACCTGGTATTTGGGAGTGTTTACTGAAGTCAAGAGTCACATATTGCCAAAGAAAAGGGTAGCACACATGACTGGTGAGAGAAAGATGGAACATTTTCTTCTTAGAGCATCTCCAAACCCCATGCAGGGGCTGCACAATTCTAATTTATAGACATAAAAGGTAAAATCCATCTTGCCAGCCTCTCCATGCAGGCTTTTTTTCCTGTCTTTTCCCAGCCTAGTTCTAAATGTGCCAGACAATAGAGCACCATACATGGAACTGCAGAGTATTTGCAACCTCCTCCCTTATCAAGACAAAGGAACCAATGACTCAGAAATCTCCTATCAGTACATGGATCCACTGCTTTTTGGGGTCCTAATAAAAGATGGACAATAGGTGAGACCAAACCTACAGCACTACACAGAAAAGGAGAATCCCAGAGAATCCCTTATGAAACTTCGTGGCAGAGACCAACCCCACCCTTGCTGGTACCTCCTCTGACATCTGCTGCTAAATTAAAATATTAGAGAGTCCCCCAGCATCTTCCATGGCCCCTGGCAGCACCATAACCCCTTTTTTTAAAGCTAGAGACATCGAGGCACGGAGAATTCAGCTCAGGATGGCTCACAGGTCCAACCTGTATGCCTGACATCCCTTCCAACTTGTCCTTCTGTCTGCTAGGCACTGCTTGTCATTCCAAGTGCATCCACAGCTAAATGAGCACGATACGAGTGCTTTGTATGGGCATCAAGGAGAACAGACCATCATCTGCAGTCTAGACTGGTCCCTCCTCCTGCCCTCCCCACAATTCACAGGAAAATAGGGATGGAAAAATATATTCTTCTTGTTATTAATAGAAGTGTAACTTGTGCATGCATTAGTACTTTGAAGTGAAGGGGGAAAGGTCAAGCATCAAGAATTTGTGCTTAATGAAAGTGGGTTTGTATTGTTAAAAAAGCTGCACGGAGCCAGGCACCGTTATCTCTTCTCTTATCTCCTGGGCTGTCGGGAGAGCTGGTCCAGGACGTGGCAGGAGCGAGGCGGGCACTGTCCCTGCTGGCTCTGTGCACCTGGGCACAGCCCCCTGCCCCCAGTGTCCCCGAGAGGCACAGCTGCCCTGCTGAGAGACGTCAGTGCTGAGCTGAGTGAGCCCCTTGCCCTGGCAGCACTGGCGAGGAAAGGATTTGTGGAGTGGAGTCCCCCAGTCTCTGGAATGCGGCTGTTATCTCCTCCCAAGCGCTGATAACTGCCAGACCTCGTTTTCCCACACCCAGCACATCCAATGCATCTCCCCGCGTTTTTTCCAGGCGTTTCCATGCCCTCCCCGTGCTCAGGTGGGATGAGGATCACACTGTACCAGCGGCCAGGTTCTGACCTGGAGCAGGAGAAGCGACTCCAGCAGAGTTCCTGTGCTCCCAGTCCCACCGGAGCCGAGCAGCTCCTCCCCGCACAGCTCCTGACTGCCTGGCACTCACAAGCACCCTGAGCACGGCTGTGACAAGGAAAAACAAGGACTTAGAGCTCCCGCAGCTCCTCTCCTGCCTCTGAGCTCTGGAACGATGCATGCACACCACAGACAACCTCTCCATCCAAAGAGGCTGCGAGTTAAATCCTTAATTAGCACATTTGGACGAGCCACCACAAATGAGATTAGCCGGCGTTCATGGCTGGGG
Source organism: Acridotheres tristis (assembly GCA_037013685.1). Classification (NCBI taxonomy): domain Eukaryota; kingdom Metazoa; phylum Chordata; class Aves; order Passeriformes; family Sturnidae; genus Acridotheres; species Acridotheres tristis. The sequence goes on along the minus strand of CM072897.1, from coordinate 19,187,234 downwards.
AAGCTGCTGTGCCCCTGGAACGCTGAAGTGGTGGGCCCTCAAGCTGACCTTGGAATTCCCCCTTGGATGCTCATCTGCTTTGCTCTCACGGCACTGTCTTCCCCTGCTGCCTGCAGCATGTCCTCAGGAGATAAGAGCCTGGTTTTCCTCCAGCCCGCTGCTAACACCAGGTGTGACCACATTTGATACTGCATGCAATGAATAATTCCAGTTCAGAAAGGGACTTCCCAGCTAGCAAAGCATTCAGCATGGAAAAACGGCAGGAAAAGGTGGCTCTGAGAGCACCTTGCTAGCTCAGGACACATCTGCTCCCTCTGCTGTGCCTCTGGAGTCCTGAGTGCTGTGTCTGCTGACAGACCCAGGGCTGGTGCTGTCAGCACTGCAGAGCTGCATGGAGCCAAGCTGCATCCTGCTCTGCCCTGCACCTCACCAAACCCAACTCGAGGGCACCTGGGCACCCCTCACTGCTGTCCTGGACAGCAGCTTGCATTCTCAGCGTGCAGTGCTGCTCAGGAAGGGCCCTTGTGCTGCCCTGCAGGCTCAGCAGTGACAGGTTTACAGCCAAGGAGTGCTCAGCTCCGTGGGGATGAGCTCTGCAGTGCTGCTGGGAGCAGAGGTCACCCAAACGTTTCAGAATGGAACTTAAATCAACCCTGCTCACCATAATGACTCTGACTTTTCTTCAAGGGAAGTGAGGAAATCTCGTGAATCTCCAGACATTCAAAAGGCAATGATGTCACCAGCTGGGGGCTGCCTGGCTTGAAGGGTGGTTGTGACCACTGCACCTGCATGCACAGCCACAGCAAAGCATGTGGGACACACAGCTGTGAAAGGAGGAGCTCAGCACCTGGATCCTTCCACATGGAAATGAGCCTGTGCTTCGTTACACACCCAGCAATGGATACAAAAGATCTGTCAGAGCTCTTAATTCTTCCTCCTGGCCTCGAGTTGTGGGAATGGTCTTATCCCTGCTCACAGCCTGGCCTGTGTTCAGCCACAGAGCTGGTGGCACAGACATTTCGGGGGCAAATCTCAAGTAGCCACTTCCCTGCAGCCTGACCTTTCCCTCACACTCAGCAGTGGAAATGGGCTTTTTGAAGTTCTCAAAAGGAGCTGGCACCTTGCTTTTTGAGTGACATTCATCTGTAGGTAAATTGATTTAATAGCTTGTTAGAGTGCCAATTAGAACCAACAATAACTCAATTGACCTATAACTGCCTTGGCACCAACACAGCTTTCAAAAATAAGAGAAAGGAGGAAATCTCTGCTCTGGCAGAGATGAGAGCTCAGATAGTTGGTTTTGAGAGCAAACTGAAGGATTCATGGGCTTGCTAATGAGATGCTCATAACACATCAGAAACAAAGACAAATTTCAATGGTTTCAAGCTAAAATGACACTATGTTATCTCCAGACAAAGATCACTCTTTTATCTGTATAATAAATGGATTTCAGTGCAGCAGCAGTGACTCTGGGGCAGAAAAAACCTCAGTGCCACAGAAAGCACTAGCACAGTTACCTAACCAGAATAACACTGGATTGAAACCCCAAGTTTACCTCCTTAAAATAGTGCTGCAGAGTCCTACACCGACTCTGTGGGTTTTACCCTCAGAAACCACATTTTTCCTTCAAATAAAATCTGTTTCATTCTCCTGCAGTGGAGATTGTACTTCCAGACAAATTCATCATGTTAAATGCTGAGGTCTGAAGACTGAGATCTTTCAAGTTTAAAAAACAGAAAATGGGTAGCTTTTGTCTAAACATTGGCAGTGTCCAAGGATAAGGAGAAGGATAATGTGGAAGGGTTTTAAATTACTGGGAAAAATGATCCACTCTTAAGTCAGGAAGGGGATGGAGAAAACTGAGATTGTTGGAAGAGTCAGAAGGACAGTAGCAACTAAGAATATGTAGGAGGAGAAGGAACTGATTCAGAAAGACCCACCCAGAGGAAAAGCTGAAGGATAAGGATAGAGACTGTAACTGGACTGAGTAAATGCCAACCCAACAGACTGGAATGTGGCAAGGGGTGAGGGGGAGAGGCATTACTGAAAACAAGGTGGAAATCAGTGATCAGATAAAAAAGAAGCTGGATGTTGACATCTGGACATGACACCTGCCACGAGGAGCCTAGAAAATGGAGATGGCACTGGTGGGATGGGATGAGAAACACAAACTTCAACTGAGAAATGGGGAAGACAACAGGTTGGAGAGAGTGGTGCTGAAGGTGGGGAGGAGAAAACAAGCAGGGAGTTTGTAACAGGCAGAGTCTGGAGTCTGGACTAGCCCTGAAATGTGGTGCAGCATCTTTCCTTTGCTGTAGCTCCCTGCTACAGCCACTGCTTCATTCAGAGCAGAGGGCAGTGCAGCACAGCTTTGAACAGCTCCACACCTGCTAATGAACCCAGAGATATTATTGTGCCAAGGGGAGAGACTGAGTTGTTTTTAAAACCCTAACAACTGTACAAAACACTGCATTAAAAATCAGACTGCAAAGTCAAGAGCTCGGGGTAGGAAAGAGCAGACAGGAGTTGGCTGTGTTATGTTACAGTCATGACATGGATCAAACCAGTGCCTCCCAGAGAATTCCTGCCTCCTCCAGGGTGGGAGGGAGGGCTTGGGGCAGGTGTGTGCAGGAGGAGATTTTCTGTAGGAGCCCATTTCTTGCCCAGCCTGGCAGGTCTGCAGTGGAAGAGAGGAGGAATTGCAGGTGGGGTGTGATGGCCAGGGCAGGAGAGCAGAGCCTGGAGCCTCCCCTTCTGCCAGAAAGCTCCTGCAGAAGTGTCAGGCAAGGAGCCCAATGCCAAACCAAACTGTAACTGCAATAATACTCTGAGATGATGATGGGAGAGAACACGATGTCATTGTTTACAGCAGTGATTATTTTTTGCTATAACAACAGACAAACCAACAAGCAGCAGTGGCTTGGGAAGAGGGTGGGAGGGATGGGCCCATTTCCCAGTCTGGCTGCTCACAGAGCCAGCCTAAGAAATGGTCCAAAGCAGAACGTGCCCAGTCCTCTCAAGGCACCCATGGCTCCTCAAACCCCCATTAGCCCTCCTGAGTGCCAGGGATGCCCCATCCCCTGCAGAGCCACCAGGGCAGGGCTCTGACCAAGGGGATTCTGTGTGAGGCCTCCTGCTCTGCACAGCTGGGCCACCACACCCAGGTCAGGGATGGTTTTACCTCAGTCCCCACCAATCTGTGCCACCTCACGATAACCTGAGGATGATATTTGCAATTTCCTTGCTGTCAGGAAGTGAACATTTATTGTTGCATAGCGAATATTTTGTAAACCCATGAGGAAACGAACCCTTTTTTTCACATCAGGATCTGAATAAGATAGAATAAATAAGATATGTTATCTTACAAGAAGAGATGGAGAAAACATTGAATTGTTTTTCCCAATGGAGTATACCAAGGGAGGAGCTTCTGTGGGAGAGATAATGTCTTCATCTGTTGGCAGAGATTGGTATGAAGGGCCTGGCTCAAGTTGATGCAAAAATCTTAACCATAGCTCTTTGTTAAATCTCAGTGTTTGCTTTACTATTTATTTGTGTTATTTTATCTCACTTTCTCCATGTGAACATACCGTAATATTAGTCCTAAAATGTTTTACCATGGTGACCCACTGAGGTGCTGCCTTTGCTGAGGCCTTCCTATTTTCCAGCTCAGGCATGTGAACGTGTTTCCTACAAAAAGCTGTTCTCCTACATGGACTGTCTGCTGTGGGATTATTTATCCTCTGCCTCCTGACAAGTGAGCTGGGGCACCAAGCCTGGCTTGCCTATGGACATGGGGAAGTATGGATGCAGGAGTTTCACTCCCGTAGGTCATGGCCACAAAGCCATGATTCTTCTGCAGCCTGACTCAAAGTCCACTGAAGACAGCAGAGACCCAGCCCATGTGTTCAGCAGAATCCTGGGAATTGGGCAGGCAGTTCTCTGCAGCAAAGGCAGTGGTGTCTGTCTCCCATCTCACTGTGCACTGTCCCCCTGCTACCCCACGGACAAACCACCACCACCAAGAGGAGAAGAGAGACAAACCTGGGAGCTGCCCCCTCCAAACCCAGCCTGTTGGCCCTCCCTGCTGAATTCCAATGCCAGGCACAGGTCCTGCCACCAAAGCCACTGCTCCCTGCCCTTTCCCTGAACCAGAATTCCCATCTGCTGCACATCCAGCTCCGGGCACTTGGAGCAAAGGGTGAGTCTTGGGCAGGAATGGAGGGAGGGCAGCACAAAGAGCAGCACTTTGGGCAGGAGATGGAGAAAAGGTCATTATTGCCTGAGAGCAGGGAGCAAACCCCACCCAAGGGAGCTGCCAAAGTCAGTCAGTACTGCTGGACTCTCCACAAATTGTTTACCCTTCTAAAGCACGGGGAAAAGCTTCCCAGTGAGAACAGTGTGCACAGCCAGAGCAGTGCTCGCAGAGGCACTGGAAATCAGGTCTGCTCAGGAGAGTGGGAAAGGTAAACACACATCCCTCCCATTTCTGCTCCATCCCACAGTGTTATTGGGCTCGGTTCTTAGGACTGTAATTAGTAAATCCCACGGATTCCCGCCGAGAAGGGAGGCTGAGGGACACTGCAGCATGAAGGGAAGCAGTGGTTTTGTTCTCTCCCCTTATACCTCACACCTGAGCACCTGAGCAGGTTTTTGCTGCCACAGAAGCCTCCCCAAGGTCCCAGCAGCCAGGGAGCGCTGGCAGAGGAAGCAAAGGAAAGAAAGGATCTGTTTGCACACAAGTATTACAAGTAATGCAGACCAGTGAAAAGAAGAATTCTAAAATCTGTAGTTGGGTCTGCTATCGAGCGGAATGTTTGCCATTGTTTTCAAAGAGACAGCAGCTTCTCTTCACTGTGAGGAAGTTAATAGATTACTGGGCAGTGAATAATGTGCAGTTCTATTTACATCCACTGCTGGGACTATTTTGGGCCCTCAGATAGTGTATCTGTTCTCAGGTCTTTCTAAAAGCAGCATGCTACACTTTTTTTGCAAGCAATTCCGGGCAGCAGCTACAACCCATATGCTTCAGTCAGCTACAAACTAGACAGATCATTGTTTGTCAGGAATTTTTTTATTAAACCAATTGTACTGAATCAATGCTTCCTCTAAGCAGTAAAATACAATTCTGTCTACCCAGTGGAAGAGCTTTCAAAGTCACAGATAAATCTTGATCTAGGAAATACAATGTGGCTCGGCACTGATGTGCAATCAACCACAGATGCAAATGAACTCCAGCTGCCAGCACACACATCTGCACCTCAGAACGGGAGCCAGGATTCTTAATTTCATTAGAAATTGCTTAGACACCTTTTAAGTGCTTCTAGAACCAGCCCACTGCATTAGTCAGGAGTACTCAGGGGCACTGAGCTTGATTTTTATAAAGGTCGTTTGATGTCTTTTCCCCTCACAATGGACTAAAAGCAGAGATCAACAGAGCCTGAATCTATATTAATTTGTTTTACTCATGGAGGGTCATAGATTTGCCACTGGAATTAGCCCTATTAGATGCTAAAATGATAATTTAATGAGACAATGATGAAAGCCTCTGTTCTATTCTAAATCAGGAACTCCTCTGGAAGCAGAGTGCGAAGGAGCAGCGGCTCGGTGGAGTCAGAGACTCGCACCAATGTCATTTCACAGCAGTGCATCGGCCTGGAGCGTTCCATGCAAACTTCCCAGCTCCAGCTGCTCGGAGCCGGCAGTCACGAGGGCTGGAGCCCCACCAGAGCCTGCCTGGAGATGCACCTCGCTCACACAGGGGAGGCGGCTTCCTCCAAAGGCACAGCAAGCGAGCTCGGGCTCTGAACCTTTCTTCACTTGAAACTTGACCAGCAAACGCTGCTGCACAGCCTTGGTGCCAGCCAAGGGCAGGACAATGGAGCCTCCAAAATCCCGAGGCTCCGGGATCCAGCACCCGGCTGGAACACGGAGCAGTCAGGAATGTGCTGCATAATTCCCCGAGCACACAACACCCTCCTTTGGGGCTCAGACACAGCTCCTGCAAATATTTTGGTAAGATCTGCTCTTTGGTGCAATCTGCTGCATTCCAGAGGTCAAAAAACGTTAGCCCTATTGATGGGAGTTGTTTCCAAGAGAGATGCTTTAACAGAGAGCAAGAGGGAACACGAAGCCTGAACAGAAGGTGGGAGGGCCCCCACTCTTCCCCTGCAAGGCAGCCATTGTCCGCAGGTCACTTTCCATGGAAGCCCAGGCACATTCTCTAAGCGGCATTCCTATCCAAACAGATCTGCTGCAGGTGACCTAGAAACAGGGGTGAACAAAGCCTCCCTGGAAATATCCCCCCTGAGCAAGCATTGATGCTTCCAGCTCCTCCCGGCCTCGGCACACGGCCCCAGACACTCGCCCCACTGGCCCAGCCCAGGGGGACAGCAGGGACACAGCCCGTGCTGGGCTGCTACACCAGTTCAGAAGGAAACCAGCCCACCTGGAATGTGCCCCAAGGCACGGACATGCAGCTCCCTGTGCCCTCCATGCCGGCTCCATCAGGGCAGGGCCTGTCATTAACACCAGGAGTCACCCACAGAGCTCTGCATGCACGAACAGCTCCGTGCCAGCAGCTCCGTGGCACCATCCGGCTCGGGGAGCCAAGGCTGGCCAGCAGACTCCATTCCTTTGGGCAAGGCTAGGAGTGGCCCCACAGCCAAGCACCTCAGGAGTGAAAAGTTACCTCATCATCATCTTATGGAATAAGCACCGGTTCTGTAGGAACCTTAAAATCTCAAACTCTTGGGACCATCTCACCTTGGGCAAGGTGGTTCCCTCTGCTCCTGCTGCTGAAGTTTGCCAGGCTGGTTCTGTGCTGAAAACAGGCACAGATATGGGAGGGAATAAACCCACCACAGAGACAGAAGGATATGGAAGCTGAACACTGCTTTTGCCTAACTCCAAATACAACACAGAGACCAAACCCCAAATTTCCTGAGGGTGCGACACGCAGGGCACGCCTTGCTAGAATAACCCGAGAAAACACAGCAGTTAAACTCCAGACTCACGGCAAACACTGCAAATCTAGCAGAGAGGATGAAACTGGTTTTGTTCTTTTGAAAGCTGCTCATTCTCACATTTCAGTGTTTGGGAGCTATTACTTGGTCGGTCTCACTGGGAAGCAATTTTGCCCTGTTTCCAGCATGGGATTGGGTAAGGCTGTGCTTGCAAGGACTCTGCATCATGCTGTAGCTGCTGGAAACCCTCCTAAGCTCAGTCAGCTGTGTGCTTGGGACACTTGAATGCACTGAATTTAAATGACAGTGCAGTCTTCCAACTCACAGAGCCTTCTAATAACATTTGTTAATCCAAGCAAATATCAAGGAATCTGGTCAGTGCCAGTGCTGAATCCACTAAGCATGTGTGCTGCTTGCTAAATCCCTAATAGGTGGTGTCAAGAGGTTTCTGTCATTCCTGCCTTTGGGAGGCCAAATCCACCCCAAAACTCCTTCTGCAATTATCTGGCTAACTGTATTTTTGGGAATCACGCACAGTTCCTTGCAGAGTCCACAAATTCAACAAAATCATGTAGTCTGACAAAGATGTATTTGAATAATATTCTTCTCCTGTGTGCTTTTAAATGTGAGATGTAAGCCTGTTGTAATTAAAGTTGAAGCAATAAACCTTAGCCATTGATTGCACTCAGTAATTAATTATTGATTACAGTGCTTTACATACATATTGCAGAGGACAGTTCACCTGTGCAGCAGATGACACTTTGCTCAGAAATACCCAAACACAGCCTCTTTGCTATGCAGGACTTTACAAAAACCGGCTCTAGGGTTTCCAACTTAATTTCCTTATTACCTCCACGAAAATGTTGCTGTGGAGTGAAAGCAAGCCATTACTTTGGCTAAGTCAGTGTTAACTGCTCCCAATTCAAACTAATTTTGCAAATGAGGATGTATAGATGCAAAAGAGGCTCTTTCTCTGTTGAGAACCTTGTTAATAGACCTGCCATCCCCTGCACATCCCAATTCCTGACAAGCCAGGCTGCAGTAAGACCCAGCACAGCAGCAACAGTAGCAACATCCCTGCCTAACTCTCGGGAAGGAGCAGGGAGAGGACTTGGAGGTGTGAAAACGGGAAGCATCAGTCAGGCAGAGCATCCATGGAGATGCAGGACTAGTTAAGATCAGACACCATGCTTTTAGTCTAGAGTTGTGCATCAGGTGGGAACAGTTTTTCCCCATTTACAACGAACTTAAAGAGAGCCTTTCCATTATAAAAAGCCAAAGATAATTGGCTTCAAAATAATTTTAAATTATCAGTAGTGTGGGGACACTAAAATTAAGGTGAGATGTCAATGCAACCTGCAGCTCGTTTGAGCGGAGCAGATCTTGGCTGCGTCCTCCAGCTCCTCTGGCTAGGAAATGACCCAGGAAAGTTCTGTCGGGGTGGGTGCCCTGTGCGGGAGGCGGCATGGGAAGGGGCAGGCCAGCTAGTTTGGAGTGGGCCAGGACAGGGGTGGGGGGTTGTACCTGAAGTCGCTGTAGGGATGGATGATCCAGAACCCGGCAGACTTAACTCTTTCCTGCTCCCTCTCCACGGCCTTCTGGCTGCCAAACATCCTCAAGGAGAATTTGTTGACCCCCGGCTGGAGCATGGCCCCGAACTGCCTCTGCATGAAACCGGCCTGGCCAAGCCTCTGCTCCTCATCCGGGGTGATCTGGTCGCACCCTCCACCTCCCTCCACTTTGATGGAGCTCGAGGAGCAGGCCCGGGGGGGAGGCTGCTGTGGCTCCGGGGGGGAGGCGGGCGCTGGGGGCAGCCCCTGCTCCAGCTCCCCGCTGCCGGGGGGGCTCTTCTCCTCCCCGGGAGAGGCCGGCTCCCCCTCGCCGCCGATGAGCCGCTTCTCCTCGGCCGCGTCGTGGAGGTGCCTGCTGGTGAGCGAGGACAGGCTCCCTTTGAAGCGGCGGCAGTCCCCGTTGGTGCTGGTCTTGGCGCCCTTGCCGCCGGCCTCCGTCTCCAGCAGGCCGGGGTCTCCCCCTCGGCCGGGGTCCCCCCCGAGGGCCCGGGTGCTCCCAGCAGAGGGCGAAGGCAGTGGCTTGAGCCTGATGCTTTTCCTGCGGGTGTCCTTGTCGCTGTCATCCTCCTCGTCCATGATCGACGCCTTGGGTCCGATCTGCTGGGGCAGGCTGTAGAGCCTCTTGCGCATGGAGGGGGGCAGCTTGTCCATGGCCGCTGCTGCTGCTGCTGCTGCTCGGGGACAGGGAGAGACCCCCCCGCTCTGCCCAGCGAGGGGAACCGGCACTGCCCCCAGGCCCCTGCCCCCGGCTCACGGGGCACGGGGGACCAGAGACTGGCGTGGCATCTCCTTACCAGGCTGTGGCATCCACAGGCTCTGCATCAAAACACAAGCTCTGCATCCAGAAGGGAAGGGAAGGAGGGAGAAAAAAAAAAAAAAGAGAAAATAAGAAAATAAGAGGGAGGCACAAAAAGCTCCCCCTTCTTCTCCGTTGTCCCGATTTGGCTACTTGCTGCTTGTCTCCCCTTGGTGAATGTTACTGCAATCCCTGTCTGCTCAGATGCTGAGCACTGGGAAAGAAGTCTAGAGGAGAGCCACACACTTCTGGCTGGAAGGCGAGGGAGGGCGGCAGCGGCGGCAGCAGCCGCCTTGCCATGTTGGCTTCGAGATGCAAATGTGCCGTAGATCCCGGCGGGCAGACATCATCCAGAAAGCGAAGCTCGAGCCTCAAACTCCTCAACCTGCCGGCCAATAACACAATGAACTGCAACCTGCAGCGGCCACTATTTGCTTACATCACTGTCATCACTTATTCCTCATGCAGCCCCTGCTCCTGGGAATATTCATGAAGCCATCCCATTCTATTGGGTTGCCATAGGAGCGACTACAGCGCACAGGCTCTGCCTACCTGAGACAGCACCCGGGCTTCTTAAAGGGGCACCGCCCGGCAACCGCGGCTCTGCCGCCGCCGCCGCCGCGGGCACCGCGCCCCGGGCGCTGCGGGCACCGCGCTGCGGGCACCCCGGGCCCGCCCCGCCTCGCCTCAGCGGCCACGGCCGCCGCGCCGCCGCCAGCTTATCCACAGCGGCATCGTAATCATGACACAGTAAATAAATAGCAGCGAGAATATTCCTTTTTCTCTCGGATGCGGGCGTTCCCTGCTCCGCCCGGAGGTGTGGCTGCTGGGGGCAGGTTTGCTCGTGAAGGCACGGGGGGGTTTTGTGGGAAGGGGCGAACACAAATCTAAAGGAAAACCAGCGGTTCACCTTGAAAATCTCGCTTGCATGCAAAGCAGGGGCTCGGGAGTGCCCGTGTTCCCCAGCAGAAGTTTGCCTGCCGGGAACACGCTGCCTTTGCCCCCGTCTGCAGCGTCCCGGAGGTTTGGCAGGACCCTTTTTCCCTGGCTGTCGGTACCACTGCTCTGCCGCGGGGTTGGATGTGGAGAAGTCGTTGAAAACCGAATAAATGGAAGGCGGCTGCATCTGGGCGAGCTGTGCCCGCGGGAGGGCTGGGCTGGCAGGGAGGGCTCGGGGCTCTCCCTGCGGCGGGGGAACCCCACTTCCCACGGGGCTCCTGAGTCAGCAGGAACTCCGGGAACAGCTCCGGCTGCCAGCGCTGCTACCCCTGCCCGCTGCCCACAGGGCACCTCCTGTAACAGAGGCCAAAGGATGCGGAAAAACGGCCACAGTTTGGCATTTCCCTAATTTCTTTTGATATTTGAGAGGGTTTTTCTGGAGAAAAAGAGGAAAAGAGGTGGCAATCAGCCCCGCCTGTGCTTCTTTGAGAATGGCAGCTTATTCTGTTTAAAAAGCTCCTAGATTGATAAAGTGGTTCAAATCGTTCCTAGTGTCAAGCCTTTGAAACCAGTGAAGTAAAATTAAGACTCTCTTCGGCTTCATGAGAGATTTTGGGGTACATTTTACAGACATTCAGCATCTGAGGCTTTCTAGAATATTTGTTGTTTCAGACATTGCAAATCCTACCTGCTAGGAGAAGGAAACCACGTGAACTGTGCAGGCAGGGAGGCTGAGCACAGGCAAGGAATGCCCACGGCAGGCAGGGAGGAAATCCCCACCTCACTCACCTTCTGCCTTCAGGAGCAAATATTCCCCTTTTCCCTTGCAGGAGCCACTGGCCAGAGGTGACTGTGCCATTAGAGCAGCAGGATGTTCCTGCAGCAAGGAAATGCTGCTCGGCAGTGACTTCACCGAGCACACACACAGCACATGCTTCCTCATCTTTGTTTGCCTCTCCTTGCCCCTCGCTCTCTCCTGAATCCTCTCTCCTTGCCCCTTGCTCTCTCCTAGAATCCCATGTGTTCTACCTGCTCCTCTTCTCCTCCCACCTTCTGGCACAGCCAGACTGCCTGTGACTCATTCCCAAAACTCTACAGTGCAAATATCATTTAATATTATTATTTTCATCACAATTTCTAATAGAACGAGCTTTTGTGGGGAAATAAATTTCATTTTTCCAATGCTCCTGTAGATTAGATAATGTGAACTAAGCCAGGGAGAGCACTAAAGGTCTTTTCTCTGTTTTTCTTCCCTCCTCCAGGCACTAGGGATGCTGAGGTGTAAGCACTTCTGTGCCTGAGCTGCAATCAACTGCCTTCCAAAAGGATATGTTTTGATTAATGAGGTGCACAACATCTGAAACTGATGCAGCTTCTTAAGCGTGGTCCCTCGTGTTCCCAGGGAATGACAGAGCAGGAAAGGACGTGCTCAAGGAACCAGGCTGTTTGTCCTCTCTCAGCCTGAGGTGTTCTGGCTGGCACTCAGAAAAGGCACCGCCATTCCCTGGCCTGCCTGGATTGTGGAGCCTGATCTGGTGCTGGGATCGGGTTCTCTGCCAGCCTTGAGAACACCACAGGGTACCCAGCAGCAGAACTCTCCAGAAACTCCATCCCCTGTGCAGGAGCAGGGAAATGCCAGGGAGCAGAGGCTGAGCTGGGCTGTGGGCACACACACTGCACATTCCAGAGGGATGGATATACCCCTGTGCCCGGGAGCCTGGCACTGCCCACACCCCACTGGCCAGTCCATGCATCACACCTGGAATTCCTCACCTACAGACCACAGCTACCTTTACATCTCTCTGTAATAAAGATGAATCTAAGGAAGCTCCGTGGGCTTGTGGAATCGTCTGAAGTGCTAAATCCAGAAGGTGCCTCCTTGTGTATCTGTTTCCAAGAGTGGGTTCCTAAACACTTCTAAAATCTTGGCTCCAGCAGTTCCAGGTAACCAAACTCAGAGGAATTTCTCAAGTCTTTAAAATGTAGTGACAATTTTGTATTGAGAGAACTTCAAAGTAATGGTATTTTACTTGAGAGCCTTCCAAGAACTAAGTGTAGGGGATGGGAATTATCCTTGTCTAATGGTATGAAATCACTATCAGAGATGGAATTTATTGCCAGCGTTGTGTCAGTGCTTTCCATGGCAGCAAATGCACCTTTCAGAGGCAGATTTTTAAAATATTTCACTGTCTTGTGTATCACTTGCTGCACAGTACATTCAAAGGGGGGGATGGAGAAGTCACTTGTCAGGAAAAGGCAGAAGTGGTTTTGAGGGAAATTACCTCCTTTTTAACAATATTTGCCAATACTGCTCCAAGGGACTTGGCATAGATAGAAAAAGAATGGATTTAGTTGGAAGAATGCAGGTGAAGCAGCCAGTGATTCGTTTGTTTCTTAAGGAATTTTGCCAGTTCATATTTATATATTTTTAATATATATTTATAGATAATTTATATATGTATTTGTATATATTTTATATATGTACACACATATATATGGTATTTTGATAAAAATCCGGTGCTACACTGCGAATGTGAAAAATCCCATTCCAGATGAGCTCAGGACTACAGAGAATAGACTGAGAGCCTTAAGAACAGATAACCTGTGGCTCAGGGTACAGAAACAGCAGTGCAAGCTGGTCCTTTAGGCCCACCTTTGCTTGGGTGAGAGTTCCCCTCATCACCCTTGAGCCTCTGGATTCTCAGGTAAAAAAGGAGTCACTAAATATGTGGCAGGGCTTGGAAGAATGGGAACAAATTCTTTCAAAGCTGCCTATTGTTCCTAGCAAGCAGCAGGTAACTCATAATTGGCATTTGAAACTCATGAAATATTCAACGCTACAAACCAGGGAAATTCTGCCTTGGAGTTTTGGGGGGAGAGGGTGCACTGGCTGCCTCTGCATCTTTTGTCATAGCTCGGAGATAATGAAGAAATAATCGTGATAAATACACAAATCCTCGCTGGCCCTTGGCCCTATTCATTACCCAGGTGTGCTGTCACACTGCACCCATTGAAATTCAGCCTGGGCTTTCCTCCTGGAGCTGCAGAGTGGGGACTGGAACAGATGCCCAGGCCGATATACCAGGCTGGATAAAGGAATGTAGCCGTGGAAAGGGGTTTTAACCCTTTAAGTGAGGCAGAAATAAAATGCACAGCTACATGGTCATCTTTCATGACAGGAAGAAAGAGACAAGTTTATTCAGGAACACACTTGGTTTTATAGCAGGACTGCAACCCCAAGAGTAGAGAAGAGGTGATTGGTTCAGAGAGAAGGCACCCCATTGCCAGGGCCTGGGCACACACCACAACAGGTGTTCTATCTTGTTATTAATTCCTTTTTATTGTGACCAAATTATCACCCTGGGAGAAATTCTCCCTAGCCTTGAGCTGGAGCAGCTCATGGGCTGGGAACAGAGCTGAAAAACTCCAGCCTGGAATATTTTTCAGGCTGTAATTTTCTTGCTTTCTCAATATGTGTCCCTGAGCAATGGGAAGGCAGCTCCATGCCTGGATGCTGGGATGTGGGCAGGGGGACAGACAGGGAGGATCCCCCAGAGTTGCTGTCAGGATGGAAGGAAGAATTGCCGTGGGTTTTGAGGCAGAATGGTTCAAAGTCCATGAGTGGGAGCCCAGAGGCACTGAACAGATCCCCAGCGACGGCAGAGTGCAGAGCCTGGCACGGGGGACAGCGAGGAGAGTGAGATACACAACAGGATGGAAAAGCTGCTACCAGGAAGTGCTTGGAAAGCAATATTAACTCCAGCTTCCAGGGGTAAATAAATCCAGAGCAAGGCCACTCTCCTTGCCCTCGTAACCAAGATCAAAATGTGAGTGCTTGTCTCGGGTGTGAGGGGGCTGCTGGCAATGTGCTGACAACAAACCGCTTTGCCACCCCACTACAAAAAGGACATGTCATCCAAAAGTTCAGCCATGTTGGTGGCTATGGAAAGAATTCCCACACTCTGCAGCAAATAACCCCCTGAGATTTCCAGGATGTTCTGCAAAAGCTGGTAATCCTCTCTGGAGCAAGCAGCTGAAAATCCCAGCTAGGAATTGAGTGATTAGCATGAGCATTTTACCACCTGACCTTTAATATTCTCCTTGGAGAACAGGAACCTTCCTAGAAATAGGAAAACAGAGACAGGTAACCATGGATGGAGCTGTAAGGAAGAGAAATGACAGAGCTCAGAGGAGCTGCTGAGATTAGAGCAGCTGCATGATTTAGTCACGATTAGCTCACAAAGTTCCTGTCTGAACTCTACCAATGAATCCTCCAATATTCACAGTGAAATGCTCATATTGAGCTTGTATCTTGGACAAAATTTGCCTTCCAAATATATATTCCATCAAATTTCCATTTAAAAACTGAGCACTAGCTTATTTTTCTCCCCTGATCTGGAGTTATTCAGGAGAGGGTTCAGACAGCACGGAGAGGTTTGCTCCAACTGGATCAGCTCAGTGCTTATCAAACGAGTCCTTCTCAAAATAGTGCCTCTTTCAGCAGCTTTAATGAGCTGCAGCCTCCCAGACAATAATGGATCCCTCTCTGGAGCCTGTCCTGCTGATTTATCTCCTGTCTGCAGCCACTGTGCTATTCTGGATGGTCAGGCAGTGCTGGATTGGATGGCCAATGTGCTGCTGCTCCCACAACAGTCATGGCAGCCTCCAGCTTTGGCAAGTCCAGACTCTGCTCTTGGTGAGAGCCATTCTGTCTGGGCTCACTTGAAACCTCTCTTTTTCTCAGAGGAAGTTAATCAAACTCAACATCACACTTCCAACCCAAAGTTTTACAGCTTTACAGTCCCCCCTGTCAGGCACTTGTGCAGCTCTGATTTAGGAACTCACAATCCTCAGGGATGTACCTCCCTCCCTCCACTTGCTGAAGACAGGCAGAAGATTGAAAATTTTGAAATAGGAAACTAATTTTAAACAAGATTCTCTGCACACAAGGTGGCCATAAAAGAAATTCCTTGTGAGTGGAGTCTCCCATGTCCAATGTGCAGGATTCAACACAAACCTTCTCTCCATAACTCACAGCACATGGATTCTCCAGTCTGCTCATTTATTGATGCTGGTGCCATAAGCAGCAGCTTTGAGCTGAAGATTCTCAGAGATCCCTTCCAACCTGAATTACCCTCTAATTCTATAATGCTATGACTCAGGAGGAATTCTCTCTTTACTCCAGCCACCTACTTCCATAAATTTGTAGGAAAATACTCACTTTTTGACAAAATCCCTCTGTCAAATTTATTTTAAATTATCAAAAAGGTTGAAATATTAGTAGGAGGGAACTGACACAATAATGGATACTGGGCATGACTCTGCAAGGTTCACTTATTCAGGCAGGAAGCAAGAAGTCAGGATTTGGGAGAACAACCTCAAGGCATTTCCATTCTGACTCAATATTCCTGGACTTGTGAAAACAGCCAAACTGCAAACCCAAGCTTGGTCAGCATGTCTGAAGAACAAGAACTTCAAGCAGATGGTGCCTACAGAGAGATTTTCAGGAGTTATCCCATACAGACACCCCATCATGGTGCCCACAGAGGGATTTTCAGGAATTACCCTTCCCACTCCATACCTTCAGCAGAGTAGAGCTTCACTGCCATGAAAACAAGGCCCAGGCACACAGAGTATTTCTTTCTGCCTACATTTTGTTCTTCCTGGCACAAGCACAGCCTGTACAAACAAGCAAACAGGTTAGGCCAGCCTGAGTCCTGCACACATCCCCATGATCCTGCAGGGAAAGGAGGATTTGTGCCACCACCATGTGTGTGGCTCAGCAGCAGTGTCAGCAGTGCCCAGAGCCTCAGGAGCCAGGAGATAACGAGAGGAAAGGGAAAATGCTTCACTTGATAAGGCTGCAAATAAATCTGAGATTAAAATAAAGGCCTGCTGTGTCTGGGCTTTGCTGTAGAACCCCCCCTTGGGTGGCACTGCCTGTAGCCCACTCAGCACCAGACAGGTCTCGTGGTTATCCTAAATCCAAGGTTATTCCCTGCAGTTTGCTCCTGCCTGTGTCTACACATGCACATTTGTGCTTGTGCTGATCAAGCTTTGCCTTCAATTCTGGATCAAAAAACGTCCAGTCCGGGGCTCTGTGTGTCATTTGTTGCTGTTGTTCAATTATAGGTGGTACAGAAAATCCTGCTGATGTCAGAAGCCAGCAGAGAACAGAATATGGCAGCAGAGGAAACAAGCTCATTTCCAGATGCCAGCTGAGAGCTGCCTCCTCTTTGCTTGTTTCGGTTCATGAAAGCTTTGGTGAGAGGAGTTGAGCAGGGAAAAGACAGAGAAGGGGGGATCCAAAGCAGAAGGGGAGGGAAGAGCTCCATGAGAACACGGGAAGAGGGCAGGGTCATTGTCTGCCCTGCATGAGGAAGTTGTGCTGCAATGCCACCATTAAGGACAAGCTGAACTTCCATTATAAGCTGCTTTGTGGTCATTCTTCATCTCAACTATCTAAGCTGACATTCTGAACACCTTATCTTTACCAAAAAGGGAATTTCCTTCTTTTGAAAGATAAAGCAAAACCTGCTGGCTTTGTAAACAAGAAGGTTGTATGTGAAGGAAAGGGAAAAAAAAGAGAAAATATGGTTTTCCCTCTTTTTAAATGGTAGTTTAGGAGGCAATGGATTACTCAAGTGGTTAATAATAAAACGAGATTTGGACTTCTTACTAAAAGAAAGTGCTGGTGCTGTTCACTTGGCAAAGACAAAATACCCAGCAAAGCCAGGAGGGGGGAGGCAGAAGGTTCATTCCATGTTTCCTTACCTGTGCCTGTTGTTCCCTGGATGCCCCTTGCCTTGTGCTAATGAATTCTATCCTGCAGGCACCTCCCTGGTTCTCAGGCCAAGGACAAGCTAAGATTTCCTCCTCCCCGGTGCCATCCTGGTTAAACAATGCCAAATTCTGGGATGCTCCTGGAGCTGAGCAGACAGAAGCAGAGTGCCCAGCCCTGCCCACCCGTGTGTTCCCAGAGCCCACCCAGGGACTCCCCACACACTGATTTTCACAGCCCGTGTTTCCATTTGTTTTCAACACTCTGCTGACCTTTGTGTGAGGGTTTAAACAAAGCTCTGCAGACCCTTGAGGCTGTTGCTTTGATAGTATCAGTCCATCACTGCAATAAATTTCCTGGGTGGATGGTAGGCTCGTGTGAGTTTTTGTGCAGGGGAGGGATCCCTCACCTGGCTCCTCTGTGGATGCTCTGAAGCTTCTTTTGGTGAAATCCATGAGGAAGTGCAGCTGTTACTGCTCAGTGCTGCTGAGTGCAGGGCCAGGGCAACACCCAGCAGCTCCAGATGCTGCTTCCTGGGCTGTCTTCAGACAAGGCAGCGTCCCACGTGAATTGCAGAGACATTCCTGGGAGCAGGAAAGAAGACAGGCCTTCCTGATTTCCCCCTGAACCATTAGCTGACAGAATCATATTCCCTCCCGTGCTCTCCCTGCTGCCTGATGGTGTCTTAAATCTTCAGTTCAATGGAGCAGCTTCACCGAGATGCTTCCTGTGGGACACCAGGCAAACAGGGAAGGGGCATTTGCTTCACCAGCTGCAATTTAGGAGAATAAAAATGCTTCTGTTTTTTGGAGTTTTTTTAGCAAAAAAAGAGCTTAAATCTTTCTGGCAGAGTTTTGGATGAGGTGACAGCACGTGCAGCCCCACGTGTGGCTGATGTGTGGTGGGAAGATGGGGAGAGGGAATTTGTGGTTACCTGATGTTGGCAGCATTTCCCTCATGGCTCAGCTGCTCCCTGCTTGGCACACAGGCTGGCCATGGTCCCCGGAGTGCACAGGGAGGTTCAGTGTCCCACTCTGGCCCCCAGGACCCACACACGGCACTTTCACCCTTCTCTGGGGTATAATGGCAGTTTCCCAGGTTATCTGTGTTCCCACAGCGTCTGGCACCAAACATTGATTTCTGCTGGCTGTGTTCACATTCACAGATACAGAAAGCAGCTGAATAAAGCACACCCAGACACTGCCACCATCTCCTCCTGCTCCCACGGAGAGATGTCAGCCTGAAGAGCTCTCTGGAGTGGGGACATCCCAGGGCACACTCCAGCCCAGAGGAGGCACTTCAGGTTCAACAACAACAAAGCCACCCCTGTCCCCCTTCAGAGCAGCTTCATGTCACAGCAGACACTTGACAAGCTGTGATCAAAGGCTGTTCCAAGAACAATTGTGTATATGTTATTAGCCACTTCTGGGCTTGTTAATTCTTTGTTTTTCGCCTTTCTGCAAAACCTTTCGCAAATCTTTGTTTCAGTGAAGCAACAAACTTCCACTTCCTTGGATTTGCAGGTTTCACTTAACAGGATTAGGTGACAGGATTTCTTTGGAAACGTGTGGTGGTGGAAACACCTCGTTCATGAGTGATGGGGGCAAAGCTCCCAGTTGTGTTGGTGCTTCTATAAATTCCAACTTCTCAGGAGGGGAACATCAGAGCAGATGTTTGCCTTTTCAGTACTAGAGAATGTTTAACATTTCCTAGCAGGGACAAGAGTGGAGTGGGATGGACAGGGAATGATCCTGCCCTTCCCCTTGGCTGGAAGGGTCTCCAGGTGCAGAAGACCCTCACAGAGGTGGTTAAGCTCTACCCAGGACTTGGAGCAGATGTTTGCACCAAATTCAAGATGTAAGATCCTGCTCAGCAGAAAAGAACTGGAAGACAGACTTTAACAGAAAAGATCCTGGGAGTGTAATCTTTTCTGGTTAAGCAAAAGGAAGTGTAAGTAATTATTTGATAATCATCTGGAAGTACCCACATGGAGAGGTGGAGACCTGAACACGGAGGACTCCTCACACCAGCAGATGGAGTTGCAGAAGAGATGCTGCCTGCAAGCTCCACGCCTCCAGGCCAGAATTAAGTTAATAATTTTTCATGTTGAGGGCAACTAACCTCTAGATTGACACGATGAAGTTCTCGTAGATTCTCTGTCACAGGAAATTTTAAGAAGAAGATTAGATTTTCTTCATAAAAGGTCTGCCTTAGCTCAATCCCAGACACTAGATTTGAATCTGCAATCAATTTGGGTTTGTCCCAGCTCATGCTGCAAAGGAAGCCAGAGTAAATGTTAATAATGTTCCTTTCTATATTAAATCCTGGAAAACGGAAAAGAAATGAACAGGAATAGTGACTAGAATGCTCACACCCTTTTCTGAGTCACTTGGGAATATGCTCTACTGCTTACATCCAGCACAAATCCTTAGGGAGCTCCTCTGGCATTCAACCACTTACTTTTACCATCTTAGGACCTTCCTTTGCCCTCTCTGACTGCTTCGTTTCCTCAAAAAATGAATTTGCTAAAGCCTTTTGAAAATTCCAATGGACAGTATAAATCACATCTCATTATCCCATTTATTGATGACTCTTCAAAGGTGTCCAAGAGGTCTCAGGACTCCTTTTGACCATTCCCAAGTGGCCCGAAGTAGATTTTTTTAATCCAAGTTCCTGTCCTGTGGGAGGTTTGTGGTGCTCAGAATTCAGGATTCTGAGTTTGCCTACAGTGATCTATTTAACCACTCTTTGGGTCTGCTTCAAAGAAAACTCTGATGAATTCTTGGGGATTGTGTCTTTGCTTTTTGCAAGTATCTTGCTGGGAGCATGGCAGTGTGATGGGATGGTGAATCCAAACTGAAACCCACAAATAGTAAATTCTGTTGGTGCAAAATGTTTGTTTTTCCTGGAGAAACTGAAAGCAAAATAATGAGATTTCCCAGCCTGGGTGATTATATTGCCTGGATTTCCAAGAGCAGAGAAGTCAGCTTCAGCCTTCATGTTTTATTAATGCCTCGTAGCTCAGTAAAATGAGTAATAAACTGGCACTTTGGAGAACTGATGGAGCCATTCCCGAGGCTGGATGACAAGTAACCATTCATTTACTGAGTTCCCTCCAGCAGTTTTGAAGGATACATACAAAGAAAATCAAGGAGCCACTGAAATTACTGTGCACCAAAGGTGCTGCTTAGGGTAGGTGCACAAATTCACTTCAGCACCTTGTGTCTGGTTTCTGTGCAGGGAAAGTGAGGCAGAATGGTTAATTTGGCCACATTACCACAATGAAACCAATGCTGGACCCAAGATTAAAAACCTGCAACAGTCTTGCTGTCACTTTCAAATAATTCCTCAGCATTCTGTAGCCAAAACCCAATTAGTTTGAGGGGTTCTTTCCTCATAAAGCCATTCTTTTATTCTAATTCCTCTTTATAAAGGGACCAAGGAGAGAGGATCTGAAATAGGAGAAAACAGACAGAAGTGCTCTTAGATCTGTGTTTTCCTCCAGTGAGAACAGGAAATTCACAGATATTATCACTCCCATGTGTACTCTTGGGACAATTTTCCTCTCTACTAAAAATTAAACCAGGGAAACCATATGCCCTGCTTAAATTTTCTAAGCAAGGCTCATTTGTAGCGTGTCAAGCTGCCAGCCTTTGTGACTGTTCACTGAAGCAAGTTTTATTGCTATAGGAGGTGGAATAAAGAAGATGCTCACTAGAGAGAATCTAAAAGATTTCACCAATGCCTCTCAACAAAGCACTGGTAGGAACTAAAATACAGGATTTCCTAATTCCTTGTGCCACAATCAGCCCACTGGAACAAGCTATTCCTCTCCACTTGTTCAATGCTGCCTCTTAAAACCAGAATCCAGCTGTTAGCACTGAGCCAAAGCAGCTTTTGTTAAGCATTTCCCTAAATGCATTCCAAGGCAGGTTTGTTTGCACTAAACCTGATGAGCCCAGCTGCCACAACTGCTGCCACTGGAACGAGTCACTTCAATCCCCAGCTGACAGCAATGTCCTGAGCAGCTTCCCTGGCCACAAAGGAAAGCCCAGGCTGCAGTTTCATGACTTGACAGCTTCACACGTTTTTCTGTGCTGGGTAAGGGAAGGGATAACAGTGCAGCACACAAGAGCTGGCACTGCATTTTTCACAGCACCTCCTGCACCTTCCAGTCCTCTGCTGCAGATTCCATGCACTGGCCAGTAGATCATTAGGAACTGGAATTTTTCTTAAGGCAGAAAAGTAGGATTAACAAAAAAAAAAAAAAAAGAGACAAGGTTTGTAGTCAGAAAAGGAGAAGGCCTTGCTGTTCCAAGGTTGTTCTGCATTTCAAATCAATAACCATGCGTCTCCCAGGCAGAGTCAGCCAAGTGCTTGGGCCTCCAGCAGGTCTCTCTGCCCCAACCACCTGTGTGCCCCGTGAGCCTGAGGTAGGGAAATGGGGATCCTCCCAGCCTGGGGAGCCTCTGACAACTGAAACTCACTGCAGTCCGTGGGAATCATGATGTTGGGAGACAGTCCTTATCTGCCTGCCCTTGGCAGAGGTCACTCTGGAAATGCTGGAGGTGAGTGTGTGCTTCCCAGAAGGAATGGCAGCACATACATGCCAGGGATTTATGCTTGCAATTCAATAAGTCTGCCTGCTTGAATCCAACCCTAATTGTAGTGTGTCTCACTGATGATTTAGAGCATTTGATTTACTGATCTGATTTTACTCTTCCTGCAATTTCACCTCTTTGAGCAGATCTTGCCAGCAGGTTTTCATTACCAAATAGGTGGCTTTTTAAAATAGCACAACTGCAAGTCATAATCATAAATATCAATCTTCATAACTCATCTGAGCACTCCATGTTTTTGTAATGTCGTGTGTCAGGATTCTGCTGCAGAGATAAAGCCCCATCCGTGCAGCTGCCAGCCTCTCATTCCTTTATTGATTCTGCCCTAGCTGCTGTAATTGAGTTTTTATACTTACCTTGCTCTTCAGTGTATAAATGCCCATCAGAGACGGGAAAAGAGACAGCCCAGGGAGTTCCACGGCTCAGCTCCTCTCAGCAGAAGAGGGTGCTGTGCAACTCTGATTAAAATGGATACTTCAGCAACTGAGGCAGTTAAGCAGAGGATTGCCTGTCCAGGTATCAAACCATGTTACTCACGTCAGCAGATGACTAGGAAAAAGTTTATATCCCTTATTCCACTGGATGGGATGAAGAAGAGAGTAATCTGCAATTTTCCAACACTGACTCATCTGTTCTGAGTTGCCTGTGTTAAAGCAAGCCTTAAAGGGAACTTTTTGTTTAGTTTATAATCCGGGACAAGCCACTGTTTGAAATGTTTGCCTGTTTAAAATCCAGATTGACCTCTCATTTAGTTTGGACTCAAGTCTATTTATAGGTGTGTTTGCAGGTGTGAGGTTAAGGACTGCCAGGCAGCCAAGGAGCCTCTCTGCTATTGCCCTGTTCTCTGCAATTGAACAGTGAGGTACCCACCCCAGCATGAAAGGCAGGACTTTATTTTCTTTAAAAGTTTCAAGAATGCAGCAGGACGACTGCTCTGCCACTCTTCATAAACAACTATGCACACAGATACATACTGCACTGAACTATTCCAGCTTGGAATTGGGAACCATTTCTGGGGCTGTGCAGCAACAACGAGGAGTGAATGTGTGAGTTGGCCGGGAAGAAGCAAAACATTTTTGGCCTTTTTGTGCTTCTACCACTAGAGAGCAGAAGAAGGTTCTCCAGGGTGAACGGAGCATGAGAGAACACCCTGCATCCGGAGTTACAGGTGGAAGTTCTGACAGCGATAGACCAGCCTGTGTATCACTGGGACAAGCTAATTCTTTATTTTTGCTAGCCGAGACACCACCCAAGGAGCAGAATATTCACTATTAAGGGTTACACTCTGCCAAAATGTACCTAGAATGAAGGACACTACATTCATGTGCCTTGTGGTCTGTGATAATTATCCCGTAGGCATTTTTGCATCATTAGGAGAGACATCTCTCTGAACCATGAAAATTGGTTCTGTGTTTTCAGCTTTCCAGTTTTTCCTGATGTTTTAGAAAATACAGGGTAAAACTACAGCTGAAACTACAACTCTACCAGCTGGCAGATGCTGAAAGTGGTCTTCACTCTCCAGTTCTGCACTCCCTTCCCCCCCTTTCTTTGCACTCACTTTCACAAAGATTTCTATTTCCTAATCCAGAAAACGTAAGAGGTTTTTGGGGTTTTTTTGCTTCCTTTGTTGCCTGATAGATTAGAAGAGTCCCTCAGTTTTTAAAGCCCTTGCTGAGAGCCAGAGGCACTAAAAGCAGCAGAGTGTAGGAGGTGGCTGGGGAAATGCAGCTCCCCTCTTTCACCTTTGGCTCGGGTTCATTGTGACACACAGAATAGCCAGGTGAGGTAGAGACACCAGGAAGGGACTCGGTGCCAGGAAAGCTGTTGGGATGTTTTGAGAAAGAAGGGCTGGAAGCCCTGCAGAACACTGTGTCCTGGGCTCTGCCTGGGCAGTATCAGATGGTACCTTCAGGGCAGCCTCAGGACTCTGGTTTCAGCTGTACACGTAACTGTTGGAAAAAAGCAGTTTTTTCCAGGCAGGCTGCCTTCATCCCATCACGGGAGAAAGGACAAAGCAGTGAAGACACAATGAAGGAAGATCTCAATGGATGCAGAGTGTATTTTCCAATCCACATCCTGTGCAGAGATTGTTCTGCCTGCCAGCCACGTGATCCTGCCAAACCTCCTGGAAAAGGATGCTGCCAAGCTGGCTCTGACAAGGAAGTGTTGCCTGGGCCTGGAGGTCACGATTGGATGTTTGCATCCAGCAGCCCTGTCAAAGCCATGCCGCTGGCACAGGAGTGACATTGATCGTTCAGGCAGAATTCCTGGCATTTCACACTCCAAGGAGCTTGTTCTGCTCTGTATTTCAGAGCACATGCACAGCAGGCACGGGGGAACCAAGGCAGGCAGGTACCAGGTGGAGTTTCTCAGCTACTCTATAAAGTCCATTCAAATGACCTTCTGCTTTGTTCCTTCACAAAAGTAGCTTTTTCCACTGAAGTCACTGTCCCCACAGGTTGGATCAGCAGCTCTGCTGAAACCCAAGCCAGCACTTTTCTCCAGGGTGATAACCAGCTAAGGTTCCACTCTCCACACTGACTGACCTAGTTAAGACACAGGCTCGGCCTGCAGAGCTGCAGAAACGGAAGGTGGCAGGCAGGGGAGCACAGCTCCCTTCCCACCAGTGGGGAAGAAGGTGCATTTGCTTGCACACTGCAGCTGCAAACTTCCTTAAGTGGACTGCTGCAATCAAGGAACAAATTATCTCCATTACGGTAATGTGGCTCAGGCAAAAATCCTGTTAGAAGTCCTCACTAAGAAGGCACAGTTTCTTGGGTTTGGAATGGACAGGTAGAACATTCTGATGTCAACTTGATTTACGAATTTGTTTTTGACTCTTTTTCAGGTTAACTAAAGGAAACGCTTGGTAGGAAAATAATATAGATAGAAAATAACAAAGAAAACGAAGATCTGACATGGCTTTGAGAAAGCAAGATATGGAGTAGGAATCTGTCCCTAGAATTCATTAGTTGCCCACGTTTTAAAGTTAAGAAGTGTTCACAGTTAGAACAAAAGGTTACGTCTCCAACTTCCTTAGGGGGAAACTCTTCCAGAACATACCTGGCTTGATGCCTAGAAAGTTCTTCTCCAACTTTTCAGCCTAAATTGACTTGTGGAGCACTCACGGCCATGTACTCCTGTCCCACTGTGTGTTTTACACACAGAACCATGGAATGGTTTGGGTAGGGAGGGACCTTAAAGCCACCCCTTGCCATGGACAGGGACACCTTCCACTAAGCCAGGGTGCTCCAAGCCCTGGCCTTGGGCACTGCCAGGGATCCAGGAGCAGCCACAGCTCCTCTGGGCACCCTGTGCCAGGGACACAGGATGGCCAAACTCCACACACCACACCATACCCCATACACACCACACCCCATACACAGCACACCCCATACACAGCACACCCCATACACAGCACACCCCATACACACCATACCCCATACACACCATACCCCATACACAGCACACCCCATACACAGCACACCCCATACACACCACACCCCATACACACACCACACCATACCCCATACACACCATACCCCATACACAGCACACCCCATACACAGCACACCCCATACACACCACACCCCATACACACACCACCCATACCCCATACACACCATACCCCATACACACCACACCCCATACACACCACACCCCATACACACCACACCCCATACACACCACACCCCATACCCACACCATACCCCATACACAGCACACCCCATACACAGCACACCCCATACACACACCACACCCCATACACAGCACACCCCATACACACCACACCCCATACACACCACACCATACCCCATACACAGCACACCCCATACACAGCACACCCCATACACACCACACCATACCCCATACACAGCACACCCCATACACAGCACACCACACAGCCTGGTGTCTTAGCAAACCTGGGGGTTCACAGGATGCCACTGTCCCTGTCCCTGACAAAGATTTCCAACAGCACCAGTCCTAGTCTGACCCCTGAGGACACCACTGGTCACTTGGACACCGAGCCACTGACCACAGCTCCTTGGCTGTGCCCATCCAGCCAATTCCTTACCCACCCTGTGCTCCAGCCATGAAATCCATGTCTCTCCAGTTCAGAGGCTGGATCGTGCAGGACAGTGCCTGATGCTTTAAACAAGTCCAGGCAGATGATTCAGTTGTCCTTCCCCCACCCTCCACACTATAATCCTGTCATAGAAGGTCACCAATTTTGGCAGGCAGGATTTGCCCCCAGTGAAGCCATGCTGGCTCCATCAATCACCTCCTTATTTTGCATCTGCCACAGCACAGATCTGCTCCATCTCGCTGGGTCCTGAGGTGAGACTGCCTGGCCTGTAGCTCCTCAGACATTCCTTATTTCCCTGTTTAAAAATACATCTATTACATGACTGATATTCCCTTGCTGGCAGTCTTGTCTTTAGCAGATTGAGTGGGATTTAGTCCTGCTGCAATTCTAATAACTTAGTGAGGGGTTATCACTCTGCTCTGCTTTTGTTTGTTCTGTTGTGATGGGCTTCATCAGAGTGATTGAGAGAATCTAAACCCAGCTAAACCCAGCCCCTGCTGCTTAGGTACTGCATAAAAAAGTCTCAAAGCTGCAGTTTGAGAGGGCTGATGTTCTAGATGAATTGTCAGGGAGCAGAGAGAGGCCAAGGGTGGGGAGGTGCTTCAGCCATGCTCACAGTCATTCAGTGGTGAAGGCAGGGGCAGGGCAGGGTGTTCTGAGCACCAAGCCAGGTCAGTGTACCCATGCTGAGTCTCTGCTGTGACACTGAGACGTCAGCTCATGTTCCATTTCCACAGCTTCCCCCGTCAGTGCCTTTGAAACAGATCACACCTAAACCAGCTCCAGTCTGAACAGATCAGTTCACATAGTGCAGCGGAAGGAGTGTGGCTGCATTTGAGCACCACGGGGCTGTCCCTGCAGGGCTGCACTGCCCAGCTCGGGTGTGCCTGCACACACACAGCTCGGGTGTGCCTGCACACACACAGCACGGTGCAGGTGCTGCACACACACAGCTCGGTGCAGGTGCTGCACACAGAGCACGGTGCAGGTGCTGCACACAGAGCAGGGTGCAGGTGCTGCACACACACAGCTCGGGTGTGCCTGCACACACACAGCTCGGTGCAGGTGCTGCACACACACAGCTCGGGTGTGCCTGTACACACACACAGCTCGGTGCAGGTGCTGCACACACACGGCACGGTGCAGGTGCTGCACACACACAGCTCGGTGCAGGTGCTGCACACACACAGCTCGGTGCAGGTGCTGCACACACACAGCTCGGTGCAGGTGCTGCACACACACAGCTCGGTGCAGGTGCTGCACACACACGGCACGGTGCAGGTGCTGCACACACCCTGCTCGGGTGTGCCTGCACACACACACAGCTCGGTGCAGGTGCTGCACACACACAGCTCGGTGCAGGTGCTGCACACACACAGCTCGGGTGTGCCTGCACACACACACAGCTCGGTGCAGGTGCTGCACACACACAGCTCGGGTGTGCCTGCACACACACAGCTCGGGTGTGCCTGCACACACACAGCACGGTGCAGGTGCTGCACACAGAGCAGGGTGCAGGTGCTGCAGCTCAGGCTGCCAGTGCAGCTCAGAGCACGCACTCAGAGAGGGGCCGTTCCCCACTCCTGGCGGTCTGGGCTGTGAGGGCAAAGGTTGATAGAAAACAGCAACCAGAGCTCCTGACTTGTGTTCTCAGCTCTGGCTGTGACTCATTGCCTGAATTCTGTTTAAACTGCTGTGCCTCAGGGGACTCCTAGCAGCACTTCACCCCGATCAATAAGCCCACCATCCTTCTTGAGGGTCCTGAATTTAAGGCCAATAGCTTTCCCACATCCTATGTACAATGTTGACCCTGGGCAACACGTGGGGACTTAGGAGAAACTGATGGCGAGTTTCCATTAAAATACATCAGCAAAAGGGGAGAGAAAGCAAAGGCATTCTGAGGGAGAATCTGCAGTGGCACTGCATTAAAGAAGAAGGAAACAGTAAAATTTCTTCTTTGCCACTGTAGTGAAATTGCACCTATAACGTGGTGTTCTGTCATGGGCTCCTTATTGACAGAGTTTGTAGGCAATTCAGAAAAAATGACACAAGTGATGAGGGAGCTGAAAGGACTGACTTGTGAAGAAAGTTTAAATTAACACAATTAAATATGTACAGCTTGGCTCAGCAATGACTGGGGGTCCTGAAAACCACCTGCCAATAGCTGAAGGGTTTGAATACAGGAAGGACGATCCAGTTTGTTATGGAATGCTGTTGTGAGAAGGGAAAGGAAATGGAGTAAAAGCAGCAAGGCTGGTCACTCCAGGATTCTCCAGCCAATGATGTATTGATGCTACACAAAACGTGCAACTGAGAGAGACATATCCAAAACTTGTGGAAATAAAAGTCTGGAGCAAAATGCTGAAACAGCTCTGATATCCAGAACTGGAACACTGGAAGGGAAAATGCTCTGAAGCCAGTGTAGAAGTCACTTCTCCTGCAAGCTCCTGGACGAGTGTTTTGAGTCCTGAGTTACAAAGAGGCACCAAGAGAAAGGAGGCAGCAGCCCCTGTGAACCTGGGCAGTATCACCTAAGGAAGGTGATGGCATCAGCAGAGGCCTGTGCACACACAGAGGGACAGCAGCCCTGTGGGGCACAGCAGCCTGTGGGGCACAGCAGCCCTGTGGGGCACAGCAGCCTGTGGGACACAGCAGCCTGTGGGGCACAGCAGCTTATGGGACACAGCAGCTTATGGGACACAGCAGCCCTGTGGGGCACAGCAGCTCTATGGGACACAGCAGCTTATGGGACACAGCAGCCCTGTGGGACACAGCAGCCTGTGGGGCACAGCAGCCCTATAGGGCACAGCAGCCCTGTGGGGCACAGCAGCCTGTGGGACACAGCAGCTCTATGGGGCACAGCAGCCCTGTGGGACACAGCAGCTCTGTGGGGCACTGCAGCCCTGTGGGGCACAGCAGCTTATGGGGACACAGCAGCTCTGTGGGGCACAGCAGCCTGTGGGGCACAGCAGCCCTGTGGGACACAGCAGCCCTGTGGGGCACAGCAGCCTGTGGGGCACAGCAGCCCTGTGGGGCACAGCAGCCCTATAGGGCACAGCAGCCTGTGGGGCACAGCAGCCTGTGGGACACAGCAGCCTGTGGGACACAGCAGCCTGTGGGACACAGCAGCTCTATGGG
Organism: Acridotheres tristis; assembly: GCA_037013685.1. NCBI lineage: Eukaryota > Metazoa > Chordata > Aves > Passeriformes > Sturnidae > Acridotheres > Acridotheres tristis. The sequence continues at coordinate 19,158,341 of CM072897.1, read as the reverse complement.
ACACAGCAGCCCTGTGGGGCACAGCAGCCCTATAGGGCACTGCAGCCCTGTGGGGCACAGCAGCTCTATGGGACACAGCAGCTCTATGGGGCACAGCAGCTCTATGGGGCACAGCAGCTCTGTGGGGCACAGCAGCCTGTGGGACACAGCAGCTCTATGGGGCACAGCAGCCTGTGGGACACAGCAGCTTATGGGACACAGCAGTTTATGGGACACAGCAGCTCTATGGGGCACAGCAGCTCTATGGGGCACAGCAGCTCTGTGGGGCACAGCAGCTCTGTGGGGCACAGCAGCTCTATGGGGCACAGCAGCTCTGTGGGGCACAGCAGCCTGTGGGACACAGCAGCTCTATGGGGCACAGCAGCCTGTGGGACACAGCAGCTTATGGGACACAGCAGTTTATGGGACACAGCAGCTCTATGGGGCACAGCAGCCTGTGGGGCACAGCAGTTTATGGGACACAGCAGCTCTATGGGGCACAGCAGCTTATGGGGCACAGCTCGTGGTGACACTGAGGAGAAGGATCTCCAGGAGAGAACACCTGAGTGAGCCCCACTGTGCTGAGTTTCCCTGAATGCAGACGAGGAGCAGAGTCAAAATAGAGGGAGGCAACTTCTCTACAAGTGCAGCTTTCAGCCTCACCCCTCAGTTTTCTTTTGCACACATATTTTCAGTCCCAGAGCAAACTCAAACGGGTCCAACACTTGCTAATTGCCTGGTATCCCACAGAGCTCTCACAAAACCAGGGACTAATCTGAGACCCAAGCAGGGGAGTGTGTGTGTGAAGCACAGCTACATCTGTTAAGTTCCTGCAGGCAGTCTTCATAACTCTACTAGAAAGCACAGTGTTGCCCTAATGCAGGAGAGAATTTCACCTTATATCTGTAAAATAGAGAGCATTACAATCCCCAGCTTCCTCACAATATTATGAACTTGATAATCTATTTGCAAAAACCCCAGAGCTCTGGATGAAAGAGCAAAAGGCTGATGCTTGTCCAGGTTCCCTGGACATTACCAGCTCTGCAGACTCATTGTCTGCATTATGTTATGCACAAAGGGTAAAAAGCCTCACCTTCCTACAAATTATCCCACTGCCATTAACTGATACCTCCCAAACCAAGAACAATCAGCCCAGTTATTCCCTATTTATTCTTAGGTAGTAAAGGTCTATACCCAGTCCAACCTGTAGACACCCCAAAAAAAACTGGAGCAAACACACACACACACAAGGGTCCAAAGGTCAGGGACAACATTTTCCCCAGAACCTCCTCAGACAGTCCTTTCCAACAAATCTGATTTGCAAACTGCTGGAAGATTAGCTCAGAGTATCTTTGGAGATTAAAAAGTATTGAGTGCACACCTTGGAGAAAAAGCAACACAGATAAGATCGGGATATCACTTTCAGCTAAAACGTCGGGATTGTGCTTGAAAGAAATCAAACGCTTTCAAATTACCAAGCTTATCTCTTTGCCTTGTGTTTTTCCTGTGCCTTGAAGACATCTGTGCTCAAAGCTTCTCCCTTTCTCTGGACAATGGGGGCTGCAAAGGAGCCTTTTCAGTGTGTCAGGTCAATAGTCCAAAGACTGAGAAGGATTTGTGCTATAGATAGTAACAGCATCAAAGAGGCCATTCCATCTTCAGCACCAGTAATCCCCATTTTAAAAACTCCATTATCTGACTGGTTCTTCATTTGCTTGTCACTTAATCCTTGTTGTTGTGGTAACTCAGGAACGAGTGCTGGGAGCTTAACAGAGACAATGATGAAATTGCCTGTCCCCGGATTTAGTCAGGATGGTTATGGGCAAGACAGAAAGAAATCAGGGACTATGGAGAGTTCAAAGATGATAACTGAGCCAGGAATACAGTCTGGGAAGGTGCTGCTGCAAATCTGAAATACTTATCAGACTTTCTTGGGGACTGACCTTTTTTCTGATTTCCATGAATCATTCAACATCAAATCCCTGACTCTATTTTTTGGAAAACCATTCAGTGTAAGTCATAAATAGTGAACAGGTCTGTTCTCTGGATCAGAGATTGCTGAATTTCTACAGAAATCAATGTCTGCTCCTGGGATGATGGAAAATGGGTTCTTTTATTAACCAGAACAGCAATTATTTGTTAATATTTATATCCTCTTCTAGAAGATTAGATGTCTTGGGAGAACAAAAAGATGCAGCACCTCTCTGCCCCTGGGCTGCCAGGTGTAGTTCAGTTCAAACTGGTACAAAACTCAATGTACTGACCTCCACAGGAGTGTCTGGCTTCTTTTGGAGGACATAGGCTGTAACTCAGGCAGCTGCCTTCTCTTTGATCACTGAATTGAAGGCAGAAGTGGGACTCATTTCCTATCAAAACCAAAAAGGAAGCCAATGTGGTTTGTAAACCCATCATGGCTTAGCTGGGGAAGAATCCCTTGCTTTCAAAGACACTTCTCAGTAACCAACAATGAGTCACAAAGAAGAGGCTGAGAATCAGAGTGATCATCCCTCTGACCTGGAAGAGTCCATCAGGTGTAAGAAAGACCATGCTGCTAAGTGCATCCATATCCCAAATGCAACCTCTCTTCACCAGAGCCCTGAGCAGCCCAGGAAAAACCAGCTTTCTCCAGGATTAGGGACAGGTGATCACAAAGCTCTCTTCCCAAGGACCTGCTAAAATGGGGAGCACAAAGAAGAACAGTAATGGCACTAAACATTGCCAGATCGTCTTTAACTCTCAGGAATCTGATGCAAAGTCTGTTTGTAAAACGGCTTTTGTAGAGACAATGCCTCAGGCAGCCCCAAGGCACAGGACCCATGACTAAACAGTACCAAATGACAAAATGTGGCTTTCTCCCTTAACAAGCAACCTCTGTAGAGCTTCTCCTGTGTGGGTCTGAAAGGGCTCAGCACTCTGCTGGAGCATCCAACTGACATACGGATTTCTGGGGAATAGCCTAATATTTAACCTTGAACTGGAGCAAAGTATGCTGTGGAGCAGAAGCCAAGCTGCCATGTCTAAAAGGATAGCTCAGGAGCTGTCCATGGAAGAGCCTGTAAAATATGAAGATGCTAAAAGTGCTTAGGAAATAAGGCAGCTCTTGGGTTGCCTCGAAATTAAATAGTTAGGAATCAAGGAAGAAAAGATGTCCCCACATCAAGCTGCTGCGTGTGTGAAGGAGGGTAAGAAAAAGATGTTTCCTTTAGGAAAGTCTTTGGTCAGTAAATCAGACGTGCTGGGGACGGATGTAAATTCTCCAGTGCTGTTTAATGAATGGCAGCTGGCACACATCAAGGGCTGCAGAGATAGGATAGCTGGAATCTCCTGCCTGGCGCTGGGGGAGGGGGCAGCACCATCCTTCACCGCCCCTGCTGTCACCGCAGCAAAGGTGTGACATCTCTTTCTGGCCGCAGTGTTCGGATGCCAAGCAGCCTCAACGAGAGTGATTTATTACTGTGTGCTCTTCATTTATTCAGTGCTGTGAATTTGCAGGAAACAGCAGTTAAAGAAATGGGAAGATAAACCCGGATTTCAAATTGCCTTAGTGTGACACTTTAGCAAACAAGAGAACTGCTTTGCCATTAATTGCTTTGATGGTCAGGCTGTGACTGGCTTTAGGAGATTCATGGCACTGAATGAAGGGAACAGCAGCCCGGCATTCCCAGTGCCAGGCAGGCTGCAGGAGAGGCAGGGAAGGGAGCTCATCTTTTAATGACAGCTGTCCCTTCAAGCTGTGGAGTCGGGATCCTCGCTCCTGCCCTGAGCTTTGCTGTTTCCATGTTTGCTCCTGAGCTCTCTGACTTTCCTGGGCCTGCAGTGGTCAGCAGCCCTGTCCTGCTTTCCCAGCTCAGGTGCTGTGGGGCTGTGCCCCATCGGGGAGGATGCTGCCCCTGCCTGTGCCTGGGCTCCCTCAGCTGCTGAGCTGCCTTTCCCTGTGGAACAGCGCTGCTCTTCCTGCTCCTTTAGCAATTCCAGCTCCTCAGGAGGCCAAGGGGTGTGTGTGTGTGAGAGCATGCTTGGGGGTGGAATGGGAGAAGCAATTCTTCCATGATCGCCTGCTCATTTACAGTTCTCTCCTTCTGCATACATTCATCATGGGATTAGCTGTCAGTAACAAAATGAAATTATGGTCTCAGCACTAACTAGGGTGGGGGATATGCTAAGGAGCGTTTCATGAATTTGGGACAGGGCTCAGAAAAAGCCACTGGAGAATGGCAATGGCAACCAGAGCCTCAAGAGCAAAGGCAGCTCACTCTGCTCCACCTGCAGAGAGCCAGAACCAATGTCTGCACCTGATGAGTGCACTGAGAGCACTAAATGATTTCAGACTAAAACTGCCTTGCCTATTAAGAACTGAATGAGCCATGGAAAGCAAACTTTCTCCCTTTTTAGAGCGGTGCATGCAAGGATAGGACAAGGTTTTCTGCTTGAATCACTTGATAAATATGCAAAAGTCTGGAATTCTTCAGGGCTGTTAAATATTTATCATTATGAAAACTATACATTTTCAGTGGGAGTGTCATTTGAAAAGAAGGCACAAGCTTTTGGGCAGGTGAATAATCTGAAGGATGCACACCTCAATTTTTCAGATTAAGCTTTTCACAACATTAGCACAAACTACTTCCAATGGGATGTGTCCCTGTCTAAAGATATTAAAGCATGAGTGGATGCACTGAAGTATGCTCCTATTCCATAGATGGATTTCCCTTCATGTCCTATTCAATTTAAAGTAATGAAATTATAAAATCTCAGTACAACAGAATGAAGAAAATGCTGCTCATGCTGCAGAGCTCACAGCAAATTGTACTCATGTCTCACTCAAGCATGTGAATTGCAATGATGCTCATTTCCCAGCAGTCTGCCTCCTAGGGAACTTAATAGACTTCTTCTTGCCCTTCTTCAAGAAGAGGATTTTAATATCCCAAACTTGCAAATAGGGTTATATGCAATTCCATGACTCCCCCAAGGTTACACCATCTCGGTTTCCAATCCAAGCACTAGACAGTTACTAAGCAAAGTAAATTTCAAGTGTAGCTCCCACACTGGGGAAGATGTCCAGGAACAAACCTGCCTTAGAGCCAGAGCAGATCTCTCTGTGAGGATGATTTGTCACACACTCGGGGGCCCTTTGCTTGCCTTGCTCTTAAGTTTATCCAAAGAAAACGAAGGTCAGGATCACTGAACTCTGGGCACTTCCAGCTTCTAGAACTGTTGGATGGACAACAGAGCCAAACTTCAGCTCTTCAAAACACTGAGTCCCCTGGAGCAGGATTGCCTGGAGCTCTGGAGCAGGGATTTCACCGATGGGATTGTGGTTCTCGGAGCACTCGGCTCATGGGGGCAGTTAGAAATAAACGACTTTTCCCGGCAGTTCAGAACGGCATGAACTCGGAGCATCACCTCTGCTGCTCGGCAGTGGCTGTGCCTCCCAGGCAGGGGCAGCACTTCACAGCACAGGGACCCCGGGCCCCGCTGCTCAGGATGTGCCGAGGTCGGAACTGGGCCAGGCACTGACACGAAAGAGCCTTTGGAGCTCACCCAGCAACACCCATTAAACAGCAGCGGGACACGCACGTCTGTGCAAAGGCTTTGTGCCTGCTTTGTTACGGCTTCCTGAGAGGTAGATGGATGGATGGATGAGAGCAGTGAATAAGTGGGACAGTGGGAATGCTTCAAAAATAGCATCTCTCCCACTAATAGATCCCCTGCTCTGTACCTGAAGGGGAAAAGGCCTGTTTGCTGAGCCTTTCTTCTTCTTGTTGTTGCTACTACACAGAGCTCTGAAAATAGATCAGTAAACAGCTCTGGGGGAAAAGGTAAAATTGATGATGATTGATGGAGGCACCCTGTTGATAGGCTGGGGAAAAGAGGGATTTTCTACACCATATATTTTCACTTTTTTCCCCCCACTGAAGTGACGCTTTTGAGGTTCTCTTGAGTCTGTCTGAGGTGTAAGTTAGCCATAAATATGTGACATGGTACCACTTGACAATGTTTTAAATACCCCCCTGGCCTGACTCTGATATACATTTCCTTTTGTGCTCCTTTACTAGCAAATACTGATTTATCTAATTTGGTCTTTTAGCTCAAGCTGAACTTAGTCTTGGTGGTCCAATGTTTTATCTTGGCAAAACCAAGATGGGAATATGGAAGCAGAACTCTCCAAGAGTCTAAAGTGTGATATTCATTAAACAGCAAACACATGAAAGACACAAAACCTTTTAAATAATCTCTGCCTAACAATTCACTCAATGTTTTTCCACATCTACAAATGTTATCTTTCACCACCACTCCCCAAAATAATAACATGAATCCGTGATGTTTGCATTGTACTCTCAATTTGGAAGATGCTGCACTCAAGAAGAACCAAATACTTTGAGAATCAAAAGAAAGAAAAAATTAGGATGTAACTATGCTGTCAGAGGAACAACTGTATTTAAACTGCCACAAGCTCAGCCAGAGAGGCAAATTTAAAACTTAAAATCCATGAGATTTCTCCAAGCACTCTGCTGCTCACATGGGGGAAATGATCCAGGCGTCCTCTCCAGATGGCACAGGCAATTGGAATTCCTCATGCCACCACAGCATGTGGATCAATGAATTCTTCAAAATCTGATTTAATGTAAGATATTCTGGAGTATCTGCACTGCTGACAGTGGGATGGACTCCTGGCTGTTTGCTCAGCGAGCCTGAGAGCAGAGCTAAGCCCACGAACCCAAAGCTCAGCACGCTTTGGAAAAGAAGCTTCACACAAATGGCTCTTACCATTGCTGGGAGCAGGAAAAGAACCCCATCCAACCCCAGATTCCACAATGACATTAATATAGCAAAAGCATTGATTAATTAAGCTGTAAAGCTTCCACCTCCAGACCTCAGAGGCAGAAGGAATGCTATAACCAATTAATATACAAAAGCAGAAATAAATAGAACAGGCAGCTGCCCGGAATACCATTAAATTCTAAATTAAGCACAACGCTGAACATAACATTTAATTTTATGAACTTTTTACTTGGAAAAAATCTTACTTGATCGGTAGGATCTATCCAAGTAAAAGGATGATTCTAGGATTTCACACTAACAACAACAGAATTAATAACATAATTTAGTTGATTTATGCATTTACAGGGTTTAATTAGTGGCTACTGAATAATTATTGACCTGTAGGTTATCTCTAGCACTTATGTAAATGAAATATTAAGAAGTACTTGAAATTCAAAACCCCCCCAGTCCCAATTCTTTACTGCTAGAGGACAGAAAACTTTCTGAACTAGTTCTTTTCCAATGGCTCTATGCACTGAGGTTTTTTTATGGGTATTAACAGTTAATAATTCTTAATTCTTAATCTTAGTATCATTCTTCTACTAACCATGAGACTTCTATTAGCATCCAGTATGTTAATGGATATTCTCCTAAGGTCCTTGATGCTCCTAGAAAGCTGCAGCAGGGACTCAGAGTGCTGATCAATAAATTCCCAGACCTACCACATCCCTGAAACTTCTTATGGAAAGAAATTGTACAGAATCTCTTGATCCTTCACAGAGACCTCTTTATGTTCTAGTTATAAAGTGTCCAGTGTGTGCACGAGATGGCAGAAATAATCAAACTGTTTTTCTTACTTGAGACTTGTGCTCTGTCAAGCACCTTTTGTACCATGACCACGATAAGCTGCTTCCAAGGGAATGATATGGAGATTCCAAGGGAATAAAGCAGTCAGTCAGAAGGGTCCTGCAGTGACACAATCCTGCTGTAGGACCCTGTGCTGGTGTCCCTGGTTGTCCCTAGCCCTAACCATGGTATCCCCAGCTGTCCCTGCCTTCCCCAAGGACACCCTGCTCCCTCCATCAGCACGGCCCTGCCAGAACAGGAATAAAAGAGCAAAGCCTTTGTGAGTCATGGCCAGGGCTTTCCAACAGTTGCTACAGGAGCATTTCAGAACTTCACAGAGAAGTAACAATTACTCTCCCTGCTTTTTAATAGCTGCAAATCTTTCCACTGCCTGCAGTGAACTGAATGCAGCAGCAGCAAGGTGAGTGCTGCTGAGAGGAGCCGTGTCAGTGCAGCATTAAATCTCAGGGAATTCACTGGGGATGTTACATCCATTACCTTGCACCAAAACACCTTTCAGAGTGCTTGGAGCACCATGAGTAATAGCTGGCACTGGTTCTTACGTGCTCTCAGGAGGGGAAGCAGGTGCAGGTCAGCTGGAGCCAGCTCCAGCTCCCACATTTGGTGTCAGAGGTCAGGGTGCTGTGCACCCCACACTGAGGCAGGAGGAGCCCAGACCTGCCAAGGTCCTTGGCCCCTTTGCAGAGGCTACCAGGGATGAATGCCTTGCTCATGAGTGATTTGTTTGGCCAGACCCGGGTGCCTGCAGTCAGATCTAAGTCATTGACTCATCTCTCTCCACAGTCAATGCAGGTACAGCTCCGCTGCTACTGAGAGACTCAGGACACTCGGGGAGGCTGCAGAGTTAAAATTTTCCTTCAATATAGAAGTCTTCAGATTGTTTTTACTATGAAATGCACAAGTTTGCAGGTGCTTCTCTGCAGCTTTTAATTATGAGCACCCTGAGCTGGTTTTATGCAGCCTTGGGGTGGGTGTTCAGAATACAATGGGAGTGTATTTGACATCTCTGTAATGGTTTTTTTTCTGGGAATGGATGTGCCATTCACAAGGAAACCCTATTCAATAACCTTCTTGTGTCAGCACAGTCAGAATTAATCACGTCCTCCATTACACAGGGGAGAAGTTTCCATATCCCACAGGAATATGCTGCAGCCTGGGTAGAAATCCTCTCCCTGAGTTACTGATTGTTTTGACAAGTAGGGTCAAAGTGTGTCCCACAATTACCCCGGGTTCTGAGCAGCTGCAGTGCTGGTGAGTTGAGGTGTGTATATATATTTATATATGAGCAGTTCTGTACTTCAGCAGCAATGAAGTGCCTCACAGTCCTTGTTTCCTGCATCTGACTGCACGTCTGGAGCACACACAGCAGTTCAACAAAAAGCCCTAGACCAAACACAGCAGCATTCTTCCTCACCTTGCTACTGCTGCAGAGAAGTATTACAGAAGAAAACTCCTCCAGTCATTTCCAATTGCTGGATAATACACTGGTCTGACAGCCTTCCCAACAGAAAACGAAGTGGAAATCATTTTAAACTCAATGAATGCATGTTTTCAGAGGCAGGGTAGGGACTACTGAGATTCTGACAGTGTTTCAAAGCAGGGAAAGGCTGTTGCAAATTGACTGAGTGGGATCAAAGTAACTCCTTGCCCACAGCTGAATGAAATGTAGCACCTAAACTGCAAACCTTTGTACAAATAATACATGGATCCAACACCTGTAGGTGTTTCTGCCTTCCTGGGAATGCACAATTCTGTTTGGCAAAGCTTCACCATTAGCTTCTTGTAGAACTAGCATATGGGGCAGAAATTACACTTCCCTATTCTCAAAACACAAGAACAAATAGGAAATCGGATTTCCAAGCAAATCTGCCATGGTAGAGAGTTGTGGTCAAAGTTGATCTGGGAAAAAGGGATCAAAATTCCCTGGATCCAGAATTTAACACTGATAAGAAAGCAAACAGAAATGTCCACCTGCACCCACAGAGAAACATACAGAAAAAGTAATTCAAATTAGCTTCCTGAGGATCCACAGATAGGAAAGCTTTGCCAATTCCTTGTGGGAATGAAACAAAGATTGGCAAAGTGATAAATACGGATTTATCTGTTGGAACAATAGACTGTGATTTAATACAGCAATATTCAAAGTCAAACATAAAAACAAAATATGGAAATACCTGAAGATTAGGGGATTGTACCCTGACAGTGGCCTTGAAAAGAGCTGCCTCTGTGAGGCTGTGGAATTTCTGTGACCATGGACTATAGCTGGGGAGTGAGGAAGGAGTGTGAAGATCTGGGGAAAAGATGTCTTAATTAAGAAAAAAAAACCAAAAAAAGCACTGTAAAATGTTAGCCAAAACCTCTTCCCTTCCACGTACAGCTCAGGCTTCAGCAGTGTACTCCAGGCCACAGGCACCTGGGTGTGCTCACAACTGGTGACTGCCAGGCTGAACTGTGCCCAGCAGGTCCAAGGTGTCCTTCATTGTTCTCCCCTCTTGGAGCTCCAGGACTGACTTGTTCAGGCTGCTCAGCTCAGGCTGCTGAAAGCCAGACCTGTACTAGTTAAACCTATGTGCTTGCTTTCCCACTTGGAAAAAGCAAACTGGTCCTTGCCAAGCCCCTGTTGCCAGTGCTGCTAACAATCAGTGGCTTGCGTGGCTCCAGACATATTCCAGCCTCGTGTGCCATGCTTTTGGCTAACAATATGTCAATTCAAGTTACAACTGCTCCGAGGAAAGAGCCTAAAAATAGAGGCCTTCCAGGTGGCTCAGCAGACGGATCATTTGCTATACATGGCAGAACAAGTTAGCCTTTTCAGACTGTGCTTTTAGAGTAAAAATACCCCAGTACCTTATGGCAGGAGTCAGTGCTAGCCTCAGACAAGAGCACCTCACTCGGGTGCCTGGCTGCAAGCAAACACTGGAGCCCTTCTCCTTCCTGCCATCTTCTCCAGGAACCTCCAGGGGCTTTGGGAGCTGTGCACTGGAGACAGGGATGTGCCATGGCCTGCACCTCCCCTCAGCTCACTGTTAGGTTTTCTAGCAGCTGCCTTCCCTTCTGAGGGAGCCAGGTAAGCACGGGCTGGGTGAGGCAATAGCAATGTCCACCACACACACCCACAGACAGTCCTCACAACATGGACAATGACTCCACCACCTTTCTCCAGCAGCCAGCAGGAAGAATCATTCCTACCCAGCCCTAATTCAAAGCAGCTTTGAGACGCTGCAGGTTTTTTTTCCTTGAATTCCTGTTAGACTCACATCTTTCTGCTTCAAGCCCAGCAGCTGCCACGTGCATGAAACCCTGCAGGAAGAGCTGTCCCTGGCCACAGCAATGCCTGACAGAGAAAGTGCTCCATCTATCCCACTCTGCAGGCCATCAGCCGGGGCTTCCTTCGGTTCATGACTTCATTTGAGAACTTCAGCATCATCTTCAAATCAGGCTGCATGTTCCCAACAGTCCTGAATGCTCAGGAACCTGCATCCTCCTTAGTGCAGTCCTTTCTTCCTGCAGCTCTGAACTCTGGTGTATGAATAAACACTGAATGTTGGATCTCAGAAATCTGGGATTTTTGAGCTTTCTGTGCTTTCTGGCACTGACCCCCTGGAGAACACTGCTTAGGACCTGAGGCCTTGGAGAAGGCTCCGAATTTGAGTGATGGAGTTAAAATCACGGGTGTGTAGTTAAATAGAAATGTGTGATTTCACACGGTGAAGGGTTTGGAATTCGAAGGTTTTATAATACAGGAATAGGTACGGGACAAGACAGAGGATTTTGGGTGGTGTCTCTTTTTCTTCCTTCTTCTCCATGATTTCAGGCAGTAGTTTCTGGTTGGACAGTGAGTGCTGCACTGCAGGTCACAGCAGTTTGGTTATTGGGTCAAAAGTATCAATAATAGAGGTGTTAATTCCCTATTGGACTGCTTAGCTTTAAGAGACCTTTTGACTTGCCAGATTCACCCCACTTTTAGCTGGTAGCTAGAACTGTTGCAGAACTCTCTGTACTTTAGATAAGATTTAATAAATAACCAAGTCCAAACACAAAAAAATTCGTCTCCTTTGTGTTTTTAATCCTGACTCTTGAGTGAAGGCAGAAGAAAATGAAGACAAGCCACTAATTAGGTGGTGCAGTTACCACATTTACAACTGACCAACAGCAGCACCTTAACACAGAGAGAAGATTCCAACTGAACTGCTCCTCTGAGAGCACCCATGAAATATCTCAATACAATTGTAAAAATAAATTCTGCCCCGTCACTGTTAAAAAGGAAGAAGAAAATGAATATTGAACAGCCACGGATTCAACCAGACATAGCTCCTGTCTGTCTCCCAGCCAAATTTCTAATTACTTTTGCTATTTTATCAAGTTTCAAGCAATGCACTTCAATGGAGGAAGGTAACAATTCTGAATTTAACATGGGTGTAATGGAATTTGTAAACTCTCATATGAGAAAAGTCATTGGCTGGAAACTGAGCACCCTGACTTGTTCCCTTTAACCAGCAGTGACTTGCCAGTGTCTTCTGGATCTTTGCAGCTTTAGGGAATGGTTTGAAGTGCTCAGACAGAGCAGCATTTTGTCTTCTCTCTATTTAACTCCTTTTTGGGCACTTCTTTCTGGAATGTTCTTCTCGCCCTTGCAATAATATATCCATACACTTCAATAATAGTACGTCTCATGACCCAGATTAAATTTTAAAGCTCTAACATTTGCTGAGGTCTTCCGTTCTCAGTGTCACATCGCTAACAGATATTCTCACCTTTATGATAAAAATAAGTTGTATTTTTAGCCATCAGACTCACAAATTGGAGTTTGGAAAACGTTATGCACACTCTATGAGTGTCTAAGCTTGTGCTGTCCTAGAACCAAAGGGGATGAAGTGGCTCATGAAGCAATGCTGGTATGAAAATTGTCCATCAGTGCATGTAAAATGCCAGGTGGTCTTAGGGGAGCCAAGGGTGCTGCCTCCTGGTGCCAGTTCCAGAGGAACTTTGGGAAGGCTGAGGCTTTACATCATCTCACTGCCACTTCACAACTCCCAGTTGTCCTGCAGTGCTCATGGAATGAAAGAACACAAGACTGCTCAAGGATTACCAGTTGCAGAGGTCATGGCATTAGGATGAACCATTTAACAGTCACCTGTCAATTCTCAATTGTTATTTTTTTCAGAGATCTTGGTCAGGAGAAAATATTACTCATTTCCATATTTATGAACATATGATACAACACTTAGATACTGTGGCATGCAAACATTGCTTCATATGTGTGTCAGTGGGAGAAAGTTCACAACAGCTGTTGCATGCTTTTTCCCCAAGCATTGTCTCTGACCTTCTGATTCTGAAGGTCACTTTCACAAATTTACAACCACTTTAAGACAAAATTCTGAGCTCAAAACATGTGACAGAGTGACCCTGCTGGCTGTCCCCTGGCAAATTTCAGGTAGCTGAGGATTTACTCCGTTTTATCTGCTTTCATTCTGCCAACAGGGAGCAATTTGGAAATCCTTCTGCACGGAAATAATAACTAAGTTCAGAACTAAGTATTTGAAAATTGAGTGGCACTTCACGGTATACATTAAATACTGATGAATAGTGCTTGAGCTTAAGCGATTTGGCAAATCTAGAAAAGGTCACTGAGCAATTAAGTAACCCCCAGAAGTTGTTTCAGGACATGTGTTCTTGCTTCTGGAAGGCTCATTATGAAAGCAGGTAGGAGACAGAGGATAAAGGTGTGCACGCTGCTGGAATGGATAATGTGTGTGCTGTGTGCAAAATTCACTTCCCCAGCTCCTGGATATGATATGCTGAGAGTTTCTTCTCGTTTGAGTTGTCTGGATATTTTTAAAGAATGAATAAAGGAATTTTATTCATCCTTTTTTATTCATCCTTTTGAAAAGAATGAATAAAATAGCTTTCCCCCCCCCTCCCCAAACTGTAGTATTAATAAAGATGGTGCCTGGGTTTTGTGCCTGATTTGATTTCCTGCATATTATACATGGCTAATACAACATATATTTCTGTGTGGTTTCTATCACTCAAAGAAGCAACTAGAAAAATGTGATTTTGAGTAAGAAAAGGTTCATGAAGCAGATGAACAGACACAGAGGTGCAGACTAAGGATTGTTTAGAGTCCAGTCTCCAACATGAGCCAGTGGGCACATCCCAGATGCACTCCACAGGGTCTCCTGACTCCTGTTTCCTCTGACAAAGAGGGAGACCACCCCACCCATGTGGTGTGCCAGCCTGCATTCTTCCAGCCCTGTTTTTACCTCCCCATTTCTAATTTATATTCACCCCAAAGCTGCACTAAGACTTTCCTGTCAGCCAAGCTTGCTCTCCTACCACCAGGAAGTACCTGGGAATCCTCTCAGGATCCACCACCTCCCTGGACACCCTGAGGGGGCAGTGGCCACTGTTGGGAAAATCCTAATTTTGCAGGAAAATCCTATGAAAACACTTCCCTGCTATCCTCTCAAAGCTTCAGCAACCTTTGGCTCTAAGGCTCTCTGGTTCCAAGGGTTATCACCTCCACCTGTAATGGCACACCACGGCTTTCTTCCCTTGCATTTCTCCAGTTACTTTTCAGATCCAGGTAAATGTCCACAACATCCAATGGCAAAGAGATCCATAGATGAATTGTTTGTTTCTGTACAGTCAGGTGTGTCTTTGTATTTGTATGCATTTTTCTTTAAAAATAATAAAACCTTTTAAAATATGGAACATATTTTTCTTTGTTTTACAAGAAATTCTCAGATTAATGCATCCTACTTTACTTTATAAAACTTTAAGAAACCTTGTACATGTACTGGAGGAGAACAGGTATGGATTGCTTTAAATGGAATGAAAAGCCCAGAGAGATTTAAAAGCTCATTGTTTCTTAATAAGAACAGTGCTTAACTTCACTTGCAAACATGAGTCTGCTGTGCACTGTCCAATAATACCTTTAAAACTTTGCAACTGCCTCTGTCACTATCTCACGTCCTGGGCCACTGTGGTATAATGGCTTTTGTTCCACTAGTAAGATGTCTGCAAAAGAAGACAGAACTCATCCTGATAAACGCAGGGTCACCTCACTCAGCACCTTCCTCGTGGCACTGAAGTGTCCTTGAGACTCTCTGGACTTTCATGGCAGAAGCACAAATCCTGGAGACAACTTCCAGGCTGGTTCCCAGACAAACAGGCAATTCCAACATTCCAGCAAACTGCTTTGTGCTTTGAAGGGAATTTAATGCACGAGTCTGGGTGATACTTCTACAGGGAGCACGAAATCCCTGGATAAGGATATGCAGGAATCACACCAAAGTCCTCCCTAGGGGGAAGAAATGCAGCATGGTAGGAAGTTGAGGTGATCTGCAGATTCTCTGCAGCAGTGGCTGTCAATCCCAGAGTCACTCTACACAGCACAGGAGACACACAGGCACTGGGAATGGTACCACAATAAATATAAAACCATTCCCTTTCAGTCCTTCACCCTGAAGTTAAAATATTCTCATGAGCTCCTTAAAGCACTAACAATTATTTCACATTAGCACTGCTGGGATTAAGATATTTTTACATCTACCTTTATAATTAATGTAGTGAAGCCACGAAAATGTTTTTTGGAAAGTGGCTGTGTTTTGAGGACATTGTTTTGCAGCATGTGAGGAGAAAAAGCAGCTTGAGAATGATCTCCAAACTTCCACTGTGATCCCAAGCCTCATTTCTGTTCAGGCAGTAGAAATGCCTCTCAGAACTTATATTTTTCTTGATTAATATGAGAGCTTATGTCAAAAGGCATCCGAGTTTTCCATTGACATCAGGCTGCTGTTAAACATTAGCAAATACTCTATCTCTGGAAAGCTGAGATAGGAAAACAAAATCTTTTCCATCACAAATGACATTCCAGCTATCACACTTGATATTTTGCTGAGAATAACAACTAAGATTGGACTTATTTGCATCTCTGTCCATCCAGGTTTTGTGTAACAACAAATAAGACTGAGTGAGGTTCTCACTCTTCCTTCTATCAAACAATATCAAAAGAAATCAGCTGAAAGTGGCAAAATGATGCTGGATGATCAGAATCATGCCCACGTTTTGCAGAATGACAACAGACATCTCTCAGTTTTCATGCAGAAAATAAATTAGACTGAATTGAGCAGCTGCCTTCTGTATGAAAATTAACAAAAACATGGGGTATAGAGAAGATATTCCACGTTTATGAAACGGTGGTATTATCTTGACTCTATAAAACTACAGGAAAACAAAGCCAGCTCGTGTCCAAGAGGTACAAAAGCAGGCTCAGAGATGAAAATGCATTATAAAACTGTATCCTGAAGACATGCCCAAAGTTGAATCATGTTTGCCCGTTTGGCAAATGTCCCCTGTGAAGTCAGGGACAGTGGAGGAGGGCAGGAAGATGGGATACTCATACTTGCACTTGTCCTGTTGTCACACATTAATTTCTTAGGATGTAGATGAGCACCCAAAAGCTGGGAGATGCCCTGTGCCCGGTGCTGGCTGACAGAGGATGATGTCATGGCACATCCCCTTACCCTGGCTGTCTGTGAGTCAGTCAAACACTGCAGGGCCGCTCAGTGCACTCACCAGTGAGACTCCATCAGTGTGGGCTGAAGGGAACCTGACCCACAGTGCTGACAGGAGAAAATGATCAATCTCCCCTGTTTTAATTAACAACAACAGAGCCGTGTACATTGCAGCACAGCATCATTTCTCCACTGCACCATATGCAATCCAATAGCAAGGCAGGAGCCTTTGAGTGATGGAGAAAAATCAGGCCTTTATTTGTGTTTTAGGCTATGAAAGCAAACAAGGAGAATCCATGCTTTGGATCAATACTGTTCTCCTGCACATCCCCACTGTGTCATCTGTGGTGAGACAGGAACATCTCCAGTATCCAATATTACAGGATTTGGGGAAGCTACACAGAGGTGAGATCCCATTCCCTGGCTCAGAGGCTCCTGGCAGACAGCACAACTTCCACACAAGTTCCTGGTCCTGCTGCAGGAGATTAAGCCCCCATTTCGTGTGTGGTAAATACGAGTAACTACATTAACCTTAAGCTGAAGGAGAACATTTTGTTATATAAGCACATCCCTGCTCCTGTAATGCTATTCATATTAATACAAAACACAGGGGAGATTAAGCAAGTAAATTAAATTTATTAGCATTCTGCTGCTTGCTTCCTAACCAGTGTGGGATTCAGGGGACTAAAGGCTCCTTCTCAAGTGGCACAGATGCCAGGCTGGGTGTCAGAGGGACAGCTGAACGTGCCAAGGTGGGTTTCAGTGTCACACTGTTCAGTGGAAGGCACAGCAACTGCTCAGGTGCATGTCACAATCTCATGCCACTAACATTAAGACATTTTTTCTCCATTTTAAAAGGCTGCATATTAGGAACAGGAGCTGAAACATAATATTCTATTTCATTTTATTCTTTACAGGCACAAAGAGGCACACATGTATATGTATTACACCAGCTAGACATATTTAGAGTCCTCTCTTCACCTGTTCCACTAAATCCTTGGTTGAACACATGATCATCCAGTAGTCTACAAAGAGAATTCAGAATTAGAGTGGTGAGGAGGGAATATCCTTCTTTGAGAATGCACAGAAGTTCAAGACATTTTCTTCCTCTTTATGCACACATAACTCTCCCTGACATCAGCTCTGGGACTAAGGCTTAAAGAAAGAATCAAAGATGTATTTTCTTCTACAAGCTCACTGCAAGAACTGCTAAAATCAGTAAAATGCAACCTGAAGGCAAAAAAAAATTTTTGATTTTTCTTTAAAAAAGAAACAAACTTTGACAGAGTTGTCCAAGTCATAATTCCCATTATTGCCGTGTTTTATACAGCAGTATGTAAAGGTTTCCTTTAGGAAACACCCAGAGTTCATCAGTGCAAGAGTTAAAAGCAGAGGTAATTCCAGCTCCTCTTCATATCCAAGACTGTCAGGAATTCAGTTTACAACAATCCTTCTAAGTTCAGACTCTCCTCCTGCTAGGGTCACTCTTTCCCCAGTGGTTAAAAACCAGAGTTGATTGGGATGGGAAGTCTTTGCAATGGCTTGGACTATTTCTCCTACAGTCCTCATCAAATAAGGGGCACACAACAAATTGCTTATCTCTGATCTGCAATTCTCCCCTCCACCCAGCTGTAAATTTGAATTAATTAATAAACGCCCTTATGTTTTCAAGGTCATGGAAAATGAAAAGCACTCAGCAAAATGGATGCACTGACAGTGAAGGGTGTTTGTGGGTGGGGACTTTATGTAAATGGAAAATCTGTGAGGCAGCAGCTCCTTTATCAGTGCCCCAAGTGCTAAAGTTAGATAACTTAAAAGAAAAGAAGGGAAATGCAAATAAATTATGTTTTGAACAAATGTGACCTTCCCTGAAAAAAGTGCAAGGCTTTATGCAGCAGAGTCTCAAATCACACAGGCAGGTCAAAGGCCCCATGAAGTCAGGGCTTCACGCTGGCTTTGGTGTGTCCCTGCTGGCTGAGGGACAGAGGACAACTCTGCTTTCTGTCCCCAGCACCTGCTCACCAAAGGGCTGGCCCAGGGCTCGTCACTGCCTGCCACCAGAGCTCAGGAGATAAGGCTTTGGGGACATCTCTGTGCACCAAGCTGTTCCCAGCTTCTGGCTCTGTTTGAAACACTCCAGCACATCCCATAATCCCACAGGGGCTGTGATAACCACGACACACAGACCCACATGGCTCCTCTGCCTGTCCCACAACCAAGTGTGCCCCTAACAGACACTGCTTTGGGAGCTTCCACAGCTGCCCTTTAAAGCTCAAGCACCTTCACAAATTATGCAATGTTAGGAATAAGATCACAGAAGAACAGAATGGTTTGGGTTGGAAGGGATCTTAAAGATCATTTAGTGAAGGTGTCATTGAGGAATGTGGTATTTGACAAGTTAGGAATGCCACCCCTTAGATAAACAGAAACAAGATGTGAACTTTATGGGATCAGTCTTTGGAGACACCACAACTAACTTCTGAAAATAGAAAGGATAACTGAAGACACTCAGCTGGGAGCCGAGGGTGGATTCTCAAGCCAGTCCTAATCTTGATATGGCCACTGGAATCTGTGAAGTGTAACTGCAAATTAGTTGGGGTCCTCAGCACACTACACACTCAGGCTGCTGGAGAGAGTCCAGAAGAGGCCACAGAGCTGCTCTGAGGGCTGGAGCCCCTCTGCTCTGGAGCCAGGCTGGGAGAGCTGGGCAAAAGAAAACTTCAGGGAGACCTCAGAGCCCCCACCAGTGCCTAAAGGAGGCTTATAAAGAAGAGAGGCAGGGAGTGCCAGGACAAGGGGCAATGGTTCTAAACTGCCAGGGGCAGGGTTAGATGGGATAGTGGGAATGAACTTTTCCCTGTGAGGGTGGTGAGGCCCTGGCACAGGGTGCCCAGAGCAGCTGTGGCTGCCCCTGGATCCTTGGCAGTGCCCAAGGCCAGGCTGGATGGGGCTTGGAGCAGCCTGGGACAGTGGAAGGTGTCCCTGCCCACGGCAGGGGTGGCACTGGATGGGCTCTAAGGAGCCTTCCAACCCAAGCTATTCCAGGATTCTGTGGGGCTCTGGTGCCAAACACAAGTCATCAGACTTTACTTCTACCTTACACTGGTACTTGCAGTACATGATATCAGAAACACATTGATTTGATCTCAGATTTTCACTTGAAAACGTAAAGCTTATTACAAAGGGGTAGATTTTGTCAAGGAAAAGAATGGAACTGCATAAAAGTGAAGAAAAAAATCCAGTGCCTGCAGTTGCCACAGGTGGGTGTGTGAACACCTGACACTCGTCAGGACAGCACAGGCCATGGTAGCACAGCCCAGAACAGCACTGGGGCCTTGCTTCAAATCTGAGTAGGAGCTCGTGTGCCCCCAGGCTGACTCGGGGGGACAGAAGTGGGTGAGGTGTTGTGGGGAGAGCAGGGTACAGAACTGCTGGGCACTAACCCAAGGTGCTGTGATTTCACCAGCACTGAGAGATCTGGCCAGGGAGGCTGCTGCCTGCAGACCCCATTCCAAGGGAAGTAGGAACAACTGTGTGAAATGTTAATTAATGGAATGAACCAATGGAAATACCACAACTGCTAACAAAGCAACTAAAGCACAAGACAAGCACTATTTATTACAGAAATCAAAGCAATAAATCAAATATTCTGAACAGAACATTTTCACTAGCTTTTGATTTATGCCACTGTGAGGAATCCCATTCATGCCTTGAACACAGCTGGGTAGAAGCAGATGGGAAGTGGTCAGTAATACAGGGAAACCTCCAAAATTGCTAAAAAGCACCTTTGGTTGCTTATTTTGATCCATTTCATGCATCTGGCACCCCTGATGTTGTTAATACATTATCTGCCCAAGTTGTGTGAGATCCTCCAGTCCATCCCCAGCACTTGTAGTAAATCTGTGCTCACACTTGACAATAAAGTCACGGTGATGTGATTTTATCGTTGCCCTTATCACCACTGTTATTATAAAAAATCAATAATGTAGATTATTCAGCAAAATACCCAGTACCAGAATCGACTGTAGTACACCTAACAATTATTAGCACATTATCAAATCCATATGGTATAAGAAGGGATCTGTGTCCCTGCACAGAGAGCTCTGCTTTTGGCAGTTTCTCTAATTTATTAACAGGAGCAGATACTTCTGCAGTGAGAAAATTAACTTGTACCACTGCAGCCTGTGAAGTCTCAGGCAATCCTGAAGTACACAGCAGTGACAAACCCTTGGCATCTAGATGGGATTTGCCATCTCATCTCTGATGAAACACGTTTTAACCTGTCAGTCTCCTGACAGCTTTTACTTGTCTCTTCCTTCTACATTTTATTCTGTAATTTTTAAAAACTGGCAGCTTCTGTAGCCTTTTACAAAAAAAAAAAAAAAAAAAATCAAGACACATTTTAACCATTTTCTTCTGTCTCCTCTCTGAATCCAGAGCTAATCATGCAATTCCCTAAGGAAATTAGAATCTGCAAAAGCTTGTGTATCAGTCTCAGCACAATGCTCATTTGACTTTATATATATATCTGTAAAATCACACATTCATATCCATAAAGTAGAAGCAAACTAGCAGAGGCTAATAAAGCAAAAATCTATGAGGAGACTGAAGTATCTGATGTGCTTGGTTTCCATCTACCTCTCTCAAATCCACATTTTGAAATTTTTGCTATAGTAAAGTTTTTGTTTTGTTCATGCAGAAGCCAGAAATCACTCTCAGAAAATATAAACTGTTTTCCACAGAAAATAAATGCTGCAAACAGCTTCCAGGTGAAATAAGGCCAAATATTTTACCTATATGTCCTCATAATGTTTTTCTCTGACAAAAATATTCAGCTTCTTCTATAGATTCCAAGAAAGTCCCAAGTCTACTGGCAAATTCTGCATGTTTGACAAGCACAATTGGAGAAAGCCTTGTGGGGAAGCAGTGATTAGAGAAGGCAACTGGCAGCTGGGAAGCCCAGGCTGTATTCCCTGTTTCATTGCTGATGTCTCTGGATGACCTTGTCAAGTCATTTAATGCCTTTCTGCCTGCATTTTCCTATCTGCAAAATGCTCACATAAACACCTCCCTTTTGGAAACACTGTAAAATTGTTTATTTTGGAAATAGTTCCTTGGATGCTGAACTGGCTCTCGGGTACAGCATCAGATGAAAAACACAAGGGCCACAGGACATAAACGTCAATCTAATATTTTCTAATTAAACCATCTAGATTAAACCATCACAGTTTAATAGGTTAACCTCATCCCTGAAGGTTTTATTTCAGATGAGACAGTAGTTATTTTAACTTTATTTATATTAGCCAACACAACATCATTAATGCAAAGCAAAGAAGAAAAAAAAGTGGCAAAAACCTTATTTTTTCTGCTTAATTTGACTATTTAGCCAAGTTTCATCTTGGTCAGGTGTATTGCATTGCACTGGGCAATGCACAGAACTGGGATTAAAGGTACTGGGATGGCACTCACAGGCAGGGCATGGCTTAACTCACAGTGATGGGCACCTACAATCCCAAGAGGGGCAGTCCTGAATGGTACCTGGCCCTCTGGGCTCCCTCAATAACCTCAACCAGCTCACACACATTTTTATTGGGCCAAGGTATGTACTATAAATGGAATATCACAGTGCAGTCAAGCCATCATCACTCCTTGTCCAGGGGAAGTGCAGCATTACATCACTGCAGAAACATCTAACAGCTGAAATGGGGAGGAGAGTGCAATTTTGATTTATTAATCCAGCTGTTTGCTCATGCTGGCTAAAACCATCACACACATTGAAAACAGCTTTTTTGACAGACTCCAGTTCATGTATCACAAAAACCCTTGTTGCAACTCCAAGAAGTGAACACCACCAAGAAATGGAAAGGAAACTGAGAGTGTAGGACAGTGTTTTTACAGGGACTTTCCACCTGAGGAAAGATGCATGCTGACATCTTGGCTGTGTTCCACAAGGCAGCGACTGACAGCGAGAGCTTCACATCCTCACTGACACAGAAAAATTAAGAATTAAGAATCAAGCATCAAGAAATGCTTTAACTAAAAGGGAAACTAACAAAACTATATGTTTACTGTATTTACAGTCCTTACAAAAAGAAAGCAAAGCTACGAAGTAAAGTCAAGAGCTAAAATCTGCAAACAAAATGCAAGGATAAAAACGCCACAAAATAAGGGGGTCCTCAGACCCCAAAGACCAAAAAAACTAATATCAAAATCCAAAAATAACCAAAAAAAACTTTAAAAAAGCATGTGCAAAAAAACAAGGTAAAAAGTTCAAACTAAAAAAATACTATTTACTTCATCCCAAAGACCCCCAAACAACCACCAAAACAACCTAAAAAAGAACAGTTCGCAGTCGCAAGAAAGTGTAAAACTGATTTCAATATAAAGCAAAAATCAGCAATAAGTATGTATTAAGCGCATTGTGTAATCCTAGTTTGCAGAGAATAAAAAAAAAGCACAAGTCGCCAAAAGCGTGCATATATATATGCACTATAACTTATTTTGCGAGTTATAAAGTGCTTTTCCGCGCATCCTCCTCCTTGCTGAGCAGCTCCCATCGCGCTCCCTCACACGCCACAAAATGGCGGCCAGGGCGTCAGCACTCCTCGCACGGAGCGAAGGACAGACCCGCCACATCGGCACGGCCGGGGCTGCTTGGGAGGAGGGAGAGGCTGGAGCCATGCTGCCCTCGGAGCGGGACAGGAAGAAAAAGAAGAAAAAGAAGAAAAAGAAAACAGAGAGGAGGGAGCCGCGCGCTGTGCCCGGCATGGCTGAGGTGAAAAAAGCGACCCCACCCTGTAAGGCCGGGTCGCCACAGAACATGCGGCGCGAGCCCCCGCGCGCGTCGCGCTGATTGGCGAACAATTCCCGCCATTCGCCCTCTCCGGCTTCCTATTGGCTCCTGCTTCCCGCCCAGCTCCCGCGCGCTGCCCGCCGCCGCCCCTCAGAGCCCTCAGCCCACTCAGTCCCCTCAGAGACCTGAACCCCCTCAGAGACCTGAACCCCCTCAGAGCCCTCGGCCCACTCAGTCCCCTCAGAGACCTGAACCCCCTCAGAGACCTGAACTCCCTCAGAGCCCTCATCCCACTCAGTCCCCTCAGAGACCTGAACCCCCTCAGCGCCATTTCTCAGTCCCCTCAGAGACCTGGACTCCCTCAGAGCCCTCAGCCCACTCAGTCCCCTCAGAAACCTGAACTCCCTCAGCGCCATTCCTCAGTCCCCTCAGAGACCTGAACCCCCTCAGCGCCATTCCTCAGTCCCCTCAGAGACCTGAACTCCCTCAGAGCCCTCAGCCCACTCAGTCCCCTCAGAAACCTGAACTCCCTCACCCTCAGCCCCCTCAGAGCCCTGAACCCCCTCAGCGCTGCCCCCTCAGCCCCCTCAGAGCCTTCGGCCCCACCATCTCTCAGTCCCCTCACAGCCCTCAGCACCGCCGCCTCTCAGCCCCCTCAAAGCCTTCAGCCCGCCCACTCAGTCCCCTCAGAACCCTGAACCCCCTCAGAGCCCTCAGAGCCGCCCCTCAGCCCCCTCAGCGCGGCATGGCGGCGGCCGGCGGCGGTCGCGGCTCCCAGCCTGGGCTGGCTCCGGCGCCGGGCAGCGCCGGCGACACTTCCCTCCTCGGCAGCGCCACGATGTGGCCCTTGAAGCGCTACGGTCGCTTCCTCCCCCCGAAGGACGGTGACGATGAGGGGCACAGCACCTCTTGGAAGGTGCGGGGAGGGTGGCGGGGCGGTGTGGGGTCATGACTCTGCTCTGAGGCAAACACCTATCAATGAGGCCTTTCAGGTGTCTTTTTGCGAGTCCAGAGCTAAAGCAGGAATCGGGAGAGATTTTGCTTCATGAATTATTAATGACAACACATCAGAGTGTTAGCGGCCCGCTTTTTTTTTTTATTCCTTCATTCAGGAGTAACCTGTGGTATTAAAATCTGGAGATCAAGGCGGAATAATCCAGAGGGTTGTTCCGAGTAGTTAAACCTGTATATGGAGGTATAATTAGTGAAAAAAAATCATTTAATGTGTCTCCTGTGTACGGGAGTGGAGGGCAAGTTGCATTAGTGAGATGTGAATTACTCCTGGCTTCTAATAGCGACCTTTGAGACCTTTTATTTGGCACTAGGAATGGGAACTGCAGATTCTGTGCTTGCAGGGCCAGATTTTCCTTTATCTTTTTAAAGGTGTTTGAATCAAATGAAGAATCAGGCCCTCTTGTCC
This sequence comes from Acridotheres tristis, assembly GCA_037013685.1. Classification (NCBI taxonomy): domain Eukaryota; kingdom Metazoa; phylum Chordata; class Aves; order Passeriformes; family Sturnidae; genus Acridotheres; species Acridotheres tristis. The sequence continues at coordinate 19,134,004 of CM072897.1, read as the reverse complement.
TTACCATTGTGGAGTCTGGCCATTTCTTTATTTCCCAAGGACGAACAGTGCTGGTAAGTTTGTCATGTATAAAGAACATTGCTCCTTCATGTTACCATCAGTATTAACTTCGTTTCTTTTCTCAGCTTCATCTTCTCTCCCACTGAGTGGGAACTGTCAATTTGGTTTTGCTCATGGTAATTCTCATGTGCTGCTTTCCCTTCACATTTATCAGAATAATACTAAATGCATTATTTCCTGCTGAGGATCAACATTTCTTCTGCACTTCTAAAAATCTAGATTAAGAGGTAATGATGAGTGTTGCTGATGTTGAAAGCTATTTGGAGGTTTTTTTCATGATTCTTCTGACTAAGAAAACAGAAAAACACACTGTTTAAAAAATAGGTAAAATTATAATTTGTTATATGGTCCAGCTGACTGCTTGCCAATGACCTGGTAGTATTTTGGCTTGACAGTCTGGTTTATCAAAGGGTTTGCATTTTCTGTATTGGATGATGAGATTTAACATCCAACATAAGATCCTTGGGGACAAAAGTCAAACTTGTGTCACTGGTTTTTCTGTAGCCTGCACTTGTTTAAGCATAACCAGCTACTAAACTAAAGATTTCACAATGACACCGAAAGGCAAATTTTGTCTAGGAGGAGTGGGTTTGATGCTCTGACATAGAAGACCTTGTTGGAAGGTGGAATTAAGTGTGTTCAGTGCACATCACCAGTACTCAGTGGTGATAAAGAGCAGGAACTGGCTGATAAATATGTTAGAAAGGTATTAAATATGTTAGAAAGGCATTACAAACCACTGGAAGATGCTGCAGTATAAAGATAACAAAGCTTTTTTAATAAAATGTGTAAGACACTGTGTTGCAGCTTTAAATATGTATAAGCTTATAAATTAGTTTTTACTGTGCCTCTTAAAGGGTCTTTAACTTAAAGAAATTTAAGTATAGGGGAGAACCACAGATGCCCTTGAATTTTTTGGCCTGTGTGTTGGGAACATTGAATAGTCAATGCATGAACTAACAGAGCTGTTACTGTGGATGGCCCTCAGCTCGTTTAGCGAGGATGAGGTAAAAGAGGGACCATGGAAAGCATTTTAGCAGTTGTGTTGAATAAGAAAATGGAAAGATCTTTTGAAAACGTGGATGGAAATGACACTTGCTGCCATCCCTTACCACATTCTGCTTGGAATGACTCAGTGCAGGATGTTCCTGTTCCCAGTGGCTGTACCTGTTAGTGACCAGTAACTGACATCACTCTAGAAATCCTTGAGATAACCAGATGAAAGCTAACAGCATCTTCTAATAATTAACTGAAGTGCAAAAAAGGCACAACCCAAAGCTGCAGCCCTTCAAAGACTTGTCTGGCAAAGGCTGAATCTGGCAAGTAGCAGGGCAGATAAAAGTGTGCTGTTGGAAGGGATGAGGGATCAGAAAAGCTTCTAAAAGCTTGGCTGAGAAAAGCACTTTCTTGCAGCTCTTATGTTTAGTGGCTAGTGAAGCTTTCAGGCAGCTGCTTTGCACGAAATGCCAGATGAGGAATTTTTGGGATCTATCAGGACTGTTCCAGTTTCTGATACTGCAGGAGAGGTGGAACAGACACACTTGGTAGATATGACCAAAATATAAAACTGAGAGTCCCAAAAAAAAAAAGTTGTTTTGGTTTATTTCAAACATTTATTTTGGCAATGCTTCTTTGCCAGCCTTAAAGTAACACTTAGAGAGTTGCTAAAAAAAGTGACATAAAGTTGGTTTTAGAGCCTGTTGATTTTTCTTTGGGGGTGCAGCTCTTTGAGCAAGTGTATTGGGCTGGTGGCACAGGGGTGTTCTGTGTGTGCAGGACTGAGCTGGTGGGAGAGGCACTGGTACATACTGGGACTGTGTTTCTGAGATTGAGCCAGCTGCAGTCCTCCCACTTGGCCTCTTAAACATACCTGAGTGGCTGGAAACCCCACAAATACCCAATGTGCTCCTTCTCATAGAACCCCAGCGTGGTTTGGGCTGGGAGGGACCTGGGAGCTCATCCAGGGCCACCCCCTGCCATGGGCAGGGACACTTCCAGGGAGCTCCATCCAGGCTGTTCTTGAGCACTTCAGAGATGGGGCATTTTGCAAACTCCTTCCTGAGATGCCACGTAACAACAAACCAGCTTGCAGTGCTGTTCAGGCTGTATTTTTGCTGAAAAATCATCAGAAGTGGTTAATCTCAGTGGTTCTATCTCCCTCCAGTTCCAGCTGTCAGTGCTGTCACAAACCTGTCACAATATTTAACCAGGCTTTGCACGGCTAAGTACAGAGCGTGCTTGGAGCCTGTCACACTCCAAATCCACTCACTGGGGGTCCATTATCCTGGACATTCTGTCAGAGGGGATAATGCACAACTTCTGCTCCAGAGGGAATGCATCTACTTCGATGGAATGCTGCAGCTGTTGGCATGATTGTACCTGTGCTCTCATTTCCTCCTGCTGGCCTGGGCTGTGGTCTTTGGATTGCCAAGGTGTCCTCCCACACCTGTGTGCTGCCTTACCTGCATTCAAAATCCCTCTGATGTTCACACAGAACTCTTCTGTGCTGTGTTGCATCCTTTAAATTGTTGATGTCTTGTCTTTTGATCTATCTCCTAATCCCTACTTTTCAGCCTTTTTGATGTGCTCCAGGCTCCTGGGTTTGAGGGAACTGGATAACAATTATTGTAGCTTTGTACCTCTGCACAAGAACAGGGTGAGGCACAAGATCTGGGTCACAGGGACACATTTCCTTCTCCACGTGCAGAACCTGTATTTTTGTAACATTTTCATTGATGAATAATACAAGGATTTTTTTTCCTGATTCTCACCTATGAACATCATTTACACAAAACTGAAAGAGTTGTGAAGAAAAATTTCTGTTTTGCTGATGGCTGGATTAATATCCATAGTAGGAACAATATTCAGGTGTTTCTGATTGCTGTCAAAATATTCTCTCTGTGATGGGAGTACTTACGTATTCTCTTAGTCCTTTTAATTTTATTTAAGTAGGAAAGTTAAGAAACCTATTCCTTAGAGCCCACTGGCTCTTTAATGATCTGTTTCTAAGAACAATATTTATAAAAGAGCAATAAAATATTCACATATCCTAACAACTGTTGTTTTTAATAAATACAGAAACAAGTGTTTTCCTTTTGAAATGCCATCTATTCCTTGAGTAATGGAATGAAGAGGAGGTAAATGGAACTTCAGAGCATGGAACATAAAAATCCCTGATGTGTAATGCAAATTCAAGGGTGTTTTGATTTGTTTTGTTTTATTCTTTTTTAAACCAAATCCTTCATTTGGAATTAAATTACATAATGTATTTTTAGGACCAGGGTTTGCTGCAGTGTTGCCTAACAGACTGCATATTGGATGGTAGAAAAACCTCATTCTTGTATACTGTAGTCAGTGGAATTTTACAGGAATATCTCAACAGCATCTCTGGTAATTTCTGGCCATGCTGAAGATACATCATGTTCCATTTACCACAACTCTTATTTCCTTTCCCCTCTGTATCAACACATCATGCAAATTATATTTTGGTGTTTTATTCAGTGCAATTATTTCTGGTGCTAGAATTCATAATATCCTACAAATTAAACAAATTGAAATTGTGAAGAGGACTTACTTAATAGGATAAAATTAATCTGGAGTAATTGATTTGTGACCTGATCTTTTGAAGTGTAGACTAAATGTCCTTAGTGCCCTCCTGGTCCCCTCATGACTTCCAATAAGCTACCAGTGCTTATGGTACAGTAGATTCTAACTCATTAATTAGGCAAGCATTCAGCAGGCATTCTCATGTTCCTGATGCTCTCTTTGCAGTGCCTGAAACTCAGGCACCAGATTTTGCAGATGAGATTCACAGCAGTGCCCTGGGCAGAGATGGTCCCTCTGCACTAAATGAGGGCTCCTGGCAGGAGCCTGGGCAGCGAGCAGGTTGCTAATTTTGGTTAATTTTGGTTGCTGCTTTTTTGTAGAGCTCTGCAAAGCCACAGAAGGTTGTTCTTTTATTAAAGAAACAAAAAAACCTATTAATTCTTCTATTAAATTTTGTTGGCTTATTTAGTACCACAATCGTAGTTCAAAAATCTCAATTTCAGTTTGTTTATTTCAACATGTGCTTTTGATGTGATTATTTTGGATGGGCTGAGAGTATCATCCTGCATCAGCTTTCCTGTTTCTGTTTCATGTCAAGGGCTTCTGCTCTTGTCTTTTCTCTTGCCTCAGTTCTCCTAAACCCAGCTCTTAGAATTATTTTTTTTTTTAAGATTTGTGATGTCTGTTAATGAAGCATATTTACCTTAGAGTTTAATGTGTGGTATCAGTCTGGGGAAGTCCATATTTTATATTGGGAATGAATGAATACATTACTGGGACACCCCGAAGAGCTTTAGCCAGCTCATCCCTGAGCATCCAGTTCCCCTCTCTGTGTCCCTGGACAGGTGTCACCGGGAAAAAAGCCCAAAAGAATTCAGGTTGTCCCTCTGAAGTTTGGAGGTTTGTGCTGAGGTAAGGGCTTATCTTTGCTGTCAGTGGGCTGTGGTGTGTGCCCATCTGAAGCCCAGTGCTTGCACTTTAATTCTCGGGCTGCAGGCCCCTCAGGGCTGTCTGTGTGTCCTGTATTTTCTCCCTCCTTCAGCTTCTCTGCCTGTGTACACACAGAGCACTCTCCTTAATGAGTTCAGCCCTCTGCCACAGTCAAACAGGCTTAAGAGCAAGATTTGAGGGTAAAAAGATGATAATGCAAAGCTTAACATCCTTTTATTCCTCACTCCTGTCTGTCCCCCTTGATTGGTAGGGTTGGAAATGTTTGCAGGGACAACTTTGTGCTTCCCTCACTCTACACGTTGTCTTGTTTGGCTTTCGGTTTTTTGGTTTTTTTTTTGTTTTGTTTTGGTTTTTTTGTGTTTGTTTGTTTGGGTTTTTTGGTTTTTTGGTTTTTTTTTTTTTTGGTTCATGTTGGCTCTTCTAATCTTGACTCAATTTTCAAGATTCAGATCATACTGCAGAAATCAAACCTGATGTATTTGGCCTTACTTAGATACTGAGAATAGCTAAAAATTTCTACTTCCAGGTGTGTTACAAGGTAGTAATGAAGACTGGAGTGAAATTATATTAGAAGTTTAATTTTCACAACTTTATTCTACACTCATTAATGAAGAATTTTTACTTTTTAAATAGAAAACTGCTTATTCTAGGAAAAAAAAGTGTAAAATGGCAACTCACATTCTCTTTTGGGAAGGCAAGGAGTTAAAAATTGCTATTTTTCAGATTTATGCAAGCATTTGATTTAGAATCTATATCATGTTTCAAGCATGTGCAGCTTTTTTTATTATAATAACCTATTAATGAGAAAATCCTTATTAAAGTGATCACCATTCATCACCACTTACCTGTAAACACCTTCTGGGATTTTCTGAAAGCATCTCAGTTTTGCCCATTCTTTAACATTCTGTATAATTCTTGAACATCATTCACGAGCTTTTTCTGCCTGCCTGCTCACACATCTTTATTTTTCCTGTCTCCTGAGAGGATGGCTAACAACATCCTTGCAGCTCCACTATCTCAGTTCTCTTCTGTGAGGACACCTGCAAATAACATTACCATTGCTCTGCTGCCAGATTGGGCACTTCCAAGAATAAGCAAGGTGTTGTGCAGTATAAATGTTAAATTGTAACAACACCCACAATATCACAGGTCCAAAATGTGGGTATTTGAGCTGAGCATAGCACAGTTAAAGCTGGGTAGTGAATAATGGCTCCATGGCCAGCGTGGGGAGCAGCCCCGGGGCACGGAGCTCTGGCTGCACGGGTGGGCAGTGCCTCTGTGCCTGGGAAGGGTGGCACGTTGTTGAAGCCATCCCTGGAGGCTTGGTGGGCACTGCAGGAGCTGGCAGGGTGCTCAGAGCAGCACAGCATCCCACCCTTCCCACAAAAGGGCTTTCCCAAATCCCTCCTTGGGCCCCACCCAGGCTCCACGAGCGGAGCTGAGCGAGGTTTGCTCCACACCCGTGTAGTGGTGCCTTACCTCGGGAAAGGCAAGGGCTAAGGAGCTGTCTCAGGTGCCTCCCTGGAAACTTGAAGGAGATTGCTCTGTTTTCCAGGGAATTGTGTCCCATGGTGCTGCCCAGCCTGTGTCAAAATGGTGCAAACAGGATGCTGTCTGAGGCCTGTAGGTTTCCTGTTCTCCCAGCCAGCACCACCCAGGCAGCTGTGCACTATCAATTCATACAATAGAACAACTTTCATCTCAAGCTGACCTCGTCCTTTCCTGCAAATGCAGTTCTCAGCTGAGTCCTTAATCCATAAGATGATACAGTGTATACATTCCTTCCAGCTGGGAACTTGGAGAACAAACCAGTGTATTTGCATTTCATGGGCCTGTTAGAAGAGGCAGCCCAGACTGGAGAGTGTGTGTCTCTATAGCATTCTGGGGTTTAGTTTGTCTGTTTTAATACTGGTTGTGATTTAAGGGCAGACTAGATCGTGTTTGTGACCAAGAAAAAAGCTTTTCCTCCTAAGCTATTGTTTACACATAGTTTTGTTTGAAAACATCTGGTTTGTGCATGAGTGAATCCAAATGAACTGATGCAAGCCAGCATAGCTGAACTGCTACACAAATCACATTTCTTAGATATAAAGTCATTTTCCGTTCAGATAGGCTGCAGTCTAACAAAACAGATAATCTATTCCTGTGTTGTTTAGCACCACAGGGTTTCTAGATGCTACAATAAAAAATATACATAAATCACACACAATACCTTCCACCACAGCTCACAGCCCTCATTACACAGCAGGTTTCTGAATGCTGAAATGTGAAGTCAGAACAAAAGTATTTACCAGTCAGTGCTGGACTCGATGGCTGTGAGGCTGGATCAGCATTTCTGGCTCCTGCCTCATGGCAGCTGTGGTCACATCTTGCCTGCTTCCAAAACATTTGGGAAACATCTTGCTTTGTTTTCTCCTTCAGCTTAATCCCACTCAGTCCTCCCTCTGAGAAACTTGGATTTTGGTCACAGATGTAGGAAAGAGTTTTCCTTTACCCTATTTTTGCTCCAAGTAGAGTTGTGGAGAACAGCAGGAGCATGTGCCTGACTGAACACTGATGACCAGACTTAATATAAAGTGCTGCCATTTCTCTGTTCACATGGTGAACATTTGGGCTCTTGTGTCCATGCCCCGTTCTAGGCTGCATTTTGGGGATATTCTGGTTAATCTTACACTGCCCCTGCCTAGCTGACTGAAGGAGCTATGGACGCTGCCTGCTCGAGGGAACCGGGCCCAGCTGCTCTGTTCCCTATCTGGCCGCGTGGTGGCAGCACCAATCCAGAGGGAACGCTGCTTTTTCCTGTGTCATCACCCATGTCCGGAGCACATCGAGTCAATCCATCACCTGAGGAAAGGCTGTAACCCGAAAATACCGCCTTGCAGTTCCCAGGCCTGCCCCTGCCCTGCTCCTGGGTGTTGGCACAGATCCTCCTGCCTTCGAGGTGGCTCAAGGGACACGTTTATTGTGTTCTTCCCTCTTGCTGATTTCATTCACCTCACTTCATATGCACTGCACAGCCCTGGAGTGACCCAGGCCAGGCTGGACAGGGCTCGGAGCAGCCTGGAATAGTGGAAAGTGTCCCTGCCCATGGCAGGGGGTGGCACTGGATGAGCTTTAAGGTCCCTCCCAGCCCAAACCAGGCTGTGATTCTGTGAATGCAGGGGCAATGATTTTAAAAATAAAGTGGTTAAACTTAAATTTCAGTTAAATCAAATTCTGGGGTTGGAATTGGTTAATTAGGAGTACATAAATATAAATTCCAAGTGCTGTTTTTTTCCACTTGTTTTACCTCAGAAACAGGACATATAAAAGAACCTATGAAGCATCAATAAAATAGTTTGTAGGAAAGTTAAACAGTTACTGCCTTTTATAATTTCTTTGAAAACAGTTAATATTTTAAGGAGATAACATTTGTTCAGCCTTCATCTCCAGTGAAAGGAAAAACACCATAAAACCAGACTGAATATGGGAATAGTTGTATTTAAAGAAACAGTTGGTGTGTATCCAAAACAGAAACTACTTGAAATGAACAGGACAAGCACAAGTGGCCACAAATTCAAGTGGCCTAGTGAAGGAATGGTTTGGAATTGCTTCACTGACAGCGTTTTGGGGCTTGGTTTAACCTCTCCCCATTGCTCACCGAGTGATCTCTCCCTGTTGTTGTGACCTTTGGCCTTTCCCTCTTAGCACGTCCTGCCTTAGGGCACTTGGAGTGTGTTCAGGGCAGAGAGACACTACCAGAGACTGCCCCTCTTACCTGCTGTCACAGCACACAGGGAAATTCATCTCTCCCTCTGACCCCAGATCTTTTGGGAATGGTACTTCCCTGCTGGCTGACATTCTGGAATCTGTCACAGCAGATGTCTGTGATCCAGTCTGCCTTTGCTTCAACTCTTCACAGCTTTTGAGAGATTCCTCTGTAAAGTGCAGCTAAAAATCTACACGCAGTTGCTGCATGAGACTGTAAAGGCAGTGCCAGCACAGTACAGGAGCAGAGTCACTGGGGTGATTTCCTGTTCCAAAATAGAATGGCAGATGGTTTTCCAGCCTGGACCCACCTAAGATGGATGGTGGCTGGGGCAAACACCTCTGGCCCTTTGGGATGGACGTGACTTGTGGGGTTTGACCCTTAGGAACCCTTGAAAGCAGCCTGGGCTCAAGCCCTTGATCACTGAAAGTATTGTGAGTTTGGATAAAACAGGTGCCTGGTTTCCTCCCTTCCCTAACATTGATTAATTGTTTGGGTTTTCCCCTGGACTTTGCTAAATAATGGCTCAGAGTGCCTTCCTTGGGAGACACAGTCTGTTGGCTTGCAGTTGTTTTTCTCCTTCCTGGGGTGTTTTTACAGGAGGCTGAGCAGTCTGTCGAGTTTGAAAGGACTGACAGTGATGCAACTGGAGTAGAAAAACATCTTTATCCAATTAACGAAGGCGCTGCTCGGTTCCCTGAGTGCCACCTGGAGCAGAGGCCTCCCCGGGCCTTGGATAAAGCGGGGCTGTGCCATTCCCCGGATTCGCCTGCCCTCTGCTGCCCTCCCGGGCAACTTCAGCACCCAAAGCTCCAATTGCAGCTGCTTTAGTCTGGTTTTCAGGGCCTTTCGTAGCACGCACAAATACAAAAATAGAGACAGATGGAAATTAGAACATACATACCTTGTTGTTACTGGAGCTAATCCCTGGAGTGGTAAAACTGGAGTGGCAGCTGTTTGACAGCTACAAAAACTGTACAACTGCAATGACTGATCTTCATTAGGGTTTTAATTGCCTCACAGAACTTAAACATGTGATCCTGGGTGCTGCTGTTTGCTGTGCCACTGGTTTGTGCTTTATTTCAGGAAGGCTTTTCCCTGATTGATTCCCACAAGTGGCTGAAGATAGTGAGGAGAGCAGAGTGCCTGCTGCTGCGGGCACAGGCCAAGGTGAGCTGAGCTGCTTGGAGCATTCCTAACATGGAACACAGATAATGGAGAAAATCTCTCCATTTTGGCTAAATTAAACTAGCAGGTGTAAATTAGCTATGTCAATTAGAATTTTCTTCTTACTCTAAATACTAAATAAGTATGGATTGAATAAGCTTGGTATCTTTTGTAACTGCTAATACTCAGTTTTTAGACTGCTCTCTGAGAGTTAACTGCTAGAACAGCCAGACCGGTTTTATTTCACAATCTATCTGCCACAGCTAACAAAAAGATGAAGCAAATCTCTTCCAAGATACCTCTGAGTCAGACTGCACTTCAGCAAACAAACTCTCTAACCAAGCAATTACTGAGCCATTTTGTGGCTCTTGGCACAGCAGCAGCAGGCTGGTGGTTGAGGTATTTGGTACTCAAGGAAACATAATAGACATGGGTTTCTGGTCTCCCACTGAGCTCTCCTGATGAAAAGTGGCTGGTTTGCCTTTAAATAATCAACCAGCACTTTCTTCTTACCAATTTGTGTAAAGATCTCAGGTTTTTTTGTTCTTAGGTGAACTCTGATACTCTGTATCTTAGTGTTTTAAATTCATGGGTTATGCCTAAAACCAAAACACTTCTGCCCTCTGCTTTCTATCAGCTTGTCAGAAAACCCAAAAAAAACCCCTGAAGACACCTGGGGCAGGAATTAGTTCTGATGAACCAGCAGGTTGTTCTTCCCAGTTACCAGAGCCAGGCCCCCAGTGCAGCATTAAGGGATTCTGGTGCTCCTCAGCAGCAAGACAGAACCAACATCACACTCACTGCAAGGCTCGAGCAAAGCTCTGCGGGGCAGTTCAGGAAAGGAGCAATATTAACAGTCTCAAATTAATTTGGTGCATCTCAGTGTTTTCTTACTAGAAATTCACACAACTTCAACTGGATTTAGTGGCAGTGCAGTGGTTCTACCACACAGCTTCTCTACTTTATATCCTAAAAGTGGATGCAGCTGCTGTGCTCATCTTCATGATAAATTTCTGGTATATCTTGTACTCCTTGTTTTTTGTAAGTCATTAATACTGCATTTACAGTGCAACTTACTCATCACTTCAAATATGACTTCAGTGGGGCACTGTGGGCTCTTAGCCAGCAGAATGAGTTTCAAATCTATGAACAGGAGCAAGGTGGATATTATTAATAATTTTACAATAAATAATTTCCCTTCATAATGTTTTCCTTGAGCTCAGCCCCCTACCCCAACATGGAAGAAGTGCAAATTTAATGATTCCGTGACCTCAGGGTTCTTTAATACTTCAGCTCTTGAGTGGTTCAGGTGTGACAGCCCAGTCCTCAGTTTATGCTATAAACCCTGACATACCACAGCTCTCTTTCCACAAAGGAACAATGTTTAATTTTCTAAGCCCACTGTTTATGAACTGCAAACTAAAGAATTTAACAGTCCTTGTGAGAAACCTGAGGGAGTCCAAATATCTCTGCATCAAAATTTATTTGGGGATCCAAACAAGTAAATGCTCTTTGAAAGTGTCCTAAAGAAACTCCACCTGTTCCTTTTGTGTCACAGAATTCAGAACTCACCTGTCTGGCATCCCACAGCTCAGTCCCTGGGTCTGTGAGGCTGCCCCAGTTCCTGAATTAATGAGGGCAAATCCAACTGGGCACTGGCAAATGAGTGCTACACTTCACATTAGTTTGACATTTTTCCCTTTAGAAAGCACTGAGACAGGCTTTTGTGCTTACCCTGCCCTAAAAATCTTTTCATGTGATTCAAACATCTTCAAGCAGCAGGCCTGTAAACACAGAGGCTGTCAGGAGGAGCTGGCTCATCTCTGAGACAGGAACTTTAAAGTGAGAGGTGTCCTTGCACTCACGTGGCCTTAAAATGGGCTTTGAAAATGAGTTTGACATTGGAACCTCAGGAAGATGAAGACCTAAATAAGCCAGGCTGGGCCAAGGAGAATTTGCTGCTTTTTAAGTTTTTTAAATTTGAGGTTTCAAGATCAAATAGAAAGTTCCATTAATTCACTCTCCGAACACTGAATATGCACCTACCTTACATCAGCTCAAGGTGTTTAGGCCAAGCTTATCACATACCATAGACTCCCATCCCCATTTCAGGGCAGTTTGCTGAACCTGGAGCCCTTATTAAAAATACCTGTTATGGTACAGCCCAGCAGCCTACTCTGGGAGGGTGGGGGTCAGAGCTATCTGGGAGTTTTCAATAATTCCTAGGATAACTTCACTCTTTGAAGTCATGCATTTGAATTTCCTGCACTCCTATTCAACGTGTTGGTTTCTGTTCGAGGAACATTTAGGTGAGAGCCAAACTGAATGTGGTTGTTTAGCTACACATAGGCAGGCCAAGTGGGGTTGACTTCGATGCATCAGGAATAGAAGTGGAACATGCCACTCCCAGAATTTCTAGTTCAGATCCAGAGTTAGCTTCTGCTTACTGTTGTGTCCTTTTTTGTCACAAATAACTGTGCTGGCACACCCTTACAGGATATTGCCTGCAGCAACAATAAAACTTAATTTTCCTGCCACATGTAAAAGCTGGCAAGGCTTGTCCACTTGGCTAAACCTTGACTTGTGACAGGTGGCCCTGCATCACTTACCCTTTTCTTGCATCTTTTTATCTGATTTTCAAATCAACAATCACAGTCTTCTGATTAAGCTGCCGGGAAAAATGAAAATACAGCAGGGAAAACCTGTTTATTTGTTTTTAAATTGGTGCAGTGATCCACGAATCCATTGCCTCCTTCCCAGCTCCAGCACGTAGGGATTTAATCCAAGTAGCTCGGGGGGATTCCAAGCGACTTTGCTTTCCGTGTGGTTTGAGCAGAACGAGTGCCGCATGTTCCGCGTGCAGTTCGGAGGGAGCTCCAGGGAGGAGATGCAGGAGCACTGCTGCAGCTGCGTGCACAAACTGAGCCTGCACGTCCCGGTGCAGGGCGCCGAGGAACAGAGCCAGCAGCCCTGCCACGACAGCCAGGCCATGGACACCGAGCACGCAGTAAGTGACCACACACGCCCACAAACAATCACCTCTGCCCGCGGGAGCTGGACCTGAGACTGCCTACATCAAATACAATTGGGAAATGAGCTCTGCAGGGTAAAAAATGGTCAGAGCCACAAAGTAACCCTGCATCCCGGCTCCTGCCTGTGTTTACCTGCTCCTGCTTTGCAGTGGTAGTAGCTGCTACGACTGCCTGTTTACAATTTGAGCCTAACCTGGCATAACTAAAAGCAATCTTGGCAGGCACAGAATGTTTTCCCTCTCCAAGATAAAGTCCCGAGGAACTGGAAAAGGCAGAGACAGAAAGTGTTTTCCAGGGTGATTATTGCAAAATCTCTGCTCGCCTGGGTCTTTAGATCCATGGAAAAGAAGCAGTGTGCTCTTGTGAGCATCCATACACAGCATTCTTTGAAGTTACTCCTAGGAAGTAGTCTGTAACTTCAGTTTAGCCATGAACTAACAGGCCTGTAGTTAAACTGCCATGTCTTTCATTTTTAAAGACTGGAGCAGATGTGCATGCAGGTTCCATAAAAAGATGCCTTTTTACTGCAGAAGGTAGCTGAGCACATTCCCTTCCCGTCAGTGCTAAAAATGGAACTGCTTCCCCCCCTGCACATACCCACACTCTGCTTGGTAACAAGCCCTTATTTGCATTTGGTATTTTCTAGCCAGATGAGCCTCTCCCAGACTCCTGCACAAGCCTTGGAGAAAGAAGATCTGTAGCACAGCTCGCACAGGTAAAAAACAAACACCTCCTGTTTAGAGTCTGTGACTGAGTCTGAGAATGAGCTATCTCAGATTCCATTTTCCATCTGGGAAATGCCTTCCCTAAACATCAGGATGCCATCGTCTACCCCAGCAAAACACTAGATCTGTGTAATGATCCAGAGCCAGGGAATAAGCAGCAAAACAAGGTGTTTGGTGGTGTAATCACCCCATTTGAATAGGAACAAATGACACACCAAGAGCAAAGAAATACCCAGAGGCAACATCCAAATGAATGGCTCTGGCACTGGTTTGACTCTGCAGAAATGCCTTGTGCAGATCAGAGCTGACGCCTGAAAATATCAATCATGGAATCACAGAATACCTCACCTACCCCAGCCCTCTGGCAGTAGGAACCCATTCTCCCTTGTCCTGGCATTCCAGGCCCTTGTCCCCAGTCCCTCTCCAGCTCTCTGGGAGCCCCTTTAGGCTCTGGCAGGGGCTCTGAGGTTTCCCTGGAGCCTTCTCAACCCTGACCCACAGCAGAGGATCCCCATATTCCATGGACAGCTTCACTGAGCAGGTCTGGGTAAATACCTGGAGGTCAGCTCTTACTCATTTACTGGGAATTCAGGCCAGTGCAGAAGCAGATGAGCAGAAAACTCTTGCTCTTTTCTAGTTTTGTGCAGTTGCTTCTCTGTGTCTTCCTTACCCTTCTTTTGTAGTCACTGGGTGAGCACAGAATCCCAGTCTGGGTTGGACTGAAAGGGAGCTCAAAGGTTGCCTCATTCCACCCCCAGTGCCACGGTGCCCACAGTTCTCCCACCACCAGGGGAAAAAGCTGGGAGAGGGGATTAAACAGGGATGAAAAGGATGTTGTAACATAAAAGCCCCGTACTTTACTTCTAAAAGACTTTTGGCTAAACGAAAAGCTTGGAAGTGCTCACTTGGTTATCCCTACACAATCCACGTGGCAGCACGTACAGCTCATAGAGTGTACAATGATTATAGAATGGACACTCACCAGGAAGCCACAGCACCCAGCAAATGGCCATTTCCAGGGTCAGTTTCCAACCGAAATAATTGCAGGGGCATTTGACATTGCATAAAAGCTGCACTTGGAATCACACCTGGGCATCAGAGAAAGGCTCACATACAGAAACCACAGCTGACTGACAGCATTCCAAGAGCAGCAATCCCAGGCAGCTCCATGTTTGTGCAGCGTGCAGGAGGGCCGGGGCGTGGCTGTGTCCTTGTGTCCCAGATCAGGGCCACCTTCCCATCGTTCCCTTGGCAGTCGGTGCTGCGGCAGCGGCCGGGGCTGCCCCCGGCGCTCGGGCAGGCGGCGTGGAGCGCCCGGGAGCTGGGGCCCTTCATCCGCCTCTGCCTCATGGACCAGCACTTCCCAGCCTTCGTGGAGGACGTGGAGAAGGAGCTGCAGAGACTCGCCGAGGAATGAAGCACGCCTGGAACTCCACGGGTGCACACAGCTCGGCTGATTAAAGGTTGAAAAACGAGGCCTTACAACGGTTTTTGTCGGTGTTTTATTTTTAAAAACAGGTGAATCCACTTTTTATACATCATTGCACTTCAACAAATACACAGAACACGAGTTCATGCAGCTACAGTTACGCACATCATGAGAACCCTGGTAGGTCTATTTCTACAATCTTAAAATCATGAGAAATTACAGTGTCAAACTAAAGAGGAATAACTAGTTGCATAGAATATCACCATGCTGTAACATTTCATCATTTAAACAAACAAAAAAAAAATTATAAAAGTTTGCCTGAATTGAATGTACAAGAATATGTCGAACACATCAGTGCAAAAGGATTTGAGAATTTACATGAGTTAACAAAAAAAAAAAAATCACTTAAAAAGCAATAATATATATATATTTATAAACTGAAGGTTTGTTTTTGTTTCCAACTGCATCCCACCACCACCAGCGGCCCCTGGCACCACCCAGCCCTGACGCCCAACAGGACCCCCCCCCGTGCTCCATGGTTAAAGCCCTTAAGGAAATTCCAATGTCCCTGCTGCGAGCGCCAGCCTGGCATCGCTCCCTCCTTCCAGCCATACAGTAAGGAATGAATATCAGCAGCTTCAAAATGAACCACAACGACTTCTGGTTTCCCCTCCCCCAAATATAAATATATACTGTATATATCTTTAAGTTTTGCTGTACTTTACAAAAGAAGTCTCACTAGATGGCAGCGGTGCGGTTTGAGCGGTGCCGAATTTAACAGCTACAGGAAGTAAAAAACAGCGCATGCGTGAACCCGCCTGGCTACTGCTCGTGTAAAGAGAGGAAAGGAGGAAAAAAAAGCAACATTCACAGCACATCAAGCCCAAAAGAGTTTACACCTTCTACACGGAAGCATTATTAAAATTCATCTGGCTAGGTCATCCTTGCAGGAAAGGCTAAATAAGGCATGCGTTAGACAGTCATATTGTTGCTCACTTGGAAAGGAAAGAAAAAAAAAAAAAAGAAATCAGACAGAACTGGAGTTCTAGAACCAAGAGTTCCAACCCTTAAATTTAGCAGGTCATATTGCCATCAGTCTCTCAGAAACTTAAAGCTCTAAAAAAGAAACGAGAAAGAGGTGCTAGTCAATGGTGAACAGTGCGAGCCGCCGCAGCCTGCAATCCCCGCGCTCCCACCGGGGCACGGGCTCCCGACAGCCCCAGCTCCGCCTTTTAGCAGGGAATGAGGAGGGCTGGGCAGCTTGGTCTACATTTTAGCAGGCAGGTCCTTAACCCCCCGCCTGCTCGAGGAAATCAATGTTTGCTCCCCCCCGCGCTCCCTGAGGCGCAGCGGGAATGTTTTGCTGCTCCGCCCCCAGCACTCCGGGCAGGAGGGCTGGGCCTGCCCGCTCCCGGCCGGGCGCAGGCAATACTTACATGATGAGCATTTTTAATTTGTGTTTCTCTGACGTAAGTTTTTGTCTTTGTGATTGTTTGTAGAATTGGTTTTCCTGCGGAATGGGATGAGAGAGAAATGCACCAAAATCAGTCACGGGTCCAGGAAAAATGGACATTATTCGTACTTCATTAAACAGCGTTTCACTCTTCCTCCCTTTAACTGGCTGAAGACCACACAGTTTTAGGCTTTGTATTTTAGCACAGTATTTGTTTTCTAGCGAGATGTTGCTTTTCTTTCCTCCTGTGCTAAGAAACGCACCAGACGGCCCAACACCATCTGTAATGTCACATGCAATATCAATCCTGTGATTTTATCACCTCCCACCACCTTCCAGATTAACCCAAAGAGTATTTTTTTCCTGAAAACACACTTACATTGGCCCAGCTGGTTCATCATCTGCAGCAAGCGTCCCGATGCACCCAGGGAGAGACAAGGGAAGGAAAGAAAAAGAGAGTCAGTGTTTGCAGGGGGCCACAGTTTGAGCAGCAAACTGATCTATCTACAGCATCAAAGGCCATTCCAGTCAGGAGTGCAAGGATCATGGAGTTACTGCTCTGGATTCGGGTTTAATGGCAGGTATGTTGCTTCAATGGGTTTAGTTAACACTTGGAATGCTGGTCATGAAGGACTGCAACTGTAGCGGACAGATTGGTGCAACATGGTCAAGACTCATCTTGTCCCCAAGTTCCAGTGGTTCAATCTCATAAAAAATAGATGAAGAGACAAACCAACGGTTCAGTTGTAAAATCCTGCTGGATGTTTGCTTGCATTGACTTTTTCTTTAATATGTATTTTAATTTTTAAGCCATTTTTCCACTGCCGATGGGTAACTCCTGGTATATACCCCAGAGGGTACATACTCCACACTCATTTTCCCCCACGGGTGAAACAACCTCTACATTCCCCATTTTTTTCAAAGTTTAATTAGAAGGGACCAGGTTAGGAGGAGGCTGAAGGGGAACACTCGATTCCAGCCCCAGCCACGGTCCTTGGGCAGCAGCATCCGATGTCACCAGGAGGAGCCGGGGTGCTGGGACACCTCGGGACACGCTTCAGCTGCAGAGGACAGACAGCACCGTCCTGCCCATGGCCCTTGGCAAAACTCATTTAAGAACTGGGGGGGGAACGGGAGGGCTGGAGGAAATCTGCCAATGAGGAATGTTTCGTATTAACTCTCATGACCAATTGGGCTTTTTTTTTTTTGACTTCTCAAACACTGTTTTCTCCCACGCTGTAGTACAGAAGACAGAAATGCATTCACACAACAGTACAAGAGTCAATCCAGGAACCTAATGCTCCCACAGATGGATTTTGGGAGGACCAATGCCGGCCCTGCTGGTTTTGGCACTTGACAGTTGCCATTCCCACCTCGTGCCGGAGGGATTTTTCAGGGAAGTCTTTGAGAAACTCTCAGCAGGATTCCACAAGGGTGCTTAGTGCACATGAAGCAGTTATGGAAATTACAGTCTTACAGTGTAGGCATCCGCATGAGCACACGCCAGGAGTAATGTCAGGGAGAGGGGACATTACTCCACCTGGGCCTTCGAGGCAACGGAGAGGCAAAGCCACCGCTAGCACAGACAGTGACCAGAACAAAAAATACTTCAAAAATAAAGAACTAACCACAAACCAAGAGCTTTACAGCCAAAGTAACAGACTAGCGACACACCGGTGTCCACAGAATTCCAGTACCAGCAACAGTAACTACTGGACACGGTACAGAGAACTGGGACTAGGAAGGACAGCCAGACATCAATGTGCTGTTGTATATACAGTGAGATATACAGAGACACATCAGGTACTCAAACACAAAGCACAGCAGAGGAATCTACAGCTTCCTTCCACAAACATCTTTGGGAATCAAGGATCTGAGAGCAGCCGAGCTCTGTGCTCTGGGTGGGACGAGCCTGGGAAGAACAGCAAGCCCTGGCCCCCGACGCCAGCGCTGCCTCTGAGACCCAACTCGGCTCCAACAAGCACCATCGACAGCTTTGGGAGTTTGTTTGGCTGGACTTCAGCAATATCAAACTGCACCGTGGACACTCACTACAAAATAACCATTTTCCCTTCTCTGCTCAAAGATTTAAATGCCCATTTCAGATCAGCAAGTTTGTGTTGTCAAAAAAAAAAAAAAAAGGAAAAAAAAAAAGAAGTTTGACATTTATAAAGGCTGCCGTCGGTGATTCCTCACGGAGATCCCATAAAAAAGCCTAGTGAACACTTAAACTACAGGGTGGATGGCCACCACTCCTCCCTGTCCCATCTCTAACCTAAACCAGAGATGAAATGACCGAGGGAAATTCCCAGTCAGCCGTTCAGTGCTGGAAGAGCATCCCCAGTACAGTACAGACACAGACCGAACCCTCAGCGAAACCAGGGGCAACAGAACAACAGAAAAACCAGTACAAAATCAGACTAAAGAAAAGGTTCAAAACAGCAAACTGAAATCCAAATTAGTTGTGAACGTGAATGAGGAAGTTTTCAAGAGTGTTAACGTTATGACTTGTGCGTTGTATAGACTGAAGCGGAGGTTAAACAAACTCCAAAGCATGCAGAGCTCTCACTTACCACCATTTTTTAAGGGTATGATGCAATTGAAGGGGGGAAAAAAAAAAAGAAGTCATAGTAACCGACAAGATCAATATAACCCGAAGCTTTAATGCCACAGCCCTGCTCTAGAACAGTCAGTACTGGCACCTACAGCACGGGGACATCCCCCAGAGCTGCCCAAACGCTGCCAGGAGTGGCCGTGGCCACGCTGAGCCCCTCCTCCTGCAGGATCTCTGCCGGGACTGGGCATCTGCAGGCTCCAAACCCCCCTGGGCACAGAACACAGGAATAACCCCCACGGCCAGGCCTTTCCTGCTTCACGGGGTCCCAAAACCACACCTTTCTGAACCAAAATGGGACAGTGCTGCTTGTCTTTAACACATGTAATCAATCCCTGCAGGCAAAAACGTGTGGGAATTAAAACTGGAAGATGATGACAAGTAGATCTCCCTTAGCTCCTCCACTTGTATGTTAATGTGTTTTGTGCTGTTGTCCTCCCCCCCCACTTTCAGCCTTAATTTACAAGGCATTTTATATGTCACTCAGTTTCTTTCACTGCCTTTGGAAAGCTACAGGGTTTATTTTAGTATCAAATTAATCCTGGGTAGCATCTTGTGACTGATGGAAGTTAAAAATGAAACACTAGCGGGTTCTTCCAGCGCTAAGATTCCAATTTTTGCTTCTGAAGGGATTCTATGTCTCAGCTCATGCTTTAAAACCTGCAAAGAATCAATCCCACACTGGTTTGGGTTGGAAAGCCCCTCCAGTGCCACCCCCTGCCATGGGCAGGGCCACCTTCCACTAGCCCAGGGTGCTCCAAGCCCCATCCAACCTGGCCTTGGACACTTCCAGGGATGCAGGGGCAGCTTAATGCCCTGCAGGAGCAGGCAGAGCCTGTGACAGCTCAGGGTCCTGTGTTATGGTCCGTTCCCACTGGGATACAACAACACTGCTGGGAACAGCTGATGGCTATGGCCTCACTATGTATCTGCCTCACAGTCTGCTCACCCTGATGAAGTTAAAGTGTGGGAGAGAAAGATGTGCATAAAAGGGAAAAAAACCCCACCAAAATCACTGGTTACAAAAGGTAAATGGTTCAGTTAGACAGTTTGTTTCTTTCAATTACTTACAGTAATAGCAGGAACAGGGAAAGTCAAGAAAAAAGCAAAAGAGGGTTAGAAAGAATGTGGGGATTTGGATGGAGTTTCTGCAGAGCCAGGAGAAGAAACACATTTATGGGAAGTCTTTGGATTAGGCTGAGGAAGGAGAGGGGAAGAAGGAAAAGGGACATGTTATAACCCAGTCGCCTCACGGCTTCGGACTCGACATCATGACTACGGATTGGCAAGTAAAAACCTCTCCCATTGCTATGGGGAATGGAGCCAAGGGGTTTTTACTTCCTACTTACCCCAGAAAACACCCTTTAACCCAGGGGCTGTGCTGATTTTAGACATTTTGATCCAATGACAGCCCTTTAGGAACCTTGGCTATGCTACACCCAGGTGGTGCTGGCTGATGCTCTGTCTATGGAAACCACGCAGCTCGAGCTGAACCACAGAGGAACAAAAGCCATTCCCTCCTCTCCTTGTCCAGGGGAGCACCCCTGCATTCCCTGCTGGCACCTCCCACTGGGCATGCAGCCACATGCCAGGGCATGCCACGCTCATGCAGCTCTCGCCCCCAAAGCCACGGAAGCTGCACGTGGCCATTGCCCTGGGAATGGGGAGCGAGCTGGATGCTGCCTTACAGGTGTAAGGCAAGTCAGAACTCACGTTCTGAAAGGATGCAGGAATTCAGGCGCCGTGTGCCCTCCCTTCCTCCTTCCAGCACGGGATTTGGATGTGCTGGGAGAACCCCTCAGCCACAGGCTCTGCAGCAAATCCTGTGCTGGGCACCCCCTGATGCCACTGTTTTGGTGGAAACAGAGATTTCACGGGTGCAACGTTCCTTTTCCTGCTCTCCAGCAGCAGGAAGAAGAATCAACTCCCAAATCAGAGTTCTGAGAAGGAGGAAACATCAGCAAAGGAGCTCCTGAGCAGCCCTGGCCTGAGGCACACCAAGCAGCTCACCGGACACACAAAGCGAGGTCCATGCAAAACCCAGCCCTGCAGTCAGGAAATGCCAAAGTTAAAGGAGTGTCCCTGCTCTTCTGGCATGGCAGTGCTTCCAACACAGGGAACATCTTTACTGGGAAGTGTTTTGGGAACACAGAACTGCTCCAAGTGTACCCAGGAGTCCACCACCCTTCCCAGCCTCCCAGGGATGGAGCCATGGGCACACTGAGCCAGGGCATTTGAAGCCTGCAGAACATGGAGATCAGAGGGAAAGGGAATTCATTCCATTGTTTCTTTGGGCTGGCCAGGCAGAGTTCCCAAGTGCTGGGGGAAAAGTCCCAGACACCTGAGGATCCTCTCACTCAGAGAATGCTTCTGTCCCACCAGTCACGTCCCCCAGGACTAACTGGGCACTTGTGCTCAGCACCAGACTGGTCTCACCTGAGGACCTGTCCCAGCACACCCCAAACACTGTCATTTGTGGAGCCACAAAGTATCACCTGGGCACAGCACGAGGTGAGAGCTCATCGTGGGCATCTGCAGCTCCCTGCAGGATCCAAAACCAGCAATTCATCCTGCACTGCCCCAGGCAGGAACCAAGGTGTGCTCCAGCAGCTCCTTAACAGCTCCTTCTGCTCCAAAAGCCTTTGATTTTCCTGAACACGGGAAGTGGCCACATTTAGCAGCACTGGTTTTCTCCAAATTTTCAAAACAATCCTTAGAAGTGGTCTGAATAAGTCATTTTCTGTGCGCTCCTCTCAGCAGACAGATGGTGGCCAGGCCATCAGAGGATTCCTGAGGGACGGTGGCAGACACCCTGGGGTGGATGTGTGGCACCTGCAGAGGGAGCACACCACAGGGCCACCACCTGCAGCCCAACCCGGGCATCTTTACAGGGATCTGCAGCCAGACTCATCCCCCACAGGAGGACACGCCGAGCCAAGGGGTGACGATCCCTGGGCACAGATCCACCCTCACCCCTGCTGTGGGACCTGGGCTGACACACACATCACACAGACCTGGGCACTCCGAAGGGCATCCCAGAGTTATTCTGCCTGGGAACACGGGGTGATGGTGGCAATGGTGAAGCAATCTCAATGTCTAAATCTGGAGAGGTCCAAGGAGAACGTTCCCATCCCAGCAGGAAGGGCAGCAACAGCTCAGTGGTTGTTGCAGCACCATCTCATGTGGAGCTCTGCCATGAGCACAATCCCTAAAGCTGAACACGTCCCACTGACACCAGGATTAGAAAAGGCAGCAGAGAGACCCTGGCTGGTGCCAGCTGCTGTGGATAACAGCGAGTGCTGTGGTGTTTGGCCTCAGCCTGCTGGCTCAGCCACAGCTCCCTGACGTTCCCTCCCCGGCTCACTGCAGCAGCGGAGGCGGAGGTGCGAGTTTGGAAGAGGGAGCTGAAATTCCAAACGCTGAGCACGCCACTGCATTCCAGCATTAACTTTGGCATTTCATAACCATGTCTTGAAAATAATAAAATTCAGGAGAACCCAAGTGAAACATCCACACGTGGGAATCAGGAGGCTGCTGATGATTTCCCACGTGTGCATTTGTAGGTGCCCTGCTCCCGGGGCGTTCCCCACCACTGCAGCACAGAAAGCTTCGATGCCGTACTGAAAATGCACAACTATCCAAGGAATGTGTGACTCAAGGCCACGTGATGCCCACTGTGTCTGTCAGCCAGGCAAACCTCATCCACAGGTACACGCTGTCATACTCAGCATGGATTTCTTCCTCCAGGAAAGGGGGCAGGGAGAACATGTGACCCCCACGGAGGTGCGTCATGTCACTCTCCAGGGCTCTGCCTTCAAAACGGCGGCCCCAGTGAGCACTGGAGTAACCTCAGCTCCTTGGCTCATCATCCTGGACAGCTCCAGGGGGATGATAAGCCTGGAACCCTCGGGTACCTGAGGGGTGGCCAGACCAGCCAGGAAAACTCCAGCCTTGGAAAGAGGCAGTGAACTCCTCACCTCCAGTGAGAGCTCCCCTGCACCACCACGGGGGCTGTGCTGTGATCTGCTCATGCCAAAGCCAATTCCTGCTGGATTCAGTCCATTTGCAGGGAATGTTTGCATATCAAATTCCCAGGACCCTGTTCTGGTCCTTGTGAAACTTCATCCAATGAAAATTCTGAATGCAGGAAACAGTAATCACTGCCATGGAGGTGAGCACATGCAAGGAAAAAATGGAACTTGTCTGTTCAGAGTTTTCCGGGCTGGTGAAGGTCCCTGAGGCCACGCTGAGGGCAGGACAAGCGCCGGAGCCACTGGAAGCTGTTAGTGATGCACAGAACATGCACTAGGTTCCACTGGGGGCTCCATCCCTCCCCACAGAGCAGCCCCCACACATGCTCTGTAAGCAGTTAGTAAGTGCTACTCAAGGCTTACAACCAAAGCTGGTTTCCTCTAGCAATGCACTACTTCAGCCTGTTCTGATCCCAGCCTCGGCCCTTCTCCTGTCCTTCCATTCGTTGTGTTCCATAAGCTCCCCTCCTCACTGTGGATCCCCACAAAGGTGGCTGTGCCCACCCCACACACAGATCACTGTCTCACACCTCTATTTCCATGCCCCCTGCAGCCCCACAGCCACACCCTAGGAAGCAGCTCGCAGTGGGAGAGGCTTGGCCAGCCCAGGATGGTGCTGAGGATCACTCCAGCACACTGCCCTTAACCTGCTCCATGCCTGGATCCATCATGTTCCTACTGCTCCTTCTCCCAAGGAGTCCTTGCAGAGGTTTTCTTGCTGCACCCTGGAGTAAGCTGCTAGCAGCACATTAAAGGCTGCTTCTCAGCATGGATCTTGCAAACACTCAGCCCCTTTCCCCAGCTGTGCACAGGGAAAGGTGTGCAGGAGAAGCTCATAAATAAAAGTTACTACTAGTTGTATGTACCAAACACATTAATTAATTATTGCTACCATCAAACCTGATAATAAGCCCTATTTTTATAAAATCTAATCAGTGGCTACAATAAGATACAGGTTCCAGAGCATTCCTTAACTACAGATTCAGCTACACAGCAGAGTAGGAGCCCTCCCCCCATGTCTGAACCCTGAGCACATTTTAGTTTTGAAGCACCTTTGCAGCCCCAATTCCTTGAAGTGCAACGATTCCTTCGTTTGAGTGTCCTGTTCCCTCAGAGCCCCTGCCCGGTGTCCAACCCTGAGGCCACGGGGAGGAGGGAATTCCACCACTGCTGAGGGTGCTGCCAGCTCTGCCCTCGGGGCAGGAAAGAGACGGGGAGAAGCGCTCCATCCCTCATGCAACAAAGCTTTGAAGATATCCGTAACCCCTCCCACCCCACGGTCTGAGCCCCCTAAAATCCAGCACCCTCTGGGCTCAACGTCTGGAGAGGGAAGAGAGGAGAAAGCCAGGAGTGTGTGCTGCTGGTCCTTGCTGCACAAGGCCCCGTGTGGGTGCGGGGCCGTGCTCCGTCACAGGCGGCGCTGGGCGCACTTACCGTCGGGAACCTCGTCCGGCCGCTTCCGCTTCTCGTAGATGACGATGATGACCACCAGGATGACGATCTCGGCCAGGATGCCCAGGAAGGGCCACAGCGGGGCCAGGTGGCTGCGCACGCGCAGGATGGTGGTGACCGACACGGAGCCCACCTGGTTGGTGGCGTTGCACTGGTACTCGCCGGGGTCCTCGTTGATCTGCAGGTTTGTGATGCTCAGCTCGGTGTAGTTCTCTTTGTTGGAAATGAAGAACCTGCCCGAGGAGTTGT
This sequence comes from Acridotheres tristis, assembly GCA_037013685.1. Classification (NCBI taxonomy): domain Eukaryota; kingdom Metazoa; phylum Chordata; class Aves; order Passeriformes; family Sturnidae; genus Acridotheres; species Acridotheres tristis. Next base: position 19,109,547 of record CM072897.1, on the reverse strand, counting down.
TGATGTCCTGGCAAAGGGACGGGGGTGGGAAACAGCAACAGCTTTGAGTTGTGGGGCTTTTGTGGCACAGGAACAGGAGCAGATTTGAGGCAGGAACCCTGCACTCAGGGCCCTGATCACCGCCAGCACTCAGCCACTCCTTAAAACCCCAGCTCACGCTCGGCACGGAACACCCATCCCATCCTGTTATTTGCTTCACGTTTTGGCTCCGTGCATCCAAGTCTGCCTCCCTGGCAGGTCATGCAGCAACAGGAAACAGCTGGGCTGGAGGGGTTAGAAATTCCCAGCTCTGTTATTCCCACTGCTGGTCACATTTTCCTGCTCACTACATCAGTGGCTACACAGAACAAACAGATCACCCAAGCTCCAATGGGGATAACTGCCACCTCCTCGTGTTAAGTCTTGTGAGCTCAACGAGTAAAACTTGGAGGAATTTATAACCCAGTGTGGTTTTAAATCATGTTTTGTAACTCAGATCTTACAGTTTGTAGCAAATTCCAGAAAATGGTTTTCAGGGTAAGTTCTTAACTTTGCCCAGCAATGCAGTGAGCAACTATTTTCACATACCAATAATATAAATATCGATTTTATATTCATCCATCCATCCTCACTGCTGTCGAAAATATCCACTTTCCTATCCACAGGTTGGACACAAAGCACCTTTAACAACCCATCCCTGTCCTGGGGCTCTGGGCAGGGGGATCCTGACCCCCTTCCTTACCTCAAACACCCCATTGACCTTCTTGCGCCAGACCCACTCGGGGTGGGGGAAGCCCACGGACTTGCAGTACATCAGGGCCTCCTGGCCCTCGTTTTTATTCTCACTCCTCTTGTGCCCAGTGATGTCAGGAGTAGCTACGAGACAACAGAGCAGCTTGTAAGTACAAACAGGCTCTTCCACTCATCTGGACACAAATCCCTCCAAACTCCTGGAAGCTGTGCTTTCCCACACTGAGGGGATGTTGTGGAAGAATTGTGTCTGTGTGTCCCTGGGAGCAGCCCTAAACCCTGTGCTCCTGTCTGTGTCCCTGGGAGCAGCCCTAAACCCTGTGCTCCTGTCTGTGTCCCTCAGTGAGCCTAGTGTTTGTGTCCCTGGGAGCAGCCCTAAACCCTGTGCTCCTGTTTGTGTCCCTGGGAGCAGCCCTAAACCCTGTGCTCCTGTCTGTGTCCCTGGGAGCAGCCCTAAACCCTGTGCTCCTGTTTGTGTCCCTGGGAGCAGCCCTAAACCCTGTGCTCCTGTCTGTGTCCCTGGGAGCAGCCCTAAACCCTGTGCTCCTGTCTGTGTCACTGGGGGCAGCCCTAAACCCTCCCCTAAACCCTCCTGAGCTCAGGCTGTGTCAGGGCAGTGCCTGGGCTGACCCCTGGCCCAGCAGATGGCCCCGGGCTGCAGGGCCCACCTTTAAAGCTGCAGCTCCTAATTACAGCACACGTGGCTCGCTGTGTGATGGCAGCTCTGAGCTGTTAATCCACACAAGGCCAGCCTGGCTGCTCCAGGAAACTGGAATTTCCTACAGGAGACCTCCCTGCACATGGATACACAGAGAGAGCAATTCCAGCTGCAAGCTGAGGTAATGAAGGGAATTTCACAGCTCTGCTCAGAGGGAACAAAACATCTCGTGCCACCAGACAGCAGCTGAGCCTGCTTTTCCCAAAATTACAGCACAAATCTTTGGGAAAATGCCTGGCAGGCTGACCTGCTTCCTACTGTCCTATGTCAAAGGGGTTTTGATGCAGGAAGCATGCCATGCCTCAGGTTCTTCCTGGACAGTAACAACATTACCAAAGCGACATTGTGAACCACAGGAAATGCATGGCTGTAGGAAACCCTGGGCTTCACCTGCACAGGCACACCAGGAGAGGCCCGAGGCATTCTCCAAGTGCCCATGGAAATTCCAACGGCATTTCCAACACAGCCCTGGCCTTTGCAGGAGTCCTGACCAAAGAAAGGATAAAGCTCAGCCAGATGCCAACTCATTAATTCCAAGATGATGCCAAGCACAGCCATGACAGGCAAGAACAGGCCAAGAACAAACCCAGGGGGTTTATTTAAGAGAATTGACACCCAAAATGCATCTTTCCACATCAGACCTAAAAATGCTCTGAGAGCCATAAAACCTGACCTGAATGAAGGCTCCAGATCCAAACAATCCCTTGCTCTTGTACTAGAAGGAGCTGCCAGAAGCTGAAGGAAGCTGGGAAGAACATTCCCTGGCTGCCTGGTGATCCTGTGCCTGCAAGGGGCAGGAGCACCTGGAGCAAACAGAGTTTCTGAGCTTCAGGCAGGAAATCAATCAGCTCTGGGGCTGGGTGTGCTGTGCTGCTCCAGCATCCCAGGCACTGCAGACCCCCTGTCCCCAGCCCCGGAGAGGAAAATGACATTTATTCCAAATAACGAGGCCTCCAGAGGGCAGATTCATCTTGGGAGCTACTGGAAGGTGCCACCACTTCCCTGCTGGGCTCGGGATGTTCTTAAAGCAGGAGCTGGGTGAGCCTCCTGTGGCTTTTGCTTCCTGCAGGATGCCCAGGAGGGATCTCCTGCAGCCTATGGACATGGAGCCCAGTGGTGACAAGGCAGCAATCCCAGAGCTGGGGCTGCTGGAATGCCAGCAGGGACTGCACTGGGAAATATTCCATGAGGAAAAGGAGCAATGGCAATCAGCAGCCCCCACAGGCTGGGTTCCAGTGCCATCCTGAGCACAGCTGAGCCTGGAAAAGGGGACAGGGACAGCACTCCCAGCTGGCACAGTGTGTGCCAGGCTGGGGAGAGGAAAGGGGAAAGGAAAGGAAAGGGGAAAGGGGAGGGGAAAGGGGAAAGGAAAGGAAAGGAAAGGAAAGGAAAGGAAAGGAAAGGAAAGGAAAGGAAAGGAAAGGAAAGGAAAAGGAAAGGAAAGGAAAGGAAAGGAAAGGAAAGGAAAGGAAAGGAAAGGAAAGGAAAGGAAAGGAAAGGAAAGGAAAGGAAAGGAAAGGAAAGGAAAGGAAAGGAAAGGAAAGGAAAGGAAAGGAAAGGAAAGGAAAGGAAAGGAAAGGAAAGGAAAGGAAAGGAAAGGAAAGACTTTCTGGGACACCTGCACTCCTAGTGCAGGGTGACACAATGACATTGCTGGAAGGAGAGGCCAGCTCCCAGGGGTGATCCCAGCTCCCAGGGCTGATCCCAGCAGAGCAGCAGTGCCCAGAATACCTCTGCTCCTGCCTGGCTCTGCTGGGACAGGGCTATTCCTGGAGCACCCAGGGAGCTCCGTGCAGTGCTGCTGTTTCAGGGCTCTGTGCTGCCACCCAGACACAAATCCAGCATTTTCTCTGCCAAACAGTGCAGGAAACCATGTCCTGCTGTCCCTATATCCCTGCAGTCCCAGCTTTAGCAGGTTCTTCCTGGGAAGCTTTTCAAGCCAGGATTGCTCCTTGCACTGCTCTGCTCCAGTGCCAGCAAAAGCCCAGGGTGAGGCAGGTTTTGTTGGAAGAATTTGGATTTCAGCTCTCAGGCAGCAGAGTCCCCTCTCTGCTCAGACCTGCTCCATCACTGGCACCAGGAGAATCCTTCAGGAAAAATCCTGAAGGTGGGCTGGAAACACCTCATGAAGAGCAAAAGGAAGCAGGGATAATTTAAATTAAATGCTACCAAGAAAAAGGCAAAATAAATAGACATTTAGGCATGCTTGACACGAGAGGAATTCTAAGCAGCATCATTTTAACAGTTTTAAACCCAAACACAGGAGAAAGGGGGTTTGTGGCAGGGTGACCACGGGACTCCAGTGCTCCCAACAGGCACAGAACTCGGTGTGCAGCAGCTTTCTGAAGGGCTTGGGGAAACACAGACAGCAAAATTCATCTCCTCATATACAGGAGGCATTCCAAGCTCTTTCCTGTCACTACTCAAAAGGAGAGGGAAATTTAAATGTGTAACACCTCCAATCCATGGCCCAGTTACCTTCAAGTTTCCCATTAAGAGACAAAAATTAAAGCAAGGTCAAAGCACCTAAAAATATTCCTGCACTGAAAACTGGGATGTGTGAGGTGTGACCTGAACAAGGGCTCTGCAAGGTTTCTTTTTCTGGTTATGATTCCAATCCCCCTTTCCCTCTGGAGGAGCTTGAAGATATCAAAGGCACCAGAAGGGGAAATGTGAGAGGATTTTCATGGATCACTCCAAGATGCAGCTGGGCTCAAAAGAGTGTCCAGTTTAATTAATTCTGGTAGAGAGGAGCAAGGCTGCAGCAGAGGTTTCCTGAGACAGGCAGGAATCAAGGATTCTTGCCCAGAATACCTGGGGAGGATGGAGCAGGAAGGTGCAAAGGGAGCTGGAAGAATCCCTTGATGAGGGAAGGACAGAAAGGCCTCCCAGGAAGGGGAATTAAGAAGAACTTTCCAGCACCTGTTTCCTCTCCCCTTCTCCCAAGATCCCAGTAAGAGCAGCAGCACTGCAGAGTTCTCCAGGGCTGCATTTCATTCTTTGGGTTTCTTTTCATCCTCAGGCCTCCAGAGCTCCACACCAGCACTGCAGGGGCTCCCCTGGGTGGAAATGCAGCAACCAAAAATCCCCTTCCAGGGGGGAGGAGGGGACATCCTGGCCAGGCCTGGAAGCTCCAGTGCCAAGGAAAAGGGGACACAAAGAGATCCCTGCTCCAAGGCCCCATTTCCCCAAAGCCAGCATCTGCTCAGAGCTCAGAGCTGCCCCCACACAGCACCCCCAGAGCTCTGGGGATCTGAGCAGGAGCAAAGCCTCCCCCAGAACTTCAGCAACAGCTGCTTGAGGGAAGCCAGCCTTGGAATGAATTCCCAGCAAAGGCCCCAGACACTGCCTTTAAACCCTGGGATTCCCAACTGCTCTTACACCACTCCCCAAGGGACTTTTTGCAGTCAATCCCAGGGTGGTTTGGGTGAAAGGACCTAAAGTCCACCCAGTGCCACCTGTGCCATGTGCAGGGACACTTCCCACTATCCCAGGCTGCTCCAGGGCCCATTGCAGGGAGGCTGGAGGGACTCAGGAGCAGCAGCACACGAAGGGAGGTGGCCCTGCATGGCCTGGGCTGCTCTGCCACAGGCTCTGGGGAAGCTGTTGACGAGCTGTCAGAAAATCCCTATTTTTGGAGCACGAGCACTCTGGCATTCAGCACCCTCCTTTCCCTGTGCATCAGCAGTGAGAGCTGCACCATAATTACAATCAGCAATTAAACCTGTGTGTAATTGCTTGAGCACCAGCACGACCCATGCAGGTAAATATTAAATTACAGATCTGCATGGGCAGCCCAGACAGTGCCACTGTCCCTTACATCTGCTTTAAGTGCAATCCCCATTTATTATCCTATTTCCCAGGAACAGCATCTGAGGAGTATTTAAGTGTAAATGACCTGTGGGAAGTGAGTAGGATTAGTTCTCCTTGCACTTCAATCACAGATATTGGCTTTTCTTCACCCAGAGTGAACTCCCACCTCCCTGCCAAGCTCTGCTGGTGGCCCTGCCTGGCAGAGCAGCAGCCAAGCCCCGAGGCAAACACTCCCAAAGGGCCTTCAGAGACCATCACAGCTGGCACAGGTCTTGCTCCACTCCCAAAGTTACATTTGCCCTCTCTAGGAGTGGTTTGTCACCTAAAGCAGCCCAGAGGAGGCAGCAGGAACTTAACATTTTAATTAGGGTAACATTAGGAGATTTAGCAATTTGAGCAAGAGGGCAGAATGGAAGAAAAAAATCCCCAAGGAAAGAAAAAGAAGGAAAATGAAACTGCTCCACCTGTGTACCCTGAACACCCAGCTAAGCTCCTCAGAGGCACAGGGTGCTGGAATTCCATCTCCCACAGACTGATGGATCCTCCCACCTGGATCCCAGGGCCTGCCCATGCACCACCAATTCCCAAACTCAGCCCTCCCTGCAGCCCAGGGGTCACTGGGAATTCCCCAGCACTGCTCTGTGCTTCACCTACAGCAACACTCGTGCCAAACCTTGCCCATTTTGCAGCTTTTATCCCTAATTTCAGGCTCCCAGAGATGTCAGGAGGTGTTTTAGTGTCCACAAATCCCTGTGAGCTCTTTCCCTGAATGTGTGCCAGGCTCTCCCTTGCAATCAGAGCTGTTATCTATGATAATAAATTATTATTGATGATTGTTAACCCAGGCCTAGCTCTGTATGATGAGGAGCCTTTTCCTCTTTTGTGAGGGAGCTGCTGGAGGCAGGCAGTGCCATTGCCATGGCCGGGGAAGGGGCAGGGGCACAGTGACACAGTGGGGCAGTGGCACAGGCACAGGGGCACAGTGACACAGGCACAGGGGGGCAGTGACACAGAGGGGCAGTGACACAGTGACACAGGGGCACAGTGACACAGGGGCACAGTGTGGCAGTGACACAGGCACAGGGACACGGTGACACGGGTACAGTGACACAGGCACAGGGGCACAGTGACACACAGGGGCAGTGACACAGGCACAGGGACACGGTGACACGGGTACAGTGACACAGGCACAGGGGCACAGTGACACAGGCACAGGGGCACAGTGGGGCAGAGGGGCAGTGACACAGGGGCACAGGCACAGTGACACAGGGGCACAGTGACACAGTGGGGCAGTGACACAGTGGGGCAGTGACACAGGGGCACAGTGTGGCAATGACACGGGCACAGGGGCACAGTGGGGCAGTGACACTGACACAGAGGGGCACTGACACAGGGGCACAGGCACAGTGACACAGTGTGGCAATGACACAGGCACAGGGGCACAGTGACACAGGGGCAGTGACACAGGGGCACAGTGACACAGAGGGGCAGTGACACAGGGGCACAGTGTGGCAGTGACACAGTGACACAGGGGCACAGTGACATAGTGTGGCAATGACACAGGCGCACAGTGACATAGGGGCACAGTGGCACAGTGGGGCAGTGACACAGGGACAGTGACACAGTGGCACAGGGGCACGGGGACAGGGACACGGGGACAGCAGTACCTCTCACTTCGATGGTGGCGTTGGCCACGGGCGAGCCGGAGAACACGAACACACACAGGTACTCCCCCGACTCCTCTGCTCGGGCCTTCAGGATCCTGCAGCACAGGGCACACGGCACAGCCGGCTCACCCCCTGCACCCAGCCCTCCCCCTGGCACCTCAATTAACACCTGCTAATTGCACACCGCACTGTTGGTGTGATATTGGCAGGCCCAGCCCCCCCTCCCAGCATACACACTCCCCTCAAAGGCTCCTTGGCTTCCTTTTTTATTCATTTTATTTTAATCAAGCAAAAAGGCCCGCAGAAGAACACAAATCCTGCAATAAAATCATTTAATTACGTGTGGAAACTGCTCAGACACGTGGAAAAAGCTGCTCACTTGACTCTGAGTGCTGACAGCACTTACTCACCCAAGGCTCAAGTTATGAAGTCATTTCATTTCAGATAAGCAACTTTCCAATGGCAGAACAGTCCAATAACCACACTCTGACCACTGCTGGCTTTAACCCTCTCCAAATGCTCCAAAGTGAGGAAAGGAAGGACAAGGTGGAATTGTGGCCAGGGGGACACTGGGGTCCAGTTACCATCAATCATTCAGGAGCTGCAAAGTGACACAGCTCCGGGTGTGACAGGCAGGCAGGAGCTCCCTCCAGCCAGGAGCAGCCAGCCCGAGGCTGAGGAAGGGTTGGGACAGGTTCATCCCACTGCCAGCAATGGAAGAAGCTGGATTTTTAAGGGAAGCAGTTTAACCTCTGTATTATGGAGCTTTCTGGATGATAAAAGTACCCAGCTCTGAACTCCCAAGCACCAAAACAAAGTGACTGAAAAAACAGGAACCCAGGAGTTTAAGGGAAATAAACGGAATACAAAAGATGAACCAATATAAAATATAAATAAATGGGGGAAGTAAATACTCTCTGTTAACCACAGCTGTGCTGATGCTGGAATTCCTGCATTTAAAATGTAACCACAGCACAGCTAAGGAACTGATCCAATGCAAAACTAAACAGCAGAGAGAGCCTCAACTCCAGCATCAGCAAAGCAGCCTAGGAATGGTCAGGAATTCAGGATCTACTCTGCAAATGGAAATCTGGGATTTCTGCAGCTGTCCCCTGGGATTGCTGGGATTCCTTGGGGACAAGGGGCACTGTTGTGGCCTCCCACTTCACTCCTTCCTTCCCCAGCAGTAAAAACTGAAGCCAAGCCTAAATCTTCATTTGCAGAGCAATTTGGAAGGAAAAAATCCATCCCAGTTTGGAAGAGATGCCAGAGGAGTCAGCTCAGCAGGGCCCTCCCTGGGCAATCGTGTGCAATTCCCAGTAACCCTGAGCACCAGTGCCATGCACTCAACTGCTCCCTAAGGAAGCACAGGCCCAGCGCTGAACACTGCACTGAGGAAGGGACAGGAGGTAATTATAGCAGGAAATGAGCCTCAGTTTTTAATTGCCAAATTAATCAGGTAATTCAAAGCAAGCTAAAGGGGAAAACCAAAGGAAAAACTTGGATAAATCATTATCAGGGTAAAAACCATAATGCTATGGATGAGAGGCTGTATTGCTAAGGCCATGAAATCCTGGAACATTCCCTAATCTTGTGAAGCAGGGGGAAAAGGGCCACTCTAGAGACAGAAAATAGTTGGGACCAAGTTGCCAGCAGGGGTTAAAACATCCCTAAAGTGCTCTTCAGTTTGGTTTAAGATGGAACTGGAAATTGGATTTGCTGTCTATCAAGAGGGAAAATGGATGGGAAGAAAAAACAGTGCAAGAAAATCACGGAGGGAACACACCCTGAGGGGATCCCAGCAACTCCAGCCAAGGTCTGTGGGATCATCCCACAGCAATGGGGTGACCAAACCCTCACCTCGGGAACACCATCCCTCTCCTCCCCAGGGCAGGCCTGGCCCAGCCCACTCCCCATTTCTCGTTCCAGCTGGGATTCTGGCCTCCAGGAGGGCGTGAAGCAACAGATGCCCCCTTAAGTAGACGGGCAGGAAGAAGACAGGCTCCAAAGAAAAGCAAACCACGCTGCTGCGTGTCCAGGTGAACCTGAGAGAGGAGAGCTCTGGGGTTCACCCCCCTGGCTGTGGCAGGCACTCACCTGTACTCGGTGGTGTTGGAGACTTTCCTGGTGCCCGGGATCTCCTCGCCGTTCTTCACCCAGTAGCTGGCGGCCAGGGGGCTGGGGCTGCTGGTCAGGTTGCACTGCAGCGTGACGGCCACGCCGACCACGTGCAGCACCACGTCCTCGCTGGCGTTGATCCTCGGCTCTGCAAGGCAGGGACAGCCCTCAGCAGCCACACCCCTGGCGACACTGCCCGCTACTCTACGTGGCACAGGGGAGCCGAGGGGAGGGCACCACACGGGGAAGGAGGGAACGAGTGAGTGAATGGCACTGCGGGACACAGCGACAAAGCACAAACCGAGCAGCGCAGCGACACCGCGGCAGCGCCTCGGGCTCCGCTCCGGGCTGCGCTAAGAGAACGCTTTAATGGTTTATTGGCAATTCCCAGCACCACACACACATCCAGAGACTCCTGACACACGTTATGTCGGCCACAGCACACGCACACAAAGTCCTGCGGCTGCACGTGTTGCTCCTCCACAAGCTTCTTGCTGGCTGGAACTTCGTTCTTCTCCTTGAGGTTTCAAACAAAGCCTTTTAAAATATGAACAGCGCTCAAATTTAGGGTTCTCGGTAATGTTCTGGATTTGTCCCTGCCCAAAGGCTGCTGTGTCCTCAAGTGCACCCAGGAGATTCCAAATGGCACAATTTCCCTGGTGTCTGGAATTGGGGAAAACAGCTGAGAGCAGCGCTCAGAGCCTGACAGTGAAATGTAAGGAAACACAGCAGGGTAAAATCAGAGCTGCAACTGTTTTGTGTCTAAAGTAACCTCAAACACAAACATTTATAAAGAACAAAACCAGCCCCAGGGATGAGCAGAGCTGGGAGTTCTGCACTTTGCTGGCTGCTTTGAGGCTGTTCCACTCCACAGCCTCACCTGGCAACACCAAATTCACATTTTTTAGGGCAAAGCCTTTCAGAAGTGCTGACATCAATGAGGGCACTGTCCTGCTGTTTGGTTTCAGCTCCCGCGGGTGCTGCTGCTCTCCAGCACACACAGCTGGCTGGTTTTCAGCACAGTCACAGAAGCTGCTTCCCAAACTTGGCCACCAGACCTTGCTGCTGCAGGGCCCGTGCCTCACAGCACGTGTGAAGAACCACCTCACACAGGACGGCACGGTTTAAAAATTTCACAATTCTTGCTGTTAGTCTTAAAAAAAAAACCCCAATTTTTAGTGTCAGCTCTGCCTGCAGGCCACCCCAGAGCCTTTGTGTGTAAATGCTGCTGTGTGCCCTGCCCGGGATGAATTCCTGACCAAGGAGCTGGGAATTCCAGAGGTGCAGCTCCAGCTGCTCCTTCCTCCCTCCCCTCTGGATGCAGAAGGCAGCAAACATCTCCCTGGTTTCTGCAAGTCATCCAAGGAGTTTGGATTCTGGAAACTCTGCCTTGTGGTAACAAGTTTGGGATATAAATTTATGATCCATGGAGCCTTTGGAACGCAGGTCATGAAACACAATGAGAGACTGGGAAATACCAATTGGGTCAGAACCATCCCAGCTTTCCACACAGGGAAGGAACATCCCTGTATCCCGTGCCATATCCTTAGACTATTGCCCAGGGAAAAAAAATATGTATCCACTGATAACCTGGAGCATTTCAGGCCTGGATATTCTTTTTGAAAATCCTCCTTCCCCCAGCTCTCCAAATCATTCTTTTACTGCAGAAACACTGCAGTTGCTGTTTGTATTATCACGTTTTTCACTCTGTTTCTGCCTCATTTCTCCCACACTGGGAATTTTATCCTTTCAAGGATTGTTTGGGCCCAAAATTGTTGTGCTATTCCTGTATCATGCACCATTCCTGGCCTGCCCCGTGTGCTTTTCCACCCCCAAAGAGCTCATCTGCATTCCCACAAAAACACTGACAGAGCTCTGGGAATATTTTTGGGAGTGTTTCTGAAATAGTAACTCGGTGGCTGACCTGCAACCTTTTCAGTTTTAGTTTAGCAAAACCGAAGGCAGCTGTAAGTCTCATTTCCAGCTTCACCTGCATTTATGTTAACTTGATTTGGCTCTGAAAAAAAGCAAATTTATGGACTGGTCTCTTCATTTAATTCCAGGAGACAAACTGCAGTTGGAATACTGGGACAGCAGCAGCCAAAGCAGGATGCTCACCTAGAAAATCACTTTTTACACATCACTTGAAGTGCCCATTTTATGTAAGCTCAGCTTTTACAGTTAAAACCCAAGCAAAGCAACTAAAAAAAACCCCAGTAAGTGAAATTCTGGTTCCAAATCCGGAGTGAGGTGGAAGGCAGATGGTGGTTCCTGGGTGCCAGATTTTCAAAAGCAAGTTGATCTCTGCAGAGGCCAGGATGGAGCCTGTGCTCTGTGGGACTTTGGTGTCACAGCAGGGCAGCAGCCACCATCACATCAGCTGGAAATCCCAACTCCACTGAGCCAGACAATTCCCATTTCCAAGGCAAAGTGTGCTAAGGCACGTAAGGAAACAGCTGAGGCCATCTGGGCAGGCTCCACTTCCAGGGACACCTTGGAAACCTTGTCCTCATTTTCCTTCTCCTCCAGCAGGGTCAGGCAGGTGTTGATGTCCACGAGCTCCTTCTCCCCAGCACACAGGGCAAAAACATTCAGGGCTTGGATCCACATCTCCCCAGCACAGCAGAGCCCCAGAGCAGCTCAAGGCACTTGGCAGGAAATGGCAGGGGAGGAGAGGCTGAGCTTCAGCCCCTGGAGCAGCTCAGTGCCAGGGGCGTGAGGGAGGAACACCCCCTTTCCATAGGGCCACATCTCCCAGGAGTGCTCCCAAAGGCTGGCTCTGCACACAGCAGGGACACCCCCTTTCCATAGGGACACATCTCCCAGGAGTGCTCCCAAAGGCTGGCTCTGCACACAGCAGGGACACCCCCTTTCCATAGGGCCACATCTCCCCAGGAGTGCTCCCAAAGGCTGGCTCTGCACACAGCAGGGTTTTGTCCCCCAGAGTGGCTCTGCAGGGCTCTCTCCCCAGCACACAGCACTCCCTAGCAGACACATTTCCAGGTTTGTCCCAGGGCAGGATCATTCCCAGCATGGCAGAGCTGCTGCTGGAGGCCATGCAAGCATTGCAGTCCTTTGGGAGCCCAAAGGACACGGGAGGGGTGAGGGCTGGGCTGAGGCTGAGCAGTCCCAGCTCACCCAAACCCTGCAGTCACTCCACACCACGGGGGCCACCACCCATTTTAACACGTGCACCAATGCTGCTTCCATTTCCAGAGGGAAGGTCTCTGATCCAGCAGTGCCAGCAGCAGAACCAGGCTTTGGGGACAGCTCTGGGGGGGATTTTTCAAGGTGCCCAAATAAATAATCGAGATACAAATAAAGAGTTGATATTTTGTACCCAGTAGGGCGTTAAAGCACAGAGCACAGCAGCAAAATCTCACTTTTGCTCTGCTCTTCTGTCAGCGGAGGACACTGAGAAACCACCCAAAACAAGTTCTCCTGTACCTGCACACTGCAGATTCAATTCCCTCTACCTGTAACTCAGCAGCCATTTCCTTAAGCAAGTGCAAGTTTTACATTTGGCCCAAAATTCTTCTCTACTGAATCTGACCACATGAACTCCCAAATCCACCTGGGGTGAAAAGCAAAGTGAAGGCAGGAAAGCCTTGTCACAACCGAGAACAAAAAGCAACTGTGGGCCAAGCACAGCCTCTGCTCTCAGATCACTCAGTCACTGAGCTCAAGCCTGAGTTCAGCACTGGGGAGGACATCCCCCCCTCCTCCCACAGGCTGGATTAGGAATGGCTGCACCTCCTCAGTGCTGCTGCATCAGAGAACTCCTTAGGAACATGCTGCTGGCCAGGAAGGAAAAGAAACACCACGACTTCATGGAAAAATCCAAACACCAAAGGTCACGTGGAACTGAAAGGGAAGGATTTATGTAACCAAAACCAGGTGAGGAGGCATTCCCAGAAATTCCAAGAGAACAGAAGAAATCAAAATAAAACGGTTAGAGTTGGGAAGAACATGAAAATCAAAGAGAAAGGCACTCGTGGAGAAAACCAGGGAGGCTGAAAACCTCCTACAAAACTAAAGGGAGGAGGGAACAAACACAAATCCAAGCTCTAACACACATCCCGAGGTTTTCCCGAGTGCTTTGGTCCTAAGGAGAAGAGACACGGGTGGCACACAGGGTCAGCACTAGAGGCCAGGAGCAGCCCGCGGGTCGGGAGGACAGCACAGGGTGGCAGAGGGTGGGACACGGGGACGGGGTCACCAGACTGCCTCTAGACACTACAGTGCCACTACTGGGGACCAGACTCACTCTGCAGGACGCTTATAGTAGCCTGGGCTCGAATCCACGTAATGGAGGGATTTTGCCTCAAGTCATTCCTCCTGGGATCGTTGCTGGCCCTGCACTCGTAAGTCCCAGAGTCTTCCAAGGTAAGGCGGGTTACTCTCAGCACACTCACCCCATTGGCCCCGTAGGCAGTGTTAATGGTGACACGGCGCTTCCGAGCGCCATCCCACAGCTGTTTGAAAGCCTCAGCCCGGTTGACTTCCGCATACCACCACTGGATCTCTGGAGTGGGGTTCCCAACCACATCACAGTACAGTTCAAAGGCGTCCCCCGTGAGCTTAGTTTCTGACATGGGCGACTTGACAAACCCGGCTGCAGGGAGGGGCAGCAGAAACGCAGTGACAGAGCGGCAGAAAACAACAGAGCTCACACACAACAAAGCAGCGGGGCAGAAAACACAGTTAGAGACATGGCATCGGCTGTGACACGGCTTGGGGACACTCATGGCACTGGCACGGCTTGGGGACACCCATGGATCGGCTGTGACACGGCTTGGGGACACTCATGGATCGGCTGTGACACGGCTTGGGGACACCCACGGATCGGCAGTGACACGGCTTGGGGACACCCATGGCACGGGCAGTGACACAATTTGGGGACACCCATGGCACGGGCAGTGACACGGCTTGGGGACACCCATGGCACCAGCAGTGACACAGCTTGGGGACACCCATGGCACGGGCAGTGACACAATTTGGGGACACCCACGGCACCAGCAGTGACACAATTTGGGGACACTCACAGCACACAGAAGGGGTGCAGGGCCGGGGCTGCAGGGCAGCAATTCCCACTGTTCCCGCTGCTCCCCCTTTCCCTGGCAGCTGCCCCGCCCACCCTCAGGCATCCCCAGGCATTTCTGAGCCCTGGGAAGCTCGGGATGTGCCAGGGTGAAATGTTCCTGCTCAGGGATCTGCTCTCTGAGGGGATTCCTTACCTGACCCACCCACAATGGGTAAAATCCCAAACCTGTGCCAGCTGAGAGCTCTGCTCTGAGCTCCTTTCCCAACCATTTAGGACTTCCAGGGCAGGGAATTCCCCAAGATACAAGTGACCTCTCTTCCTGGAGGAGCTGATCACACCAGCTCTGGGAAGGAGGGAATTTCAGTGAATGAACACTAAAAGTTTGTTTTGTTGGGAACCCACAGAGGAACCTCAGTCCCCCCTCAATGGGGAGAGCTGCTGGGCTCACACCCGTGCTCAGGCCACAATATCCATATTCTGCATATCCTAAATCCTCCCATACTTACCAGCCTCAGCGCCCTGCTGGCAGCACACCCACGCTAAATTGTCCTTCAATCCTATTTCCAAAGATATTTAGGAGAATAGCAGTGCCTCGACACCAGGCCCCTCCTCAAAGTGCAGGATTAGGACACAGCTGGCCAGACAGATTATGCAGCAAAACCCATCCTGGTGCTGTTCCTGGGAGGAACAGTGTCACACCAGGAGGACTGTGCCATCCCTGTCCTCGAATTCCGGGATTATTTTAGGATGAGAGACAAATCAATGAGGTTTAGAAATGGAAATGTGGACTTGGAGCACTCATTAAACAGCATTTAATGCCCTGTTCCCTCACTTGGCCACAGAAAACGAAGAGCTGCACAATGACACGGGGAGGTGGCACTAGGGATGCATCCTAAAGGATCCTTTGGGCAGGAAAAGCCCCCAAGTGTCCCCAAAACACACCAAATGTCCCTTGCTGGCACAGCCCTGCTGGAAGAGCAGCTGGCATGGAGCTGCAAGGAACTGAACACTTGAAATTCTAAACAATTACCCTCAAATTCCTTGATTTACAAACTCATGGGATCAGGGACTCCCCAGCACAGAGGGGCTCGGCACCAAGAAACCCCCAGCAAATCCTGCAGGGGCAGGAAACCCCGGCTAGAGCAGCCACAATGGCCACAGCCCCTAATGGCCACAGCCCCCAGGGATCAATAGCCACAGCCCCCAGGGACCAATGGCCACAGCCCCCAGGGACCAATGGCCACAGCCACAGACCCCAATAACGAACAGCCCCCAGTGACCAGCACTCCCTGACCCCAATGAATGAGCTGCACTCCCTGACCCCAACGAATCAGCAGCACTCCTTGGGATGCTAAACAGCCTCCATGTATAAATTAACAAATATTTCAATTACCAAGGGCAGCTCTGGGTTAACACTTTGCATTTTTAGCCATTCACAAAAAGCAGCAGTGAGCAAGGTGATGCTGCCACAGGGCCACTGCCCGTGGTGACACCCAGCCAGGAGCTGCACAAGGGATCTGCCAGCACTGAGCAGGAAAGGAAGACTTAAAAAACACCAAAAAATGGGGGAAAAGGTGAATTATTCCAGAGGCTGCAGCACAAGGGAGCTGGGAAGGGAAGTGCTGCTGCCTCAGGGTCCTGCCCAGATTCCCAAATTCCCAAACTCCATGGCTGTCCCAGCACGGAGCGGGTGACACTGGGCAGATCCCCCTCAGGCAGGAGACACCAGAGCCCGGCCTTGCCTTTCTTGGGCTTGTCCTGCACAGCTCAGCCGGCTCAGCTCCTGCTCCACAGACAGCAGCACCCAGCAAAACACCCACAACCAGAGACACAGCCACAAAGCCAGGGCTGGCCTAAGGGACTGTGCTCAGTTTAACCCCAAAGACTGGAGACTGTGCTCAGTTTAACCCCAAAGATTTGGGGCTGTGTTCTGTTTGAACCCAAAGATTTGGGGCTGTGCATGATTTAACCCCAAAGGTTTGGGACTGTGTTCTGTTTAACCCCAAAGATTTGGGGCTGTGCTCTGCTTAACCCCGAAGACTGGGGACCGTGCATGATTCAACCCCAAAGATTTGGGACCCTGCACTGCTTAACCCCAGAGACTGGGGACCGTGCTCAGTTTAACCCCAAAGATTTGGGGCTGTGTTCTGTTTAACCCCGAAGACTGGGGACTGTGCCCTGTTTAACCCCGAAGGTTTGGGACTGTGCCCTGTTTAACCCCGAAGGTTTGGGACTGTGCCCTGTTTAACCCCGAAGATTTGGGACTGTGCCCTGTTTAACCCCGAAGATTTGGGACTGTGCTCAGTTTAACCCCAAAGATTTGGGACTGTGCTCAGTTTAACCCCAAAGATCTGGGGCTGTGTTCTGTTTGAACCCAAAGATTTGGGGTTGTGCTCTGCTTAACCCCAGAGACTGGGGACTGTGCTCAGTTTAACCCCAAAGATTTGGGGCTGTGTTCTGTTAGACCCCGAAGATTTGGGACTGTGCATGACTTAACCCCAAAGGTTTGGGACTGTGCTCAGTTTAACCCCAAAGATTTGGGACTGTGTTCTGTTAAACCCCAAAGATTTGGGACCGTGCACGATTTAACCCCAAAGATTTGGGACTAATCTGAAATCCCTTCTGGAAGTGGTTTATTTATTCAAGATTTGATCTCATGCACCAATTGTGTGGATGGAGTGGAGGAGAGATAAATGCCCTAAAAGCAGGAAAATGTTTCAGTCTGCACACAGAACTCCACTGGAATTCCAAGGGCTCCCCACATTCCCAAACTTTTCGTTAAAATTTGTGCTGGGGAAAGAAAATTAAATCCCCACTGAGAAAAAACAGGATTTTCAGAGCTCAGAAATTCTCCTAAAATCTGCCAGGGTAAGAATACACAAGGCAGTGCCTGGCAGTTGTCCCTGAACTGCAGAAATTATTGTGCCATTGACTAAAATATCCTTTTGGAACTCAAATTTCATCAAGGTTTAAGCAAGGCAAAAGAATTCAGGAAAATGGCCCTGGAGGAGCACAGCAGGGAGAATTTTCATCTCCCCAGGTTAAGTCTGATGTAAAAAAAGGGGTTTAAAAAATAAAAGTGTTGTGCATTAAAACCCAAGTTGAGGAAAGATGTTAAGCCAGGCTCAAAGATAACAAAAACCAGGTTTAAAACGCACAAAGAATGGACAAATTAGGACCAAAATGAGGGGAAAACAAAGGATTTCCAAAGAAGTTTTCAACCCCAACCAACACAACTGTAACCAAGGAATCCCCAAAAAGCAGGCTGAGGCTGCTGCTCGACATGAATCTCACTTAAATCAAAGCAAAAAGCACAGTTCAAAGCTCAGAACTGAGAGTTTATAAGGCTAGAGTGCAGAAATAAACCTGATTTTCAGTCTGGAGCCACAATAAATAAAAGTGTAAGTGCTGTAGGAGTGAATGATTTTGAGCTTGGCTGTCTTTACAGCAAAAACGCACCTGGAAAACCTTTCAGCACATCAAAAATGTGTATTTCACTGCTCTCAGGAAAGATCTGGAGCAGATTTTATATTTTATATTTTTATATTTTACAGCATAATATCCAAATTATGCAGCCTGTTTTCTTAAATTCTACAAACAATAACGCAGATGAAAAAGGCAAGGGCCACCAAGAACTGCTCAGCTTTGCTGTGCTCTCACCTGAGCTGATTTTTGCTTTATTCCCACATTGACAATTTGATGGGAATATCCCAATAAAAGCCAGGCAGGAACTGCCCCCCTCAGCTAGGCTGCGTTAATGAGGTGCCTTGGCTAATTAACACCTTTTTCTTCTCTTGATTAAGCAACAAGAGTTCTGAGGGTGGGGAAATCTCACTGTCACAGTGTTGCATTTTTAGTCCATTTGGGCTGGAAAAAGGAATTAATCCTGGTTAATGTTTTGCTCCTTGCCAATGCTCACATCCACTGAAAATCTTGGAAATCAGTTAAATACCCAAAAAGTGACAGCTGGGAGAGGTGAAACACCTCAATTCCAGGAAGGCACTGAAGCATCCTGCCTATTCCCACCCATTTTCCACAGGATCGCTGCTTTGCCATTCTGTCATCACCAGGAAGCACAAAATTAGAAAATTGCCGTTAATCCCATTAATTTTTGCCAGCTGCACAACAGCTTTAAGCCAGGCCTTGAGGTGAGCTCAGAGCAATCCCTGGATTTAATTCCTGCACTCTCATCCTGCAGCTTCCCGGAGCAGGGAGGAGAGGTGAACACATCCCTGAGAGCATCATTTAAAATGCATGAGCTGTGCCAGCTCAGCATCCCTCATTCCACAGGCTGGGAAACCTGAGGATCCCTCCCTGCCAGGCCACAGGAGGGACTGAACATTCCCTGGATCCAGCTCAGCATCCCTCATTTCCCTGCACATCCCAAAGCCTCGGCCTGCAGGAGATTTAGGAGCAAATTAATTCTGTGTTTCTGCTGTGGGGAATTGGGAGCATCCCGAGGGGAATGATTTCGGTGAGGATATGCAGGGAACGTGCCCAAGGACAATTCCTGGCACACAGGGATCAGTTTGTGGGGATAAATCTGGAATTCAGGCTAGAAATAATTCCTGAATAGAACCAGGACACAGGGATCAGTTTGTGGGGATAAATCTGGAATTCAGGCTAGAAATGATTCCTGAATACAACCAAGAGACAGGGATCAGTTTTTGGGCATAAATCAGGAATCCAGGCTGGAAATTATTCCTGAATAGAACCAGGACACAGGGATCAGTTCCTGGGAATACATCAGGGAATTTAGGCTGGAAAGGATTCCTGAATAGAACCAGGACACAGGGATCAGTTTGTGGGGATAAATCTGGAATTCAGGCTAGAAATGATTCCTGAATACAACCAGGACACAGGGATCAGTTCCTGAGAATAAATCAGGAATTCAGGACGGAAAGGATTCCTGAATAGAACCAGAATACAGGCATCAATTCATGGTAATTAATCAGGAAATTTAGACTGGAAAGGATTCCTGAATAAAACCAGGACACAGGGATCAGTTCCTGGGGATAAATCAGGGAATTCAGGCTGGAAAGGATTCCTAAACAGAACCAGGACACAGGGATCAGTTCCTGGACATAAATCAGGGAATTCAGGCTGGAAAGGATTCCTAAACAGAACCAGGACACAGGGATCAGTTCCTGGACATAAATCAGGAATTCAGGCTGGAAATGATTCCTGAATACAACCAGGACACAGGGATCAGTTCCTGGGAATAAATCAGGAATTCTGTCTGGAAAAGATTCCTGAATAGAGCCAGGACACAGGGATCAGTTCCTGGGCATAAATCAGGAATTCAGGCTGGAAATGATTCCTGAATAGAGCCAGGACACAGGGATCAGTTTGTGGGGATAAATCTGGAATTCAGGCTGGAAAGGATTCTGAAGGTTCTCTGGCCCTACAAACCCCTCAGATCAGCCTGAGACCCTCCCACAAATCCAAGTTTCCCTGGAATAAAAAGAGGATGCTTGCCCTCACACTTTTGAAGCAGAACTGGTATTTTATGGCCACTTTTATGGGATAAAACCTGATCTCAGCAGCCCCAATTCCTTGAGGAAGCACAGGCCCATGGAAACATCCCTGGAAGGAGAAGTCCCTGGTGTGACAGAGCAAGCACAGCCAGGCTTCCCCCAATTCCAGGGAACTTTTTCCCCCTCCTGGCTGGGTTCAGAACACACAATTCCTGCGATTGTAGGTGACAATCCTCCTGCTGCTACCACCTGGAGGGTGCAGGTGAAAATTGATTCAAGGCTGGAATATCCCACAGGGAAGAATAAGCAGGACAGGGTTTATAAACTGGCTGCAGTCACCTTCTCAAGAGCAGGAATGGAGTTTTTTTTCCCCAGTTTTCAGCCAGGAAGAACAAAGCTGTGGCAGTTCCCTGGTTCCACAGAGCAGCACAGCCCGAGGAGGGAGCTGTGACAGACCCCTGGCACAGCTGGAATGTCACTGTGGGCACGTGCCTGTCCCCAGGGGAGCTCTGTGTCCCTGTCACAGCTCCTGCTCCAATTTACAGCTCCCTCCCTCCCTCTCCAGCTCTGCTCTTGGAGCCCATCTGCTCCCAGGCCTTCAGCATGAACTAGAAAATTCCAGGGTTGTGCACCTTGGGAATTTAAAGGGATAGAGTTTATGGAAGTGCTTCTGTCTTTTTGGGACATCATTTTTATCTTGCTGCAGACTTGGTATCAAAAATATTCACTTCTAAAGGAAGAACAGAAAATCTCTTATTTACCTAAAACACGTGGATCAGCACTCTGGAATAAATAATAGATGGATAAAGATGCAGCAGAGCCAGCTCTGACCAACCTGTGAACCTAAATCCACAGCAAGCCCAGTGCCCTAAAAAGCACATTTTTTCCCCACATTTCCATGGAAATATTAAGGAGTATCAGTGCAGAAGTGCTGGAGGAACTGTCACAGGAGACACCAATTGTATTTCCTGGGTGGCACTTCCCTCATATGCTGTAAAAAAGCCAAATCCAGAGAAATTCCTGGGGCAATTCCACAATTTACATAACCCCTCTGAAACCATGGATAGCAAAGGCATTCCAGGGAAATGCCAGCTTGTTCCTTCAGGAATTACATCCCCTGTAATCCCATGGAAAATGCAGCTTTGTGCTGTCAGGAAGCTGGGCTGAATCCCTCCCGAGGAGATTTCCTTCCACGGGGAATTTATTTGTCCCTCCTCTCACAGAGGTTTTTTTTTTTTCCCCAAGGATTAAACCCACCTCACACTCAGCAAAGGCAGGAATTGTTCACTGCTCTCCCCAGCACATCCCTGGCAGGGAAAAATCCATCAAGGGAGCAGTCACTGCTTTAATCTCTTTTTTAAGGGAATACAGGAATATTAGTGTTGCAGCTAAAGGATATACAAGAATCTCTGCAAAGCAGAAAGAGCCAGGGCAGGGAGGCTCCTGGAAACTGCCAAAAAAAAAAAAAAAAAATCCATGTTAACAACTAAAAAGCCTAAAATTCCCTGGAAAGCAGTGGGAAGGGATTCAGCTGCAGCACAGGAAGCAGAGTCTGAGCAGGCAGCAATTTCAATTTGCTCTCCCCACTTCACAGCAACTGAAGCTGAAGATCTCAAAAAAATTTAAAGACCATTAAATTTGTGTCTTGAAGACACTAAAAACACCTCAAATGTTGGTAATAAAAACGATCTTGTGTCAGATTAGCTCTTTAAAATCCTCAGCCTGGCTCTCTAACAGTGCAGTGCAAGGATTTTAAATAACCAAAGGTTTTCAGTGCTCCCCCTGACCTTTCCTGATCCAACAAATGTGGGTTTGATGGGAGACTGATTCCATTGCTTTTTCCCCCCCTTTTATTCATTCTACAAGAGCAGGAGCTGCTCCATCTCCTCGGGAGGGAGGGAAAGGACATTTTTATCCAGCGACTTTTCAAAAGAAATGCCCTTTGCTGAATTGTGGGTTATGTAACAGAGGCTGAGGAGAAGCCGTTTTTATTATGACAAAAATAATTCCTCTGTGAGCACAAGGGAATGGCATCAGCACATGGGATAACACATTTCCAGCACACTCTGCAGCCTAAATCACATATAAAAACCTGGCCCTGCTGCAGGAGATGGGGTTAGAGATGCTGTAATTATTCCAAGTTGAGGCTCTCCAGAGTGGGAGAGAATTCCTGCCTGCTCAGTGCCACATCCAGCAGCAGGAGAATTCCAGGCAAGCAGGAAGGAAATGGATTAAAAAGCAGCAGAGATGCCACACTTTGTGGAGCAGATCTCCTCTGCTGTGCTCCTGGTTAAAAACTGCATTTTTAAGGATATTTTCCCCTAAGTTTTGTTTTTCCCATTTCTCCCCGAAGCTCTGGGATGTGAAGCCAGGCTTCCAGCAGAGCCCAGCTCCTCCCTGCCTGAGGAGGTTTGATCTGCATGGCCTACTGACACTGCTGAGATTATGGGGCCAGAAATAACCTGTGCACAGGGCAGCTCCTCCCTGCAGCACCCAACAGCCCAGTTCTGAGCTGCAATTCCACCCCAGCACACATCAGTGCATCCTCATCCCAGGCAGGAGTCACCTCCCTGGGCTGGGCACCCATCCTGCCTCACACCTCACACCATTTCTGTGCTGAAGGGCAAAAAGAACCCCCCAAAATGCCAGAGCAGCTTCCCCAGCAAAAGCAAAATCCAATTAAAGGCCAAGCAGATTTGGACTCTTCAAAGAGGCACCAGGAAAAAAAAAAACAAACAAAACACTGAGAGAAGTTTCCTTTGCTCAATGTGAATTAAAAGAATTAATTTCACCACCGTGGTACCAACATTAATTGTGTTTAATCACACTGCAGGGATTTGGTGGTGTTGGAGAGGAACAGGAACAGTGACCTTAACAAAATCTCATTTGAGCCACGTCCCCTAGGCCGAGTTAAAAGTTTCTATTTCTGTTTTATATCCAGTGTTAAAAGCTGTCCCCTCATAGGTGACAGGAGTGTCCCTTGTGCTCTCCAACCAGAGGCCACGCTCAGCTCTGCAGCAATTTTACAGCAGCTTTAAAAGATTTTTCTTAAAATACCTGAGAAGAGCCCAGCAAAAGCACTGGAGAATTTCTGCCACAGATAAACTGATCCAAGTGTGACAGGAATGTCACAACAGGGCGAACTTAGAGGGATTTTCTGCCAGCCCTCAGGCTTTTCCTGAACCAAAGGTGGTTTTTCCACTGCCATCCAAGCAAATTCAGGTTTCCACAAAGCACCCAAAAATCTCGATTTAGCAGTTCCCCATCTCTGAGAGGCTCCATTTCACTTGGCAAAAGGAAATCCTTTGGGAATTCTAAACTCATTTTGTCAGGCCCCATAGCAGGAGAGCCTCAGGGCAGTTCCCCTCCTGTGCTTTTGCCTCCATTCTCCCAATAATTCCCTTCCTGCAAACCAAACCCCACATTTTTTTTCTTTTTTAGATTTTTTTTTCTTTTACTCCATATGGCTCGAGATTGGGGTCACCACTAAATATAGGAGCTTTGAGACCCCAAACACGCAGCTCAGAGCCTGGGGTGAGAACAGAAGCTGCTGCTGAGCACTTCAGCAAAGTGCTGAAAACCCTGTCAGATAAAAATGCAACTAATTAAAGCTGCAAGGAAACCATTAATACAATATCCCAGCCTCCTATCAGGTTCAGCACCCTCAAAACTGGGGAAAGGGGGAAGTGTCCTGGCTCTGTTTTGGTTCTGGAAGAAAAAGAGCCAAAGCTATAGCGGGGAGAAAAAGATTTAATCACAAATATCCTGTTAAAAGGAATGAAAATATTGAATTACCCTCGTGCCTGACAGCAAGAAGAAAAGCTCTCACAGCACCCAGGGGTTACAGATGGGGGCTCCAGCATCACTCCTAACCCTTCTGCAGAAAGAATTGGCAGAAATGGGATAAAACAGAAATATTCCCAAAAAGACAAAAGCCAGAGGTGACCGTGGTCAGCATTATAGGATGGGTGCCACATAAAATAATTAAGTTTCTAGGCTAGAGGGAATAAATGCACCAAATATCCTGTTCCTGGCAGCAAATTGAAGCCCAAAGTGTGAAATCCTCACTGTATTTTTCACTCAGTGCAGCCTCAGAGCAACTGCACCACAGAACAGCTCTCCAAGCACAGCTCCAAAGCTCCCTGGGACACACTGGGATTTTACTTTTATAAAGGTATTTTTTTACCTTTATTTGGCCTTAAATAAACCCCAGCCCTTCCTGAGGGGATGGATCACACATCAGAAAAGAAGAGACTTGCATTTTTTGGCTTGCCAGCAGGAAAACACAGCAGAGCAGGCCCAGCTTCCCAATTCCCATCAAAACAAGGAAGAGCCCAGCAGGAGAATCCCAAAGTGCAGGTGCAAAGGGGCTCTGAGTCACAACCCTGACATGGCTGGGTGCTCTGGGATTTGGGAAACACCTCCCAAGATTTGCTCCCCAATCTCCTGCAGCGCTCAGCTCCTGATTTCTGTGGCTGCCAGTGTGAGAGGAGGCAGCTGCAGGGCTCAAATCAAATCCAAATGAATAAACTTCCAGTTTATTCCCTGGAATGCACAAGTGCAAACCCAGCTGTCTGGTTAGTGCAGACTGCACATCTTCAGCTGAAACTACAGAAACATTCCTTAACTCTGCTCCATCCAGCAGGCTGGCTTTGTAAATATTTACATCCACTTGTTTCCTCCGTGGCATTTATTCCTGGCTGACTTGGATGCTCCAAGGCTGGGAGAGCTGGGGGTGCTCCCCTGGAGAAAAGAAGGATCCAGGGAAACCTCAGAGCCCCTGCCAGGGTCTAAAGGGGCTCCAAGAGAGCTGGAGAGGGACAAGGGATGGAGGGACAGGACACAGGGAATGGCTAAAAGGTGGGAAAGAGCAGGTTTAGGTTGAATATTGGGGAAAAATTCTCCCCTGTGAGGGTGGTGAAGCTGTGGGATGGAATTCCCAGGGAAGCTGTGGCTGCCCCTGGATCCCTGAAAGTGTCCCAGATGGGTCTGGAGCAGCCTGGGATAATGGAAGGTGTCCCTCCCAACACAAACCATCCTGGGACTTTATGAAAATGGGACTCAGCTGCTTGCAAGCTTCCAATTCCCTGGCACAGCTGCTTTAGGTGATGTCTCTGTACATCAGGAAACCTCAGCCAGAAGTGACTCACCAAAGGATAACAAACAGGGATTTGCTGTGAAGACACAGAGAGCACCAGACCAAAAATAAGCTGCACAAGTGCATTTTAGGGATTTTCTAATCCTTTGAGCATTCCTAACCCGCATGGATTGCAGCAGCAGAGCTGCTTTTAAACCCCTCCAGCACCATTTAATTCACTCCAAACAGCCTGAAACAGCAATTCAAACACTTCCCCCATTTGCAGCCTAAACCTGAGGCAGCCTTTGCTGAAGCACCACAAAGCTTTCCCAACAAACCATGAGAGAAAAAAAAAAAATAAAAAATAAAATAAAATAACCCCGGGAGTGCTCAGCCAAGCTGCTGCACGCTCAGGTTTAAAAATGCTCCGAGCATCTGTTTTTTTGCAAACTCCTGCTGTCCGCCCTCACGGAATTATTCCGGGCTGCCTGTCGCTGCTCTCTCCCTCTCCCGTGTGTGCCGGGAGCTCTCTGCGCTGCCGAAAGCCTGCCCAGCCCCTTCAACCCATTTTCTCAGCATTTCCAACACGCTCTGTGGCACTTCTCCCAAGCTCCTGGAATTCCGTGTGTTTGCAGCCGTTTTTCCAGCTGAGGTTTGGGGTTGAGTGTGGGTTTTTTTTTTTTTCTAGGCTGTGATATTCCCCTTTCTCTTGTTGTCCCATTCTATCAATGCACCCGTTATAAAATGCTGCATTTTAGGTTTCCAAATCAGTACCTCCCCAAAATGTGAGGAGCTACACCTTGGTTCCATCCAGTCCACTGCTGCGGATTTTAAAGCATGGAATGCAAAACTATGGGAATTAGAGCAAAAAACTTTTTTTTTTTATTCAAACCATTTTCCTCACAGAGCTAATCTCCTCCAACACCAAAAAAAAAAAAAAAATACCAAGCAGCACCAGGCATCAAACAAATGTTTAACCTGGAGCAAAAATAAATTGCCATGAAAATAAAATCACAGATAATTATCATTATTTGAATGATTGGATATCGGATTTGATAGAGCTTTGATAATTCCTGAGTTATGTGTTAACAGCCAAGTTCCCTCTTCCAGCTTTATAGAAGTCAGGATTCCTATTTGGGAATTAACTGGGAAAAAAGTGGCTGTATTTATTCCCAAATCCTCCTGTTCTGAGGAGTTTGACTGAACACACAAAGCCCATCCTCAAACACCCAAAGGGTCAGACTTGGAACCCCACACAGCCCCAGTTCCAGCCTCCAGAAAGAATTCTGCTGGGAAATTTTGAAAAAATGGGAAAAGGCTTGGGGTAAGGCAGACCCAAGCTGTGTTACCCCTCCTGCTTTAATCAAAATTAAACTTTAGAGCAGCTTGGCCACAGGAATTGTCCTGATTTTAGTAAAGCTTTAACACTGCCCTAGAGAAAAATACCCCCAAAAATAAAATCTCAGCACTGGAGGCAGGTGCAGCACGTGTGTGAATTTCAGGAGGTGCAATAACGACAGAAACCACGAAATAAAATCCATGGTGGGCTAGAGGGTCCCTGAGGCTGGGCTGGGAAGATAAAACAGGACTTGGGACAGCAGCAGGAGAAGGGGAAATCCTGCCTGGATCTCAGCTTCCAGCATGGGAGTTGGAGGAGGAGGAAGAGGAGGAGGAAGGAGAGAAGCACTGGTGGGGAAGAAAACAGAACTTTGAACATTCTCCTCGCTGCTCAGCCCACACTCAGGCTCCAAAAATGCTCTGGGAAACCATTGCTCACGTTTATCTGGGCACCATTAGAAGGCACAGCAGAATGGATGAGGCTCAGCAGTCAAAAAGAAGGATAAAAGCCAAGTTTTTCACTGGCTCCCTCAAGAAGAAATTCATTTTCAGAATTCAGGATTAACTCAGCTAATTTTCCTGATTTTATGGTCACTTTTATATAGTTTCTGCCAACAGAAAATCCATATTCTGGTTTCAGCCAGCCAGTTCTTTCCTCATCCATGCAGAGAATGAACTGAACAAGCACCACCTGAATTAATTTGGTTTTATTTTTCCCTCATGTTCAGCTTAGGACAACCCAATCAGGGTGAAGAATGGTGAAGAATTCTCTGCACTTTAGGGCAGAACTTGCCAGCTTGCTCCCACTCCAACTCTTGTGTCAGCATGCTAAAAAAACACTGCAGATTTCACAGGGGGCAGCAATTTTAGCCAATAAAACAACCTTTAAATCCCAGCCACTCTGGGGTGGAATTATCACTGCACTGAAGCCTTTGGTTTTCCAGCTGCTTGTTTTGAAATAAAGATACTTCAAAGGTGAAAGAGCAGTGGAAAAGTCATGTTTTCCTCCCCTCCACCAGGAGCTGCTGTCTGATTTCAAGCATTAAAGCCATTTTCCAATAGCTGCCCTTAAAAAATGCAGGTTAAACACAGGTCCTCCTGACTGGCTTTCTCCAGCTCTTCTTCCTCATCTCTCCTCCAATTCCATCAGAACTCTGCTCTGGATATAAGCCACGAGCAGAAACTGATCATTTTCCCAGCAGAATATTCAGGAAAAGTTCAATTCCTGACACATTTCCCTGAGATCTTAAGGTGTTTATGCAAGAGCTTTCAAAATAAGCCACCCAAGTGTCAAAAACCTCCTTCGAGTTTTAGCAAGCTTAAATCCACAGGTGAGCCTGACTCCAAATATTCTGGTTTGCATCAAGTCTGGAAAAATGACTGGGAATTCAGCAGTGATCTCCTGTCAGAGGTGGGGAAAAATTCTGCTTCCCAAAACTGCTTGGGATGGGAAAACTCCAGTGGGAATTTTCTGCTCCTCCAGGTGAGTGGTGACCCGCAGTTCCAACAGGTCATTCCTTCACCACCCTGAGCTCAGCAGCACTTGGACTATCACCTTTCATCACTCCGATGGTTCCACATCAATAAAAGATAACAAATTCCTGCCCTTTGGGATCCTCCCCTGCCCCTTCAAAGCACACACCCGTTTCAAAGGAGATCTGAAGGAATATCCACAGCCCAGGAAATGGCTGGACCTGTTCTGCACACCAAAGAGGAACTGTTCTGTTTCAGGAAGCTTCCCATGGGCCATTATTTGCTGAAAAAAGCCCAGTTCCGCTGCAGCAGAGCCTTTACATTAAAATTTGGGCAGCAATAAATCTCAAGTCAGAAAGATCTCAACCCTTCACTTGGCTGGAGGTGCTCCACCCCTTCCCCAGCAGATTTTCATCCACCTGTGTGAGCTCCCACTGCATTACAGAAACTCAGAGTCTCCCTCACCACTTAATTAAAAAATTAATGAGCTTTCAGGACACACCAGAGGGCTGCAATCTCCTCTCATGCCGAGACCACTCTGGTCGGCTTCAAGCCCAGCATGGAAGTCTCAACAAAGCTCTCCCCAAAATTCACTTCATCGCTGACCTCCAGACTCCTGACTGCTGCAAACGCCAAATGTTTGCACTGTCCCGAAGCCATCGGGGATTGTCATCCCAGCTGCTGGCACTTGACACCTTCCCTGCTCCATTTAACTGCTCCCTCCGCCCTAGCCCAAGGCTGGAATTTCCCTGGGAGCACAGAACTACATTTAACCCACAACTCAGCCCATCCAGCACCTTCCCGGGAGCCCAGGGAAGCGAGAGCCCCAATTCCCACACAGCTCCAGCAGGGTTTTCCCAGACTCCACAAAGGAGTGCCTGCCTCACTCTGCACAGAGCCCCCAGTCTTCATTCATTGTGCAGATGTCAAACTCTGGTGAACAGAGACACGAGGCTCACTGCTGGTATCACGCTGCAAAATCTGCACGTGCTCAGGGAATAATTCTCACCTGGGATCTTTAGGACAGTATTTTTCCCATCTGGATCTCACCTATCACTGTGAAACACCCCGAGAGCCCCAATGCTGGCTTGGTGGAACGTGTCCCTGTCCATGGGATGGGCTGTAAGGTGCCTTCCAGCCCAAACCAGGCTGGGATTCCACAATCCTGGGATTTCAGGATTCCCCTGGAGCAAAGAACCAAGGACCTCGTGCTGCAAGGCAAAATTCACCTCAACAGCCAGAAAAACTCTAAGCTCGAATATTATCGGCAGAGCAGACAGCAAGGAGAGAGAAAGGAGGACGAAATGATGAAACTAGCGTGGAATTGGTGTATCAGCAAGGCAGCCCTT
This sequence comes from Acridotheres tristis, assembly GCA_037013685.1. Lineage (NCBI taxonomy): Eukaryota > Metazoa > Chordata > Aves > Passeriformes > Sturnidae > Acridotheres > Acridotheres tristis. The sequence continues at coordinate 19,080,744 of CM072897.1, read as the reverse complement.
CCTCCTCCCGGGCAGACCCCCCGAAATCCGAGCTCCCCGTCCTTCCCAGCACTCCAGGCCCGAGCAGCCCTGACCGTGATGCTGCACAAGGAGCATCCATCTCCCGCTCCAGGGCCAGGCAGCCCTGCCCGGCCTGCCGGGAGCACACAGGCATTTTCCTGGGCGCTGCGGGATTTCCTTGGAGCAGGAGGCTCGGCTGGAGCAGCCTCTTGGCCCCGCTCCGCTCCGCCACTAATTGTCATGCACTTGGCTGCGAACTCGCCGGGGAGGAGGCAGCCGCGCTGGATTTAGCTCACTCTATCCTACAAGGAACGGAGAAGGCTTGGGGTGTGGTGGGTTGGTTGTTTCTTTTTTTTTTTTTCTTTTTTTTTTTTTTTTTTTAATTCCTTCTTTTACGCTCCTATCAGAAGGACCTCTCCAGTTGCTAAGGAACTACGGGCTTTATTGCATTATAAATGATTTAAGGCGGCCCGGCAGATGCAGGTTCAGTAGGCGGGAGGAGATGAGGAGATGTTCCATTTTACCGGCGGCACGAGGCGCCTCAGGAGGAGCCGGGGGGCCGAGCCTGTCTCCCCTCTCCCTTTCTCCTCCTTCCCCCCCTTTCCCCTTCCCCTGAGGGGCCCCAAATCACGAGGGATTCCCCCCAAACCCGGGGTCGCCCCCCAACCCGCGGGGTTGCCCACAGCGCACCCGCCGCCATAGCAACGCGCCCCCCCCGCTCCCCCCGCCGCCGCCGCCCTCCCTCACCGTTCTGCGCCGCGGCGGGTCCCGGCAGCAGCGCGGCCGTCGCCAGCAGCAGCGAGAAGGCGGCGGGGAGCGGCCCGGAGCGCGGCATCTTCCTGAGGCAGGGGCAGGAGGAAGAGGAGAGGGAGGAAGGTGAGGAGGGTGAGGCGGCGGCGGGAGCGGCGGCGGCTCCGTCCGTCCTTCTCCGCCGACCTCCTACCGCAGCGCAGCGCCCGCTCTCGCGAGATCCGCCGGGGGCGGGGGGCGACGCCGCCGGGGAGGGGAGGGGGGGGCGGTGTCAGGGCTCGCCTCGCCCGCCCCTCGCCGCCATGTTGGCCCCGTTCGGCCCGTTCTCCTCAGCGCTGCTGCGTGTTCAGTGCCGGGGTTTCCCCTCCTCGCCGAGCTCCCGAGCTGGCGGCGGGACGGGGACGCCCCAGGCGGCGGGGAGCTCCCCCGTGCCCTTTCTGCCGTGCCCTCAGGGGCGCCGTGGCGGAGGCCGCCTGAGGCAGCCTTTACTCGGGCGCAATGGCGGAGCCTGCCCGGGGGAACCGGCACTTCAGATGCACCATGGAGGAACCCGCCTGAGGCAGCTTCCTGTCAGGGGTGTTGAGGGTGGGATGATGGAGTCCCTTGTCAGTGATGTGTCCCCTCGGAGACACACCATTGCAGAGCCCGCCTGAGGAATCCGTCCCTTAAGGGGCACTGAAAGTGCCCATGGTCCAGCCCTTCTTCAGAGATCTGAGGGACACCATGGCGGAGCTGATGGAATCTGTCTCCTCAGGGACACTGAGGCTGCCATGGTGGATCTCTTCCTCAGCGATTCATCCCCTCAGGAACCCCATGGTGGAGCTCTGAGGAATCCATTCCCAAAGGGGCACTGAAGGTGTAATGGCAGAATCCCCTACGAGGGCACCTTCCCCTCACGGCAGCATGGTGGAGCCCCTACTCAGGGACACCATGGCAGAACCTTGTTGAGGAATCCATCCCTTCAGGGGCACTGAGGGCACAGTGGCACTGAGCCATCTGTGGGATTCATCCCTGCAGCTGCCATGTTGAAGCCTGGCTGAGGCATCCTCCCCTCAGGGGCACCGAGGGCAAGATGGCGGAGCCTTCCTGAGGGAACTGTACCCTCAGGGGCACTGAGGGCAAGATGGCGGAGCCTTCCTGAGGGAACCGTACCCTCAGGGGCACTGAGGGCAAGATGGCGGAGCCTTCCTGAGGGAACCGTACCCTCAGGGGCACTGAGGGCAAGATGGCGGAGCCTTCCTGAGGGAACCGTACCCTCAGGGGCACCGAGGGCAAGATGGCGGAGCCTTCCTGAGGGAACCGTACCCTCAGGGGCACTGAGGGCAAGATGGCGGAACCTTCCTGAGGCAGCCTCCCCTCAGGGCTGCCATGGCGTAGCCCCTCTGGCTGGGATGTGAGAAGCACCACACTCTTCCTCACTTCTGTTCTTTGTGGGCTTAAAACACTGGCAAAAGTTGTTCCATCCATCACTTCTGTGCTTCCAGACAAAAGATTTTCAAGGGCCGTGTTGCTTTTGCACAAGTAGGCAATCGAGGCCACATGAAGCAAAGATGTTTGCTCTGTGTTAGTAGTGGAATTGTGGGCAAAGAGCACAATAACTCTCTCCTGGATGACTGGACAAGCCCAGCATGCTGCAAATCGGCTGTTGGTGAGCTTTGGGTGGCTTTTCTCTTATTTTCCTGTCATAAATCACAGACACCAGGTCAGATCTGCCGCTTGCTTTTGCTTTGTTCTGTGCCCGTGAGCCCAGCTGATGGTGGGGAGATATGAGGCTTGTAGGAGATCATGGGACAGACCAGCAGAGAAGGAGACTGGGGGAGAAAATAGCAGAAAATCCTCGAAATCAGATGTTCAGCTCTCTGCAGAGCCCTGTGTCACCAGCGTGCCCAGGGCGGGGTGGGCTGGGAAATAATGGATGGTGACATCCCAAACTATTCTGGTTTCTTGACTTTGTCTCCTTTCTCCTTCACCCTGCCCAGGTAGGTCTCAGCTGATCATCAGCAAACAGACTGCACGTCCTTTTATTGCTGCTGTGACTCAGTGAAAGCAAGGATCAGGCACACCTTTTCCATGAAAACCCTGCTAAAATCCCTGCCTGAGCACTTCAGGACTTGGATGAAGATGGCAGGGGCGAGGTCACCCGTGAGGAGCAGCAGATTTCGGCCCTGTGCTGGTGCTCCACGTCATCCTGGCTGCCCCTGGCTCCCCGGGGATGCCAGGTTTGATGTGCCTCAGAGATTCCACTGCGCTGGAGAATTTCCATGGTGCATTTCCATGACTCACTGTTGGTGCCAGCTGATTCATCTGTGTGACACTACTCTGCTTTCTCTCACCGTGCTGTGGAAACATCCTCTTTTATTCCCCGTGTGGAACAATCCTGACAGCAGCCCTTGCAAACCGGACAAAAGGGGAACAAAGATGCAGAAATCCCAGTTTTACAGGGCACTGTCCCTCGTGCCTTTCTTTGCCCGCTGTTTTCCCAGGATTTTGCTGTCACTCTGCTCCTTGCAGACACCCACTCGCTATTAGGCCTTACCTCCACTGCCTGTTTTCCAAGTTTGGAAGGAGTGAGCGCTGGGAGCAGGCTCTGGATCTGCTCAGTAATCCTTTGCTCCGTAACCATGGCAGCTCGGGGTGACTCACGCTGCCAGAGGCCCGCACCCAACTTAGCAGGAGGAATTTTTTCCCCTCTCTGTCACCAGCTGGGTTTTGCCGGAGTTTCTGCAGTTGCATAACTCAGCTGTCACTTGTGTTCCTCTGGTTCTGCCTTAGGGACGCTGCCCTGCTCTCACCTGGAGCTTCCCTGGAAGGTCTCCAGTGCAGGTCGTTTCCCAGGCAGGGAGGGAAGGCTCTGCATGGAACTGATCCGTGGATCTGTGATCATACAGCACAGGAAACCAGAGCAGAAAGTCCCCATGACCAGGAGATGTCCTCATGGGTCTGATCCTAAGTCTCATGGAGCACAGAGTTCCTACAAATCCCTTAAATTTATACCAAAGTATTCAGGTAGCCAGCCTCGTAAACTGTGGCTAAAAAACCCCCTCTTGTTGTTCCATGGATGAGGGAATCCTCTTGCAGCTGGAGTTCTGCAGGAAAAGGGGATTTGGCAGCCCTAGATCCACCACGGTGGCTTGGCAGTGAGGAAAACCCTGGTATTCCAGCAGATTGAGTCTGAGCAGGGTGATGTGTTTGGCTGCTGTGGGGATGGTGATTCCTGGCTTCGGGAATGCCAGGGAAAACCCAGGTATGTCAAAATTTTCCAATCCCTGCGTTTTCCCTTAAATCAAGACCATATTTTCACCTGGGGAGGGGGGGTGGTATCTCAGTTTTGATTATTCTCTGCTTATTCCTTCTGAACGAGGAAGACAGAAGATCTTGGAAGCCAGACAAGCAAAGAGGAAGCAAAAAAACCCCCCCCGTAATCAGCAGGAAATTCAGGAGAGTTTCAGTTCCCAGGGAGCAGCAAAGAGGCATCATCCTTATTTTGTGGGGGAATTTTGAGTTTGTCTTCTTGCAACTGTGAGTGTTTGAGAGATCCCTGTTGTTTTGATGTGTTTTGTGATGTGCTTTGAAAGCTTTCACAGAGCGGGTTGGGATGGAAAGGATTTCAAGGATCATCCAGTGCCACCCCCTGCCATGGGCAGGGACCCTTCCACTGTCCCAGGTTGCTCCAAGCCCCGTTCAGCCTGGCCTGGGACACTTCAGGGATCCAGGGGCAGCCACAGTTGCTCTGGGAGTTCCATCCAGGGTCTCCCCACCCTCACAGGGAAGAATTTCTTTGCTTTGCCTCACTCAGACTCACCTTCTTTTGAATGTGTTCTGGGCCAGGACGGGGCAGAGCACAAAAGAGAGTCCCGAGAGCACAAAACTCCTCTTCTTCAGCTGCTCTCAGGCTGAGAAACCCTGGATAACATCAGATAATGCTCCGAGGGCCGCTTGCCAGGAAAACAGCGATCCCAAGAGGTAACTCCGACCTGATTAATGGGTATTCATCTCCCCAAAGGCACAATGGCAGCTGGAGAACGACATTAACCCCATCAGATAACATCGGGGTGAGGCACCACAGAGGCTCCGTGCCTCTTTCACACCCTGCTGCACAGGTGACCCCTGCAGTTTTCATCCCAAACAGCCAGGAAAAAAATAAACTGAACAAAACCCTCATGCTCTGAGAAATGAGAGAAGGGAGAGCTTGTAAAATCACACAGTGACATGCTCTGAGGGAAAAGAGTCAAAGGCAAACCTGCTAAAAAAAAAAAAAATTAAGGCTCTCAGGGTAGTCATAAAAAAATAAATCTAGAAGTCATTTTTTCCTCAGCAGAAAGCTGAGTTGACACTTCCCAATCCCACGGGGAATGGCAGCTGGGCTTTTGGCAGCCAGCTGCCCTCCTCCCTGTGCTCACTGCTCCTGCCGGCTGTGGTCACACTGCAGTCACGCCGTGGTTTCCTCTCGGAGCAGAAATGGCTTTCCATGCAAAACAAACGCCTTGACACGAAGGGCGATTTGGGGCAGGGTGGTTTGGAATGCAAACACGGAGTCCGGGGGGAATCTCAGCGGGGCTGAGATCAGCTCTGTTATGACAGAAAGCTGAAGTTTGCCTGACCTTGTTTTCTGCAGGGAAGGAGCAAGAGGGACACGAGTCAAACTGCTTTCCCCCCTCCCTCCTCTCTGATCCAGCCCAAAATTGTTTGTCTCCATTGCAAATTCTTCATCCAGCTCAGCCACACTGTGAAGTTTTTCTCCACTCAATTTTTTAGGGAATGGGGGTCCAATAATTCAGCCATTCCCTGACCTCGTAATGAGAGAAGGGATAATTTTTGTTGGGAGCAGCTCCATCCAGCCACAGAAAAAAAAGCTTTGCTGCACTCCAGCTTGCTCCTGGGTGCCAGTGAGGGTCTCTGGGAAGGCACAGGGGAAAGCTTGGAACATCTGGAGGAATTTTCAGGATGTGGCTGATCCGGCAGGAGCAGACGGCAGGTGGCAGCCCTGGATTAGCACAGGGCTGGGCACTGCCTGCAGCTGGGCTCTGTCTTCCTCTCCTTCCTCCCTGAGGAGAAGAGCAGGGATTGGGGCTCCTGTGGTGGCTGCAGGGACGGCCCCGTGTCCTGGGGTGTTCCCCGCGGGACACTCGGGCTGTTCCCGGGGCATTTTAGTAGCCTGGGGTGTGGCTTTGGACACGGGGTGCCCTTGTGGGGCAGCAAGGAGGGCTCTTATCCCACAGGGATGGGAAGGAAAGGGAACAACGCCGTGGCTGGCAGGCAAGGAGAGCAGCCAGGAGTCCCCACATCCTGCACAAGATAGGCTGGAAATACCAATCCTAATTCAGGATCAATCCCAGTGAGGGCACCTAGGGCTGGACAGAGCCAGGAGGAGCCTGGGGCACAAACCAGCCCTGAGCTCAAGCTAGGAAATCAGTTCAGGCCAGGATTCAGATCCCTGGGGCACAGAGGTGCAGCGACAGCTGGGGCTAAACTAGAGACCAACAGGAGCTCAGACCTGGTTTGAGACCAGCCCTGGGCTCAGCTTAAAAGGGTTCCCAAGCCTGTGGCATTCCCACCCAGGTAGGGCTGTCCAGGGCTTCAGTGCCCCAGGACTTGTCACTCAGCACCAAGAGGCAGAAGAGCTGGGGCATCCCTGTTGGTTACATCCAGGGACACCTCAAGGAGCTGTTTTCCCTCAGAATTCCCTCAGGGATATATTTGGCCATGCCAACCTGCATGTCTGGGCACTTGATTTGTTCAGCCTGGAGAAAGGGAAGCTGAGGGGACACTTCCCTGTGCTCTTCCACACCCTCCTGAGGGGCAGTGGAGGGGCAGGAACCCAGCTCTTCCCTCTCCTGAGCAGGGACAGGCCCCAGGGAATGGCTGGAACTGTGTCAGGGAGGCTCAGGTGGGACACCAGGGAAAGGTTCTTCCCCAGAGGGTGCTGGGCACTGCCCAGGCTCCCCAGGGAATGGGCACAGCCCCGAGGTTGTCGAGGACAGGGTGGGATTTTTGGGGTGTCTGTGCAGGGCCAGGGCTTGGACTGATGATCCCAATGGGTCCCTTCCCATCAGCCTATTTTGTGATTCCATGATTCCCTTGTGGCTCGTGGCTCTGGTCCCACATGACGTGGGGTCACTCTGGGGTGCCCAGGGCTGGTTTGGGGGATGGGGACAGGTCCCTGCCGCAGCCTGTCCCCTGTCCCACACAGTGTCTGTCCCTAAGGAGCCACTGTCTGGGGACAGGGACAGGTCCCTGCTGCAGCCATCGATGGGAGCTGTGCTATCATGGCCATCATCGATGGAGCCAGCCCGGGCGCCCCGGGGCGCAGGCAGCCAGGCAGAAAGGCCGATAATCCATCTGCCTAAAGAGCAGTGATTAACATGAAATGAAGACAATGAGCTGCGATCGGTGTGGCAGTGACAGAGGGGACAGCCAGGAGGTCACTGTCGAGCTGGCAGCACGGGGACCGAGCTGTGCTGCTTCTCGCGTCTCTTGTGGGGGGTGTTTATTTTCATCATCCTTCAGCAGCTCAATCCAAATGAAAGCTATCAGTTGGCCTTGGAAATTATAAATATCATTTTCCTAGTCCTGCGTGCTGCAGGCTGCATTAGCCAGGGGTGGTTCTCATCTTAATGGCTCGCTCTGATCAGCATTCCCTGCTGCCCTGGGGCACATTCACTTCAGCCAGTGATGGAATAAAAGTGATTTAATGAAACCCACGGTTACCTCCTCCTGTGGGAGTGTGACACCTAAAATAAACCCCAGTGATGAGAAAGAACTGGGCCCAGCCAGGGTGGCACTGATAGATTTTAGTTTTAATTTTAATTTTAATTTTAATCTTTTTTGAGCAGCTTTACCTGGGACCCCTCCTCACCTACCCTGTGTTGTTGCTCCATGTAAGCCCAGTCCCAGGGAGCTGCCCTTGGTTTGAGTTGGACTGTGCTAAATCTGGCCTAGTTTGGGCTTCCAGACCAGGAAAGGGCCATTTTCATCCTGTTGGGATCTGGAAGGACACAGATGGGGTGCAAACTATCACAGGATTGAGGTGTGATGCACAACCCAGATCCAAAAACCTTCTCCCACTGGCTGGGGGTTACCAAAACCTCAGAGTCATCTAAGCCAGCCCAAAATCATTGTTATAATCCCCAAAAGTGGAGTCAGGGCTGGGGCTGTGCTGCTCAGTGCCACATCTTGGGGTGTCCGGTGCAGGGCCAGCAGCTGGGCTTTGCTGATAGTCCCAGCTCGGGATATTCCACGGTTCTGTGCCCCTCTAAGGCCTGGGAATGGGCAAAATCAGCAGAATTGGGCATTTTAGGCTCTGTGTGTATTGGGGACAATGTTTGGCTTTCAGAAACAGGCTGAGGAAATTGCAGTGGAGAGAGCTGGGAGGAGCTGGATTCACAGGGTAAAAGAAAAGCAATTGAAAAGAAGGGTTTTTTTTATCAACAGGAGAAAATGAGCAAGAGTGAGTGACCAGACTGGGCTGAATATCCCAACTATTTCACCTCCTAAAGCTCAGAGGAGTGACAGAAGGGGAGGTTTAATTGATGGCAGACATTAAAGCTGGTGCTGAATTCTCCAGCCTGGCCAGGAGAGACTTTTATAGCAGGGAACACAGGAGCATTGTGAAAAATGACTGTGATTCTTTGGGCATTTCTGGGTTAGATTGCAGCAAAATTGCAGCAAAAAAAAAGCAATTTCGCTTTAATCAACTCTCTAACAAAGCCCCAACATAGTGAAGAGCAGAAGGCATCAGAAGATAGGAAATTGTCAGCCTTGCTGGAGCTGAAAGATAAGATTGTACTCCCTCCAGCTACACTAAGAAAAGATAAATTGTCCATGGGGGCGATTCAGAGAGAAAATAATGTACAATTAAAGTTGTTTGAAATGCAGTTTTAGGGAAGCACGAGCTCAGGAATGAAGCAGCCTCGGTGGAAAGGCTGAAACTTCCTTCCCATGTGCTTCTAGAAAGCAGAACTAGGGGTGGGAAAAAATAATAAATTTTGTGGAAAAAATGATAAATTGGGCAGGGCAGCCCTAAGGAAAAGCAAAGGATTGACTCTGTAAGGGACTCTGGAGGGAGATGCTGGGCCTGGGGCTGTGAGCTGGGGAAGAGAAGCAGCTCTGGGCTTGCCAGGAGCGAGAGGCAGGGCTGGGAAAAGCTGGAGAGGGGCAGCAGGACTGGAAATCTCCATCCCCGCGGGTCCCTGCAGCAGCTTTGCCTCTCCAAAGCCGGGGGTGGGTGTGGAGCAGGGCTGGGCTGTGCAGCTGCACCACGAGCAGCTCTCACCCTCTGTCCCCATCCCGGGGGCTCCAGCTCTCCCTGCTGCTCCCTGACATCACGGGAATGGCTCCAAACTTGGGGAAAACCCTGCTGGTGCTCAGGGAAAGCGGGTGGGTGCAGAGGTTACTTCAGGCTTTGCTGACATCTGCCCTTCTCTGGGCTCTGCTTGAGCAAACAAGCTCGGTGTAAAGGTTAAAAAAGGCTCTGTGTTTCCACGGACAGCTGTCCTGCATGGCCCTGTGCTCCTCGGGGGACCTGTGGCCCACCCCCAGGCTGGTCCCTGCCCCAGGAGCAGATGGTGAGTGGGAATCTCCTGAGAGCTGGGAGTGTTGCTTGGAAAGGCTGAGCTGGAACAGAGCAAAAGGGATAAAATAGGAATTTATTGAAAGGATTCACCTTGGGCAGTGCAAGAGCCCGGCCGGGGCTACACCCAAATCAAATCCCAGATGGATCCTGGTCACGAGTTTCACACTTTTATAAGTTTTGGTTCATCTGCACATTGGGGTCAATGATCCACCCACAGCCCCAGGCTATGAAGTCTCAGCCCCCTGCCTTGCCTCCTTTCCCTCACCGTTGTTTCTGCTTTCTGGGTACCAATTGTCCTTGATTCTCTGGCTAGAAAGGAATTGTTCTGTCCAACTCCCCTGTGAAGAGAACTAACACCTAATATAAAGTTTCAGAGTTACACACTAAGCAACAGAGATTCTGAAAATTATAAAAGCTAAACCCCAAGGCATCAGGAGAAGCTGGAGCCTGCTGTGCCACCAGATCTCATCCAGAGCTGCTGGCTGCTCTGAGCATCCCACCAGCCACCTGCTGAGGGGCAGCTCTGGCAGAGGGCGTGGGCAGGGCTGGCAGGGGCAGCGCTGGAAGGTGGCACCTTGGGCACCGTGCCCTTGCCACATTGCCACGGGACAGCTGAGCTGAGGGGCTGAGAGCAGCAGCCACAGAGGAGCTCCTGCAGCTGCCACATTCCCCATTCCGTGCTGGCAGCTGCCTCGGAGGAACGAGGAGGAGGAGATGGTGGGGCTGAGGTGGAGGAACCACTTTGGGAAGGGCTTTTCTAGGAAAAAAGCTCCGTGCTGTGTGCCACAGGGTGGGCTCCAAAAATATGTGAGGCTGGAAATGTGGTGTGCTCACAGCCAGCTGCTCCACCAGCAGCAGCGTGGGGGTTATTCCATCTCCAGCCTTCCTTCCCGTTGGATCAGCCCTTTGCCACCGCTGGAGCAACTGGGACAGCCATGGCACGGGTGGTGGCTGCTGTCAGGAAAATTAATCCACCAACACCAGAGGTTTATGGCCAAAAAGGAGACAGACGAGTCCTGTAACTTTATTGGAATAAAGGGAGAGGCCATGGGGCATTCCTCTGGGGTCTCTCTCATATTTTTGGAGGATGCAGCCTCCCTTTTTATCCCAGTTTATTTCCCTCTCTCTTTCCCCATTGGCTGAGGTACATGGGAGGTGCAGACTTCCCGGAGCTCCTGATACCTGAGATTCCCCTCTAATGTACAACCCTCCCTTTAATTTTTAATTCTTGTGGCATCCAGAGTCTTTCCCCATTGCTTCTTTCACCTTCCAATACCCAATTTCATTTCTCAACAAACCTACAGTTTGTCTGTAAAGGCAAATCTCTTTTTTTCCATTCATAAAACAGTGTGTCTGTGTGTCCCTGTGTCCGTGTGTCCCTGTGTCCGTGTGTCCGTGTGTCCGTGTGTCAGTGTGTCCCTGTGTCCCTGTGTCCATGTGTCCCTGTGTCCGTGTGTCCGTGTGTCCGTGTGTCAGTGTGTCCCTGTGTCCCTGTGTCCGTGTGTCCCTGTGTCCGTGTGTCCGTGTGTCCGTGTGTCCGTGTGTCCCTGTGTCTGTGTGTCCGTGTGTCCGTGTGTCCGTGTGTCCGTGTGTCTGTGTGTCCGTGTGTCCCTGTGTCTGTGTGTCCCTGTGTCTGTGTGTCCGTGTGTCAGTGTGTCCCTGTGTCTGTGTGTCCGTGTGTCCCTGTGTCTGTGTGTCCGTGTGTCAGTGTGTCCGTGTGTCCCTGTGTCTGTGTGTCCGTGTGTCAGTGTGTCCGTGTGTCCCTGTGTCTGTGTGTCCCTGTGTCTGTGTGTCCGTGTGTCCCTGTGTCCGTGTGTCCGTGTGTCAGTGTGTCCGTGTGTCCCTGTGTCTGTGTGTCCCTGTGTCCGTGTGTCAGTGTGTCCGTGTGTCCGTGTGTCCCTGTGTCTGTGTGTCTGTGTGTCCGTGTGTCCGTGTGTCCGTGTGTCCGTGTGTCCGTGTGTCCGTGTGTCCCTGTGTCTGTGTGTCCCCGTGTGTCCGTGTGTCAGTGTGTCCGTGTGTCCCTGTGTCTGTGTGTCCCTGTGTCCGTGTGTCCCTGTGTCTGTGTGTCTGTGTGTCCGTGTGTCCGTGTGTCCGTGTGTCCGTGTGTCCGTGTGTCCCTGTGTCCCTGTGTCTGTGTGTCCCTGTGTCTGTGTGTCCCTGTGTCTGTGTGTCTGTGTGTCCCTGTGTCTGTGTGTCCGTGTGTCCCTGTGTCTGTGTGTCCCTGTGTCTGTGTGTCCGTGTGTCCGTGTGTCCGTGTGTCAGTGTGTCCGTGTGTCAGTGTGTCCGTGTGTCAGTGTGTCCATGTATCCGTGTGTCAGTGTGTCAGTGTGTCCGTGTGTCAGTGTGTCCGTGTGTCCATGTATCCGTGTGTCAGTGTGTCCGTGTGTCCGTGTGTCCGTGTGTCCGTGTGTCCGTGTGTCCGTGTGTCAGTGTGTCCGTGTGTCCGTGTGTCCGTGTGTCCCTGTGTCCGTGTGTCAGTGTGTCCGTGTGTCCGTGTGTCCGTGTGTCTGTGTGTCCGTGTGTCAGTGTGTCCGTGTGTCCCTGTGTCCGTGTGTCAGTGTGTCTGTGTGTCCGTGTGTCCGTGTGTCCGTGTGTCAGTGTGTCCGTGTGTCCGTGTGTCCGTGTGTCCGTGTGTCCGTGTGTCCGTGTGTCCGTGTGTCCGTGTGCAGCAGCTGTGCCTCTGCAATCACTCACTGCACACACACAGAGCTGTGCCAGGCCCTGTGTGATGCTGGTGGCACCTCCCGGGCAGGAGCTGAGCTCCAGAGGATTTTGGGATGCACCAGGGGTGGCTCAGCCGCTGGGATCACAGAATCCCACAGCAGAGGCTGGGAAAGGACCCTGCACCCATCCTTAAACCCTGCCTTAATTAAGGTCCCCTCCCACTCCCTCTGTGCCAGGGTGCTCTAAGCCCGACCCAGCCCAGCCTTGGCACTGCCAGGGAAGCCACAGCTGCTCTGGGCAGTCCTGCTCTAAGGTTTGGCCAACTTCAGGTAACCTGCAGGTAAATAAAGGTGTAGGGTGAAGCCTTCAGGTAAAGCCTGTGCAGCTTTGTGCTGTTTGTGCCCACAGGCAGGGAGCAGCCCGGACCCTGCACTCCTCACCTCGTACCCGTGGTCCCCGATGCCCTGGGCAGGGCTTGTGTGGACACACACATTTAGAGAGCTGGGGAATCACAGCTTGGAAATTCCTTTCCAGGCCTGGATTTCTCTCAGCTCCATTCCCAGGCTGCCAAGCTGACTGCAGCTTCAGTTAGGGAGGAGTCTCCCAGGGTGACAACACGGTGACAAACAGAGTGGAATTCATCATCAACATTAACCCCTGGTGTCTTTGCCGTGGGACACATCCTGAGGTGCTGTCCCAAGGATGTTTTTCCCAATGAGCTCCTGTCCTGTCCTGTCTGCAGTAACACACTTTAAATCCGGGCTGGCTGTACAATAAATTGGCCTTTTTTCCCTAAAGAAATCCGTGTGTGTCACTGGTGGGGTTTTGGGGTCCCTTTGGCATCCCTGAGGCTGCTTCTGCAGCCCTCGGTGACAGAGCACGTTCCCGAGCCTTGCCCAGATGGAATTTGGCTCACGATGAGCTCTCAGACCAGTGGGGTGAAGAGACCAGGATATGCAGAAAGGCACAAATCCACGGTTTATTCTATGAAGGCATCCTATCCAGCATATACCCATGGCTGTTGTTTTACAGGGGTTTTATCTCTTTTGAGGGTTTTACAATTTGCACCAATTACCAAGGGAATTCTACTTTCTGACCAATCCCTGAGGGATTTTACATTCAAAGCTGGCCTATGGATACTAAAAGAGAATGAGCCACTAATATTGAAGATAGATAAGAGGGTCTTCCAAAGGGGGAAAGCTAAATTCCTTTTGTATTCATCATTTCACCATCCATTTCTTATCTCTAAGCCATGATTTTCCAAGAAGCTTGTTCTGGGGATGCAGGGGACCTTTCTTCTGTGTTTTCTGCTCCCTCCACACGTGTGTGTTGCTGTCCTTTCTCTCTCTTTACAGCACAGTAACCACAGGCTTGTCCCTCACTGGTGACAGCTCTTTTGAAGTTCCACATGGCTGGCCCGTGTCACCTGGGGACGTGCTGACCCCCTTGGGCACTGCCCAGCTGTTTGTCCTGCCTGGCTGCTCTGCTGCCCCCCGAGAAGGAGTTTGTTTGTTTGTTGTAGCAACCTGGGGTTTGTAGTTTATTGAAGACAGGACCTCAAGGAAAGGTTTTCGAGATAACAGCTCTTTTTTTATCCCGAGCCCTGTCGGGATGAAAGCCAAGCTGGAAGCGATCTTGCAGAGGTGCTGCCGGGCAAAAAAAAAAAACCCTGGTGACTTTTCTCTGATAAGAAAAATACCTGGCTGATATTTACAGATAGCTGGGCTGCTTTGAGCTGAATTAATTTCCTGGGAGATCAAAATGCTGCACGTGCTTTGGGACTGAAGCAGGAAGCTCTGGCTGTTGCCTGCTGCTCTGGGAATTTTTCTGGCCTCAGGTTTGCCAGGTGCAATGCTCCTGCTGCCTTCCAGGGGATGAGGGGGGACACTGTGAAGACACAGCATGGAGGGGTGCTGCCTTTGAGGGATAAGGTCTCATATTTCTTAAATTTGGGGGGAAAAATCCAAATTTTTGCTTTCTCCCTGCTGTCCTTGCTGGATGTGGGGTGCTGGGGGCAGCAAAGCTGGAGGGGAGGATGTGGGAAGGAAGCAGGAAGAGAGGAGAAGGAAAAAGGGCTCATTTTCCATGCCTGGGGGAGGGGAAGGGCTCTCCAAGGGCCTGGAGCACTGTTGGCTCCTCATCCCTTCGTGCCTCACAGAATAGAGGAGCTTTTCATGCTGCAGGCTGTGCAAAAAGCTCTGTGAAGGGGGCACAGTCCTCTGGCTGTCCCCGAGGAGGGGACAATGACGTGGTTTGGGGTGTGGGCACCAGACACACATCCCCAGAGCCCAGGCTGGGATAAAACCCCATGGGAATGGCTGATCCCACTGTTACAAATACATATTATGATATTGGCTTTTTTTGCAAATATTAGGGGAGATACTACATGTGTGGTGTTGAAATGTTTTTTAAGATATCATTTTCTTTAGGAAATGTAATCTAATAAAGTGTCTTTGTAGTAAGTGAACTGCTGCCTTGGTTGGATAATACCCAATAAAGACACCTACTACAATACACCAGTTTACCAGCACAGACCATCTGCAAAAATTGAAGATCACGGCCCAAATTAAGACTGATAAGACAAATAAATTAAAACCACAAGCAAAAAAATACACACGTGCTCTAAAAAGACAAACTCCAGGAGTGGCCATGTAAAACAGTTCTTGGAATATGGAAAACAGTTTGTAGAAAAGTTTGAAAATGTATGACAGGTCTATGAATATGCAAGGGGCTGATGAATTTAAGGGGGGTTTCCAAAACAGCAAGTGTGCTCTTGGCTGAATGCCAAGCACCCGACCATTATAACCTTTTGCTTTATTGTTTGGCTTTTGTCTTTTATTAAACCTTTTCAAATCTGAGGCAGGAAAAGTTTAAAAAGTTTTAAAAATGGGGCAGGAAAGTAAACCTCGTTTTTCACACCACCCAGCAGCTCACTGGAGCTGGGGGAGGCATCCAGGGCAAGGGCTGCTCCCAGCACTGCTGCAAATTAAAAAATTTTAAATTTTAATTACGTTTATTTTAAAAAACAACCACCTCTGGGCCGGGGAGGCTGTGTGGGGCTGGGCACAGCTGGGCACAGCTGGCAGGAGCACACACACGGCTTGGGAAGGCTCTCCCAAGCTTTTTCTGGGAATGCAGGCCCTGTGTTGAGGGTGACCCTGAGCTCACCCTCCCTCACTGCCCCTTGCAGGCCCCTCAGGGCAAATTTTGGGTAAAATTAATTAAAGGTGGTGTCCCTGTCCCCACTTCCTTCTGTGCATATTCCCAGTTCTTCCCTTGCACCAGAGCTCTCCAGTGGGAATCCGGGGAGCTGACCCCAATAAATTGTTAATATTTCAATTAATTCAGTGGGATTAGTTCATGTGCATTGTGGGAGCATTCCAGATTCCTGGCACTTCTGGTTTTTGCCATGCTGAGTCAGCAGGACTGGGCTTATCCCGAGGCAGCCTCAGCAAAAAGAGACCCAGGTTGGGGTTGTGGGGCTGTTTTCTGCTGGTATCATCTCCCTGCTCTGCCCCGTGGTCCAAAAGCCTCCAAAGCCCCTTCCTGCTGCTCCACATCCTTTGGCTTTGCCACTGGGATGTTCCTGGTGATCCCAGGAGGAGCCAGAGCTGGTTTCTGGAGTTTTCCACGTGCCCAAGGCTCCTGCAGTGGCCAATGCTGGTGGGACCATGTGAATCCAGCTTGCAAAGGGCTCCAGAGGGATGATGAGGATGGAACAGGTCACTGTCCCCATGGCTGGCAGTGTCCCAGGCCAGGCTGGATGGGGCTTGGAGCACCCTGGGATTGTGGAAAGTGTCCCTGCCCGTGGCAGGGGTGGCACTGGATGGGCTTTAAGATCCTTCCCAACCCAAACCATGCTGGGATTCCATGATCTCGGCAGGTCTGGGGATGGAAGGTGGGATTTACTCTCCAACCCCTGCCTTGTACTGGATCAGTCCTGAGCGTGCTGGGTGCCCCCATGCTGGCAGGAAATTTGGGAATGAGCCTCCTGGGCACCACACCTCTGATTCCCACATCCCCAAACGCTGGGAAGTGAAGCTGTGCAGCATTTCCATGGTGATAATGGCCAGGAGAAACAGCCCTGATTCCCAGAGCTGACCCCGGAGCCCTCCTTGGGAGGCTCTGATGTGTCCCAGCACATCCTCCTGATTGAATCCTGCAAATTGCAGCCCCTTGCTTCACCTTTCTGTGGTTTTTTGGGTCATTATTATGCACGTTTCTTCTCCTCATACACCTGGCTTACTGCAGGGTTGGAGGAAGGAAAAAAAGCCAAAAAGAATCATTTGGGATGGAAACATCTCCAGCTGAAATTCCCCCCTGGAAGCCCTTTCATTGTTGATTACAAGCAGACCCGCGAGCAGCACGGATTTTAATTCTGAGCGTCTTCTGGTGTTAAAAACCTGCCTTTGTTTCCAAGCTTCTTCGTTTTTCCTGTTGTGGTTTTTTTTTTAATTATTTTTTGTGCTTCTGTTTAACACTCAGAAAGCTCCAGGCACTCAGATTTCCCTTTGTGCCTTCAAACACCACCAGGAGCAGAGCAGCACTTGTGGCTGAGAAATCAAAGCTGCCTGTACCAGCTAGACTGGTGGGAGAAGAGACAAAGGCAGGATGCTGGGATGGTGGGAGGCACTTTTTGGGGGGATTTTTCTTGGATTCCACCTGTGCTTTTGGGGTGCTGAGGTTTTGAGAGGCTGGTGGAGTTGTTGTGCCAGCTGTGTGCCAGGTCCCTCCTCAGCAGCGTGGGCAGTGGGTGAGGGAGGGAATTCTGCCCTGCTCAGGTGAGACCCCCCCACCTGCAGAGCTGCTGGAAAGAATCCTGAGGAGGTGACAGAGATGCTCTGAGAGTGGAGCCCCTCTGGAGCCAGGCTGGGAGAGCTGGGGGTGCTCCCCTGGAGAAGAGAAGGATCCAGGGAAACCTCAGAGCCCCTGCCAGGGCCTAAAGGGGCTCCAGGAGAGCTGGAGAGGGACCGGGGACAAGGGATGGAGGGACAGGACACAGGGAATGGCTTCCCACTGCCAGAGGGCAGGGATAGATGGGATATTGGGATGGAATTCCTGGCTGGGAGGCTGGTGAGAGGCTGTGATGGAATTCCCAGAGCAGCTGGATCCCTGCAAGTGTCCCAGGCCAGGCTGGACACTGGGGCTTGGAGCACCCTGGGATAGTGGAAGGTGTCCCTGCCCATGGCAGGGGCTGGGATGAGACAATCCTGAAGGTCCCTTCCTAGAAACCCTCTGGATTTTCAGGGCATGTCTGGGAATGGAGCACAGGGCTCCCCATTTAGTCTCTTTTGAAGCAGGTTGGCCTCACCCTGTCCTGTCCCTGCTGCTGTCACCACGGGTGCCCAGGTCACAGCACCAGCCTTTCAGCAGCTCCCTCACTGCAAAATCCTCCCTTGCCTGCCAGGGGAAAAAAAAAAACAAAAACATGGAAGGGTTTAAATATAGCACGTCTGGGGTTATTTTAACTCGCCTTTTAATTTTCAGCTCTCCAGCTTTGGGTGTTGCAGCTTTCCTCTGTAATTAAAAGGGTGAGGAGCTTCCTCTGCTCTGCAGCAAAGAAAGGCCCAAACCACCCTCGTGGGTGTCCCCTTCCAGTGCCATGGCTCCCAAACTTTTGGGGTTTTCCCCGTGTTCCCAGCAGTGCTTTCTGCCCAGCACGGTGTGGGGCAGCTGGTGTGGGGAAATCATTAACCAGGATTTTCCTGGGCTCCACCTGGCAAATTCCAGCTGCCTTTTGTCCTCCCCAGAGGAGATGGCTCAGCCTTCCTGCCTGGTTCCATGCACCTCATCCCGAATCTGAGATCTCCAAAATCCCTGGTTCTGTGCACCCCAATCCCCTGGGGCTGCATGTCCCAGCTTTGAGGGTTTCACCTGGCTCCATGCACCCCGTTTCCCCAGCGCTGTGCACCCCAGCATTCCCTGCCTCCATGTACCCCAATCCTCTGAACTGCTGTGTCCTGGTCCCCGGGCTCCATCACCCCAATATCCCCCAGCCTGCTGTGCTTTGGTCCCCTGGCTCCCTGCACCCCAAATCCCAGGCTCCCTGCACCCCCATGCCCTGGGTGAGGCTGTACCCCAGTGCCATGGCTCAGTGCACCCCAATGCCCTCAGTGCACCCCAATCCCCCAGCTCTGTGCCCCCCCATGCCTTGACCCAGGCTGTACCCCAACCCTCAGGTTCCAGACACCCCCAATCCCTCTGGTCAGTGCCCCCCAGTCCCCAAGTCCCAGCTCCCCAATCCCCCAGGCTCCCCAACCCTCTGCCTCAGTGCTCCCCAATCCCCTGGGCACCCCAATCCCTGGCCCACTGCTCTATAATCTCCCTGCTCAGCGCTCCCCAAACTTCAGCTCCAGGCTCCCCATTCCCATTCCCAGGTTCCCCAATCCCCTTGCTCCTCAGTCCCAATTCCCGGTTTCCCCAATGCCCTCGCTCCCCAATCCCCATTCCCAGCTCTCCAATCCCCTCACTCCCCTCTCCCAGCTCCCCAGTCCCCATTCCTGGTCTTCCCAGTCCCCTCGCTCCCCAGTCCCGGTCTGTCTCCCCATTCCCAATCTCCAATCCCCAATCCCCATTCCCGGTGTCCCCAGTCTCCATTCCTGCTGTCCCCAGTCCCCTCGCTCCCCAGTCTCGTTCTACCCATTCCCAATTCCCCATTCCCCATTTCCACTCTCCCTAATCCCCGTTCCCGGTGTCCCCAATCCCCATTCCCGGTGTCCTCAGTCCCCAGTCTCGTTCTGCCCATTCCCAATTCCCCAATCCCCATTTCCAATTCCCCATTCCCGGTGTCCCCGGTCCCCATTCCCGCTCTCCCCATTCCCGGTCTCCCCAATCCCCATTCCCGGTGTCCCCATTCCCCATTCCCCCTCTCCCCAGTCCCCTCGCTCCCCAGTCTTGTTCTGCCCATTCCCAATTCCCTATTCCCCATTCCCCAATCCCGGTCTCCCCATTCTCAATTTCCCATTCCTATTCTCCCTAATCCCCGTTCCCGGTCTCCCTAATCCCCATGCCCGGTGTCCCCAGTCCCCATTCCCGCTCTCCCCAGTCCCCATTCCCCTTCTCCCCGATCTCGATTCCCGCTCTCCCCATTCCCGGTGTCCCCATCCCCGCTCTCCCCATTCCCCATCCCCGCTCTCCTCATTCCCGGTGTCCCCATGCCCGCTTTCCCCATTCCCGGTATCCCCATTCCCGGTATCCCCATTCCCCATCCCCGCTCTCCCCATTCCCGGTGTCCCCATTCCCGGTGTCCCCATTCCCCATTCCCGCTCTCCCCATTCCCGGTGTCCCCATCCCCGCTCTCCCCATTCCCGGTGTCCCCATTCCCGGTGTCCCCATTCCCCATCCCCGCTCTCCTCATTCCCGGTGTCCCCATGCCCGCTTTCCCCATTCCCGGTATCCCCATTCCCGGTATCCCCATTCCCCATCCCCGCTCTCCCCATTCCCGGTGTCCCCATTCCCGGTGTCCCCATTCCCCATTCCCCGCTCTCCCCATTCCCGGTATCCCCATCCCCGCTCTCCCCATTCCCGGTGTCCCCATTCCCGGTGTCCCCATTCCCCATCCCCGCTCTCCTCATTCCCGGTGTCCCCATGCCCGCTTTCCCCATTCCCGGTATCCCCATTCCCGGTATCCCCATTCCCCATCCCCGGTATCCCCATTCCCGGTGTCCCCATCCCCGCTCTCCCCATTCCCGGTGTCCCCATTCCCCATTCCCGCTCTCCCCATTCCCGGTGTCCCCATGCCCGCTTTCCCCATTCCCGGCGTCCCCATTCCCGGTATCCCCATTCCCCATCCCCGCTCTCCCCATTCCCGGCGTCCCCATTCCCGGTGTCCCCATTCCCCATCCCCGCTCTCCTCATTCCCGGTGTCCCCATGCCCGCTCTCCCCATTCCCGGCGTCCCCATTCCCGGTGTCCCCATTCCCCATCCCCGCTCTCCTCATTCCCGGTGTCCCCATGCCCGCTCTCCCCATTCCCGGTGTCCCCATTCCCCATCCCCGCTCTCCCCATTCCCGGTGTCCCCATTCCCGGTATCCCCATTCCCCATCCCCGCTCTCCCCATTCCCGGTGTCCCCATTCCCGGTGTCCCCATCCCCGCTCTCCCCATTCCCGGTGTCCCCATTCCCGGTGTCCCCATGCCCGCTCTCCCCATTCCCGGTGTCCCCATTCCCGGTATCCCCATTCCCCATTCCCGGTGTCCCCATTCCCGGTGTCCCCATCCCCGCTCTCCCCGCTCCCCCGGCTCCCCTTTCCCGGCTCCAGGCTCCTCCCGCGCCGTTCCCGGCAGGAAGCAGCCGCAGCCAATCGTGCCGGGGCCGCCGCCCGCTGCCCTCGCTGCCTGCTCCGCGGGCCCGGTGAGTGCCGGGGCGGCCCCGGGGGCGGCCCGGGGGGCTCGGGGGGTGCGGGCTGGGGCCGGTAACGGGGCGGCCCCGCCGCTCCCCCGCCGCTGGAGCCGCCCCGCTGCCCCTGCCCCTCCCGCGGGCCGCGGCTGGGCGCCGGGCGGGGTTCCGGGACGGACGGAGGGAGAAAGGAAGGGAGGGAGGAATGGAGCGGAATGGAATGAATGGGGGTCCCCCGCGCCGGGACAGGAGCCCCGAGGGGCTTGGGGGGCTGCGGGGGTGCCCCGGCCCGGTGCGGAGCGGTCCCGGGGAGAGGCGGGGACCCGGCGCCGGGGTGGGTGCAGGGGAGGTGGCACCCCGGGATGCTTGGGAATCCGATGGGAAACGCCCTCTTGGGTATCCAGGGCTGAACGCGCCCCGCGCGTGGGACACGGTCCCGAGGGGAAGCGCTGGTTCCCCTTTTCCCCGTTCCCAAACAAGGGATAACCCACCCGCCCTTCCTCCGGGCCATCCTGAATCCCAGTCCCTTCCTCCCGGCAAGGATCACCACGAATCCTTGTCCCTTCCTTCTGTCAGGTATTGCACCCCAAATCCTCGTCCCTTCCTCCTTCCCAGTATTGCACCCCAAATCCTCATCCTTTCCTCCTTCCCAATATTGCACCCCAAATCCCAATCCCTTCCCAGTATTGCACCCCAAATCCTCATCCTTTCCTCCTTCCCAATATTGTACCCCAAATCCCAATCCCTTCCCAGTATTGCACCCCAAATCCTCATCCTTTCCTCCTTCCCAATATTGCACCCCAAATCCCAATCCCTTCCCAGTATTGCACCCCAAATCCTCATCTTTTCCTCCTTCCCATTATTGCACCCCAAATCCTCCTCCCTTCCTTCTTCCCAGTATTGCACCCCAAATCCTCGTCCCTTCCCTCTTCCCAGTATTGCACCCCAAATCCTCATCCCTTCCCAGTATTGCACCCCAATTCCTCGTCCCTTCTTCCTGCCCTGAAGGTGTCGCCCTGAATCCTCGTCCCTTCCTAACCCCAAACACCACACCCCGAATCCCCGATGGGATTTGGGGGCTGTGTCCCATCTTTCCACACCCCCATCCCCACAGAGTCCCAAGTGAGGGATTGCTGCTGCACGCCCAGAAGTTGAGCGGGAACTAAAAATAGTCCCGAGCAGAGCCGGACTCTTGGCTCGAGGAAAGGGACAGAGGCGGGGCTGACCCAGGCACCCCAAAAACTGGGATCGAGCTGGACTGGGAGACAAGGACTTCTCCCTGCATCTGGAGGTGTTTCCTTGACACCTCAGGGTGATAAACTGGCAGTGGATAATTTGGGGATTATAAAACAATAGGGAACGGGTGACATATGGTTCCCGGGGGATTAATTATTCCTTGGGTTTCTGGAGGGTTCAGCCATCCCTGGCACTTCCCAGGGAAGTTTTTGGGGGATTCCTTATATCCCAGCTTGAGTTCAGGTCTTTTGTGCTTGGGGAAACTGGGTCACGGCACGGTGACACTCCTGTCTGCAGCAGGAGGGTTGGGGACACGGGTGTCCCCTTCCTGTGACACCCCTGAGCTGGCCTGGCAGGAACTGAAGGTCACCAAACCTGGAAAAGAGGATTTGTTTAACATGCCCAGGGAAAGGGAAGGATTCCAAGGGGGATGAGTCAGGGTTTTCCTCTCCTGGGTAGTGATGCCCCATTGCTCTTTCCCATCTTTCTCCTTCCCGGCAGCCTGGGATGTGTCCAGTTGGGAAAAGTTATGGATAGGGGTAAGAGGAAAAACCTGGATAATTCCTTTTACCTCATGCTTTGGAGGGAAGGAGAGGGGAAGCTCTCTTAGGGCTCTTGGGGTAGAAATGGGCCTCAGTTTCCCCATTCCCTGTGCCTCAGTTTCCCCTTTGTGTCTCGGTTCCTCTCCTTGTGTCTCAGTTTCTTCTTGTGCCTCAGTTTCCCTCTAAACTTCAGTTTCCCCCATAAGTCAGTTCCCCCTTTTTTCCCCTTTGTGCCTTTTTCCCCCATTCCCTGTGCTCCAGTTTCCCCCTTGTGCCTCAGTTTCCCCCATTCCTTGTGCCTCAGTTTTCCCCACTTGTGCCTCAGTTTCCCCCATTCCTTGTGCCTCAATTTTCTCTTCTGCCTCAGTTTCCCTCTATACTTCACTTTTCCCATACCTCAGCTTCCCCTTGTGCCTCACTTTCCCCATTCCCTGTGCCCCAATTTCCCTTTGTGCCTCATTTTCCTCATTTCCTGTGCCTCAGTTTTCCCCATTCCCTGTGCCTCAGTTTCCCCCATTCCCTGTACCCTTTTCACCCCTTGTGCCCCAGTTTCCCTTCGTGCCTCAGTTCCCCCATTCCCTGTGCCTCAGTTTCCCCCTTGTGCCTCAGTTTCCCCCATGGGAGCTGAGCTGAGCCGCCCTTTGGTGCTCCCGTTTTCCCAGTTGAAGGGGATTTAGGGAATGCGGCCGTTCCCGCTACACCCCAGGAACGCGGTGCCGTGACCCCACAGATGTGACAATGCCAGTGCCAGGGGACAGGGAGGGGACACAGCGGGACCCTGGGATGTGCTGGGACAGGGACAGGGACAGGACACAGTGGGTCCCTGGGATGGGCTGGGACAGGGACAGGGAGGGGACAGGGACAGGACACAGTGGGACCCTGGGATGTGCTGGGACAGGAATAGGGACAGGACACAGTGGGACCTTGGGATGTGCTGAGACAGGGAGGGGACACAGCGGATCCCTGTGATGGGCTGGGACAGGGATAGGGACAGGACACAGCGGATCCCTGGGATGTGCAGGGACAGGGACAGGACACAGCGGATCCCTGTGATGGGCTGGGATAGGGAGGGGACACAGCGCGTCCCTGTGATGGGCTGGGACAGGGACAGGGACAGGACACAGCGGATCTCTGGGATGTGCTGGGATAGGGAGGGGACACAGCGGGTCCCTGTGATGGGCTGGGACAGGGAGGGGACACAGCGGATCCCTGTGATGGGCTGGGACAGGGACAGGGACAGGACACAGCGGATCCCTGGGATATGCTGGGATAGGGAGGGCACACAGCGGGTCCCTGTGATGGGCTGGGACACGGAGGGGACACGGAGGGGACAGGGAGGGGACACGCCGTGTTGCCGCTGTCCCGAGCTCATTCCAGCCGCGAGAGGAGCGCAGGTCACGCGGATTTTCGGGAATCCAGCGCCGCCGCCAGCGGGACCGGGCACTTTGCCTTCACCTTCCCCACATCCAGCTCCGGTTTAATTCCCCTTTTCCGGGACAGTCCCATCCCGGAGATTTTCCTGCCGCGGGCAGGGATGAGCCTCGCTCCCCTGGAGCCGCTGCCGGAGCTGGGAATCCTCAACCCTTTCCCTTTGAGCTGTTCCCGTTGGGTTTGGAGCGAAATTCCAGAGCCTGGGAGCGAGCTGCTCTTGGAGCACGGGGGTGGAACGGCCCGGCGCTGCAGGGAGAAGCTGGGAAAGACAGGAACAAAAGGGAAGGGAAGGGAAGGAAGAGGCTCACGTGGCTTCCCCAGGGCACGGCCACCGCCTCCGGAGCTGCCGCCGGCTCCGTCGGGTCGGCCCGGGAATGCAGCGATCCCCCGGCCCGTGCCAGGCTGGAGCCGAACCCCTTCCCATGGTTTCTGGCGGGGTGGGTGTTCCCTGGGAATGGCTGCCATGGGATCCCTTCCCTGGCTCGGTGTCCCTCCTTCCCAGCACCATCCCAGCGTTTCCTTGTGTTTTTCCCTCAGCTCGGGGTTCTCAGGGAGGAGCCTTCCCGCGAGGATTCCCGGGGCCGTGCCCGCTCCCGTTTCCTCATCCCGAGTTTTCCCGTGCCGAGGATGCTCTTCCCACTGCTCATCCTGGTGCTCGGCCCGGCAGGTGAGTGGGGCTGGGGGGGCTGGACATGTCCCCAGTGCCACCCGTGTCCCGACAAAGCTGTGCCCCGGGGTGGCAGCGTTCGTGCTCCGTGGGTGACAGCCCCTGGTGGCAGCTCGCAGCAGGGGACACCTCCTTGCCGGTGCCTCGGGAGGACTCAGTCCTGATGGATTTCACTTCCCGGGAGAGCTGTTGGCAGCGCTGCTGCAGTTCCAGCCGGGCTGGCTCCCGGCGTTTCTTTTTATCCGGAGATGCTCGGGATGTGCCCGGGGCCAGGCCGGCTGCCAGTGCCCTTGTCCTGCCTGTCTGTCCGTCCCAGCACGGGATCTTCCCAAAAATTCCCTGTCCCAACCCTGCCCTCATCCCCATGCGGGAAGTATTACAAGGGATGGGGCTGGAGTCTTTCCATAGCACTGGGATGGGGCTGGAATCTGCCTTGGAAGTGGGGAGGGACTGGAGTCATGCCATGACACTGGGATGGGGCTGGAATCATTGCATGGCACTGGGATG
Source organism: Acridotheres tristis (assembly GCA_037013685.1). Classification (NCBI taxonomy): domain Eukaryota; kingdom Metazoa; phylum Chordata; class Aves; order Passeriformes; family Sturnidae; genus Acridotheres; species Acridotheres tristis. Next base: position 19,056,040 of record CM072897.1, on the reverse strand, counting down.
AGTCGGAATTATTCCATGGCACTGAGATGGGGCTGGAATAATTCCATGGCACTGCGATGTGGCTGGATTTGTTGGAATCATGCCATAGCACTGGGATGAGTTGGAATTGTTGGAATCATTCCATGGCACTGGAATGTGGCTGGAGTCATGCCATGGCACTGGGATGGGACTAGAATCATTGGAATCATTCCATGGCACTGGGATGAGTTGGAATCATTCCATGGCAGTGAGGTGGAACTGGAGTCATGCCATAGCACTGGGATAAGTTGGAATCATTCCATGGCACTGGGATGTTGCTGGAATCATTGCATGGCACTGGGATGAGATGGAATCATACCATGGCACTGGGATGGGGCTGGAATCATTGGAGTCATTCCATGGCACTGGGATGGGGTGGAATCATTCCATGGCAATGAGATGGGGCTGGAGTCATTCCATGGCACTGGGATGAGTTGGAATTGTGCCATAGCACTGGGATAAGTTGGAGTCATGCCATGGCACTGGAATGTGGCTGGAATAATTGGAATAATTCCATGGCATTGGGATAAGCTGGAATAATTGCATGGCACTGGGATGAGTTGGAATCATTCCATAGCACTGGGATGAGTTGGAATCATTCCAAGGCAGTGGGATGAGTTGGAATCGTGCTGTGCCACTCCTGTTGGCACTGTGCTGGAGCACTGATGCCACCTAGAGCCTGCCAGCCTGGCCAGTGCTGGCTCCCCCTGGGCACCGTGTCCCCACCGCTGCCACCCGCTGTCCTGTCTCCTTGGGGACAATCCAGGCTCTGTGTCCCAGTGCAGGTTTGGGTGCCCGTGGCTGCTCCTGGGTGCTCCTGGCAGCTGCCGGTGCCCCAGTTTGGTGCTGGCTGTGGGACTGTCCCCCTTCCAGCAAGGTGGCATGGCTGGGGACAGTCCTGAGATGCCGCCTGCCCACGAGTCCCTCCCATGGGCATCCCTCAATTTCCTTGGACTCTCTCCAGCTGGAAAATTCAGGAGGTGCTCCTGGATGTGTCCCAGCGCGTCCTCACGCCCTCCCACAGGTGCCGTGGAGATCCAGGTGCCGGAGGAGCCCGTGGTGGCCCTGTTCGGCCACGATGCCACCCTGCACTGCTCCTTCTCACCCGATGCCAACTTCAGCGTGGCCGAGCTGAGCCTCATCTGGCAGCTGACCGACACCAAGAGCCTGGTGCACGGCTTCTCCGGGGGCCACGACCGGCTGCAGGACCAGGGCCGGGGCTACACCAACCGCACGTCCCTGTTCTATGACCAGCTGGCCCTGGGCAACGTGTCCCTGCTGCTGCGGCGAGTGCGGATCCAGGACGAGGGCAGCTTCACCTGCTTCGTGCGCGTGCGCGACTACGACAGCGCCGCCGTCGTGCTGCAGGTGGCAGGTGAGGAGGGGGCTGCGGCATGGACAGGTGTGCTGGGGGTCCCTAAAGGTGAGAGGAGGGGGCTGCAGCCTGGCCAGGTGTGCTGGGGGTCCCTAAAGGTGAGGAGGGGGCTGCAGCCTGGCCAGGTGTGGTGGGCGTTCCTAAAGGTGAGGAGGGGGCTGCAGCCTGGCCAGGTGTGGTGGGGGTCCCTGAAGGTGAGAGGAGGGGTCTGCAGCTTGGCCAGGCTTGGTGGGGGTCCCTAAAGGTGAGCAGGGGTCTGTCTGCAGTGTGGCCAGCCTTGCTGGGGGTCCCTAAAGGTGAGAGGAGGGGGCTGCAGCCTGGCCAGGTGTGGTGGGCGTTCCTAAAGGTGAGGAGGGGGCTGCAGCCTGGCCAGGTGTGGTGGGGGTTCCTAAAGGTGAGGAGGGGGCTGCAGCATGGACAGGTGTGGTAGGAGTTCCTAAAAGTGAGAGGAGGGGGCTGCAGCATGGACAGGTGTGGTGGGGTCCCTAAAAGTGAGGAGGGGGCTGCAGCGTGGCCAAGCTTGGTGGGGGTCCCTAAAGGTGAGGAGAGGTCTGTCTGCAGTGTGGCCAGCCTTGCTGGGGGTCTCTAAAGGTGAGGAGGGGTCTGCAGTGTGGCCAGGTGTGCTGGGGATTCCTAAAGGTGAGGAGGGGGCTGCAGCCTGGCCAGGCTTGGTGGGGGTCCCTAAAGATGAGATCAGGGGTCTGCAGGGTGACCAGGCTTGCTGGGGGTTCCTCCTGACACTGGGGATCAATGGCTGCACCTCCCCAAAATAATCCCTGGGGAGTAGAGTGTGATCCGTGCCCTGTCGTGATGGAGAGGGTCCCAGCCAAGGGGCCACCTCAACCAGCAGTGACCCTGAGCTGGGGTTTGTGAGCTGGGTGAGCCCATCCTGGGGCTGGCAGTGACCCCGAGGATGGGTTTATCCCCTGCTGGGGCTCACAGTGACCCCGAGGATGGGTTTATCCCCTGCTGGGGCTGGCAGTGACCCCGAGGATGGGTTTATCCCCTGCTGGGGCTGGCAGTGACCCCGAGGATGGGTTTATCCCCTGCTGGGGCTCACCCAGCTCCCCATCCCAGCCCTCACACCATCCCCCCCTTGTCCCCACAGCTCCCTACTCCAAGCCCAGCGTGCACCTGGAGCCCAGCAAGGACCTGAAGCCGGGTGACGTGGCCGTGGTGACATGCCACGCCTCCCGCGGGTACCCGCAGGCCAGCGTGCTGTGGCAGGACAGCCGGGGTGCCAACCTGACCTCCAATGTCACCACGTCTCAGGTGGCCAACGAGGAGGGGCTGTTCGAGGTGCACAGTGTCCTGCGAGTGCTGGTGGAGCCCAGCGTCACCTACTCGTGCCTGGTGCTCAACGCCGTGCTGCAGCAGCATGGCCACGCCTCTGTCACCATCACGGGTGAGCCCTGGGGCTGGGGAGGTGGCCGTGGTGACACTGGCACCCAGAGTCACCCAGGAGGGGCTGAGGAGGTGGCCGTGGTGGCACTGACACCCAAAGCCATTGAGGACGGGCTAGGAGAAGTGGCCGTGGTGGCACTGGTACCCAAAGCCATCCAGGAGGGGCTGGGGGAGGTGGCCATGGTGACACTGGTACCCAAAGCCATCCAGGAGGGGCTGGGGAGGTGGCCATGGTGACACTGGTACCCAAAGCCATCCAGGAGGGGCTGGGGAGGTGGCCATGGTGACACTGGTACCCAAAGCCATCCAGGAGGGGCTGGGGAGGTGGCCATGGTGACACTGGCACCCAAAGCCATCCAGGAGGGGCTGGGGAGGTGGCCATGGTGACACTGGCACCCAGAGCTATCGAGGAGGGGCTGGGGAGGTGGCCGTGGTGGCACTGACACCCAGAGTCACCCAGGAGGGGCTGGGGAGGTGGCCGTGGTGACACTGGCACCCAAAGCCATCCAGGAGGGGCTGGGGAGGTGGCCATGGTGACACTGGCACCCAAAGCCATCCAGGAGGGGCTGGGGAGGTGGCCATGGTGGCACTGACACCCAGAGTCACCCAGGAGGGGCTGGGGGAGGTGGCCGTGGTGACACTGGCACCCAGAGCTATCGAGGAGGGGCTGGGGAGGTGGCCGTGGTGACACTGGCACCCAAAGCCACCCAGGGTGACCTTTAGGTCCTCCATGGTGACATTGCCCTGGCGTGGCAATTCCTGGGGCCTGGGTCATGATCCATCCTGGATATGGGAGCACCCTCAGTGGTGGATCATCCTGGGTGTTGGGATCACCTTGGGTGTGTGATCACCCTGGATATGGGATCACCCTGGATGTGGGATTGGTCACCCTGGATATGGGGTCACCCTGGATGTGGGGTTACCCTGGATATTGACCCATCCTGGATATGGGGTCACCCTGGATCATCCTGGGTGTTGGAATCACCCTGAGTGTTTGATCACCCTGGATATAGCCTCATCCTAGATGTGGGATTGGTCACCCCGGATGTGGGGTCACCCTGGATGTGGGGTCGCTCTGGATATTGACCCATCCTGGATGTGGATATTGAACCATCCTGGATGTGGGGTCACCCTGGATCATCCTGGGTGTTGGGATCACACTGGGTGTTGGGTCACCCTGGATATGGGGTCATCCCGGATGTAGGGTCATCCTGGATCATCCTGGGTGTTTGATCACCTTGGGTATTCACCCTGGATGCGGGATCACCCTGGATGTGGGGTCACCCCGGATTTTGACCCATCCCAGATGTGGGGTCACCCCCGAATATTGACCCATCCCGGATGTGGGGTCACCTGGATGTGGGGTCACTCTGGATGTGAGGTCACCTGGATGTGGGGTCACCCCGAATATTGACCCATCCCGGATGTGGGGTCACCCCCGAATATTGACCCATCCCGGATGTGGGGTCACCTGGATGTGGGGTCACTCTGGATGTGGGGTCACCTGGATATGGGGTCACCCCGAATATTGACCCATCCCGGATGTGGGGTCACCCCCGAATATTGACCCATCCCGGATGTGGGGTCCCCCCAGCTCCCAGCACAGCCCAGGTGCTGATCCAGGCGCTTTTCCCTCCCTCCCCGCAAGGCCAGCCCCTGGCATTCCCGGCGGTGGCGCTGTGGGTGACAGTGGCCCTGGCCGTGTGCGTGGTGGTGCTGCTCGGTGTCCTGGCCTTCGTGTGCCACCAGAAAATCCGGGAGAGCTGCCGGGAGGATGAGGAGCGCACAGGTAAATCCAGGGAAGGGCTGGGAAGGGGATGGGTGTGGCTGAGGGACACTGCGGGAGTGGCACTGTGACTCCTGTCCCCTTTTTCCTGCTCCTGGTTCCCACAGCCAGCACATCTCCAGTGCCTCTGGAAACAGCTCCAGGCTCCTTTCCCACATCCTGCTCCCATTTGGGCTGTATTTCACATTTTTACAGGGGGGTGTTTGCACCAGAGGGGGATTAATTCCCAAAAAAGCTCCCAGAAGGGCTGGGGAAGCAGCTCTGCCACCCTTTGTTCCATGGATTTTGCTCCCAGTTTCCCACTGCTGCCTGTACACCCTCGGGAATCACCTTTTTTCCATGAATTTTGCTCACCAGGAGCCTCTTCCCGGCAGCCTGGGAAGCAGGGACAGCGATTTTTCCTGCTGGGAATGGCAGCAGGGGGTGGGAAGCTCCCAGGATCTTGCTGGAGGGAAGGAAGGGCTGTGGGAGCATCCCAAAGTTTGGGGGATCCAGGGATCTGTGCTAAAAACACGGATGTCCCTCAGAGCTGTGGCTTCTCCTGTTGGGATTTTTAGGAATGTGCTGCCCTGGCTGGGGGGGGACACTCCTGTGGAAAGCCCAGGATGCTCCAAGGGGCACCCACAGAATCCCAGGAATGGGGTTTGGTGAGGGTTTCCCACCTCTGGATCATTGTTTTCCAGGGCCAGAGGAGCGGGATGAGGAGGGGGAGGAGCCCAAGACAGGTGGGTGCCCGATCCTGGTTTGGGGTGGTGCTCTGGGTGCTCGGCCCCTTCAGTATTCCCAATTTTTCTGACACCCCTGACCTGGCAGATCCCGGATAAAACTCCCCATTCCTTAATAAAATCTCCCAGTTCCCGTATAAAACCTCCCAATTCCTTAATAAGCCTCCCCATTCCTTAATTAAATCTCCCAGTTCCCAAATAAAACCTCCCTATTCCTTCATAAAATGACAGAATTCCATAATAAAACCTCCCAATTCCTTCATTTTCCAGTATCCAGCAGGTCCATGATGCTCCTAGGGATTCCCTTTATCCACTGAACATGTTCCACAGGAGCAAACCCTTGGAATTCTGTGGGGAAATTGGAAATGGGTGCAGCTCTTGGGGTTTATTCCCCAAAAAATGGGATCTTGGAGCCATTTCCTTTGGGAAGGGGATGGGATTAACCCTTGGGAAGGTCATGGGATTGACCACGGGATATTTTTCCCTTTCCCCAGCTCTGCAGCTGCTGGAAAACGTGGAGAGCAGAGAGGGTGAGTGGATGAATCCGGGATAATTCCCGGGTCCCTGGCCACGTTTTCTCCCTAAAATCCACATGGGAAACATTTATCGGGTTTTGGGGGGGATTTTCCCCTCCCTATTTCCATTTTCCCCGGGTTTTCCATCAGCATTTCCCATATTATGGATTCCCAGCTCCCGTTTCCAGCCTGGTTTGGGCTGTGCTGGCTTGTCCCAGCATCCAGCAGCTCCTGCATCCCTCATCCCTCCTTTTCCCGGCCACTCTGGGACTGGAAAAAGCAAAAAGCCTTCTGACACCCAACCCTGGAAGGAATTCGGGGTTTTTTAGATGTTTCCATGGATTTGCTGGGGTTGGTGCTGCCATTCCAGGGAGCCCACAGAGCTCCCAGCAGCATCCTGGTGCTGAATTCCAGCTGGAATTCCATGGGAATTGACACCTCAGCTCCTGGTGGTGCCTTTCCCTTTTCTCCCAGCCTCCAGCCCCCTCCCATCCCAGCCTGGAAAAGGCTCCAGAGTTTTCCAAACCTGCTCAATCCCAGCTCCTTCCAGTCCCCAAATCCTGATGTTTCTGCTTATTCCCTCCCTCACCATCGGATCAGAGCTTGCCCTCTGCTGCTGCTGAATCCCTGCTGATTTTACTATGGGGAATTGCCACTTCCTACTTTTATTGTTGGGAATTAACCCTTCCCAATTATTTTATGTCCTCGGGAATGACCCTTCTTTCCCTCACTTCCCAACCCTGTGGCTTCCCATTCCCGGTGCGAATCCCACTTTTCCAGCAGAAACAAGGCTGGAATATCAACATCTGGAATTTCCAGCCAGGAGTGGGGATGAAGGGATAAAACCACGCCTGGGAGTGAATCCCAGGGTCTGGAGCAGCCTGGAGAGGGGGGAGCCCGTTTTTCCTGAGAGCTGCTGCGGCCCCAATAATTCATTAATTCATTAATTCATTAATTCATTAATTCATTAATCCCAGCCTGGGGGTTCTCTTTTGCCGGGCCTGGCGGTCACGGTGTTTTTCCTCTCCGTTCCCTTTCCCTCTCCCAGGTCAGGAGCAGGAGCTCGATTGACGGCAGCGGGGCCCCCCCGGAGCCCCAGCCCCGCCTGGATGTCCCCGAGCGGGGACAACCCCGGGGTGCCCCGGCAGGGAGGACCCGGAGCTGCTGCCCCCCCAATCCCAATCCCATTCCCTGCCTCCCTTCCAGGCCTGGCCCGTCCTTCCCAGGGAAACACGGGGTGAGGAGCTGTCCCTGTGTGTCCGTGTCCCTCTGTTTGTCCCCGTGTGGGGACATCCCGCTCTTCCCTGCTCCGGGTGCTGCCCAGGGTGCCTTTCCCTGCCTTCCTGAGCCTGGAGCCTCGGGAATGCCGAGGGGGGATCCGGGATTGGGGCTGGCATCTCCCGCTGGATGTGGGGACGCTCCTTGTCCCATGTGCCACACGCGTGTCCCTCCGCTCTCCTTCTGGCCTTAAACTCTGCTGGGTCCTGGCTGGGTTTGTCCCACCGGGAACGATCCCAGGGCATTTTTGGGAAGGGAGGGGCACGGGGGCACCCGCTGGCCGGGTGCTGTGGGGACAGCTCTGGGGACATCCCCAGCTCGTTATTCCCCTGCGATTGGGGGATGTCCCGGGGTCCCCCCAGTGCTGTCGGGGACACGGGTGCACCCCAAGTGCTGCTGGAATGTCCCTGTCCCACTGCTGCTCCCGCTCCGGAGTGGGGGAAGTCCCCAAGGGCTCCTTGGGTCGAGTCCTTCTTGAAAACCCGGGATCTGGAGGGTTTCTCGTGCCTTGACAAATAAATTTGGGACCGTGTCGGTCGATCCTTCCCGGCTCCGTGTGCTCTCCGGGATGGGTCGGGATTCCTGGAGGAAAAGCTTTCAGTGCCTGGTGCAGCCCTGTCCTGACCCAGCCTCTGGCACCGGGGGCCAACCCAGGCATCCCTGTCCCTCATCCCTGGGCACATCCTGCAGGAAAATCCCGCAGGGATGCCCGAGCTGGCTCCTGAATTCCATTTTACTGCTGAAATGGAGTGGGAATTCCCGGGGGATCCTTCCCTGGGCTCTTCCTGATATCCCCTATGGCGGATGATTTTTGGTTGTCCTTCCCTGAGCTCTGCATCCTCATGGGAGACATTCCCAAAATCCAGCCCGGGAGCAGCGTGCTGGCCTCTGGCTGGCATCAAGATGCATCCATGCTGGGATTTGATCTCTGGCCAGAGTGAAGAGCAGCTCCATCCTTCCTGAGGTGCCGGGATGGAGCTGGGATCTTCCTGGCCAGAATGGGACCGGTTCTCCTCTCATCCCAGACATCCCTGAGCCAGTGCCTCCAGCTCCCCCAAATCTGCTTTTCCAGAGGCTTCTGCTCCCGGCTTGCAGCCCTGGCCCTGATCCCACCCCCGGGAGAGGGACGTTTATGGATCGTGGGATCAATCCCGTTTTTCTGGGTGGTGGCCACCACTATGGGGTGGCCCTGGGGACGCGCCCTGGGGACAGCGGCACACACAGGAGGTGTCAGTGCTCCCCATTGCTGGGCACAGGGCACTGCAGGGAGGGCCCAGGCCGGGCTGGGCAGCACAAAGGGACGCGGAGCTGAGCTCAGGGCCTGCCTGGGCTGGCTGGGGGCGGCCTCAGCCAATCCCTGACAGCCAATCCCTGACAGCCAATCCCTGACAGCCAATCCCTCACAGCCAATCCCACACAGCCAATCCCACACAGCCAATCCCTGACAGCCAATCCCTGACAGCCAATCCCAGACAGCCAATCCCACACAGCCAATCCCACACGGCCAATCCCAGACAGCCAATCCCCTACAGCCAATCCCTCACAGCCAATCCCTCACAGCCAATCCCCTACAGCCAATCCCACACGGCCAATCCCACACAGCCAATCCCACACAGCCAATCCCAGACAGCCAATCCCACACAGCTAATCCCACACAGCCAATCCCCTACAGCCAATCCCTGACAGCCAATCCCTCACAGCCAATCCCTGACAGCCAATCCCACACAGCCAATCCCTCACAGCCAATCCCACACAGCCAATCCCACACAGCCAATCCCACACAGCCAATCCCAGACAGCCAATCCCACACAGCCAATCCCTCACAGCCAATCCCACACAGCCAATCCCCTACAGCCAATCCCACACAGCCAATCCCTGACAGCCAATCCCAGACAGCCAATCCCCTACAGCCAATCCCACACAGCCAATCCCTGACAGCCAATCCCCTACAGCCAATCCCCTACAGCCAATCCCTCACAGCCAATCCCTCACAGCCAATCCCCTACAGCCAATCCCAGACAGCCAATCCCACACGGCCAATCCCAGACGGCCAATCCCAGACAGGCAATCCCTGACAGCCAATCCCACACAGCCAATCCCACACAGCCAATCCCTGACAGCCAATCCCTCTCAGCCAATCCCTGATAGCCAATCCCTCTCAGCCAATCCCTGACAGCCAATCCCTCCCAGCCAATCCCTGACAGCCAATCCCTCTCAGCCAATCCCTGACAGCCAATCCCTCACAGCCAATCCCACACAGCCAATCCCTGACAGCCAATCCCTCACAGCCAATCCCTGACAGCCAATCCCCTACAGCCAATCCCTCACAGCCAATCCCTGACAGCCAATCCCACACAGCCAATCCCTGACAGCCAATCCCCTACAGCCAATCCCTTACATTATTCCCAAAAAATCCAATCGTATCCAGCCATATCCAGCACAATTTGGGGGAAAATCTCCTTTTCTCTGGTGTTGGATCCAGCAGAATTCCTCTCATCTCATAGTCCCGGCTCCATGATGGCACCTGGAAAAGCTTGGGAATGCAGCTCTGCTGACCTGGATTGAAAGGCAGGTGCCAAGGTGGCATTTTTGTCTCAGAAAAACTTTGGAAAATCCTCGTGCCAGGAATGCTCCAGGTTGGAAATGTGTCCCTGTGGGACCAGGAGCCCGCGGGAAGGACAAGGGAACATTGTCCCAGGAGCAGCTGCTGCTCCAACCCCTTTGGATACCTTGCAAAAACTGGGAAGAAATGCCCAGGGGGGATTTTGAGCTCTAGATTCCTTTGCTTTCCAGAGCTGGACCTGATTTCTTTCCCTGAAAAATCAGCGTTTGGAGGTGGAAAAGCGGGGTGAGGGAGCTCCTGGAAAAGTGGGATTAGGGAGGTCAGGAAAAGCAGGATTTGGGAGCTCAGGAAAAGTGAGATGAGGGAGGTCAGGAAAAGCAGGACTAGGGAACTCAGGAAAAGCAGGATGAGGGAGGTCAGGAAAAGCAGGATTAGGGAACTCAGGAAAAGCAGGATTAGGGAACTCAGGAAAAGTGGGGTTAGGGAGCTCTGGAAAAGCAGAATTTTCCAGTGTTTTCAGCTGGATGAATTTCTCATGGTCAGGGATATTTCCAGCAGAAAACTTGGGATTTGAAGGGGGATGAGTTTCCAAGGCCGGCTCCTCATTCCTGGGGGGGTTTTGGTGATTCCCCTTGTTGTCACTCTTGGAGTTGGGAGTCACATTCCAGTGACATTTCGGTGATATCCCAGGGATATCCTGGAGCCATCCTGATGCCATTCCAACTCCCCTCAGTCAGAAAAGTCCCATCCCACAGATTTTTCCTAAATCAAAAAGGGATAACACATCCGAGGGAAGGGGAATTCCCCCTCCCCTATCCTGCCACATCCTCCAGCATTCCCACATCCCAATCCATGTGCCATTGCTGCCCTCCAGAAATGCTGGATGACCCCTCCTGGCACATCCGTATTGTGGTCTGGATTTCTCTGGGATGGATGATTTATTGACCTCCTTCCATTAAAAAATAGGAAAAAAAAAATTAAAAAAAAAAAAAAATTCCCTGAGCCTGGAAAACCGTCGGGATATCAGGATATTGGGATATTGGGATATTCGTTGCCACCTTCTCACTCGGCGTTTATGAGGAGTACGGATTTATTGAAATATATATTTATATTTATATTTATATTTATATATAGATCTTTTCCAACCCCTTTCCCAGGGATTTTCCCCTCCCCCAAACCCTTCCCAAACCCGGATCCGGGCTCAGTTTTTGTTGGGAATTCTCTGCCTGGCCGGGACGTAGGGCAGCAACGTCTGCGTGCTCTTATCGGCCACGGTCTGGGTGCTGCTGTTCCTCGTGGCCCTGCGGATCGGGATCGTGCCCGGATTCCTCAGGAGCTGTTCCCGAGGCCCCTTCCTGCCGGGATCGTCGGGAATGTCGGCGCCGGCATCGGCGTCGCCGTCGTCGTCGCAGCACAGGGCGTGGTAGAGCACCTTGTCGCTGAAGCGGACGCGCTCCCGCGTCCCCGCCGGCCGCTGCGCCGGCATTTTGGGAACGGCGGCGCTCCCGAAACATTCCTCGCTGGAGGAATCCGGGGTCCCCCCGCCCCCGCGGGGGCCGTTGGCCACGGGGACCCCCCCGTTCATCAGCCGGGCCGGCGGCGGCCGCGGAGGCTCCGGACAATCGCCGGGGTCCGAGGGCGTGGAGGTGTCCAGGAAGGAGCAGAATTCCCAGCTGTCCGAGAGGACGTCGGAGGTGGCGAAATCCAGAGGGCCAAGCTCAAGGCTGGCGCCGCCCCGGTCACTGCTGGACGTGCTGCTGGCCGTGGCCGGAGTCCAAGCGTCCGGCTCCAGGTCCAGAGCGAAGTCCGATGTCAGGCGGTCAATCTGGGACACGACCTGCAGAGATGGGGATGGACACAGGGATGGATGATGGATGATGGATGGATGGATGGATGATGGATGATGGATGATGGATGATGGATGATGGATGGATGATGGATGATGGATGGATGGATGATGGATGGATGATGGATGGATGATGGATGGATGATGGATGATGGATGGATGATGGATGATGGATGATGGATGGATGATGGATGATGGATGGATGATGGATGATGGATGATGGATGATGGATGATGGATGGATGATGGATGGATGGATGGATGATGGATGATGGATGATGGATGATGGATGGATGATGGATGGATGATGGATGATGGATGGATGATGGATGATGGATGGATGATGGATGGATGGATGATGGATGATGGATGGATGGATGATGGATGGATGGATGATGGATGATGGATGGATGATGGATGGATGGATGATGGATGATGGATGATGGATGGATGATGGATGATGGATGGATGATGGATGATGGATGGATGGATGATGGATGATGGATGGATGGATGATGGATGGATGATGGATGGATGATGGATGGATGATGGATGGATGGATGATGGATGATGGATGATGGATGATGGATGGATGGATGATGGATGGATGATGGATGGATGATGGATGGATGATGGATGATGGATGATGGATGATGGATGGATGGATGATGGATGGATGATGGATGGATGATGGATGGATGATGGATGGATGATGGATGATGGATGATGGATGATGGATGATGGATGATGGATGATGGATGGATGGATGGATGATGGATGATGGATGATGGATGATGGATGATGGATGATGGATGATGGATGATGGATGGATGGATGATGGATGGATGGATGGATGATGGATGATGGATGGATGATGGATGATGGATGATGGATGATGGATGGATGATGGATGATGGATGATGGATGGATGGATGGATGATGGATGATGGATGATGGATGGATGATGGATGATGGATGATGGATGATGGATGATGGATGATGGATGGATGGATGATGGATGATGGATGATGGATGGATGGACCCAACTCCTCTCCTTAGAGATTTGCATTATTTTCCCACCCCAAATCTTCCAAGGAAAGTGGGATCCCTCTATCCCTCAAGCTTTGGCTTTGAAGCTTGTTGGGTATGTCCTCAGTAAAGTGTGGAAATCAGGAAAACCCCTTTTTCCCCTTTCAGATCCCTTTTCCTTTTTTTTTTTTTTTTTTTTTAATTCTTTTTGGGAAAAGAAAGGGCTAAATTTGAGAGACTAAAAAAAAGAGGTTTTCTGACCTCTTTATTTTCAGGACAAGGGAAAATTGGGAAGAAGGCTGGGAATCTTTGGGAATACCCCATTACCAAATGGTTCTGCTGGAATGGGATCCTGTCTTTTCCCACTGAGAATTTCAGCGCTGGGACAGCACCAGCATGTCCCTGTCCTTTCCTGGCCTCACAGAGGAGACTGGGATTGAGCAGGGACAGCAGGAAGTGCATCCCAATCCCAATTCCAATCCCAGCTCTGTCCCTCATGGCTGTCCCCATCCCCATCCTGATGCCATCTCGATCCATATCCCATCCTGAGATTGGTGGCTGTCTTGTCTGTCTCTATCACAGTCCTGTCCCCATCCCAATCCTGTCCTCATCCCAATCCCAGCCCCATTCCCAGGACAGCTGTCACTCATGACTGTCCCCATCCTAATCCCAATCCCGGTCCCATCCCGTGACTGGTGTCACTTGTGGCTGTCCCCATCCTGGGATTAGTGTCACTCGGGGCTATTTTTAGGCTCACTCCCTATTTTAAGCTGGGTGTTAAATCCCTCGGTGACACTCGGCTCCTGTGGAGGATTTACACGGAAAGAAGGATTTGGGCTTTGCTCCCCCCCCTTTTCCTCCCTCGCTGAGGCTGGCGGAGCTTTTCCAGCTTGGAGGGGGAAAAATCCCCTCAATTCCTTGGGAATATCCCCAGAGATTCATCCCAAACCTCATCATGTATTTATAGGGAGAAAAATTCCCCCAGTTCCTTGGGAACATCCCCAGGGATTCATCCAAACCCACTTTCCTGCTTGTAGGGGCCCAATTCCCAGGAATCTGGGAAGGATTCATCCCCCACCAGCAGGGGAAGAGGTTTGGGATGAGGGAACTTGGGAGAATTGCCCCCTCCAAGCACATGAGGATGTTTGAGACGAATTCCTGGGGATATTCCCAGGGAATTGTGGGGGATTTCCCCCCCTATAAAGAGGGAGGAAGTTCAGGATGAATCCCTGGGGTTATTCCCAGGGAATTGGGGGGATTTTTTCCCCCTTCAAGCTGGGGAGGAGGTTTGGGATGAGTCCCTGGTGCCAGCCAGGAGCTTCCCAATAAAAACCAGGCTGGAATGTTCCCACCCAGCTCAGGCAGATGTGAAACATCTGGAGCCCCATCCTTGTTTTTATGGGATTTTGGGGATTTTGGCTGCAGACCAGGCCCGAGGGCCCTGCTGGGGTTGGGATTGGTGGCTCCAGATCCCAGATTTTGGGCTGGGATCAGAGGGGTGGGATCTGATGGGCTCCAAAGGGTGGGATCTGATGGGATCAGAGAGTTGAGACATAGGGATCAAAGGGTTGGGATATCGGGATCCAATCCAAAGAGTTGGGATCTGATGGGATCAAAGAATGGGATCTCATGGGATCCAAGGGGTAGGATCCAATGGGATCATTGGATGGGATCTGACAGGATCCAAGGGTGGGGTATGACAGGATCAAAGGGTTGGGATACTGGGATCCAAAGAGCTGGGATCTGATGGGATCCAAGGGATGGGATCTGATGGGATCAAAGAGTTGGGATCTGATGGGATCCAAGGATGGGGTCTGACAGGGTCAAAGGGTTGGGATATTGGGATCCAAAGAGTTGGGATCTGATGGGATCAGAGGGATGGGATCCAATAGGATCAAGGATTTGAGACCCAATGGGATCAAAGGGATGGCATCTGACAGGATCAAAGGGTTGGGATGTTGGGATATTGGGATCCAAAGAGTTGGAATCTGATGGGATCAGAGGGATGGGATCCGATAGGATCAAGGGTTTGAGATCCAATGGGATCAAAGGGATGGGATCTGATGGGATCCAAGGGCTGGGATCTGACGGCCCTTCCATCCCCACAGGGATTTGGGAAGAGGATTGGGAAGTGGATCCAAGCCTGGGATGGGCAGATCCAGGCCTGGGACTGCTTGGGGTGTCCCCTCCCCACATTCCAGAGGTGTGGAATGGTTTTCCCAATCCCAAACCCAACACCTCATCCTCCCAAGGATTTTGGGGTGTATCCCACAATCCTTTGGCTGCTGATCCCATCCAGAGGACCTCTGGCCAGGAATTTTGGGATCCAAAGCTTTTCCATGGAATTCTGGACTGGTTTGGGTTGGAATTCTGAGATCCCTTCCCACTATCCCAGGTTGCTCCAAGCCCCAAAGTCCAGCCTGGCCTGGGACACTCCCAGGGATGGATTTTCCAGCTGATTCCAGGCTGGATCCAACCTGGATCTGTCCAGGACCTAAAATTCCCTGGCCCTATTCCCAAATCATCCCAAAGGCCTTTCCTGGCATCCATTCCTGGAAAAAAGAGCCAAAATCCCCAAACCCAGCTCCCCAAATCCCCCAAATCTACTCCCAAAATCCCCCAAACCCCCAAATCCCAGCTCCCAAAATCCCCCCAAAACTGCTCCCAAAATCCCATACACCCAGCTCCCCAAATCCCCCCGAACCTATTCCCAAAATCCCCAAAACCCAGCTCCCAAAATTTCCCAAAACCCAGTTCCTACGTAATTCCCAACCCTCTCCCAAAGCTGTTGTTTTTGGGATAACAATCCCTGGACCTTCCTGAGCATTCCCGGTTAATCCCCTATTGATCCCAGCATTATTAAGGAATTTATTCTCATTTTTTCCAGGGAAAAGGCTGGGAGGGAACCCTTTGGGGTGCTGGGATCCCGTTGATCCCATTCCAGCAATTCCAGACAGGATGAGCCCTTCCCATGGGAATTTTTTGGGGGGTTGAATGGAAATTTGGGGATTTTTCCATCCAAGGATTTTAATCATTATTTTCCCCAGCACAGAACCCCCGGGAATAATTCTGGACACAAACAGATGGGATGGAAGGAGGGACACTGGGAAAACTGGGATGTCACAAGTCCAGGACACTTTGGTGGCCTTGAGGGGACCCCAATCCATGATCCCACCTCGGCTCGGAGCCACCAGCCAGGAAATTTCCAAAGATTCTGTGGTAGCTCCATGGGGACACCCCAATGTCACAAATCCAGGACACTTTGGTGGCCCTGAGCAGAGGTGGACACTGGGATGGACATTCCAAAGGCTCCATGGGGACAGCCCAGTGTCACCAGAGCCAGGACACTTTGGTGGCCCTGAGGGGACCCCAATCCATGATCCCACCTCGGCTCAGAGCCTCCAGTTGGGGACATCCCAAATCCTTCATGGGGACACCCCAATGTCACAAATCCAGGACACTTTGGTGGCCCTGAGGACACTTTGGTGGCCTTGAGGGGACCCCAATCCATGATCCCATCTCGGCTCGGAGCCACCAGCCAGGAAATTTCCAAAGATTTTGTGGTAGCTCCATGGGGACACCCCAATGTCACAAATCCAGGACACTTTGGTGGCCCTGAGCAGAATGTCCCTGGGATGGACATCCCATGGTGGCTCCATGGGGACACTCCAGTGTCACAAATCCAGGACACTTTGGTGGCCCTGAGGGGACCCCAATCCATGATCCCACCTCAGCTCGGAGCCACCAGTTGGGGACATCCCAAATCCTTCATGGGGACACCCCAATGCCACAAATCCAGGACACTTTGGTGGCCCTGAGCAGAGGTGGACACTGGGATGGACATTCCAAATGCTCCATGGGGACATCCCAGTGTCACAAATCCAGGACACTTTGGTGGCCTTGAGGGGCCCCCAATCCATGATCCCACCTTGGCTCGGAGCCACCAGCCAGGAAATTTCCAAAGATTTTGTGGTAGCTCCATGGGGACACCCCAATGTCACAAATCCAGGACACTTTGGTGGCCCTGAGGGGACCCCAATCCATGATCCCACCTCAGCTCGGAGCCACCAGTTGGGGACATCCCAAATCCTTCATGGGGACACCCCAATGTCACAAATCCAGGACACTTTGGTGGCCCTGAGCAGAGGTGGACACTGGGATGGACATTCCAAAGGCTCCATGGGGACACTCCAGTGTCACAAATCCAGGACACTTTGGTGGCCCTGAGGGGACCCCAAGCCAAACCCATCCCATGAGTTCCCAAAGCCCAAATTCTGTGTGGTTTTGGGAAAAAAACCCCAGAGCCCTGGATTTTGGAATTCTGGGTTATCCTGGTGGGACCGGTGAGATTTAGGTCAAGATCCTGAATTTTGGGATGTTTTGGATAAATTTTGGAATAAAAAAAGGGGAAAATTTGGATCAATAGAGAGGAGAATTTGGCCCAAGAAAGGGGATATTTGGGATAGAAAAAAAGAGAAATTTGGGTCAATAAAAGGGAAAATTTGGATCAATAAAGTGGAAAATTGGCCTCAAAAAGGGGGGGGAAATTTGGATTGCAAATTTTCCTCCCTTTTGGGGGGAAAATCCAGCTCAGCCAGGTCCCTCCTGTGACTGGGAACGAAGGGAACAAACTCTGAGGTCAAGAATAATTCTGCAAACCAGGCCAAATTTCCTCCCTTTTTTTTGGGAAAATCCAACTTCCCCTCAGGCAGATCCCTCCTGGGGCTGGGAATGGAGGGAACAAACCCTGGCTTGAGGTGGATTTTGCAAACCATTCCCAAATTTCTCCTTTTTTTTTTTTTTTTTTTTTTGGGAAAATCCAGCTCAGGGAGATCCCACCTAGGGCTGGGGGTGCTGAGCTGGTTCTGCTGCCCCATCCCAGCTCAGGAATTGGGAAAACTGGGATGGGATCCTCCCTTTTGGGGCCAAGGTTATCCCAGGGGTTTTCCTACCTCGGGATTTTGCAAAGCGAGGATTTTGCAATTTCCACCGGATTTTTTGGCACCTCAGCCAGATTTTTTCCTAGGATCCCTCTGCCACCCCGTCCCAGCCTGGGAATGGGGAAAACTGGAACAGGACCATCCCAACATTGTTTTTTCCCTACCTCAGAATTTTGTAAATCACACTCGAATTTCCTCCTCTTTTGGAAATCCAGCTCAGGAATCTCAGGATTTTGCAAATCATGTCTGAATTTCTTCCTCTCTTTTGGAAATCTAGCTCAGGAGTTTTCCTGCCTTGGGATTTTGTAAATCATATCCAAATTTCCTCCTCTCTTTTGGAAATTTAGCTCAGGAGTTTTCCTACCTCGAGATATTGTAAATCACACCCGAATTTCCTCCTATATTTTGGAAATCCAGCTCAGGAGTTTTCCTGCCTTGGGATTTTGTAAATCATATCCAAATTTTCTCTGTCTTTTGGAAATCCAGCTCAGGAATCTCAGAATTTTGTAAATCACATCCGAATTTCCTCTCTCTTTCGGAAATCCAGCTCAGGAGTTTTCTTACCTCGAGATTTTGTAAATCACATCCGAATTTCCTCCTCTCTTTTGGAAATCCAGCTCAGGAGTTTTCCTGCCTTGAGATTTTGCAAATCACGGCCGAATTTCCTTTCTCTTTTAGAAACCCAGCTCAGGAATCTCAGAATTTTGCAAATCACACCCGAATTTCCTCCTCTCTTTTGGAAACGCAGCTCAGGGACATTCCCCCCCCCCACCTTTGCTGCCACATCCCGAGCTGGGAATGGGAGAAAACTTGAACAGCCCCTTCCCTTTTGGGATCAGCGTTATCCCGGCATTTTCTTACCTCGCGGAGCTCCTTGGCCACCTCCTTGAGCTCTCGCAGGATTCCCTCGAGCTGCCCGATCACCATCCTCATGCGGCCGCGGATGCGCTCCCGCTCTCCCTCGCCCTCAGCGGTGCCGGTGCTGCCGGTGCCGGTGCCGGTGCCGCTGCCGGGCCGCTCCGTGCGCTTCGCATCCCGGCGGCTCCGCGTGTCCATCGTTCCCTACTCGCCCGGGCTTCCCGGGCCGGTGTCCATCCCGCTGCTCCCCGCCCGGCCCGGCCCGGGCAGCTCTCACCATTTTAACGCCGCCGCGGCTTCCCGGGGGGATCGGGGCGCACCATGCGGGGGGACTCGGGTGGTGGCACTGGGGTGACACCGCCGGCAGCGGTAGGAGCAGGAGGAAGAGGAGGAGGAGGAGGAGGAGAGGCTGGGATTTGCCGGGAAGCGGAATTCCAGCTGGAAGGGGACGCGCGGCTCGGTGTCCCCAAGGAGGGGTGGCAGGTCCGGCGTTGGCTGCGGGTGGTCAGCGGGGGTGTCTCCTCCTGCGGGGACAGAGGGACAAGGGCCGGGAAAATCCTCGGGAAGGGCTCTGGCTGCTCCCCGCGTGTCGCGGTGTCCGCCCCGAATTGAGGGTGGGGGGGGCAGGATGGGGCCTGGGAATGTCGCTGTCACCCCCCTGTGGCCTCCCTCAGTCCCCCCGCTCTGAGCCTGGGCCGGTGGGGCCTCCCGGGGATGGGCACCCAGAGGGACAGAGGGACACACTCAGGGACAGAGGGACAGCCAGGGCGACACAGACAGCGACATCCCGGGGGACACGGGGACAGCTCTGCACTCACCGGCCGCTCCCGGGCTCCGCTCCGAGCTCTTCCCTGTCCTGTTTTCCCGTGGCTCCTTCCCTCGCTTCCTCCCCCTCCTCCTCCTCCTCCTCCTCCTCCTCGCCGGCTCCCGCCTCCCTCAGGGCTTTTCCGCGGGGGCCGGGGCCGCTCTGCTCCGCTCGCTGTCGCGGGGAGGGGGACGACACACACGTTACCGGCGGTGCCAGCCCGGCAGGGGGGTGGCAGCGGCCCCGGAGCCCTTCCCGCCGTCATCCCCCTCCCGGAGCCTCCGGATCCCGGCCCCGCCCCGGCCGCGGCGGGGGGAGAACGAGCCGTGCCCCCGAGTGCCCCCCCGGGAACCGGGAACGGAGCGGGGGGAGCGGGGCGAGGCCGGGGCGCCGGTTCGGGGGTGCGCACGTGGGGGTGGGGGCCGCGTTTCCCTCGCCGGTACCGCCATTCCCCATCCCCGGTACTGCCATTCCCCATCCCTGGTGCCGCCATCCACGGTACCGGCATCTCCCATTCCCAGTACCGGTATCTCTCAGCCCTGGTACCGCCATTCCCCATCCCTGGCACCAGCATCCCCCATCCCCGGTACCGGCATCTCCTATCCCCGGTACCGGCATCTCCTATCCCCGGTACCGGCATCTCCCATCCCGGGTACCGGCATCTCCCAGCCCCGGTCCTCGCGCCCTCCGGGGCTCCGGTATCCGCAGCTTCCAGCCCCGTTCTCCGAATCCTCAATCCCGGGTTCCCGAATCCTCCATTCCCCGTTCCCGAATCCTCCATTCCCCATTCCCGAATTCTCCATCCCCGCCGCTCCCCGAATTCTCCATCCCCGCCGCTCTCATCCTCCGTTCCTGCTCCCGCATTCTCCATTCCCGAACCCTCCAGCCCCTGTTCCTGAATCCTCCAGCCCTGCCGCTCTCCATTCCCGCTCCCCGCATCCCCCTCCGTCTGTCCCCGCCGCTCTCACCCTCCATCCCCAGAGCCTTCATTCCCTATCCCCGCATCCTCCAGCCCCGCTTCCTCCATCCCCGGAGCCTCCATTCCTGATTCCCGCTCCCTGCATCCTCCATACCCGGTTCCTCCATCCCCTATTCCCTCATCCCCTCTCCCCGTGTCCCCTTCCCGGGATCTCCGGGACGCACCGGCGGCGCTGCGGGCTCGGCAGGGCCGGGCTGTCCCCGCGCTCCGGGCGGGCGGAGCCTCTCCCGGTGTCCCCATTCCCGGTCCCGCACCCCCGGGACGCACGGGAGCCTCCCCGGTGCCCCCATCCCCGGGCCCCCCCGTGCCCCCATCCCTCTCCCGTGTCCCCCCGGACGCACCGGCGGCGCTGCGGGCTCAGGGCCGGGCTCTCCCCGGGCTCCGGGCGGGCGGAGCGGGCCCCGGGCAGGGCCATGAGCGGCGGAGGGCCCGGCCCGGCCCCGCTCCGGCCGCAGCCTCCCCGCGCTGCCACCCGGCCCCGCGCCGGCGCTGCTGTGTCACCGGAGGGGCCGGGCCTGCGCCGGGAAACGGGAATTAAAGGCACCGGGAGCCGGGAATGGAGCTGGGATGGAGCGGGGATGGAGCGGGGATAGAGCGGGGATGGAGCGGGGATGGAGCTGGGATGGAGCGGGGATGGAGCGGGGATGGAGCGGGGATGGAGCGGGGATGGAGCTGGGGATGGAGCAGGGATGGAGCTGGGAATGGAGCGGGGATGGAGCGGGGATGGAGCGGGGATAGAGCGGGGATGGAGCGGGGATGGAGCGGGGATAGAGCGGGGATGGAGCGGGGATGGAGCTGGGATGGAGCGGGGATGGAGCGGGGATGGAGCGGGGATGGAGCTGGGAATGGAGCAGGGATGGAGCGGGGATGGAGCGGGGATAGAGCGGGGATGGAGCAGGGATGGAGCGGGGATGGAGCGGGGATGGAGCGGGGATAGAGCGGGGATGGAGCGGGGATGGAGCGGGGATGGAGCTGGGGATAGAGCGGGGATGGACGGGAATGGAGCTGGGATGGAGCTGGGGATGGAGCGGGGATGGAGCGGGGATGGAGCGGGGATGGAGCGGGGATGGAGCGGGGATGGAGCTGGGAATGGAGCAGGGATGGAGCGGGGATGGAGCGGGGATGGAGCGGGGATGGAGCAGGGATGGAGCTGGGAATGGAGCGGGGATGGAGCTGGGATGGAGCTGGGAATGGAGCGGGGATAGAGGGGGGATAGAGCGGGGATGGGATCTGAGGAGACAGAGGCAACACTGGGTGCATTCCCTCAGAATGAGTCTCCCTTTTCCTGCTCGTCCCCTCTCCTCCAAAGATGCTTCCCCCACCTCCTCCCCAGGGAGATTTGGAGATAATTTTTGTGGGATCCAGGAAAATTCAAACTGAAACTGGGGGAGAGCCATCTCAGGAAAGAGAAACATCCATGGAGGATGGATGGATGGATGATGGATGATGGATGATGGATGATGGATGATGGATGATGGATGGATGGATGGATGATGGATGATGGATGATGGATGGATGGATGGATGATGGATGATGGATGATGGATGATGGATGGATGATGGATGATGGATGATGGATGATGGATGGATGGATGATGGATGGATGATGGATGATGGATGATGGATGATGGATGATGGATGGATGATGGATGGATGATGGATGATGGATGATGGATGATGGATGGATGGATGGATGGATGATGGATGATGGATGGATGGATGATGGATGATGGATGATGGATGATGGATGGATGGATGATGGATGGATGGATGATGGATGATGGATGATGGATGATGGATGGATGGATGATGGATGATGGATTGGATGGATGATGGATGATGGATGGATGGATGGATGATGGATGATGGATGATGGATGATGGATGATGGATGGATGGATGATGGATGGATGGATGATGGATGATGGATGATGGATGGATGGATGGATGGATGATGGATGGATGATGGATGATGGATGGATGGATGATGGATGGATGGATGGATGATGGATGATGGATGATGGATGGATGGATGATGGATGATGGATGGATGGATGATGGATGATGGATGGATGGATGATGGATGATGGATGATGGATGATGGATGATGGATGGATGGATGGATGATGGATGGATGATGGATGGATGGATGATGGATGATGGATGGATGATGGATGGATGGATGATGGATGATGGATGATGGATGGATGGATGATGGATGATGGATGATGGATGGATGATGGATGGATGGATGATGGATGATGGATGATGGATGATGGATGGATGATGGATGGATGATGGATGATGGATGATGGATGATGGATGATGGATGATGGATGGATGATGGATGATGGATGATGGATGATGGATGGATGATGGATGGATGATGGATGATGGATGATGGATGATGGATGGATGATGGATGATGGATGATGGATGGATGATGGATGATGGATGATGGATGATGGATGATGGATGATGGATGGATGGATGATGGATGATGGATGATGGATGGATGGATGATGGATGATGGATGGATGATGGATGATGGATGGATGATGGATGATGGATGATGGATGATGGATGGATGGATGATGGATGATGGATGGATGATGGATGGATGGATGGATGGATGATGGATGATGGATGGATGATGGATGATGGATGATGGATGGATGATGGATGATGGATGGATGGATGATGGATGGATGGATGATGGATGGATGATGGATGATGGATGATGGATGGATGATGGATGATGGATGATGGATGATGGATGGATGGATGGATGATGGATGGATGGATGATGGATGATGGATGATGGATGATGGATGGATGGATGATGGATGATGGATGGATGATGGATGATGGATGGATGATGGATGATGGATGATGGATGATGGATGATGGATGGATGGATGATGGATGATGGATGGATGGACGATGGATGGCTGATGGATGGATGGATGGATGATGGATGGATGATGGATGATGGATGATGGATGGATGATGGATGATGGATGATGGATGGATGATGGATGATGGATGATGGATGATGGATGATGGATGATGGATGATGGATGGATGGATGATGGATGGCTGATGGATGGATGGATGGATGATGGATGGATGATGGATGATGGATGATGGATGGATGATGGATGATGGATGGATGGATGGATGATGGATGATGGATGATGGATGATGGATGGATGGATGATGGATGATGGATGATGGATGGATGATGGATGATGGATGGATGGATGATGGATGATGGATGATGGATGATGGATGATGGATGATGGATGATGGATGGATGATGGATGATGGATGATGGATGATGGATGATGGATGATGGATGATGGATGATGGATGATGGATGGATGATGGATGATGGATGATGGATGATGGATGATGGATGATGGATGATGGATGGATGATGGATGGATGATGGATGATGGATGATGGATGGATGGATGATGGATGATGGATGGATGATGGATGATGGATGATGGATGGATGATGGATGATGGATGGATGATGGATGATGGATGATGGATGATGGATGGATGATGGATGGATGGATCCATAGATCCATGGATGCAGAGATGGATCCATGAATGGCACAGATCCATTTCCATCATCAGACCGGATTTTTCCCATCATTTTCCCATCCCATTTTTCCCTCTCCCGCTCCCCTCCCTTTCCCCAGTGTTGCTTTAGGAATTGATTGATGGGGCTGGCAATTATCGATCACATCCCATCGGGATCATCAATAGGATTCCATCAGAGCTGTTTGTGGCCCTAAAAACACCCGGAGAGGCTTCCCCTCCCCTCGCCCACCCCGGGCACGGTGCAGCCGCCACCTGGGGGTGACCACGGGACCTTCGGGGGACACCCGGGGGGGCTGGGGGTGTGACAAATGTCAGTGTGACAGTGCCAGTGTGACAGTATCAGTGTCACCAATGTCAGTGTGACAAATAAATGTCATTGTCACCAATGTCAGTGTGACAGTGTGTGACAGTGTCAGTGTGACAGTGTCAGTGTGACAAATAAACGTCAGTGTGACCAATGTCAGTGTGACCAATGTCAGTGTGACAGCATCATTGTGACAGTGTCAGTGTCACCAGTGTCAATGTGACAATGTCAGTGTCCCCAATGTCAGTGTGACAGTCTCAGTGCCACCAATGTCAGTGTCCCCAATGTCATTGTCATCCATGTCAGTGTGACAAATGTCAATGTGACCAATGTCAGTGTGACTGTGAGTGTGACAGTGTGACTGTGCCAGTGTCAGTGTCCCCAGTGTCAATGTGGCAGTGTCAGTGTCACCAGTGTCAATGTGACAATGTCAGTGTCCCCAATGTCAGTGTGCCAGTGTCAGTGTCCCCAGTGTCACTGTGGCAGTGTCAGTGCCACAGGGTCAGTGTCACAGAGTCAGTGTCCTCAGTATCACCCTGTTGGTGTCACAATGTCAGTGTCACAGTGTGACACTGTCACCGTGTGTCACAGGCTCAGTGTCACACTGTCATGTCCCCAGTGTCACTGTGTCAGTGTCACATGTCTCGGTGTCATACTGTCATGTCCCCAGTGTCACAGGCTGTGTCACAGTGTCCCCAGTGTCATGTCCCCACTGCCACCGTGTCAGTGTCACAATGTCATTGTCATAGTGTCACAGTGTCATAGTGCCATGTCACCAGTGTCGGTGTCACACCATCAGTGTCCCCAGTGTCACCGTGTCGGTGTCACACGTGCCATGTCCCCAGTGTCACCAGAGCAGCGCCAGCACGCGAGTCGCTGTGCGAAGGTGACACCTGGTGGTGGCACTGCCTTGTCACAGCCAGCCCCGCTCGGCGACACTGCCCCCACCCCGCGACTGTCACCGGAGGTGACATCCATGGGACACCCTGGGACAGCAGTGCCACCTCCATGGGACACCCAGTGCCACCTCCATGGGACACCCAGTGTCACCTCCATGGGACAGCAGTGCCACCTCCATGGGACACCCAGTGCCACTTCCATGGGGACACCCAGTGCCACCACCTCCTGGGATATCCTGGGAAAAGCGGTTGGGATCAGGATTTTGGGGTCCCTCTGTGTCCCCACATTCACCGGAAAATGTCACTTTTGGGGACACCCTTGTGGCTGAGGAATTCCAGAATTCCCAGCTCCAAATGGGAATCCCAATGACTTGGATGGGGACAAGGCCAGGTGCCACCCCCGGGCCGGTGTCCCCATGTCCCCAAAATCCCGGAAATCCTGGAGAAGGGATCCCAGTCCCGGCTGATGGCTCAAGGCTGGATGGGAACAGCTTTGGGAGTGAGGAATGGGAATTTAATCCATGGAAAAGATTCCTGGAGCTGGGAGTGTCCCCCCAAAAATGGGAACTGGGAAAAAAGCAGAGCCCTGAATCCAGCTGGGACTGAGGCAGGAACACTCAAATCCTGGGAATGCAATCCATGGAAAACATTCCTGGAGCTGGAGCTGTTCCAAAAATGGGATCTGGGATGAAAGCAGAGCCCTGAATTCATTCCCTGTTTTCCCTCAGGACAATCCCACACTCTTTCCCTGGAAAATGGAAATTCCATTTCCCTTTTTCCTGGTAGCCCTGGATCTGTGGGAATGTGGCTGGAATGAGGCTCCTCCACTCATGGAATGTGAGAATTTTATCCCTGTGGTCTCTCCTTGCCCTCAGGGATTTCTCCCATCCCTAAAACCCAGAAGGAGGGACAGGTTTTACCCCATAATTCCCATTTTTCCTCCGTTCAGGATGGATTGGGAAAAGCAGGGTGGGAAGAATCGATGGAGGGAGCGGTGGCAGGGCTGGAATTTTATCCCGGAACAGCTTTATTGGGGGAGACATTAAAAAACTGGGATTTTAGTGCCTTGTTACACTGGAAAATCAACTTTTATCCCAATTCCAATCCCAATCCCAATCCCAATCCAAATCCCAACCCACATCCTAAGGAATTCCCTGCTCCAGGTGCTGATGGGGGATCCCAGAGGGAATCCCACCCTTGGGATCATCTCCCCACATTTCAGGGGGCTCGGGGACGGGATCTGCCAGCACAGATCCCAAATCCAATTCCCCAATTCTATTTTGGGATCAACCTGGATGGGATTTAAGAAGCGAACATCATTCCCAAGAAACCTCAAAGCCTGGAAGGGGAGATCTCAGCAGCGATTTGGGGTCACTCCGGAAGCGCAGTCCAAGAATAAATTTGGGATTGGCCAAGAAGATAAAATTCCAAGTGGAAACGTGGGAATTCCAGGATGAGGCCGGATGACTCCTCGGGCCGTCAGCAGGGGGGTGGGTCCGGTGTCACTGTCACCACCACGGTGTCCTCGTCGCTGTCGTCCGAGCTGCAGATGATGATGCTGCAGCCCTCTGCAAGGGAAATCCCAAAATTCCACATCCCACGGGATCAACGATCCTGGGTGTCACACCAGGAGCCAGCCAGAGCTTGGGGGAAAGCCCTGGAATGGTGGTGACTCCATGGATCCCTCATCCCATGGATCCTCACCCCATGGATCCCAAATTCCATAGATCCCCACGGATCCTCACCCCATGGATCCTTCATCCCATGAATCCTCACCCCATGGATCCCTCACCCCATGTATCTTCACCTCATGGATCCACCATCCCATGGATCCTTCATTCCATGGATCCCTCACCCCATGGATCCTCACCCCACAGATCCCTCATCTCATGGATACCTCACCCCATGGATCCTGAATTCCATGGGTCCCTCACCCCATGGATCCTGAATTCCATGGATCCCTCACCCCATGGATCCTGAATTCCATGGGTCCCTCACTCCATGGATCCCTCATCCCATAGATCCTCACCCCATGGATCCTTCACCCCATGATCCTCACCCCACGGATCCTGAATCCCATGGATCCCTCACCCCATGGATCGATCCCTCACCCCATGGATTGATCCCTCACCTCATGGATCCCTCACCCCACAGATCCCTCACCCCATGGACCCCTCACCCCATGGATCCTTCATCCCATGGATCCCTCACCCCATGGATCCTTCATCCCATAGATCCCTCACCCCATGGATCCTTCATCCCATGGATCCCTCACCCCATGGATCCTTCATCCCATGGATCCCTCACCCCATGGATCCTTCATCCCATAGATCCCTCACCCCATGGATCAATCCCTCATCCCATGGATCCCAAATTCCATAGATCCCCATGGATCCTCACCCCATGGATCAACCCCTCACCCCATGGATCCTTCATCCCACAGATCCCTCACCCCATGGATCCCTCACCCCATGGATACCTCACCCCATGGATCCTGAATTCCATGGGTCCCTCACTCAGTGGATCCTTCATCCCATGAATCCCTCACCTCACAGATCCCTCACCCCATGGATCAATCCCTCACCCCACAGATCCCTCACCCCATGGATCCTTCATCCCATAGATCCCTCACCCCATGGATCAATCCCTCACCCCATGGATCAATCCCTCACCCCATGGATCAATCCCTCACCCCACGGATCCCTCACCCCATGGATCAATCCCTCACCTCATGGATCCCTCACTCCATGGATCCCTCACCCCATGGATCTGGAGCATCCTTGGCCACGATTCCCGTGGAATGAGGGTGCAGAAAGGCTGGGAAATATCCCACAGGATGGGGAAAAATGGGATAAGAAGAAGGACGGTGACATTCCCGGTCCCCACCTGCGTCACCGCTGCGGACGCAGTTGTGCCGTGACGTGGAGGGGCCGGGCTCTGTCTGGAATTCCCAGTGGGATTCAGGACGGCTGGGGCCTGCCTCGTGGTCACATTCCAGCTTCAGGATTTTGGGAGACATCTGGCTGCCCCTCTCCACGCAGAGAAGAGGCCGCTTGTTCCAGGAGGAGCATGGTCGAGGCTGGAAAAGCAGGATCGGGATTGGGGTTGGGGTTGGGATTGGGATTGGGATTGGGATTGGGGTTGGGATTGGGGTGGGAATCCCAGCAGATCCCTCCTGGGTGGGATGAGCCTCACCTGGTCCATGGGGATCTCCTCGAGGCTGGAGACACGCTGGATTTTGGGATGGATGGAATCCTCTTCCTGTGGGAAAAGCATGGATTTGGATCCCAGAGTTGGGGGGGGGCAGGGACACCCTCGGGAACGGGGAAACTGAGGCACGGAGGATTTGGGATGGGGCTGGGTGCTGCTCCCTTGGTCAGGGAATTCGCGGTGGAAAATGAGGGGACGGGGCGGGACCGTGCCTGGTGCAATGTGGGGATTCATGGGCGAGGAAAAACCGGGAATATCGGGATGGGGAGGGAAAGGAGAGGGCCGGGTTTGGGGTGGGGCAGGAGCACCCCGATGTCTCACCAGGTTGTCCTCCAGGGCCACCTCGACCTCGGGGACATCTGTGCCAGGGATGGAGAAAACCGGGATGAGATCCAGGAGCCTCCGGAGCTGGGAAAACCCCGCCCGGCTGCTCCAGGCCCCTCCCCTCTGGATTGGGATGGCCCAGGGGGTTCGGGAAGCTCCGGGAATGAGCATTCCCAAAGCCTGTCCCCAAAAGGGGAGCCACAAAAACAATGGAGAAAATCCCATGAGGGTGAGGAGGAGGAGAAGAAAACGAAGAAAAAAATGAAAAGGAAGGAAAAGAAAGAAAAGAAGGAAAAGAAGAAAAAGAAGAAAAAGAAGGAGGAGGGGGGGAAGAAGGAGGAGGAGGAGGAGAAGAAAAAAAAGAAGAAAAAGAAGAAAAAGAAGAAAAAGAAGAAAAAGAAGAAAAAGAAGAAAAAGAAGAAGGAGGAGAGGAGGGGGATGACAATAGAAGTTCCAGATGCCCACCATCCAGTGTCCAAGCCCAACTGGGACATCGCTCAGCATTTGCAACAGGCTGAGCCTTGAGCTCCCATCCCTGTATCCCATCCCTGTATCCCATCCCTGTATCCCATCCCATCCCCCCATCCCTGTATCCCATCCCTGTATCCCATCCCTGTATCCCATCCCTGTATCCCATCCCTGTATCCCATCCCATCCCTGTATCCCATCCCATCCCTGTATCCCATCCCTGTATCCCATCCCATCCCATCCCTGTATCCCATCCCTGTATCCCATCCCTGTATCCCATCCCTGTATCCCATCCCATCCCTGTATCCCATCCCTGTATCCCATCCCTGTATCCCATCCCATCCCTGTATCCCATCCCATCCCTGTATCCCATCCATCCCATCCCTGTATCCCATCCCTGTATCCCATCCCATCCCTGTATCCCATCCCATCCCATCCATATCCCATCCCATCCCATCCCATCCCATCCCATCCCATCCTGTCCCTGTATCCCATCCCTGTATCCCATCCCTGTATCCCATCCCTGTATCCCATCCCTGTATCATCCCATCCTTGTATCCCATCCCATCCCATCCGATCCCTGTATCCCATCCCTGTGTCCCATCCCTATATCCCATCCCTGTATCCCATCCCATCCCTGTATCCCAGTATCCCTGTATCCCTGTATCCCTGTATCCCTGTGTCCCATCCCCTCACCCGGGCGCCCCGTGACGCGCTCCACCAGCGCCCGCAGCCCCGCCCGGCACTGGGCGAAGTCCGGCGGCTCCCGCAGCTCGGGGGCCTGGGGCGGCCGCAGCCGCTGCAGCTGCAGCAGCGCTCCCTTGACGAAGGGCTGCATGTCCATCAGCTCCTGGTCGCCGCCGTAGCGCCCCAGCCTCTCCACCAGCCTCTCGGCCGCCTCCAGCCGCAGCAGGGCCCCCTCCGTTCCGCGCAGCTCCTCGGCCAGGGCGCTCCCGCTGCGCTCCGGCCGCGCCTCCAGCAGCGCCCGCAGCTCCTCCGCCTCCCTCCGCACCAGCTGCTCCAGGCGCTCGGCGCTGGCGCGGACGCGCTCCCGCAGCCGCTCCCGCTGCTGCTCCCGCCGGGCGGCCTCGCTCCGCAGCCGAGCCAGCGCCGCCTCGAAGCCGCCGCGGAGCCGCCGCAGGTCCCGGCGCAGGGAGCTCAGCTCGTCCTGGCGCCGGCGGCTCTCGGCGCGGAGGTCGCGGAAAGGAGCGTGGCGAGTGTCCAGCAGGGCGCAGGTACAACACAGAGCCCGCTCGCAGCGCGGGCAGTAGATGCTGCCGGGGAGGGGACACGCGGCGGGCATCAGGGCAAGGGTGGCAGCGGAGCCACGAAGGTTTGGAACCCCCCGGGAGCTGCTCCAGGGGGAATGGGATTGGCTCCCGGGATGGGTGGGATGGGCAGGGGTCAGGGATGGACAGGGGTCAGGGAGGGACAGGTCAGTGATGGACACTGGTCAGGGATGGGCAGGGATGGACAGGGGTCAGGGATGGACAGGGGTCAGTGACGGTCAGTGATGGACAGGGATGGAGAGGGATGGTCAGTCATGGACAGTGATGGGCAGAGATGGACAAGGATGGTCAGTGATGGACAGAGATGGGCAGGGATGGGCAGGGATGGGCAGAGATGGGCAGGGATGGGCAGAGATGGGCAGGGATGGACAGGGATGGACAGGGATGGGCAGGGATGGGCAGGGATGGGCAGGGATGGGCAGGGATGGACAGGGATGGGCAGGGATGGACAGGGATGGGCAGGGATGGGCAGGGGTCACTGCCCATTCCTGGGCAGCCTGGGCAGTGCCTTCTGGAGCATTTTCCCACAATTCCCACCTGGAGCTGCCCTGGCACAGCCCCCCCTGCCCTGGCACTGCCGGGGGCTCTCGGGGGCCACTGCTAATGCTCCCCAAACACAGGGGACAAAATCCCTGGGACAGAGCTTTGGGGACAGAACGAGATTTGGGACAGGGAGATTGGGAGTGGGGTGAGATTTGGGGATGGGGTAGTCTTAGGGACAGGACGAGATTTGGGGACAGTATGAGACTTGGGCTCATCCCTCTCCTGCCCATTCCAGGCTGGAGCATCATCCCCCAAATGCCATGGAGCAGGGCAGGATTTGGGGACAGGATGAGATTTGGGGAGGGGGAGATTTGTGAATGGGGTGAAATTTGGGGACAGAAGGAGCCTTGGGGACAG
Source organism: Acridotheres tristis (assembly GCA_037013685.1). NCBI lineage: Eukaryota > Metazoa > Chordata > Aves > Passeriformes > Sturnidae > Acridotheres > Acridotheres tristis. The sequence continues at coordinate 19,024,914 of CM072897.1, read as the reverse complement.
TGTGAGATTTGGAGAGAGGGTGAGATTTGGGGATGGGGGCAGATTTGGGAGAGGGCTGAGATTTGGGGACAGGACGAGATTTGGGGATGGGGGCAGATTTGGGAGAGGGTTGAGATTTGGGGACAGGACGAGATTTAGGCTCATCCCTCTCCTGCCCATTTCAGGAGGAGGGTGGGATTTGGGACAGGACGAGGTTTGGGGATGGGGGCAGATTTGGGAGAGGGCTGAGATTTGGGGCCAGGCCGATGTTTGGGGCCAGGATGAGGTTGGGAAGGCCCCGCCCCGGCGCCCTCACCTGCACACGCGGCTCTCCTCGGGGTGGCTGGCGCTGGAGCAGAAGAGGCTGCAGGAGGTTTTGGTGTCCTCCAGGAACTGCCGCGCCGAGCCCGCCCGCAGCTCCTCCACCTTCCTGACCCTGTGCGCCTTCTTCTTGTGCCACCACTGGTGCTCCTCGAAGCACTTGGCGCAGAAGAACTCCTCGCAGTCCGAGCACCACACCAGCGCCGCCTCGCCCTTGCAGCGGCTGCAGCCGGGCCCGCCCGAGCTCCGGATCTGCCTCCAGACCTGCAGGCGGCTCCGCAGGTTGGCGAACAGCAGGTTGTCCATGGCGGGCGCCCCCGAGGCCGCCTGGCACAGCGGGCACTGCTTGGTGTCGCTCAGGCAGCCGGGGCACAGCGTGTGCAGGCAGCTCAGCAGCCGCGGCCGCGCCGAGTCCTGCCCGCAGCCCTCGCAGCGCAGGAACTGGAAATCTTCATCGTCCTCATCCTCCTCCTGCTCCTCCGCCTCCGACGGGGGAGTGCCCGCGGCGCGGCGCGGCTCCGCGCGGGCCGCGGTTCCCTCCTCGGTTCCGTCCTCGGTTCCGTCCGCATCTGCGGAGATACGGAGGGAAATCCTCCCGTGGGATGGGAGCTGTGGCTCGGGGCCAGAAATCCCGCTCAGGGTTCTGCGGGATCCTCGCGGGATCCTCCCCGCCCTCCCCGGGCTCTTCGCCTTCCCGGAATTCCCTCCGGCGGAGAGGAGGAAACGAAAGCAAAACGGTTTCGGTGCCGCCGCCGCCCCTTCCTGCCCCGACGGGGGGAAAAGCGGGGAGACAGCGACCCCAAAACCTCCCCGGCACCGACCCCAAAACCTCCCCGGCACCGACCCCAAAACCTCCCCGGCACCGCTGTCCCCTCCACCAGACCTGTCCCCCAAAGGTGTCCCCAAAGGTGTCCCCCCACCCCTCGAGCCTCCCCCGGCTCGGCCGCGCGGACAAACCACCCCTTCTCCCCCAAATAAATATTTGGGGGGAGCCGAAAAAAGCCGGGACGCCTCTTGCCACCCCACAGGGATTTGGCAGCCCAAGGATTCACCCGCAGCCTCTCCCCAAGCGGGAAACGCCCGCGGTCCCTGCGGGGGCTCTGGCTCTGTCCCCGTGTCCCCCCGGTACCTGGCGGGGGCGGCGGGGGCTCGGCCGGGCTCTCGGGCATGGATGCGGCGGCGGGTCCGGCAGGCCTGGAACGGGAACGGGAACGGTACCGGGAGGAGGAGCGGGGGAGAGGGGCGGGGACGGCGGGGGGAGGGACGGAGGGAGGGGAGAGAGGGAGAGAGGGGAGGGAGAAAGGGAGGGGAGAGGCGGAAAAGAGAAGAGAGTGAGACCGGGAGGTGTGGGGGGTGCCGGGGGAATCCGGGGGTGCGGGAATGGGGGGATGCGGGACAGGGATGGGGATATGGGACTGGGAATGTGGGGCCGGGATAGGGATGCGGGATCAGGATGGGGATGTGGGACTGGGAATGTGGGGCCGGGATGGGGATCAGGGTGGGGATGTGGGACCGGGATGGGGATGGCGGTGTGGGACAGGGATGGGGATGTGGGACTGGGAATGTGGGGCCGGGATGGGGATGCGGGACTGGGATGGGGATGGCGGTGTGGGACAGGGATGTGGGACTGGGAATGTGGGGCCGGGATGGGGATGCGGGATCAGGATGGGGATGTGGGACCGATATGGAGATGGCGGGACCGGGATGGGGATGTGGGGCCAGGTATGGGGATGCGGGAATGGGGGAATCCTGAGACCAGGATGGGGATGGTAGGACTGGGATGGGGATGGCGGGACAGGGATGGGGATGGTGGGAGCGGGATGAGGGTGTGGGACAGGGATGGGAATGCAGGAATGGGATGGGGATGTGGGAATGGGGGAATCCTGAGATCAGGATGCGAATGGTAGGACCGGGATGGGGATGCGGAAATGGGGATGGGGATGAGGGAATGGGGATGCGGGACTGGGATGGGGATGGCGGGACAGGGATGGGGATGGTGGGAACGGGATGAGGGTGTGGGACAGGGATGGGAATGCAGGAATGGGATGGGGATGTGGGAATGAGGGAATCCTGAGATCCGGATGGAGATGGTAGTACCGGGATGGGCATGCGGGACCGGGGATGGGGATGCGGGAATGGGGATGGTGGGACCGATAATGGGGATGGTGGGACCAGGATAGGGATGTGAGATTGAGATGGGGACACCGGGATGAGGATGTGGGACCGGGATGGGGATACAGGAATGGGGATGGGGCTGCAGGAATGGGGGAATCCTGGTACCGGAATGGGAATTCTGGCACCGGGAAGTGCTGCCGGTACCGTGGGGGCCGCTTCCCCAAAGACCCGGGGAGCCGAGACCGGTCCGGGCTGTCCCCATTGTCCCCACGCGTGGGGCCGCGCCAGCCCCGCTCCATCCCGGGCGGGGACATTCCCGGCCCCATTCCCACCCCAATCCCGGCCCCATTCCCGGCCCCATTTCCACCCCAGCATTCCCCTTCCCTGTCGCCACACGGAGGCCGCGGCGGCGCGGGAATTTTGGGGACAAAACCCCTTTTCCCACCCCCCTTTTGGGGCTGGGTTCCCCCCGATCCCAAATCCTCGCATTCCCGGGGTTCTCCCGGAAAAATGGATCCGCTCACCGGGCCGGGATCCGGGATTCGGGATCGGATCCGCTGCTGCGCCGTCACATGACAAAGCCACCAGGAAGCGCCACCGCTGCTCCTTCCTGTCCCCATCGCGTCGCCGACGTCGCCAGAGCGGGGCCGGGAGCGCGGGGAGATCCCGGAACTCGGATCCCGCCGGGAATTGTCACCTGCGGTGTCACCGGGCATGGCACCGGTGGGAATTGTCACCTGCAGCGTCACTGGGGATGTCCCCGCCCGGAATTGTCACCTGCGATGTCCCCGCTCCCCCGGTGTCCCCTGGGGGTGGCAGTGACAGAGGTGACCGCCACCGGGAGCTGCCCTTGGGACACGGGACGGGATTTGGGGACAGGATGGATTTGGGAAAGGAAGAGGTTTTGGGCCAAGGATTTGGGGACAGGAGGAGAGGGGAAGGGATGGGGAAGGAGAGGGGGGGTGTGTGGGAGGGAGTGGGGGTGGAGGAGAGGGGTGGGAGGGGGGGATTGGGGACAGGGATTTGGGGACAGGAGATTTGGGGTGGCGGATGTGATTTGGGAAAGGAGGAGGTTTAGGGAACAGGGATTTGGGGACAGGAGCAGATTTGGGAATGCATTAGATTTAGGGACAGGTTTGGATTTGGGGTCGTGGATGGGATTTGGGAAAGAAGGAAGTTTTGAGAACAGGGATTTAGGGACAGGTTTGGATTTGGGGCCGTGGATGGGATTTGGGACAGGAGGAGGTTTGGGACAAGATTTGGGGTCAGGGCTGAAATTTAGGGACAGGGATGAGATTTGGGGACACAACAAGATTTGGGGTCAGGACGAGATTTGGGGATGGGATGAAACCTAAGAGTGGGATGAGGATTGGGAGCAGGATGAGATTTGGGGACAGGGATGAAATTTAGGGACAGGAGGAGATTTGGAGTCAGGACAAGGTTTGGGGACAGATTTGGATTTGGGGAATGAATTAGATTTAGGGACAGGTTGGGATTTGGGGACAGGAGGAGATTGGGGGAATGCATTAAATTTTGGGATAGGTTTGCATTTGGGGATGGGGATGCGATTTGGGGTCAGGGATGGGATTTGGGGACGGGGATGAGATTTAGGAACAGGCTGGGATTTGGGGACAGGACAGGTTTTGGGGACAGGACAAAGTTTAGGGACGGGAGATTTGGGAACAAGATTTGGAATTTGGGAACAGGATGGGATTTGGGGACAGGATTTGGGACCATCCCGGGCCAGATTTCCCAGGAATTGCTGCTTCCCCACCCCCGGACAAAGTGGGAAAATTGGATTTTCCCTAGAAAAATTCTGGGATTTTTCGTGCTGCTCCTGCCACTTCCAGGGAAAAATTGGGATTTGGGGCTGGAGCAGCTGCTCCCGGTGCAAATTAATGAATTAATGAATGAATCAAAATATTAAATAAACAGTTATTAACGAATTAATTGGCTAATCAATGACTTTATTTATTGGTTTGTTTTTTTAATTGATTTATTCCTGGGAGAATCGTGGTGGTGCTTCCCGGGGAAGTTCCAATTGGAAAAGAAAAAGTGAGGAAATATTAAAAAAAAAAAAAAAAGAAAAAAAAAGAAAAGAACAAAAACCCCTAGAAGGCCATTCCCAGAAAATTCCCCATCCCTGGGACCTCGAAGTTTTCCTTGAAATTTCCAGAAAATTCCAGGAAATCCCAGAAAATCCATCCAGGAAGGAACTGATTCCCTGGATTTTCCACTGAGCTCGGAGAGGAAATTCCCAAAGATTTTTCCTGGATTTTTGGCACTTGGAAAGGGGAGACGAGCTCGGAATTCCCACTGGGAATGGGAAAAGTTGGGTTCAATCCTTTTCCAGCTGGGAAAAAATGGGGAAAATTCCAGGAAAAGGAGGGAATTTGGGATCCTGGATCAGACTGGAAGCGCTTCCCGATTTTTCCAGGCTTTGGAACTCCCTGATCCTGGGAATTCCACATGCACAAGAATCCCAGAAATCCCTCTGGAATCAGATTTCCCCCCTCCAGGGAATTTTTTTTCCCCTGGAAAACCTCAGGGAAGAGGGAAAAGCTCTTCCCAAAACTCCCTTTTTTCCATGAATTTCCTCCGTGCTGGAAAATCTGGGGATGGGATCAAATCTGTGACTGATTTTTTGAGGAAAAAAATTCCAGTTTGGGATAAGAGAGAGAGAGAGAGGAGGAATTGCAGCCCCGGAGTTTCATTCCTTGCTCCAAGGATTGTTTGGAATTGTTGGATCCCGCCAGGATAAACAATCCTTGGAATTCCTGCACTTGGAATTCCTTCCCCTGCTCCCAAATGCGGCTCCAAAATTCCCTTTTCCTACTTTTTATTCCTCCTTTTTTTTTTTTTTTTTTTTTTTCCCCCTCCCCCCATGGAATTACAGCTTTTCCCGCTTCCATTCTCAAATCCTGGGATTTTGTGGGGCTGGGAAAGTTGTTTTTTTTTTTTTTTTTTTGGGAATTCCGCAGCAAAAATTCCAGGGTTTTTAAGTTGATTCAGGGATTCATGGAAAAGGGATCCCTGGGAAGAACCGGGATTCTCTCCCCTTGAATTTGGAATTTTTGGCCATGGAAAACTGGAAATTCCATGGGCTGGGCAGGAAATCCCGGGCTAACCTCACCTGGAATTCCTAGGGATGAGATTCCAAGGGGGATTTGGGATTTGGGGTCATCCAAATCCTTGGAGTTGGGGAAGGATTCCTGAATCCTTTCCCAGGCCCCAAATCCTCATGGATTCCTTCCCCATTCAGGTTTTTTTTGGGATCATCCCTTGGTTTTCCTGGGCTCCAGAGGGATTTTGAAGTTAAAAACTTGGGAAGAGCCCAAATCTCAATCCCAGAGCCGGGAATGAAGGAAAACCTCGGGGAAATCCACTCCTGAAAGAAATCTGGGATGAGGAAAAACTCCTGGAATTCTCAGAGCTCTCATCCCATCCCAGCAGCTCCCAGAATTCCCGGGATTAAATTCGGTTTTTAGGGAAAATGGGACGGGAAAAAAAACCCAAAAAACTGGATTTGGTGCTTTCCCAGCTCCCTGGAAATTCCCCCCAAAAATTCTGCTCCTGCATTTTTCCGGGAGAGCAGAAATCCCCTTTTCCCTAGGGAAACCCCTCCCCCCACCTCCTATTCCCAGAAATTTTCCCTCTGGAATTCACCCCCTCCCCCTCCTTGGGATCCATCCCGAGGGGTTTTTCCTGAAATCCCGGAGGAATCCCGGAGTTTTTTTGGGATGAGGAGAGGCCTTGAATCCAAGGATTCTTCCCCCACCCTCCTCGGCCGCGGAATTCCCGATATCTCCCTGACGCAGGAGCTCAACCTCTGGAATTCCTGGAATTTCCACTCGGTCAGAGCCGCTTCCAAAGTATTTTAAACACAGGGGGAAAAAAAAAAAACCAAAAAAACCAAAAAAACAGGATTCAGGGATTTTGGGATGAGCGGAAACCCCCTGGAAGGGGTGGAGGGGCTGACGCTGATCCATAAAATTTTTTGGGAATGTTGAATCAATGCCAGCTCCAAAAACCCGGGAATTTCTTTGGAATCGACTCCCCCTTTCCCTTCGTTTACCTGGAATTTTTCAGCTGGAAAAAAAATCCCAGGTCCGGGGGGATTTTTTTCAGGTTTTCCAAAAAGCGGAATTTGGGAAAAACGGAGCCGATGGAAAACTTGGGGGGAAGGGGAGAGAGAGAGAAGTGAGGAGGGAGAGAAATTCCATTAAAAAAACAGGATTGGGATAACAAAGGTCATTCAACAACTCCACAAATGTGAGAAAAACTGGGAATGAGCCTGGAAAATCCATGGGATTTATTCCTAAGGAGCTTTCCCTGTTTTTCTTGGATTTAAAGGAATGGGAAGAGCCGGGAGGGAGAAAAATGCTGGAATTTGGCTCTCGGGGCTGGAATTAGGGGGGATCTCGGTCATTCCCGATGCTCCAAACCCAAATCCCTTTTTTTTTTTTTTTTTTTGGGATAGAACGTGGGGAAACAACTCCCCGGGAGTGCCGGGACGATCCCTGGAATTCGGGATCCCGGGAAAAAGCGGAGCCTTGGATGACGATTTTTGGGAAAAGGGGAGGGGGAACCCAGGTTGGATCCCCCCCCCCCCAAAAAAAAAAAACCGGGATTTGCGCATCCACAGAGGTTTGGATCACTGGGAATATCGGGGACCCCAAAATTCCAAACCCAGGAGAAAGATCGGAGCCGAAATTCCGGAAATTCCTTCGGTTTTTTGGGATAGACCGTGGCTCCCCCACCCCCCAAAATTCCTCATCCGAGGGGGGAAAAAAACGCCCCGGGCTTGCCGGGATTATCCCTGGAATTCGGGAAAACGAAGGAATTTTGGCCCCGACCTCGCTCCGGGGTTGGAATTTTGGGGTGTCCGGCATTCCCGGTGATCCAAACCCAAATCCCGGTGTTTTTTGGGGGGGATAGAACGTGGCTCTTCCCCTCCCCCTCCCCAAACCCTCATCCCAAACTCCGTTTTTCCCCGGGATCTCGAATTCCAGGGATCATCCCCGGGGCGTTTTCCCCCATTGTTCTACCCCTAAAAAAAAAGGAATTTGGGTTTGGATCATCGGGAATGACCGAGACGCAGCCGCTGTCGCTGTCACCCCCAAATTCCAGCCAAAATTCCTTCATTTTTTGGAGGGGTAAAACCAGGGGAAAACAGCGCTCCAGCGGTGCCGGGATTGTCCCTGGAATTGGAGATCCCGGGGAAAAGCGGAGTTTAGGGATGAGGATTTTTGAGAGGGGGAAGAGAAGCCAAGTTCTATCCCAAAAAACCGAAGGAATTTTGGCTCTGACCTCGCTCCCAGGGCTGGAATTCGGGGGTGAGGGGGGGTCTCTCCGTCATTCCCGATCATCCAACCCCCTCTGGATGCGCAAATCCCTTTTTTTTGGGGTGGTAGGACTTGATTTCCCTCCTCCCCTTTCCCAAAAATCCTCATCCAAGGGGAAATCGGCTCTCCGGGGGTGCCGGGGTTATCCCTGGAATTTGGGATCCCGGGGGAAAAGCGGAGCCTTGGATCGTCCCTTATCAGCTCGGAGCCCAAACAATTCCCTCCATCCGCGGCTCCGCGGCTCCGGCTGGGATAAACAATTCCCAAAAATCCGCCGGGAATGCTCATCCCCAACCCTCGCACCCCGGAAATGACGGGGGCGAGCTCAGGGGGCGCCCTTGGAATTCCAAGGGTGGGGTGGGGGGTGGGGGGATGGGGGGTAGGGGTGGGGGGGGCTCATTCCGAGCGGGATATAAATCCGGGATGAAATCCTCTTCCCACGCCGGGAATTCCAGGGATTTTCCGGGATGCTCTCCCAAATCCGCCTCCTCCTGGCGCTGCTCTGCGCCGTCCCGGCGGCTTCGGCGCCTCCTCCCTGGGATCCAAACCCCAATCCCTGGCTGTGGGGGGATGATTCCCATTCCCATTATTCCCATATTCCCGTGGAAGTGCAGTGCCAGGAGGGGCAGCTGGTGGTGATCGTGCACCGGGATTTGTTCGGGAACGGCCGCTTGGTCAGCGCGGCCGAGCTCAGCCTGGGCCCCGCCGCCTGCAAACATTCCCGCCTGGATCCATCCCAAAAAACCGTCACCTTCAGCGCCGGCCTGCACGAGTGCGGCAGCACCGTCCAGGTGAGTCCTGCCCCTCATCCCGGGATTCCGCCTCGATCCCGGGATCCCACCCTGGAGAGGCTCCAGGAGATCCCGAGGTGTCGGGGGAGATCCAGGTGAGTCCCTGTCCCGATCCCGGGAATCCCACCTGGAGCGGCTCCCGGCCCCATGCGAATCCCAGATTTTTAGGGAGATCCAGGTGAGTCCCTGTCCCGATCCCGGGATTCCCACCCGGTGCGGCTCCCGGGGGTTCCCTGTTTTAAGGAGAATCCCGTCCCGATCCCGGGAATCCGCCCTGGAGAGGCTCCAGGAGATCCCGAGGTGTCGGGGGAGATCCAGGTGAGTCCCGTCCCCATCCCGGGATTCCCACCTGGAGAGGTTCCTGCTCTGTGCAGATCCCAGGTTTTTAGGGAGATCCAGGTGAGTCCTTGTCCCGATCCCGGGATTTCCCCCCTGAAGCGGCTCCCGGGGTCGTGCAAGTCCCAGGCTTTAAGGGAGATGCAGGTGAGTCCCATCCCGATCCTGGAATTCCACCCGGGATTCCCACCTGGAGAGGTTCCCGGCTCCGTGCAAATCCCAGATTTAAGAGAGGTCCAGGTGAGTCCTCGTCCCGATCCCGGGATTCCCACCGGGAGCGGCTCCCGGGGGTTCCCGGTTTTAAGGAGAGTCCCGTCCCGATCCCGGGATTCCGCCTCGATCCCGGGATCCAGCCCTGGAGAGGCTCCAGGAGATCCTGAGGTGTCGGGGGAGATCCAGGTGAGCTCTTGTTCCCATCCCGGGATTCCCACCCGGAGCGGCTCCCGGCTCTGTGCAGGGAGATCCAGGTGAGTCCCGCCCCAATCCCGGGATCCCGCCCCGATCCCGGAATTCCACCCCGATCCTGGGATCCCCCCCTGGAGGGGCTCCCGGGGCGCCGCGGATCCCAGATTCAAGGGAGATCCAGGTGAGTCCCACCTCTATCGCGGGATTCCTCCCCAATCCCGGGATTCTCATCTGGAGCGGCTCCCGCGGTGTCGGGGAAGATCCAGGTGAGTCCTTGTCCCGATCCCGGGATTCCCACCGGGATTCCCACCCGGGGCCCCGCGGATCCGATTTAAGAGAGATCCAGGTGAGTCCTGTCCCGAACCCGGAATTCCCACCTGGAGCAGCTCCCGGCCCCGTGCAAATCCCAGTTTTTTAGGGAGATCCAGGTAAGTCCTTGTCCAGATCCCGGAATTCCCACCTGGAGCGATTCCAGGCTCCGTGCAGATCCGAGGTTTAAGGGAGATCCGGGTGGGTCCCGTTCCGATCCCGGGATTCCTACCGGGATTCCCCCTGGAGCGGCTCCCGGGGCCGCGCCTATTCCCGGTTTTAGGGGGGATCCATGGGCCGGATCCGGGATCATTCCAGGGGCAGGAGGAGCCGGGATTTCCTGGGAATCAGAGCGGTTTTCCAGCAGATTTTTTTCCCATTCCTCTGGGAAAAGCCCCTTTCCCCTCGGGTTTAATTCAGCTCCCTGAAAACAGAGATTTTCCATCTTTTTGCCATCTTTTCCATCCCCTTTTCAATCCCCTTTTCCCCCTTTTCCCTCTCTTCCCATCCCCTTTTCCAACCTTTTCTCACTTTTCCATCCCCTTTTCCACCCCTTCCTTCCTTTTCTATCCTTTTCCAGTCCCTTTCCCCCCTTTTCCATCCCCTTTTCACCCCTTTTCTCACTTTGTTATTTTTCCATCCCTTTCCCCCTTTTCCCATTCCTTTTCTACCCCTTTTCCCACTTTTCCATCCCTTCAGAGATTTTCCATCCCCTTTTCACCACTTTTCCATCCCTTTTCCCCTTTTCCACCCTCTTTCCTCCTTTTCTCACTTTCTTATTTTTCCATCCCTTTCCCCCTTTTCCATCCCTTCAGAGATTTTCCCTTCCATTTTCCCCATTTCCTCCCCATTTCCACCTTTTCCATCCCCTTTTTCCCCATTTCCATGGATTCCCCCAGCATTCCCAGTAGTGGTGCTGGGACGAGGGGTGGCCTCTCCCATGGAATTCTCCATTTTTCTCCCCAGATCACCCCAGATTCCCCGATTTCTTTGAATTCCCGCTCACCCTGCAGCTATCCCTGGACTGGGGACCTCCATTTCCCACGGAATTCCCGGTTTTCATTCCCAGATCACCCCGGATTCCCTGATTTACCGGACGCTCCTGAGCTACGACCCCAGTCCCGGCAGCAACCCGGCCATCGTGCGCAGCAACCCGGCCGTGATTCCCATCGAGTGCCACTATCCCAGGTTTGCCCGGATCCCACCCCCAATCCCGGCATTCCCAGGAATCCCGTTCCCGTCCCCAATCCCAGCATTCCCAGAAATCCCGTTCCCATCCCCATTCCCACTGTCCCCATTCCAGTCCTGGCATCCCAGTTCAATTCTCAGTGTCCCCAGGATCCCATCCCGCATTCCCAGAAATCCCGTTCCCATCCCGGGATCCCATCCCAGCATTCCCAGGAATCCTATTCCCATCCCGGGATCTCATCCCACGTTCCCAGGAATCCCATTCCCAATCCGGGATCCCATCCCGCATTCCTGGGATTTCCGGACCCCATCCACATTCCCAGCATTCCCAGCATTCCCAGGATTCCCAGACCCTATCTGCATTCCCAGCATTCCCAGGAATCCCGTTCCCATCCCGGGATCCCATCCTGCATTCCCAGACCCCATTCACATTCCCAGCATTCCCAAGGTTCCCATTACTATCCTGGGATCCCATCCCACATTCCCAGTATCCCATTCCCATCCTGGTGTCCCCATTCCCAGTGTCCCATCCCAGTATCCAGTGTCCCCATTCCCGTGTCTCCATTCCCAGTGTCCCATTCCCAATGTCCCATTTCCAGTTTGCCATTCCTATTCCCAGTGTCCCATTCCTGTGTCCCATTCCCATCCCACTGCCCTCATTCCCAGTGTCCCCATTCCCAATGTCCCATTCCCAGTGTCCCGTGTCCCATTCCCAGTGCCCCATTCCCTTTTCCAGGCAGGATAACGTCACCAGTGGCTCCCCATTCCCAGTGTCCCCATTCCCATGTCCCCATTCCCGTGTCCCCATTCCCAGTGTCCCATTCCTGTGTCCCATTTCCAGTTTGCCATTCCTATTCCCAGTGTCCCATTCCTGTGTCCCATTCCCATCCCACTGCCCTCATTCCCAGTGTCCCCATTCCCAGTGTCCCCATTCCCAGTATCCCATTCCCATTCCCGTGTCCCATTCCCAGCGTCCCATTCCCTTTTCCAGGCAGGATAACGTCACCAGTGGCTCCCCATTCCCAGTGTCCCTATTCCCAGTGTCCCGTGTCCCCATTCCCAGTGTCCCATTCCCAGTATCCCATTCCCATTCCCAGTGTCCCGTGTCCCCATTCCCAGTATCCCATTCCCATTCCCAGTGTCCCATTCCCAGTGTCCCATTCCCTTTTCCAGGCGGGATAACGTCACCAGTGGCTCCATCCGTCCCACCTGGTCTCCCTTCAACTCCGCGCTGGCATCCGAGGAGAAGCTGCTCTTCTCCCTGCGCCTCATGAACGGTGTGGGATCGGGATTCCCCCATTCCCTTTTCCCCTACATCCCCTTTTCCCCCAATCCCCTTTTTCCCCCAATCCCCTTTTTCCCCCCATCCCCTTTTTCCCCAATCCCCTTTTTTCCCCATTCCCCTTTTTTCCCCAATCCCCTTTTTTTCCCCATTCCCCTTTTTCCCCCAATCCCCCTTTTTTCCCCAATCCCCCTTTTTCCCCCATCCCCTTTTCCCCAATCCCCTTTTTTCCCCAATCCCCTTTTTCCCCCATCCCCTTTTTTTCCCCAATCCCCTTTTTCCCCAATCCCCTTTTTTTCCCCAATCCCCCTTTTTTCCCCCAATCCCCTTTTTTCCCCATTCCCCCTTTTTTTCCCCATTCCCCCTTTTTTCCCCCATTCCCCCCCTTTTTTCCCCATCCCTTTTTTCCCCATCCCCTTTTTTTCCCATCCCCTTTTTTCCCCAATCCCCTTTTTCCCCCAATCCCTTTTTTTCCCCATCCCCTTTTTTTCCCCCAAACCCCCATTTCCCCAATCCCTTTTTTCTCCCCCGATCCCTTTTTTTTCCCAATCCCTTTTCTTTTTTTTCCCCATCCCCTTTTTTTCCCCCATCCCCTTTTTTTTCCCCAAATCCCCTTTTTTTCCCCCCATGCCCTTTTCCCCAATCCCCTTTTCCTTCCCTTTTCCCCTTTTGACATCATGTTGGGGATGATCCCATGGGATTTTCCAGAGGGTTGGAGCTCCGAGTGGGATTTTTTGGGATTTCCCCCTTTCCCACTCCCTTTCCCCTTTTGAGATCATGTTGGGGATGATCCCATTGGATTTTCCAGAGGGTTGGAGCTCCGAGAGGGCCTTTCTGGGATTCCCCATTTTCCCCTTTCCCCCATTTCTCAATCCCCTTTTCCCCCTTTTCCATCCCTTTTTTTCTCCCTTTCCCCGTTTTGGGATCACTTTGGGGATGATCCTGTCGGGTTTTCCAGAAGATTGGAGTTCCATGTGGGATTTCTTGGGATCCCCTTTTTCCCAGTCCCCTTTTCTTGTTGGTTTTTCCAGAGGACTGGAGCTCCGAGCAGGATTTCTCAGAATTCCCCTTTTCCCATACCCTTTTCCCGTTGTTTTTCCCCGAGGACTGGAGCTCTGAGTGGGATTTCTCAGGATTTCCCCTTTTCCCCAATCCATTTTCCCGTTAATTTTTTCCAGAGGACTGGAGCTCTGAGTGGGATTTCTCGGGATTCCCCTTTTCTCAATCCCCTTTTCCCATTATTTTTTCCAGAGGACTGAAGCTCCGAGCGGGATTTCTCAGGATTTCCCCTTTTCCCAATCCCCTTTTCCCGTTATTTTTTCCAGAGAACTGAAGCTCTGAGTGGGATTTCCTGGGATTCCCCTTTTCCCAATCCCCCTTTCCCATTGGATTTTCCAGAGGACTGGAGTTCTGAGCAGGATTTTCTGGGGTACCCCTTTTTCCCAATCCCTTTTTCCCAATCTCTTTTTCCCAGTCCCCTATTCCCGTTGGATTTTCCAGAGGACTGGAGCTCTGAGTGGGATTTCTCAGGATTCCCCTTTTCCCAATCCCCTTTTCCCATCTCCTTTTCCCACTGGTTTTTCCAGAGTATTGGAGTCCTGAGTGGGATTTCTCGGGATTCCCCTTTTCCCAATCCCCTTTTCCCAATCCCTTTTCCCATTATTTTCCCAGAGGACTGGAGTTCCATGTGGGATTTCTCAGGATTCCCCTTTTCCCATCTCCTTTTCCCATTATTTTCCCAGAGGACTGGAGTTCTGAGTGGGATTTCTCGGGGTTCCCCTTTTCCCCATCCCCTTTTCCCAATCCCTTTTCTCATTATTTTTCCAGAGGACTGAAGCTTCGAGTGGGATTTCTCAGGATTCCCCTTTTCCCAATCCCCTTTTCCTGCTGGATTTTCCAGAGGACTGGAGTTCTGAGCAGGATTTTCTGGGGTTCCCCTTTTTCCCAATCCCTTTTTCCCAATCCCCTTTTCCTGCTGGATTTTCCAGAGGACTGGAGCTCTGAGTGGGATTTCTCAGGATTCCCCTTTTCCCATTCCTTTTCCCAATCCCTTTTCCCATTATTTTTTCCAGAGGACTGAAGATCCGAGTGGGATTTCTCAGGATTCCCCTATTCCCATCCCCTTTTCCCATTCCTTTTCCCATTGCATTTTCCAGAGGACTGAAGCTCCGAGCTGGATTTCTCGGGATTCCCATTTTCCCAATCCCCTTTTCCCATGGGATTTTCCAGAGGACTGGAGCTCTGAGTGGGATTTCTCAGGATTCCCCTTTTCCCAATCCCGTTTTCCCCATCCCCTTTTCCCATCCCCTTTTCCCAATCCCCTTTTCCCAATCCCCTTTTCCCAATCCCCTTTTCCCAATCCCCTTTTCCTGCTGGATTTTCCAGAGGACTGGAGCCCTGAGTGGGATTTCTCAGGATTCCCCTTTTCCCAATCCCCTTTTCCCCATCCCCTTTTCCCCCTCCCCTTTTCCCAATCCCTTTTCCCGTTATTTTCCCAGAGGACTGGAGTTCCGAGCGGGATTTCTCGGCGTTCCGCCTGGGGGACGTGCTCAACATCCAGGCCGAGGTTGGTTCCCACAGCCACGTCCCGCTCCGGCTCTTCGTGGATTCCTGCGTGGCCACCCTGGGCCCCGGCGCCGGCAACGAGCCCCACTACGCCATCATCGACTTCAACGGGTGCGCTGGGGACACCTGGGGACACCTGGGGACACTCTGGGGACATTCGGGGACACTTGGGGACATTTGGGGACAGTCTGGGGACGTTTGGGGACATTTGGGGACAGTCTGGGGACATTCGGGGACAGTCTGGGGATGTTTGGGGACACTTGGGGACATTTGGGGACAGTCTGGGGACATTCGGGGGTCCGGGGGAGGGTGGCACCTCATCCTGCTCCACTGTGCCATCACTGACTTCAATGGGTGCACTGGGGACATTCGGGGACACTTGAGGACATTCGGGGACAGTCTGGGGACATTTGGGGGTCAGGGGGAGGGTGGCACCTCGTCCTGCCCCACTGCGCCATCATCGACTTCAACGGGTGTGTTTGGGGATGTTTGGGGACACCTGGGGACACTTGGGGACAGTCTTGGGATGTTTGGGGACACTTGGGGACATTTGGGGACAGTCTGGGGACGTTTGGGGACAGTCTGGGGACATTCGGGGACAGTCTGGGGACGTTTGGGGACACTTGGGGACATTTGGGGACAGTCTGGGGACATTTGGGGGTCAGGGGGAGGGTGGCACCTCATCCTGCCCCACTGCGCCATCATCGACTTCAACGGGTGTGTTTGGGGATGTTTGGGGACACCTGGGGACACTTGGGGACAGTCTGGGGACATTTGGGGACAGTCTGGGGACATTTGGGGACAGTCTGGGGATGTTTGGGGACATTTGGGGACAGTCTGGGGACACTTGGGGACAGTCTGGGGATGTTTGGGGACACTTGGGGACATTTGGGGACAGTCTGAGGACATTCGGGGGTCCGGGGGAGGGTGGCACCTCATCCTGCCCCACTGTGCCATCACTGATTTCAATGGGTGCACTGGGGACATTCAGGGACAGTCTGGGGACATTCGGGGACATCTGGGGATGTTTGGGGACACTTGAGGACATTCGGGGACAGTCTGGGGACATTTGGGGGTCAGGGGGAGGGTGGCACCTCATCCTGCCCCACTACACCATCATCGACTTCAATGTGTGCCCTGGGGACATCTGGGGACTTTTGGGGACATCTGGGGATGTTTGGGGACACTTGGGGACAGTCTGGGGACATTTGGGAGTCCGTGGGAGGGTGGCACCTCATCCTGCCCCACTGCGCCATCACCGACTTCAATGGGTGTGTTTGGGGACATTTGGGGATGTTTGGGGACATTTAGGGACATTTGGGGATGCGCAGGGATGTTCGGGGTCGTTTGGGGACACTTGGTGACATTTGGGGGTCAGGGGGAGGGTGACACCTCACCCCACCCCACTACGTCATCATCAACCTCAACGGGTGTGTATGGGGACATTCGGGGTCGTTTGGGGACATTCGGGGTCGTTTGGGGACATTTGGGGACAGTTTGGGGACAGGGGGAGGGTGGCAGCTCATCCTACCCTACTACACCATCGTTGACTGCAATGGGTGTGTTTGAGGACACCTGGGGATGTTTGGGGACATTTGGGGACACTTTGGGGTCTAGGACATGGTGGTGACACCTCATCCCTCCCCATTGCTCCATCATTGACTTCAATGGGTGAGTTTGGGGACATCTGGGGACACTTTGGGGATCTGAGAGCCACCCAGGTGCTGCTGAGCCCTTGTCCCTCCCTTGGGTGACCCGGGGCCCCTTGGGGACACCTCGGTGCCAGCCAGGGGCGTGACCCTGCTGTCCCCACAGCTGCCTGGTGGACGGGCGCTCCGATGCCACCAGCTCGGCCTTTGTCACCCCCCGTCCCCGGCAGGACGTGCTGCGCTTCCAGATCGACGCCTTCCGCTTCGCCGGCGACCCGCGCAGCCTGGTAACCCCCGGGGACACCCTGGGGACACCCCCATGTCCCCAACCCCGCGGTGGCCCCAGCAGTGTCCCCTCCCCGCAGATCTACATCACGTGTCACCTGAAGGTGACACCGGCCGAGCAGAGCCCGGACGCGCTGAACAAGGCCTGCTCCTTCAGCAAGGCGCGCAACACGTGAGTGACACCGCGGGGACAGCGCTGTCACCTCCCCGCCATGGTGGCACCTGGTCATCAGTGTCACCTCCCCGCCATGGTGGCACCTGGTCATCAGTGTCACCTCCCCGCCATGGTGGCACTGGGTGATCAGTGTCACCTCCCCGCCATGGTGGCACCTGGTCATCAGTGTCACCTCCCCGCCATGGTGGCACCTGGTCATCAGTGTCACCTCCCCACCATGGTGGCACTGGGTGATCAGTGTCACCTCCCCACCATGGTGGCACTGGGTGATCAGTGTCACCTCCCCGCCATGGTGGCACCTGGTCATCAGTGCCACCGCCCCGCCATGGTGGCACTGGGTGATCAGTGTCATCTCCCTGCCCTGGTGGCACCTGGTCATCAGTGTCACCTCCCTGTCCTGGTAGCACCAGGTCATCAATGTCACCTCCCTGCCCTGGTGGCACCTGGTGACCAGTGTCACCTCCCCACCATAGTGGCACTTGGGTGATTGGTGTCACCTCCCCACCATTGGTGGCACTGGGTGACCAGTGTCACCTCCCTGCCCTGATGGCACCTGGTGATCAGTGTCACTTCTCCACCATGGTGGTACCAGGTCATCAGTGTCACCTCCCTGCCCTGGTGGCACTGGGTGACTAGTGTCACCTCCCCACCATGGTGGAACTGGGTGACTGGTGTCACCTCCCTGCCCTGGTGGCACTGGGTGATTGGTGTCACCTCCCCACCATGGTGGCACCTGATGTCACCTCCCGACCATTGGTGGCACTGGGTGACCGGTGTCACCTCCTGTCACAGCTGGGCGCCCGTGGAGGGGACAAGGGACATCTGCAGCTGCTGTGAGCTGGGCAACTGCGGCAGCGCCGCGCTGGCCCGGAGCCTGCGGCCACCAGAGCCATGGAACGGCCACCGCTACCGGAGACACGACAGTGAGGGGACACGGGGACAGGGGGACATGGGGACAGGGGGACACAGAGACAGGGAGACAGAGGGACACAGGGATAGGGGACATTGGGACAGGGGGATGGGGGACATGGGGACATGGGGACAGTGGGGATCCCAGGGACAGAGGGGACAGGGGGACACAGGGACATGGGGACATTGGGGGATGGGGGACAGTGGGACAAGGGAATGGGGGACACAGGGACAGGGGGACATGGGGACAGGAGGATATAGGGACACAAGGACAGGGGGACATGGGGACAGGGAATGGGGACAGTGGGGATCCCAGGGACAGAGGGGCCATGGGGACAATGGGGACGGGGTGATCCCTCCTCATTGTCCCTCCTTGTCCTTTGCTGTCCCCTCACTGGTCCCCTAACTGTCACTGTCCCTCACTGTCCCCTCACTGTCCCCTGTGTCCCCAGGTGCCACCTCCGAAGCCGATGTTGTCATCGGGCCAGTGCTGCTCTCCAGTGACCCGCGGGGCCAGCGCCCCGAGAGCCACCCGGGTGAGTGTCCTGAGGTGACATCGGTGACATCGGTGACATCGGTGACAATTGATCGGTGACATCAGTGACACTCAACCGGTGACAATCCCCGCTCACCTCTGTGTCCCTTCCTGTCACTTTGCAGGCGCGGTGTCACCGCTGGGCCTGGGGACAGTGCTGGCCTGCGCCGTGGCCGTGGTGGCCGTGGCCGGAGCCGCGCTGGCCCTCGGCCTGAGACGTCGGAATTCCCAATAAATCCCAGAAAGATCGATGGAATTCCCAATAAATCCCGGAAAGATCGATGGAATTCCCAATAAATCCCAGAATAATCAACCGGATTCCAAATAAATCCCACAAGGAACAACGGAATTCCCAATAAATCCCAGAAAGATCAATGGGATTCCTGATGAATCCCACAAGGACAAACGGTGTCCGAGGGGTCACTCTGGGGGGGAATCCCGGGAATGGGGCAGGCAGGGTCACCAGTCCTGTCCCAGTGTCCCCATCCCCAGTGTCCCCATTCCCATTCCCACTGTCCCCATTTCCGGTGTCCCCATTCCCATGCCAATGGCCCCATTCCATTCCCAGTATCCCCTGTCCTAATGTCCCCATTCCCATTGTTCCCATTCCCACTGTCCCCATTCCCATCCCACTGTCCCTATTTCCGGTATCCCCATTCCCATCCCAGTGTCCCCATTCCCGTTCCCAATGTCCCCATCCTCATTCCCAATGTCCCCATTCCCATCCCGATGTCTCCTTTCCATTCCTAATGTCCCTGTTCCCAATCCCAGTGTCCCCATTTCCAGTGTCCCCATTCCCATTCCCCATGTCCCCATCCCCACCCCAATGTCCCCATTCCATTCCCAATGTCTCCATTCCCACTGTCCCCATCCCAGTGTCCCCATTCCCATTCCCCATGTCCCATCCTCATTCCCAATGCCCTCGTTCCCATCTGGATGTCCCCATTCCATTCCCAGTGTCCCCATTTCCAGTGTCCCCATTCCCCATGTCCCCATCCCCATCCCGATGTCTCCTTTCCATTCCCACTGTCCCCATTCCCAATCCCAGTGTCCCCATTTCCAGTGTCCTCATTCCCATCCTGGTGTCTCCATTCCATTCCCAATGTCTCCATTTCCAGTGTCCCCATTCCCATTCCCCATATCCCCCTCCTCATTCCCAATGTCCCCATTCCCATCCGGATGTCCCCATTCCCATTCCCACTGTCCCCATCCCAGTGTCCCCATTCCCATTCCCCATGTCCCTATTCTCATTCCCAATGTCCCCATTCCCATCCAGATATCCCCATTCCATTTCCATTTTCCCCATTCCCACTGTTCCCATTCCCAGTGTCCTCATTCCCATTGTCACTGTCCCCATTACCATTCCTGGTGTTCCCATTCCCAATCCCAGTGTCCCCATTCCCAATCCCAGTGTCCCCATTCGCCATGTCCCCCTCCTCATTCCCAATATCCCCATTCCCATCCCGATGTCCCCATTCCATTCCCAGTGTCCTCATTCCCATTGTCACTGTCCCCATTACCATTCCCAGTGTCCCCATTCCATTCCCATTCCCCATTCCCATTCCCCATGCCCCCATTCCCATCCAGATGTCCCCATTCCATTTCCATTTCCCCCATTCCCACTGTCCCCATTTCCAGTGTCCCATTCCCATCTCAATGTCCCATCCCAGTGTCCCCATTCCCATCCCAGTGTCCCCATTCCATTCCCACTGTCCCCATTCCCAGCCCCAAAATTCCCAAATCCCAACTTCCGCTCTCTCCGGCTTTCGAAAAGGTGAGAAACCAGAAAAATTCCCTAAAAACTTTGTGGGATTTCCCTCCCAAAATTCCCAGAGCTGTTTCTTTCCCCCTCCCTGGGAACATTCCCAAAAATTCCCAAGGATTTTTAGGATCATGAGGATTTTATGGAGCGTTGGGGTGGTCCCTGTTTTAATTTCAGCCTTGGATTCCCTCAGAAAATATGGGGAAACTGGGAAATAATGGGAAAATTTGGGATAAAAAAGATTCCAAAGAGTCCTCGTGGCTTCCCCGCTTTTTATTGGGAAAAGGGGGAATTTTGGGAACGTGTCGGAGCCACCTCGGGAACTTCCCGGAAAAGGGGACGGGTGACATTCCTGGAATTCGGCTGCCATCAGGATCTGCAGGGAAAAAATGGGAAAAATCCTGAAAAATTCCATGGAAAATGAGGATAAAACAACCCCAAATGGGAAAATCCCAGAAAATTCCATGGAAAATGAGGATAAAACAACCCCAAATGGCCAAATCCCAGAAAATTCTATGGAAAATGAGGATAAAACCAACCCCAAATGGGAAAATCCCTGGAAATTCCATGGAAAATGAGGAAAAAAACCAACCCCAAATGGGAAAATCCCAGAAAATTCCATGGAAAATGAGGAAAAAAACAACCCCAAATGGGAAAAATCCCAGAAAATTCCATGCAAAAAGAGGAAAAACTGACCCCAAATGGGAAAAATCCCTGGAAATTCCATGGAAAATGAGGAAAAAACAACCCCAAATGGCCAAATCCCAGAAAATTCCATGGAAAATGAGGAAAAAACAACCCCAAATGGCCAAATCCCAGAAAATTCCATGGAAAATGAGGAAAACCTCAAATCCAGATTTTTTTTTACTGATAAAAGTGGGAAAAAGGAGGAGAAAAGAGAAAAAAATTGGGATAAAGTGGGGGGAAAAGTGAGGAAAAATGTGGGGGAAAAAGCAGAAAAAAAGTGGAAAAAAGCAGGGAAAAATGGGGAAAGAAGTGGGAAAAAACGTGGGGAAAATGGGGAAGAATTGGAAAAAAGTGGAAAAAATTGGGGGAAAAGTGAAAAAAGGGGGAAAAACAGGAAAAAGTGGGAAAAAAATGAAAAAAGTGGAAACAAAGTGGGGGGAAAAGCAGGAAATAGTGAGAAAAAATGCAAAAAAAGCCTGAAAATTTGGGAAAAAAAGTGGGAAAACTGTGGGAGAAAAGTGGGAACAAAGTGGGGGAAAGTGGGGAAAAAAGTGGCTGAAAAATGGGACAAAAACTCAGGAAAATGTGGGAAAATTTTGGGAAAAAAGTGGGAAAAAGTAGTAGGGAAAAAACGGGAAAAGCAGGAAAATTTGCAAAAAAAGTGGGAAAAAAGCAGGAAAAGTGGGAAAAGAGCAAAAAATGCAGGAAAGAAGGAAAGTGGGAAAAAGTGGGAAAACTTGGGAAAGAAGTGGGAAAAAGGGGGATAAAGTGGGAAAATTTGGAGAAAAGTGAGAAAAAAGAGGGAAAAAATTGGAAACGTGTGGGAAGAAAACAGGAAAGAAGCAGGAAAGAAAGGGTGGGAAAATTTGGGGAAAATGTGGGAAAAATGTGGGAAAAAATGCGAAAAAAGGGGGAAAATTTTGGGGGGAAATGGGGAAAAAAAAGCAGGAAAATTTAGGAAAGAAATTGGGAAAAAGAAGGAAAGAAGCAGGAAAAGAGCAGGAAAAAAGAGGGGGAAAAGTGGGGGGAAGACAGAAAAAAGTGGCTGAAAAATGGGACAAGAGTGGGAAAAACTGGTAAAAAAGTGGGAAAAGGGCAGAAAAAGAAAAAAAGGGGAAAATTAGGAAAAAGCAGGAAAGTTTGTGAAAAATGTGGGAGAAAACTGGGAAAAGAGTGGGGAAAAAAGCACTAGAAAAGCAGGGAAAAAATGGGGAAAAAGGTGGGAAAATTTTGGTAAAATTGGGGGAAACTGCGAAAAAAAACAGGAAAAAAGCAGGAAAAAGAAGCTGCATTCTGTTTTTTTGGAATTTGGGGATTTTTGGGGATTTTATGGGATTTTTTTGGAATTTCAGACTGGGAAATGTGGCAGTTGGAGGCAGAGATGAAGCGCCCGGTGTAGAGGGAAAAGCAGGGAAAAAGTTGGAAAAAATGGGAAAAGGGAAAAAAAAGGGGGAACAGCAAGAAAGAAATAGGGGAAAAATGAGGGGAAAAGTGGGAAAATGTGGGAAAAAAATGGGAAAAAATGGGGAAAGAGCAGGAAAAAAGAGGGAAAAAGAAAAAAAACGAGGGAAAAATTTAAAAAAGAAGGAAAATTTGGGGAAATAAAGCAGGAAAAACTGGGAAAAAAAACAGGAAAAAAGCAGGAAAAGGAAGCTGCATCCTGGTTTTTTTGGGATTTTTGAGGATTTTTTGGGATTTTTTTGGGTTTTTTGGGATTTTTTTGGGAATTTCGTACTGGGAAATGTGGCAGTTGGAGGCAGTGATGAAGCGCCCGGTGTAGAGGGAAAAGCAGGGAAAAAGTAGGAAAAAAATGGGAAAAGGGGAAAAAAAAGGGGGAACAGTAAGAAAGAAATAGGGGAAAAATGAGGGGGAAAAGTGGGAAAATGTGGGAAAAAAATGGGAAAAAATGGGGAAAGAGCAGGACAAAGAGAGGGAAAAAGAAAAAAAACGAGGGAAAAATTTAAAAAAAGAAGGAAAATTTTGGGGAAAAAAGCAGGAAAAACTGGGAAAAAAACCAGGAAAAAAGCGGGAAAAGGAGGCTGCATCCTGGTTTTTTGGGATTTGGGGATTTTTTGGGATTTTTGGGATTCTTGGGATTTTTGGGAATTTCGTACTGGGAAATGCAGCAGTTGCAGGTGGAGGAAAAGCAGGAAAAAGTGGGAAAAAGGGAAAAAAGGAAAAAAGGGAGAGGAGGGGAATGGAAAAAAGCAGGGAATGAGAGAAAAAGCAGGAGAAAACCAGAAAAAGTGGGAAAAAAGTCTAAAAAGTGGGGAAAAAGCAGGAAAAAAAGCAAAAAAAAAAAGCAGGAATGTTTGTGAAAAAAGCAGGAAAAAAGCAGGATAAGTACAGGAAAAAAAACAGGGAAAAAGAAAAAAAGTAAGGGGAAAAATGCGAAAAAAAAGAAGGAAAATTTGGGGGGGAAATGGGGAAAAAAAGTGGGGGAAAAGCAAGAAAGAAATGGGGAAAAAATGAGGGGAAAAAGTGGGAAAATTTGTGAAAAAATTGGGAAAAAATGGGGAAAGAGCAGGGAAAAAGAGGGAAAAAGCAAAAAAAACCGAGGGAAAATTGCAAAAAAAGCAGGAAAATTTGGGGAAAAAAAGCAGGAAAAACTGGGAAAAAAGCAGGAAAAAAGCAGGAAAAGGAGGCTGCATCCTGGTTTTTTGGGATTTTTGAGGATTTTTGGGGTTTTTTGGGGACTTTTTTGGTTTTTTTTGGGATTTTTTGGGAATTTCGTACTGGGAAATGCGGCAGTTGGAGGCAGAGATGAAGCGCCCGGTGTAGAGGGAAAAGCAGGGAAAAAGTAGGAAAAAAATGGGAAAAGGGAAAAAAGTGGGGGAAAAGCAGGAAAGAAATAGGGAAAAAATGAGGGGGGGAAAGTGGGAAAATTAGGGGGGAAAAAAATGGGAAAAACTGGGAAAAGAGCAGGAAAAAAAGAGGGAAAAAAACAAAAAAAAAGAGGGAAAAATGCAAAAAAAGCAGGAAAATTTGGGGGAAAAAAGCAGGAAAAACTGGGAAAAAAACCAGGAAAAAAGCAGGAAAAGGAGGCTGCATCCTGGTTTTTGGGATTTGGGGATTTTTGGGGATTTTTTGGGAATTTCATACTGGGAAATGCGGCAGTTGGAGGCGGAGACGAAGCGCCCGGTGTAGTGGATGTGGCAGCGAACGACGTTGTTGGTGAAATCCGATTCCAGCACCAAATATTTGGGATTGACCTGGACCTGGGAATGGGGGAAAAAAAAAAAAAAATCAGGAGAAGGAATCCAGAAAATCAATAAGGAAAAAATCCCCGGGGAAAATCGGGTGGGAAGGGGGGAAATTATCCCAGAAATTAAAGGGGAAAAGGAGAAATCAAGGGAGAAATCCCAAAACAGGGAAAAGGGAAAATCGGGGGGAAATCCCAAAAAGTTAAAGGGGAAATCAGGGAAAGAAATCCCAAAAAGTTAATGGGAAAATCAGGGGAGAAATCCCAAAAAGCAAAAGGAGAAATCAGGGAGAAATCCCAAAACAGGAAAAAGGGAAAATCCGGGAGGGAAATCCCAAAAAAGTAAAAGGGAAAAGGGAAAAACAGGGAAGGAAATCCCAAAGAGTTAAAGGGGAAATCAGGGGAGAAATCCCAAAACTGGGAAAAGGGAAATCCGGGACAAAATCCCAAAAAACAAAAGGGGAAATCAAAGAAGGAAATCCCAAAATTCTAAGGGGAAAAGGGAAAAACAGGGAAGGAAATCCCAAAAAGTTAATAGGAAAATCAGGGGAGAAATCCCAAAAAGCAAAAGGGAAAAGGGAAAATCAAGGAAGAAAATCCCCAAAAATCAAAGGGAAAATCGGGGGCAAAATCCCAAAATGCAAAAGGGAAAAACAGGGAAGGAAATCCCAAAAAGTTAATGGGAAAATCAGGGGAGAAATCCCAAAACAGGGAAAAGGGAAAATCGGGGGAAATTATCCCAAAAATAAACAGGGATAAGCGAAGGGAGAAAGAAAATCCCAAAATTAACAGAGAAAGGGAAATTAGTGGAAAAAATCCCAAATATGAAGAGGGAAAAGGAAAATTTAAGGAAAAAAAAAAAATCCCAAAATTAACAGGGAAATTGGGAAATCAGGGAAAAAAAATCCAAAAATTAACATGGAAAAGGAAATTAGGGGAAAAAATCCCAAAATTAACAGGGAAAGGGAAATCAGGAAAAAAATCCCAAGATGAAAAGGGAAAAGGAAAAAAATCCCAAAATTAGCAGGAAAAAGGGAAATCAGGGAAAAAAAACCCCAAAACAAGACAAAGCAAAATTTTTAAAAAATCACAAAAATCAGGCGGGAAATGGAGAAATCAGGTGGAAAATCCCAAATATCAACAGGGAAAAGGGAAAATCAGGGAAAAAAAATTCCCAAAATTAACAGGGAAAGGGAAATCAGGAAAAAAATCCCAAAATGAAAAGGGAAATGGAGAAATCATGGGAAAAAAATCCAAAACAAGGCAAAGCAAAATTTAAAAAAAATCCCCAAAATCAGGCGGGAAATGGAAAATCAGGGGAAAAATAATCCCAAAAATAACAGGGATAAGAGAAGAGAATAAAAAAAAACCCAAAATTAAATGAAAAGGAAATTAAGGGGGGAAAAAAATCCCAAACATCAACAGGGAAAAGGGAAAATCAGGGAAAAAAATTCCCAAAATTAACAGGGAAAGGGAAATCAGGAAAGAACGCCCAAAATGTCGAACCACTGGAAATGGAAAGTCAGGCGAAAAAAATGCCGTAATCAGTCCAGGCGAAACTGGAAAATGAGGTGGAAAAATCCCAAAATTAACAGGGAAATTGGGAAATTAGGGAAGAAAATCCCCAAATGAAAAGGGAAATGGAAAATTAGGGGGGAAAAAAAATCCCAAAATTAAGAGGGAAAGGGAAATCAGGGAAAAAAATCCCAAAATTAACAAGGAAAAGGGAAATTAGACAAAAAAAAAATCCCCAAAAATAACAGGGAAATGGAAAATCAGGGAAAAAAATCCCAAAATTAATCAGGGAAATGGAAAATCAGGGAAAAAAATCCCAAAATTAAGAGGGAAAGGGAAATCAGGGAAAAAAATCCCACAGCAAGGCAAAGCAAAATTTTAAAAAATCCCAAAAATCAGGATGGAAATGGAGAAATTAGGGAAAAAATTCCCAAAAATAAACAGGGATAAGAGAAGGGAGAAAAAAAAATTTCTCAAAATTAACAGGGAAAGGGAAATTAGGGAAAAAAATCCCAAAAAATAACAGGGAAATGGAGAAATCAGGAAAAAAAAATCCCGAAATGAAAAGGGAAATGGAAAATCAGGGGAAAAAAAATCCCAAAATTAATCAGGGAAATGGAAATGAGGGGGAAAAAAACCCAAAATTAAAAGGGAAATGGAAAATTAGGGGAAAAAAATCCCAAAATTAAGAGGGAAAGGGAAATCAGGGAAAAAAATCCCAAAATTAGCAGGAAAAAGGGAAATCAGGGAAAAAAATCCCAAAATTAGCAGGAAAAAGGGAAATCAGGGAAAAAAAAACCCAAAACAAGACAAAGCAAAATTTTTAAAAAATCCCAAAAATCAGGCGGGAAATGGAGAAATCAGCGACAAAAACCCCAAAACCAAGCGGGAAAAGGGAAAAAAGCAGGAAAACCTCGATAAAAAAAAAAAGATCAAAGGTGTGAAAATCCCAAAATTGGGATTTTTGAGCCCAAAATGTCCCCGAGGGCACCTTGAGGATGTAATTCCCGGGAGGAACGTCCGTGATGTCGATCCATTGGCAATCGATGTCGGCGTTGTAGGTGTCGTAACAGCCCGGGCTGAGACCCTGGAAAATGGGGTGGAAAAGTGGGAAAATGGGAAAAATGGGGAGAAAATGGGGGAAATTATGGGGGAAATGGGGAGAAATGGGGAGAAAATGGACAAAAAATGGACAAAAAAAGGGGGGGAAATGGACAAAAAAGGGGAAAAAATGAACTGAAAGTGTTCCCTCTGTGTTGTAACAGCCCGGGGTGAGATCCTGTGGGAAATGGGGTGGAAAAGAGGGAAAATGGGAAAAAATGGGGATAAAATGGGAAATAGGGGGGGAAATGGGGAGAAATGGGGAAAAAATGGGAGAAAATGGACAAAAAATGGGGAAAAAATGGGAGAAAAAATGAATTGAAAGGGTCCCTTTGGTGCTGTAACAGCCCGGGGTGAGATCCCGAGGGAAATGGGGTGGAAAAGTGGGAAAAATGGAGATAAAAGGGGAAAAAAGGGGGGAAAATGGGGAGAAATGGGAAAAAATGGGAGAAAATGGACAAAAAATGGATAAAAAAGAGGAAAAAATGAACTGAAAGGGTCCCTTTGGTGTGTAACAGCCCGGGGTGAGATCCTGTAGGAAATGGGGTGGAAAAGTGGGAAAATGGGAAAAAATGGGGGTAAAATGGGGGAAAAATTGGGGGGAAATGGGAAAAAAATGGGGAGAAAATGGGGGGAAATTGGATAAAAAATGGGAAAAAAATGGACTGAAAGGGTTCCTTGGTGTAATAACAGCCTGGGCTGAGATCCTGTGGAAAATGGGGTGGAAAAGTGGGAAAATGGGAAAAAATGGGGAGAAAAGGGAAAAAGGGGGAAAATGGGGGGAAATGGGAAAAAGTGGGGGAAAAAATGGGAGAAAATGGGGAAAAAAAGGGGAAAAATGAACTGAAAGGGTCCCTTGGTGTGCAACAGCCCAGGGTGCAATCCTGTGGGAAATGGGGTGGGAAAATGGGAAAAAATGGGGATAAAATGGGGAAAAATTGGGGGAGAAATGGGAAAAAATGGGAGAAAATTGGACAAAAAAATGGACAAAAAAAGGGGGGAAAAATGGACAAAAAAGGATCTCTCGGTGTTGTAACAGCCCGGGGTGAGATCCTGTGGGAAATGAGGTGGAAAAGTGGGAAAATGGGGAAAAATGGGGATAAAATGGGAAAAATTGGGGGAAATGGGGAGAAATGTGGAGAAAATGGGAGAAAATGGACAAAAAAAGGGGGGAAAAAATGGACAAAAAAGGATCTCTTGGTGCTGTAACAGCCCGGGGTGAGATCCTGTGGAAAATGGGGTGGAAAAGTGGGAAAATGGGAAAAAATGGGGATAAAATGGGAAAATGGGGGGGAAATGGGGAGAAATGGGGAAAAAATGGGAGAAAATGGACAAAAAATGGGAGAAAAAATGAATTGAAAGGGTCCCTTTGGTGCTGTAACAGCCCGGGGTAGATCCCGAGGGAAATGGGGTGGAAAAGTGGGAAAAATGGAGATAAAAGGGGGAAAAAAGGGGGAAAAAATGGGGAGAAATGGGAAAAAATGGGAGAAAATGGACAAAAAATGGATAAAAAAGAGGAAAAAATGAACTGAAAGGGTCCCTTGGTGTCGTAACAGCCCGGGGTGAGATCCAGTGGGAAATGGGGTGGAAAAGTGGGAAAATGGGAAAAAATGGGGGTAAAATGGGGGAAAAATTGGGGGGAAATGGGAAAAAAATGGGGAGAAAATGGGAGAAAATGGGGGGAAATTGGATAAAAAATGGGAAAAAAATGGACTGAAAGGGTTCCTTGGTGTCGTAACAGCCCGGGGTGAGACCCTGGAAAATGGGGTGGAAAAGTGGGAAAATGGGAAAAAATGGGGAGAAAAGGGGAAAAAGGGGGGAAATGGGGAAAAATGGGAAAAATTGGGGGAAAAAATGGGAGAAAATGGGGAAAAAAAGGGGAGAAAATGAACTGAAAGGGTCCCTTGGTGTTGTAACAGCCCGGGGTGAGATCCAGTGGGAAATGGGGTGGGAAAGTGGGAAAATGGGAAAAAATGGGGATAAAATGGGAAATAGGGGGGGAAATGGGGAGAAAATGGGAAAAATGGGGAGAAAATGGGGAAAATAGGGGAAAAAAAATGAGAGAAAATGGGGGGAAATTGGACAAAAAATAGGAAAAACTGAACTGAAAGGGTCCCTTGGTGTGTAACAGCCCGGAGTGAGACGCTGTGGGAAATGGGGTGGAAAAGTGGGAAAATGGGAAAAATGGGAATGAAAGGGGAAAAAATTGGGGGGAAATGGGGGAAAATGGGGAGAAAATGGGGGGAAATTGGATTAAAAATGGGGAAAAAATGGACTGAAAGGGTTCCTTGGTGTCGTAACAGCCTGGGGTGAGACCTTACAGAAAATGGGGTGGAAAAGTGGGAAAACGGGAAAAAATGGGGATAAAATGGGAAAATGGGAAAAAATGGGGCTAAAAGGGGGAAAAAATGGGAGAAAATGGACAAAAAATGGGAGAAAAAATGAATTGAAAGGGTCCCTTTGGTGTTGTAACAGCCCGGGGTGAGATCCCGAGGGAAATGGGGTGGAAAAGTGGGAAAATGGGGAAAATGGGGATAAAATGGGGAAAAATTGGGGGAAAAAATGGGAAGAAATGGAAAAAAATGGATAAAAAATGGATTAAAAAGAGGAAAAAACGAATTGAAAGAGTTCCTTGGTGTGTAACAGCCCGGGGTGAGATCCTGTGGGAAATGGGGTGGAAAAGGGACAAAAGGGGGCAAAAAAAGGAGGAAAAGGGACAAAAAAAGGTGGAAATGGGAATAAAAATGAGAAAAAATGGACAAAAAGGGGAGGGGAAGGGGAAAAAAGTGACCAAAAGTGGACAAAAAAGGACAAAAGGGACAAAAAGGGACAAAAGTGAACAAAAAGGGACAAAAAAAGGGTCAGAAAATGAGAAAAAGGGACAGGAATGGACCAGAAGGGACAAAATGGGACCAAAAGGGACCAAAAAAGGAGGAAAGGGGACAAAAAGGGACAGAAGTGACAAAAGGCGCTGTCCCCACTGTCACCTGGGTGTGGGGACAAGAACCAGAAATGGGGACAAAATGGGGACATGAAGAGACGAAAAGACAAAAGTGACAAAAGGGACAAAAGGGGATAAAAAGTGACAAAAGGGACAAAAAATGACCAAAAGTGACAAAAGGGACAAAAAATGACCAAAAGTGACAAAAAGTGACAAAAGGGACAAAAAATGACAAAAGGGGTCAAAAGTGACAAAAGGGACAAAAAGTGGCAAAAGGGGACCAAAAGTGACCAAAAGTGACAAAAGGGGGTAAAAAATGACCAAAAGTGACAAAAAGGGACAAAAAGGGACAAAAAGATGACCAGAAGTGACCAAAAAGTGACCAGAAGTGACCAAAGGCGCCGTCCCCGGGTGTCACCTGGGTGTGGGGACAAAAACCAGAAATGGGGACAAAATGGGGACATGAAGAGACAAGAAGTGACCAAAAGTGACCAAAAGGGACAAAAGGGACAAAAAATGACAAAAGGGCACAAAAGTGACAAAAGGGACAAAAAGTGGCAAAAGGAGACCAAAAGTGACCAAAAGTGACAAAAGGGGGTAAAAAATGACAAAAAGGGACAAAAAGGGACAAAAAGATGACCAGAAGTGACCAAAAGGTGACCAGAAGTGACCAAAGGTGCTGTCCCCGGGTGTCACCTGGGTGTGGGGACAAAAACCAGAAATGGGGACGAAATGGGGACATGAAGAGACAAGAAGTGACCAAAAGTGACCAAAAGTGACAAAAGGGACAAAAAATGACAAAAGGGCACAAAAGTGACAAAAGGGACAAAAAGTGGCAAAAGGGGACCAAAAGTGACCAAAAGGGGACAAAATGTGACCAAAAGTGACAAAAGGGGATAAAAAGTGACCGAAAGGTGACCAGAAGTGACCAAAAGGGGGCAAAAGGGGACAAAAAGTGACAAAAGGGGATAAAAAAGTGACCAAAAGTGACCAAAAGTGACCAAAGGTGCTGTCCCCGCGTGTCACCTGGGTGTGGGGACAAAAACCAGAAATGGGGACGAAATGGGGACATGAAGAGACAAAAAGTGACCAAAAGTGACCAAAAGGGACAAAAGTGACCAAAAGTGACCAAAAGGGGCAAAAGGGGACAAAAAATGACCAAAAGTGACAAAAAGGGACAAAAGGTGACCAGAAGTGACCAAAGGCGCCGTCCCTGTGGTGTCACCTGGGCGGTGCAGGCGCCACAAACGGGGACAAAAAGGGACAAAAAGGGACAAAAAGGGACTGAAAGGGACTGAAAGGGCCCGGAAGTGACAGAAGTGACAGAGGCGGTGTCACCTGGGTGTGGGCGGTGCAGGCGTAGCGCTTGAGGTGGCCGAAGTCGCAGGTGGTGTCCTCGAGGCAGAAGCTGGCCTTGTGTCCCTCGGCCACCCGGCGGCCCGAGGTGACATCCAGCAGGTCATAGTGACTGAACTCTGCCATGCTGTGGTAGTGCCTGGGGACACGGGGACACGCTGGGGACACTCGGGGACACTCAGGGGACAGTGAAGGGACAGCAGGGGACACTCAGGTGACACTCGGGGACATTTAGGGGACACTCTGGGGACAGTCAGGTGACATCCTGCAGGTCACAGTGACTGAACTTCACTGTGGTGGTGCCTGGGGACATGGGGACACGCTGGGGACACTCTGGGGACAGTCAGGGGACACTCGGGACAATCAGGGGACACTTGGGACAGTCAGGGGACACTCAGGGGACACTCAGGTGACATCCAGCAGGTCACAGTGACTGAACTCTGCCGTGCTGTGGTAGTGCCTGGGGACACGGGGACACGCTGGGGACACTCTGGGGACACTTGGGGGACACTCAGGACAATCAGGTGATGCTTGAGACACTCAGGGGACGCTCAGGTGACACTTGAGATAGTCAGGTGACATTCAGCAGGTCACAGTGACTGAATTCTGCCATGCTGTGGTAGTGCCTGGGGACACTCTGGGGACACTCAGGGACAATTATGGGGACATTCAGGGGACAGTCAGGGAACAGTCAGGTGACATCCTGCAGGTCATAGTGACTGAACTTCACTGTGGTGGTGCCTGGGGACATGGGGACACTCTGGGGACACTCTGGGGACACTCAGAGGCACTCGGGACAGTCAGGGGACACTCTGGGGACACTCTGGGGACCCTCGGGGACACTCAGGGGACAGTGAAGGGACAGCAGGGGATAGCAGGGGACACTCAGGTGACACTCGGGGACATTCAGGGGACACTCTGGGGACACTCGGGGACACTTGTGGACACTCAGGACAATCAGTGGACACTCAGAGGACACTTGGGACAATCAGGGGACAGTCAGGGGACAGTCAGGTGACATCCTGCAGGTCACAGTGACTGAACTCTGCCATGCTGTGGTAGTGCCTGGGGACACGGGGACACGCTGGGGACACTTGGGGACACTCAGGACAATCAGAGGACACTCTGGGGACAATCAGGGGACACTCAGGGGACAGTGAAGAGACTGCAGGAGATAGCAGGGGACATTCAGGTGACACTCAGGACACTCAGGGGACACTCAGGTGACATTTGGGACAACCAGCGGACATTCAGGTGACATCCTGCAGGTCACAGTGACTGAACTTCACTGTGGTAGTGCCTGGGGACATGGGGACACTCTGAGGAAACTCTGGGGACACTCTGGGACACTCAGGACAATCAGGGGACACTCAAGGGACACTCGGGACAATCAGGGGACAGTCAGGTGACATCCTGCAGGTCACAGTGACTGAACTCTGCCATGCTGTGGTAGTGCCTGGGGACACGAGGGACATCACCTGTGGGAACACGGTGGCTTTGGGGACAAAGAGCTCAAGGGAGGTGACACCAACCCCAAAGTGACCCCAGGAAATGACACAAAACGAGAAATTCCACGGAAAACATCGGAACTGTCATCAGAGGGGCGTTGGTGGCAGGGACAGGACTGGGGACACTCACCGGTGGCAGCTGTGCCACTGCCACTAACGCAGTGGCCTTGGGGACATTGACTCTGGGAGCGTGGTGGCTTTGGGGACAAAGAGCTCAAGGGAGGTGACACCAACCCCAACACAACGTCACCAAACGGGGGAATGTCACTGAAACGCCACAAAGAGCTGCCAGCAGAGGGAGGGGACCCGGGGACAGCTGGGGACACTCACTGGTGGCAGCTGTGCCACTGCCAGCTGTGGCGGGGCTGGCTGGGCAGGAAGTCGGCCGTGCCCTGGTTCTTGACGCGCTGCGGGAAGCGCAGCAGCACCCGCACGTCATAGTCGGTGGCCTCGGCTGAGTACGCCGTGCTGGGGACAGCGGGGACAGCGGGGACAGCGGGGACAGCGGGGACAATGGGGACAGTGGGGACCATGGGGATAATGGGGACAGTGGGGGCAATGGGGACAATGGGGATAATGGGGACAATAGGGACAATAGGGACAATGGGGACATTGGGGACAATGGGGACAATGGGGACAGTGGGGGCAATGGGGACAATGTGGATAATGGGGACAATAGGGACAATAGGGACAATGGGGACATTGGGGACAATGGGGACAGTGGGGACAAGGGGGACAGTGGGGACAATGGGGACAGCAGGGACAATGGGGATAATGGTGATAATGTGGATAATGGGGACAATGGGGACATTGGGGACAATGAGGGATAATGGGGACAGTGGGGACAGTAGGGGCAATAGGGACAGTGGGGACAGCAGGGACAATAGGGACAATGTGGATAATGTGGACAATAGGGATAATGGGGACAGTGGGGACAATGGGGACAGCAGGGACAATGGGGATAATGGGGATAATGGGGACAGTGGGGACAGTGGGGGCAATGGGGACAGTGGGGACAGCAGGGACAATGGGGACAATGTGGATAATGGGGACAATAGGGACAATGGGGACATTGGGGACAATGAGGGATAATGGGGACAGTGGGGACAATGAGGAATAATGGGGACAATAGGGACAATGGGGACATTGGGGACAATGAGGGATAATGGGGACAATGGGGACAGCGGGGACAAGGGGGACAGTGAGGGGACATTGGGGACAGTGGGGAGGTGGCACTGCTGCCGTCTCCTCGCCCCCTCCCCCAGGAACCCTCTCCCCTCACCTCCTCCCCACCTCCCCCTCACCCCGCCCTCCCTTCCCAAAAAATTCCCATTTCCCGCCCATCCCAGTCCCCCCTTTGTCCCCATATCCCCCTTTGTCCCCTTCCCCCTCCCCCCCCTCCCAGCCCCTCTCCCTCCGCCCTTTTCTCCCCACAACCCCCGATCCCAAAGCGCTCCCATTCCCGGGAATCCTCCCTCTCCCATTCCCAGAAATTCCATCTTTCCCATCCAGAAATTCCATCTTTCCCATTCCCAGGAATCCTCCCTCTTCCATTCCCAGGAATCCCATTTCTCCCATTCCCAGGAATCCTCTTTCCCATTCCCAGAAATTTCATTTCTCCCATTCCCAGGAATTCTCCCTCTCCCATTCCCAGGAATTCTTTCTCCCATTCCCAGGAATCCTCCCTCTCCCATTCCCAGTAATCTTCCCTCTTCCATTCCCAGGAATCCCATTTCTCCCATCCCCGGGAATCCCATCTTTCCCATTCCCGGGAATCCTCTCTCCTATTCCCAGGAATCCTCTTTCCCATTCCCAGAAATTCCATCTCTCCCATTCCCAGGAATCCTCCCTTTCCCATTCCCGGGAATCTCACCTGGCCAGGCACTTCTCCTCGGCGGCGCAGCGCAGCGAGTACAGGTGAGCTCTCTGCACGTACGTGGAGGCCTGGACATAGTTGGGATCCGGGACCAGATCCGGGAGACCTGCCGGGAAAACGGGACAGGGATTGGGGACAGGGATTGGGGACATCTGGGATCAGATCCGGGAGATCTGCCGGGAAAACGGGACAGGGATTGGGGACATCTGGGATCAGATCCGGGAGATCTGCCGGGAAAACGGGACAGGGATTGGGGACAAGGACTGGGGACATCTGGGATCAGATCCGGGAGATCTGCCGGGAAAACGGGACAGGGATTGGGGAAATCCTGGATCAGATTTCAGAGACCTGCCAGGAAAATGGGGACAGGGATTGGGAATAGGGACTGGGGACACCCCATGGGGACACAGCTCCTGGAGGCCTGGACGCAGTTGGGATCTGGGGAGGTGCCAGGAAAATAGGGACAAGGATTGGGGACAGGGATTGGGGACATCCAGGATCAGATCCGGGAGGACCAGCTAGGAAAAAGGGGGCGGGGACTGGGGAAATCCAGGATCAAATCCAGGAGATCTGCTGGGAAAACGGGCACAGGGACTGGGGACATCTGGGATCAGATCCAGGACAACTGCTGGGAAAATGGGGACATCCCTGAGCACAGGGACAGCCCCTAGGGACAAGGACTGGGGACAGGGACATCCCCTGGGATTGGGGACACAGCTCCGGGAGGCCTGGACACGTTTGGGGTCTGGGAATGAGCACGGGGACATCCCTGGGGACAGGGATCGGGGACACGGGATCTGGGATGCCCAGGGGACCGGGGGGGGATTGGGGACACGGGATCTGCGAATGCGCCCGGGGACAGCGCTGGGGGCGGGGATCGGGGACACGGGATCTGGGAATGAGCACGGGGACATCCCTGGGGACAGGGATCGGGGACACGGGATCTGGGAATGCCCACGGGGACATCCCTGGGGACAGGGATCGGGGACACGGGATCTGGGAATGAGCACGGGGACATCCCTGGGGACAGGGATCGGGGACACGGGATCTGGGAATGCCCACGGGGACATCCCTGGGGACGGGGATCGGGGACACGGGATCTGGGAATGAGCACGGGGACATCCCTGGGGACAGGGATCGGGGACACGGGATCTGGGAATGAGCACGGGGACATCCCTGGGGACAGGGATCGGGGACACGGGATCTGGGAATGCCCACGGGGACATCCCTGGGGACAGGGATCGGTCGGGGCCAGGGCCCCTCCTCCCGGCAGCCCAGCGGGGAAATTCCGTGTCCCGCCAAGTTTTTCCAATTTCCAGCTGGAAAATCCGCCCTCCCCTCCCCTCCTCCTGCCCGCGGCCCCTCTGGCACATCCCAAGCCTCCATTTCCCGCTCCGGCCGCTCCCCTGGAAGCCATTCCCAGTCCCGGCCCTGGGATGAGTCCCCGTGACACGCGGGGACAATCGGTGACAATCCCTGGAATAGCAGGATCCCGATTCCCTGCCCTAGTCCCGGCTTTTCACCCCAAAACGCGGCGTTATCCCTGCCTGTATCCCTCCTTTCCTGAAATTCCAGACAATTCCGTGCCATTGGGAAGAGCTGGGATGGACACAGGGATGCAGGGGCAGGCAGGGCTGCCTCGGTTTCCCGAATTTATGGAGCTGGAATTCTGCCCCTTTCCCAAAGGCTCCTCCAGCACCTGGAATTGTCCTGGAATCAGCGCCTCGGGAAGGATCAGGATGAGGGGGATGCTCACCAGGTGCTCCGTGCCTCAGTTTCCCTTCTCCCTGCCCCATCCCCATTCCCATCCCCACCTCATTTCCATCCCCATCCCAATCCCATCCTTATCCCATCCCCATCCCCATCCTTACCCCATTCCCTAAACTTCTTCCCCATCCCTATCCTTGTTCCCATCCCATACCCACAGTCTTTATCCCCATCCCCATTCCCCAAATCCACATCCCTATCCCTATCCCTATCCCTATCCCTATCCCTATCCCTATCCCTATCCCTATCTTCCTATCCCAATAATCTTCATCCCCATCCCTATCCCCATTCCCAAAATCCCCATTCCCATCTCTATCCCTTTTCCTAACCCAATAATCTTCATTCCCATAATCCCCATCCTGTTCCTCTCCACATTCCCATAATCCACATTCCCATAAACTCCATTTCCATAATCCCCATTCCCATCATCTCCATCCCATTCCCATAATCTTTATCCCAACCCTGTTCCAGTCCCCATCCTTCTGCCTCCCTGTCCCCATCCCTATCCCTGTTCCTATCCCAATAATCTCAATTCCTATCCCTATCCCCATTCCCATCCCTATCACACCCATCCTTATCCGTGTTTCTGCCTCCATCCCATTCCCAAAATCTCCAGCCCCATCCAAATTCCCATCCCCATTCTCATCCCTATTCCCATCCCCAGCCCATTCCCAAAATCCCCATCCCCATCCCTATTCCCAACTCCCGTTCCCATCCCCATTCCCATTCCCATTCCCATTCCCATTCCCATTCCCATTCCCATTCCCATTCCCATTCCCATTCCCATTCCCATCCCTATCCCCAGCCCATTCCCAACTCCCATTTCCATCCCCATCCCTGTTCCCATTCCCATCCCCAGCCCATTCCCAAAATCCCCATCCCTCTCCCCATTCCCATAATCTCTATTCCCATCTCTATCCCTATTCCCATTCCTATCCCCATCATCTTCATCCCTATCCCCATTCCCAACCCCATTCCCATTCCTATCCTCATCTCATCCCATTCCCCAAATCTCCATCCCATTCCCCAAATCCCCATTCCCAAAATCCTCATTCCCATCCTCTCCCTGTCCCTCTCCTCATTCCCAAAATCCCCATTCCCAACCTCATTCCCATAATCCCCATCCCAATCTCATTCCCAACTCCATTCCCACCCCTTCCCATCCCCCCCAGGATCCCCCTCCTTCCCCATGGTGCCATTTCCTGATCCAATTCCCAGTTTCCCCCGGTTTTCCTCATTTTTCTCTCTTTTTCCCCATTTCTCCCATTTTTCATCCATTTCCCCCTGTTTTTCCCTGTTTTTCTTCATTCTTCCATTTTTCCCCATTTTCCCCGTTTTTCCCCATTTCTCCCTGTTTTCCCCCATTTTCCCAAGTTTTTCCCTGGTTTTCCCCATTTCCCCCCATTTTTCCTCATTTTCCCCTGTTTTTCCCCAGTTTTCCCCAGTTTTCCCCAGTTTTCCCCAGTTTTCCCCAGTTTTCCCCAGTTTTTCCTCATTTTCCCCATTTTTCCCTGGTTTTGTCTATTTTTCCCTGTTTTCCCCATTTCCCCCCATTTTCCTCTGTTTTTCCCTGTTTTTCCCTGTTTTCCTGGTTTTCCCAATTTTTTTTGTTTTTCCTCTGTTCGTTTTCCCCATTTCTGCCCATTTCCCCAGTTTTTCCTAATTTCCCCCTGTTTCTGCCCATTTTTCCCCCTTTCCTTGTTTTTCCCCACTTCCCCCTGTTTTCCCATTTCTCCATTTTTCCCCATTTCCCCCAATTTTTCCATTTCTCCCCGTTTCCCCCCGTTTTACCCTGGTTTTCCCCACTTTTCCCTGTTTTTCCATTTTCCCCTTTTCCTCCCATTTTCCCCCTGTTTTTCCCTGTTTTTCTCTGTTTTTCCCCATTTTCCCCCATTTCCCCCCGTTTTCCCCATTTCTCCCTTGTTTTCCTCCATTTCCCCCCATTTTTCCCTTTTTCTCATTTTTCCCCCATTTTCCCCATTTTCCCCATTTTCCCTATTTTTCCCCATTTTCCCCCATTTCTCCCTCGTTTTCCTCCATTTTTCCCCATTTTCCCCTTTTTCCTATTTTTCCCCCATTTCCCCCCGTTTTTCCCTGTTTTTCCCCATTTCCCCCCATTTTCCTGTTTTTCACATTTTCTTCCATTTTCCCCTCCATTTTCCCAGGTTTTCCTCATTTTCCCCCATTTTCCCCTGTTTTTCCCTGTTTCCCTCATTTCCCCCCATTTCCCCGTTTTTCACATTTTCTTCCATTTCCCCCCCATTTTTCCCATTTTCCCAGGTTTTCCTCATTTTCCCCCATTTTTCCCCGTTTTTCCCTGTTTTCCCCCATTTCCCCCATTTTTTCCTGTTTTTCCCCATTTCCCCTCATTTTTCCATTTCTCCCTGTTTCCCCCATTTTCCCTTTTCTCTATTTTCCTGTTTTTAACATTTTCTTCCGTTTCCCCCTCCATTTTTCCCATTTTCCCTGGTTTTCCCCATTTTTCCCTGTTTTTCCCCATTTCCCCCATTTTCCCTTTTCTCTATTTTCCCATTTTTCACATTTTCTTCCATTTCCCCCCTCATTTTCCCCCATTTTTCCCCATTTTTCCCCATTTTCCCCTGGTATTCCCTGTTTTCCCCCATTTCCCCCATTTTTTCCCATTTCTCCCCATTTTTCCATTTCTCCCTGTTCCCCCCATTTCCCCTTGTCTCTATTTCCCCGTTTTTCCCATTTTCTTCCATTTTCCCCTCCATTTTTCCCATTTCCCCTGATTTTCCCCATTTTCCCCCGTTTTCCCCATTTCCCCTCATTTTTCCATTTCTCCCTGTTTCCCCCCATTTTTCCATTTTCCCCCATTTTTCCCCCATTTTTTCCCCATTTTTTCCCCGTTTTTCCCTGGAAAGGAGAACAATGCCTCCTTGTTTCTGGGCCTGCCTTCCCGGGAGGGATCACGTCATTCCTTTGGAGCTCATTTCCTGCCCCATTCCCACTGATGTAATTCCCAAGGGGGACCCAAAAAAAACCCAAAAAACAACCGGGAGAGCTCGGAAAAACTTCTCCCCCATCCCTTAAAAAAATCCTTAACAAAAAAAAAAAAAAACATGGAAAACCACCCCGGGCCAGCCAAGGGAACGTTTTCCGTCATTTCAGAAACTTTTTTCCCTCCCTGCTGTTGTTTATAAGGAATTCTTGGAAGCTCCGGAGCGAAATCCGACTCCCGGACCAACGGGGAGTTTTATGGGATTTGGATTTTCCCCTTTCCCTCTGGATTTCGCCCTGGGATGGCCCCGTGGTTTTTATAGGATCTTACGCCTCCTTTTGGGGTTCAAACCTCTGGAATTCGTGGGATATCGGGATCTGGGATCCCCACCTCTGGAATTGTCCCCACCCCAAATTCCTGGGGGTTTTGCTGAGCCAGCATTTTCCTGCTTCCCAGAAATCCAAGGAAAATCGTCCCCGGATTGGGACAATCCCAGCAGGAAAAGGTTTGGTTTTCCCACCCGGCCCCTCTGGAAGCCCCGGGAGCTGCCAGAGGAGATTTCTGTCTGTTCCCAGGGAAAATTGGGATAATCAGCCCCTGGTTGTGCAGGAGTGCCGGGATCAGGGGGAAAATCCCACAGGGAGCCGAGGAAAAGCAGGAGCAGGGGAGGACAGGAGCCATGGGAATGGGAATGGGGATGGGGATGGGGATGGGAATGGGGATGGGGATGGGAATGGGGATGGGATTGGGAATGGGAATGGGAGTGGGAGTGGGAATGGGGATGGGAATGGGAATGGGGATGGGAATGGGAATGGGAATGGGAATGGGAATGGGAGTGGGAGTGGGAGTGGGGATGGGAATGGGAATGGGAATGGGGATGGGAATGGGAATGGGAATGGGGATGGGAATGGGGATGGGAATGGGGATGGGAATGGGAATGGGAATGGGAGTGGGAATGGGAAGGGGAGTGGGAGTGGGAGTGGGAGTGGGGATGGGAATGGGAATGGGGATGGGAATGGGAATGGGAATGGGAATGGGGACACCCGGAGTGAAGGGATTCTGGCGTCCCATCCCATCAAACCCATCTCAATCTCATTCCCAATTCCATTCCTATTCCTAATCCCATCAATCCCATCGCATCCCATTCCCAACCCCATCAATCCCATCCCAATCCAATCCTATTCCAATCCCAGTTCCATTCCCAATCCCAATCCCATCCCAATCCCATTCCCAACCCCATCAATCCCATCCCAATCCTATCCCAATTCCATTTCCAATCCCATCAATCCCATCCCAATCCTGATTCCAAATAAAATCCAAATCCTATAAATCCCATCCCAATCCCACCACAATCCCACCCCATTCCCATTCCCAATCCCATTTCCATTCCAAACCCATCCCAGTAGAATTCCTCCTCTGTCCCATGAAATCTCGGGATTCTCAACCCCCGGAATCTCCCCAATCCCAAATCCAGCCCCGCCAAAGGGAGGCATTCCTGGGAATTCTGACATCTCCCAGCACAAAATTCCATACAGAATTGTAAATTCCCAGAACCCCATGGAATTCCCAAATCCCACTTTCCTTCCAAAACCAACCCTGGGGGACCAATCTATGGGGTCAGAGGGAAAAGCCCTCCTGGAGGTGGGATCCGGCTTGGGATCGGGGTTGGGAAACCTCTGGGGATGGGATCGGGGTGTGGGAATCCCTGGAGATGGGGTTGGGGTCAGGATTGGGATGAGGGAATCCATGGAGATGGGATCAGGGCCAGGATCGGGATGAGGAACACGTGGAGATGGGATCTGGGCAGGGATTGGGGCCAGGAAGTTTTGGAGATGGGATTGGCCTGAGGAAATCCCTGGAGATGGGATTGGGATCAAGATTGGGATGAGGAACAACTGGAGATGGGATCCAGGCAGGGATTGGGTCCAGGAAGTTTTGGAGCTGGGATTGGGGTCAGGACTGGGATGAGGAACCCCTGGAGATGGGATCAGGTTTGGGATTGGGATGAGGAATCCCTGGAGATGGGATCTGGGCTGGGTTCAGGTTGAAGAAATCCCCTGGAAATGGGATTGGGGTTGGAATCCAGATAGGGAAAACTTCTGGGGTGTCTGGAGCCCCCTTCCCTTCCCCATCCCCCAGGAGCTGCTCCTCTCCCTCCCACCTCTGGATCAGACCCGGAATCTTTTCCAACCCCTCTTCCCCAATTTCCCCACCCGGTCCGGAGCCCCCATGCTCCCATTCCCACAGAAACCCCGATAATTCCCCGATAAAAACAGCGGGATCGGATTCCTTCATTAACCCCCAGCCGGGGGCCGGGAATGCCAAACATTCCTGGCAGATCCAGCCGGGATTAGGAGGCTCCTGAGGAGCTTTGGCAGTGGAATTAATCATTAATAATTAATAATTAACAACCAACGCCAGGAATCGTTTGCTCCAATTAGGATCCCTGGGAGGTGACAGGGAGGTGACAACATTCCCAAAACACTCCACGAGTGACCCGGGGAGAGGTCGGAATTTCACGGGATGAGCTCGATTCCCGTGAAATTTCTCCAGGAAAAGTGGGAAGCTCCGGGAACTGGGTGTCCCAAATTCCCTGGTGGGGCCACCACGGCTCCCAGGGATCCTGGAAGGACTCGGATGCTGCCAAAGGGGAATTTTTGGCCGGAATCTTTGCCGGGGAATTTGGCCGGAATCTTCGCCGGGTCATCGGCGGGGCAGCTGTCCTTGGGTGTCCCTCCGGAGCCTCGGGAATTCTGGCATGAATTCCTCACATCCTTCACTCCCTGTGCCCCAACCCCATCTCCTCCTGAGATCCCAAAAAATCCCATTCTTGAGTTTTTCCCGGAGTGTTCCTTCCCGGTCAGTGTAAGGCAGGGCTGGGCTGGGCCCTTCCCACCGCCCCAAATCCTCTGGGATGGGTTTTTCCCAGAAAACTGGGATGGGACTGGACGGGGCACAGGGTCAGGTTGGGATGAGATTCCCAAGGGATGGGCTGGGAATGGCTCCCGGGGGCTCCTCACGCCCTTCCAGCTCCAGCACGGAGTGAAAATTCTTGGAAAACTCAGCCCAAATCCATGGGATTCCATCGGGATGGGGAAGGAGTGACCCCGGAGTGACCTCCGGGAATAGGGGGAGCACGGATCCGTCTGTCCATTCATCCTTCTGTCCGTATGGGAATGGAGCATGTCCCAGCCAGGAAAACCGGGATCCAGCCTTATCCCATCCCAAACACCCCATGGATAACCGGGATCCAGCCCTGTCCCATCCCAAACACCCCATGGATAACCGGGATCCAGCCCTGTCCCATCCCAAACACCCCATGGATAACCGGGATCCAAATTTATCCCATCCCAAACACCCCATGGATAACCAGGATCCAGCCCCGTCCTATCCCACAGATTTGGGATATCCTGTGACATGGCACATCCCTATCCCAAAATTATGGGATTAGCTGGGACAGACCCCAGGAATGCCCTGGGACAGGGCACAGCTCCATCCCAAATTTATGGGATTACCTTGGACCCAGCACAGCCCTAAAAAATCCCAAATCCCAAAGTTATGGGATTACCTGGGACAGACTCCAGGAATGACCTCGGACACAACACAGCCACATTCCAAAATTATGGGATGCCCTGAGACACAGCACAGCCCCATTCCACAAATTTGGGATGCCCTGGGACACGGCACAGCCTCGCCCCAAAGTTATGGGATGCCCTGGGACAGACTTCAGGAATTACCTCAGACACAGCACAGCCCCATTCCACAAATTTGGGATGCCCTGGGACAAGGTGCATCCCTATCCCACAATTATGGGATTACCTGGGACATGACACAGCCCCATCCCAAATTTATGGGATTACCTTGGACATGGCACAGCCACATTCCAAAATTTTGGGATTGCTTGGGATAGACCCTAGGAATGCCCTGGGACACAGCACAACCCCATCCCACACTTTTGGGATACCCTGAGGCACTGCCCAGTCCCATCCCAAAATTATGGAATGCCTTGGGACACGGCACAGCCCCATCCCAAATTTATGGGATTACCTGGGACAGATCCCAGAAATGCCCTGGGGCACTGCACAGCCCCCATCCCACAAATTTGGAATACCATAGGACACAGCACGGCCCTATCCTAAAATTATGGGATGCTCTGGGACAGACCCCAGGAATGCCCTTGGACAAGGCACAGCCTCATCCCAAAATTTTGGAATGCCCTTGGACATGGCACAGCCCTAACCCGAATTATGGGATTACCTGGGACACGACACAGCCCTAAAACCCAAAATTATGGGATTACTTGGGACAGACTCCAGGAATGACCTCAGACACAACACAGCCACATCCCACAAATTTGGGATGCCCTGGGACACAGCCCAGCCCCATCCCAATCCCAATCCCAGCTCCCCCACCCGGGCCCTGCTCTTCTCTCCCCTCCCCTTTCCCACCATTCCCAAAACCCGCGGGGTTTCCAAGAACCCCTTGGGGATCATCCCCGCTCCAGCCCCGCCGGGAATTCCGCGCATCCCAAGGAAACCCCAAAGAAACCCCAAACTCACCCCTCGCCCCAAGGCTGGGCCTGTAGACGCTGCCCACGCTGAGCCGGGCTTGGCTGTCGGGCACGGCCTGTGGAATTTCGGGAATGAAGGGCTCGGGATGAGCGATCCCGAAGGATTCGGGCGCCCGGAACGGCGGCTGCCGCTCTTGGGGAGGGAATTGCGCCCCAAATCCCAAATTTTCCATGGAGCCCATGCCGGTGTGCGGCTCGGGATCGGCGTCGTGGTACAGGCTGTGGGAATAGCGGCGATCCAGCGGGAACCCCGCGGCTCCGTAGGGGTTCGGCTCCTCCCCGAAATCCTCGGGAAGCGCGCGGGGTTGGAACGGGAACGCCATGCCCGTCCCTGTCCCCATCCCTGTCCGTATCCCTGTCCCCATCTCTGTCCCCATGCCTGTGTCCATGCCTGTCCCCATCTCTGTCCCCATCCCTGTCCTTATCCCTGTCCCCATCCCTGTGTCCATCCCTGTCCTTATCCCTGTCCCCATCCCTGTGTCCATGCCTGTTCTTATCCCTGTCCCCATCTCTGTCCCTATCCCTGTCCTTATCCCTGTCCCCATCCCTGTGTCCATGCCTGTTCTTATCCCTGTCCCCATCTCTGTCCCTATCCCTGTCCTTATCCCTGTCCCCATCCCTGTGTCCATCCCTGTCCTTATCCCTGTCCCCATCCCTGTGTCCATGCCTGTCCCCATCCCTGTCCCCATCCCTGTCCCCATCCCTGTCCCCAATCTTGTCCTTATCCCTGTCCCCATCCCTGTCCCTGTCCCCATCCCTGTCCCACCCTCCTGGCGCTCCCCGTGC
Organism: Acridotheres tristis; assembly: GCA_037013685.1. Classification (NCBI taxonomy): domain Eukaryota; kingdom Metazoa; phylum Chordata; class Aves; order Passeriformes; family Sturnidae; genus Acridotheres; species Acridotheres tristis. The sequence continues at coordinate 18,980,692 of CM072897.1, read as the reverse complement.
GCCGCCACCCCCGCGGCGACAAAGGGCGGCTGTCCCGCCGAGGCGGAGGCGAAGGCGAACGAGGACACGGCCACCCCCGATCCCGTGGCGGTCGCCTGGCGGCCACGCGCCGCTTGTCGCCGCTGTCCCCCCGCACTGTCGCCCAGCGGGCCGTCCCTCCAGTTGGGCGGCACTTGGCCGAAACCGAAGGGATGTCGCGCTTGTCCCCGCACTGTCCCCGAGGCGGGGGGGGCCTGGCGGCGGACGCTGCCGGCTGTCCCCGCTGTCCCCGCTGTCCCCGCTGTCCCCGCGGTCCCCGCTGTCCCCGCTAGCCACAGGCGGTTCCCCGCTGGCCGCTCCTGCCCGGCGGGCACGAACTCGGCTCCGCTGTTGAGGAGGCTGTAGAGCCGCCCGTTGTTCTCCCACTGGATCAGCTGCCGCCAGGGCTCCTGCGCGGCCGCCAGCAGCAGCAGCCCGGCCCAGAGCGCCCCGCGCCGCCACAGCCCCGCCGCCATCGCCCCGGTGTCGCTGTCGCCGCCGGTGGCACCGCGGGTGGCACCGCTGCTGGCGCCTCCCCGGGCAGCGCCGCTGGCAGCGCCGCTCGGGCCCGTCCCGCTCGGAGCGGCGGCGACTCCGCTTCCTTCTCCTCCTTCCCCTTCCTCCTCCTTCCTCCTCCTTTTCCTTCTCTTCCAACTCTTTTTCCTCCTCTTTTCTTCTCCTCCTTTTCCTTCTCCTCCTCTTCCTCCTCCTCCTCCTCTTTCCTTCTCCTCCTCCTCTTTTTCCTTCTCCTCCTCTTTTTCCTCCTCCTCTTTTTCCTCCTCCTCCTCTTTCCTTCTCCTCCTCCCTCCCCTTTTTCCTCCTCCCCTTTTCCCCTCTCCTCCTTTTCCAAGCCTTCCTCCCTCCTCCTCCTCCGCCTGCTCCTCCTCCCCCTGTCCCTTCTGCTTCTCTTGCCCTTTTCCAAGCCTTCCTCCCTCCTTCTCCTCCGACTCCGCCTCCTCCTCCTCCTCTTCCCCCTCCTGCTCCTCTTCCCCCTTTTCCAAGCCTTCCTCCCTCTCTCTCCTCCCCTTTTTCCTCCTCCTCCTCCTTTTCCAAACTTTCCTTCTTCCTTCTTCCTCCTCCTCCTCTCCCTCCTTCTCCTCCTCTATTTCCTCCTCCCCCTTTTCCAAGCCTTCCTCCCCGTCCCTGTCCCTGTCCCTGTCCCTGTCCCTGTCCCTGTCCCTCTCCCTCTCCCTCTCCCTCTCCCTCTCCCTCTCCTTCTCCTCCTCCTGCCGGCCAGGAGCTGAAATTCCGCTGGAATTCCTCGGGATTCGCTCCAAGGATTCGCTCCCAGAGCGGATCCCGAACTGCGGGAGGAGGCCGGAAGTGCAGCCAGGAGGGGAAAAAAAAACTTTGGAATTTTCACTTTTCCCCACTTTTATTATATTTTTTTTTTAACCCTGGAGTGGAATTTGGGTGGAATTCCTCGGGATTCGCTCCCAGAGCGGATCCTGCCCTCTGAGAGAAGGCGGGAATTGTATCCAGTAGGGATTTTTAAAAATAGAATTTCCCTTTTTCCCGCTTTTTTTTTAACCCTTGGAGGATCCTTTTTCCCCCCTAATTCCCAGCACGTCCCGATTTTTCCGGGACGAGGCTCTGGGAAAGCCCCTTCATTTCCTCTCCAGAGCTTCCCGAAGGAAAACCTCCCAAAATTTGGGATTTTCTCCCAGGTTTATCCTCCTTGGGTCCATTTGAGATTTTCCCCCTGGATAGCAAATCCCCAATTGTGGCGGCAAAAGTTTGGAATTAATCGGGAATTTGGCTGGAAACTTTTTTTTTTTTTTTTTTTTTTTGGGGTGGGGGGGGGGGCGGATATTGAATAAAAAGAGGGATCCGAGGAGGGAATCCCCAAATCCTAAATCCCATGGCCGGTGGGACCCCAAATCCTCTGGATCCCCCCAAAATTCCCGGGTTTTCCCCTCTGAGAATGCCGGAGTTGATGTAGCAGGATGGGATGGAAATCCGGGATAATCCCCAAATCCCAGATTTCCGTGGCAGGAATGGGAATAGGGACACAGAGGTGGCACTGGGGACAGGGCGGGTGACAAGGGGACAGGGACACGGGGGTGGCAGAGGGGACACAGGGAGATGCAGCAGGGACAGGTCCCAAACCCCAAATCCCAGATCCCAAATCAAAATCTCAAACCCGCAGATTCCAAATCCCCAAATCCAAAACCCTAAATTCCAAACCCCAAATTTCGGCGTTCCCAAATCCCAAACCCCAAATCCTCAAACCCAAAACCCCAAAATCCAAATCCCAAACCCCAAATCCCAACCCCAAAATCCCAAATCCCAAATTCCAAATTCAGAATCCCAAATCCCCAGTCCCGAATCCCAAACCCACAAATTGCTAATCCCAAACCCCGGATCCAAATCCGCAAATTCCAAATCCTCAAATCCCGAACCCCAAATCCCAAATCTCTAAATCCTCTAATCCCAAACCCCAAATTCCAAATCCACAAATTCCAAATCCTCAAATCCCGAACCCCAAATCCCAAATCTCTAAATCCTCTAATCCCAAACCCCAAATTCCAAATCCGCAAATTCCAAATCCCCAAATCCCGAACCCCAAATCCCAGATCTCTAAATCCTCTAATCCCAAACCCCAAATTCCAAATCCCGAACCCCAAATCCCAGATCTCTAAATCCTCTAATCCCAAACCCCAAATTCCAAATCCCGAACCCCAAATCCCAAATCTCTAAATCCTCTAATCCCAAACCCCAAATTCCAAATCCCGAACCCCAAATCCCAAATCCCGGCGTTCCCGAATCCCGGTTGTCACCGGCGCTGTCACCGCCACCAGGGGGCGCCCGCAGCCCGCGCTGATCCCAACATCTGGGCACGAGGAATTCCCAGATCCAGAGGGTGCGGAGGGATCTGATCCCAACATCTGGACAGAACAAATCCCAGATCCAGGGGCTCCCGAAGATCCTGATCCCAACATCTGGGCAAGAAAAAAAAATCCCATTATCCGGGGGGTGGAGAGGGATCTGATCCCAACATCTGGGCCAGAGAAATTCCCAGATCCAGGGGGTCCAGAAGGATCTCATCCCAACATCTGGACAAGGATCTCATCCCAACATCTGGACAAGGATCTCATCCCAACATCTGGAGGGAACAAATCCCATTTTCCAGGGGCTCCAGAAGATCCCGATCCCACGGGATTCTCCTGTCGGATCCTGGATGGATTCAGGCTGCAGGAAAGGTGGGAATGAGAATAAATCCCTGGGATATTCCCAAACCTGGATATTCCAGGAATTCCTGCTGGAGAGTTCACCAAATCCATGAAATTTTCCCCCCAAATTTGGGAATTTTGGCGGGGGGGGGGGAATGATCTAGAATGGGATTTTTTTGGAGCTCCATCCTGAAGCCCCCAAATCACCCCAGAATTCCCAGCTCCGGATTTTCCAAATTCCAAATCAATCTTGATTTTTCCCATTTATTCCCATTCCTTTCTTTATTTTAATGGGAATATCGGTCAGTTTTTCACCTTTTCCCCATTCCTGCTTTCCCTGGGATTTTAAAATCAGAATCATATGGATCCCAGGAAAAACGGGAAAAAATGAGAAAAATCAGGATTGGTTTGGGAATTACAGCTGGATCCACTAGATCCCAGATGAGCCTGGAAAAATGTCAGAAAAATTCCATGAGGGAATTTATTCCAGGGATAAAATTCCCATTTTTTTTCCCCAGAGAAAACCCCTCCCTGCAGATTTTGGGAAATTCCTGTGAAATCCAATAAAAATGGGGGTGGGAGGGTGAGGAAGGGAAATTCAGGATTGGGAATAAAATCATTCCCATTTTTCTGTTGCCTTCCATGGAATTCCCGCGGGTCCATCCAGATGGAATCCTGGGAATGGGAAGGAAAATGGGAGCGAAGGATGAGCTTGGATTCTCCAAGGATGAGCCTCTCCCAGATTTTCTCCATGGATCCCAGAAGGATTTTTTTGGGAAATGCTCCCACTCCCACTTTTGAGAGATTTTTATCCATCTGAGGCCGGAATGAAATTCCTTGGATTCACCTCGGGATGGGAGATGGGAAAAGCAGAATCTGAGAGGAGCTGGAATTTCTTTGAATCCTCCACTCAGGTTTCTCCTCTTCCTAAAATCATTCCATGGATTTTATCCCGGGATCTGCAGCTCCATTCTTCCCATAAAACCTTGTCCTGGTATCCCTGCAGATTTTTTGGGATGAGAAGATGGAAAGATGGAATTCACCTCCCATGGTATCAAGGTGGGTATTACAGAAGGAGATTCCTGCTGGGAATTCCAACCCTTGCCAGGTGTGATGTCATCTGGGAAAAGAAAATTCCAATAGATCTGTGGAGTCTGGGATAGCTCGATGGTGTTCCCAACATACCAGGACTGGGATATTTTTGGGAATCAGGAGGGTGGGGTCATGGACAAGAGGGTGTCCAGGGGTTTTGAGCATTCCCAGTGGGAGGAAAAAATCCAGGGAATGTGCTGGGATGGGAACGGCCCAAGGACAGGGACAGAGCCCTGGTTACACCTGGATGGATTTTCCCAGATGGATTTGGGATTTGGAGGGAATCCCTCACAGCATGGGATCTGTCCCATCCATCATCCATCATCCATCATCCATCATCCATCATCCATCATCCATCATCCATCCATCATCCATCCATCATCCATCATCCATCATCCATCCATCATCCATCATCCATCATCCATCATCCATCATCCATCATCCATCATCCATCATCCATCCATCATCCATCCATCATCCATCATCCATCATCCATCCATCATCCATCATCCATCATCCATCATCCATCATCCATCATCCATCCATCATCCATCCATCATCCATCATCCATCATCCATCATCCATCATCCATCATCCATCATCCATCCATCATCCATCATCCATCCATCATCCATCATCCATCATCCATCATCCATCATCCATCATCCATCCATCATCCATCCATCATCCATCATCCATCATCCATCATCCATCATCCATCATCCATCATCCATCATCCATCCATCATCCATCATCCATCATCCATCATCCATCCATCCATCCATCATCCATCATCCATCCATCATCCATCATCCATCATCCATCATCCATCCATCATCCATCATCCATCATCCATCATCCATCCATCATCCATCATCCATCATCCATCCATCCATCCATCATCCATCATCCATCATCCATCATCCATCCATCATCCATCATCCATCATCCATCCATCCATCATCCATCCATCATCCATCATCCATCATCCATCATCCATCATCCATCCATCATCCATCCATCATCCATCCATCATCCATCATCCATCATCCATCCATCATCCATCCATCATCCATCATCCATCATCCATCATCCATCATCCATCCATCATCCATCCATCATCCATCCATCCATCCATCATCCATCCATCCATCCCTCTATCCATAGGGAATGGGGTCGCCAGGCACAGTTGGGGGCGGGGCTGTGTCTGTCGCGACTCAGTCATGTCGGCGACACCAGCACGAGCGGCTCGACCCCCCCGAATCTCCGCCGAACCCCCCGGGTTCTCCTCTAGCCGAGGGGCTGGGATGGAGGAATCGGGATCAGGATCGGGATCGGGATCGGGATCGGGATCGGGATAGGATGGGGATAGGGTTTAGGATCGGGATTAGGATCGGGATCGGAACACCACGGGCTGGAGCGAGCCGGGAATCGATGCCGCTCTGCAGATCGATGGTTCGTGCTCCGGGCTCGGGGCGAGCACCGCCCCCGTGCAGCCGGTTCCTTCCCCTTTATCCCGCTTTCCCAGGGGAGGAGCCCTCCTGCAGCGGGGTGCGGGAGCAGCGCCCCCCCCCGCCGCCGCCTCCGTCCTCCCTCCCGCCTCACGGGGCGCCCGCACGGGCCGGCATCGCCGCTGGAATTCCCGCCCGGATCGGGAACCGCGGCGGGAAGGTCCGAGCCGCTTTCCCTCCAACCTCCCGGGATGCGCGGGCGGGACGGGGGAGCCGCGCCCCGACGGCATCGGGAGCAGCGGGCACGGGAAGGCGGCGGGGATCGCCCGCGCTGACAGCTCGGCGCTTTTTGGGGATAATTTCTGCATTTTCGGGGCGTAGCGGCGGCGCGGGAGCGGCCGCGGGCGGGCGGGCGGTGCCGGTCGGGTGGGTGGGTGGGTGGGTGGTGGGCTGGGAGAAGGGGGTGGCGAGCGGGCGGAGGGGGAGGCTGGCAGAAATGCAAATCGCTGCTTCTCGCTGTGCCTCGGCAGCCCGGAGCCGCTCGCAGCTCAGCCCCGGCAGGCGCGGGGGCAGCGGGCGGGGTCCCCCCGGTCCCCCCGCCCCTCGGGCGGCTGGCAGGAGGAGGATGAGGAGCGCCGGGAAGGGCTGCGGGTGGCGGAGAGGCACCTAGGAGAGGGTGAGTGGCGGGGGACAGGGGGACAGCGGCGGCCAGGAGAGCGGGGAGCAGGGCGGGGATGAAGTAGAGAGAGGGAGGGAGGGAGAGGAGAGGAAAGGAAGGCGAAAGAAATAATTGGGAAAGGAGGGATGAAAGCGGAGGATGAAGAAAAATGGAGGTTAATTAATTGATTGTTTTTGGGGGGGGGGGGGAAGCGGGGAAGGAAAAACCTGATAGAGCCAGGAAAGAGAGAGTGAGAAAGGTGGGAAGAGCCGCGAGACGGGGAGGAAAGGAAAACCCGATCGAGCCGGGAAATAGAGAGTGAGAAGGGTGGGAAGAGCCAGCCAGGGAGAAGGAAGGGGAAGCCTGATAGAGCGGAGGAGAAGAGAGTGAGAAGGGCGAGAAGTGCCGGCTGAGAAGGGGGGAAGGAAAAGCCTGAGAGAGCCGCTAAAAAGAGAAGGGTGGGAAGATCCCCCGAGAAGGGGAGAAGGAAAACCTGATAGAGCCGGGGAAAACAGAGTGGGGTAGGAAGATCCAGCCAGGGAGAAGGAAAGGAAAACCTGATAGAGCCGAGAAAAAGAGAGTGAGAAGGGCGAGAAGCGCCGGCTGGGAACGGGAGAAGGATAACCTCGATCGAGGTGGGTAAAAGAGAGTGAGAAGGGTGGGAAGAGCCCGGCAGGGAGAACGAAAGAAGGAAAAACCTGACAGAGCGGGGAAAAAGAGAGTGAGAAGAGCCCCCGAGAAGGGGAGGGAAGCGGCGGAGAGGGCGAGCAGGGGATGAGCGGGAGGCAGCGGGCAGCAGCCGGGGGGAGCCGGGCACAGACAATGGGGCGCGGCCCCGCCGCCTCCTCCTCCCGCCGGCGGGCGGGGCCGGGGCGCGCTGGCGCTGAGCCCCGCGCTGTCCCCTGCCAGGGGGACATGGCCCCGCTGCTGGCGCTGCTGCTGGCCGCCCTGCTGGGCTCGGGCCGGGCGTGCCCGGAGCCGTGCGCTTGCGTGGACAAGTACGCGCACCAGTTCGCCGACTGCGCCTACAAGGAGCTGCAGGCCGTGCCCGCGGGGCTGCCCTCCAACGTGACCACCCTGAGCCTGTCGGCCAACAAGATCAGCTCGCTGCCGCGCGGCGCCTTCGCCGAGGTGACCCAGGTGAGCTCGCTGTGGCTGGCGCACAACGAGATCGCCGCCATCGAGCCCGGCGCGCTGGCCGTGCTGGTGCAGCTCAAGAACCTGGACATCAGCCACAACCAGATCGCCGAGTTCCCCTGGCAGGACCTGCGCAACCTGAGCGCGCTGCAGCTGCTCAAGATGAACAACAACCGCATGGCCGCGGTGCCGCCGGGCGCCTTCCGCACGCTCAAGGACCTGCGCTCGCTGCGCATCAACAACAACCGCTTCGCCACGCTGGCCGAGGGCATCTTCGACTCGCTGAGCTCGCTGTCGCACCTGCAGATCTACAACAACCCCTTCGAGTGCTCCTGCGCGCTGCAGTGGCTGAAGCGCTGGATGGAGAGCACGCTCATCTCCATCCCCGAGAAGGACTCCATCGCCTGCGCGCTGCCCGAGCGCCTGCGGGGGGTGCCGCTGGCCCGGCTGCCCGACCTGCGCTGCGCCGCGCCCACCGTGCAGCTCAGCTACTCGCCCAGCAGCCTGGACGCGGCCGAGCTGCCCGACGGGCTCACGCTGAGCCTGCACTGCGCCGTGAGCGGCTCGCCGGCGCCCGAGGTGCGCTGGAAGATCCGCACGGGCGCCCAGAGCCTGGAGCTGCTGGGCGGGAGCGGCGCGGAGAGCGCGGCCAAGGAGGAGCCGCAGCAGCAGCAGCAGCAGCAGCAGCGGGAGCCCGAGCGCTTCGCCGTGTTCAAGAACGGCACCCTGGTGATCCCGCGCCTCAGCAAGCGGGAGGAGGGCACCTACACCTGCGTGGCCACCAACGAGGTGGGCAGCAACCGCTCGTCGCTCAGCTTGGCGGTGGCGGGCGCGCAGAAACACCCGCCGGTGCCCGGCGGGGACAAGCAGGCGGGCGACAAGAAACCCGGAGCCAAGGGGGCCAAGAACAGCGTGCTGACCCCGGAGGAGAGGGGCAAAGCGCTGGGGCCCACCCGGCAGAGCCAGCCCTCGGCGGCGGCGGCGGGGCCGGAGCCTGAGCGCCGGGACCGGGTCCCCCTGGAGCCGCCGGTCCCGGGGAAGACGTGCGGCTCCTCTCCGGGCGGCTCCAAGTACGTATCCAACCACGCCTTCAACCAGAGCGGAGACCTGAAGCAGCACAGCTTCGAGCTGGGCGTCATCGCCCTGGACGTGGCCGAGCGCGACGCCCGAGTGCAGCTCACGCCCACCCAGCCCGGCGGGGGCCACCTGGGCGTGCTGTACCTGTGCCAGCAGGGCCGCCAGGGCCACGCCCTGCTGCAGTGGTCGCAGATCGAGGCCGGCGTGAACTCGTACTGGTTCCAGGGCCTGAGGCCCGGCACCAACTACTCGGTGTGCCTGAGCTCGCCGGGCGAGGAGTGCCAGGTGCAGGTGGTGTTCACCACCAAGAAGGAGATCCCGTCGCTCATCATCATCGTGGTGGTCAGCATCTTCCTGCTGCTGCTGGCCACGCTGCCGCTGCTGGGAGCCACGTGGTGCCACCTGCTCGCCAAGCTCCAGGCCAAGCCCTACAAGCTCATCATGAAGGCGCAGAACCCCGACCAGATGGAGAAGCGCATGGCCGCCGACTTCGACCCCCGCGCCTCCTACCTCGAGTCCGAGAAGAACTTCGCGCCCGGAGAGGCCGGAGAGGCCGAGGACGAGGAGGAGGAGGAGGAGGCGGGAGATGAGGAAGGAGCGCGGTGGCGGCGCGGGAGGGAGGGGGAAGGCGCGGCGGAGCTGGAGCGGGAGGAGAGCGTGGCCGCCAGCTCCATGGCGGAGTCGCAGTCCAAGGGCGGCGCCGAGGAGTTCGAGGTGCGCTCCGAGTACAGCGACAAGCTGCCCCTGGGCGCCGAGGCCGTCACCATCTCCCCGGAGATCAACGGCAACTACCGGCCCCGGCCCCGCTGAGCCCCCCGAGACCCCGGCCCCGCAACCCCACCCCCCTCTCCGCCCGGGGAAAAACAACCCGAGCCATCCCCGCCTCTCCTCCTCCTCCTCCTCCTCTTCCTCCTCCTCCTCCCGCTGCTCGCCCCTCGGCCCCCGGGCACGCTCGGTGCCGCCGGGATGAGCCTCCCACCATTTCGTTTCCATTCCGGGCTCCGGCGACAACAACGATTCCCGTTCCCCCGCCTCCCTCTGCCGCCCGCCAGCCCCGGGCGCGCTTTCCCCTCCCAGGAAAGAAACGAAAAAAAAAAAAAAAAAAAACAGAAAAAAACCCGCTAAAAGCAGAAAGCCCGAGAGCCCAAAATTCTCTTTGCTGGAATCGGTTCAGTCCCCGGTGGTTCCCCGCCGCTTCTCGGTGCTCGGTGAGTCCCCTCTGCTCCCCGGTTCTCTCCTGCCGAGCCCGGGGCTGTCCCCGCTCATCCCGGAGCTGTCCCCGCTTATCCCGCAGCCGTCCCCGCTCATCCCGGAGCTGTCCCCGCTCATCCCGGAGCTGTCCCCGCTCATCCCGGAGCTGTCCCCGCCGCTCACCGGTGTGTCCCCACTGCTCCCCGGCGCATCCCGACTTTCCCCGATGCCGACATTCCCGGTCCCTGCCGCTCCCGGGAGGTTTTCCTCGCTCCCCGATGGATCCCGGGGTTCCTCGCTCCCCGCCACTCCCGGGAGATGCTCCGTGCTCCCCGCTGGGTGCCGACATTCCCGGTCCCCGCCTCTCCCGGGCGGTTCTCTCCATCCCCCGATGGATATTGGTGCTCTCCGCTCCCCGCCACTCCCGGGAGCTGCTCCCTGCTCCCTGCAATTCCCGTTCCCGCTGGGTCCCGGTGTTCCCGATGCTCCCGCCGCTCTCCCCGTTCAGCACCGAGCACACCGGGACAGCTCCGCGCCCCCCGAGGCTCCGGGGTCTCCCGGGGCTCCCCGCTCACCGATCCCAAATCCCCGACCCCCGCTCCCCGATCTCTGTTCCCCCATCCCCAATCCTCAATCCCCGCTCCTCGATCTCTGCTCCCCAATCCCCGTTCCCCAATCCCCTCTTCCCTCTCCCCGATCTCCGCTCCCCAATCCCGAATCCCCGATCCCCAATCCCCGATCCCAAACCCTCACTCCCGTCTCCCCATCCCCGCTCTCCTATCCCAAACCCTCAATTCCCTCTCCCCAGTCCCAAATCCCCGCTCCTCAATCCCCAATCCTCGCTCCCCTCTCCCCATCCCCGCTCTCCTATCCCAAATCCCAAACCCCCAATTCCCTCTCCCCAATCCCAAATCCCCTCTCCCCCGTCTCCTCTTCCCGGTCCCAAACCCTCAATCCCAAACCCCCAATCCCAAATCCCCTCTCCCTGCTCCCCAGTCCCCAATCCCCAATTCCCTCTCCCCAGTTCCCTCTCCCCAATCCCAAATCCCCGATCCCAAATCCCCAATCCCAAATCCCCTCTCCCCGCTCCCCAATTCCCTCTGCCCCATCCCAAATCCCCTCTCCCTGCTCTCCCATCCCCTCTCCCCAATCCCAATCCCAAACCCCCAATCCCAAATCCTCTCTCCCGGCTCCCCAACTCCCTCTCCCCCATCCCCAATTCCCTCTCCCCGATCCCAAATCCCCTCTCCCTGCTCCCCAATCCCAATTCCCTCTCCCCAATCCCCAAACCCCCTCTCCCTGCTCCCCAATCCCAATTCCCTCTCCCCAATCCCCAAATCCCCTCTCCCCGGTGCCGGCGGGGCCCCTCGATGTGTTTTTGGGTAGAGTAGCCTTGTAGCCAAGTGTTTGTGCCGGTGGCCACGGTGGCCCCGGGGCGTGCGCGTTTCGGTGTGTGCAGAGTCAATAAAAGGATTGAAAGCGGAGCCGCTCCCTGCTTTGGGGGGAGGAAAAAAAAAATCGGGATTTCTGTCCCCAAAGGGGCGGGGAGGGGACGAGTCAGGGGGTGGCACCGTCTTAAAAATAAAAATTCATTTTTCCCGGCCATAAATCGCGAGAGGGAGGAAATGGAATCGCTGGAAGCCATTAAATCTTTGGGGAAAAAACCCGGGATTTCTGTCCCCAAAGGGGCGGGGAGGGGACGAGCCAGGGGGTGGCACCGTCCTCAAAATAAAAATTCATTTTCCCGGCCATAAATCGCGAGGGGGAGGAAATGGAATCGCTGGAATCCATTAAATTTTCCCCTATAAATTCACCAGCGGAGGAAGGAAAAATTTCCTCGGATTTCCCCCGGCGCGCATCGCAACGCACTGGAGCGAGGAAACATCCCACGGATATGTGTTTTCTGTCGTTTTACACATCATTTTCTATCATTTTATAGATCCTTCCCCGCAATTTCCCTCGTCATTTCTGGCATTTTGATATAATTTCTGTAATTTGAGGCGCGCTTCCCACCGTTTCAGAGGGAATTTTGGATCTTGCAGAGATGATTTCTGTCATTTTGTGTCTAATTTTTATCATTTTTAGAGATAATTTCTGTCGTTTTAGGTGTATTATATCTATTATTTCTATCACTTTATCGATGATTTCTATCATTTCGTCGATGATTTCTATCATTTTATCTGCAGTTTATTTCATTTTAGATAAAATTTCTGTCATTTTTATCCATCATTTTTATCTAGAATTTATTTCATTTTAAATAGAATTCCTACCGTTTTATCTGGAATTTATTTCATTTTAGATAGAATTTCTACAATCTCCATATTTCTAAAGAAACACACCAAATCTCGCTTTTTAAATTTTTTTATTTTTCATTTTTTCTCCCCAAACTCCTCTCCTTGCCGGTGTCACCTCGGTGACAAAATTCCCTCTGGATTTCTGCTCCCGATCCCATCGCTCCGACGATTTTTCTCCCCAAAATCATCCCCTGGGAATCCAATATTTCTTTTTTTTCAGGGGAAAAAAGAAAATCGCTATTTTAAACTCTGGAGCCCAAATCCCCCCAAAATCCCCCCAAAATTCCCCAAATCCCCCCGAAAATCCCACAATTCCCTCCAAACCCCCCCAAAAATCCCCCAAATCTCCCCTAAGATCCCACAAATCCCCCTAAAATCTTCCTCAAAATCCCCCAAATATCCCAAAAATCCCTCCAAATCCCCACAAAAAACCCTAAAATCCCCCAAAATTCCCCAAATCCCCCCAAGATCCCACACTTCCCCCTAAAATCCTCCCCCAAATCCCTCCATATCCCCCCAAAACCCCAAAATCCCCCCAAAATCCCCCCAAAATCCCCCAAATCCCCCCGAAAAATCCCACAATTCCCCCAAAATCCCCCCCAAATCCCCTAAATCCCTTCAAAGATCCCCTCCAAATGCCCCAAAATTCCCCCAATCCCCCCAAAATCCCCCAAAATGTCCCCAAAATTCCCCAAATCCCCCCGAAAATCCCACAATACCCCCCTAAAATCCCCCCCAAACCCCCAAATCCCCCAAATATACCAAAAATCCCTCAAAATCCCTACAAAAAACCCCTAAAATCCACAAAAAGCCCCCCATTCCCCAAATCCCCCCGAAAATCCCACAATTCCCCCCAAAATCTCCCCAAAATCCCCCAAATCCCCCAATATCCCCAAAATCCCTCCACATCCCCACAAAACCCCTAAAATCCACACAAAATCCCCCCAAAATTCCCCAAATCCCCCCGAAAATCCCACAATTCCCCCCAAAATCCCCCGAATCCCTTAAAAAATCCCTTCCAGATCCCCCCAAAATTCCCCCAAATCCTCCCAAAATTCCCCAAATCCTCCCAAAATTCCCCAAATCCCCCCAAAATCCCCACAAAATCCCCCCCAAATCCCCCCAAAACCCCCAAATCCCCCAAATATCCCAAAATTCCCCCAAAATCCCCACAAAACCCCTAAAATCCACACAAAATCCCCCCCAAATTCCGCCAAGATCCCACAATTCCCCCCTAAAATCGCCCCCCAAAATCTCCCCAAATCCTCGCAAAATTCCCCCAAAATCCCTCCCGATCCCGCCAAAAAATCCCAAAAATCCCCCAATTCCCCCCAAATCCTTTCCGAATCTCCCAAATATCTCTCCAAATCCCCCCCCAAAAAAACCCCAAAACCCCCCAAATGCCCTAAAAATCCCCAAAATCCCACAAATCCCCCCCAAATCCCTCAAATCCCGGGAATCCGAGGTGTTTGGACCCCCTCATCCCATCAGAGCCTGGATATTCCCATAATTATAAATATTCCTATAAATAATTGTGAATATTCCCATAAATAACGGTAGATATTCCCATAATCGCGAATATTCCCATAATATTTGTGGATATTCCCATAGTTATGAATATTCCTATAAATAATTATAAATATTCCTATAAATAATGGTAGATATTCCCATAATCGTGAATATTCCCATAATAATTGGGGATATTCCCATAATTATTAGTATTCCTATAAATAATTGTGAATATTCCCATAAATAATTGTGGATATTCCCATAAAAACTCGTGGATATTCCCATAGTTATGAATATTCCTATAAATAATGGTGGATATTCCCATAAATTATTGTGGATATTCCCATAATTATGAATATTCCTATAAATAATTATAAATATTCCTATAAATAATTGTGAATATTCCCATAATCGTGAATATTCCCATAATATTTGTGGATATTCCCATAATTATAAGTATTCCTATAAATAATTGGGGATATTCCCATAATAATTTGGGATATTCCCATAATTATAAATATTCCCATAAATAATGCTGGATATTCCCATAAATACTCGTGGATATTCTCGTAATTTTTAATATTCCTATAAATAATTGTGGATATTCCCAGGAGGACGAAGATGAGGATGAAGATGAGGATGAGGATGAGGTTGTGGGGCTTTTCCTGGAAAAATTCCTGCTGGGAATCCTGGAGGATGAGGATGGAGCTCTTCATCCAGAACGGGTTTTCCTGGAAAAAATTCCTCCTGGGAATGGTTAAAATATCCCAGAAGGTGAGGATGAGGATGAGGATGAGGAAGGATTTCCCAGTTTGTCCAGTCAGGAATTCCCAGTTTGATCATTTGGGAATTCCCAGTTTGACCAGTTCAGAATTCCCAGTTTGACTAGTCAGGAATTCCCAGTTTGAGGATTCAGGAATTCCCAGTTTGACCAGTCGGGAATTCCCAGTTTGACCAGTAGGAATTCCCAGTTTGAACAATTGGGAATTCCCAGTTTAACCAGTTGGGATTTCACAGTTTGACCAGTCCAGAATTCCCAATTTGACCAGTTCAGAATTCCCAGTTTGGCCACTCAGGAATTCCCAGTGTGACCAGTCCAGAATTCCCAGTTTGACCATTTGGGAATTCCCAGTTTGAACAGTGGAGAATTCCCAGTCTGACCAGTGAAGAATTCCCAGTTTGAGGAGCTGGGAATTCCCAGTTTGACCAGTCAGGAATTCCCAGTTTGAGGAGTTGGGATTTCCCAGTGTGACCAGTCCAGAATTCCCAGTTTGACCAATCAGGAATTCCCAGTTTGACCAGTAGGAATTCTCAGTTTGACCAATTGGGAATTCCCAGTTTAACCAGTCAGGATTTCCCAGTTTGACCAGTCCAGAATTCCCAATTTGACCAGTTCAGAATTCCCAGTTTGACCACTCAGGAATTCCCAGTTTGACCAGTTGGGAACTCCCAGTTTGACCATTTGGGAATTCCCAGTTTGAACAGTGGAGAATTCCCAGTTTGACCAGTCAGGAATTCCCAGTTTAACCAGTTGGAATTTCCCAGTTTGAGCAGTTGGGAATTCACAGTTTGACCAGTCCAGAATTCCCAGTTTGACCAATCAGGAATTCCCAGTTTGAGGAGTAGAGATTTCCCAGTTTGACCAGTTGGAATTCCCAAATTGACCACTCAGGAATTCCCAGTTTGACCAGATGGGATTTCCTGGTTTAACCAGTCTAAAATTCCCAGTTTGTCCAGTTCAGGATTTCCCAGTTTGACCAGATGGGAATTCCCAATTTAACCAGTTGGAAATTCCCAGTTTGACCAGTCAGGAATTCCCAGTTTGAGGAGTCAGGATTTCCCAATTTGACGAGCCCAGAATTCCCAGTTTGTCCAGTTGGGATTTCCCAGTTTGAGGAGTCAGGAATGCCCAGTTTGACCAGTCAGGAATTCCCAGTTTAACCAGTCAGGATTTCCCAGTTTGACCAGCCCGGAATTCCCAGTTTGGGGAGTCAGGAATTCCCAGTTTAACCAGCTGGAAATTCCCAGTTTAACCAGTCAGGAATTCCCAGTTTAACCAGTTGGAAATTCCCAGTTTAACCAGTCAGGAATTCCCAGTTTAACCAGTTGGGATTTCTCGGTTTGACCAGTTGGGAACTCCTAGTTTGTCCAGTTAAGAATTCCCAGTTTGACCAGTCAGGAAGTCCCAGTTTGGCCAGTTGGGAATTCCCAGTTTGACCTGTCCAGAATTCCCAGTTTGACCAATCAGGAAATCCCAGTTTGTCCAGTTGGGAATTCCCAATTTGAGGAGTCGGGATTTCCCAGTTTGACCAGTGGAGAATTCCCAGTTTGACCACTCAGGAATTTCCAGTTTGACCAATTTGGAATTCCCAGTTTGACCAGTGGAGAATTCCCAGTTTAACCAGCTGGAATTCCCAGTTTGACCAGTCCAGAATTCTCAGTTTGACCAATTGGGAATTCCCAATTTAACCAGTTGGAAATTCCCAATTTAACCAGTTAGAAATTCCCAGTTTGACCAGTTGGAATTCCCAGTTTGACGAGGGAAAGGGCCGAGGTTTGTGGGGTTTTGGGGGATTTTATGGGGCAGGGCCGTGGGCTGATGGGATTTGGGGGATTTTGGGGTGAAGCAGCAAAGGGTAAAAGGGTTTTATGGGATTTTGGGGACAGGGTTTTGGGATTTTGGGGATTTTCAGAGGATCTCTATGTCCGGGTTTTATGGGATTTTGGGGACAGGGTTTTGGGGTTTTGGGGATTTTTAGAGGATCTCTATGACCGGGTTTTATGGGATTTTGGGGGGCCGAGGTGTGGGATAAAAGGGTTTTAGGGGATTTTGTGGGGCAGGGTTGTGGGATGATGAGATTTTAGGGGATTTTATGGGGCAGGGCTATGGGGTTTTAGGGGATTTTAAGGGGCAGAGCTGTGGGGTGATGGGGTTTTAGGGATTTTATGGGGCAGGGCTATGGGGTTTTAGGGCATTTTGATGGGCAGAGGAGAGGTATGACAGGATTTTAGGGGATTTAGTGGGGTAGGGCTATGGGGTGACAGGGTTTTGGGGGAATTTGGGGGGCAGAGGAGCAGTGGGATGGGGTTTTGGGGGGTTTTGAGGTGCAGAAGTGTGGGGTGAGGGTGTTTTAGGAGATTTGGGGGGACGAGGTTTTTGGGGTTTGGGGGATTTTTAGAGGATCTCTATGTCCGGGTTTTATGGGATTTTGGAGGGCCGAGGTGTGGGATAAAAGGGTTATAGGGGATTTTGTGGGGCAGAGCTGTGGGGTGATGAGATTTTAGGGATTTTATGGGGCAGGGCTATGGGGTTTTAGGGCATTTTAAGGGGCAGAGGAGCGGTATGACAGGATTTTAGGGGATTTAGTGGGGTAGGGCTATGGGGTGACAGGGTTTTGGGGGAATTTGGGGGGCAGAGGAGCAGTGTATTGGGGTTTTGGGGGATTTTGAGGTGCAGAAGTGTGGGGTGAGGGTGTTTTAGGGGATTTGGGGGGACGAGGTTTTTGGGGTTTGGGGGATTTTTAGAGGATCTCTGTGGTCGGGTTTTAGGGGATTTTGGGGGAACGAGGTGTGGGATAAAAGGGTTATAGGGGATTTTGTGGGGCAGGGCTGTGGGGTGACAGGGTTTTAGGGGATTTTATGGGGCAGGGCTATGGGATGATGTGGTTTTAGGATATTTTCTGAGGCTGGGCTGTGGGATGATGAGATTTTAGTGGATTTTAAGGGGCAGAGCTGTGGGGTGATGGGGTTTTAGGGATTTAATGGGGCAGGGCTATGGGATTTTAGGGGATTTTGAGGGGCAGAGAAGCGGTATGACAGGGTTTTCGGGGATTTAGTGGCACAGGGTTGTGGGATGAAGGGGTTTAGGGGATTTAGGGGGGCAGGGCTATGGGGTGACAGGGTTTTGGGGGAATTGGGGGGCAGAGGAGCAGTGTATTGGGGTTTTAGGGGATTTTGAGGTGCAGAAGTGTACGGTGAAAGGGTTTTAGGGGATTTTGGGGACGAGGTTTTTGGGGTTTGGGGGATTTTTAGAGGATCTCTGTGGTCGGGTTTTATGGGATTTGGGGGGCCGAGGTGTGGGATAAAAGGGTTACAGGGGATTTTAAGGGGCAGAGCTGTGGGGTGATGGGGTTTTAGGGGATTTAGGGGGGTAGGGCTATGGGATGAAGGGGTTTTAAGGGATTTTACGGGGCAGGGCTGTGGGATGAGCGGGTTTTGGGATATTTTGTGGGGCAGGGCTGTGGGGTGACGGGGTTTTGGGGGAATTTGGGGTGCAGAAGTGTGGGGTGAGGGTGTTTTATGGGATTTGGGGGGGATGGGGTTTTTGGGGTTCTGGGGGATTTTTAGAGGATGTCTATGACCGGGTTTCATGGGATTTGTGTGGGATAAAAGGGTTATAGGGGATTTTGTGGGGCAGAGCTGTGGGGTGATGAGATTTTAGGGGATTTTATGGGGCAGGGCTATGGGGTTTTAGGGGATTTTATGGGGCAGAGCTGTGGGGTGACAGGGTTTTGGGGGAATTTGGGGTGCAGAGAAGCAGTGTGACGGGGTTTAAGGATATTTTGAGGGGCAGAGGAGCGGTATGACAGGGTTTTAGGGGATTTAGTGGGGCAGGGTTGTGCGACGAAGGGGTTTAGGGGATTTAGGGGGGGCAGGACTATGGGATGAGCGGGTTTTGGGATATTTTATGGGGCAGGGCTGTGGGATGAGCGGGTTTTGGGATATTTTATGGGGCAGGGCTGTGGGATGAGCGGGTTTTGGGATATTTTATGGGGCAGGACTATGGGATGAGCGGGTTTTGGGATATTTTATGGGGCGGGACTGTGGGATGAGCGGGTTTTGGGATATTTTATGGGGCAGGGCTGTGGGATGAGCGGGTTTTGGGATATTTTATGGGGCAGGGCTGTGGGATGAGCGGGTTTTGGGATATTTTATGGGGCAGGACTGTGGGATGAGCGGGTTTTGGGATATTTTATGGGGCAGGGGCGGAGATGGCCCCGCGGCGGCGCGGCCCAAAGGCTCGGGCCCGGGGGACGGGGAGGGGACGGGCGGAGGAGGAGAAGCCCGGGAAGGGCGCGGGGAGCGGCGGGGCCGAGCTCGGCAGCGGCGACAGCGGCGACAGCGGCGGTGACGGGGCAGGGACGGCCGGGTGGGGAGCGGGGAAAAACCGGGAAAAACCGGGGGAAAAAAACCGGGAAAAAAACCCCCAAAAACCAGGGAGAAAATCGGGAAAAGAGGGAAGGAAGGAAGGAGGCAGGGCGGGTGTTGACGGTTCTGGAATGCGCCCCCGGGGGGGGGAGACTCTGGAAAAGGGGTGGGATGGGACAGGAGCTCCAGGAGGGAAAAAGTTCCAGGATCCCCCTTCCCGATCCGTGGGAGATGAGGCTTGGCCTTCCCCGAGCGCCCCCAAAATGTCACCGAGGCGTCGGGGCCGGGTTAATTCCGTCTCGGCATTCCCAAAAAATCGGTTCCAGCCGGGAAGGAGCCGAGGGGAGCGGGGAAATTCTCCTGCGAGGCTCAGACAAAGGGCTCTGGCTGCCAGCTGCTGCTGCTGGAGCGGGAATTCTCCTCTTCCCGCCTGGAAAAGTCCCAGAGAGGGGAATCAGGGGTTAGTTGGGGAAAATCCCCCTCCCAGGAATTCCAGATTTCCTGGCTGAGGGTTTGGTTTTTTGGTTTGGGTGGTTTTTTTTTTCCATGACATAAGGAAAGCTGGAGCTGCGGCTCGGGCCAAAAATCCCATGGTTTTAGGGCAAGGCCGCTTGGGAAAGAGCTGCGCAATCCGGAACGCCCCGGCTCCCTCTTCTCATCCCAAAGAACATTTCATCCCAAACCCGGAAAAGGGATTTCCACAGGGGCACGGAGAAGCTCTAGGGGGAGCTTTGGGGAGAATCCCAAACCCTCTTTTCCAGCCGGAATTGTTTCTCCTCCCGCTCTTTGGGCCCCGTCTCTCTTGGGGTTTGTTTTTTTGGGTTTTGTTGTTGTTAATAGGAATCGGAATCTTTGCCGGTAGAGCTCGGTTCTCAATGAAAACTGACGGGCAAAAATGTCCCGCCGTGCTGAATTCCCCCACCTATCCACAGGACGAGGATGGAGGCGCTGCTCGGCGTCGTGGCGCTGGTGACGCTGCTGTCCCCAGGCCTGGCCTGTCCCAGCCCCTGCTCCTGCTCCCCCAAGAAGAACGGGCGCCTGCTGGCCGAGTGCGCCTACCGCGAGCTCCGCGACGTGCCGCGGGGCCTGTCCCCAAATGTCACCATCCTCACGCTCTCCGCCAACCGCCTGGGCCGCCTGGGCCGCTCCTCGCTGGCCGAGGTGCCCGAGCTGCAGTCGCTGTGGTTGGGCTACAACCACATCTCGGCCGTGGAGCCGGGCGCCTTCGCCGCGCTGCCGCACCTCAAGAACCTGGACCTGAGCCACAACCGGCTGGCCGAGTTCCCGTGGCAGGACCTGCGCAACCTGAGCGCGCTGCAGATCCTCAAGCTGAGCAACAACCGGCTGAGCTCGCTGCCCGCGGGGGCGCTGGCCGGCCTGCGGGAGCTGCGCTCGCTCTGGCTCAACGACAACGAGCTCACCACGCTGGCCCGCGGCACCTTCGAGGCGCTGCCGGCGCTGGCGCAGCTGCAGCTCTTCCACAACCCCTTCAACTGCTCCTGCAAGCTCTTCTGGCTCAAGGAGTGGGCCGAGAGCACCTCGGTGGTCATCTCCAGGGCCGGCTCCACGCTGTGCGCCGCCCCGGCCCGGCTGCGAGGCCGCGCCGTCACCGACATGCCGGGCTCGCTGTGCGTGGCGCCTTCGGCCCAGCTCACCTATCTGTCCAGCCCCGCCAAAGCCGGGCCTAAGGACGGGCTGACGCTGAGCCTGCACTGCAGCGTGGCCGGCAGCCCCCCGCCCGAGATCCGCTGGCAGATCCGCACGGCCGGCGGCCGCGTCGACATCCACGGGCCCACGGTGGCCAGGGACGGCGGAGCCAAGGCGGGCCCCCAGCGCTTCCTGGCCTTCAAGAACGGCACCATGGCCATCGCCGACTTCGGCAAGGACGACGAGGGCACCTACACGTGCGTGGCCGTCAACGACGTGGGGACGCGCGACGTGTCGGTGAGCGTGGCGCTGGCCGGCTCCGACGTGCCGGCCGAGGAGCTGCCCCGCGATGACCCCCAGGCCGGGCAGCCCGGCGGCCACAGCTGCGCCAAGGGCGACGAGCTGGATCCTTCCGGAATGGGAGAGAAGCTGCTCATCGTCTACCACGTGCCCAGGGAGGTCAGGAGCGCCGGCGGAAGCCGGGAATTCCGCCCGGGAGTTCTGGGCCTGGCTCTGGGGGTGCTGCTGCTGCTCTGGTGAAGGGGGAGCGGAGCCTCGGCATTCCCGGTTTTTCCGTAGTTTTTTTTTAGTGCCTTTGCTGAGCTTCTGGCACCCGGCAGCGCTCCCGAGCCCCACGGGGCCACCGCAGGCCCACGGAGGGTGGCCCAGCCCCTGGAGTTCCTGGAGAGGCTCAGGGAATGTGGGGCAGATCCAGCCAGGATCCCAAAGTGCCACATCCCGCTTTTCTCCCTGCCTGGATCCCAGCACAGCCGTGGGAGGTGACAGCGGTGACAGTCCCACCCCAGAGCCACCGAGGACAAAATCCCTTCCCCTGGAGGGGAAAACCGCCTGGGAATGGGGTCCTGGGGGCACGGCTGTGACAGAGGATTGGGATGGAGCCACGGCCTTGGAGCGGGAAGGAATTCCCAGGTTTGATCCCCGTAGGAGCCCCTGGAATGCTGCAGGAATTCCAATCCCAAAATCCCGCCTGGGCCGGACCCAGCGGCCTGCCCCGCTTGAGCCAAAGATTCCCAAACCATTCCCAGCGGGAATGGGGGAAAGACTGGGACGTTCCCAAATCCCTCGGGCAGGATTTGGGATCTTCCATCACCCCCGGACTGGGACACAGCTCCGGTGCCACCGGAATTCCCGGTGGGATCTGGGCACGCCCTGCAGCCCCCTGGCCTTGTAGCGCCCTTAGGGACAGCAATAAATGCCTTTAATTAATGCCTTTAATTAATGCCTTTAATTAACGCCTTTGATTAAGAAATACCTGTAACAAACACCTTTAATAAAGAAGCCATTTTAATAAATACCTTGAATTAATAATCACCTTGAATTAATAATCACTTTTTATAAACACCTGGAATAAACTCTTTTTTGTTTTTTTCCTAAACCAGCCGGGCTTTGCTTGGTCTGTGCATCCCAAAATCCCAAAATCTCCCCGAGCCGGTGGCTCCTGGGCTCCCCCAGATTGTCCCCGACCCTCCTGGATCAGGGGACACTTCTGTCATCCCCCCAATTTTCCCAAATCCTTCCCTCAGATCCCCCAAACCCTTCCCAGTGCTGGAGCTTTCCCAAATCCTTCCCAGCTTTGCAACATCCCTGCAGCTCCCCCAAATCTCTCTGGGCCAGAGATTCCCAAATCTTTCCCAGTCCCATGGCGTCCCCTCAGATCCCCCAAATCCTTCCCTGTCCCAGAGAATCCTCCCAGCTTTCCCAAATCCCCCAGTGCTGGAGAATCCCCAAATCTTTCCCATTTCTGGAGCATCCCTGCAGCTCCCCCAAATCCTCCCCTGTCCCATGGCATCCCTTGGAATTCCCCAAATCCTTCCCAGTGCCAGAGCATCCCAAGATCCCCCAAATTTCCCTCTTCCCCCCCCCCCCATAGTCCTGGAAGGAACCCCACAAAATCCCGGATTACCCCTGCAGCAGCCCAGGAATGGACTGGACCCCAAAATTAGCTGGGAAAGCAGAGCCTGGAGCTCTCCGGCACCGAAATTCCAAATCCAGCCCGATTTTAGGGAAAAGTGGCAGCTGAGCTCTCTGTGGGGAGCTCCTGGATTCCCACAAATTTTATGGGATAAAAAGCATGGCCTCGATAAAAGTTTTGGGTTCATTTCACCCAGGATCCTTTTATCCCGGGAAATAACAGGGATTTATTCCCAAAATTTCAGCTGGAATGGGGGTGTGGATTTAGGGTTTCCAAGGAACCACCAGGAAGGGGAAGAAAATCCCAAATCCCGCCCAGGGCGCTGCTGCTATCCCAGAAACCCCACAAATTCCATGGATCTCCAGGGAGCCCTGGGTGGGGCTGTGGAAACCGATCCCAAAATTCAGCCCCGCCCGTGGAGCTGCCACAGATTTTTGGGATTTTTTTTAAGGGATTTTAGGAACTTAAAAAGGGATTTTAGAGATTTTTAAGGGGATTTTTTTTAAGGGATTTTGGGGATTTTTAGAGGGATATTTTAAAAGGGATTTGGGGGATTTCAAAAAGGATTTTTAAAAGGGATTTTAGGCTGCCTTTGGAGTCTCAGGGGTCAGGATGGACTGGGAGAGAATCCTGGGAAAAAGGAGGAAATCCCTTTTGGAGGAAATCCCTCCAAGGAAATCCCAAAGCATGGGAACCACCGAGGGTGCTGGGAACATTCCAGAGGGAGGGAATGGCACCCTTGGGATCCTATGGAGAGCAGGTCTGGCCACTTCCAAGGAAATCCCAAAATTATCCTACAGCTCCACGCGGGGTGGGAGGAGAATTCCCGAGGGAAGGGATCTTGGAGTGTTTGGGATGGAAGGAGCCACCAGGACCCTGCTCATTCCAGCCCAAAAGGTCGGGAACTGTGGGATTTAAGAGCAGGAAGAGGTGATCCAGCACTACCTCGTTCCCATCCCATTGATTTTTATCCCCAAAATTCCCCATTCCCATTCCCATCCTTCCCAAAGCTACAGTTTTGAGCTTTTCCCAAACAGTGGGAATGCAAAGGGAGAGGTTTTCCCATAAAACCGCCCTAAAGTGGGATCATGGATTAGATCCTGACATTCCCAGTGGGGTGGAGCAGATCCCCAAAATCTCTGTGGGGGAGGTTATCCCAACCATTCCCTGGATTCAGGGCCGGCATGGTCCCAAATCCTGCTGGAACCGGGAATATCCAAGGAAAAATGCACATTCGGGAGTAGGGATGAGGTATCCATTTATTCCCCTCCCCCACATTTCCCAGGGAGGCTTTCCATGGATCCCAGCCCCGGAAAACCGTGGGATCACCACAAAACCGGGAATGGTAGAGGACAGGGAGCAGGGAGGGATTTGATCCTTCAAAAATTGGGGGAAAAAACCATCCCAGGAGTGGATGCAGAGCCCAGATGGAGCCGGGATGGGGAAGGGGCAAGCTTGGAATGGGAATTTTGTCACAGGGATAATTCCTGGTGGTTGAGAATTCCTTTGGCTGGCTGAGGATCCTGCCATGCTCCTCTCCCAGATCTTTGGGAATTGTGCAGTGTTAGAAGAGCTGCTGAGGCTCGTTGCAGGAGTGAATCCCAAAATATTTTTGGGATGCTGGGAGTGTTTTCCTTGGCTCGGCTCCAGGCCGGGCTCGGAGGCGTCTCTTCGGGAGTGGCTCAGCGCAGATTTCGGGATAAACCCTTGGGGAGAATCTGGAGGCTGGGACAGGGAGAGGGAAGAGCCCGAAATTCCCGCTGGGATAGACGGGGATGGGATGGGGGATGGGATGAGATGAAATTCCCGGGAATTCAGGGCCTGGGAACGCCGAGCTGGGCTCCGTTGGCGGCGGGATCGGCCAGCGCGGTTTTTCGGGAAGCCGTCAGCGAAGGGTTGTGCAGGAGCGTGTAGGCCACCCACCAGCGAGCCCGGATCCGGCGGATCCGAGCTTTTCCCGGAGCAGGATGCTTGGGATGCATCAGCTGGAGGCCTGGAAGGAGATGGGAGCAGCAGGGGAAATATTCAGGGCCTGGAAAAGCAGGACAGGGATTGGGATGAGGTGCAGAGGGATGGGGTCCTGCTGGGAAAGGGGACAAGGGAAGAGGCTGGGAAGGAATTCCTGGCTGAGATGGAATTCCCAGAGATGTGGCGGCCCCTGGATACCTGGAAGTGTCCAGGGAAAGGTTGGAGCTGCCTGGGACGGTGGGAGAGGTCCCTGGCTGGGCTTTAAGGTCCCTCCCAACCCAAAGTATTCCAAGAATTCCGGATTCCAGCTCCAGCCCCATTTCCCTGGAGCCATTGAGATCCCACAACACCCCAAAGAATCCCATCCCAACCCTGGAAAGGGATCAGCCCTGGGATGGATGGATGATGAATGGATGATGGATGATGGATTGGATGATGGATGATGGATGATGGATGATGGATGGATGATGGATGGATGAATGGATGATGGATGATGGATGATGGATGATGGATGGATGGATGGATGGATGATGGATGATGGTTGGATGGATGGATGGATGGATGATGGATGATGGATGGATGATGGATAATGGATGATGGATGGATGGATGGATGATGGATGGATGGATGGATGATGGATGGATGGATGATGGATGGATGGATGATGGATGATGGATGGATGGATGGATGATGGATGGATGGATGGATGAATGGATGATGGATGGATGGATGGATGATGGATGATGGATGGATGATGGATGATGGATGATGGATGGATGGATGGATGATGGATGATGGATGGATGGATGGATGGATGATGGATGGATGATGGATGGATGGATGGATGGATGGATGGATGGATGATGGATGATGGATGGATGATGGATGATGGATGATGGATGATGGATGGATGATGGATGATGGATGATGGATGGATGATGGATGATGGATGATGGATGATGGATGATGGATGATGGATGATGGATGGATGATGGATGATGGATGATGGATGATGGATGATGGATGATGGATGATGGATGGATGGATGATGGATGATGGATGGATGGATGGATGATGGATGGATGATGGATGGATGGATGGATGATGGATGATGGATGGATGGATGGATGGATGATGGATGGATGGATGATGGATGATGGATGGATGATGGATGGATGGATGGATGATGGATGATGGATGGATGGATGATGGATGGATGGATGATGGATGATGGATGGATGATGGATGATGGATGATGGATGATGGATGGATGGATGATGGATGATGGATGATGGATGGATGGATGATGGATGATGGATGATGGATGATGGATGATGGATGATGGATGATGGATGATGGATGATGGATGATGGATGATGGATGATGGATGGATGGATGGATGATGGATGGATGGATGATGGATGATGGATGGATGATGGATGGATGATGGATGATGGATAATGGATGATGGATGATGGATGATGGATGATGGATGATGGATGGATGGATGGATGGATGATGGATGGATCCATGGATGGATGATGGATGCAGGGATTTATGGAGGTGTCTCCACACCAACCAGCGGTGCCATCAAGAGTTCTCCAAGTTGTCCCTCCCCCCATCCCCCCATGTCCCCATGTCCCACCTTCCTCCAGGTGTGTGTCCCGGGGCGGTGCCGGTGCCTCGTGCCGGCCGGGCTGGAGCAGCAGGAAGCAGAAGGCTTTCAGCAGCGGGTGGCACTGGCTCACCTCCACCTTCAGGTAGTGGCAGTAGGTGTGGTACCCTGCGGGGACACCGCGCTCAGCAGGGACAGCATTCCCCATTCCCGCCGCCCCGGGAAGGATCCTGCTCTGCTTCCCCTGCTCCCACAATCCCAGCTGGAAAAGCCTGAGGTCCCCTGAGGTCCCCTGAGGTCCCTGAGGTCCCCTCCCCTGTATCCTGGGACATGAGGTGAAATCCCAAAGCTCAGCGCACTTTTTTTGGGATAAAAATTAGGACCTGCTCCAGGTGTTCCATTTCCAAGAGTTTGAAGTCACCCTCCATCCAGGAAAAACGGAGGAAGGCCCGAGGTCCCCTGAGGTCCCCTCCCCTTTACTTCTGGACATGAGGTAACCACTGGTGATACCCCAAAGGTCATTCCATATTTTTTGGGATAAAAAAAGCCACACCAAGCAGGAATCAGAAGTCACCTGCTCTCATTATCCCATTTACAAGCTACCCTGAATTCCAGCTGGAAAAACGGGGGAAAGCCTGAGGTGCCTTGAGGTCCCTGAGGTCCCCTGAGGTCCCCGAAGTCCCCTGAGGTCCTTTTTTCTTTCTCCCAAGACATAAGGTGACACTGGTGAAGCTCCAAGGTCACCACTCGGGGGCTTTTTTCAGGATAAAAACACAGGAATCAGGAGAAGCCACCTGCTCTCATTATCCCATTTACAAGCCACCCTCAATCCCAGCTGGAAAAACGGGGTAAAGCCTGAGGTGCCCTGAGGTCCCTGAGGTCCCCGAAGTCCCCTGAGGTCCTTTCTTCTTTCTCCCAAGACATGAGGTGAAACTCAAAAGTCACCACTCGGGGTTTTTTCGGAATAAAAACGCAGGAATCAGGAGAAGCTCCAACATTTGAGGCCGCCCTCCATCCCAGCAGCCCCCGTGCCCCATGCCAGGGCCCCGCTGGTGGCACGGGGGCTGCCCCACCTGGGTCGAAGGTGTCGGCGCCGCGGTGCAGCAGGCTGATGTCCAGCCGGCACAGGTGCACGGCGTTGTAGAGGCCCGAGATGACCACGCGCCAAACTGCGGCCAGGGCGCCCAGCAGGACGTTGGTGGGGAACAGCAGGAAGGTGACGATGTACAGGGCGCGCCTGCAAGGCCCACACATCCATGGGGTGGCGCTTCCCGGGAAAATTCTGGATAATCTCAACCTCCCATCCCGCTGGGAGAAGCCACCGCCCTCCCAGGTCACTGGACAAGTGTCAGGAGCTCCTTTTGTCCTTGGACATTGAGGAACCGGCCAAAATGGCGGCTTGGGATTTTGGGATGGAGGCCAGCAGCTCCAGGAGAGCGTCACTGTCCTGCCAGGAGGACACCTGGGTCCTTCTGTCACCTGGTCTGGGGTGGTGACACCGTGTCTGAATGAGTGGCCTGGGATGGACACCGGTGCCAGGAGAGCCGCTGTGCCTGCCAGGGGGTGGCACAGGACACTTGGATCCCTCTGTCACCCTGGTCTCAGGTGGTGACACCATCTCTGAGTGGGTGGCCTGGGATGGACACCGGCTCCAGGAGAGCCTCGCTGTCCTGCCAGGAGGTGGCACAGGACACTCTGTCACCCTGGTCTCGGGTGATGACACCATCTCTGAGTGAGGGACATCTGCTGGTGGCCTGGGATGGAGGCCAGCACCTCCAGGAGGGTGTCACTGTCCTGCCAGGAGGACACCTGGGTCCCTCCGTCACCTGGTCGGTCATGACACCGTGTCTGAGTGGGTGGCCTGGGATGGACACCGGTGCCAGGAAAGTGTCACTGTCCTGCCAGGAGGTGGCACAGGACACTTTGTCACCCTGGTCTGGGGTGGTGACACCATCCCTGAGTGAGGGACATCTGCTGGTGGCCTGGGATGGACACCGGCTCCAGGTGAGTGTCACTGTCCTGCCAGGAGGACACCTGGGTCCCTCTGTCACCTGGTCTGGGGTGGTGACACCGTATCTGAGTGGGTGGCCTGGGATGGACTCCAGGAGAGCCGCTGTGCCTGCCAGGGGGTGGCACAGGACACCTGGGTCCCTCTGTCACCTTGGTCTCGGGTGGTGACACCATCCCTGAGTGAGGGACATCTGCTGGTGGCCTGGGATGGAGGCCAGCAGCTCCAGGAGGGCGTCACTGTCCTGCCAGGGGGTGGCACAGGACACTCTGTCACCCTGGTCTGGGGTGGTGACACCATCCCTGAGTGGGTGGCCTGGGATGGACACCGGCTCCAGGGAAGTGTAACTGTCCTGCCAGGGGGTGGCACAGGTCACCTGGGTCCCTCTGTCACCCGGGTCTCGGGTGGTGACATCACGTGGGAATGAGGGACATCTGGCACCGGTGACCAGCCCCACCCAGCCAATCCCGAGGGATCTGGGCTTGCCCAGCCTTGGTGGAGCAGGGCCACCCTCGCCGGTGTCACCAAAATCCAGGCCACAACATCTGGAGAAACATCTGTGGGAGCCTGGGATTCCCGCCAAACCCGCACTGGGGACGATCAGGGACAACTGGGGACAATTGGGGGTGACAGGGGACAGTTGGGGACAGTGTGGGTGTCCCTGTACCTGTTGGTGAGCTCCTGCTGCAGGGAATGCCGCTCCAGGAACTGGAAATGAGCCAGGAGATGCTGCACGAGCACGGCCACCACCAGGGTCAGCCAGAAGGGCCTGGAAGAGCGGGATGGACACCGGGAACGTCCCAAAACACCGGGAATGTCCCAAAAAACCAGGAATGTCCCAAAAACACCAGGAACGTCCCAAAACACCAGGAATGTCCCAAAATACTAGGAAACCCCCAAAATACTGGGAATGCCCCAAAATTCCGGGAATGTCTCAAAACACCAGGAATGTCCCAAGGCACTGCCCCGGGCAGGAACCTCCACTGGCACTGGAAAAATCCCAAATGGAGCATCAAAAACACATCCAGGGCCATTCCAGCCCTTTCCAGCTCATCACGGCTTCTGGATGATCCCAAAAGCGGGGTGGACACCAGGAATGTCCCAAAATACTGGGAATGTCCCAAAAAACCAAGGATGTCCCAAAGCAGGAACTGCCAGTGGTGTTGGAAAAATCCCAAGTGGAGCATCCCAAACCCATCCAGGGCCATTTCCAGCCCTTTCCAGCTCATCATGGCTTCTGGATGATCCCAAAGAGCAGGGTGGACACCAGGAATGTCCCCAAAAAACAGGAATATCCCAAAATACTGTCCCAGGTAGGAATTTCCAGTGGTGTTTGAAAAACCCCAAATAGAGAATCCCAAACCCATCCAGGGCCATCCCTTGGGGTTCCCAGCCCTTCCCGAGGGCTGGACACTGGGAGTGTCCCAAAATACTGGGAATGTCCCAAAAAACCAGGAATGTTCCAAAACACTGTCCCAGGGACACTGGGAATGTCCCAAAACATCGTGCCAGGCAGGAACTTCCAGCGATGTTGGAAAAACCCCAAATAGAGAATCCCAAACCCATCCAGGTCCATTCCTTGGGGTTTCCAGCTCACCACGGCTTCTGGATGATCCCAAAGAGCAGGGTAGACACCAGGAATGTCCCAAAGTGCTGGGAATGTCCCAAAACACCAGGAATGTCCCAAAACACCAGGAATGTTCCAAAACACCATCCCAGGGACACCGGGAATGTCCCAAAACACCGGGAATGTCCCAAAAAACCAGGAATGTCCCAAAACACCATCCCAGGCAGGAACTTCCAGTGGAGTTGGAAAAACCCCAAATGGAGCATCCCAAACCCATCCAGGGCCATCCCTTGGGGTTTCCAGCCCTTCCCGAGGGCTGGACACAGGGAATGTCCCGAAATATTGGGAATGCCCCAAAACACCAGGAATGTCCCAAAATACTGTCCCAGGCAGAAACTTCCAGCAGTGTTGGAAAAACCCCAAATGGAGCATCCCAAACCCATCCAGGTCCATTCCTTGGGGTTTCCAGCCCTTCCCGAGGGCTGGACACTGGGAGTGTCCCAAAATACTGGAAATGTCCCAAAAAACCTGGGATGTTCCAAAACACCTTCCCAGAGACACTGGGAATGTCCCAAAATACTGGAAATGTCCCAAAAAACCAGGGATGTCCCAAAGCAGGAACTTCCAGTGGAGTTGGAAAAACCCCAAATGGAGAATCCCAAACCTGTCCAGGGCCATTCTTTGGGGTTCCCAGCCCTTCCCAAGGACTCACCACATGTTCCGGATGATCCCGAAGAGGGGGGAGCCGGTGCCGGCCTGGAGCGGGATCACCACCAGGAAGGTGAAGGCCACGGAGCAGAGGAAGAAAATCACCTGCTGGATCAGGAGACCTGGGAATGGGGACACGGAGAGGGAATCCTGGGTGGGAAAACGGCTCTTCTTCCATAAATCCCATAAAAACCCCACCAGTGCCCCAAACAGCTCTGCATTCCCAATGGATGTCCCCACAATTCCTGGGGGTGGAGTGAAGATATTCCCTCTTTTTGGGGTCCCCGGGATGATCCAGGCTGGGATGGGGACGAGGAGCCCCCGGAATGCTCAGAGGACTGGAGGATCCCACAGCTTTTCCCATCCAAATATTTGGGATCCAGCCAAACCCACTCATTGTCCCATCCCTTCCTCCTCTTTGAATTCCAAACCAAGTTTTTCCAGGTTTTTTCTACAATTTTCCCAATTATTTATCCAGTTTTCCCAATTCCCAACCATCCCCATGTTCCCAAAAACCACCAGATCCCGTTTGAGAAAAGGGGATAAAAACGGGGAATTGCCACTTAATCCTTAGGAAAATCAGGATTCCTCATCCCATGATCCCAAAATTCTGTTAACCAGGAATTACTGCACCCCTTCCTCCTCTTTGAATTCTCAACCTAATTTTTCCATTTTTTCCAGGGTTTTGTTTTCAATTTTCCCAATTATTTTTTCCATTTTTTTCCCAATTCCCAACCATCCCCATGTTCCCAAAATTCCCGCCAGATCCCGTTTGAGAAAAGGGGAATAAAAACCCTCCCAGAAATGGGGCAAAAATTAGGATTTTCCACTTAATCCTTAGGAAAACCGGGATCTCCCATCCCATGATCCCAAAATTCCGTTATCCAGGGGTCATCCCACCCCTTCCTCCTCTTTGAATTCCCAACCCAATTTTTCCAATTTTTTTACAATTTTCCCAAAGATTTTTGCATCTTTTCCCAGTTCCCAACCACCCCTATGTTCCCAAAATTCCCTCCAGATCCCGTTTGAGAAAAGGGGGATAAAAACCCTCCTGGAAATGGGGTAAAACCAGGGAATTGCCACTTAATCCTTAGGAAAACCGGGATCTCCCATCCCATGATCCCAAAATTCTGTTATCCAGGGGTCATCCCACCCCTTCCTCCTCTTTGAACTCCCAACTCAATTTTTCCTTTTTTAAAAAAAATTTTCGCTATTATTTTCCCAGCTTTTCCCAGTTCCCAACCATCCCCATGTTCCCAAAATTCCCGCCAGCTTCTGAATGAGAAAAGGGGGATAAAATCCCTCCTGGAAATGGGGTAAAAACGAGGAATTGCCACTTAATCCTTAGGAAAATTGGGATTTCTCATGCCGTGATCCCAAAATTCCATTAAGCTGGCATCATCGCACCCATTCCTCCTCTTTGAATTTCAACCTAATTTTTCCATTTTTTCCAAGTTTTTTAAAAATTTTCCCAATTATTTTTCCAGCTTTTCCCAGTTCCCAACCATCCCCATGTTCCAAAAATTCACCAGATCCCATTTAAGGAAAGGGGGATAAAATCCCTCCTGGAAATGGGGTAAAAATGGGGAATTGCCACTTAATCCTTAGGAAAATCGGGATCTCCCATCCCATGATCCCAAAATTCCGTTATCCAGGGGTCATCCCACCCCTTCCTCCTCTTTGAATTCCCAACTCAATCTTTCATTTTTTTTTAAAATTTTCGCTATTATTTTTCCAGCTTTTCCCAGTTCCCAACCATCCCCATGTTCCCAAAATTCCCGCCAGCTTCTGAATGAGAAAAGGGGGATAAAATCCCTCCTGGAAATGGGGTAAAAACGAGGAATTGCCACTTAATCCTTAGGAAAATCGGGATCTCCCATCCCATGATCCCAAAATTCCGTTATCCAGGGGTCATTGCACTCATTCCTCCTCTTTGAATTTCAACCTAATTTTTCCATTTTTTCCAAGTTTTTTAAAAATTTTCCCAATTATTTTTCCAGCTTTTCCCAGTTCCCAACCATCCCCATGTTCCCAAAATTCACCAGATCCCATTTAAGGAAAGGGGGATAAAATCCCTCCTGGAAATGGGGTAAAAACAGGGAATTGCCACTTAATCCTTAAGAAAATCAGGATTCCTCATCCCATGATCCCAAAATTCCGTTATCCAGGAGTCATCCTCCTCTTTGAATTCCCAACCCAATCTTTCTATTTTTTTTACAATTTTCCCAATTCCCAACCATCCCCATGTTCCCAAAATTCCCGTCGTCTCCCGTTTGAGAAAAGGGGGATAAAAATCCCTCCTGGAAATGGGGCAAAAATGTGGAATTGCCACTTAATCCTGAGGAAAATCGGGATCTCCCATGCCATGATCCCAAAATTCCGTACCCAGGCAGGCGAAGGCCGCCTGGAAGCTGGAGAAGCCGATCCAGCAGACGACGGCTGCCCGGGAAGGGCGCAGGATGTGAGCCTTGGAAAACACGTCCAGCACGGCGCCCTGGTACAGCGCCCGCAGGTTGGACCTGGGAAAAATTCCGGGAATGGGGACACTGGGAATGGGCATGGGGACAGTGGGAATGGGGGTGGGAATGGTGGGAATGGGGATGGGGACATTGGGAATGGGGGTGGGAATGTTGGGAAATGGGGGTGGGAATGGTGGGAATGGGGATGGGAACATTGGGAATGAGGGTGAGGACATTGGGAATGGGGATGGAAAGTTGGGAATGGACACAGGGACACCGGGAATGGCCATGGGGACAGTGGGAATGGGGATGGGAATGTTGGGAATGGGGGTGGGAATGTTGGGAATGGAGTTGGGAATGTTGGGAATGGGGCTGGAGACATTGGGAATGGGGTTAGGGACATGAGGAATGGGGACAGGG
This sequence comes from Acridotheres tristis, assembly GCA_037013685.1. Classification (NCBI taxonomy): domain Eukaryota; kingdom Metazoa; phylum Chordata; class Aves; order Passeriformes; family Sturnidae; genus Acridotheres; species Acridotheres tristis. The sequence goes on along the minus strand of CM072897.1, from coordinate 18,947,619 downwards.
ACATCGAGAATGGGGATGGGGACATTGGGAATGGGGATGGGGACATTGGGAATGGAGATGGGAATGTTGGGAATGGGGATGGGAATGTTGGGAATGGGGGGTGGGAATGGGGCTGGGAATGTCGGGAATGGGGGTGGGAACGTCGGGAATGGGGATGGAGACATTGGGAATGGAGTTAGGGACATGAGGAATGGGGACAGGGACATCGAGAATGGGGATAGGGACATTGGGAATGGGGATGGGGACGGGAATGTTGGGAATGGGGATGGGGACATTGGGAATGGACATTGGGACAGTGGGAATGGGGATGGGAATGTTGGGAATGGGGGTGGGAATGTCAGGAATGGGGGTGGGGACATTGGGAATGGGGCTGGGAATGTCGGGGATGGGGACATTGGGAATGGGGATGGAATATTGGGAAGGGGCATAGGGACATCGGGAATGGGGATGGAAATGCTGGGAATGGGGATGGGGACACTGGGAATGGAGTTGGGGACTTCGGGAATGGACGATGGGAATGTTGGGAATGGGGCTGGGAATGTCGGGAATGGGGGTGGAGATATTGGGAATGGGGATGGAAAGTTGGGAATGGGGATGGGAATGTCTGGAATAGGGATGGGAATGTCGGGAATGGGGATGGGAATATTGGAAATAGAGATGGGAATGTTGGGAATGGGGATGGGAACATCCGGCATGGGGATGGGGACATTGGGGATGGGGATGGAAAGTTGGGAATGGGGTTAGGGACATGAGGAATAGGAATAGGGACATCAGGAATGGGGATGGGAATGTTTGGAATGGGGGTGGAGACATTGGGAATGGGGGGGGTGGGAACATCGGGAATGGGGATGGGAATGCTGGGAATGGGGCTGGGAATGTCGGGAATGGGGGTGGGAATGTCGGGAATGGGGGTGGAGACATTGGAAATGGGGTTAGGGAATGTTGGGAATGGGGTGGGGACACTGGGAATGGGGCTGGGAACATTGGGAATGGCGGTGAGGACAGTGGGAATGGGGATGGGAATGTTGGGAAGGGGATGGGAATGTGGGGAATGTGGGGAATGTGGGGAATGGGCCCGGCCCCACCTGTGCATGCCGAGGCTCCGGAGCAGCATGGCGCAGGTGAGCAGGCAGCACAGCACCAGCGAGCAGATGTAGCAGACTGAGAAAAAACGGGAAAACATCCCTGGATTTGGGGAATTCCCAGGAATAACGCTGGGAATTGTGCCTCGGGATTGGGGCCCTGCCTCAGTTTCCCCTTCCTTCAGCTCCCAAGGGGGAACGGATGGGACAGAGGGAGGGAAAAAGGGAAGGGAAATCCAGGAAAATCCCTGGAGTGAGCTGGGATGGGCAGGGGATGGGATGGGAGCCTTGGGTGGGAGGAGGGATGGAGGGAAAAAACCGGGATGAGAGAGGTTTGGGAATCCAGGAAAAGCCACAGAAATCCTCCCGGGAGTTGGTGGCACCCCAAGGAAAGAGAGGGTGTTCCTGCTGATCCTTTATCCCTGGAATTCCCTGAACCCTGAAATTCCCTGATACCTGAAATTCTCATATCCCTGGAATTCCCTGATCCCTGTTGATTCTTTATCCTTGGAATTCCCTGATCCCTGAAATTCCTTCATCCCTGAAATTCCCTGATCTCTGCTGATTCTTCACCCCGGAGTTCCCTGACCCCTGAAATTCCCTCAGCCCTGGAATTCCTCGATCCCTGAAATTCCCATATCCTTGGAATTTCCTGATCCCTCAAATTCTCTCAGCCCTGGAATTCCTCAATCCCTGAAATTCCCACATCACTGAAATTCCCCAATCCTTGCTGATTCTTTGTCCTTGGAATTCCCTGATCCCTGAAATTCCTTCATCCCTGAAATTCCCTCATCCCAGCTACTCCTTTATCCCTGAAATTCCCTCATCCCTGATACTCCTTTATCCCTATTCCCTCATTCCCCCTATCCCTCATCCCTACTATTCTCTGATCCCTGAAATTCCCTCATCCCTGCTATCCCTCCATCCCTGAAATTCCCTGATCCCTTCTATCTCCCATCCCTGCTATTCCTTCTTCCCTGCTCTTCCCTCATCCCCCATCCAAGGATTTCCACTCTCCAGGGATCCAGGGCCCATCTGTTCACTTCCAGCACATTTCCAAGCCTGCAGCATCTGCTGCCTCTTCCCTCTGGCTCTTCCCTCTGGCTTTTCCCTCTGGCTCTTCCCAACGGCTTTTCCAGGAGTCTCCTCCCGCCTTGGCACGTGCCAGCCTGGCACAGCCCCATCCCTGCCAGCCGCTCCCAAAATCCCCCTGGAATTCTCTCAATTCTGTCCTTCACGTCAGGAATACTCCAAAAATCCTCCCAGAATCTGCCCCATCCCATCCTCTGGGCCAGGAATCCTCCTAAAATCCCCCTGGAATCTGCCCCATCCCTGCCAGCCATTCCCAAAATCTCCCTGGAATCCTCCCAGTCCTGCCCTTCAGGGCAGAAATCCTCCCGAAATCTCCCTGGAATCTGCCCCATTCTGTCCTCCCAAAATCCCCACTGGAATCAGCCCCATCCCATCCTCTGGGACAGGAATCCTCCTAAAATCCCCCTGGAATCTGCCCCCATCCCCACCAGCCACTCCCAAAATCCCCCTGGAATCAGCCCCATCCCATCCTCTGGACCAGGAATACTCCTAAAATCCCCCTGGAATCTGCCCCATCCCTGCCAGCGTTCCCAAAATCCCCCTGGAATCCTCCCAGTCCTGTCCTTCAGGTCAGGAATCCTCCAAAAATCCTCCCCCCATCTGTCCCCATCCCATCGTCCAGACAGGAATCCTCTGGAAATCCCTCTGGAATCTGCCCCATCCCTGCCAGAATTCCCAAAATCCCCCTGGAATCTGCCCCATCCAATCTTCCCAAAATCCGCCTGGAATTTGTCCCATCCCGTCCCATCCTCTAGGCCAGGAATCCTCCTGGAATCCCCTTGGAATCCTTCCAGTCTCATCTTCCAGCCCAGGAGTTATCTGGAAATCCCCCTGGAATTTGTCCCATCCCATCCCATCCCATCCCATCCCATCCCATCCCATCCCATCCCATCCCATCCTCCAGAGCAGGAATTCCTCAGAATCCCCCTGGAATCCTTCCAGTCCCATCCTCTGGATCAGGAATCCTCCTGAAATCCCCTTGGAATCCTTCCAGTCCCATCCTCCAGACCAGGAATCCTCCAGAATTCCCCTGGAATCCTCTCAATCCTGTCCTTCAGGTCAGGAATCCTTCAGAAATCCTCCCTGGAATCTGCCCCATCCCATCCTCTGGGCCAGGAATCCTCCTAAAATCCCCCTGGAATCCTCCCAATCCTGTCCTTCAGGTCAGGAATCCTCCAAAAATCCTTCCCCCATCTGCCCCCATCCCATCATCCAGACAGGAATCCTGTGGAAATCCCCCTGGAATCTGCCCCATCCCATCCTCCCAAAATCCTCCTGGAATTTGTCCCATCCCATCCCATCCCATCCCATCCCATCCCATCCCATCCCATCCCATCCCATCCCATCCCATCCCATCCTATCCTCTGGACCAGGAATCCCCCAGAATCCCCCTGGAATCCCCCCAGTCCCACCCTCCAGACCAGGAATTTCTCAGAATTCCCACCCAAATCCCCCTCTGGAATGGTGATCCAGTTGGGTTCTCACCTTCCAGTGACCACAGGTAGTGGCGGACGGTGCCGAGCTCCTTTTCCATGTCCCCCGGCACGGCCGGATTTTCCGAGGGCACCAATCCGAACTGGACCAGCAGCACCACCACGTCCTTGGTCATTCCCGCCCGGACAATCTGGATGGTGGGGACAACGGCCACCAGGAGCAGCAGGGCCACCTGGGAGGACAGGAGATTCCAGGATTTATGGCTGGGATCCAGCGGGATTGTGGGATTTATGGCTGGGATCCTGCAGGATTGCAGGATTTATGGCTGGAATCCTGTGGGGTTTATGGCTGGGATCCTGCAGGATTGCAGGATTTATGGCTGGGATCCTGTGGGATTTATGGCTGGGATCCTGCAGGATTGAGGGATTTATGGCTGGGATCCCATGGGATTTATAGCTGGGATCCTGCAGGATTGTGGGATTTATGGCTGGGATCCTGCAGGATTTTGGGATTTATGGCTGGGATCCTGCAGGATTGAGGGATTTATGGCTGGGATCCCATGGGATTTATAGCTGGGATCCTGCAGGATTGTGGGATTTATGGCTGGGATCCTGCAGGATTGAGGGATTTATGGCTGGGATCCTGCAGGATTTCGGGATTTATGGCTGGAATCCTGTGGGATTTATGGCTGGGATCCTGCAGGATTGCAGGATTTATGGCTGGAATCCTGCAGGATTGAGGGATTTATGGCTGGAATCCTGCAGGATTTTGGGATTTATGGCTGGGATCCTGCAGGATTTTGGGATTTATGGCTGGGATCCTGTGGGATTTATAGCTGGGATCCTGCAGGATTGCAGGATTTATGGCTGGGATCCTGTGGGATTTATGGCTGGAATCCTGTGGGATTTCAGGATTTATGGCTGGGATCCCATGGGATTTATGGCAGGGATCCTGCAGGATTGTGGGATTTATGGCTGGGATCCTGCAGGATTTCGGGATTTATGGCTGGAATCCTGTGGGATTTATGGCTGGGATCCTGCAGGATTGCAGGATTTATGGCTGGAATCCTGCAGGATTGAGGGATTTATGGCTGGGATCCTGCAGGATTTTGGGATTTATGGCTGGGATCCTGCAGGATTTTGGGATTTATGGCTGGGATCCTGTGGGATTTATAGCTGGGATCCTGCAGGATTGCAGGATTTATGGCTGGGATCCTGTGGGATTTATGGCTGGAATCCTGTGGGATTTCAGGATTTATGGCTGGGATCCCATGGGATTTATGCCTGGGATCCTGCAGGATTGTGGGATTTATGGCTGGAATCCTGTGGGATTTACGGCTGGAATCCTGCGGGATTGCAGGATTTATGGCTGGGATCCTGCAGGATTGTGGGATTTATGGCTGGGATCCTGCAGGATTGTGGGATTTATGGCTGGAATCCCGTGGGATTTATGACTGGGATCCTGCAGGATTGTGGGATTTATGGCTGGGATCCTGTTTGATTTATGGCAGGGATCCTGTGGGATTGCAGGATTTACAGCTTGGATCCCATGGGATCATGGGATTTATGGCAGGGATCCTGTGGGATTTATGGCTGGGATCCTGCAGGATTGTGGGATCTACATCGCAGATCATGCAGGATTGTGGGATTTACAGCAGGGATCTCACGGGATTTCAGGATTTATGGCTGGGATCCCATGGGATTTTGGGATGTACAGCTGGTATCTCATGGGATTATGGGATTTATGACTTGGATCCCACAGAATTGCAGGATTTACCACTCAGATCCTGTGGAATTGCAAGGTTTAAGGCTGGGATCCTGCAGGAGTTCGGGATTTATGGCAGGGATCCTGTGGGATTTGTGGCTGAGATCCTGTGGGATTTTGGGATTTATGGCTGGGATCCTGCAGGATTGCAGGATTTATGGCAGGGATCCTGTGGGATTGCAGGATTTACAGTTTGGATCCCATGGGATCATGGGATTTATGGCAGGGATCCTGTGGGATTTATGGCTGGGATCCCACTGGATTTTGGGATTCATGGTTGGGATCCCATGGGATTGCAGGATTTACGGCTCAGATCCCTGTGGGATTGTGGGATTTACAGCTGGGATCCTACAGGTTTTACAGCTGGGAATCCCATGGGATTTCAGGATTTATGGCTCGGATCCCGTGGGATTTTGGGATTTACAGCTGGGAATCCCATGGGATTTCAGGATTTATGGCTCGGATCCCGTGGGATTTTGGGATTTACAGCTGGGAATCCCATGGGATTTCAGGATTTATGCCTCAGATCCTGTGGGATGTTGGGATTTGCAGCTGGGATCCCATGGGATTTCAGGATTTATGGCTCGGATCCCATGGGATGTTGGGATTTACAGCAGGGATCCCATGGGATTTCGGGATTTACGGCTCGGCAGAGCCTCAGGAGCACAGAATTCCAGAAGGAATTTCAGTGGTGTGCCGATGACCCCCGGGTTGCTCTGGGAATGTCCCCAGTGTCACCTGGTAGACGGCGATGACGGCCACGGTGAGGGACACCACCAGCTTCAGCGGGATCCGGAATCCTGGAGGGAAAAGCGGGAGAGGAGCCGGGATTTGGGATGGCACAGGGACAGCGGGGCAGGCTCAGGCTCCTGGGGAACACCTGGAATGGGATTCCCACTGGGAAGTCCTGCTGGGAATGGATGGATGGCTCCACCCTGCTCTTCCATGGAAACCCAGGTGCCACCTCTGGGACATTCCCTGTAGCCTCCATGGGTGGGAACAGCCGGGAGTGGCTCCACATTCCCGGGATTTCATCCCCTCAGTGCAGGAAAATTCTTTTCTCCAGCCCCAGCTGTTCCCATCCTTCCCTGGCCAAGCTTTCCTGGGAAAATCGAGGATACCCCAAACTCCCTGGAACTGGGCCAGGACAATTCTCAGCATCCTTTTTCCATGGATTTGAGGGGTCTCCATGGGGTTCCCATAATTGCCATCCCTCCCAGGATCCCCCTTTTCCATGGATTTGTGGGGTCTCCATGGGATTTCCACCATTCCCCTTTTCCATGGATTTGTGGGGTCTCATAGGGTTCCCACCATTCCCCTTTTCCATGGATTTATGTGGTCTCCATGGGACTCTCACCATCCCCCTTTTCCATGGATTTGTGGGGTCTCCATGGGTTTTCCACCACTCCCCTTTTATATGGATTTATGAGGTCTTCATGGGGTTCCCCTAATTCCCACCATTCCCAGGACCCCTTTTCCACGGATTTCTGGGGTCTTATGGGGTTCCCATCATTCTCAAAACTCTCCTTTCCCATGGATTTGTGGGGTCTCCATGAGGTTCCCCTAATTCCCACCATTCCCAGGAGCCCTTTTCTATGGATATATGGGGTCTCCATAGAGTTCCCATCACTCTCCTCTCCTATGGATCCGTGGGGATCCCACCATCCCCTTTTTCCATGGATTTGGGGGGTCTCCATGGGGTTCCCATTGTTCCCCTTTTCCACGGATTTGTGGGGTCTCCATAGGGTTCCCATCACTCTCCTTTCCCAAGAGTTTGTGGGGTCTCCATGGGGTTCCCATCATTCCTAGGACCCCTTTTTAAATGGATTTCCAACCTGGGATCTTGGGAATGATCCATAAATCCCAACCCCAACCGTTCCCGGGATTTTCCCGGTGCCCACCTTCCTCGGGAACGTAGATGTAGGAGCGCAGGTAGGAGCGGATCCGGGACCAGAGGCTCTCCTCGATCTTGGCCGAGCTGTGGGAGGTGGGAGAGGGTGACATTCCTGAATTTTGGGAATGGGATTTGCCGGGAATGGGAATTGCCATCCTTACCTCTCCTTCCGGCCCCGCTTGGACAGCACAGCCTTGAGGTACTTCCTGTAATAGCTTTTCCCGGGAATCTGGGAAAAAATGGATGGATTTGGGGAGGCAGAGTTTACCTGGCCACGCCCTCATCCCAACGGGAATTTCCCAGCCCAGGATGGGATACAGAAAAGTGGGAATAATCCCTTCCCAAATCCCTCTGGAATTCCTCCAGGATCAGGAGGGGAGCACGTGGAGATCCTGATCCCAATCCCAATTCTGATCCCAGTCTTGATCCCGAATTTGATCCCAAACCAAATCCTGGGATATCAACGGAGAACCCCTAGCAGCAGGGCCAGGAGGGGAATGCAGAGAGATCCCAATCCCGATCCCAATCCCAATCCCAATCCCAGCACCAATCCCAGTCGTTGTGATAGCAACAGAGAAAACCCAGAGCTGGGGCTGGGAGGGGAACATGTGAAGCTCCCAATCCTGATCCCAAACCCAATCCTGGGATAGCAATGGAGAACCCTCAGCAGCAGGACCGGGAGGGGAATGCACAGAGATCCCGATCCCAATCCCAAACTCAATCCCAAAACCAGTCCTGGGACAGCAATGAAGAAACCCCAGCACTGAGGCCAGGAGGGGAACACATAGAGATCCTGATCCTAATCCTAATACTGACCCAATCCTAATCCTGATCTCGATCCCTATCCCAAACCCAATCCTGATCCCAAACCCAATTCTGGGATAGCAACCCAGAACCTCCAGTGCTGGAGATGGGAGGGGAACGCACAGGGCTCCTGATCCCAATCCCGATCCCAGTTCTGATCCTGATTCCCATCCTGGTCTCATGCCAACCCTGATCCCAATCTTGACCCTGATCCAAATCAGACTCTCATTCCTGATCTCAGTCCTGATCCTGATCCCAATCTGCGTCTCAATCCCAATCCCAATCCTGATCCTGGTCCTGATCTTGATTCTCGTCCTGGTCCCCATACCCACCTTGATCTCAGTCTTGATCCTGATCACAACCAGGCTCTCAATCTCGATTCTAATCCCAATCCCAATCCTGTTCCCATTCTCATTCCTGCTCCCATTCCCTTTCCCATTCCCACTCCCTTTCCCTTTCCCTTTCCCTTTCCCTTTCCCTCTCCCATTCTTTTTCCTATTCCTGTTCCCGCTCCCATTCCCATTCCTGTTCCCATCCCCATTCCCATTCCCATTCCTGTTCCCATTCCCGTTCCCGTTCCCATTCCCGTTCCCGTTCCCATCCCCACTTCCGTTCCCATTCCCATTCCCGTTCCTGTTCCCATTCCCGTTCCCATTCCCGTTCCCGTTTCCCTGGGACGATCCCGAATTCCCGGTGTCCGTACCTGGGGCTCGGCGCTGTCCCCTTGGCGCAGGCTGCGCACGAGCAGTGCCGGGTACCAGACACTGAGCAGGGACAGGGACAGCAGGACGGGGACATGGGACAGCAGGGAGTACAGCCTGTGGATCTGCCATGGGGACACGGGTCACTGCCACCACCCTGGGGACACTGCCACCACCCTGGGGACACTGCCACCACCCCTGCAGGGACATGGGGACACTGCCACCACCCTGGGGACACTGCCACCACCCTGGGGACACTGCCACCATCCCTGCAGGGACATGGGGACACTGCCACCACCCTGGGAACACTGCCACCACCCCTGCAGGGACAGGGACAGCAGGGAGTACAGCCTGTGGATCTGCGATGGGGACAGGGGTTCAGTGCCACCACCCTGGGGTCACTGCTACCACCCTGGGGACATGGGGACACTGCCACCCCCCTGGGGACACTGCCACCACGCTGGGGACACTGCCACCACCCCTGCAAGGACATGGGGACACTGCCACGACCCTGGGGACACTGCCACCACCCTGGGGACATGGGACAGCAGGGAGTACAGCCTGTGGATCTACGATGGGGATAGGGGTCACTGCCACCACCCTGGGGACACTGCCACCACCCCTGCAGGGACATAGGGTCACTGCTACCACCCTGGGACACTGCCACCCCCTGGGGACACTGGGTCAGTGCCACCACTCTGGGGACAGTGCCACAGTCCCTGGGGAAACATGGCCAGTGCCACCACCCCAGCCAGGGGACACTGCAGGGACATGCTGGGAGCTGGCCAGGGAGCCACAACACCTCAGGGACACTTAGGGAGGTGACAAGGGAGCCACAACTCCTCGGGGCCGATTAAGGAGGTGATAAGGAAGCCACGACCCCTCAGAGCCACCCCAGGGAGGTGACAAGGGAGCCACAACACCTCAGGGACACTTAGGGAGGTGACAAGGGAGCCACGACCCCTCAGAGCCACCCCAGGGAGGTGACAACGAAGACACAGCCCCTCAGGGCCACCACAGGAATCTGTGACACCTCAGGGCCACTTAGGGAGGTGACAGGGGAGCCACAACTCCTCAGGGCCACTTCAGAAGGTGACAAGGTAGCCATGACCCCTCAGGGCCACCCCAGGAGGTGACAAGGAAGTCACAGCCCCTCAGGGCCACCCCAGGAAGGCTCAGTGACACCTGGGGGCCACTCACCTTGGTGGCCAGGGGACACTGGAGGCGGTGGCCCAGGTGTGCGGCGCAGTGAGCCCAGGCCAGCAGCGCTCCGGCCGCGTAGCCCAGGCGGTGCCGGGGGCCAGCGCAGGCCAGCAGGGGCGAGTAGAAGAGTGGGTAATAGAACAGAGCCAGGATCTTCCAGAACTCTGGAAAAACGGGAAAAAGATCAGGATTGGGGTTGGCATGGAGATCAGGATGGGGATCGGGATCAGGATCGGGATCGGGATTGGGATTGGGAACAGGACAGGAACAGGATTGGGATTGAGATGGGAATTGAGAGCCTGATTGGGATTGAGAGTGGGATCAGGGTTGGCATGGGAACCAGGATGGGAATCAGGATCAGAATCGGGATCAGGATTGGGATTGGGATTGAGAGCCTGATCGGGATCAGGGTTGGGATTGAGATTTAGAGTTTGATTGAGATCGGGATTGAGATTGGGCTCGAGATTGAGATTGGCATGGGGACCACGATGGGAATCAGGATCAGAATTGGGATTGGGATTGGGAATGAGAGACTGATTGGGATCAGGATCGGGATCAGGGTTGGCATAAAGACCAGGATGGGAATCAGGATCAGGATGGGGATTAGGCTTGAGAGATTGATTGGGAACAGGATCAGGATTGAGATTGGGATCGAGAGGCTCGTTGGGATCAGGATCAGGACTGGGATCAGGGTTGGCATGGGGACAGGATGGGAATCAGGAACGGGATCAGGATCAGGATCAGGATTGGGATTGGGATTGAGACGCAGATTGGGATCAGGATCAGAACTGAGATTGGGATTGAGAGCCTGATTGGGATCAGGGTTGGCATGGGGACCAGGATGAGAATTAGGATCAGAATTGGGATTGGGATTGTGAGCCTGATTGGGATCAGTATCGGGATTAGGATCAGGAGCTCCCTGCGTTCCCCTCCCATCTCCGGCACTTGAGGTTCTGCGTTGCTATCCCAGGATTGTGTTTGGGATCAGGTTTGGGATTGGGATAGGGATTATGTTTGGGATCGGGATCAGGATTGGGATTGTGTTTGGGATTGGGATGGTGTGTGGGATGGGGCTGATCCCGGTCTTGGCACGGTGACCCCAGTGTGGTGACCCTGGTGTGGTGTCGGCGGTGCAGCGACCCTGCTGTGGTGACCCCAGTATGGTGACCCCAATGTGGTGCCAGGGGCACGGTGTCCCCATTGCCGTGTCCCCGTTGTCGTGTCCCCATTGCCGTGTCCCCATTGCTGTGTCCCCGTTGCCGTGTCCCCATTTCCGTGTCCCCATTCCCGTGTCCCCATTCCCGTGTCCCCATTGCCGTGTCCCCATTCCCGTGTCCCCGTTGCCGTGTCCCCGTTGCCGTGTCCCCATTGCCGTGTCCCCATCGCGGTGTCCCCGTTCCCGTGTCCCCGTTGCCGTCTCCCCATCGTGGTGTCCCCGTTCCCGTGTCCCCGTTCCCGTGTCCCCGTTGCCGTGTCCCCGTTCCCGTGTCCCCGTTTCCGTGTCCCCGTTCCGTGTCCCCGTTCCGTGTCCCCGTTGCCGTGTCCCCGTTGCCGTGTCCCCGTTCCGTGTCCCCGTTCCGTGTCCCCATTTCCGTGTCCCCGTTGCCGTGTCCCCGTTCCGTGTCCCCGTTCCGTGTCCCCATTGCCGTATCCCCGTTGCCGTGTCCCCGTTCCGTGTCCCCGTTCCCGTGTCCCCGTTTCCGTGTCCCCGTTCCCGTGTCCCCGTTCCGTGTCCCCGTTCCGTGTCCCCGTTTCCGTGTCCCCATTTCCGTGTCCCCATTGCCGTGTCCCCGTTCCGTGTCCCCGTTGCCGTGTCCCCATTGCCGTGTCCCCGTTCCGTGTCCCCATTGCCGTGTCCCCGTTCCGTGTCCCCGTTGCCGTGTCCCCATTGCCGTGTCCCCGTTCCGTGTCCCCGTTGCCGTGTCCCCATTTCCGTGTCCCCATTGCCGTGTCCCCGTTGCCGTGTCCCCGTTGCCGTGTCCCCGTTGCCGTGTCCCCGTTCCGTGTCCCCATTGCCGTGTCCCCGTTCCGTGTCCCCATTGCCGTGTCCCCGTTCCGTGTCCCCGTTGCCGTGTCCCCGTTCCGTGTCCCCATTGCCGTGTCCCCGTTCCGTGTCCCCGTTGCCGTGTCCCCGTTCCGTGTCCCCATTGTCGTGTCCCCGTTGCCGTGTCCCCGTTGCCGTGTCCCCGTTGCCGTGTCCCCGTTGCCGTGTCCCCGTTCCGTGTCCCCGTTGCCGTGTCCCCGTTCCGTGTCCCCATTGCCGTGTCCCCGTTCCGTGTCCCCATTGCCGTGTCCCCGTTGCCGTGTCCCCGTTGCCGTGTCCCCGTTGCCGTGTCCCCGTTGCCGTGTCCCCGTTCCGTGTCCCCGTTCCGTGTCCCCGTTGCCGTGTCCCCATTTCCGTGTCCCCATTGCCGTGTCCCCGTTGCCGTGTCCCCATCGCGGTGTCCCCGTTCCCGTGTCCCCATCGCGGTGTCCCCGTTGCCGTGTCCCCGTTCCGTGTCCCCGTTGCCGTGTGGGCTCTCGGTGCTCACCGCGGGCTCCGGGCGCCGTGTTGGTGGCGAGGGGCAGCGGCTCCTTGTCCAGCAGGAGCTGGCACAGCGACGAGAACAGGATTCCCAGCACGGCGGCCGCCAGGCCCCGATTCCCGTCCTCCTCCAGAAAATTCCCGGGGCTGCAAGGAGTCCCGGAGGGGATCAGCGGGGTTTGGGAATTCCGAGGTGTTTCCCGGGAGAGATCAGCGGGATTTTGGGAATTCTGGGCTCTCTCTAGGCAGGGATCAGCAGGATTTTAGGAATTCTGAGCCATTTCCAAGGAGGGATCAGTGGGATTTGGGAATTCTGGGCTCTCTCCAGGGAGGGATCAGCAGGATTTTGGGAATTCTGAGCTCTTCCCAAAGAGAGATCAGTGGGATTTTAGGAATTCCAAGCCATTTCCAAGGAGGGATCAACAGGATTTTAGGAATTCCAAGCTCTTTCCAGGGAAGGATCAATGGGATCCAATTCGGGGAATTCCGAGCCCTTTCCAACTAGGGATGAGTGGGATTTGGGGAATTCAAAGAAGTTTTCAGGGAGAGATCCGCAGGATTTGGGGAATTCTGAGCTCTTCCCAAGGAGGGATCAGTGGGATTTGGGAATTCTGGGCTCTCTCTGGGGAGGGATCAGAAGGATTTTAGGAATTCTGAGTCATTTCCAAGGAGGAATCAGCAGGATTTTGGGGAATTCTGAGCCCTTTCTGGGAAGGGATCAACAGGAATTTGGGAATTTCCAACTAGGGATCAGCGACATTTTGGGAATTATGTTTCCAGCTAGGGACCAGTGGAATTTTGGGAATTTCGAGCCCTTTTCAAGGACAGTTGAGCGGGATTCTGGGAATTCCAAGCTCTTTCCGAGGGGAGATCAGTGGGATTTTGGGAATTCCAATACCTGAGCAATCCTGGGACGCCGTTCCAGCAGTTCTGGTAAAGCCGGCGACGCTTGACCAGGAAGGACAAGGCCAGGATCACGGCCAGCTGGGAAAAGGATGGGAAATCCATGGAAAAGGGGTCCTGGGAATGGTGGGAACCCCATGGGGACCCCAGAAATCCATGGAGTCCTGGGAATGATGGGAATTCCACGGAGAACCCATAAATCCATGGAAAAGAGGTCCTGGGAATGATGGGAATTCCATGGAGACCCCATAAATCCATGGAGTCCTGAGAATGATGGGAATTCCATGGAGACCCCACAAATCCGTGGAGTCCTGGGAATGATGGGAATTCCATGGAAACCCCACAAATCCATGGAAAAGTGGAATTGTGGGACCCCCATGGAGATCCCACAAATCCATGGAAAAAGAGAGTGATGGGAACCTCATGGAGATCCCATAAATCCATGGAAAAGAGGTCCTGGGAATGATGGGAATTCCATGGAAACCCCATAAATCCATGGAAAAGGGGTCTTGAGAAGGATTCAGGAGGAATTTTGGAATTCTCATCCCACAGGGAACCAAAATCCCAGAAATCAGGGAATTCTGGGATGGTTTAGGTGGAAAAATTCATCCAAGATGGAGCCCGGCCCGAAATCCAATCCGTGGATTCCAGGTGGGGAATGGAATGTGGGAATGTGGGAAATTTTTTTGGTTTTTTCCCCAAAAAATTTGGGATAGGAATGGGGATTTTGGGGCGGATACTCACGGAAATGGGAGCCATGATGGTGTGGTACATCCGGGGGGAAATTGTGGGGTGACATTCCGGGATGGCTTCGGGAAAAAGGCTGGAAAAAATGGGAAAATTCCCAGATTTTGGTGGGGTTTTAAGCCTAAAAGGGCTTGGAAGAATGATGGAAAAATGGGGAAAATCCCAGATTTTGGTGGGTTAATCCTAAAAGTGCTGAGGAAAATGATGGAAAATGGGAAAAATCCCGGATTTGTGGTTAATCCCAAAAAGAGCCAGGAAAAATGATGGAAAAATGGGAAAATTCCCAGATTTTGGTGGGGTTTCAACCCTAAAAGGGCTGGGAAAAAATGATGGAAAAATGGGGAAAATTCCCAGGTTTTGGTGGGTTAATCCTAAAAGTGCTGAGGAAAATGATGAGAAAGTGGGAAAAATCCCGGATTTGATGTTAACCCCAAAAGAGCCAGGAAAAATGATGGAAAAATGGGGAAAATCCTGGATTTTGGTGGGGTTTTAAGCCTAAAAGGGCTTGGAAAAAATGATGGGAAAATGGGAAAAATCCTGGATTTGGGATTAATCCCAAAAGGGCTGGGAAAAAACCCGAGTCCCATAAATTTCCTGTGGGAATCCCAAATCCCATAATTTATAGGGAAAACCCCTGAATCCCGTAAATCAGCAGTGAGAATCCCTGGATCCCATAAATTCCTGTGGAAAACTCCTAAATCCCATAATTTATAGGGAAAGCTCCATCCAAGCCCTTCCCAAACCCCACAATTCCAATAGGATGGGAGCAAGGAAGGGTCCCAGAGGAAAATTGGGATTTTCCAGGCATCCCAAAAATTCCTTCTGTCCCCAAATGTTTATAGGGTCAGGATTTCCCTATGGGAATTCTCTCATCCTTGAGAATGGGAATTTAACCAGGATACACAAAATCCAAAAATCCAGGAATAAATCAAGGAATGAAGGGGCTGGCCCCAAAAATTCCAGGCCCAAAAAATCTGGGAATAAATCAGGGAATGATGGGGCCAGCCCCAAAAATTCCAGGGCCAAAAAATCTGGGAATGATGGGATTGATGCCCCAAAAATCCCAGAATTTTCAAAAATCTGGGAATAAATCTGGGAATGACAGGACTGACCCAAAAAATTCCGGTCCCAGAAAATCTGGGCATAAATCTGGGAATGATGGGAATAAATCAGGGAATGATGGAGCCAGCCCCAAAAAATTCCAGGGCCAAAAAATCTGGGAATAAATCTGGGAATGATGGGATTGATGCTCCAAAAAATCCCGGGATTTTCAGAGGGGTCAAAAATCTGGGAATAAATCTGGGAATGGCAGGACTGACCCCAAAAAATCTGGGAATAAATCTGGGAATGACAGGACCAACCCCAAAAATTCCAGGGCCAAAAAATCCGGGAATAAATCTGGGAATGATGGGAAGAAATCAGGGAATGATGGAGCCAGCCCCAAAAATTCCAGGGCCAGAAAAATCTGGGAATAAATCTGGGAATGGCAGGACCAACCCCAAAAATTCCAGGGCCAAAAAATCCGGGAATAAATCTGGGAATGATGGGAAGAAATCAGGGAATGATGGAGCCAGCCCCAAAAATTCCAGGGCCAGAAAAATCTGGGAATAAATCAAGGAATGACAAGGCCAACCCCCAAAAAAATTCCAGGATTTTTTAGAGGGCCAAAAATCTGGGAATAGATCATGGAATGATCAAAAAAATCCAGGATTTTTTGAAGGGCCAGAATTCCAGGATTTGCTCCATGGGAAAGGGACACTCGGGGACACTTGGGGACAATTTTGGGGACAATTTTGGGGACACTCACTCATCCCGGGGCGTGGATTCCGTGGATTCGTAGATGTACCAGTCGGATCCCAGATCCTCATCCAGGAAAATTCCCGGTTCCAGGGGGGAATCCCGAATTCCAGAGGAGCTGTTGGAGGCCATGGCCACCCCCTCCCCCTTCAGGATCCCCGTGAGTGCTGGAAAAGTGGGAAAAACGGCGGGAAAAGTGGGAAAAACGGCGGGAAAAATGGGAAAAATGCCGGGAAAAGTGGGATGGGGGCTGTAAAAGTGGGGAAAACTCCCGGAAAAGTGGGAAAAATGCCGAGAAAAGTGGGGGAAAATGCCAGGAAAAGTGGGAAAAATGCTGGGAAAAGTGGGAAAAAAGCCGGGAAGAGTGGGGAAAATTCTGGGAAAAGTGGGGAAAACGCTGGGAAAAGTGGGAAAAACGCCAGGAAAATTGGGGGGAAAGCCTGGAAAAGTGGGGAAAACGGCAGGGAAAAGCAGGATGGGGGCTGGAAAAGTGAGGAAGTCTGGGGAAAGTGGGGAAACTCCTGGAAAAGTGGGAAAAAAACCGGGAAAATAGGGGGAAATGCCGGGAAAAGTGGGAAAACTCCAGGAAAAGTGGGGAAAATGCTGGGAAAAGTAGGGGGGAAGCCAGAAAAGTGGGAAAGAAGCCGGGAAAAGTGGGATGGGGGGGGCTGGAAAAGTGGGAAAAACCCCGGGAAACCTGGGAAAAATCCCGGGAAATGTACCGAGAAAAGCAGGATGGGGGCTGGAAAAGTGGGGAAAAACACCGGGAAAAGTGGGAGAGAGGCTGGGAAAATTGGGAAAGCACCGGGAAAAGCGGCCTGGAGGATGGAAAAGTGGGGAAAAGGCCGGGAAAATCAGGCTGGAGGTGCCGCTCCAGGCGGGTTTGATCCCAAAATTCCGGGCGGAATTCCAACTTTTCCCTGGAGCTGGGGGAGGGACGGTCCCGAGGGATCCCGGAGCCGCTCGCAGCCTTTGTTTGGGTTTTCCAAGGAATTTTTAGGGCTGGAAAAGCGGCGCAAAGGTCGCGGCTGGGGAGGGGCGGGAGCGGCGCTGTCCCCAAAGCGTCACCAGCGGGGACAGCGCCAGCCGGGAATTGTCCCCAACCCCAGCCCGGGAATTGTCCCCAGCCCCAGCCGGGAATTGTCCCCAACCCCAGCCCGGGAATTGTCCCCAGCCCCAGCCGGGAATTGTCCCCAACTCCAGCCTGGAATTCCGGCAGAAACACAAAATGTCCCCAAATGTCACCTGCGGGGACTGGGGACACTCCAGGACTTGGGGACACCCCGGGATTTGGGAACACTTCAGGACTTGGGAACATTCCAGGTTTTGGGGGCATTCCAGGACTTGGGAACACCTCGGGATTTGGGAACACTCCAGGACTTGGGAACATTCCAGGTTTTGGGGGCATTCCAGGATTTGGGAACACCTCGGGATTTGGGAACAGCCCAGGCACAGCTCGGGGGACATTGGGGACATCCCGGGAAAAGCCTCGGGGACATCCCAGGATTTTGGGGACACGGCTCAGGAATGTCCCCAGTGTCCCCAGAGATGTCAGGGGACAGCCTGGGGTGGCTCTGCTCCAGGGCTGGAATTCCCTCGGGATTGGGATTGGGGTTGGGATTGGGATTGGGGTTGGGGTTGGGGTTGGGGTTGGGGTTGGGGTTGGGGTTGGGATTGGGATTGAGGTTGGCGTTGGGATTGATCCAAGAGATCCCTGCAGCATCACACACCTGTGGCACTGTCACCGCTTGTCACATTTCCCAGGGATTTCCTCCAGGCCAGGATGGAAAATTTGGGATTTGCACCTTCCTTCCCAAAACTCCACCAGGAATCAGATCCCCCCTAATGGTTCTTGCCAGGGTGTTTCTGTCATCCCATGGGACTGGGAATTCCAGAGATCCCGGATCCCACAAATTTTAGATCCCATCCCAAATCCCAGATCCCATCCCAGGTCCCATCCTAAATCCCATCCCACATCCCATCACAAAACCCAGATTCCATCCCAGATCCCTGTTTGGAATCCCAGTGATTCCAGATCTCACAAATCCCAAATCCCATCCCACATCTCAGCAATCTCAAATCCCAGCAATTCCAAATCCCAAATCCCAGTTTGGGATCCCAGCGATCCCAAACCCCATTCCCAAATCCCAAATCTCAGTGATCTCAAATCCCAGTTTGGGATCCTAGCAATTCCAGATCCCGGGTTTGGGAATGGGGTTTGGGGTTTGGGATTTGGGAACGGGATTTGGGAGCTGGGAATGGGGTTTGGGGTCTGGGAATTTGATTTGGGATTTGGGATTTGGGATTTGGGATTTGGGATTTGGGGTTTGGGATTTGGGATTGGGGAATGGGGTTTGGGAGTTCCCGATTTTTTTTCAGCTCCCAGGGAATGGTTAATTCCCAATTTTCCGGCCTCTGGAGCGCTTGGGCTAACGGGAATTTTCCCTGCCCATGGAATCGGATCCCTGAGCTCCTTCCTGACTCCCAAAATCCCAAAAAAATCCCTAGGTTGGAACAGCAAAATCCCAGCAGGATCCGCGTTCCCGGCCGGGCCCGTCCCAGTCCAGGATTTTCTTTGGAATCCGATCCCTCTGCTCCTCTCCGTGACCCCTCCGGGCTCCATGGAAACTCCTGCCCATCCCTCATCCCGCTCCGCCAGGAATCCCAGAAAAATCCAGGAATGGCATCCAGAATTCCCAATTCCTGAAATAAATCCAGGAATGGCATCCAGAATTCCCAAATCCAGGAATCAAACCGGGAATGGGGTCCAGGAGGGAATTCCGAATTCCTGAAATAAATCTGGGAATGGGATCCAGGAGGGAATTCCCAATTCCTGAAATAAATCTGGGAATGTGATCCAGGAGGGAATTCCCAATCACTGAAATAAATCCAGGAATGGCATCCAGAATTCCCAATTCCTAAAATAAATCCGGGAATGTGATCCAGGAGGGAATTCCCAATCACTGAAATAAATCTGGGAAGGGGATCCTTGAATTCCCAATTCCTGAAAAAATCCGGGAATGGGATCCAGGAGGGAATTCCCACTTCCTGAAATAAATCCAGGAATAGGATCCAGGAGGGAATTCCCAGCTTCTGGAATAAAACCAGGAACGGGATTCAGAATACTCGATTCTTGAAATAAATCTGGGAAGGAGATCCAGAATTCCCAATTCTTAAAATAAATCTGGGAATGTGATCCAGGAGGGAATTCCCAATCACTGAAATAAATCCGGGAATGGGATCCAGAGTTCCCAATTCCCGAAATAAATCCGGGAATGGGACCCAGGAGGGAATTCCCAGATCCCAATCCTGTTTTTTAAAAATAAAAACAATCAAGATTTCATTCCAGGATTTTCCAGGGAATTTTGGGACTGGTGAGTTGGGATCATCCGGATTTCCTTTAATTCCCATTCCCGATCCCTGCAAATCCTACAAATGGATTAAGGAGCTCCAGTCCCACCCCGAAAGGTCCCAAATTCCACGATCCAACCCCGAAATGTTCCTAAAAAAGTGGTTTGGGAGCATTTGGGACTATTCGGATTACCTTGAATTCCATTCCCAACAATGGATTTGGGAACTGAGAATGGGATTTAAAAACTGGGAACGGGGTTTGGGAACTGGGAATGGGGTTTGGGAACTAGGAATGGGGTTTAAAAACTGGGAATGGGATTTGGGAACTGGGAATGGGATTTGGGAATGGGGTTTGGGAACTGGGAATGGGATTTGGGATTTGGGAATGGGGTTTGAGAACTGGGAATGGGGTTTGGGATTTGGGAATGGTGTTTGGGAACTGGGAATGGGGTTTAAAAACTGAGAATGGGGTTTGGGAACTGGGATTTGGGAGTTAGGACTTGGGGATGGGGTGGGCTCATCCCAAGGGATTGAGGAGCTCATGGAGCCGCTTTTTCCCAACCCCGTTCCTGATCCCATCCCAAAATCCCCGCGGTTTCCCCGTTCCCACAATCCCAAAACCTGATCCCGGGATTCTGCATCCCCCAGGGAAGAGAAAACCGGGAGTGAAATCCCTGCTGGGGGGGGCGGAATTTGGGATTTTGGGGATTTCCCTGATCCTGGAATGTCGCAGCCCCCAGAGAAAGTGAACGAGGGGATTTTGGGGAATTTCGGGGCAGGATTTGATCCCGAATTCCCACCCTGGAACGCAAAAAAACCCAAAAAAAGCAACCCCACAAAAGGGGGAGGGAAAAGAAGGAAAAATCCCAAATCCAAGTTACCTTTTCCTTCCTTCCTTCTTCCCTCCCTTCCGGCCGCGCCTGGAATTCCCCCTGCAATTCCCTCTGGAATTCGGGGGGCGAGCTCGGGAAGCCGCGGAAAGTCCTCCGGGAACTTTGGGAACTTTGGGAAAACTTTGGGAACTTTATCCCTTCCATGGCCCGGGGCCACCCGCGGGGCTTTAGGGATTTCGGCTCCTCTGGGGGGAGGAGGCGGCTCCGAGCTTTTCCCGGGATTTGGGAGCTGCTGGCATGGACTGGGAACGGCGGGAATGGGATGAGAACTTTTGGGATCGAGAGCAGCCGGAGCTGAGCCCGATCCTCCCCCTAGATCCCACAAATGTATTGGGATTTATTGGGATTTATTGGGATTTATTGGGATTTATTGGGAAATTGGGGAAAAACATCCCTGGGACAGTGGGGCAAGTGCAGGGGGAGCTGAGCCCCATCCTCCCCCCAGATCCCACAGATTTATTGGGATTTTTTTTGGAATTTGGGGCCAAACTTCCTTGGGATAGAGGGGGAAGTGCAGGGGGAGCTGAGCTGGATCCTTTCCCCAAATCCCACAGATTTTTTGGGATTTTTTTTGGAATTTGGGACCAAACCTCCCTGGGATGGAGGGGGGAGCGAAGGGATTGGGATGTGAAAAACTGAGCCAGATCCTTTCCCCAAATCCCACAAATGTATTGGGATTTATTGGGATTTATAGGGAGGGGGGGGGGGGAAATTGGGGGAAAAACTCCCTGGGATGGAGGAGGAAGTACAGGGGGAGCTGAGCCCGATCTTCCCCCCAGATCCCATAAATATATTGGGATTTATTGGGAATATGGGGCCAAACCTCCCTGGGATGGAGGGGGGAGCAAAGGGATTGGGATGTGAAAAACTGAGCCAGATCCTTTCCCTAGATCCCACAAATTTATTGGGAATTTATTGGGAATTTGGGGCCAAACCTCCTTGGGATGGAGGAGGAAGTGCAGGGGGAGCTGAGCTGGATCCTTTCCCCAAATCCCCAAAATCCCGAGGTTTTATTGGGGTTTTTTGGGAATTTGGGGTCAAATACCCCTGGGATAGAGGGGAAACATGCAGGGGACACTGAGCTGGATCCTTTCCCCAGATCCCACAAATTTATTGGGGTTTTTTGGGAATTTGGGGGCCAAACCTCCCTGGGGTGGTGCTGGAAATGCAGACAGTGGGATGATCCCACAGGGGTTGGGATGATCCCACAGGGATTGGGATGATCCCATAAAGGTCGGGATGATCCCACAGGGGTTGGGATGATCCCATAAAGGTCGGGATGATCCCATAGGGATTGGGATGATCCCACAGGGATTGGGATGATCCCATAAAGGTCGGGATGATCCCACAGGGATTGGGATGATCCCATAAAGGTCGGGATGATCCCACAGGGGTTGGGATGTGCAGAACTGATCCCAATCCCAATCCCTCCCCCAAATCCCCAAATCCCGCAGCTTTATTGGGGTTTCTTGGGAATCTGGGGACACCAAAACCCAGCATCATCCCCCCGGAGAAAGCGGGAAAGGGATGGAAAAGATTTTGGGATGCAAAGATTTTGGGAGCAGCTCCAACCTCGCCCTCCACGCACAAATCCGGGAGCTCGGGGGCAAAACCTCGGGAATGTGAACAAATCCCCCACGTGACCACAAATCCCGGCAAAATTCATCCGGATGGAAAATTCCGCTTCGTGTCCAGCCCCAGCCTCGTGACCGGAGCCATTGTTGGGATTTTTGTGTTGGTTTTCCCACTTTTCCTGCCGCTGGTTTTAAAGGAAAAACACCACTGGGTGATCCCGAAGGGGATTCTTGGGAAATGGTTGGAATTCCATGTTCTGGGGAGGGGGGGGGTGGTTCATTAATCCTAAATAAAAAATCCATCCTGATTCCTGCCAGGATAATTCCAGGGGTGCCAAATTCTTCCAGGTGCTCTGATATCCTGGGAAAGTTGGAATTCCAGGAGTTTGGGGTTTGGTTTTTTTGTTTTTTTTTTCATGGAAAAGGGCTCTTGGATTTGAGGGTGGCTCTGGAAAAGCAGAAATGGGAGAGGTGGGAAGAGCAGGAAAAGCAGCCCGGATTTTCCAGGGACACTTCCAGGAATGGGGAATTCCAGGGAATTCTCTTGGGAGCTTTTAGGGATGGGGAATTCCCCTTTATCCCTCTCCCCCATTTTATCCCATACTGCTGGATAAGGCCATGGATCCAGGGAATTCCGGCATCATCCACCTCATCCTCATCCCAATTTCGTGGGATCCTCATCCCAATTCCCACCTCATCCCGATTCCCCTGGGATCCTCATCCCAATTCTCACCTTGTCCTCATCCCAATTTCCATGACATCCTTAGCCCAAATTCCACCTCATCCCGATTCCCATGGAATCCTCATCCCAATTTCCATGACATCCTTAGCCCAAATTCCACCTCCTCCCAATTCCCACAGAATATTCATCCCAAATTTCTGTGGCATCCCCATCCTGAATTCCATTTCATCCCGATTTCCACCTCATCCTGATTTCCATGGGATCCTCATCCCAATTTTCTCCTCGTCCCAATTCTCACCTTGTCCTCATCCCAATTTCCATTACATCCTTATCCCAAATTCCACCTCATCCCAATTCCCACCTCATCCCAATTCCCACCTCATCCTGATTTCCATGGAATCTTCATCCCAATTTCTAAGGGATCCTCATCCCGATTTCCACTTCATCCTCATCCCGAAGGACCAGGACATCCAACGATGTGTGGGATTTATTTGGGAATTCCATCTGAGCGACTTTGGGGCTGCAATTCTGTGCCTGGAATTTTGGGGCTGGGATTTTGGGGTTGGAATTTTGGGGTTGGGATTTTGAGGCTGGAAGTTTGGGGTCAGGGATTTTGGCTCTATGCCTCGCAGGTGCCTGGGAATCCTCCCCAAAAAAATCCCAAAAATTCCCTGCCTCAGGGCCTCCGGCTCCCAACCCTTTTTCCCCAGGATAATCCTGTTGTTTCAGGCCTGGAATGTGGGATTTTTATGGAATGTGGAGCTGTCTGGGACAGGAGCCACCTGCGGGCCCTGCTCGTGTTTCATCCCGAAAAAAGAATGTGGGAACGGGCACTGGAGGAGGCTCCGGAATTCCCAAGAAACTCCAGAATTCCCTGGAGGCTCCAGAATTCCCAGGAATGGGATGGGATGGGATGGGATGGATCCTGAATTCCCAGGATTTGCAAGAATTTGGGAATCTCTCCCTGAATTCCCTGGATTTGCAGGATCCAGAATTTAGGAATCTCTCCTTGAATTCCCAGGATTTGGCTGATCCAGAATTTGGGAATCTCTCCATAATTCCAGTTGTGGCTGATCCAGAATTTGGGAATCTCTTCATAAATTCGCAGAATTTGTCTGATTTGGGAATCTCTCCCTAATTCCAGATATAGCAGATCCAGAATTCCCTGAGTCTTTCCCTGAATTCCCAAGATTTGGCTGATCTAGAATTGGGAATCTCCCTGAATTCCTAATATTTGGCTGATCTGGAATTTGGGAATCTCTCCCTAAATTCTCAGGATTTGGTTGATCCAGAATTTGGGAATCTCTCCCTGAATTCCCAAGACTTGGCTGATCTGGAATTTGGGAATTTCTCCATAATTCCAGTTGTGGCTGATCCAGAATTTCCTGAGTCTTTCCCTGAATTCCCAGGATTTGGTTAATCCAGAATATGGGAAGCTCTCCATAATTCCAGTTGTGGCTGATCCAGAATTTGGGAATCTCTCCCTGAATTCCCTGGATTTGGAGGATCCAGAATTTGGGAATCTCTCCTTTTAATTCCAGATATAGCTGACCCAGAATTCCCTGAATGTTTCCCTGAATTCCCAGGATTTGGCTGATCCAGAATTTGGGAACCTCTCCCTAATTCCAGTTGTGGCTGATCCAGAATTTCCTGAGTCTTTCCCTGAATTCCCAAGATTTGGTTGATCCAGAATTTGGGAATCTCTCCCTGAATTCCCAAGACTTGGCTGATCTGGAATTTGGGAATTTCTCCATAATTCCAGTTGTGGCTGATCCAGAATTTCCTGAGTCTTTCCCTGAATTCCCAGGATTTGACTGATCCAGAATTTGGGATTCTCTCCCTAAATTCCCAGCATTTACAGGAATTTGGGAATCTCTCCCTGAATTCCCAGGATTTGACTGATCCAGAATTTGGGATTCTCTCCCTAAATTCCCAGCATTTACAGGAATTTGGGAATCTCTCCCTGAATTCCCAGGATTTGGAGGATGCAGAATTTGGGAATCTCTCCCTAAATCCAGGCAGGGCTTGGGGGAACCCAGAATTTGGGAATTCTCAGTTCCAGCCTGGAGGAATTTTGGCAGATCCGAGGTCCCAGAGCCCCGAGATCCCAGGAATTCTTCATTCCAGGTGTCACATCCATCAGTTCCACGTTCCCGGTGGGAATTCTGCCCCGGCTGATGGATGGGAAAGGTTTTGGCACCGGGATAACGATTTTTTCCCTCATTTCTCCGGAACCTTTGGATAATGAATTCCCAGACACGGAACTGCTGCTCCCATGGATCCATAATTATCCCACGGATCGTGGGTCATTCCTAGAGCCAGGGAGGGAAAAAGAGGGAAAAAAGGGAAAAGGAGGGAAAAAGTGGGGGGGGGGAAGGGGGAATAAAGAGGGAAAAATAAGGGAAAATTGAGAGGAAAAGGAGGGAAAAGAGGAGGGGAAAGGAGGGGGAAAAAAGATGGGGAAAAGGAGGGAAAAAGAGAAAAAAAGAGGGAAAAAAAGAGGAAAAAGAGGGAACAAAGAGGGAAAATGGAGGGGAAAAGGAGGGAAAAATGAGGGGGGAAAAGGAGGGAAAAGAGGGGAAAAGGAGGGGGAAAAGATGGGGAAAAGAGGAAAAAAATAGGGAATAAAGAGGGGATAAAGATGGAAAATGAAGGGAAAAAGGGTTGGGAAAAGAGGGGGGGAAAGAGGGAAAAGAAGGGGGAAAGGAGGGGAAAAAAGATGGGGAAAAAGAGGGAATAAAGAGGAATAAAGAGGGGAAATGGAGGGGAAAAGGGGGAAAAAAGGGAAAAGGAAGGAAAAAGAGGGGGAAAGGGGGGTATAAAAAGGGAAAAAAGAGGGAAAAGAAGGAGGGAAAGGAGGGGGAAAAGAGGGGGAAAAAGAGGGAATAAAGAGGGAAAACGGAGAGGAAAAGGAGGGAAACAAAGAGGGGAAAAAGGAGGGAAAAGAAGGAGGGAAAGGAAGGGAAAAGATGGGGAAAATGAGGGAAAAAGAGGAAAAAAGAGGGGAAAAAAGAGGAAAATGAGGGAAAATAAGATAAAATGGAGGGAAAAGAAGGAGGGGAAAAAAGAGGGGAAAAAAGAGGAAAAAGGAGGAGGGAAAGGAGGGGAAAAATATGAGGAAAATAGGGGGAAAATAGGGAATAAAGAGGGGATAAAGATGGAAAATGAAGGGGAAAAGGGGGGAAAAGAGGGAAAAGGAGGGGAAAAGATGGGAAAAGGAGGGAAAGGAGGGGAAAAGGAGGGAAAACGAGAGGAAAAAAAGAGGGGGGAAAAGAGGGGAAAAGGAGAGAAAAGGAGAAGGAGAAGAAGAGGGAAAAGAGGGAAAAAAGAAAAAATGGCAGGAAAAAGGAGAGGGGGAAAGAGGGACAAGGAGGGAGAGAGGAGGGAGAAAAGTGAGGGGGAAAAGAGGGGAAAAGGTGGGAAAAAAAGAGGAGAAAAAGGAGGGAAAATAAAGGAAAAAATGGGGAAAGAGAGGGGAAATGGAGGGGAAAAGGAGGGAAAAAAGAAAGGAAAAGGTGAGAAAAAGGAGAAGGAAAGAAGGAAAAGAAGAAAGGAAGAAAGGAAGGAAAAAGGAAAAAGGAAAAAGAAGAAAGAAAGAAAGAAAGAAAGAAAGAAAGAAAGAAAGAAAGAAAGAAAGAAAGAAAGAAAGAAAGAAAGAAAGAAAGAAAGAAAGAAAGAAAGAAAGAAAGAAAGAAAGAAAGAAAGAAAGAAAGAAAGAAAGAAAGAAAGAAAGAAAGAAAGAAAGAAAGAAAGAAAGAAAGAAAGAAAGAAAGAAAGAAAGAAAGAAAGAAAGAAAGAAAGAAAGAAAGAAAGAAAGAAAGAAAGAAGACGGGGAAAAAAGGAAAAAGAGGGAAAAGGGAGAAAAGGGGGAAAAGGTGGGAAAAATGAGAGAAAGGTGGGAAAAGTGGGGAAAGGGAGGAAAAAAGAGGGGAGAAAAAGAGGGGAAAAGGCGGGAGAAAACAGAGAAAAAAGAGGGGGAAGAGGGAAAAAAAGAGGGAAAATGGCAGGGGGAAAAAAGAGGGAAAAAGATGTGGAAAAGGTGGGAAAAGGAGGGGGAAAATTGGGGAAAAACGAGGGATTCCCAGAGGGAATCTGTAGGATTTTGAGGAGCTGATGGGTTCATCCCAGCAGGAATCCCTGGAGCATCCCAGGAAACGAAGGAATCCCAGAGAAAGGACTTTGGGATGTTTTAATTCCAGGGTGAGGATTTTGGGGGGGAAAAAGGCGCATTCCCAGCAGGAATTCCCAAGGAAATTTCAGCACAAAATTGGGATCAATCCCAAATTCCCGGATGCAGATCCAGGATGGGAACGAGCATGGACAGAGCTGGAATTTTTTTTTTTCCCTAAAATGGAAGGGGAAAAAATGCAAATTCCCATTTTTTTTTCCAACATTGCAGCCCTGGAAGGGAATGGGAAAAATGGAACAGAAGGGGGAGGGAATATCAGAATTATGGGCAGAGGAGAATTCTGGATTCCATTATGGAACAGGTGGATTGGGAATTGGGAAGGAAAATTAATTTGGAGATTCGGAATCCTGAGGGAATTCTCAGATGGAACTCCGGGGAAATTCTGGAAGTTGGGATGGGATGGGAAGGAGAAAATGCTGGGATTGTTAATGAGCTCTGCTCCAGGGGGAAATTCCCTAAAAATCATAATGGTGAGGAAAAGAAACGGAATTTATCCAGCTCAGTGTGGATCAAAGGAAAATTCCAGCCTGGATCCAAAGAAAAATCCTGACTGCATCCAAGGAAAAATTCCAGCTGGGATCCAAGGAAAAGTCCTGACTGGATCCAAGGAAAAATCCCGGCTGCATCCATGGGAAAATCTTGACTGCATCAAAGGAAAAATCCCAGCTTGATCCAAGGAAAAAATCCCGGCTACATCCAAGGAAAAATCCCGGCTGGATGCAAGGAAAAATTCCAGCTGGATCCAGGGAATAATCCAGCCTGGATCCAAGGAAAAATCCCGGCTGGCTGGGATGAATCCACGAATAAAACTGCGTTTTCTTGGCTTTTGTTTTCCCAGGAATCTCTGGTGGGGTTTTTCCTTGGAAGGGGGGGGGGGTTGAGGGTGTCAGGAAATTCCCAGCTGGAATAAAACCGGGATTTGTCAGAGTTTTCCTGTGGAATTTTGTATTTTTGGGAACCTGGAGCTTTATGAGGGTGGGAATGTGATTCCTGGGAATGAGATCCGCTTGGGTTTTTTTGGGAAGCTCAGGGCTGGTCCTGGCCTTGCACAGGGCGTTTCCCAAGGATTTTCGGGATTTTCCAGCAGGATTCAGAACATCCAAATGCTCTCTTCCCATCTCAGGCCAGGCAGCTCCAAGGAATCCGAGCTGTATAAAGTATCCATGGAAAAAAGGTGGATTTGGTTTAATTTTCCCTTTTTCCACGATTCAGTCGAATCCAGGAGCTGTGCTTTTCCCATCCGGATGCTTTTCCCGGTTTTCTGCCTCTGGAGCCAGGCCAGGGCTTGTTCCCGGAATTACCGGGGCCACAAATGAGATTTCCTGGCTCCAATCCAATTAACAGAGACGGAGAAGGGAGATGGGATCGGCAGTGGGAGCAGATCCATAGGGATGGGGCAGATCCA
This sequence comes from Acridotheres tristis, assembly GCA_037013685.1. Lineage (NCBI taxonomy): Eukaryota > Metazoa > Chordata > Aves > Passeriformes > Sturnidae > Acridotheres > Acridotheres tristis. The sequence goes on along the minus strand of CM072897.1, from coordinate 18,919,580 downwards.
TAGGGAGGGATGGGGCAGATCCATAGGGATGGGATGGGGCAGATCCATAGGGATGGGAACAGATCCATAGGGATGGGAACAGATCCATAGGGATGGGATGGAGCAGATCCATAGGGATGGGAACAGATCCATAGGGATGGGAACAGATCCATAGGGATGGGATGGAGCAGATCCATAGGGATGGGATGGGGCAGATCCATAGGGATGGAGCAGATCCATAGGGATGGATGAAGGGATGGAAAGATGACAAGGAGAAGGGAGACACGGGGGCAGGTGACGAAAGAAGAAGGGGATGGGGCAGATCCATAGGGATGGGATGGGGCAGATCCATAGGGATGGGATGGGGCAGATCCATAGGGATGGGATGGGGCAGATCCATAGGGATGGGATGGGACAGATCCATAGGGATGGGATGGGACAGATCCATAGGGATGGGGCAGATCCATAGGGATGGGATGGATCAGATCCATAGGGATGGGGCAGATCCATAGGGATGGGATGGGATGGGATGGGATGGGATGGGATGGGATGGGATGGGATGGGATGGGATGGGATGGGGCAGATCCATAGGGATGGGGCAGATCCATAGGGATGGGATACTCCAGGATATCCTGACAAATCCTGGGCTATCCCAACCGTTTTTCGGGATATCCTGCACAAATCCTGGGATTCTCCCGCCCTTCCCCCTGTCCATCCCGACGCTGCCGGCTGTTTAAATCCGTTATTCCCGTTATTCCCGCTCCGGGCGTTTAGCGCCGGCTTGAACGGAGCCTGGGGAGCCATCAGGCAGGAAAAGCATTCCCAGCCTCTCCATCTTCCTCGATTATTTTATGGAGTCTCGGGAGTGGGATAAAGCCGCCACATTCCCAACAGCCGCTCGTAAATCACCGGCAGCGGGGAGGGCTGGAGCACGGCTGATCCTGGAGCGCTCCTGGATTTATCCCAAATCATTCCTGGATTTGTCCCAAATCATTCCTGGATTTATCCAAATTGTTCCTGGATTTATCCCAAATCATTCCTGGATTTATCCCAAATCATTCCCGGATTGATCCCAAATCGTTTCTGGATTTATCCCAAGTCACTCCTGGATTTATCCTGAATCGCTCCTGGATTTGTCCTGGATTTCTTCTGAATTTATCCCAAATTGCTCCTGGATTTATGGCAGATCGTTCCTGGATTTACCCCGAATTGTTCCTGGATTTGTCCCGGATCACTCCTGGATTTATCCCGAATTGTTCCCAGATTTATCCACAGCTGGGGCTCCCTCCAAAGGGTCCTGGGGTGGGACAGGGACCAGCGGCTTCTCCTGGAGCATCCCGGCTGGAATTGGACCCAAGGGGGGAACAGTGAACCCAAAAATTCCTGGACAATCCTGAAAGCAGCAAGGAAAACACAGCCAGGAGCGGGCAGGGGCCAGAGGAGTCATTCCTGGAAATCCCAGAGCCATTCCCAGATATCCCAGAGCCATTCCCAAATATCCCAGGGATGTGGGGTCACCATTCCCAAATAACCCAGAGCCATTCCCAAATATCCCAGGCATGTGGGGCTGCCATTCCCAAATATCCCAGAGCCATTCCCGGATATCTCAGGGATGTGGGGCCGCCATTCCCAGATATCCCCGAGCCATTCCTGGATATCCCAGGGATGTGGGGTCACCATTCCCAAATATCCCAGAGTCATTCCCAGATATCCCAGAGCCATTCCTGGAAATCCTGGAGCCATTCCTGGATATCCCAGAGCCATTCCCAAATATCCCAGAACCATTCCCAAATATCCCAGGGATGTGAGGTCACCATTCCCAAATATCCCAGAGCCATTCCCAGATATCCCAGAGCCATTCCCAAATATCCCAGGCATGTGGGGCTGCCATTCCCAAATATCCCAGAGCCATTCCCAAATATCCCAGAGCCATTCCCGGATATCTCAGGGATGTGGGGCCGCCATTCCCAGATATCCCAGAGCCATTCCTGGATATCCCAGAGCCATTCCTGGATATCCCAGAGCCATTCCCAGATATCCCAGGGATGTGGGGTCACCATTCCCAAATATCCCAGAGCCATTCCTGGATATCCCAGGGATGTGGAGCTGCCATTCCCAGATATCCCAGACCCATTCCCAAATATCCCAGAGCCATTCCCGGATATCCAGAGCCACTCCTGGATATGATAGAACCATTCCTGGATATCCCAGAGATGTGGAGTCACCATTCCCAAATATCCCAGAGCCATTCCTGGATATCCCAGGGATGTGGGGCTGCCATTCCCGGATATCCACGGAATTTCTGGCTGTCATTCCCGATCCAGCCGCGGCAGCTCCCAGCTGGCAGCGATTCCATCCCTGAGCTCCGCTGGGGATCGGGAAGTGTTGATGGAAAAACAAATTATTCCGGCTCGAGGCGCCCTTAATCAACGCGCGCCGTGAATAATTAATGAGCCTCGTTAATGAGGTGCTCGGGGCGGCCGGGAATGGGAACGCGAGGGAGGCTCTGGGAATGCTCTGCAGGATTCAGGGATGCTCCAGCATCCCAAATTCGGGGCGGCTGCCGCGGGGACACTGGAATTGTCTTTTCTCTCCGCCTCCAAGAGGAACAAGTTGGAAATTCCTGGTTCGGGAGGAGGTTTTTTTTTCTCCCTGGAAAACGAAGCCTGGGCTCTGCCAGAATTCCAGGAGGGAATTCCGGGCCTCCTCTTGGATTTGGGGTTTTTTGGGGGTTGATTGTTGACAGTTTTGGGGATATTTGGTTTTCCTGCTGCCGGGAAAACCAGCTCGGTTTTTCGGGAAGATGGGAACAACTGTGGCGGGGGTGAGGATGAGAGCTGGAAAACCCGGGAATGTGCAAGAAAACAGGGAAAAAAAAAAAATCCCCAAAATCCAAAATCCTAGCGCTGGATCTGGAGCCAGGAATGAGGGCTGGGAGATTTATCCAGGAACAATTAAAGCAGGGCCGTTTCCCAGCTGGAATTCTTCCAGCTCGGCTTTTAGGGAGCGTTTGGAAGCTCGGAGCACTCTGGGATAGCGGGAAGTGTCCATGGAATGGGATCGGGTCTGGCTTCCCTTCCCACCAAAATAATTCTGGGATATCCGGGATGGATGAGAGTGTTCCCCAAAATTCCAGGCCTGGAGCGTGGATGGTGCAGGACAGAGGAGAGAATCCCTGATTCCCACCTGGAATTCCGGCTCCCTGTGCCCGAAAAGCTCCCGGGAATCCCTCGGGGTTGGATTGGGATCATCCCGCTCAGGAAATCTCTCCCGCTGCCTCCGTGTCACTTTCTGTCACCAGCAGAGAGGGGAAAAAAGCGGGAAAAGCGCTGATTCCCACGTTTATCCGGGATGTGCCTGGGCAGATTCCCAGATTTCCATCCCCGGGGGGCTCCGGAGCTGTGGGATCGTTATCCCAAAGGCTGGCAGGGCACGGAAGCCATCCCTGGGAGGGACACGGGAGGGACACGAGAGTGACAGGGGAGGGACAGGAGAGGGACACGAGGGAAGGGTCAGGACAAATTCACCGTGGAGTGACACTGGAGTGACACGGGAGGGACACGGGAGGGACACGGGAGGGACACGGGAGTGACACGGGAGGGACACGGGAGGGACACGGGAGGGACACGGGAGTGACACGGGAGGGACACGGGAGGGACACGGGAGTGACACGGGAGTGACACGAGAGTGACACGGGAGGGACACGGGAGGGGCACAGGTCTGGGTTCAGGACTGAGCCACTCCTGGCAGTGACACGGGAGCGCGATCAGGACAAATTCACCCCTGGGAGTGACATGACAGGGACACAGGAGGGACGTGAGAGCGACATGGGAGAGGGTTCGGGACAAAGCCACCCCTGCGGCACTGGGAATGACACGGGAGTGACACGGGAGTGGCACAAGAGGGGGTTCATTACAAATTCACCTCAGGGAGTGACAATGAGTGACACGAGAGGGACACGGGAGGGACACAGGTCCGGGTTCAGGACTGAGCCACCCCTGGCAGTGACACGAGAGCGGGATCAGGACAAAGCCAACCCTGCAGCTCCGGGAATGACACTGGAGTGACACTGGAGGGACACTGGAAGGACACGGGAGGGACACGAGTGTGACACAGGAGCAGGATCAGGACAAATTCACCCCTGGGAGTGACATGAGAGGGACACAGGAGGGGGTTCAGGACAAAGCCACCCCTGCAGCACTGGGAATGACACTGGAATGACACGGGAGTGGCACAAGAGGGGGTTCAGGACAAATTCACCTCAGGGAGTGACAATGAGTGACACAGGAGGGACACGGGAGGGACACGAGTGTGACACAGGCCAGGGTTCAGGACAGAGCCATCCGTGGGAGGGACACGAGAGTGACACGGAGTGACACAGGAGGGACACGGGAGGGACACGAGTGTGACACGGAGTGACACAGGAGGGACACGGGAGGGACACGAGTGTGACACAGGAGCAGGATCAGGACAAATTCACCCCTGGGAGTGACATGAGAGGGACACAGGAGGGGGTTCAGGACAAAGCCACCCCTGCGGCACTGGGAATGACACTGGAATGACACTGGAGTGGCACTGGAATGACACGGGAGTGGCACAAGAAGGGGTTCAGGACAAATTCACCTCAGGGAGTGACAATGAGTGACACGAGAGGGACACAGAAAGGCTCAGGACAGAGCCATCTCTGGGAGGGACACGAGAGCGACACTGAGTGACACAGGAGGGACACGAGAGGGATTCAGGACAAATTCACCTCTGGGAATGACACTGGAGTGACACGGGAGCGACACTGGAGTGACTGGAGTGACACAAGAGGGGCTTCAGGACAAATTCACCTCAGGGAGTGACAATGAGGGACACGGGAGGGACACGGGAGGGACACGGGAGGGACATAGGCCCGGATTCAGGACAAAGACATCTCTGGGAGTGACACGAGAGCGACGCTGAGTGACAAAGGAGGGATTCAGGACAAATTCACCTCTGGGAATGACACTGGAGTGACACGGGAGGGAGACAGGAGGGACACTGAGTGACAGGAGAGAGACACCGGCCCGGATTCAGGACAAAAGCCATCCCTGGGAGTGACAATGAGTGACAATGTGTGACACGGAGTGACAATGGGTGACACGGGCCCGGGGTCAGGACAAGGCCACCCCTCCGCGCGCGTCGGGCGCGATTTGCGGGCGCGGCTCTGAGGAGCCCGCGGGGCTGGAGCGGAGCCGGGCACGGCACGCGACAATTCCGGCCTTGGGATCGCTGAATTCCCGGGATTTAACCCCCGAATTCCCGGGATTTAACCCCCGAATTCCCTGGACTTAACCCCCGAATTCCCGGGATTTAACCCCCGAATTCCCTGGACTTAACCCCCGAATTCCCGGGATTTAACCCCCGAATTCCCGGGGTTTACCCCTGAATTCCCGGCCATGGGATGGCTGAATTCCCGGGATTTAACCCTTGAATTATCGGGATTTAACCCCCGAATTCCCAGGTTTGGAACCCCCGAATTCAGAGAGTTTAACCCCGGAATGATGGATGATGAATTCCCGCGTGTGGGATCGCTGAATTCCCGGGGTTTAACTCCTGATTTCCCGACATTTAACCCCCGAATTCCCAGGGTTTAACCCCTGAATTCCCGGGTATGGGATCGCTGAATTGCCGCTTTTGAACCCCTGAATCCCAGCTTCTGAGCAGATGAATTCCCAGGTTTGAACCCCTGAATTCCCGATTTTTTAAACCCCTGAATTCGCATTTTTAACCCCTAAATCCCAGCTTTTGAACCTCTGAATCCTTGCTTTTGAACTCCTGAAATTCTCGCTTTTTAAGGCCTGAATTCCCAGGTTTGAAGCCCTGAATTCCCGCTTTTGAACCGCTGAATTCCAGCGTTTTAAAGCCCTGAATCCCAGCTTTTTTAAGGCCTGAATTCCCGGTGTTTAACCCCTGCCGTGCCGGCTGGCAGCCCCTCCATGCCAGACGCGGCGTCTCGCACCCGGCCGGGAGCAGCCGGAGGCGGCAGCTGCTGGGAATTAATGAGCGGGAGCGATCCTGATCCCGATCCTCATCCCGATCCTCATCCCGATCCTCATCCCGATCCTCATCCTGATCCTCATCCCGATCCTGATCTTGATCCCATCCCCTTCCCGATCCTGATCCCAGTCTTGGTCCAATCCTGATCCCGATCCTGATCCCAGTCCTGATCCCATCCCCATCCCCATCCCGTTCCTGATCCTGATCCCGATCCTCATCCCGATCCTCATCCCGATCCTCATCCCGATCCTCATCCCGATCCTCATCCCATCCCGATCCTCATCCCGATCCTCATCCCAATCCTGACCCCAATCCTCATCCCGATCCTGATCCCGATCCTCATCCTGATCTTGATCCCATCCCTTTCCCGATCCTGATCCCAATCTTGGTCCAATCCTGATCCCGATCCTGATCCCATCCCCATCCCGATCCTGATCCCGATCCTGATCTCATCCCCATCCCCATCCCGTTCCCCATCCCGTTCCTGATCCTGATCCCGATCCTGATCACATCCCCATCCCCATCCCGTTCCTGATCCTGATCCCGATCCTGATCCCATCCCCATCCCCATCCCGTTCCCCATCCCGATCCTGATCCCAATCTTGGTCCAATCCTGATCCCGATCCTGATCCCATCCCCATCCCGATCCTGATCCCGATCCTGATCACATCCCCATCCCCATCCCGTTCCTGATCCTGATCCCGATCCTGATCCCATCCCCATCCCCATCCCAATCCCGGGCCCCTGGGATGGGGGATGGGGACAGGAGGTGGCCAAAGTGTGGTGGCAGCTCAGGGGGACACTGGGGTGCGCTGGGTTTGGGATACTGGGATGGATTTAGGATGGTGGATTTGGGATGTTCAAATGGATTTGGGATGTTCAGATGGATTTGGGATATTGGGCTGGATTTGGGATACTGGATTTGGGATGTTCAGATGGATTTAGGATCCTGGGGTGGATTTGGGATTCTGGGATGGATTTGGGATGCTGGGATGGATTTAGGATGCTCACATGTCCCCCAGGGATGGTGACACCGCGGTGACATTGCCACATCCAGCCGGGTCACTGGGCACAGGGAAGAGGCTCTGGTGGCAGGGACACCTCGGGGACACCTCGGGGACACCTTGGGGACACCTTGGGGACACCTTGGGGACACCTTGGGGACATCTTGGGGACACCTTGGGGACACCTTGGGGACACCTTGGGGACACTTTGCCTGGCTCTTGAAATAAAAGAGGTGCTGTGAAATAAAATAAAAAGGGTTAATAAAATAAATAAAAGGGGTTGATAAATAAATGAGAGGATGATAAATAAAAAAGGGAGTTGATTAATAAATGAGGGGATGATAAATTGAATAAAGAGGGGTTGATAAATAAAAAAGGGGTTGTGAAATAAAAAGGGGGTAGATAAATTAAATAAAATAAGGTTGATAAATTAAATAAAAAGGTTGATAAATTAATAAATATGGGTCGATAAATAAAAAAGGGGTTGTGAAATAAAAGGGGGTTGATAAATAAAATAAAAGAGGGGCTGAAAAATAAGAGGGGAGTTGATAAAAAAAGAGGAAAAATAAAGTAAAGAGAGGACGATAAATTAAATGAAAAGAGGATGATAAATTAAATTATAGGGCTGATAAATTAAATAAAAAGGATGATAAATTAAATAAAGGGCGTTGACAGATAGAATAAAAGGGTTAATAAATAAAAGGAGTTGATGGATAAAATAAAAAAGGGGTTAAATTAAATAAAAGGGGTTAATAAAATGAAAGAGCAGTTGATAAATAAAATGAAAGGTTTGATAAATTAAATAAAGGAGGTTGATCAATTAAATAAAAGGGGTTGATAGATAACATAAAATGGGTTGATAGATAAAATAAAAGGAGTTGATAAACAAAATTAAAATGGATGATAAAATAATAAAAGGGATGGTAAATAAAAGAATGAAATGAAATAAAAAATAAAATAGAATAAAATAGAATAAAAAAAATTAAAATAAAATAAAATAAAATAAAATGAAAATGAAATGAAATGAAATGAAATAAAATGAAATGAAATAAAATAGACTAAAATAGACTAAAATAAAATAAAATAAAATAAAATAGACTAAAATAAAATAAAATAAAATAAAATAAAATACAATAAAGTACAATAAAATAAAATAAAATAAACACTTGCCGGTGGATGGAGCAGGGGTCGCTCGTGCATTATTCAGGAGCCGGGGGATGCAATTAGCGGGGCAGGCTTTGGTCTGCGGGCCCGGGGCTCCTTTTCCATGGAAATACAGGAAAAAACAGCTCCTTATCCATGGAAAAGCAATGTCAGGGCCTTCCTTTCCCTGGAAAAACGTGGAAACCAGCTGCTTTTCCATGGAAAAATCAGGGGAAGCAGCTCCATTTTCATGGAAATATGGGGAAAAAAGCTCCTTCTCCATGGAAAAGTGAAAAAAGTAGCTCCTTTTCCAGGGAAAAATCTGGGGAAGGAAAGGAAGGGAGGGAGGAAGGAAGGGAGGGAGGAAGGAAGGAAGGAAGGAAGGAAGGAAGGAAGGAAGGAAGGAAGGAAGGAAGGAAGGAAGGAATGAAGGAAGGAAGGAAGGAAGGAAGGGATGATGGATGGATGGAGGATGGATGGATGGATGATGGATGATGGATGATGGATGATGGATGATGGATGGATGGATGATGGATGGATGGATGATGGATGATGGATGGATGGATGATGGATGATGGATGATGGATGATGGATGATGGATGGATGGATGATGGATGATGGATGATGGATGGTGATGGATGGATGATGGATGGATGGATGGATGGATGGATGATGGATGATGGATGATGGATGATGGATGATGGATGATGGATGATGGATGATGGATGGATGGATGGATGGATGATGGATGGATGGATGGATGGATGGATGATGGATGATGGATGATGGATGATGGATGGATGGATGATGGATGGATGATGGATGATGGATGGATGGATGATGGATGATGGATGATGGATGATGGATGATGGATGGATGATGGATGGATGATGGATGGATGGATGGATGGATGGATGATGGATGATGGATGATGGATGATGGATGGATGATGGATGATGGATGATGGATGATGGATGGATGGATGGATGATGGATGATGGATGATGGATGATGGATGATGGATGATGGATGGATGATGGATGGATGATGGATGATGGATGGATGGATGGATGGATGGATGGATGGATGATGGATGATGGATGGATGATGGATGGATGATGGATGATGGATGATGGATGATGGATGGATGATGGATGGATGGATGATGGATGATGGATGGATGATGGATGATGGATGATGGATGATGGATGATGGATGGATGATGGATGATGGATGGATGGATGGATGGATGGATGGATGGATGGATGGATGGATGATGGATGATGGATGATGGATGGTGATGGATGGATGGATGATGGATGATGGATGATGGATGATGGATGGGATGGATGATGGATGATGGATGATGGATGGATGATGGATGATGGATGGATGGATGGATGGATGATGGATGGATGGATGGATGATGGATGGATGGATGATGGATGATGGATGGATGGATGGATGATGGATGATGGATGATGGATGGATGGATGGATGGATGGATGATGGATGGATGGATGGATGATGGATGGATGATGGATGGATGGATGGATGATGGATGATGGATGATGGATGGATGGATGATGGATGGATGGATGGATGATGGATGATGGATGGATGGATGATGGATGATGGATGGATGATGGATGATGGATGATGGATGATGGATGGATGGATGATGGATGGATGGATGGATGATGGATGATGGATGGATGATGGATGGATGGATGATGGATGATGGATGGATGATGGATGGATGATGGATGATGGATGATGGATGATGGATGATGGATGGATGGATGATGGATGATGGATGATGGATGGATGGATGATGGATGATGGATGGATGATGGATGATGGATGATGGATGATGGATGATGGATGGATGATGGATGGATGGATGGATGATGGATGGATGATGGATGGATGGATGATGGATGGATGGATGGATGATGGATGGATGGATGGATGATGGATGATGGATGATGGATGATGGATGGATGATGGATGATGGATGATGGATGGATGATGGATGATGGATGATGGATGGATGGATGGATGGATGATGGATGATGGATGGATGATGGATGGATGATGGATGATGGATGATGGATGATGGATGGATGATGGATGATGGATGATGGATGATGGATGGATGGATGATGGATGGATGATGGATGATGGATGATGGATGGATGATGGATGGATGGATGGATGGATGATGGATGGATGATGGATGGATGATGGATGATGGATGATGGATGATGGATGGATGATGGATGATGGATGGATGATGGATGATGGATGGATGATGGATGATGGATGATGGATGATGATGGATGATGGATGATGGATGATGAATGATGGATGGATGATGGATGATGGATGGATGATGGATGGATGGATGATGGATGGATGATGGATGATGGATGATGGATGGATGATGGATGATGGATGATGGATGGATGATGGATGATGGATGATGGATGATGGATGATGGATGGATGGATGGATGATGGATGGATGGATGGATGGATGATGGATGGATGGATGGATGGATGATGGATGATGGATGGATGATGGATGATGGATGATGGATGGATGGATGATGGATGATGGATGATGGATGATGGATGGATGGATGGATGATGGATGATGGATGATGGATGGATGATGGATGATGGATGATGGATGATGGATGGATGGATGATGGATGATGGATGGATGATGGATGGATGGATGATGGATGATGGATGATGGATGATGGATGGATGATGGATGATGGATGATGGATGATGGATGGATGGATGATGGATGATGGATGATGGATGGATGATGGATGATGGATGATGGATGATGGATGATGGATGATGGATGATGGATGGATGATGGATGGATGGATGATGGATGGATGGATGATGGATGGATGGATGATGGATGGATGATGGATGGATGGATGGATGATGGATGGATGGATGGATGATGGATGGATGATGGATGGATGGATGATGGATGATGGATGATGGATGATGGATGATGGATGATGGATGATGGATGGATGATGGATGATGGATGGATGGATGGATGATGGATGATGGATGATGGATGATGGATGATGGATGGATGATGGATGGATGGATGATGGATGGATGGATGGATGATGGATGATGGATGATGGATGATGGATGATGGATGGATGGATGATGGATGGATGATGGATGATGGATGGATGATGGATGATGGATGGATGATGGATGGATGGATGGATGGATGATGGATGGATGATGGATGATGGATGGATGATGGATGATGGATGATGGATGGATGATGGATGGATGGATGGATGGATGATGGATGGATGATGGATGATGGATGGAGCAGTGTGGGATCCCCAGCAGGAATTTTCCCCTCAGGATTTTGCCCAGTGTCTCTCTGTGCCCCCCAGGTGCCAGGGCCCTGCTCCAGCCATGGGATCTCTCTCCATTTCCATAAATCAATTATTGCCGGATATCTCCTGCCATTCCCACATCAATATCCCACTCCATCCTGCGTTGCCATGGCAACCATGGGGCTTTTCGGGATGCAGGACACAAGAGGGGCCTTTTAGTAACCATAGTGAGAGAGCAGGGCCTGGAGGGAAGCTCTGAGTGCTCAGGGGAAAATGGGATTTTATGGAATT